>OY728123.1:1503987609-1508987609 GCA_963277665.1 Viscum album
TTCATGTAGTACTGCATTAAACAAAACATTGGAATTATGATTTGAAATAGAGTAACCAGATTTTATAGCACCGTGCTCACTATCTATAGGTGGTGAAATAGTTATACCTGGTGCCTGTGAAGTATCTGTGGGATGTTTTATGATATTTTCCAGATCTGGACAGCACTGCATTTTCTCTATAGAGACATTCATAACCTGCATGGGCTTAGGTTCTTGGACAGCCCTCTTACACCCCCTTGTATCCCCCTTGAGCACCCCCCTGCGGCGTGACCGTGGCGTGACTGCGGCGTGACCGCAGCGTGTTGGCCCAATCCAGCGACATCCGCAGGGCAGCATCTTCCGGCCAGGTGCGAAGGGAGTGGGAGGAGGCTGGAATGTGGGTGGAAGGGGGCTGGTTGCAGGTGTTGGGGGGATGGTGCGGGCTGATTCGAAGGTGGTGGGGGGGGGGGGGGGGGGGCTCTTGCGGGATGGAATGCTGGTGGCAACGGGCTGAAATGAAGGTGGAAGGGGGCCGGTGTGGGATGGATGTGGCTGGAGTAGGGCAAAATCATGGCGTGACCGCGGCATGACCACGGTGTGACCGCGGCGTGACCACAGCGTGACCACGGCGTGACCGCAGCGTGACCGAGGCGTGACCGCGGCATGACCTCGGAGTGACTGCGGCGTGACGGCGGCGTGACCGCGGTGTGACCGCAGCCTGTTGGCCCAATCCAGCGACATCCACAGGGCAGCATCTTCTGGCCAGGAGTGAAGGGAGTGGGAGGAGGCCGGAATGTGGGTGGAAGGGGGCTGGTTGCAGGTGTTGGAGGGATGGTGCGGGAAGATTCGAAGGTGCTGGGGGGGGGGGGGGGCTGTTGCGGGCTGGAATGCTGGTGGCAACGGGCTGAAATGAAGGTGGAAGGGGGCTGCTGTGGGCTGGATGTGGCTGGAGCAGGGCAAAATCATGGCGTGACCGCGGCGTGACCGCGACGTGACCGCAGCGTGACTTCAGAGTGACCGCGGCGTGACCGCGGTGTGACCGCAGCGTGTTGGCCCGATCCAGCGACATCCGCAGGGCAGCATCTTCCAGCCAGGAGCGAAGGGAGTGGGAGGTGGCTGGAATGCAGGTGGAAGGGGGCTGGTTGCAGGTGTTGGGGGGGTGGTGCGGGCTGATTCGAAGGCGGTGGGGGGGGGGGGAGCTGTTGCGGGATGGAATGCTGGTGGCAGCAGGCTGAAATGAAGGTGGAAGGGGGCTGGTGTGGGCTGGATGTGGCTGGATCAGCGCAAAATCACGGCGTGACCGCGGAGTGACCGCGGCGTGACCGCAGCGTGTTGGCCCGATCTAGCGACATCCGCAGGGCATCATCTTCCGGCCAGGAGCGAAGGGAGTGGGAGGAGACCGGAATGCGGGTGGAAGGGGGCTGGTTGCAGGTGTTGGAGGAATGGTGCGGGCAGATTCGAAGGTGGTGGGGGGGGGGGGGGCTGTTGCGAGCTGGAATGCTGGTGGCAGCGGGCTGAAATGAAGGTGGAAGGGGGCTGGTGTGGGATGGATGTGGCTGGAGCAGGGCAAAATCACGGCGTGACCGTGGCGTGACCGCGGCGTGACCGCGGAGTGACCGCGGCGTGACCGCGGCGTGACCGCGGCATGACCCCGGCGTGACCACAGCGTGACCGCAACATGTTGGCCCGATCAGGCGACATCCGCAGGGCAGCATCTTCCGGCCAGGAGCGAAGGGAGTGGGAGGTGGCTAGAATGCGGGTGGAAGGGGGCTGGTTGCAGGTTTTGGGGGGATGGTGCGGGCTGATTCGAAGGTGGTGGGGGGGGGGGGCTGTTGCAGGCTGGAATGCTGGTGGAAGCGGGCTGAAATGAAGGTGGAAGGGGGCTGTTGTGGGCTGGATGTGGCTGGAGCAGGGCAAAATCACGGCGTGACCACGGCGTGACCGCGGCGTGACCGTGGCGTGACCGCTGCGTGACCGCGGCGTGACCATGGCATGACCGCGTTGTGACCGCGGAGTGACCGCAGCGTGTTGGCCCAATCCAGCGACATCCGTGGGGAAACATCTTCAGACCAATAGAAAAGGGAGCGGGAGGAGGCTGGAATGCTGGTTGAAAGGGGCTGGTTGCAGGTGTTGGGGGATGGTGCGGGTTGATTCGAAGGCGGCAGGGTGGGTGTTGCGGGTAGGGGGGATGTTCAAACATAAATACACCGACCGAGATGCTTGGATAAACCAAGACTCCATTGCTCGGATAGAGGCGATCTAGCAATACTTCCGCATGCAGTAACTATCATAAGGTTATAATCATAGATGAAATGTTTCAAGATAACCAAACACAGTATGAAAATTTTAATGTAAAACAACCAAATGAAGGGGTCGTGGAATGACATGAATGGGCAGAGTGAGAATATCGGATTAATCATCAGATGGAGTACACTGCAATCAGAGGAATGAATATGCGCTGTGAGAATACAATATGCAATGGAGGATCATCAGATTTTCCAATAAAATTGTACGCTATGTAGACACCCTATGATCAGACGATTCAGGTATAACATACCCGATAGTAGAAAAGTTGAAAGACTATGATATGAATCTACATACACAATATTTGGAGCACCAAAAAAATGCAACTACTGATGATCATGTGATAATAATACAATCGAGCTAAGTAATAAATACAATAAAGCAGCTAATAATCATATAACTCCCCTGAAAGTATAGAGAATAGTTGATGTTCAATGTATAAAGAATTATATGTTAGATTTGGATGCATGGAGAAATTTAATTTCATAAGATAAAATTACATTTTTCATTATAAGAATATTTTGAAAATCACATTTACAATTTTTTAATTTGAATAAAGAATTCGGAGTACATAAAACAAAAAGCATGATGGAATAAGTTATTACATACCATTAGGTACAATGATGACATTGATATAGTACCTGAGTAAGTTGTTTGGGATCTTGCACCAGAAGAAGCACCCTATAAGCAGATAAACGGTAATGTCAAATTGAATGACTACTCATATATTGAACATAGGTGGTTGAAAGAATAAAAATGGAATAAACCATACCCAAATCGTGAACTCATTGTCTTAGATGGTGGTGGATAGAACCGGTCTTATCATAAGAAACCACCTATAAGAAAATAGTGGGAAAAGAAATGAGATATAACAACTTCTTATATATATGTGATCAGTGTGTCAACTGTAGACAGAAAAAAAGGACACATTTTACACGATTTAGGTAATTATACAAATTTTCCAAAGATTAAATCATCTTAAAAAATGAAGAAAAATGGATTCTTGAAGCTACTAGATTGAACAACCTTCAATTACAAAACACACCTGACTATAGAGACTTTGAGAGAGCTTCCTAAGCAGGATTTTTAGCATGAAAAAATAATAGGGACCATCCTCAATCAGGATCATTCCTAAAACCGATGAAGAGTGTAACCATTAACTTCTGCAATACTATAAACTACTTAATAACTAGACAATTCATAACTAAATATTAGAATAATACATGAATTATTGAATAAAGGGACAGAAAAAAAAGGCATAAACACTTACATAAAACTGTATGGTTCCAAGTGTAGAAGTAAAGAAAATAGATGACACGAGAACTCATCCAGCCATTCAGAAATTTGGATCATTGGCATGAATGATAAACCATCGTTATCATCTTCCGGGAAGCTATCTGTAACAATGCTGTAATGAAGCAGAAGTTTTCTTCTCCATGTAAAAGCACATATATCATGTTTTTTTTATGAAAGCTAGTTCTTACATTGGAAAATATGGAACCAATAAATTTCATGGTTACCAATGTTTTAGGAGGATCATTGGCATCCATACCAAGAAAGGAATTGGATAATGAAATTGTCAAGAGATCAATGTATGCATCAACAACAACAGAATCATCTAACTTTGCATAAGAATTAGACAAGGAAGAGAAGAAATATGATCTCCCAAAAAAGGCCACTCATGTTACATGAGTTTTCAACTAGTGATTGGTTGTAATATATGAGAAGCTACATGGCTACGATTTCCAATGTATGGTTTTAAAATAACATGCAAAACTCATTCAACTCTTAGATAATTGAATATGGAAGAAGTATTAGTTGGTGCTTATACATGGAAGTGACATATTATTTATATATTAACTCTGAATGTGTGAATATATTATAGAGGAGATCCAAACCTAGAAATATTGATTTAAATATTGACATCTCTAAATATTTTCACACTCTTAGCTAGGATTTCACTTTTTAAGTACTTGACAGTTTTGGTTTCTCAACCATATTTATTAAGCTTATTCAAGAACTTATCTACAAATCAAGACTCTCTTTCATTATTAATGGGTCTCACAAAAGATACTTCGGTCATACCTAATGGGTGAGATAGGGGGATGCTCCCTCAACTTTTTTTATTTGTAATTATCAACCCATACTCAAACCGATGATACATAGAATGCTCATCACATCCCAAGGTTAGAGAAAATTTCTGAAACTCCGTGAACTAGGAATAATATTATATAATTCATATGCTTACATACATAAAAACTTTCCTCGGCGTCGGAAGAGAGGAGTCGGGGAGGAGGCGTCGGGGAGGAGGCGTCCGGGAGGAGGGTCGTGGTGAGGAGGAGGGTCGTGGTGAGGAGCCGTCAGAAGAGCTGAGTCAAAAAGGAGGGTCGCTGCGAGGAGGCGTCGGGGGGGAGGGTCGCGTCGGGAAGGAGGGTCACGGCGAGGAGCCGTCAGGGAGGAGGGCACGGAGAGGAGGGCGCGGCGAGGAGGCATCTGGGAGAATGAGGGCGTGGCGAGGAGTCGTCGGGAAGGAGGAGGGCGCGGAGAGGATGCGTCGGGGAGGAGGAGGGCGCGACGAGAGGGCAGAGGAGGCGCCCGATGATAATTGGGAGAAAAAAACGGGTTATGATTTAGACACAGAGAGGGATATGAATCGTGGCGGTAGAGATATCATGAACCCTGAAAAAATCTCCCCAATCCACATTGCGGGGAGACATAAAGGAATGTTTGGTCTCTCTACTCAAAATCCAATGGCCTTTTCTATAGATATATATTATATTTCAACTTATTCTTGGATGTCTTCATGAACTCATGGATAAACTTGTACTTCTCTATCATTTCCTAGACAATATATGGCCCAACAAGATATTTCATTACGGTATATTTGGGGAACAATGGTGGCCTGAATGTACTTTCATAGATGGCCTCAAGATGATAAATAGTGATAGTAGAATGGAAGCTATTATTTTTAAAAAATTCTATCAGTGGAATGCAATTTTCATAGCTGTAGATGAAGTCTACTACACAAGCCCTTAGCATAAAATAAAGTACCTCTGTAGTGAGCTCGGTGTTCCCATTTGTCTAGGGTTGGAAGGTTGTACTCATATTTATCTAGCTCATAGTTATCACATATAGGCCCCTCCAAAGCCATAATGTGAACCATATATCAGGGTTTGATAGAATATATGAGGGTAACCCATAATGGAAAACAATCTACTATTTTACGACTTTCCCAAACACTCCTCTAGACATTACTCCAGGTTATAAAAGAATTTCACGATCTCCAGAAGTTGGTCAATTATAAAATAGATGGGATCATGGGATCATGATGTACATTAACACCATGTACTAATGTAAATGGAAATTCAATTTCATTTCCACTCTAGGATCATTAGGGGTTGTTAAAAATCAACTCGAACCTGGATCATAGTCTTCACCTACTGACATGTGAAGCATCAAGAGATGAAATCAGCCTTGTTTTGTGTCATAATAGCCCACAAAAATTTCCAACGAAGTATTATGTACATATTACACACCTAAGGATGTATAGAAAATGGGTTGTGTGAAGCTCTATAATCACATACTCTAACATCATTACTAGGACCAAAGTCCATCCCTATAAAATTAAGATACCATTCCCTTATTCAAAAAATCTTTTGGCTGAATCTGCGAAGGACATCTAGTCACATAATAACTCATAGTAGGTGTAACCTAAAATGGAATATCTCACATGATGGGTAATTAAAGGAGTCATCACCCTCAACTGAATAAAATATTCACCCACAATCCCAACAAGTGTTCATTTCGTGGTAGAAAATCGCTCAAATGCCTCCTAAGTAAAATGAGCATGGGACTTCCTTCTAATGGAATCAAATACAATTTTTTAAATTGAATGAGTATATAATATCTCAGATTCATTGATCTATAAGAATTACAACATGAAACAGTTCCTCATGTTCATGTCCCTATATGTGAATACATCCCCGGGACTCTGATGGTCTAATTAAATATCAATTTTATCACACATAAGACAATTCTTCCAAATCGTCTATGTTAGGACTAATAATACTAGATCTAGATCACAATTCATGTTTTTCTACTCATGGGGTATAAATTTCCTTGACCCATATGTATTAAAATTATATATCTGCATCAACATACATCCAATCACTTTTCTAAAGTCAGAACCATAAACTAAGTACTCCATGATCTCCTTAGATAGTCTAAAAATATGATCACTCATTAGCCTGAACTTCAATCCCTTGATGGATCTTTGGTACTATTTAGTCTAGGAAAACTTCTTCCTATTCCACATATGGGAGGTCAAATGAATTACAATCCTTGTGATGTGTGCAAAAAATCACTTATAGTACCCTAGAAATCCATGAATACTATGTACCTTTTACATAATCTTGGCAGTGCTAAGAGGGCTCGACCAGGAGGGGTCCGGTCAACGGAGGTGGACTGGCCATCAAGGAGGTGCGCCGGAGGCGTGCGCACAGGGAGGTTGGGCGCCGGAGGCGTGCACACAGGGAGGGGAGGCCGCGGTGTTGTACCTCTCGAACCCCTCAAGGTTTTATTTTCATGATCACAATCACCCTCATATTTATCTAATCCTCTTTCAAGTGTTTTTGGATTGATAGGAATCAAATCAGGTGGCCAAGGAATTGGGCCAAGCAAGCTTAAGTGGCAAAGGAACACAAGTGGACTGAAAATCAGTCCACCGGCCAACCGGTGGCTTCACCACCGGTCGGCCGGTGGACCCTGGGAAGGATGCTGAGCCACTGCCATCTCACCGGCCAACCGGTGGCCAAGCACCGGCCAGCCGGTGGCACCCATATTGAACAGGGTTTGCTACTGCCTCACCACCGGCCAGCCGGTGGCTCTGGCACCGGTCAGCCGGTGGTGCCTGGAAAAGAAGTCTCAGCCACTGTCAAGGCACCGGCCAGCCGGTGGCCCTGCACCGGCCAGCCGGTAGCACTGGTCAAACTAGCCGTTGGCTTTGACCAGTCAACTCCAAAAGCCTCCCAATGGCTCCGAGGCCTTTTCCAACGGCTCCAAAGCCCTCCAACGGATACTTGAAGGTTCCTAGCCTATAAATAAAGGCCTAGGAAGCACCGGATCATCATCCAAGCCACTGGACACATTTTTACATCTTTGGCGAAGCTCCGACGGATTGTTCCAAGGGAACCCAAAGTGCTCCAACAACTTCCACATCCAAGAGCACCTCCATAGAAGCTTGGAAGCGGCCCTCAAACATCATCAATCAATCAAAGGCGCCCAAGGCTTCTCCATTACGGGTTTTATTGTTTTATTTATTTTGAGCTTTAAAATTGGGTTTGTGCCTACAAACCCCAACCCTTTTCTCATCCCCTCTTTCTTTGGGTTCTCACACCACCACTAAGGTGTGAAGATGTTTTCTCAAGCTTTTCCTTTAAAAGGCTTGTGTCTCGGTGAGCTAGTCTTCACCCGTAAAAAGACTAGTGGGTTCTTGCTAAACCATTAATAGCAAGTGGGTTCTTGCTAAACCACAAAAGCAAGCTGTAATAGGTCCTAGTGCTACCTCAAAGCCTAGTGGGTTTCTTGCTAAAACCATTGAAAAGCAAGCGGTAGGAATCTCTCAACGGTTGAGTTGGGAGCGGAGACGTAGGCCGGGTTTTGGCCGAACTCCGTTATCAATTTCTTGTGTCTTGCCTTATTTATTTCCGCTGCATTCTTCAACTTTGATTTTAATTGTTAATCAATTTTTTAAAAGGCAATTCGCCCCCCTCTTGCCATCATCCCTCGCGTTTCTTCCGCCCAACACGCGGCTGGCGAGGGAGCACAAGGTAGGGGAGGCCTTCTGCCATGGGGAATCGCCGAAGAGGTGCTGCTGGTGAGGGTAGCGTCGAGAAGGAGGGTCACAGCGAGGAGGTGTCGGGGAGGAGGGTGTGGCGAGGAGGGCGCAGCGAGGAGGCGTCGGGGAAGAGGAGGGTGCGGCGTGGAGGCGTCGTGAAGGAGGAGGGTGCGGCGAGGAGGAGGGCTCGGGGAGGAGGAAAACGCGAGGCATGGAGGAAGCCCGATGGATTGGGGGGAAAAACGGAATCGTGCGATTTAGCCACGGATTGGGAAAAAATCCGTGGCAGTATGAAACCTATAGCCACGGACCTATAAAACCGTGGCTATAAGTCCGTGGCTATAGCCCAAATTTGTAGTAGTGCGGGGATAGATAGTGGTGGACCACATACAACATGACTTCCCATTTATCTGTCTTAAAATGAAAACCCTTCAACAGGTCCCTTCATAAAATAAGAAGAATTCCTTATGTATTTTAGTTTATGGACAATTATCTCTCTTTATGTACCCATGATGATTCAAAGATGTTTCGAAAGATAACCTCAAGTACAGAAGTACCCCAATATTTCACTAATGAGTACCACCACATCTGATCCATTTTTGACATCACCCCCACTACTGGGACACGTTATCTTACTGAAATCCTTGGTATTCCTTGTCTAAAAAATCTAGGAAACACCCAACTATCATAACTCAATAGGGATTCATCAACAAAATCTCACTTCTATTGCATATCTCTCTTTGAAGAATCCATGAACCGATGTTCCACTTGACATTAATATCGCCACAGAACTGGAGTTTTTCTATCACACCCCTAATGATTCTCACGGAAACACAATGATCAAAAAAAATAATATAGAACCAAATGGACTCACTCATAACCAGTCATTCCCATTTTTGTTATAAAAAAACATGATATTACTCCCATGACTCCTATTTACGTATCCCAAATGACATTGTGCATCTCCCACACGTGCCCATATATGAACTTCATCAAAACCCTCATGGTCACAAAATTTCTTGTGAAAACTCACCAAACCCAAATCTATATCACTTGTGTTGCACATCACCAGATCTAGGCCCAAATTCCTACTCACACAATTAACCAAGCATCCTGGTCCATTATCCCCTTTAAAATCACGACATTCTCAACATCCCCTTCAAATGACACTACATTTATTACAAGTCATGTCCATCAACAAGATCACCCACCACCTCGGGTGTTATTCCATACCAATAGAATCCATCCATTCTTGGAAAACAATTGTATTGTCCACTAAAATTCAACACTAATTCCTTCATTATTCTCTATAAAAATAGATGCGCTACATATCCAAATGATTCTTCCTCTCCTAAAACTGACCTTATAACCAAATAAATTGACTCATGTGTTTACCTTGAGAAAGATAACAAGGTAATCAATTCAACCTCTAAAGTCCCTACCAATGCTTCCAATTATATAGAATCTACAACATTGTCCAGACCTCTCTCAAGGTTATCCTCGATCTCTAAAAACCACAAATGTAATACCACAAATCAAGTCACACTTCCAAATCAATCGAAATTACACTTATCATACTAAGAAAATCACCACTATAAAGCACCCTCTATATACTACTATCAAATTACTAAATGGTCCACCTATTCCATACACTCCCCAATGCGGTAGAAACCCATATGACCCCTCTCATGTGTCACCCGCTAAGGTAAAATGGAACCAACTCCCTATATTGGAGTCATGTTTATCAAGGACACTATCCCTCCCTCTATGATATACATATCAAGCCTAAAAAAAGTCTTCCTTACGTGTGGCACTATTTCCCCCATTATGAAACACACTGATAATAATGCTCCAGGTGACCATTTACTCTAGGTATCACACCAAATATTCTTAGACACATGCAATGGAAAATTGAAGAAAACACCTACTATATGGTCCAAAACACAACTCACAATGTCTCAACCCATAATGGTCACCACATCCATATTAAAATAGGAAATTTCACAACCTCAAGACTATGAATTAACTAAAGGAACAAAAAACTCAGCATTTAACCACACATCAAACCTCACAAAATATCACATACCATGACCAAGGTCTCATACAAGCATACTCTCATTTCTCAATCAATCCATACGTATGGTCTATTCACAACACTAGGGATACCCAATTCTAGTGTCCCTAACGTTCCATAATAATAAATTTCATCTTTTTAATTAACATTACAATTTATAAACTCCTGAAATCTCATTTCTATACATTCCATTTTTAAAACTCGAATATTTAAACTTTTCAAAACCAATTTATTGACCCTCATTTTGAAGAAGTCCAGCTTTATTCAATGAATCATTTCAAAACATTCTCACTGAAAAAATTCAATGAAGTATCAACATGTATAAACCATGGGCATAAATTACACTACCAACATATGGGTTCTTAGGAACTATTAATCAAAAGAAAGATACAGATGATCTATCAATCCAATGTGCCTTGAATGATACATGAACCCACACACCCTCTATTTCCATACCAGGCCAAGATACCAAACCCAGTAAATAAATAACATCACATCCAAGAGAAAAACTCATGGTGAAAGTATCAATCAACTATAAAAAAAGAATGTCATCAATTCATAATGCAGTAAACTTTTAGTTTTTCATACACATGGGAATGGATGTACCCATGGATGATCTCATTAAAAAGTCCCAAAATGTTCCTAATATCTTCTATACCATGAAAAAATATTAAGACAAAATAAAATTCTCTGATGCCACTTTTTAATGCCCCAACCTGGTAGCCGCTATAATAAGTGCCTAGTGCCAGATCAGAACATGAACTCAAGCATGCCTCCATATACCCCAGAGGCTACAAAAAAAGAAACATAGGACTAATGAAAAACATTAGGAGACTATACCATCTTATTAGATTAAATATAAAATTGAATTAATATCTATAAAAGAAATAACCATCAAGGATAAAAAATGGAAACCATACGATAAGATCCAAAACGTAACAAAGTAATGCATGCTATAGAATTATTATGAATACACTATATGTTAGGGAGTCTTACACGAAAAACTAATAACCCTATAAAAGATCCCAAAAATGGTCCTGATTCTAATCCTAGTCTTGAAATCTCATGCTCTAACCCATCATCCAATTCATAACCTCTACAAGAAAACAAGTAGTGTCTACTTAGGTACCCAGGTGCCATGGAGAACAAAGAATGGTGTGATTATTACATAATTGGAAACAAATAATTATGTCTAAATCAATAAATAGTCTATAAAAATTTGTATGTAGGTAATAAAGTTGCAATAAATCATCAGGGAAACAAAATAAACATTTTTCAAATATAAACATTTATTAATCAACCATTTATCTTTATGTTCCACTATGCATTCCAAAAAACCTAACCCACTCCGGCCATGATGGGACACTATGACATAGAATAAATGTGTTACAAACTCTTATCCATAAAGGCGTGTTCACTAATTAATTCAGTTTAACCATGCATGTTAAACCATTAGTCCATGTAACCAATACATGTCCCTAAATATTCCTTGTCCACCCTGCACAGTTTCCCTTAATGTGAAATCACATTTTATATGTTACAGAGTTATGGTACATGGTTACTAATAACCATTATACAACATTGATATTATAAAAAAGTGGCCTCATTTACTATATTTCCTTGACTTGAACCCCCTGACACACCTAAGACCTTAACTAATTTTGAGAAAAATCCATAAACTAAAAAATCAATCTGGGATATACCTTATCTCATGTTCAATATCTTATAGGAACTATTAAAATAATAAAATGTATATCATTAAATGATTTCATAATTATGGAATTAATTTCAAAAATATTTAAATTAGCATCTATGATTTATTCCAATACATCATAACCATACCTTGAAGGTATCATTCCAAGACATATTATATAAATGGGTAAGGCCTTGGAAAAAAATACACAACCTATTTATTCTAACGATACAATCAATTAATTAAAGGGATATTTAATTATTTTCCCACCCTTTATATAATAATTCCAATGAATTCAAAATATGAACAAATAATTTAATGTTACCATCATGCCTTAATAATAATAAAATGTATCTATTGGTAGAAATATTACACCTAATTGCAATTCTATCCTCAGTAAAACTGATCAAAATCCACATAAAAATGAATACTAATGAAATAATTACAATATATACCTAGTATAGAATATGTAAAATAAATCATTATTTTCTTTTATGAATATAATACAACAAAAATATCATTAAAAACATTATTGGGGAAGATACCCTTTTACTTTGAAAATTAATTTTCAATTATGTTTTTAATAATTTTCGAAAAAAAATTATTTCAGGAGAGATATGGAAACATTTAATTTAATATTAAAATCATTGAGTGTTCATGATAAAGAGAAATTAATTTTAGTCTATAATTATTAAGAAAAATATTCTGTTCATACCTTTGATAAAAGTACATTATTTAAAAAATCAAAAGAATAATATTTTTTAAATATTCTTTTTAGAGGAAGAAAAATATATATAAATTTTTTATTTATCAATAACTGGAGAATAATAATAACATTTTTGAAAAAGGTTTATTGAAAATATTTACATTGAATAAAAATCCCCCCTACAGAATAGAAGACAATGTAAGTTTTCCGTAAGAAAATATTATTTTGGTATCTTGTGTAAATAATGTGAGGAAAATGAATGGAAAAATTTTAATTTATAGAAATAAAAAATGGATAAAAAATATATGGGCTGAAATATTGGTAGACGATATAATTTTGTAATAGAGACCAAAACATAAATAATCCAATATAATGATGGAATTGTGAAATAAATATTTACCAATTTGGTAATATTACAATAAAATGATCCAAAATTATATAAAATTATATACATGTGATTATACTCATAATTTTCATGATAATATTCATATAATAAATTATTGGTTAGTACATACACCACATAAAAGGATCATGAGGTGAATGTGATGTATGTCACATAGAAATAAAAGTGAGATTATTAACCCTTACAAATATTGTATAATTGATGTGATAAATAATAAATTAAATTTTTATATGTGAAAAATGTAAAAAAAAGGAGATATAAATAAATAATAGCTCATTTAACAAAAAAAAAATTTATTAAAAAATCAATGAAGTAAAATTATAACTTAATGAATGGAAATTGAGTTATGAAATTTGATAACACTTGGTAAAATCCAAGTCAAACCCCCTTGGATGAAATAATTGAAATCGAAAGTAAAAAAACTATTAAGTATAAATGACACATGATATAAAATTAAAATTTATGTGTATATAATACATAACATAAATTATATGTATAAGATTAAAACATGCCTCAATGAAGGTAATTTGAGTTTAAATCCATTAACTTTGGTACCAATTTCCTTAAAGGAGACCTAAAATCTAATATAATAAATTTAAATTTATTATACATCTATAAAAACCATTTATGTACTTATATTGTCATATATGATCAAATAATTACATTTTAACACAAATTCATTCATAATATTATATGAAAACCATCATTTTTAGGTGTTAACTATCTCATTTTTTATGTATGATTAGATTCAGTAGTTTTGATGCGTTCATATTTCTTGTGGTTGAATCATATATAAAATTAAAATCGTGATATAAACATAATATATTTTACATATAATATTTACTATTGTCCATAAAAGTTAGAGATAGAAAAATTAATTACATCATTCATTGGTATAGTGGGTCGTATGTACACATTAACATTGTTTTCACTTTTTGACGGATGAAAAAAGTAAGGTACATAATAATTAAACTTTTATGAAAAATTATTATATCATATATATATATATATATATCATATATATTCATTAAAAATATCCTTATTATCGTCTATGTAAATAGGAAATGAAAAATGAATGACACCACTTCATGGATGTGGTAGTCCACACGTATGCACAAGTGACATTATCATTTTCTAATGGGTGGAAATTCTAGAAGGAAGATAAGATATTATAATTAAAGAATATTAGTTATATCAAAAATATAAAATATAAATGTTGAACAATCACAACAACCATTAATTATTGACGGTGATATAAGATGAATTGTACCACTACCGGGAGGTGGAAGTCCATACATACACACATTTTATACTTTCACATCCCATTTGATAGAAAATAGAGTGAATAATGGTGGTTATATAATAATAATAATATTATTTTTATTTTTATATAACTAATATGATAAATATATTATTTTATGATGAATTAAAATAGTTAGATGATGTATAAGAAGAAATAATTTTAAAGCGGTTGGGTAGGATGATCACCTCTTCTTCTGTAAACCCCCTTTAGATCAATTTCCAAGAAATCTTGGAATGGAATTTTAAGAAGTAAAAATGTATAATTAATTAATAGTGAAATTTTTAATTTAATTTTATAGTATATGATTTAGATATATATCTTAATATGGTGTAAGTAATATAGGGGAGGGGTTCCCTTTTATAAGTGGTGGAGAAGACAAACTTGGAATTGCTTAAAATATTAAAACATAATAAAGTCATATTGAAGAAATATTATTCCAATTGGACAAAGGATTGAATGTGGGATCACATGAGGTCTAAATATGACAAAAAAGAAAACAATTTAGACACCTTTAATTGGTAAACATACCCTTATACTTTGGTTTAATCCCTGGTAAATATGTTTTTACCATAATAATGGTGATTTTTTCTATTGTTTTACTATTTATTTTGAATAGAAACAAATGAGGACTCATTAAAATATTAGATATTATTATTAAAAATATGGAATCCATTTTTTAAAAATCAATTCATCAATGTTTAAAAATTTAATCTATAACTAAACTTGTAAAATTCAACGAAAAAGTGTTTTATAGAAAAAATGTTTCTTTTGTAATAAATGTTTTATAAAAAAGTAATACATAAAATTAATTCAAATAAACTACATTGGATTATTCATAGTATATGTGAAATAATTTTAATTTTAAATTACTTTAGATCATAATGTAACTTTTAGAATTATTTAAAAGAAAATAATGTATTGAATAAAAATAATTATTCAGCACTATTCATCAAAAAAATCTAATTTTTTGAAAATTATAAAAAATTAAATAAAAGATAATTTTTAAATGAATACTTAAAAAATAAAGTTCATTTTCTCAGATAATCTTCATAAATGTGATAGAAATTAATTATATTATTTTTTCACAAAATGAAATTAAAACAATTTATGATTTAAAATATTTTTTTTACATATAAAATGAATTTATTAAAAAATTATTACTTATTTGTTATTAACAAATACAATATATAAAACCATTATATAACATTTTATAATTTGGTTAATCCTATTAATACCCTCTGATCAAAATATTATGAGATAAATCTCTCATTAAATAATAATATTTAATAGTATTTCATGTTTTCTTAGAGAACAGTGTTTCATTTTATATAGGTTTTTGAGAATAGTGATCTAAATTCTTAGGGTGTTACATTTTCCATCATCATAATCACCTTCCTAATAAAACATTAGTAAAACCTAAAAAATACAGGTTCTCATCTCTTTTGTATATTATCCCAAACAATAAGGTTTCTTTGATGTACTTGAGAGATCTGTTGGAATCCATTAGATGTTATTCCTTTAGATCACTTTGGTACATTACAAAGAAACTCATTACATATAAATATTCATAGTCAATGAAGTGAGATAATGTAAAATAAAAATAAAACTTCTAAACTATATTTGAATCATAATTTCTCCTTTTAGTATCCTTGATAATATTTAAAGCTACTCAAATAGCTGTGGAAATTATTTTGGATTCTTCCATTAAAAACTCCTTAAACAATTGTCTTGCATAATTTTAATAATAATAATAAAATAATTCTTTTTCTTGAGAGCTTTCAATACCATAAAATATATCTTCTTCCCAGTATATATATCCCTAAACTATCCACTATTTTTCTTAAAAAATATTTTCAGTTACCCATATTGTCACTTAAAAAAAATATCATTAATATATACAATAAAAATTATAGTACATGACCATTATTCCTTTATGTAATTGTTACTTTTCACCTTCCCTTTAGTGATTATCATATCTTTCAAGAAACTATCTTGGTTAGAGTAAAAATCACCAGGGTACTGTTTTATCAAATAAATATCATTTTCTTTTCTCAAAAACATTTTCCCATCACTATTAAGTATAAATCCATCATGCAATTAGATTTAAGATTCAAAATAAAGATCTATATTCCGTAAGGAATATTTTACATTCATCTTATATATTTTTCACTAACTATGAAATACAATTACTTGGAACAAAATTATGTATTCCAGTCTTACAACTGCTCAAAAGTTTCTTCAAAATTTACTCCTTTAACATGTGAAAATCCATTTCATATAAGTATGGACTTATTAATGAATACATCAAATATATTATTCAAAATTTTTTGAACAAAAATTTGGTCCTTATCACATTTCTATCATTTATTTTAGAGGAAAGAGAACCAAATAAAATATATATTAATTTCAACTAGTTAATTATTCATAGAATCGTTCCATTCATTATACTTAACAACCACTAAAACTGAATAAGGTTCAATTTTAGAGATAATATTAGTTTGGATTTCAATCATCAATATCCTCCTAGTTAGAACTTGTAAACTCTATTAACCCTTAATATTATTTTTTTAATCATCCCTTTTCATGTTTCAATTATTCTATTTTAAACTCTATTATCCAATTATTCATTACTAGACTAATCATATTCAATATCAACAACATCTGGTTCACTCTTATACCATAGTTCCTTGACATTCTCTAAAATCATATAAATATTTTAATTAGAGTTCTCAAAATCATCTTCATACAAAATATTAATATTGGTTTTATTTTCAAAAACCATAACTTGAAAAATCTCAAAAACTTAGTAAATTTTCATGTTCTGGAGTCTATATTATTTTCTATTAGATTTTAATTTCTGAAAGGAATCTTACTTAATTTTCTCATTATACATCAAAAGATTTTTGATATTGATATTTATGAAATATTTTCTACCAAGGATTCTAAAGAAGCTACGAATTGGTTTCATTTTATATCATATATCATAGGAAATAATGTTAGAATTTGGTCTTCAAAACTTTTCTAAATGTGCATAGTTATGCATATAACATCTCTCTTGAAAACATTTACCCATTGAAATTAGAAAACAAAACTTCTTCCAGTTTCCACAAGGCTTCTATTAATTACCTCCAAAATAGAATTTTTTGAGTGTATAAACTTTTTTATTGATTATTTATTCTATGACATAAAAGATAATATTAAAAATAATTTCCAATAAACTCCATTTTATTGTTAGTATAACTAAACCGGCTAGATACCCCATTCTTTTTCTTAGATTGTCTTCTAAATTTTTTAAACATATTCAATAATTTTGAATTATGCCTCATAGATATCATATTTTTCTTTCTTGTAAAATCATCATTAAAAGTGATGACTTAAAAAGACTTGGATTTTTCCATGTAATGTTTTTAAATTATATAAAATATTACGAGTCCATGAAAATTGACAGCACATGATTCTGAGGCTTGGTTTTCCTGGAATGAATTTATAAAAAAAATTCATGTACGTTCAGTAAACGTATGGGCTGGTTTTTTTAACTTTTGAGCCGGTGCTCAGAATTGAAATTAGAGGACACTGTTGAACTTGCATTGCCGATATTTTCTTAAGGGAGGCTTCACCTCGACTGTAGTTGAGTCGGGAGTGGAGGTTTGTTTTATGGGTTTTCATGGGAGATTTAAATAAAATAAATTATTTTTATTTGAAAATATACCACCATCCTTTTTGAATTCTGGTGGAGGGGACCACCCCAGGGTGGTTAGGAATTTAATGATAGACATTAAATGTGAGCTTACAAGAAAATGCTTTACCACCCTTCATAGGATTAATGAGGCTCAATAATTCCACAAATTAATGAACCTCTTTAATTAAATGAAGAATAATTAAACCCTTGGGTTTTTTTGGGAATCGTTGTTAAAGGGTGTTCTTGGAGGAGCCTCTTGAGGAAGATTGGTTCTCACCAAGGAGGAACCGAAGAATCGATGATCGTCAAATAAGAGACATCATTGGAGGAGGATTGCTTCGGGATTGGCAAATGCCAATCCATCTTCAATCGTGGACAATCTCCAAAGGAACCTTGGAGGTAGGGTTTTTCGTTGATTTATACCCCCTTACCTCGTTCTTGTATACCCCCTTGATTCAAAAACAATATTGCTGCTTGCTACTGTTCTAATACGGAGGGTGTGGGCCAAAGGAACACAACCCAACCCCTCCGCAAATCATTGTGGTGTATGATGCATTCTTCATGATGGAGGAAGACAGAGACCTGTGCCGGCGACTGGTACCTGTGGGACTCGGGACCAGCGGCCGACACTCTAGCCAGCCGCGAAGAAGTCGGCGGCGCGACCGCATCGTCGGAGAAGAGTCACAAACCATCGACTATGACGAAGCAAGGGTGGAGGCTGGTGACGGCCGACTGCATGAAGGGGCGGCGGTGCGTGACCGTGCTGCCTGACTGAGAAGAGCCACAACAGCAAGGCAAGTCACCGCTGGCTCAATGCTGGTCGCTGGGGAAAGCGCGGCGCGTGACCTTGCTACGCGGAGGAGATGCTGGCCATCCGGCTAGCCGGGGCCACCCAGCGGACGCTGCACCACAGGCTGCTACACCACCAGCTTCCCAATGCAGGCCGAACCCAACGGGCCTGCCCGAACCTCGCAGGCTGGGTCGGGCCGGGTTGATCTGGCCGGGTCAGACCGGACCCGGACCTACTTTGATCATTTTTGCTATTTCGTCCATATCTTGAGCTACATGCGTCCGTTTGACGAGTTGTATCTGGTGCCGAAAACCTTGGATCGAGACGATCCTTTTATTATACCCCACTTGAGTTTTGGATAAAGTTGGGGTACATGTGGGTTGGATCGAGCACGAATCCAACCAGGAACTTGGGACTAAAAGGACAATAACTTACAGACCAGGTGTCAGATTGATGCACTGTTTATTGTGTTGAGACCCCTTTTTATGTGTTATTACTTTGGGATACTTCATCATGGGACATTGTGGAAGTTGGACTATCGACCCATGGATTGTGGAGCGGACCCTCCCGGAATCAAGTGAGCTTAGTGAGAGAACCCTATAGCTGACTATAACTTGAGAAAGGGATCCTATGTGGATCAGTTGTTTTGGATCTTTTATGGGTCTATGCTTTGGGATCCTACGTGGTTATGTGTTCAAGAGTCTCACGTGGATCCTCTCTTGGTATCCACATGATATTACTCTAGGATCCTACATGGGTCTACTATACTAGGATCCTACGTGGGTATGCTGTACTAGGATCCTTTGTGGGTCTGATGATTTAGGATCCTACATGGGTCTAACACTTAACATAGTAAGATGATTAATAATTTTCATCTAATTATCTTTACTACCATACCTATGTTATACCTGGTGTGAGATGAGTATTTAACTTTGTGGTTTTCTTATGTGTGGCATACCGTTGTTTTACTTACCTTCATGGAGATACCTTTGAGGTTTTCTTCTATGTGGTGTACCCTTGTGGTACATACCTTCGTGGTGTTACCTTCATGGTATTATTTCCTTCGTGAGACAGTTGAGGTTTTGTCTTTTGAGTTTGGCGTTGTGTTTCCTCATGATGAGATGGTAATACTTGATAACTTAGGTATATATATGGGCATACACCTAAGTAGTGTTTTCAGATGTTTATAAGATTTATGGTTTATCCTTCGTGAATTTTGTGAGACTTTTAAGGGTATCGGGGTCCCTACTGAGTATCTTTATACTCACCCCTGCACGGGTTATGCCCATACCTTGCTGTGTTTGGTGCAGAAGACGTACAATGCTGACTGAGGATGAGGGTACCAGGACTGGAGGTTGCTCGGAGGTGGACCTTAGATGAGGCATACTGCAGAGACGACCGTTCCATAATTGTACCTACTGTTTAGGTAGGATCCATGGTGGGTGTTCACATGAGGTGTTCAGTTTACTTATACTTTCCAGTTTTCTTGTACTTTCCAATTGGTCTTGTATTTTGGCCCATTTTTACTTACTCTACAGACTCCTTTTACTATACATTTTACCTGTTTCCAAATCTTGCTTAGTTCTTGGTTGAGTGTGTTCACATGATATAAAGGAAATTCCTTCCCAGTTTTAGGGAGTATGCCTTTCGGTGCAAGTCGCCAGCCCATGGCCTATGGAAGGTGCGCTTGGGGTAGTCATGACACAGGCCCCAGGGGACGGGTTATGAAAAATTGATATCAGAGGAGTGTGTTATAACATTGAACATTTGAATCTAATATTTTTAATGGAAATAGTGTTATATTTAGTGAGTGTGGTTATTAGTTTAGGGAATCTATTTTTGGTGTGGAGGCCAACGTATCCATACACCAGGACCCTGACTTCTGATTTCTGACCCAGTGTATGAAAACACTGATTGCGAGTGTGTTTCAAAAAAAAAGTTTTCTTCATGATATCTTTGAGTCAACTCACCAGGTATAACTTATTGACTATGGTGCACCTGTTTCTTTTCAGGATACCTCCATGCAGATAGCCATCAAGGGTTCCAGGTGGAGTATGTGATGACTTCCCACCGAGGGACGAGGCATCTGTGAAGGGACCTTTATCAATAGAGGAATCATTGAAGGCACCAACGGTACCACTAACCATTAGGAAAATGATGCCACCAGCCCCAGTAGCATAGGGTGCACGCTGCTTGAGCGCGTTGAATGAGTTCCAGTGCCAGAGGCCACCCAGGTTTAGGGTTGAGTCAGACCCAAAGGTAGCTAAGGATTGGTTGGAGGCTGTGGTGAGAGTCTTCCAACTGGTAGGGACACCAAATGATCTCACAACGATCCTTGCTGCCATTATTCTATATGCAACAACAGGCAGGTGGTGGATCTTGATGCTCCAAGTTCACGACGAGGTGACACTTCTATGGGTAGACTTTGAGAGCCTATTTCAGGCAGAGTTTGTCCCAATGACCCTTCGCACAATACGTATTCTGGAGCTTCTACATCTGTAGCAAGGCATAATGATTGTGGTTCAGTACTCAGAAAGGTTGACCAACCCCTCACGCTACTCCACTAATATGGTGCGGGACCCATTCTTCAGGGCCCGGACCATCGATTAGGGACTCAGGTAGGAGATTATGTCTTCAATGATTTTTCTCAACATCCCAATGCAAGAGGGGGTGTTAAAGAGAGTCCTCTTAGTGGAGAGTTTTCTTTCTGAGCAGTCACCAGCAGCGAGACCCACCATCGGGCATCACATAGTGGAGTCTTCTACAGCTGGCAGCAGACAGATGTCACATAGTCCCAAGAAGACCAATCCTATAGGCGGACGACCGTAGGATTCAGGGTCAGTTGTGCGGGGCATTGGAGACAGAGCCAGTCATGTGAGGAGCAGGAAGTGATACACATGTAGCGGGTAGGGTCACATGGCTCATGACTATTCGACCCGCAGTGCAGAGGATTATCAGACGGTCGAAGGACTGCCCAAGCAGAGATAGAGGTTCGGCCGAGGAGGTCCGTAGAGAGCAAGAGGATGTGGTAGAGGAGATGGATATGCATTTGGCAGTGGGTGAAGATTCAAGATGTTACCACAACCACTACCAGGTGGTCCACCCCGACCATAGCGAGTAGGTGGACAGGGGCGAGCTCTACTCCAGGTAGCTAAGGCCTATGACCATGGCCCTCTAGAGATGATACAATGTACGATCTATGTTTACTCCACCTTAGCTTTAGTACTTATTGAAACAAGTTCCAGTTATTCTTTTCTTTCCACTTCACTTGTTCAGAGCTCAGAGATTCCGATATAGCCATTGGCTCGATCCTTACAACTAGAGACTCCCACAGGAGAGGATTAGATGATTACACACTGGTTCCGGCTATGTGAGCTTAATATAAGAGGCGATATCTTTGACTGGGATCTTCAAGTAGTGGTGTTGAAGCCTTATGGCGTCATCTTAGTATGGACTGGTTATCTACAGTCCATGCTTAGATTGAATGTATTAGGAAAAAAGCGTGGTGTTTCTGCATGGATGGGAATAGTTTTACCTTCACCAAAAAGAAGGGAACCTTTGAAGCAGAAGATGTACTTACCCAGGGGAGAGTGAAACTGATCACTCGTCAGTTGCCTAGACTTAACATCAGAGCTATTGATGTGGAGAGTCCGAGTTATCCTATAATGGTGGTCCAATACACAGATGTCATCCCTGATGATGATCTGGGTCAACCTCCACACAGAGATGTGGACTTTTACATTTACTTGTACCCCCTGAGATGACACTGATATCTATACCAGTGTACCGGATGGCTCCCGTAGAGCGTCGTGACTGGGAATACAGCTGGAGGACTTATAGGGGAAGGGGTTCATTCGTCCTATTGTTTCTCCTTAGGCAGCCCTAATTTTGTTCACCAAGAAGGCAGATGGGATTTTAAGACTTCGTGTTGACTATTAGCTCATGAACCGGGTGACTGTGAAGAAAAAGTACCCACTTATGAGGATTGATGAACTATTTTATTAGTTTAAGGGATCATATTGGTTCTCGAAGACAGACCTCAGATCAGGCTATCACCATCTCAATGTACGAGATGAGAATGTGCATAAGATGGATTTCAGATGTCGGTATGGCCACTACATGTTCTTGGTTACACCATTCTGCATGACCATTACTCCATTACTATTCATGGGACTCATGAATTGGATCTTTCAACCATATCTTGATTGCATTGTGGTGGTTTTCATTTAATATATTCTGATCTACTTGGTTACTGAGGAGGATCATGCCTATCATTTTCAGATTTCTCTAGACACACTCCAAGAGCACCAACGTTATGGTAAGCTCTCAAAGTTCATGTTCTGGATCCTAGAGGTTCACTTTCTGGTACATGTCATCTCAAAGTCTGGAGTTATGGTTGATCAATTGAAGATTGAGGTGGTACTTTCTTTGGATCCACCCAGGATTATGACAGAGGTACGGAGTTTCCTAGGTTTGGCCAAATACTACTGGAGATTTATGCTCGATTTCTCTAGAGTTACAACACCTTTATCAGCATTGATGAAGAATGGTAAAACCTTCATATAATCTAAGAGATTCCAGTAGAGTTTTCAAGAGCCAAGGCAAAGGATGACTAGTACCCCTATCTTGAGGCTTCTGGAGGAGGGAGTTGGGTACGTAGTCTACTACGACACATCAAGGACAGGGATCAGATGTGTCTTGATGTAGGATCTAGTAGTCATTGCATATGGTTCTCGATAGCTAAGATAGCATGGAAAGAACTACAATACCCATGACCTTGTGTTAACAGTAGTGTTTATCTCTTTGAATATGTGGCCACACTATCTAATGGGCGAGCATTTTACGGTCAACTCTAATCACCAGAGTCATAGGTATATATTCTCCCAGAAGGACATAAACTAGAGAAAACGACGTTGGATTGAGTTCCTCCAAGAATATGAATTCTAGATAGTCTATAATCCTGGGAAGGGGAATGTTGTAGTAGATGCACTCAGTCGTAGATCTGGTTTACAACTACTAGGTGAGACGATGGAGCAGCTTGCCACTTTGCAGATATCATTTGTGGATCAAGATGGAGCAGTTTTTCTTCAGTCTCTTATAGTCACTCCCTGACTCCTTCAGCAAGTCAGAAAGGTGAAACATGGGGAAACTAATTTCAAGGCTCGACGTGCTCAGATATCTATAAGACAAGCACCTGATGGATTTTCTGAAGGTGGGGATCATGTTATCCTCTTCAGAGGACATACCATGGTACCCGTGTCACTTCAGGAGGAACTGTTGTGGGAGTTCCACACATCCCCTCTAGCGGTACATCCAGGAGTGGTGAAGATGCACCAGGATCTCTGACGATAGCACTAGTGTCCATGAATGATGAAAGAAATAGCATAGTTTGTCTCTCGGTGCCTCACTTGTTAGCAAGTGAAGGATGATAATCAGGTACCAGTAGACTTAGTGCAGACTTTTGAGGTCCCAGAGTGGAAGTGGGACAGGATATCCATGGACTTCATGACAGGACTTCGATGTACATCCATGGTTCATTATTCAATCTGGGTGATTATCAACCAACTCACCAAGATGGACCACTTCCTACCAATCAGAGAACATGGTTTAGTAGAGATCTTGGGATGCCTATATGTGTAGGACATTGTTCGATTGCAATGAGTACCCTTGAATATTTTCTCTGATCATGATGCACATTTCACTTCCTGACTATGGAAGTGGTTGCAGGAGGATTTCAGGACGCAACTTCATTTGATCACTGCCTTCCATCCTTAGATGGATGGCTAGACTGAGGGGACTATTCAGACCATCAGGAAAATGTTGCTTGCCTGCGTCCTCAACTTCGGTCATTGCTGGGAGGATTAAATTTCCATGGTGGAGTTTTCATACAACATTAGCTACAACTCCACCATTGGGATGGCACTATTCGAGGCTTTGTATGACCGACCTTGTGGGTCACCTTTGTGCTGGACTGACCAAGGGGAGTCTGCACTCGTCAGACCAAAGATGGTACATGCTACCATGGAGATGGTGCAGATCATCTGGGAGTGGATGAAGACTGCACAGAGTAGGCAGAAGTCCTATTCCGACAGGATACGAAGACCTCTGGAGTTCGAGGATGGCGACCACGTCTTTCTATGGGTCTCACCCTGATGAGGTTTGTGGAGATTTGGACAGGGAAGAACGTTATCCCTGTGTTTCATCAGACCCTTTCAAGTCCTTAGTAGATTTGGCAAGGTGGCTTAGCTCCTATCTCATACCCCTCGGTTACACCGAGTGCATGACATTTTCCACATATCCCACCTAAGGAGATACATGTATGATCCTACTCACGTTATCGATCACGGAGATCTGGGCATCGACGATGGGGCGACGTTTACTAAGTTTCTAGTAGAGATTGAGGATTGACATGATCGGTTCCTTCATGGGAGGTTGATAGCTTTGGTGCATGTACGTTGGCAACACATGAACCTCTAGGAGAGAACATGGGAGTAGGATGCTCAGATTCATGCTCAGTACCCCCACTAGTTTTCCATGTTTTGTGATGTGGATTTTGGGGATGCTAATACCTGAGGTGGGGAGAATGTAAATACCCATATTTTACTTGTATTTATTAATTATATGGAATATTATGAGTCCCTGAAAATTGATGGCACATGATTCTGAGGCCTGGAGTTCCAGAAATGTATTTCTGATCTTCTTTTTAGGTACGTTCGGTAAATGACTGAGCGGGATTTTGTAATTTTTTAATTGGTTCTCGGAATTGAAATCTGAGGACACCGTTGAACTTGCATCGCTGATAATCTCATAATGGAGGCTTCACCTCGATCGTAGTTGAGTCAGGAGTGGAAGTTGGTTTTGCAGTTTTCGTGGGAGATTTAAATAAAATATATTATTTTTATTTGAAAATATCCCACCATCCTTTTTGAATAATGTTGGCGGGGACCACCTGAGGGAGGTCAGGAATTTAATGATAGACATTAAATGTCAGGTTACACAAAATGTTTAACCACCCTCCATAGGATTAATGAGGCTCATTAATTCCTCAAATTATTTAACCTGTTTAATTAAATGAAGAAGAGTTAAACCCTTGGGTTTTTTGGTGAATCATTGGAAAAGGGTGTTCTTGGAGGAGCCCCATGAGGAAGATCGATTCTCACCTAGGAGGAACCGAATAATGGGGTATCTTCAAACAAGTGGTGTCGTTGGAGGACACTGGCATTGGGGTCAACCAATTCCAATACATCTTTGACCGCGAACAATCTTCAATGAAACCTTAGAGGTAGGGTTTTTTTTTATTTATACCCCCTTACCCTGTTCTTTTCAACCCCCATGATTTAAGAACAATATTTCCTCTTTCCATCATTCTATCACGAAGGGTGCAGGACAAACGAAGCCGGCCCGACCCCACCAAAAATTATTGTGGTGTATGATGTGTTCTTCACGATGGAGGAGGATGGTGACTGGTGTTAGCGACTAGCACCGGTGAGACTTGGGACCGGCGGCGGGCACTCCGGTCGGCCACGATGAAGGAGGAGGTGCGACCGCACCTCCATAGATGATCCGCGACCCATCAGACGCGGAAGAGTATGGGTGGAGGCCAGCAACGGCCGGCTATGCGAAGGGGCGGCAGCGCACGACTGCGTCGCCCGACGGAGAAGATCCGCGACCTTCTTTCACGGCGGCGAGCCGAGGCGCGGCCGTCTCGACAACGGCCCCTGGAGAGGCCATGAAGTGTGACCGCACCATGCGGAGGTGAGGATAGCCATCCAACCATTCGAGGCCACCCAACGAATACTGCACCATGGGCCACCACACAACGGGACGCCCTGCGTGGGATGCCTAGTGGGCTGCTCCGTGGGTTGGGCCGTGCCAGGCTGGGTCCGACCCAGGGCCAGACCTGTGTCGGGTCGGGTTGTTCTAGTTGGGTCGGATGGGACTCGGACCAACGTTGACCCTTTTTCTCTTCCAGCCATATCTTGAGCTACATGCGTCCGTTTGAGGAACCATCTACAGCGCTAGAAACTGTGTATTGAGATGGTTCTTTTGGTATACCCCACTTGAGTTTTGGAAAATGTTGCGGTACAACCGGGTTGAATCGATCAAGAATCCAACCGGGCCCTCGGGACTAAAAGACCAATAACTTACATACTGGGCGCCCTATTGACGCACCGTCTCTTGCATTGGGACCCATTTTTACGTGGAAGTCCTTTGTGATGCATCATCATGGGAATTCCTGATAGTTGGAGTATCGACCTATGGCCTTTGGAGTGGACCCTCCTGAAATCATGTGAGATTAGTTCTAGAACACATTAACTGGCTATAACATGAGAAAGGGATCCTTTGTGGGTATGTTCTTTGGATCCTATGTGGGTCTGTGTTTGAGAGTCTCACATGGATATGCTCATGGAATCCACATGATATTACTCTAAGATCCTACGTGGTTCTGCTATACTAGGATCATATGTGGGTCTGTTGTACTAGGACCCTTTGTGTGTCTGAGGATTTAGGATCCTACATGGGTTTTCCTCTTAACAGATTAAGATGATTTAGTAGTTACATCTAATCATCTTTACTACCGACCCTAAGTTATACCTAGTGTGAGCTAAGTCATTACGTTTGTGGTATTCTTCTGTGTGGCGTACCTTTGGGGTACTTAACTTTGTCGTGATACCTTTGTGGTATTCTTCTTTGTGGCATAGCCTTGTTGTACTTACCTTCATGGTTTTATTTCATTCTTGGGATAATTGATATTTGGGCTTTTGAGTTGGGCCTTGTGTTTCCTCATGATGAGATGGGTGTACTTGATAACATAGGTATATGTATGGGCATATACCTAATTAGGGTTTTCAGACATTTACATGCTTTATAGTTCATTATTTTTGTATTTTGTGAAACTTTGGTGGGTCTTGGGGTCCCTACTGAGTATCGTTATACTCAACCCTGCACAAGCTATGCCCGTACCTTGTTGTGTTTGGTTCAGACGACATACAACACTGACTGAGGTCGAGGGTACCCAGACTGGATGTAGCTTATAGGTGGATCTTAGACTAGGCATCCCACAAAGACGACCGTTTGAGAGATGTACTTACCCTTAAGATAGGATCCATGGTGGGTGTTCACAGGAGTTGGTCATTTTACTTGTACTTTCCAGTTTCCTGGTACTTTTTATTTGGGCTTGTATTCTGGCCCCTTGTTACTTACTGTACACACTCTTTTTACTATACAGTTTACCTGTGTTCGTATCTTGATGTGTGGTTGGTTGAGTGTGTTTACTGGATATAAAGACAATGACTTCCCAGTTTTATAGAGTACATCTTTCGGTGCTAGTTACTAGCCCCTGGCCTATGGAAGGAAGGTTTGGGGTAGTCACGACACGGGCTCCGAGGGAAGGGTCCTGCCATGACATATAATTACCCTATAGTTTGTTTTTTTATTATAGGTCTAGATAAATTTGAGTGGATTAATTCAAGAGGAACAATAGATTTTATTTCCACTCTTTTGTATTTTACCTATACTACCATACCCTTTTAACCAGATGGAAACATAATAGATCTTTATCTAATAAATTGAATAAGTTATATGATGAGATTTTATAATTAAATTTTTATCAAACTCTTTTAACAAATATAGTGAATTCTCTTATGCCAATATTATTTTATTCTTTTGTATTGAGATAAAAAAATTTCTTGAATCACCAATCTAAAAAAGATTTTCACTTGTTTATTCATCTTTATTGATGATCCTTCAATTAAATTCTCTTGATAAGATATGTGATTCTATTTAATATAAATACATTTACTTAAAAAATAGTAATCTTCTAATCAAAAGGCTATATGTTATCCCATAAACAAATAATACATCTTCAGATGTCATATTTTGAGGTTTGGATTTAGTAATACCAAATACATTGATATTAAAGGAGAATGCATTTCCAAAAGTGCTATCAACGTCATTGTGTCATTTATTTTTTTTTAAATATTATCTTACCTAATAATATGTGTTGTGTAGAAACTATCAATAATTAATGTATTGTTCCTATTTTTTTTTGTAAATCATGAATAATAAATTAGTTTTTTATTTTTTTACTTTGTATCATATTTCCTTAAATAGACTTCTAATAATACCTTTGAAGCATAGTCCTATATTCTATACCCCTATGAACATTATAGTCACACAGTCCATAGTCCTCTTCCAAATGATTAATTCTATTTTATATAGGTGTTTTTATCTCAAAACACATTCATGTAATGCACTGAATGCTTCCACACATGATCTTGGAGATTATCTTGTTTCAAAGGCTTTGATTTGACAGGTCATGGAGCCCGAACCTAGTTAAGGTTTATAAGTTATAGTCATTCTAAGTCAAACTGATGAAAATGGATAGATAGTGAAATTTTGGGTAAAATATGGGTTTTTATCAATATTAGAATTTTTTCATGAAAAAATGGAATCTTACACGCAAAAATTAAATCATCTGCACAACCAATCGTGCAAACCGTTTACCTCCCCAATGCAACATCAAAGGGCCTTCTTCCACCGAAACCACCCAAAAAATGGCTATGTTAGGTGCGTGAATGTTTTGATATGTGATCACCACATTAGAATCTTCATGGAATACTCTTATGTGCCTGATACGATTTCAAATGACCTATTATGCGAAGACCACCTTGTGCGCCACCACTGATATTTTCACATATAAATAGTAGGGTATCCCCTCCTTCATGGTAAGCCTCCATAGGCCAGTATCCACTCAGTTATGTGTAAGACTTACTCTTCCTTGCAAGAATGGAATAATGGAAACCTTCTTTTAAATATCTTGCATGACATGTCCCTTATGGGTCTACCCTCACACAGACTCCCAATGGTTTGATCCTCACCGACCTCTTTTCAGCCCAAGTTAGGTTCATGGAAGATCCCCCCTTGCATGAAACCATGGTCTTACATGCAATCCCAATATTGTGTGAAACAGTTCCAAGATACCCAATCTTATACGCACCCCATCCTGAGTGTAGACCATCTTACATGAAACAGTGTCCAGGTGGGCACCCGTGGGTCCATACCGCGGGGGATGCATCCCCACACCCCCATTCGGGATCACTGCTCTGCTGCGTTCTAGGACCTTCAGGTTGGGTCACCATAATTTTACCTTGATCCCTTATGCATACCTGACATCCATGCCAGGAATTACCTGTATTGATATACTCCTCTACACTCCTTGAAATACCTTGACTTGAAATTTTATTCTTGGTCCCTTTCCCATTTCGTGATTTGAGAATATCATCTACAATTTGTTGAGTACCTTGAGTTGAGCCATTCCCCAAGAAACTCCTAAAACCTCACGACCTTCCTTCTATTCCAGGTCAAACCAGATAGGTCCTCTCTTGTGTAAGTCCCACATGAGCCATTACTAGGCACCTTATGCCTAATAGTCCTCGCTATATGAGCATAAACTCTAGTATACTTTTTTTTTTGGAAAATATAGGATGCCTCTTACTTAAAATAAGATATGCCTTATGTTCCAAGCATAATATGTTAAGTGTCCTCAATACATGAATTTACACTATAGCATACACTATCATTTAGGAAGAGGATTCCTTATGAATCAGTCATAAAATTCCTCATCATGAGATGAATTAAAAAAACAACTATGGGCCTCCTCATTAGGTGTAATCCACAACTATACCCCTTGACCCATCAGCTAGTCAAGATTCCCTCATGGGATGGCATGATGAAGAGAGAACTGGAATCTCATTACATAAGATCTGCACACCTCGTCGATTAACATGATGTTAAACTGAATCATTCCCCCTTTCAATGCATATGTGATTCCCTCATGACCTAACATGAGGAGGAATTCTTGGCCAGCTTCCATGTGTAAGCCCTATTTACTATTACGGCTTCATAGCGGCACACAAACTGCTTCCATGCATAAGCCCCATTCACTATTTCCACTCCATTGCGACACCTGGGATACTTCCATGTGTAGTCCACATTCACCATTTTCACTCCATAGTGGCACCTAGGTTGCTTCCACATGTAAGACCCATTCACCATTGCATCTCCATAGCAGCACCTGGGCAACTTAAATGTGTAAGGCTCATTCACCTTTTTCACTCCATAGCCACACTTATTCCTCTCCTATGTGTAAGCCCTAGTCCTCTATGAACAACATTGGTTGTGATCCCTTATTCTATAGAGGATATGTAGGATGCCTCCTTAAGGTTCAATCCCAACTAATGGTAAACATTGGTGCCCCCTCATAGGGGTGAACCGTCCCTGATCCACCTCCATTGGTGTCCAGATCATCCATTATAGTGTGACATATTCCCTTTATGGGACACACTACCCCAGGTCCTCTCTCATAGGGCGTTCTGACCCAGTTGTTAGTAAACTCTTATGTTCCCTCCATGGTATGTACCCTCATAACATGACATCTTCCCTTTAATGGACACATTCCCCCACCAGATCCACTTCTATATAGTGTCCTAATCCATCCACTATCGTTCATCACCCACCCTAATTCTCCCCAGGCCCCCACATCCTAGTAGGATCTTGACACTCATCCATCCCCATTCGATGGGCTACTAGTCCTTCGTAAGCCCAAACATGACTATGGGATTATAACCATGCGTTATAACCATTCCCCTTTATTTCCCAAATATGTGGACTTTGATCCATGTCTTCCACATGGTATGTAGGAAGCCTCCCTGTTGTTTAAGCCAAGCATCCGTTTGTCCCGAACACTTCATGTTTGTTCACTTTCATCCCATATAACGTTAAAATGTGGGATCATTTCTTTCATTTAACTATGTGGGTTTTGATCCTTATCTTCTACAAAAAGTACGTAGGGAACCTCCCTAAGGTTCAACCCTGATCAATGTTAAAATCAGGTGATCCATTCTAGGAATGTACCATCTTGATTTGACATTTCTCATTTTAGGACACATCACACAGATCTGCGTTCCTACGGTGTATTTATCCATATATATCGGATTATAACTATGTATAATCCTCACAATTCACCATAATAATCTACCCAAGAGTGTCCCTATAATGATGGGTTTATAACCATGAAAAATACACATCATGTATCCAGGTCTTTGTCCTTTGTGTACACCGTGATTCTATACCCCACCCTGAACTACAAGGACTATGATTCCCTACCAAGGGGATACATAGGTGGCCTCTTTGAGGATCAATCCAATCATCAATTTCCCATCATGTAATTTCCTTTGAGGATTTGTGTTTTGAGAAGATCATTCAATGCCCGTGAGTTTCTAATTCCTTCAGTTCCCCATCTATGCACTCCATTGTGGAAAGCTGCCTCCTTAGGTGTACCATCACCCCACCAAACTACGTGGTCATTGATGAAATTTCCTAGTTCTGGGTTCCACCCAATGGTGCCCCAAACCGATTGGTCACATTACCTCAAAAACATTTCCCCAATCATAAGAGGCATCTGCCTAGCAGCGAGGGCCATGGTTTGATTGTGTGGAAACTATTCCTACAATGGAAGAGCATACACAGTGGAAAGAAAATAGTAAATAATAGCAGAAGCAGTAATACCATACTATATAAGTAAAAAAAAGAAGACTAATATTAATAAATCAAATGGAGTATATATATAAATGATACATGTCATATGTATGTATGAATAAGACAAACAAGTCACAAGGATGGATTGAAATACAGAAACCAAGTACAAAATAAACTAGTAAAATCTAGTAGAATTTCAATTCATATCTTGGTCCCATGATCTCTAGCTCTAACAGTAATGAAGTACATAATGAAGAAGTGTTCTTACCCTTATCTATACGTACAACCATATAATTTCTTTGGGTCTAAAAGGATGACCCAAATCAAGTGTGAGACGAATCCCAGCAGACAACCACCAAAAGATCTTTGCCTAACTATTAGTGAATATATATAATGTAATATACAAGAATGCAACAATAAACATGGAAGTACTCAAAAGTAAACAATCCTAAAGTTTTCAACTTCATTCATTCACATTTATTATTCATCTATTGAATCATGTAAACCTTGGGATCTTGCCTAAGATTTGTAACCCCTATATAATAGTAACAAAACAGATGTACCAAAAGAAGATAAAAAAAATCCAGTAAGACCGAGTCCAAGATTGTGAATTGGCTTGACATACTCATCATAATAATTCAATTATTCAATAACGACCGTTTTGGGAATGTTCTAAAAGTCTAATCCCTTGGGCCTTACTTAACAATAATTAATCTCGTAACGAACCTCTGGGTAGCTCTCATGGCCTAACCCCTTTGGTCTGAAATTGCACTAATCATTTACAAGTGAACACCTTGAAAACTCACACAGGAAATACCCCTTGGTCAATGTAGAATCAATAAATTATAAATAACAACCTGGGTAGCTCTCACGTTCTAAAAACCCAGGTTGAAGACCACCTGGAAGCTCTCACAATCAATACCCATGCGTCAAAGTAACAGTAAAACATACATAAATGACCCTACCTCAAGAATCTCTCATAGTTAAATTTCCCTTGTTCAAACATCCACAATGAATATAACATGAATCTCATATAATTAGTAACTCAATCCTAACAAAAAGGCATGGAAAACCACGCAATAATAACTTACATTCTCGACCTAACAACCATAAACAATCAAACAATGGAATTCACCCATGGGTGTCCCATAAAAATGTATCTAACCTTACACAAAATAAATAACACTTTCCCAATCAAATAAACCATAGCAGGTATTAAACAGGATTTAATTCCAAATACAAAATACCTCAAACGTTTGTATTTGGACCATTAATCGTATAGAATCCAATGATAAACAATAAAAGGCACAAACTGCCTACCCAAATATCGTATAATCAATAATATGGAACATTGGCCCTTTAATCGGACTAGAACGATGTAGATATAAAAAAAGGAGAAAAATTTCAACCTTTAATAACTCATGATAGAGGAGGAATTAGGAAGGAAGGATTTAAGATAATTAAGCACTCGCCAGTGGTATTCCAATGCACCCAACTACGTCTCAATCAGAGGTTGAACGGAGAATCGGGAGGGGTTCAAAGTTCTTTGTCCCTTCCATCACTCTATAGTATGATCCAATTTAATAAAAATACGTTTCTAAAGATGAGACACAACCCAGCTCTGATTTATCAAATAAAAAGAAAACTACATGGTGTGTTCATTAAAGGTAAATGTAGTGTAGTATACTTAACTAGCCCCTACCTTAAGCGGTCTTCCAGGTCACCTACACAGCCATGTACCCGACCATTAAACGACCAGTATGTGGCCTGGGTACACGGTGTGTACTCAAAAGTACAAGTCATGTACTAAGAAAAAACCCCATTTCTTATTTTTTCATAAAAAAACATCCAGAAATAAAGGTAGATACCTGAAATGAAGATCTGGGTTCTTAAAAACTTCCTCCCTTAAATCAATTCATCCCCAAATTTCCCTTTCAATGATGGTGAAGAATAATCTTCAAACAACTCTGGCCACAGTGATTGTACCTCAACCTCCCTCTCCCTAGTCTTATCCTTCACTCAACCATGCTACCATCGCACCCATACTAGAGGAACAAACCGGCCATGGAGAACATTTGTGCTATGATCCACAATCCAAATAGGTTACTCCTAGAAGGATGTATTCACCTCCAACTCAACATCCTCGTGTTGAGAAACATGAGGTAGGTATAAAAAGTAATGATGTAACTGATAAACATGAAACACATTGTGTATAGCTCAGTACCTCGGAGGTAACTACAACAGATAGGAAACTGGGATGAATCTCTCCAAAACCTCAAATATCCTGATGTATCTCGATGAAAGATTATGTTGTCTCTTCATATTCATGTGTCCTAACCTCAGTGTGACACGTAAGAAAACAAGATCTCCAAACTCAAACTCTAGTGGTATTCTCTATTGATAAAAATAATATTTCCGGTGTGATTTTGCAGTATACTTCCTCTTGCCAATCAACTTCACCTTATCAGTGGTATCCTAGACAAGATGAGGTACCAACACAGCTTCCTCTTATGCCTCCAAAAAATATAGGGCTGATCGGCATGGCCTACCATATAGATCCTCATAAGGATCCATCTAAATCATTTCATGAAATCTGTAATTGAAGGAAAAATCCACTAGGGGTAAATGTCTCTACAAAGATTCCCCAAAATCTAGGAGGTACGCTCAAAGCATGTCCTCTAAAACCTGAATCGTGCACTCGGACTAGACCTTTGTCTGAGGATAGTAAGTTTCACTCAAAAGTACTTCTATACCCAAATACCTCTTTATCCCCTTATAGGCACGATAAGTAAATCAGGAATCCCTGTCTAAAATAATAGAGTGATGAACCCCATTAAAACATACAATATCTTGGATGTAAAACTTTCCAAGCTCATCAACACTAATGGTTTCCTTTTTCAGTAAAAAATATGCATCCTTTGTGAGTCTGTCTATAGAAACCAAAACTGCATCACTCCCTCGAGGAGACCGCGGTAAAACTGTCACAAAATCTATCACAACATCCTTCCACTTCCACTCGGTAATGGGTAACTTCTGTAAAATCCTTAGTAGTCGCTGATGCTCTACCTTCACTTGATGACAGGTGGAACATATCATAACAAAACCATCTACATACTTCTTCAAACCAGACCACCAATAATAATGATGTATATCACAATACATCTTGGTGACACCATGATGAACGAACCATATTGAGGCATGAAAATCTCACATAAACTCCTTATATATGTCAGCTGACACCCATACGTTTCCATGAAAACACCATAACTCATAGTCACTTACAATCCGCCAATGAGTAGGGTCCTCGCCTGGAACACTCTATCATAAGAATAGGCCCTCATAATCTGATAGTTGCCTCATTCACACCCAATCCAGAAGATTAGAGGTAACAACTATTGAAGAATGAAACTCCTTCACCTATTTTTCATGCACATCCAAATGAATCTCAGAGAACTTATCTGTAAACATCCAATCACTATTGGCCTCATCAACTACCTGTATCTGAGTCATATTCCTTAATGCATCATCCACTACATTACCTTTTCCAGATGTGCAGGCAAGCTCAATGTCAAAACACTGAAGATACTCAACCCACCTTTACTATCTCAAATTTAGATCACACTGAGTAAAGATATATTTTGCAGCTTTTGTCGTATGTGTATAACACAAAATTATCTACAAAAAGATAATGTCTCCAACATCATAAAACATGCACAACTGAAGGCAACTCGAGATCATGTGTTGGAAAATTTCTATCATTTGTCCTTAACTACTGAGACTCGCACACAACGACTCCTTCCCCCTGTATAAGAACTACTCACAACCTGATACCTAACACATCATGGTAAACGATGCTACTCTTTCTAGTCTCTGAAAATATAAATATTGGTTTTGAAATCAACATACCCTATTCTCCTAAAAGGATAAATCATTGGAATATGTCCATAAGTACTTCACACCTTTTTTAGTCAGGCCTTTCTGTTGCATTGTTATGAGAGAAAATTCTTGTATAAAGAATATGTAGTAACCATCCAACCCTAGAAAACTCCATGCCTCAAAGTTGTTCACTGGATGCTCCCAGAAAACCACAACTATCACATTCTCTAGGTCTACTGATACTCCAATCCCTGAGATGTGATGTCCTAAGAAAGGAAAATGGACTATCCAAAAGATGATTTTTGAGAGATTAGAATATAATTGATGCTCTGTCACTGTACTCAATAAGATCTCAAAATGGGTGTCATGGTTGTGTTGAGTGTGAGAGTACACCAAGATATCATCCATGAAGACTACAAAAAATGAATCCATGTAAGGATGGAACACCCATTTCATCATTACCATGAAAACTTCCATCACGTTCGTGAGACGGAATTCCATAACCAAATAATCGTATAGACCATACCTGCTCCAAAATGTAGTAAGTGATATATTTGATGGTCTAACACAGAACTGATGATTTCAAGATCTCATGTATTTCCTCATGAACACTTGGGATCCTCAAAGATGATCAAAGAGATCATCAATAATCAGTAAGTGATATAATTTCATGATAATAAACTGGTTCAGCTTCTGATAATTCACACATAGTCTGATGAAACCATCCGCCTTCTTCCCAAAATAGATACGCAAACCCCAAGAAGAATTAATGGGTCAGGTGAAACCCTTTTCTTGTAACTCCTCCAAATGCTTCTTGATCTTATCTAACTCTAGTGTAGCCATATTAAAAATCCGAATGTACATAGGTGCCACTTCTGGCATAAGATCAATTGAGAAAATCACCTATTACTCTAGAGGTGTACTTGAAAAGCTGTATGGAATGAAATCTCTAAAAGGAACCACCACTTCAGGAAAGACCATTTGTGAAGTCCCCTCGTCTTCCAGATATTAACTAGAAATCTAGGACATAATTCCTCCTAACCTAGGTTGCTCGGGTCCAGCTCTGTGCGCCTAGACATCCCAATCACCCTTGTGTTGAAAATACCCACCCTCTGGTGACGTAAAACTCACCCATTGACAATAGAAGTCAACAAAGGCCTGAAAGGAGATCAACTAGTCTAATCTAAAAATGAAATCAAATCATGTCATCTATAAGACATAGAGGTCCCACAAGAAGTGACACCCACCAATGTCAAGCGGTAACACCTTGTACTGATATACACTAGTTGTCCTAATCCTCAGTGGAGTGTCTAGTGTCATAACATACATATAAGTAAATATAAAGAGCCCAAGTATCTCCACAACAACATCAGATACCAAATGATCAGAAGCACTTATATCGAAAAGAGAATAACCTAAAACTGAGGCAACTTGAATCGTACCTCTCACTGTAGATGGACCAAGATCTTTCTCTTTGTGGTTATATTCCATCTCAAAAGTCTAACATGTACTACGACCCTATGACCCTACCTGACCACCCTGAGGTGGTCCACCCTACGGTTGCTGAAATTCTGCAGCCTGGCTACCACATCAATGACCACCTACTCGACTTGAACAACCTATCAAACTCAATTTCCCTATTTTAAGAGAAACCAATGGTCTTTCTCATGAATGTGGAGACATAAAAGATCTCCTCTCACCAGCTGCTAGTGAAAAAAACTGAAAAAAAAACGCTTAATATGGACCACCGTGTCGCAAGATCGACACTCGACTATGCCCTTTTGGAAATGTGGTCTCATATTCCCACTCTTCTCTCACCGGTTGAATAACAACTTGATACATAAAGAAACATCATTTGAAAGCTCCCTATGGAATTTCTTGCTATCTGGAAAAGTAGTACCAGCCTTGGATGCTAAACCTCCCTGGCTCACAGCTCCTAACTCCCTTAGATAGTTCTCGGTAATAAGCACCTAGTTTAATATAGTTGTCACCGAATTCAACCTGAAAATCTTCAACTATGATCGAAGGTCATACCTGAGACCATACTCAAAACCGCCAAGCCAATGATAACTCGTCACCACCCAAAATAGGTGTGAAGTGCTAAAGATTTGTAAAGTGAGAAGTATAATCCATAATAGAAAGAGCCCCTTGCTCCAAATGCATGAACTCCTAGGCTCGGTTGGCCCTCAACATCTTGGGGTATAAGTAATCATATAAGGTCCTCTAAAACACTTCCCAAACCATATCCCAATGACATCTCACCTATGAGATAACATCCCACCATCTCTTGGTAGAATCACATAGAATGTATGTTGGGAGATTTACCCTCATATCATGAGGCATCTCTAGATGCTCAAATAATGAAAGCATGGCCTCCAACCATGAATCTACAACATGTGGTCCTCCATACCAAGAAAATGTGGGAGGATGATGCTATTGGAACACCCTCAATAGCTCTACCATAGTTGTGAAATGATGTTGTGCTCCCTGAAATTTTTTTATCATCCTTAGAAAGCCTTCACAGAACTATGCATCATCACTTGCATCCAGTATAACAGTTGGTGCCAAGATGGTCATGGAATAAGGATCTATTTATTGTCCCTAATCTACCATTTATGATGCCTTATCATCACCCTAAACCTGGAATACAACTGAAGGAAATCTTGGTCTCATGACACGGATAGTTCAAGAACACAACTTTGTACAAGACTATTAAAGTCTACAACATAGAAGAGAAAGAAGGGACCATGAGAATAAAAAATTAAATCATTTCAAAAGAAGGCTATAGGGCATGTAGAACCACTACACGACGTGTTCCCTTAAATTCTTAAAATAGATGTTGACTTCTTCTAACCTGGTTGTGTAACACCCCCTTCACATGACATGTTTCTCTTGAGATATGGAATTTACATGAATATTCCCTCCTACCCAATTTATTCAACATGGATATAACTACACAGTTCTCTCCTGGTGTAACATTACACAACATGAACACACTGGACATGTCATGTACTACATATATTCAATCCACCAATTTCATTAGTCACACACTCAAATACACTATCGATTTACACACAGAGTATCCACCCTAGACACATCATGTGACACCAAAATTTTATCCTCCGGTATTGTTATTCACATGACCGGATACATGGTCTCTTATGGAATAGTGTCTACTCCTAGTACACGATGTGTTCTACCAAGATTTTATCAACCTCATGTCTCTGCTCACATAGTCACTCATCCAGTTAACAACTACATGGCGTGTATACATGGTACATGTCATGCACTTAAGAAAATTAATTTCTTCCATAAAATAATAATAGATGGAATTAGATCATAACACCACATGCCATGTTATCTGGGTTTCTAGATAGTAAGCCTATGAAACTTCTCCGGAACCCTAAAATATTTTTCCATGGCATGAAATATTCCAACCTGTGGGAGACCATACTCCCCTAAAATCAAATTTTGGATTCTGTTTTCATATCACAACTTGAAAAAAATAAATTAATGTTCAAACATGTTCAACCAAATTCTGATCCTAGAGGGCCCTTAACACCTCAAAGACCAATGTTTGGAATCCATCCAAATGAAAACTTACATCTATGAATACCTTATCAAAATAACAGATATTATGTCACAATAAAATGTATATCTATCACTACATCAATCACAACTTCATAAAATTAGTATTGCACCATAAATGGAATGACTAGAATTCATGGAATTTGATCTCAAATAAGTGCATTTATGATGTATGAGATGGAATAACATCATCTCACCTGGTTACAATAGAAATTGAACCTCAGTAATATCAATAATAACAACATGATACACTTGTATCATCCAATGGTGAAATCAAATCAACTGTAACAATTGAAAAAATAGAAAAAATTGAAATATTTGAGGTAACTTTGCTTTTCCCTATACACAGGTTAGCTACTCCCGAGCATAGCTTATTTCTAACTACCTATTACTTTGTATAACTGTCAATAGGCTCCAAATAATACGTCAAAGTTGAAAAGAACTCATCTGATACCACTTTTTAACGTCCTGGATCAGGGTGCCGACCAATGGTTCCCCAAACCCGGTTGTTCACATAACATCAAGCACATTTCCACATATGCCAGAGGATGCTGACTAGCAGCGAGGGACAAGGTGTGATAATAGGGAAACTATTCCCTCATTGGAAGAGAATATATAGTGAAAAGAAAATATTAAATAATAGAGAAATATGTAAAACAATAAAACTGAAGAAAACAACAGAAGACTGATAGTAATAAATCAACTAGAGCATATTTATAAATGATGCATGGAATATGTATCTATGAAAGCATCCAAACAAGTCACACGAATGGAAAGTAATACAAAAACCAATTACAAAGTAAAAAAAGTAAACTTCAGCAGCACCGCAAGCCTCAACATGGTCCAATGATCTCTATCTCCAATGGAAATCTTGTACCTGATGAGTAAGGGTGCTTTCCCTTATCTATACCTATAACCATATTATTTGTTTAGGTCTAAAATCATGACCCAAATAAGATGTGGGAAGAATCCTAGTAAGAAACCACCAAAAGATCTCTTCCTAACTATCAGTGAATATATTTAGCTGGTAATATGAAAGGATTAAGCAATAAACTAGAAAGTACTCAAAAGTAAACAATCCTATAGTTTTAAATTAAATTCATTTACATTTATAATTCATCCATTTAATCATGTAAAAATTGAAATATAACCTTAGATCTGTATCCCTTGTGTAATAGTAACAAAAAATCTCTCAAAAGACCTTATAAACAACCAAGTAAGACCAAGTCCAAGCTTGTGATTTGTCTTGGATGACTCTTCGCAGTCATTCAATTATTCAATAATGACCCTCTTGGGAAAATTCACATAGTATAGTCCCCCTAGTCTAACATAACAACACTTCGTTAAATAATGATCCTCAAGGTATCTCTTATGGTCTAACACCTATGGTATAACATAACACTAATAATTTACAAAAAATCATCTGGGAAGATCACATGGTCAATACCCCTTGGTCAATAGAGCATCAAAAAATTATAAAAAACCACCTGGGTTTCTCTCATATGTAAATCTCCTAGGTCAAAGACCACTTGAGATCTCTCATATTTAATACCCCTTGGTCAACAAAACATATAAACATAAATAAATTACCATACCTTGAGAAGCTCTCACAGTCAAATTACCCTTTGTCAAAATTCCACAATTCATATCACATGCATATCGTATAATCAATAACTCTATCCTAACAAAACAAGGCATGTAAAAGAAGTAAATCCTAACTGATATTCCCAACCCAACGACCATAAATAATCAAACAAGGGTACACACCTATGGGTGTCCCATAACGAGGTATCTAACCTTACACATAAGAAATATCCCTTTATCAATCAAAACAACCATAGAATGTATTAAAAATGGTTAAATTCCAAAATACACAATACCTAAAATACTAGTATTCAGAAATTTTTGAATATATAATATAAAGATGAACAATGATAGGAACAAACCACATACCTTTCTATCGTACGATCAATAATCTTGAACATGGGCCATTGAATTAGTATAGAATAATGAAGATATTCAGAAAGGTGAAAAAATTTTCAACCTTGTATAATTAATGAGAGAGGAGTAATCAAGAAGAAAGGATCAAGGAGGATTGATAAATAACCGGTGGGATTCCAACACACCTGATGAAATATCAATTGGAGGTCATAAGGACAATGGGTAGGGGTTAGAAGTTTTTTGGCCCTTATGTCGCTCTCCTGTACGAACCAGAGGAAGAATAAAAAGTTTCTGAGGACGATACGCAACCCCATTCCAATTTATCAAATAAAAAATAAAACTACACATTGTGTTCATTAAAGATACACATTGTATAGTATCCTTAACTAGAACACTCTTTAAGCTGTCTGTTAGGTCACCTACACAACCTTGTACTCGGCCGTTACATGACCATTATGCGGTTGTACACGGTACCTGAGTACAAGGTGTGTACTCATAAGTACATGACATGTACTCATATGTACACAACGTGTACTTATGAAAACCCCATATCTTTTTTTTTTCTAACAAAACCCAAAAGTAATATCCATACCTGAAATGATGATCTGGGTTCTTACATTTGATTTCGTACCTCAGGGATACTTAGGAATCCTACTTGAGGTTCAATCCTAGCATCACTATCATATCCACATCAGTTCCATCCCATTAATATCATCCAATTAATTAAAGCATCCATAATCCATCTTCATTCCTAACTAGGAATCCATGTCCTAGTGGGATCATGCAATTCATACGGAAAACTACAAATGCATGAGCCCCGACCATCCATTCAACCACCATACATCTATTATGGAATGGTCACCTACATCATCATTGCTTTCTGGCGCACCCATGTAGCTAACCATGTGTATGCTCGGAATCACCCTTTCAAACTGCATGGGTTTTATCCCTGTTTTCTAAAAATGGTACATAAGAATCCTCCCTGAGGATCCATCACATCCAATGGTAAACATTGGCCCCCCTCCCTGGGGTTCACCCTCTTTGATCCTTCCTAAGTGCTTCCTAATCAGCCTTTATGGTGTGAAATAATCCCTTTGTGGGAACACCATTCCTTGGTTTCGCACTCATTGGGAATTCTGGTCCACCCATTTGGTAAACATTCAAGGTGCTCCCTCCTAGGTATGTGCCTATCTTATCCACATTCATAAGTGTTCTGATCAGTCCTATCTGTCTTTGCTAGACATTAAACTCGTTGTATACCCCATGATAAACATGGGAAGTAATGGAAAACCTCAAAGACATGTCTATTCCATATGATACCAAACGATCGACATGGGATGCCCCAGGTTATGCTCCTATGAGATTCCCTCCTATGAGGAAGAATACAGTTGACCGATGTCCAAGCATCCAGAGAATCCCTCACATGCCTAATGTTACCATATATTTTGATCAATGGTTTCTATCATATCAAGACCCCTTGGAAAGTCCTGGTGGAAGAATTTTAATTTACCATAATCCACAATGATATTGCACCAGGAATGAGATTCATGATCCATGACTCAAATCCACAAGGGAGACCCAGAAAAAAAAATTGAATTATTAGGAGGAATCCAGTGAAGGAGGAACCGACATCCCATCATATCATTTCGATCAACAATAAAATGTCACTGAAGAAGTGATGGATGCTTCCCACATTTGGAAAGTGGGAAACGGGGCTAGAAGCATCACATCACCACAACGATGCATGCGACGACCGCAGAAAGCATTAGAAATAATAGGAAACATGGAATTTTTTTGGTTACCTACATTATTTTATTTAGAATTGTTTCATATATTTTATAAACTCATCTCAAGAAATTTAAATTTTTTAAGATTTATTGAAGAGACTTTTTTGTACCATCATGAATATAATTTAATCCCTAAAACACGACAACACCAATAGTTTAATTTTAATTATGTTCTCCATTGAAACTGTTGAGTCTGTATAATATTTCATGTCTTATTATTTTTTATCCTCTAACTACATTGAATTTGGATAACTTTTCTTCAACAATCCACCTTCATCATTCATTGATGTTGAATTTTTTAGTTTATCTCAACCCATGGTTTCCAAGATTTTCTCTTAGTGCCTACACTATTGGATGAAACACATTTAATATACTTAGGATCAAAAATTGAAGTTATTACTCATTAATTTTTATAGTATTTATCAACATCATTAGTTGAAATATACTTTATTTATAGAGCATTATCACACTCATTTTTTATTTTTCCAAGCTAATTCCCATCATTATGACATTTTTTTATTTCATGTTCAATTTCAATTCCCCACCATCAGCCTTATTCTAAAAATCCTCCACTATTCTATAATTTTTAAAATGTTTTACCTCTATAATCTTCATTTAGTCAATATAATAATTCTATTTATTTTCAAAATTATATTTATCATTATTTAGTTTCACAACCTATTTACTCAAATATTTTTTGCTTCTTGAGTAGTATTTTCCATTCAAGGAATCCTTCATAATAAACATTTAGGATGTTTTATATGTTGGTTTATTGATCTATTTATTCACCAATCTAATATTATTCGTTTATTAAAATATGAAACATAAGATTCCAAAAAATTTCATGAATTTTATATTTAGATTAACCAACACTAGTGGAGTAATATTTCAATTATTTTCTTAGCATGATCAAATTTTTAAAAAAAAATTATTATGGTTTTCACCATATTTCTTAACATCCATAAAAACTATTCCCCATTTCTTGATTTGGGGGTACTTTTTAAATTCATTATCTTCATAAATACCAATTTTATTTCATGTATAGTTAGTCAGAAAATGATAAAATTTACAATATTAAAAGTTATTTTTAATAGGTTTCCCTTTATACATTCCATTTTCAATTTTTAATGTTATTGAGGATAAGGGTAGTGATCTTCTTTTTCAACTCATCATCTTAGTCATCATTATGAGATTAACTAGAGGGCTCAACATATTTATCTTTAGTTTTTATTTTGTTAATGTATTTTAAAAAAACTTTTCCTTTATTTCTTCTTGAATGAATGATTCTTTATCATCAAGTATTTCAGAATAGTAATGTGAAAATCATCAATAGATACGTCTTCTTTCTCTGATAGGTATTTGGATCACATTTTCTAATAAAATTTCCCATCATCTTCCTGAAAATAGCTGAATCTAAAAAAGCATATCCAAGCCCCCTAATATGACTCAATATCTCATTCAACCTAGAATAAATTCATCAAATATCTTATCCTCTTCCATTATGATATATTGAATCATATCTCTCTATATTTTTAGTTTGGATTCATTGATATTAACATACCACTCATAAATGTTCTAATGATTTTCCTATATCTCGTTTACTATTTTCAGTCCCATCTATTAGGCATAGACTTTATCAGATATGGATAAAAGTCTAAAATTTCAATATTTTCCATCTACCTATAGAATTATATTTTCTATAAAGGTCATGATAATATCTATTGTAAGGGTTACAAACCCACTACTATATAACCACTAACATCAAGGACATATGATGAATGGATGGGTTTCAATCTATTTTACATCCATGTAATTTTTCCTTCATATATTTTAACTCCTCTTATAAGGATAGAATTCATGTTCTTCATCGATTAGATTAGGATATCAAAGGGAACCTTGTTGTTACTTGTACCACATAAAGATCCTAGGTCTGGTGAGACACCACTAGGGGGGGTGTATCAACAATGCATGATTTTATAATATTTTTATTAATTAAACTCTATGGATTTTTAATTCCACAATCCACTCTTTTTTAATATATATTTCACCTATTATGAAATAATAATAGAAAAATAGGCACAACACAGAAGGTTTTTTTTTTTGAAAAGTTCAGATTCAATAAGGATCCTACTACCAACTGTGTTCATATTCATTCAATACATTGATTATATCACTATTTCAAAATTTCAGTTAATACAATTGAAAGAAATTACAAAGAAATTTTAGGGAGGTGTCTTACACATCAAAAATGCATGTATCATTCACTTCCCACCTATAATATGGTGTTATTAACACTATAACCACTAGCCTTTTAGAAACTTCTTATACTCTTGGTATGGGTAATATAATAATTTTTTTCAGAAATAATTGAATCTAAAAGATTAGATCTTATTCCAAAAACTCATGTTTTCAACTTCCTGTGAACTATCAATAACAAAACATGTGCACCGACCTTCTTTTTTAATCATTTATAATTAAAAATGTGTCCATGAGATAATTCACACACACCATAGTGTTCCTACTCCCCATGAATATTCCATCAAATGATCAACATGAAATTGACTTTCCTTGATATAAATGAGGAATATAGTAGAATACTCTTGTTTATCTACCCTTATTCCTCTCTCCTTGATAAATTTATTTGAAACATAACTAAGTATCAACACTAACTTCTTAATTCTTGATCAAACATTTCCGAAGTTTAAATTTTTACCTTTTATTTAAATATAAATATTTGAATAATATTATCCACATTTCAATGGAGAAAAATATTAAGATTTATATTAGTCAATATTCATCAATTTTAAATCGGTCAACTGAATCACCTGACTGAATTCTCATCCAAAATTATTTAAATCACATAAATTTACTTGAGAATTGTAATTTTAATTCTTTGAATGATCCATAAAATACATTATATTCTAAACTTCCTGCACACTGTAATTCATTTTCTCATGCACAACGATTCATTGTGTTAAGACTCTACCCATTGAAAAATTACCCTCCTTAAGAGGATCAAATTTATCTTGATTCGTTATTGATAGATTCAATCCAAATCTACTTTGGGAAATTTTTAAGTTTAAAACATTAAATAATAGATCTTTCCAAATATGATTTAATATTTCAAAAAAAACTATTTCATTTGGAAATATCCAGTCCATAATATTCACTAACTATTAGATTCACAATAAACCATATATGTCTCACATATCTCCATTCCATTTTCTATATTTTTTTGTTAAAATTAATTTCATAATATTAAATGATACTTCAATGTTCCTTAAATTTCCATTTTATTAGACATTTAAAAATAATCAACTGAACAAAGTTATGAAACTTCTTTACTATGTTCAGGAAACATCCTTAGAAGGTCCTAAAGTTAACCTCATTATCTTTATTCCCTTTACACATTCTAATACTTTTGAATATAATCAACCATTTAAGGTTATGAATTAACATTATAAAGTATATTAACAAACTTATTAATTTAAAAATTATCTTATGATTTTGTTCAAATTTATCAGTACCAATACATTCAAGAATACATCTTTCTTATTATAGATAATCCTAGAACATTGTCAAAACCAAAAAAATAAAACCAAAATCATTCCAAAACACATTAAAAATATATTTCACGAGGCTAAAGAAATACGAAATTCTTCAGAAAATTAATAGACATTATAAAATATACCAAAGTAATATATATGTTCAAATATACCACTCAATACATATTTTTAGCATGTTATAAATCAACTATATGTGTACACAAAACATAATTATCATGCTTGTCCCAAAATTTTAAAACAAATTTAAAACTAGAAAAAATATCAATTGGACCATTAATGATATATTTTCTATGATACTATTAATCAATGTTATGAGTAAAAAAAACATTATTGACATGATAATCCATATATCACAATATAATAAAAACAATCAATAATTAAAACATCAATCTAAATGATGAATAATAACTACTTTCAAAACAACTTATTGTTAGCCCACAAAAGGAATAATCCATGGAATAACCAAAATTAAAGGTTCATTTCTTTCAATCCAAAATGGTACTAAATATGCCATAGAATAAAAGTATCAAGGGTGAATCAAACATTAATTTAAAAAAAAATATTAGTTTCTTCTCTAAACAAGTATTAAAATTTAAATAAATATTCAGGGAAAATATTTATTAAATTAAAGTGAAACTTTAATTTCAAATATACATAAGTTTACTATATTTTAGAAATAAATTTATAACACATTATAAGTTTTTGATTTAAAATTGATACATTTAAATCTTGGTGGAAACATGATTTTTATTAAAACATGTTAATGAATGTGGGGATGCTGATTCTAAAGATATTATTGCTACAGCCACATGACTTGCAGTGAATCTTTTTACACTATAGTATGAGATTTTAGGTTTTGAATGTGGTTGATAGTGATATATACTATTTTCTTTGATGTTGTTGTGGAAACAAATTTCGTTTTTCCTCATTTTGTTTCTTGTATATTTTTGGGATCCCCTTTTTTATAGATCTTGATGGACTATTTTTGGATATTTTTGGTTAATATCTTTTTACATGATTTGTAATCATGAGGATGGTTTTTTTTCTTATAAAAACTATGGTTATTCATTTTTTATGTTAACTCTTCAATTCTTAACATTTATTTTTGGAAAAACATTAGTTTCTTCATTTTTATTGTTATCTTTGTCATGGAGTAGAATATTATGATGAGAAGCACTGAAATATTTCCAGGTTATTGTTATTCAAAATAATATTTATTTCATTCCAAGGATTTCACCCTATTGTTGGTGTTTTATACCTTTCATATTCGATATTATTCCATAGTATTACCTTTTTTATGGAGAGTGCTAATATTGATTTTTTGAATGATCTCCCTTATGAGAGTGTTGTTCCTGATTGTGCTCTGACCATGATGTTTAAGATCATTTTGGTGGGATATGGAAAGACTATGGGAATATAATCTATTAATAAGATGATTCTCATTATTTTTATGATTATTTAGGAACCCAATGGTGCAGAGGTTGGATATGATGAAATAATCAAGGGGATAGAATTGGTATTAAAAATACGTGGTTACTATGGAGAACTTACTCGAGTTAGAAATCCTTGTAAGTTCCATGCCATAGATTTGGATGTGATATTGTATATTAATATTAATAGAATTGTGTCATATGAATATGGTGATTTGTTTGGATGTGTCCCTCCCTAAAGGTTTTTAGTGACATTCCTTATATTGTTTACTTGGTATGTGGTTGAAGAATTTTATTTATATTGAAGGTAGGAAATTTCCACATGTTACACCATTTGGATGTATCTTTAAATGATGGGGGGAAATATGTTATGTATACATTCCATATATTTCTTGGATATGTGTGGTAATATTGGTGTTTTTATCTTGGTGTTATTTTTCTATTATTAGAATTTGGTATAGTCTTTCTTCTAGTCTATAGACCGCCCAACTAACATGTTGAGTGAGGGAGTTTGGATTATGTCATCAGATTCTATATTTTATAATAGAATCATTATTGGGAAAGAAAGTAATATGGTGGGGAGGTTGTAACATCTCATTACTCTATTTTATTTATTTTGATACCTTTATTTTATTATCCCTTGATTTTATCTCGTCACATGTTGTTATAAGTGTTTTTAGAGTTTTTTTTAATTTTTATGGATTTTTTCATGATTTTTACAATGTTTGAAAATACATTTAGCCAAACCATAAAATGTTTTATAGTACTCCAAAATGGGTTTCATGATAATAAAATGGGTAAAATAACCATGAAACTAAACCACACAACCTATTCTAGTAGCTTAGAAGAGGTCACATTGTTTGTGCATAGTTAACCTAACCATGGATCCAAATCAGGTATCCTCTTCTTGTACCCCATAAGAAGTCATAGGGTTACTGCACTATTAAACTAACCATGTGTCCTTACCATGTAGCTATTCTAGTGTCTCGGTTTGGGGCACACCGTCAGGCACATAGTTTGTACTAATCATGTGACCTAAACTAGGAAACCATGAAATAAACTTTTAATAAACCAAAAACAATGATTAAAATCAAGATATCCCCCATTATTAAACCTAAAACTCCCACAATCAAACCTAATATGATCCTTTGGATTTTGGGATCCCTCTATAGGCATTTTGGATCTCCTAACTTCATTTATTGGTAGATCGAAGTGTCGATTGAAGTGGTGATCCTATTCTGATAAGTTCTTCCCATATTTACATTCAATATCTCTTATTATTTTTTTTTCATTATTCCTCTAGGTTATTTTTGTCTTTGTTTGCGTTGTATAATTGTTTATTGTAATTGAATTTTGTATCTAGGGTCTTTTCACTCTCCTATATTGATATGTCTTCCCAAATATGGTGACCACCATTAGACGAGACACATATCAGATTCATTATAGTTTTATTCATGATTTAAAAATAGGTATTTATATGATTATAGTTTATATTTTAATTCATATTTTTATGATAATTCATAGAAATGTGCTCTTAATTCCTATTAAATGTTATATGATTTTTTTCATGAAATTATTTGTAAAATATTCATTGGTCCTTTTATCTTTGAATTGGACATGTTACTAATTGAATGTCTAGGATCCTAATATATTTATCATTTCTTTGAATTTTTGAATTATAATTTTTTTTCTAAAAACTTTAATGTATTAATTTGTGAATTTTGAGGCTTAGGCCTAGTTTTGATTAATAAAGAACAATTCCTGGATTTGAATGAAATAAGTTGAACAATTTTATGTTTTCTAAATAGTTACAAATAGATAAATTTGTGAAATAAACAATAACAATATTTGAATAATGATACCCCTATTTTTAAATCGGTGTTATATGGTTATTTAAAATGAGTTATTTACCCACATAGAAAGTGGTTGTAAACCCTTATTTTGGAATGATCATAAATATTTTTAAATTGGGAGAATTATATGAATGCCTTTGGGTTTTTTTGAATGAAATTATTGTATTAAATTACCATTTGGAATTACCATGTTGGGTTGTCAATGGAAGAGGGTATGTGTACCCTTTTCAACTATTATATTCACGAAAATGTTTGGAATTGAATTGTTGATGTTTCATGTCCTGGTTAGAATTTTATGATTATCCCCTCCTATAATAATCCCTTATTACAGTTTTCTTACATCTTGTACTTCCAATTGATAGGTGTTGAAAAGGGTATTATTTACATTGAAGGAGCTTATGGGTGACAGTTATATTTGATTTCAGGGAATGATCCCAAAAATTAATATTGATATGGATCCCCTTCTTATATTTATAAACTGATTATCTCACTCCCTTATTTTGACTATTTTTGGGAACATGGATAGTTAGATGAGATGACCTAGATATATATTTCATTAGTGGAATCAAAACTCATCTAGTGGATCTAAAGAGTACATGAAGGCTACAAGATATGGATGTGTGGGCTAGAAAGAAGGTGTGTGTGGAACTGGTTTTGTTGAGACCCATGAGACTATATATAATACTAATAATTTAGCATTATTTTTTTGATAAAATATTATATTGTGGATTCACTATCACACCTAGTTTTTTCCAATGAAATCCATACACTTGATACTCTATTCATAATAGTGTTTATTTCTACTACATGGCACTAGAGTTTCCTTGCTTGATCAGTTACTTATATTAATTTATCTATTTATTGAGATGATTTAACTTAACTCTATTCTATTTATTTTTCACAACTTTTGTATCAGGTATATATTGTATTCTTATATAAATTATCATACTTTATCATGTGATTTTTTAATATTTTTAAGAAAATGTTTGATTTATAAATGGTGAACTAGAATTTTTTATATGTTTCATTTGATAAATGTTTAAAACTAAATTTGTAAACTAATATTTATACTCTATTTGTTATATACTTATATTAGAATATTTTACATTACATTGGAAGTAATTTGTTATATTCTTTTTTTTGAATCCTACTATTCTCTATATATCACACACCTCTTGTATCATTTGGTATTTTAAAGCCTTTATGATCTTATTGTATATGCTCATTCATTTTCCTTCCTTTTTGGTTTTATGGTAGTTTGAACAAGGGTGGGTGACATGAGAAATAGTGGGTGGTTATGGAAAACCAAGAAACTATTTTTTGGAAATATTCTTTTTTTTACCATTTTTATCATCTCATTATATATGATATGATTATAATGTTATATGTATCTAATTATGTATTTGTAGTATAATTTGTTTATTGTAATATTTTGTTGGAGAAATAATACCCAATGGTTATTTATTGATTCCCAGGTCGTTATCATCAGCTCGTGGAGATCGATCACGCACATCAAGTTAGTGATGGTTCGTCATGAATATCCGATTGGATGGTACTCTGGGGTGGTTTGTTAGAAGCTACGGGGAATTGATACATGAATGAAATTGGTGAATAACTATTTATTAAATTTTAACCCTATATTGTTTATACGGTCAATGTATTAAATGAGTTTGACTATGTGTGACCCAACTAGTTAACATTATCAAATTTTACTCTAAAAGTGAACCTTAGATATCTTAAACCATTTCATTCTACATCTATCCTACTATAGATGACAGACATGATTGAGAAAGCTATAAGAATCCACATCCTCATGTGAATTCACGAGTTTATTAGACATGGATAAATGTATTAAATATTAAACATCGATCACATCACTCAAGTATATATCATTGAGTGAAAACTATTCATCACACACATCATTTATAGGAACGTTACAAAGTGAGTATTTTTGCACATAATATTAACATTTAATGAGTAAGACAACCATTAGTCATATAAACCATTCCCCTATGTTACTACTAGTAATGTGATTTTCGTTCTATAAAATTGTTCGCAAGGAAAATGTAATAGAAATACATTATATTATTATACAATTATAAAATATCATATTAATAGAATGTTTGTTGATTATAATTTGTGTGAGAAATAATGAACTAAATTTATTTAGGTCTACCACTATTTTATCAACTCCCAATATCCCTCACTATTTGACATGGAATGTATAGTTCCTCATAAATTCTAGTTGAAAAGACTTATATGAAGCTTCTAATAACTCACGCATGGTATTGGTCAATTTATCAAAGGTATTTATATAGGCAGGTCTTTAAAATTGTGGTCTTGTAGCTCATTGTTACAATTAGTAAACTCCCCAATAAAAAACCATAAATTGGATTTCCTCAATACTTGACTCTATGTTACATCACGTGAAGCGTGTGATACTTAGAATGATGAAAATTGGTTATATAAACTCATAAAAATTATAATAACTACATGATAAATGTATGTGACTTAATATGGGTTGGTCGAACACTTAGTTATTTGGTTTACTTTCTTAAATAAGTAATGGAAGGCTTGGTCTGACTAAATATTTTCTTTGCGGATTTCATTAGTTAGGCATAAAATTTTCTTTTTTTTCTTTACATGTATTATTACTATTATGTGGATTTTAATTAATATATTAACCATATTTTGATAAAAAAATTCACATAATCCATTTATTTGAAATCTATATTTTCATATTAGTCTAATTAATTTTGTGATTGTGGTTTTTTATCCATAAAATAAAGAATTCATATGATTTAAATATGTCAATAAATAAATGACTCCATCATGTGATTATCTAACTATTGATTTATTTATTGGATAAGAAATAAACCTATGAACCTAGAAGAAAACTCATTCTCTAGTCTTTACATGAGCCAAAGAATTACACCCGTGCACCTATGCATCACCTTGGTTGGTTTCATCATGATTCTATCTTGAACTACCTCATGGAACCTTGGGAAACTCCATTAATATTATATCATTACAACTGACATATAGGTTAGGGGAACCAAAGGATTGTTTAAGGGACATTACATAAATATAAAATTACATGTAGTTGCGCCAAAATAAAATAGGGATGGATGAATTAGAGAACATCATATTTAATTTAAAACTAAATAATTACAAGCACATAAAATAAAATAAAATTATATAATACTAACACATATATTGGTATGATAAATTATCATAAATGTTCATACACAGGAAATGATTACAAAAATATACATTGGATAGAATTCCTTGCAATTAATTCTTTATTATTATGATAAACGCACTTGAATTAATTAATTAACTAACTAATTTTATTCTTCCTAATGGCTATCCAAAGGATCTTATATATAATTATCATAAAATAATTCATGGAAAATAAAATGACATTTTATTTATGCTTCATATTAAAGAACATTCAATCAGCAAGTTAAAGATCTGACCACAATTGTGAAAAATTGATTAAAAATCAAATAAATAATTATAAATTTAAACATGAATATTGTGATACTATTTGATGGTTCCAAAAATATTGGAAGAGTATTTTAGTTTATGAAACATTATGGTTACTGTCAAATTCTGTGGACCATTCACTAATTCTACAATACATATATGTTATGATCAATAAATATTTTCCATCGAATATTGAAATTGAAGTCCATGAACAAAGATAGGATCTTTTAAATTTTAAATTTATAATTAAATTAAATTATATTAGAATATTTATTACCACATCTTGGTATTTTCTGTAATAATGATGTTTATTATATAAACCCCTTTTTTAGATTACCACTATTTTATAGGGAGGACCCAATGTAGATCCCCTCTAGTGGTGATCCACATGTTTTCCATTGATATCTAAAAAACATTGATGATGTATAGGGTGCTAGTAGGACATATTGATCATGTTGGGTTATTTTCCGTGATCCCCTATATTTCCTTAAGTGTTGATGGATTTTCTATTTTTATTCTCCTTCATTAGAGGATTAGAGAAATATGAATCTTGAGATAAATGCATTGTGCACAGTGATTCTCTATTCTTTATTAACCCTCCTTAATAGAAATAGAAATCAATATATAGAGTTAGGTATTAGGTTAAACTATTATTCACATACTAAATTAATATTATGAAATATAATATAATTTATCTAACCCCAAACCATATAATAGTAAGATTATTGCTTTTATTACATGTAATATGCTATCTGGAGAAACAAATAATATTATTTTACAAGTTTAAAATGAATATTTATCACCAGATAGAATATTGGTTTCCTCATTCTTTTAATCATTTTATATTCTTAAATAAGAATTTAAATAAGTTTTTACTCATACATAAATACTTTATTCACAGACTACAAAATAAAGTTTTGTGAAATATTCACGAAGATAGATAAATTATGTAATAATAAATAAATAATTATTTATTACCTTGAAAATAATATTTACAATCCATAAAACCTGAACAGAACAATGCATCAGGCTTGATTATAATATTTATTTTGATAATTAAATTCAAAAATTATTTAATTAAGATAACTGAAAACACATCATGTGTGACCCTCTATGCTTCGTTCTCATTATATTTTGGTAGTATTTCCTAATTTCTAAGATTAATGCATAAGAATGGTTTAAGGCCCCCAAGGGAAATTAATTCATGTCTCAATATATAAAACCACAAAAGGACACTTACTTCGTAAAATAATCCCTTTATAAAAATATCACATCAAATAGGTTTCGCACTCGGGTTACCAACTTATGTGCCAGATACACGTTTCTTTTAGAATCATAAATAAACCTGTCATTACACCCGAGACATGATGTTTAATGTAATAGTTCCATTTCAATCAAAGTGTTTTGATCTCAAAATCCATTAATATTTAAGGGACAAATCATTAATTGAATTAATAATTAATAACATTTCATTCATTTTGCACCCAACATACCCAACTTCCCATGAACAAATATCATCATAGTTTGGGTCTGTGCATTAATGTAAGTGACGTAAGAAAATAATTAATAATAATATTATAGTCTAATGTCCATTAAAAATACTCTTATGCAGGAACATAATATGAAACCTCAACATTAAAAATTCCAACATTCTATTATTTTCTAATGATCTCGGGTCTTGGATATTACAATGTGTGATCTTAATGTGAAAGAAGCCTCTAATACTAAAAATTTATTATAGCTAATAGTAAACACTATATGTTTCCCATCATTGTATTATATCTGAATATAAAACTATATTTGACAATATAATCATGTAATTTCAAGGGTCTCATCATAAGTTGGAGCTTCTATAACCTTATCAATGGGACATTTACACTAAGACATTATTGCGTTAAAGTCCTATAAAAAAATGGAAAACTTGTAATAATTATTTTTTAAATATTCAACTATTTATATATATATAAATTTGTTTAAAAAAATTGGTTATAGATCATTTTATAAAATATGAAAATGGTTCAAAAAAATTTATTAAAATAGTTTTATAATATATATGAGGAGAGAGAGAATTTGACAAGGAATGAATACATGGTAAGGGTACTTCATCTCAAAATATCTCTCTAATATTTTTTTATTATATAAAAATAATTTCATTTATATGGTGTATGTGTTGCCGATTTTTATATTTTATATTATATTATATTTTAGTCTTGAAAATTTACATTCAATTTCAAACTCTCTCTTTAAATATGTTATGATCAAAATGTTACCCATGCCATATGTTTTTCATCAGCAGTCATACTTTCAAATCAAGTTTTTTAAAGATAATCCATCTATAATATTTTTAAATTTATTCTATCTAAAACACATATAGTTTTATTAGAATCATTTCATTATTTATTTTTTACGTGTCTTCTCACTATTTCTTTTTTTCCTAGGACTACAATATACACGTCATAATAGAAATTATTCCCACCTCTTCTTCTAGTGGGTAATGGTTCTCATCCATTACATTATTCATTATATTATTTAATAGATATATTCATTAATTATTCAATAATTTATTAATTTAATTTATTTTAAAAAAATAAATTCTTTTAAAATGGTTTTTATGGAATTGTTAATTCTATGATTCAAAAAAATTGTCTAACAAAATCTCTTGTTAATGAGTTCTGTGTAAAAATATTTTACACCCAGAGCAAAAAAATTTATATTATTTTATTCTTTTTGGGTCTTTTATTTCTTGCATGTGTTTTAATTTAGTTTTACCATTTTAATGGTTGTTTTTCGGACTGACATGAGGTGGTTCACTATTGGAATACAATGAGAAGAAACTGTGCACCAACATATGAAAACTATGTGAAGCTTAACAATGGTTCTAAAAAGGACTGAAAAATAGCTGAATGATCATTTTACAGTAACCAAAATCCATTTCACAATCCCAAACTCTTGGATAAAGGATCCACATTGTTTAGAAGAGAATTTGGCCAAACCCCTCTTCCTACAAAAATTCAAAAATCGAAATAATAAAATTAAAACATAGATCTAAAAGGAACTATCCAATCACTCCATGATTATGTCATAATCCATCTGTCAAAGAGAGCTAAAAGGTTATAAAACTCTCTTCCCCATTATATCTCCAATTTCAGATGGGTCATTCCCAATTTCTTGGTGTGATATTCCTTTGTTATCTTCTTGTCTTCTAATATTCCTTTATCTCTCTGAATTTCATCGTTTTTATTTTCCACCCTTGCAGTTCAAGAATCCTAGGGAGAAACCTAACCCGATTTTTTTATTGTATTAGTCGTTTCGTGGTTCCAAGGGTTCACGAGGGTCTATTTTGATTCCCATCTATGTAGAAATAATTTAAGGTGATGACTTGGGGATATATTAAATTAAATTTAATATATATCTATATGTAAGAATATATATATATATATATATAAGTACCCCCTTTTGTATATATTCACCCTTAGTGGTGTGAAAATATACATTAGGTTGAGGTGTACTATATACATGTAATGGTGAATATTTATATATGTATGAGGTGGTCTCCATCAAGGTTGAAATGGTTTGAGGAAGGTTCCATGTGTCCAAGACATTGAAGTGAATTCCTTTATTTCTTGTGTATTTTAAATGAGGATTTTTATATTAATATAATATATATTTTCTATGAAAAATGAATTTTTTTCTTAGAAAAAGGTCCTAATTACATTACATATTGTTCCTAAGATTCCAACACAGGTTTTAAATGTTTTTGAATGTTTTCATACTTATTTTAAATAAAAAATATTTTAAATTTCTAATTAGTTTTGTAAGTGGTTTATATCATAATGTTGTAACACCCAAATCTATTTTATAAAATATTAGTGTTTCGTATTAAATAGAGAAGCATAATAGAAACATTGAAATGTATTATGTAAAGGAAAACCTCTCTTAAAGCATTCCTCTTTTATTTTAAACATTTTTTTTGATAAAAGTGTGATGTGTATGTATTCCAAATAAAGAGAATTATGAATTTTTTGTATTTTGGAATGATAAAATGTGGTTGTGCATCAGATTAGAGTTTAGAAGTGAGATATGAATGATTTATTTTGATTAAATAAGGTGATATATATATATATATATACTTTTGATAACCTGTTAAAAATAACAACCATTTGAGCAAAGAACATATTAATCCCAAGTACCGAAGTGGGTGGACGAAGGACCAGCACACAAGATGAATCAGTGGGGTCCCATTTTTAGACCCCTTTATGTGTCTCAAAAAACTCTGATTTAATGTTGATATTTCTTCAACATTTTAATTCCCCCCTCTAATATCTCAATCATGGGGTTGTTTATTCTTGATCAATCAATGAGGGTATGAGATTACTACGGACCCAACTACCCTAGCTAATTTGGAATTTCCCATGGTTCTTTCTCTCACATACTCATATTTTCCAAGGTATTTTTTGACCCCAGAAAATGCGTTCCAAAATTTTCCAAATGCATCCATACACGATCAAAGATTTTATAACTCTTCTTAAGCTTTTATTTGGTAGGTTGTAGGGCCCAAACAGAGCTACGGATTAGGAGTTATAGACATTTGGTGTTTGGCTGGAAAACTAGTTCGCAAAGCCCATTCGCGAAGCCCCCGCCGTGATTGCGGAGTGCCGCCGTGAAGTAATGAGGTAGGAAGCTCCGCGAACCTGTTTGACATCTGCGACGCGCTGCGAAGATGTGCCATGAAGCAAAGGAGGCGGGACGGCTCCGCGAAGTGCTTTGACGTTCGTGACGCGCCGCGAAGATTCACCGCAGAGCAAGATCCGTCTTCACGCCACATGAGCTCTGCTTCGTGGCGCCCTTGCCTATAAATACCCAGCTCACCCTCCTTCTCCGAACAGACGGCCACGGCCACTTCGCCCCTTGGGCATCCGAGCGAAGCTCCGCATTGCAGCTCCGCGAGGCCATGCCCCGTGAGCAGATTCCTTCGTGTTGCTGCTCCGCGAGCCGAGGCTCTGTGAGTCCATGCTCCGCGAGACCAAGCTTCGCGACAGTCCTTTGCTCCGTGAGACCCCTTTGCTCCACGAGACGCCTTTGCTCCACGAGACCCCTTTGATCCGCGAAGCCATGCTCCGCGAAGCTACTTCGCGAAGACCTATCCCTCACGAGGATCCTACCTTCGTGATCACCGGTCCATACCGCGGGGGCTGCGCCCCCGCAGCCCCACGCTCGGGGTCAAGGCCGGTCTTCGGTCCCGGCCCTCCGATCCGGTCCCTTCCATACCGTCACAGACCCCCATAAAAAATGGAGAGTCGCACCGCAAACTTTTCGGCCCGGGACATCGGGATTTCCATTGCGCCCCCATGTGCACCCACCTTAAACCTATGGAATACCATGATTTGAGACACTCCTCCGCACACCATGAAACACCTTGAGTTGATGTATTTCTCTTGGTTTGTTTCCTATGTCGTGAGTTGAGGTTTTCATCATCAATTCCCCGAGTACCTTGAGTTGAACCATTCCTCAGGAAACTCCTCCTAACCCTATCACTTGGCTCTTATTCTAGGTTGAACCACAAAGGGCCGCCCTTGCGTAAGGCCCAACACCGACCATCTCTATACACCTTATGCCTAGTAGTCCTATCTATATGACTTTAAACTGTAGTTCCCCCTATCTAACAAATGATAGGATGCATCTTGCTCCTAACAAGTGATGCCTCATGCTCCTAGCATGAGACGCCAACTGTCCTACCTACACGACTCTAAAATGTAGTATTCTCCTTATGTTCCAAACATAGGGTTCCTCCTGCCCTATACGAGAGATGCCTTATGATCCAAGCATGAGATGCTAACAGTCCTATCTACATGACTTTAAACTGTAGTAATCCCTATGCTCCAAACATAGGATGCCTCTGGCTATGAACAAGAGATGCCTTATGCTACAAGCATAAGACGCCTAATGCCATGATTACAGTGGCATAATTCCAACACCCCTTGGTGTTATCCCACTTGTGCACTAGCGCATAGGTGTAGAATCATAAACCTCAACCCACTAGTGAGTCGGGATGCCCTCATGTCCAGACATGAGGAAGACCTTACGGGCAGCTTCCTAGCGTAAGCTCCATTCACCAGTGCTGCTCCTAGCGGCACCTGGGCAGCATCCTTGCTTAAGCCCCATGCACCATTGCCGCTCCCTAGTGGCACCCGGGTAGCTTCCCTGCGTAAGCCCCATTCAACAGTGCTGCTCTTTAGTGGCACCTGGGTAGCATCCTTTCTTAATCCCCATGCACCATTGCCGCTCCCGTGCAGCTTCCCTGCGTAAGCCCCATTCACCATTGCCGCTCCATAGCGGCACCTGGGTAGCATCCTTGCATAAGACCCATTCACCATTTCCACTCCCTAGCGGCACCCAGGAAGCTTCCCTGCGTAAGCCCCAGTCACCATTGTCGCTCCATAGCGGCACCTAGGAAGCTTCCTTGCGTAAGCCCCATTCACCATTGCCGCTCCATAGCGGCACCAAGGCAGCTTCCTAGAGTAAGCCCCATTCACCATTGCCGCTCCATAGCGGCACCCGGGCAGCTTCCTAGCGTTACCCCCATGCACCATTGCCGCTCCCTAATGGCACCCGGGCAGCTTCCCTGCGTAAGCCCCATTCACCATTGCCGCTCCATAGCGGCACCCGGGCAGCTTCCTAGAGTAAGCCCCATCCATGATTTCCGCTCCTTAGCGGAACCTGGGCAGCTTCCTTGCGTAAGCCCCTTGCACCATTTCCACTCCATAGCGGCACCCATGCATCTTCCTTGCGTAATCCCCATTCACCATTGCTGCTCCATAGCGGCACCCGGGCAGCTTCCTTACGTAAGCCCCATTCACCATTGCCGCTCCATAGCGGCACCCGGGCAGCTTCCTAGTGTAATCCCCATCCACGATTGCCACTCCTTAGCGGCATCTGGGTAGCTTCATAGCGTAAGCCCCATGCACCATTGCCGCTCCGTTGCGGCGCCCGGGAAGCTTCTTTGCGTAAGCCCCATTCACCATTGCCGCTCCATAGCGGCACCGGGGCAGCTTCCTCGCCTAAGCCCCATCCACTGTTGTGATCCCAATCAACGGTAAGCTATTGTGATCCTATGCAGCGGTAAGCCGTTGACATCCTTTTCCAGCGATAAGCCGTTGTGACCCCATTTAGCAGTAAGCCGTTCACATCCTTATCCAGCGGTAAGCAGTTCACACCCAATCCAGCGGTAAGCCGTTGAAACCCCCCAATCAGTGGTAAGCTGTCATCAGAAGAACTTCGTGGAATTTGATTCCCTGCCACGGGGATACGTAGGAAGCCTCTTCAAGGCTCAAGCCCGAAACCATCGTCATCCTTTTCTTTGGGCCTCCATCCTGGAGTAAGTCCCATCACCATGGGCTGCCAAACACGTAATCCCCACTTCGCTTCTCACGGACGCACCCTTCGCGACGTGATCGTCAGGTCCTTGCTGCCTCTTGTTTCTCACACCGAGCATGACTCACATGGGCTTAGAGTAAGCATCAGCCATGGCAATGCCCTCATCTAGCATGACGTTAAACTGTATACCCTCGTCCATCATGACATTAAACTGTATGCCCTCGTCCAGCATGACGTTAAACTGTATGCCCTTATCCCGCAATGACATTAAACTGCACACCCATTTGAACTACAAGGTCTTTGATCCATGTCAAGGCATGGTACGTAGGAAGCCTCCCTGAGGTTCAAGGCCACCCGTCATTTCATCACGTCGAGTTCTAACTTCGTCCAGCAGGACGTTAAACTGCATTCCAGTCTGACGGCAAGCCATTGTGACCATCCTGAACTACGAGGACTTTGATATATATCAAGTCACAGTACGTAGGAAGCCTCACAAGGTTCAAGCCCATCTCCCATCGGACCAAGGCCCCTTATTCAAGTCGGTTCACCGACACCCACCACAAGTGGACCCCCGGGTTCACCTTCACGTCAGTTCGCCGACGAAGCCCCTTTGAACTACGAGGTCTTTGATCCATGTCAAGGCATGGTACGTATGAATCCCCCCCAAGGTTCAAGACCATCTCTCACTGGACCAAGGTCCACCTTCCGGTCAGTTCGCTGACGACTTACATCATTTGAACTACGAGGTCTTTGATCCGTGTCAAGGCACGGTACGTAGAAAGCCCCCCTGAGGTTTAAGCCCACCACCCATCGGACCAAGGTCCACCTTCACGTCGGTTCGCCGACGAAGCCCCCTTTGAACTACAAGGACATTGATCCATGTCAAGGCATGGTATGTAGGAAGCCTCCCTGAGGTTGAAGCCCATCTCCCATCAGACCGAGGTCCCTTATTCAAGTCGGTTCACTGACACCCACCACAAGTTGACCCCCAGGTCTACAATCACGTTGGTTCACCAATGAAACCCTTTGAACTGTGAGGACTTTGATCCATGTCAATGCATGGTACGTAGGAAGCCTCCCAGAGGTTCAAGCCCACCACCCGTTGGTCATTCCGACCTTCTTCGCATCAGTTCACCAACAACCAGGAAAACTAGTGTGTAAGCCCCACACCATCTGGACCAAGGTCCCTGTTCGCGTCGGTTCGCCAACACACCACCTGAACTACGTGGTCTTTGATCCGTGCTAAGGCATGGTACTTAGGAAGCCTCCAAGAGGTCCAAGCCCACCACCAGTGGACCCCCGGGTTCACCTTCACGTTGGTTCACTGACGATGCCCATCGGACCAAGGTCCACCTTCATGTCTGTTCGCTGAAAACACCATCCGGGCCAAGGTCCTCACTCGCGTCGGTTCGCCGACCCACCATTATGATCTACGTGGTCTTTGATACATGTCAAGGCATGGTACATAGGAAGCCTCCATAAGGTTCAAGCCCATCACCCGGTCATCCCGACCCCATTCACGTCGGCTCGCTGATGATGCCCATCGGACCAAGGTCCACCTTCACGTCGGCTCGCTGGCAATGCCCATCGGACCAAGGTCCACATTCACATCGCTCCTTCGCCAGCACCAACCCGAACTACGCGGACTTTGATTCCCTGTCACCAGGATACGTAGGAAGTCTCTTCGAGACTCAAGCCCAACTTTACTGTCGCCCTTGCAATAGTCCCATTTCATTCCCCCTCAAATTCATTCATCCATCCGTCATCCATCCTGATTCTCACCCAGGCCGCCACATCCCGGTGGGACCATGTCATCCACCCTCCTCGCTGATCCTAGCAGCACATCGGCCGATATCCATGCGTAAGCCCCATCATATCTCCGGGTCGTTGTCCTTTGTGTACACCCTGATTTATCACCCCTTCGAACTGCATGGGTCTTGATCCCTGTTGTCCATATAGGGTACGTCGGAAACCTCCCTGAGGTTCAATCCCAGCCAATGGCAAACCTTGGTGTTTCCCCATTCTGGGGTGCACACTCCTTGATCCGCCCTCAGTGGTGTCCAGATCAGCTTTCACGGTTTGACATATCCCTTTTACAGGGCACACCACCTCTGATCCGTCTCTATGGGACGTTCTGATCACCCTCATTCTATCTCCGTAAGACGTTAAAATCACGGCATACACTGTGTTAAACATGGGAGGATGAGGAAAACCTCAGAAGGCACGCCCTTGGCGTAACCGTATCCGTACGACGTTAAAAGCACGAAATACCTCGTGTTAAACATGGGAAGCTTAGGAAAACCTCAGAAGGCACTCACTTGGCGTAACAGTCTCCGCAAGATGTTAAACTCGTGGCATTCCTCATGATAAACATGGGAAGCTGAGGAAAACCTCATATGGCATATGATTCCCCACATTCGAGGTGGGATTCCTGAGGTTATGCCCCCTTGAGATGCCCTCTTATGAAGAAGAATATAGGTCCCCCAATGTCCACGCACCCAGAGATTCCTCGACAAGCCTGATGTTGCTGTCTACTCCGACCGAAGGTCGCTACCATGTCAAGACGCTATGGAAAGTCTTGACGGAAGTAGAGTAATTATCCAGCGTCCATGAAGATATGGCACCGAGAATGAGATTCACGAACAACGTATTAAATCTATGAGGGAGACCCGGACTAGGTGATGAGTTATGAGGAGGAATCCACGGAAGGAACAACTGATATCCCATCATCCCGTTTCGATCAAGGAGCAAACGTACCTGAATAAGGAACGATTTCCGCCCGCCTTTGGAAACTGGGAATGCAGGGCAACAACAGCGTGTCCTCCACAGATAGATGCACGTGCCCCGGAGAAAGTGTCAGAAACAGTATTATTTATTAATAATATTCTATATGGTTTCCCTTTCATTTTCTAAATGATGAAAAGAATGTTTCGTATTCCTCTATTTTATAGTTTCTTTATAAAGTGACATATATATTTTTTATATTGAGACACCTATTTTAGATTTGGTTACATTTTATGATAAATTTTCTGAATGGTATTTTATGGTTTGATAATTGTTTTAAAAATATGATAAAAATGATTTTTTTTCTAAACTACTATTATGTTACTTATTTTCTAAAAAGAATAGAAAACATTATTTTTTATGTATTATTTTCAAACTAGCATGAATAGTTTTACCTATAAATGATGGAATAGGGAAATATTTATCCTATGGATTCTCTATAGGGATTTTTAACCATCACACCTATATTATTTATCATTTTTCAGTTTCAGGAACTTCCCCAGTTTTTTCTGCTCAAGGAGAAAGAATTATTTTTTGGTTAGCAGAGACCTGTGATTTCACATAGAGCTACAAGTAGTAGTTTGTTATTTCTTTTCTAATATGAGTTTTTATTTTATTGTTATATTTCTATTTATTTAATTTTCTATCTTTTATGGGCTTAATCATTCCGAAATAAGATACATTTGATGCTTGATACGTTTTTATAAACTAAGATGATTCAGAATTCCTCTTGGGCCATGTTGTGGATCAGATTCGGTGTTAGCTTTAGTATCTCCCATGTTTGGTCCTTGAAAATATTGTATCAGAGGATTATAAATTTTTATTTGATGGTTTCAAGTAATAATAAGCTATGATTATCATAATTCAAGTATACAATCAAAGGTAGGTTCTTCATCATAACCTATTTAAAGGATGCTTTAATTTATATTGTGGTTAGAGATGTTTTTACCTCAAATTCAGAGCATGGATATTCATTTTGATTTTGGATTTTAGGTTTTTATGAGTTTTTATTATATTATTTGTGATTTGGTCATTTTTTTAGAATATGAAGAGTTTAGAATGTATTTTTCAAGTGATTTAGAGAGTTCACGATTACTATCCATGGTCTAGAAAACCATGTGACTATATCCATTGAACACAAGTGAGATTCACACGATTGGGGAATAGTCTTCCAAACCTTTATTCAAAAAATGTGGTATACAATTTTATTTTCAATTTCATTAAACATGGCTATTTGTGTTTTTTATTAACTCTATTAGTAATTATTTTTTTGTTTGAATAATTTTTGGGATGTTTCTCTTGAGTTTCCAAATATCATTGATTTATCAAGAATGGATAATCCAAAGTAAAATACCTATGTTTTTTTAAGTCGAAGTAGTATTTATTTGGGGTTTTGAAAGGTTTTTTTTAAAATTTATAAAAGAATATGAATTTTTCAATTATTATTTTTATTTGAGGAAAAAATGGTGGTTCCAAAATAGGTTGGGGTATTTCAGAGAGTGCCTTAAAAGTGATTATGTTTCTTGTAAGAGAGCATCTCACCACCACATGGACCGAGGTAAAAATGTAAGGAACGAACCGACCCGGCTTCTGAACCCCGGAAACATTACATCGAATCAACAGATTTTACTCCCAGGACGGTGTCTGCTGCTTTAAAGATCAACCTCATGGATGGAGCCAATGTTATTGGGATTAAACCATTAGGTACATTTACTCAACAGACATGTAAAAGGGAAAATAGTGCTGATAGGAGTGGTGATCCTATTAATGAAAAACCTGGGGAACATAAGAGACATCTGGAAGATTGTAAAGTGACTGAACGCCTCCCAAAGAGGTGGAAAGCGTCATGTGATGGAAAATTCTATGATGTTTCAGAGGCAGAGGTGGGTATGTCACAGCCCCTCCTATAGCAATGAAAACCCTATGTTGGAACTTTAGGGGGCTTTGAAACCCACGAACGGTTCGGATGATCCAAAGTAATTGCACACAAAGTCACCCTAATAATATTTTTTTGTCCGAAACCATGTTGGATTACAAGGACAACAATTGCATCTCTCTCAAATGTGGGTTTCGGGGTTGCCTCCAAGTACCCCACCAAGGCCACTCAGGGAGACTAAGACTTCTCTGGAAAGAAAATTTCAACGTCCGAATCCTCTCATACTCGGTGCATCATGTGGCTACATCCATCCATGATGACCTCCTTCTGCCTTGGACTTTAGTGGTTTTCTATGGAAAACCCTCACAAAATAATAAATGGAAACCCTAGAAACTTCTTTATTCTTTACGACAAGGTATTACTGGCCCTATCCTCTTTGGTGGTGATTTCAATGAGATTCTGTTCCAGCATGAAAAATGATGTGGAGAACATCGTCCCTTTTCATCGATGTTAGGATTTTGTGATGCGATTTTTATGGAATACTTGGCTGATTTGGGCCATGTAGGAAACCCGTTCACCTAGTTTCGGGGAATCACAGAAATCACACGCATTGCTGAGTGTCTAGACAGATTTCTGGGATCTACGAAATGGACTAATATCTTCATGATGTTTTATATCTACCACTTGGCCCTGAACTGTTCAGACCATTACCCCATCATTATCGATTTCTCTCATTTTGGCCACAATTCAAGATGCGGGAAACCCTTCTGGTTTGAAAGCTACTGATCTAGATACCATGAGTGTGAATAAGTTATCCGATCGTGTTGTCAAGGTGGATGTGAAGACATAAATTTTAACCTCAAGCCAGTGGCCGCTAATCTGAAATCATGGATCAATAAAAAAAATTTTCCAACCCAACAAGCTGTGTATCTCCCTTGAATGAAAACTCATTGGCCTTCTTGCCCAACCCCCAATGGATAATATTCTCTTCAAAATTGCTAGTCTGCAAAGTGAACTGGATGCAGCTCTTCGCATTAAATAAATCTTTTGGGCTATACATGCATGAGGAATCCACATCAAATAGGGGGATGAAAACACCTGTTAAATTCACTAGAAGGATTCTTCCAGGCGCCGAAAAAACAACATTTTGGTCCTCACCCACCCTAATTGGAGAATAGTGTCCAACATTGAAGGTATCCATGATATTTTTTCTTGTTACTTCCAAAAATTCTACACTACAAGAGATTCCTTCTTATCGTCGGAGGTTGAGTACTGCATCAAACATGTGATTACTAATGAAATGAACTGCCAGCTCACAAAAGATTTCAGGTAAGATGAGATCCTTCAGGATCTCAAACAAATCCACTCCACAAAGCCCCCAACCATGATGGCTTCCATGATCTCTTTTTTAAGCAATACTGGCACATTATCGGCCCTGACATATGCATACTTCTGAAAGGAATTTGGTCTTGGGAAATTAACCTCTTCTATATTAATTAGACATTTATTACCCTCATCCAAAATATCAAGAAACCCTTTGCGGATTCAGATTTCAGGCCTATCAGTCTCTGTAATGTCTCTTAAATGATTTTCTCAATGGTTCGTGTTAATTGTCTCTGCACGTGGTTACCTGCTATTATCTTTGAAAATCAATGTGCTTTTTTTAGCAAAGAGGCTTAACACGAATAATTCAATCATGGCCCATTAAGTGTTTTATTCTATGAAAATGTGATCCATAGTAAAAAATAGGTATCATGGCCTAGAAACTGGATATGAATAATGCCTATGATCGAGTGGAATGGAACTTACTTGAGGACATCATGAAAAAAATGGGTTTCTTCCCCAAATGGAATGACATGATCATGAAATGTGTCTCATCCATCTCTTTTCGGATTAACATTATTGGTGGAATCAGCCAAGGCTTCTCACCTACATGTGGCATCTACCAGGGAGATCCCCTTTCCCCCTTTCTTTTCATCCTGGTGGCTGACATCTTCTCTAACCTCATTTCCTTAGCCACAGTCTCAAAAGGGATACATGGGGAAAAGGTTTGTCGAGCCATTCCACATGTCTCACACCTTTTCTTTGCCGATGACTTCCTTCTTTTCTCCATAGCTACTTATAATAAATGCCTCTCTATCTTCCAGGTGATCCGAATTTATAAGAGGGAATCTGGACAAGTGATCAATCGAGCCAAGTCAGAAATCTCTTTTAGTTCTAGCATCCCCCCGACCAAGAGAGTAGAGATTTGTCTTACTGTAATAATTGAAATGGTTGACAAACACAATAAATACCTTGGGATTCCCACTATTTTTTCACTCAAAAAAAGAAATCTTCTCTTCTATGGTGGATAGAATTGGGAAAAAATCCAAGGCTAGAGTCCAAAAATAATCTCTAAAGTGGGTAAGGAAACACTCATCAAAGCTGCACTGAAGTCCATCCCTAGCTATATTATGTCAATTTTTAAGATTCCTAGCATGCTTGTTGACAATATACACTCCTGCATCACTAGCTTTTTGTGCGGTCATAATGATAGCAGGAAAGAAATTCACTTGATTGATTGGAAGTCACTTTGTACCCCTAAAATAGGCAGGAAAATGGGATTTTGAGACCTCCGACCCTTTAATGATGCTCTTTTGGATAAACAAGGCTATCACCTCATGATTCATCCATCTTCTCTTTGTGTGTGTATTCTTCATGAAAAATACATTCCCCACACGGATTTCCAGAACTCCTCTCTTGGCCCCTACCCTAGATTTCTATGGAGAAGCCTTTGGGGATCACAAAATTTACCTTTTAAAGGGATGGGCTAGAGGGTTAGAGATGGTATGAAAATTAATATTTGGATTTATCCCTAGCTGATTGATAAAGATGGTTTGCAAGCCACAACCCCCTTTGTACCTAGCTATGAGAACGCCACAATTTTTTGCTTTTTCGACGATCATGGTTTTGGGTTGTGTATGCATAAAATCAACTCATGGTTCAATGATAGGGATAGAAGAACCATTTATAGCATCCCCTATGTGATAGAGGTGGGTCCAGACTGTCCCTTTTAGAGAAATTATGTCTCTGGATTTGATACAGTGAAATCAGGGTATAGGCTTGCTCTAGATACTCACAGCGAGGAAAGGGGAGGGATATGGAAAACCCTATAACATCTTTATATCCCCCTGAAAATCCTATTTTTCTGGTTGCAGGTTTTCACAGGTGTTCTTCCTACTATGGACTTCCTTTCCCTCTAACATGTCATGAATGACAAGAAATATCCCATCTGCTCGGGTACACTCGAATCTCCTCTGCTTGCGATCACCCAGTGCCTGGGGGTGGAAGAGATCTGGACCTTTTGTGGTTCTGATTTGGGGCTTATGCTAGAGACAACACCAGATCTTCCAACAATGCTGATTCTGTGGTCGTCTTCATTCACTACGAACAAAGTTTCTTCTTTATGCATCATGGCATGGATCATCTGGGAACGGAAGAATGAATTTATCTTTAATCACATTGCAAAGCCCCCCAGGTTCTTTATTGATTGGTAATCATCCTGGATTGAGGGGTGGAAGCGGGACTCTAACCATCATGGGATTTTTGGAACTCACAGAGCTTCTACAAGATGGCACCCCCAGAAGGGATCCTCAAGATTAATGTTGACGCATCTCTATCCATGGATGTAATTTTCGTAATTGGACTTGTGCCATGGGATTGTCATGGTAAGATCATTAAAGCCAAACATGAATCAAACCAGGCTCTCTGGGATCCCACTGTAGCTGAAGCCTTTGATGTCCTTTCTGGGCTGACGTTTGCAAAAGATCGAGGATGGGAAGCTATTCACATTGAATCTAATTGTCTCACCATCATCAACGCTATTGGTTTCAATGATGGAAGATTCTTTTATTTTCTCCCTGTTATGAAGAACATCCAGTCTTTCAGTCAAAGCTTCACAAACTGCTCCTTCTACATCATTAAAAGTGATGGAAACAATGCAGCCCATCACCTGGCTTCATTCAGCATGACCGGCGTGAATCATCTCTGGATTGACCATTTTCGTTCTTGGTTGCATGACTATGTAACTGCAAACCTTTGTGGTTAATATATCATCTTTCTTTGTCAAATATATATATATATATATATATATGAATGTGGCTGTGGGGTAAATGGATTGTTATTTGCATGTGGGGATGGGTTCATGATCTGGAACAAGTGTACGTATATGTGATAATTTAGGGATTATCATTGATAAATTTGCAAGCATTTAATTTTTTTTCTTTTTGGAGATATTTTTAAAAATAGAAATTCAATGTTTTTCAAGTAGTGTTTGAATTTTTATTTTTGTGATTTTTGGTTTTGGTTATGTCTTTTTTTGTAAAGGGGGGTTTTGATTTTTGGTTTTTTAATTTACAATTGACAAGTGTATTTTTAGTTTATGAGGATATTTTATTGGGTTTTATGCATCTCATTTTAATGTACGCCACCCAGAAACAACTATATGGTTTCTGAGGAGACTCTCCTAGATCTTGTTTTAATACAGACTCCCAGTTGAGTGGTGGAGTAATTTTTATTTCATATATTACCTATTATTCATTTTCATCAATGATCAATATGGGTTGTTGGGTGAAATAAATAAAAGGAATAGAGTGATTTCAACAAATGGTGAAGGGTCGTGTTGATCATCTTGAATAAGACATTTTCATTTCAGTAGATTTTTCATTGAGATAACTATTTGAATCATACCTCTTTTTTTGGGGTCTCTACCAATATTTTAAGGATTGAGTTCTCTCATCTGGTATAGTTACGATTGTAAATTTTTTGGATGAGGTGTTTCTTGGAGAGTTGGTTTCAATGTTCAACAACTAGGGGTTGGTATCTCAACTTCACTCAGTGTTATTGAGGTTTCCATATCTAATGAGGAGTGAAAAATAGAGGTACCTATACAAAAATTTTTTCATTTCCTGTTTCATATTCATCATACCCCTTAATCATTTGTCACTATTATGACTAGTTTATTCCTTCTATGATTTCATACCAAATTTCTATAAAATATTTTCATTATTTTGGCCACTTGGGACACCTAAAAATGATCTATAAATCATTTTATTGAATGAAAAATATTTAAATGATGATTTAAGCTCTTTATTGTGGGAAAAAGGCTTCAAGCCATCAGGGATGCATCCATCAGTCCAAAGTGAATATTTTTACATAGTGGAGGAGTTTTTAGGTATCAAGGTTGTATATCGAACATGTTGTCTCTCATGTGGGACTAGAAAATATTTTTGATTCCCCATAATGGGGATTTATATTTTTGAAACATATTATTGGGTGATCCTAGTGGCTCAGTTTTATTGGGATTTCTATGGTTTTATCTTGTGGATGTGAACTCTTGATTGTTTATCTTTCTTTCAGAGTGGTTTTAGTTTCATTTGGTGTTTATTTTAAGATTCTATGACTTAGGGAATTATGAATCATGATCAAGTTTAATGTATGGTTTTATTTTATTTGGTTGGTTCCTTTTCTGTGTTTTATAGTAGTCCATTGAGTGTTCTTATTAGAGTAACCACCATTCTAGTTAGTATATTAATTTTGGGCGACCCACTTTGAGTCTCGTTGATGTATCCTCTTATTTTGTTTGGTTATGTCTTTGAGAGTTAAAATGTCACACTCATGTGAGTTGTTTTTTATTAATTTTTGAGTTTTTTAGGTTGGTAAAATTATGGGTTTTCAAGAGTAATAAAATGGTAGATATACCACTTTGAAAGAATATTTTGGAATGCCTCGTCTTGAATTCCATACATTTATTTTATAAATTTTTATTTCTAGTAACCAGAGTGATTCTTTGTTTCCACCCTGTATGACACCAATCATAGTATTTTGTTGTCTTAGTTAGTGGGATGTGTGACAGATGTTTAGGGATATCTTGAATAGACCATGAAATTTTTTTTGGTGAAATATATGTTAGGGTTTGGGGTATAACTTATCTTGAGAAAATTATTGGAGATGTGAGTCCTCCACTCTGGTACTTTTTTTTTGGTTGTTTGGGTCCCTTGGTCCTGTTTTCTATTCCACAAGACGAAAATTTGGATTCTTGAGAATGGACTTACTAGATTCATTGGATTTTAGACTACATGGTTTTGAGAGGAATATGGGTTTTTCATTTTTCATATTCAGGTGGGGAAAGTTTCTATTTGGGAGGTTTTTTATATCATCATGTCTTTGTCAATGGAATCTCTTTAACTTATAGGGGTTAGAATGTTTCACCAATTGGGAAAACATTTTTACACCCTGACCTAAAACATCTTAATTATTTTATTAATTTAAATATTTTTCTCACTTTTATTTCTTTTGGGGTGTATTATAATGGAAATGGTTTTTTTGGTTGGACAGGGGTGGTACACGGTTAGCCCAAGATTCGAAGAAACCACTTTTTAGGCCATGTGAACTGTGTGGCCCTTGATCGTGGGCCTATTAAGGGTACATTTCAAGCCTCATAGAAATGTTCTATGACCATTAAAAATTGTGGAAAAACTTTGTGACCTTACTATGTTAAGAAAATAAAATTCCACATGAAAATATAAACCTTAATCTAAAATGGGGTAACCCTACCATCTATGATCACATCATTCTCCACTATAGCCAAGGGGGATCCAAAGACATATGCACATCCTGCAAATTCTCCCTTTATTTTCACCCGATTATTTCCCTATTTCTACTTGGGATAATCCCAGGCAAGACTCTCATCTCTCCTCTTCTATCTTATCATCTATCTTCTTCGTTTTTATTTTCCCCTTAACAGTGTGCACAATCGAGTGTAGACCCTAACCCAATTTTATTGTTTTTTGGATGTTTTTTGGTTCTTAGGGTTATCCAAGGTGTATTTGTAGCCCATTCTTATAGAATAGTTAATAGGCGATGAATTTCAGATTCTTGAAAGTGACCTACATATATAAGAATATATATATATATATATATAAGTACCCCATTTGAATATATTCACTCATGGTGGTTTCAAAATTTAAATTGGTTCTAGGTGTACATATATATATATACATATATTTAAATATCCATATATTTGTAAGCATGAAGCGGATTTCATCAAGGTAGATAACTTTTGAGGTGGGTTCCTTATGTGGAATCCACTGAATTGAATTTCATTATTTCGTTCAGGTTTAAAATATTGTTTTTTTATTTTTATACAATATGTATATGCTTTAAAAAATGGTTATGGTCCGTAGAAATGGGTTTCTTCTTTATTTTCATATTATTCCGAAGATCCTAACCTTTTTTTTGTTTAATGAATTTTTCAACCATGTTTGAAATGTATAACATTTAATTTCCAATTTGTTTTATCAATGGTTTCTATCATAAATTAGTAATTCAAAAATGTTTTTTCTAAAATATAAGTGTTTATTTTTAAATGGTGAGTCCCTATTAGAACTTTGAAATGTTTTAGGGAAATAAGAAACCCTATTATAGAATTTTCCATGTATTAGAAACATGATGTGTGCAAAATTTGTGATATGTATGTAGGATCTGGGATAGGGATAATTAATTATTGTGATTTTTGGAAGGAGAAAAAGTGGTTGTGCATTAGATGGATGTTTAGAGGTGAGATGTTAATGGTTTATTTTGAGTAAAGAAAGTGATATGTAAATGTACAAGTTATCTTTACAAAAAATATCCTTTATTTTATAATGGAACATGGGAATCATGGGTACCCCGGTAGGGATACAAAGGAATAATACAGTGGACAGGTTGGAAGGCCCCCAACCTTGGTACTTTAATAGGTTTATGAAATAACCGTAACAAAAAATATTATATATTATGGTTATCCCTAGAAGTTTGTATTCTCCCTCTCTATCTTGTTGTGTTTAAATATGTTTATTCTTGATCAATCATTCAGGGTAAGTAGATATTAGGGACCCAGCTAACCAAGCTACATAATAATTTACCATCGTTCTTACTCTCATTTACTCTAATTTTCTATGGTACTATAATTTAAATTATCTTCTTCCTAGTTTTATTTACATGATTAAAATGAAAAAAATTCACTTTCCTCTATTTTATTGTTTTATTATAAAGTGACATATCTATTTTACTTATTATACTAAGACACCCATTTTTAATTTTTTTATATTTTATGATAAATATGCTAATAGGACATCTATTATTTGAAAACTATTTTGAAAAACTAATGGAAATTAATTTCTCTTAAATGGAAATTTTGTAACATGTTTTTTTAAATGAATAAAACCATTTTTTGGTATGTATTATTTTCTAAATAGGATGATTGGTTTCCCATTTAATGGTAATTCATAAGATATTTTTATCCTTTCGCATCCATATGGGGAATTATATTTCTCACCAATATATTATTTATAATATATTATCTTTAGGATCTTCCCATGTTTTGGCTGCTCATAGAGTGAACATAGTTCCATGGTTAGAGGTGACACATGAGGTCAAATAAATGTATGTTTTATAGTTATTTATTTCTCTTCCCCTTATTTATTAGTTTATTTTTATGTATTTATTTATACGATATTCTATCAATTATGGGATAATTTTCTCCTAATTGATCTTCATTTTATAACTGACAGTATTTTCTTGATTGGGAGGATCAAGAACCCCTATCTGGCCCTATCATGGATCAACATAGGTGGCATTTTTAGGATCTACCAGGGATGGTTTTTGAAAATATATCTTTCAAAATTCGCTATCTTTTTATATGAAACTTCCTCTCAAAATTTTCATTTTTATAGATGAAATTGATATGATCATAGTTGTACAATGCATTTATATTTATATATATATATTTTCAAATAGTCAATGATATTTCATATTTCCAAATCAATTTTAATAATTATTATAAAAGGTATTTTTATGTATGTCAACATCTTTTGACATATCATATGCTTTATAAAATATATTCTTTAAAGGATACCCTATAACTTACTTATCTAGATTGATGATAAAATTATCTTTTGATTCAAATGATTGATTGATCACATCTTTCTTCATTCTTAATCATTCATAGTGTATATGAATGTATTTTCTACGGATTAATTTCTTCAATAAATTACCTATGTTTCTTTTATTGATTTAATGGTGTTTTCCTAGCTTCTAACATATTAATTTATTACGAAAATTATTTACTAATTCGTAAACCCTTTTTCATATGGTGTAAATACCATATGAATAATTATAATAATTGAATTATATTTACCTAGAATTTTAAATAAATTATTTGGATATCCATTTAATTTCTAGGAGTTTATAATATTTAATAATTTTTTAATATTTCATCAATGAATACAATTTTATTGTACAAGAAGTCCATTTTCATTCATGTTTTTTTGTTTTTAAAATGATCATTGATATATTGTGGAAGACCAATATACATTTTCATCATATTATGGGTGGTGCCAAATTTATAAATCCCTCCGATGAATTAGGAAAAGATTTATATCTCGTGATAATTTTTTGAGGGATTAAGGAATGAACCCATTGAACTAAATGACTCATTCCACTAAATGACGATGGTTTTGAGAGTAAAACATGACTTATTCTTTTGTTGTCATGTTTTATTTTGATGCCACATTATTATAATACCATGATCCTGTGAAGTCTACTATTACACAAGAATCCTAATGAAAAGGTAATTGATAGATGATCCATGTTTTTATGTATTTAATTCCTTTAACAACATATTTATATACCTGATTTTTTTCATACAAATATGTTAATATAATTATAACTTGTAATCATTTATTTTTATCACAAATTTTTACCTATATTGGTCTTTTAGTGTCACCCATCTTATATTTCTATATCATTGGGTGATGATGAAAATAATATGTATCATATTTATAGAAGAGTATATTGTGTGGATAATTTATTGGGGACATTTTCGACTTAATATGGATTATTCACAACATATTTTAGTTGTTAAAATGTAAATTTTACGAAAAAGTTATAAGTTTTATATGTTAAATATTTTTGAATTATAATTGTCAAGGATTAAATCCTAAAATTTCATTGCTATTTAAGTGATTAAATAATTTCAATAGATCATGTAATTAAAGATGGTTAAGTGATCAAGATGTCATAATGGTATTAGTTTTAGTATTTATACACCAATAATAAACTCTAATTTTGTTCTAATATTCATCACATATGGGATCTACTTTTAATGGTATTTTAGGGATGTTAAAGACTATGTTGTAGGAGTTTTCTGGTCATGATTATTTTACTATTGTGGTATTGATTAAGGAGGAATCGTTGATTCACACATGGATGATTGTTTCTTCAATTAAACATGATTGTGAGTGTTTTTATGTTTTTGTAGTTAGGATTCAGAGTTCATGTTTTTTTTCGTTTTAACACCAGGTTCAAGATGTGAAATACCTTATGGGGTTGGAGTCTGGATATTGCGAATGTCCCTAACAGATATATCAGGATTTGGTTATGATTTCATTTTTTATAAAAACAATTAATCTAATCATTACTGTATATTTTTTTGATTATTTAATATCTAGTTAATAGCATATGATAACTGTAACCCATCCTTGTTCTAAAGATTGTGTAATTTGGTAGTGTTTTTAGCCTACATAGAGGTTCTGTCAACTTTTTAGTGGTATGGATATTGTAAATTCATTCAAGGCCAGTGGGTTCTTGTCCTTTCATAACTTCTCTAATTCCTTTCCCCTCACTATCCTTTCATGTCTTCATATGGTTGATTTACCATTCTGGATATGGTAACCAATAACCCAGAAATATATGAAATCCATCTTCCCAATTTTTCTTGAGTTATTATTATATTTTTTTCTAGATCGCATGTTTCTATTTTTCATATTTTTTGGGGATTTAGTCTTATATTTTTAATTGTTTTTTATGTTACCAGGGTGATTTAACTTCTTCATCCATAATTTTGGCTCGATGAAGGGATGATCTCTAGTCTCCACTTGCTAGAGGGATGTAGGGGAATTCTGGGAGAGGGGAGGGGGTCCAGATCCTAATGAGTATAATTGGAAAGGAGTGGTGCCAATTTGGAGATGAGAGTGAGTTGGTCTTGGGAGGGGAAGACTATCATTTCTAAAATTCATGAATAAAACAACAAGTCTTTATCAATTTTCTTTACAAAATATTGATAAAGGACACCCTTTATCATCCTTAAAAAACATTAATAATTTTCAGCCTCTATTAACACTCATGCATGTTTTCATTTATAATATAATAAGTATGATTATATAAGATTCATTCATATATAATTATAATTACATATGTAGAGTTATAAAATATAAATATAACAAAAATTACACATATATATCTACAAAATATATAAATAGGATGTGTGTATATAAATATAAAAATACATGAAACATACTTCAAATTTAGATTTATATATTTTTTTTGATAATATATAATATATAATATATATATATATTTAAAATTATATGTGCGTGTTTATATGTATCTAGGTATAAAATTTAAATTATATATTTAAATTATAAAATATATAAATATAAACAATATATAAATAAATATATAAATATAATTTTTTTTAAAATCAAATATATTTAAAAAATATATGTAAATTTAAATCATATTATTATATAAATTATTATTTAATTCACATAAAAAATCTATACAAAATTTCTATGTTGTAAAAAAATCATGTTTGACCCGACTGAAAAATTAACGATGCGACTTGTTAAATTTAATGTGGGTTGTTGATAAGTTGCAATCTCAAGATAGGGGTGAAGGGGTAGTTCCCCAACAATGAGGACCAGTTATGCCGAACACATCTTTTTCTGTATATATTTTATGTTGTATCCTTATGGTAAAGTTTCTTTCCTATGATCTCATAGTGAGAATTTCTACCTCATCGACCCAAGATTTTTCCCGATATGGGTTTTCCAAATAAATTTTTATGTCCACAAATTCATTTTTCCAACATTTTTTGTTTTTAGTTATTTATTGAAACAAAAATTGTAATAAATTTATATTAATAAGTTAGTATACTTTATAAGGTTTTTAAATAATTTACAAATACATATGTGTGTGGACACACCCAATTAAATTCTTTATAAAAACATATATAATTATATGAAATTGTATTTAAATATATATAAATATATTATTCATATACATACACACAAAAATAAATAAATAAACATATTAACAGACACACAAATAAATAATTAAACATTTATGTTAATATAAATATATATTAGAAAATATATATACATATATACTTATATATAAATATATAAATATATAAATATATAAATATTTAAAGGATAGATTATATTGTCTATAAAAGAAATCATAAAGCTAATATATTTCATAGGGATCTAATAAAACACATTAAACTAATCGTAAATGATTACTAAACCCAAACACAAGATCACAATGGTTAGATAAATGAAAATATTGGTACTAGAAATAAATATATAATGTAACTTATTTTCTAGAGCCATTATATCTTATTTATTATCATCAACTGAGGTTGAAAAATACCAATGGAGTGAAAATCAATCGAATTCCACCTCCATAGGTATCCAAATTCTAATGAATCACTCATCTTATAAGTGAGATTCCCCTTGTCCCTTGGGTGTGCTGGAACCTCACAGTGAAAAGGTTATTGTGGAAATAGAGCAATGAGGCTTAGATAAAATTTTTCTAAGTGTGAATAAAGCACTCATACACCCACACCATCTACTGGAAGTAGGATTTATAATATTTTTAAGGATTATTTGTGATATTTAATGCATTAAATCATTCATTATAATACATTATTAATTCCTTTACATATTTATAAAAACCCTTGCATGAATACATTAACTGAATTATATATAACAAATTCATTAATGATATCGAACTACAGATGATCAATCATTGTTTGGTGGATTTTTTGTTCTCCCGAATGCCAATCTTTGATCGTTCTTCTTTTATTGGTGTATTGGGCTCCATTTTGGTCTTGTATGAAGGTTTATGTGGTTGTTTTGGGATGGTTTTGGTGGCAGAATTCAGCATCAAGGGTTCATATCGCTACATTGAATTTTGTGCTTTCTCTCAGTAGTTGCTTCTTGCATTGGTTCTCTTATGTTCATTGGGGGGTTTTCCCCCATGGTTCTTCTCATATTTCTGATGGTTTTTCGATGTTAGTGGTGTAGTTCGAACTCAAATGATGTTTTTCCTAGTGAAGTTTCAGATTGGATGATGTTGGAGGCTCCAATAGTTTGCGTTTGTTATCAATTTTTCATGATTTTCTAGTTTGTCTTTCTTCCTTGTGACATCATAAGTGTTAAGAGATGGTTTTTCTGTTCAAATCCGCTGTTGTTTTGGGTTTTTATGGTCTTGATTTTTTGGTTCATCAACCTCTGGTTCAACGGCTTCTAGTGGTGTTTGGCTAGCGTTTGTTGTTTGTGGTAGCAACTATGATGATGTTGTTTAGGGTGATGGTAAAGACTTCGAGTTTATGATTCTTAATGGTGATATGGTGGAGAAGGTTGCGACGTGTGTGACACATGACAATGGTGGATGTCAGATACTGTTCTAACAGTGACGATTGATGTGTTGACATGAAGACATTGACGGATTGACATCGACGTGATGATGGTGCATCTCAGGGGGAGGGTGTCTGTTGTGATGGGGATTTGTCTCGATGAAGATGTGTGAATCAGGGGTGATTATTGTTTTAAATTTAAAATATTAATTTTCTGGTTTCACTGAAGGCTATAGTGGCAATACTCTATTTAGTGGTGAAGTTGGAGATTGGATTTTTATTTTATTATTCTCAATATTGATAACCTAATTGGGGTTTTTGCAGGTTTATTGTAAAGGATTTTGTATGTTTCTTAGTTTACCAAAAATTATATTCTTTTAAAAAAGTTATGGTTGTTATTTCGATATCTTATAAAAAATTATTATAATAATATCATTAATCACATCACTTATTAAATCAAATGAATTTCCTTATGAGTACACCTAACAAACTCATTATTTATTAACTCTAAAACACATTTATAGAATTTTTCTGAGTTAAAATTAATCCCAATTCAATAAATCATAGTGTTTAACCCTATGGGCCTTTTTATCAGTAACAATAAATATGAATTAATAATTTCCCAAATTTAGCAATGAGTACCCTCTAGAAATGAATCAATGATACATAATATACAAAGGGATCTAACATGATCTATATCAAACACATGTATCTCTATATTTGTATACAACATGTTCATCACATACATGAATTCACTCCTACATGTTCTCTTTGTAAAAGGAATCAATTTAACAAAGGATATGGAGTATGTCAATCCCATATTAGAAACTCATAAGATTTTAATTATCTAAGTATAGACTATCCCGGTTGATGAATACATTATATGTAATTCAACTTTAGGGATGATCACATCACATCACCACACCTGAATAGATAAAAACATCATATATTCTATATAGGTGCAAACACAAACAAATTATTCTATCTCAATTGTGGGCCTATATATCATACACATCATAGGAGATGATGAATCCCACAATAATTGATCTTCAACCAATGAAATGTTCAAAAAACTAACTAAAGATCCCTTGATTAGATAACCATTAAGGCTTACAAAATAACGGTATAAACATGTAAATGTTTTCATGATATTTATATTTACAACCTTTGATAATAAAGACTCTGATTGAGTCATCGATAGTATAACATATTCATGGTGTATGAATCTCTAGGAAGAATACATAGTGTATTATGTATAACACAAATTAAAACATGTTCATTACTTATGATAAAATAATAGGCATTCCTTTTCCTGACATCAGATTCACATAGGACTTTTCTTATGTTCTTTTCATGTAAACTGTTCCCAATTATCACAAAAAAATGTTTATCATAGGATCCAACAAGAATATATTCTAGACTTTATCATATTCACTCCCTCCCTTTCATGAGAGTACAACTATTTTAGGTTTCATAATATTATCTATGCCCAAAAACATATTATTACCCAAAATAATGTTTTATGGTACAAGACAATCCATATAAATGTGATTTTTTTTCATTGAGGCCACTTCAACAGAGGTGTTTCTACTATTAATGATCTCTTGAATAAGGTCATTTATTATGTTTCCAAATGTTTCTGCGATATTTCCCCCCAAAACATAGTCCATTTTTCTCCTATTTGTGAAAGGGGATTGTGACCATTTAATCTGGACTATTCATAGTTGAAACACACGGTTCAACTCTTTGGATCTCTTATTTTCTAACATTTTCCACACACACTTAGGTGTATATATGAAAAATATTAGGCATGAAATTATTTTCATGGTCGCATGCTCAGTTATTTGGAATTATCGGAATAATGCATGCTAATAGGACCTCAATCCCAATCATGGATAACTGAAGGATCAATTATCATATGATATGAAATCAATATTCCTTCTATATAAAGGTATCATCCTTCACATCACAACTATATTTCTTTTTTACATAGGTTATTGATGTGAGATTTATTTTTTCTAGGAACAAATATTCTTGGCTCTGTTGATTACCTCCCAAGGCCGGTATTAAACTCAACCGTAATGGTTTTTATTTCCAATGGATCATTCAAGGTGGGAGGATCATTTGTGATGCAGGTGTCTCAATAATCCCATTCTTTGTGGATTTTTATACTGGGGGTCCTCTCTACAAAATATGGATTATTACATGTTCATAGGACTTTCTATTTACTAGTCTTACAATATCACTCTTTCTTGTGCAGAGTATAATTCATCTATTCTGGTTAATTATCTAATGGGAAAGAACCCAACCCATTAGAGTATTTCTTATTCTATTATGAGATGATGGAACTTGCTGCCTATGACCATTGACAAACTTTATAACTAGAGGGAGGGAAAAAAGTCTTTTAATTTACTCACTTCAATGGGTAAACTAGAGTATATAGTCAATAAGTTTTTGATCATAGGTAATATGGCTATGTATTATAATAATATTATCAAATAGGATTCCCTTTGTTTCCACCACTTTAGACCTCCTTGACATTCCTCTCTTGTTTTTCATTTTCTAATTTTCGTTTTTCATAACAAAAAATAAATTTTTATTATAGAATACCTAATAAAAACCTATATAATCAATAATATATAATATTATATATAATAAAATGATATATCGAAATTATCTTTTTTACAATTCATAGGGATTTGTAAACTCATTACATTTCTATATAATTCTTGTAACATATACCATTTAATAATATTTTCCCACAAAACTATTTAATGTGTGACCTATATGAACAAATAAAGTTATAATTATCATCTTATATATAAATAAAATTCTTTATGATCAAATCCTTTAATATATTCAAAATTCATAGCTCTAAAATATAAAATTTTATGATGTTAAATTTTTTTGCCTACTTATTAATATTTGTAAATTTATGATCAACTTCATTGGAACACTTTCCAGACAAATTTTTTATTGAAAAACATTCATAAATAATTTAACTATTTATGCTATTACATTACCAATTCATCCTAAACTCTTTAAGATAATTTAAAATTTTAGTTCTTATAGGTAAATATTTGAAAGCAATTACATTTCCATTTACTATCATATCCTAATAATATTTTATGATATCAAGTGAAATTTACTTTTTTTAGTTTTAATGGTATAAATAATATTCAATCTTACGGTAACTAAATGAAACTGTCTATATTTTTCCTTATCTTTACAGGTCTTAAACTTTTTTTAAGACATCAAGTGGGAAAGAACTATAAATTTTATGCTCATTTATTCTTTTATTTTTCATTTAAGAACATCCTCAAGTTCAAATATACTTTTAATGACATCATTGACATAATATTATATGAGAATATCATCCTATAAAACACACATCCACTTGAATTTGGATACACAAGTTATTTCATTTTAGTTATAATTTTTAACAAATAAATTATTGTTTCTATATCAATTATGGAATTTTAGGAATTTAGAGAATTGTCTTCCATAAAAAAGTAATATTCATAAAAATATTACATTTATGGGTGAAAATTATATATTCCAATATATTTTAAAAAAATATCTTGATAACATTTTATAGCTATCTCTCTCTCCCTCTTTGTATGATTTGATGATCACAAACCATAATTTTTGTATGTAATGGATTCATTTAAGTGTTTCTATGTTATAAAAATAGAATTAAAAGTCAATGTTTTAATGGACAAAGTGAAAGAATTAAAAGGTATTGGGGGTCTTGCTGGATATAATTTAGTGTATCAGTTGAAGTATTAATGAAAATGATTATTTCATGGGAGAAATATTCAATGAATCAATGGAGGAATAAAAGGAATCTAGAGAAACCTGGTGATGCAATCATGGTTTTAGGAAGAACCATATTTCTTGTGAAGGGAACTGTGTAGATGGTGACTTGTTGATAGAAACATCCAAAGTAGAATGACTCAATTGGAAACCTTGAGGTGGTGCACCATCCACCTAGTGTCCAATATAGAATACCAATAGTTCTTCTAGTACCCATAGATACCTAATAAAGAAGAAATACTACATAGTTTATCAATTCTAGATTCTCTCAACCATAAGTGTAGCACCAACTACTCAGTGGAGGTTACTAACTAGTCAGTGGTCATGAGATAGAGATTCTATGGGTGTATTTATTATGGTAAAAATTTATATAATTTAGTCTTATTTGGATTGAATGTCTCTAGAACAATTGATTATGGTTACTATTATTTTTGGAGGACATAAATACATGTCCTTGGTGTCTTATAAGATCAACCCAAAAACCAAAAAACTCATAACAATGGATTGAAAATCAAATTAGAGACTACAAAAAATGAATGAAAGTGATAATATCCAAGACCACTATAAAAGACCCATGTATGAACCTGGATCTTCTTTTCAGGTATGTTTTTATTTTTTTCTGGTGTTTTTGGGAAAACGAGGAGTTTCTATAAATTTTTGAAGTTCACGTCGTGTACTTTATAAGTACACACTATGTTCTCAGTTACCGTAGGTAGCCGGGTGCTAGTCATGTAGTGGCCATGCACATGGACATGTGTGGTGATATAGAGACCGCCAAATGTGGGTGTCGATGAAGGAAAGTACACACCATGTACTTATAAAGTACACACCGTGTACTTTCTTTTTTTTAAATGCACCGGGGTCACGTCTATTTAATAAAAACCACTCCTTCTAGGTTTGGTTCATCTGAGAGTGAGAGTATGGCTACGATCCTTCTTCGAACCCCAGATCGAGCATCTATTCTCCGATTCGATCATCGTAGCTTTCATTGGGATCACCTTAGTATGATCTTCCTTCTCCTAAAGCTTCGTTTCCTGATTCCTCCACTTTCTCATGTTATCCTTAGTTGAGAGTTTTTAGCATTATTTTCGATATAAATTGTTCATGGGGTATTCAAGGCTTGAGGTTCATGTATAATGATCCTACAACTCCCAGTTAGGTGGTTTGTGCCTTTCTATTGAATGTCTTCGAGTTATATGTGCAAATTTCCCAATACCATTGAACGAGGTATTATGTGTTTACTGTTTTAGTCAATTTAATTTATTTCTATGCTTTTATGGTTGAGAAGAGGTTTATTGAATGTGGATAGGGTTAATTATTATTCTTTGTAAGTGATTTTCCCATAAAAGTTTTCTTGCTTTGACTGTTTGGTCTAGATTTTCATATTAGGCTGCTATTTACTTTTCAAGCCTAGTATTGTAGGATCATGTGATTCTTATCTGTCTTTCTGTTATGTTGTAGTCTTGTTAGATATGTAGTTCTTGAGGTTTACATTGGGTGCTTTTCATTTCTATGCTTGTTTGAATTATATAGGGCTATGAGAACCGGGTGTAGTGGACCATAGAGAGAATAAACATAAGGGATTCTCCAAAGTGGTCATTATTATTTTTACGATGCGAGACTATAGGGGGGATTGACATAGGTGCTTCCTCAGAGTGTCTGTAGTTCCTCAATGCGGGCCATAGTGGGAATGAGATGTAAGTGATTCCCCAGAGTGCCTTTTAGTTACCAATACGAGACTATAAGGGAAATTGACAGTGAGTGCTTCCCCAGAGAGTCTATACTAAATATGAACCAGAGGGATTATACTATGTGTACTTATCAGAGTGTTTCTTGTGGTTTCTAGGAAGGACGATTGGGGATTAGGTTGTGAATACATTCCAGAGGGTCACCTATTTGTGATAATCTACTAACTTGATACGTGGTGTTTGAATGTTTTGAACTGTAGGAATGTTTACTGCTGAGTATTTATTTGTTTACTACTTCCATTTACTTATTTCCTGCAATATATATTCCCTGACTATTAGGCACAAATCTTTTGGTGGTTTCCTACTGGAATTATTCTCACATCCTATTTGGGACATTATTTTGGGCCCAAACAGATTATATTGTTGCAGTTATAGATAAGGGCAATCACCCTTCAACCATAGGTACTTGACTTCTTTAGAGTTAGAGAGCATGGGTCCAAGCTTTGGATTTCTATTCTATGGAGATGTTTACTATTTTTTATACTTTGGTTTAGTACTATATTTCAGAATTGTGACTTGTTTGGCTGTTTCCCTACACATATGTATCATGCATCATTATATATGTGCTCCACCTACTTATTTCATTCAGTGTTCCACTATCTACTGTTGCATGTCAATATTACTACTTTCCCTATTGTATATCTATTTCTCTTCCACTGTGTTACTCTTCCAATAAGGGAATAGTTTCCACACTATCACACCCAAGGCCCTCACTGCTAGTCGGTATGCTCTAGCATTCAGAGAAATGTGCTTGAGGCCTTGTGGCCAACCGGGTAGGGGCGCCACTGGGAGGCTTCTGGAAATGAGACGTTACAAAGTGGTATCAGAGGGATTCTTTTCTTCTGGACTTATAGTTTTGTGCCTATAGACAGGGATAATAAGGAATATGTACTTTGTAATATGTTGTGCCCGGGAGTAGAAAACCCATGTACAGTTAAAATCCAATCTACATCGTTTAATGAAACTTTTTCGGTTTTCAATTTTTTAGTTGATATGATTTTATCTTGAGTTATTCATATGTTTTGTGTGGTTATTTTTTATGTTATTTAGGTTCTATTTTTGTGGAAACCTGATGAGATGAGGGTATGTCATCTCATTCATCATATAGGTACTTGCTAGAAATCACATGTCATGCATTCTTGCAATTCCATTTAGGGTGCATTAGTGATTTCATGTTTTTGTGATAGATGTTGTGCTAGATATGCATGATGTTATGATAGATGCCTTGATAGAGTACCTCCTTTTGATAGGGTATGGCTTTTTGTGTGGTTTTGGTTGAATGAATTCCAAACATTGGTTCTTGAGGTGTTATGGGCCCTCATGGATATGAATTTGGTGGATCATTGCCTATTATTCTTTTTTATGACATGTATAAGATTCCAAGAATTGATTCTTGGGAAGTATGGGCCCTCACAGATCAGAATTTGGCACTTAAATGATCATTTCATTGTTTTTCTAGGCTCCAAACAAGTTTCTGAGGCTTACAATCTATAAAAACCAAAAATAAATGTCGTGTAATGATGAATACCCACCATGTGTTCTTCTATTTGGGAAGAAACTGTTTTTCTTATGTACACATCGTGTACTATATATACACATAGTGTAGTCTGTAACCGTTTCACTAGATGTGTGGGCAGAGAGACGGGGTTGGGAAATCCTTGGGGGAACATACTGTGTACCAGTTGTACATGCCATGTTCTGTAGAACATGTGTACACCCATGTGACTAATGACACGGATGGATAAAAACATAAGCAATACACATCTTGTCAGTCTTGAACATGTCATGTAGTGTAATCCCGGGAATCCAGCCGTGTAACAAACAAAAAGGGTCAGCGGAAATCCTTTGGTACATGTCGTGTTCATCCAGATCAAGCCATGTAGTGTGAGCCATGAATCTAGCCGTGTAACTAACAACACAGGTCGGTGAAGCTTGTCTATTACACACCTTGTCTGGCACAAACATGCCATGTAGTCTTGTTCTAGGAGAACCGTGTGGCTTAGCCATGTAAGTGAACATGGGCAGGGGAAGAGGATTCAAGTATATGGCGTGTGTTAGGACAACATGCCATGTATGGGGTGTTACATGACCAGTTTTGGTAGAAGTACATGACCATGTAAAAGTCTTACGGGAACACACCGTGTAGTAATTATACGCGTCGTGTATCCATGTTTTGTAAAACATGAATGATTTGTTTCTCATGTTCCATTTATTCCCTTCCATCCTTTATTATTTGATAGTCTTGATCAATGGTGTGCATTTGACTTTGTAGAGTTATGCCACCGAGATGTCCTCTGGTTGTATGCCAGTTACATGGAAACAATCAGGACCAGACATGACTTATCAGGGACTACATGCAGATCCTCCAGTTGTGCCAGTCTTGGCACCAGCTATCATTACAGAAACAGGTGCTGATGAACATTTTTGATAGGTCTTTATATGGTTCATGCATACCTTCCATGGAGTACCACATCCATCCCCTTCTATGGAAGAGTTGACGTGGGTTTTCCATCAGTAGCATCATCCCACATTCATAGGGGAAAGAGTACCTCAGGCTTCATAGTCATGGTTAGAATCCATGCTTTCTATCTTCGAGAATCTGGAGATATCTCACGAGAGGAGTTTCAGGATTGCTGCGTACATGCTTCGGGATTCCACCAAGATATGGTGGGATGTGATCTCACAGGCAGTACGCCATAGGTTATGGCATGGGATGAGTTCCATAGTACCTTTTATGACTACTTCTACATAGATACATTGAGGGATGATCGAGCCTGAGAGTTCATGAGTCTGGACCAGGGTACTCATTATGTTATGGAGTATTCTTCACACTTCATAAAGTTGCTGTGCTTCACACCTATTCCTTGAGGTTTTGAGTTATTCCTAGTAAGGAAGTATAAGGATGGTCTGAGGCATGACATCCGATCACAGGTGAAAATATTCAAGCTGACTTCCATCACTTCTATCGTCAACCAAGTGATGATCACAGAGCACAATCTGAGGGATTCTGAAGTTGTGAGCTAGGGAAGCTCGGCATCTTGGGTTTTTATCCATCCTACTGACTACAGGAAGCACCATAGGGAGTCTTCGTGTAGAGATCCGAGATGGTGAGAGATTAGCTCTGGTAGCTAGGTGGTGTGATAACAGTGTGGGAAGAGCGGGCCTTCCCGTGCACATTTCCTGAGAGACCCAATGGAGTGCAAATATTATGGGAATATGGGTCATCTTCAGTGTTTCTAATAGATCTTTTCACTAGCTACTAGTGACATGGTCTCTTATTTGACTCCAAATTCAGGATCTGCCACCAGTTTCTCACTAGTCTGGTAACTAGAGTTCATCTCTCCATTCAGGCCGAGGAGGAGGTTGTGGCCATGGTAGTCAGTCACCAGGCCTTCAGTGACAATAGGGTGGATCAACATAGAGTGGTCAGGTAGGGTCACAGGTCCACGATGCAGGTCATAATTTGGCAGTGGATCCTACCCATCTAGAGCAGGATCCCGAACCCTCCATAGTTCGAGGTACGATCCAAGTTTCCTTAGTTTTTGCTTCCTCTCTTTTTGATAGGGTGCTTCCCATATCATTTATCTGTTTCTATTGTGGAGAGCCTTGGGCTCTATATATTTTCTTCTGCTAATGTCTTGACGTTGGACACTCAGTTGGGGACAATAATGACTAGTGTGCGATAGTGCATTGAGTGCCCTCTAGAGGTTGGTGGGTGTCATTTACCTTGGGATCTCTATGTCCTAGAGATTCCAGGCTCTAACATCATTCTCAAAATGGACTGGTTAGTTCCCTTCAAGGAAGTTGTTGATTGATATTTTCATAGGGTGAGTTTCACATCACTAGAGGGCATATATTTTCTTCACAAGGGAGAATGGGATTTCCAGGCAAGCAGAGTGGGACCCGAGCATCATGGGTTGGGAGGAGTTATAGCTCAGATTTCTAGTTTATATCTAGATGACTAGGGGACTTCACATATAGACATTCCTCTAGTTGTGGATCGTTTCAGGGATGTAGTTTCAAATGACTTTTCAGTTATTCCTCTGATGAAAGTGGTAGAATTCTCTATTGAGATTGTACCAAGAGTGGCACCGGTGTCCATTACTCCATATAAGATGGCTACACCAGAGTTGTAGGAGCTCAAAAAGTAGTTGGAGGAGTTACAGTAAAATGGATTCATCCGACCCATTACTTCTCCATAGGGTTTTCTTGTTCTATTTGAGAAGAAGGCAGATATTACCATTAGAATTTGTGGGGATTATCTGATGTTTAACCAGTTGACAGTCAAGAACCGATATCTCTTTCCAAGGATTAATGATCTCTTTGAACAGCATCGAGGGGCCCGAGTGTTCTCAAATATTGGCTTGAGATCCGATTATCGTCAATTACCTGTTAGACCATCAGATATATCTCTTATGGAATTTTAGATCATGTATGTTCTATACGAGTATGTGTACATGTCATTCGGTATCACGAACGTGCCTACAACCTTTATAGCACTGATGAACTGAGTGTTCAATCCATACTTGAATTTTTTCATAGTTGTCTTCATGGATGATATATTAGTGTACTCTCACACTCGACATGACTGTGCTACCCATCTTGAGATCATTCTGAGTACACTGATAGAGCATCTATTATATACTAAACTCTCAAAATTCCACTTTTGGATGGACCAAATTCACTTCTTAGGTCATGTTATCTCAAAGACAAAAATATTAGTAGAATCATAGAAAGTGAGATAAGTACTTTCTTGGGAGTAGCCGAAGAACGTCTTTGAGTTAAGAAGTTTTATAGGGATGGTTGGATACTACATAAGTTTCATATAGGACTTTTCACTTTTATCATCACCACTAATGGCCCAGACTAAGAAGGGTGAAAAGTTCTTATGGTCAGATTCTTGTGAGTAATCCTTTTACGAGTTGAAAGGGAAGTTGAAATCAGCACCGATACTAGTATTTCAAGAGCCGGGTAAGAGCTATAATGTTTACTATGATGGTTCAAGTATCGATCTAGGATTTGTACTTATGCAGGGGGAGGATTCATTGTGTATGGGTCTCGACAGTTGAGGCCACATGAGAGGAATTACCGAACACACAATCTAGAGTTGGTAGCAGTTGCTCATGCCTTACGCTATTGGAGACATTATATTATGGGATAGCTTTTTTTGGTTTTCATCAACCACAAGAGTCTCAAGTACAAATTCACTCAACATGATCTAAATTTGAGAAAGTATATGTGGGTTGAGTACCTTCAGACTTTTGACATTGAGCTTGCCTACACACCTGGGAAAGGCAACGATGTGGCTAATGCAATGAGCAGGAGGACTTAGATATAGGCAGTTCAGGAGTCCAGTAGTGAGTGGAAGCTTTTGGCTATATTCTCTGAGATGCATTTGGAGGTTGGCGACATACATGGGAGGAATTGTATTTCTTCGTTAGCAGTTACCTCTACTCTGCTCGATTGAGTGCGAATGAGGCAGCTATCAGATTCTGAAGTCCTAGTCCTATAGGAATGTGTGTCCGGAGAGGACATTATTCCTGGATGGACCATAGGAGAGGATGAGATCTTGAATTTTCATGGGTGAGTATGGGTGTCAGCAGACATACGTGAGGAGATAATGCTAGTCTTTGATTCCTCTGTTAGGGAAGTTCATCCTGGTGTCACCAAGATGTATCGTGATCTAAACTGTTAGTATTTGTGGCCTGGTATGAAAAGAGATGTTTCTGGTTTCATAATGAAGTGTTCCACCTATCTATAGGTGAAAGAGGAGCATCAAATACTAGTATTTATTTTGCAGTAGTTACCCATTCCTGAGAGGAAGTGTAATGATGTCACGATGGAATTTGTGACAGGGTTGCTTAGGTCACCTCGAGGGAATGATGTAGTATGGGTTTTTATAGACAGACTCAGGATGGTTTCTCAATTAATGCCAATCAAGGAGACCTTCAGTGTTTATAATCTTGGAAGATTTTACATCCGAGAGATTTTGCACTTACATGGAGTTCCACACTCCATTTTTTTTAGATAGATATGAACGTTTTTCTTCTTGGGTCTGGTAGGGGATTCCGAAGGCTTTGGGTACGCCTGTACTTTTGAGTTCAACTTACCATCCCCAGACAGATGGACAGTTCGAGCGTACGATTCAGGTGCTTGAGGACATGCTTCGAGCATGCTTCCTAGATTTTGGGGGTTCTTGGGAGAGACATATAACTTTTATGGAGTTTTCCTACAATAATAGTTTTCAAGAAACTATTAATATGACACCTAATGAGGCTTTGTATGGTAGGCCATTCTGATCACCCTTATGTTGGCTAGAGGGAAGAGAGGCAGCTATGCTGGGACCTTGTCTTGTCCAGGATACCATGAAGCAGATAGAGTTTATTCGGAAGAGTATGGATATTGCACAGTCTTGACAAAAGTCTTATGCTGATTGTTGGAGACGACCACTAGAGTTCAAGGTTGGAGATCAGGTTTTTTTGCGTGTCACACCGAGGTTGGGGAACAGAAGGATTAGGAGACAGGTTAAACTTTTTATGAGGTACGTTGGTCCGTTTGAAGTTTTGGAGAGTGATGGGTCTGTTTCCTATCGATTGTAGTGACCTTAGAGGTACTAGGCTATCCACGACATCCTCCATGTTTCTCAGCTTCGACATTACCTCCTAGACCCGTTTCATATTCTTCAACTAGAAGAGGTGGAGATGGAGGTGGATGCCTCATTTGAGGAGCATACTATCTAGATTGTTGATCGAAGTGTGAAGGTTCTCCGTGGCCGGTATGTTCCTCTGGTATGAGTGCTATGACAGCACGGGCGAGTACAAGACGAGACCTGGGAGACGGAGGCCGATGTACGATCATAGTGGCTAGAGCTGTTTGAGGATTCTTCTTCTACACCACCTTTCTAGGGAAATTCGGTGACAAATTTCTTTAAGGGGGGATGTTTTGAAGAACCTGGATCTTCTTTTCAAGTTTTTATTTCTTTTTTCTGGTGTTTTTGGGAAAAAGAGGAGTATCTGGATATTTTTGAAGTACACATCGTGTACTCGGTTACCGCGGGTAGACGGGTGATGGACATGTACTAGCCATAGACACGGTCATGTGTGGTGACCTAGAGACCATCTGATGTGGGGGCCAGTGAAGGAAAGTACACACCGTGTACTTTATTTTCTTCATTAAATGCACCGGGGACAATTTTAATTGGATGAAATCCCTCCTTCTAGGTTTGGTTTTTCTGAGAGCGAGGGTATATACATGATCCTTCTCTGAGCCCCCGATCTAGGGTCTGTTCTCTGATTAAACTACCGTTGAATTGTATTAGGATCGCCTCAGTATGATCTTCCTTCTCCTAGAGCTTCATTTCATGATTCCTCCTCTTTCTCAAGTTATCTTTGGTTGAGAGTTTTTAGCATTTTTGTAGATCTACGATGTTATTGGGTGATTCAAGGATTGAGGTTCACATATAAAAATCCTACATCACTAAGGTAGGTGGTTTGTGCCTTCCTGTTGAACATCTTCGAGTTATATGTGTAAATTTACCAATACCCTGAAACGAGGTATTGCATGTTTACTATTTTAGCCCTGCTAATTTCCTTCTATGCTTGTATGCTTGAGTAGATGTTAATTGAAAATGAATACTGTTAATTTATATGCTTTGGAAGTGTTTTTCCCATGTATGTTTTCTTGTTTTAACCGTTTGTTCTAGATATGCAACTTAGGCTACCGTTTACTTTCCATTCCTAGTATTATAGGATGATGTGATTCTTATCTGTCTTTCTGTTATGTTTTAGACTGGTTGTCCAAGTAGTTCATGAGGTTTACATTGGAAACATTTCATTTCTATCCTTGTTTTACTTAAACAGGGTCGTGAGAACCTGGTGCAGTGGACCATAGGTATAATAGATGAAAGCGCTTCGCCATAATGTCCGTTATTATTGTTACTATGCGAGACCAAAGGGTGAATTGACGTAAGTGATTCCTCAGAGTGTCTGTAGTTCCTCGATGTGACACACCAGGGGAATGTGACATAAGTACTTCCCCAGAGTGAATTTTAGTTACCGATATGAGACTATAGGGGGAATTGGCGACGAGTGCTTCCCCAGAGATTCTATACTAAAGCTGGACCAGAGGGGTTAGACTATGTGTACTTCTCAGATGGTTGCTTGTGGTTTCTAGGTAGGACCAGTGGGGATTAGGCTGTGAGTATATACCATAGGGATACCTGTTTCTGATTATCTTATTACTTGATATGTGGTGTTTGAATGCTTTGAACTGTAGGAATGTTTACTGCCGAGTACTTCCTTGTTTGCTTCGTCCTTTTAATTATTGCTTGCCATTTATATTCCCTGACTGTTAGGAACATATATTTTGGTGGTTTCCTACTAGGATTAGTCTCATACCATTTTTGGGTCATGATTTTGGGCCCAAACAGATTATATTGTTGTAGGTATAGATAAGGGAAAGCAACCTTATATGTCAGGTACATGACTGCTTTGGAGCTGGAGAGCATGAGACCAAGATTTGGCTTGCGATGCTGTGGAGCTGTTTATTATTTTTCTTATACTTTGGTTTAGTACTGTATTTCAACATTGTGACTTGTTTGGCTGTTTTCCAAGACATATGTATCACGCATCATTATATATGTGCTCCAGCGTCTTATTTCTTTTAATCTTCTGCTGTTTACTTTTGTATGCCATTATTACTTCTTCTTCTATTGTATATTAGTTTCTCTTCCACTGTGTAAATCTTCCAATGAGGGAATATTTCCCCCACTATTACACCTAATGCCATGGCTTCTATTTTCCATCATTTTGCATTTGCGGAAATGTCCTTATGGCCATGTGACCAACTGGGTATGGGGCGCCTCTGGGTGGCTTCCGGAACTGGGACGTTAAAATCCAATTTCCTTATTAATATGAAATAATCTCAAATTCATCTCCCTCTATCTCTTCTATAATTTTTATTAACCACCATGAGGTATTAGTGAGAATATTTTTAATTCATTTTCACAAAACCAATATTTATGTTCTGATCACCTCTTATACAAATATTTCTCACTACCATAATGGTTTGGATAAGTTTAATTACTATTTAAATTGTTGATGTTGGTGATCAAAATCATAAACATGATAGATATGGATTTCTTTTCACAATTGTGAAAATTCAAGGGAGGGTTTTGTTTCTTGATCTCCATTAAATCCAGATGAGAGATAAACTAAACATATAAATTTTATGAAACAATATGTATGGGACCACATTATGTTAAAACCAAACTCCTTTAATAAATATATCATTTTATTTTATTTATTTTTTCAATTCATATTCATATGAAATTGAATAGGAAAACAATTTTTATATTCCTTATTCAGATATCATTCTTTATTAGTTAACTCTAAAATCATATATTTTAAATGGTATTGAAATTATAGGGATAATATGTAGTCAATTCAATTAATAATCATGCTCTCATGTTCATCATCATTAATCATTGTGAACGTTCATCAATTAATTTCCTTAATCTTTTTATCTTTCCATAATATTTTATTTACACTTTTATAACTCTTTATTTATTTATTTTATTGATTTAATTTTTATTTTATATATTTTATTGATTTTATTGAAATTTTAAATTCACCTCTCTCTTTCCATCCCACTCTAAGAATCATTTGGTATCAAAGGATGTATTTGTGTTTTTTATAAATAAAATATTTTTTAAAAAAAATTTAAAATCCTTAACCAGTTTCAATGAATAATTATTGAATGGCCTCAAACTTTTATATTCATATTTCATTCTCTACTAGTACTAATTAATCTTATTGAAAAACTCACATGTAAATTTTCCTTATAAGCACTGGGTAATCTTTTTGGAAAATTGCTATGAACAGTTTCACCCTCCTGAATAGAATTGAAAAATAAATGGACCCCCAAGATATTTCTTCTTTGCAGTTAGATGGTAAATCTATGAACACCATGCATATTGGTTTATAAAAAATGAAATTAGTCATCTATAGGAATGAAAAAATGCCCTTCAAAATTAGAAATTTTCAGGAATTCCTCATGAATTCATGATCAAAGTCAAAGATACAAATCATGATTTGTATCAACAAGAAATTTAATGTTTTATTATAAATGAAAATGAATCTATTTTAGATAACTCTACCAACTTTAACAACATTTTCAATGGCTGGAATTATATGGGTGATGATTTTTCTATAAAAATTATAGTACAAAATTCATTGGTTCTCACTAATATCTTGTGAACCAAATTGACTAATATTCTAGAAGTAAAAGATTAAAAAATATACCTCATGAGGAACTAATTGGATCTTGTGTGGTGAATGAAATTAACCTGAAGAATTAATTACAAAATATTAAACAAATTATCTGGAATCCAATGATGATAAAAATAAATATTTCTTATAATGCCATTAACGCTAATGTATCATTCAAATGTGACACTGGAGTTGGGAATAATGAAAAGAAATTATAAAAACGAATGATGGATAATAATTCAACTCACTATTATAGAAGTGAATATTAAATTTTTGCTTAGGATGTGACAAAATATTAATGAAAGAAAATCGTTCATATCAGTCCAAATTTCCACATTTATGAAAAGAAGATGAAAGAGAAGAATAATGTAACAAAATCCCTTAATATATTACATTCGAATACTAGAAATTATTCCATGGACTCAAAATTCACAACCTCATCAAGTGAATCATGTCCTAAATTCCTCATGGGACATCCTAAGGTAAATTATGAGGTTAAATCTCCAACATCACCATTCCTTTTATTTTTAATTATTATTTTTATTTCTATTCATCTTTCTACTTAAGAAAATTAATTTATAAATTAATTGAATAGGATAAATAGGATATTGAAATTTTTATGGAAAAATATTTTATTTTTATATTAAAAAATTTAAATTTATTATTGTTTTCATTGAAAAGGAACCAATCTTTAAAGATAAGGAAAAAATTTCAGTGAAAAAGAAAAATTGTTTTTAAAATTTAAAGATTTTCATCATGATGAAAATTTAGAATCCACAATCAAAGTGATTAAAAATATATTATTTCTCAATTCATGCATGTTGATAATTATATAAATATGTTTATGTTATTTTATCATTATAACCTAGGTAATTCAATAATTTATTTATATTTGAAAATAATATGAACCAAAAAAATTATTTTGAAAAGGGCTGTTCCCAAAATAAAATTTTCAAATATTTTTTCTGAAATTTAGCCATATCATTTATTAATAAGATTAAATTACATATAGATATGTTTCACCAAAATATATTCATATTTATTACAATATATCTAAAAGAATAAATTATTCTAAAACAATTTGGGCACCAAATGTAACGTCTTGACCCAGCTCACCTCTAAGACGGTGGTCAGACCAGTGCATCACATGACCTCAAGAGCATCTCCCCGAATGCCAGAGGCTGACAACTAGCAGAAAGAGACTTTTTCATGTTCGTGGGGGAGACATATCCCTCATAGGTAATACGTATTATGAAAGAGGAAGTAACAACAATTAAATAATAAAATTGGGAAGCATATAAATGAATAAACTGCAGCACAAGCAATATCAATAATCCAACTAAATAAGAATCAAGTGCGAAAGCTCACAAATAAAACCAGATACAAAATGATATGATCCCATGATGTCTGTCTAAACTAAAATCACAGAAAATATAAACTAAATACTACTATCAACAAAAAGAATAGACACAAAGTGTGACAACAGTATCACGAGAAAGGATCAGTTATCTGCCCCAATCTCCATCTTATGCAGCAAGAAATAATCAGGAATTGGAATCATCATGCTTTTCATTGTCAATACCTGCAAACATATAATATAATCACGTTTCAATGGTTCCTGAGAAGTGTGTGAGATAAAATCCCAGTAGTCCGGCACTCAGGGTGTCTAAACCTTTCTATTTTGTGAAATAATAAAATGCAGTGTACCATTATATTACAATTGAAGTAAATTTATTTAGTGAAATGAAATAAATAACTCGGCCTAGGTTCCAAGTGGCACCTATGCCTAATCACATTACTACATTACTGGAACCTAGTGTTTTCCAAATGGTACTATAGCAATGTTTTGAGGAAACAGTTACTATAGTGTAAAATAAGCATCATTTTCCAAAAATTTGTTTAAACCGTTGGCAATGTGTATATATTCCTTAGATTTCCCATGAGTTTTCCAAAACCATTGGGAAATAACTATTTTCCCTAAGGTATACCAACGATTTTGATAAAACATTGGTAAAGAAAAGATTTCCCAGCGGGTTTTACATACTGTTGGGAATGTTTTTCCCCAAATTACCCAGCACCCCAGCTTCCAGTCGGCCGAATTGCATACCTATTCAAGACCTCCACCAGACCTCATCCCGAAGTCTTCTCAGCTAAAAAACACCTTCTAGTTAAATACCCTCTTCAATCAAGCAAATTTTTATTTCTTCACTTATAATATGTAAGTTTTACATTAGTTTTAATGTTCTTCCTCTTGGTTTTGGGTTTGATGTTTTGATTTCAGCTAAATTAGAGTTATTGTTGTTGGAGTACTGAACCCTTTGGTTTGTTTTATGTTTTTTATTCTGCACTTCATACATGGTAAAGGGTCTGTTTAGTGGGCTTTATTTAGTATGGGGGGTAAAGGATTTGTTTTAGGTTTTTTAGTGGGGTAAAGGGATTGTTTTATGTTTGTTTTATTTTTTTTATTTAGTGGGATTTTATGTTTAGTGGGGTTTTATGTTTTTTGTTTAGTGAAATGGATAATGCATGAGTTTGGTTTCTTAATAAATAAAATTATTTCAAATAAAAACACCCTAAGGGGGCTGTAGGAGGGTAGGGGGCTATCCAGGTGTGGGGTGGGTTGTCTAGGGGGTAGGGGCTGGAGGTGGGTAGGGGGGCTATAGGGGTGTGGGGGAGGGGAGTATAGGATTCCCCAAGGAGGGGTGTGGGCTGTACAAGGGGTCAGGGTGGGGTGTCGAGGTGGGGGAGGGGGGGGGGGGGGTGTGGGGTGTCCACAGAGGGGGGGGGGATTCCAGGTGGGGGGGGGGGGGGGGCTGTCCACGTGGGGGAGGGATGTCCACGTGGGGGGTGGGTGGATGTCCAGTTGGGGGGGGTGGGGATGTAGGGGAGGGGTGGGCTATTTAGATGGGGGGATGTAGGGGAGGGGAGTGTGGGATGTCCAGAGAGGGGGTGGACTGTCCAAGGGGGGTATCAAGGTGGGGGAGGGGGTATGGGATGTCTAAGGAGGGGGGGTGTCCAGTGGGGTGGGGGGGGGGGGGGTTGTCTAGGTTGGCTGGGGGGGGGGGCTTTCTAGTGGGGCTGTTAGGGGGGGCTACAGGGGAGGGGGGGGTGCGGTCTGTCCAGGGTAGGGTGTGGGTTGTCCCGGTGTGGTGGTGGGTGGGCTATCCAGGTGGGTTAGGGGGTGTGGGCTGTCAAGGGGGCTAGGATGTCCAAGGGGGTGGGCTGTCCAGGTGGGGGGAGGGGGTGTTGGATGTCTATGGAGGTGGGGGTGGGGTTTGGGATGTCACGGGGAGTGTGGGCTGTCCATGGGGGGTGGTCTATCAAAGGGGGTGGGGTGGGTAGTACTGGTTGGTGAGGGGTGTTGGTTGTCCAAGGGGGGTGGGGGTGGGATATCTAGGTGGGGAGGTGTGGGTTGTCCAAGTGAGGTGTGGGTGGGCTGTCCTGGACACCTCCTACCCCTTTGACACACCACCCTTGGAAATCCCCCCAACCCCCTTGACCCCGACCCCCCTAGACAGCCCCACCACCCCCGTGGAAGGCCTGCCCACCCCCCTGGAGACCTCGTACCTCTAGACATCCCCACCCACCCCCTGGAAACCCCTCCTCGCATGGACAGCCCCCACCCTCGTGGATTGCCCGTCCACCCCTGGACACAACGTACCCCTCTAGACAGCCCTGCCACCCCCGCCTCCCCCATGGACAGCCCGCCCACCCCTTGGACACCTCATACCCCCTGGACAACCCCCCCACCCCTTGAAATCCCCCCCACCCATGGACAGCTCATCCACCCATGTGGATAGCCTAGCCACCTTGCTGGACATCCCGTACCCCCCTACACAGCCCCCCACCCCTGTGGATAGCACCCCCGATCACCAGCCCACCACCCCCTGGATAGCCCGCCCACCCCCTGGACACCTCATAACCCCTAGACAACCCCCATCCCATGGAAAGCCCCCACCCCACCCCCAGGACACCCCTCCACCCCTATGGATAGCCCACCCACCCCCCTCGACTGCCCGTACCCCCTGTACAACCCCCACCCTCGTGGATGGCCTACCCACCACCCGGTCACCTGCCCACCACCCCCCCGGACACTCCCCATCCCCCTAGACTCCCCACTCCCCTAGAAATCTCCCCCCCCCAACACCTCGACCACACTGGACAACCCCACCACCCCTGTGGACAACACGACCACCCCCCCGTGAACAGCCCGACCACCCCCCGTGGACAGCCCGACCACCCCCCCTGGAGAACCTTCCCACCCCTAGACACCCTGTACACCCCCTGGACAGCCTCACCACCCCATGGAACACCTACCAACCTATGGACACCCCATACCACCAGGACAGTCCCTCCCACCCCCTAGACACCCCACTCCCCCCCTAAACATCCCTTCCACCCCTAGAAACCCCTACCCCCTTGGACAGCCCGACCACCCCCATGGACAGCCCGCCTACCTGGGAACCCCGACCCCCCTTGACAGCCCCCACACCCTGGACACCTCCGACCGCCCTGGATAGCCCCTCTACCCCCTTGGACACCCCAGACCCACCAGGACACCCCTTGCCCCTTCGGAAATGTATGTGATCACTCGCATTATCTACTAAAATATAAAATTTCATTGATATAAAATTTTTTCAACTCCTAAATAATTCTCCTCCATAAGTGTATATGATCTTGTACACTCATGTATAGTTGTTCAAACATATTTTGTTATAAATGTAGTATTTTGTTGTCTTTTATATTATGATTCTAATATAGAGTAGTGTGTCAATTATGGTTTAATATAAAGTGAACAAATCTCATTTACATAAATATATTTTCAATGAAACCTAAATCTTATTGAATTTATTTTGACGAAATGACTTATAAATTTTTTTAAAAAATGGAAATAAGTTGAATGTATGAAACTGATCGTATCTCAAGCAATTTCAAAAAAATTTGGAGAGATTTTTAGATTTTTCATTTCACAATGCTTCAGATAGTGGTTTCATACACTGGCCATGTTCCAATAGTGTTTGTAGACCTTGATTGATCCATGAAGAAGTCAACTACAACCTAACCAAATATTTCATTCAAGAAAACTAAAATGTGTGGTATCCCAATGGGGAGAAAATTAAATCTCAAATTGATGATGATCCAAATGAGAGGACAGGAGTGGAGAATTTGGTATATGATTGGTTTCCGTTTATTCGTCACTATGAAAAAGAAAGGATTTTTAACCAAGAAGACTTCGATATGAGCACAGTTGATGCATTTGGTGAAAATGATGATGTTTGCATGGAGAAAAAATTGAATGATACTTCCACGAATATAGTATATCGACAATGAAATAAAATGAAAAAGCTAGAAATTTTAATCCGATTATTTCATGGGAAAACTACGTATGGGATTTCTAATACAATAATCAATTTCCTTCTTACCTTCATGAAGGATTTACATCCAGATGATTTAGATATTCCCTCTAACCACTATATGGCATGGAAGTCAGTTAAAGAACTTCGATTTTCAAGAAAAAAAATTCATGTTGGTCTGAAAGATTGCAATTTATTCTGGAAGGAAACAACTGAACATAATGATTGTATTAAATGTGGAACATCCCACTGGAATTCAAAATCTGATGGAACACCATCCTGCGTGCCATATAATGTAATGTGTCACTTTCCCTTGATCCATAGTCTCTAGAATATTTTTATGTCTGATAAAATTTCAATAAAAACGAGATGTAATAATACCAAGAGAAAGAAGACTAATTATGAGTTGGTTCACATTGAAGATGGATTTTCGGGGTAGAGATTTGATGCTCGATATCCTGATTTTGTAGCTAATGTGCGTAATGTAAGGCTACGTCATTCATGTGATGGTTTTAATTTGTTTGGACAGATTCTTACTTCACACAACGCATGTATTTTTTTGCACATTTATAATTTTCCCCCATGGTGGTGTATGAAGAAACCTTTCACTTTCATGAGTATACTCATATATGGACCTTCATATCCCAACATTGATATTCATTTATACATGCAACCTTTAATAAAATTGTTGAATCTTCTTTGGGATGTGGGTGTGCAGACATACAATGCATTTTCAAAAGATATATTTCAGATACGTGATGCGCTTATGTGGATGATAAATGATTTTCTGGATTATGCAGTGATGTCTGGATGGAGGATGAAGGGAAAACTTTCATATCCTATTTGTATGAAGAATACAAGATCCAAAATACTGGAAAATCGTTGTAGTTTCAGTTTTATGGGACATCAACGATTCTTGACAATAGACCATCCATATAGAAATAATCGTCGAAGATTTGATAATACCATATAGGCCGATGATCCACCTCATTGTATGTCTGAAATTTGTGGGGTTAATGAATTGAAAGATTTCAGTTTTTCTTTCCGGAAGGGTCGAATGAAATATGGAAAGAGAAAGAATGTTTCCACTGAAACATGCTACAATTGGAGGAAGAGGTGTATCTTTTTTGATTTGCCTTATTGGTCAACCAATTTGTTACTTAATTTCTTAGACATAATTCACATTGAAAAGAATATATGTGAAATGTTACTTTCGATGCTTCTAAATGTTAAGGGAAAGATAGAAGATGATTTACAGTCTCAGCATGAATTGGTGGATTGGGGCATCAGACTAGAATTCAATCCTGTGCGTATCAGTGAAAATAAATAGAAAGTTCCATGTTCTTCTTATGTGACGAAACCTATGAAAAAAAACAATTTCTGGAAGTATTATAGAGTATTAGAGTTCCTTATGGATATTTAACCAACATATCTAAATGGGAAAATAGAAGAGAGTTAAAGCTAAAATCCTTGAAGACTCGTGATTATCACCTTCTTCTACATGAGATGATTTTAATAGACATCCGTCATGTTTTTTTCCAATAATGTAAGGGTGACTGTTATTCCGTTGTTCCATTTGTTTATAGATATTTGTGCTAAGAATTTTTCTGAGCCATTCTTGAAAAAAATGTTGACAGATGCACCATTAATTTTGTGTGAGTTGGAGAAAATATTTCCTCCATAATTCTCCACATGCATGCAGCATCTGACTATCCATATTCCAACTGAAATACTTCTCATAGGACCTATTTATTTTCATTGGGTGTATCCAATAGAAATAAATATGTTCACATTAAATTCCTATGTCCTAAACAAGAATCATCCCAATTATTGTATCATGAACAATTACATGGCTCAAGAATGTATAGATTTCTGCTCAATGTATTGGTCTGATCTTACTACAAAAATGAACAGACCAATGAGAAATGAATAAGAACAGTATGATAAAATTGAAGCTAGTTTCCCATCACTTCTACAAACAGGAGGAATTCATGGATTATATACATTGAAGACATTAGGCCATGAGGACCAGGAGATAACACATCACACAAACCTTGGACAACACCCCACCCACCTCCCTAGACCCTGGACAGCCCCCCCTCCTCATTAGACCCCTGACAGCCCCCTAGACAGCCCCCCCGAACAGCCTCCTGACCTCCCTTCCTAGACCCCAGAAATCCCCCAAGAGAGTCCCCCAGACATCCACCCAGACAGCCCCACCCTCCACCCTGGACCCCAGATCTCCCACCGGACAGCCCCCCCCCCTCCTCCCTGGACCCCGTATAGCCCCCCCAGACATCCCCCCACCCTCCTACCTGGACACCAGACAACCACTGGGTAGCCTCCCCACCCTCCTTCCGGAACCATGGACAACCCCCCTCTTCCCTGGACCCCAGACAGCCTCCCCACCCTCCTTCATACACCCCAGATAGCCCCCTAAACAACCCCTAGGACAACCCTCCCCCACCCTCATCCTTGGACCCCGGACAACCCCCGACCTCACACCCCAACATTGGGCGAGCGGTGATTCAGCATATATAAAACATCATGACAATTCATAAAAGGCTAAGGACCATCTACATTGATTCCAGAGACAATCACACTCTTAACTTGGCATCTCCGATCCCAATGTAAGCTATCATCAAGATTCACCCTAAATCCCAATAGAAAAGAGGGTTTTAGAGCTTCGGAAGAAGATGACGGAATAGTGAAAACCGTAATCAAAAAGTGGAAGCAAGGAGAGGTTTATACTCACCTGGATATTCAATACACACTTCAAGGAACTCAAAATTCCAAAGGATCGAAGGAGATCCACCCTTAAGAGCTCTCTGGAGCTTTGGATTGTGTTGATACATTAGCACCAGGATCCATGGAAAACATTTTAAGTAAAAACAAAAATAGGCATATGGAAAACTGACCTAACACATTCATATTCTGTTGATACTTTTAGAAAATGATCCATGGGACATAAGTGATTTGTACGAGTCAACCCCACCTCAATCAGAGGCATAGTGTTGCCGGTATCACTCGATGTAACTTTTTTTTGATTAAAATGGGCACCCTTTTATGTAAAAACAACTGGCATATGGAAAACCAAAAAAAGTTATTCTGATTGTGTTGATACCTTATCACAATGATCCACATGTTGTTTTTGACATGTACGAGTCAACCCCGCCTCAATCCAAGCATGGTGTGTCCAGTACCACTAAAAGTGTCTAAGTTTTATTTGAAACGGACAACATTTTAAGTGAAAACAACAAATGGAAAATGAAAAACCAACCAAATGCTTTTAGATTGTATTGATACTTCAGGAAAACTATTGATGGGTCATTTTTGAGGTGTAAGAGTGAACCCGCCCCAATTCTAGGAACGGTGTGGCCAGTAACACTCAAATTATCTCTCTTTTTTTTAAAATGGACACTGTTTTAAGTAAAAACATCAGAAATATGGAAAACCGAACAAACTTATTCTGACTGTGTTGATACATTAGAACAACAATACATAGGTCATTTTTGATGTGTACGAGTCAACCCCGCCTCAATCTGGGGCACTGTGTGGCCTGTACCACTCAAAGTGTCTCACCTTTATTTGAAGTGGACAGCATTTTATGTAAAAATTACAACTGGCATATGGAAAACTGACCTAACACACTCCGATTGTGTAGATAATTTAGGAAAACGATCCATGGGTCATATGTGATTTTTACGAGTCAACCCCGCCTCAATTTGAGGCATGGTGTTGCTGGTATCACTCGAAGTGTTTTTTTGTTGTTTAAAATGGACACCCATTTAAGTAAAACCAACTAGCATATAGAAAACCAACCGAAAGTATTGGGATTATGTTGATACATTAGCACAATGATCCATGGTTCATTTTTGACATGTACGAGTCAAACCCTCTTAAATATGAGGCACAATTTGACCGGTACCACTCCAATTGACTAACTATTATTTGAAATGGACAACAATTTAAGTGAAAACAACAACTGGCATATGAAAAACCGACAAAAAACATTTCTATTCGGTTTAGGAAAATGATCCATGGGTCATATGTGACTTGTACGAGTCAACCCTGCCTCAATCCGTAGCACAGTGTGGCCAGTATCACTCAAAGTATCTTTCTTTTGTTTAAAATGGATACTATTTTAAGTAAAAACAACTGGCATATGGAAAACCAACCAAAAATATTATAATTGTGTTGATAATTTAGCACAATGATCCATGGGTTATATTTTACGTGTACGAGTCAATATCGCCTAAATTCGAGGCACAGTGTGGCTGATATCACCCGTAGTGTCTTTATTTTAATTAAAATGGACACCCTTTTATGCAAAAACAACTGGAATACAGAAAACCGACCAAACGTATTCATATTGTGTTGATACTTTAGCACAAGGATCCATGGATCATTTTTAACATATACGAGTCAACCACTCCTCAATCCAATGCACGGTGTGACCGGTACCACTAAAAGTGGCACACTTTTATTCGAAATGGAAAACATTTGAAGTGAAAACAACAACTAGCATACAGAAAACCAGACAAACTCATTCGGATTCTGTTGATACTTTCAGAAAAATATCCATGGTTCATATGTGACATGTTCAAGTCAACCCTACCTCAATCTTAGGCATGGTGTGGCCGGTATCACTCTATGTATTTTTCTTTTGTTTAAAATGGACAATGTTTTATGTAAAAACAACAACTGCCATACAGAAAACTGACCTAATGGATTCAGATTTTGTTTATACATTAGAATAAGGACCCATGGGTCATTTGTGATGTGTGTGACTCATCCCCACCTCAATTTGAGGCATGGTGTGGCCGTTATCACTCGTATTTTCTTTATTTTGTTTAAAATGGTAACCCTTTTAAGTAAAAATAACTCGCATGAGGAAAACTAACCAAAAATATTCAGATTCTTTTGATACTTTTGCATAATGATCCATGGATAATTTTTGATGTTTAAGAGTCAACACCACCTCAAAATGAGGCATGGTGTGGCCGGTAGAACTCGATGTATCTTTCTTTTGTTTAAAATTGATAACATTTTATGTTAAAACAACTTTCAGAAGGAAAACTGACCAAACGTATTCGGAATGTGTTGATACTTTAGAACAAGAATCCATGGGTCATTTTTGATGTGTATGAGTCAGCCCCGCCTTAATCCAAGGCATGGTGTGGCCGGTAACACTCAAATTGTCTCACTTTAATTTTAAATGGATAACATTTTACATGAAAACAACAACTAGCATATAGAAAACTGAACAAATTCTTTTAGATTCTATTGATATGTTAGGAAAACAATCCATGGGTCATATGTGATGTGTACGAGTCAACCCATCTTAAATATGATGTACGTTGTGGCTGGTATCACTCGAAGTGTCTTTATTTTATTTGAAACGGACAACATTTTAAGGGAAAACAAGAACTGGCATACGGAAAACTGAACACATGCATTCGGATTTTGTTGACACTTTTGGAAAACGATACAAGGGTCGTATGTGATGTGTATGAGTCAACCCCACCTAATTCTGAGGCACGGTGTGGACGGTAACATTATATGTGTCTGTATTTTGTTTAAAACAGACAACATTTTAATTGAAAACAACTTGCATGTGGAAAACTGACCAAACGTATTCGGATTGTGTTGATGCTTTAACACAAGGATCCATGGTCCAGCATCACACAATCCACTTCTCATGTTAGGAACTCTTGCCCCTATTCTAAAACACATTACATTTAATGTAACACCCCAAGCATCCATGGTATGCTTCTTTTTGAATAATACAGTAGCATGTGTTGTACACAACTTCGAGATTCTAACACGCCGCGACCAATCAATGTAGCCATTATGAATAGTAATAACCAATTTATAAAATTTTATACATTTTATCTTTAAAAATGGACATAATTTTTGGATTCAGAATATCGAAATTATCCTAGGATGAAATTTGAGTACTTTATGGATAACTCTTATATTTTGATGAATAGTGAAAATTACTAAATTTTTATTAAAAACAACCTATTTAATCGAAATAAATAATAGTGATAAATTATGAATTTGAGTGGTTTTAAAGTATATTTAGAATATATTTTTACCATATAATACAATGTCGGACATTGGATATAATTTCACAATTAAACCAGACCTAAACAAGTATCAATCTTTTGATAGTTATTATTTCTTAAAAACATGTTTTTTGTTTTGACAGTGGGAATTAATTTTCAATTAATTTATGACACTTCTGTGTTTTGAATTTGAAAAAATGGATTCCATATTTGGAATCCGGACTTTGAAATTGTGTAAATAGGTAACTTTCATCTTTAGACATTTTGAATAATTACTTCGGTAAATATTTTATTTACCATGGTTAAAGGGTAAATCTAGATAATAATGGTAAAACAATAATATTATAATAATAATAAATTACCATAAACATGTCCTAACCTTATTGGTGGATACATGTCCGAGCATGGACATCTTTGTGTTGATTTTGGGACCCAATGGAGCTACTTGTAGGTGATAGGGACACTTTATTTTAATTAAGTTAAAGTAAATACAAAAATGACACAAGCATATATCTTTTAGAAAAACAATTTTTACATAGGGATATATATGTTATATTTTTGACTATAAATATTAATTAGGAAGATAAAAAGATTTCATACATAATTTTATTTTATATATAATTTTTAGCCATAAATAATTTAATTTATTTATGAAACAATGATGATGTAGTAATTATTGTATTAATTAAAGATTAAGATAATTAATATTATAAATACCAAATAATTATAATTTGAGACTTTTTATAAATTACAATAATTTTATAGGTTACTATGACATATTGGTATTGTTTATATAATTTTTTTTCAAGTAATAATTCTGTTATAAATTTATCAAGAACACAATACACAATAGTGTCAGAATTGACATAAAAGAGTTTTTAAATCAAATATTATATTATTAATTTATATTAAATTCCTAAAAATTTAAGGTTCGGCCAAGAGACTTATATCATGATAGTTTTATCTTTAATGGACCACATGGGGGTATCTTGGATGTATATATTATGTTTATTAACTATATAATATAAAAATACAAAGTGACATGGTAACTGTCAAACTAATTAAATTAGAGTTAAAACTAAATGATATGGTCAATATAATGACCCAAACCTGTCTAAATTATATTGGTTGAGTGGTTTTCTACCCATCCCCACCTTAAAATTTAAATAATCCACTTTTGAGCCATTTTTAACCGAATATTAATTTATTATAAAATAATATTTCTAGATTTTCCAAAGGTGCCCCTCCTCCAACTTATAAAAGGACACCACTTCTAACCAATTTTTCACACTTTAAAAGCCTTTTGGTTCGGCCAAACCCTACCCAAATACTCTCTAAACTTCCCTAAATTCAACCTAGAGGCCTTAGTTTGATCAGAAATCCAACCTAAGGATCCATTTTGATCAAATAAAAGGAAGAACCCGAAGAATAGGTAATGTTTTCACCACCCTCTTTCAAGTTCCTTTCTTCTTCAACTACTTATTTATTTGTTATTAAAATTCTAGAATAATAACTCTAGTATATCCTATATAATATGATATTATTATAAATATGGTACAACCATATTCAGTATTCTCTCCATCATTTGAATGACATGCCACCATACGTGCGTACGTACGTCTTACTGTCTCCACGTCGTGGTGTAATTGTTATTCAATATATTATTATTTGGATGGGTATAATAATGATATGTAATTAAATTAAATAATAAATATTATATTATATTGATTCTTTATATATGATATACAATCCAATTATATATTATTTTAATATCAAAAGGATGATATTGTCGCTCGTGCGTACGTACGGACTACCGTCTCCACGAACGCGATGAGATTCATTTCCCATCGTATCCATTCAAGAATAATTCTCATTTGATGATTAAAAGTAATTTTTAAGAACATTATATCATTATGGATATGAATAAGATACAACCTATCCACAACAAACATGACTTATGTAACAAAACATATAAAATAAAACGAGTAAGTTAACAACCGAAACGACGATAATATGAATGTATTATTAACAAATCATTATTAGAAGATCATATATGTCATCATAATTATGTATATGGTTCTTGAATAATTTAATAATAACGTTATCACTATTATAAAGGTGGTAAACATACCATCAATGAAGGAAAATTACTTGGTAAGGGTTTATTTAACAATCTCTTCATTATCTGAGGTTGTTTATATGTAAATATCTAATGGGACCTCTTTATCATCCACATAAATTTTTCATAAAAATGTATTTCAAAACATTATTAATATTTTACATAATATGGGTTAAATTCATGTATACCCTTGTTTGAATTTTTATAAGAAGTTTTTAAATGAATCATTACATCATTTTCCAAACAAGTACCTTTTTATCCTTTTTGACAAATTAAGGTAAGAATGTCTTTTTTTAACTTATATGGCGGGTGCGGATATTTTACGCCATTGTAAAATCTTCGAAGGTTCCCTTACAATCTCATAAAAAAATTTTCAAAGTAAATGTTTTATTTTATAATTATGTGTGTCACGACCCCCTCCCCACAAAGTGTACCCCTCCTGGGCCGGCAATGTGAAATGGGAGATAATGACCCCCGAGTCCCGCCTCCAGTAGGCCCCGGGTTGGCGACTAGCACCGAGGGTATAATAACAAACAAATGGGAGGCATTACCCTCTAAGAGAAAACATGCAGAAGAGAGAGATAGAATAGACTCCAACCAACTCCAACTCATAACTGAAATATAAAAGAAACCCAAGTACATATATGAAATGACATGCAAAAGTACTACAACTGAAAGGGAAAACTAAAAGTACCCAAAAGAAAGTAAAACGGCAGCGACCACAAGCACGAACAACTCCTCCTCCAACCGCAAGCTAGTAGTAACCATCTTGATCTCCAACCTGCTCCAACTGACCTGAAAAACAGTTTATACATACATAGGGTGAGTATAACAGTATACTCAGTAGGATCCTCCCCAAGCCTCTCGTGCAAAAGTAAAGAAGGAATGCTAAAGCCCAGTGAACAACAAGTGAAACTAACTCGTTATCTAAACAGGTATACTTAGTCCCGAACCTCAACATGGCTACTCTCACCAAGTAACGAATACAAGAATATGGAATATAGTAAAGAATATCAAGGGTACCCCGCTACTAGTTCCCCACTGGTTTGCCGCTTTGCCCCAACGACATACGTCCTGTGCATCTCTCTCCAAAGGCTTGCCCGCAGACACCTGGGCTAAGCTCCATAATCTGCACCTCGTGCACCACAAAGGCTTTCCCGTAGACACCTGGGCGAAGCACCACACCGTCCTCACAACCAAAGTAACCAGGTAGTTTCCGGGAGCCACCACAACTCGTATAACGTGTATCATACATCGGGTATAATACCTCAAGCCATTACAGCCCATACTCCGAGTAAGGATCCTCAAGCCATTATAGCCTATACACGTTACACCTATAGTAGTCCATAGGATACTATATCCAGAATATATGTGTGGGAAATAACCACAAGCCATCACAGCCCTCTACACACATATATGGGTAAAACTAACCACTGTTCCTACGAGCACAAAGATCTACCAAGAGAAGAGAGCGGGGCCAAAGGGGGTAGTCAGCCATTCAACCTCCCATCAGAATGTTGGGGAAAACACCCCCCAGGGCTCAGAATCCCCAGGGTGTCAGTTTCCCTTATCGACAGGGTGGAGTAGCGTTAGGAAACAAAAAATGTACAATATATATATATATATATCTCACATCCACACTATGGGCATTACCTAGTCTTAGATACAACTGCAGCTAACGTCTCTCAGACTCCAGGCTGCTACTTCAAAGACTAGGTATCCTATAAGCACACAACCAATTGAAGAGATTTATTAGATTACTCCATTCTCATTTATCAGTTCCAATGTACATTAATAAATTCTTTAAACATTAATTAATAATGAACAATTCCACATTAAACTTAATTGGCATCACTTTCAAAAACAACTGCTCCTTTTTAAGATTTACATCACCTTTAAATTCCAGCATCTCCATCCGCGTGGATTTTCACCATTTAATCAAACATTCATTACAGAATTACTTTTCCACATTCCCAGGAATTCTAGAAAAACATCCTATGCTTCTAAACACAAAGGAGGCTCAACAGAGTGAATAGATATACTACCCGTCGAGTCTTTGCCGCCTATAGAAAGAGCATATACCCATTCTCCCTCGAGAGGCTAAACACGGAAAGCACGTGGCATACCCCGTGCGTCGTCGCCTCCTTCGGAAGAAGGGTAGAAAGACCAGATGCCTTGAGCAGTGGGGAAAAGCAAAGCAGATTAACATTCAAGAAAACCGTAAGCAACCAGCAACCACATCCATCCCATTCCATCACCCCTGGTGTCCTCCCCGACACCCACATGCATAAACTGATGCATCTCGCTACTCTAGGCGTCATCTGATTCCATAACCACAAGGCCTCCATGCCTCCACATATCACAACAACCATCCAGGCTCACATCACAGCACAAGCAGCAGGAAAACAAACATCACATCATGGGCTCTTGACCCTTTAACAAACAAGAGGGTAACTCAGAACCCTTTTAGAAATTCCCACATAATCTGTTCTCTAATCCATATTGAATTGGCAGATTTGTTATTCGTAGGTTCCAATCATGGATACCTAATCAGCAAGCTATCACAATTAAATAACCATGCTTACTTCCCTAATTTGATTATCCTCAAATTAGAACAACTACAACAACGACAATAACCAGATTAATTTACATGCCTCTTTATCTTTAGCCAATTAATTAACAACTAATTCCGGATTTACGTTCATTATCAATTTCTATCATGAACAAACAAAAAATCAAAGAAAACATAGATATCACTATATCTAGGAAAACATGAGCCAAACCGTTATCACGGTATAAAGCAACAACATGCGATCAACCAATTCTTTTAATCTGGTTCAAGTATTTAATTAGGTCAATTTCATTGTGATCCAAAGAGATAAATCATGCTAATTATACGATTGCACATATACAATTAGAGAAGCCATGAATCCCCTAACTCAAACAGTTCCTCACGTTCTTTATCCAAACAACAGGTCACGATCCTCCCCTCGCGACAACTGCATCCACCGGAGGATGATTATATCGAAGATTGATCGACACAGCTTGGTTGCATAAAAAAAGCGGAACCAATCCTAGGAGTAAAGATTGATTGTGCAACTCCTATGGAAAGGATTGAAAGGTTCTAGTGCCTCTTAATCGAGAACAAAGGGAAAGAACAAGGAAGAATGATATCTCGTCCCTTTTTAAGATTTAACGAGGTGACGGTTTAAGATCTGGTTAATTCTCCATTAAAAACGGATCGCATTAACCCACGCGGTTTGACCAAGTAAAACATTCCAAGACTTAAGAATAATTAATATAGGATTTATGGCATTTGAAACGGCCTTAAGACCCCTTAAAAAAGGCTTTAAATGTATTTTACGTCAAAGGAAACGTCAAAAGGGGCAAAACTGTAGGAGTCTGGAAACACTGTTCACCCACTTTTACTGTACATGAAACCGATTTGTGAAACCGATCGGTGAAACCGATCTGTGAATCTGATCTGTCACACCGATCTGTGAAACCGATCTGTGAAACTGATCTGTCACACCGATCTGTGAAACCGATCTGTCACACCGATCTGTGAAACCGATCTGTCAGACCGATCTGTGAAACTGATATGTCAGACCGATCTGTGAAACCGATCTGTCACACCGATCTGTGAAACCGATCTGTCAGACCGATCTGTGAAACCGATCTGTCACACCGATCTCTGAAACCGATCTGTCAGACCGATCTGTGAAACCGATCTGTCACACCGATCTGTGAAACCGATCTGTCAGACCGATCTGTGAAACCGATCTGTCACACCGATCTCTGAAACCGATCTGTCACACTGATCTGTGAAACTAATCGGTGAGACCGATCTGTCAGACCGATCGGTGTGACCGATCTGTCAGACCAATCTGTGAAACCGATCTGTCAGAACGATCTGTGAAACCAATCCGTCACACCGATCTGTGAAACCGATCGGTGAGACCGATCTGTGAAACCGATCGGTGAGACCGATCTGTCAGACCGATCGGTGAGACCGATCTGTCAGACTGATAGGTGAGACCGATCTGTCACTGTTCATAAAACTGGAAACGCTGTTCACAGAACTGGAAAATTGGCAAAGTGTTGGGGATAAGTCCCCTTGGCCTCCCGGAACACCTCCAACACCAAAATTCCACAAAGTAATGGACCGGAGAGGTCCGGGCCATTACATTAGATTCCTCTCAAAACATTCTCGTCCTCGAGAATTAAAAACCAACCCAGAAGAAAAGAGGGGTCCGAACAACCACCCCATAAGATACCTCTCAAGGGAAAACCACCATGAGTTATTCGAAATCTGGAACAAAACTACGACATCCGGGAGTATGGGAACAAACAATCCATACCCAAAAAATTCAAACATAACATCACATCAAAGGTACATAAATAAAACATGAAAGATCTAACCAGAGAGGAAATATAATTACATGAAAGGAGTTAAACATTGAACAACTCTGGGTACTGAGAACGTATCTGTGAATCACGCTCCCAGGTACTCTCCTCCATGCCACCGTGTCGCCACAAGACACGAACTAAGGGGATAGAACACCCACGCAACACCTTCTCCTTGTGGTCTTGGATCTCCACAGGTCGCTCCTCGAAGGTTGCATCATCATCAATATCGATCTCTCCCCAATCGATAACATGAGATTCATCATGAAGATAACGACGGAGCTGCGATACATGGAAAACATCATGTATCCGACTCATCTGAGGGGGAAGTGCTACTTGATATGCCACAACTCCAACACGAGCTAACACCTCGAAAAGCCCAATAAACCGTGGAGAAATCATACTTCCATGACCAAACCTTCGCTGCCCACGACGGGGAGTCACCTTCAGAAACACATGATCCCCAACATTAAACTCTAACGGTCTCCTTCTTTGATCAACATATGATTTCTGACGATCCTGTGCTGTCTTCATCCTCTCACAAATCACCTGTACCATCTCTGTTGTATTCTGCACTAGTTCTGGTCTGAGAATTGCTGACACTCCGACCCCAGTCCAGCACAATGGAGAACAGCATGGCCGGCCATACAAGGCTTCAAACGGCGCCATGCCGATGGTAGAGTGAAAACTATTATTGTAAGCGAACTCTAACAAGGGTAAGTTCTTCACCCATGAACCTCCAAAATCAAGAACACAAGAGCGCAACATGTCTTCAAGAGTCTGGATTGTTCGCTCTGTCTGACCATCCGTTTGAGGATGAAAAGCAGTGCTAAGGCACAGTTGAGAGCCAAAAGCATGTTGGAGACCTCTCCACACCCTAGAGGTAAAACGAGGATCTCGATCAGAAATGATCGTCCTAGGTACTCCGTGAAGCCTCACCACCTCCTCCAGATACTGCCTCGACAAAACCTCCATTGAGCTCGACTCCTTGATTGCTATGAAGTGGGCCGATATAGTTAAACGATCCACTACCACCCATATAGCATCATATCCTCCCGGAGCTCGAGGTAAACCTGTAACAAAGTCCATTGATATGTCCTCCCACTTCCACTGAGGAATCTCTATGTGTTGGAGAAGACCACCAAGAACACGGTGTTCGACCTTCACCTTCTGGCAGACTAAACATCGAGACACACACTCTGCAACCATACGTTTCAGCCCAGGCCACCAGAACTGACTCCTTAAGGATCGGTACATCTTTGTCACACCAGGATGTACTTCCAAGGGTGAACTATGGAACTCTCGGAGAACCATCTCGCGCATCGCCAAGGGAACAAACATCCTTCTATGATACAACACTCGGTGTTGTTCATCCTCCGACCAACCATCAGGGGCCTCCCCACAAACAACTCTGTATCTCCAAACTTCCACCTCTAGATCACCCAACTGATACTCTTCCACCTTCTGAATCAGAGATGACTGCACCGTCATCTAGAAAAGAAAACCTCTACCTCCAACCTCTTCCATATCTAGATGCAAAGCTGCTAGCTCTTCCATCACTCTCCAGGAATAACCAGATTCACGCACAACATCATTACGTGACTTTCGGCTTAATGCATCAGCTACAACGTTCCCTTTTCCAGGTGTATACGATATTTCAAAGTCGTATTCCTGCAAGAACTCCATCCCCCGACGCTGCCTCAAGTTCAAGTCACGTTGGGAGAAAACATACCTCAAACTCTTATGATCGGTGAAAACCAAAAAGTGCTCACCAATGAGGTAATGTCTCCACAACTTCAGAGAAAACACCACGGCTGCCAACTCAAGATCATGGGTGGCATAGTTGCGTTCATGGGGACGCAACTTCCGAGACCCATAAGAAAAAACTGACCTATACTGCATGAGAACATAGCCTAGCCCCAGATGTGAAGCATCACAGAAAACATCAAACTGGACTCCCTCTACTGGAAGACAAAGGACTAGATCACTTACCAACTTCTCCTTTAGATATTCGAAATCTGCCTGACACTGATCAGTCCATATGAACACTTGATCCTTCTTGGTCAAAGCTGTCAGAGGAGTCGCAACTCGGGAGAAATTGGCTACAAACCTCCTATAATAACCTGCGAGACCAAGGAAACTTCGAACCTCTGACACAGTCATGGGGGCTGCCCAAGACACTACTGCTTCTATCTTCGAAGGATCCACGGCTACTCCCTATTGGGACACAACATGCCCTAAGAAACTAACATCTCGAGCCTAGAACTCACACTTGGACAACTTCCCAAACAACTGATGTTGGCGAAGAACTCCCAAAACGGCTCGTAGATGCTCTGCATGATCTTCTTCAGATGTGGAGTACACAAGGATGTCATCGATGAAAACCACAACAAACTTGTCTAGGAATTCACGGAACACAACATTCATCAACCCCATGAAAACAGCTGGAGCATTCGTCACGCCGAATGGAATTACAACAAACTCATAATGCCCATGACGACAACGGAAAGCAGTCTTCGGGATATCCCCATCCTTTACACACATCTGATGATATCCTGACCACAAGTCGATCTTTGAGAACCAACTTGCACCCTTCAGTTGATCGAATAGGTCATCAATCCGTGGAAGAGGATAGCGATTCTTTATTGTCACTTTGTTTAATCGAAGATAATCAACACACAACCGCAAACTACCGTCAACCTTTTTCACAAACAAAACTAGTGCACCCCATGGTGACACGCTTGGCCGAACAAAACCACACTGCAATAGACCATCAAAATGAATACGTAGCTCTCGTAACTTAGAAGGGGCCATCCTATACGGAGACATAGAGATAGGGGACGCTCCTAGCTGTAGCTCGATCCCAAACTCGATCTCTCGTCGAGGGGGTAAGGATACAACCTCTCTTGGAAAGACATCAGGGTACTCCTCTACGACCCTAGGAAACGCCAACTGTTGAACCTCTGAAGAACTCAGCATCATCCCAGCCATCAGGGATGATAAGGAAGGAACTCGCCTATGACTCATTCGAGGATCTCTCTCACCAACAAACACCACTTCCTCTCCATCTTCATCAAAGAAGACGACCTTCTTCCTGTAGCAATCAACAATAGCCTGCACCGAATACAACCAATCAATGCCGATGATGACATCATATGGTTGTATTCGTAAACATAGGAAATCTCCCCAAGAGCGGTGCTGCCCCAACACTAGCTCACATTCTCTACATACTTCAAACAAGCTAGCTCGACCTCCAACTGGCGTAGTCAACGCCAAGGGCAATGGAAGCCTCTCTAACTCAAGTCCCAAAGCGTGGACAAGGGTAGGGGATATAAAGGAGTGTGTTGCTCCTGAATCAAACAAGGCATACACCAAGGTAGAAAACAAGCAAAGGGTACCTCGGACGACGTCTGGATCGCCTGGAGCTTGCAACTCTAGAGCATGAAGCTGACCACGACCACCTCCACGGCCTCTCTGGCCCTGATGACGACCACCACCACGGCCGCGCTCTGCTCTCTGAGGACGGGGAGCGTCATGGGGTGGTCCTCTGCCTGCTCCATCTACCCTATGGTGATCTAAAGCTGGTGCAACCTGCTGCTGCTGCCTCGGCTGGAACTGCTTCAACGGAGGAACCTGGAGTGGAGCGCCTGGTGCACGATGACTTCTCTGAAAATTCGGGCACTCCCGCTGCTGATGACCATGACCACCACAAGAAAAACAAGCGCCCGATCCCTTGGCATAGGCCTGAGAGTTGCTACCTCCGTAGAAACGAGATGGGAAGGGCTGGGACCTACCCCCAGGTGAACGGAAACTCTTCTGTCCTGAAAACTGGGAACCCCGGACCATAGCTCTACCTCGTGTGGAATCATGACGATTCCCCTCTCGTAACGATCCAGTTCTAGCCAAAGTCCTATCAACAACATCTGCCCTCGCCAGTACCTCAAGATATGTCTTCAGCATAAATGGGGTGACCTGGTGCTGGATCTCTGGATGCAACGCCTCCTCGAAATGCCTCGCCCTTGCCTCCTCATCTGGTAACAGGTCTGAAGCATATCGTAGAAGGTTCCTGAAAAGGATTACAAACTCCCGAACACTGGAGCTCCCCTATCGAAGGGTAAGAAGCTCATGGCGACTGGACGCCTTCGCAGTCGATGAAAGAAACTCGACTCTAAACCTGTCTCGAAACTCCTCCCATGATATTGCTGACTCCTCACGATCACCGAGGAACAAGAACCACCATTGCCTCGCTGCTCCACGCAACATCGTCACAACCAAGGACACCTAGTGTTCCTTCCGAGCATGAATCGAACTGAAGCCTATCTCGACCTCCTCTAACCAGTCTTCTGTGACTGCATCTGAAACGGAGCCCTCGTACTTCTATAGACTCTGGTGCTGGAACTCTCAGAGTGTCTTCCTCCAAGTGTCATCGTCGTCAACCACTACCCGGCGGCGATCTGCTGGAACAGCCTGCTGGGCATCTTCTGCGCAAACCTGACGAGGACGTCGACCTGGAGCCATACCTGTAAAATAACAACTGTTAGATCTCCTAAGCATGGAATATGGAAGACTCAACATTAATTAATTAATTGTTTTGTTTTATTAATTTTAGGTTACCTATCCCAAGGTCTACCCATTCAAACACAAGCGCAAAGAATAATGATGCATGATCCTTTCCTAGGTCTCTACCCTGCAATCGGTATCACTTGTTTAGTAGCCATTGTAAACTTAAAGGTCCGTGCAACAGATCATAGGGGGCCCTAAACGCCTACGTCTCTGCCGGTATCCAGTGTTTACCCTACTTTCTAAACAAGAATAACATCGTTGCCCTACCATCGCATGCATCCTCACCTGTGCCTAACTCCAAACTCCATCCTATCCCTCAACCAGACCTCTGATACCACTCTGTCACGACCCCCTCCCCACAAAGTGTACCCCTCCTGGGCCGGCAATGTGAAAAGGGAGATAATGACCCCCGAGTCCCGCCTCCAGTAGGCCCCGGGTTGGCGACTAGCACCGAGGGTATAATAACAAACAAATGGGAGACATTACCCTCTAAGAGAACACATGCAGAAGAGAGAGATAGAATAGACTCCAACCAACTCCAACTCATAACTGAAATATAAAAGAAACCCAAGTACATATATGAAATGTCATGAAAAAGTACTACAAATGAAAGGGAAAACTAAAAGTACCCAAAAGAAAGTAAAACGGCAGTGACCACAAGCACGAACAACTCCTCCTCCAACCACAAGCTAGTAGTAACCAGCTCGATCTCCAACCTGCTCCAAGTGACCTGAAAAACTGTTTATACATACATAGGGTGAGTATAACAGTATACTCAGTAGGATGCTCCCTAAGCCTCTCGTGAAAAAGTAAAGAAGGCATGCTAAAGCCCAGTGAACAACAAGTGAAACTAACTCGTTATCTAAACAGGTATACTAAGTTCCCAACCTCACCATGGGTACTCTCACCAAGTAACGCATACAAGAATATGGAATATAGTAAATAATATCAAGGGTACCCCGCTACTACTTCCCCACTGGTTTTCCGCTTTTCCCGAATGACATACGTCATGTGCATCTCTCTCCAAAGGCTTGCCCGCAGACACCTGGGCTAAGCTCCACAATCTGCACCTCGTGCACCACAAAGGCTTCCCGCAGACACTTGGCCGAAGAACCGCACCGTCCTCACAAACAAAGTAACCAGGTAGTTTCCGGGAGCCACCACAGCTCGTATAACGTGTATCATACATCAAATATAATACCTCAAGCCATTACAACCCATACTCCGAGTAAGGATCCTCAAGCCATTATAGCCTATACACGTTACACCTATAGTAGTCCATAGGATACTATATCCAGAATATATGTGTGGGAAATAACCACAAGCCATCACAACCCTATACACACATATATGGGTAAAACTATCCACTGTGCTTACCAGCACAAAGATCTACCAAGAGAAGAGAGTGGGGCCAAAGGGGGTAGTCAGCCATTCAACCTCCCCTCAGAATGTTGGGGAAAACACACCCCCCCCCAGGGCTCAGAATCCCCGGGGTGTCAGTTGCCCTTACCGATAGGGTGGAGTAGCGTATAGAAACACAAAAAGTACAGAATATATATATATCTCACATCCACACTATAGGCATTACCTAGTATTAGATAAAACTGCAGCTAACGTCTCTCAGACTCCAAGATGCTACTTCAAAGACAAGGTATCCTATAAGCACACAACCAATTGAAGAGATTTATTAGATTACTCCATTCTCATTTATCAGTTCCACTATACATTAATTAATTCTTTAAATATTAATTAATAATGAACAATTCCACATTAAACTTAATTGGCATCACTTTCAAAAACAACTGCTCCTTTTTAAGATTCACATCACCTTTAAATTCCAGCATCTCCATCCCCGTGGATTTTCACCATTTAATCAAACATTCATTACAGAATTACTTTTCCACATTCCCATGCATTCTAGAAAAACATCCTATGCTTCTAAACACAAAGGAGGCTCAACACGGTGAATAGATATACTACCCGTCGAGTCTTTGTCGCCTATAGAAAGAGCATATACCCATTCTCCCTCGAGAGGCAAAACACGAAAAGCACGTGGCATACCCCGCGCGTCTTCGCCTCCTTCGAAAGAAGGGTAGCAAGACCAGCTGACTTGAGAAGTGGGGAAAAGCAAAGCAGATTAACATTCAAGAAAACCGTAAGCAACCAGCAACCACATCCATCCCATTCCATCACCCCTGGTGTCCTCCCCGACACCCACATGCATAAACTGATGCATCTCGCCACTCTAGGCGTCATCTGCTTCCATAACCTCAAGGCCTCCATGCCTCCACATATCACAACAACCATCCAGGCTCACATCACAGCACAAGCAGCAGGAAAACAAACATCACATCATGGGCTCTTGACCCTTTAACAAACAAGAGGGTAACTCAGAACCCTTTTAGAAATTCCCACATAATCTGTTCTCTAATCCATATTGAATTGGAAGATTTGTTATTCATCGGTTCCAATCATGGATACCTAATCAGCAAGCTATCAAAATTAAATAACCATGATTACTTCCATAATTTGATTATCCTCAAATTAGAACAACTACAACAACGACAATAACCAGATTAATTTACATGCCTATTTATCTTTAGCCAATTAATTAACAACTAATTCCAACTTTACGTTCAATATCAATTTCTATCATGAACGAACAAAAAATCAAAGAAAACATAGATATCACTATATCTAGGAAAACATGAGGCAAACCGTTATCACGGTATAAAGCAACAACATGCGATCAACCAATTCTTTTAATCCGGTTCAAGTATTTAATTAGGTCAATTTCATTGTGATCGAAAGATATAAATCATGCTAATTCTAAGATTGCACATATACAATTAGAGAAGCCATGAATCCCCTACCTCAAAAAGTTCCTCACGTTCTTTATCCACAGAATAGGTCACGATCCTCCCCTCGCGACAACTGCATCCACCGGAGGATGCTTATATCGAAGATTGATCGACACAGCTTGGTTGCATCAAAACAAAGAGGAACCAATCCTAGAAGTAATGATTGATTGTGCAACTCCTACGGAAAGGATTGAAAGGTTCTAGTGGCTCTTAATCGATAACAAATGGAAAGAACAAGGAAGAATGATATCTCGTCCCTTTTTAAGATTTAACGAGGTGACGGTTTAAGATCCGGTTAATTCTACATTAAAAACTTATCGCATTAACCCACGCGGTTTGACCAAGTAAAACATTCCAAGCCTTAGGAATAATTAATATAGGATTTATGGAATTTGAAACGGCCTTAAGAGCCCTTAAAAAAGGCTTTAAATGTATTTTACGTCAAAGGAAACGTCAAAAGGGGCAAAAATGTAGGAGTCTGGAAACACTGTTCACCCACTATTACTGTACATGAAACCGATCTGTGAAACCGATCTGTGAAACTGATCTGTCACACCGATCTGTGAAACCGATCTGTCACACCGATCTGTGAAACCGATCTGTCAGACCGATCTGTGAAACTGATCTGTCAGACCGATCTGTGAAACCGATCTGTCACACCGATCTGTAAAACCAATCTGTTAGACCGATCTGTGAAACCGATCTGTCACACCGATCTGTGAAACCGATCTGTCAGACCGGTCTGTGAAACCGATCTGTCACACCGATCTGTGAAATCGATCTGTCAGACCGATCTGTGAAACCGATCTGTCACACCGATCTGTGAAACCGATCTGTCACACCGATCTGTGAAACTGATCGGTGAGACCGATCTGTCAGACCGATCGGTGAGACCGATCTGTCAGACCGATCTGTGAAACTGATCTGTCACACCGATCTGTGAAACCGATCGGTGAGACCGATCTGTTACTGTTCATAAAACTGGAATCACTGTTCACAGAACTGGAAAATTGGCAAAGTGTTGGGGATAAGTCCCCTTGGCCTCCCGGAACACCTCCAACACAAAAATTCCACAAAGTAATGGACCAGAGAGGTCCAGGCCATTACAATGTGACTTTTAAATGATTTTAAAAAAAGAGATATTTCTCTCAAATAGTAATTTTTTCATCTATGTCAACATCCTTTGATGGATTTTATGCTTATTTGAAGTAGATTTATTATGATACAAAAATTTAATATTGTATTGAAGGTTTTGTGATATGTTTTACTGTGGATGTGTTACTTTTATACCATTCATGGTTTATGGAGAAAGAATTGACATTTTGTATGCCAGTTTTAATACAAATGTTTATGTTATGTTTAAACATGTTCATAAGAGGAATGCATTGGACTTAATAAATGATGGGTGGAGCCCGATATAGCTCCTAGATGCATTAGTAGGTATCATGAGACAAAATAGTGTTTTTTCACGAGGCCTTGACAAAATCTTATTTGTAGTCCTGGCACGAGGCCTTGGCTATGTGGTTATGATAGTCTGGCATTATGCATTCCATCATTATGAAAGTGGTTATTGATATTTCATGTGACTATTCGACTATTAGAATATCCATGTGAATAATTAAATGGAATTATTTCATTTTATCATTTCCATATTATGCTGAAGTTCAAGTTTAAAAGGATTTTGTTTTAGGTATACATTGCCTTAAATGTTTGTGCTTATTTATGAATGTTTCCACTATATTGTTATCCTTACTGAGCATCTAAGCTCACCCCTTTCAATGTTTTATTTTTCCAGGATGTGATGATGTAACATATGAATGAACTACAATGATAATATGAGGGGATATAAAAACAATATGTTGTTGTATTATTTTTTCACTTTATGATGTAATGTAAACATTATGAATGTATCTTGTTATTCCAATGCTACTAAAATAATCAGTCATTCGAGACTTGATCTTTCTTGTGATCATGCAAATGTTATGTAATAATGCACCGACTTTGGGAAACTGGGGTTGGGGCATTACAGTTGGTATTAGAGGTTGTTTAGTACAAACCTTGGAAGCTAGATTTAGGTATACTTTGATTAGAGCACATAGACCTAAGATAGACATTGAGGATTAGTATAGAAGAACTTCCTAGAATTTTGGTATTGTAAAACATTTTGTGATTTTTCTGCGAAATACTTCCCTGTCTGGATACGAGCAGGTAGAGGCTTCTCTAGAACTGATGTACCTAGGGGTAAAACTCAAAAACACCTCTTTGAGCTAGACTCGAATGGGAACTGGTGCACGACAATGGGCCTTGCTTCACTCTTGGTTACGACACTCCGAGGGGATATGCTTAGGATAATTCTAATTTTCTTTTCAAACCATTATGAAGGGTTTATGAGTATATCATTACTCAAAGAAAACATTTTTATGATTATGGATTATATCCATAGACTGTTCAATTTATGTTAAGTGTTTTACAAGTATGGAATTATGTATTTTGATTCATAAAATGATCTAGTTTATGCCATTGTTTAGAAATGGTGCCTAGTGGGAGAAATGGAAACTGTATCAATGCACACACTCCATGTAAGGATTTCCCACCTCCTCAAGATAATTTTAGTGGAGCTGGTGATGTAACTGGTGCTGATCAACTTATCACCATACTGGGGGAACTCACTTAGGTTATGAATAATAACCTTACCCGTATGGAGAACCCTGATCCACAACATGGAGGATCAATGTTAGATCGCTTCATGAGGCAACAACAACCAAAATTCATTGGGATTAAAAATCTATTGGTAGCTGAGCTATGGATAAGTTCTCTAGAGAAAATACTTCAGGCTTTAGGGAGTAGTGAAAGGGAAAAAGTTATCATGGCAGTTTACTACCTCAGTGGAGATGCTGATCAATGGAGGTCATTGATTCAAAACATGAAGTAAGATGATGCAGTATAAAATATGGAATAGAGGGAGTTCAATGATATTTTTTTAGAGAAATACTTTCCTTGTGACCATCGAGCAGATATGGAAAGGCAATTTCTGAGTCTCAGGCAAAAGGAGGCTAAGAATGTCAGAAAGTATGAGGCTAACTTTAAAAGGTTATCAAGGTATGCTGGAGATTATATAAGTAACCAAAGAAGTAAGATTTATTGTTCCTTTGATGGGTTAATTCCATTTCTTCTTTGAGCATTAGTCTCACAATCCTTCTCCTCATATAAAGCCCTTGTCTCACGCGATATCAAAACAGAAAATGAATTCTCTAAGTCTTATGACTTTAAAGAAAAGAAAGAGAAGAAGAGATCTACTGATCAATATCGAAATGGAAATGAAGGAAGAAGGAAAAAGTTTCAAATCCATCCTGTAGTAAATGTGGGAAGAAACACCCCGGTACTTTCTTAAAAGGAATGGGAGTCTCTTACAAGTGTGGTGAAAAAGGCCACCAAGCTCATGATTGCAAGGGAAAGAGAGTTGTTGTCAACGTGGAATGATATAATTTTAGAGAGATGAGACATTATGAAAATGAATTTCCTATGTGTCAGGGGAACTTGCCTTAGAAAAGTCCAATGGATCAAAGACAAGCTTATTCTATCACTAATGTTGAGGTAGAAGCTCCGAAAGACGTCGTGGCAGGTAATTTAATGGGTTCCTCATGTTTAGAAAATGCTTTATTTGATTCTAGATCATTGAATTGTTTCATATCTTCCCATTTTTCTATGAAAATTAGATATTTCCAATTTGATTTAACAAGGGAGTTGTTAGTTAAAACTCCTAAGGGAAGTATCATTGCAACAATGTTTTGTGAATCAGTCCCCATTAGAGCACATAAATGTTCTTTATCTACTGATATCATTATTATTCCTATGATTGAGTTTGATATAATCCTCGGTATGGATTGGATTTCAGACCATGATGTGAAGATTTATTGTAAGAAGAAGGAGGTTACGATTTTTGATGATGATGATAAGGAACACGCTATCTGTATAGAAGAATCAACACCACCTAATTATTATCTAGATCGACACCCAGTAGCTCAACTAAATTCAATTATTGGGGAGGAAGAGAATGAAATGACTGTTGGTGAGGAAAGGAATGTTCAAATAGGGGATGTAACTATTGTGAAAGAATACATAGACGTGTTTCCGGAAGATTTACCTGGACATCCTCCAGAACGAGAATTTGAGTTTTCCATTAATTTAATTCCCAGATCAAGGCCTATATTAAAGACCCCTTATAGAATGGCCACTGTGGAATTAGTTGAACTAAATAAAAAACTAGAGGAATTGAGTAATAATGGATTTATTCGCCTAGTGTTTCTCTATGGGGAGTCCCTGTTCTTTTTGTTAAAAAAAGATGGATCTATGAGGTTATGTATAGACTATAGGGAGATCAATTCTATAACAATAAAGAAAAAGTATCCCCTACCTTGCATTGATGATTTATTTTACCAAAATCATTGAGCTCAATACTTTTCAAAGATTGAACTTCGATCTGGATATCATCAGTTATGTGTGAAGAAGGAACACATTCCGAAGATAGCATTTCGAACCAGGTAAGGGCATTACGAGTTTACAGAAATGCCTTTTGGCCTGACTAATGCACCCTCTGTATTCATGGATCTAATGAATAGAGTTTTCAAGGAATATCTCAATGATTTTGTGGTGGTATTTATTGATGATATCTTGGTATGCTCCAAAATCTATGAAGATCATGAAAATCACTTACGCATTATCCCGGAGACTCTGAGAAGACATGAATTATATGGGATGTTTAGCAAGTTTGAATTCTGGATTCAGGATATTTCTTTTTTGGCCATATTGTCTCTAAAGATAGAATCTCTGTTGATCCTTCTAAGACCAAGGAAATCCAAGAATGGCCAGCACCTACGAGTATAACTGAGGTATGCAATTTTATTGGTTTAGCAGGTTATTATCGCCGTTTTATCCAGAATTTTGTCCGATTGGATAACCCATTAACAAAGCTCACACGTAAAGGGGTTAAATTTGTTTGGACAGAAGAGTGTGAAGAATGTTTTGAAGAACTGAAGAGAATATTAGTCAATTCTCTTATATTGACTCTACCATCGGGGAATGATGGGTTCCTTATTTATAGTGATGCATCGAAAAAGGACTTGGTTGTGTTCTTATGCAGAATGATAGAGTTATTGCCTATGCATCATGACAGTTGAAAATTCATGAGCAAAACTATCATACTCATGATCTCGAGTTAGAAGGTGTGATATTTTCTTTGAAGATATGTCGACATTACCCCTATGGTAAAAAATGTGAAATTTATACTGATCACAAGTGTTTAAAGATTATTTTCTCACAAAAATAACTCATCCTGAGGAAAAAGAGATGGCTTGAATTACTCAAGGATTATGATTGTACGATACACTACCACCCGGGGAAGTAAAATAAGGTGGCAGATGCTTTGAGCAGAAAAGATCATGAAGTTTTGAACAATATGATAATTGAAAGGGATCCAATTTTCATGGATCTAATGAAGATGGACATGGGAATAACCATGGGAGGTGAAACATCAGTGCTTTTTCAAATGGTTTCCAAACCATCTTTATTAGAAAGGATTAAGAGTTCTCAAACCAATGGTGAAGAATTTGAAAAGATGATTAAATATGTGAATGATTGGAGATTGAGATACCTTGTGTATGAAAAAGGAATTTTGAAATTCGGGAAGAGACTTTGTGATCCCGAAATACCTGATTTGAAAAGGGAAATGTTAGATGATGCTCATAGTTCTAATCACTATATACACCATGGGAGAACCAAAATGTATAGAGATTCAAAGGAACATCTTTGGTGGGACAACATGAAGAGGGAGATTCATGATTTTGTGTCAAGATGTATGGATTGTCAGCAAGTGAAAGCTAGAAGGCAACAGCCGGGAGGAGTCATGCAACCTCTTCCAATACCTGAGTGGAAATGGGATAATATCAATATAGACTTTGTCATAGGACTACCAAAGACTCCTTGAAGGAATGATGCAATATGGGTCTTTGTTGATCATCTTACCAAGTCAGCACATTTTCTTCCTATAAGGGAAGATTTACCACTTGAACTTCTAGAAAGACAACATATTAATGAAGCTGTGATACTTCATGGAGTACCCCTATCGACTGTTTCGGATCGAGATCCCCATTTTACATCGAGATTTTGGAAGAGTCTTTAGAAGGCCTTGGATACTGAACTTCATTTGAGCACTGCTTAACACCCTCAAACAGATGGACTATCGGAACAGACTATTCAAACCTTATAAGACATGTTGAGATCTTTCTCACATGACTTTCAGGGTATGTGGGATCAATATTTACTTCTAGTAGAATTTTCCTATAACAATAGCTTCCATTCAAGTATTTGGATGGCACCATATGAAGCGTTATACAGAAAGAGATGTCACACACCAACTTGATGGGATGACGTTGGAGAAAGAAAACTTGTAGGCCCAGAACTGGTGGAGGAAACGATGGAAAAGGTGAAGGTAATCCAAAGCCACATCAAAGCAGCTCAAAGTAGGCAGAAGAGCTATGCTGACAACTGAAGAAATGATTTGGAATTTCAGGTGGGAGATCATGTTTTCATGAAGGTATCTCCATGTAAGAGAGTTATACATTTTGGAAAGAAAAATAAATTGAGTTCCAGGTATATCAGTCCTTTTGAAATTCTAGAACAAATTGGGGCTGTAGCTTACAGTTTTGAAATGCCGCCAAATCTCTCCAAAGTTCACGATGTGTTCCACGTATCACTGTTGAGAAAATACATGCCTGAACCAATGCATGTACTCAACTATGGGGAATTAGAACTGGAAACCGATCTCTCTTATTGCGAAGAGCCCGTCAGGATTCTTGATACGAGAGAACAAGTGCTGAGAAACCGGACGACTCTTCTGGTAAAAGTTCTATGGAGAAACCATAAAATGGATGAGGCAACGTGGGAAGACGAGGAACCTATGATGAAGAACCACCCGAGTCTTTTTATGCAGTAATATTTTCGAAAATTTCAAGGAAAAAATTATTTAAATTAGGGGAGAATGTAACACGCCAAGCTTCCACTGTATGCTTCTCATTTAATAATAATGTAGCGTGTGTTGTACGCAACTTCGAGATTCTAACACGCCGCGACCAATCAAAGTAGCAGTTATGAATATTAATAACCACTTTTTGAAATTTTATACATTTTATCTTTCAAATTGGACTTCATTTTTGGATTTGGAATATCAAAAATATCCTAGGATTAAATTTTGGCACTTTTCAGATAACTTTTATATTTTGATGAATAGTGAAAATTACTCAATTTTTTTAAAAAACAACTTTTTTAATAGAAATAATTAATAGTGTTAAATTATGAATTTGAGTGGTTTTAAAGTATATTTAGAATTTATTTTTACCTTTTAATACAATTTTGGTCATTTTACATAATTTAACAATTAAACCAGACATAAACAAATATCAATCTTTTGATAGTTATTATTTCTTAAAAACACGCTTTTTGTTTTGACATTGGGAATTAATTTTAAATTAATTTCTACCACTTTGGTGTTTTGAATTTGGAAAAATGGATTCATATTTTGAATTAGGATGTCCAAATTGTGAAAATAGGTAACATTCATTTTTAGACATTTTGAATAATTACATTGGTAAATATTTTATTTACCATTGTTAAAGGGTAAATCAGGTAAATAAGGGTAAAATGATAATATTATAATAATAATAAATTACCCTAAAACGTTTCCTAACCATATTGGTGGAATCATGTCCAACCATGGGAATCTTTGGGTCGATTTTGGGACCCCATGAAGCCACTTGTAGGAGATATGGACACTTTATTTTAATTAAGTTAAAGTAAATACAGAAATGACACAAGAATATATCTTTTAGAAAACGAATTTTTACATAGGGATATATATGTTATATTTTAGACTATAAATATTAATTAGAAAGATAAAAATATTTTGTACATAATGGTATTTTATTTATAATTTTTAGATATTAAGTAATTTAATTTATTTATGACACAATGATGATGTAGTAATTACCATATTAATGAAAGATTAATATAATCAATATTATAAATACACAAATAAATGTAATTTGAGACTTTATAAATTCCAATAATTATCTAGGTTACTATGAAATATTGGGATTGTTTATATAAATTGATCTCGAAGTAATAACGCTGTTATAAATTTATCAAGAACAAAATACACAATAGTGTCAAAATTGACAAAAAAGAGTTTTTAAAAATAATATAATATTATTATTTATATTCTATTCATAAAAATAAATGGTTTTTTCAAGAGACTTATATCATGAAAATTTTATCATTAATGGACCACTTGAGGGGTCGCTTGGTGGTATATTGAATGTTTACTAACTATATAATATAAAAATACAAAGTGACATGGTAAGTGTCAAACTAATTAACTAAGAGTTAAAACTAAAAGATAAGGTTAATATAATGATTAACACCTATCTAAATTATATTTTTTGAGTGGTTTTAGACCCATACCATCCTTAACTTTTAAATAATCCACTTTGGAGCCATTAGAAACTGAATATGAATTTATTATAAAATAATATTTCTAGATTTTCCTAAGGTGCCCCTCCCCCCCCTTATAAAAGGTCACCACTTCTAACCAATTTTTCAAACTTTTATAGCCTTTTGTTTAGGCCAAACCCTACCCAAATACTCTCTAAACTTCACTCACTTCAACCTAGAGGCCATAGTTTGATCAGAAATCCAACCTAAGGAGCCCTTTAGATCAAATCAAAAGGAAGAACCCGAAGAAGAGGTAATGTTTTCACCACCCTCTTTCAAGTTATTTTCTTCCTAAACTTCTTCTATCTTTGTTATTCCCATTATAAAATAATAACTCCAGTATCTCCTATATACTGTGATATTATTATAAATATGGTACAACCATATTCAGTATTCTATCCATCCTTTAAATGACATGTCACCATACGTGCGTACGTACGACTTACCGTATCCACGTCGTGGTGTAATTGTTATTCAATATATTATTATTTGGATGTGTATAATAATGATGTGTAATTCATTTAAATAAGAAATATAACATTATAATGATTATTTATATATGATATTAAATCCAATTATATATTATTTTAATATCAAAAGGATGATATTGCCCCTCGTGCGTACGTACGGACTACCGTCTCCACGAACGTGATGAGATTCATTCTCCAATGTATCCATTCAAGACTAATTATAATATGATGATTAAAATTTATTTATAAGAACTTTATATCATTTTGGATATGAATAATATACAACCTATCCATAACAAATACAACTTATGTAACAAAACATATAAAAGAAAATGAGTAAGTTAACACCCGAAACGATGATAATACTAAAGTATTATTAACAAAGCAATATTAGAAGATCACATATGATATCATAATTATGTAAATGGTTATTGTATAATTTAATAACAATGTTTTAACTATTATACAAGAGGTTAACATACCATCGACTAAGTAAAAGTACATGGTAAGGGTTTATTTCACAATCTCTTCATTATCCAAGGTTGTTTATATGTAAATATCTATTAGGACCTCTTTATCATCCACATCCATGATTCTAAAAAATGTATTCCAAAAAATTATTACAATTTTACATAATATGGGTTAAAGTCATTTATATCTTTGTTTGAATTTTTATAATAAGTTTATAAAGGAATATTTACGTCATTTTCCAAACAAGGACATTTTTAACCTTTTCGACAAATTAAGGTAAGAATGTATTTTTTTTAACTTATATGGTGGGTGCAGCTATTTCCCACCATTGTAAAATCTTAGAAGAATACCTTACAAGCTTATAATAATATTTTAAAATTATATCTTTTATTTTATAATTATGTGACTTTTAAATGATTTAAAAAAAGAGATATTTCTCTCAAATAGTTTTTTTTCATCTATGTCAACATCTTTTGATGGATTTTTAACTTATTTGAAGTAGATTTATTATGATAAAAAACATCCATATTGTATTGAAGGTTTTGTGATATGTTTGTCTATGGATGTGTTTTTTTATACCATTCATGGTTTGTGGAGAAAGTATTGACATTTCGTATGCTAGTTTTAATACGAATGTTAATCTCATGTTTAAACATGTTCATATAAGGAATGAATTGGACATAATAAGTGACGGATGGAGCCCGCTATAGCTCCTCGATGCATCAGTAGGTCTCATGAGACAAACTAGTGTCTTGGCATGAGGCCTTGACAAAATCTTATTTTTAGTCTTTCCACGAGGCCTTGGATACATGGTTATGATAGTCTAGCATCATGAATTCCATCATTATGAAAGTGGTTATTGATATTGCATGTGATTATTCGACTAGTAGAATATCAATGTGAATAAGTAAATAGAATTATTTAATTTTATCTTTTCTATATTATGTTGAAGTTCATGTTTAAAAGGATTTTGGTTTAGCTATACATTTCCTTAAATGTTTATGCTTATTTATGAATGTTTCTGCTATATTGTTATCCTTACTGAGCATCTGAGCTCACCCCTTTCAATGTTTTATTTTTCCCAAGATGTGAAGAAGTAATTTATGAATGAACTACCGTGATAATATGAGGGGATATGAAGACAATATGTTGTTGTAGTAGTTTTTCACTTTATGATGTAATGTAAACTTTATGAATGTATCTAGTAATTCCAAGGCTACTAAACTAATCGGTCATTCAAGACTATATCTTTCTTGTAATCATGCCAATGTTATGTAATAATGAACTAACTCTGGGAAACTAGGTTCGGGGCATTACAGTTGTTATCAAAGGATATTTAGTACAAACCTTTGAAACTAGATTTAGGTAAACTCTGAGTAGAGTACATAGACCTAAGATAGACTTTGAGGATTAGTATAGAAGAACTTCCTAGAATTTTGGTATTGTAAAACATTTTGTTAGTTTTCTGAGAAATACATCCCTATCTAGATATGAGCTGGTAGAGGCGGCTCTTGCACTGATATACCTAGGGGTAAAACCCGAAAACACCACTTTGAGCTAGACTTGAATGGGAACTGGTGCACGACAATGTGCCTTGCTGCACTCTTGGTTATGACATTCATGGGTGATATGCATAGGATAATTCTCATTTTCATTACGAACCATTATGAAGGGTTTATGAGTATATACTTCCTCAATTTTTTTTTATGATTATAGATTATATCCATAAACTGTTCAATTTATGTTAAGTGTTTTACAAGTATAGAATTATGTATTTTGATTCATAAACAGATCTAGTCTATGCCATTGTTTAGAAATGGTTCCTAGTGGAAGAAATTGAAACCGTATTAATTCACACACTCCATGTAAGAATTGCCCTCCTCCTCAATATAATTATGGTGGAGATGGTGATGTAACTGGTGCTGATCAGCTTATCACCATACTGGGACAACTCACTCAGGTTATGAATAATAACCTTACCCTTATGGAGCACCCTGATCCATAGCGTGAAGGATCAATGTTAGATCAATTCATGAGGAAAAAACCTCCAACATTCAATGGGATTACAAATCTATTGGTAGCTGAGAAACTGATAAGTTTCCTAGAGAAAATATTTTAGGCTTTGGGGAGTAGTGAAAGGGAAAACGTTATCATGGCAGTTTACCACCTCACTGGAGATGTTGATCAATGGTGGTCATTGATTCAAAACATGAAGTAAGATGATGAAGTATCAAATATGGAATGGAGGGAGTTCAAAGATCTGTTTTAAAAAAATACTTTCCTCGTGACCATCGAGCAGATATAGAAAGGCAATTTCTGAGTCTGAGGAAAAATGAGAATGAGAATGTCTCAAAGTATGAGGCTAACATTACAAAGCTATCAAAGTATGATGGAGATTATATACGTAATCCAAGAAGTAATATTGATCATTTCTTTGATGTGTTAAAACCATTTCTTCGTCGAGCATTAGTCTCACAGTCCTTCTCATCGTACGAAGACATTGTCTCATGTGCTATCAAAATAGAAAAGGAATTATCTAAGTCTTATGACTTTAAAGAAAAGAAAGATAAGAAGATATCTACAGATCAATCAAGAAATAGAAATAATGGGAAGAAGGGAAAAGTTTAAAATCCATTATGCAGTAAATGTGGGAAGAAACACATTTGTACTTTCTTAAAAGGAATCAGAGTCTCTTACAAGTGTGGTGAAAAAGGCCACCAATCTCATGATTGCAAGGAAAAGAGAGTTGCTGTCAATGTGGAATGATATAATTTTAGAGATATTGGACTTTAGGAAAATTAATTTCCTATGTGTTAGGGGAACTTGCCTTAGAAAAGGACAAGGGATCAAGGCCAAGCTTATGCTATCACTACTGCTGAGGTAGAAGCTCCGAAAGACGTGGTGGTAGGTAATTTAATGGTTTACTCATGTTTTCAAATGCTTTATTTGATTCTGGATCATCACATTATTTCATATCTTCCCAGTTTTCTATGAAAATTAGATATTTCCAATTTGATTTAACAAGGGAGTTGTCAGTTAAAACTCCTAAGGGAAGTGTCATTCCAACAAAGTTTTCTGAATCAGTCCCCATTAGAGCACATAAATGTTCTTTATCTGCTGATCTCATCATCATACCTATGATTGAGTTTGATATAATCATCAGTATGGATTGTATTTCAGACTATGATGCGATGATCTGTTGTAAGAATAAGGAGATGACAATTTTTGATGATGATGATAAGGAACACCTTATCTTTAGAGGAGAATCATCACCACCAAATTCTTATTTAGAATGACACCTAGTAGCTCAACTAAATTCAATTATTGGGGAGGAAGAGAATGAAATGACTGTGTGTTAGGAAAGGAATGTTCATATAGAGGATGTACCTATTGTGAAAGAATACATAGATGTGTTTCCAGAAGATTTACCTAGACATCCTCCAGAACGATATGTTGAGTTTTCTATTGATCTAATTCTTGGATCAAGGCCTATATCGAAGACCCCTCATAGAATAGACACTGTGGAATTAGTTGAACTAAATAAACAACTGGAGGAATTTAGTAATAAGGGATTTATTCTCCCTAGTGTTTCTACATGGGGAGACCTTGTTCTTTTTGTTAAAAAGAAAGATGGATCTATGATGTTATGTATCGACTATAGGGAGATCAATGCTATAACAATAATGAAAAAGTATCCCCTACCATGCATTGATGATTTATTTGACCAACTGCATGGAGCTCAATACTTTTCAAAGATTGACCTTCGATCTGGATACCATCAGTTGTGTGTGAAGAAGGAAGACATTCCGAAGACATAATTTCGAAATAGGTAAGGGCATTACGAGTTTATAGTAATGCCTTCGAGGCTGAATAATGCACCCTTTGTTTTCATGGATCTAATTAATAGAGTTTTCAAGGAATATATTGATGATTTTGTGGTGGTATTTATTGATGATATATTGGTATACTCCAAAAGCTACGAAGATCATGAAAATCACTTTCCCATTATCCTGGAGACTCTGAGAAGACAAGAATTATATGGGATGTTTAGCAAGTGTGAATTCCGGCTTCAGGAGATTTTTTTGGCCATATTGTCTCTATAGATGGAATCTCTATTGATCCTTCTAAGACCAAGGCAATCCAAGAATGGCCAGCACCTACGAGTATAACTGAGGTACGCAGTTTTGATGGTTTGGGAGGTTACTATCGAAGTTTCGTCCATAATTTTGCCTGATTGGCTAACCCATTAAGAAAGCTCACACGTAAAGGGGTTAAATTTGTTTAGAAAAAAGAGTGTGAAGAATTTTTTGAATAACTTAAGAGAAGATTAGTCAATTCTCTTATATTGACTCTACCATCAGGGAATGATGGGTTCATTATTTATAGTGATACATCGAAGAAAGGACTTGGTTGTGTCCTTATGTAGAATGATAGAGTTATTGCCTATGTATCACGACAGTTGAAAATTCATGAGCAAAACTATCCTACTCATGATCTCGAGTTAGCAGCTGTGATATTTTCTTTGAAGATATTGAGACACTACCTTTATGGTGAAAAATGTGAAATTTATAATGATCACAAGAGTTTGAAGTATATTTTCTCCAAAAAGAACTCAACATGAAGCAAAGGATAAGGCTTGAATTACTCAAGGATTATTATTGTACGATACACTACCACCTGGGGAAGGAAAATAAGGCGGCAGATGCTTTGAGTAGAAAAGATCATGGAGTTTTGAACAATATGAAAATTTAAAGGGATCCAATTTTAATGGATATAGTGAAGATGGACATGGGAATAACCATGAAAGGTGAAACATCAGTTCTTTTTCAAATGGTTTCCAAACCATCTTTATAAGAAATGATTAAGAGTTATCAGGCCAATGATGAAGAATTTCAAAAGATGATTAAATCTGTGAATGATGACGAGTGAGAGAGTTTGTTTATGAAGAAGGAATTTTGAAATTTGGGAAGAGACTTTGTGTTCCCGATATACCTTTTTAAAAAAAGAAATTGTTAGATGATACTCATAGTTCTACTTTCTCTATAAACCATGGGATCACCAAAATGTATAGATATTTGAAGGAAATTTTTTTGTGGGACAACATGAAGATGGAGATTGCTGATTTTGTGCCAAGATGTATGGTTTTTCAACAAGTGAAAGCTGGAAGGCAACAGCCTGGAGGAGTCATGCATCCTCTTTCCATACCTGAGTTGAAATGGGATAATATCACTATGGACATTGTCATGGGGTTACCAAAGACTCCCATAAGGAACAATGCAATATGAGTTGTTGTTGATCATCATACCAAGTCATCACATTTTTTTGCTATAATGGAAGATTTACCACTTGAACGTCTAGAAAGACTATAACAATAGCTTCCATTCAAGTATTAGGATGAAACCACATGAAGCGTTATATGGAAAGAGATGTCCCACACCAACCTTTTGTGAAGATTATGGTGAAAGAAAACTTGTAGGCCCAGAACTGGTGGAGGAAACGATTGAAAAGTTGAAGGTAATCCAAAACCACATCAAAGCAGCACAAAGTAGGCAGAAGAGCTATGCTGACAACCGAATAAAGGATTTTGAATTTTAGGTGGGAGATCATGTTTTCATGAAGGTATATCCATGGAAGGGAGTTATATGTTTTGGAAATAATGGTAAATTGAGTCCCAGGTACATTGGTCCTTTCGAAATTCTAGAACAAATTAGGGCTGTAGATTACCGTTTGGGAATGCCGCCAAATCTCTCCAAAGTTCACAATGTGTTCCACGTATCACTGTTGAGAAAATACGTGCCTGACCCAACGCATGTACTCACCTATGAAGAATTAGAACTGGAAACTGATCTCTCTTTTTGAAAAGAGCCCGTCAGGATTCTTGATATGATAGAACAAGGGCTATGAAATCGGACGACTCGTCTGGTAAAAGTTCTATGGAGAAACCGTAAAATGTAAGAGGCAACGTGGGAACCCGAGGAACTTATGATGAAGAACCACCCGAGTCTTTTTATGCTGTAATATTTTAGAAATTTTGAGGATGAAATTATTTGAAAGAGGGGAGAATGTAACACCCCAAGCTTCCACGATACGATTCTCTTTGAATAATATAGTAGCGTGTGTTGTACACAACTTCGAGATTCTAACACGCCGCAACCAATCAAAGTAGCCATTATGAATATTAATTACCACTTGTTGAAATTTTAGACCTTTTACCTTCCCAAATGGACTTCATTTTTGTATTATGAATATCGAAATTATCCTAGGATGAAATTTTGGTACTTCTCGGATAACTTTTATATTTTGATGAATAGTGAAAATTACTCAATTTTTTTAAAACAACTTTTTTAATCGAAATAAATAATACTGATAAATTATGAATTTGAGTGGTTTTAAAGTATATTTAGAATATATTTTTACCATTTAATACAATTTTGGTCATTGGACATAATTTAACAATTAAACCGGACATAAAAAATTATCAATCTTTTGATAGTTATTATTTCTTAAAAACACGCCTTTTGTTTTGACATCGTGAATTAATTTTAAATTAATTTCTGCCACTTCGGTGTTTTTAATTTGGAAAAATGGATTCCATATTTGGAATCAAGATGTCCAAATTGTGTAAATAGGTAACTTTCATTTTTTGACATTTTGAATAATTACTTTAGTAAATATTTTATTCACCATGGTTAAAGGGTAAATCCGGTAAATAAGGGTAAAAAAGTAATATTATAATAATAATAAATTACCCCAATACGTGTCCTAAACTTATTTGTGGATACATTTCTGACCATGGGAATCATTGGATCAATTTTGGGACCCCATGGATCCACTTGTAGGTGATAGGGACACTTTATATTAATTAAGTTAAAGTAAATACAAAAATGACAGAAGCATATATCTTTTCGGAAAACAATTTTTACATAGGATTATATATGTTATATTTTCGACTATCAATATTAAGTAGAAAGATAAAAATATTTCCTATATAATGGTATTTTTTTTATAATTTTTAGACATTAAATAATTTAATTTATTTATGACACAATGATGATGCAGTAATTACCATATTAATGAATGATTAAGATAATTAATATTATAAATACCCAAATAAATGTAATTTGAGACTTTTTTTAAATTTCAATAATTTTCTAGATTACTATGACATATTGGGATTGTTTATAAAAAACATTTCGAAGTAATAACACTGTTATAATTTATAAAGAACAAAATACCCAGTAGTTTCAAAACTGACATAAAAGAGTTTTTGAAACAAATATTATATTATAATTTATATTCAATTTCTAAAAATATAAGGTTAGGCCAGGAGACTTATATCATGATAGTTTTATCACTAATGGACCACTTGGGGGGTCTCTTGGAGGTATATAGTAAGTTTATTAAATATATAATATAAAAATATAAAGTGACATGGTAAGTGTCAAACTAATTAACTAAGAGTTAAAACTAAAAGATAAGGTTAATATAATGACCCAAACCTATATAAATTATATTGGTTGAGTGTTTCTCAACCCATCCCCACCTTAGCCTTTAAATAATATACTTTGGAGCAATTAGAAACCGAATATGAATTTATTATAAAATAATATTTCTAGATTTTCCTAAGGTGTCCCTCCTCCCCCTTATAAAAGGTCACCACTTCTAACCAATTATTCACACATTCAAAGCCTTTTTGTTCGGCCAAACCCTTCCCAAATACTCTATAAACATCCCTCACTTCAATCTAGAGGCCTTATTTTGATCAGAAAGCCATCCTAAAGAGCCCTTTTGATCAAATCAAAAGGAAGAACCCGAAGAAGAGGTAATGTTTTCACCACCCTCTTTCAAGTTCCTTTCTTCTTCAACTTCTTCTTTCTTTTTTATTACCATTATAAAATAATAACTCCAGTACCTCCTATATAATTTGATATTATTATAAATATGGTACAACCATATTCAGTATACTATCCATCCTTTGAATGACATGTCACCATACGTGCGTACGTACGACATACCGTCTCCACGTCGTGGTGTAATTATTATTCAATATATTATTATTTGGGTGGGTATAATAATGATGTGTAATTCATGTAAATAATTAATTTAACATGATAATGATTTGGTATATATGATATACCATCCAATTAAATATTATTTTAATTTCAAAATGATGATACTGTTGCTTGTGCGAATGTACGGACTACCGTCTCCACGAACGTTATGAGATTTATTCCCCATCGTATCCAATCAAGACTAATTCTCATTTGATGATTAAAAGTAATTTTTAAGAACTTTATATCATTATGGATATGAATAAGATACAATATATCCCTAAAAACAAGACTTATCTAACAAAACATATAAAATAAAATGAGTAAGTTAACACCCGAAACGTCGATAATACTAAAGTATTATTAACAAAGCAATATTAGAAAATCATATATGATATCATAATTATGTATATGGTTCTTGTAGTATTTAATAACTATTATTTAACAATTATACAAGAGTTTAACATACCATCGACTAAGGAAAAGTACAAGGTAAGGGTTTATTTCACAATCTCTTCCTTATCCGAGGTTGTTTATACGTAAATATCTACTAGGACCCCTTTATCATCCACATCCATATTTCTTAAAAATTTATTTCAGAACATTCTTAATATTTTACATAATATGGGTTAAATTCATTTATACCCTTTTTTGAATTTTTATAAGAAGTTTATAAAGGAATCTTTATGTCATTTTCCCAACAAGGACATTTTTAACCTTTTCGACAAATTAAGGTAAGAATGTATTTTTTTACTTATACGGCTGGTGCAACTATTTTACACCATTGTAAAATCTTCGAAGCATCCCTTAAAAGCTTATCAGAATATTTTCAATGTAAATATTTTATTTTATAATTATGTGAATTTTAAATGATTTCAAAAAATCGAGATATTTCTCAGAAATAGTTTTTTTTTCATCTATGTCAACATCCTTTGATGGATTTTAAGATTATTTGAAGTAGATTTATTATGATAAAAAACTTCCATATCGTATTGAAGGTTTTTTGATATGTTTGACTGTGGATGTGTTATTTTTATACCACTCATGGTTTCTGTAGAAAGTATTGAAATTCCGTATGCTAGTTTTAATATGAATGTATATGTTATGTTTAAACCTGTTCATATGAGGAATGAGCTGGACTTAATAAGTGACGGGTGGAGCCTGCTACAGCTCCTCGATGCATCGGTAGGGCTCATGAGAAAAACTACTGTCTTGGCACGAGGCCTTGACAAAATCTTATTTGTAGTCTTGCCATGAGGCCTTGGATACGTGGTTATGATTGTCTGGAATTATGCATTCCATCATTATGAATGTGGTTATTGATATAGCATGTGATTATTCAACTAGTAGAATATCCATATGAATAAGTAAATGGAATTATTTAATTTTATCTTTTCTATATCATGCTGAAGTTCATGTTTAAAAGGCTTTTGTTTTAGCTATACGTTTCCTTAAATGTTTATGCTTATTTATGAATGTTTCCGCTATATTGTTATCCTTACTGAGCATCCGAGCTCACCCCTTTCAATGTTTTAATTTTCTCAGGATGTGAAGATGTAATTATTGAATGACCTACAGGGATAATTTGAGGGGATATGAAGACAATATGTTGTTGTAGTAGTTTTTCACTTTATGATGTAATGTAAAATTTATGAATGTATATAGTTATTCCATGGCTACTAAACTAATTGGTCTTTCAAGACATGATCATTCTTGTGATCATTCCAATGTTATGTAATAATGCACATACTCTGGGAAACTGGTGTCGGTGCGTTACATTTAATATTCCAAGGACAAATATATTCCCTATGTAACACAAGATCATTAATACACACCCATTATCATAATCACTAAGTTCAAATACACCGAACCCAAACCATGGGCCATTATAATTGTGTTTGGTTGAAGTCATTTATCTATTTCCTTATTTTGGTGTTTTTAGCATCTAATTTGTGAATTCTATTGTGTTTGTGCTATACAAAATGCAATTTTGTATGTATTCTTAATTCTATATAACACATATAATTATGTATTCAGTTTTTTATGTATTGTATTCATAATTGATAATTAAATTATGTATTTATTCAATTTAGTATTAAATTATGAATTGAATTCCAGATTGCACATGTAATTATCATCTCAATTATGAATTTAATTCTAAATCCATAATATTATGTATGTTTATAATTACCTTATGAATTATGTTTTAATTATGAATGTGTATAGTTTCAGGGTGCATTATGTGTTAAATCTATATAAATTAATTGTGTATATGTATGTGTTATAGTTGGTTATTGCAGGTAATTGGAAGTAAAGGATGAAATGTAGAAATTGTAGCTAGCAGCAGGCCGCTTCCTGAATTGCATAGCAAAGCATATGCCAATGATTGTAAACCGTTGGCATATGTCTATAAAGGTGTTTTATACCAATGTTTCTCTAGAATCATTGGTAAAAACACGTTCCCAATGGTTTACAAATCGTTGCGATATAGTGAAATGTCCCTCCTTTACCAACGACTTACACAAACCATTGGTAAAAGGCTATACAAGACTATATTACAACGGTTTGAAACCATTGGAATAGTATGTTTAACAATTGTTTTAAACCATTGGTGAAGATTTATACCAACGGTTATGTCAAACTGTTGGTATAATGTAGATTTCATAACATATACCAATGGTTTTCCAAAAACCATTGGTATATATTACACCAACGGTTTGGAACCGTTGGTCAAGGATTAATTTCCCTCCATTTTGTTGTGATTTATAAAAATCCATCATTGTGCCGTTAGTCAGTGCCTACCGACTTTGTGAAAATTCACCCATCCTAATCACTACTCCAGGCCAAGCACGCATAACTATGCAGTTCTAATTAGTTAGGCTCTTGAAAAGGAAGGAACACATTGTTTACATGAGTCATATCATTTAGTAATTTTACCCTGTATCATTTGGGGACGTTACAATCACCCCTATTTAGAGCACAATGCCCTCATTGTGGGCCCTACATCTCAACCGAGGTAGTGCACCACACTAAAGGTTGGGAACCTTCCTCTATTACCACTTTGTAATGTTCCGACTCGGCTCACCTTTAAGACTGTGGTCGGACCGGTGCATCACATGTCTTCAAGAGAATCTCCCTAAATGCCAGAGGCTGCCGACTAGCAGTGAGAGACTTTTTCATGTCTATGGGAGAGACTATGTCCTCGTAGGTAATAGGTATTATCATAGCGGAAGTAACAAAAATTAAATAATAAATAGCGGAATCATAAGACGGAATAGACTGCAGTACAATTAATATCGTTAATCCAACAAAATAAGAATCAAGTGTGAATGCTCACAAATAAAACAAGATACAAAATAATGTCATATGATAAAGTATATCTAAACTAAAAGAATAAAAAATAGAATCCTAAACATACTGTCGACAAAAGGAAAAGATACAAAGTGTGACAACTGCATCACAATCAAGGTTTCGGTCCTCTACCCCAGTCACCGTACTATGTACCAAGAAACAATCAATAATTGGTAGTATCATGCTTCTCTTTTTCAATACCTTCAAAAATATAATCTACTCGGGTGTCAATGACGCCCGAGCAGGGATTGAGATAAAATCCTAGTAGGTCGGCACCCACGGTGTCTAAACCTTTCAATTTCATGCAATAATAAAGTCTAGTGTGCCATTATATAACAATTTCAGATAATTTATTAAGTGAATTGAAATAAATAACTCGGCTCAGGTTCCAAGTGGCACCCGTGCCTAATCACATTCTTAGTCCTAAGCCAGAAGTCTAAAAGGAGTACCTATAAGTTGAATACACACATTCATATATATGAATCCTGGAAGAGTAAGGTAAAACAAGGAAGAGGTATACCCCAAGTTTGCGCTTTAACTTGGTGTCTAAGTGATGTGTCAACCAGGTGTGCTTCAATATACCATAAAATATTTCAAATCTCAAGAGACTAACAACGACATTAATATAAACCTTCTGTGCATCATTTTTAAGGTTCAAGTTAAGAGTTGGAGTCTTAGCCCGTCCTGAAGGTATTGCAACAGAACATCCTTCAATTATCCAATACAATCGAGCCCGTCCAAGAATATCTATCGAAAGACCAAGTATCGCTTGTGGAATGGCCTTACACTGAGTTTTTTCCAATCTTGAAAAAAGGGTTCAAGTGTCATATGAGTCTGGCTTAGGCACATTGCCAACAGATCCATCCTGATGGGCCCTTTTGGAACTGGTATCACTCACAAGTATAAGAGTGCCCAGGGAAGTCTCAGTCCGGCAAAGACAAGAACATTGCCCCCTGACACATAATGGAAATCATCTGGAATGACAGGTCTAAGCAGAACCATTAATACGGAACCCACCTCCTTTCCATGCCCTGAATTTAATTAATTTTTTCACTATAGAAGATATGATATCAACATAAGTAATTTTATATTAAAATTAAGAAGGTACACCCATGCATCACATAGTGCAAATTACAAATTTCATCATAGCAATCTTAACAAGGCAATGTACCACATCAACATAGTCAGACAAATGCAATTTTAAATAAATAAATAAATTAGATCAACCAACTAAAAAGATCCAAAAATTCCAAATTTCAAAATTAATCTAAATTAATTATTAAAATTAAACACAATAAAACAGGTTGTGAAAAACATGCAGATAAAGACACTTTTTAATAATAAATAAACCATCACAACCAACTACCAAAGATTCAACAATTAAAGATTTATAATTAATCTAAATTATTTATTTAAATTGAACACGACAAAAATAGGTTGCACAACACATGCAATTGAATAACTAAAAATTGTGGGCTAACAAAAATTTTACTAACCACACTGGCATACCCCAAGGGGTGTCCAACTTTAATGCAACAATTTAAAAAAATAAATTCATGATCAATATAACTATATCAACTAGGCAAAAAAAATTAATTAATTAATTTGGTTGAATTTTCACCAAGATGATAGGCACTGACTAACGACATAATGATGCAACTTTATAAATCACAATAAAACGAAGGTAAACAGAGTAGATGCCCTACCTTATGGTCGTAGATGATTCTACGGTCCATATTATGATTTTATTTGACCTAAAACGGAAGAAGACAGATGATTTTTGAAAAAACGCAAAATGAGGAAAAATCCTTCAGTGACAAACTGTGCAAATGAACGAAAAAGAGATTTCATGATTTTTAGTGCATGCGATAAGCCTTACCAAGAGGTTTATAGTGCACCTGACGACAAATAAAATGGGTGATGAATGGAGGAGCGGAGGTCTTCCGAAGGAGAAGCAATGTGTTGTGCACAACCTAGGGAGGAGAGGTTCTCCACATATAGGAGAGGGAGGAGAGGTGGAGAGGAGAAAAAAGGGAAGAATGAAATAAAAAGTAATAAAAAATTAAATAAATAAATAAATCAATCAAAATAAAATGGTGGAAGATATTAAACAATAAATTAAAATGTGTTTACACAATTTTAATTATTTTTAATTTTTTCCCAACTATTTCTATTTTATTATTTATTATTATCCCTTTTTAAATCCATTAACTTTCATTAAATTCATTATATTCCTTTTAAACCCATTTAAATTATTTATATATGAATTCAGTGCAAGAGAACAACGTAAAAATTTTACATAAAGCCCGAAAAAATATTTATTTCATTATAACAGCCTCTCGGGACCCGCAACACGGTTCAGAGGCACACCCTGAGTCCTTTAAGAATTTAGACAACAAAAACTTAAATGACCTGCACTTTAATTTATCTTGATACATTAAAATATTTAAAATTATTATTATTTAATATAATTAACCAATGGAACAATTAATATTTTAATGACAACAACCATTAATAAAAAGGACAACAGCTATTAAATAAATATTTATTGTGCATTTGTATTTTATTCGAATAATTAATAATATCACATTTATTACATTGTGCAGTTATTATTTACATCGCAACATGATTTATTAATTATGGGGGTCCATTTTTATTTATTGTTTTAAAAAGAAATAAAAATATTAATAATAAAATTTATTAATATATCTAATTGATAATAAAATATTTAATACACAAATAAATTATCTTCAGGTGTGATATGACCAAACGACCAACGCTCACAATGGATATACCCTGCCTAGGGTAAAACCGATGTTCTGGACCTAACGATAGTCTCAGATTTCTTATACGACACACCATTTGAGGGTTATTTCATTTTTTGAAAGAAATAACAGACACATATTAATAAAAATAAACTTAATATTTTTATTCTATCAGTGCTGCTGTGTCGACTATCGGAATAAAAATTTCCGATGCTTGGTTTTCAAAACCGAATATTCTAGTTAACTGAAAAATTTAATTTCCTTTTCTTTTTCATATAGCTCAAAACATGGGACGTTATACCAAAATATATTTTTTCAAACATTTTCAGTCAAATAAAATTTTTTACGAGAAGTAATTCACATAGATTTTATAGGGATATGCCACTAAAATTTATTGACAAATAATATGTTAGATTGTAAGTGAAAAAACATCATATTAATTTATAATCGAAATTATATATGGTAATTTTATGCTTATATTCATTCTTTATTCTATTTTACACATATAATTATATATTTTTGGTATGATCAATGAGTATGTTTTATTTGATTATTTAGAATGTATTTAAATGTCTTACTTCATTGCATGGTTTAAAAGGCATACCTTCATTAATTGTATTTTCAGACATTATAATGAATCCTTTATGTACATGTTTTTTTAGGGGAGTTCAACCTTTTTACCTTTCAATATTTTTTATTGTAATGTTTTTTTAATTGGAGATTTTAATTTCCCCCATTATAGGATTTAAAAAATAAAAAATCATTGAATATATTTAGTTGCTATCTTCAACTCTCAAAATAATTATTTGATTATAATTGATTTTTATCCCGTTGAATCATTTAATTTGTCATTATTCTATTAAACTCTCTTATGGTTAAGCTTCCATTTATTCATTAGTCAAACCAATTTTGGTGGAGTTATATGCATTATAGAATATATTGATTTACATTCTACACTAACGTCTACTAATAATTGTTTACAAAATAACCCCTCTTGAAATTCATTTATTAACCTCTATTTATATCGCCTAAAATTTCCACCATGATTTATAGAAGTAAAAGGAAATTTTATTTCTCAATGGATTATTAAATTAGAAAAGGCTCTTTATAGAATATATTATGATTATTTTTTCTTTAATTTATCTTGATTTCGAAATCAATATCCATTTACCTTTTTCATTTTTTGAATATTCCTTTTGAGATTTTTTTACTTAACTTCTCAAATGTTATATTTTATATTTTTAAAATATTACTAATCATTATTATTCATTTAGTTTTATTGAAATTATATTTAGAAAATTTAATTGAATAAATTTATAATTCTATATGATGAGTTTTTAAGCTTAAATGTCATATATATAATCCATATTTGACACTTTACTTATTTATACATTATGGATTTTATATGTTATACATTCCCTATTCACTAAAATTGGATTTTTTAGATTATGATAATCAATAAGGGGGATATATCATTTCATGTCTCTATTATCATTACTTTTATAAAGTCATCTCTTCATTTTCTGGATTACTTGTGATTTTACCCTACAATATTTATTTTTGATAATCAAATAGGGGGAAATATTTCTAATATATAGAGGATAATTTTATAAATTTTCGAAGGGTTAGAAATTATATATCATTCTTCTTGATAATTTGGAATATTTGTTTGAAATAACTTGAAATTTAGTATCTTGAATTTATTTGAACTCCTAGTTTACACTTGATTTACAATTAACATATAAATTTATTTTATGTGTTTGTGATAAATAAAAAAGATAATATTATAGTACCTCTATCTCCCTTTGATGATTTTTTCATTATTGCAAACAATCATCTTTGTTTCTAATGGAATCATTTCTTTGTTTCTCAATAATGAAAAATGCATGTGGGGTAACGTTTTAATGGACCAAGTGATGTAATTTAGAGGCTTTAGAGGATTTTTCTATAAAAAATTTCAATTATTAATTTATTTCATAATCGATAGGATTATTTCATGGAAGTAAGTCTCAATTTCTAAATGGAGACATGGAATAAATCTAGAAGACCCTATTATAGTTATCAATGATGCATGAAGCGTAGGCTAATTAGTTTAGGGTATTGTCTTGTCAGTTCCATGTGAGAATAATTATCCCAAGTAGTAGGAAACCACTAACTACTTGGTGTAGGAGTATTGGCTAACATTAAGATCAATAAAAGATTTTCTTGATCCTAAGTATACTAACAACAACCTGATAGAGGCTATTGGCTATCCATTTTCATCGAGATAATGATTTAGAGGTTTTATTGATTATGGTACAAAAGATAATAATTTTTCAATTATTACTTTCAATGAACATATAAAATTTTTTAAGGTTTTAAACTATATTATTAGACTTAAATAGAGGATGTTAGTGGCTCAGAAGATCAACATAACAAAAAAATATTATAAAAGGAAACTAAATTGAAATTTAATATTCCAATGATGAATCAATGTAATCTTGTACAATTTTCCATTAAAAAATCCAAAATAATTTAACAATATAAAGGGATCTAATATAATTTTCTATCTGTCTATACAATAATTTTTACTATCAAAATTGATATAAAATGATGTGGTTTTGTTATGGATGTTCATAAATATAATATTTATTCTCTCACCACTTATTGTACAATGAGTTCTCGTTACTGAAAAACTGGGGGAAAAGTTTCATGAGTACCAATGAATTTCAAGAGGATTAAAAAAACCATAAACCTAAACGAGATAGATTTCTAATCATGACTATGAAATGGAAAAGGTGATACTAATTTCCTAAAATCTATTAAAACCAAAGTATAAATAATATAAATATATCAACCTAAGGGGATGAGATGTAGGGGATCGCACCAGGCTATTTTTTAACTCCTTTATAAAATATATGTCCCTAATTTATTTATTTCCACATTTCTAATTCTTATCAAATTCAATAATTACATAATTTATTTACCCCATATTATGATATTATTGTTAATTAAATAACTTTGAAACTAACATCATTAAGTCAGAAAAAAATTATCAGAATATTTTCTATATGCTTTAATTAATAGTTGTGTGCTTACATTATTTATAATTAATCATTGAGAACAGTCATAATTTTATTTCCTGAAATGTTTTATTATTACGTGATATTATATTTCTTATATGTTTACTCTGTTTATTTCTTACTGTTTTTTTTCATCGTCTCTTTGTTATAATTTTTTAAAGGGTAATTCACCCACTCTTTACAACCTTCTTAGATAAATTTTTTTATCGTTGATAAATTACTTTCATCCTTGTATCATTTTCATGAATATCTTTAAAATAAAATGAATAATAAAACATGTAAACTAAATTCAATATCTCATATAATAAATTTTTTAATAAACAAAAACTCTTACCATATGATATAAATTATATACTTATACATATATTCTATTTAGAACCTCTTGAGATTGATAAACCCTTAATATTAAATAATATATCTTCCTATAATGTCATAATTTCCTACATATTGTTCCATATTTCATAACAATTTTGAGTTATCTATAAAAACAATGAAAATCGTAACATTATGTAGGAGTATCCTAATAAGTTAATAAAAAATCAAGGAAATCACATATTAAAGCTAAAGAAAATATGTATACATGAAAATGGTATCATATACTCTATAATATCTATTTTTATTTTTCCTCCGAAAAATATTCTTTCAGATCTTAATACATATTAATTTTTCAAGGATGAATAAGTAACTATGAAATATGATATTCATTCAATAACTCCATCAAATATGGTATTGATAGGACACATACATGGTTCCTAATCCCTATCATTCAATTAAAATATAGAGTGAACTCATTAACATTCATTACTTTCTTCTGTATCTCAATTTTTTTCGTTTTTCATCCATAATCCTCATAGGTATTGTTGTTCTTACATTTAGTAGATAATGATAAAATCCTACCCCATTAATCACTATTTTAAGATCAATCTTTTCTAAATCAATAAGTATTCTTTCTCATTAAATCCTCATCATAGAAAAAAGAGCACGATTTTTTTGACTAAGAGAATCAATTTAAATGTTCTAATTCCCAAGGTGGTAATTTATTGAGCATTCACAATCATTAATCAATTTCAACAATCACCTCTTCGGAATATTTTACTCTTTCTATGTGAAAATATAAATCATGGTTTTTTGATCTATATATATCATAACTTTCACCATTATGATAATTACTCCATATTTTCCAAATAAATATTACTTATATAAACTCAATATCATGGGTCATGTAATTGAACTCATAAATGATGATTGGGATTGAGGTATAAGCTATCACAATGTCATTATAGAAGAGGAAACATCTCATTCCCTTTGATGAAAAAATATAGGACACAAACCCTTCTTCAATACATGGTAGTGTAAGAACATTTACCATTACAAAACATCTCTCTGGTTCCATGAAATTTTATACAAAATCATATTTCCAAAGAAACAATAACCTATAAAGAATACCCGAAAATTGAGATTATATGACCTAGGAATGAAACATTATGTATCCAAAAATAAATCTTGGTAAATTTGGAATACAATACTAATTGTTGATGATCTTCAATACAATCTGGAAATGATATTCTTTCTCATACTGTCTAATATAATATATAAATATATCATCTATAAAGAATACCCGAAATTGATCTAAGAAATATCAAAATACTCTATTCAATAAATCTATCAATTAAGTAGTTGAATTGGACAGTCCAAATGGAATCACTATAATTTTATACTGATTATACCTCGTATTGTTTATTCTTTGGTATCTCCTCCCTCTTTAATATTGATCCCATAGTTTCAAGTTATAATACCTATAATTTTCATATATTAAATATGTAATGTTTTTGGGTGATGTTTGGGATAGTTTAGTGGAAATTTGGACAGTTTTTCAGTCCCTTTTAGAGGTACACAACTTGAGCACAACTAGTACAAAAAATTAAACTCCTACATAGAACTATGAAATGTAAGGAAGTAGGCTTTGGGTAGGCCCACAGTTCGGACAAACTATGTGACCACCTGGGAGTAACCATGCGAATCAGGATAGATGGATGTTTTTATAGTTGTCATACATTTTTCTTATAATAATACATTCCAACCATGTGATGTGATTATTTAGGTAGAGGCATTTTTAAGGATAGCACATGATTTTTGTAACCCTATGAGAGAACCAATCATGAAAAAGCGTGAGTTATAAAAATTGTGTGTCTCACATAGTTTAGCCCCATAACCCCTTATTTTCCCCTTATAATGAAACTAACATGGTTTTCTATCCTTCCAAAGTTTATGGACACACACCCCTTTGATATAAAATTTATCCATTGCAAAATATTAGTGGGTTGAAGGACATATTTCTAGGTAAGACATAGTTCTTTGAAGGTTTCTATAGATCTATTAATCTTCGCTCTCTTTGATTCATATATATAGTCTATTGGGGATATATCTATGATATTTTATGCTAATCTTGAGGTGTAATGGAATCTTTGATGTTAGGTAACAAGCTTTAAATCATTTTTGGAGCTTCCACAAGGTTTTGCTGAATAAATCTTTCTATTTTTTATTTTCTCCAATGTTTACAAGGTGGGTGGCTTCACTCTAAAATCCTCTTAATGGAGCATAATGTATTAGTTTCAAATTGTGTGAATTTATTGATATTTATTTTAAACTAGATGTGAAAAGAATGTTAGAAACCCACTTTATGGATAGTTTGTATATATTTAAAATTTTGATATTGTGAAAAATTATTTTTTTAATGATTTCGAAATGTGAATTTGTTTATATTCATGGAAATGATTTTATTTTATTATTTTCTTTAAATGAACTATTTTTCTAAAATGTCTAGGAAAAGTTAATTTTGCATCAGTTTTTGGCACAATGGATTGGTAATGTGCATATTCATTGGGACATATAATGGTATGAATTTTACCAATCATTAGTGGGATGGATAAGGGTATGAAATACCTCATATCAAAATGGTTCACCAAGTGATGACTTTACAGAAGGATGACTCTATATATGCATGTATATGGGGGTACATGGTTTCTGCATGGTGGGTTGTGTCTATATGTTGAATGGAATAGTTTTTGTAAAAATGGGAAATTGGGATGAATTTTTTAAAGAGTTTTTTGTTTCTTTACTTGAAAACAATTTTGGTGTGAAACATATTGGATTTAATATAAACCGATAAATAACATTAAATTTTTTATATAAATTGTATTGTATAAATGTTATAACATGTTTTATCCAAGTGCCATGATTAGGGAATTCATTTGGTTAAACCTAACGAGTTTCATTACTTACCCCATTCTTGGACACTTTAGTTCCATTGCAGATATATTTTATTAGGACACACAGTAAGGTAAATGGATCACATTTCTCAAGTGATGCATTGTGATACTAGGACATGGATTGTGGAGTTGGATCTTGGAGCATGTCGAGAGTTGTTGTGCATGTGTCCTTGGAGTCATTGGGTTTTTTGGATTTTTTCTTACTATTTATATTTTTATATCGGTCTTTAATTCTTTGGTACTATGAGATAGTTTGGTTTGTTTTTTTATACATCGATTTGTATTATATTTTTATCAATTATCATATTATAGTTTCAGGGAATGGTGTTGTTGGTTATGTTTATTTAATTTAAAAAAACAAAATCATCCACCAATTTTATTTAAGCCCTTGGAATTTATTTCTATCCTTTGGCATCAAGTGGAAGTATCATATGTCCTATTAGAAATTCAAACTCTATTAAATCCAATATAGAAGAGATGGATGTAACAAATAGTATCATTCTTGGTTGGTCCAATTTCTTTTGGTCCATGTGTTGTAATATGTGTCAGTCTTGGAGTTGAAAATTCATTATGGCTAGTCCTTGATTTGGGAAGGTCACAAGGACTTGGATCACCTGGAATTTAAATGTAGAGAATAAAAGGAATAACTATAATGTATTTTCCAAACCTATTGTAATGAAGTACTTGGGTACATAAGTATTTTGAAGTCACTTGTAAGAGTCGAAATATAATTTTCATGGGCTTACCCAACGAGAAAAGTATGAAATGAATTTATATAAATGACTTACCACTAGGAGTGAATTTTTCATTTTGAGTAAAGATTTATCATTTCGTGAAAAAATATTAATTTTTAAAATTTTTTAAATAAAAGTTTTCAAATATAAGATTTTGTAAATGGAATGATAGTGTTATTTTGAAAATGGATTTTTTTCAAAATAATGGTGAAATTTTAAATAATGTATTTAAAAGGGAATGTGTTGATTTTTGGATAGAATTTTTGTGATTGTTTTGATGTGTTAAATTTGAAATTATTTAGTCTTCAATTTCTATAGAGTGATACATATGATGTTTTGTTTTGTTCATAAAAAATGGAACCTAGTAGCCATCAAAGAAACCAACCAAAAGAGGCTACTGATAATGTGGTTTCATGAAATCCATAGGTGAAATAAAATCTCATTAAAATTATTATCTAATCCTTTTAGGCCATGGATATAGGTAATATGAGGGATGAACCAAGAAAATTGGAAAATTATGTTTTGTTCTAGAAGTAGAATCCATGCATCTTTTGGGGGGGTTCCGAACCAGAGAAAGAAACATTATGGATAAATAGGATTAATATAATGTTTGATTCATTTTGAACACTATTATAGTTTAATGTCAAGTTGTAAGCATATATTCTAGAGGATATTGTATGAAAATGGTGGGATTTAGATGTTCAGTCTAAATTGGAACAAGACATTGTATGGTTGGATTTCTAAGAATTGTTTAAAAAATTATTCTGTCGTCACACATTCAAAATTTATAGAATGGAGTAATTTTTCTGTTTGAATTTAGAGATACTCTCGATGATAGTGTGCGTAGCTAAATTAATGAATTTATTCGACTTTGCACCCGAAGTTTCTTCTAGTACACACATAAATGCCTTAATTTTTGAATTTTTGTATCTATATGAAATTAAATTCCAGATTGTCATCGTTTATATAACTTATTATGAGAACATGGTCAATATAGAGATAGTTATATAAAGTTAAATGTCAGGAGATATGTGTGGAGGGATAATGTTGATACCTTTGGGAAATTGTGGGAACTCTAATGCTGGGAACACGCAGAAGAGTGAAACACATTTCCAACGTAGTGGGATGACTCAAAATCAGATGAATTAATTTGTGAATCTTTCTCCTAATCCCAATATATGTATTTAATGTTTTCAGTGTATAAATTTTGACCACATGAAGATATATTTTATGATAGTACCTAGATTATGCCAAAATATCAACCATATGGGGAATCTTTAATGTTATTGTCACAATGCTCCACGGTCAGGTGTTCGGGACACATCTCAAGTATCACAGACATTTTATGCTTCGATGGGATGAGGGTATCAGAATACTTATTATCAAAGAAACTAATATAGAAGCTATAATTATAGGAATACCTTTAATCCTCAATAAGGTAAATCTTTTCTGGGCAATAAATAACAAAGTGCACCGAGTAAGCAGCTATATTGAGCTCAGTAAGTTATTGTTGATGATAAATCTAGACCTTCAATAGTGAGAGGTATGATTCATTTTAATTATAACCATACACCTTAATTATTTGATATGTATTCAATTAATTAGTTTATTTCAACTCATTCTATTGATATTTGGGGTTTAAATGTTGAGATGGTGCCATGTGTACGGAAACATTAATCTTCTCATGATCTAAGGGAATGTCCAGAATTTATGTGTAGAGCATGATCTATATTTTGTGATGGATTTGAGATGATATGGGACTTCTGTATTCCAGATATTTATCTCTATGACATAATCATTGGTATATATATGTTTAAAATTTTCTAGGATCACATTAATTATTATATGTGAAAGGTTATTTTTAGAACTAGGGATGGTGTTGAGAATCTCTTTATAGGAGACCAGAATGTAACAGAAAGTGTTGTGGGATTGTTGGAACTATCAGTTGGAGCGATCTCATGCTAGTTTTAATCATTGACTTTGGCATTGATGTAATATATTGATAATAGATATTTTCCGAAGGTTTTTGATCAATTTTCAGATGTTATTTCTAAAAGTTATCTGGTCCCCCCCCCACAATAGAAGTTGAGTTTATAGTTTACTTCTTATTGGGATTAATACTATATCCATTTCATATTATCAGATGAAAATGATACAATTAAGGGATTTGAATGTATATTTGGAATATAATGAAAATAAAGGGTTCATTTGGCCTAAAATGTCTTCATGGGGAGCATTAGTATTGTTTGTCAAAAAGGAAAATGGAACTTGTCAGTTGTGTGTGTATTATCTTAAGATTAAACAACATAAGATAAATAATCCGTACCCATTTCCACACAATGAATATATATTGGATCAATATAGGAGACCCTAGTGGTTCGATGAAATTTACATGCAATCGGGATATCACCAATTTCAGGTTTTGAAGGAGGATATGAAAAATACATATTTCAAGAGTAGATATGGACATTATGAGATTGTGGTTTTAACTTTTGGTCTTACAAATTCCCCAGTTGTCTTTATGGATTGAATTAATCAGATATTTCATATATATCTTTATTATTTTGTGGTGGTGTTTGGGGATGACATATTGGGGTATTCAAGGACATATGATGGCCACGAGAAACACTTGTTGAAAGCGTTGGGAAATTTTGTGGTATCATTGTCTATGCTCTAAATTATCAATGTGTGATTTTTTTATACAAGAGGTATATATCAGGGGTCATGTAATATCTAAAATAGTTTTTTTTGTGGATGTAGAAATATATAATCTATTTTATCATGGAAACCACCAAATAATGTCATCAAGATATATTGTTTCCTTGTTTTGACTTGTTATTACCAATGATTTGTTCATGATTTTTCATGGCTACCCTCACCAATGAAATATTTTGTAGGGTTGAATGTTCCATTCCATTGTAATAAGAAAATTAAAATGTCTTTTCAAGAGATTAATTTTCATATTATATCATCATCAATATTTATTTTCCTTGAATCAGGATAAAGGTACGGGGTGTATTGTGATGCTTCATGATTAGGGTAGGGATGTGTTCTCAGGAAGGGAGATCATTTTGTCTCCCATGGATCATAGAAGTTACAATTTTATGAAATGATCTACCCAACACATGATTTGGAGTGATCTTTCATAATCCATGATTTCAATACAAGGAATCATTACCAATTTTTTGATAAATGTGCAGTGTTTACATATTATAGGATCGTGAAACATATTTTCTTGATAATGAATTTGAATCTCGGATAAATAATATGGACGAATTATCTCGAAATTTTAGTATTTGAATTGATGTATACAATGAGTAATGTAAATTTGGTGGTATATGCATTAACCATAAATTCACATATTGAGTTAGAAAAATAAGCTTCATATTAGTGATAGTTGATGCTAGTAGTAGCTGACATGTACCTAGATTTTGATGAAACAAGTAGTGTAGTTTTTTTCCTAGTTACTATTTTTTATAATTTAGTGAATATGGATAGAGAGGAACTTTAATCTAATTCATAATCTGTATAAATGAGGTCAAAACACAATGGAGGGGACAACTTGAGGGATGAAATATGGATAAGAGTTCTGTTGTGTGGTTTAGAGATCAGATGGATATATCATTAAATTATTTGAAAAAACATCTTCATGCATACCAAAATTCATGATGGGGTTTCTATTAAGAAATAAAAAAGATGTATATGTCACTAAAATAATCTTTTTGGTGGGCTGGACTGAAAATGTTGGTGGATGTGTTTGTTTCAATATTCTTAAATTTTTAGAAGGTTGAGACAGACCACTAGCGACCAGTGGGTATGTTACAATCTTTACCTAATCTAAATGTAAATTATGGAAGATAACAATGGATTTTTTAATAGGTATTCTAAGGATGGTTCCCAAACATGAATTCATATTGGTGATAGTGTATCGACTAAATAATTTAGCTCATTTCACCCCTATTCGTGAATCTCATATGGCGGTGGACTTCTCAAAAATCAATATCATAGAAGTGGTAAATCAACATAGTTTAAGAATTTAGATAGCATTATACTGAGATTCAAGGATTACTCACATTTCTATAAATGAATATATAATGCCCTTGGGTATCAATTGACTAGAAGTGTGGTGCATCATCCAAAAACTGATGGAACTAAAAAAAGGATGATTCAAATGTTAGAATATTTTTAAAGGTTTGTGCAATGTTCTTTGGTGGATAATGGGAGGAAGATGTACCATTAGTGTATTTCTCATGAAAAAATTATCCATACTTGATATATAAAGAACATTCTTAATTGTTGTATGGGATTATTTGTCATTATCAACATTATTGGGTGAGAATAGGTGAGACTTCAATGGTTGGACCTAGCCTTGTCCATGACAAAATAGGGAATATTAAGAAGATAATGAAAATGATGGAGACATATCATACTCATTATAAATAATATAAGTATCATCATCAATGAACATTTTCATTTGAGGTTTGGGATCTTGGGTTCTTTAGAATCGCTATATGGATCTGGCATGGTCGTTTTGGAAAGATGGGAAAGTTATCTACTCGATGCACAGTCCCTTTTGAGATACATGAATGGATTGGTGCGATAAAATATAGGTTGGATTTTTCACCACATCTTAGTGAATTTAATAATGTGTTTCACATATCTCATTTGCAGATGTGTGATCTTGATCTGAACCATGTGCTTTGGTGGGATCACATTGACCTAAAACCAGATGCTTCATTTGTTAATATGACGGTGTGTGTTGTGGATACATATGATAAAGTCATACATGGTAAAATCATCTATATTTTGTGGGTTTTATGGAAAAATAGTCAGATTCCTGAAGAAAAATGGGTATTGGAGAGGGAAATGATCGAGAAATGTCCCAAACACTTTCATGGAAATGGTGGTTCTCTATATTCTAGAGATTAAAAGAATAATGGTGGGGAGAATATATCACCCTCACATTTAATTAAGTAACACTTTATTTATTTATTATATATATGTGAAGTGTTTGAAACAATTTAGGGAGATTTTGCAGGACATTTGAAATATTTTGGGGGATTTTATGGAGGTTCAGGTTTGATTATTGATAGTGAAAACCGAGATACTCCTATAAATAATTGTGAAATTTAAGGATGTTGGATTTGGTTAACTCCACAGTTAGGCACTTGATTTTTTCAAACCATGTGCCCACCTAGGAGTAGCTATCTGAATTGGGAAAGAAAGATTATATATGGTTGATACATGGTTTATCTTACCATGCAAGCCAACCATGTGAGGTAATTCTTGATGTAGAGGACTATTCATGGTTAGTGCACTCTTTATCTAAACATGTGAGATAACCATGATCATCTAAAATTGAGATCCCAAAATTGAGGATCTCACTTTGTTTAACCCCTTACACATAAAGTTTCTTCTTTATGGACCTAAATCTATTTTCTCTCATTCTAATGGATGTACATACTCTTACCTTTGATCTGGGAGTGATGAGTTGGAAAATCATAGTGTGTTAAAGGCAGAATTTCTTGGAAAGTCTATGTTCATGGTGGTATTTATTAGATATATTATTCTACCCTATATTAGATTAATATATTTAGTATTTTGGGGATAGATCTATGATAGTTGGTGCTAATAATGATGATTTATTGCTGTATTGATGTTAGGTAACAAGATCTAAGGGGATTTTTGTGAGTTTTTACCTATTTTTGTTGAAGAGATCATGAAATTATTCATTTTCAAGTAATTTTGTGATGTAGGTTGCTTCACTCTCAACTCTTCGTATTATTACATGAAAGACTAGTTTAAAATTGATTTAATTTATTGATTTTTTTTAAATGGATGTGAAAAATATTGTATAAACTATCATTAGTGATAATTTGTGGATTTGTAAAATTTTATTGTTGGGAAAAATGTTATGTTTAATTATTTAAATATTATGATTTAAAAATGTGAATTAATTTATATAAATAGAAAGGGTTTGATGGTAATTTTCTCAATAAAATAATTTTTTTACTGAAATGTCAAGTATTAGTTTATTTGGCATTGAGTTTTTACATAATCTGTGGTGTGAATTCATATGAATTGGGAAAGATAAGTGTATTATGTAAATCACAAAATAGTGGGATGGATAAGGGTTTGAACATTCCACTGTCAAAATAGATCCCAAAGTGATGGATTTGTGAAAGGATGACACATCTCACATGAGTATATGGAGGTACATGGTTTCATATTTTGTGGTATATGTGGATACATGGAATGGAATGGTTTACTCCAAAATATATAATACATAAATAGTTTTTAAAGTGTTTTTCGGTTCATTTACCTGAAAATTATTTTGGTGTGTAATTATTAGATTTTATATAAAATGTATAATTATCATAAAGTGTTTTATGTAAATTAATTTATAAAAATGTAGTAACATGTTCTATAATTCTGGTGTGATTAGGGATTTCATTTGGGGAAAACCTATTAAGTTTCATTAATCACCCCCATCATGGCCACATTAGTGTGTTTGAAGATGTTGTTTATTGAGACACAGGTGTAACATCCCAAGTAAATAAAGAATATAACTTTTTTAAATATATCAAAATTTGTGAATTAAATATTCATTTTTTCTTAAAGGGGATTCTATGTTCAATGGAATACCTGATACATAATAACATGTTTCATAAAAAACTTATGTTGTACACAACGTTGAGTTATACTGAAAAATATTATTATAATATTATTTTTTTTAAATGGTAATTAACGCATTGCCATTTTATTAGCAGGAATAAACAAAACTAACCATATTATGATTAAATATGTTTCTAATATGTTTTTACTTTTATCCAATAAATTTAGAGTCTTAAAATAAGAAATAATATATTTTTATGCATAAATACTCTAATATTCATTAAAAGGTCAATTTACAGCCTTTTAATGGAGAACCATCTTTAAATCTAGTTTTGGACACTTTTATATTTTTTATATGACAAATTTAAATTCTTCTTTATAGTTGTGACATAAAAATTTTCTTTGGGAAAATTTTTGGTATTTTTCTAATAAAATTCAATTTTTAATGAATAGTGAAAAATACTGTATTTAAATTCATAATGCCTTTTAATATAATTTATTTATAAGGTTATATTATCATAATAATTTGTTTTAAAGTTTAATTATATTTTGTATTTACTATTTAATCCAATATTGGTCACTGGAAGTAATTGCACTAGGAAATTGGAAATTAATAAGTGTCAGTCTTTTGATAGTTATTATTTCTAATAAACATGCGTTTTGTTTTGAAAGAAAGAATTAATTTTAAAATAATTTCTGCCACTTCTGTGTTTTGAATTAGAAAATTTTATTCCATATTTGGAATCAGGAGGTCTAAATTATGTAAATAGGTATCATTTATTTTTATACATTATGAATATTTACATTAGTAAATATTTTATTGACTATGGTAAAAGGGTAAATATGGTAAATAAGGGTAAAAAATAATATTATAATAATATTAAAATTAACTGACATGTGTCCTAATTCTATTTTTTGATACATTTCTCACCATGGGCATCCTTGGGTGGATTTTGGGACACCATGGAGCCACATGGGAGTGATAATGACACTTTATATTAATTAATTTAAAGAAAAGACCAAAATGACATAAACATTTATCTGATAGTAAATAAATTCTTACGTGGGGTTATATAAGTTACATCTTTGACTATAAATATTTATTTGTAATATAAAAATATTTCCTACATCATGAAATTTTTTTTTATAATTTTTGGACATAAAAGTTTTTTATGAAACAATAATGATGTAGTGTTTACCTCATTAACGAATGATTTAAATAAATAAGTTTATAAAGATTTAAAACAATATCGAAAACCTGTCAAATTATTATTATATGATTTTATTTAGAACACGAGTCATCTTAGCTTCTTCTTTAATGTCTTTTGAACCTTTAGAAACATAAAATCATTATATAATAAAATAATATTTTCAAGCTTTCCTAAAGAGCCCATCCTCCCCCTAATAAAAGCCATCACATATAACCATTCCTCAGTCTTTTCAAGACCCTTTTCTCATCCAAACTCTAACCAATTAAGATCCTTACATCTATCTCCTCCTCTTATAACCCATCTCATAGTCAGAAGGTAATTCAAGTAATCCTTATGGTTCAAATGAAAACGAGATACCTGATTTAAAGGTAACATCTTCTCTTAAGTTCCTTTGTTTTATTTTACTTCTCTAACCCCGTAAAATCTTATTATTCCTTTATTTTCTAAAAGACACAGTATGCTAAATATACTAGGTTGTAATTATTATAAATATTTGAACTACACTTACACACACCCCCATCTAATGGGTAAAGAACATAATGTTTCAATGGACGATGAACTACAGCCTCACGAAACGATGATTATTAAATCTTCTCCTACCACCTCTAATGGTGGAAATTATGATGGAATTGTATTTATATATTATATATATTATTCTTCTATTTTCTCTATTCTTCTATAATTTTTTTTCAAACATACCTTTATGCTTTCCAATATGTGTAAATAAAATAATTTTATTTGAGGAAGTACTGACTACCACCCCCTCAAGATGATACGATTCATTAATGACATACATGGAACATATAAAGGATTGTATTAATGAAATTATGTAACATATATATCATATAATATTATAATAGAATTATAATATACCTATGTATCATTAAGATTTCATTCCATTAAATATGAAATAAAAATGAATGTAGCATTCATGCGTACGTATGGCGTACCGTCTCCATGAACGGTGCATTTCATTTCTTATCTTCAAATGTTATGTAATATTATAAATACTTAAATATACTAGATATATATGATATATATGATATCTAAATCATTGATGTTATTTTGGAGATAATTTAATCTCTACAATATGTAAAATTTATAGTTATAACAAGTTCATTTTTAATTATGTTACAAACATCAAAAAAATGTCCAATATGAACACAAATAATTAACTAATTGTTATAGAAAGGAAATAATTGATATAAAATTAATAATAAACTTTAAAAAGGATATTAAGAAATTATAAATTAACTTTAGCTTATTATTCAGGATATTGTAGAACAATTGAGTCAATTCGGACACGAGGTAGGAGATTTCTTATATTACTTTTAATTCCATGGGATTTCCATTGTTCACCAATTACTTATTACATGTGGAGTATTGTGTACTGAGATTTGATATATATTATCATGATTCTATTTATATACATGGTATTATGTGATTCAATTGGGGGTTATTAACTTTTGTTCATATGGCTTGATTGATTACAACGTGGTAAGGGGTTTTCGGCTCACTTTTTATTCATGTGAGATTCATGCTATATTTGCCACTATTTCCTTTTGTGTTGGGGATGTACTGCCAATGATTGTATTATTTGTGTAGTATAATTTAATTTATGGTTATTTACATATTAATTGAATTATCCTTCTTTCATGGAGTGTATGTTTCGTAAGTTACCAAATCATTATGGGATCATTTCACGCTCCTCTTTTTAAAAGACGTCTTGTTGTTATGTATTATAATTTACATATTATTTTGATGGGATATATTCTTATATATCCTTATTGCTGTAAATTGTATGTCAAAGTGATGATATAAGATTTTCTATCTCCTCAACTCTTTTTCTAAAATTTTATGTGACACAGTTAGGCCGTCGAATTTTTTTTGGACCACTTCTTAACCCAATTTCAATTCTTTGGGTTAAACTTCTACTTCTTGATAATGTCGTGCTATGAATATATGTGAATGACCTCTGATTGTTTTACAATGAATATCCAATCATATTTAGTGTATTTATATTTGTCAGACATTATTTTTCTATAGATTTATCCCCAATCTAAGGATATCTTCTTTATAAGGGATTTCGTCTCAATTTACATTCTATTGAGACTTCATTGTTGTTATGCACCAATTCACTTTTATATGGTTTATATACTACCCTTTGATGAATTATATCATGAATATATCTATTCTAATGATTTTAAGTGCTTTTATTGATGTTATTCCTCAATTTTTTGTATTCAAGTGTCTCCCATTTGGTTAGGAACCCTTTAACTAAATTACCATTTTAGACGTTTTAATGATTTATTCTTCAAAATCATTCACATTAATGTCGATGTTTTAAAAATGGTTTTATGGATTTATTTATATAGGAATTATTGTTTTAAAAAGATAATTCTTATAAAATCATCAATGTGGTATCAGACACGTTGATTCAAAAATCTCTTTATTAAAGGTTTTAAATGTTTTTTAAAAAGGTTTGATAAAGTATTGATTATGTCAATATCATTAAATGTTATATTTTAATTACAATGTGGAAGTGTTATATTTACTTCATGCTTGTTTTATTTGTTATTAATATGTTATTATTATTGGGCATTGTTTATGTATATGGGTGGTTCCATGATAAACCTAGGAAGGGTGAGCCCGATATAGATCTCCAATGCATTGGGTAATGTGATAGAGGTAAATGTTAATGTTTCTCCTAGGAGATTTATTATAGAACCAGTTTGGGATATACATAACATTGAGGGGGGGGGGGGGGTAAACAGTGTTTGGATCTTTTTAAACCAATTAGAATGTTTATCCCTATACCACTTGACCTGTTAGGATCTTGATTCTCTTATTATCTTTTCCCTATTGCATGCAATAATATAAAGTAGTAAAAATATTTCCATGATATTTTTACAAGGTTCACCACTCAATAATAGTAGCTACGTCCTTGCCATGCATGGGTATGTCCACTGCATGGATTCTCCATTATAATGTGGTATTTCATTACAATGGAGTGGCTTGGAAAATAGTCCTCTAGCCAGTGTGAGTCCCTACACTTTGTAGGGGGGGTGGGAAAAGATCCTCTTCCCTGGACTGGTGATAGCCTAGTCCAACTTGCAGCCTCTAGCTGGTTCCTTACACTGCCTATGGAGATAGTCTTATTCCTTTTCAAAAGGTAGGTTCTGCTCTTGATCTTCTTCAGTGCTCTTCACTTGATTACTTGCAAAGTAGTAGGCAATAAATTCCTCTTTTCTTCTTCTTTTCTTCTTCACTAGTGCAAAACCAGCTGCAATTGGACTTCTTCCTTTTCTTTAGTGAAATAACAGAATGCAGTAACACTTCTTATGCTTTTTTAGTGAGAATCACATATAGAAATGTGATTATTCATGAAATGAAGATCAACTTACTTGGAATCATTAGAGTGAGTTATTCTCTTGTTCATAAATGCATGTGATCATGCATATGGAATATAGTTGAACTCTTTTCCTTCTTCTTATTCTCTTATCCTCTTCTTGGTGTAGCTATTGTTTATGCAATGATATTGCAACCTTTCTTTTTCAAACATGCACACACTTGTTTTGTTTCTTTATTTGAGTTACTCCATGTGTTCATGTGCGTGCATGGAAGCATACATTCACCTCTTCTTCATCAATTTGTTTGAGAACCCACATGTAGCCTCTTCTTCTCTTCTTCTTCTATTGTGAAAAACCTTAATGATTATGGTTCTTTAAACACACTCTCTTATGAAATTCACCACATGAAATCTCCTTTTTCTTCAAAACAATTCTTATCCTTCCTATCCAAATGATGGTAGGAACATCCTTGTGTAGACACCTTGCGTTCCACTCTATGCTTGCACGCCTCCCTACTTGCGTGCCACCTGCTTGCGCGCCTACTCAATACTATCACTCCACCATTAAGCACAGCTAATAACTTTCACACCCCCATTTTTTTATACACAACACACTTCTTGAAATCACCTCCCATCTTGCGTGCCTCTGGAAACTAGCGCGACAGGTCCAGCGTGACAAAACATGCATGAAAAAACATGGGCGGAAAAACTTGCGCAGAAAAACATGCACGGAAAAACTTGCACGGAAAAACATGCACGGCTTTTAAATTACCCTCATCTTGCGCGCTGCTTCAACTTACACGCCGCCCTCGTCTACTTGTGCGTTCAGATCTCAAATTTTATCTTAAGTGATGAGAATTAACAAATGAAGAGTCTAGTCATCTATTTATAGGAATTTTGGTGACTTGTGTGACCTAGACATAGGCGTCGTTCCCACTTTCCCACCACTCCATCCCTTGCACGCCCTTACATCATTAGTGTGATATTTTCTTTCCTTTTTCATATTTTGATATGATGATGTTGGAATATGACTTTCCAGTAACATACAGTTGCACACCTCAGATTCTTGCACGTCAAGCTTGCACATTGCTTATACGTGTGTGCCACTTATTGACTTGCGTTCCAATCATTAACTTGCACACCACATTATTTCCTTTGTCATATTTTGATGGAATGTTCTTGAAAAAGGACTTGTGTGCCACTTACACTTGCACGAAAATTCTTGCACGCCCCCACTTGCGTGCAAATACTTGTGCGCCACTTTCTTTCCTTTTCCATATTTTTGAAATAATGCTATTTGAAATATGACTTGCACGCCTCTACAACATTTGCGCACCGACACTTGCGTGTCTCCACTTGCGCACTAACACTTGCATGAACTCTTCTTGCCTCTGTCATTTTTGGATAGTATGACGTTGAAATATGTTTTTCCAGAAACACTTCTTTACTCTCTCTATCTTTCATACGGCTTGCACCACAAGTTCTCCAAACTCGTGATGATTGTAAAATACAAATCAGCATAGCATCGTCTGATTTTGTCCTTTATTTTTGGAATATTAATTCCATAGTACATATTCATCCTCACTTCTAATCCTCAATTCCTTTTGGAGTGTTAATTCCAAAGAACTCCAATCATCCCTCTTCATCCAAAAGTGGAGGCTTGAAGCTTATTCAAATACATTCATTGAATTCCATGCCCTTCCAAACTCTCTCTTCTTCTTCAACCATCATTCTCTACTTCATTCAAATCATATGATTCTTTTCTTCAAGTAAGATCGTTCATGGTTCTCATGAAATCGTGAAGCATTACATGGTCTTCTTTGAATCCTTATTCTTCTTAAATCATCCTTAGATGGATTATGCTTCACCATTCTTCATTGTTGTAAACAATGTGTCACCTTTGACACAAGTTCTTTGAACTCTGTATCAGTTCAACAATCTTCTGAATTGATCTTCTTAGAGAAATGCTTAAGTATGAAATCCAATGATGTGATTCCATAGAAATTCTCAAAGCAACCTCTCTTCATCTAATCTCCACTAACGTTTTAGTCCAACATCATCTCCTTCTTCATTTTCACGTGTATAGACAACTGTTGACAACAAATACAATCTTCATACACATAGTGGTCCCGACAATTTAGGGAATATACTGTGATGGTTATTCCAACACAACTCCCTACGTAGCGATGATAGCTAAAATGTAAATATGATACGGATTAAAAAATTTATCATTATGATTGTTGATTTCTGTGCCTTATTCAAAAATCCGATGATTTCATGAGGTATGTTATGATTGAAGAGTATGGATCCATTGATTTTTATTTATTGATGGGTTAGTGTTTTCTTTCTTTATTTTATAAACCTTAATGAGCTTTTTATGCTCATCACATGTTTTTAAAATGTTTTCCACAGGACTTAAAGATGAATAGGGTCAATGATGGGATCAAGGAAAATTCATACTATCTAAAACATGGAAGTAGACATATTTCTTTTTAAGATATTTTATTTTATAAAAATTGGATACTGAGTAGTTGTGTCTACATGTAATTTTCAAGTTGATATGTAATGGTTATGGGCTAATTCTCTAAAAATATAAACCTGAAAATATCCTCAATGTTAATTATTAATTTAATTCAAGATTATATAATGTTTTATGGTCGGGTCCTTACAATAGGTATATTAATTATATCCCATTTATTTAGTAATTCTTTCTGAAACTTGTTCAGGGATTATGGAAATGTATATTGGAGAATATTTTGGGATGTAATGTTGGTTTCCTTGGGGTCTTTCAGTTTTTTTATTTTTTCTTATGCTTTCTATTTTTGATATTGGTCTTGGTTTCTACATGGTACCCTAACAATGTTTTCTTGGGATATTTATTCATTGAGTTTTATTGAATTTTTATTACGCATCATATATTAGTTGTGTTTTATGGTGTTGTTGGATGTGATTGTTTAATTTAAAAAGGGAAAATTATACCCTATGTTTATCGAAGTCTTTGGTATTTATTTTTAGCATTGGAATGCTAGGGATATCACCAAAGTCCTAGTAGTAATTTCCCTTAAACACATTTCAATGAGGAGAGGAAGGATGATACATTGTCCCTTAATTGATGATATCCAGAATGAATGTAAATCTGGTAATATTATTGTGATATGTGTAGCTAATAATACAATCCAGCAATATAGGGTAGATGATACCTAATTTTTATAGTGATCTTGTTATGTTCTTAATAATCCATGAAAAGAAGAATTAAATCATATTTATTCATAAAAAAATGAATAGACTCATCGTATAGGGATGAACCTGGGTGTATGTATACCTTCTCCAGATTCCCATAGAGTTACCTATTCAATATATACAAATCAATTGGGGACATTAAATTTAGAGTCTTCTAAATATGCATAGAATTGAATATAAAATCTATTGATAACTCGACATCATGATTTAGAGGAAGACTAGAAAATGTTTATTAAATACATTATCATATTCCTAATTAAAAAGAATATCTTTATTGTGGATTTTTTCACCAATAATTTTGGATAATTATCCCTCACTAATAGGTATTAACACCCCTGAAATAGAATTAATTTCCATTTTATGTTCATATTCATCCACACACATATAGATAATCATTTTTTGATAATGAATATTATATTTTATCTATTTTTTTTTGAAATACAAAACGGATCATAATATATTGTGCTTTTTAAATATCAAAATAAATTTAAATTCCACTGAAGGAACAATAATAATATTTTTATGGGGAATATTCTTACGTTTTTTAAAATGAAAAACTCAACTCTAGAGTGGAGGATAAGAGTACGTTAACCATCATGATCTTATTAGAATAGTACATTACATTACTAGGTCTATGAGTTAGTCCTTGGATGACAACATTAACTCATATAATTCCCAAGTTGTACACATATAATACATTGAAATATTTTTAGATCCATAGTATTAAATTAATTTATTTCCATTGAAATTTCTTTTTTCCTGGAAAAATAGTTGTTATATGACTATATTTCCCAGAAAAAAAATTATCTTCTTCCTTTTAGAAAATTTCATGGGATTTTCCCAACATAAATGAAATTTAAAAAGGTAGATATTCTTCCCTCTATAGTATTTATCGTCTAAATAATCCCAAAACACTAATGTTATCTTATTTGATTCATTTAGAAACTATCTATTATTTTGGTTGATGATTATAATTCGATATAATTTATTAGGTATAAGCACATATTTTTTCATTCCAAATCCTATAGAATTCTATTTCATGGGATTTCAATCATTTTTTCTATTATATTCAGGGTTAGTAAGATTACTCCTTGTTCCATCCACTCATTATAACGAAAAATCATACAGTGAGAATCAATAATCACAGTGAGTAATCACATAATACTAAAACATAATTCAAATAATTTCAACAGCCTGAATCTTACTTTTAAATATATGACATATTATCTTTAACCAAGGTCATATAAAGTTATTAACTATTCAAATAATTCATAATGGTCCATAAATAAAATTTGAATTTTCCAAAGCATATCCCTTGTGAGTGTCTATCCAGGTGTGTAGTCTTAGGCTCAATCATCATGAACTGGTGATGAACTAGTTAATACCCAATCCCACCCTTTTAGATCTACTAACCCATGTTACATATGTTTCATAGACACATCCACTTTATAGTATCTAGACAATGATTTGTTTTATAGTAAAACCATACTCATTTCTTTACGATAACATAGGATGTTATCCTATACTTATTCTTATTCTAAGGGTTATCTATTGTTTTTCTAATCATGATTTACAAAAATAAATAAACCCATCTATAATACCATTTAAGCTTACATGTGAATAATATTCATAAATATTTCATCAATTTTAATGAATTTTAATTACATTTGAAAACAATACACACCCAATGGAAATAAAGGTTTAGTGTAATTGGAGACTAGATACATAATCAACTAATTTCATAAAATATATTTAACATCTCCCAAATATTTCTTATCTGATAGTAACTTTCTTAGAAATTTCATAATTAATACCATTATTTATAACCATGATAAATGGGAAATATAAGAAGGGGTGCGTTGTGATGCTCTATAAGGATTGAATTTGATTTTACAATTATTGATCAAAGCTATGAATAAGTATAAGGGTATGAGAACATAATCATAAATTAATAAATCCAAATAAAATCCATCAGGGATCATTTCTAAAAAAATCATGGAATACGGTTTAGTCATAATAAATGAATAAGTCATAATAATGTGGAATACTAAATATAAATTCATGATCTAAGAGAACATATCTTAATCATAATACAAAATTTTTAGGTATACACATATGAAAATAAAATCATTTCATTACTCAAGGATCATGGATAAGTTTATACCAATGGATTGGTTTCAATCCCCATTCCATTATTTCATTCTCCAAGGTTCACTCTTAAGAATATCATAGTGAATAAAGTCCCTTAGTGTGTTGGGTTAACTCCCTATTATAGTTTTTATTTTCTCATGTGATATCATTTTTTACCCAATGCATTGGATGGATATAAAATAATAATAAAACCCATTATATAATGAAAACTATACATATGTGTGTCACTAGATCATAAATCATTCATCATATCATCATAATGTAACCTACCTAAAATAAATGGATTTATTAAATATATAGTCACAACATAACCATAATCTATTGGGAAAATGGATTTTTACAGCATCATAAGAGAATTGAATATATTAACACAACTTAATTAACCCATGTGAATGAAAAGGTTATCATGTAATCATTATAAAAAACTCAATATCAAAAGTCATCTATAAAATTGGAAGGAATACATAGATAATATCTATATAAAATCATAATAGTATAGAAATAATTTTGACATACATGAAAAAATGATAAAAATATACTTTAAATATCAATAGAAAATAAATTTTCATTTGTTAACATTTTAAATAATAAATTCATAAAATATTGATGAAATTATTTTAATTTAAATAATCAAATAAAAATATAAATAAATATTCAATGAAATGTATAGTTAAGATGATGGGAGAATCCATTAATGAGGTAAATGTTAAAATAATGGATATAATCACACATTTTTGTAAAAATTCAAAAATAAACTTGTAAAAAAATTTAAAAATTTATTTTTTTTGAATGGAATGTAAAATATTGTATAAAATGAAGAAAAATAGTCATTTAATCTATGAAAATATAATTCTTAAAAGCATTCTATAGATCATGTACAGGAACTGAAATGTATGTCAACCTAAGAGAAAATATTGATGGATTTTATTAAAAACAATATCGATATTTTTATGTAAAATTGGAAGAAAATGGCACTGATACATAAACATTTTAGGAATAACCATAAAATAATAAAATATATGGGTTTTATAGGTTATGTTCTATGTAATTTTCCACAATAGAGATTTAGCTAGACAATCCAGAAAAATGATATTTTAACATAAACTATTACCTTATTTTTTTTATTACATCATACATGTTCAAGTAATATGGTTAAGGGCCTTTGAGCAGCGTCAATTTCCTCCCCTTCTCGTGCCAGGTTTTCTTCTCATTAGGGTTTCCACCCATCGCCGCAACTTCTTCCTCCGCCTAGGTTTTTGGCCGTGCCTCTCCTCCTTGGCGCTTGCTCGGTTAGTTTGCGACAGGGTGGCCTCTCCCTCGGTGTGGAGACAAGGATTGCCCAAATTTACTCCTTGGATATGCGGAGAAATCCAGTCACTTGTGTCATGGGGTGGTCGGGAACTATCTCCGGTGACGAAATGTGGTGGTTGTCTTCCTCGGAAGTACATCAAACGGCCCGACGCGGCCATGACGTCGTTCCTTGCGGCGTTGCTGTTCGACCGACTTTCATCCTTGGTGAGGCGGTGTTTTCCAAATTCTCCCCGGCAAGGGGTGGTTGTGACCCATCTCCTGCAGCGAAGGGAGGTCAGTCTGTTCTCCTTGGCGGCGCATCGAAAGGTGATCGTTATACGGTCCCCTCGAAGGATTTTTGGTCTGATCCGTTTCTACTATGAAGGGAAAGGTCGTTTCCTGGTCTTCTATGGTGGGGATGGACTCATTCTAGCTTTCTTTGGCATTGGAGAGGTCATTTTCTAGTCTTCCTCGGTGGGGTTGGACTTGATCCAGATGCTTCGTGTTGTGTTCTACTGGGTGTGTGCTTCAGGTGGTCGGTGGTGGTCTCCATGGGCAGGATTGTTGGCAGCGACGGGTTTTCGGTGATGGTTTATCTTTGTTCTATTAACTCATGATTTTTTGTGTGTGTGGAGGCTTTGAAGGTAGAAGGCTATTCGGATGTCCAGCGAATGGATGAATTTGCCATATGGTGCAATGGTAGAAGTGTTTTGTATGGTTGGTTTGTTTCTGAAGGTGGGAAGGCTATGAAAATAGTTTTTACTACATGGAATGAGCTTCAGAGGAGGATCTAGAGCAAGCGATTCATCTGTACAGTGAATTTCAGATTTGTTTGTTGATAGGGTATGGTGTCAGCCATCGGATTAGTAATGTACTTTGACATAGGACACTTACTTGCCTAAATTCCTTACAAAGTGGAGAGCTTCATAGTGATCAAATGCTGGGGAGGGGTAGATTCGTGTTTCCAATCTGGTTTTACTATTTTTCCTTCAGGTTGAATTGTCCTATGTCTATGAAGTCTCTTTGGGTTTCCCCTTCTTCCCTCAAAAGGGGGCTTTATCATATAATAAAAATTTGAAGGCCTTTGGGCCTTTGGATGGATACATATTAAAGTATCTTGTATAATAAATATAGTTTTATTATAAATATATTCTAGAATCATACTCATACAAAAGATTTATTTAAAATTCCTTTATAATTTCAAATTACATTTTATTAATAATTTTGTTATTAAAATGAACATTTGGGAGAAAACTGGTTCATTTACCAAGCATATTTTAGTTCGATGGTTTTTTTAGTTTCACCTTAGTTAAGATTTATTCATATTTTTTCATTATATAATTTTTTTTAACTATTCAAAAAAAGTAGGGATGATAAATTAATTATGTCACTTCATTGTGATGGTAGTCTATATGTATGCCTGATAATATGATTTCAATGTATGATGGGTAGAAAACAATAATGGTAAAAAACAAGTCACCATTATAGAATCATAATTTCATCATAAATATAATTTATATCATATATATTTATTAAATATATCCTAATAACCAACCATATAAATAGTAAATGAAAAACATATCACATTTCTTCATGGAGGGGGTAATCCACACATATGCATGAGGGGTGTTACCATTTTACAATGGGTGGGAAGAATATATAAAATAGTTTGACCATAGAAATAATAACATATAGGTATATTTATGATACTCGATTAATTATTTTAGGATGGATAAAATATATTTATATGATGTATTATAAGATGTAAATTTTGAAATATTCAGGTAAAATGTTTACATCTTCCTTGAGAGTCCTTCTTTGGCTTATATATTAATCCTTCATATGATGGTATCAAAGTAATAAAAGGAGACAAATAAAAAATAAAGGAATCTAGTAATATTTTTGGGTTAGGATGGGATTATGTAGGGGATCATTTTTTTAAATAAGGGATGATAAGAGGCTACCTTAAATATTTGAGGGGAGAGATACAAATGTAATTAATTAATGGAATTAAATAAGATAAAATTTAAATTACTTTTCAACTGGAAATATTTTTACAATATAAATAATTTAGTATTATAAAAGGTTGATATGTCTTTTTAAAAAATAATATTTAGCCATGTATAAGGGGTATTTTTACCCTTATCTCTTTGTTTAATCTCTCATAAACCTATTTTAACCCTAATTTTACTGAAATTGTTTTTCTATTTTTATATTTCATTATAAGAGAAATTTATGTTACAAATAAAATTATATTAATAATCATTTTTAAAAATACTAAATCAAATTTAAAACATTAAATTTTTATAATAAATATACGCTAATTTTAAAATAATCATGAAAAATTCCCAAAAAAATATTTTCAGAAAAATGAGTTTTAAAGAAAAAAGTGTAGTATACCATCAATAATTTTCATGTAAAAACTATAAGACGAATTTTAAAAAAACTTATTTAACATATTATAAAAAATGTAATTATCATAATTAATATACAATTATTTATTTAATTTATTGTGTTATTAACACATTGAACACATACAAATAGTTTCCTAGAAAATAAATCCTTTTGACCTTTATATGATTTATTCATCATTTCTAACCATTAGATAAATAATGTTTGAAATATTATTCATAAATTATTTTTAAATTAAATTAAATAATTTTTTTAATATTAATTAATATATTTCTTTATATAATTATACATAATAAATTGAAAAATACATTACATCAGGAAAATAATTCTTTTAATTATGAAATAAATTTATCAATATTTAACGAATATTTATTAGTCTTTATTCAATAAATTATAATTAAGGATAACAAAAACACAGTCATATATATATATATATATCATAATGTGGTTAATCCTATTAATACAAATTAGTAAAACAATTATGTGATAACTCACACATTAGATAATGATATTTCAATTGTATAACACGGTTTTATTAAAATCAATGTTATAATTAAAGAAAGATATCAATGGAAAAAAATTATTTGAATATAAATATATCAAATATTATTAGGGTGTTACATGATCCATAACTGAACATAAGTGATTTGAGCCAATCATGGAATTTGAATTGACTGAATAAACAATAGTAATGGTGAAATACGCACCCCATGGAGATAAGAAATAGTGTATACTAGAGTTATGGAAATCATGAATGTAGTCACATTTGTATAGGGGAATGTTTACACTCGAGCTAGGGAAATATTACAGCTCATCCCACATTTATAAACTGTTCATCATTGGATTATATAGTTATATAATAAATATTTAACAATTCTATATATCACATTCGGTATAGTCAATATATCAAGAAACTATCATACTCATATACATATTACAAATTTATGGAATTTACTTTTATAATATACCAAACTTTTATATATACCCAAATGTACGACTCAACGAATCTTTTTAAACTCCAAAAATTATTTTAATGGGTAAAAATAACATAATAGTTATGTTAATCCATAGTTTACAAAAATATAGATCAAAATTAGGCAATACTCATCAATCCAAATAATGGATAATGAGTACTTTTTAAACACCTTTAAGTTAATCCGCAAAATGAATATTTTATGGTATAATTTAAATTAAACGTTCACTATTGTAAATCCGATCAAGGTAATAAATATAGAATAAAAAACAAGTCTGTACTAGTAGTAAACCCAATAATGTTTAAAAAAATTAAATTTTACAAAACTGATTCATGGTCAAGATAACATAAACAAGGCATCTTGTGTGATTGAAGCAGGAATTGAAATATAGAAATAGAAATTGTATGTTTATTATTTAAATAAGTCCTCAAATATAAAAATTAATTTCGGGAAAAAATTTAATAAATAAAATTCTCTATTGAATGTTGATTTATACCAATTTATGCAATAGTTGAGAAATAAATGTTTAACACATTAATACTTTCTAATATAAAAATATTTGCATTTAATTTTTTTTGGAAAGGATGTTTTATTAAAACATAGTAGAGAATGGATTTTTTTAGTTTTGTAAAAGATAATATGTCATCTTAAAGCCTTATTAAAAACACAATTTCATTCTTACCCCTTTATTGAAATATAAAAGTTTATATGTTTGAAGTTATACATTGAATTTAGTAAAAAAACATTTAATAAAACCAAAAAAGGATACAAACCAATTAATCCCTTCACACTCAATCAACCAAGCCATTATATGATAACTTTTGAAGTCACATAAGAAATGTTAATAAGGATCATTGACTTAAAATTTATTTTTTTGGGTAAAATAAGTGATTTCCTTCACAAAAAATGTTAAAGGGATAAATAAAGAATATTTGGCTATAGTATAGTCACAAAATAAAAACTTTTTGTTTTTAAAACATGGTTTTCTTATACTAAAAACTTTTAAGAAAACCTAACAAATATTCTAATCATTTCATTTATTTACTCAAAGTCCAAGAAAAGAGGAGATTTAAGTTCATTTCTAATGATATCGTTTGATAATGTAACTTGATATATGACCAAAATATTCCATTATGTATTTTAAAACAATTTAAATAATTTAAGCATTTTTAGGCATGAGATTCTAAAAATGAAAGCATGTGAGAAATTCAAGAGGGCATGGACTCAAATTTTATGTAACATATAATAATAAAACAATAAAACATGCCTAATGGATTTTATATAAGATTCCAATAATGAAAATACAATGTAAATAAGTTTTTATGGACAAAAAATACCTTACCAAAGGATATATTCTTTAAAAAATACACAAGGAATATATAAACACAAAAAAGAGAAAATATATTAAAAATTATGGTCATAAATAATTAAAAACAAATCAACTTGTTTGATAAGGTATTTACAAAAAACCCCATTCACTTGATCATAAATCACAGTTTTTAAATATAGGAAGTATAAATCTAATCAATTACACTGGTTTATATAAATTTACATTAAAACATTTAACATGATATATCAAAATATCATTAATAAAATAACACTTTATAGTCTCCATAAACTAATTTATAATCTATGTTATTATTTTTTAAATAATTGATATTATGATTTTACAGAGAATAACATGAAAATAATTGAGAGGTTTTAGACCATTTACCTAAAAAATTAATTATTTATATACTTACATTCAAAAAATATTTGGACAACATCTAACATTCATTGAATTAAATTCCAAAACCAAAGTAATCCAATAAATTAGTTACTATAATCAATGAATACATGAATTCAATAAAACCTAGGAAGATAACTATCAAAATCATGTAATATCTCCTCAAAAATCCCAAATTAATAATACCTAAACATAATTGAATCACATATAAGAATCCTAAAACCCATAAAATTTTTCAAAACACATCTATCTTGAATCAAAACAACCATCAATAGAATGTAATGGATTGGTTTATACTTTTATAGCCATGTGAAGAAGAAATCATAAAAGGTGGTATTATTTCAATATGAATTTGTGAATCATAATCAATATACTAAATAAAATAAAAAATAACTATTTAGATAAGGAACATAGAGGTAAGAAGTTGATGAGAGGAAGTGAAATACCTTGGGATGGAATGCTAAACATCCATGGAACTCTATTGATTAAAGAGCAGTCATAAAAGGGGGAATAACGAAGAAATGGATGGTTTCCCCTTCTTACATATGTAATAAAGAAGAAACTATTAATGGAACCCCATTTTTGGGTTGAAAATAATTGAGTAAAATGAAAAATAATTATGAATCTCTTTTATAAAAATTTATAATGAGATTACCCAGGTAAAAAACCAACTTGGTATAACACATTTTGATACTTCAGATGGTTCATCAAAATTATTGAGGCACAATCCCAATCATCATTTAATAGAAAATAGTTTCAAAGAATCTACTAGAGATATCAGTAATTATTTCATCAATAAAAAAATGAATAAATGAGGACAAAATAACAACAAACATAAATAATCCATATCGAAATAGAAAAGATACAAAAGTAATCATCAAATTATTGGCATATTTATTGTAATAAAAATATTGATGGCTTGTGTGAGTTTATTAAATGAACATTGGAAGTGGCTGAAACCATGAAACACTAGATCTATCTTCATTAGAACCTATGTGATCATGAATAACATAAAAAAAGAATACCAGTACTACTAAGTGATCCATTTTTTAATATTTTATGTATTATTTATAATGATCACCTCGGTAATAGATGTATTTTTTGTGTCCCAAGTTTCTCATACAAGGAAATTACATATTATTAGATGAATATTCATTACATTATACAAACACATTCATAAGGAACATATTAGTATAGTTCTTTTGAAAACATGGATCCATAATCTTCTAACATGATTGGAGATATTAAACATTTCCCTTAAAGACTTCCCTCTTTATTACTTTTAATATGAATAACCTAATTAAACAATTTCTTCAAATCTTTGTGAATGGAATCATAATAATGGTTGATCTGAAATTATGATTAAGGGTATAAATGAAAGATATGTGAGCATGATATAATTATAATGGTAGGAGAAAATGGCTATAATATTGGAGAATCATTCCCTACATATCAAATATTATAAACATGAATGACTGAATACATATTGGAATCTCATAAGACATGAATCAGAATGAAATAAAATAATATTATCCAAGAGAAAATAAGATGTGGAATTTTTTGGATAAATATCATAATATAAATTAATGTATTTTGTAGTCAAGGCTCACTTCCAGAATCATCATAGTAGAAAAAGTCTTTTAATGAGCTGGGTTCCCTCATCATTCTAGCCCTTTATTACTTAATCAAGTGTACACCCCATTCCAGCCATGTATTACTGAACCAAGTTCACTCCATATTGTAGACATATATTACAAGACTAATTTAACTCCCCATTCTAACCCTATATTATTTAACTGAGTTCAGTGCGGATTATATTCCATTCTATCTCATGAGATATAAATATTTACCCAGTGCATTGAGTGGAGATATAGGTCCCACCAATCTCATAATAAATTCCATATTTATGTGTTCCACAAGATCATAAAAATTAATCCCATCATAACACATGAAATTTAATGGGTATTAAATTTTTTAATCATATCATAACATAGTTATAATAGATTGGATTCATAATCATTTCATCATAGCATAAACCATCATAAGAAGTATGTTTTCATGATAATTTACCATGGTATAACCCGTTGGACTGAAATAAATTTCATAAATATCATTCCATCAAAACAAAAACCATTAAGAGAAATAATATGGATAGTTTCCTTGGACTATATCCATAAAAAAATATAAATTATATCAAATGATGTCAACATATATGGATAGGGATTTTTAATGATCACTTGGAACATTTCATAAGGAAAATAGTATTTTATTGAAAATAAAATGATAAAACATTTTGAAATTTATTTTCCTTGAAAAGTACATTGGAAAATTATAAAAATAGAATTAAAATTAATTTAAAACATATATTGAGTAAAATATACTTTCCTCATTGAAAATTTATTTTTAGAATGTAAAATATTTTAGAAACCCATTTTCCTTTAAAATAACCCTGAAAACTCATTAAATATACTTCAAAAACCATTTAAAATAATTTTTAAACATAAAAAACCATTGAAATAATTTTATTTTGAAAATATTATTTAAACATATAAAGTATGTTTCAATGAATTAAGTGGTCCGGTCAGTGATGAATCCCATACATGATGTATGTCTAAAAAAATATAAATTTCACATTGCCTATAGAAGTCAAATGATCCTTAATCAGAAAGTGCTAAGACTATTACTTTTAGATACATTTTTCAAAAGGAAAAACATTGTTAATTTTTTTAATTTCATAATATATTATTTTTAATTTTTTTAAAACTATTTTTAGAAAACATGGTTTTGGAATAAAATAAATTTTGTACGAAAGAGAGAAATAAGAAAGAATTTTTGTAAAATAATTTTATTAATTATTATAAGTACCAAAGAGTGTAAAGGTGGTTACATTACATGATTATATCATGAATAACCATAGGATAATAAAGGACATGATAATTATTGAGATATGGATCATAAAATTTGATCAATTGAAGGATTATCATTATAATGCTAATAAATAATGAGATTTAAGAAATAAAATATTACCAATTTGATAACATTGATTCATAATCCACATGATATAATAAAATTAAATAAATATTATAATATCAAGAAAATAATTATATTCATGAAATTACATGTCAATGGAAAAATATATGCGTTTCATAAAATAATATAGGTTCAAAACATAACATTTTTCTAAAAGAATTAAAAAAAAATTAGCTAAGAAATTTTGTAACTATTAAAATATAAATCCCATGTAAGATATATATTCAAATCGATATGTAAATAATAATAAATTACTGGAGAATCATCATAATATAAATTTATGGGTAGTGTATGCACCACATAGAATAAAGATATGTTGTATACAACAAGTGTCTCTCAAAAGTAAAACATGCGACCGAAATCCCTTACCTTAAGTCTTTACTCATGTCGTACTTATAAAGAAATCATGTATAATAAACAAATTTTTCTTCTAAATTTAACTAAGATACATATTCATATATATATATTATCATATATTATTTAATTATGACTTTATATTACACAAATTTTAACAATTCCATGTTAAATATACTTTTCTGGTAATAATCGCTTTGTTTTTGATAAATGTTTTAATTCATTATATTTTTGGTTATCTTACCATAATAATGATTTAATGATATAAATATTTATAATATATATATTTATATATATTATATGTTTATTATGTATATGGATTCATAATAATCTACAAAATATATAATTAGGAAATGAAAAACACCATTCATAGAGACACTAGGTCGTACGTACACATCAATATTGAATCAATTTCCTTTTAAAATGGAATAAAATAAAATTATATTATAATTTATCATGAAAAAATAATTTTCATATAATATATATGAAATATTTATATAATAATAATCATATTTACATTCCATGAAATTTTTTAATGAATCATATCCCTTTGCAAGACGATTGTCTCCATACAGATGAATGACGTTTTTGTATTATCACAAAATAGATATCCTGAATATATGTGTGATATAACAATTAAGTAATCATAATAAAATCATAAATATCCTAAATAAATTATTTAAATATTATTTCCATCATTATTTCCAACATTTATAGCTTTTAATTGAAAAATGATTGACATCAGTTTGTGAGGCGGTAGTACTTCTTACACACGAATGATAATTTCATATCCCACTTGATGGAGGTGTGTATTTGTAGGTCATAAACTTAACATAACAAAATATTATTAAATTACTGATACTTATGTTATCATATAAGAATTATATAAATTTCATTCAAGTAATTTTAGGAAGAAATAAAATAAAAACATTCGTTGATTAATGCTACATCTTCTTTGGGAATCACTTTTTTTCACCAATGGACTTCCTAGGTTGGATTTATGCCCAAATTAATGATTATACGATGATATTAGTGAATTAGGTAATTTATATTTATAGGTATTGATCTATAAAAAGGGATTTATATATCTGAAGATATGGGAAGAGGGGGTGGACATCTATAAGTGAGGTGAGTGAAAAACATGTAAATCTTTGAAAAATAGAATTCTGACCACATTTTGAAAATTTAAAAAGTGTAAAAAATGGATAAAATTAGAAAATTATAAATTTAAACGTTGAATTATTCCATAAATTGGGGTTTCTGATAGGTTTTGGGCTATTTTTCAGCTTATATTCTTTGTTTAACTTCTAACTAATATTGTTTTTACCTTAGTCAGTGTAATAAATTTCAATTTCATTCACTAATCACTTTGGTAAAAAACTAAGTTGTATTTTTTATAAATTATAAATTATTATTTTTCAAAATATTCAATCCTTTTTTTGAAATTCAGTTCATGTAATTTGAATAAAGTAATTTAAATTTATGCCCTTAAATGTGTCATGAAATTGGGTTTTTGATGAAAAAAATATCAAATGTTTACAATTTTTTTATATTCAATTTCATTATGAAATTAATTAAAATGTACAAAATTAGATTAATTGATTTTAATTGAATTATTTATACTTTAAAAAAAAATTTAAAAAAACTTTATAAATAAATTAAACAAAAATGCGAGTTTCAATTAAAAATCATTATTTTCCAATATTTATAAAAATGAATCTTTTCAGAAAAGTCCAAATAATCCATAAAAAGATCATTTTGATATTATAATTTAAAAAATTAAAGTATTTTTTAAAAATTAAATTTATAAAAGGGGAAAAAATTTTAAAATGTGTGAACCATTGAAATGATGTAAAACTATCTTTTCAAATAACATTTCCGTTTGTGTGGAAATTTGGATTTTGTTTTATATCATTCCTTGAAAAAAATATGATGAATGTCAAATATGTGGTTTAATAATATATATATATATATTAAAACCATTCATCAAAATTGTTTTTTAATTAATTGATATCAAATAAGTTTCATAATAGAAAAATATTTTTTCAGAACATGAATATCATTATTTTCAAAATAATATTATTTTCATTTATAATTAATTGATCAAAAAAATAATTTTCTAAATATTCATAACAAATATTGTAATAATTTATTTAAACCTTTCATACCAAATATTCTAATATCTAGGTGATAGGTATAATATTATTTTTATTATATTTCACTTATTCTTTAAAATACGGTGTTACGTGGAAAAAAAGCTTAGCTCAATGTTGCGTGTAATGAAATATAAATTTTGTATCAATATAACATTAGGAAAAAATAGTGTTGTGTCTACCAAAGGATAAAATAAATGTTTTTATATCACAATATTAACTTTATGTTTCATGTAAACTATGATTAACTTGGTGTAGCCTACAACACAATCCATCTAGTATTTTTAAATTATTACAAAAAATCATTCAAAAAACACAGGGTTTTACATTTTACACCAGTTAAAATAAATTTCTTTATAAAAATTATTCCTAATATTCAAAGAAATAATACTTGAATGTATCTTTCATAGAATCCCACATCATAAAAATGAATAATAAAACTTCCAATAAGAAGGAATGTTGGAAACCGAAAATTTACCCAAATTAATTCATAAATATGTTTCGACATAAGAGAAAATATGTGGAAATTGATGATTTTTACAATGGAGAAAATAATAAATAATTATAGATAATAATATAGATCACTGATCACAATAATGTGGTTGATTCATATAATTTTAAAAATCACAACCCCATAAAACAAAGAGGCATGGAAAAGGAAATATGCTATCAAAAAAATTATGATTACATTAAAACATTTTATTCCAAGATAATTTTCCTAATGATGGAGTTAATTTAGGAGAAGATATAATTAATTAATTCCATAACTATATCAACCTTTGGTTGTGGTTTGATTAGTTTCACCTATATTTATTACTCCATGAAAATAAGATGAATTTTTTATTATTGGGGAAATAATATATCATTAGATTCATAGAAAGAATGAAAATTAATTTCACATAACATTCATTATCATCAATTATAAATGGTTATAACATACTATAAAATATGAATAAATATTCATGTGGAGAAATAATATGTTAATATCTAAAACCACATTCAATTTTCAATATAAACCATTTAATAAATTATTGAAATTATTACCCTTTTGAATGATTAAAATCCAAAACATGGGAAAGATTTTGGGTAAATTTCTAAAAATTAACTTAACATTATTACCCCATATAACATAAAGTATATCATAATTTTCACAAAACCAACATGTGAATTACTTTATCATATAATCTCTTCAAACTTTTAAATAGTAATAATTAACATAAAAATAAATTAAAAAAATTATCATTATTTTAATAAATCCACAAATTATTAAATATGATCTATAGATCCAATACTTTTTTAAACACTATCAATTATATCATAGGCTGTTTTTGCAACAAAATATTTATCATTTCTGAGGTCATATATAATATCCTCTTAACTTTATTTAAATAAATCATCTTTATATCCAAATTAAACTCCATTTTCACATCATCAAGAACATATTAATGGTTACCTTCCCATAATTATTTTTTCAATAAAATATGACCTTTCCATTTAATTTTTTTGGGTCCACTAGTACCATTTGAAATATTTTTTAAAATTTTTAATGTGAATATTGTACAAACAATCATCCCATATTTTATTATTCATATAATATAATCCTTGAAATCATATACATTAATACTTTTTTCATTCTACATATTCCTTGATACATTATCTTGTCTTAATCTTCTTATTACATTATACTACATTTCCTTCATAATTCATTTTTAGTCTCTTCATCGTAAAAAATATAACCAATACTCACACCACATTAGATATTCTCTCTGAGATCTTTCCAATTTGGAAATAAATTTTCATAATTCCAACACTTTTCAACATTTGATGAATTGAACAATAAATGATACCTTATGGAGTCTATTATTATCATCCATTATGTTAGTTGATCTTTTAATTTTATCTTTATAGTTACTTTCTTTATACAATTATTTAATACAATCAAAACATCTATATATTCCTCTAAGAAATCCACATAAGTGTTTTATCCCACATTCTCAATAGACAAAATGAATCTTCAATCCTCCGTGGTCTCCATTATATGACTTCTCAGAAAAATCATTCCTTATCTCATTTGGTGAGTTTGAGAGTTGATTAAGGTACAATTTATTAATCATGATCCTATAAAACTAATTAGGATTGATAAAAACATACATCACTCAAGTAATAATCCAATTTGACAAATCATTAGAAAATTTTCAATCCCATTGAATTATAATTCAATTCCATCTAGTTCCCCCCACGGAATAAAAGAAAAAAGAACAGTGTGAGAAACTACAATCATAATATAAAACCAAAAAACCCTAAAAAGTCACTTATATGATGTCTAAATCATGAAAATATATTTAATCTAAGACACATTATGTTTATTACAGGTCATTCAATGGAATAATCTATTTATATCATTCTTTATGGTTTGTAAAGAGTTGGTGCATTAAAAAAGAATATCCCCCAGGAGTGTCAAACCATGTGTATTGCTAGGCTCATTTTTGTGCACTAATTCCTAACCAAGTATATATATCAAAATAGTGTTTATGGGTTTGTCACACCGAGGTAAATTTTTTCTAGAGCCATAACCAGTTGTAGTATCCAATTAGGGATGTAATATATTAGAAACCAGTCACTCTATCCTTTAACAAAATTCGAAGATATTTTCATATACTTTGAATAATCCTTATACATATCCATTAAGATATCCCAAGATATATCCTTATAAATATACCTATGGATATCACTAATGTTTTCTTATCATTTTTTCCAAAGTATAACTAATAATATTATTTCATACCAACTATAGAGATATTAGATTATCTTACCATGATATTAAATATTTTTAGATGAATATGCATTACTGGTTATAAACACATTCTTGAGGACTGTAATTGTTTTGTGCCTTTAGAGACATGGGTACACAATATTCTAACTTGGTGAATGATCTTCACTATCTCCTATAAATATCTTCCGTTTTAGTACTCTTTATAAGAATTCCCTACTTAAAACCTTTCATCCTAACCTAGGGAAAAGAAACATATGAAAGGGTGAGATCAAAGGCTCATTAATTAAAAATAAGGAATATATATAACAGGTAAATAATCACAAGGTTATGAAACATAATAATAAATTTGGAAAACCATATCCTGCATATCAAATATCATATATTTGAATCAGTCCATAAATATTTGAATCTCATAATACATGATTCATAGTAATATAAATGAACATGATCCATTAGAATATAAGTCCTGGAATTTATGGGATTCACATAATCAGAGATAATAATTACCTTATTTTTCATGGATCACTACCAATACCACCATAGTAGATAAAATCCTTTTACCTAGCTAAGTTCACTTCTCGTTCCATCCTAGTATTACTGAACCGAGTTCACTCCCCCTTCAAGGCGTGTATTACTAAACCGAGTTCACTCCCCATTCTAGACCTATAATACCAAACCAAGTAAAATCCCTATTCAATTCTTGTATTATTGAACAGAGTTTACTCATCATCCTATTCCGATCTATCTAAATAGATATAAATCTTTACCCATTGCATTGGAGGGAGATATAGCTCCCACGAATATCAAAACAAAAACCATATTTATGTGTAACGTAATATCATTAAAATTAATCACATCATAACCAATGAAGTGAAATTGGTATCATAAATATTTCATGACATCATAACATATGGAACAAGATATATATCATAATCCTTTAATTATATAATAACCCATAAAAGGAAACGGGTTTTCATAGATGTTTTACTATGGTTCAACTTGTGGGATATAAATGGGATTCATAAACTTTATACCATGACAATATAAACCATCTATAGAAATAATATTAATGGTATCCCTACATTATATCCCTATAGAAACAAAAACTACATCTTTGGATGACATCTTAGATAGAGATGGAATTTGAAAGATAATATGGAATATTTCTTATGGAAAATAACATTTATATGAAAATCAATTTCATAAAATTATTTCAAAATCCTTTCTATTGAAAATAACATTGGAAACATATTAATAAATCTTTTAAAATTAATTGGAAAAATTTCATGATGAAAATATAATTTCCCCTTTTAAAATTTATTTTCAAAACGTATGGTATTTTGAAAAACACTTTCCTTGAAAATAATATTGAAATCTTATAATGGTTTCTTGAAAAACATTTTAAAAAACATTTTAAACATAAAAAACATTTGAAATGCGTTTTTTTAAACTATTATAAAATACATATAAATGAATCTTCAACTAATTTAGTGTTCATGATGGTGGATACTTCTGTAAAAAACATATAAGATACACCAAAGACTACTTTCACATTATTGGTACAAGTTTAATGTTCCTTGATGAGAAAATGAAAATAAAATAAATTTTAAATAAAATTTTAAAAAGAAAAAAATGTGGGTAAAAATGACTTTTAAAAATCATTGGAGAATATCAAAACATTTTTATGAAAAACATTTTAGAAAATATGGTTTTGAAATAAAATAGGTTTCCGGACAAAGTTAAAATGAAAGTCATATTTTCATATAAAAAATTAATTACATTAAGTACCTAGGATTGTGAAAATAGTACCATTACATTAATATATCATGAATAAATAGATTATTATAAATATCATGGGAATTATTTAATGATGTATCATAATACTACATCATGGGAAGAATAATCATAATAAACACATATAAAAGATGAGATTGTAGCAAACAACTCTTCCCACTTTGAAAACATTGAATTATAATAACCATTAGAGAATAAAGCTACATAAAGCATAAAATATAATTAAAATATGGATCTTTATAATATAACATATCAATGGGTTTGAATATAAACATTAAAAAATAATATTTGAGTATAACATAGAATGTGTCTCAATGAAGGTAAATTGAGACAAAATTCCCTTACGAGTTTAGTAAATTTTGAACTGTAAACCCCATGAATTAGATATATTGAAATGGGTATATAAATACCCATAAATTTTTGGAGAATAATAATAAAATACAATTATGGAATATATATTCCACATAGAAGTAAATTTTGTTGAATTTTTCAAGTGTCTCTCAAAATTTAAAAGTAAGAACAAAATCCATTACATTAAGTCTGGACTCTCAACATACTAATGCAACACTCATGTATAATAAACATATGTTTATTAAAAATATATAAAAGAACCATATTAATATATATAGTACCATATATTATTTACTTATTACATTAAATTACTTTTATTTTAACAATTCCATGTAAAAATTACGTTTCACATAATAACAACTTTGTTTTTCAAAATTATTTTGATTCATTATATTTTTTTTCGTACGATAATAATTATTTCTTCATATCCATATCTTTAACCAAGATATAATTTATATATATATTTATTATATATGTTTTTTTATAATAATATATAAAATATATAAATAGGAAATGAAATACACCGTTCTTAGAGATGGTAGGTCGTACGAACACAAGAACATTGTTTCCATTTATTTTTTGAATTGAACGAAATAAAATTATAGGATATATTATAATTAAATAATAATAATTAATTAATTTATATAAAATATTATTATTAAAAACATTCGTAATACATTCCATTTATGTTGTGAATGAATCACATTAGTTTGTGAGGTGGTAGTCAGCGGTAGTCACGAACAACATTCTCTTACTCCAAAAAATGAAAATAATAAGGGTATTTTTTATTTAAAAATTAAATAATCATAATAAAATAAGAAAAATAATAATTTTCATATATAAAAACTACTTCCGTCATTATTTCCATCCTTTATAGGTGTTGATGGAGAAATGAAAAAAATCGGTTTTCGAGGGGGTAATCCACCTTTCACTCGATCAATGATTTCTTAACCCATTTGATTCAAGTGTGAATGGTTGTAGGTATTACCCTTATAATTAAAATATATATTTCTTTTTAAGAAACATAGAATATTATTTAACCATTATATAAAAATTAATGAATTGGTTTTTGGAAGAAATAAAACAAAAAACATTGTTGATGAAAGTTGACTCTTCTTTAGGTATCTTCTTTTAATTTTTACAAAAGGCATTACTTAGTTGGATATCTACCCATGTTAAGTCTAATAGTTTGAGGGGGGATTTTTTATTATTTTTGGACTTTTATTTTATTATAATATGGTCTTTATAGGTGTGAAGATAGGGGGAGATATGATTGCCTTTTATAAGGATGGTGAGTGGTAGACTTATACATTTTTGAAAGAGAGAATTCCTACAACATTTTTCACATAAAAAAATTGTAACAAATAGAATAAAAAATATAATTTTATATTATAATGTATAAATATTTCAATAAAATGTTTTTTTACATGTTTTGCGAAATTTTTAAAACTTATATTATATGTCTAACCTCTAAGTAGTATTTCTTTTACCATAATCATTTTAATTAATTTTAGTTTAATTTAATAAAAACATTGGAAAACAATTAAATTATCCTCATAATAAATAATAAATTACCATGATTTAAAATATTTAATTAATTATTACAAATTCAATTCATATCAGTTGAAAATATTTATATAAAATTAATCTCACAGACGTATCGAGAAAGCGGATTTTAAATAAAAATGATTTAATGTTTAGAATGTTTTTACGTTCAATTTCAATATGAAATTAGTTCAAATGACCTATGTTTTTTATAAGATATGTATAATAGAATTAATTATAATTTAATATCAATTTAAATAGTAATTAACCTTTATAATCAAATTAAAAAAATATGCGGTTTTCAATTAAACCTTTTTATTTTACACAATTCCTAAAAATTCACTCTCTTATAAAAAGGCACAAAAAATAATTCTAAAATAATTTGGAATTTAAGATTAAAAATGGAGTTTATTTTTTGAAATATAATTTATAGAAGTTACTAAAATTATTTTTAAAATTATTGGTCCATTAAATTGCCGTGATACCACCATTTTGAAAAATACACCTTTTTATGTATAAGTTTTGATTTTTTATTATCTCATTCCATTAAAACACATAATACGAATGTCAAATAGTTGATTGGATATAATATATATATATATATGTATATATATTAAATTCATTCATCAAAAGTTTTTTAAAATTTATTGAGATAAAAACTGTTTGTCCATAGAAACATAGTTTTTTCAGTAAAACAATTTCATTATTTTCAAATTGTTTTTATTTCATTTTTAATAATTTTTTATCAAAGATTTCATTTTTATAAACACGAATAAACCATATTTTAAAAATTTATAAAATCCTTTTCATACCCTCAATTATAAATTTAGGTGACAACTATAATAATATTTTAATAATATGACATGTTTTCATTCAAATTCAAAGTTTCTTGTAACCCAAGATAATTAGAATACTGTGTATAACACAATATAAACATGGTATTGTATATAACACAAGAAAAACTCTTCATTTCATGTACTAAATGATAAATTGAGTATTTTATGTATCATAATATTATGTTATTATTGTGTATATAGAAAAAATAACTTGGTGTAGCATACAATGCAAGACATCAAATAATTTTACTTTATATGAAAAAATTAATTCATTGGAACTCGATGTCTTACATTATGACATCTGAATCTGAGGGATTTACATCATCCATAGGATCCTCATTAACAAAAATAGGATTATCAATTGCCAAAGGGGTTATATCAACATCTCTTTAGAGAGGAATGATGGTCAAGGATGAAGAGAGTTTTGGGATTTAGATAAATAGATCACAAAAAACCAAAATAGGGATCTAATCGATTATATATTCACTCTTAAATATCATCATGAAATGAATATATAGATCATGACCATACCATGAAATCCAATTTTTACTCCTCAATGGTGTAAAATTCATTGAAATATTTAATGAACAGAAAAAATCCATAAATAATTCATCATATGATTCATAACTGATGTAATTCATGTAAATCATGTCATTATCCCATGCACTCAAACCCTATATAATATAATTGTCATATAATAAGATAGGATACAATAGAAGCATATCCCGATTCATTAAATTACAAGTATATCTTATCATAAGGTATAAATCATATGAATATTATAGTTTATACCATGGGTATATCATAAAATATGATATTACCTTATTTTCTTTCATATCAATCAATCTACCACTTGCACTAAAATCAGAAATGGAGTTTATAAATAAACACAAATCTTTGTGAATCCATCAAAAAAACTGTTATAAATGGTTTACTAATATCTATTAACTTTATAAAAGAATTTTTTTAAAACATAATCATTATATTAACACAAAATATATGATTATACATTTACTAGAATCATTTTTTTAGATTTTATGACCTATAACCAACTAATTTTTACATTATATTACATGGAGATATTCAAATAACTTATTTGTAAGCACTTGAACATAAAAAATAATGTAATATTGCGTCTTTAGACTAGAATTCACTTTCTTCCCTCCCAAATACCTTTTAGGTTTAGAATTTTTGAAATTTCAGTTAGAAATATGAAATTGAAAATACCTACATTATAAGGGGGGACTTCCACTCAGTATCCATTTTTCTGATAATATTTAACTTAAAAAATGAATCATGTTATATTTTTAAGAACAATATTCATGTCTTTCAAAATCAAATTTTTTTACTCATCCTTTGCCCCTATGAATTTTTTTAGAAACATTAGATGAGGAAAAATGATAAGTTATTTGTATAAAAGTGAGAAATATTATTTTTTAGTGAAAAACATGAAAAACATAAAATTTTTAACTTTCTTCACAATAATTTTTGATTATATAATGTAAATCAGATCCACAAGAAAGAAAATTACTTTTTACTCAGTAAAAATATTTAAAACCCATCTTAATAAATTAGAAAACTGTGTTTCCAGCTATGTTAATTATATTTGTATCACATAATAACTCAAATTATAGATTAATAGAGTACACGTAAACACGTAAGATAAAATTTCCCATTTTAATCCATCTTATTTCCTTAAATGATAGTGAAAATTTACCAATGCAGTGGAGATTTATATCGGGCTAACCAACCAAACAAGTCGTATCAGGCTTAACCATCATATAATTTTTATCCAGATCATCAGCCATATATGTTGTATGAGTATCACCCATCGTAATCCTTAATTATTAAGTCCCAGGTCTTACATAAAACATTTTAAACCTGAACCATTTCATTAAAAACCCTTGAAAAACACTTTTGAACCCATATGAATAACACTTTCAGATACCTAAACACCATTTCCTTTTGAAAACCGATTTTCAAAAATAAAGGTAATAAAAATAATTTTTTTTGTGGTGGGAAAACCAATGATGATTTATAAGTTAAAATTGAAAATTCATTTTTTATTTTTCTAAATAAAATAAAAACATACTATATAAAATAAGTAATAATATTCCTATTGAAAACATTTGATATAAAATAAATAGAGAAGAAAATATAATTTATAATTCATTTATGTATATATAAATAAAATAATAAAATAATTTTAATAATATGAAAATGAAATAAAAATATTTTGAAAAATTAATATTTAAAACATTTGAAATTAGGTTTTAAGGTAAAGTGACCCTTACCTTGAGTCTAAATCACCATATACATTCTTTATCTTTGGGAATAATAAAATAATTTTAATTATTTAATTTCTTGAAAACACTTTCAACATTTATTATTAATTTTAATTTTTTATTACCATGTTATTTTTATTTCATAATCAATTAAGTTAGCTTCAGATGTTTTTTTAACATTTATCTTATATGTCAAAAATGACTTCTGTAGGTTGACTACAGTAAAATGGATAATTATTATACTATTTATAAAATAAAAACCATGATATAATTATAAAATTTATACATTATATATATTTTTATAATTAATCATATTTGGTGGTTTTGGAAAATAAATTAAATTTCACTCATGGATATGGTAGTCTATACGTATACATGAGTAACATTTCCATTTATCAATGACCATGAGGGAAAGAAGTTAACAAATTTTTTATCTTTTTGTAATGATTATTATATCATAAATATAATATAATCTCTTTAAATACACATATAAATGAAAATTTTTTATTATAATTATCCTATTAGTTCCTTAAATCCACTTATACATGAAATCCATGAGACGTAGTGATAAGAAATAAAATTCATCGGTTCACGTGGTGGTGGTTTTGACCCATTCAAGTGAGATATTTTTATGTATCATTATATGGTAAAGAACAAAGTAAAATATTTATTTAAAATTTAAAAATTATATTTTATTTCATATATATTATATTACATTATTTTGATCTACTAATATAACCATATATATAATTTGGTGAAGAAAATTGAAATATATCGTCTCACGAGGTGGTAGTCGACACGTACACATGAGAGATGTTTTTAATTTTTGTTACATTGTTATGCAGATAAAAAATGGTTTTAAAATAAAAGTAATTATATTAATTTAAATGGAAGATAATTATATTATTCAAAAATGGATGAATAATATTTTAAGTATGTAGAAGAAGAAATAAAACAAAAAAATTCAAGTAAATGCTATAACTATTCTTTGGAAAAACACTTTTTCTTAAAACCTTATGACATCAAAATTTGGTATAATTCCCAAAATAATACAAATAAAATGTGGGGAGGCATTTGTGGAATGAGTTTTTGTTTTTAGTGGTTTAAAACAATTTATCATGGAGCGTTGAGTTTAGAGGAGAGGGGTTTTGTTTTGTTGGTGAGGGGGAGGACACACATTCTATTTTTCAAAATACATAAATTTTTTTATTTCATTTTCATGAAAGTGTACCATAAATAAGTTAAATTTGGATATTAGGTTATAATTCTCTAAATACATACATAAAACTATAATTAATAATAAATTTCATGGTCTTATCACTTAACCAAGGTTAACCCGATTTACCCTTTTACTATGGGAATTCATTTTATTTTTCTGAAGATGCTATTCATAATAAAAAAATATATTGTACTCATTAATTAATTTGGAAAAAACTATTAAAATTAAGGAATCATTTTTTTTAAATTTTATTTATATATAATGTATAGTTTAATATAAAATTAACCCAGAAAAAGGTGATGAAAAATCGTTTTCTGGGAATTTTGTATTCTTAAGTATAATTTTTTCCATAACAAAATGAATTATTGAATTAATTAAAAAAATTAATCAGATCATAATATATATGTACTAATGTTACTTTGAAAACAATCTAGATATTTTAAATTTCTAAATTCTTGAAATAAAATAGATGTTTTCAATAAAAATATGTATTTTCACTATACATTCAAATATTCACCCAAATATAATTTTGATATGATGAATTAAAAATTAATATCCTTTTTGAAAAATTAAAATTATAAAATTTATAAGTCATATCTATAAATAAAACAATATAATGTTTGAAAAACAGATTTGTTATAAATTAATCCTTTTTTCCTTTAGCTAATTACTTTTTCTAAGATTCATATAATGAATATAATAACATAAAATATAATTAGTTAATATAAATAACACATTAAAAATAATTATTTTAACATTACATGGGTTTTCACATCATTCTCCCATTTTGGAAATTGTATCCCCAATATGTTATTTTTTATTTGAAAAATGGGGATATATTTTTTATAATGTGTTTCCCGATTCCCATATGTCTTCTTCTATCATAAGGTTTTTAGAAAAGTACTTAAACTGTTAAATAAGTTTATTACAAAACACTTTCTCTATTTGTACAATATTTTGAACATTAAATTACTCATAAGAATGTTTTTCTTCCCATTGAACTATTTTAGGGCTTAAAACATTAAATGCATGTAAAAAATATTTTCATAGTAAGGAAATATGAAATACATTATGTTAATAAGATAAAAATAGAATAAATTTCCCTTGGTAGGATAGTAATGAAATTTTTTCTAGGATTTCATAAGTTCCAATGAACTAAAGACTTTACATTCCCTTTTTACCAAAATACATAACACTTATCAAAAGAGATATTTTATGCAAAAATTTGATCACCCACATCAAATGAAATTAATTTACTCCAATAATTTCTTAAGTAATTTTTTTACTCTAAGCTTTTATCATGTGATTCTTAATCATCTTAACACTCTTAATCAATTCAACTAACAACTATGGTCCCTAAAACATTTATTATCCTACTTCCTCCCCATAAACTATATTTTCACATTTTTTTCCATACAATGCATTAAAAATATACTATATTTATTCTAGAATGAAAAATATTTTATATGAAAATTAAACTAATGAATTATGTAGATCCCAAATTCTATAGTAATGTGTCGAAAAATTGTGAATAATGTATTTCAAATCCAAAATAATTAACTCTATATATCCATCGTATTGATGATGAAAAGCAATGTTGTATGTTGATTTAGGACCCAATTACTGTTAAAGGAAATTCCAAAAAGTTATGTAAAACTAGGATCATGTTTTTATTTAATAGACGAAGAAACTCCATGTAATCAAACTATCTCGTTGATATAGAGTCATGAAAGATGATCTAAAGACATTTTATCTTAAATAATAATTAAATGTGAGGATTTAGTCAATCGATAAATAATAAAAATAAATAAATTATTACATAGAAAAATATTTGAAAATCCCACCATGAAATTCATGGATATATATTCTTATTTCCACTATTTAACTAGAAAATGATGAAGAACCGCTTTCAATAATTGTCATTAAACTTTTTTATTTTGATAAGTCGATCAGTTTATGGTAAAATATGTAATAACATTATTAATTCTATCCCTCCAATAATACTCTTAATGGTATCTTATATCTACAAACATCATGTAAACACATAACATAGGGAATTTTTATCTTCATAAAGCAATTTCTTTTTCAACTGGGTGATTGATCGAGCACAAAATCATTTTCCAAATCCCAAATCACCATCTCGATCAATTAAAGTTTTAGATAACTCACCTCTATTTACAATTTAAAAATTTTATTTCAAAACAAAGTATTCATTGTTATACTGGATAATTAATTTAGACAATTAAGAATACAATAAAACCTAAAACAAAATAGAGGATGTTATTTTACACACAATTGATAAGAAAATATTCCTAAATTTACAAACCAAAGGATCATGTTCTAAATTTATCATGGTTAATGATATATTTTATTTATGACAAAAATCATCAAATGCATTGTTTTATTTTCATAGACTGTAATTAATCATGAAATCATAGTCCTTTATTAGCTTTATTCATCTTCTCTTACTCATGTTCAACTACTTCTAAGTAAATACATAATTTATACTTTTTAGATCCATTTATATTTTAGATTTTACTCTACGTAAATTATTCCTATGATTTTTTTAAATAAAAAACAGAAATATTTAGTTCTATATCATTGGTTTGATAATATATTTAATGAAATTATGACTGATGTAAATCGAAATAATTACTTGGTTAGTATACATTAGAACACAAACAAGTCCATTCAAAGGGGCATCACTGTAGTTGAAAATATCACCTTCCTATATGGAAGATCTAAAACTATAGCATTCACCAATCTTCATTTATGATCCTTGAAATAATCAATACACTCTTTCATCTATTTTAATTTAATTATATTTTTATTTAACATATTTAGTGGGCTTGATAATAGATAAAAAGATTCCACAAAACCCTAACAGTAACCCAATGATTTATAAAAAAATGCTAACCTATATTTTTTTGACTTTTCCATTCCTCAACGACATTAGTATTAATAGGTAAAATAGTTATGTCATATTTAGAAACAATATAATATAGTAATGAAATCTACTTTAACCAAAATTCATATTTTATAAATTTACACATCAATTATTTTATTTTATGGCCTTATGAATATTTCATTAAGTGTATTTTTTGATCCTCATGAATTTGAAAATATACTAAAATATCATCAATAAAAATAACCAAACTTTTTTCTAAATAATGATGTAGACTCTTTTAAAAAGGTCCATGAATATATATGGTACATTAGATAATCCAAATTGAATAAAAACCGACTATAAATACACATATCTAGTTTAGAATTCCATCTTTGGATCCTCCACCTTCAACTGATGGTATCCTAACCTAAGATCAATCTTTAAAAAATACTACTCTATCATGGTCAAATCAAAAAAAATTATCGATATGAGGTACAAGATACATGTTCTTAACATTTATGTTATTTAGAGATCTATAATCAATGAAACACCTCATTTAACCATTATTATTTACTAAAAAATAAATATAATCCCCCCATTGTTATTTTCAGGGAATAATTAAACCTTTATCAAATAACTATAAAAACATCCCGTTAAATTCCAAATGTTCTAATTCATCAATTCAATAAAGGATATTTGAAATTTGTTTAAAATCACTCACTAATAAATCGTATAACAAACTTTCCAATCATGAATAAAAGAAAATAAATCATTAGGAAATACATCCATATATTCAGTTTTAAATAATATTTTTTTGAAAACATTTTCTAGGTAACATTCGTTGTTATATTCCATTAATTTAAAAGGTTCTACATATTTTATCAAATGTATGAATATATTTAAAATTAATTTATTAGATCTTTAGTATATATTATCATGATAAATATAATCCAATATATACTAATAATAACATCAAACAACACTATGGGAAATTCAAAAATATTTTTAGAAAAAACATCCAATTGATAATAATAGTATGATTACTGTAAATCTTTTTTTCATTAATAATTTCACCAAAATTTTCCTCCATAAGTTACATATTCTTTTCATGAGGTGATATTCCAATGATACATAAAAGTTTCTTATAAATGATGAAATTTTAATATGCAACATCAAATAGGGAATCAACATAATTAAAAAAAATAAGTAATGTACCTGTCACCAATTATTTAGATGGCATAACATTTACCGTAGTTGTAGAAAATGATTTTCCACACCGTTTTTCTTTTTATAACAATTATTTCTAGCTTTTGTAACAAAATTTGGACCCAAATTCGCATAATGCAACAACTTATTACAATTAAAAAATATCAACATTGGATTCATATTTGTTACCCCATTCTTATATTGGATATGAATTTATTTTTTAATCATAATACATAGGACCAAATTTCCACACCAGTAACACTTCCCTAATCATATCAACCATTCCATGAAATGTTTTTACATTACCTTGAATAATCACGGGGATTATCTGAAAATTCAATATTTGAAAAATTATCTATTTATTTCCACATTAACTGCTTCTTACTCTTGTTATCTCGAGGAATATAAGTGTAATTAAACATGATATCAATATTATCAGCAGATAAAATATCTTTCCCATAAATTTTAAATTCTCATGCAGAAAATTATTTTCAAAAAATTTATTTTAATACGTAGAAAAATATATAAAATTCTATATCTTGTTTTCTTGTATAATTTTTCAGGCCAAACTATTAAAATTTTATTTATACATTATTAACGAATCATTCTCGTATTCCTTTAATTAAAATAATTATTTTACTTTTCAGATTCAAATTATCTTAGAGAAATTTTTCTCTAGAAAAATATTTTTAAATATATCTCACTCCATTGGATTAGGCTCATTGCTCTCTCTCTATTTTTCTTAACCAATGATCACCATCAAGGAAGTTCACCTTTAAAATGGTAATTACCAAGATTTAACTTATTTCATTCTAAACATCCTATGATATAAAATATATTTTACCACAAATTGAATCATCCTTAAAATACTACTATAATTTATGTTTCAATAAAATCATGAGGGTATTGATTCTTAATATTCTATACATTGTACATGTTCTTCCATAGAAAATATTGTAGCTTACATGTATTATGACAAAATTGATAGCATGTGTCAAATAATTCATCTTTAAAAAATAATACCTATCCATAATTCTAAACTTTATAGGATGCTATTTTTAAAGGATGTTATCCTACTGAGGACATCCTACTTTGAAAATCCTATTTCCTTTATGGAAAATCAATCTGAACAGACATATTTTTAATGAAGAAACACTGTAATATTCAAATTCTATATAGGAATATCAATAAATTAAATTCTTTTAAGGTTACATAATTACATTATAATAACCTATAAATATATTTAAAACATAAATCTGATAAAAGATATAAGGACCCAACCATAAAAATATACATGATCTAGTATCTTTAGACAAGAGTTCACTTTCATTGATTACGAAAGACCTTTTATTTATATAGTTTTATATAATTATGGAATAACTCTTTAATAAGAAACCCATACATTATAAAGTGGACACATCCACTCAGTATCCTTTTCCCACAATAAAAAATATTAAATATAAAAAAATATTTTAATTTCATTAAAACTGATAATTACTTTAAACATGACTTCTTCTTTGTTTTTACCTGGAATTAAAACCTATAAAAACATTAAAAAATGTTGTATGAGCACAAAAAATCAGTAAGGGGAATAAAATTTAGATATATTTTAGTCAGGTGAAAAACATGAAAACCCATAAACTATTTACCTTTTTCACAATAATCAATTACCTCATAAAATAAATCTTATATACATAAAAACATGCATTTTAATAAATGAAATCCTTTGAAATGTATTCTAAGAAAATATAACCCTTTATATAAAAGATATAGAATTATATTTGTAACCCATTCTCACTCATGTTATACATAGTTGGAGTTTAGTTAAATCAATAGGATAAACCAACCTATTTAACTTCCTCATTCTTTCCTCTTGAACATAATGAACACTAACCCATGCATTTGAGAGTTATATCAATTTTACCAATCAAATAAGCTTATTAGGCTCACCCATCATAGAAGATATATCAAGATCACATATCATATAAGATATATTAGGCTCACTTATCATCATATAAAATGATAATAGACCATATCATGAATGAATTTTTTTTAATATTTCACATTTTCATTATAAAAACCATGAAAAACTATTTTGAACCTATTTTCAAGACAATTTCAGATATCAAAATACCCATTCCTTTTGTCTGCTAATTTTTAAAACTAAAATATTCTAAAAAAGGAAAAGGGGGGTTTTATTTTAAAAAAACAAAATCTTATAAATAAATTGAAATATAAAAAATGGATGTGGTCATGGAAGAAGATATTTATTCTCTATACATTAAAATATGATACTCATTTTCCTTTTATAAATAAAGTCAATACATTTCATTAATATACATAAAAATATTCTTTTTGAAAATGGTTGAAAAAAATATTCAATATATAAACATTGAAACTAAAATATTTCCATATAAATATATTTAAAAAATAATTTTAATAATATATATATGGAAAAAATATTTAGAAATGTATTTTATAAAAAAACATTCAGAAATATGTTTTAAGGTAATGTGTCCCATACCTTGATTCTGAATCAATACATACACTATTTATAATCTTCAAAATTAAAATTAGGTTAAATATTAAATTTATTAATAACCTTTTTATCAATTTAAATAATTATTATTTTTATTTATCACCTTGACATATTAAACTGCTTAATCAAATAATTTCACACTAGATGTTTTGAGGAAATTCATAATGTATATACAAAATGACATAAGTAGGTTGACTATAGTAAAATGTTTCAAGATTATATAATTTCCATATTCTAAATCAATATATAATTAATTTTTTTATACATTAAGTTTACTTTTAATACAAAAAATGTATTTTTTTTATGAAAAATGAATTATGTCATGATCATGCGGATGATATGCCATTTATATACATGAGAAACGTTTAAATGTTTCAATGATCATGAGGTAAATAATGTGGTAATTATTTTATATTTGAAAATTTTTAATTATATCATAAATTTCATATTATTTACTAAAACATTACTATATATTAAATCCATGTGTAAAAAATAAAATATAACTATTCAAGAGGCTATAGTCTGCACATGCACACAAATAGTTTTTTTATTTTTATTTGGATTCAAAATAAAAAAGTAAAAAATATCTACCAATGAAGAATGAAATATATATAATATATATAATATTATTTGATTTTTATCCTTTATTACAATAATCTATAAGATTCTATGATGAAAAATGAAACACATCATCTAATGAGGTGGTAGTCTCCACGTACACAAGCACAATGTATTTATTATTCATTATATTATTATGTATATGAAAATGATTCTACCATTAAGATAATAACATTAATGTATATGTAATATAATTACGTTAGTATTTCTAAAAGATTGACTAATATTTAAAGGAGGTAGAAGAATAAATAAAACAAAAACATCCAGTTTAATGTTATACTTCTTCTTTAGAAAACCTCATTTGGATTAAACATTACTCCCTATAAGTTATATGAAATTAATAAATAAGTCAAGATGTTATTTTTACCTTCCATGAATTGAAGTTGATATCTCATGCCATTAGGTTGAAATAGAAATAATTGATTAAGTAACTGTCCATGGAGGTTTTTAGATGAGTTCATTTTAGGTATAAAAAGAATGATATATGAAGTATATATGATAATGACACAAATAATGAAACATACATAATGATTTTTCTAGAAAAATATATTATATTACATGGTGGGAATTTAAATTAGGTTTTTTCTATATTAACTGATTTCTCTCGGGGTTCGTTGATGTGTTTCTATAATAAAATTATTGAATTTAGGAAACCATTCTCAATTCATAGGAGAAAGTTCCTTATCGAGTCACAAACTATGTATATTTACAACTTAATTTAAATTATATATAAATTGAATGTTTATAGAAATATTATTCTAATTATTGAGGGTTAATAATGATTCCAATTATGTAAATCACATTAATTTAATCATCATTTATTAAAAATAATAAATGTGAATTCAATATTAAATAATTTATTTATTTATTTTTCGTTAATATAGTTTTTATTTATTTATTGAATTAACAATATATGTGATGTTTTTTATTTAAATAAATATTTATTATTCAAGGCTTGATATATATTGAGGATGAGTAATCAGACAAGTTAAGGGGCAAAATGGAAGGATATATTTTATTTTAAATAATTTCAATATACATGGATTTAGTTATTTAAGAAATTATATTTAAATATCTACATGTTTTTTGTATATTAATGAAATAATAATATTATTATTATTATTATTGTTTCAAATGGGGTTTACTTATAATAATTAAATTAGATTATGAAATTTTGTAATAACCAATTATATGACTTTAGTATATCACTAAAAAAATACCATTTCTAATGTTTAGGATTCGTTTTCACAAACATATTCTATCTAGATAAATCAATAATGTCTGGTGGTTGATCTCTTAAGAGAAATCTTCAGAATTGGTAATAATGATGCCCCTACTTTCTCTCACAACCAATAAAACTAGAAATAATTATTCATGGTCCAAAGGTTTTGGTTACAACTTGTGAAAAGCATCACTTAATGATACGATCTTCTACACTAGCATCATAATTTACATTGACGACGTTCCTTGGTTTTTGGATCATTTTCTGATACCCATAGAGGGATTATTCTTTTTATCCTCTTTCATAATGACAATATAATTATATTTTCATCTTATTCAAAAATGAAGAAATAATTATAAGTGAGTAAATTCCTATCTATATAAATTTGTTATAAATTAGTTGTGAAAATATCATATCTATATATTTTATGGGGTATCATTCATCCAGTTACATAGATTAAATATAGGGAAACTAAAGAAAAATATTTGTTGGGTATTGGCCCGACACCTTTCTATATGATACATATACATCAAGTTGTATCCAGCTAAGAACATATTAAATTATAATTATTTATTATTTTTTCATTTAAATTATAGATTTGTTTAGTTAGTTTTTCATTTTTATTTTTCATTATTAATATGAGAGTTAATTTAATATGATCATCTACCTATATATGAAATTGGAAAATCAATGAAAAGAAGAAGAATGATAAAATATTCCATCCATAGGTTCCACAGATTGTATATGGATAACAAAGATACACAAAAAGTATAGAAAATGTACATGTTGTGTTCCCATGGTCAACCACATTAGGAAAAGTTGTTAAAATCACGAGACATCTTATGGGAGGATAGTATGTATAATCATTACATCCCATTTATTTACCTTTAATTGGAATGTGACTTGATTGGGTTTCAAAATGGTTAGTTAATACAAAATGGTTAGGCCTCATGTGAATTAAAGAAGTCATGTGGTCTATGTATGTGAAATGTAATTAATACACACAACGTTATGAATTTCATCTGAGAAATATATTCTAGTTTTTAATACCAGGTGTGTTTCTATTATAAATTCCATGTAACAAATTAATATCCTACACAGAATGCACACCGAGTCCATCACTATGTAGTGTGGGTGGCTAGGGAAAGGAATAGACAATGTGTATCAAGATGTATACATCATGTAAATTTTACCCACTCATAGGGAGTACACAAACATACTAGATTTCCACGTAATTCAAAAAAATAAAGGGAAGTTAATTATAGAAAAAACAAACAACAAGGATTATATAAATATTAACATGTCATGTGATATATTTTTTCCCTAATGTATACAATATGTGATTTTCAATAGGTTATGAGGAATTAAATGCATAAATGAATTAATATTATTATTAATATTATTATATTACTATATGATGTGTACAGTACTCAGACATAATATTTACTTTACAATCATTAATATATGTACCCTTCATTAATAAAAAAAATATATCGTGGTGTCATATATTCCATACATACCTCAAAGTTTAATCTAAGGAACAACATTCCATGTAATATTAGGACATTTCATATAGGCATATATATCACGTTAGTACATAATACTTGACAGGGCACATATAAAGCAAAGTCACACCCTATACAGGTGATAGTACACACTAGGTAAAGAAAAATGTTTTACACAATATAGCATCTAGTACATGTCATGATATTAAATTCTGTTGATTATTTAAAACTAAAACAAAGGTGCACACCATGTCCCCTGTCAGTATATAGAACACAATATATAATTTTAAATTAAATTAAATTATTTAAAATTATAGAGAATTAGAATCTGAAAGACTATTTAGGTGGAAAATTAGGTATAATTATTTAATTAATTAAAAAAATATTTAATTTGAAAATTTGAAAATTTTTTCTAAACAAAGAATATATTGAACTCAATGTAATCTATTCTTAAATTATTATTTGTTTCATACATGGATGGAAATTATCTGGATTAAACTACATATTTTTTTTATTGATAATTAATTATTTTATCAAGGGTTTTAGGTAATTTTATCATTAAATTTAACATGATGATCTGCATATCATCCCTTCACCTTATTATGTACTAACATGAATTCCACAGTTACTTTTAAAAAACCCCAAACCTCTTGTTTCTCTCATTCGTGTGTTAGTGAAACTATGTATAGTATGGTTTACTAAGGAAGTATTAGATGGTTATAAACCAATTATTGGATAATTAGACCAATTACATACAAATTTAATGTGTGAAATTTTTTAACTCAAACCAAGACCATATGAAGTAATTATTCACAGAGGTTTATGAATTTTATTATATTTTTTCGGATAAACCAGCCAGAATACAAATACCACAATCAAGAAAAATATTTATTTTATTCTTTCTAGCTCATGGTTATTTATTTATTTTTGGGATACATATTTATTGTATGTATAAAGGTGACCACATAGAGTAAATAAATTAAAAATTATGAATGATGGAATAAAATAAATGCATTATGCCTAATATATTTTATAAAAAATGGTTAATTAATTATATAAAATATATATTATATTAACATGAATCAAAAATAATAAAAGTTTCGAATATTGTGAGTAAGATAAATAAAACCTATAAAGGAAGTATTTATACCCAAAAGCCTTCCATTATATGTGTAAAGAATGAAACTTTCGTTCAATGTACTTGTTAAGCCTCTATCATGGTGATTTCAATTATTGGGGAGTCCACTCAAGAGATCAATGGACAATAAATTCAGGTAGTTTTCTAGTATGTATATCTAAATACTATTATGTAATATTATATGGAATTAACACATGTTTCATTATGGGATATATATTCATTCAAGAATAATATCCATGAAATTGGATATTCTGAATCCAATTGTGAGGAATATTAATATTTGACAAAATGGTGGAAGAAGAATATATAAAATTTAGTACATAACACTTGCGGTAACCACAAAAAATTAATAACCCTCATAGTCTAGAATATAAAGTGTAATGTAATATTAACCCAACATTATCCTTTATATAGATATCATGGAATGAAAATATCCTCAATGATATGAAGTTTCAGAAGTAGTATAGGCGCTTGCGCATCGCACTACACTAAGTGTGGAAGTATTATGTTTCAAAGTCCCCAGATCCTGATAAATTTTCATGTAACAAGGATCAAGAGTGGAAAATAATATTTTCATGAAGAATATAAATTATTAATTTTATTTATAGTGACATATTTTACTATCCATGTCCCATGAGCACCGTAGGCATCGTGCGGACATAGATACATACACCATGTTGTCCCAACTCCCTAATCATTATCTAGAGGAATATAATTATGATATTCAAGAGATATCTTGGTAAATTTAGATGTGAAATATTAAAAATGTGTTCCAAATAATTTTCTTATATTCAAGGTGATTTTATATATTGAGAGTTTGTGAATTTTTTGTTTTAAGATACCCATATACTTTTGAACTAACCTTGTTCTTTCCTGACAACCTTAGATTTTATCCAATTTTATTATCAATTTTAATATAAAAATATTATTAAGTTAACCATAGAACACCATACATTGATTTTAATTTAATACAATGATATGATGAATGAAATTTTTTTATTAATTATGGTAAATAATTTTAAATAGAAGGAAAGGGGCCCTAACACTAACACTAAGTATAAGGATTGTTTGAAAAGACTGAATGAAAGAAGCAGAATTAAGAGGTAGGATAAGGAACAATATAGTAATGGATTTAAATGTAGAAAATTAAGACACTATATAAAAACCCACACCTTGGTTATGAATGATGGGGAGGAATCATGTTTTTTTGTTATCAAATATAAAAATTCTATTTCTATAAAACAGGTATGGAATATAGCTTATAGTTTCCACATTTGAATCTAAATATAGGAAACAACTAGATTAAAATGGTTAATATGGGTGAGTTATATAATTATTACTGTGATAGTGCAGTACTAGATGTAGGTAATATTGGAAACCACCACATAACATTGTTAACAATAATGATTTTTTTCATAAGGTATGTCATTATGTGCCTCGTGTTACCAAGAACATCATATCCATGTCCAATCCCAATAAAGTTATTTTTTTTTATTTTCAAGTATAGAAATAAAATAATATATCATTAGAAAATTTCATATGTTATTGTATTTCATATCTCAAAAATGGTTATTATATACTATAATATTATAACAAAGTGTTGGAAATTGATAAAAAATGAAACTCATATGACTTGTCTCATACCCAATTGTGGTATCACTAGTATGGTCATGTAAACATGAATAACTTGGCAGAACTATATAATTAAGAGTATTTAGATTCATATAAACTAAAACCACTTGATAATTTTCACACATTTTTATAATGAAAAATGATTAATAATCCAATTAGTGTAATATTTGAATGAGACGTATAGATTCTTGAATTATTTCATGTAGTGGTGTGTGGAGCATTCCTAATTAAAGATAAGGGTGGATATTTATAATTCAAAACATTTATTGTCGAATTTAGTAGATAAGTATTTTTTAAGATAAAGATGAGAAAGTTCAATTCATAGGAGTTATCAATAGATACAAGAGTGAAATAGAGAATTAGATTGGTAAGAAGATAACAAAACTTCACATAGACCATGATAGAAAATATCTTAACCTAGAGTTAATCGATTATTTATGAGGGTTTGAGATTGTATTTCTAAAACACACCACTTTATACAAAATATTTTAATGGTATATGTGAAAAGAGGAACCAGACATTGTTGGACATGGTGACATCAATGATTATTCATTCCACTCTTCCATAAACCCTTAGGGATATAAAATATAAACTACAATATACATACTAAAATGAGTACCAACTAAAGTGGTAATAGGTATCCTATTTGAGGTTATGCATGCGATGAAATATTTTTTTACCACATTTACATGTGTGGCGTTTTGACGAATTTATTAAGGATATCGTTGGAAAAAAAACATGCACCCTAAGGCACAAATGTTATCATTATGGGATGTATTGACAAAATAAGAGAATATTATCAATATGAAACCTTTGAAAAAATGGTAATATTGTCTATATATGATATGATTCATTAGTGGGAGTAAATACATAAAACTGATTATTGGATAAAGATCAACTTTGATGATATCAAGGATCAAGATTTATAGGATTTCAAATAAGAATAAATCCCATAAATACCCATGGAAAAGTTAGTTCCATTGATAGAAGTATTGAATATTATCACTATAGAGGTTAAAGAGCTAGATAGGTAGGTTTTTCATATCAGGAAGGAATTTGATTCATTATTAGTCGATTGTGATGAATTTTTTCCACTATATAAGTAACAAATAACATAGATGTTTCTCAGTGGAAAAAATACAAGAATTCTAAGATGGTTTTTATATACCAAAACCATGCTTTAGTTACATTAGATCTTCTATTAGATGAAAATACTATTGGGTGAAAATGGTGATATAAGAATAAACTAGAAATTGGTGGTAAATTTATTACCTATAAAGCATGAATAGTTGTATAAGTGTTTAAATATAATAATTCATATATAATAGAAAAAACATTCAACAGTTACTATATTAAATTAAACCAAAATATTACCTTCTATAAAACCTTATCATGATTATGATATTTTGAAAATAGATGTGAAAACGTCCTTCCTTAACATGAATCTTATGGAAGATGTGTATATGATAGAACTCGAAGGGTTTGTTACACAAAAGGATTATAACAAGGTATAGATGTTTTTTTATCCATATATGGATTTAAGAAAACATAAAGATTAATAAAAATTCAGTTTGATAAAGACATTTGTTTTTTAGAAGGAATTAATGTGATCCCAATATCTATAATAGTATAAGTTGGAGTGTAATAATTTTCATAATATTAATTTTTAATTATATGTTATTGAAGGTAAATGATGTAACAATATTATAGTTTGTTAATAGAAGGTTGAATAAAGGCTAATTCATGAAAGACATAGGTGATGTAGAAAATGTTATAGGGATCTCGACCATTCATGATAAATTATAGAGGTTTCTTAGGCAAAGTCATGGTATATATATTTAATATATACTGAAGATATTTTGTGTATAAAAAACAAAGAGGATATAGTTATATATTTTACATGGTATAAATTTCAGCATGAAAATATTTACTTATACAAAAGAGTATAGAAATAGGATTATAATGATTTCTAATAAATCTGTTATAGTATCTTTAATCTATTCCACAATATTGACTAGGATATACATTACCTACAACTTGATCAAGACATGAATATATCATGTAGACCCGTGAGAATAACATTGGAATATTGTTAAGACTATCCAAAAGTATTTGAGGTGTAAATTGGATATGTTCTCAGTTTATAGAAGAGATGTGTTACATATCATGAATGGACATATATATTCTAGTTTTGAAATAGACTATAATGATCAAAAATAATACTTTGAATATATATTCTACCTCAATAGAGGTGTTGGGAGTAGTAAGAGCTTAATGAATACAGTGGTTATCAAACATATAAAAATGTGAAAGTATATTTAGAATTCTAATGTATGTAAAGAATTATTTTGGATATGTAACATAGTCCAAGAGCATTATATGGTTCCTTTCCTTAATGATTTTATCACCTATTATTGCGATAATTCTCCTGTGGTGGCCCTTTCCAAATACCCAAGGCCACATGAATTAAAGAAATATATAATTCTAAATTACCACATATTAAGGGATTTTTCTAAAAGTAATTTTTTCATAGTAAGTAGAGTTTCCAAAATTGATAACATGGAGAACCTATAAGATAAATCCTTATTGAAAAAAATAATGTATATCATTTGAGTGTTTGTAAACACAGTGTTGTTAATAGTTGTCTATATTTTAAGTGACACTAATGAACCAAAATTTTATTAATGGTAATTCCCCTTAATCTAATTAAATGTATTATTATTTTGATTGGTTATATAATATATGCACTTCCTTGGTTTTATGTTTTTGGATATCAAAATACATTAAAATCTTGTTACCGTTTCTAATTTATATGTTGAACATTGATCACATGATTAGTATAAATATAGGTCTCTAACAAATCTAATGTACTTAGAAAAAGGATGATATGGCCTCATCCAGTAGACATTACCCGTAAAAAGAACATTTTTTAGGGCTCGGAATGGAGGTCGTGTCATTGGGCTTCGCTCTTGACCAAGACCAAGCCAGGCTTCAACACTTTATGCTCGTTCAGAACTGCTTATGAGAGAAGTGGAATTTGATAAATATTACCACCCAAGAAATGTAATCTAAGCCACCCCGAGATTCTGTCACCGTCACACACCTTACCCTTTGTTCATATGCGGGTGTTATAAGGGGTTTGTAACGAGACACTAGTACTATGATTATGTACATTATTTATGTACAGATAGCACACTTTCATTTTATTATAGTTAGTTTTTAAATAGTTTTTGGAGAAAAAATATCCTTTTTAGTTAATTAGGATATCTATTTTGATGAATTAATGGATTTTTAATTAAATATTATTTTTATTAAATATTATTTATTTCTTACTTTTTATTAAATATAAATTACCTTATAATTTTTATGAAGACAATTGTGATTTTTATTATGGGCTAAGAGCTATTTTGGTCAAAACCCATTAATATTAGATTAATGTCGGTTCTTAATTTAAAAGTTAAATTCTCATATTTTGAAAAAAAAATTGGTAAAATGAAGATTATTCTTTGAATTAGGACTTCTAAATTATCCAATGGTAAATGTTTCATAATTTTTTGAGATAGTTGATTTTTTGTGCCAAAATTAAATACCATTTAAATATGTAATATGTTTTATGACAATATAATGAACCAATATGGATGTAATAAAATACTATAAACATTATTTTTGGAAAATATATTTTTTTCCTTTAAAATAATTTTATTTTAGGTTTGTTTTATTTATTTTACAATGCTTTAGTGGACCCTCCAAGACTTATAAAACATTTTAGTTTTTTAAATTGATTTCTTTGAGAGTGTGACTCACATCCACATAATCATCCCTATTATTTTATGAATTTAGGCCATTATCCCTATAAAATATTTTTCCACTTCCCTTTTTCAAAAACCATGTTAAAACACTGTGGGTTGGTTTGTGGTTTTAATTAGTTTAATGTGTGTGTCCCAAACCTAAATATTGAAGAATTCCCTCTCCCTTCCTATATAAACCAACCCAATCTCCCACTTCTTCTTCCCTCAAAGACTATTGAGTTCATATAACCTCTACTCTCATTTGTATACAATCCTCCCAAGGCGCCCCATGCTCACTATAATCCTCTCTCATCCTCTTCCAAGCCTTTGGGATCACACTTCCATGTAAGAGATTGCTTCCATTCTAATTTTTTACCACTTTTCATTAAGTTGTTATGGCCTTTTATTTTCAATTAAAAATGTTGTGGTATGATTTTTCACCACCCCCACACTGAACTCTTTATGTTCTAATGATGATTTCCCCCTTTCTCTCTCAACAATTACCCCCATGTACACCAGTTACCATGCTGAAATTCTGTATGGAATTTCTCTTTCTTCATTTCCATTCTTGATATTCTTTTATATTATGAATACAATTTCCATCACATATATTGTGAAATGTATCTATTTTACCCCATTGCTTTCCATTTTATATAAATATGACGAGACACACTTTTCTCTCTCGTCATCCTTCTTTATGAACTCTTATGTCATGTCGTTATGCTGTCGGAATTGCACCACCATTTTCCAAGACAAAATCATTGTGTAGTGAATACCATTCCCATTCATATGTCAATGGTATTAAAATTTCTAAAAATTTCATTATTGTTTATTGATTTTCATTTATTAATTCCACATTCATTTATCATGTAAAAATGATGATCTTTAATGATTCCATTTTGTATGATCCATGTGGCACACTTATGCACGAAATGAAATGTTTAAGAATTGTGCACCATGATAGCACTCTAATGCATTGTGTAAAGATCAGTATCATGATATGTCAAGTACAATGATGATTTTCTCATGATAATTGAAGTTAAATGAGGATTTACTCATACTAATTCATGTCCAATTATGGTTTACTCATGCTCCATGTGTAATGAGCCCTGGCTCATGCTAATTCCATGTTACATGTTTTTTCCTCATTTTCATGTCATGGAAATCATGATATATCATGCCTTTATGTTCATGTTAATTTATGATCTATTTATTTTCCTATTGCCTAAAATTTGTTTTATTCTGCATTTTATGCCTTGTTTACTCCCTTATAGGGATTTATTGCTCACCCTTTTCACATGTATGTGCTTAGGTTATGACATGAAATACTAAGTATAGTGAATGTTGTGGTTATGTAAAACAATTTTTCAATAAAAATGTTGTGAGTTTTAGGTTTTAAGTTGTTATGTAATGTTCCTAATCCCCAAAGGCACTAGACCTCTCGATCATCCATGTTTCATCAAGTGAAGAGTTTATGTAATAAATAATCTTTATGTGTGTCATAAAAAGAAGTGTTGTTATAGTTAGTATCATAGGATAGGTTTAGTTATATTTGGGATTAGGATTAGAAAACCCTAGTGAATCCTTAGGAATAATATTAATTATACTAAATACATACCTAAAATTTTGTGAGTATTGAGTAAGTGTTTTATCAATAAAATACATCCCTGTCTAGATACGAGAAGTTAGAGGCGGCTCTGACACAAATGTACCTTGGAGTGAAAACTTCGACAAGGAGTTTCGAGCATGAACTGGGGTATCCTGGTACATGAAAATAAGATTTTCTGCACTTTTAGTTATTACATTCCTGGGGGATATACATTGTAAAATTCACAAGCTTAGTATGAGCAAATAATAAGGATATAAAAACACCCATAAGAATATATGTTGGGAAGTTGATCATGGATAATTTTGATTGAAGCATATAAATTTATAATTTAATAAAATAAAAGTTATTTATAAGTCAGCCATTTTGTCCTTGGGTTACCCTTTATGTGTCACCCCTAACATTCCTTTTATTCTAGAAAATGGCCGGTAATTAGTGGACCTGGGATAATAACTGATGCGAAGATAAATATGGTGACTGTTCTAATGAGATGCCCAATCCAATGGGAGTAGGAATCGAAAACATTTCCATGATACTCTCTCTATTAATTGAAGATTTGAATTGAAACTTGGGTTGAGTGGAACGTTCAACCTCCCCCCCCCCATGAAATATCAAGTTGCTATCGAGATCTTTATGAGACAATGACCTCCTACATTTAATTGATTATATGATCCCTCAATCGCCGAACAATGTATCATCTCAATTGAAAAGATTTTCTTTGTCCTTCAATGTTTCGAAAAAGAGAAGGTTATTCTAGATGCTTATCGTATGGAGGTAGAAGGTGAACAATGGTGAACATTGATCGAAAAATAAGAATCTTGAGAAGGAGATCGAGGCATTGGAATGGAAAGATATTCATAATATGTTTTTCGATATATATTTTCCAGGCACCATCCACCTAAATATATAAAGAGCCATCCTTTACATCAAGAAAAAAGACGAAGAATCCATCAGAGCGAACAAGGAAAACATTACAAGTATTACAGGATACATCGCCGGATTTTTCATTATCCCTGAATATAAGGTTGAAATCTTCGTTGGTGGGCTGAAACCTAGACTATAAAAATCCATGGTGATCCGTGAATTCACTAGCTATGAGAAAATTGTTTGATGTTCCCTCAAAATGGAAATGGAGTTTGGAAAACCTCAGGGGTATCATGTGGATAAGAAGAAAATTTAGGGATTCCATTCTAGAGGTCCGATGGATAATTCCAACGGTGCTAAGAAAATACAGCACCCCACTTGCCAAAGGTGTGGAGAGAAGGACCCCAAAAATTGCATGAAGGGGATGGGGAAGTGATTTAGGTGTGGAAGAGAAGGGCACCTAGCCATTACCTGACGATATGATGAACCAGCGGCTATAACAGAGGAGAGGAACACTTCTTTCAACACTCAAAACGTTGTTCATTGCATCAACTGCAAAGAACCAGGGCACCTTGAAAATCAGTTCTCTAAGAAACAGGTTTTTGGACACAACCAACAAACTCCAAGGAATCAAGGTAGATATTTTTCCATCAGCACCGCCAAATTGAACCCCAAAAAAGAAGTTTTTATAGCTATGATAGTTATTAATTAAATAATAGAGAACATACTTTTTGATTCTGGTTTTAGGCATTCTTTTATATCTCAAAAGTTTAGTAGAACAATCCCAACACCACCACAAATCATGGAATGGAAGATGTCGGCCCATACACAAAATGGGGAAATCATTACATCCCATGAATATAACTCCTCCCCTGTCATAATTTGTGGATTTAAATTCCTAGAAAACCTTTTCATACTCCCTCTGGTGTAATTTAATGCAAATCTAATCATGGATTGTCTTTCCTTATATAGAGCCTACATAAATTTATGTGAGAGGGAAATCACTATATATATGGATAATCGACCCCAGATTCTGTACAAGTGAAAGGAGGAAGAAGAATATTCTTTAGAATCATCATCACAAGCATGGATAAAACATACCTATGTGAACACATATCTATCTTAGATGATTGAGTCTAAGAATGCAACCATCCTTGAAGGCATGCCTATTGTGAGGGAATTCAATGAAATGTTTCCTGAGGAAATTTCTTGGTCTTCCTCCAAGAAGAGATATTTAATTCTCCATTGACCTTATACCTGGGGAATTTCCAATATCCAAAAATATATATAGAATGGATGTTGTGGAGCTTGAGGAGCGAAAGAAACAACTATAGGAGAATCTGGATAAATTGTTTATACACCCAATTGCTTTACCTTGGGGTGATCTAGTCCTCTTCATCAAGAAGGAGGATGGGTCAATGTGCATTTAAATTGATTATTGTGAGTTCAAAAATAACAATAAATAATAAGTATCCTCTTCCTCAAATTGATGAATTTTTTGATCATCTACGTGGAGGACAATACTTCTCCAAGGTGGAAATTTGATCGGCATATTACCATGTAAGGGTGAAGAAAGAAGATATCCACAAGATTGCTTTTCATACAAGATACGAGCACTACGAATTCATAGTAATGTCTTTCAAACTCACTAATGCTCTAGAAATATTCATGGAATTGATGAATAGAGTCCTTAGAGATTATCTCAGAAAATTTGTGGTAGTCTTTGTAGATGATATTATAATATACTCCCAATCCAAGGATGATCATGAAGTGAATCTAAGAATTTTACTAGAGACCTTGTATAAATAGGAGCTCTATGAAATGTACAACTAGTGTGAGTTCTAGTTTATGGAGTTTTCATTCATGGGTCATATCATCACAACAATGAGATACCTATGGATCCCACCAAGACAACTGAAAATGAGTGATAGGTGAGGCCAACATTGGTAATAGATATTCGTAGCTTCTTGGGGTTAGATGGATATTATCACTGATTTGTGAGAAATTTATCAGGATTTTCCAACCCTATTATCAATATAACTTGGAAGGGAGTAATGTTTTCTTTGAGTGGTGAATGTGAATAGAGCTTCAAGGAGTTGAAAAGGAGGCTTATAACTGATCCAGTTCTCATACTACCTATAAGTGTAGAACTTTTTTTTTGGAATTTAGTGATGCTTTGAAGAAGGGAATGCGTTGTGTGTTGACACAGAACGATAATTTGATATCCTACACTGCAAGGAAGCTGATAATTCTTGACCAAAACTAGCCCACACATGATTTGGAGTTGGTAGTTGCGATCTTGACATTGCCAATCTGGTGACGTTATCACTATGGGGAGAATTGTGAGATATATACTGATCACAAGAGCCTAAAATTTATGTTCACACAAAAAGATCCTATTATGTTCCAATGAAGATGATTATAACTCACCAAGGAATACAAATACTCAATCCACTACCACCCCGATAGCGAAAACATGGTGGAGGATTCTCTAAGTAGAAATGATCTTGCATCTTTATCAATGATGTGAATTTAAAATGATACAATATTCTTAGATTTGTAGAGGATGGACATGTGCATCATTAAGGGAGAAAAATCATCAATCCTTTCTCAAATTATTGCTTAACCATACCTCATGGAGAAAATAAAGGATTCTCAGTGGAAGGATGTGGAAATTCTAAAAATGGTGGAAGCTATCCGAAATGAGAAATCCGGATAATTTGTGGTTGACTATGATGTAATTAAGAGATTTGGGTAACGATTAAGTGTACCATATGATCCAGAGATAAATAATGCTCTTCTGAATGATGCACATATCTCAAAATTCTATATTCACCCGAGGAGCATAAATATGTATTGAGATCTCTAAGAAAACGTTTGGTGGGACAATATGAAAAGGGAGACTGCTGAATATATATCAATGTACCTGGTATGAAAGCAAGTGAAGGCTGAGAGGAAAAAGTATATGGGTATGATGCAACCACTACCTATACCAACCTGGAAGTGGGACAACATTACGATGAACTTTGTCTCTGAACATCCAAGGACATCTAGAGGAAATAATGATATATGGGTCATTGTGGATCATCTTATAAAGGCAACTCACTTTATAGCGATACGAGAGGACTTCTTATTGGATCAAATTTCATGAATTTACATCAAAGAAGTGGTTATAATGCATGGAGTAACACTATCGATTATATCTGATCGTGATCCCAAGATTCACATCAATGTTTTGGGAAAGTCTCCAACATTCTCGAAGCACTGAATTGAACTTTAGTATGGCCTATCATCTTCAAACTGATGGCCAATATGATTGAACTATTCATACACTGGAAGATCTATTAAGATCATATTATATAGACTTTAAAGGAGGATTGGAACAACATATTCCACTAGTTGATTTCTCCTATAATAACAGTTTCCTTTTGAAAATATGAATGGGGACATATGAATCCCTTTATGAGAAAAGGTGCAGAACACTAGCATGTTGGGATGAAGTTGGTGAGCGTAAGCTGCTAGGACCTAAAATGGTTGAAGAAATAGTGTAGAAGGTGAAAATAATTCCACAAAATATCTAGGAATCCCAAAGTCCACGGAAGTGTTATGCTGATAACTTTCGAAGATACCTTGTGATCAAAGATGGAGACATGGTATTTCTACACATTTATTCAAGGAAGAAGGTCATGAGGTCTGGAAAGAAAATGATGTTAAGTCCTAGGTAAATCGGCCCCTTTAAGATTCTCGATCGTGCCAGGGCTTTGGCCTATCTACTAGCACTTCCACCCACCATGGAAAAAGAACATGATGTCTTTCCTGTATCCATATTAAGGAAGTACATACCAGACCCTTCACATATACTCTCTTCAAATTTTTCATAGTTAGAGGATGATATTTTATATGAGGATAAAACCATGAAGATATTTTATCATAGGGAAAAGTAATATGAATTAAGACAATACACCTCATCAAGGTGTTGTGGCGAAACCACATGTTTGAAGAGGAAACATTGGAATCAAAGGAAGTGATGTAATAGAGTTTCCTGCATCTGTTATCGTGTGGGAAAAATAAATTTTGAAGGAGACCTTTTTTAAATGGGGAGGATTGTAATGAGCCAAAATTTTATTAATGGAAATTCTGCTTGATCTAATTAAATGTCTTATTATATGGAATGGTCATACAACATATTAAATTATTTTATTTTATGTGTTTTGTTATCAAAATATAGTTAAAGATTATTTACCATTTCTAATATAGTTGTTGAACATTGATCACATGATTAGTATAAACATTGGGCTTTAAAAAATCCAATTTACTCAGACATAGGATACAGTGGCCTCATCCAGTACACTTTCTAGTATTAATCCCATTTTTCAGAGATTGGAAATGAAGTGTCATCATTATGCTTCTCTCTTGAACATTCACAAGCCGAGATTCAACAATTTAAGCTCGAGTGGAACCATCCACAAGAGAAGTGGAACTTAATAGAGAGTACCACTCAATTGATGTTATTTGAGCCACCCAAAGAGTCTGTCACCATCACACACATTACCCATCGTTCACATGTAGGTGTTATAAGGGGTTATGTAATGAGACCCTAGTACTATGATTATGTACATTATTTTATATATATAATATACCTTCATTTTATTATTTTTACTTTGTAAATAGTTTTTAAAGCTAAAATATAATATTTAGTTAATTATGAAATCTATTTTGATGAATTAATGTATTTTTATATTAAATTTTTTTAATTGAATATTATTAGTAAATTACATTTTATTAAATATAAATGACTTTATAATTATCATGAATACAATTGTGATTTTTATTATTGATTTAAAGTTATTTTTGTCAAAACCCACGAATTTTCAATAAATGCCAATTTTTTAGTTTAAAAATAAAAAATAAAATATTTAGAAATTTATTTAGATAAAATTAACATAATTTTTGGAATCAAAAAGTTTAACTTATCCAACGGTGATTTTTTCATTATTTTCCGTGTCAGTCAAAATTTTGGGGAAAAATTAAAGACCATTTAAATATATAATGTGTTTTATGACATCATAATGACCCAATAGTGATGTAATAAAATAATATAGACATTATGTTCAGGAAATATATCTTTACCATTAATACAATTTGATTTTAGGTTTGTTTCATTTATTTTACAATGTTTTATTTGACCTTACAGGAATTATAAAACATTTTTGATTTTTAAATTGATTTCTTTGAGAGTGTGGCTCACCTCCATATAAGCAACCCTATTATTTTAATAATTTCGGCCAGTGTACTTATAAATTTTTTTTATTTACACTCAACTTTGGAAAAAACCATGGGAATAGACCATGGGTTGGTTTGTGTTTTTGATTTGTATAATGTGTGGTGTCCCAAACCAAAATAATAAATAATTCCCTCTCTTTTCCTATAAAATCCCACCCAAGATCTCAGTTCCTCTTCACTAAAATACATTGGATTTCGTACAACCTCTGATCTCCATTCTCTAGAATCCTGCCAAGGCACCCCAATCTCCCAATAATCCACTTTCAAGCCTCTCCCAAGCCTTTGAGATCACACTTCCAAGTAGGGGATTTCTTCCTTTCTCAATTTTGTCCAATTTTCATTAAGTTGTTATGAACTTTTATTTTAAATTAATAATGTTGGGGTATGATTTCTCACCTCCCCCAAACTGACCTCTTTATGTTTTAATTATGAATTACCCCTTTCTCTCTCAATATTACCTCTCATGTACACCCGTTACCATGCCAAAATTCTTTATGAAATTTCTCTTTCATCAATTACATTCAAGAAATTCTATTTTATTATGAATCCAAATTCCATTAATTATGTTGGGAAATGTATATATATTACCAACTTACATTCCATTTCATTTAAATATAATGAGACACCATTTTTTCTCTCATGATCTCTTTTTATGAAGTCTTATGTCACGCCGTTATGCTGCGGAAATTGCGCCGCCTTTTTCCAAGCCAAAATCATTGTGTAGTGAATACGGTGCCCATTCATCTATTAAGGGTATTCAACTTCATGCACATTTACTTATTGGTTATTGAGTTTAATTTATAAATTCAAAATTCCTTTATCATGGAATAAATGATGATCTTTAATGATTCCATTTTTTATTATCCATGTGGCACACTTATGCATGAAATGACATGTTTAAGAAGGGTACACCATGATAGAAATTAAAGATTAGTATCATGATAAGTCAAGTGAAATTAGGATTTACTGATTCTAATTCAATTGAAATGATTATTTCATAATTATAATTCAAGTACATTGAGGTTTTACTCAGGCTCCATGAGTAATGATCCATGGATTATACTAATTCCATGTTATGTTTTGTTGCCACATTTTCATGTTATGATAATCATGCTATATCATGACTTTATGTTCATGTTATTTTATGCTCTATTTATATGCCTATTTCCTAAAATTTGTTTTATTCTTCATTTTATGCCTTGTTTACTACCTTACTAGGATTTATATCTCACCGTTTTCAGATGTATGTCTTCAGGATATCCCATACAATTCTAAGTATGAGGGAATGTCATGGTTATGTAAATGAGGTTTTCAATAAATATGTCATGTGTTTTTTGTTTTTAGTTGTTATGTAATGTTTCTAATCCCCAAATAAATTTTACCACTCGATCTTCCATGATGTATCATGTGAACATTTTATTGAATAAATCACGTTTTTAAGTTTCTAATAAGAAGCATGGTTGTTATGCTGACTATCTGATGGAGTTAGTTCCCAAGAACCAACAACATTATACTTTAGATTACCAAAATATATTGAAATACCTAATTATTAATAAATATGTTATAAAATTATGTGTATTATACTATATAAAATTAATATGATAATTATCTTAAAGTATCTATCTCATTGAAAGGTCATATTAGTTCCCCTCTATGATGAGAGCATTGAGGTTCTATGATGATATTCATAAAATTATGTTTGATAGATGGATGAAACTATCAATAATGACTCATTTTATGTATATATTTGGTCCAATAAGTTATTAATAAATTTATACTTCTTATCATAATTTTTTCAATTTGTAATCTTCAATATAGGAGGCTATGAGAAAAACTCACAAATAATAATTCCATAAGTTTTACGTGTCATTGGATATTCCTATCCAAATATGTGGGTACTGGTACATAGAATTGAGATTATTATTAATATAAATCTGAAATTTTTTATTTCTTATGTATTTATGAAAGCCATTAGTACATATTCTAATGGTGATGTTGGATATTTTGGATTCTCAAAAGTGATATAACCTTATTAAATAAGTCAAGAAAGGATTCGTCCCCTACCAGACCAGAAGATGAGATATTGGTCCCTTTGATTAAAATAGAGATGTCTTATTAAGTCCATTTCCATTGAGGATTATTAATGAGTACATTTGAAGTATCTAAATAAATATATATTAATTTTATAGTTTAACGACAAAAATAATTCAAATTTCCTGATGAGATACTGAGAAAGAGAGATTATATTACACAATGAACATTTTTACGAGGTTTTTGTCCTTAAGAAATTAATTTTTATATATATATTGGTTCCTTGATGTGTTTTAAGATTATGATCATATATTTAGTCCAACTCACCTAATTTCATTTATAATGAGGCATAAATAAGGCAACAAACATGTAACATAAATTCATATGGCCTCGTTTTTAATGATTATTCAATGCATTTCACCATAATTTACAACCTAAAACCTAAATATTTATGGACATTAAAAATTAGATACATAATAAAATTATTTACTCACTATATTAATTCCTGATTCATGACATACAATTTGAAATATCATAAGACATGATACATAAGAGTATTAAGACATGAGATAAAAATCATGATCCAAGGAATCATAATAAAGGAATAAGAGTTTGACACCAAACATAAGAATAAACAATTATTTCCATTTTAAAGGATTACTACCAATACTATCATCACATAGTTTAAAAATTCCCTTAATGGATTAGGAACACTCCCCATTCTCTTTAAAAATTAGTGGATAGATTACCTTAGCTGATTGGGTTTTGTCCTCAATCCCTTATATAAAATCTCATGAGATATAAATATTTACCCAATGCATTTTATGGCTATATAATTTTTCCCTCCCACCCAATAATGAAAAAAGATATATGTTTTATATAATAAAAAAATTATAATTTCATTATAGATTAATTTACACAAGAAAAGAATTTTTTTTCATGAAAAGTCCCATAAATCATGAGAATAAGTCATTGATAGAAAATTAATTTTTTATTATATACAAACATTATAAATACAACACATTATATGGATTTATAATGTTTTTATATAAGTATCATTTTATATACATTTCACTTATAATTTATTATTGATAATTTATTAACAATTATTTTTTAATGTTAGTATTTTTTATGTCGATGATTAATTTTTTCATGCATGTAGAGGTTTGGTAGTTTTGATCCCTCCACATTGTTATTGGATTCATTATCTATCGTTTTTTTTATAAATTAATAAATATTTTTAATATATTTCTAGATTCACATATCTATTTCATGGATATTATATTTACTGTTCACAATTAATTCTAGGAAATTAATTTTTCTATTATTATTGAATTAAGAAAAAAATTGAATTAATTAGTAATTATAATTTTTAAAATTATATATATAGAATTATGAAAAAATATTAAATTAATTATTATTAAATTTTTTTACTAGTTATTAAGATATATTTTCCATTCATGAGATAAGTATTAAAACAATGTACATGTAGGTGGTAAAAATAAACAAAAGAAGAACATGTTAAAGTAGTTGGATGAGTAAGAAAATGTTATTGTATAGTGATAAAATAAATTTTGAGGAAGAATAGTGTTCAAAAAAATTATTATGGTTAACAATCAAATTCAAGAAGAGGTATGCGATTAATATAAATTAAAGACAATTGAAAGGACTTAGTACATACAATTTTTTTGGTCTACTCAATTTAGAGAGTTAAATCTTATGATTAAGAATAATTATTAATTATACTAATATAATTGACCTGTTATCATTATATAAACATAATCCTGTTGTAGATATCATATTTTTTCAATTAATTTATTTTTAAATCCATCATTGTATGTTGGTGATGAAAAATAAAACATGAAGCTTCATGGATGCAGTATTCCACATGTAACACGAGCAATGTTTTCAATTTAAATTATATGATAGATATGTATATGATGGTTGATCCATAAACATAATAACCCTTCTATAAAATAATTATATTGATTTCATTATTTTATTAATCTTCTATAAGGTTTTTAGGAGGTAAAAAATAGACAAACTAAAAAGAACTCAATTAAAACCATTTCCTCTTCATTGGGTATCCTACTTTAGGTCTTTATTCATGACCACTTAGATATCCTTTGGGATGAAAATAACCTCTAGGGTGTTTCAATGAGAGTATTAAAGTAATTTTATAGGTTTTGTACATGTTATGGTTTTTGGACCCAGACATAAATATTATACATTCATGTGATATTAAAAAATAATTATATATCTGTTATTTCTAGAGGTACTTTAGGTTTAGAGTTGTAGAGAATTAGGAAAAACTGTATATAATAAACCCATATGTTACAATGGAAAAACTTTATTCAATATAAATTTTCTCACAAAAAGAAATAATTTAAAAATAAAATTTGTTTTTTTAATGAAGCATATTCTAAAAAATTCATCGTAGCATATTCTGTGTCATTAACAATCATTAAGCATTATGAAAAACATTTCAAAAATTAGGTTGACCACAAAAATCTTAATATGGGATAAAAAATAATGTAAAAAATTAGTCCGATGAAATACCGTAGAAAATTATTTAAAGAAAACATTTTTTTACCCAAAAATTTATCACCATTTCAAGAAGATCATAACCGTACCTTTTTAAAATCAATTGATTTTCATGATAACTCAGAAGTAATGATATAAAAGATAATTTGTTAACATGGAACATAATTTACCATATCTCTCTTATAAATACTATTTCTCTCACTGCTAAATAGGGAGGAACCATGAATGTTACATTTTGTAATAATTACTGCAACATTATTCCTATAATACCTTAGTAGATACTTAATTGGACAACTCTGTCCCATTACCCAATGCATTTGAGAGCTATAACACGTCAAACCATCCAAGGTTTCTCATAGAACCACCTATCATTATAATAAATCCCCAATAATATTAACAAAGTAATTATATATAAAAATTTAATAAAATAATCATTCTTGATTAAAATAACTTTTCTATTTTAAAATCACTTATAATTTTCACAAATTTACACACTCATAAATAAAAAAATTTATTTAAAAAAACTGTAAACATGTAAATAAAGATTAAAACTATTAAAGTGAAAATAAATGTAGTTTTTTTTCATTCCATATATGTTAAAAATAATTCCAATTAACATTTGTAAAAATTTATGAATGAATAACTTTAAAATAGCGTTTTTAAAAGAAATTCCCTTATATAAAACCTGAAAAATACCCTGTTTTTGAAATCTTATGAGATAATGTTTAAAATATTTTTTTAAGAACTATTTCCCATATATATAAATCATTAAATATAAATTTGAAAAATATATACATGAAAGATAAATATTAGGAATATATATCATTAAGACATTTAAAACATGGTTTTTAGTTAAAAAGTCCCTTACAAATATCATATCATCAAAACAATAGTTACTCAAATTAATTGAATACATGAATTTACTATAAATAAATATAATACAAGATTAAATAAAAAATATGAAAATAATAATTCATTTCACACATAATCATATCATGAAATTCTCAAGGAAGATGATGCTCATCCAAAATAATATATATTGATTTAAGGAAGTCCTAAAATAGCGTATCATTGTAGTGAGTATAAAAAAAATAAAATATTATAAAAATTCATTTTAAATCAACAAAAATCACGTGGAAATAAAATAAAACAATATACTAATTAATCTCACAAAAAATTATAGAAATACATTCTCAGATAAGTTGTTGTTTATCCCAAAGAATAGAAATTTGGTTAAGAATTCCCTTTCAACATGTTATAATTCCTTCAAAAGTGTTCAAAACTCATGTATAATGGTTTAAAGAATGTTATTAACTCATTAAAGAACTATATTTCAATTTTTAATTCTTTATATAATGATTTTATGATACATTATGACCCACTCATTAATAATATTTTATTATTTTCATATTTTTAAGTGTTTTTATTACATCGTTTGACGGTCGGTTCTGCTTTTATAAAATTATAAAAGTTCCAATAAAATGGGATTACAATTATAGAAGTATAATTGAATATTATTAATTTTTATATATAATTTTTAATATCCTCATATATAATTTTAATTACTTAGATGATAATTATTCATATGATAAAATGTTATTGATAAATTTCAGTCTATTTTAACAATTTTTCCAAACATCACCATCTAGTTCCACATTATTTAATATTGTTAATGTATATTAGTTATATAAAATTAAAAAGGTTATAATATACCTATTTATATTTGATTTAATTAAAATGAATCATTTATAACCATCCATGACGGTGGTAATAAAAAAAATCATTATTCATGAAGACGATAAACATAAATAATTTGGCCAAAGGATTTGTTTCCTTGAATTATAGGATATTATAAATTAAATGTTTATGAGATATTCTGTTAGAAAAAAACATTATATGTAGTATTTTTAGTTATAATTCCTAGTTTTATGTAGAAGGTGGGTAGAAAAATATAGATGAAAATAAATTAATTGAGATACATTGAGAAAATTACCACTTCAATACCTCCTACATAAGAGACACATGATGACCATTGATTTTATATTTTGATGAGACCAAAAGAAACAAGAATTTGGGAGAGTGATGAGGATAGGATTGAGGAGATATTTTAGGATCTAAATGTGTTGTTAGTCGAAATGGGGTGGTGAGGGTTGGTAATTATACTTGAGGAGTGGTGGGTCCAAGTGATTAAAATAATTATTATTTATATTTAATTCCAACCAAAACGAGGTTGAATTAATTTGAAAGAATTTTTATGAAATATAATATTTTAGAGGGTTTTTATTGTCAACAAATATGCGAAATAAAAATTAAATGTTGTATATGTAACATCCCAGGTAAATAAAGAATAATACATTATCGTATTTATTAATATTTTTGAATTAAATATTAATTTTACTTTAAATGGTTTTCTATGTTCGATAGCGTACTTGATACGCAACAACAAGTTTCTTTGAAATCTTACGTTGCACAGTAGTAATATAATAATATTATTTTAAATGGTAGTTAGCACATAGCCGTTTTATTGGCGGTAATGAATAGAAATAACTAAAATATTATTATATTTGTTTTTTAAATGTTTTTAAATTTATCCAATAAAAGATAAAGGCTTAAAATAAGAAAATAATTCAATTTTAGGCATATATACTCTAATATTCACAAAAAGGTCGACTTATCACCTTTTGATGGAAAAACCTCTTAAAATATAGTATTGGTCACTCTTAAAAATTATAATGGACCATATAAAATTCTTTTTTAGAATCATGAAATCAAAATTTACTTTGTGTAAATTTTTGGTATTTTTCTGATAAAGTTCATTTTTTTAATGAATTGTGAAAAATGTTGTATTTTAATTCAAAACCACTTTTTAATATAATTTGTTTATATGATTATATTGTCTTTTGAATTGGTTTTAAAGTGGAATTAGAATATATTTTTACCATTTAATCCAATGGTGGTCATTGGAATTAATTTCACTTTGAAATTTGAATTACACTCATGTCAATATTTTGATATATATTATTTCATAAAAACATGATATTTGTTTTGAAAATGGGAATTAATTATTAAATTAATTAATTAAACATAATTTTTTTTAAGTTTTTTAAAATAGAATTTTTTTTTGAATTCATAATATCAAATATTTCTTAGGGTAATTTTTTTGTATTTTTCTGAAAAACTTCAATTTTTGATGAATAGTGAAACCACTATGTGGTAGTTAAAAAACTGATTTTTCGTTTAAATGAAACTTTAACAATTTTGTGAATTGAATTTAGAAAAATCCGACATACATGGTTGTCATTATGATGTAAAATGTGGTTCAATGGGATTGAAACAATTTTTGGTGAATAGTAACTTTTATGTTTTATTAATCGTGATTAGAGGTAATTAGGGTAATTTAAGGTAAAAATAATTTTTTAATAATATAAAATTATCTTGAAACATGTCCTAACCTTATTTGATGAGTCATACCCAACCAAGAATATCCATGGCTCAACATGGGGACCCCATAGAGCCACTTGGGTAAAAAAATGACATTAATAACTTTTTATTTAAAGTTAAAATAAAAATGTCACAAACAAAATTTTTTTTACTAAAACAATTCTTACATTCGGTTATACAAGTCATATTTTTTAGTATAAATATTAATTATAAATCTAAAAAGATTTTATACATCATGATATTTGTTTTATAATTTTTAGACATTAAATAAATTAAATTATTTATGACACCATGATGATGCAGCGATTACCTCATTAATTAACGATTTAAATAAAATGAAAAGATAAAATATAATATAAGACTTACACTAGTAAAAAACCTATTGGATGGGTGGATTTAGAACTTTTATCACCTTATCATAGAAATATATAATTGTGGGACCTTTAAAATACGAAACTCATTATATAATAATGTATCATTTCTTGACTTTCCAAGAGTGCCCCTCCTCTCCCTTATAAAATGCCCCCACCTCCACCACCTTACCCACACCTCTCAAGCCATTGGCTCGGACATTATCTACTCAATTTTTCTCTCCACATCCATCTCTTCATCCTATAAGCCTTACCTTAGGCAGAAAGATTTTCAAAAAACCCTTTTGTTTCAAACCAAGATAAGTTACCCGATTTAAAGGTAATGGCTTCACTTGTGTTCTTTTGTTTTATTTTGCTTCTATAACCCGATAAACACTTTTTACTCCTTTATTTTGTAACAAAAACAGTATAATAAATATACTATGATGTTTTTATGAGAAGTATTTGATTTAAACTTACACACACCTCCGTCTAATGGTTAAAGAACATACTGTTTCTGTGGTTGGCGAATTTATGCCTCACGAAACGATGATTGTTCAATCTTCTGTTAACACCTTTCATGGTGGCCATTAAGATGTCTCTCTATTAATATATGATATATATTATGTTTATGTTTTCATTATGCTTATTTATTTTTCATTTATGGCATACCTTTATCGTTCCCATTAAGGGTAAACACGATAATTTCATTATAGGAAGTGCGGACTACCGCCCCCTCAAAGTGATTTGATTCATAATGCCATATGTGGGAAATATAAAGGATGGAGTTAATGATATTATATATAATATTATACTAGAATTATAATATACATTTATATCATTATTATTTCACTCCATTAAATACAAAATATAAATCAAAGTAGCGTTCATGCGTACGTACGACTTACCGTCTCCATGAATAGTGCATTTCTTTTCTTACCTCTAAATTCTATATACTATTATAAGTACATGTATATTCTGGGTATATATGATTTATATGATATCCAAATCATTAATATAATTCAGGATATTATGAACCATTAACCACATGAACAACATGTAATTGTAAGAAGTCCATTTTTGAATTAAGTACCAAATATCGACAAAACGAACATTATTAACTTAAATGATTACATAATGTATATAACATGGAAATAAGTGATATAAAAGGAATAATAAGCTTGAAAAATGATCTTAAGAAAGTATAAATTAACTCTAGTTTATTTTTCATGAGATTAAAGAGCGATCGAGTCAAGTCGGACACGTGGTAAGGGACTTCGTCTCAATCTCCTTTCATTGTGGAATATTTTGTTATAATAAAATAATTTCATTTATACAATGTATAAACCCCTTTGACTTTTAATTTTATTCAAAAAGATCCTTTTATATATGAAGGGTTTTACTTAATGACAAAAAGTATGTTTCTTTTTAACGTACATGGTGACAATGACCTTTCCTCCACCATGATTATTTTTTGATCTTTCGCTTCCTCAATAAGCCGTGATGTTTTTATAAGTAAATAAATACCATATACTCTTTTATGTATTTTGGGATTGAAAATGGTTTTGATAATGAGTTTTTTATGTCAATATATTTAAGGGACATATTTTTATTGAAATGTGGAAATGTTTTCATTCCTTTATAATTGTTTTATGTGTTATGAATTTATAATGGTACTTGGACATTTGACCGGTGGTTACATGATAAACCAAATGACGGGTGGTGCCATGAATACTAGGACGGGTGGTTACATTATAATCTCTAATGCATTGGTTATGGAAGTCGGTCGTATGGTTATACCATTTACTGATATGTGTGGAAGTCGACCGTACGGTTATATAATTTAAGTATGTTTATGTCCCAAGTTACCTTTATATGTTACGTGTTCTTTATATGGATTTTATGGTAATATTTTATTTACAAATGGGTAAATAATATTATTTTATCCAGCGATGAGTATTTACTACTTCTTAAAGGTGAAAAGTGTTACTTTGATAAAGTATTCATGGTTTAATTGATATTTTGAAAAACATACAATTTTCCTTATTTGTGTATCCCTTACTGAGCTTTTTATGCTCACCTAAAGTTTTTTATTGAAATGTTTTTCATAGGACATAATGTGGAATAGGGTCAAGGATGGGATCAAGGAAAATTCATGCTATCTTAAACATATAACTAGACATGAAACTTTTTTATAAGAGTTCAGGTTTTGTAAAAAAAGGAAACTTTGTAGAAGGGTCTACTGGGTAACATTTTGAGATTTAATAGTTATAATCTAATTCTCTAAAACTCTAAACCTGGAAATATCCTCAATTTGAATTATTCATTTAATTCAATATTAAGTAATGTTTAAGGTCGGGGCCTTATAGTTGGTATTAGAGGTCAGTTTAGATAACTTTAGGAGTTAGAATTCTATTAAATGATTATCCAAAAATATTTTTCTAATGGTCAAATTGAAATTATATAGTATTTGAAGATTACCATGTTGCTTCATCTAAGACATGTTTGTTCAGAATGTTTTTCCATAGAGGAAACATGGCAGCTATGTTGGGACGACATCAGGAGGAAGACAACCTTCCAAATCAACAACCTGAGATGGTCGGAATTGGAATTGAGCAGTTTGTGGTAGTGATGGAACAATTTACTCAGGTTATAAATGGTGGTGGTATCCATGCATGAGATTAGCTACATCAACCGCATAGGAACATGTCAATGGTGTAACATATCATGAGGAAACATCCCCCATCATTCAGAGGATCATCTGACCCTGTGCTAATAGAATGGTGGATTAAAGCACTGGAGAAGATTTTTGATGTCATGGGGTGTTCAGAACATCAAAAGGTTAGTCTTACTGTTTACCATTTTGAAGGTGAAGAAGATCAGTGGTGGTCGATAATGAAAAATTTCAGGGATAGTGATGAGATTTATGATCTTCACTGGGATTAATTCAAAGGTATGTTTCTTCAGAAATATTTTCCTAAGGTGGTTCATCTAACGATGGAAAAGCAATTCCTAGAATTGAGGTAGGAGGATGACTCAGTGGCTGCTTATAAAGAAAAGTTTATTCGACTGGAAAGGTATGCTCCAAATTTCATACGATATCTTTATAGTAAAATCAACCATTTTTACTCAGGGTTAAAGACAATGTTTCGAATGGATTTAGCTTCTCATGAGTTTAAAAGTTGTGAAAAACTTATTCGATGTGTAGAGAAGTTGGAAAATGGAGTTTTCCGATGATCATGTGTTCTTTGACAAACAACAGAATAAGAGGTCCAGTAGACAGGCAAAGGGGAAGAATTCATCAAAGAAACAAGGAGGTTATAAAATCAAATAACCATCCTATGAGAAGTGTGGTAAAATACATCCTAGAGAATGTTTATCAAAATCTGGAAAGTGCTTTCGGTTTGGAATGTATGGTCATATTTCTCGTAACTTTACGGAAGATGATTAAGTAGGCAATGAAAATCTAGTAGTAAGATGTTTTAAGTGTAATGAAATGAGTCATTATGCAAATGAGTGTCTAACAAATAACTCAACTGGGGGAAAGTAGCCAGACTACGAGCAGAAGGGGGTGGTGAAATCCTTTGAAACTACTTCAGCAAATGTTGGTCTATCGAATGAAGTAGTATCAGGTACACTGTTTGTTTGTTCAGATTATGACAATGTGTTTTTTGATTCAGGGTCTACACATTCTTTCATTTCTGAAATGTTTTCTAGTAAATTTGGAATTCCATCTGAAGATATGAATCCTAAACTTATGGAAAAAACACCCGGATGGAATGTTGATACAATAAGAAATTATAAGAACCTTCCTATCCTTGTGTGTAGAAATAATATACCTACAATCCTTATTGTTTTGACTCTAGTAGAGTTTGTTGTTATTTTGGGCATGGATTGAAATTCTTTTTATCATGCTAAGATTGACTGTAGAGCTAAATAGGTTTAATTGAAGAAATATTTTCAGTTTCTCTGTAAGAATGAACCCTTGCTTTTGATAACATATCAGGAAGTTGAGAAACTAATAAAATATGGAAATGAATGTTACCTTGCACATATTGTTAAAAATAAAGGAACTGTTCAGATTAATGATGTACCAGTGGTAAATGAGTATCTTTATGTTTTTCTTGATGAGTTTCCTGGTATTATTCATGATCGGGAAGTTGAATTTACTGTTGAATTAGTTCCTGATTCTAATCCAATTTCAAAACACCCTTATCGAATGGATCAAGTTGAACTTTTAGAGTTAAATAAGCAATTGTAGGAGTTACTAGATAAAGGTTTCATCTGACCTAGCACATCACCACGGGGTGACCCTGTCTTGTTTGTTAAAAAAAGATGGTTCAATGAGACTTTGCATTGATTAAGAGCCTTGAATAACATTACTGTTAAGAACAAGCATCCTTTACCTAATATCGATGATTTGTTTGATCAGCTCCAGGGAGATTAGTATTTTTCGAAGATTTACTTGAGGTCGGGGTACCATCAGTTGAAAGTAAAAGAAGCAGACATTCCGAATACTGTGTTTTGTACTAGATATGGCCATTATGAATTTGTAGCTATGCCTTTTGGGTTAACCAATACACCTGCCATATTCATGGACCTTATGAATAGAATTTTCCATGAGTTCTTGGATAAGTTTGTGGTTGTTTTCGTTGATGATATTTTGTTGTTTTCTAAAAGTAAATAAGATCATGAAAGTCATTTAAGGGTTATCTTGAAAACCTTAAAAGAAAATAAACTCTATGGAAAATTCATAAAGTGTGAGTTTTGGTTACAACAAATTTCTTTCCTTGGTCACATTGTTTCAAAAAATGGCATAACTGTCGATCTTACTAAAACAAAAGTTTTTGAAGAATGGTAAAGACCCACAAATGTATTTGAGATCCGTTGTTTTATTGGTTTGGCAGGTTACTATAGAAGGTTTGTTGAAATTTTTTCACGGTTATCTAGTCCAATGATTATGCTAACTCAGAAGGGTGTTAAGTTTATCTAGACAAAAGAATGTGATGATTGTTTTTAGGAGTTGAAAAGAAGATTGGTTAATGCTCCAGTTTTGAAACTTCCTTCCAGGAATGGTGAGTTTGTTATCTATAGGGATGATTTGTTGAAGGTACTTGGTTGTGTCCTTATGAAGAGTTATCATCTAATTTCTTATGCTTCATGTTAGTTGAAAAATCATGAGTTAAATTACTCTACAAATGATTTGGAATTAGTTACTATTTTTTTTTCTTTAACAATTTGGAGGAATCTTTTGTATGGAGTAAAGTGTGAAATATATACTGATCACAAAAGTTTAAAGTATATATTCACTCAGAAATAATTAAACATGAGACAGAGGATATGGTTGGAATTAATCAAGGATTATGATTTTAAAATTCATTACCATCTGCGAAAAGAAAATAATGTGGCTAATGCTTTAAGTCGAAAAAGTAATGCTTCATTAACTATGCATCGTTTGGAATGAGATCCTTTGGTTTTTGATTTGATGAACTCTGGAATAGAAATTATTGGTGCTGGAAGTTCTTCTGTTTTGTTTCAGGTGTCAGTGAGATCATCTCTATCAGAAAGAATTAAGCAAGCGCGGAAGAAAGATAGTGGGTTGTAGAAAATGGTAGTGCTGGTTCAGAAGTGTAAGTTTCCTGAAATTATCATTGACAAAGATTGTGTTTTGATGTTTGGGAAGAGATTATGTGTGCCATGTGATTCACAGTTTAAGAATGAGTTGTTATGTGAGGCTCATAGTTCATCATTTTCAGTTCATCATGGCAATACTAAGATGTACAGAGATCTGAGTGAGTATTACTGGTGGAATGGAATAAAAAGAGACATTGCTGATTTTTTTATGAAGTGTTTGACTTGTCAGCAGGTTAAAGCATAGCGACAGTTACCGAAAGGGATGCTACAGTCATTACCGGTGCCAGAGTGGAAATGGGGAAATATATCCATTGACTTCGTTTTGGGATTAACAAAGACATCTCGAGGTAATAATGCAATATGGGTTACAGTTGATCGATTGACTAAATCTGCTCATCTCCATCCTATTCGAGATAAATTGTCTCTAGATCAACTTTCTCGATTGTATCTTAAATATATAGTCAGGTTTCATGGAGTTCCCCTCTCTATTGTATCTGATCATGATCCCAGGTTTACTTCTAACTTTTTGAAAGGCCTTCACAAGTCTTTCGGTACTGAATTAAATTTTAGCACAACGTTTCATCCTAAATCATATGGGTAGTCAGAAAGAACAATTCAGACCTTGTAGGATATGCAATTTTCTTGCTCGATGGATTATTAGGGATGTTTGGACCAATATCTTTCTTTGGTTAAATTTTCATATAATAACAGTTTTCATTCCAGTATACAGATTGCTCTGTTTGAAGCATTATATGGGAAGCGGTGTAGAAATACAGCTTTTTGGGATGAAGTGGGTGAAAGGAAGTTGATGGGACCAGAATTGGTAGATGAGATGGCTGAAAAAGTTCAGTTGATTCATAAACACATGAGAATAGCTCATAGTAGGCATAAACTTTATGCAGATAACTGGAGGAAGTATCTATCTTTTAAGGTTGGTGATCATGTTTTTCTTAAAGTTTCACCATGGAAACAGGTGATGCGATTTGGTAAGAAATGAAAGCTGAGTCCAAGGTTCAATGGATCATATGAAATTCTGGAGATATTTGGATCAGTTTTTTACCGAGTGATATTAACTTCGATTTTATCTCAGGAACACAATGTGTTTCATGTTTCAATGTTGAAAATGTATATGCAATATCCATATCATGTTTTGAGCCCAGAGGTAGTTCAGTTGGAAGAGAATCTCTCTTATGAAGAACAACCATCCCAGATTCTTGACCATAGATAGGAAGTGTTTCAGAATAAGGTAATTGACCAGGTAAATGTTTTGTGAAAAAACAATATGTTTTAAGAGTCAACGTGGGAATATAAAAATTCGATGATGGATAAATACCACCACTTATTTTGATATGTGAATAAAATTGCGATGACGCAATTCCCAAAAGGGGGGAGGGATGTAAATCCCAGGTAAATAAAGAATAATAAATTTTCGTATTTTTTAATATTAGTGAACTAAATATTAATTTTTCTTTAAAGGGGTTTCTATGTTCGATAGCGTACCCGATACGCAATAATGAGTTTCTTTAAAATATTACGTTTCACCCTAGTAATATAATAAAATTATTTTAAATGGTAGTTAGCACATAGCTGTTCTATTGGAGAGAATGAATATAAATAACTAAAATATGATTATATATGTTTATAAAATGTTATTACATTTATCCAATAAATGATAAAGGCTTATTATAAGAAAATAATTCAATTTTAGGCATAGATACTCTAATATTCACTCAAAGGTTGACTTATCACCTTTTGATGGAAAACCATCATTAAATATTGTTTTGGTCACTATTATATATTATATTGGACCAAATGAAATTATTATTTAGAATCAGGACATCAAAATTTACTTTCTGTAATTTTTTGGTATTTTTCGATAAAGTTCATTTTTTAATGAATAATGAAAAATGTTGTATTTTAATTCAAAACATATTTTTAATCTAATTTATTTATATTATTAGACTATCTTTTTAATTGGTTTTAAAGTGCAATTAGAATATATTTTTACCATTTAATCCAATGGTGGTCATTGGAATTAATTTCACAATGAAATTGGACTTTAACTAGTGTCAATATTTTGAAATATATTGTTTCATAAAAGCTATCTATTTGTTTTGACAACGCGAATTAATTATTAAATTAATTATTTCAAATTATAAGTTTTGAATTTTTTAAAATAGACATAAATTTTTAATTCAGAATATCAAATATAGCTTTGGGTGAGTTTTTGGTATTTTTCTGAAAAACATCAATTTTTTATTAATAGTGAAACCACTAAGTGGTCATTAAAAAAACTGATTTTTTGTTTAAATGAATCTTTACCACTTTGGTGAATTGAATGTAAAACAATCTTACATACATGGTTGTCATTACGATGTAAAACGTGGTTCAATGGGTTGAAAATAATTTTTGGTGAATAGTAACTTTTAATTTTTATTAATCGCGATTAGAGGTAATTAGTGTAATTTAAGGTAAAAATAATGTTTTAATAAAATGAAATTACCTTGACACATGTCCTTCCCTTATGTTATGAGTCATTTCCGACCAAGAAAATCCATGGGTCAACTTGGGTACCCCATGGATCCACATGGGTAAGAAAATGACAATAATAACTTTTTATTTAAAGTTAAAATAAAAATGTCACAAACATGTATTGTTTTACTAAAACAATTTTTAAATTGTGTTATACAAGTCATATTTTTTACTATAAAAATTAATTATAAAGGGAAAATTATTTCCTATATCATTATATTTTTTTTAATTTTTAGACATTAAATAAATTAAATTATTTATGACACAATGATGATGTAGTGATTACCTCATTAATTAAAGATTTAAATAAAATGAAAATATAATGTAATATCTAAGACTTACACTTGTCAAAAACCTTTTTTATGGGTGGATTTAGAACTCTTATCACCTTATCCTAGAAATATATAATTTTTGGACCTTTAAAATCCGAAACTCATTATATAATAAAGTAACATTTCTTTATTTTCCAAGATTGCCCCTCCTACCTCTTATTAAAGGCCCCACCTCTACCAACATACCCACACCTCTCAAGCTATTATCTCGGCCAAGCTCTACTCATTCTATATCTCCACATCCCTATCATCATCCTAGAAGCCTTACCTTAGGCATAAAGCTCTTTAAGAAACCCTTTTGGTTCAAACCAAGAGAAGTAACCCGATTTAAAGGTAATGTCTTCACTTGTGTTCTTTTTTTTATTTTGCTTCTCCAACACTCTAAACTCTTTTTATTACTTTATTTTGTAACAACACCATAATATTAAATATATCAGGATGTTCTTATGATAATTATATGATTTAAAGTTACACACACCTCCGTCTTTTGGGTAAAGAACATAATGTTTCTGTGGTTGGGGAATTTCTGCCACATGAAACGATGATTGTTCAATCTTATTTTAACACCTTTCATAATGGACATTAATATGTAACAATATTTATATATGATTTATATTATTTTTATATTTTCCTTATTCTTATATATTTTTCATTTATGGCATACCTTTATCGTTTCCATTCTGGGTAAACACGATAATTTCTTTTTAGGAAGTGCGACTACCGCCCCTCAAAGTGATTTGATTCATTAATACCATATTTGGGACGTATAAAAGATGGATTTAATGATATTATATATTATATTATACTATAATTATAATATACCTTTATATCATTATGATTTCACTCCATTAAATATGAAATAGAAATGAATGTAGCATTCATGCGTACGTACCACTTACTGTCTCCATGAACGGTGCATTTAATTTCTTATCTCTAAATGTTATATACAATTATAAATACATGTATATGCTGGATATATATATATCATATATATTATATCCAAATCATGAATATCAGTCTGGATATAATGAACTTTTGACCACATGAAAAACATGTAATTGTAAGAAGTCCATTTTTGAATTAAGTACCAAATATTGACAAAACAAAAATTATTAACTGAAATGATTACATAATGTTTATAACAAGGAAATAAGTGATATAAAAGGAATAATAAGCTTTAAAAAGGTTCTTATGCAAGTATAAATTAACAATAGTTTATTATTTAGGAGATTAATGAGTTATCGAGTCAAGTCGAATACGAGGTAAGGGACTTCGTCTCAGTCTCCTTTCGTTGAGGCATATTTTGTTCTAATATAAGACATTCTTTTATACGGTGTATAAAACCCTTTTACTTTTAATTTTATTCAAAAGTAACCTTTTCTAGATGAAGAGTTTTACTAAATGACAAAAAGTATGTTTCTTTTTAACGTACATGGTGACAACGACCTTTCCTCCTCCACGAGTATTATTTGATCTTTCGCTTCCTCAACAACCCTTAATGTTTTTAGAAGTAAATAAATACAATATAATCATTTATATATATAGGTACTGAAAATGGTTTTGATAATGGGTTTGTTATGTCAATATATTTAAGTGATATATTTTGATTGAAATGTAGAAATTTTTTCTTTCCTTTAAAATTGTTTTATGTGTTATGAATTTATAATGGTACTTTGACATTTGATGGGTGGTGCTGTGAATACCAGGACAGGAGGTTATGTTATAACCTCCAATGCATTGGGTATGGAAGTTGGCCGTATGGCTATTCCATTTAGTTATATGTGTGGAAGTCGACCGTATGGTTATTCCATTTAAGTATGTTTATGTCCCAGGTTACCTTTATATGTTATGTGTTCTTTACATGGGTTTTATGGTAATATTTTCGTTACAAAATGGTAAGTAATGATATTTTATTCAGTGAAGAGTATTTATTACTTATTAAAAGTTAAAAGTGTTACTTTGATAAAGTATTCATTGTTTACTTGATGTTTTGAAAAACATACAGTTTTCCTTCTTTATGTATCCTTTACTGAGCCTTTTATGCTCACCCCAAGTTTTTTTCGATTTTTTTTTCACTGGACATAATGTGGAGTTGGGTAATTTATGTGATCAAGGAGAAGTCATGATATCTTAAACATGGAACTAGACATGATTTTCTTAAGAGTTCATGTTTTGTAGAAAAAGTAAACTTTGTAGAAGTGGCTACTGTGTAATCTTTTAAGATGTAATAGTTATGATCTAATTATCTAAAACACTAAACCTGAAAAGATCCTCAATGTGAATTATTCATTTAATTAAATATTAAGTAATGTTTAAGGCTGGGGCCTAATAAAATATGTTATTTATTTTATGACTCTAACCTTTTAATTTTAAACCATTTTATTTTTTTACTGATACTACGACAAATAATATTTTTACCATATGATATTTATTATACCTCAAAACTAAAGTGGACTTAATACCTAATTTGGAACATTTGATTCAAAATATTTATTCCATTATAACAAATTCTATTCGTATAATTTTAAAAATTATATTGAAAATTAATCTCCTAAACATAACAAAAATGAATATTTTAATGTGAAAAAATCAAAACATTGAAGAGTTTTTATATACAATTACAATGTAAAATTGATTCCAAAGACATAAATGGGTTTTATTAATATATAATTGAACTAATTATACTTTAAAACCAATTAAAATTATAATTTAACTATGTAAATAAATTATCCAAAAATGAAGTTCTCAATTAAAATTCAGTATCTTTCACGATTCCTCAGAAAACGAATTTTTTTTGAGAATACCAAATTTCAACCTAATTTAATTTTAAAATTATTATTTCAAAAAAGAAATTAATATTTTCAAATAAAATCTATAAAAGTTCCAAAATTTAGTTTTAAAAAAAGGTGAACCGTAAAAAAGGAAACAAAATTTGTTTTTCGAACAATATAGCTTTTTTGCTTATGATTGGATCTGTTCATCTATTAAGACAATCAAACACATTTAATGAAATAAAAAAATTAATGAAAATAAAACATATAATTTTAATTAATCTCTTTCAAAAATATTAATTAATTAATTTTATTAATATAAAATTCTATTTTGGACATCAAAATAGTTTTTTAATAAAAAATCCATCCTTTATATTCTATTGGTTTTGATTTTCATTTATAATTAATTTCTAACCAATTAATACATTTTATAAGAATATTTAAAGTATATTTTCATAATTTTTTAAATCTCATTCATTCAAAAATTTCTAATGGCTAGGAGAGAACTGTCAATTAATAATATTTAATCATTTTTAGTTCATTGTGTCTTATCTTGTATTATATTGAACATATTGATTCTTTCTAAAATCTCAGGATGTAACATTATCCCACATTTAATAAATTTATTCATATCAACTTGAACATGTGAAAAAATAAACTCTTGGTTTAACATTTAAAAATACCTTTTTTGAAATCCCACATCATAAAAAGGGTCCAAAAAACCTATACTTAATAAGATAGGTAATAAATTACAACAGTCACCTAAGAAAACAAATTCATGGATTCCTTGAATGAAAACATGGACATAGAAGAAAAAAAACATAATACCAATTTATTTTGGAGAGTGATAGAGAACATTTTCATGAGGTAGTAGACCATCAAAAAATTGTAAATCTATGATAGTTTTAAAGGTCATATATTTATTTATAAGAAAAGTAAACTAATAATTTTATTTTCAAAATTTCTTTCTTAAAATTGATGAGTTAATTTTATTCATAGAATATGAAAACATATAAATATACTTACTTGAAAGGTAAAATTTTATCCTTTGATTAATTTCCACAACAATAGATTATTTTCACTAAATGATTAGTATTCAAGATGAATTTCTCATACCTAAATAATAATAATCAAAATCTATAAAATCCACCAATGTATAAAAATATATCCCTCCTATATTTTGGAATTAACCAAAAACTAAATAGATAGTGTAAGATAAATTATTTCTCTAAAGAGAATAGTCTTTTATATTCAAAAAAGTACTTTAATCTTCAAATTTAAATAGAAAAACCTAAAGTTCTACATAGATTATTAAGAAAATAACTATACACAAAATTCCTAAAAATATTCTGGACAAAAATTAAAACCTATAAATTCAAATTATTTGATCATATTGTCTTTCCAAATAAATTTAATATGTATCTATAAATAATATCAGTCACTTTTAAGGTATTATACCAAAGTTTTATTTCCATAACCACATTATCTAATATATATACTAGCCATTTCAATAAATCACATAAATCCCTATAAATTACACATGCTTCCAAAATATAACCCATCCTTCATTTATCGTATTTTTTTTAACATAATAATATAAGGTTACCAAAATAGTTGAAATATTTTTAATTAACATTAATCACATTATCAATACATAATATAATAATCTCATTGTTATCTATTTGATAAAACATCTATTACCAAAATTAATATAACCTTTATATATCAAATAGTTAAAATAATAAAAATGATTACATACTAACCAGGAAATCACATAGGCCAGTGGTAGATTATTCACCTTTGTTTCCCTTCAATTGAAGTTTTGATCTCTGTGGCCTTTTCAGATTGATGGGTTATGACCCATTATACGAGCTTTCCTTTTTCTAAATCTATATTAATATAATCCATAAAAAATTTGAAATATAAGAAAAACCTTAAAAAATATACTTAATATATGTTAACCACAATGGCTATCTCGTAACTTTCATTTTTCAGTCCAGAAAGTAGAATGATAGCATTAACTCAAATTATGAGATCATATATATAAAAAATACTACCAATCCCGTCAAAATTATTGCCACAAAATGTAATGGAATTATTCCTCAAATAATATTTTTTCATATAAAAAAATTGATGGTTTGATGTCTGTTAAAAAATATAATATTTTTTATTTTAAAGGTATCAATCCAATCTAACATAAGATTTCAAATTTATGAAATGAAAACATACTATAGAGAAATATTTTGTTGTTCCATGATTCACATAATTTTTTTTAAAATAAAACTATATCATAAATTTGAAAACACCATACATAAACACATCCTTAATTAAATATTATTATTAACTGATTAACCATGTTTCATTATCTTATTCCTTAATAATTCATTTATACAATGAAAGATGTAAATTATATCCTCATGATTCATTAATACCAATCCAATCATGTTTCATACTTTATAGATATGAAAACAATTCATGCCTTAAATCAAAATTTTAGAATCTTCTTTACATTTCCTTTATCATTCCAAATGTTTTCCTACTTTAAAAAAATAAATGTTCATGAAACAACTAGAATTTCACTTTTTAGGATAGTTGGAAGAGTTGAGTTCTTGAATCAAATGAAAAGACACACTAACCAAAAAATGTTTTTGGTTGAATAAATTGATTTTGGATAATTTAAACAATTTTTTTCATGTGATTTTAATACTCAATAAGAAGAAAAAATCATCTGAATAATATTTTTCAATAATACTGATGATCAAATCATTGGGGATGGATTCAAAGTTTGTGAAATACTGTTTCCTTCTTTCTTGATTAATTATCCTTATTATTTGAAATGATAATTATTAAAATAATAAAAATTTAAATTGAAAATTTATAGATAATACCCTTAGAATCTCCATAATAATTTAACCTTGAAATCCTTTATATTGAAATCGATTTCCTTTCAAAATCCAAACAAAAAAATATCATTGTTGTCTAAGAAATACATTACATTTAACTACTAAAGGGGAATAAAAAACATTGAACATATAATCTCTATTAAACATGTATAACCTATGATGATATAAAAAACTATTACGTAACCAACATAATCTATAAAGATATATAAACCCACCTCTCATACCAAATGTAAGGACCTTGTCTAAATCATCAAATAATATATTTATTTTAAACTATAATTCTATTTCATTCTTTCCCAAATATTTTTTTAGGATTATATTTTTAGAGAATTAGGGAAAAAATAATGTGTAATAAAACTATTTTTAAAAATGAAAACATTTAATTAATATCACCTTTTTAGAAAAGGTAACCCTTTTATAATAAAATATGTTTTATTTTTCATAACTAATCTTTAATATTTTTATCATAGATTCTTATTTATCCTTAAAAATCATTAATCCAAATGAAAATAAATTTATAAATTTTGATGAGAAAAAATATAAATAATTCAAATAAAATAAATGAATGGTTAGTATAGTGAAAACCCATGACACACATTCTTTAAAAAATACCATTTCACCACGAATAAGGAATCATCATTTTAAGAAGATCATTATATTACACTTTTTAAATCCAACTATTTTCATAATTTTTTTTATTAATTCATGTAAAAGAAATGTATGTAACATGGGATATCATTTACTACATCACTCCTACAAAAATTATCACTCTATTGGATACCCAAGGAGAAACCACTGTAGTTAAATTTTGAATAATCACCATAAAATTATTCCTATAATCACTTAGGAGAATCCTAATCAGTTAAATCTATTTGATTTCTCAATACATTGGAGAGATACAACGAGATAACCCACCCTAGGTTTACCAACAAACCACCCATCCCCCTGAATATGAATCATAACATAATCATAACACATAAGTATTCCATAAGAGACAAATTATTGAGGAAAATAACTTTTCTATTCTGAAATCTCTTTTCATTTTTACAGAGTTCCACACTAATAAATGAAAACACATTATTTTAAAATTAAATTTAAACACCTAAAAGAAGATTAAAAAAATTAAAGTGACCTAAATGTTGGAAAATATGTTCATTCCATATAAGTTTATAAAACATTCATATTGAATATTTCAAAAATATTAAAGAGTAACTTTAAAAGAGTGTGTTTTAAAATAAATACCCATCCATAAATCCTAACAAAGTCCTCCTTTTGAAATAATTTGAGATAAATTTTAACGTTTACTTTTTTAATAATTCATTTCCATATACATAATTAACAGAAAATAATTATTAATAACTTTTGAATGATAGATAAATATTTTTAAAATAAATCTTTAAAACATTTAAAACAAGGTTTTAAGTAAAAAAGTATGTTACAAATATCATATCATTGAAGTGAGAATTAATAAAATGTATTAATTATTTGTATACAATGTAAATAAAAATAAAAAGTTTAAATAAAAAATATAAAATCGGATTTATTTTCACATATAATCTTCGCAATAAGTTATCAATGAATTTGTATTTTAACCTAATAAATGGAAATTAGTTTAAAAAAATCACTTACAAAGATCCTATCATTGAAGTGAAAATAAATCAAAAGAACGTATTATGTATATTTACTATAAATATAAATAAAAAAAGTAAAATAATAAATAATTGAAACAAGAAACATTTTAAATATTTTCATAGAAATATTTTGTCAGAGAAGTTGAATTTTGACCCAAATAATGGAAATTGGGTTAAGAATTTACATACCTCTTGTTCTAATTACTTAAAATGACATCCAAAATTGTGTATAATTGTTTAAAAAAACTTATTAACATATTAAATTACTATATAAATATTTATAATATCTTATAAATTGATTTTAAAACATTTTATAACCAAATTATTAAGAATATTTTATTATTTTCATTATTTCGGGTGTTTTCATTTCATCGTTTCATGGTCGATTTTACATGAATAAAATTATGGATGTTCCTATAAAATGGAATTATAACTCCAGAAGTTTAATGTTATATTATTAATGAACTTATATAAGTACTATGGGTCTTAAATATCATTTTTATTTCTTACATGAGGATTATTCATAAGATAAAATCTTAATGATAAATTTTTTGTTTATTTTGGAGGTTTTTCAAATATCATGAAATATTATAATATTATTTAATATTGTGTGTGTATATTTTTTAAAAACATGAAATAGGTTATAATATACATATTTTGATATTATTTGACCAGAATGAAACTTTTATGACTAGACGTGAATGAGGAACTGGAAAACAAAAAATCATTATGCACAAATTTCATTAACTGACATAATAAGGATGAATTATTTATTTCATTAATTAAGAGGATATTAGAAATTAAATGGATATGAGATAATTCATCTGAAACACAATGATCAAGTATTTAAATATTTTTGGATTCATCATTTTTAGATGGATGAAATATATAGTTAGAAAATAGAAGAAGTAATGAAATTGTGAGAGGTAATTTGAGAAACTTACCTCCTAAATACCACCTCCTTTAGAGAGACTTAGGGACCATGGATTTTTTATTTTATTGAGTATAGAATAAATTATAAATGGGTAGATTTAGTAGGAGATATTCCAGGTTCTACAAGTATTTTGAGTCTAAATGGGGTGGTGAAGGTTGTTATTTATACTTCAGTAGAGGTGGGTTTATGTGATTAAAACAAATATTATTTTATATTTATAACCAACCACATTGAGGTGGAATAAAGTTACAATAATATTTTTGTAAATTAATGTTGTAGAGGATTATTAAGGTTGATAAATACCTCAAAAAACCACTAAATATTTTATATTGAGGTATTTTAATCCCTAAACCTTATAACATGAACCTGTTTTATAATTTTACACATACCGCAATAAATAATTTTTCAACAATGTATATTTATTATTCCTAAAAATGAAAATAAAATTAAAATAGAATTTAGAACTTTTGATGGAAAATTTGGTATCAGTTTTAAAAAAATAAATTTATTGAATTTGAAAAATTAGATTTCATATTAATCTTATAGACAAAATAAAAAACATGTTTTAAAGTGAAAAATTACAAACATTGAAATGTTTTTTATATCCAATATATATGTGAAATGGATTAAAATGAACTAAATTATTATCAGTTATTTATAATTTTACTAAATATACATTACAAAGAATTTAAAATATAATATTAACTATATATATAAAATATTAAAATGAAATATTCAATTAAAATTTGGTGTTTTTAACTATTCATAGAAAAATAAAACTTCTCAAAAAAACCAAAATTTCACTGTAATCAATTTTTAAAATTAATATATTAAAAATTAATTTTTTTTAGAATAAAATCGATTAGTGTCAAAATTTAGTTTTAAAATAGGTGCTCCATCAAAAGGCAACATATTTTCTTTTTAGAAAACTATGTCTTTTTATGATGAAAAATTTGATTTATTCTTATCATACGAATATAAAATTTAATGAATTATTTTATATAAATTATTGGATATAAAAATATACATAAAATTAATATATTTCAATAATAGTGATTAATTAAATTTATTAAAATCAGATGGCATTGTGGGCATAAAATTATTTTTTTTTAAAATCATTTATATTCAATTAGTTTTTTTTATTTTCGTATATAATAAATTGGTAACCAACCAATTTATTTGATTAAAATTTGTAAACAATATTTTCATAATTTATTTAATCTCATTCATTCCTATAATTCTTTTTTCTATGTGATAACTATAACCTAATAATACGTAATCTATTTTTTCCCATGATGTGGCATATATTATATGATATTTGACATAGTGATTCTTTTTTAATTATTAAGATGTTACATTAGGTTCTTTTAGTGCATAGATAACTGAGGTGTTGAAAGTATCTTTTTATATTTGAAAGGAATGACACTCTTATATATACATTTTCCATTAATATTTAATAAACATAAAACTCAAGATAAGTGATAGAAAATAGGATCATTTTTGATGATATGATAAGTTGCAATGATAATACACGTATTTACAAAAATTGAGAAATGCTTTTGTGATGATTGTGACATTATGTTGTAGTTTAAAACACCATTTAACCCTTGTATCCATGATCATGGTGAAATTTGTTTACCATGTAACTTATTTTTATGAACAAAATCAAAATTAAACTTATTACCTAAATTAAAAATTTTAATTCCAAATGAAAACCATTTTACTATATTAAATTTCTAAAAGATATAAAACATAATTTCAATCATATCACACATAATTCATGAAAATAAGTTTTAGATAAAAATATATTTTTAAGAATTAAAATATTATATCAATTCCATTTCTACTAACAAAAATTTGATTATAGTTAATTTATTTTATTGAATATATTATCAAAAAAATATTTAAAATAATTTTTCAACAATGAATAATTTAAAATGACAAGATAATAATACATTTAACACATAAAAAGTGTATTATAAAATAAATCACTATTTTACATTAAAATGATATTATCTTCTTTTATATCCAGTTGATAATCAATATATGAAATATAAGTAATTGTTTACATTTAGAAAAAAATTATCAAACACATATTACACTCTAAATGTGATTAATTAATATTTTTAATAAAATAATAAAAAATAAAAATCATTTATATATATAGAATAAATAAAATATTGGTATTCTTTTTAAATACATAATTATTTGATGTTTGTTAATTATTGATTTTACTAATTATTACTCATATTAAAACCTATATATAATTTTTCTATAAATTATATATTTTATGGAATATATTTCATCACTTATTCCATGGAGAACTTTTAAATTATATAGTTCTAGATAATTAGAAATCCTATACATTGTAAACTATACACCTTCACACAATGTCCATTTTTACCACAAAATAATTTATTTATAAATATATATGCATTATATTATATATAACTCCCATAACTAGAACTATGAAATTGTTAATGTTCCTATTAATCCATATCCCTCTGAAAAACATTTAAAAGCATGGTATTATAATGAATTATAATTAAAATAAATAAAACAAAATAAACCCATTATCCCTTTTTTGTAAACCAGAAAATCCATAAATTTTTTTTGACCTTTACATAATAAACCACTAAATCAATTATTTATTTACTCATTAATATAATGATATTTTCTAAAGGTACTTCCACAATGTTATTCCTATGTCTTTAAAAGGAAATCATTTTATTCCCAAGGATAAGAAAGTGATTTTAAATTTTTATGGAATGTTTAAAACATTTTTAAAGGGGTTATCTAAAGATAGTAGTAGTGCTACTCTTAAGTGGTGTTCTGGTGACAAGTGAAGGTTCCTTGGCATGAGGTCTCGGTTCAGGATCTGCAAGTCATTAAAGCTGGATGGGTTTTTGGTAGAGGTCATGTGTGTATGTTACAGTTTCTTGTGGAATGGTTTGATGATGAAGGTGGGGAGTCGATGCTGCCAGGTCTGACTACATGGAACAAGTCTCAGAGGGGGACTCAGATCTGGCCTTTCATCATTCTAGTTCTCTATTGATTTGGTTGTTTATAGGGTATTACGTTTGTCATAGAATCGAGTCTGTCAATCGACACAAGACACTTTCTTGACTTATTGCTTTGTAAAGATAAAAATCTTCATCATGTTATATGCTGGGGAGGGTCTACTCCATGTTTGTAGTTTGGTTTTACTATTCTTTTCTTCATGTTTGTTTTGTCTTAAGTCCATGATGTCTATTGGGTTTCCCTTTTCCTCCCCTAAAATGGGATTTCATAATAATAATAAAAATTAAGGCCTTCATGTCGTTGGATGGATAGATAATATACAAATCTCTAATGAGTAACCTATTACTCGTAAACTTCATCACTTTATTCCATGCATTGGAGATCCATATTAGGGCCACCAATCATCAAGGATATATTAGCCTCACATATCAACATATGAAATTTATAAGACACATATCATAAATAAATCACATATATCTTTCACTTTAAAAATATAACTTTTTGAATTTTAATTCTATCCCACAATTAGTGACACTTTCATGTATCTCATAAAAATGAAAATAAATTTTCATTGACATATAAAGACATTTAAACATAAAAAATATTTGAATAGTTGGAAAATAATTTTATCTGAAAACCCATATAAAAACTTTCAGGATTCATGGTAATTCATAAAAATTATAATGAAAGGAAAGGCGATGATGTCATATATGTTAAAAATAATTCTCATTTCACTTTATAAAAAATAGTAAAAAATGAACCATATGGAAAATTTTAAAAGTTTTCACTCTTTTTTCTTCAAAATTAAGGAATATATAAAATTATAAACTAATTTTAGAATAAAATTCATGAAACATTTGAATTCAGATTGATATGGTGCTATCAAGTTGAAATAATTCTTAAAAACAATTGAAAATGAGGTTTTAAGGAAGAATCCCTCACATAAAATCTCAAATTGTTTTGGTGATATGTCAAACCACCTATGTAATAAAATTATGTTTATTATATAGTTGTATTATAAAATATTAATCTTTATTCCTTAATATTTTTTCATTTATTTCATTCAATTACATTTTTATTAAATTACTATATTAGTTGTGTTCAAATTGGACATTTTGAGGCCGTTTGGTTTATAAGTCCATGAATTCATAGATATGTAGATTACAGTACTAGGATTTATGGTTATTTATTATATGTAATATTAATCATTTATCCATTAATATATTTATTAATTATATATATATTTATAAAACCATATATGTGTTGTTATCATTAAAAACGAAACACATCATTTATAAGAGTTGGTGGTATCCAAGTACAAATGAGCATTATTTTCATTTTTTCTACAGGATGGAATAGAAATAAGGTATATAATATTTTACTTTTAAAAAATAATAAATATTTTATTAATTACATATCTATTTATTATTTACATCCATGTGACTATCCATTTGATGCGGTAATTAAAAACAAATCAAATCACTTCATTGAGGTTGTAGTTCTGTGGAACACATGAATGATGTTATCATTTTCTGATTGATGGAAGCATAAAAAGGTGGATAATATAGAATGTTTATTTAATTATAATTATTTTATAAATATAATATATATAAATTATATTCACATTATAAAAAGCCAAAAATTTGAGTGATAAAAAATGAAATTCATCACTATATAGAGACAGTGGTCTATACATGTACGTAAGCGATGATTTTACTTTTCATTAGTTGGAAAATATATATTAAATGGGTTATAAAAAAATTAACTTTGATGTATATTAATTTACTAATTCTATCAAATAATAATGGTTATTAAATATATGAATGATGTGGGAGAAGAAATAAAGTGCGATAAATAAGCTGAGAGTTATACTACTTTTTTGTAAACCCCCTTCAGAAGAAACCATACACCTTTTCATATTGGTATTTTGGTGATAAAAAACACCCGTATATGGGTAGTATAGTTCAGAAGGTATTGTTATACCAATTTTCAATGCTATAGTACTTATATTTTGTTAATAAGAGATGAGTGGATGTTCTTGTTTTATAAGTGAAGGGAGTGACACTCTTGTAATAACTCAATGTTTTAAAATAATATAAAACAACTATCAAAGTAATTTACAAAATAAATATACTATAATTATAGGATAAACGAGATTTATTTTTTAAAATAATATCATCCAATATGATTAAATATAATATGTTGTGACCATATCGCTTAGATTTTACCTTAATTTACATGTTTTAGAATTTAATGTGGTGATAAGTTTTAACAATGGTTACTATTCATAATGAAAAAAGGAAATTAAAATCATTTAAAAATTTATCCTAATTATTTCAAATTTTGAATATAGTTTCCAAATTTCAATTTATATTTTTTCAGAAAATAATTTTTAATTATGTATGAAAAATGAAAAAAAAACATTTTTTTAATATGCATTTTTAGAACAAACCAATTTGTACTTAAATAAGGTAAAATTTTGATCCAATTAGAATTAATTCATTTCTATTTAATAAAAGAAGAGTTTTTTGAATTTAAAACCAATTCATAATACAAAATAACCTTGTAAATTCTTAAATAAAATAAAATAAAATATATGCAAAATTGGTATTTTCATTATTCACTAAAAAAGTATCCATTTCAGATAAATATAAAAAATTATTCTAAATCTAATTTCAATTTGATATATATGAAAATATAGTTTATTTATAAAAAAAATTCTATAAAATTTATCAATTTATTTTTTTATTAAAAAAATTAATTTCATGGAAAGATTTTTTGTTAGAATAAGACCATTTCTTTTTCAACTAAAAAATCATAGAAATTTTATTATTATATAGGTACTCATAAAATCCATTTAATAACATTAATAACACATAAATTTAATTTATTATTAATATTAAAATATTTGTCACATTATTACCCCTTTTATTAATTGTTTCCTAACAATTTTGTTAATTTTAAAACATGTGAGGATATTTTCAATTAAAAACCTCTTCATATTCACATATTTATTCTTCAGTCTTATAGATCCTCTATAAAATAGCGATAAAGAGAAATTAACTTATTTCACTTTAGATTCTATTCGTGATAAATAATATTAACTATTTTTCCACATAATTGAGATTACCCTCTAATTGCGACACTTCAAGGATAAAAACATGAGATATATTAGGTATGTACTTACTTAGTATTGAAACATGAATCACAACAAGTATTTGGGATAAAATAAAAGCAACCCAATAAGAAAATGATCATAATTTCAATAAAATTACATAATTTCCTAGGAACCGTGGACTCAACCATATTTTCTATCTCATGTTCAATTATTTTTAATGAATATATACTTGAAAATAATATTATAGTCTTAAATTTAGAATTTCTTCTTCATAGTTTATGCCTCCATATTTTTATATAAAAATATATTATACCTAGCTCAAGTTCAACGATAAGATAATTCTTGTCACAAGGTGTTAATTAATGAGATACATATGATATAACCCATTATTTATTAATTAAAACTGAACCAATTTACATTAATAACGAATTAATAAATGTTAATTACTCTATATTTATTTATGGTAAGGATAATATTGAAGCATTAAACAAAATACATTTCAATTCCTAAAAACATTAGTACATTTCATTGTCTAGATAAACATAACTCCTTTACATGCTAACTTGGATAGTGTGTTAGTTAGCAAGGAAATTTTTTCAACAGAAAATCAATAGTAACCTACTTACCAAAGAAAAATTTGAATCTCAAGGATATTGGTAAGTCTTCACCACCATTCCATGATTAATATTTCAACAGTATCAAATTTAATTCCATATATATAAAGAATATCTCCAAGGAAATAAATATATTGTAACCAAAATTCACATTTACTAAATTTTCCATTACACTTATTTTATTTTCATATCTATAAATAAATCCTTATATCTTTCTCATGATCGTGATAAATTTTAGAGTATAAAATAATAACATTGAAAACAAAACCATAATTTTTTCTAAATACTCTTGAAAAAATATATTCATTATATCCATAATTAAAATGGATGTATTTGTTAACCTAAAATTAAAAAACCGCTATCTCATAATTTCTATACATATTCCGAAATTTTATCATCATAATACCCCTTCCATCATCCTTACTTTTGGGTACCTGAACCTATGATCATTCTTTGAAAATTATTATTCTACATGGATCTAATCAAATAAGTCATCAGTATGATCCAAATGAATCTTTTTCATAAAAGAAATATTATTATGTGATATATAATCATTGAATTCTCTCATAGAACCATTATTCTTCAAAAAATGGGATCACCACAAGGTGAAATGGTGGGTTTGATGAAACCAGTATAAGGATACTCTTGTAATATATTTTATTAATTCTATCAACTCAACTAAATCTATTCGATAATGAGTGTTTGGAAATTGGATTATCATAAAGAGCTATATATATACTAAATTCAAACTCTTAATAAGGAATTAAACTATGAATATCATGCGGAAATAAATTCATATATTCATTTATAATATGCAGAAGACATATTTGAATGTTTTCCTAATTATCAATATTATTTTCAAGATAATGTTCACTAATAATTTTAATCTATTTCATAACTTCTTGACATGTTATCGTATATAAAAATCATTCTTATATTCAAATTAAAACACACTTTGAAAATTTAATATGAATTTTTATCTCAATAATATATCATTTCTTTAAAAACCAAAATCCATTTTATAAAAAAATTAAAGTCAAACTTTTCTAAGGGTGAAACAATAAGAATTTTAGGAAGGAAAACATAAATATGATAATATGAAGGTGTTAATAAATCTATATCAATTTAACACTTCCATGGGAGGTTTTTATAAAAAATTAGTTTCATTTTGTGAGGGGATTTTTTTATTTTACCAATAAATTACCAAGAAATGAAAGATTGTGTAGATCTATAATTAAACATGAAAATTACATACATTGAGTAAAAATTAATGTACTAGTCACAACTTAATTTGATTTTCCAAAAATAGAATAGGGATTTTATACAATTTTCTACTTATGTTCCTTGTGAACACTATCCTTTATACCATTCATTGAACACAATTTCATATAACATCCTATCATATCACAACTAAGACTTTTCACCACATTTGTTTTTTTACTAGTATAAGTATTTCCATTTATATTTTCCTCATAGTTATTATCCAATTATCATGGAATATATCATCGATAACACTTTCTATATTTCATAATATATTCTATAGATAAATGTTTCCACACCTACCCCAATAGGGTAATTGAATTATCTTACCTTCCAAATTCTTATATGAGTATTTCCCCATTACCTACAACATGTATGGCTTCATAACCCTATTTTTATTAAATTTCGCATACTCCCTCATGGTTTTCTCAACACATTGCAAAATTTCCTCCTATTTGTTAAAATCATGGGTAACTATGTCCCTTTATAAACATGGTTTCAATCCTAAGTAAAATTGATCTTCTTTATTTTCACGGTTCATAATAAAATATGGTGCACACCAATACAATCTTGTAAAATTGAATTCTTATTCAGATATTGAGTTAAAATCCTAATTTAACTCAAGGAAATTTTATTCCATTATATACTGAACAAATTTATTAAAATAATTTTCAATGAAGATACCTTTAAAATACATCTATTCTACAACATCAATATATATTATTTTCTTGGTGTTCATAATCAAATACCACCATTAATTAGATTCTCCATAAAAATGATAAATTGAATGTGGTAACTTATAGTGTTATGAACATTCTAGAAAAATTAATATCTTCTTTAAAATATTTTTACATCATTCATGTTTCACTAGATCATTTGATCTACTAAAATATAAAGTGTACTATTTTATGAAAGACAATATTATCGATATATTGTTCTATGAAGAATACGATCAATCCCTTGTATTGAAATCTCCATTTATATCTTTCATAAAATGATTTAACACTTATAAAAATTTCTATAATAAAATTTTAATAATTCTATGTTACTAGTTCAGAAGGTTATAATCCTCCTAATGTCTTTCTACCTCAACTATGATGGTACCTCTCTACAAAAAAATATTCTAAACCACCATGGATTACATGAAGGAACATTAAAATTTTAAAATATTTATCATGAAATAAAACTACAAATTATATCTTTTTAAATGTATCTTTTAACATCATCCTATCATATAATGTTATCTAAACCATTTCTCGAATAACAACTATAATAACCAACTCATTACTATAAAATAAATTACATGATTTACGGATTAAAATTAATAACATACTTACTAGATTGCCTTTTGGGTTTAGAGTTTTTGAGAATTATAAATCTATTACAATAAAAAGTGGATACTTCCACACATTGTCCACTTTCGTCACAAAACTAGTTCTTTATAATTACTCACTTACTACATTCTAGATAAAATCCAAAAGTAAAACCCATACATTATTAACATTCTTACTCATCGTTAAGAACTACAATTTTTTTTAAATATTGGTTGATTGGGAAAATTCTAAACAAGGGATAAAAAATTAAATAAAAAAACATATACCATTAATATACATAAAAATACATAATAATTACTTTTTTTCATAATAAATCTTGAGTTCAAATTTTTATTTACTCATCTAAGAAAATAACTTATGTTCTAAATAGTTTTCATAAAATTTTTTATAAAAATTCAAAAAGTAAAAAATGAAAATCATGATGGTTTCATCATATAAAATGAAAACTCGTGAATTCCATTCATTGAAATGAATAATGATTTTAACATTAATATGTTCATAAACGTTTTTTTAAATACAGAAACTCATTTTATTTCCATTTGAAATCAATATATTTCATTAAAAACCATAGTAATAATATCATATAGGTTAATTTTTACATTACAACTATATTAACCATTAAAATAACCCTTATAATGAAAAACCTAACCAGATAATACCTATATATATTAGTAGTAACCAATTGCTTTTAAACACCATCACATTACCTGATATTTTTGGAGATCTATATCAAGGTAAGAAATCATCAGTGTTACATCAAGATCACCAGTCCTCATGTACAATTTCTAAGTCCTATAGAAATAATGTAACACCTACAGATTCCATATTAACTACATAACTCATTTTAATTGGGATTCATGACCATCTTCCATAACACTATCAATTATCTTATAATAATGAGAAAAAAATTATATTTCCTTCAAAAAAAACATTTAATGACTAAAATTCCAAGACATGAGGTCGCATAATTTTCATTGAAATCCCATATAAATGTATAGTGTAATAATGATAATGAATAAATTGTGTGATGTTAGGAAATGGATTTTAATTCATATACATGAAAACATTCTCTCTGTACATTAAAAAAATAGTAAAAAATGACCTGTATGAAAAATATGAAAACATTGTTCCTTCTTTTTTATTCCAAATAATGTCCAATATGGACTTAGAAACACATTTCATTTGAAATATATTTGAAAATTTTATATGAAAATGGATATGGATGTCAAAATTTAAAAAAAACCTCAAAATAATTTAAAATCATCTTTTAAGAAAAAATCACTTAACTCATGTCGTGACTCATTTAGTTCATGTGTATGACCTCTTGAGTAATAAAATTATGTTAATTTTATAATTTATTTGGAAAATTTTTCATTTTCATTATCTTATTATAATTACTATATTTCACTCATTTCCATGTTTTATTTAATTACTAAATTTGTAAAGTTCACATCAAATTTTTTAATTTCATTCAGTTGATATTGTTCAAGATATCAATAGTTGGTTAACTATGGTAAAATTATTTGTGGTCAAACCATACATATTATCATAGTCATTACATAATTAAAATATTTATACATTAAGTATTAATTTAAATCTATCAATGTAATGTTGTTATAAAAAAACACATCGTTTCATAGAGGTGGTTTCCCACACGTACACATGAGTGACATTCAATTTATGCAATGGATGGAAAAGAAATAATCTATATAACATTTTACATTTCTAAAATAATAATTAAGTTATAAATGACTTATTTATTCATTATTTAAATCTTTTTAACCATCCATGTAAGGTGTTTATTAAAAAATTCACATTAATTCGTGAAGGTATTCCACATGTACATACGAGCGACATTATTATTTTCCAAAATATGTAAGGTTAAGATGTGAATAATATATTACCATTATATAATGATAAATATATTATTAAATAAATAAATATATATATATATCTATTATATACATCATACTAATAATCCATAAAATTATGTGATGAAATAAAAATGTATCGCTATGTGGAGAAAGTAATATGTATGTATGAATGAGCGCCACATTCACATTTCATTGGATGGAAAAGGGGAAACAAGAGTTGTAAAATCAACATAAGAACATTTAATCATTGTTAATATACTTATGTTATCACAAAATCATGTTTATAGAAGATTAAATGGAGGTTGAATATGAAATAAAAATAAAGAGCTCTGCTAAGAGTTATACCTCTATATTGTGAAATCACATTTCTGTTCCACCATAATCCTTTTAGGATAGTTCTTTTGGATATTTCAAAACACATAAAATGTGAGGAGTGCTAGAGACATATTTGGATATTCATTTTCTGATGTAAAGTGATCCAAATTTATTATTAACTGAGGAAATAAGGTGCTATTTTTTTATGTGAGGGGAGTAACACACTTTTAAATATTCAATATTTTTTAAAAAATATAAATTAAATATCAAGGAAAAAGTGGAAACTAAATATTTTATATTTTTAGTATAAGGTGCTAAAATTCCAAATAATCTCATAAAATAATAATAAATATAAGATATCATAACCATATTACACTATTTTTACCATAATTGACATGTTTTACCATTTAATGTGGTGATAACGGTTTATCATGTATATTATTCATAATAAACAAAAAATGATATTTAACTAATTACCAAATAGGAAAATTTTTATTATAAATATTCAATAATTTTTTTCAAAATTAAATTTATATAAGGGATATACATTAATTTTAAAATAAGTATGTTAAATGTAACAAAAAATAATATTTCTGAAAAAGGATTTTTATGTATAAAAATTACAAGATACTCAAATAATGTTTTATTTTAATCCTCATGGAATTTATTGAATTTTTATTAATGATATAATATTTTTCTGAATTTCATGATAATTCATGATAAAAAACATCCTTTTTAATCTTTATAATTTTTTATATAAAACCATATATTGTAGGGAAAATAATACAGATAGAATAAAACTATTTATTTTTTCACTGAAAAATCATATTAAATAATAATATTATATGTGAACCTAGAATATTTTTTATTAATACTAATAAGTCAGGCCATTAATATATTATTAAAACTACATACATTGTAAAAACATGTATATTTTTTTAACACATTTTATGATATTGTTTCTCAAAATTATTAAATCTAACAAAAATATTAAATTCATAAAAAAATTAAATAGTTTCTATAAAATCAATGGTATTTTCCCATGTAAAGAAGTACCATTTTATTTTATAAATTTTCTTATCTTATCAATATCATTTAACTATCTAGTAATGCATTTAATTTTTAAAGAATTAAAGTATGATTCACATAAGTTTTGTATTTTTTGTATCAGAAGTTATCAAATAAAAAAAGTATTTAAAAGAAAAAATATGTAGTAAAATCAAGGTATGGTATACTGAAGTGTAAACTTGATTAGTGTATCCAAAACCCTAATTAAATTATATTTGAATTTAAAATTATAATAAATATTTTTCTCATGAATGAGGAATAATAATAATTTTGGTTTTGTTGGTCACATCATTCACTCACTATTAATAAAAAAGAATATATTTTAATTGAATATTAAATAAATATTTATTTTCCAGTTAGGGAATATACTATTTATTTATTTACAGAAAAAATCATACTAGTGATATTTATTTATTTTGAAAAATAATTATTATTCATGATTCAATAAATTGTTGAGGTGGATTTATGAGATAAGTTAAGGGTCCAGATAAAATTATATATTTTAATTGATATAATTTAAATAAATATTAATTAACTAATTTAAGTAATTATGTTTAAATATCCATTAGACGTTCCCATGTTAATTAAATAGTAATAATGTTATTATAATTATTATTACTATCCATGGGGTTTATATAGAATAAAAAAATTCGTTATGTGAATTTTAAAATTAAAAATTGTGTTCCCAAATTATATAACCTATTTTTATATCATTTCTATGGTTTAGAATTGGTTTTTCATAACAGATTTCTCAAAAGAATTACCTAATGAATAAAGGGAAATATTTCAATATTTCTAACAAGAATGAGGAAAAATGTTCTACCCCCTCCCTCTCATGAATGATAGAACTAGAAATAATCCTTTAATACTGATTGAATACCTATTATGGTAAGTGATGATGGGTCAATGATGATAGGATAATCCATTCTATATCTGGGGTTGCATCAAAAATGTTCCATTGATCATAAAGCATCAGTAGATACCGGTAGATGGATTAAAATTTTGTTCTGTTGATTCAATAATGGTATGCTAAAAAGGAAAACAAAATTCATTAATGAATAAATAATTATAAGCATGGTAATTGTTATATTTTTAAATTAATTACTTATTTTATATGAAATGTCCTCTTTTTATATCTTTAAAAGTTTCATTAATCTAGTTTTATGTATTTAATCCAAATAAATCAAGTGATAATATTTTGGGTTACATGAAAAACTACTTATTTTATTCCTTATAACTTCTAGTACTACTAAAAAATTTGAAATCTAGATTTCATAAATGTAATCACATAGCATTATTTAGAAAAAAATCAATATTACTTAATCAAAATTGGTGTGTAGTGTGACCTCCATCACACATACATATATATCTATATAAACATATCCACTAAAATATATATCATACAAATAATATGTACACCTATAGAATATCTTTTCCCATGACATCTAGTGACCACTAGACATGAAACATGTCAATATTTTTTAAGCCAGATCAACCATGATTGATTTTCCAAAATAGACTGACTAGTTCTATGAATACATCACATGTCATTTTTAGTAGATGATCACTTCACATACCCCTCATTAATGTAGCTAGACACATCATATATGTATCAAGTATGTATGCCCATTCATTTATAGGGATTAATTCAATCAAGGAAAAAATGTCTTTTTTAATCATACAAATTGATAAATCCTATATTTTTATGTGCTCTGTCCAATTAAATGATCAAAAATATACCCAACCACTCTCTGATTATCTAAACATCATCTGTAATGAAATAATGTTATCAATGAATAGAGGTTATCATGCTGGGTAATTTGATAACCATATGTAATGTGGATTGATAATAAGTATACACCCTATGTATATTGATGGATGTATGAAATTATATATGATATACATTGGTAGAATAATATAATTAATATGTCTCATCTTATTACATTATGGGTCTATTCTAAATACCCAAAATATAATTTTTTTTCTTGTTTAATATTCTACCCAAGATAACATTAATGTATCATCAAAAACCATAATACTTCAAGACAACCATTAGATTGAGAAAACTCAAAGTAATACTTTTAGGGGTTATTATCATTCCAATGTTCATGTAAAATAAATCCCATAAAAATGAATTAATTATAAATAGAGATTTCATTTTTTAGTAAAATTGTGTAACATTATTTAATAATTTCATTCTATGTCTTATGTATCATGATCCAGTTGATTAAAATTAATCATCATGCTATTTTTCAGGTCATGGAATGATCAATGAATATATGAAATTATCCATTTTAACCACTCAATAGATGATAACATCACCCATATTAATGATCTCTCATATGAGATGGTATTTTTTAAGTATGATTTTATGAAATTGGTGAAACTAGGTTTCCCTGTCCTGAGAAATGGAAACACTATTATCACTATGTGGATCAATTACTCCTTCGATGCGAGTAATCACTCAATGTTTCATGAACTTCTAGATCTAAATAACATCCTTCGCATTATCTAATGAAATAATATAATTTTCCTCTAATTTTGAGCCTTCCATATTATTATTTTTTAACTCTTCCAATAAATAGCTCCACCATTTAGGAAAATATTAAAACTAGATTGAGATATCATTCCATAAATTTTATACTAGAATAATTCGTTTCTGTAACCATTTACACATACCTTTTCCTCTCCTCTAAGTACAAACAATATATCCCTTGATCAAGTAACGTACTTTGGGACATTCTTACCATTAATCTATTGAATCTCACAAGTATTATATTTATAATGACCAAATCTTTTATTAATTAAATTTACTCTTGATCTAATTAAATGTCTTATTATGTAAAATGGTTATATAAAACATATGCACATCCTTGGTTAAATTTTTTTTATTTTAAAATACCGTTAAGAAATTTTACCCTTTCTAATATAGTCGTTGAACTATGATCACACGATTATTATAAATATAGGGCTTTAAGAAATCTAATTTAATCAGAAAAAGGAAGTGATGGACTCCTCAAGTAGAATTTCTCCATTCGATTCCCATTTATCAAAGCTTTTAAAGGAAGTAGATAACTAGGATTTTCACTTAACCAATCCCAAGACGAGCTTCCACATGTTTAGCATCAATGGGACTGCATGTGGGAGAAGTGGATGTTAATAGATATTACAACCCTAGCGATGTTATCTGAGTTACCCAAAGAGCCTGCCACAGTCACACACCTTACCCTTAGGTCTTATGCGTGTGTTATAAGGGGTTATGTAATAAGACCCTATAACTATGATTATGTGAATTATTTTTGTATAATGAATATACAATAATTTTATTATTGTTACTTTGTAAGTTGGTTTAAAGTACAAATAGTGTTTTTTAGTTAAAATACAATTAAGAAACCTATTTTGATGAATTATTTGATTTTTTATTTAAATAATATTTTAATAAAATATTATTAATATATTAATTTTTATTAAAAATAAATGATCGTATAATTTTTATCCAATTGAAATTTTTATTATGGCTTGAAAGTCGTTTTCATCAAAACCCATGAATTTTCGATAAATGTTGGATTTTATATTAAAATAAAAAATTCAAATATTTAGAAAATTATTTAGATAAAATTAATAGTATTTTTGTATTCAATACATCAAAATTATCTAATGGTGATTTTTTGATATTTTTTTGGTATAGTAGTGTTTTTGGCTAAAAATTAAATACTGTATAAAAATATAATGTGTTTTATGAAAATATAATGACCCAATAGTGATGTAATAAAATACAATAAAAGTGATATTATGAAAATATATGTTTTACCTTTAAAATAATGTGATTTTACATTTGTTTTATTAATTTTATGGTGCCTTAGTGAACCCTCCAAGACCTATAAAATATTTAATCTTTTTAAATGATTTCCTTGAGACTGGGAGTCACCTCCACATAATCAAGCCTAATATTTTAGTAAGTTCATCTATTGACCTTATAAAATAGTTTTTTATCTATTCTTAATCAAAAAACATAGGAAAAACCATTTTAAGGTTTATGGTTTTGAATATTTAGTTATATAGACTCCAAAACCTATATTTGTGAAATATTAAATAATTCCCCTCTCTTTTTCTATTTTAACCCACCCATGATCCCACTTCTAATCAATAAAAATCCTTCTAGAACATACCTAATATTCATTCATCCCTATATAATCCTCCCAAGGTTCCAAAAACTCTCACGGAATCCCTCCTCATGCTCTTTAATTCACACACTCAAGTAAGGGATCCTCACTTTCCTTCCTTCCATATTTATGTCCAAGTTTCTTTACATTGTTTTTCCATTTTGTTTTCAATTAAAAATATTGGGGTATTATTTCTCATCAGCTCTATATTTCCTTCATTACTATTTAATGATGATATACCCCTTTCTCTCCCATTAATTCATCCCATGTACACCTCTTACAGTGCCGAAATTCCATAAGGGATTTCTTCCCTTCTTATTTGTTGTCCATGTGTCTTAATGTTGTTATACCCTTGTATTTTCTATTAGAAATATTGGGATACTATTTTATACCTCACCCATAATTCCCTAATTATATTTGAATAATGAGAGACCTATTTCTCTCCCATTAATCTCTCCCATGTACATCTGTTACCATGCAAAAATTTCTTAAGAGTTATTCCATTTCTCCTCTTTCTTAACGTTTCTTTATTTTGTTATGCCTTTTATTTCCAAATTTCATGTTCTAGGAAATTTATCTATATTAACCCATTACATTCCATTTTATTTACATATGATGATATACCCATTTATATCAAATCAAACGTTTTTATGAATTTTTATGTCATGTCGTTATGCTGCCAAAATTACACCACTATTTTCCAAGCTAAAATAAATGTGTAGTGAATACCATACCCATTTCCCTATCAAGGGTATTCTCCTTTATTCACATATAATTTTGTAATGGTACTTACATTTATGTATTCAAAATTATTTAATCATGTAATATATTTTGATGTTAAATGATTCCATTTATATGATTCAGGTGGGACACTTATGCATGAAATGAAATGATTAAGAAGGGTGTGCCCTGATAGCACTCAAATGCATTGGGTAATGAATAGTATCAGGATACACCATATGCAATGAGGGTTTAAAAATTCTAATTCAAGTGAAATGAGGGTTTACTCAAGCTAATTCAAGCGAATTGACTGTTTAATAACACTAATCCATGTGCAATGAGCATTGGCTCAAGATAATATCATGTTGTATGTTGTTGCAACATTTCCATGTTATGATAATCATGTTATATCTTGCATTTATGATCATATTTCTATTTTAATCCATTGATATTCCTATTTATTAACATATATTATATTATTTAAGTTATTCCGTGTTTACTCCCATACTAGGTTTTAAAGCTCTTCCTTTTCTTATGCATGTCCGCATGTTATCCAATGGAATGATAAGTACGAATGAATGTTGTGGTCATGTAAAAGAAGTTTTCAATAATGATGTTGTATTGTATGTCATATGGTGTCATGTAATGTTATAAATATCCCATGACTCTATACCTCTTTATCCTCAGAGTTTTCTTAAGTGTATATCCATGAAATAAACCATGTTAAAGTGTGTAATAAAGATAAGTGTTGTTATAGTTGGCATCAGGGGATAATTTTAGTTTTTTTGTGATTAGGATTAGAAAACCATAGCGAAAGCCTTAGGGATAAGACTAGGTATGAAAAAAACATACCTAAATTTTGGTGAGTATATATTAAGTGGTTTATCAAAAAAATACAACCCTGTCTAGAAGTGAAGACGTAGAGGTGGCTCTGGAACATATGTTTCATGGGGTAAAACCCAAAAACACAGCTTTGATATAGAATCAAACGGGAATTGGTGCATAGAAGAAGACCTTTCTACACTCTTGGATCGACACTCCTAGGGGATATTCTTTGTAAAATTCATAATCTTATTATGAACCACTATTAAAGGAATAAAAAAATTTCCCCTACAAACATATATTGGGATGTAGATCATGGATAACATAGATTGATGTCTATACATTCAAAAGTTATGGAAATAAATTTAATTTAAAAGGTGTCCATTTTTTCTTTGGATTACCCTTTATGTGTTACTCCTAACTTTCCTTTTATCCAATTCTATGTTTGGTAATATGAGGACTCAGGCTAACAACCGATGTGAACATCAATGTGATGAATTTTTAATGAGATTCAAAATTCGATTGGAGTGAGAATATAAAACTTTGTAACAATACTCTCTAAGTTAACTCTGGTTTTGAATAGAAAAATGTGTCAATAGGATCTTCCACCCCACCCCACCCCCTAATAATAATGAACAAGCTGCAATTGGGAGCTTCATTAGATAGAGTCCTCCATCTTTTAATGGATCATATGATCCATCAATCACTGAACAATGGATCAACACCATTGAGAAGATCTTCTCCATAAATCAATGTTCCGAAGAAGATATGGTTCTTCTAGATGCATATCACATGGAGGGTGAAGATGATCAATGGTAGACATTTTTCTGAGGAAGATATCGAGGAGTTGGAATGTAAGGATTTACAAAAAAATGTTTTTTGATAAATATTTTACTCACACCCTCTAACTTAAGAGGGAAGGAGACTTCCTTTCCCGCAAGAAATGTACAATGAATCTATTAGAGCGTATGATGACAACCTCACAAGGCTTGTATAATATGCCTCTGGCTTTGTTGTTACCCCCGAATTCATGGTTGACAACTTATTTGGTGGGACAAAACCTAGCCTAAGGAAAGCCCTAACGATCTATGACTTCTATTTCTTTGAGGAAATTTCCCAATGTGACCTTAAATTCAAAATTGAGATTGGTGAATGTCCCGGGTATCATGGGAATAAGAATCAGGTAGTGGACTTTAATTCTGGTGGTCTGATGGATAAATCCAATATTACTATGAAATTCCATCACACTAATTCCAAATATGTAGAATGAATCACCCTAGAAACTGCAAAAAGGGGACGAGGAAATGATTTAGGTGCGGAGGAGAAGAGAACCTGACCATTTATTGCTGAACAGAAAAAACCCGCTATTGTGACAGAGGAGAGTAACGCTCCATTCGACCCTCAACACATTGTTTATTGCTTCACCTATAATGGACTAGGGTACTTTTAAAACTAGTTCCAAATGCCATAGTTTTTCAAAGACAACCAACAACCTCCAAGGAAGAAAGGGCAAGTTTTTTCCATAACTACTTCTTAAGAAAATCCCAACAATGAAGTGGTGACATGTAATCTAGTTATTCATTCAAGAATAGTGAACATAATTTTGGATTCTGGTTCTACACATTCATTTATATCCCAAAAGTTTAGTAGAACAATCCAAAAACCACCACCAATCATGGAAGAAGAGATATCGGTGAGAACGAAAAATGGGGAAATCATTGCACCCCATGAATATAACTCCTCCCCAATTTCAATTTCGGGATTTAACTTCCTGGAGAATCTTCTCATTCTCGCTCTAGTGGAATATGATTTAATTATTGGCATGGATTGGTTTTCCCTATATAGAGCCAACATAAACTCCTTGAGAGGGAAATCACTCTCTATATGGCGAGTCGACCCCTGTGTCAATATAATTACAAGGAGAAGGATGAATCTGTTTTAGCACCATCACCTCAAGCATGGATATTACTACCCTATGATCATGTATATCAGTATCAGATGATTGTGTCTAAGGAATGAACTATCCTAAAAGATATGTCTACTAGGAGGGAATTTTATTAAGTGTTTCTCAAGGAATTTCCTGGTCTTTCTCAAAGAACAGATGTTGAAGTATTGATTGATCTTATACTTCAGTCATTTACAATATCCATGAATTCATATATAATCGATGTTGTGGAGCTTTAGGATATGAAGAAAAAACTTCATGAGAATTTTCATACATGGTTTATACGCCCAAGTGCTTCACCATGGGGTGCACCAGTCCTCTTCGTCAAGAAGTAGGATGGGTCAATGTGCCTTTTAATTGAGTATAATGAGATAAAAAATATCAAGATAAAGAACAAGTATCCTCTACCACTCATTGATGACTACTTTGATCAGCTACATGGGGAACAATACTTCTATAAGATGGATCTATGTTAGTGATATTACCATGTAAGGGTGAAGAGGGAGGATATCCCCAAGTTTACCTTTTGAACAAGGTATGGACACTATGAATTCACAGTAATTATTTTCGGACTCACTAATTATCTTGAAATTTTCAGGGACATGATGAATAGATTGTTTTGAGATTATGTAGACAAATTTTTGGTAGCCTTTATAGATGATATTCTAATATAATCCAAAACCAAGGAGTACCATGAGGATCATCTATGCACTGTACTAGATAGCTTGTGATAGGATTATCTCTATGAAAAGTACAACAGGTGTGTGTTCTGAGTGATGGAAGTCCCATTATTGGATTATATCATCATAATCATTGTGATTTTTGTGGATCCCTCCATGAAAAATTCAATTGAAGGATGACTGAGGCCAACAGTTGTGAAGGATATCTGTATCTTCCATGGGTTAGACGAATATTGTTTCCAGTTTGTGAGAAATTTCTCTTGATTTTCAAACCCTTATACTATGCTAACATCAAAGAGAGTCATGTTTTCTTTGATTAATGAATGTCAAGATAACTTCACGTATTTGAAAAGGAAGTGTATCACTACACCTGTTCTCACACTACCAACAAGTGGGCACCTTTTGTGGTATTTAGTGATTCTTTGAAGAAGGGACTGGGCTGCATGTTGATACAAAATGACAAAGCCATTGAATATGATCAAGGAAATTGAATTACCCTAAGAAAAACTATCCAACACATGATCTGGAGTAGGATGCAGTAATATTCACATTAAAAATTTGGAGAAATTACCTCATTGGGGAGAAGTGTGAAATATATACGGATCAAAAAAACCCAAGTATATATTCACATATAAAGAGATGAATATATTCCATTGATTATGGTTAGATCTGATCAATGACTATGACTGCTCAATCAATTACCACCATAGGAAAAATAAAAATATAGCATATTCTCTTAGTAGAATGGACCCATCAATTCTATCATATATGATAATTTAAAAGGATCAAATCTTTTTAGATTTAATGAATATGGACATGGGAATCATAATAAAGGGAACATCATCAATCCTTTCCCAAATGATTGCTCGAAAGTATCTTTTGGAAAGATTAAAAGATGACCAAAAGGATGATGTTGGAATTCAGAAGAAACTAGAAACTATCAGAAAAGGGTAATCCTTGGAGTTCAATGTTAATGAATAATTAATTATGAGATTTCGGTCAATAATATATGTTCCACTACTTCTGGAGTAAATGAATTAACGTTTTGATGATGCATATAGTTTTAATTTATCAATTCACCATGGAAACACCATGATGTATCGAGATCTACAAGAGTATTATTGGTGGGATAACATAGTGAAGGAAATCACTGAGTATACATCAATGTTCCTGGTGTGTCAACAAGTGAAGGCTAAGAGTCATAATTATAAGAGGATGATGCACCCATAACCCATACCAACATGGAAATGGGAAAAAATAACCACGGACGTTGTCACTAGACTTCTGAAGACATCTAAGGAAACAATTATATCTGGGTAGTTTTAGATCATCTTTCAAAGACTACACAATTCATTACAATTTGAGAGGATTTATCAATGGATAAACTAACAAGTATATACATCATAGAAGTGTTAAGGATGCATGGAGTACCACTATTGATTGTATCTGATCAAGATCCAAGATTCACCACTATGTTCTAGAATATTGTATAATACATTCTGATTACTGAGCTGAGCTACAGTATAGCTTATCATCCTAAAACTGATGGACAATCTGAGTGAACTATCCAAAACATGAGGACATGTTGAGAGCATGCTTAATGGACTTCAAGGAAGGATGAGATCAAAATATTTATCTGGTTGAGTTCTCTAACAATAGATGTTTCCACCCAAGCATCCAAATGGATTATTATGAATCCCTTTATGAGAAGATGTGTAGAACACCGGAAAGTTGGGATAAAGTTTACAAGAAAATACTCCTAGGTCGAGAGATGGTCGAAGAAATTATGGAGAAGGTTAAGACCATCAAGAAGCACATTAAAGCTACTCAGAGTTGAAAAAAGAGCTATGTTGATAATCATAGACGAGACCTATATTTTGATGTTAGAGACGTTTTATTCCCTTGCATATCACAGTGGAAGAGAGTTATGGAATTTGGTAAGAACGAAAAGCTTAGTCCAAGCTAAAATTGGCCCTTTTATGAGCCTTGATAACTTTGGAGTAGTGGAATATCTACTAGCAGTCCCACTGAACCTATCTCAAGTACATTATGTGTTCCATGTATCACTATTGAGGAATTACATACCTGACCCATCGCATGTACTCAATCCAGAGGTGGTACTATTGGAGAATGACGTCTCATATAAATATAGTCTTGTGAAGAACTTAGACCGTAGGGAAAATGTTATACGAAATAAGACTATTTACCTCGTCACGGTGTTGGGGTGAAACCAAAAGTTTGAAGTGATTAGGTGAAGTTACCCACATCTGTTTTAGTGTGGGTAAAAATAAATTTCAAGGGAGAAATTTCTTAAGGGGGGACTATTGTGAATACCCAAACATTTATTAATGAAAACTCACCATGATAAAATTAAATGTATTATTATGTAAAATGGTTATATAAATAAATTCACTTCCTTGGTTTATGTTTTTTTATTTTAAAATAATGCTCATAATTATTACCGTTGCTAATATAGTCATTGAATACTAATCACGTAATTAGTATAAAATATAGGGCTTTAACAAATTAAATTTACTCAGACAGAGTAATCGATATCCTCATCTAGTAGAATTTCTCAATTCAAAGCCCATTTTTTAGAGCATGGAAAGAAGGTAGCATTACTGGGCTTATCTCTTGACCAAGACCAAGAAGAGATTCAACACGTTAAGCTTGAACAGAAAAAAATATTAGAGAAGTGGTAGTTAATAGAGATTACCACACAAGTGATGTTATCAGGGACGCCTCAAGAGTCTTTCACCATCGCAAACCATACCATTTGGTCTTATGCAGGTATTATAAGGCGTTATGTAACAATACCCAAACACTATTATTATATCCATTATTTTTGTATAAATAATATACATTGATTTTATTATTGTTACTTTGTAAATGGTTTTATCGAACAAATATTATTTTTAGTTATTATTCAATTAAGAAATATATTTTAATGAATTAATGGATTTTTAATTAAATAATATTTTAATTAAATATTATTACTAAATAATGTTTTCTTAAATATAAATTATCGTATAATTTTTATACAATTGTAACGTTTAATAAGGTTTCAAAGTCATTTTTTTTTCAAATCCCAGGAATTTTAAATAAATGTAGGTTTTTATTTTAAAAGTAAAAACTCAAATAATTAGAAAATTTATTGGATAAAGTGAATGTTATTTTTGTATTGAGGATTAAAAAATTATCTATCAGTGATTTTTTCATAATTTTTTGAGACAATCGAAATTTTGGGTAAAAATTAAATTCCTTTTAAATATATAATGTATTTTATGACATCATAATCACCCAATAGTGATAAAATAAAATATTATTAAAAGGTTATTCAGACAATATATGTTTTCTCATTAAAATTATGTGATTTTATATTTGTGTTATTAATTTTATGGTGCCTTAGTGGACCCTCCAAGACTTTAACAATATTTTAACTTTTTAAAATGATTTCCTTGAGAGTGTGATACACATCCACATAAGCAAGCCTAATATTTTAATACATTATGCCATTGGCCTTATATAATAATGTTTTCCTCCCCCCTTTTTATAAAACCATTAGAAAAAACGATATGAAGATTTGGTATTTTTAATATTTAATTATATAGATTCCAAAACCTATGTTTGTGAAATATTAAAGAATTCCACTCTCTTTTTCTATATAAACCCACCCAATCACCCACTTATCTTCACTAAAAATACTTAGAGAATATTACTACTCAGTCCCCCCCTCTCTATAATCTTTCCAAGGTTACCCAAGCTCTCAAAAATCCTCTCCTCATGCTCTTCAAGTCATGAAGTCAAGTAAGGGATCTTCACATGCCATCCTTCCTTTTTTATGTCCAAGTTTCCTTATATAGTTATTCCCTATTATTTTCAATTAAAAATGTTGGGGTATGATTTTAAACCTCTTATATACTTCCCTACTTATTTTTAAATGATGATATACCCCTTTCTATGTCATTAATTCCTCCCATGTACACATGTTACCATGCTGAATGTTTTTGGGGATTTCTTCCTTTCTCAATTTTTCCAAGGTTCATTATGTTGTTATACCTTTGTATTTTCAATTAAATAATCTAGTTTATGATTTTCCAAATCCATAATACTTCCATACTTATGTTTGAACAATTATATACCTCTTCCTCTCTCATTAATCCCCCCATGTACTCCCCTTACCATGAAGAAATTTTCTAAGAGTTATTCCATTTCTCCTCTTTCTTAATGTTTCTTTATGATGTAATGACTTTTATTTACAAATTCCATGTTCTGGGACATGTATCTAAATTAACCCTTACTTTACAATACATTTAAAAATTATGTGATACCCTTTTATCTCCCATCAACCATTTTTATGAAATTTTATGTCACACCATTATGCTGCCGATATTGCACCATGATTTTCCAAGCCAAAATCATTGTAGAGTGAATACCATAACCATTTCTCTATAAAGGGTATTACCCATTTTTCACATATACTAATTTAATGGTAATTACATGTATTTATTACACATTATTTAATTGTGTAGTGGATTATTATCTGGAATGATTAAATGTTATAAGATCCATGTGGCAAAATTGTGCATGAAATGAAATGATTAAGAATAGTGCACCCTGATAGTTCTCTTAAGCATTGAATAATGAATATTATCATGATGCATCATAAGAAATGAGTGTTTACACATGATAATTCAAGTAAAATTTGGGTTTACACATGCTAATTCAAGTGCAATGAGGGTTTATTCATGTTAATCCATGTGTAATGAGCCTTGGATCATGTTAATATCATGTTGTATGTCGTTTCCACATTTCCATGTTATGATAATAATTTTATGTCATGCCTTTATGTTCATGTTTCTATTTTGCTCCATTTATATGCCTATTTCCAATCATGTACTGTATTCCAAATATTATTCCTTATTTACGCCATTATTAGACTTTATAGCTCACCCTTTTCTGATGTATGTTCTTAGGTTATCCCGTGAAATGCTAAGTACGAAGGAATGATGTGGTCATGAAAAAGAATTTTTAGATAAAGATGTTGTATTTTATGTCTTAATATGTCATGTATCGTTCCTAATTTCCAAAGATACTAGACCTCTCAATCTTCATAGTTTTCTTAAGTCTATGCTCAGGTAATAAATAATGTTGGCATGTGTAATAAAGAGAAGGGTGGTTATAATATTGGTATAAACATGTTATAATGGGAGTATAAATGATTTCATTTAAATAAAAAAACATTGAATAAATATTACAAACTATGGTAGATAAATTGGGATTCTATACATCATTTATAATTATTTACATAGATCATGAATATTCCAAGAATTCTTTCCAGGGAACAATATTAAAGACCCATTTTGGAGTTCTCAGTGGTAAATTGTTTTAACAGTTTTCCAATGTGTGTGTCCTAATTGAGTCCAAGTAGTCTCTTTGACCATCACATTATATAGACCATTTCACCTATATATTTTATAAAAAATCATTTTCCAACGACATTACCAGGTTTAAATTCAATATTCCATTCAAAATAAGAACTATTTCATCCACATAAAATATCTAAAAAACTATAATAATTTTAATAATATTATTTCATACATATGAATAATATACTTTTTATGAAAATGAAATATTCAATCCCATTATCAAATTGGATATTCAAACTATAAGAATATTGAATTAGTCTATAAAAATACCATTGTAACATGCATTAATTATCCAAATAAAATTTAAAATAAATATATTTTTCATATATCATATGAATTTCATCAACAAAATTCCCATTATATAATGATGTTTTAACATTCTTTGATATATCCATAATCAGAATGATATTTTTTTAGAAATTAATATGTGAATGGACTTTATCATTAAAATAGGTGAAAATTTTTATTCATAGTTAATACCATGATTTTTATTTTTGTAGTTTGTCACTTGGAGATATATATTTGTAGTTTTTCTTCCATTAATTTTTATTTTTATGTAAAAATGAAACTTACAACCTATGGGTAATAACCCATAATGTGTATAAAAAATGTAACAAATTTACTCAGTATATATGGATTCTGTCTTAAATTCCATGTATTTGAATCATTATGTATAATAAAAACATTCAATGGAGTCTTGACATGTGATAGTTTCCTCTCTTATGAATGTTACTTTAGAATCATTTTGTATAAGACATCCATATAACTTAGGATCATGATGAATTTTACAAGATGTTCAAGGGTTATGTAAATATAGAGTTGTTTGTTCTTCTAAAACTCTTTGTGGAACCAAATCAACTTCCATATTAGGAACATATTACATTATATAGTCTTGAAGTTCTCTATGTTCTATAATTCCTCATACGAAACCTTGAATCAATTGATCTAAATTATGAAAAATACTATATCAATTAAAAACAAATTTTGATTAGTACTATTATAGACATAATATCCCATAGTTTCCATAGAATAAACAATAAAAAAATCATTTTACCATATTAGGTAATATATTCTCAAGATCCAATAACTGTATGAGTTCTTCACAACCCAAAATAATAAAAATGAAAAACTAGGATACTTCCAATACCATACATCATATTATTTCTTTATAATTTCTTTTTATAGAACTTGGTTATGTATGGATGCAATAGTCACTTGTGAATACACTCAAAATGTAATTGGAAGGCCACACTGACTCATTATTGTCTGAATTATGTCCAATATCGTGTGATTCATCCTCTCAAATGCTCCATTACATTGTTATGTTCTCTGATGAGTTAATTTTGAAATAGGTACACAATATATTAGATAATTAATGAATTATTACACTATGTATTAACTACCCTTATCTGGTTAGAGAATCTTAATAACTTTTCTAAGTTGATTTTGTACTTAATTATGGAAATTGTTGAACTCTTTAAAGGTTTTACACTTACTTCTCAAAAAAAAATATAAAATCAAACCAACATACACCATTAGTAAAATATACAAGGTACCTAAAACAACCACTAAATACTAATTTGTCACTATATATCATTATTTATGAGATAATAAAATCCACTATCCCTTTCACCTTATATATATAAGTCTTATTCTGTCACTTTTGTAACCAAAGGAATTTAGTGTGTTGGATTTGAAATAAATTATTATAAAAAGGAATTTGGAGTTTTTTCTAGAGTTATGTATATATATATATGTATTAGTTTTATACATAAAAAACAAGAAAATAAATATGTAGAGGAGTTATAAGTATATATTTTAGAATAGGTGATCTGGAAGAAGTGGTGCACATCGATTCACTAGAAGCGAAATAAAAATTGATACTTTTATATCCAAATATATCAAGGTCAAGGTATTTAAAGTGTTATTGAAATATGATGTGAAAAAATATTCAAGATGAGTTGAATAAATTTTTAATGTTAAAAGATATAAGTTTATATATTTAGTTATGGAAATAACATAATCATTTAGTAAACATTATAATTTATCCATAACCAGTTCAATATAAGAAAAATAGTAGATTCCATCAATTTTGTGTTTAGTTTAGGAACATTGTAAGGTTAATATGAAACATTATACGGTTATTTAATTCCATGAAATTACTATTTCTTCCATAAATTATGATATTTTAAAAATTTGTTATGTCATAGAGGAAAATTAAGTTAATGTTGGAGAGAATTTATTATGTTTTACTTTGCAAAATATTAGAATTTATAGTACATGGGAAGACACTAAAGGTCATAAAACCAAGAATATTGAGAAAAATATGTAGGCAACATCATAAGTGTGATACCCACAAGTCATTTATTTTACATATTATGAATAACTATGCATATTTTATTTAAAATGATTAAGAACATTACATTTTCAAATTTAGAGCTCGTTGTTTTTTGGCACGACCCAATAGGTTTTACCATAAAGGATGATGAAGTAGATTAAAGTATTTTTTTGTACTACCATTCCCTAAAGAAAATATTTAATCATGTATATGTCTTGAGTATTTTTTGGATGGATCCATAATTACACAGTATGTATTTTGACATAAATATCAGGTTATCTTGATAAAGAGATAAATTTTTGTTATTTATATTAGAGATTAACATTTTGTTTAGAATTTAGCGGCATCGAGAATGTTGTGTAGGTGAGATTAAGATTTTATGAATGTATGGAAGCATATATGGAATTAATAATGATTTATCCATTACTTTTGAACAGAAACATGAAGATACTATAGAAAGAAATATACCATTCCCGGATATATTGGTTTAATCAATAAGAACCATAAATATCATTCCATGATCCCTGTAGAAAAATAAAGGTGATACTCAAATATTGGATTAAGTTTTGTGTGATATGAATTTTGACTACTCATAAAATTGTGAATATCGTAATCCTACTATGAATAGGATTGAGTTTAGGTGCATGAAAATTTGAAGGTACTAGATACTCCTTGGATTAGTAATTTTATTGATACAATAACAAATTTATTTTCATTTTAAAGATGAAATATAGATCATAATATCATTAGATTTCTTAGTTTTTAATAAATTTTTATTACCAAATTAAATTATGAGATACACATGGAAGTACCTGTGAGGAAGAGGGAGAAGTAATCTCAACCCTTATATTAATCGTTTGTTTTATGAGATCTTATAAAACGAATCAGAGTGGTTCAAAAAATTACTTAGTCTTCATTATATTTCATATCTAAATATTTTAAAAGAAGTAGGAGATATATCAGGGTATTATATTTCTAAATCTAATCAAATTCATAAATAGGGGCCATGAGATAATATGGATATTAATTCTATATACAACTAATAGAGAAGGAATGAACCAATGTAAATCAAGTTTGGAATTATCCTCATCTAGAATAATGAATTTATTTAATTATTCCACCATGGAATAAATATATTCAAACTTCACCTCAGGGGTCATTTTTATTAATAACTGATTAAAGAAAGTGTAGAGAAGTGGCTCATAGAAGAGAATAAATATATAATATAATAATGAAAGGTATCACAGTCACATATGTAGATATAGAAGATACCTTAATGTTTATTAACTATTAATTAAAAACCACAAGTCTATAAATAATACCCCATTCTCATAAATTAGTGCACAAAAAAAAAAAGAATAAGGAGTTCCTCTGGATTGGTAGTGATCCTTTATAAAGGTTTTTATTTATAGAAATAATGAGTTATAGTGGATTCCCTAGTACACCAACAGAATGCTATCTGTATACTCAATGGATTATCCCTTAGTGGTGAACTATGTAAAATCCATATATTTTAGAAAATTTACAAATATATCTATTTTATATTCAGGGTGAAGGGAATAATCGAATGATATATTGAACTTGTTCCCACTAAAATGGGAATAAGATCTGTTAAGAAACGAATAAAATCATTATGAAATAATCTTAATTTGATTTCACCCAGATTCAGACCATTCTTATAGGGTTTTTGAGGTCATTCAGGTACCAATAAGTGGTGTTATAGGTAGGTTTTAACTTACAGTCCAATCTCCATATCAGTGTTGGATTTATTGGACCAATGGAAACTATGATAAAACCTCCATATTTTATAGGAATTTATGTTAATGGTTGGAAGACGAAATGATTATATTCCTTCATGATTTTGGTAAGGTTTTTTTATAATATTAATTGAAAAATTTATATAAAAAATTATAGTGAAATATTTTTATGTATGAAGATGGAGGATGTCAATAGAATTTGACTATCCGGTGAAGTTTATCAAAACACCACTAATTTTCTACAGCTTTTGAGATGTGCAAGATTTTAAAAATGATTTATGTTAAATCATAATAATAATAAAAAAATATATAACCTGCTTCTATTGAATACTACCTTATATAAAAATTCATGAAGAATAGGAATAAGAAGATGGTTCCTATTAAAGTAAATTATCTTATTGGGGTGAAAACTATGATTATATTCTTAAATATGGTCTTAATATGTTCTTTGAATACCCCAGTATTTATGAAATATTATATTCCTCTAAGAATGTTGGAGAGGATGATGTTATCATTGAATCAGTTGAAATAATATATAGTCATGATTCAATAGAACATTCATAAAGTGTCCATGAGGAGATACAAACCTTACATAAAAAGGTATATCATATAGTGATCCTGTATAAAGTAAAACATATGTTTTTTGATGATATATTCATTAAAAATAATATATTAAATAAGGTATTTGTGGACCCAATTTTTTACATGAAGTTAGTGGGTGAAAAAATGAAGGATCAAAGAGAATTAATTGAAAATTTGGTATAAGAGATAAGAAATCATATGATTGTAGATAATGAGTTGAGATATCCTATAATCCCTCTCATGATGAAACATAAAGAGAGGTAAGGATCTGGGATTAATTCTATCAAAATGTTGAAGGATATGGATACCCATTTGAGATAAAAATAAGGGAGTATCAAAGTGATTGAATCAAAGAACATATCTTCAAAGGGGAAATAAAAGGGGAAAATTCTCTCTATGAAATCCTCAATAAGTGGGAATAATAGAGTCTAAAATATATAATTTGGAAATAAGTAGATGATTATTTAGAAACAGAAGGCTCTCAAGGAAATGTAGCTATATAATGGTACTATTGGAGAAGAATGGGAAAATATGGGTATGTTTATAGAATACAAGGGAATAATAATGGAATAAAATTTACTATAACAACAACTCAACCAATAAATCAAAAAAAAAATAGGTATAAATATTATTAGAGAGATTTTATTTTCACTAATCATGTAGATGTGGTGATGAATTATATTAGAAAAATGGTGAAATGTTTCGCAATAAATCATTCCACTAATATGAAAAATATGTTGGGTTTTAAAGGAATATAACAAAAAATATTATATAAATTAGAAGCACTTTAAAACCATTTCCAGGATCTCCCATACATGACCTATGAAGCCTTAGTGTAAAAATTGTAACGAAGAGCACTAAAAATATGAATTCCATTCACCGAAGAAACTTTTTATACTATTTTTATCATCATTCAATGTGTATAATAAAGAACACATTTGTCTGGAAGATGGGCCCGTAAGGGGCGCTCTCCGCGAAAATCCACCTCTCGTCGTCACCTCCTTCGTCTAAGGTTGACGCATCGCCTCCTCCCTCATGCTCTGTGTCTTCGCGGCGGCGGATCCTTGGCTGCGGTGGCGTCGGCATCTTGGTCCCGCCCTTCTTCAGCTGCAACGTTGTTGACCTCTCCTCGCCCTAATCCCTCATCTCCGGTTAGGGTTCTCATGGTAGCACGTTGTCGGCCGGCGACCAAGATCTAGCTTCCATAGCCAGTGTTTGTGGCCGCGTTTTCCGTCTGTATGCTGGGTCGTGGACTTCGCGTGCGACAGGGATGGCGGCGACGTGATCGGATTTTCGGCGGGTCTACCGGTCGGAGTTCTGGTGATGTTTTCCTTTTTTGTTTCTGCAGATTGTTCCTGGTTTCGAATTCGGTGTCTTTTCTCCGGCGTCGGTTTTTTTTTGCTTCGTGAGTGGGATGAGGTGATGGATTTCGTGCTATTGTCAACTGCAATTTTGCGTTGGTGTGTTTTGGATGAATCTGCTCCGGGTTCTCTTGGATTTGTGTTGCGTGATGGTGGAATTGCTCCCTCGGTGATCTGATCTCGCTGATTTTCTTGCTGAATGTTGGACCAGTATTTCGGATTTGATTCTCTTTCGTGATTTGTTTTCTCTTTTTCGAGATTTTTTTTCGGGAAGATCTCTGGAATGAAGTCGCGGTTGCAGTAATTGCAGTGAAGATATGCTATTGAAATCTGGAAGTTTTGATGTTTTTGTTTGATGAAGATGATGAACTGCTGGTTGAAGTGTTAAATCAGCAGTATGGGTCTTTGGTTTTGGGTGTAATGGTTTGGTTTGTAATTGACTATGTTTGGTGGGGACTTCTAATTGGGTTTGGGCAAGATGTTCGCCCTCATCCTTATTTACTGTACTTTTTATTTCTTTTAATAAATGGTCAGAGGTTATTCCTCTGACTGAACTTTCCTGGTAAAGAACACATTTGTCTAGAAAGTTGGATTACCACAATAGGTGGTATCTATAGATCCACAATATCATTCATTATATGAATAAGAAACTCTTGAATACATGGTGTGATAATTCCTGAGTTAAAAAAGTACAATGAAGTATAGAGATATGGATTATGAATAATAATTCAAATTCTTATAGAATGTATGATCATACACACCTTTCATCATATGGTAAAGGATTTATAAATCCATGAGGATAATGAAGAGGTGGTTTCTCATTTATTCATATATTACAGTGGATAAATAAATGCTATGGGAAATATATGAAATCATAACATTAATTCATAACCTCCAAAATATTTCATCTTTTTAAATTATTTTTTATTAATGATAACTTAGGTGGAAAGGATTAAGTTGTACAACCAATAAATCCAATTAATGTAATATAAAATAATATATGAAATTATACTTGTATATCATAATATTCATGAAATACACAATAATATAACACATATATATTTATTTAGGGAATATATATTCTTCAATATATTACTTGTTCTAAAATATAAATGACTTTTAACCATGTAATCATATACAATAAATAATAAATTAATTTCCGTATCTACTTTTTGAAATCATTCAAAACACTATTGGAATTTTATCATTAACTAGAACTTGTATCCCATCATATCTAATACCTTGTGAATATTTATCCATTATACTTATTAAATTAAATATATAATATTTTTGTATTAGCTTCCTAAGTAAAACTATATCCCCATTTTTTCAACAAGGAAGTGTTACCACATATCATACTATAGTGTCAACTATAAAAATAATCCCCATATTTATAAATGTATCAAAATATATGCTTCTAGAAAAGAATCAAATCTACTCAAATTATGAATGGATATGGCACGATCTCTATCAGACACTTGTATTTTCCTACATAAGTCCAGTACTCTACAACATATGTAAATGAGTATTATAATATTTTCCCTTTTACAAATACATCGATTGACCATCAGGCACAATTTATTTCAATACCATACAGTAAAATCATATTTTCCTGAATATTATAGTATAGAATGGTCTTGTGGATTAATATATCATATTTCATTCATCATTACAGATTTATATATAACAGGTCCCTTATTTGGATTGATATAAAATATATAGGTGTAGAAACACACTCCATAATCTATCTTTATCAGGAGCCTACATTTCATACTCATCATACGAGGGGAAAACTATTGTCCTGGTTAAACCTCAATTGACAACATGTTCAAAAATATACCAAACCACACCATTATTATCTAGATCAACAAATATAATTTAAAAATATGGTATCATTGTATGAAAGTTCCCATGCTAGGTATCTGACCAAACATAGCTATGAGGACTCAAATATTATTCATTCACCCTTTGTATACCTACAAAATTTGTATAAAACCCCATATGGTATACTTAGTTGGTTATACAATGCATAGAAATAATCATAATCTTTGTTTTTTCCTCATGGAAATATTTTGTATCTCTATATGATAATACTACCCATGATAACCATTAAAATTCTCTATAACCTATCATACTCCATGATGAACACTAGTAAAGGTAACTCAGTGTTATAATTTTGGAGGTCAATTATCATTACAATTCAAGATATATATATTTATGTACACACACATTTAGACAATCAATTTGAATAAATGATAATGTGGATATTTCCCTTTATATGATATAATTTAATATTCATAAAATTATTTTATGAATAATTAATAAACCATATATAATAACCTTAATATCATATCTAATATGAAAATCTATCGTTTAAAACTTATGTACGATATACATTCTAGTTGTTTTCTAACACATTACATCATATGTAATTCTTATCACATCACTATGTGACCATATGATAAAACTTTTCCAATGAAATATTTAGTATGAAACATTTATGAAGTAAACGAGTTTGAGTAATGGTGTGTTTTGGAATTATATTCCTAACGTTCAACAATTTGAATATATTCAAACTCCATAACATATCAACAACAAATGTTATGATGTTAGCTTCTATTGACTACTAAAAAATCTTTATCAGTTCATCATCACCATCCTTGGAACCAATTCCAAAATAAATATTCCATAAAATATAAAATAATTGAACTATTTATAAAATTTCATCACCATCATATTATAATTCCATTTAGGATAAAGTGACATTTAATTAGTCATGATAACAAATATGACCTTATAAATCTATCTTTAATATCATAGGATAAATTATTTTAGGGTATTGAGTTCAATTTTATTTAAATTTAAAATTGTAAAATCTTTTTTGGTTAAAATTAATCAACATTATGTCTATACATACTCCCACTAACATAATATATAATGTATTTTTCGTAAAATATTTTGTAGAAATGAAAAAATTATTTTTTGTTTTAGAAATTACACTTACTTTTATTTTGAATAAATTTTTTAAAAATAGACATATATAATATTCAAATATTCTTTCTTTTATTCTATATAGAGTATTTTATATAATCCAATGAATTATAAACCTTGTGTATTAAACTAATATTCTAAATTAATCATCACAAAATTACTTTTTTATTTACCATAATCTCTTATCACATAACAGAAATGAGATTAAGATACACATCCTTTATTTACATTCATATACTCTTAAAAAATCATTTACATTTAAATACATAGATTTAAAATATAATTTCATAATATCTTAAATTTACACTATAAGATATATCAATTATTCTTTCTATTTTTAAATACTATATTCTCAAAAAATATTAAGTACACATTGAAAATATCAATCATTTCATAATCATAGAATTAATTTCCATGACATCCACAACTGACCCGAACATTCCATAGAGTTTACAAAACACATTTAGGTATTCTAAATATTATGGTCAAATGAAATTATTATTTTGATTTCATAAAAAACCATCATTTAAATGAACCATCATTCATTTTTAGGAAACAAAATTTCACTTTTCAACTAACTTTCAAATTTCGGTTTGTAATTTTTACCAACTACTATTATTTTTACAATACTTCAAAACATGACATCATATGTCCTGTTTGTCTATTCTCAAACCCTTTTGAATATTTTATCAAATTGTCATGAATTAAATCATATATTTTGAACATTTATAAAATTGAAAATAAGGATCATTACTTGACCATAACATTCCATCTTAACCACATATAAATGGTGTTATAGAATATGAAGTATCAAAACTTATAAGAATCATAATAATAATACCATTTAACAAAACATAAAATTTTTTACATGGTCTTAAAAAGATAAAACTATGAAAAATAATACAAAATATTTATAAAGATAATCCTAGCTCAAAACAACCAAGTGTTTTGATGATGCAACACCTTTTCTCTATCACTTTGATACCAAATTCTTGAATCATGGTTAATTTATATCTTTTTCGTTTTCTACCCTATATATTTGAAAAACATTATATAGTTAGTATCAAATATCAAAAAAAATGTGAGAAATTAATTTTATAAAATTTATACATAATATGGATTCTTTAAATGAATTCTTACATCCTTTTAGGTAATTAGAAAAATTCACCCTCAAATGGCCTACATTTCCATGATTCTAACATTATCATTTCTTCTTCTTTTATTTCAATGGTGTTATAGACACTCAAATTCATCTTTTACTAACTAACAAATAACTCTTATGCACCATCCACGAGGTTCTTGACATTTAAAAAATCATCTCAACCATAGAGACTCTAAACGTACTGAGAAGATTCTATAATGGTTTAGTGAATTAATTCATGTTATAGTTAACATAAAACAATTTGATCCGTTTTTATAGTTACTCGAGATTGGAATCCATTACTAGATCAATAATTAATTGAAAATAAAATCCCTAAAAATAATAAATAGACCAAATCATGTTTAGTAAATTAATGGAAAATGATGTTTCTTTCACCATATTATAATAAAATAGTGATTTTGACACTTTATTCCATTGATGCGTTACATATTTCTGATAGATCCACTTAAAATTTTTTCATGTTGAAGGCTTCCAATGATATATGTTTCCTTATGAATATTTATTATATATTAATAATAATGTGTTTTGATTCATCTAATTAATCATTTATAAGTTTATCATATTAATATAAAATATTTTTTTTGAATAGATTCACCTCTTGGTTTCTCAAGAAGTAGTTTTTACAATACATATAATTTTCCCTCTGGTTTAAGAACTATTATCAAGTTCTTATATTGATAAAAGAAGTTTCACCCTTTTAAATTTACATGTTCTTAATTTATATCATGACTAACATAGTTGAAAATGATTCCATGTACATATACAAAAATCATTTATCAGATTAGTATCATGTTTTATTAATATTTAATATGGATGTTTATTAAATAATCCCCCCCTAAAATGATGAACCTTATCGATATTTAACATAAAAATTTATAGTCCATGATTCATATTTCCCTAAGAAATGAATCCTTTTTTTCATTTATATCACTGCTTAGATATTTTGGTAAAACATAATTCTAATCATATAATATATGAATCATGGATTGTCATATGGAAAACTCATTTTCCAGTCCATTATATAGATACACCAGACTCTATTGATCTTTCATGTTATCTATTAGGTGTTTCCAACTGTGGTAACCCATATTTATGCCAAGAAATAACTAAAATATGAAAATTTTATAGAACCCAACATTATCATGAAAATAATCAAGGATGATGTAGTGTCACCCATCCTTTTTCCCTTACAAAATATAATGCATTCCCCCATACAAAGAATGAAACTACGAGGTTGGATGATCGAGGTCTTCATATGATCCTCTATGTAAGGGATAAAACAATTATAATTAATGTTAATTTAATCTTAAAATATTATATCATGTTAATACATTTTATATATGTATTATTATAGTGATTTAGTTAGGAAACCTACTCCCTCCAACAAACCTATATTTTCAATCCATATTGATGTGTAACTCTTTAGATAACCCTTAAACTCGTCTTACTCATAAGTAGATTTTATGAATATTCATACATATACAAATGAATCATATTCATAAGTTATATAAACACATAATGTGAATATATATAGTTATATGAGATTGAAAATATTCACTTGATTATGCCTATATGGACATATATCCAACCCCATTCATTTTCCTAGACATGGAATAGACCTCCATATAAGTTAGTAGTCCATAATTAAGTCCCTCCCCCACAGAGACCTCAATAAATATAGAATTAAATCCATCATAACTCAAAAATTTAAAATTTATAATCTATATTCAACAACTAAATTTAATTTTGTATATTCAATTACCAAATCAGTAAATGTTAGAAAAAAAATTAAATTCATTATTAAACCAAGCATGGTATGCAAGACATCATCCATGATGTAGTTTAACATTAAAACTAAAATAGACAATATTCATAATACAAATAGTTTATAATTATTAAGAAAATAAGGAATAACCTTTATATAAATAAAAAATTAATATATTAAACCTTGATAAAACCATTTATGAAAATCTCATAAATAAAATCGTATTTAAATTTTTTTCTTTAAAATATCGAAATTCTATAATTTTGAATATAAAATATTCATATTCACTTGTAATACAAACTATTTCATATCAATCAATATATGATTTTTTTAAATTATGATATTTTTATAAATTATAAACAATTAGTAATCCAATTTCTATTTTATAATAATTTTACATATTATAAAAATAATATATTTAATATTATTTAATATATGATTATGTTAGTTATTAAAAGTGATTTTTATGTGTCTTATATTTCTATTATATAAAAATTAGATAATTAAAATTAATTAATTTGGAATAATTCATAATTTAAATATATTCATTATATAGTATTCCCTTGTTTATTAATATTTTAACTCATTATATATCACCACTTATCATTTATAAATAAATTTTTCATTTTTATTTCATATTATATTCCATATAATATGTAAAATGGTTTTAGAAATATTATAAGTTAATATTTAATAAATTTTGTAAAATAAATATTTCCTAAACATTTATTAATTAATTATAAAACCTTTATAACTATTCAATTAATTAAAATTTTACCAATTATAAAATACCCCCATAAATAAAATTTAATTATAATATATAATCAATTTAAAAATCATAAAAAATATGAAAAATTATTTTCTTAAAGGATTCTAATTACCCTTACGCAAAATGGGTGATTTTTGGGTGTGTAAAACATTTATACCCACATGTTTTTCACCAAGAACCAATATATCATGTTAAATACTCGATTAACTTTTCATAAATTAGCTCTGTAAAGATAATACCCTTGTTACCATTATGTAGTCTATCTATGTGAAGGTCACTTTCTTAGTTACCTCTAGATAGCCTAACTATATAAAGGTAATGTGTCTCACACCTCTTACAGAGCTCAACTATGTAACAGTAATGAATTGGTTACTTTTACATAGCCTCTTATATAAAGTTATCAACTATATTAACTTTTCATAGTTAAAATACCTAAATTTAAACTATATTTATCAATATTTCTTAAAAACTCTAATACCGTGTTCTGTTTTAGTTTTCTTCTTCATTTCGTGTGATTTTTTTACATCAAAAGAAAATATTATCTTTTATACCAATTTTGGGATATAAATGAAAACAATAACAATTATTAATTGAATCAGATATTATTTAATCCCATTTCTATGATTTCCCATGCAAGAAATAAGAAATTAGTGAGTAAAACCTAAAATGAGGAACATTATAAATATGTATAACGTTCACCAATGATTCTTTTTATGGTACTTTGATCTTAACTCAATTCATTTAAAGATGATCATAACTATGGAAAACATAGGCTTCCCACCAATATAGGTATCCATAGATTGACTGGATCATTCTTCAAAAAAACATGATACTTCTTCATCCACAATGTTCTAACACCACAAAGTGTAAAGGGTGAAGAAATAATGACTTATGGGCTATGAAACATATTTCCAAATCATCAATCAAGCATAATTTGAAACACATGTAATTATATTGAAATGGATTTATAAATCTACAAGGGCACTCCCAGAGTTTTTTCTCATTGTTTTCATGCATTACAATGTGTTAATAAATTCTATGGAAACTTTATGCATTTATCACCTGAATTCATTAACTCATGATGGTTTCATCTTATGAACTGAATTCTAATTTTTGATATCTTAGGAGAAATAAAACCTATGTTTATGCACAATTATTTCAATGTAGGTAGTAGAGAATAATATAACTCATTATTTATGTAAATCATATTTTTTTATACAAGACATAATGTATATAAGGCTTTTTAGAATATATCTCCTTTAATACAAGTAGATAGTTTATACATGAATTTTTTTGGACAATATGGAAAATAGATTTAATTCTTGGGAGTAACAAAACAAATCACAATAAAATGTTACAAAATCACATATTATGTCAAACTCATATTAGTACTCTTTGAAATAAAGATGAAACATTTAGAAGATCAACGAAAAAAGATAATGTTATTATAATAATGAGGTTGAAGAATGATAATATAAAGAAAGGACTCTCAAGGAAAAATAATTCTATAGAGATTTTAATGGATCTTAAAGAGGATATATATGAGGCATTCCTGGTTGGTTTTATTAATAACCCCACAAGGAATGAGGTGAAGATTAATATAAAATATCTATAATGATGGAAGAATCATGAATAAAGATGCATAGTTGTTGCATCAATAGAAGAAAAATTTATAAGTTGGATTAACCTCACTAAACAAAGAAAACAAGATAAGGATGTTAGAGAAACATTTATAGTGAATGTAGAATGATTTTTATTTAATTGGTATTGAAAAATTAGTAGTAAAGGGTTTTATGAAGTGTGTAAGTATTGTTTTAGTTAATAAAACCATCCAATATCCTCATATTTCGGATTTTGTAGGTACCCCTCTCTCATGAATATGAATATTACTAATGTTTTATGAATTTTTATTTGGTTGAGGGGGAGATACTATCCATGACGGTGTGGATTTTTGAAACAAAGAATATTCTTTAGTTGAAAGTAGATCTGACCAAATTGGGGGAGTAAATGATATTGAATGTATAGATTGGTATCATGCATGAACATAAAGAAACAACTATATTAATACATAACGAAACTCAACAAGTTGTTTCAAGAAACCAGTTTTAATTCCAAATATGAATTTGTATTTTTAATATCAAGATGATGGTTGCTAAAAAATATGGAACCACATAAAGAAGTTCCTAATATGGAATAAATTATAGTGTCAAATCCTTATCTAACATAACTAGAGTCATATTGACAAAACATATGTTTAATGAGATATATACAATCATTTATTTAGTTTAATTAAGACACTAAGTGGAAGAATATAAATTTCAAGGAATAAGTGAAAATATTTTTAATTACATTTCTATTTGTTTTATGATAAAATTTCGTATCAAATTCTATTTTCATGATAATATAAAGATGATTGAAGAAACTTTTATTTACAACAAGTGGATTCCCATGTGGAAAAACTTCACAAAATATGGTGTTAAGAGATAAAATACATTTAGTGGGATTTGGTTTTGAGAAATGAAATACTATCTAACTATGTTTGAAATTAATTTTCCCTATAAAGATGATTCATGGACATTAAATAGTGTCATTATTTTATCAATAATGAGTGGAATCAATTGAATCAACATGTGGTATGTCTCGCACAATTGAATTGATTATTTATTGATGGTTTTGTTTAGTGATATTAATTTCAAAAGATGATTTTGTAATATACAATTAATCTCATGCATATTATGCTTTATAATGTAGGCAAGTGACATAGACGCTTTGATATTTTTATCTATGATTCTAGTTTCCTACATTGTTTTTTAGCTCAGTATCCTTAGAGGATTTATTCATGACTCAAATGCTGAGTGATAATTTGAACCAAAAATATATATAGGAGAAATGGATATAATATAAAAATAAAGTAAATATAGGAATTATATATGCAATAATTTTGTATATTGAGTTGAATGTTAAATGAACAATTAAGGTTTTCTGTTATCCAAGACAACATAATAAGTAATTTAAAAATTTTAAAATCCTTGATAGATTGTTTACTTCTAGATGTTAACATATAAAATTGGATTAGTAGAAGTTGATGAAAAACAGGATGTCACCTTATATGATTTTGAAAAGAATTAACTAGCCCCAATATGACCATTTTTTAGATCATTAAAATTATAGTGAAAGGATTTTATTGAAATCTAGATATAAGTTATGATGTAGAAACTGCTATAATGTGGAGATAAGTAGGGAGAGGAATCTTGAAAAGTAAAATATGGATTTGTAAGTCCTTTACTTATTTCTGGGGAAAGTGGTAGTAATGATGAAATATGACCATTTTATTTTGATATTAAAAGGGGAGGAAATAAGTGGATCACAATTCCAAATTCATAGTGGAAATTAAGTGATCATATCATGGAGGATGAATTTATGATAATTTTTGTGAAAAGAAACAAAGGGTTATAATGTTTTTATAAATTTTATTTAGAAATTTTCATTTTTTTTCAATCATTGTACACTAGTATACAGTCTTGGAACTGGAGTTTCCCATAATTGGATTTGTTTTCTAGCTCTAATAAAGAAAATAATGAAGGTATGGAGGATTCATAAGTAGAATATGGGGAGGATATGAGATTATATAAGAGGAGAATTTGGATTTAGTAGAATATATATGTAAATATATACTTTTATATCATTATATATAATTATCAAAGTTTTAAAAGTGGTAAATTTGAAATTATGTGGTTGAAGAAGTGAGATGAGTTTATTTACATTCGAAAGAATCAAGATATGAAGGTTCTGATCATAGAATTAGTTGATTAGAAAAATTCCCAATAATTATTTTTCATTATATCCAATTAATAATTAATTATAAAATGATAAATAATCACCATTTATCATGATCACACCTAATGAAATAGGAAAAATAATCTTGGCAGCAAAGATAGTATATTTCATACTAAATTTATAATTAATTTAATTATAACAAAATAATATATTCTTAACATTTTTATTTGATGTAGTTGTTGTCCAAGAGAACCCCATTCTAATTTAACATACATTTCACTAATAGCACGTAAAATAAAATCCCTCTGAAAGTGATCCATACACACTCCTCGATCTCTTAATGGAATTGATAAACGGTTGGCAGCTAGCATACTCAATATAATCATATTTTGTTTTCATCTTGATTGAAATATAATCATTTAAGATTTAGGTATTTTTTCTCTCTTTTTATATCATTATTTATAATTAGGAACTATGTGGAATAATTCACTTGGTCTAGATTGAAACTCTAGAGAAGATCTTAATAGATAAAATTCAATAAAGATGAATTATTATGCACAATAATTTCTCTCCAGAAAAACATTATAAAATAATATACCAAGGTATTTATAGATCTAGGTTAAGAATTGGTAATTTCATTTTTTACCTTATCCAATTAATTTATCTATAGGTAAGTCTAATAATAATAATAATAATAATAATAATAATAATAATATCATTATTATTTCATTGACATGTGAAATGCTTAAGAATAGAATATATATCACTTCTTAAATAAATAAATCAATATTTATTTAAATGATGTGTAATATATTTTTTTACTTAGACAATAATATTGATTATTCTCCCTTCCATGACATTTAACGAATTTTGAATAACAAATAAATATTGTATTCATGGACTTGTAATAAATATTTATCTTGATATTCACAAAACTAAACACATATTTATTTAATACTTAATATTATTTATTACCTTGTGAATAAAATGCGAGATAAATTCATATTTCATTTAAATATCTTAAAATTCAATATATATTTAATATTCAACTCATATATATATATATATATATATTTTAAAACATAATTGGTACCAAAATATTTGAAATGAAGAAAAATATCTTGAGTAAATATTATTACTGAGTATTGATAATAATATTTAATCTAAGTATTACATTTTAATAGAATTTAATAAAGATCGAAAGATACAATATGTTTTTTGACCATCTAGGATAGTTCCTTAATCAGAATAGATAGGATTGCCTAAATCCCAATAATAGGGTCTAGAAACACTTCAATTCACCAATATGGGAATAAGTAAATGTATTAATGATGAAATACACATATGAGAACTCACTATAGAATATAACCCCTCTTTCTAAATATCTTTAGGTGGTTATGTAATGAAACCATTAAATGTGAAAATGCGAATAAATATATATATATATATATATATATTATCATTGAATGTGATATAAAGTCTTTTAACTATTATTGTTATTATTTATTAAAGTTTGATTATAATAATTATTATAAATATAATATTATAAATTATTAATGTTGTTTAAGATTTACTGTTTCTATTATTGTTGTTATCAATGTTTCATTATAATTATTAAGGTTTTATATATCAATTTATTTGTTTATTTTGTTTTGTTTTGTTTTTAATTTTAATTTTACTTTTATATTTTTTGTTACACTTTTTTTAGGGTTTATCCCGTGTGTGTGTACAGTGCAAGCGGTTCCCCCCTTATTCTCTCTTCCTCCCCATCATGAAGGCCTCAGCCTGTTCTCCTTCTCCCTTGCAGCACGCCGGCCTTGTTGCACACCCCTTGAACCACCTCCCTCCTTGCTCCTTGTTGCGCATGCCCAACCGGCCTCCCCCGCAATAGCCTCATCTCCCGTCTCCTTCCCCCGCACCCTATTCTACCTCCGCCTAGTAGTTTGCCGAACCAGTAGCAGGATGCCCCAACTTCATTCGCAATAGAGTAGGCCTCCCAGCCTTCTTGCCCTGTAGTTCCCCATCCGAGCGACCCCCCTCATCTTTTACGTGCAGCGCGAACAACTGCAGACAGTGCATGTCCGTCTCGCTTCCTCCATCCAATTGTGATTTTATCCCCCCTGGTGGTAAGGGGTTTTTATTTCTGTGTTCTCCTTTTTTTAGGGTTTTTTATTTTCATATTAAATTATAATTTGTGTGTGTCAAACTTTTTCAGTAGGGTGTTTTCGGATTCTCGTTGGTGCGTTTGCGGTGCGAACGAGGTTTCACACCGGTTTCGGGAGATCCATCCACATTTGAGGTAGGTGATTCCGCCTATAAGTATTGTTTGATGAATTAATTCTCCCATATAATTAATTTAGTATATTCATCAATCAGTTTGTTAGGTGTGAATGTTGTTTTACTAGATATTTAATATGGTTTTGATGTGTTTAGAATCGTGGTTATGTGATACGAGTGTTTTGTTTCTATGGAAACCCATGTTGAGCCATTTTTAGTGTTTTATAAACTGTGTTGTCGGTTTATTAAAATGTGAAAGGATTTCAGTTGTGTTTTGGTGTGACGTCAATGGGCGTTTAGTTATAAAAGATGTTTTGACTGAGTTTTCGATATTTTGAGTCATGCGACACATTATTAAATAGCTTAATAAATTTTCTCAATGGTTTGGTTAATTGTGAAAATGGTTTATTTAATTGTGTAGTTAGTTAATTAATTCATGTGAGTGGTGCTAATTGTGTTTTTGATGTGATGTTGTGTACGTTTGGTCATAAAAGAAGGTTTTGTGTGGGTTTAGTGGGTAAAGATATGTTATTTTTTAAAAGTATTTTATTTATTGTTTATTATATAATATGAATGGTGAAAAGGTGTTTAATAAATGGTGTAAGTGTTATATCAAAATTTTTATGTGGTTTTGAGTTGGTTTTGTCTATGCAAAACTGTGGTAACCTACACAAAATAGTTTTATGAATTTTTAGATAATTTATTAAAGAATTTTGATGTTGTGAGCCAGATTTTGAAAATGTGTTTAGGTGCATGTGCTTTGAAATGTAGATTTCAAAGTATCATGTACTTTTATCGTCTCTTTAACTCTAGTGCTTTCTTGAAATGGCCCAGTGACTCTTTTAAATGACCAGTGAATTATTATGGCGTGGTATGGTATTTGTAAAAACGTTGCAGATTTTAATGTTGTTTAGTAAATAATGTTAAGGGTGAGAATTGTGTTTAGAAAAATTGTTGAGGTGCTTCTTTTGAGATATTTATTCATTTGGATTGGTTAATGTTAGTGGTTATGTGTTTCTAGTAGTTGTGAATTTATTGCATCTCGTTGGAGGAGTAACCCCGTATTACCACGATCATTGGCTTGCACGTTATTATACAGCTGTGCGAGGCGTGTTGCGTTGTCGTGTTCGAGATGCAAGTTGAGGTAGGTACCCCAATGCACTAACCATTAAATTCATAATTTATTAGTTTCTTGATATTTTACTAATTTTAATAAATGTGAAATAAGATAAGATAATTAATTTTTAAATTATTTTTTTGTGTAAAAAGAGAAGTTTATTTTATACACGACACTTCAAATACTCTCTTGATGAACGAAAACCCAGTAGTTAAAGAATTCCCATTCCTCCATTAACCTTAATTCATGAAATTTCAAATTTAGTTCTTTTTTATTGATAAATTATTTCTTTTGAAGCATGAACAAGTGTTTTGGTTCTCTTGAGAAATGATAGTTTTCATTAAAATTGGTGATGGCCCATTTGGCCTTTTAATAAAATAAATTATTTTGGAAAACACTCTTTGGGGTGACTTAGGGGTGGTATTTGGTGTACATTGACTGCTTGAGTTGTGTGTGATGTTTCTGCTACTTGATATACTTTGTTGACTCACATCATTCCTTTTTATTACATGTGTTGACATGGGAACCGAGCATAGTAAGAGAATTTTCTGAGAACGATTACTGCACTAGTTTAGATTACGCACTGGCTAGTGGCCCTTAGTACGGATTATACTCTGCTAAGGGATTGGGTCCCTCGGTTAGGCCATGTAGGGAAACACTAGGTGTTAGGGTGTTATGATTTCATCGATGGTAGGCTTGCCTTCTGGATGAGTCACATGTATAGTACTTTCTATATTGTTCACGAGCTCCTAGGTTCGACCCATGTTTTCTTTAGTGTTTATTTTAATGTGGAAAATGATTGAGAGGTCTAGTTCTGTTACTGGCCCATGTGTGCCACTTCTTTTCCAATTCCCTTAGTGTCTGTTGTGTGTAGTTTTCCATTTGACTAACTACTTATATTTGTAATTCTAAATTGTTCGCAAAAATGTTTTAAAATGAAATGCACCTGTTTCTTTCAAACATTAAACTTGGTTTTAATTCAAAAAGGGAAATGGACTCTTACTTTTCTTAAAATGGAAGCATGTGTGTGGAAACCCATAATTTTATAATTTAGTTCAAACCTGGAATTAGTAAATTTATTTATTTAAAGGTACTTCATTGGGAATAGTTTGTTGGGCACGCCTACTGAGTTTTAATAATCATGCCTATAAGGGTTTTCCTATTTTTTTTGTTTTTGATGCAGGTTTGACTCAAGCTTTATTTCCATGGGTGAGAGTTGGTTGTGGTTTGGTGAGCGACTCTTGGGGTCATGAGGTGTTTTGGTCACGGTTAGGTTAGTATTTGTTTTTGACCGATCTTTTTCGTTCTTGTTTTTAATTTTCTTTGTCTTGTTCAACATTTCTTTCTGCTGGTTTATTTATTTTCATTTGTAGAAATAATTCAATTTGTACTCTATTGAGTCCCTGGCACTTGTCGCCAGCCCGGGAGGATCGGGAATGCCTATCGGGCCTTGCCACAGATCTGCTCGGGTGACCGGTTTAGGGTCGACTCTGGTTGGTTCGTGACAAAATGGTATCAGAGGAGGTTTGGATCTTAAGTGGACCTTGTTTTTCAATAATCCCATAGTTATTTGGGGGTGTCATGGTAGAAGGAGTACACTTTTTGGGACTCGAGGCCTTCAAATGAGAAGGACATCATGAACCCTTTCTCATTCTGATCCTTAGGTTACCTTGAGATGTTGGAGTTGTTGGTGTCTTATTGTCCTTTTGAATTGTTTTATATTGGGAAATTAAATGGATTCCAGGAAAGTGACCTTTTTGATCTCACATGGTATGGAAAGCCATGTGGATTCGGAGACATTACCCTAGAGTGCTCCTTGTGACGGTGGCAGGGCTAGTGTATGGACACTAACCATATGTCTGAGTCACCCATCGACGCTAGTTTCTCCTTGTGGATCGTTTGGTTTTTTCTTTATTTATAATAATTGTTTTGTAAGATTTTATTTTGTAGATTGTGAAAAGTTGAAATTGAAATATCAATGACCATGTTTTGATTATGTTCTTTGTTTCCTTGTTCCTTAGTGTTCACCCCCACGATGGTTTGATGGATGCCCAAGGTTCAGCTTCGGGTGGTGTTCCCTTGGAAAATCTTCCAGTTGATCAACCTATAAACTATGTTTAGGAATTCCAGAAGTTGAAGCCTCCCCTATTTTGTGGTCAAGAAGATCCACTTGAGGCAGAGGAGTGGTTACCGAATATTGAGAGGAACTTCAATCTCACTGGGTTTCCTGAGTTGTTAATGGTGAAGTTGGATGCCTTTATTCTTGAAGGCCCAACCTGGAAATGGTGGAAGTCTGTGTCTCATAATAAACCCCAGAAAGATCTAACATGGGAGTTTTTGAAATCATCATTCATCCAGAAACACTTCTAAGAGGTGATAAAGTTGGGGAAGAGGATCACAATGTGGTTTCTTCAGTAGGGCATTGAATCGGTCCTAGAATTCTCTAGAAATTTCATAGACATTATTCCATACAACAAATGGTTTGTTGAAAATGATCCTTGGAAATTTCAACAATTTGAGTCTGGACTCTGACCTGAACTGCGATCGAATGAGGAAGAGCTCAACCTAACCACCTTCTCCGATGTTGTAGGGAAGCCTTTCTTGATGAAGCTAAGCTAGCTGGAGGACTTGAGGTGGAAAATCCTCCCCCAGAATTTGGTAGGTAGTGCAGAGGATTGCTATAGGATGAATGGGATGCGACCTAATGCTGGTGGCTCTAATAGAGGAATCGAGAGGCCTTTAGACCTTCAACCATCTTCCTCAAAACGCAATGCCATGATCTTTCACCAGTGTGGTATGCCGGGTCATAAGTGGATGATGTGACCAAGTGCTCTGAGACCCCGGCACACCTGTGGACATCTGGGTGACTTTCAGCAATTCTGCTGAGGTATTTTGATGAAGAACGTTGAATCTAGACTTGGATCGTCGAAGGTCACCTCAGCCCGTCAGTAGGAGTAGGGCGATGTTTGGGGACCAGTTTGAGGTTTTCTCTTTGTAGTGTTTCTTGGGTGTAGTAATTTTCTATTTTAGCATTTTGAGGAGTTTATATTCATTCAGTTTTTAGAATGGTTGTGGTTGAACCTCTTTGAAACTATTATTTTATTAGAAGTGTGTTTGGTGAAATTATGCTTTGTGTTTTAGGTTTGAAAATTTCAGAAGCCTGACTGCGAGGTAAGAGATGCTTCAATCATTGGTTCTCCAGCCATTAGCCCTGGAGTGATACTGGCACATAGTCAGAATAACCCCAATGGTGAAGACGGGTCTTGTTTTAATCCCACTCTTTATTGTGGCTTGGTTTGTGTTCTTATGAGGGTGTGACGTCATTGAGGAAGCAGTGATGTTTGTTTTATGTTTGATTGGTTGGGCCCTTCCCTCCCCTACCCTTGCGATAGTGTTTCAAGTTTGTGTGGAATTAATTCAAGTTCGGTTAATCTCATCAATACTTATGGTGGGGAGACCCATCGTGGGTCTCGTTGAATTCCGTTTGGCTTGATTCCTATGGTGGGGGTTTATTTGGGCCTCCCCATGTCAGTATCAGAGTTTGGTTTTAGGTTTTTTTGTTGTGTTTAATGTTTTTGTGTTTTGAGGATAATTTTCATGTCATGGGAGTTCAGTGTTCATTTGGAGAGATCAAATAGATGTGCTTAAACTTTCTATGAGAGTGTCACATAAAGAGTTTCATCTTTGGGTCTTGATCTTGTCATGGATTTCCAGAGGCTGAAAGTGTTATGGTGGGGATATTTGTCACACGTGACTTTTTCAAATGTATTTTTTCTATTATTTATCTTGGTGTCAGGTGTTTTTTCCAAAGTTCCAGTGAGTCACGGTTCAAATTTTTTTAGTTTGGAGAAGTTTGCGGGTTTTTGGCCGGTGGGCGAACACTGTGCATCTTAGTGGAAGTCATTTGAAATGTTTGGTTACCTGTGCAGTGACTTCCGAAGTGAGCAGGGTCCACCGCACAGCCCACGCACGGTCGACTGAGTCCTCAGGGGAGACCACACAATCGACCACCTATAAGGTTAATTAAATTAGTTGGTTAGGCAGCGATGTAATGAAACCATTAAACATGACAATGCGAATACACACACACACACAAACACACACACATATGTATATATATATATTATCAGTGAAAGTGTTATAAAGATTTGTTATTATTATTGTTATTATTTATTAAAGATTGATTATAATAATTATTATAAATGTTGTAAAATAAATTATTAATGTTATTTCAAGATTTAGTTTCTACATTATTGTTGTTATCAATGTTTTATTATAATTATTAATGTTTTAATTATTTTATTTATTTATTTATTTATTTTATTTTGTTTTATTTTTATTTTTAATTTTATTTTTATATTTTTTGTTACCATTTTTTTATGGTTTACACCTTCTGTTTGTGCGGTGAAAGCAGCGCCCCCACCGTCTTCAATTTTACTCCACATCATGAAGGCCTCATCATGTTCTCATTCTCCCTTGTAGTGTGCCGGCCTTACATCACATCCATCAGCCCAACTCCCTCCATGATCCGTGTTGTGCATGCCCAGCCGACATCCCTCGCAAATGCTTCCTCTCCATTATCCTTACCCCGCATCCTATTCTGCCTCTGCCTAGTAGCCCGCACAACCAGCAACAGGCCACCCCTACTTTAATCACAACATAGAAGGCTGCCCAGCCTTCCAGCCATGTAGTGACCCATCCGAGCGACTCCCCCTCTTATTTTACGTGCAGTGCGAATAGCTCCAGGCAGCGCCTGTCTAACTCGCTTCCTCCCTCCAGTGGCAACGTTCTTCCCCCTTGTGGTAAGGGGTTGTTATTTTGGTGTTCCCCTTGGTTTATGGTTTGTTATTTTCGGATTAAATTATAATTTTTGTGTGTCGAACTTATTCTGTAGGGTGTTTTTGGATACTCATTGGTACGGTTGCGATGAGAATGAGGTTTTGCACCGGTTTTTGGAGATCCGTCAACGTTTGATGTAGGTGATTCCACCTATAAGTATAGTTTTATGAATTAATTTGCACATTTAATTAATTTAGTATATTCATCAATCATTTTTCTTAGTGTGAATATAGTTTTACTTGATGTTTAATATTTTTTTGATGTCTTTAGCATCGTGGTTATGTGATATGAGTGTTTTGTTTCTCTTGAAACTCATGTTGATCTAATTATATTGTTTTGTAAACTATGTTGTCGGATAATTAAAATGTGCAACGGTTTCAGTTGTGTTTTGGTGTGACATCAATGTGCGTTTAGTTATAAAAGAAGTGTTGAGTGAGTTTTGGATATTTTGAGTCATGCGACACATTTGTAAATTGTTTAATAAATTTACTAATTTTTTTGTTTAATTGTGAATTTTTGTTATTAAATAGTGTAGTTAGTTAATTAATTTGTGTGAGTGGTGCTATTTGCGTTTCTGATGTGGTGTTTTGTACGTTTGGTCATAAAAGAAGGTTTTCTGTGGGTTTAGTGGGTAAATCCATGTTATTTTTTAAAAAAATTTATTTATGGTTTATTATATTATCTGAATGGTGCAAAGGTGTTTTATAAATGGTGTAATGGTTATATCAAACTATTTATGTGGTTTTGAGTGGATTTGATCTGTGAAAACCATGGTAAAATACTGAAAATAGTTTTATGAATTTTTAGATAATTTATTAAATAAATTTGATGCTACGAGCTTGGTTTTGAAAATGTGTTTAGGTGAATGTTCTTTTAAATGTATATTTCAATATATCATGCACTTTTGTCTAGTTTGGTACTCAAGTGATTTCTTGAAATAGCCCGGTGGCTCGTTAAAATGATCTGTGGATTATTATGGCGTGGTGTGGTTTTTGTAAACATGTTGCAGATTTTAATGTGGTTTAGTAAATAATGTTGATGGTGAAAATTTTGTTTTGAAAACTTTTTGAGGTGATGTTATTGTACTATTTATTCAATTGGATTGTTTTAAGTCAGTGGTTATGTGTTTTTAGTAGTTGTGTGTTTATTTCATTATGTTGGTGGAGTAACCCCACATTACCACGATCATCGTCTTGCGCATGCATATGCGCTTGTGCAAGGCGTATCGCATTGTTGTGTTCGAGCTGCATGTTGAGGTAGGTCCCCCAGTACACTGGCCTTCAAATTCAGAATTTATTAGTTTCTTGATATTTTATTAATTTTAATATATGGGAAATAATATAAGACAATTAATTTTAAATGATTATTTATTATTAAAAGTGCAGTTTATTTTATACATGAAACTTGAAATACTTTTTGATGAACAGAAACCCAGTACTGAAAGAATGACCATTCAGCCTTTAAACATAATTCACGAAATTTCAAATGTTGTTCTGGTTTATTGTTAAATGATTTCTTTTGAAGCGTGAACTAGTGTTTTGGCTCTCTTGATAAATGAGGATTTAAATTAAAATTAGTGAAGTCCCATTTGAAACTTTAATAAAATAAATAATTTTGGAAGACTCACTTTGGGGTGACATAGGGGTGATATTTTGTGTACGTTGACTGCATGAGTTGTGTGTGATGTTTGTGCTACTTGATTGACTTTGTTGACTCACACCTTTCTTTTTTATTACACGTGTTCACATGGGAACCCTGCATAGTAAGTGAATCTTATGAGAACGATTGCTGCACTAGTTTAGATTATGCATTTTCTAGTGGCCCTTAGTACGGATTATACACTACTAGGGGATTAGGCCCCTCAGTTAGGCCATATAGGGAAACACCGGGCTTTAGGGCATTATGACATCATCGAGAGTAGGCATCCTTCATAATGAGGCACATGTTTGGTATGTTCTGGATTGATCATGAGCTCATAGGTTTAACCCTTGTGTTCTTTAGTGTTTATTGTTTTAGGTGGACGATTGGGAGGTTGAGTTCAGTTGCTGGAACATGTGTGCCACTTCTATTCTGTTTCCCTTAGTGTGTGTTGTGTGTGGTTTTCCATTTGACTAACAACTAAAATTTGGATTTCTAAATTGTTCGCAAAAATGTTTTAAAATGAAATGCACCAGTTCCTTTCAAACATTAAACTTGTTTTTAAATTAAAAAGGGAAATAGACTGTTACATGTCTTAGAAATGGAAGTGTTTGTGTGGAAACACATATTTTGAATAATTTAGTTCAATCCTAGAATTAGTAAATTTCTTTATTTAAAGGTAGTTCATTGGGAATTGTTTTTTGGGAATGCCTACTGAGTTTTAATACTCACGCCTATAGCATTTTCCTATTTTTTTAGTTTTTTTTGCAGGTTTGACCCGAGCTTGCTCACTGTGGGCAAGAGTTGTTTGTGGTTTGGTGAGAGACTCTTGGGGTCATGAAGAGTTTTGGTCATGGTCTTGTTGGTATGTGTTGTCGGCCATTATTTTTCTTTCAGGGTGTTTATTTACTTTTTGTTGTTCAATTTTTGTTTCTGTTGATTTATTTATTTCCATTGGGAAAAATCGTTCCCATTTGTACTCTGTTGATGCCCTATTGATTTTCGCCATCCCTAGAGGATCAGGAACACCTATCGGGCCTTGCCGCAGATCAGTTCGGGTGACCGATTTAGGGTCGACCTAGGCCGGTTCGTGACAATTATCCTATATTGTCTATTTCAATTTCATTAATTATTTGGGTTGAGATTTTTAGTAACCCATGACCATAAATTTTATATCTCTTGATTGATTCCATTCAAATGGACCGAGATATCATCTTATAGTCATGGAAGAGAAAAATACTTTTTTAATATATTCATTAATGATATATCATTCATGTCAAAACCAATGTAACATAAATCAGTTAAATATATTTCATCATTGTTTTATTCAACATTTCAAGGTAAGTGAGCCATTGTATGTGTTCATAATAGTTTTGAAGAATGTGGAACATTACACACATTCACAAGTAGAAATATCCAGCGACAGGTAAATATATAGAATCTCCACCATCATCTATGTTCTCATAATAAAGAATCATCCCTTAATAAGTAAAAAAATTTATAGTGGAATATAATATGTTTACCATTATAGATTATTATCCTCTTCAAAAGTTAAAAGTTTAATAATATCATTATATCACTTCAAGGTTGTCATCATAGAGGGGAATTGCTATGAAAAATTCAATGTGATAGATTCTATACTATATTATCACATTAATGTTACATAGATGAAAAACCAATATGTGATAAATCCTTTTTTAATATTCACATATTTTAATATATATATATATATGTAATCTAAATTAAAAGGTATATGGTTCTATGGAACTAACTCCAATAGAATCCCACAAACTATAACGAAAATTGCTAATTATTTTATGTATAAAAACTCTCACAACATGTTTATGATTCTTATGAGATACATGTTTATTCAATGAATCCATCATGTTTTTATCTGTGGTAACACTGCTCATTGTGACCTTACCTCTCTCATAAATAACCTTTAATAGACTATATTTCCATTAAGGTGACCCAATGTAAAACTGTTTCTGTTTTAAAATAATTCCAAGATTTTGAATAATGTTTCCCAAAAATAATCGAACATCCTAAACACTAAATGATTAATTATTTTATAGATTATTTATATAAATAATAAATTTTAAAATACTTTTGAACACTTCTCCATAATCCCACTACTCCAGACCCCCTTCTAGAAAGATCACATGTTTTAAAAATATTCATATCCCAAATAATAGAAACATATTAAGGGGGTGATATTTGATGTTTTTAAGGTAAATATAACAGATAAAAAATGATGATCAAAAGTGAAAATAAGATATGAATACAGTTATAGAAGCCTAATCAAGGTCCACGAATAAATTATTAAAAAATAATTCACAAATAAACAGGGATCATGAATCATAAAATAGGCATAAGATCATAGAATAATATTAATCACTTGTTACCATAACATGATAATGTTGAAAAAATATGAATATGGCACAAACACAATCATATAAATAATAACATAGTGGATTAGTAATTCACATTCTTGGTTCCCTTCAAAAAATGGATCTGGAATAATGTTCCTAACTCCCTCCATATATTTGATCATAAATCACATCCCTACATCCTATAATTATGTCATGAGAGATCATAATTTACCCAGGAAAAGGAGGGATGCATATTCTCAATCTCACCAATAACATAGTTAATTTGATACATATGTATTCCATGCAAAAAATCATATTTGAAACATGTCTTAATCAATCCAGGAAATTAATACTGGTATTAAGAAAACTTTAATATAGTATTTCATAATCCATTTACAGAAAGAATGTGTATGGTGTCATAATAACATATCCCTTGTGCAGAAAAATAAACATTCTAAGATATTGGAATAGACAAAAAGAGCCTTTATAAGAATAAAATTATGAATGATACCAGATAATAAGAGATAATAAATTATAATTCTTGATATTATTATTCTATTACCTCAATAGTATAAGATAATTTGTGGTGAAATTTATGAAAACTAACTCAAAATGAAGTTTAAATTTTTGTTGGAGAGTGAAAAATTTAATAAAAATCATAAAAATATATTTCATAAAACATTAATAACATTATTGTAAAAATAATAAGTTATAGGTCAAATTCAAATGTTAGTTTTGATAAATTAACATATAGATCCTTGTAAAACATTATTCTGAAATAAATATCAATAATGTATCCTTCAAAAAATTCATAAATGTTATCTATTAAAAATGTTGATTGAAAGATACAACAATTGATTGTGAAATAAAAAATCATTTTTATATTTAAAAATTTATTTATAAAGAAACCACATCCACAAAAGGGATAATAAAAATTCACTTTCATAATGAGAAAATTAAATTAATAAATTCATATGGGATAATAAATAATTGTGGTTATAACTAAAAGGAGTACATTTAGGAGAATATAAAACAAATACGATGAGGGGAAAACCTCATTATTTTTTGATGTGGATTATTCATAATAATGATATACTTTTATGTGAAATAAATCAGTTAAGGATGAATATTATAATTTAGAATGTCATTTACCCTAGATAAACAGGAGGGTATATCATATTAAATGAGAAATAAAAAAATATTTTTATACTTAAAAGCATGAAGTTCATGAATTATCATTATAATTTAAAGAATTGATGTTTGAGTTAAAAATCTCCCTTAATTGGTATCATTGGAAGAATATTTCTATGAGCGATTAAACATGGGGGTGGATATGTAAATACCGTGATTTTCATAAAATTTATGATAAAAATAAATCCATGAGTACTATATACACTACACAAAAGAATACACATGATAAAAATGACATATATCCCAAGGAAAAGAAATTTAGTTTGGAAAATTGTTACATACATCATAACTCATGAAGGAAGATGCATTTGAAAAGGGTTATACATGATAGAAATGAAAATACCTAGAACAAAATAAAAAAAATAACATAGTAAAATCATTGGGAATAATTGTAGTTACTTGGTTGTTTCATTCTAAGACTTTGAAATATTTATATACACATTTCTAGAGCCAGTCACTGAGATAGAGTACGATTCTGAGGCCTGGTGTGTCAAAAATTAATTTTATAAAAATATTAAAAATATTTTATATTATGTGCATTTAATTTCCTAAAAAATGATATAAATAAAAAAATAATGATCATTTTATTAATATAATACAATTTTTGAGTTCAAAATACATTTTTCTCCCATTATGTAACCTGAAATACGTTGGCATATGGTGTTCAGACATCTCTCTCATTACCGTTATGTTCTTTTGGATAAATAATTATATTAATTAAAATAATTGATTGACATAAATTAATTTTCCATAAATACATATCCATAGAGAAACCTCTAGGGATAGTCACATAAATCCTAAGAGGATTCCAGAGTTTCTTCCCCTCCCTTTTATGATAAACCACCTCGGAAGATTATGAAATGCTATATCAAAGAAATCATAGTGTAGTGAACACAAAAACATACATAGATAATTGGAATTTCTATTCTCTGATGAAGAAAGATCTCATCAACATGTAGGAATCATTAATATGAGGTTTAAACCCTTGTTTATTAAATTGATAACGCGAATCTAACCCATTCTATTGATCTGTTCCAATTGTGGCCTATGAATTCCCTAAGAACCAGTTAAATTGATTAAAACATGTTTTCGAACCCTTTGATATATATAGTTTCTCAATAATTGTTTTCAATTATAATTAAAACTCTTTTTGGTGAATTTCTCCCTAATTTCTTTGAGTTCTTCACCTTTAGGACCCCATAGTCCTGATTTTACAATATTGGGAGGTATTGAGCCTAATCAGACCCCCAAAATTGTAATGAAAAGATGAGAGAGAGATAGATCCATGATTAAAATGTTATCTAGGTTCATTGTGGGTTTTGGATGACTGTTTTAAGTATATATATTAAATAATCAAATGTGGGAGGATTCAGGGCAAGAAGTGCATATGGCGGAGCACATGTGGATCGATAGAATCATTTTTAGAAACTGAATGGCCAAAAACAATGAATTGTGACTATATCCACTAATTTCATGAGTAAATGAGGTGATATATATATTGGAATGACTTGAATAGAATTGTGGATCATAGATATGAGGAACAATGAAAACCATGAATATGCATTGTGTATTATGATGAACACACTACAAGTGACCCTTTATTTGTAGTGGGTGGTGTTTTATATTTTTTTAAGGAAAGAACAACGTGTAGACCTCCTACAGGCCATGTACCCCTTCCCTGTGTTGATGAGGCATGTGCAGGAGAACATTTCCAGACACATGCCAATTTCTCGAGTACATGAGCATGACCAGAGCACATGGGTGGCATCCAGTGTGGGGAGGCACGTCATCTACTGAAATACACAAAATAAGGTGAAGTTACTAAACATGGATTGGATTCACGAACATATAAAATGACATGGGTAGGACCCAAAGTGGCATGGTCATTCCATGTATATCCCCCCACACAATGTGCACTATTACACGCTTGTTGAGATAGATAACTCCAAGGAGATAACAAGGTGAATGAGTGCGAAAAAATGTCATGTGGGTCCCACCACATGATGTGCATGCCTTTGTTCCATTTAAGAAAAATATTTCTTTTGTATATCCTTTTTTGTACACATATTTTATTCTATGACTAGCTGATACTATGTTTTTTATGTCAAAAACGCGATGGTTCCATATGTTGTGGATTTTGGGATAAATATAGAATGATCATGGCATAAAAATTTGTTAGGTGATGATCTGTGATGGGATTATTCATACAGGATCACAGAGTCACCCTTAGTGGAACCCTCCATCTTAGATGCGCATGAATCCTCAATTACTCCTAGAGTTGAACAGTCCAGCAGGGCTAAGCAGGGGTCCCCTACGACATAGGGTAACCCTACAAATGTGTAAGACATAGGTCCCCCAAAGACTCATAGAGATGAAACCACCATCTAGCCAGGGGATTGGTCCTCTACCATTAGAGTGGAACCCACCTACCACATGGTGCATGGTTCTTCTACAAGTAATCTAGTGGAACCATCCAGTTGGGCTGGGCATATTCCTCGAATACTAGAGTGGAACAGTTTAGCTAGACTTAGCATGGGTTGTCCACAACCAGTGTGAAACCCTCCTGATGGGAAGGGCATGGTTCCTCCATCAGTTGTTGAAGTCAAACCCTATTATTGGAATAGGTAATGGGTCCTCTATTGACCTCCTTAGTGAAACCCCCTAGTTTGGCTAGGCATGGGTCATCAATGGCTTCTGGAGTGGAACCCTCCATGTGGTCTAGGCATGGGTCCTTTACAATTAAGTGGAACCCTATGTTCTTACCAGGGCGTGCGTCCTCAACCAAGATATTTTGGACCATATACTACGCAAAAAAGTGAATTTTTCTAAATATATGGTTTTTTATTTTTTTTAATTATTAAAAAGGGGTAGGGTAACCAATATTTTCAAAAATGGGTCCCAAGATGCGTGAAAATTGTTCATGCATCCCCGATCCTGGGAAGATGCATGAATGAGGTTCATGAATCCTTTATAAACATCATGAAGGATGCATGAACGGGGTTCAGACATCCTACATAAGCTGTTAATTCTATATTGTGTATGTTTTTTTAAAATTTTTATTTTTATTTGTTTTGTTTTGTTTGAATATATATATATATATATATTATATATAAAAATATATTTCAGCAGAATGTATCTGAAATTTAATATCCAGCAGTACTACCATTACAAAAGTCTGAAATCAGATAGAAACTCTTACCCAGTGCTATCTTTTATAAGAGGGATTGCCCTAAAAACCATTCTGTATTTTCGATGTGGGATTCAGGTTCTCCCTTTCTTGTGCAGAACTTTCTGTATTTCTAATGTGGGATTTTGTTTCATGTAAATGACTTTATAAGACTATAAAATACAAAATATAAGACCAATATAAATGAAACATAAAACATTGATTAAATATATAAGAAAGATTGGAAAATAGAAAGAATTTTTTAAAAAATGTTGATGAATAATAATTTAAAAGCTTTCAAAAACACCAACATGAAACTTAAATTTTTTTTAATACGTGGCTTCGAAAGACTATAAAATACAAACTATAAGACCAATATAAATGAAACAGAAATCATGGATTAAAAATATAAGAAATTTTTAATAATTAATTAGGTAATTAGAAATACAATTATTAATTAGTTAATTATTAGTTAATTAGTAATATCATTATTAACTATATAATAATTAATTAGTAATATAATTGTTAATTATATAATAATTATTTAGTTAATTTTTAATGTAATTATTACATATATAATAATTAAATAGTTAATTAGTAATATAATTATAAATTATAGAAGAATTAATTATTTAATTAATAATATAATTTTTAATTATAGAAAAATTCATTAGTAAATTAGTTTATTATTAATATAGTATATTATTAATATACAATATTATTATAATTATTCAATATAATTATTAGTTATTAATTATTAGTAATTAATTAGTTAATTATTAATTAAATTATTAATTATATAATAATTAATTGGCTATTTAGTAGTATAATTTTTAATTATAATTATATTACTAAGTTACAAATTAATTATTATATAATTATTAGTTAATAATTATAATTAAAAATTATATTACTAATTATAAATAATAATTATATTACTAAATAGCTATTATTTATTATATAATTAATAATTATATTACTAATTAACTGATTAATTAATATATAATTAATAATTAAAAATTAGAAATTATTATGAGTAATTATAATTAATAATTATATTACTAATTAACTAATTATTTATTATATAATTAGAAATTTCTAATTATAATTAATAATGATATTATTAATTAACTAATTAATTAGTACATAATTAATAATTAATAATTAATAATTAATAATTATAATTAATAATTATATTATTAATAAATCATTGTATAATTAATACTTATATTACTAATTAACTAATTAATTATAATATAATTATATTACTAATTGACTAATTAATTATTATATATTAGTAACTAATAATTATAATTAATAATTATATTACTAATTAACTAATTAATTATTATATAATTAATAATTACTAATTATAATTAATAATCATAATACTAATTATAATTATTAATTATATTACTACTCAAATAATTAATCATTATATAATTAATAATTATATTAAAGATTAACTAATTAATTAATATATAATTAATACTTAATACTTAATACTTATAATAAATAATTATAATTACTAATTACATTACTAATTAATTATTTATTTATTTTATAATTAATAATTATATTACAAATTAACTAATTATTTATTTTATTATTAATAATTGATAATTATAATTAAGAAATATATTACTAATTAACTTATTAATTATTATATAATTATGTTACTAAATAACTAAATAATTATTGTATATTAGTAATTAATACTCAATGATTAACGATTAAAAATTATATTAATTGTAAAATAATTAATAATTAATTCATCAATTAACTAATTAATTATTAACTATTTCTTATATATTTAATCCATGTTTTACGTTTCATTTATATTGGTCTCATAGTTTGTATTTTATAATCTTTTAAAACCACATATGTGAAACATTTTAACGTTTTTAGTAGGTGGTTTTGAAAGCTTATAAATTTTTTTTATCAACATTTATTACGAAATTATTTTTAATTTCAACAATATCTTGTATTTTTAATCCATATTTTATGTTTCATTTATATTGGTCCTATATTTTTTATTTTATAATCATTCAAATCCACATACTTGAAACATTTTTATGTTTCAAGTTGGTGGTTTTGAACGCTTATAAATTATTATTCATAAACTTTTTTATTAATTTTTTTTATTTTCAAATATTACTTATAGTTTTTAATTCATGTTTTATGTTTCAGTTATATTGTCCTTATAGTTTTTATTTTATAGTCTTTCAAATTGATGAACTTGAAACATAATTCCACATCGGAAATGTAGAATGTTCTGTGCAGGAAAGGGAGAACCTGAATCCCACATCCGAAATGTAGAATGTTTTCCAGGGAAAACCCTATTATAAAAGTGAGCCCTGGGTGAGGGTTTCTGTTAGAATCCAGACTGTTATAATGACAGTACTTTTGGATATTAAATAGCCGAAAAATTCGGCAAAAAAAGATTATATATATATATAAACAAAAAAAATCAAAGTCAAAATAAAAAATTTAAAATTACAAAAAAAATTAAAAAATTATTTCTTTCTATAGGATACGTTAACCGGGTTCACGCATCCTTCTTAATGTTTACAAAGGATGCGTGACCACCGTTTATGCTTCCGGGCAAGGGTAGATGCATGAACATGCTTCACACAACTTTTATGACGTCTGCAACGGATTCGTGAACCTTTTTCACGCATCTCTCCACGCCGAATATGTGTGAACGACATTCATGCATCTCCGAACCCATTTTCAAAAATAGTTGAAACCGTGTCCCTTTTCTACTATTTTTTTTTCAAAAACCCATTTAAATAAAAAACCCAACAAAGTGACGATGGATTTGTTGGCTTGGATGATTTCTTCTAAGAATATGCATTATTTTTTGGAATCATTGATGGACTTTTTGAACAATTAGTTACACTTCTTATGGGGATGATCTATGATATGGATATCCCCTTACTCTCTTGTTTCTTATTTTTTGACTAAGAATATATATATATATATTAGTAATTTTTTATCCATACCTTTTAATTTTTTTTTCTATCCTTCCACTGGTTATGAAGATGCACGAGGTATGCCTCATGATTTCTATTTTTATATTATTTTGGATAAATGATTTTAGTCACTTGATATTAGTGGAAAAAACATGATATGTAGTTTAAATACACACAATGTTTATCCCCTTATGTTTTTATGTGGTTAATTTCCATATTTGTTTAGGTTATGTAGTTATCATTGACTTCTGTTGGTATGCTATTTACTATCTACAGTCTTTTGATTCATATTTTATCACTTACTTCTCCCCCTTCATCATTCAGGATGTCCTACATGGCATGTATATACTCACCCCTGCATGGTATTTTCCGGCACGTGTCATGCCTTATGTAGATGGTGGACTGGTCAGCGTAGACTACATAAGAGCCTAGGGATACCAGATACTTTGGTCCATGTATGATGGTCATATCTGGAAGATCAGGATATGTACTCTCTAAGTTTTTTATTTTCTATTTTTTTCATTTTGGGACCTATTTATAGTCAAGTGTGTACATTTCAATTTACTTTTTCATTTACACTACAATACTATTATATTGTCTAGAGGGTTTACATGCATGGTTGTTTACCTGGTGTTTTTCATCTTTTAATTTCATTCCTATGCAATTCAACATTGAGATGGTTGTCTGTGTTTATAGGTTTCTAGGAAAATGAATCTCCAATTTAGTTATTCCTTTTTTGATGGTCGTCAGTCCCTAGCCTATGGTGGCAGGCTTGTGTTTGTTGGGTCTCGAGACTTGGTTTGGGTCGGGTCGGGGAAGATTAGTTTCATAGGTGTTTTGATCTTTGGGATTGTGTTTGGAGTAGTCCCCTTTAGATAATTTGGATGATATTAGGGAAATAGTGTCTATGTTATTCGAGTGTGGCTCTTAAGCTAGGAAATACAAGGATGGCAAGGGAAGCTGGTATATCTATTCAACCAGGATGATGAAAACCTACTTGTTGACTCAGCATACTGATACATTGGTTGCATAGATCAATTGTAAATGTATTATATAGGATTGATTCATTGACATTCCTTATTGAGTAATATTACCATTATATATATATGTTAAAATGAACTTGTTATGTCTCAAAAACATTTAATACGCCTCCCCAATGTTATCTAGCTATGATACCAGTTTCAGATTGTTATGACGACCAGGTGAGCAATGATGCCATAGTTTACGGTCCATCCAATTAGATATTTACTCTAGGGGGAAATTAGTATTTCTGCCTACTATTGAGTAGTATACTATTCCAAAATATAAGGATGAGGATATGTGAATTCATAGAGGATGTTCTGATTACAAGTGTTAGAGGTCGCTGAGGGTCCATGATGGTCCAATTCCCCAAATTGTGGAGGGTTTTCTCGAGTCGGCAACCCAAGTTTTCATGCTTGTAAAGATCCTGAATAATCGAATGGTTTCACTTGTAACCTGAGATATTTATGGAGAAATGGCTGGTTCAAATGGTTCCAGATGATGTCACACCTACGATGAGTGACCATAATAGGTTCCATAGATAGGGATTATCCAGGTTTGGTATTGAGAAAATATACCTTATTAGGTGGTTGAGGTCATGCCTGGTCCCATGGTTTTTATATCTTTCTCTCTTAGCATTCATTTTTGTGGTGATTCTCATGGTGATACTTCTTTAGGATGACATTTTTTGTTTGTTAAAGTCATTTGGTGGATATGTTTTTGGACAACATCGAACATACAAGGAAGGGGACCACTCCCCCTACCGAGAGGCATCCTTGTGATGCAATTCAAAACGATGTGTATGAGTCAATTCCATCAAATGTGGATAATATTGAGGTTTAGTGGAGGATTTTATTAGAGTTGTGTGATCAGGATGTGCATATGTGATGGGGTTTTAGAGAAAGATCTGGTTGAGGAGAGTAGGAAGGAAAGGAAAATGATCAGCTCTTGACATATGGTGGATCTGTAAAGTAGCCTTGAGTGTGTTTATTGGTATGAACAAAATCACTACTACTTTAGTTAAAGTGGTTAAAAAATAGTCAAATACACATTTCCCTATGCATATCCCCCATTTTAGACCTAGTAATACTAGTGTTGGCACTTTTTCTCAACCCATTTTTTGGAGGCCCCTACAGAGAGGATCAGTGGTTACATGTTCCCACTGATGTAAGACCTTAATCTCTATGGAGGGAATGCCTCACACCAGGTCTTTCCAATGAATATGTGAGACAGTACAAGGTTTTCCTCAAAATGGATATTTTATTGACCACCAATGCTCCGATTATTTCTACAAACCTGTTTGGAAGGGTTTCCTTGTTAGGGGACATAGTTTCAACCCTTAAGGGGGAGTGATCCATTGATAGAGTAGGATGAATATATCAATATGAGGGTACAAGCAATTTATCAGTTGGATAATATTATCATTGGAATGATAGAGGTTGTGATCTCCTCACTCCCTCCATTGATGGTGGGGTATGATGATTCCTTGGGTTTACCTCCCCACTATGAGGTGGACCTATTGTTGTGCTTACAACCTGGTACAACCCAATTTTTGTGTTAGCACAACATATGAACCCATGGGGCTTCATGAGATTGTGTTGTGGTTAGAGGGTTGAAAAATGTTTGGATTTTTAAGAATGTCTATGCCCCTGGGTATCTCAAATGTTTTTCCTGAAAAAGAAGACCAAAGCATGCATATTTTCATGGATTATCATTGCCTGATATTGACCACAATAAAAAATGAGTACACCTTGTCAAGTATTGTTGGACACTTTAACCAGTTTCATGGCATGATTTGGTTCTTGAAGATCAATATCCGGTCTAACAAAAAATACATTTGTTTTTTTGTAAGAACCCAATTTTTCTATTAGGTAGGGATCCTTTAGATATTATTGTAATATTTTATTTTGAACATAATGTGGATGAATCATGAGTTAATGAAGGATTCATGGATGTCTAGATCTTTTTCAGAGTATGGAACCCTAGCTAATGAAAGAAAAGGCATGTTCCATTGTTATAGTAAACAATTTGAGGTGGATAACATGGATATAATAAACCATGTAATGCTAGATAGTGGGGTGATTCAGGGCGCACAGTTTTCCCAAACAATGTAGTCTAGGCTCCAGAAATATGAAAAATGATGCAGAAAAATGGCATAAGCATTTCACATGGTTGGAACAATTTTCCAAAAATGTGCACTCTATCCATGAGGTATTCCCCTTCCTATAGCTTAACTTGCATGGTTTGCACACGGTTTGGAAAAACTGTGTGACCAAGCTATGAGAAATCTATTTTTGAGTCAATTTATAGTTTCCCCACTTAATTATAATTATGTGAAACCCTTCCTCCCTTGTGGGATTTTAGTGGGCAGAACACATTACTCCTCCCTTTTTCAATCAAATTTCAAGTGTATTCTTGGATTTTAGATAAATAATCTTTCCAAAGCATGATTTGATCAATGTTCATCTTGTTGGTTCTGTACTGGTACATTCTCAATTACTTTTTTATATTTCATCATTATTCTTCCTATAAGAAATTCTATTAAGATACAGGCTCATATGCTATATTTTCAGCGTATAGGTCTGTTATATAGATATACTCTGATCCATGTCATGTTAGAGGCCGATATTGGATTAGGAGAGTCGTATGACTAAGAGATAGGTGGTCAATTACTCACTCTGCATGATTCATAACTTTATAAAGTTTCTTAGGTAGATGCACTGATTTCATCAGGCATCGTAAATTATATTTATGTGTCCTACTTATAGTTTTCAAAATTGTATTATAATAATCATGTTATATATGTTATAAATTATTGGTTGTTCCATCCACAATGGTGACGATCCCATGTAGGGTGTCATCCATAATTAGGATTTTAGTGCTTGATTAGTGTGTTTGTAACACCGTGCGGGTGTGACTTAGCTTGACCTTTCTAAATGAAATCCTTCCACGTCAAATAACTATAGAATTTTGACTTGAGGAATGGATTGGACTATGTTGTTTTCCACTTGTCTTTCCTAAGGCATGGGACATAATGTTTTTAAAAAATTTAAAATGGAAATAATTATAAGTTATATATATATGAGTTGGACTAATTAAATATAATCAAATTCTTAGTTTTGTGTCTGTACATCCCCTTCCTACTTATGATCGAAGGTAGAAGAATGAACACAAAAAATTAAAAATGACTCAACAAATTGTAAATGGCTTCATGTCATGAGATTCCATGTAACTGGTATGATAGGCATGGAATAAAACATTGACTTGTGAAAGGGAATAATTATTATATGTACTAACATATAAAATGAATTAAATGTATGGTTCCAAATTGTATATGGACCATTACATCATTATAGGAGTTATCATACTCATTTATTATTTTGGATTCCCAAGGGAATGCCCTGAGCACTCCTAGATGCCATTCCAATTTAAGGATTATAGTTTCCTTGGTTGTGACCCAACATGGAACCTAAACCTCATATATTAGTGTATGACTAATATGAAATAATAGGATCCCTCCATCACTATTACCAGATGGCTTAGAAAAACTCATTGAATCCAAAATGGATTATACAGAAAATATGTGACTTGGATACCTCCTAAGGCCTAGCCATTTCTTATCTACTTTAACCTTGTAAGAATTTCTTGGACTCAATTGGATCACACAATTGTATAATTCCTTGGAAAATTCTCCTAGGATTAAACTCTTATCCCTATATCAAAGCTATTGTTCTTAATGAGTTTGTGATCCTTAAAGTCTATGTTTCCTTGGTTATAACCACGGAATCCCTTCATTATAAAAAAACATTAGGATTCCTTAATATGCCTTGTATCCTTAAATATTCCTTTTATATGAGATTAGTTGTGATGGTATTTCCTCACGTGGCCTTTTTACATAAACTAGAACTACTTAATTAATGAACCGGTGACATGTTAAGACATCATCAAGTGGATGAATTCAGTACTTGGGTATTTATATTTTCTTACTATTTCTTCTCTTATATATATTCCATGTTGCACACTATTTACATTTATAATATATGATCAAGATGTTATAGACAACACTATTAGTGGCATACTGAGATTTATCCCACCACCCATTCAGGCATGCATTGGCACTCGAGTAGACAACATGTATGTAGGTGTTGTTAAAGAGAAGCATCTCACTTTTGATACTATATTTCTTTCTTGCATATGGATGGATATTGTAGCATGTGACAAAAATGGATCTTCATATGATTGCGATAGTTTTTGGATTCTTTTAGGCAAAATATTCATAGATTCAATTGTATGCATCTCTATATCCTTGTTTTCTCTCTTTGAGATAATGGCATATCATAATTATCTTTTGTACGTTTCTATCACTTCCTTCATTTATTATTTCCTCATCATGATTCTACTTATTTACTTATATTTTTTCCATTATTTACCATCATTTCTTATTGATTCTTTGTGCTATACTCTAGTAATGACAGAATTGTCTCCCCATGGACACATCACAGGTCCTCACTTCTAGTTGGAGGCCTTTGGAATTCAAGGAGATGCAGTTAAAGACATGTGGACATATGGTCTTAGGGAACCTCTTAGTGGAAGCCATGTCTGGGAAATCACAATGTGGTATCATAGGTTTCCTACTAGGCTTTATAATTAAGAGGAAATTGAAGAAATATTATGAATTCTTAGAACATCGTCACAATAATTACATGGGAATCACAAACCCATATTCAGAATAAAAGTCGAGTAGCTTGAATTAAAATTTTTGTTATGATTTTTTCAATTACACTAGATATAATTTCTCCATTGGGGGAAACACATGCTATGTAGTGTTGTTGATTATAATTCTGATTGATAATTTCATTCCATCCATGGCCAAATTATTTGAGGGAAAGGGCAATTGTTACATGGTTCATCATAGGCACCTAGATTTTTTGTTTCATCCATATATCCATGACATATGTGTGTATTTAACACTTTTCATTCCTTGATTTACCTATGAATGACGAGTGATTCTATGGTAGTTATGTTATTATAATGATTTTCCTTTTCTATTACTGAGTAATTTATTGTTTCAATTCATGAGGTGTTATGGACCCTAATGTGTTAGAATTGTTAATTTACCGATTTGAGCCATTATATTAAAATCATATGGGTATCTTACTGAGTGATAAACAGTATGGGTATTGATTAACTGGTAATGGTGATAAATTTTAAATGAACATTGGTATAATTTATAATAAAATTAGTAATATTAAAGTGAAAAAATGTCTTTTAAAATATAATTTTTTCAAGTCCTTATCCCACATTTTCATGTATATTAAACGTAAAGGAGTGAAACAATCAATTAAAAATGGTATGAATGAATGTTTTCCCAGTAAATGATGAGGTAAGGTATAGATGTCTCTTAATATATTGAAACCCATATAATCTACTAGATTACATACCAATAACTAGCCTTATAAGAAGGTATTTGGGGTAGTATACCATTGGTAGTAGGCCCTTTCATAGATTCACCCTCTACTAGTATTTCTATCTATATGATTCTATCTTGTTATGAGTTGTGTTCTTTGAATTATTATACCAATGTTGTCACAAAAATATTGTTTTTCTTCTAGGAGGGTGGCGATGTCTATGTTCTAGATGTGGTGGGTTCTAAGATTCTAGTCTTACCCCCCCCCCCCCCCCCGATGTTCCACATAATGCACATCCTATTGTATCCAATTTTGGAGATGATGCCCATCTTCAAGATAGTTTCCATCCTCTAATGAATTCCATGCATGGTTCTCTATGAGATATACCTTTGATGGATGAAATGATGAATTAGTTTCTGTAGCAGCATCCCCTAACTTCTTAGGGGATGATCGTCCACAAGCTATTAAGTCTTGGATAGAGGCTATAATGACTATCATTGATCATATTGAGATTCCATCAAAGTTTAGGGTTAAACATGATACATAAATGCGATGTGAATATTCCAAGCATTGGTGGGTTGTATTTACCAAGGTTAGTAGACATTAGTGAATGGTATATGGTGATTTCTAGTCTACCTTCTGTGATTTTTTCTTTCCCCAGACACTGAGTGCTGATAGATCCAAAGATTTTATAATTATTGAAAGGGGTTTATGTCATTTATGGTGTATTAAACATGTTTCACTGAGTTTATGTGATTTTTACTTATTGTAGTTGGTGATGATCTTTTATGTTCAAGATGCTTTGGGGATGGGCCTGTTTATGCCATCTGTACTCAGGTGAATAACTTTCACCAACATACTTTATCAAAATAGTTAAAAAGGCTTTTATCAGGGTGTGAAAACTGAGGGACAACAACAGTACCATGAATAAATGATCACTGTTGGGGCATGCTAAGAATTATTTTGGAAATAAGAAACCTTCCCTCCAGGTTTCTCAACCGGGTAGTGGCAGCTGGGGAACCCATAATGGTATTTCTATGGCGTGTCACCAATGTGGATGAAAGGGGTATTTGAAGTCTCGGTGTTATAGAGTCCCTATGGAGTGTCGATCATGAAACCATATGGGGAATATTTAGAGATTGTTTCATAAAATACTATCAAATTATAGAATAAGATGTTTTATACTAGATCTACCTTCAAGGGAATGTTATTTTATGACACTTAAAGTGGGGAGTTGGAGTATAACCAGTAGGACCGGATGTGAGGAATTCATGGTAATTATAACCAGACTCTCGAAAACAAGTAGCATCATCAGAGTAGTTTTGATAATTGAAGTCCATTTTTTGCATGGGGATTTGAATTAGGAAAGTTTTATTCACTATAACTGATACTCAAGGATCAGGCTATAGGACCATTTACACTATGAGGTACTATTCTAGTAGCCTCCTCCATAGAATATGATTTGTTTGATATAGGTGATTCAAACTTCTTTATCTCCCTATCTATTTTGTGATGTCTTGGGCTAGAAATATAGTATTTCTATGGGGTAATTACTCTGAATACATTTTTGGGGATATAATCAGTGGGAATACACTAATGTAGGGACCATCCCCTTGAGGGAGGAAGTTACACTTTATTATGAGACCAATTTTTCCTTGAAATTACTGGCATTGACATCATTATTGAATGGATTGGTTGGTTCTGTATCATACCTTTGCATACTACTATCACCGTAGGGTATTTCTTACATCACCAAAGGGAATCAGTTATCTATACAAGGTTAAGTGGAATGTATATGCTATTAGAGATGGACCAGAGCATCTAGTGATTTCTATAATGAATATGAAAACTTCCAATATCTTTATGAAGGATAATGGTTTACTCTAAGTTAAATTTCATCCTGTAGTAGATCATTTCATGGACATATTTCCTGATGATATTTCAGGATTACCACATGAGTATGATGTAGAGTATACAAATGATCTTGTTTTGGAGAATTTCAAGTTTACATTCATCTATATAGGATGAAAACTACTAATCTATTGGATCTCAAGTGGCACATAGGGGATTTATAGGAAAAAAGGTTTAGATGGCTTGGTATTTTTTCATGGGGATCTCCCATGATATTCTTTAAAAAGGAATATTGGAATCTTCATCTATGTATGGATTAGCGATGGTTGAAACATCTTATGGTTAATAGATATTATCCACTACCTCAAATAGATAAACAATTTCACTGGCTATGAGGAGATAGGGTGTTTTCTTATATCAAACTGAGAGTGGGATATCAACGAGTGAAATTCATGCCATCAAAGATACATCATAAAACTTTTCGTAGTAGGTGTGGTCTGTAAGATTATGTTGTTATGTCATTTAGACTTATGATTTTTCCTTCCATTTTCATGGATTTAATGAATATGGTGTTCCACCCCTTATTGGATACTTTTTTCATGTTATTTTTGGACATCATCTTGGTGTATTCTCACACTCTTAGGTACCTTGATAAGAAACTTGATATCATTATGATTACAATAAGTGACAATCATATTTATTTCAATCTTTTTAGTATTCACTACTTTATTGACAATGTTCATTTATTCTGTCATATTATCTCAGAATCAAGAGTTTCTGTTAACCAAAATAAAGATATCATTATGGTATTTTAAGATAAACTCAATAATGTGATTGATATATAGAGTTTTTTTGGGGATATATGGATATTATAGGTATTTCCTAAATAAATTATGACACCTTTTTCACCTCTTAATGGTATTAAAAATATGTTTTTTATCATCTTGTGGTAAGAATAGTGTATGAAATGATTCATGTAGATGAAAGGAAAGCTTTTCTCAACACCTATTGTAATTCAACTAGACCCTAGAAGAGGCTATTATTGGATCAAAATAATGAATATAGATGCTCAATATACAAGATGGGGGTGAATTTCATTCTTTAAAAATTCCTTTGGAACCTTTAAAGTTGGTACAAAACATTCATTTTCAACCGTATGGAAAATTATGTTTAACAAGGATAAACATTGTAAATTCACAAGACCTCTTAGTTTTAAAAACATGCTATATACCAGAAATGTGGTTCTGGAAAAGAATCATAAGAAAAGATTACAAGGAAAAATATTCTTCCTTAATGTGTATAGAATAATACTAATCTGGGTATACGAGTACAATAAAGTATAAGATATTTATACATTCCTTATTAATCAAAATTCAGTGGAAAATAAACTTGAAACAATACAAGTAACAAATAAGAAATCTTTTAACTCAAAGAGTATGGTATCCAAAAACCTTGGATAAAGGTCCCTTGATTTATATTACCATGAAAGCATATCTCACCCACACAAGGGTAAACCCTCAATTGGAATATCAGACTCTGTCTTGGTATCCCCGTAAGCCCTCGAACATCAATGTAGTTGGCACCTCTGTCTTCCTTATCAAGAAAGTCCTCGAAATTTTTGGTAGTTAACACCTCTGTCTTCCTTTCCCCGGAAGCCCTCGATTGTACACAACAACAATCAGAGTCGCACGAAGCAAGATGAACAAATTTTTTAGTATGCACAAGGCATGAACATTTATCTATCTAGAAATTACATCAGTAACATGTAATCTCTAGATATTAGATCTTTTTTCATAGTTGTTGTTGAGATGATTTAAATGAGCTCCTATTTATAGGAATTTTCCCAACAGTTGGATCCTTCCTCCAACGACCATATTTTCCCGTGAATCTCAGAGGAACCTGTACAAATTTCACTCAAACAACCATTAGTTATAAATATATTGCACGACATCGTTTCACAATTAAAACAAGTATAAGAAAAATATGGTTGCTTAAACAAATATGTTTTTTGTAGTCTAAGAAAATATAGTTCATAGTCTAAGGAAAAATAAACTCTTGGAGACTATAAGTCATATATATCCGGATTCTATTTTTAAATTAATTAAGAACTGGAATTCTATAGTTTTCAAAGTATGAATTCCAATGAATTCGGAGTTTGAATTATAAGGAATTTGAAACCTGAATTCTAAGTAATTCAGAACCTGAATTTTTGAGTAATTCTGAACCTAAATTATGTGTAATTTGGAACCTAAATTCAAAAGAATTTTGAACTCAAATTCCAAAGTATTTGGAATCTTAATTTCATAGATTTATAAATCTGGGTTTTAGAGAATTCAGAATCTGAGATCTGAGGAATTCAAAACCTGAATTCCGAGGAATTCAAATGCTGAATTTTAAGGAATTCAGAACTTGAATTCTGAGGAATTTAGAATCTGTATTTAGGAGAATTCGAAATCAAAATTTCAAAGAATTCAGAATATTAATTTTATGGAATTCAGAATCTACATTTCAGAGAATTCAGAATCTGAATTTCAAAGAATTTAGAATCTAAATTTCATAGATTTCTGAATCTAAATTTCAGAGAATTCAGAATCTGAATTTCAGATAATTCAGAATCTGAATTCTGAGAATTCAGAGTCTGAATTCAAAGAATTCAAAACCTGAATACACAACCTGAAAACAGAATGCACTATATCTATGTATTTATAGGATTCTGGGCTTTTATATATGAAACCAAATTTAACACGTTTAAATAAAAACGGTTATAATAAAAGGGACTATAAAATGAACAATAAAAACAGAGGTCAGGAGAAATTCCCATCGGAAGTAAACTTTTCCATAATAAGATAAATCTTAGGAGAAATAAAATTTTCCTTGAGATAGAGTGTTTGTGATTTTCAAAACATAAAGGAATAGAAAATTCATAAGCAAACATTATTGACAAAACAATATCCACCCTTTTGGATAACACAAACATCCTTACTAAAACTAATATGAGGACATATAAATTTTATTTACTTGAAAATAAAAACACATCTCCCTTTACTTTTGGATCATAATGAATAAAACTAACTCCCTCTTAGGCATTAGAATCACTAAGGATCATATTATTGATTTCCTGAATGAGATTTTACACTATCTTGCATAGAGAAATCATTGTTCATAAGAACATTCCATTTGATGGACTCCCCATTATGTAAGGAAATTTCTTCTTACTTAGAATTATTTTTATCATTGTTTTCTCCCCCTTTGTGATTTTCCAAAAGGAACAGTGGGGATGGAAATAAAATATTGGTACATGAAAAAATAGTGCTAAAAACGAAATATATATATATATATAATGAAACAAAATCATTAATGTTGAAAGAAATTATTCAAGGAATGGTACAAAAATAGATTAGAATGGAAAGAAATTATCCTACTCTCTCCTTCGGTATCAGCTTATTAATAACAGTTTCTAGCTTATTGAGATCCTTGTGATCCTTTTCAGCTCGCTTTAGTAACTGATCACAATCTTCACTTTTTGTCCCCAAATCATGAATTTTTTCTTCCTAAACCTTAAGAATGTATGCCTGAACATTCAACACTTATTCTTATTTACAAAGATTATCTTCAATCTCAATTCTGAGATCCCTTTCCCTCTTCAAATTCATGGCTACAGAATTAATCATTCCATTTAGCTCCTTAGCCTCCTAGTTCTAAGTAATATGTTCTAGGATTAACTTTTTCATGAAAACTATTTGTATGATCCTTGATCTTCACATATTCAGTATCAAATGAATCTTTGATATTATCATGAAATTCATCAAATATTCTCATATCTTCAATTTTCTTCTTTGAACCACGTGTCATCATCATACATGATCTTTTATGAGCCTCGAAACAAACGAGGAAGGTCTTGAAATCTACCTCTAGGACAACACATTTGTCCATCAGAATAGAAACTTAATCTGATTTCTGATTTATCGTATGCTGAAGAATCTGGCATCTTTAGTCTATACTAGAGAATAAATGAATAGAACCAATCAGCTTCATCAATGATTGAACAACGAAATAATGCCTGAGGGAAGATGATTCTAAATCGGATTATTTGATTGGTGAGTATTCTTTTTCTATGTTACCAACTTTACTCTTTGATGAAACACAAACATATTTCTTTTTTACAACGAATTTACTACGTGTATCTACTTCCACCTGATTTCCCTTGTCAACTCTTGGAATGATTTCTTGTTCTTTGGGAGATTTGTGTTCACTATCTCATTTCTGAAAAATCATATCTTCCTCAACATCCTATTTCTTCTCTCTTGTCTCAATATTCTATTTCTCAGCATAAGCCACTTGATATTCTGGATGAATGATTTCATGATTACTGCTTTCATCAACTATTGGATTATTCACTTCTTCTTCACACTTCTCATCTTTTCCTGGTGTAGATATTTTTGAGGATTCGGCTTGATAAGGTCAAATAGATAATTTTATATAGTGGCTTTCCCTTCTCATGATAATATTCAACTTGCTTTATGATATCATCAGTTTCATTTCCCTCTTCTTCTTTCTCTTCCTCTTATTCTATTTCCTCTTCATCTTCCTAAGAAATTTATTCTTCTTGATGCGTTTCCAGATCCAACACTTTCTTTCCCAGAGTCTTTGGTAATGGTTCTATAAAAAATTATTTCAGTACTAGAATTTGTTTAGATTCTTTCTTAGAATATTTGAGAAGTGATTGTACAATCTCAACTTTAGATAACTTCTTCATTTTCATCTTCTCTTTCTGTTTCTTCTCATGCTCTTCAGCAGCCTTTATCTTTATGACATTTTCCTCATCAGGGTCCAAGCCAAACCTAGGATCCCCTTCCTTCCAGTTCTTCTTATCTTCTCTCCACATAGCCACTACTTCAATAGGATAAGATTTTTGATTCTTCGGCTTCAGTGGTGATGAATAACTTTCCTTAGTAACAGGGAATTTTCTTTTCTCTTCTGGTTCCATAGCCTTCCAATTTCTTCCACCTTTCTTAGAATTTTCAGCCACTTCCGGATTCTTTGTCAAAGCTTCAACTTTATCTTCAGCAAGATCATAAAATTATCCATATTGACTATTAAATCCAATATTCATCCACCTTAGAGTGTCAACACTCAACAACATCACCTTTTAATTTATCAGCTTGGAATATATAGGATTTTTAATGAATAAAGGCAAAGAACAATAGTCATTGAAATAATTGTCAGATACACGATAATCTGAGACTTTGGATTACAATTCTTGATAATCATCACCAAGATATACTTATCCAATTTTATCTTCCTGAGGTTCACTAACAAATCCAATATATAAATATCATTCTTCTTCAGATTATCCCTATCCCCTTTCATTGGAATTATAAAACCTTGAACCAACAACTCAAGAATCCTCAAATTCATAGAGAGATGAATGATCTTCGATGTCTTCACTACTTTCAAGCCAATACAGTCAATGCCATTTTTCTTATCAAAGGATCCTGATTTATCGGGTAATTTTTGAGTACAAAAATATGCTTCCCCTTGTAAGGTATAACAATAAGACATTCTACCATTCTGTATGAGAGATATTGGGTCATTCTATAACACTTGAAAGAAAATTTTTCTTTCCCTCCTTCATTGAAAAAACTAACTGTTTCATAGAATTATACCATCAACACCAGAAACACCGGATCATATGCTCTTGGTTTTGATACACATAAACTCTCCCAACAATTCATCTTGGAATTATTATATATGATATAGTCATACCTATCATAAAGCTTCGGATCGACTAAACTTTCTCTGTATATCTGCCACTCAGTGATTTCCTTAATATTTGACATTTTGTTCTGAGGGGAGGCTTCAGCAGACATCCAGAATTGAGGAAACCTTATTGATTCAGAACGACCATAAAATTTAGAGGAAGAGATTAAAAACACAAGATCTTGAAAAACTAATTTTGGGAAACCATAATGGGGCTTAATATAGGCGATTTAGGTGACGTTTCAACTTCCATGGTTGATCCAACAGTTGAAAAAATTCAGATCAAATCTGACGGTTGAGATGATCTCTGAAGAAGGATTTTTATAGGTTCTGATCTTTTGTGGTTTTTTAAGGAAAAAATTTTGGATTTAAGGAAAAAAATGAATCCGAAAAATTAAAAAAATGGAAAATACCAAAAAGTAAAAGATGATTACAAAAATTGAGAAAAGAAAATAGTCCCTTGGGAATGCTAGGATGACTATTCATAATGAGGAAAAATTCTTCTTAAATTACATTAGATTCCAAAAAATTCTTATTATGAAAATTTTTTACTATGAAAAATTTTACAATGATAAATTTGAGTACGAAAAAGTTTACTATGAAACATTTGGCTATGAAAATTTGACTAACAGGCATATGTACTCCTCCTATGAAAAGGAGTTTCTCACTATCAGGAGATGGGTTTTAACAAGAAGTTAATATGGAATATTACGTTATGGTTATCATTCCTAAAATCTATTTAATGTATTCATATCTATCAGAGGTTAATGATTTTGGGAAAATATCAGCAAGTTGATCTTGTGTTCTGTTAAATTGAAGAATAGTATCATCTTTTTTGGGTGTGATCCCTTAGAATGTTATGCCTAATATCTATGTGATTTTCATTAGAGTGATGTGTAGGGTTTTTACATTAGGCAATGGCCCTAGTATTATTACACAAAATTTGTGTTTTTGTAAAACACATACCATAGTCTCTGAGTGTGTATTGAATCCAAAAAACATGATCACAACAACTTCCAGCTGCTACATATTCAGCTTTAGCAGTGGAAAGTGCTACTGAGTGATGCTTTTTTGCATGACCAAGAAACTTATAAAACTCTTATGAAATGATAAGTTCCAGACGTACTTTTAATATCTAATCTATACCAACCAAATTCAGTATGAAAAAAACATTTTAAAACAAAATCATTTCTAGAAGTATAAAAGAGTCCTAAATCCATGGTTCCCATTAAGTAGCAAAAAATCTATTTCACTACCTTGAAATTAGATTCCTTGGGATTGGATTGATATCTTGCACATATACATTGTGAAAACATTAAGTCTAGACGACTAGCTGTCATGTAAATTAAACATCCTAGCATACCTTTAAAAGATGTTTGATCCACTGGTTTCCTAGCTTCATCATGATCAACTGAATTTGAGGCACCAATGGGAGTACTAATAATCATAGTGTTGTCAAATACATAATTTTTAAGAATATCATTTTGATACTTATATTGGTATATATAAATTCCTTCTGGTTTTTAAAAAATTTGAAATCCAAGGAAGAATGATAACCCACCCATCATACTCATTTCAAATTCATATTTCTTTAGATCCGTAAAGGAATCAGTTAAATATTTCTGAGTTGAACCAAATATAATGTCATCAACAAAAATGTGATCAATAAAAACATTTTTCTTATCTTTATTTATAAAAAGGGTTGGTTAATAATTTCCCTTAACATATTTTTTTTGTAACAAAAACCTTGTAAGTCTATCATAACAGTCTCAAGGGGATTGTTTAAGTCCATATAATTCTTTGCTATCATTGGAAACATGTTTAGGATGGTTTGTATCTTCCAAAACAAATGATTGTTCAACATAAAAATACTCTTGAAGATAACCATTATGGAAAGCACATTTAACATCCATCTGAAAATGTTTGAAGTTATATAATGATGTAAAGGAAAGTAAAATACGAATAGATTCAAGCCTAGATACAAGAGAATTGGTTTCTTCACAGTCTATTCCTTCTTGTGGATTGTAGCCTTTAGCAACTAATCTAGATTTAATTATTACTATAATTACATTTTCATCACACTTATTTCTAAAGACCCATTTTACTTCAATAATAATGGATTCCTTATGTCTTTTAACCAAATTCCAGACTTTATTCCTTTCTAATTCATTTATCTCATATTGAATGGATTTTATCCATTCATTATCACCTAAATATTCATTAGTGCTTTTTGGTTGTAATTGGGATAGGAATGATAGAAGTTCTACTTCATTTCTTAAGGATTTTCTAGTCCTTAAAAGATGATTTACATCACCAATGATACTATCACTTGGATTATTCTTAAGAAACAACAGATTTGGATGTTATAAAGCTTGTTAATCAATGTATGGTAGGAAATCATCTAGTGTAAATGCTTCAGAAATATCTTCTTGAAAATTTTCCATATCACTAGTATCATCTATTAAAGGTTGATAATCAGTTTTTGAAAACACATCTGAAGATGTTGGTTGAAGATGTTTAAAAACAAATCGATTGGTTTCATCAAATCTAACATATACTATTTCTTTAAAATTAAAAGTATTTTTATTAAAACATATGTAAAACTTTGAAGTTGTGGAGTATCCTAAGTAGATTAAATCATCATATTTGGTTGAGAATTTATGTAAATTATCTTTTGTATTCAGAATGAATAAATTGCAACCAAGTACCTTGAATTAGGAAAGTCTAGGTTTTCTACAATTCAACAATTCATAGGGTGTTTTATTATGAAAATTTCTCATCAAAACATGATTTATAATATAACATGCACTACTTACAGCTTCATCCCAAAAATGTTTGGCTATCGAATATTCACTCAACATGGTTCTGGTTATAACTTGAAGAATTATGTTTCTTTGTTCAACAACACCATTCTGTTGAGGAGTTACTGGTTTTGAGAAGTTATGAGTAATGAATTTTTACTATAAAGAGTTTCAAAATCAGATTTTCGAAATTCTCCTCCATGATCATTATGAATAGTTATCAAAGGAAGTTTTTTCTAATTTTTAACTTGGTCTCTAAACATTTTTAAATAAGAAAGAGCTTCGTATTTTTTTCCTAGAAAAGGGACCCATGTAAATCTAGTGTAATCATCAACTATGACACATACATAATATTTTTCTCTAATGCTTTTAGTTTTTGTTGGTCCAAAAAGATCCATATGCAAAAATTTCACTTCATCAGTAGTTTATATTTCACCGATGGATTTAAAACCTAATTTATGTTGATTTCCATATTGAAAAGGATCACAAATTTTTGAAGAATCAAATCCATGCTCTGGTATATCCTTAACTAGTATTTTCATAGCGGGTTTTCATAGGGTCCTAAGGTTATAGTGTCCTAACCTTCTATGCCATAACCAAGAATGATCTTCCATTGCACTAATACAAGGTAGATCTTGGCTCCTAAGGTATTTTATGTTTAATGTGTACACATTCTCTTTTCTATTGGTAGAAAGAAAGAACTCTTCCTTGAAACTGTGTACTAAACATTTATCATTCCTAAAATTTACAAGGTAAAATTCATCACATAACTAACTTATGCTAATGAGGTTGTTTTAAATACCCATAAATTTCATGGAAACTTTTTTCCTAATATCTTTTGAATTATACGAGTCTGTGGATTCTGGCGGCACATGATTCTGAGGCCCGGTGTGCCCGGAATCAATTTACTAAGTTTAGCTCCGGTACGTTTAGTGAATGAACAAGCGGGTTTTTCTATCTTTTGAACTGGTGCTCGGAATTGAAATCCGAGGGCACCATTGAACTCACAACGTAGGTTTTTTCTTAAGAATACTTTCACCTCAACGACAGATGATTATGTATGAAAGTTATTTTTGGGGGTTTTACGTGGGTTAATAAAATAAAATAAATGAATAATTTATTTTATTTTGTTAAACATGTGTCGTGCAGATAAAGTGGTTAGAAGCTCCACTTGGGAGTTTGTGGTGGAACCACCACACCCTAACTCCCATGAAAGGTTATGGTGGTGGGGCCCACTGAGAACCAACCTCCCATGTGAGGTTGATTGTGGGGGAAACCACACGAGGCCTCCCATTAATGGGAGGGGAATCATAACTCCTTGAATACCCCTCATTTATGAGGTAGAGCCTCTAGGTTTAAATCCACCTCTTAATTGAGGAGAAAATAACCTCTCTTTTTAATGAGGGGAACACCCAATCATTAACCACCCCTTTCAATTTGTGGTTAATTAATGGTGGGGCCTACCAGAAAATATCCTCCCTTTGGAGGATATTCTTCTATGAGACCACTCGGGATAATAACCCCTGTTTTGACATCCTCCCCTTTTTATGCACCACCGTAGCGGATTAATTCGGTGGATCCCCCTATCATAAATCCTTCATTTATGACTTGTGTGCCAATGACGAACCCTCCAACTCTTATATAGAAGAGGCTTGGGGAAAGAGTTCTAGATGACTTATTCAAGCGGCGTAATGCTAGCAGCGAAGCACGACACCCAGAACTAGGAGAGTTTTCCTCTTCCTCCAACTAAGAACGAAGAATGAAGAACGCCGACACCACCCTCGGCTCCTTCCTTCGTGACGTTGACATAACGGTGCATGTCTTCCACGACGCCCGTCTTCCGCGATTCGCCATCCTCTAACGCCATTTTATGAGGTAGGGATTTATTTTTTGATTATGTTAAATTCCCATGATTCATCCCTTCTAAAACAAAGAGCGCAGGTCAACTCGTAATCAAGTTGATCCGTGATTGATTTATTTTCTGTTATGGGAATAGTTGTTTGCAGGAAAAATAATGGATGGTTTGTTTTAATGTTTTTCAGGGTAAATTGTTCTTCATACAACGTGAAACCCCATTTATCTTTGGAAAATTGTTATCGGCTAATGCGGAAGGTGGGGGCCGAACAAACACGGCCCGACGACCCTCCGTAGTTTGTTTTTTTGTGCGCGTGTGGACGGGAAACGATGAAATGGGACCGAAACTGCGTGTGGAAGCCGTCGCAGGGAAGGGTGGGTCCCGAGAGAGCCATCGATGCAAAAAGGTGCAAAAATCGAACCTCCGGAGTGTGTGTGGTGGTCTAAGGAAGGCACTGCCAGTGCCAACGGCCAGAGGCGGCGGCCGGAACCATCAGTCCGCCTATAGGCGGCGGCGCACCAGTGAGTCGTCGAAAGAAATCCGCCGTTGCACAGCCGCGGCGGCGAAGGGCCGGACACCACGGCCGCATGGGATCCAGGATGCGGAGCGGCACCAGGTGGCGCCGCCAGTTACAAACAGGGGGCCGCATTCACCCCCCCCCCCCCTGCCCCTCGACGCAACTTGCTCAACAACCTTGTCGAGAAAGCTCCCCCGGCCAGGCCGGGTAGGGCCACGCGGGCCAGGCCGCACAGGTCTTGCCGGACCGCGCCGACCGGGCCAGGCCGCGCTGGCCAGGCCGGGCCATGCCAGAAGGGTCGGGCCATGCCCAACTGGGCCGAACCCGGACCCAGGTTGGGTCGACCCAGTTTGGGCCGACCCAGGGGGTGTTGGGCCGGGTCGGACTGGGCCCAGACCCCCTATTTTCTGACCATTTTCTGTTAAACGGACATAACCTGAGTTGTGCAGCTCCGATCGACATACCGTCAGTTGCGTAGGATTTCCTGGATCGAGACGGTCGTTTCGGTATATTAAACTCAAGGTTTTGGCGATTTTTGTTAATGGACGGGTTTGTTCGAACTCAAAACCAATCGGGCCGTCGGAGCAGAAATGCTTATAACATGAACTTCGGACGTCTGATTGACGTGCCATCGACTTTGTTGGATTCTTTTTGATGAGAGAGTTATTTTGGCATACTGCACTTGAGGTTTGGATGCATATGGAGTATGGTTGGGTTGTTTTAGCTTATAAACAACCCGGGCCCCAAGAACGGAAAGCCAATAACATTCAGACCAGACATCCATTTGACGAACCGTCAGTAGCGTTGGTAATCTCATTGAGAAACGGTTCCTTTGAGTATACCCATGAGTGTTTGGGGTACTTTTGAGATACGGTCGGGTTGGTTCATACACGAATCCAACCAGACCCCTAAAATGGAAATGCAAAAAACTCACAGACCGGTTGTCCGATTGACGCGCCGTCTGTTGTGATGAGACCCCTATGACGAGGCAGTCCTTTGAGATACTTCTTCGTGGGTCTTAGTGACACTTGGATGTAACAACCTGTAGCTTGTGGAGCATACCCTCTTAGAGATGAGAGTCCGGAGTACGGAGACCGAGTAGCTGTAGACCTGACGACTGCTTGAATGATTCGACTCGTAGTGATTCTGTTAGCCCAATGGACGGAGCACCCGATATTTGGCGGAAAAACCATGGCGGACGGAGCACCTGGTAGTTGGAAGCAGACCCGTAGTACTCTACAGGAGGAGTACCTCTATATTCTATTTGGGAGAGCTCCCAGTTTTTAGCGGAAGACCCTTAGTGGATGGAACGCCCGATAGTTGGCAAGAGACCCACGGTACTCGACAGGAGGAGTACCTCAGCAGTCTACGGTTTGTGAGTAGCGCCTCAGAGTTGTGACAGGGACACTATACTCGATAGAGGATCAGTTTCTCCAGCAGTTGTGGTTTCGATAATAAAAATCCTAGTTTAAGTTGAGTCAATGACCTTTGTGTTTACCTCGTGATTGAGATGGGTTACTTGATAACATAGGTATATGTATTGGCATATACCTAAGTAAAGGTTGTCTGTTGAGAAATTTCATTGTAGTTTATCCTTGTTGGTTTTAGTGAGACCCTTAGGGTGTCAGGGTCCCTACTTAGTATTTTTATAATCCCCCTGCACGGGATATGCCCACACCTCGTTGTGTTGGATGCATATGATGAACATCACTGATCATGGTTGAGGCTTGTAGAGATGGATAGTACCCGGAGGTGGACATGACGATGAGACAGTACCCAAAGGTGGACTTCACGATGAGACGGTACCAGAAGGTGAGAGACGGACGTGGAGAGATGAGGTGGCCATCTGTACCTATGCTTCTGGTAGGAACTCCAGAGGATGATCCTGGAGCAGCTGGACACCTTCCTGTTGTTTTTTCTTTTCCTTGTACTTTAGTGTTGGGCTTGTATTTCCGCCCCTTTTGAACTTTCAGCACACTTGTTTTATTTCATTACTTAGTGTTTGCTTCCGCTTGTACTCTGGTTGTGTTTTTTTTACATTTCATAAAGGCAATGCCTTTCCAGTTATAGGGATTTACGCCTTTGGTTCTAGTCTCCAGCCCATGGCCTATGGATGTCAGGCTTGGGGTAGTTACGACATGGGCCACGGGGGACGGGTCGTGAAAAATTGGTATCAGAGGAGTCGGTTCTATCGCAGAACTCAAGACCCTGATCTTTCTTTTCTGTGAATCAATATTGTTAAGGGTACTAAGTGTGGTCTTTAGTTCAGGGGGTCCAGTGTTGTTGCGGGAGGCTGACATATCCATACACCGGGACCCTAACTTCTGATTTCCGACTCTGTGCACGAAAACACGGATTGCACGTGTGTTTTCAAAGGTTTCTTTTAAGTCAACTCAAACTAAGTCAGCTCACCAGGTACAGTCTTTTGACCGCGTCGTATCTATTTTTTTCAGGATGCCTCCCCGTAGATGACCAGCTAGAGCCTCGAGGGTTGTAAATACTGACAGTCCGCCGAGCAACAAGGCCTCAGTACAGGGCCCTCTTTCAGGTGAGGTACCAGCGGAGGCACCGGCGGTACTACAACCCATTGGTCCACCGATGCCACCAGCCCCACCAGCAGGAGATGCACGCCACTTGAGCGCACCGCACAAGTTCCAGCGGCAGAGGCCACCAAGGATCCGGGGAGAGACGGATCCACAGGCGGTTGAGGATTGGCTGGAGGATATGGTGAGAGTCCTCAGGCTAGTAGAACATCAGCTGACTTCATGGTGATCCTTGCTGCTAGTCTCTTTCAGGCAGTAGTAGGCAGATGGTGGAGCCTGATGCTCTAGATGCATGACGAGGCGTCACTCCAATGGGCATACATTGAGATCCTGTTCCATGCGGAGTTTGTACTAGCCACCCTTAGAACGGTGTGGTTATAGGAGCTACTTCATCTGCAGCAGGGCAACATGAGTGTAGCTCAGTACTCAGAAACGTTTATAGATCACTCGCGCTACTCTACAGACATGGTACGGGACCCGTTCTTTAGGGCCCAGACCTTTGAGCAGGGGATTAGGTGAGAGATTAGAGCTTCAGTCATTTCTCACAGCATCCCGACGCAGGCAGGGGTGTTGGAGGGAGCCCTCCTAGAAGAGAGTTTCCTTACTGTGCAGTCTCCAGTAGCGGAACCCATCACTAGTAGGCATGCAGCAGAGTATTCTACAACTGTTAGTAGACAGATGACACAGGGGTCCAAGAGGACCAGACCCCCCAATGGCCGACTGCACGACTTAGGTTCAGGGGTATTGGGAAACTGGAGTGGAGTCAGAGCCAGTCGTGCTAAGAGCATGAAAAGTTACTCCTGCGGTGGGCTTGGTCACATGGCACATGATTGTCCAACCTGCCATGCAGACGATCAGCAGATAGATGAAGAACCTCCCAGGAGGAGGTCGAGGTTCAATCGAGGCAGACCGAAAGGAGAAGGAGTCAGAGGCAGAGGAGCTAGCCATGCAGATGGAGGTGGATGACACTTCGAGGTGTTTCCACCACCACCACCACCCGGAGGTCCAACCTGACCGCAAAGAGTGGGTGGAAAAGGGAGATCACATCTTCATGCAGCTGAATCATACAACAATGGAGCTTTGGATGAAAGTGGACAGGAGCAATGCTAGTTCCAGGAATGGAGGCCTTTGTTCTTGGTGTTTCTAGTTTCCGAGTTGTTGTTGTTTGTGGTTTTTATATGTCTTTGTACTTTGAGCTGCAGTAATAAAAGAAACCATTCATTGTGACGTTTACTATCCTGTCCTTTTGTATGGTTGATACTAAGAGGTTCTGGTTAAGACTGTTGACTTGACCCTCACTTGTGAGATTCCTACTGGAGGAGACCCAGTAACCACACACTGATTCCGAAAGTGTGACTCAACCCTTGGAGTCGAGAGTAATGGTTGGATCTCTTGGTAGTAGCGTCGAGGCCTTAAAGCGTCATTCAAAACATAAATTGTACCATTCATGTCAGGATAGACTTTATTAGGAAAAGAACGTGGTTCATCCAGGGGATCAGACCATATTTCTCTTTTTAGCAGAGGAGAAATCTCAGTAGCTCTTTGGTAGAACGTAAACAAAGAAGGATGGAGATGAGCTCTTAATTTTGGCTAGTCTAACCATCGTTCATTGAGCGAACGGTTTACGGTTCTCTCTAACTTAACAGTATCAGGTGTATATTCTACCAGTAGGACTTGAACAAGAGACAACAGTGAAGGCTTTATTTCCTCCAGGACTATGACTTCGTGATGGTTTATACTCCTAGGGAGGGGAACGTTGTGGAGTGGAGAGAAAGCTGCTGGCCTTTCCAACTCATATGCACCAGGTGCACAATGTCATCTACATATCTCAGCTGAGGAGATGTGTGCATGACCTATCCTTCATCATCAACCATGGGGAGAAGGACATCGATGACGGAGTGACCTTCACGGGGTTCCAGTAGAGGTTGGGGATCGACAAGAGCGGGTCCTACGAGGATGGTCGATTTTTATTGAGCGCTTTAATTGGCAGCATAGGAACCTCTAGGAGAGCACATGGGAGCGGGAGGCTCAGATTCATTCTTGGAACCTCCTTTAGTTTCACTAGTTTGTGTTGTAGCTTTTTAGGGACGTAAATCCCTGAGGTGGGAGTAATGTAAAGAGTCAGAAATTTTGTGGAATTTTTTTCTTAATTTCTTTGGAATTTTACGAGCATGTGGATTTTGACGGCACTTAATTCTGTAGCCCAGTGTGCCTGAAATCAATTTCTGATGTTTAGCTCAGGTAAGATTACTGAATGAACGAGTGAGTTTTTCTATCTTTTGTACCGGTGCACGGAATTGAAATCCGAGGGAACCGTTGAAGTCGCAGTGCTAGTTTTAACTTAAGAAGACTTTCACCTCGACGACGGATGAACGTGTATGAAAGTTAGTTTTTGGGGTTTTACGTGGGTTAAGAAAATAAAATAAGTGAATAATTTATTTTATTTTGTTAAACACATGTCGTGCGGATAAAGTGGTTAGAATCTCCACTTGGGAGTTGGTGGTGGAACCGCCATACCCTAACCACCATGGGAGGTTATGGTGGTGGGGCCCACCGAGATCCAACCCCCCATGGGAGTTTGATTGTGGTGGAAACCAGACGTGGCCTCCCATTAATTGGTGGGGAATCATTACTCATTTACTCCCGCTCATTTATTAGGGAGATCCTCTAGGTTTTAATCCCCCTCCTAATTGAGGAGCAAATAACCTCCCTTTTTAACGAGGGGACCACCCAAGCATTAACCCACTCCCTTTCAGTTTGTGGTTAATTAATGGTGGGGACCACCAGGAAATACCCTCCCATTGGAGGATATTCTTCTATGGGACCACCCCGGCCAATAACACCTTTTTGACTTCCTCCCCTTTTTAATGCGCCACCGCAGTGGATTAATTGGGTGGAGCCCTCTTTCATAAATCCTCCATTTACGACTTGCGTGCGAATGACGAACCCTACCACTCCTATATAGAGGAGGATAAGGGAAAGTGTTATGGATGGCTTCTTCAAGCGGTGGAAGGCTTGCAGTGAAGCACGACGCCCATAACTTGGAGAGTTTTCCACTTCCTCCAACAAAGAACGAAGAACGAAGAACGCCGATGCCACCCTCGGCTCCTTCCTTCTCGACTTTGACGGAACGACTCCTATCTTCCACGACACCCATCTTCCGTGGATCACCATCGTCTAACTCCATTTTATGAGGTAGGGATTTATTTTTTGAGTATGTTATATTCCCATGATTCATCCCTTCTTAAACAAAGAATGCGGGTAAACACATAATCAAGTCGATCCGCGAATGATTTCTTTTGCAGGTTGGGAATATTTGTTTGTGGGGAAAATGCTAGACGGATTATTTTAATGTTTTTCAGGTTAAAATTTTCTTCATACAACGTGAAACCAAATTTATCTTTGGAAAATTGTTATCGGCTAACACGGAGGTCTCAGGCTGAACAAACACGGCCCGACGACCCTCCGCAGTTTGTTTGTTTGTGCATGTGTGGACGGGCGACGATGAAATAGGACCACAACAACGTGTGAAAGCCTTAATAGAGAAGGGAAGGTCACGGGAGAGCCACCGGCACAGACCACAGGCAAAGCAGACCACCGGAGCGCATCTAGTGGTCCGCGGAATGCACTGCCGGCGCGGCGGTGCAGGTGACCAGAGGCGGCGACCGGAGCCGTCCGACCGCCTGGAGGGGGCGGCGCCCCAGCTCGCCTCCAGAAGAAATCCATCGCGGCACAGCCGCGGAGTAGAAGCACTGGAACCCATAGCCGGGCGGGTTCTGGGATGCTGGGCGGTGCCATCCTGTGCCGTCGGTTTCAAACGGTGGGTCGTGTCCCCCCCCCCTCGGCGCAACGCTCTTGGCCAACTGGCCGAGCCAGCTCCCCCGGCTGGGACGGGGCGGGACATGTGGGCCAGGCCGCACCCTTCGGGCCAGACTATGCCAAACGGCCGACGCTGCGCCAGCCAGGATGGGCCGGACCTGGTTCGGTCTGACCCAGGGAGTGTTGGACCGGGTCGGACCAGGCCCATACCCCCTATTTTCGGACAGTTTTCAGTTAAACGAACAAAACACGAGTTGTGGACCTTTGATCAACGCATTGTCGGTTTTGTAGGATTCCTTGGATTTAGACGGTCGTTTCAGTATATTATACTAAAAGTTTTGGCGATTTTTGGGAATGGCTGGGTTTGTTTGAACTCTAAACCAACCGGACCCTCGGAGCGGAAACGCTTATAACTTGAGCTCCAGACGTCTGATTGATGTGCCGTCAACTTTGTTGGATTCCTAATGATGAGACGGTTCTTTTGGAATAATCCATTTGAGGATTGGATACAGATGGAGTATGGCCGGGTAGGTTTAGCTTATAAACCAATCGGGCCCCTAGAATGAAAAAGCCAATAAATTTCAGACCGCACGCCCGTTTGACGAACCGTCAGCGACATTGGTAATCTCGTTGAGAAACAGTTCCTTTGAGTATAACCATGAGGGTTCAGGGTACTATTGAGATACATCGGGTTGATTTGTACCCAAATCCAACCAGACCCCTGGAACAGAAATGCTAATAACTCACAGATTGGGCGTCCTATTGACACGCCGTCTGTTGTGATGGGACCCCTCTGACGAGGCGGTCCTTTGAGATACCTATTCGTGGGGCTTCGTGAAACCTGGAAGTAACTACCTTTATCTCATGGATCGGACCCTCCCAGAGACGAGCATACGGAGTGACGAGGCCGAGTAGTTGTAGACCTGCGGCTGTTTGACCAATTCGACTCGTAGTGATTCGGTTAGCTGAGTGGACGGAGCTCCCGGTATTTGGCGGAAAATCCATGGTGGACGGAGCGCCTGGTAGTTGGCAGCAGACCCTTGGTACTCGACATGAGGAGTACCTTTGTAGGCTATTAGGGAGAGCTCCCGGTATTTGGCGGCAGACCCTCAGCGGACGGAGCGCCTGGTAGTTAGAAGCAGACCAGCGGTACTATATAGGAGGAGTACCTCAGCAGTCTAAGGTTAGTGAGTAGCGCCTCGGAGTCGTGACAGGGTTACTCCACTCGATAGAGTAGTAGTTTCTCCAGCAGTTGTGGTTTTGATAATGAAAATCCTGGTTTGAGCTGAGTCAATGAACTTTGTATTTAACTCATGATTGAGATGGGTTACTTGATAACATATGTATATGTATGGGAATATACCTATGTAAAGGTTATCTGTTGAGATATTTCCTTGTGGTTTATCGTAGTTGGTTTTAGTGAGACTTTGAAGGTCTCAGGGTCCCTACTGAGTATCATAATACTCACCCCTGCACGGGTTATGCCCACACCTCGTTGTGTTGCATGCAGACGATGGACAACACTGATCATGGTTGGGGCTTGTAGAACTGGAATGTACCTGGAGGTGGACTTGACGATGAGACGGTACCCAGAGGTGGAAATCACGACGAGATGGTACCCGAAGGGGGACTTCACGATGAGACTGTACTCCGAGGTGGACTTCCCGACGAGATGGTACCCAGAGGTGACATACGTACATGGAGAGCTGATGTGTCCATATTTAACTACCCATCAGGTAAGAACTCCGGAGGACGATCCAGGAGCAGCTTGAAACCTTCATACTGTTTTTTCTCTTGTACTTTACTGTTGGGCTTGTATTTCGGAACCCTTTTTACATTCAGCACGCTTGTTTTATTTCTTTACTTACTGTCTGCTTCCGCTTATACTCTGAATGTGTGTGTCTGTTTATGTTTCATAAAGGAAATGCCTTCCCAGTTATAGAGATTTACGCCTTTGGTGCTAGTCACCGTCCCTTGGGCTATGGAAGGCTGGCTTGGGGTAGTTATGACATGGGCCCCAGGGGACGGGTCATGATAGTTGTTCTTAAGACCCTTAACAAATAAATTATTCGAAATTAATGTTTTTTCAAGAAGAAAAATGTTACCTATACCAATAATTTCTCCCTAAGAATTATCTCTGATATTTAGTTCCCTTTATTTTGTTTTTATAATATTTTCAAATAATGTTTTGTTACCAATCATGTGCCAGGAACATCCACTATCCATGTACCATGTATTTCTATTGGCACTATCTTTATTTTCCTGAAAATTAGACTGTGAGACTTTCGGAACCCAAAATTTCTTGGATCCAGAAACATCAGAAAGAAAAAATTTAGTAATCCTCATTTTCATAGAAAAACAAGAATTATGAAAACCTAAAGACTGAGTTTTTTTTAACGAATAATTTTCTCCCCAATTCCCACCACACTGACTCTTAGTGAAGAATGGAGCACTTTTAGGAACAAATAATTGTTACTAAAAACCAGTTTGAGATTAGTATAACCAAATCCAAAATTATTCCATATAGGTCAAATTTTGGAATACAACTTATCAAAATTTCCGTTACCTAAGGTAAACTTTTACAAACACTTCTTCAAAGAAAATATTTCTTACTTTAATCTAAAAACTATATTTTTATCCTCAAAAAGATTAGTTTTAGCAGTAGAGTCAATTTTTAAAATATTTTTCTTAGAAATTAGATTTTCTTGATCCTTAAAATGTTTTTCCTTCTCAGAAATAACATCCTCAAGGTTTTTTTAAATAAATTTAAAATCATGAATTTTATTATCAAGATATTTAAAAATATCTGATGCATCTTTAGTTAGAATATAAATTCTAGAATTTTCCTTATAAAAATTTTTCATGAAATTATAATTTTCATTCTCAAGGATCTTAGAAAACCTAGAAACTTCTTCATAAGTATGTAAAGTATTATCTTTATCAGAAATAATTCCTCATCCAAAGGTTTATAAGATTTATTATCATTATAGTTTGATTTAAAGGATTCATTGGTTATAGATTCAACATTTTGTACATTGGCCATTAGAAAATTATTTTCAATGGGTAATCTGGTAAATAAACCAATAGTCTTATGACAATAAGATTCATACTCTAAGGATTCATCACTGGAGTTTCCACCACTGGCACTCCTGGTGCCATTATCTATTAATGATGACTATTGATCATCCTAACATTTCAGACAATACACTTCAAGTTTATCCTTTTCATTTTCACTGCATCCCATGTCCTTGATTATCTTCTCCAGAGACTTAATCCATTTCTGAGCTACGATTGGATTAGTAATCCCACTAAATTATGTGGGTTTAGATCACATAAAGCTATCATACATTATATAATCTCACATTGAAATTGGTTTCTCCATACAATGAAGTTTATTTTATATAACCATATTCTGATACGCTAATATAGAAATTATTTTCTCAGTTTCAGTACAGGATGTATTGCCTTCCATAGTAGTAAAATCTCTACATTGGTCATGAGTTTTTATACCCTTCTTCCATCCAGTATCCACTTCTATCAAATGGTTTATACTATATTAACACATAAATTAAAAAATTTAAATAACAATGAATAATTCAAAATAGGGGAAAAACATAAAATTTATTCTTTTTTATTCTCATGTTCATAATCATGGATTATTTATGGATATCATTATTTTCAAATCCTTCATAATTGTTTGTAAAGAAAATGTTAATTATCTTAAATATATACCCTAAGAGTTTTAAAATATACGCGAATTAAGAAAAAAATTTATGCACCAAGTGATGATTGAGTCTAGTCCAATATACTATTTTTGAAGTTATTACCCCTAGGTACCTATGTCCTAGAACCACATAAACTTGTAGTATCCATACTGAGATATATTTCTAGGAAAAACTACATAGTATTTTCCTTACCACAAAATTTGGATGTTCTTCTATAATTATACTCAATGTATATTATAGGGTTATGTTCCCTAATCTATGTTTTCCTAAATCTAGTTCCCATGGTTTGTAATAATATTACTCTGATAAAAACTGTAACAACCTCGACTCACATAACAGAGAGTCGATGTATTTATTACGTTGGAATATATTCAAGGAATAAAATCCCTAAGGGGTGATTGATTTATATGTTTTTGAGAACTAGACACATACATGATAGAAATTTTAAATGGGTAACAGAAAATAAAACATAAAACATAATAAAATAATATTAATTGCATCATTGAAAACTCATTCAATTTTTTCTTCTTGAAATCCTAGGGAATGGAACAAGAATAAGGGTGATCTCAAATTCATATTCAGGGTTGAGTTTACAGGATTATTTATAAAATCATTAATGAATAATAAATATTTCAAGGTAAATACCTAGACACATAGGCTATGTATGTTTTTTACATAATGAATAGATAATACATTATCAATGTGGAATGATAAATAATTCAAAACACATATAATTTTATTAATAATGAGATAATGAAATGCATCTACAGATAATATCATTATGAATATATCATAGATAATAATAAATGAATTCTTAATGAGGGAAATTATTAATTATTAGAAACCATGATATTTTTAATACTAATACATCTACTATCAATACCATTAACAAGATAATTTAAATACTACACATAGAAGCCCATTTAATTAGGACAATTGTTTTGTCTCCCAAGACATATGAATTCATTGAGGGGTATTATTATACCAATCCTACCAGATTATTAAGGTCCAAAAATTACTTTATATATTGAATAATTTATTTAACTCGTGAATAAATATTCCTTGTCATCATATATAAATATTTCTTGAAGGATACCCATTTTTTAATATTTCCCAAATTAATCAAATAACATTCTAAGTAAGTACTATATATATATATGGTATATGTTTAAGAAATTATAATATAAATTATAGAAGAAAATGTATATTTATGATAAATTTAATGTACAAGGTCAAATGATCTCAAGAAATTGATTTCTTTTCAAGTGCGAGTTATCAATCATAAAAGAAATTGACATTGTACAATTACTTTTAGCAATTGGCAATTTTAAAATAAAATATACTTGGATGATATTATTCAAACTGAAACCTAAAATACCATGAAGTATGAATGAATCATGATAGTACATGTAAAATGGAAAATTTATACACCATATAAAAGTAATTTTGAGAATAACATTACAATATGCCTCAGTAAATGGAAATTAAAGAGAAGTACCTTTCCACACACTTTACTTTATTGAACAAGATTAAACACAAGAATCATGTTTTGAATAATGTTATTAGCGAATATAGAACCATAATCATATTTATAATATCATATATGATCCTATTATAACATTTTACCACAATTTTTATAATAAAATATTATTATTTTCATTGTATCGGTTGTTAATCACCTTATTTTCTCATTCGTGGTTAGTTATGAATGTTCATATTTTTTGAATATTATAAAATTCCATCACCTCCAGAATAATAACATATAAATAACAATCATAATTATATTTCAATTATAATTTTAAAACTAAACATGATATATGGTTTTGAGAAATGATGTTTGTTACGATCACAAAGATGGTTGGCCATACTTACATGTGAGTAACATTTCCATTCTTCAGGGATCATTTTATAAAGGATGTATGTAATATTTTATATTTAAGTAATGGTAATTATATTATGAAAAACATATTATAATATGAAATATACTTATATATATCATCCTTGTGGCGTGGTGATGAAAATATAGCCGCGTCACTTTGTGAAGGTGGTAGTCCACAAGTACATGAAAGACGTGATCATTTTTCAATGTACGAAATAAAATGATATATTAAATTTTAAGAATGAAAAATATGTCACTAATTTCATAACAATTAAATTTTTATAAAAAATATTCCTTAAATTTTATCCTTATCACCTTATATGTTTCGTGTTAGTAAAAGATGAATCACATCACTTCTTGAGGCAGTACTCTAGTATACACACGAGTGACATTATCGTATGGAATGGGAAGTAAAAAGGTATATATGATATAATGACTCAATAGGAATAATAATTATTTAAATATAATTCATATACCTTATATCCATCATTATACCCATACATTAGAGGCGGTAATGGAAAAACAAATTTCATCGGTTTGTCAGGTGGTAGTCCTTCGTACACACGAATGATAATTTCGTAACCCATTTGATGGATGTGGGGGTGGTTGTAGGTAATTCCATTAAAAAAATTAAAAAATATTTTTATGATAATTATTATATGATATCATGATGTTTTAATAATAATTTAAGTATGTCAGGGAATAAATAAAATAAAAAATACTCGTTGAAAAAACGTTACCTCTTCATAGTGTATCCATCTTTGGTTCTCAACAAAGGATTCCTATGTTGGAATTATACCAAAACTATGTATTATAGGATGAGAATAGGGAATTTGGGAATTGATTTTGTCTGTTATTTTATGAACCAAAATGGAATTATTTTGTTAATAATATAGGAGAGGGGTGGAGTTTTATATATGGGGTGAGTGGCATACTTGTAATTTTTGAAAAGAATGAATTCTACATAGGTCTATTTCATGTAAAAGGATCTAATAATGAAAAATTATCTATCCAAAAGGACATAAGGTCATAATATTTCCATAAAATAATTTAGGAAAAGTTTTTAGGAAATTTTATCCCTTATATTTTTAGTTTAACCCCCTCAGTATATAGTTTTTTACTATAACCATAGTAAATTATTTTTAAAATTTTTACTATTCATTTTGGTCATAAAGTCGTTTGACATTAATTTATAATATATACTATAATTATTCATATTTTTTAATGCATTTTGAAAAATTCCATTCACATAAGTGGTAAAATTTAATTTAATAGAAATCTCGTACCCACGATGAGAAAAGCAGGGTTTCAATGAATAAATGTTCAAAATTGTAAAATAATTTATATCAAAAATAAATATAAATATTATTAAAATGAACTAGATTACATTTATTGATATAAAATTTAATTAATGATATTTTAAAATCAATTAAAAATATAATTTAATATTATAATTTATGTGAATGAAAATGAAATTTAAAATTAAAATTCAGTATTGTTCATTATTCATAAAAAATGATAATTTCTAGAAAAATACAAAAAAGTAACCATAAGATAATATTTATATAATGAATAAAAAATTTAATTTAATTTCTGAAAATAAAAATTATAAATGTGTTAAAAACTAATCTTAAATTATGGGAAAAAAGAATTATTAAACCATCTTTTAGAAAAAATAACATTTTATTGAAAACATTTATTTTCCTATCACATGGTTATAATTATTTCTATAATCAATATATATCCATATTATTTATTTTACACATGTTTTAAATATAATTGGTTTAAATTTAGTAACTACTATTTATACCCTCCAATTTAATGTCTTGGTTATAATGGTAACATTTAAACACTAATGTAACAAAACGAAATTCTAAATTAAAAACAATGTATTCGATAGCATGCATGTCACACAACACTAAGTTTGTAATGGAATATAATATCCCAAATAATTACAATGTATTGAATATATTAAATAAATTCAATCTATGATATAACTTTAAATGCACGAAATACTGAATTATCATTCATTACACGCAACAAATACTTTTTTCAATAGCTTGTATTACACAAAATACCGAGTTTTACTGAACAACATTATATTTTTAAAAAATATTATTTAATAGTATAATAAATAAATTGGACTTTAAATTATTGTTTATATATAATATTATCTAAATTATGAAAATATATGGTTTACATAATTATGAAATGAATTTATTGGTTATAAATTAATCATAAATAAATATAATAACTAATTTAATACAAAGAGAATGATTTCATTGAAAACACTTTTTATACTAAAAGGGTGTTTTATACAAATAAATTATCTTTATTATTGATTTAAATTAATTTAATATATATAATAAATATTCAATAAAATATTTTTGACATTAATCCAATATATTTGATAGTCTTAAGATGAAAATAAACAGAATTTTATGCGTAAAACAAAAAAAATTTACAGAAAATTTTACCACCATTTAATGGTGCATCTATTTTAAATATTTATTTAAAAATATTTATAATTAATATATGTCATAATAAAATTAATTTTATAAATTGATACATTAAAATTAGTTTAGCGTAATTTTTTTGTATTTTCTATGAAGTTTCATTTTTTAATGAATAGTGATAAATAAAAACTTTTTATTTGAAACTTCTTTTTAATATAATTTATATATAAGTATAAGTTATATTTTAAGTTGAATTTAAATTTAAATTTTACAAATTAAAAATTAATTAATCTAAATTAGGTCATTGAAATCAATTTTCGCATTGAAATTGGATATAAACACATCTCAATCTTTTAAATGTTTTTAATTTAAAACCCCGCATTGGCATCTCGTATTCATGGTTAAATTTTAATTAATTCCTATAAATATTGATATTGGAATTTGAAAATTTTAATGATATATTTGGAACAAAAATAATTTTTTATTTATATTAAGTTAAACAATGTTTTTCATAAAAATACTAGTGAAGGTAATTAAATATTAATTATAGCGATTAGTAGAAAACATAGCTTAATAAAGAACTAAACCATAATCATAAGATTAAAAATGGCATAAAAACTTGTCCAAAATACATTATATTTATTTATTAGGCCCTATACTTCCTTTTAGATAATTTAATTTTTTTGCCATATTTTTTAGGAAAAGCATTCGTGGAATTCCATTTTCAAAAATGTACAAGAATGTCACTCCTCTTCCACTATAAAATGCACTCACCCCTCCCACTACCTCACACCTCTAAATAATCATTTTCATCACCAATATAGATCCAAATATATTATCAATATCCCCCCCTCATTCTATAATCGTACATTTTATAAGGAATCCATCCAAGGAATTTGTTGGTGCAATGCAAAAGGGGTTACCGGAATAAGAGGTAATATCCTTTCTCAAGATCTTTTATTTTTTTCATTATCCCCCTCCTAAAATATTATTATTATATTTTTATATAATTAAAAACTGATAATATTTTCATTAATTCTATGGTTTTGACCTAAACATACACACACTTACATCTAATGGGTAACGAACTTACCATTTATGTGTACCGCGAATTACCACCTCACCAAAACAATGTCATTCGTTTTTCATTTACCACCACTAATGGATTGAAATTATTATGGAATATCTATTTAAATATTATATATATTATATTAATATTGTATTTGTTCTTAATTTATTTTTATATAAGATATACCCTTATGCTTTCCATTTTGTGTAAATAAGATAACATTGTTTGTAAAATTGTGGACTCCGACCCCTCAAAGTGACGTGATTCATTCATACTATACATGAAATGTATAAAGGATGGTTTTATTAAAATTAAGTGACACATATGAAATAAATAAAATACTGTAATTATAATATAAATATATATCATTTACATTTAAATATTTTAATGCGACAAAGAAATGAAGATAATGTTCATGTGTACATATGACCTATCATCCTCACGAATAGTGTATTTCATTTCATATCTACAAATATTATGGATTATAATAAATACATATAAACAGAATATAAATGATAGTTTAATCATGTTTTATATTATATATATGATTAAATAATGATCTACATAATAGGAATAACATCTAACAAGTCAAAATATATACTTGAATAACATGGAAATTAACACCCAAAATAGTTAAAATAATGAATTTTTACTTAACAAAGACGGTAAGATATTATTAGAAGATAATATATGATATCATAAGTATTAATATGGTTATTTAATAAGTTATTAACATATTAAAAACAATTACACCTGAATTTATTGTACGTTCACCCAAAAAGAAAATAAATGGTATGGGAATTTCATCTCACTTTTTATATCTTTGAGATAAATATCATATTCATTACTTATTTCATTGGTGTGGTGTATATATTTTCCATTTTTATATATTATATAATGAATTATTTTATCTTTATGTTATTTTTACTTTTAATTTAAATTATTTTTTCTAAGGGTGATTTTGTTGAAATTTACCACTTGGTAAACAATTTTATAACTTGATTCATTTTCATTTGGTTATAATACTTCTTCATTTTTTTTAATTTTACATGGTTATGTGTGTAATAAATTTTTACTATCTATTTTTATATTTTCAATTTATTTATGTGTTTCTATATTTTACAGATATAATATATTTATTAGTTTACTCCCACTTCTACATTATGGTCTTTTCAATGGGTTAACTAACAATATCATTTTATTCGGGATTGTTTATAGTTGAATTAAAATTCAAATTAATAATATGACCATTTTATAATAAAACCATTAATTATATTTTCCTATTGTTAGTAATGACCCTTTTTCAATTAGTAGAACCATTTCTCAATTTTTGGTACTTAAAATGTTTTAGATAATATTTTTAGTAAAACCCAACATCATTTAAATCATTATTCAGAGAACCTATTTTCTTCAAGAAACCCAACTTTATAAACAAATAAATAACATTTTTAACCATTAAATATTGATTTATAAAATATATTTATTACTTTTTTTATTTTATTAATGTTTTCAAAGGAATGTTATTGTTGTTTTCTAAACAAAATAATTTTTTATCATTTTTACCTCACAAAAAGAAATGTTGTTTTACATAGTACAACATGAAAAGATTTAACCACCATTATTTATTTGAATCATTCATTAATTGTTTAATTGGTCAATTATTAATGAAAATATTCTAAAAATTAATTTTGAAGGAAAATTATTTTCAAAATACAAATTTTATTATCCTACAAAATGTTTTTAAAAGATATTTTTATATTATTTATATTCACCAATGAAAAAAATCATTATTTTTACTCCACTTGGAATATATTGTACTGATTCCATCCTTATTATTCCTCTATATGGTGTTTTAATTATTTTTCTAAGGGAATTATTTAAATAATCTTCATTGATTCAATTTTAGTCCCATTGAAATATTCAACTTCCTTTGATCAATAAACATTAAATTTCCCCTAATTACCTTTATCATTTATCATGAATATATTTATTTCCTAAATGATATATAATTTAAAAAACAATTTTAACATTGTTATTTATTTAATTTAATGGGTAAATATTGATAAATACTTATCCATTACTAAATACATATATTTGCTAAGGAACTTTTTTTATTCAATATACATGAAATGCTTTAGCCGTGGACTATATGGGATGGGGACCATTTAATGTAATCTATATGGGTTGGGGAAAATTTGTAATTCCCCAACCCATATTACCTAGAGTCGTTTTATTATTACATAACATTGTCATAATCACAAGGGATCAAATCTTGAAAAACTGATCAGTTTAAAAGTCTTGGAAAATAGATTACATATATGTATGTTACATTACACATTCAAACATAAAACAAAAAAACCATTGAGAACTCTAATATTCTGATAGCTAAACCCTACATATCAATCATATTATACTTCTTGGAATCCTGGGAAAACAAAAAATAAGAAAGGGGTGAGCTCAGATCATCACTAAGGGTAATTAATTTAGTAGAAGTTATAAACTTTTGAGGAAAGATGTGAAATAATAAAATAGCCTGTTAAACATAAAGCTTTACATAATATGGAAAAAATAAATTTAACATTACCATATAAACATGAATATGGATATTAGACTAGTCGAATTATCACATGTAATAATTAATTTCATAATAAGGGAATGCCTAACACCGAACAACATTACCACATAGTCAAGGACTCATGACAAGACTATAAATAATTTTTTTTCAAGGCCTTGTACGAAGACACTTATTTCTCATGAGACCTACTGATGGATCGAGGGGCTATATCGGGCCACACCCATCACTTACTAATTCCACTGCATTCCTCATATGAATATTTTGATACATAACATAATGATCCATATAAAAAATAGCATACGAAATGTGAATACTTCAACCATAAACCATTATGGGTATAAAAATAGTACATCCACAGTCAAAGTTATCAGAAGTCATTCTATACAATATATACTATTATATTATAATAAATAAACCTTAATCAAGAATAATATATAGTAAAGGATGTTGACATAGTTGAAAATGATCAGTACAAGTTTTTGAGAGAAATATCCATTTTTGTGAAATAATTCAAAAGTCCAACATTTATAAAATATGAAATTTAAAAGAAATTTTTAAATCAATGTTTCCACTATCACTTTTAAACATTGGAAAGGAATTAAAATTTTAAAACAATCTTGTGTATATAAATAAATCCGTAAAACAATTTTGAAAACATTAACATTAATTAGAAAGATTTAGAAGAATAAATATTTAACAAATTGAAAATGATTTTTTAGTTAAAGAGTACCTTGAAAATAATTTTGAAATGTATTTTATGAATCATGGACATGGATGATAAATATTTCCCATAATATACATACACAAAAACAATCTTGAATAATAATGAGATTGAAGAATTAACCCTTTCCCTGCACTTTTCTTTGGTAAAGGGTACGTTTAACCTCTTGTATAATGACCATAGTATGTAATTAAATTATACCAGAACCATATTAAAATTTATTATATCATACAGTATTCATTTATGACTTTATAATATCCATTTTATAATTATTTCCATGTAAAATTAACATTTTGGGTAATAATCGCTTTCATTATCGTACGTGTTTTAACTCGTTATTCTTGATTGTATCATTTAGATCACGATTTAAATACATCCATAATATAAAACATGAGTTATATATAATTTATATTTAGAATATAAATATTTATAATATATATATATATATGAAATTGAAAACACCGTTTATTGATATTGTTGGCCGTAAGTATGCATAAACGTTGTTTCGATTTTCAGATCGTATTGAACGGAAGTAAGTGAATAATATATATGTAAGTACTTATATATATATATATCCAGTATCATTATTATTACACATATTACATACTTATTAATAATATATATTTATATAATCATTGTTGAGTGGTGAATGTGGAAATGAATCTCATCACGTCGTGGAGACGGTAAGTCGTACGTACACACGAGTGACGACATCATTTCCTTAATGATTAAAAGGGGTCATATTGGATGTCATATTAGTTTTATAGAGAAATTATAATGTTATTTTCATTATTTATATAAATATTACTCATCATTATATCCATTAAAATAACATAGTGTTCAAGAACAAATTACACCACAACGTGGAGACAATAAACTGTACATATGCACGCATAGTGAAATTATCATTCATAGGATGAAAAGAGAAATGTGTATATTTGGTAAATATTTATAATAACATAAAATTATATAGAAGGTACTGGAGTTATTATTTTGGTATGAAAATAACAAATAAAGAGAAAGTGGAAGAAGAAAAAAACATTGAAAGAGGTGATAAAATAATTACCACTTCATTGGGTGTTTCCTTTTGATTTGAAGAAATGCGATCCCTAGTATTGCATTCCTCTTAAGAGAAGTAATATATATTGAAGTGAGGGAAGTTGGGGGGATATCTGGGAAGGGGTTTTCTAATCTAAATGGATTTGGATGTTTGATTTTGAGAGGAGGGGAAGAACCCTTTTATAAGAGAGGTGAGGGCCACTTTAAGAAATGTTTGAAATATTATTTTATTATAAAATTATATTCTGTTTCTAATGGTTACAAATTGATTTATTTAAAAGATAATGTAATTATGGGTCGAAATAATCTCATCAAATTTGTTTTAGAAAAGTTTAGGTAACCATATCAACCCTATATTTTAGATTATCTCTTAGATAAATAGTTTAACTTTTACCATGTCCTCTTTTATTATTATAATAAATAGATTATAAACATACTACATAAATCCAAGAGATCCCAAATTGGTTCATTATTAAAATATCATATAATTATCTAAAGATGTTGGAAAAACCTTAGATTTTTATGAATATTATATCAATTAATAATATAGTATTTGTTTTAAAAACTCATTTATGTCAATTTTGACACTATCCAGTATTTTATTTTTTTGAAAGTCATTAAAAGTTTATAACTTAAATAAAATTATTTATTCAATCCTAACATGTGATATTAACCTAGAAAATTCGTGGAAGAAATAAAAACTTTCAATTAATAATTATACTAATATTTATAATATCAATTATTTTAATCTTTTAATAATAAGGTAATTATTGTATCATCATTATATCATAAATAAATTTAATTATCTAATATCTAAAAATTATAAATAAAATAAAATTATGTAGGAAATATTATTATCTATCTAATTAATATTTATAGAAGAATTTATCTTATGAATTACCTTATATTAAAAAGGGTTTAATTATTAAACATTGAGTTTTACAGTTTTAACTCTTCTTTAAATAAAATAATAATAAATGTCCTAATCTAATCCAAGTAGACCAAAAGTATCATATTTCATTCCTAAGGTTTATTTTGATCAGAATATACTTATCCAATAGAATTATAACATGTGTTATGGTAATTATAATATTATTTTTACCTTTAATTACCCTGTTTACTTTTAACCATGGTAAATAAAATTCAAAAGTAACTATACACCAAATATTATTTTCATCCTATTGAACGAAATTTTAGTTTCTAATGTCAACCATGTCTCTCATATTTATGAAATTAAACTCACAAAGGTGGTAAAATTACATTTTATGAAAATTTGCTAACATGCCTAGAAGGTTGGGAAAAGACGGTAAAAAAGATCAATATAATATTAAATATCTGAATTTATTATAAAATGACTCCAATGAATTAAATTGAACTTATATAGGTATTATTTATCTATTTTGACTTAAAAAATTTAAATGAAATAAATAAATATTTAAATAAAATTTCGGTTTTAAACATTAACGTATTGTTTTTCACAATTCATAAAAAATTTAATGTTTTCAGAAAAATACCAAAAATTCACCCTAAGATATTTTTTATATTATGAATCCAAAAAAAAGTCTATTTTAAAAATTTCAAAACATTGATGTTTCATTAATTAAATTAAAATTAATTCCCGTTTTCAAAACCAGAAAGCTGGTTTTTGAGAAGTAAAAACTATCAAAATATTAATATATGTTTATGTCAAATTTTAATGTAAAATTAATTCCAGTGACCAAAATTGTATAATATGATAAAAAATTAATCTAATTATATTTCAAAATAATTAATATGTATAAATTAACGTGAAGAAAGAGGCGTTGGTGAGATGGAACCCTAGCATTGTGATGCCCCTTACGGTGGTGTAGTGTGACATTAGGGCCCGACTTCATGGCTGTGCACTCCGTTGTCATATTCTCTCGCCCAACTCCCATTTGATGGATAAGGTTTCATGCTGGTGCGGCGTAGAAGTAGAGGCTGAGGTCTAGCTGTTGCGGTTGGGTTCGTCTCTTCGTTTATGCACATATAGTGGTTGAGCATGAATCTGAGGGGGTTTTGGACGGCGGCGATAAGACTTAAATCTGGTTTGTGGGTGGGATTCCTCCCAGATTTATGGTTATGGTTTGATTCTGTTTTCCATCTTTGCATCTGTTTTTGTGTTGGATGGTTTTGTTCGGTTCGTTCTCCTAGGTTCGCGCCTCGGGAGTTGACTCAACAGTGGTGATTCGTCGGAAGATGGTCGAGTGGGGGACCGTTTATCTCATCTTGGCTCTAGTGATTGCTTATGCAAGGTTTGTTTTTGTAGTGATGTTTGAATGTTGGTGAAGGATTGAGTTCGGTGGAAGGTATATGACGTTGTTTGATGTTTTAGAGGTTGGATGATCTTCTCTGGTATCTTTGTTCTGATCACCGGCTTCGATGATGGACAGTGACGATAACATCGAATTGTTCTCTGGTTTCATTTTCTCCGGTCACGGGCACGGGCGGTGTTGGATGGTGTTTAAGACAACTATAGTTCGATGATGGCGATTTGCAGACGATGATTGCGGTTGCAGGCGACAAGACTTCAGCTGCTGCGGGTGGCCCTTGGATCGAGGCCTCCTTGGGTTTTGTGTTTTGAATTTCAAATTTGGTCAGATCTTGTATTTTGGTATCCCGCGTGATCTCTGTGGTTACCACATATCCTAAAAGCGGCTTTTAGAAAATAAAAAATATAATTTTCAGTCAAAATATTAAAGTTATCAGAAAAACACAAAACATTTATCCAAACTGAATTTTTGTGTCCCAATTCTAAGGAAGAATTTAATTGCATCATATTTAATATTTAAAAGTGACAAATATTGGATTTAAAAAGCATTCTCTATTAAAAGGCTGAAAAAATGAATTTTTTGGAAAATACTTCTTTTTATCTAAAAAATTGAATTTTCCCTCATATTATGTCCAAGAAACACAAAATATGTACATTAAAATTATATGTTGTATATAAAAAATTAAAAATGTGGTTATCAATATTTATAACCTCTTTTTAAATGGTTAGTCTTATTGGTCGTGGTGTGATTGAACTCGATGTGGCGTACATCACACGCTATTGTATTATTAAAAGGGAAACAAACCATTGATGCTTAGGGTGTAACATTATTCCATCCTTCAATAAATTGTATCCTCGCAATTTGAAATTGTTCTTCAAAAATAAAAGGTTAAAAAAATAGAAATTACCTATGTGGAAAACCCACATCGGAAATGGGGTTAATAAAATTATTCTTAAGAAGAGGAAAAGGGAAATGAAATAGTCACCACCAAATTAGGATTTCAAATAGAAGAACATTGGTGGAAACTGTAGTAAGGGGAAAAATGTAAATATTTATATGGAGTGATTTGGGTCATCAATCACAAACAAGTGAATGGAAAATTGAGGGCCTCAAAGCCATAAATCTATGATGATTTAAAATATCATCAGTTCAAGAAATCATAGGGAAATAGGATAAGACATTTTGAGTTTTAAGATCCTTTCTCTAAAGGTTATGTATTAATATCTTCATAGAATAAGTAACAAAATAATTCTTGACAAATAGAGTTCCATTCATTAACTAATTTATACAACAAACTCATCTTTCACTCTAAAAGACATTAGAACTCAAAAATATATTATTTATCCAAATCATTTCGGATTCCAAAAAATGAATTTATAATTCATATTTCAGTCCATTTTAAAAAAATAAATTATAAAAACAAGGAAATCATGAAGGCTAGTTGTAGGTGATGCACCCTTGTCGCCCTTCGGCTGCAGGTTCATGTCTTGAAGCCTTGCCGGACATGACATGTTTTCACCCAACCTCCAGGTTGTCCTTTTTATAACAATCAAAAAAGAATCATAAGAAATATTTTAACCTTAATCCATAGTATCCCATGTCCAACGTAATCCATTACAACCTTTATAGTTATTCAAAATACATCTGTCCAAACTCTCTCTAAAAGGTCTGTAAATTCTGAACTCAATTGTAACATCAGATTCACCAAACAATGTAAAGTTTCTCTTATTGTTACATAATGAAAATATGAATACCTTCATCATATTAAAACCTCAATGAAAATAAAACGTAATGCACTACAATACCTATATATATATATCACATTATTTTTATTACCAGAATATAATTCTTGGATCCAAAAACACAAATACATTAATTATTCCCCTTCAAGTGTAGTAACAACATATGCTTGGCCTTTCTCCCTTGGCCTTTTCTGAGTTTTGATTTCTTGGATATTAGGACATTAATTTTTATATGACCCATTTCTCGACAATTTTATCATTCAATATTGACATCCTCTTTCTTTCCCGTGCAATCACAAGCCTAGTGACCATTTTCACCACATTTGTTGCAAACTTCCATTCGTTTTAGGAAAGTACCAGGGTGTTTCATCCCACAATTATCACATGAGTGAAAATAATTCTTTCCCAACTCCACTTTATCTGTCACTTTATCCAATATTCAATTATTCTCTTTCTTAACATTAATGTAATAAGACTTAGAGAATTCATTTTTTGACTTGATAGAACAAAAAACTATATCTTCGTATGATGAGAAGTATTATGAGACTAATGCTTGATAGAGAACTAATTTTAACCCATCATAGAATTGGTCAATATTACTCCTAGGGTTATGAATATAATCTACTACATTCCTTGATAACCTGGTAAATTTAGCCCCATACATTGTGGCATTATCAACCTCCTTTTTCCTCAGACTCATAAACTGTATTTCCATATCCGCTTAATGGTCACGAGGAAATAATTTTTCTATAAAAAGTTCTTTAAACTACATCTATTCCATATTTGATACATCTTCATCCTTCTTTGTGTTTTAAATTAATAACCACCATTGATCTGCATCTCTCATGATGTGATAAACTGCCATGAAAACTTTTTTCCTTTCGTTACTCCCCATAGTATGAAATATTTTTTCTAAGGAACTTATCCATTACTCAGCTACAAATGGATTTGTAGTCCCATTGAATTTTGCTGGTGTTTCCTCATGAAGAAGTCTAAAATTGATCTTTCGTGTAGTGGATCAGGGTGATCCATACAGGTAAGGTTATTATTCATAACCTAAGTGAGTTTTCCCAGTATGGTTATAGGTTGTTCAGAAACAGTTTCATCACCACCTCCACTATAATTATCTAGAGTATGAGGGAAACCCCTACATTAATTACATGCATTGATACAATTTTCATTCCTTTCACTTGGTGCCATTTCTAATCAATACAATACACTAGAGTAGTTTATTAATTGTAATACATAATTCCAAACAATTAAAATACCTAACATTAATTGAAAAAATTATCTATATAATCCATATTAATAAAAAAATTGAATTCTTTGATGATGTATTTACTCATAAATCTATCATAATGGGTTTTAAAGAAAATTTGAATTATCCTAAGAAGATCCCATGGGAGTGTCCTAACCAAGAGTGCAGCGAGGCCCATTATCATGTACCAAGATACCCCAGGTCAAGCCCAAAACTCCTTGTTAGAGTTTTTACTCCAAGTTATATCTGTGCTAGAGCTCCCTCTACCAGATCGTATCCAGGAATTGATTTATTTTTTGGAAAATACACAAAATCTCCATATTACAAAAATTCTAGGAATTCCTTCTATACTAATACTCAAAGTCTATCTTAGGGTAACGTTCTTTAATCAGAGTTTTTCTAAATAAATGTTTCCATGGATTGTAGTAAACATACTATGACACCAACTATAATGCCTCGGCCCTAGTTACCCTGAGTTGGTACATTATTATATAACACTTACATGATAACAAGGGATAAAATCCCGAAAGGCCGATCAATTTAGTAGTCTTGGAAATCAGAATACATACATGAACATTACATTACACATTCAAACATAAAAAACAACATAAATAATCCATTGGGAACACCATTATTTACCTAGCCTAACCCTAAATATCAAACATATTACACATAATGGAATCCAGGGAAAATAAAAATAAGAAAGGGGTGAGATCAAATGATTAGTAATGGTAAATAATTCATCACAATCTGTAAACATTAAGGAAATATGTGTAATAAAAAAATTGACTGTTAAACCTAAACATGAACATGATATAGATAAAATAAATCAAAATTTACCATATAAAAATGAACATGGATATTATAGTAGTCAAATAATGACCTGTAAAAATCAATTTCACAATGAGAGAATTCCTAACGTCATACATCATTACCACATAGTCAAGGCCTCATGCCAAGACTACAAATAATTTTTTTTATCAAGGCCTTGTGCCAAGACACTAATTTGTATCATTATACCTACTAAAGAATCGAGGGTCTATAGTGGTCCCCACCTATCATTTACTATGTCCACTGCATTCCTCATATGAGAATTTTGAAACATAACATAAACATTCGTACTAAAACTAGCATACAGAATGTCAATACATCAACCGTAAACCATGATGGGTATAAAAATAACACATCCATAGTCAAAATATAATAACTCATTCGATACAATATGTAATATTTTATTAAAATAAATCAACCTTAATCCACAATAATATCTAGTGAAGGCTATTGACATAGTTTAAAATGATCAAAAAAACATTTTGAGAGAAAAATCCAATTTTATGAAATCTTTTAAAAGTCGAACATTTATAAAGGAATAAATTTAAAAGATATTTTTAAATCAAAGTTTCACATGCCACTTTAAAACTTTTGAAATTAATTAAAATTTTAATATAATCATGTTCATAAAAATGAATACTTAAAACAATTTAGAAAACATGGTAATTAATGAAAAATATTTAGAAAAGTATTATTTAAAACATTTAAAATTATGTTTCATTTAGAGAGTACCTTAAAAGAATCATTTTCAAATGTATTTTATGAAACATGGACATGGAAAATAAATATTTCTCAGAAAATACTTACAAATAAACATCCTCGGATAATAATGGGATTGAGAAATTAACCCTTACCAAGAACTTTCCTTTGGTCGAGGGTACGTTTAACCTCCTGCATAATGACCATAGTATGTTATTAAATTATACTAGTACAACATTCATATTTATTATATCATACATGATTCATTTATGACTTTATACTACCCATTTAATTAATATTTCTTTGTTAAATTGACATTTCGATATATAATCGCTTTCTTTATCCTACATGTTTTAACTTTTTTTCTTGATCGAATCAGTTAGATCACGATTTTAATATTTATAGAATATAAAGTATGACTTATATATAATATATACTTAGAATATAAATAAGTATAATAGATAGATATATGAAATGTAAAAACACCATTTATGGATATGGTAGGCCCTACATAAGCATAAACATTGTTTCTGTTTTCATATCATATTGAATGGAAGTAAGCGAATAAGATAAATGTAAGTACATACATATGAATATATATATCCATTAGAATTATTATGTTATATATTACAATCTTTTTAATAATATATATTTTCATAGTCATCGTTGAATGGTGAACGTGGAAATGAATCTAATCGCTTCATTGTCACGATATGCCGTACGTACAAACGAGCGAAGATATCATTTCCATAATGATTAAAAGGTGTGAAATTGGATGGAATTTTAATTGTACAGAAAAATTAGCTTGTTATTTTCATTATTTATATACATATTAGTTATAATTATATCAATGCAAATAATATAGTGTTGGATAATTAATTACACCAAAGCGTGGAGACGGTAAGAGGTACGCACACACGCATAGTCACATTTACATTCATAGGATGGATAGAATAATGAGTATGGTTATACCATATTTATAATAAAATCATAGCATGTATAAGGTACTAGAGTTGTTATTTTGGTATAGAAATAGCAAACAAAGAGAAAGTGGAAGAAGAAATTAACTTTGAATGAGGTGATAAAATAATTATCTCTTCTTTGGGTGTTTCCTTTTGATTTGAATAAAAGGGCTCCTTAGGATGGCTTTATGATAAAGAAAAGGCCTATTGGATGAATTACCACCACGATATTAGGATGTAAAAAAAGAGTTACTTCATTAATTCCATGGTTTAGATTAAATGGGGAATAATATACAAGAATAGATCATTGACCATTTTCAAAAAACTACGATTGTAACCAAACTAACTAAGGATGGGGGGAACAAATATGAAATCAGACGACAATCAAATTTGAAACGCATTATTCATCATTTTATACCAATGATACTTCAGGGCGTTATCCTAAGATGAGAGGTGATATAAAGTGTCATGATGCCATCACTGTTAGGGGATCTATCTAAATATTAAAGGTAATCGAAATATGAATCTAGAAAGACTCAAAGTATAGAATGAAAATATCAGAAACTGCGATTAAAACCCTGGTGTGAAAATAGTTTAAGGACATATTTAATAGACCATGGAAAATAGTTTACTGTCATATTTCTTGGAATTAGGGAAACCATTCATTATTAGGGTATGTATATTGAACTCATGTGATAAAAACCCGCATGAATGAGGCCAAGAAGGCACACATGTTGTATACACACCTCAAGAAAAGTGAAATTAGGAATTAAGACACAATGCATAGAATGTAACTGAGGCCAACGGGATTAAAATATTAATGAACCTAAGGTTGGACCTGATGAAAAAATGTATGTTCATCACTACATATCTTATAATAATGGTAACCAAGATGAACATAGTTGTTAAAAAAATCATGGTTGGATATTAACATTAGTGGGGGAAATACCTTATATCAGGCAAGCAAAGAATCGGATGATTTCCATGGGGAATCAAAAACTTGTTCAGGGTTGGATCATAGTTTATTTTCATGCATTGAAGAAGCTGACTCTTGTTTTAATTCCATAGAGTTTGAACCATGAGGGGTGGTATCTGAAATGGGAATGTGAGGTCTGGTGCTATGATAAACTCTATGTGAATTAGGAACTAATAGGCCTCAAACTCACACAATACATCACCGAATAGATCTATATACAGTTTAATTTTGTAATAATAAGAAAAAAACCTCTATTTAGGGTCATGTACTTTGGTCCAGAAGATCTTATTTTAGTGTCATAGAGTTTTAATCATGGGGAAACACTCTAATATAAATACACATACTATGGTGTGATAATAAACATAACCTGAAGGTGGACCAAGAAGGATCAATAAACCACTAATGTATTCCAGATAGAAGATCACATATAGTTTAAAATCATGTTCTTTAGGCTATGCTAAGACCAAAGGGGCCATAGATCTGATGTGGTTGCAGTGGGAACCAAAGATAAATTGTATTTACATCACTACATATCCAATGAGTATGGGAATCCGGATAGGCATAGTTTTCTAATGTCATCTGTAAAAGATGTTGGTGACCCAACACAAATAGGGTAGATAATGTATCAGTTGGACCAAGAATTGATGATTCGTGCATCACTATGTATCCCATAAGGATGAAAATCAAGACACACCATTTTATTTAAGGGAAATCCCATTTTCTAGGTCAAATCCATACCTAGATAGGTAGGGATTTATATTTTTTTTTGGTTTATTTTTTTAGTTGCTGGAATAAGATGGAATGTTCAGGTGTTGATACACATCCTGTATAGATCGGAATCAAGTAATACATAGTTCTTGACCCTGACAAGGTAGATGAACAGTACATGGGTGATTTCCTTTCAAGAGATGGGGCCACAATGTAGTTTTGTTTATCATCATGTGTCTAGAACAATGATGATTTAATTTAAGGTCATGTTCCATGACATGTTTGAGCATTTTAACACCATCTGGTAAGGATGAATGTTGGAATTTTTGGGGAGAGGTATCCAAGATGTTATATGTATTTTGTGAAACAAATATGCTGACTTTTATTAGGACCATGGATGCTCATACCGCACCACACATTCCTAGGTAAATCTTTGGAAAAGGGGATTATAGGTTAAAATTATATATGGGCCCAAAGATAATGTGTTAGTTTATTCCCACATATCCCATGAGGATGGGAATCAAGACATACATAGTTCTAGAACATGGCATGGTAGATGACCATTACCAAAGGAAATTTCTTCTCAAAGGAGGACATCATGGTAACACTATATAGTTTTGATTCATATTTCCTAGAATATATAGCTCATCATCTCGGGTCATCGAATTAAGAAAATGAGGTATTCTTCTCAATTGAATATATGTAGCATGGAGATTTGATGAACCCGACATGAATGAGGTATATGAAGACCTGTCACCATACCAGATATTATTAATGATACTTACTCAGAATTTATATTTTTGACACTTGGAATATAGGGGAAATGAATTGTTTATGTTCATAACGCTTATATGTGTTGTACATAGTTTAAGGTCATGTATCCAGGACTATAGGATCTTAGTTTACGTTCATATATTATAGACCCTTAGCAAGATGGGATCTAGAGGATATGCGTAGTGTGAGGGTATGGAAAAAATGAAGTGATTAAGGAACTAAGTATCCTCAACACCACATGACGCAATCTGAATGGAATATTTCATATAGTTTAGAGTCATAATTCATGTAATTGGGACCCTATTTTAACATCTTATGCTTGGGAATAAAAATGATGACAATTTTATCTCCATGCATCCAGAAAGATAAAAAATAGTTTAACATCATGTTATAGGGATGTATCTGTGTAGTATAACGTCATGAGGTAATGATGTTAGGGAGGAGGGGTATTCACAAGGGAGTTTCATAGAAAAACAATTAAAACCCAATGTGAATGAGGACCAAGGAGGCCCCACACCACACTATGTAACCCTAGGGGGAACACAATCCAAGAGGCTGAAATGTATAATTTGGGGATGGGTCAAAAGACTGGGTGTTTGGTCATCATTACATATCCTTGGAGGATGGTAATAAATCAAAACATAGTTTTAAAACATGTAAGGGAAGATGACCAATTCCTAAAGTGATGTCCTCATAGATGTTGACATCTTGTTGGTGCAATAAATTATTGAGTAATATAGCATAGACTGTATGTTTCTTAGTTTAGGGTTATATAATTCAGACCATGGGGTTATGCAGCTACCTAACATGGTTATAGTCCATACAAAAAATATTAAGACCAAATGAGCCATGATCGGTGTGGGAAACTGGGAGTGGTGTGAGGATGTCCATTTTATACATAATAGTTTTCAACAAGGGTGATGGAGATTCGGTTGAAGAATTTTTCAATAGCACAGACCTTCCCACTCAACATAGTGATATACTTGGAGGGGTGACATGAAGGGTGTGAGAGTTCCCCTAAAACATCGAGTGGTAGGAAGTGTGTAAATTAAAATGTCCTTAATTCAAATAATGGAAGGCCATACTAATGGGAAAGACCACTATTGACCATTTTAAAAAAACACGATCTATAACTTCATCAGTAAATAATGGGGAGTCTAAGTGCCAAATAAAATACTAACCACATTCAAAATGCAGGATCTGATACTTGTTTCTAGAGATCCCTTAGGGTGTTGTCCAATTAATGGATGTAAACCGAAGTGAAATGAATCCATAACCATTAGTGGGGTCCATCTACATTAAAAATATGGTGGATACTCGATCCTATGAAGACTCAATGCATGGAGATGGGTGTTGGAAGTGTTTTTGATAAACATTACACATTAGTTTTCATACCCTAGTACATCAGATAATGTCAGTTGTAGAACCAAACTAAAGTAAGTTTAAGATACATTGGGGTTTAAAATAGTTTAAGGTCATATTACTTGGGCCATGTCCTTTTAGTATATGCACATAGATTTTGGACCAAAGGGTGCCTGAATTAACTTCTTGTGCATGGGATGTGTTTGTGAAGTTTAACATCATGTGGTATGGGTAAATTGGAAGAGGATTTTTTCCAAGGCTGTTTCATGTCATAGATATTATATTTTGATGTGGATGAGGACCGTGGATTCTCAAAAAACACCTTATATACAAGGGAATCTAATTCCAAGTGGCCAGAAGATTGAAATTATGGATGGGCCCAAAGACAAGGTGTCTTACATTCTTAAGTATCCAATAAGGATGGAAATCAAGAAATATATAGTTCTGGACCATGAAAACATTGAAGACATGTATCTGGGTTGAGGTCCTAAAATTTTATAGAACCAAAATGATCAATTTTTTTCCAGCGTTTAGGATGATGATTTCATAATTTAAGGTCTCGTGACAGGACTAGTATATGCAATTTAACATCATATGGTGATGATGTTGAAGCATAGTTTAATGTCATGTTGTAGGTGTTTTAGGAGTAAAGGTGTTCCAAAGAAAAATGTGTATTATGCAGAATCTATAAACCACCATGAATGAAGGAACAAGGGTTCCACGCCACACCACATAGTTCCAGGGAGAACCGATACACAATTTAATGTCTTGATGTCTAAACATGGGTGCTCAGTTTAACATTATAAGCATGGGTTGTGTACGTGCAGTTTAACATCATGTGGTAATCATGAAGAAGTGTAGTTTTTAATGTCATGAACAAGAGACATGTCCATTCAGTTTAACATCATGAGTTACCGAAAATGTAGCTGGGGCATCGATCAACATCTTTTTCATAAGAAGGTTAAAATCATCATTCAAATAGTGGAAGTTGAGGTCCCATAAGTGGATACAAAAACCGATCTATCAGCTCTTCTTCTAGAGGGGAGTGATATTTCCAAGCCACGAGTGGTACTAAACATTTTTGATGAAGTTTGATTTGATGATCTTATCAAATTTTTCCACGACCATGACACCATGAGAGGTGTGCAACATTATTAGAGGTTTCTAAAACCCATGATGGACTACATGGAGACCAAGGTTATGGATAGAGACCTTAGCGTATAGTCCTGATATATTGTATTTTCTCCAAGAAAACAATTAGTAATACTACTTTAGGAAATCTGAATTCTACTATTTTTCCTCTACAACCATCATTTCACTGATTAACATTGGCCTCTATTCTGCCATAGTACCAAAATTCACATGAACCATATAATCAAATGTAGTAGAGATGTCTTCTTCAAATGTGGTTGTTGAATCTTAAAAATAATCTTCGTTATCTTTGATAGGGGAAATGTGTGGTGAATGGTTTATCCAAGACAACTTTTCTCGGGGGAACATTGGTTCCTGATTGGGTGGATGTGGAGTCCTCACTGGGGAACTTCTACACTATTGAAACAATGGTGGTGATAGTTGTTGACTTGATTCCATCAGGACTTCTACTAAGGGTCCCCACATGATGATTTCAAAGCAGTAATGGTGGGTCATTCTATGTCATCTCACCCAAGCTTGGTGGAATCGGCATGTATACAATAATATTTTAGTGATGGGGTATACATAATGATAACTCACTAGGGTGTGGTTTTCTAGTAAAACTCAATATAGACCCGTGTAAGAGTACATGATAATCATATGATGTTCAATATACATGAGAACATGTTTCACCCACTTCTCAAAAATTAATAATGATTGTCCCAAGTCTAGTGTTGTGGACTCTAATTGATTAATTGGGAGGATGAAATAATAATACATGTATGTCTATTGTACGACCACATTGGTAGTGTTATTAACTTCATTGGTCTGAACTCATTTGTCCATTCCCTTGTAACAATCGACATCCAGATAGTGGTCTTCACAAGTGGTAAAGGGAGACACATCACATTGGAGAATTCACCCCCAACTTTTGAGGCAGTACATAAAGCATCAGTGATATGAGGAGGGAACTGTTTCATATAGATAGATCTTAGTTTTACCAATTAGTGATTTCGAGGCAGTATCCTACGAGACAACCATGAACTTATTTTTTCTACTAGGATGAAAAACTAGGATTCAATTGGATTCTACCACCAGGCCTTTTTTGGTCCTATCAAAACCCTATTTCTTTAGTTCAAAGGGACTCAAATCTTATTCAGTCAATCCTAGATTTTTGAGCTTCTAGGTCGAGGTGAGATAGATCCTGGGACCTGTGTCGAGTCGATAATGGTGAAATTATACAAGATTGAACTAGACAATGATTTATATCAGGTAGATGTTACCCTATACATGAGAGCCTTAATCTTACAATGAGAATTATATAATGGATTGTCATTCTATTTGATTGACCTACTTTTCAAGGAAGTCCCATACGGTTTCTACCTCTGTCTCAAACAGAAGGGATATTTTTAATTATTATATGAGGGTTTCTAAAATTTCTTCTGATAGATGGAGAGTATCTAGAATCAAGATAATTTCAGGAGTGATGGTGAGGTGCTTTGGGCCATCATAATTTCATTCTCGGAATACATTTTTTCAAGCCAGAGGTATGATGGGTGTTTTTGGTCAAACATGTGGAATTTGACTAGTGTTCGAAATGGCCTACCACTCATCAGTTGAACCACAAAAAGATCACCACTAGAGAACTATCGTCATGCTAGGGCTTGATCAGAGCTAGGCATGGTTGATAATAATGTAGTTTTCGCCACTCCACCAGGATGTGTAAGAATATTTTTGGTGGTAGTGAATCATATGAGATACGTTGAGAGGAATGTGTCTATTAGGTCATATGCAGAGCCTACTACATGGTATCATATAATTCATGACATTATTTGAAGTAGTGGGATGATAATCCCGAAGATCTTCATATACTTGGTTTCTTCAACATTGGCTTTGACTTGTGACATTCAAAGGGATCAACATATACTCTTCTTAAATTGTAAAAATATAAGGATCCACAAACTCCAGGGTATTCATATGGGCATAATTCTGGTAATCATCATAGGAATCCTCTAATAATGTGAGGATTTTAGTAGAAATTTTGATCTATATTGGCACGAAATTGCTGAGTGTACAAGATGAAATTAGTCCCGATAGATGATTCTTTCCCTATTGACATTGGAGCGTTATTTTCAAAGAAATCATGGGATACGAGGTGGATGGGGAAGCAGTGGATAGAGATGGAGAAATTTCCTCTAGAGGTTTATACTATCCTAGAAAATCACAAAAGATACCATAGGCATGAGAAAACACCTTAAAAGCCAAAAAATCATCATATTTATGAGTCTCGTAGCTTCATACATACTATCATTCGTTAAAACCTTCACTATCTCTATTGAGATATGTAGTGATATGTGTTACATGTGATTAGAGTTGACCCACCTAGATCACACTATTGTCTGTCTAGTTCTATATCTAGTCCTTGAAAACATAACATTTAATTATGGTATGTCCATGTTCCTTGTGGTTAGGACAATAGTTTGGGTGATAAGTGATTTTAGCCTTCTGAGGATTTCTATATTCAGAAATCATTAGGAATCCTTGCTGAAGATCACTTCATATGTAAATAAGAACCCTGTCCTCCACGAAAAAATATATCTGGTTTCACATGTCTGTAGGGGGTGCCCTAGGCTCAAGATTATAACAAGGGGTGGAGGTGGATGAGGGGTCAGAACTATGTTCTCTCGTCTTTGTTGTGGTGCCTATCTATTCTGAGGTGATTTATAATTCTTAAGATGATGAGGTAAAGCTTGTGGAGGTTTCTTTCCTTGATTAGGTGGTGTATGGTGAGTCTCTATTTGTAACAACTCTAGCATCTTGGTGCCCCTAACTATATTACAATGGTAGTCTCTATATTGGAGGATCATCTAGTAGGGTCGTTAAGAAGCATAGGACATGCCTACTTAGCCTATTGAGAGTCTCTCTCTAGGCATTGATCCATCTCAAAAAAAATCCAAATAATCACCTACAATATCTTGAGTGATGGGGAAGGGGAACAAGTTAGTATTAACAATCCCCAAGAACATCTTCAATTGCTTTTCTTATGCCAGAATCGTGTTGGGTGAATACACGAGGCCCTTCCACCGAGCGATAAAGTTTATGATATTCTTATTTGGTCCTTTCATTCACTTGAAGAGGTCAGAAATACTTTTCTTATTGGTGGTAGAGTTGAACTAACATCGAAAAATCCTGATAAAAGTTTCTCAACCATCAATGGTCCCAATGGGAAACTAGATGTACTAGATGGATACATTCCCATCAAATGTATTCATAAAACATCAGACCATGTTTGCCTCATTCAGTAATAGAGTTCCCAAAATGGGACTGCATGTTGGGAGGATGTGTTCCAAATTATGTATTGGGTCACCCATTCTATTTATGGAAATAAAGGTAGGATTCCCGACACCTGGTGATTCTTTCACATTATCCACCCATTCTAGATACGAAATTCCATTTGGAGGGATTTCAACTTGTTATGTCTCGAGGGACTCAGTATGATTAGTGATGGAAGACATCACATTTTCTATTGATTATTCTTATATTGATAAGGATTCATGACCACTAATTCATTGACAAGATCAGCAACATGATATGTAGGTTCAGTGGCTAGTGGAGTGACTAGTGGAGTGGTTGGTGGTAAAGCTCATGGAAATGATCAAACTAGATCCCAAGGAGGGTTATGGTGGTGCCCATGTAGATTTGGAATCACATACCATGCTTGCATTCTATAAAACCTAGTAACCACCCTATTGGAATGCATGATATTATCGGGATCAGTAGGAGGAAACTGGCCAAGAAGGGCCCATGGATTTCCCTATTACCCAAGTAGAGAAGGGGAGGAATTGTGTCGATGATCAGCATAATCAAGATTCAACTCTAAAAGTATCTTAGGGAGGATATCATATATGATCCTCCTTTGAAATTTGTCTTCTAGAGAAAGGTAGTCATTGCAATATCATCCTCTGTCTCTTGAGAGACATCAGATGAGTCTGATGGTGTAAAAGTATCGATGATACCTTTACCCTTGTAAGTGTTATTACTGATGGGAAATGATGTGGAGGGTTGTCCAAGAACATGTGTCTTCATTTTTAGGTGTGTGTGAATGTAATAAGGTTCCAATGGATGTTTTACCAGCCCAAGGAGTGAGTTATCTTCGTTAAGTCCCATGTGGTTTTCCCCATCTCAATTTATCTTGGTGACAACCATGTTTACTATGATGGTGTGTAGTGGAATATCATTGATGTCACCATTAATGTTAGGTAGTTGTATGATAAGACTGAAGTGTATGTAAGAGTACTATCTCCAACCTTGGATATTCACATTTGAAGATATTTTTTCAAAAATTATGAAAAGCATGGTGAATCTACAAATTCATATTTACTAAAGGTTCGAGTGGTAGGAGGGTGACGTAGAATGCTGATAAACTACAAGTGCTACCAGCTCAACCATGATGAACTCCTGGCGGATGTCATCAATGTTCTACTAAATCTTTGGGTATATCAACTGAAATCCATAGAGTCTAAAAATAAATGCCCAAATGGACTAGAGAAATCATGAAATCTCATCCTAAGTGAGGTTTCTCAAAATTTTAGAGACGAGAACTAAAATCGGCATAAATAAATTGGAAAAAAAATCTTCAGTTATGGTTTCCCAAAAGATTCATTATACTAAATCTGAACGTATATCGTGACTAAACTAGGATCCAATCAAAGATGGTTGAGAAACTAGAAATAGAATAGATAAGGAACACTATGATGGCAGACTGGTTGGGGGAGATCTTGTTGCATGCACTTACTGATCAATATATGATGGGTCATCTCTCAGAGGCTATACCGACAACATCATGTCATCTCTATAAAATGGAGTTCCAACCAATGCATCATGTGTGATAGAAGAGATGATAATATATGAATCCAATGGGTTCTCGCAATCTATCATATCCTAGAATAATTATCTTTGACCTAAAATCAAGTTAGGGAATGAAATTGGTGATGATAGAGAGGACTGCATGGTGTGTCACGACCCGCCCTCGGGGCCCGTGCCGTGACTACCCCAAGCCCGCCTTCCATAGGCCAGGGGCTGGCGACTAGCACCAAGGCGTAAAATCCCAGTAAAAAGGGTAGGCATTGCCTTAATAAAGTAAACAAGCACCTCAGAGTAACAAGCGGAAGTAAAGCAGTACACAAAACTAGAACAACTGTGCTGAAATAAAGGGGCCGGAAATACAAGCCCAACTGTAAAGTAAAGTACAACTCGAAAGGAAAAACAGCAACTGAAAGTACAAGCGGTTCCTGGAACGTCCTCCTCGATTCCTACCCGAAGGGTAGGTACAGATGGCTCAGCTCCTGGATCGTCCACCACGGATCCTACCTGAAGGGTAGGTACAGATAGCTCCACAACTCCTCGGGTCCAACTGTCCGCTCCGAGCACGTCCCGCTCAGTGGTCCTCCTCCGGGTACCGACCTACTCCGTAAGCCTCAACCGCAGTCAGCGCTGTCCGTCGTCTGCAACCAACACAACGAAGTGCGGGCATAGCCCGTGCAGGGGTGAGTATAAGATACTCAGTAGGGACCCCGAGACCCTCGAAGGTCTCCCGAAATCCACAAAGGATAAACCACATGAAGGATACAATCACGAAGTAACATCCAGCATTGATTAGGTATATGCCCATACATATACCTATGTCACCAATTTCCGTTCGGCTCCAACACGAGCCCAAGAACAACCCAATCCACAAAGAAGAGTAAACAGTAAATCCACACAGGATAACAGTACAAGTCCACACAGTTTATAACAAGTTTATGAAATCAACGGATAACCATTACCCAGGTATATGCCCATACATATACCTAAGTTATCAAGCGACCCATCTCAATCATGAGGAAACACAAAGATCATTGACTCAGATCAAACCAGGATTTTTATTAACAAAACCGTAACTACTGAAGAGCTCCGTCTCTAGAGTGTACAGTGGTCCTGTCACGACTCCGAGGCCGCCGCTCACTAACCTAAGACTGCTGAAGTACTCCTCCTGTCGAGTACCGCGGGTCTGCTGCCAACTACCGGGCGTTCCATCCGCTGAGGGTCTGCTGCCAAATATCGGGCGCTCACCCAGATAGCCTACTGAGGTACTCCTCCTGTCGAGTACCGCGGGTTTGCCGCCAACTACCAGGCGCTCCGTCCGCCGTGGGTCTGCTGCCAACTACTGGGCGCTCCGTCCACTGGGCTAGTCGACTCACTCCAAGTCGAGTTGGTCAAGCAGTCGTCAGGTCTCAGTCATCTACACGGTCTCCGTACTCCGCACGCACGTCTCCACCGTCGCGGGTCTGTCGCTACAACCAAGCGCACACACTCCGTAGAGTATCGCGGGTCCGCCGCTACAACCAAGCGCTCCACCGCCAAGGGTCTGCTGCTGCATCCAAGCGCACCACCACTGTCAAGTACCACGGGTCCGCCGCTACACCCAAACGCTCCACCGCCCAAGGTAAACAGAAGATTCAGCTCACACAGGTTCGGTAGCACTGTTCCACGTAGGATCGCTGAGTGCTGTAGTCGTCGTCGTCGAAACCACACAGGATCTCTGTACTGTCGTCGTCGCAGTCACAGTAGCAGTCGTAGCAGTAACAGTCGCAGCCAGCACTAGAGTTCCCGCACACAGCAAGCTCGTTCGGAGGGTCCGCTCCATGAGCGGAGAGGCTGATACATCAACTGTCACGAAGACTGGAGTTTATGTATCCAAAAGTTCCGTATCGTCAACTGGAACTCAACGCAACAGACGGCGCGTCGATCGGACGCCCGGTCTGAGAGTTATTGGCATTTTCGTCTCCGGGGCCCGGTTGGTTTTTAAGGCAAAACCAACCCGACCGTACTCCACCTGCGTCCAAACCTTGGGCGGAGTATGCCAAAAGATCCGTCTCACTAAGAGGGACACAACGCGACTGACGGCGCGTCAATCGGACGTCCGTAGCTCAAGATATGAGCGTTTCCGCTCCGAGGGCCCGGTTGGTTTCATGAACGAACCAACCCGGCCGTACTCCGTCGGCACCCAAACCTCGGGCGGATTATATCAAAATATTCTTCTCACTAAGAGAAACTTATCAGAACTAACGGCACACCATTCGGACGTCCGTAGCTCAAGATACGAGCGTTTCCGCTCCGAGGGCCCGGTTGGTTTCGTGTACGAACCAACCCGGCCGAACTCAAAGTAATCCGAAACTTTGAGTGTGATATACCGAAACGACCGTCTCGATCCAAGGATCGCGTAGCCACAGACGGTTCGTCATTCAGAGGTCTACAGCTCAAGTTAAGAGCTAAAAACCGATTCTGGTTCGAAACGGGGGGGGGGGGTCCGGGTCCGGGCCGACCCGGCCCGACCCCCCCCCCCCCCCCCCCACCCCTGGGGCGGCGCGGCGGCGCGGCGGGCCGCAGGGGCCTGGCGCCGCGAGGTGGCTGCACGCGGGGAGACAAACCCCCGCGTTTTGAGGGGCGGTGCGGCCTTTGTGCCGCGCCCGTTTCTTTTAAACCCCCCCCCCCCCCCCCCCCACGTGGGGGGCCTACTGGTGCGGAACCGAGGGGGCCGGCTGCCCCCCTCATAAAGAGGGGGGTTTTATATGAGGTGGCCGGGGGATTAATTCCCCCGGTTTTAATGGTATCCGGCCGGCCAGCTGGCCGGCCAGTTTTCTCTAATGGGACCGGAAATTCCGGTCCCCCTTTCGGCTTCCGACGCCGGCGGCCCGGCCGCCGGTCTTCTCTTCCGCCGCGGCCCGGAACCGGCCGCGGCGTTCGTCGTCCGGCGCGGTGCGACGGCACCGCGCCCCTTCGTCGTTCCTTGATTCCATTCAACGCGGCGCGACGGCATCACGTTCTTGAAGATTTTTCCTCGGCGAGGCGCGACGGCGCCGCGTAAAATATTTTCACGATCATCCGCGTGGTGTGACGGCACCACGCCACTTGCTTCCACCCGCAAGATAAATCAACATAAACGATGGAGGGGGGTTCGGCCGTGTTCATGCGGTTCGGCCCCCCTCACGTTATAAAAATAACTCAACTTAAACATTCAAGCCTCATGTTAGACATGCGAGATCCACGTTCAAGAAATGGAATAAATAAATATTGAATCAAAAACCCTTACCTCGAAGGAAGCTCGCGGAGCTCATCAACGATCCGCGAAGGACGAGCGTCGCGGAGGTCGGACGTCACGGAAGAAGACGTCGTCGGCATCGCGGTTATGGCGTCGCGGTAGACGGACGTGGGTTCGCCGCGAGAGGCACGTCGCGGAAAGTGCGTTGCGGCGTCGGACGTAGGTTCGCCGCGGAAAGCACGCCGCGGAGAGGATGCGTTGCGGCGTCGTGGAGGAAATCCAACGCGTTGCAGTCCGACGTCGTGGAAGAAGGACGCCGCATTCTTCGTCGTGGAGGAAGAACTCACAAGAAGCCTCCCTCTTTTCCTCTCTGCACAGCAAACGCCAACCCGCAAAGGAAACTAAAAATTGAATTAAATAGAAGGGTTTGGAATTTCAAAGGTTTGAAATTCAAACCTCTTCATTTAATTCCCCACAATTAAAACTTATGTTATAACGTAAGTTTATTAAAATTAAAGCATGACCTTACAACTTAACAAAACACAACTTAAGTCTTTTGAAATTCAAGAGTTTGAATTTCAAAACATTAATTAAACTCACTTATTAATGACATAAGTTATAACCTAAGTTTACATCATTAATTGTGAGTTGGGGGGGGGGTTAGAGGATATGAAGGGGTGGGGTTTTTGTGGGCCCCACCACCCTCTTAACCTCCCAAGGGAAGTTGGGTTGTCACCCAACTTCCACCCAAAGGATAAAAACACTTAAGGAAGATAAAAATAAAAATTGAAGTTAAATTTTTATTTTAACATTCACAATTTTATTTTTACAACTCCCCTCGTGTAAACGCAACTTCGGGAAAGGTCTCCTTAAGAGAATATCGGCGCTACGAGTTCATCGGTGTCCTCAGATTTCAATTCCGAGCACCGGATCAAAAGTTAGGAAATCCCGCTCGTTCGTTCACTGAACGTACCCGAGCCAAACTTCGGAAATTAATTCCGGGCACTCCGGGCCTCAGAATCAGGTGCCGTCAGAAACTGCGGACTCATAAAATTCCAAAGAAAATTAACAAAAAAATTTCCTTGAAATTTCCGGGTCTTTACATTACTCCCACCTCAGGGCTTTACGTCCCCGTAAACCTTCAACTCACACTTAAGGGAAACAAGCAGTACTGAGCACGCAACTTAGCTTTACGCTCCCATTTGCTCACCTGAAGATCTCGTGCTACCCGCGAAGCATACCCGAGTAAGCAACCGTTCATGTAGAACTTGCTCCTGTCGATCTTCGTTCTCTACTAGAACCTCTGTGCTTGTCGCCCTGTCATCGACGTCCAACTTCCCGAGGTTGATGACGTGTGAAGAAACATACACGTATCTCCACAGCTGAGACACGTGGTGGACATTATGCACCCGGTGCAACTGAGGTGGTAGGGTCAAGCGGTAAACCTCCTCGCCTACCCTGCTGAAGATCAAAAGGGTCCATCGAACTTCGGAGATATCATGCCGCCTCGGCCACATCTCTGAAACCTCATCGGGGTGAGACCATATAAGAACGTGTTCGTCACCCTCAAACTCAAGAGGTTTCCCTTTTTAGGTTAGAACTGAAACTCAAAACTCCTGCTGCCACAAGGGTAGGGTTGACCAACTCAAGAGTGATCGGTCACACCCTCTTATGCCTGAGTTTAACATGCTGCCCAGGGTTTCCTTTTCGCCGACCAAGGAAAACCCATTCCGACGTTTGCCTAAAACAGTCAACCGGGGTATGATTTGTGAATCAAAACCATACCCAGATCAACGTCGTAAGGCCTCTACGCTGCCACCAAGAGATTCCAACCGAAACTCTCGCCCCGAGGTCAAATCACACCATCGGCGTAAGCGTGATTATCGAGTCTCCTCCCAAAGGTATCTCCAGACGTGAGGGTCAAGTCTACGGCTTACCCGGAACCTCTAGGTCTGGGACATGATTCGTGGAAGGGTAGAATGATTGGTTCCTATGTCTATAGATATGGCAGCTCGTAGTAGACATAATTCGTACCCCGAATCATTCTTAGAGCTCCTGGGTCACACTCCTTGACCGCAATGCAGCTATTCTCCTCCCCAGCCCTCCTGCTCCCTGAGCCTGACGGGGACTACTAAGTCGGGTGGTCGTAACATGTCGAAATGTACACCACCACATGCTGCTCTCCAAGCTCCGCTTCCACGTCTGCTACCCTGCAGATTCATCTGTCCTTAGCACTTCCTCCTCCTGAAACATTTTACACACCCGAGTCTCTGAGACTGGCGCTAGTTTCCTGCCTTTCACTGCTAACGTTCACAACCACAAAGGTTCTCTCTAGCATCCTAACATAGGTAGGAATGCATAGAGGAAAAGAAATGGTTCGGATGTCCTTTAGACACACTTCGCTCAGAAGTTCGAGTCTAAAGAACTGATCTCAACGTAACCAACGAGTACCAAGATTGATTGGTAAGCCACGTTGAGTGCTCTGCTTCCGACATGTCGTACTGTCGAAGCTGTATTAGCTCTAGAAAACCCACAACCACCTCCTCAAGCCAGTCCTCAGCCGCCTACGAGTCAGGCTCACCTCGAAACTTGAGGGATATCTGGTGCTAAAACATATGTAAGGCACTAATCCTGTGAGTCTCTACTACCGGTACTGCCGGTAGTGTCTGCTGACTAACAGGTAGTGACATAGCTGGCGCACTACCCGTAGGTACTATCCCAGGTATCGGTTCGCGTACCGAAGTCTCATTACTATAAGGACCAACCTCATGGTCACTCACTGGAAACACCAGGTGATAAGATCATCATCCGCTCTACTAGTATCCAAGCTAGGCGTAGAACTCTAGCAATCGCCTCCATCCAGTCCACTGCTGCCTGGGAAATCTGACTCGCCTCGTATCCTCAGCGGCCTCTACTGCTGGAACTCGTGCATCGCGCTCTGCTAGCGTGCACCGTCAGCTAGTGGCATCTGCTGCCTAATGGGTGGTGGTGCTGCTGGTACACCACCCGAAGGTGCCAACACTGAAAAAGGGACCTGCACCGGAGTCTCACTGCTCGGTGGGCCATCATCGAGAACTCTCTCGGAACTCCAGCTAACTATCTGCATGGTGACATCCTGAACAGTTGTGTCATGGTCAACGATTATACCCGGTGAGCTGACCTGGTTTGAGCTGACTTTAAACCTTTTGGGAAACACACACGCAATCAGTGTTTTCATGCATTAAGTCGGAAATCAGAAGTCAGGGTCCTGGTGTACGGATACGTCGGCCTCCGCACCAACACTGGACTCCCTGGACTGATAACCACACTCAATACACTAAACACTATTGCTTCACATAGAAAAAAGATCAGAGTCCTGAGTTCTGCGGTAGAACCGAACTCCTCTGATACCAATTTGTCACGACCCGCCCTCGGGGCCCGTGCCGTGACTACCCCAAGCCTGCCTTCCATAGGCCAGGGGCTGGCGACTAGCACCAAGGCGTAAAATCCCAGTAAAAAGGGAAGGCATTGCCTTAATAAAGTAAATAAGCACCTCAGAGTAACAAGTGGAAGTAAAGCAGTACACAAAACTAGAACAACTGTGCTGAAATAAAGGGGCCGGAAATACAAGCCCAACTGTAAAGTAAAGTACAACTCGAAAGGAAAAACAGCAACTGAAAGTACAAGCGGTTCCTGGAACATCCTCCTCGATTCCTACCCGAAGGGTAGGTACAGATGGCTCAACTCCTGGATCGTCCACCACGGATCCTACCTGAAGGGTAGGTACAGATAGCTCCACAACTCCTCGGGTCCAACTGTCCGCTCCGAGCACGTCCCGCTCAGTGGTCCTCCTCCGGGTACCGACCTACTCCATAAGCCTCAACCGCAGTCAGCGCTGTCCGTCGTCTGCAACCAACACAACGAAGTGAGGGCATAGCCCGTGCAGGGGTGAGTATAAGATACTCAGTAGGGACCCCGAGACCCTCGAAGGTCTCCCGAAATCCACAAAGGATAAACCACATGAAGGATACAATCACGAAGTAACATCCAGCATTGATTAGGTATATGCCCATACATATACCTATGTCACCAATTTCCGTTCGGCTCCAACACGAGCCCAAGAACAACCTAATCCAAAAAGAAGAGTAAACAGTAAATCCACACAGGATAACAGTACAAGTCCACACAGTTTATAACAAGTTTATGAAATCAACGGATAACCATTACCCAGGTATATGCCCATACATATACCTAAGTTATCAAGCGACCCATCTCAATCACGAGGAAACACAAAGATCAATGACTCAGCTCAAACCAGGATTTTTATTAACAAAACCGTAACTACTGAAGAGCTCCGTCTCTAGAGTGTACAGTGGTCCTGTCACGACTCCGAGGCCGCCGCTCACTAACCTAAGACTGCTGAAGTACTCCTCCTGTCGAGTACCACGGGTCTGCTGCCAACTACCGGGCGCTCCGTCCGCTGAGGGTCTGCTGCCAAATACCGGGCGCTCACCCAGATAGCCTACTGAGGTACTCCTCCTGTCGAGTACCGCGGGTTTGCCGCCAACTACCAGGCGCTCCGTCCGCCGTGGGTCTGCTGCCAACTACTGGGCGCTCCGTCCACTGGGCTAGTCGACTCACTCCAAGTCGAGTCGGTCAAGCAGTCGTCAGGTCTCAGTCATCTACACGGTCTCCGTACTCCGCACGCACGTCTCCACCGTCGCGGGTCTGTCGCTACAACCAAGCGCACACACTCCGTAGAGTATCGCGGGTCCGCCGCTACAACCAAGCGCTCCACCGCCAAGGGTCTGCTGCTGCATCCAAGCACACCACCACTGTCAAGTACCACGGGTCCGCCGCTACACCCAAACGCTCCACCGCCCAAGGTAAACAGAAGATTCAGCTCACACAGGTTCGGTAGCACTGTTCCACGTAGGATCGCTGAGTGCTGTAGTCGTTGTCGTCGAAACCGCACAGGATCTCTGTACTGTCGTCGTCGCAGTCACAGTAGCAGTCTTTGCAGTAACAGTCGCAGCCAGCACTAGAGTTCCCGCACACAGCAAGCTCGTTCGGAGGGTCCGCTCCACGAGCCGAGAGGCTGATACATCAACTGTCACGAAGACTGGAGTTTATGTATCCAAAAGTTCAGTATCGTCAACTGGAACTCAACGCAATAGACGGCGCGTCGATCGGACGCCCGGTCTGAGAGTTATTGGCATTTTCGTCTCCGGGGCCCGGTTGGTTTTTAAGGCAAAACCAACCCGACCGTACTCCACCTGCGTCCAAACCTTGGGCGGAGTATGCCAAAAGATCCGTCTCACTAAGAGGGACACAACGCGACTGACGGCGCGTCAATCAGACGTCCGTAGCTCAAGATATGAGCGTTTCCGCTCCGAGGGCCCGGTTGGTTTCGTGAACGAACCAACCCGGCCGTACTCCGTCGGCACCCAAACCTCGGGCGGAGTATATCAAAAGATTCTTCTCACTAAGAGAAACTTATCAGAACTAACGGCACGCCATTCGGACGTCCGTAGCTCAAGATACGAGCGTTTCCGCTCCGAGGGCCCGGTTGGTTTCGTGTACGAACCAACCCGGCCGAACTCAAAGTAATCCGAAACTTTGAGTGTGATATACCGAAACGACCGTCTCGATCCAAGGATTGCGTAGCCGCAGACGGTTCGTCATTCGGAGGTGTACAGCACAAGTTATGAGCTAAAAACCGATTCTGGTTCGAAACGGGGGGGTCCGGGTCCGGGCCGACCCGGGCCGACCCCCCCCCCCCCCCCCGGGGCGGCGCGGCGGGGCGGCGGCGCGGCAGGCCACGGCGGCCTGGCGCCGCGAGGTGGCTGCACGCGGGGAGACAAACCCCCGCGTTTTGAGGGGCGGCGCGGCCTTTGTGCCGCGCCCGTTTCTTTTAAAATCGCCCCCCCACGTGGGGGGCCTGCTGGTGCGGAACCGAGGGGGCCGGCTGCCCCCCTTCTTCAAAGAACCGCCCCCCTCATAAAGAGGGGGGTTTTATATGAGGTGGCCGGGGGATTAATTCCCTCGGTTTTAATGGTATCCGGCCGGCCAGCTGGCCGGCCGGTTTTCTCTAACGGGACCGGAAATTCCGGTCCCCCTTTCGGCTTCCGACGCCGGCGGCCCGGCCGCCGGTCTTCTCTTCCGCCGCGGCCCGGAACCGGCCGTGGTCTCCTCGTCCCGCCGCGGCCCGGAACCGGCCGCGGCGTTCGTCATCCGGCGCGGTGCGACGACACCGCGCCTCTTCGTCGTGCCTTGATTCCATTCAACGCGGCGCGACGGCGTCACGTTCTTGAAGATTTTTCCTCGGCGTGGCGCGACAGCGCCGCGTAAAATATTTGCACGATCATCCGCGTGGTGCGACGGCACCACGCCACTTGCTTCCACCCGCAAGATAAATCAACATAAACGATGGAGGGGGGTTCGGCCGTGTTCATGCGGTCCGGCCCCCTCACGTTATAAAAATAACTCAACTTAAACATTCAAGACTCATGTTAGACATGCGAGATCCACGTTCAAGAAATGGAATAAATAAATATTGAATCAAAAACCCTTACCTCGAAGGAAGCTCGCGGAGCTCATCAACGATCCGCGAAGGACGAGCGTCGCGGAGGTCGGAGGTCACGGAAGAAGACGTCGTCGGCATCGCGGTTATGGCGTCGCGGTAGACGGACGTGGGTTCGCCGCGAGAGGCACGTCGCGGAAAGTGCGTTGCGGCGTCGGACGTAGGTTCGCCGCGGAAAGCACGCCGCAGAGAGGATGCGTTGCGGCGTCGTGGAGGAAATCCAACGCGTTGCAGTCCGACGTCGTGGAAGAAGGACGCCACGTTCTTCGTCGTGGAGGAAGAACTCACAAGAAGCCTCCCTCTTTTCCTCTCCGCACAGCAAACGCCAACCCGCAAAGGAAACTAAAAACTGAATTAAATAGAAGGGTTTGGAATTTCAAAGGTTTGAAATTCAAACCTCTTCATTTAATTCCCCACAATTAAAACATAAGTTATAACTTAAATTTATTAAAATTAATGCATGACATTACAACTTAACACAACACAACTTAAGTCTTTTGAAATTCAAGAGTTTGAATTTCAAAACTTTAATTAAACTCACTTATTAATGACATAAGTTATAACCTAAGTTTACATCATTAATTGTGAGTTGGGGGGGGGGGGGTTAGAGGATATGAAGGGGTGGGGTTCGTGTGGGCCCCACCACCCTCTTAACCTCCCAAGGGAAGTTGGGTTGTCACCCAACTTCCACCCAAAGGATAAAAACACTTAAGGAAGATAAAAATAAAAATTGAAGTTAAATTTTTATTTTAACATTCACAATTTTATTTTTACAACTCCCCTCGTGTAAACACAACTTCGGGAAAGGTCTCCTTAAGCGAATATCGGCGCTACGAGTTCATCGGTGTCCTCGGATTTCAATTCCGAGCACCGGATCAAAAGTTAGGAAATCCCGCTCGTTCGTTCACTGAACGTACCCGAGCCAAACTTCGGAAATTAATTCCGGGCACTCCGGGCCTCGGAATCAGGTGCCGTCAGAAACTGCGGACTCATAAAATTCCAAAGAAAATTAACAAAAAATTTTCCTTGAAATTTCCGGGTCTTTACATGGTGAGACCCTGAAAGGTATCCATGTCCTCCTTATATTGAATATACATGCAAAGAGATTCGAGAAACCTATGAAATTCACCTTACGAGACAAAAAATCTCATATTGTAGGATACTTCTATAGACTATAATGAAAATGATTTGGGGAAATTTTCCACCATTGAGTCAAATTGAACATCAAAATCTGAGAAGCGAATGGGATTGACAATGACCTGATGTTTCCCAGAGTTATTCCTTCAATGGAGATGGTTTTACCTTCTACTATAGATAGTTCGTCAGGGAATGGAAAATTTTCAGATTAAGGAGGACCCTCGTGTTGTGGTTTAATTATGTAAGGAGGACCTCAACATCAATTTTTGGGATATAGGGAGAACCTCAATATCGATCATCACTTGAGCGGGGGGGGGGGGGGGGCTATGCTCCATATGTGGGATACATAAAGAGGGCCTTCAAATGGATGGATATCGTATTACCAGGGAGGACCTCTTACTTGAGTCACTATGTATAAGGCCCCGCCCTTAAACCATACATTATATTGAATTAAATGAATAATTCACATTGAGGATCTTTTCAGGTTTAGAGTTTTAGAGAATTAGATCATAAAACATGTATCACATTCCACATTTAAGCAAAGTGGTTACATAAAAGATAGTATTCATTTTTTCCATCAACGGACACATATTTAAAATAAAACATGGGTTTTTTCTTGACACTTCCTTGACACTATCATCATATCATATACCTTTCCCTTGACATGTGAAAAACATTTCAAAAACATGGGATGAGCATAAAAAGCTCAGCAAGGGTCATAAAAATATGGAAAGGAAACATGAGTTCATATATACATAAGAATGAAATCATACTTTACCCATAAAACATATGCACTATAACATACCTCATCAAATCATGAAGAAATCATAGAAATCATAAGACATAAAGGTAACTTGAGGCATTCATAACATTCTTACGTAGGGAGTAACCATCTTGGTTACGTTTGGAATACCCATCATATTATATTATCTAAATCTCTTCAGAGAAACCTTAACGTTTCACTCCTTCGCATTACCCAATGCATTGGAGAGCTATATCGGGATCACCTACCCTTAGTTTATCACGGTGCCACCCGTCTTCATAATAATGCCCAAGAACCACAACATAATCGTATCACATAAAACATGCATAAAGGAAACATAACATTTCCACCATTCAATCACAAGATATTAATACAAATCATTGATATAAAAACATTATGAAAACCATATTCAATAACAAAATAAAAGAAAAGTAAAACATGGTATTTATTTTTCTTTAAAAAAAATATGGCTTGTAGAGGAAGCCGAAACTCAAATAATGGTCATGGCGGCAGAGAAGTCGTTGTCACTGCATACGTACGACAATAAAAACATTCCCTTTTTTCGTTTAGTAAATGCTTCGTATAAAAAATATTTCTTTTGAATAAACGTAAAAGTCAAAGGGGTTTATACACCGTATAAAAGAAGGTTGTGTATAAGACAAAATATGCCTTAATGAAAAGAGATTGAGACGAAGTCCCATACCTCGTATCCAACTTGACATGATCGTTCTTTAATATCCTTAATAATAAACTTTAGTTAATTTCTATATGATTAAGAACATTTTTCAAGTTCATTATTCCTTTTATATCACTTATTACCATGTCATGAACACTATGTAATTATTTTAGTTAACAACGGTCTTTTTAACGATCATTGGTACTTGAGTCAAAATATGATATTTATAATTACAAGTTGTTCATGTATCAATTATATCCACAGTTATACTTATGAAGTATATATCATATATATCATATATATCCAGTATATACATGCATTTATAATATTACACAACGTTTAGAGGTAAGAAATGAAATGCACCGTTCATGGAGACGGTCAGCCGTACGTACGTATGAACGCTACTTTCATTTCTATTTCGTATTTTATGGAATTAAAACATAATGATACATAATAGTATTTTAATTCCAGTATGGTATCATATATAATATCATTAAATATATCTTTTATACGTACCACATATGGTTTTAACGAATCAAATCACTTTGAGGGGGCGGTAGTCCGCACTTCCAAAAATGAAGATATCATGTTTACTCATAATGGTAACCATAAAGATATGCCATAAATGAAAAATACAGAAGTTTAAGTAAAACATAAACATATTATATATAATATATAAATATAGTGATATTTTAATGGCCACCTTTGAAGGTTATATATGAGTGTTGAACAATCATCATTTCATGAGGCTGAAATTCGCCATCCACGGAAACAGTATGTTCTTTGACCATTAGATGTAGGTGTGTGTAAGTGTAGCTTGAATCCTTCTTATAACAACATTCTAGTATATGGAAGATACTGGTGTTGTTACAAAAGAAATGAATAAAAGTGTTTAGGGGGTTGGAGAAGCAAAATAAAACATAGGAACACAAGAGAAGACACAACCTTTAAATCAGGTAACTCTTTTTGATTTGAGATCAAAGGCTTCCTTGGGAAGACTTCTGCCCAAAGTGAGGCTTCTAGGAGTTAGAGAGGGATGTGGAAAGACAAAATGGGCAGGGTTTGGCCGAACCAATGGCTTTGGTAGTGTGGTTAAGGAGGTAGAGGTGGGGGCCTTTTATAAGAGGAGAGGAGGGGCACTCTTGGAAAGTAAAGAAATGTTACATTATTTTAAAATGAGATTCAGATTTAAAAGGTCCCACATTGATATAATTATAGGATAAGGTATAAGGGTTCTAAATCCACCCATCAAATATTTTTTGGACATGTTTAGGTCAATGCTTTTACATTATCTTTTCATTTTATTTAAATCATTAAATAATGAGGTAATCGCTACATCATCATGGTGTCATAATTAATTTAATTTATTTAATGTCTAATAATTATAAAAAAATACTATTATGTAGAAAATATTTTTTATCTTTACAATTACTATTTATAGTCAAAAATCATACTTGTATAACCCCATGTAAAAATTGATTTAGTATAACAACTCATGTTTGTGTCATTTTTTATTTTAACATTAAATAAAAAGATATTAATGTCATTTTCCTACCAAAGCGGCTACATGGGGTCCCCAAGTTGACCCATGGATTGTCTTGGTCATCCATGACACATCCCATAATGCTAGGACATGTTTCAAGCTTATCTCATATTAATAAAACTTTATTCTTACCATAAATTACACTAATTACCTCTAATCGCGATTAAAAACTTAAAAGTTACTATTCACCAAAAAATTATTTTAATCCCATTGAACCACATTTTACTTCTTAATGAAAACCATGTATGTTTGATTTTCGAAATTTAGACCACAGAGGTGGTAAAATCTCATTTAAACGAAAAATTAGTTTTTATAAGTACCACTTTGTAGTTTCACTATTCATCAAAAATTGAAGTTTTCCAAAAAAAAACCAAAACTTCATCCTAAGCTATATTTGATATTCCAAATTAAAAAATGATGTCTATTTTAAAAAATTCAAAACATATAAGTTGCATTAATTAATTTAATAATTAATTCCCGTTGTCAGAGCAAATAGCGTGTTTTTATGAAACAATAAATATGAAAAGATTGACACTAGTTTAAGTCCAATTTCATAGTGAAATTAATTCCAACGACCACTATTGGATTAAATGGTAAAAACATATTCTAATTGAATTTTAAAAACAATTTAAAATATAATATAATCATATAAATAAATTAGATTAAAAAGAGGATTTGAATTAAAATACAACATTTTTCACTATTCATTAAAAAAATGAACTTTATAAGAAAAATACCACACAAAGTAAATTTTGATGTCCCAATAATAAAGAATAAGTTTATTTTGACAAATAGAGATTATAAAATTGTCCAAAGATAGATTTAAAAGATGGTTTTCCATCAAAAGGCAGTTAAAAAATCTTTTAAAAATATTTGTGTATTCTATGCTTAAGATTGGATTTTTTCTCATTTTAAGCCTCTAAAACACTATCTAATTCATTAATAGACATAGATAAAAATATCTATTATTCATTACTTACTTGGGATGTTACATCCTTCCCCCCTTTAGAAAACTGCATCCCCGCAATTCATTTACTTATCGAATAAGTGGGGGTATTTATCCCTCATAGCATTTTCAGATTCCCATGTTGCCTCTTCAATTATATGGTTTTTCCACAAAAACTTTACCTGATTAATCACCTTATTCTGTAACACTTGCTCCCTATGGTCAAGAATCTGGACCGGTTGTTCCTCATAAGATAGGTTCTCTTCCAGCTGAACTACCTCTGGACTCAAAACATGAGATGGATCTGACATATACTTTCTCAACATCGAAACATGAAAAACATTGTGTACCTGAGATAAACTTGGAGGTAAAGCCACTTGGTAAGCAACTGAGGCAACTCTCTCCAGAATTTCATATGGTCCAATGAAACTTGGACTCAGATTTCCTTTCTTACCAAATCGAATCACACTTTTCCATGGTGATACTTTGAGAAAAACATGATCACCTACCTCAAAAGATAGATCCTTCCTCCTATTGTCCTCATAAGTTTTCTGCCTGCTCCGAGCTGTTCGCATGTGTTTCTGTATCTGCTGAACTTTTTCTGGAAACTCTTCTACCAAGTATGGTCCCATCAACTTCCTTTCACCCACTTCATCCCAGAAAGCTGGTGTTCGACACCGCTTCACATATAATGCCTGAAATGGTTCCATCTATATACTGGAATGAAAACTGTTATTATAAGAAAATTTATCCAAAGATAGATGTTGGTCCCAACTTCCCTGATAATCCATCGAACAAGTACGTAGCATATCCTCCAAAGCCTAGATCGTTCGTTCTGACTGCCCATCTTATTGAGGATGAAAAGTTGTACTAAAATTTAATTCAGTACCCAATGACTTCTGAAGGCCTTTCCAAAAGTTAGAAGTGAACCTGGGATCACGGTCAGATACAATGGAGAGAGGAACTCCATATAACCTGACTATCTCTTTAAGATACAAACGGGAAAGTTGATCTAGGGAAAAAGTATCTCGTATAGCAAGGAAATGAGAAGATTTGGTCAAGCGATCAACAATAACCCATATTGCATTATTACCTCGAGATGTCTTCAGTAATACCACAAAAAAGTCCATGGATATATTCTCCCATTTCCACTATGGAACTGGTAAAGGATGAAGAATCCCTATCGGTAACTTCCGCTCTGCTTTAACTTGTTGACAAGTCAAACACTTTACAGTAAAATCAGCAATATCTCTTTTCATTCCGTCCCACCAGTAATACTCCTGAAGATCTCTATACATCTTAGTACTGCCAGGATGAACTAAAAATGGAGAACTATGAGCTTCAAATAACAACTATATCTTCAACTGTGAATCACAAGGCACACACAACCTCTTACCAAATCTCAAAACACAATCATTATCAGTGTCAAATTCAGGAAACTTACCCTTATGAACCAGCTCTACCTTTTTCTGCAACTCACTGTCTTGCATCTATGCTTGCTTGATTCTATCTGATAGAGATGATCTCACTGATACCTGAAACAAAACAGATGAACTTCCTACACCAACAACTTCTATGCCAATGTTCATCAAATCAAAAACCAAAGTATCTCGTTCTAAACGTAGCATGGTTAATGAAGCATTACTTTTCCGACTCAAAGCATCATACACTTTATTTGCTTTTCCCAGATGGTAATGAATTGTACAATAATAATCCTTGATTAATTCCAGCCATATCCTCTATCTCATGTTCAACTCTTTCTGAGTGAATATATACTTTAAACTTTTGTGATCAGTATATATTTCACACTTTACTCCATACAAATGATGAATCCAAATTTTTAAAGCGAAAACAACAACAGCTAATTCCAAATCATGTGTAGGGTAATTTACCTCATGAGTTTTCAACTTTAGTGAATCATAAGCAATTACCTGATCATTATGCATTAGGACGCAACCAAGTCCTTTAAATGAACCATCACTGTATATAATAAACTCACTATTCCTAGAAGGTAGTGCCAAAACTGGAGCATTCACCAATCTTCTTTTCAGTTCCTGAAAATAATCATCAAATTCTTTTTTCCAGATAAACTTAACACCCTTCCGAGTTAGCTTCGTCATTGGACTGGATAACCATGAAAAATTTCTAACAAACCTTTGGTAATAGCCTTCCAAACCAAGGAATCTACAAATCTCAGTTACATTTGTGGGTCTTGGCCATTCTTCAACAACTTTGTTTTTACAGGATCAACAGTTATCCCATATTTAGAAACAATATGACCAAGGAAAGAAATTTGTTGCAACCAAATCTCACACTTGCTGAATTTCCCATACAATTTCTTTTCTTTCAGGGTTTGAAAAATAACCCTTAAATGTCTTTCATGCTCATCTTTACTTTTAGAAAACACCAAAATATCATCAATGAAAACAACCACAAACTTATCCAAGAACTCATGGAAAATTCTATTCAGTAAGTCCATGAATACAATAATTGCATTGGTTAGACCAAAATGCATTACTACAAAATTCATAATGGCCATATCTTGTACGAAACACAGCCTTCGGAACATCTTCTTCATTTACCTTCAGCTGATGGTACCCCGATCTCAGGTCAATCTTTGAAAAATACTGAGCTCCCTGGAGCTGATCAAACAAATCATCGATATGAGGCAAATGATATTTGTTCTTAACGGTGATGTTTTTCAAGGCTCTATAATCAATGCGAAGTCTTAAAGAACCATATTTATTTTTGAAAATTAAAATAGGAGAACCCCATGGTGATGTTCTAGGTCGAATAAAACCTTTCTCGAATAAATCAGGCAATTTCTCCATCAACTCTAAAAGTTCAATTTGAGCCATTCGATACGGGGGTTTTAAAATTGGCTTAGCATCAGGAACTAAGTCAACAGTAAACTCGACTTCCCGATCTGGTATTATTCCAGGCAACTCATCAGGAAAAACATCAGGATACTCTTTTACCACTGGCACATCATTAATCTGAATAGTTCCCTTGTTTTAAACAATATGTGCAAGGTAACATTCATTTCCATATTTTACAAGTTTCCCAGCCTCTTGATATGTTATCAACAGTAAGGGTTCATTCTTGTACACAAAATGAAATTATTTTTGAAGAGAAACTTCTTTATGTCTACAATCAATCTTGTAATGGTAAATAGAGAGCCAATACATACCCAGGATAACAACAAACTCTAGTAGAGGTTAAACAATAAGGTTTGTAAGTAGGTTCTTTCCACGGATAAGGATAGGAACATTCTTATAAATTCTTTTTTCCTAGAAATTTCGTCCAGGTGTTTTTACCACAAGTTCAGTAGTCATTTCTTGAGATGGTATTCCCATTTTACTAGAAAAGGATTCAGAGATGAAAGAATGTGTAGACCCTGAATCAGACAACACACTGGAATAATCTGAAAAAACAAAGTACCTGATACAACTTCATTTGATGGCCCGACATCTGCTGAAGTAGTTGCAAAGCATTTCACCACCCCTTTCTGCTTGTAGTCTAACTGATTCCCACCACTCAAGATCTTTTTCAGACACTCGTTTTCATAGTGACCCATCTCATTTAATGTAAAACATTTCACTAACTATAAATCAAATTTGGTCTTACCATCACCCTGATCTTTTTTAGTGAAATCACGAGGCTTATGTCCCATCTTACCGCTTCAGTAGCACTTTCCAGAATTCATAATACATTCCCCATCATGCCTTTTTCCACAATTATCACAAACTGGAAACATAGTTTTCTTACCATCAGACCTTTTTGAAAAATTATTCCCATTATCCGGCCACCTCGGTCTCTTCTTGTACTGGTTGTTATAGAACACTTGATCATCAGAAAACTCCATTTCCACCTTCTCAGCACATCGAACAAGCTTTTCCTAACTTTTGAACTCATGAGAAGCTAAAGCCCTTCGATATTTTGGCTTTAATCCTGAGTAAAAACGATTGATTTTACTATCATGGTCTCAGATAAAATTTGGAGCATACCTTGCCAATCGAGTGAACCTTTCTTCATAGGCAGCCACTGAGTCTTCCTCTTGCCTCAATTCCAAGAATTTCTTTTCCATCATAAGTTGAATAGCCTTAGGAAAATACTTATCAAGAAACATACCTTTGAATTCATCCTAGTTGAGACCATAAATCTCATTTGCGTCCCTGATATTTTTAACCATCGACCACCACTGATATGCTTCACCCTCAAAACGGTAAATAGAAAGACTAAAATTTGATTTTGTGAACACCCCATGACATCGAAAATCTTCTGTTGTGCTTTAATCCACCCTTCAGCTAGCACAGGGTCAGATGATCCTTTGAATGATGGGGGATGTTCCCTCATGAAATGTTCCAACACTGACATGTTCCTCTGTGGTTGATCTGGCTGATCTCGTGCATGGATACCGCCACCATTTATAGTTCAGTCAACTGTGCCATTACTGCAACAAACTGTTCAGTTCCAATTCCGACCATCTCAGGATGCTGATTCGGAAGGTTATTTCATTATGTATGCCTTCCTAGCACTACTTCCCCGTTTCCTCTGCGGAAAACCATTCTGAACAAACATGTCTTAAATGAAGAAACATGGTAATCTTCAAATGATATATCATTTAAATTTGACCATAAAAAAAATATTTTTGGATAATCATTTAATAAAATTCTAACTCCTAAAGTTATCTAAACTGGCCTATGATACCAACTATAAGTCCCCGACCTTAAACCTTACTTAATATTGAATTAAATTAATAATTCACATTGATGATCTTTTTAGGTTTAGAGTTTTAGAGAATTAGATCATAAAACATGTATTACATTCCACATTTAAGCAAAGTGGTTACAGAAAAGATAGTATTAATTTTTTCCATCAATGGAAACATATTTAAAATAAAACATGGATGCTTTCGTGACACTTCCTTAACACTATCATCATATCATTTACCTTTCCCTTAACCTGTGAAAAACATTCCAAAAACATGGGATGAGCATAAAAATCTCAGTAAGGGTTATAAAAATATGGAAAGGAAACATGAGTTCATAAATACATAGGAATGAAATCATACTTTACCCATAAAAAATAGGAACTTTAACATACCTCATCAAATCATGAATAAATCATAGAAATCATAAGACATAAAGGTAACTTGAGGCATTCAAAACATTCTTACGTAGGGAGTAACCCTCTTGGTTATGTTTGGAATACCCATCACAGTATATTCCCTAAATCTATTGGGAGAAACCTTAACGTTTCACTCCTTCGCGTTACCCAATGCATTGGAGAGCTATATCGGGCTCACCCGCCCTTAGTTTATCACGGAACCACCCGTCTTCATAAAAATTCCCAAGAACCACAACATAATCGTATTACATAAAACATGCATAAAGAAAACATAACATTTCCACCTTTCAATCACAAGATATAAATACAACACATTGATATAAAAACATTATGAAAACCATTTTCAATACCAAAATAAAATAAAAGTAAAACAAGGTATTTATTTTTCTTTTAAAAAAAGTATGGCATGTAGAGGAAGCCAAAACTCAAATAATGGTCATGGCGGCGGAGAAGTCATTTTCGCCGCATACGTATGACAAAAAAACATTACCATTTTTAATTTAGTAAATGATTCATATAAAAAAGATTCATTTTGAATAAACATAAAAGTCAATGGGGTTTATACACCGTATAAAAGAAGGTTGTGTATAAAACAAAATATTCCTCAATGAAAAGAGATTGAGAAGAAGTCCCATACCTCGTATCCGACTTGACTTGATCGTTCTTTAATCTCATGAATAATAAACTTGAGTTAATTTATACATTATTAGGAACCTTTTTCAAGTTCAATATTCCTTTTATATCACTTATTACCATGTCATGAACACTATGTAATTATTTTGGTTAATAACGGTCGTTTTAACGATCATTGGTACTTGAGTCAAAATATGCTCTTTATAATTACAAGTTTTTCATGTTTCCATTATATCCAGAGTTATAGTCATGATGTATATATCATATATATGATATATATCTAGTATATACATGAATTTATAATATTACAAAAGGTTTAGAGGTAATAAATGAAATGCACTGTTCATGGAGATGGTAAGCCGTACGTACGCATGAACGCTACTTTCATTTCTATTTCGTATTTTATGGAATTAAAAAATAATTATACATAATAGTATTTTAATTCCAGTATGGTATAATATATAATATCATTAAATATATCCTTTATATGTACCACATGTGGTATTAACGAATCAAATCACTTTGAGGGGGCGGTAGTCCGCACTTCCTAAAATGAAGATATCGCGTTTACTGATAATGGTAACCATAAAGATATGCCATAATTGAAAAATACAGAAGCTTATGTAAATCATAAACATATTATATATAATATATAAATATAGTGACATCTTAATGGCCACCTTTGAAGGTGATATATGAGTGCTGAACAATCATCGTTTCGTGAGACAGAAATTCACCATCCACGGAAACAGTATGTTATTTAACCATTACATGTAGGTGTGTGTAAGTGTAGCTAGAATCCTTCTTATAACAACATCCTAGTATATGTAAGATACTATTGTTGTTATAAAAGAAATTAATAAAAAGAGTTTTGGGGGTTGGAGAAGCAAAATAAAACATAATAACACAAGAGAAGACACTACCTTTAAATCGGGTAACTCTTTTTGATTTGAGTTCAAAGGCTTCATTTGGAAGACTTAATCCCAAAGTGAGGCTTCTAGGAGTTATAGAGGGATGTGGAGAGACAAACTGTGCAGGTTTTTTCTGAACCAAAGTCTTTTGAAGTGTGGGTAAGGATGTAGAGGTGGGGGCCTTTTATAAGAGGAGAGGAGGGGCACTCTTGGAAAGTAAAGAAATGTTACATTATTTTAAAATGAGTTTCGGATTTAAAAGGTCCAACATTGATATAATTCGAGGATAAGGTGATAAGGGTTCTAAATCCACCCATCCAGTAGGTTTTGGACATGTGTAGGTCAGATATTTTACATTATCTTTTCATTTTATTTAAATCGTTAAATAATGAGGTAATCGCTGCATCATCAGGGTGTCATAATTAATTTAATTTATTTAATGTCTAAAAATTTAAAAACAAATACTATGATGTAGAAAATCTTTTTATCTTTCCAATGAATATTTATAGTCAAAAATATGACTTGTATAACCCCATGTAAAAATTGTTTTAGTAAAACAACTCATGTTTGTGTCATTTTTATTTTAACATTAAATAAAAAGATATTAATGTCATTTTCCTACCAAAGTGGCTCCGTGGGGTCCCCAAGTTGACCCATGGATTTTATGGATCGGCCATGACACATACAATAAGGTTAGGACATATTTCAAGCTCATCTCATATTATTAAAACATTATTTTTACCTTAAATTACACTAATTACCTCTAACCGCGATTAAAAACTTAAAAGTTACTATTCACCAAAAAATTATTGTAATCCCATTGAACCAAATTTTACTTATTAATGACAACCATGTATGTCGGATTTTTGAAATTCAAACATCAGAGGTGGTAAAAATTCATTTAAACGAAAAATCAGTTTTTATAAGTACCACTTAGTGGTTTCACTATTCATCAAAAATTGAATTTTTCCAGAAAAAAAAACCAAAACATCACCCTAAGATATATTTTATATTCCGAATTCAAAAATGATGTATATTTTTAATAATTCAAAACATATAAGTTTCATTAATTAATTTAATAATTAATTCCCGCTGTCAGAGGAAATAGCGTGTTTTTTGAAACAATAAGTATCAAAAGATTGACACTAGTTTAAGTCCAATTTCAAAGTGAAATTAATTCCAAAAACCACTATTGGATTAAATGATGAAAATATATTCTAATTGAACTTTAAAACAAATTCAAAATATAATATAATCATATAAATAAATTAGATTAAAAAGAGTTTTTGAATTAAAATACAACATTTTTCACTATTCATTAAAAAAATGAACTTTATCGAAAAAATACCAAAAATTCACCCAAAGTAAATTTGTTTGTCCCAATCATAATGAATATGTTTATTTTGACAAATAGATCTTATAAAATTGTCGAAATATAAATTTAAAAGATGGTTTTCCATCAAAATGCAGTAAAACAATCTTTTAAAAATATTAGTGTATTCCATGCTTAAGATTGGATTTATTATCTTTTTAAGCCTCTAAAACACTATCTAATTCATTAATATACATATATAAAAATATCTATTATTCATTACTTACTTGTGATGTTACACTGTGAACTTGGTAGGACCTCTATGTTCATTGTCAATAGATCAGGGAGAACCTCCTTTTTGGTGAAATAAGGCATGTAAAGGACATGAGAATTTATCAAATGGAACATGGGGAGGACCTTCGTGTTGAGTAGAATGAATATGGGGACGATCCATGTGCTGGTTTCAAGATGAATGTGGAGGAGATCCATGGTATTGAGATCTAGAGTGGAGAGGACCTACAGTTAAGCAGGGAATGGTATGAGGAGGACCTTCGTCATGACAGTCAGTTACATAAGGAGATCATTCTAACAGGGAACTATAGGCACGAGTAGGACCTTGGTGCTAAATGTCATGAAATAGGAGAGGAACTCCACTTCGGTTGATGATAGGAACATGGTAAGGGCCTCCACGTTTGGGGTGATTGATGGGAGAACCTCATCTCTAGATGGTGATGGTATATGGAGGGCGCCGTAATGGTTTTCATGGTCAAAGGAATCTTCCAATAGTTGTTGGTGATACCAATGAGATAATGAGTCAACTCATCCCACCCATGAGGGGGATGCGGTCTATATTCCAATCCAGCACTAATGCATCCCTAGATTGTAGTGGAAGTAATATTTTGTAATGTATCGTTGGTGATATTTCCAAATAATCCATTTAATATGGTTCCCACTAACAGGAATCCTCATGAGATTGTATCTTTTATTGGAGTTAGGTCATTCGAACAAGGGCTGACAGAGGAGGTGTATAGACCACCTATTCCACAACCTGAGAGACTGATCATTGATGAGGTGGATGATTCCTAATGGGAGCTCTCCTATGTGACTACAAGGCACTGGTAATGTCTAGGTTGACCTGAACATCCCCAACCTCATGGGTGTTGGGGAGAGAGTTAGATAATGCTCTGGGGAGAGGCTCCAAAACTGATTAGATGTCAATGTGGGGAGAAGTGGATCCGTTTTTAGCCCTTGATGGAGGCAGTGTCAATGAGACACCAAAACCACCAGGTCCTAACAAGATATGTCCCTCATGGGAATTTCCTCCTCCTTCTTGTATTCCTACAAGATTATTTCCATCACACTCCATTAAATAATATATGTGGTTGAGATGGGGTGTGGGTTCTTGGGAGCCGTAGTTCTGGATGTATTCATGGTGAGGATAGATTCATGTAGGATTTTTGTATTAACGTTCCTTCTTCCCTTATGTCTATGGGAGGGAGGAGGTTGATTCCCTACAACTTGGGACCTGAAAAATAAAAAGTTTTAGGTGTCTGTAAGGATATCAAGAATGAAATTTCCAATTACCCAGTTTCATCTAATATTCCATGGTTGGAGAGATGGATTGATGCTGATGATGTAGCATACCATAATTCCCAATGATTAACAGTCCCAATGTCTAGTGTGTTCCATGATAGACCAAATATTTTCTTGTTGAGTCCTCAAAATAGATTTCTGGATCTATTCAAATTCTTTTCTAGGGATATCTTGAATGCTACTAATCCCTGTGTTGAGGAAAATATTTCATGTCTGGTTCACCATTTCTATTTTTTATGCTTCTATGAGGGCGCACCCACATCACATGTCATCATCTGGTTGGTGTCCCAGTTGTTTCACCACATTCCCAAATTGAAAATTCTATAAAAATTCAAAATGAATTCAATGATGTATTATCCATGATCTAAATAGGATTTTTGGATATTGGTTTCCCTTTCCATATATTTCTCCTTAGAATTCATTTCCTAGTCCGGGTCTCCTTCAAATATTTTAAACCTATTCATGAAACTAATTCTTAATGTCATATCTTTGTGGATTACTATTAACTATGTTTGTTATTTATAGATATTCTAAGGGGTCTTGATAGGGATAAAACCTGTATTTAGGGGAGTAGTCACATTGGGCATTGATGGAATGTCTGGATGCTGGGACATTGCTCAGTGGTATTCTTACTTATAAGAGGAATCTCAAGGTCACAAAACCCGAGGCATACCTTGTCGATCATGGGGTATCATATTCTGGGGGAATGTTTTCCAATGTTTTCCTTAGGTATCCCACGTTTTACACTGGTTATTACAGGAGCTTAACATATTTCATATATTTTCATTCAAAAGGAATCTATTCTATGGTTTTCCTCAGACATACGATGTTTAACACGGGGTAAGATGTGAGTTTAATGTATTGTGAAGATAGAGAGAGAGTGGGGTTGATCTTGATTCATGATGGAGATATATAATATATATATTTTCCTACGAGGAATCACCTTCATGTTTTACGAGATGGATGGATCATAAAACCCAATGAGAGAAGACCCATGATGGTGTGTCCTATAAAGGGAAGATGTCCCCCCTGTGAAGGTTGATCTGGACACCAATGAGATAAGATCAGGGAGTTACATCCCTAGAAGGGAGTAACAAGAAGGATTAATATTGGTTTGGATTAAACCACATAGAGGTTTCCTACATACCATGTTTTGGATATAGTGATCAAAACTCATGTAGTTCCAGAGTGTTGTGGGGATTACACATCCAGAATGGCCTTCACAAGAGGACTTATCTTTGATGGATGGTGAATGTTGTGTGGATTACACACTATGACCACCCTAGTTATGCTAGGAGAAATTATTATGTTAATTGGGCTTATAAGTGAAAAAGACCCAAATGAGTGGCATGATCTCACCAAGATGTGGTGGTTCAGGTATGAATCCTGATGTTATATTCATCGGTTGGATGATTTAGAGTGTACGGATTATTGAGGATGATGCAATTTGATCATAGGGAGATTTACTCCATATCCGAGTTGGTTGGGAATCAAAGTCCATGTTTTGAAACCCCATCTAGTTTATCATCATGCGGTGAGGATGATAGTTAACTAATATGAAAAGGATTGAATGGATGAGAAGAATGACGTGCCGAGATTGAACATCATGTAGGTTTTCCTTGGAATCCTAGGTTTTTGGTAATCAAATTTCACATATGTATGAGATAAAACATTGGGTTTGGGACACCAAAGGAGGTGGCCAATTTTCAATAGGGGCATTTGGTTGGGGATTACACACTGGAGCTTCCTAGGTGGATGATGAGATCTCACCAGGATAAGGGTGATGTTTTTGTGGATGGATCAAAACACCCCAAAAAAGGTGGATCTGGAGGATGGGTTTTGTAGATGGAAGATGTCACATCATAAGGGTACATCCCTATAAGGGAGGATATGAGTTTACCATTGGTTAGGATTGAACCTCATAGAGGTGTCCTGCATACCATGTTTATAGGATAGGGATAAAAACATGAGTAGTTTGGAAGATATCATGGCCACTTACAATTTCTATTCCCACTTGATTCAGACTCGGTTTTGGAAACAAGAGATGGTAGTATACCTAATGCTCATTTCATGAATGATGTGTCAATGTGGGATGGTTTGGGGATTATGTGTAGGAGCATCCCATGTGGATCTCATTCCATGTGAGGGGTATCTAATTCCATTTTAGGAAGATCTCACTCCCACAGTGATGAGTGGGAGTGTAAAATGCTTGAGGAATAACAACCCATGTCCATTAAATGAGACAAGGATGTATTTTTTTGGTCTTGTGTTGAGGACGATGATTCTTGAAATTTTTACATCCTATAGTACAGTCAGAGGGCACTCCCTCCTCACCCTATTGACTTACATAACTAGTGGTCACCAATTCTTGGGGGAGGGAACTCATCAAAAATTATGGAAGGTGGGAGTGTGGAGGATCGGTTGATAGTGGTTCCATGATTTCATGGATATACTGAAAAGTAAAATCCATTAGCATTCTAAGGATTAAAAGTAAGTTGTATGGTGATGCAACAAGGAATACTACACATGGGACTAAGAAGTCACGATATGAAAGCCTAAAGGGTCGTATAGAAGAGGGTCTTGCGAAGAATAAGGCCTCACTAAGAGGGGCCTCAAAAAGAGAATATTTTTTTAGAGGTTATAGACATCATTAAGGATGGAGCTTCATGAAACATTGTGACACTACCTTGGGAAAATGTCTTGGCTTTGCGTAAGAGGGATTCAAAAAGGCCAAATGCTCCATAAAGCCTCAAGAAACCCAAAGGGTATCTATCCTTGGTAAAAGAAATGATCATTCACGAATGAAATCCCAACCCTAGGCAGGGGTATTTAAGAACACATGAAATGTAGTATCATGATGCTTTAATACCTTGGGTGTTTCATTTCAGGTTCTAGTTTTCGGTGCTTGGGAGTACCACAAAATGGGAAATTATAAGTTTGAAGGTTGGGAAAGTTGTTCTTTTGAGGTGTGGTGAACCAGATATTTATAGTCCATGGGGGGTTAAAATGTTAACAAGCTCTACGTGATGCAAAATAGTGCTCCATGAATAGTAGTTACATCATAAATCTCATAGAGTTGTCCGTAAACTGTATTTTCATGGTTTCATAGGGTATTAGACTCACGGGAGGTCCATCAATGACTCACGCACTCGTAGTTATGATGGATCTCTATGAAGAATCATCATCAAAGAGACCCATTGGATGATATTCGGTGCCGTTGGGATTGGATTTCTTCCCAAATCATCATGGAACTTCTCCAATTTCTTCAAGGCATGAATTTTAGTGGCAACGAACAGAAAAAGAATAATTTTTATAACAATAATTTTATAATCAACAAATGATATTACTGTACATTTTAGTTAAAAAATTGAGTTTCATTTACAATTATTGTATCCTTTATTTTTTACATATTCTATATTAATCGACTACTTCTATGAATTAATTCTAAATGAATGGATATATTTTAACAATTATTCTCAATATTTTTTTTGAAAATATCAATGTTTATTTTCATTTCAGTGTCTCATGTGGAGAAATATATTAGAAAAATTAGATTAATTAGATAAAAACATACATTAATATATTGGGTCATTAAAATCTCAATACATAAATAAAATTTCCCCCCTAATTTTATTTATCACTTATTAGTGCTACTAACTGAGTGGATCAAATAGATATATGTGACTCAGTGTGTAATTTCTTGAGTGTTATCAACAAACATATGATATATATAATTTTCCCTTAGAATATGTTACTACAAATATTTAGTTATTCTCTAATCATTATAGCAAAATATCTATCATGATTATGTATAAAAACATCTCTAATGGAATTATATTTCCTAGAGATCTTCTAATAATCCTTCAATTGATAGATTATAACAATTTGGATTCAATTGTGAAATGTGATTTACTAATTTTGTTGATTATTGTGAATTATAAATTTAAATGAACAATGCATTTATGAAATCACATTTAATTCTTACTAAGGAGAGATAATAAATTATTTTCTGAAGAATATTCAATTAAACTAAAATTTCGATATAATAATATTTGTAGATAATATCCAATCATTATAGTGTTCATTTTATTCCCTTGGAACACAACATAGGAATACTAGGGTGGATAAAACTAGATTCGAATTGGAAACCCCCAAATATAGAGTTAAGGGTGAGTGTACCTTTTACACTTCTTTTTCATGATCATGTTTCAATAGTTTCTATAAGAAAGGATTTCATCTATTTCCTTTTTAGGAGGTTGTTGATGTTTGTAATCCTCATTAACTATTGGGTTAAGGAATTGTTTTTTATTATACCCAAACTCATAAAATTTAAGGACTTATAAATTATTCACCATTTTGAATTTATGTACCTCTTGAACCAAATTTTAAAATAAATAGACTGATATACAATCCACCTACTCTTGAAATACATCTTTTTTCCATAGAGACATTCCCTTGGGTGCTTCTTCCAAAATTTTTGACATGTTGGGAGTTGAATCTTTTTCCATCCCCAACATTTCTAAATTTTATTATATTAAACTGTAATCTTCAATTAATTTTTGTATTTTTATTATTTTAAAGAATATATTTATTGATAATAACCTGAGATTCTTGTGTGATCACAACCCAAAGGTTTTACATAACGGCTTATGTACCTTTTTTATATCATTAGGATAATTACAATATTTTCAATCACATCCATTATTAACTCAGTTTCTCATTTCTATATCCATATCTAAAATTAATAGTTTTATTCATGAGTGACCAATATTAAAATCTTAATGGAATTATTAAAAACAAAACCTCAAAATGTGATACTATTTGATACCATCACATTATCTTCCTCTTAGTCCTAAATCACTATTGGTTCAATATTGGTTTCCTTTGGACAGATTCTATAATACATCATACACTAATTAATTAGAATAATAAATAATTTATAGTGTATTGTAATGAAAATGTGGTTAACCAATGAATATACACTGAATTATCAAACTAAGTGTGCAGTTAGGCCTCATTGTCTTACACCTGGTGAAAATTGTGTTAAAATCCAACATTCCATTTTCATGGTTATTAAACATAGGTACATCTATTTTAGAGTCAATATCCACTTTTAGTATCTATAAAAAAATGTTATTTTTATTAAAACCTCATAATGTCAACAAAATGTCCTAATTTTATCATATACATTTCCTCATCCCATAAGGTTTTCCATAGTGGTTCTGAAAAAGTCAACTAATATAATATCTAAAAATAAATAAACCCTCCTGTGATACAAATTATAGAAACCCCTTTTAAAAATAACCTATGTAATAGTTTTATTTCATGTTTTTTTAAAATACATCTCAACAAGATTCATACAACCCAAGGAACAAAATTTTTAGTATCTTAGAAATTATACACATAACAATTTTAATATAAAATAACTTAAACATAATCGAAATACTATAGAATTACTTTTAGGAAATGAATATGTTATAATGTATTCATAACCCATGGACTGGACAATATAATAATTGGGTGATATCAAATATTCGAAGAGGGGAAAAAATAAAAAATATCATGGTTTAGAGCATAAGAAAATTATAAAACAAGGGTAAGGGAGAAGGTTCAGATAAAAAGACTATGGGTTCAAAAGTTAAAATAATAAAACCTAAAAAAGAATTAAGGATTATCTTCTTAAAACAAAAGAACAAAAAAATCATAAAAATAAAACATATAAACACATAACATATTTCAAACAAAACATGAAATCATAACATAAGAAAGTGGAATATCTTTAGAACATGGAATATCATAAACATTTGGTAAAACATTAAAATACAAAATAACATTTAGAAAATAAGTAGAATAATCTTAAGAATATAAAATATTATGGACAATGTTTTTCCACATCAAATTCAAATAATAACATGTGAACACTACTTTACAAATATCACTCACATAAGAAACTTGTGAAGAAATATTCCTACATCTCATTAAAACAAAAAACATATAAACAAATCTTCTCAAATCTCATTAACTTAACCAATGCTTCTCAAGGTGATATTGAATCCCACCCATCATCATCCATACAAATGAGGGAAAAATAAAATAAAATAATTCAATTTATCCTAAATAACCCCTAGAATGGAAATGGTTTCCCTTAATTTTCCAAATGGTATCACATAAAAATCATTACCATTTCACACCAAAAACATGATCATACAAAATTAAAATTTAAAAAGAGGATATATAGGTTGATTTATGAAACAATAATTCATTTTATAAAAAATAAATTTAAATTTTAGGGGAATAAGAATAAAAAAAATTCCAAAAATTAATTTCTTAATATCAACATAATTAAACATGTTTTTCAATACAATTTCCAAAAACAATTTTTTAATTAATAGGAATAATAAAAAAATTATTTTAAAAAAATATAATAAAGAGACCTTCAAAAAAAATAATATTCTCCACTAAGAAGAAAATGTGTATAATATTACAATATATAAAATACTTTTAAGTATTTGAGAATTCCTTTTTTATAAACCAATATCCTTAAAAAGATAAAGAATATTTTTTTATATGAATAAAGGGGATAAAAATATCCACTATAGATAATAACATTTTGAGTTTCTTCTATGGGAATGATAATTATTGAGAATTATTATATCATGTTTATTGGAGAAAACTATTTTAAAAGTAATGAGAATTATTGTTAACAAAAATAAATTTTCTTGAAATAATAAAATATCCAAAGAGAAGTGTTTATGACCCCCGTATGAAGATTAAGTGGTGGGGGTAGGTGTGTGGGGATATATTATGGGGTAGGGTCCCCATAAAATATGTTTAGTTTTATAAAAACCTAAAATATATTATTCTATAAATAGAAGTGGTTTTGACCTATGGAAAATACTTGAGTAAAAAACCTTACAGCTTGAGTAACATTTTAATGTAAAACCCATGAAGGGGAGGGCATGTAATTGAAATTAAAAATATATTATTAAAATATAAATCATTATAAAAAAGTAATAATATTATCCGTATATATTTATTTAGGTTCATCATAAAAAAACATGTATCAAAGGGGGTTTTTGTGACGAAAAAACGTTAAAGATTATGAAATATTATAATAACAATCCCTTAAATGATAGGGATATAATTAATATAAAGATCAAAAAACATGAATATATGTAATTAATGATATTATTTATCAAGTAGGTGGTATAAATATAATTTAAATTGAATTAGGTGGATAAAATAATATATTTCTCAATGAAAGAACATTTGAGATGAAACCCTTACCTTGTTTAAGATTCATTCCATGCATGCACCAAATTCCCTGAGTAATCAAATTAATTTTAGTAGTATCCTTATTAAGAAACTTTTTTTATTTAGTTTAATATTGAGGATTTATTATCATATGATATATATTTATTATATAATTCTCTTTACATCTTTGATTAGTTGAGTTTATTAGGTCAAATTTTTGTAACACATAATGTATATTGACAAAGGTAGAGTGTTCCAAAAAATTGTTTCATAGTATCTAAAATAGTAAAATTTTTATTAAAATAAATCATATATATTATGTTTATGTTTTAATCCATCCTTTATGGGTGGTAATTAAAAATTAAACCCATTTATCATGGATGTGGTACTCCCTATATACACATAATTAATGTTACCTTTTTTAAGGAATTAGAGAGAAATAATATATATGATAATTTTAAAATTAAGAATATGTTTTATATTTAATATATAATATTTATTCATAAATCACATAATTAACACAATCCATGTGAGGTGGTTATGAAAAATGGAAGATTTCACTTCATAGAGGCAGTAGTCCAGGTACACAAATGAACGACACTTTTATTTTCCACAATGGAAGAAGATGAATAAATAATGAATTTTTTATATCATATAATAACATATTATTATATTAATGATAATTATTTATTAATATGTTTCGTATATAAGATATTTGAATTGTAATATTAAGGAGAAAAGTTTACTAAGAATGTAATACTTACCTTGGAGACTTGATCTTCTCTTAGATATTTACTTGGAAGTGGAGACCTTAAAATTTCATCTAGAGATAGAGGGTTTATAAATGAATTATTTAATTTATTTATAGGTAGTATTTGAAGTGACTTAATGGGGAAATTAATGGTAAGTGTAACTATGGATGGTAGGAAGTTATCCCCTATTAAAAGTGAATAAAAAGAAACTTTGGATAATACCCTTTACACTCACCTGATATTATTACACTATTCCTTCTTCAACAACCCCAAAATTTTATAAAAATGGATTTTGGGGTGGTATTGGGTCCATAAATAATTGAAAAATACTTTCTACCCCTGTTATGAACATGTTTAAAGACTTTCACCAATGCTTTTTACATTTTAACATTTTGATTTTGATAATGGTAAATAGTTTTTAACTATGTTATTTTTGTTATATTAACAATATTAGAATAAACATTTATCACAATTATTATCTTATTTCCCAAAATTTAATATCCATTTATTCTAATTGTACTTATAAATATGATAAAATATAATTTTAATTTAAAAAAATTTATATATAAAAAACATTTTTGTATAAAATTGAATTTTATACATTATGAGTTATTAATCATATTTAGTATCGGTTAAAAACTGAATGAATATTAATATAATTATATATATTATTAAACATAATATTAGATTCATATTTGATATTTTGTAAATCTAATTGACTAGATAAAAAATAACCTCATATTAATAAAATAATTTTTTAAAACTAGTATAGAATTATTATGTTAATTATCATTAATATTACTTATAATATCATTATGGAAAAAAATTAAATTTAACATGTTAAGAAATATTTAATTTTTGAACACAAATAAGAAATAAATTTTTTTATATTTAATTTCAAAAATTGGTAATGTATAATTTTTATACATTCCCATAAAAATAGATTTTAGTGTAAAATATTACTTAAGATTAAAAGTTTTTTAAAAATGTTTTATAAATTAAATATAGTATTTCCGTAAATGAAATAAACTAATTATTAAATATTTATTTTGTATATAAAAAGGTTTCTTAAAATTTTATGTAATTCATATTTATAAAAGTTATAGTTTTTATCAAAATCCGTATTTTTACAATTCACCAAAAAATTAATTATTTGTCAAAAAATCATCAATATTCATATTAATATAATATTGATATACTAAATTAAAAAATGAGGTTAACTTGGTAAAATTAAAATTCAAAAACTAGAAAATTAAAATTTTCAATAAAATTATAAAATATAATGAAACCCCATTTTATTGGAAAGTTAAATTTTCAAATATTAATTATTGTTATTAATATTTCATATCATTTACCAACTAAACTAGTTTTAACCAATAATAAAATTTTTTTTAATCATTAATAATACATCTATTTAAATTAAAAATCATATCTTATAAAAATAAAAAATTTAAAAAAATATTAATTAAATAATAAATGATTTTCTTAGTCATTTTAGGTAAGATATTTGAGTTTCATTGATATTAAAAGTATTCTCTACATTATTTATAGATATTTTATATAAATATTTTACTCTTATTCATTCATTATAATTATATTACTATGTTTTAATAGTCATAATTAATATTTTCTTCTCTAAATATTTCATGGTTTCGATTTAGTCAGGTGTTGAGTTAATAGAATTATATTGAAGACATTAATAAATTTAGAGGTAATCATATATTAAATTATAATGTTGTTATATTAATCTAGTTTTTGGTCATGGTTTTAGTGATAGAATGTCTCCCGATAAGATTTTAGGATCTATGCCTATTTTAATTAAAGTTATTAATTATTTATAAGTTATGATAATTAATTGTTTGGTGACATTTGGTGAGAGTCAAGGACTTGAGTGGATGGAAAATGGATGGTTTCAACATAGATAGATTTCGGTAGAGTTGTGGGGATTTTTTTGGAAATAATGTTGATTTTGATGATGTTGGTGGTCCTAATGTATTTTCTCTCTAGTATTTTTGTATGTTTTAGGAATCTTTTGATATGTACGGTCTTTCCTCTATAAGAGTTTACCCTTTTCAAATTAAATAGATTATTTAATTCATTTAATTCATTTTTATAGAAAGAAAAATTATTGAATAAAAATGTAGACCATAATAAATAAATTAATTCCTCGGCCACTAATAGTGGAGGCCTCGACTATAAATGTACTCTTAATGAGATATACACCTGGATGGGGTGATACATAAGGGAACATGATTTAGTGGATCGAGTGGCCAGTTCCCTTAAGGACCTCTAGGTAGAGGTGAGTGAAGTATTGAGATGGAAAACCTAGGGGTTTTACATATGATAACCTTAACATGGATTAGAGTATATAGGCTAGTTTATATGAGTATAGTAAATTAATATATCTCTATTGAGTTGTGATTACCTGGGTGGGTTGACCCTTAAAAATTGATTGATATGTAGGGTGTGAAAACTAACCTATGGTGACTTGGGAAAGGAATGGTCTAGATGCCATCTCTATTATTTGACCTTCTTGTGAGGCCAAAAGGTCATAGTTTGGATGTGTGGATACCATTGAGTGATATGCCCTCTGAGTTGTGAGTGGTGGCCTAATAGAGAATACTGCTACTGGGGGACCCATGTGTGTTGTATCATGTAATATTTGACCTAAGGGGATGTTTGGGGTGTCCTAGTGATACATTTAACCCATATTTAGTGCTTTATAAACGGGCATTGATGGTTGTGGGCATCACCTTATATCCAAAATCAAAGACAAATATATTACTGATGGAATTTTTATAGTGGGATGTACTGCCCATCAAGATATATATAAGATACATGAGATGCCTTGAACATGATCTGTGGATCTATATTCATGATTTAGGACTTTATAATGAATTAGTTTAATCCCCCTTAATTCAGTTGTTATGTATACTGATGAAGAATGCCTTGCGAAATCCCATTGGATTTGGTTGTTTGTTCTATGAATTCCTAAGATGATGATATTCATACTTCATGAATATATGAGAGTTAGAGAAATCCATCATGATGTCGACTGGTATTCAATATATAATCCAATGGGAAATTCCATTAGATTAAGCTATCTTTGTATATATGGAATGACAAGGACACTATGTTTCGATCTTTAGGTCTATATAAATTCCTTTGGAAAACCCCATGGATTTTGAATCTGGATTGATATGATAGTGTTGGATGTGCTTCTTGAAATAAACCATAGTTGCTATTTGTAACACCCCAAGATTTTATGAGATATATTATTTTTAATTTCTTTGATGTCTTCTATTATACACTACACCAAGATTAGCTTGTTCTATACGAAACACCATATTAGCTTGCAGTATACGCAACAATATTCTTGGCTTGTGTTACACACAATTTCAAGTTCTTGGGGTGGAAATTATTTTACACAACATTAAATATAGATTTTGTTTAATATATAAATGAAATAAGTTTTGATTATGTTATACGAAACATTAAACAGAGCTTTCACTACATGCAGCCCGGACTTGGCTTGCATTATATGCAATCAAGACCTTCTTTGATAGAGTGAGTAGTATGCAATACCAAGTTTCACTAAAAAAGATATTATTATAATATTATTATGAACTAGCCGTTATGAATAGTAATACCCAGTTTCTAAAATTTAATAAATTTTATCTTTCAAAATGGACATTGTTTTTGGATTGAAAATATCGAAATTAGCCTAGGGTGAGTTTTTTGTATTTTTATGAAAACATTCAATTATTGATGAATAGTGAAAACAATAGGTTACTATTAAAAACAAACATTTTATTTAAATAATTATTTATCTTAATTAAATTTATTTTAGGTCAAAATTGATACATAATACTTATATAATATCAATTTAATTCATTTGAGTCATTTTATAATAATTGTAGATTTATAAAAAATTTATTGAAATTTTCAACGTCTATTACCCACCACCAAGGAGAATTTGAAAATCTAAATAAAACAAAATTTTACCACTTCTATGAGTGGAATTTCGAAAATCCGAGTGACACAGTTTATATCATGGAGTAAAATGTGGTCCAATAAGATAAAAATATTTTTTTTGAATAGTATCTTTTTACTTTTATTTACCACGGTTAAAAGTAAGTAGGGTAATTAAGGGTTAGAATGATATTATTATTACCCTAAAACATGTCCTAATTTTATTTGATAAGTTTAATTCGACCAAAAACAACCTTAGGAAGAAAATATTACCCTTTAGGTCCACTTGGATTTGATTAGGACAATTTTTATTATTCTATTTAAAGAAGTGTTAAAATAGTTAAAATCAAAGTTTAATAACTAAAACATCTTTAATATAAGGTTATACATAAGATAAATTCGACTATAAATATTAATTAGAAAGATAAAAAGATTTCCTACATAATGGTATTTTATTTATAATTTTTAGACATTATATAATTTAATTTGTTTATGATACAATAATGATAACGTGATTACCTTATTAATGAAATATTAACATAATTGATGTTATAAATACCCAAATAAATGTAATTTGAGACTTTTTATGAATTGAAATAATTTTATAGGTTAATATGACATGTTAATATTTATTTAATTAATTTTTTTGAACTAATCATGTGATTATGATTTTCACAAAAATCAATTACCATATAGTGTCAAAATTGAAATAAAATAGTGTTTAAAACAAATATTATATTATTAATTGTTATTATATTCCAAAAAAATCTAAGGTTCTTCCAAATGACTTAGATAAGGATATATAAATTATTAATGTACCACTTCTGGTTATTTTTGTCTTATATAGTAATTTTATTAACCATATAGAGTAAGAAAACAAGAAGACACGGTAAAAGATAAATTATTTATCTTAGAATTAAATATAAATGATAAGGTTAAAATAGTAGCCTAAACATGTCTAAAACCTATTGGTTGAGATTATTTCGACCCATACGAAATTTTGCTTCTAAAATAATCAATTTGGAACTATTATTAATTGAATATGACTTTATTATAAAATAATATTTTATGTTTTTCTAAGGTGCCCCTCTCCTCCCTTATAAAAGGGCACATTCTCCCTCTTCTCATTACACAATTTTGAGCCTTCGATCATGGACAAACCCTACCCATTTTCTTTATCCACTTACCTAGAAACATTAAGGAGGTTCTGGTATTCTCAAAAGACAAACTCTAGTTCCTTAATAGGAAGCTTAAAGGAGGTGCGTCGAAGAAGAGGTAATCTCTTCTACCGATTCTTTCAATTTTCTTTCTTCTTCAACTTCTTCTTATTTATTTGTTTCATAATTAATTAATAACATCAGTATCACTAATATACTGATATATTATTATAAACATGAAAAAACCATATTTCACCTTCTATCCATCCTACGGAAAACGAAATCACCGCGCGTGTCTACGTATGGAATACAGTCTCCACGCCGTTGTGTAATTTGTTTTTCCACCACCACCTTACTTGTATGGGTATAATGGTGTAAAGAAGAACTATATATGGTTATAATAAAATCATAATGATTCTGAGATATTATATCATCCACTCAAATTACATTCAATAATTATGGGAACGATATCATCGCTCGTGCGTACGTACGGATTACCGTCTCCACGACGCGATGAGATTCATTCTCTATGTCGACCATTCAAGAATGATTATAAAGTATATATAATGAATATTAATGAAATATATGACATTATAAAGATATTGGATTTATATATATATATATATATATATATATATATTTCATATACTAACTTCAATTCAAGTGAATAAGTAAAAGAAAACAGCCTTCATGCGTACGTATGACCTACCGTCTCCATAAATGGTGTATTTCATTTCATTTATATATTCATTATATATATATAATGAATATATATGATATATAAATCATGATTTACATTATGTATGTAATTAAATCATGATATTAGTAATAATAATATCAATAACAACAATTCCAAACACATATGATAAATAAAATGATTTTAAGCAAAATACTGCTTTGACATGGAATTTAAAAAAGAATGAGTAATATAAAGTCATAAGTGAAACATATATGATATCATAACAATTAATACGATTCTTTAATAATTCAATGAAATTATATAAATCATTTTAAATGAGGTTCAGATACGTATGAAGCATATCGGACATAAGGTAAGGGATAATTAATTCAATCTCATTCTTATCCGAGATTGTTTATTCGTAAGTATTTACAACGGTTATGTTTATTATCACTGTCCATATGTTCTCAAAATGTTTTCATAAAATTTTTAAATTTATTCCATGTAAGTTTAAAGTCATTTTTATGCTTTTTTACTTATAACACATCATATGGAAGGAATTTATCTTTTTTTACCATACGAGGTACTTTTTAACTTTTCTAGCAAAAGTATGAGAAGCTTGTTTTTTTAACTTATACATCATGAACAGATTTTTATGGTTTTATAAAGCCTTATTTTTATGAGTCTTAATTTAAAATGTTTCATTAATATTTTCATAAAAATACGTTTCTCTTAAAATTGCTTGCCATTTTGTGAAAAGAAAATGATTTTGAAGAAGAAAGGATATTTTCCTCAAGAATTCATTTCAAGTGTTTTATCAAAACCAATTTGCATCTAAGATGAAAATATTTAATCTGTGTATTTTTCAAGTATAAATTTTCTATGATTTAAATGGTTTCACTTTTATTATAATGAAATGATTTCCAATTGTTTTATATGGATTATGTGATGATGGGATGATATTTATGAAACCCATTTTATTCTTTGGGTTATGACAAATGTATTAAGTTTATTTTGTGGCACAAGTAAGAATGATTTCATTATGAGATGGGTGGTACCTATATTTCCCTCCAATGAATTAGGTAAAGATTTATATCTCATTAGATAGACATGACTGAAATGGTAAGTTAATATGGTTCAGTGATACATGACTGTAACGAGGAGTGAACTCAATTCAGAAAGGGACTTTGTCCACTAAGATGGTCTTGGAAGAAATGCCTTGGATAATATGGAAATCATATCATGTTTGTAATGGTTTTCCACAGTTACATGTTTTATTCCTATGCTATTTTATCGTGATTACTGTTTCATTATGATCTGTTCCTTATGTACATCCATGTTTTATGTTGTTGCTCAAGATTTTGATGTTTATACATTATGTTCATGTTTTTTAGTTAAAATGTATATGATTTGTATTATTTTCTCCATGATTACCCTTGCAGAGCATTTGAGCTCACCCTTTATATGTATTCTTTTCCCCAAGATTTAAGGAATGTTTTTAGGTAAGATAACAAAAGGGGAAGATATTTATGGGAGATGTTGAGGATCTTTCACCATGATTAGAAGATTATATTCTATGTTTCCAAAGAAACTAAACTATTACGGTCCTTGTGTGTCTTTTTTGTTATGTATTAAGTATTCCACAAAAGCAATGTAATGTCTATGTATGTCAGGTTTGGGGTCTCTACAATTGGTTTCAGAGGAAAGGTTTAGTTAACCTTTGGAAACTAGGATGAAAAAACATTAGAGAGATCCCTAGAGATATTTCTAAGGTATGTCTAGGGATGCCCCAATGGTTAAGTATAAGTATAGGTTATAGTCCTAGAAATACGGTAACATTCTTTGAAATAAACATAAGATGATAGATATTGAAGGTACTTTCCCTTTATTATCTTGTTTTCCCTGGAATGATTTTTTCCTCTCGCACTATTTTTTTTTGGGTTTTAGAAGACGGCTGGAACTCGAAGAAACTATGTTGATCAATGTAATGGAAAATTCAATGATTGAACTTCGGAACAAACCAATGCCATGGGAGTTGGAGTGAAAAATCTTATTGATATACTTACACAAGCTATGTATATTTCTGGACTTCCAAATGAGCAGAGAAGTGGACAATATTCTATTGAGTCTTTCATGAGGCAACGTCCAACTTCTTTCAGTGGGTCTTCTGATCCACTTGTTGCTGAACAATGGATCAGTATCGTTGAAAAGATATTTTTCATACCTCGCTATTCGGAACATGAAAAATTAATTATGGCTATTTATCGTTTACAAGGTGAAGCAGATCAATGGTGGACTCAAATTAGGAATACAAGACCCCAAGATGAAATTGAATCCATGGAATGGGATGAGTTCAAGAACTTGTTTTCCAGTAAGTACTTCCCTCATATTCTTCGAACAAATATGGAAAAATATTTTATTAAGCTTAAGCCGAAGGATGATGAATCTGTTGGAATATACATAACACATTTTTCAAGACTTACATGGTTGGATTTATCATCCAACCTGAAATTAAAGTTTATCGATTCTTTAGTGGCTTAAAACCAAGTCTTCAAAGGGAATTATCTATAAGAGACTTCAGATACTATGAACAAATTGTGAGTTGTGCTATCAAGGTAGAACTAGAAGTTGGTGTAACATATCCATATCATGGTTTTGACAAGAAACGAAAGATGGGGTTGAAGGAGAAATCTCAGAATAATTGTAAAAAGAAGATGAATGTTTCTTTATGCTCAAAGTGTGAAAATAAGCCTAGTGGATATTGTATTAAAGGGACTAGAAAATGTTTTAAGTGTGGAAAATAAAGTCATCGAGCAACTGAGTGTCGAAGTAATGGAAAAAGGGTTTCTAATGATGTCAATAAAGAAAAGACTGTAGAGAACACACCACCAACACTTTAATGCTTCAAGTGAAAGGAAATGGGGCATTATGATAATCAATTCCCTAATCCAAGGATTAATGATGATCGACGTGTGCAACCTCTTAAGGCATTGGAAAAAAGGGATGTCACATGCGATCACTATTGGTGATGTTGAGTACGACACCGATGTAGTGGAATGATTATGTGTTTATGTAACGGGATTCCAAAATAATGTTATAGAATCTAATTTATAGTACTGTAGAATATTAGAATATCTATGTATTAGTTTATTATGGTTTTCAATAATTATATGGTACTGGTTACCATCAAAATTAATTCTAATATTTTGGAAAGAAGATGATATGCACATAACGAAGGGATAAAGAGATAATGAAATGTTTGATAATATTAATGATCTTATATAAGGAAAAAGTGATATCATGGTTTGAGTATATAGAAATTTTGGGATTTTGGTATGTGGAAAGAGTTAACTTTTGACAGCATTCATGTTTTCACTAAGGTTCAATGGGTATTCATTATTCAAGAGAATACATGATTAAGGTATTCACATGTTTGGAATGTGACCAAAATGATATATCATATGTTATATTGGGGATAAATGATGGTATTCACATGCTTGTTTGATGACATTTCTAGTAATCGTTCCCTTTATACGATAAGATTGGACATAAGTATATTAGATAAGACTAAAGATTGGAATGTATTATATTGGACATAAGTTAGTATTGTTTAAGGATAGAATTTTTTTTGATATTATTGATGGGATGTTATAATATTGTATTTCTAGAAAAAAGAAAACCTGTAGGACGGGCGAAAACTCGTCGCGTCGGACAAGGCTATGGGAATTGAACCCACAACAGAAGTGTGACATGCCTTTATCGCCTACCACTAGCCTACAGGATGTCCCTAGTTAGTAGGAACTAGTTTAATTTTATTAGTCAGTATGATAGATGAAGTATAAGTCCATTTTTGGAATCATATACGATTAATCTCACAATAGATGGACTTATATATATTTAATAACTTATGATAACGTTTTTGTGATAGAAACTTTTGGGATGACTTATCATTCTATAACATGATCTGCTAACACTTCATGAATGAAAAATTCAGATTCATTTCTTTAAATAGAGATGAAGAAGAAATTGTTCCTGGAATGACCAATGATGATATTACACTGAAATGAGGTAAGTATTTATCCTTATGTAAAAGTTCATCAATGTAAGGGAAATGATCATGGAAACCAATAATGTTGTCCTTGTACTCACATATCTAATGAATCAGATGGTACCTTAGATCATCACAAATTTACGGTCTTGCGATTGTTTTCTTTTTCATAGCCATGTTCTATACCACTCTCCATCAGAACATGATGGTTATATTTCTCTTCCATATCCATATTTTCACCTATATACTCCTATGTGGGAACCCAAGTGATGAGTTACTTTGGGTATCCGTTTGGTTTCTAACATTCCTTTTTAAAATGATGATTTAGTATTCCTTTTTACAATGTGGGTTTCTATGAATGAAACTTTCAAGTAGTAAAAAATTTATAACCCCAATGAAGGGGATGCGAGGCCCTGGAAATCACTTTGGAATCTCAAAAGACAAACTCTAGTTCCTTAAGAGGAAGCTTAAAGGAGGTTCGTCGAAGAATATGTAATCTCTTCTACCGATTCTTTCAAGTTTATTTCACCTTCAACTTCTTCTCATTTATTTTTTTCATAATAAATTTATAACATAAGTATCAATCATATACTGATATTTTATTATAAACATGAAAAAACCCTATTTCACCTTCCATCCATCCTATGGAATACGATATCACCACGCATGCATACGTATGGAATACCATCCCCACGCCGTGGTGTAATCTGTTTTTCCACCACCACCTTACTTGGATGGTTATAATGGTGTATAGAATAACTATATATGGTTATTATAACATCATACTAATTCTAAGATATTATATCATCCACTCCAATTTTATTCAATAATTATGGGAAGGATATCATCGCTCGTGCGTATGTACGGATTACCGTCTCCATGACGCGATGAGATTCATTCTCCATGTCAACCATTCAAGAATGATTATAAAGTATATATTATGAGTAATAATGAAATATATGACATGATAAAGCTACTTTATTTATGAATATATATATATATGTCATCTACTTACATTAATTCAAGTCAATAAGAAAAAGAAAACAGTGTCCATGCGTACGTACGGCCTACCGTCTCCATAAACAGTGTATTTCATTTAAATTATCTATCTATTATATATATACCTAATATATATGATATATAAATAATTATTTACATTCTGGAAGTAATTAAATCATGATATAAGTAATAATAATATCAAGAACAACAAGTCCAAACACATACAATAAATAAAACTATTTTACCCAAAATGCTGCTTTAACATGGAATTTACAAAAGAATGGGTAATATAAAGACATAAGTGAACCATATATCATATCATAATAGTTAATACAATTCTGTAATAAGTCAATGACATTATTTAAATCATTATATAGGAGGTTTGGATACGTACGAAGCATATCGGACCTAAGGTAAGGGATAATTATTCCAATCTCATTCTTATCCGAGATTGTTTATTCGAAATATTTTCTGGGGTTATGTTTATTATCCATGTCCATATGTTCTCAAAATATTTTTGTAAAATGATTAATTTTCCTCCATGTATGTTTGAAGTCATTTTTACCCTTTTTTACTTTTACCACATCGTATAGAAGGAATCATTCTTTTGTTTACCATACGATGTACTTTTTGAATTTTCCGGCAAAAGTATGAGAATCATGTTTTTTTAACTTATACAGAATGAACAGATTTTTACGGTTTTATAAAGCCTTATTTTCATGAATCATAGTTTACAAGGTTTCATGAATATTTTCATAAAAATAAATTTCATTTAAAATTTCATGGCATTTTCTGGAAAGAAAATAATTTTGAAGAAGAAAGGATATTTTCCTCAAGAATTCATTCCAAATGTTTTTTCAAAACAATTTTCCATCTAAGATGACATTATTTCATATGTGTATGTTTCATGTATAATGTATCTATAATTTACATGGATTCTCTTTTCTTATGATGAAATGATGTCCATTTTTTTAATATGGATTATGTGATGATGGGATGATGTTTATGAAATCCATTTTATTATTTGGGTTGTGACGGATGTTTTAAGCTTATTTTGTGGCACAAGTAAGAATGATTTCATAATGAGATGGGTGGGACCTATATCTCCCACAAATTAAATGGGTAATGATTTATATCTCAAGAGATAGATATGGCTGAACGGTATGTTAATCCGGTTCAATGATACAAGACTGGAATGAGGAGTGAACTCAATTCAGAAAGGGACTGTGACCACTAAGATGGTCTTGGCAGCAATTCCTTGGCTACTATGGAAATCATATCATGTTCTTAATTGTTTTCCATAATTACATGATTTATTCCCATGCTATTTGATCATGATTAATGTTTCATTATGATCTATTCCTTACGTACTACCATTTTTTATGTCATTGCTCAATATTTTGATGTTTAAACATTATGTTCATGTTTTTTAGTTCAAATGTATATGATTTGTATTATTTTCTCCAAACATACCATTACTGAGCATTTGATCTCACCCTTTATATGTTTTCTTTTCCCTAGGATTTAAAGAATGGTTTTCGGTATGAAAACAAAAGGGGAAGATCTTTATGGGAGATGTTGATGATCTTTCACCGCGATTAGAAGATTATATTCTGAGTTTCCAAAGACACTAAACTATTACGGTCATTGTGTGTTTGTTTATGTTATGTATTAAGTATTCTGCAAAAAGTAATGTATTGTCTATGTACATCAGGTTTTGGGTCTCTACACTATTTATATCTTATTGCCTTATAGATTCCCCTAGGAATTGTGTTATGCCTAATTATTGATTTCCCAAAATGTATTGGAAGCATTTTTGTGGAATATAATATTTGTGCCAATTGTGTGACTTTATGAGGGACACTTCAACATCGAATGAAGCTGAATTGGTATGATCCTACGATTGAAATTGGAACCTGATGATTAAAAGTGACCATTTAATTATTATAATGTAGCTATTTTATTTATTGAGATATGTATTTAACCTGCACAAAACTATATTTTATTATCTATGTGACTGCCTTGGTGGTTCCCTATAGAGTTTTAATCCCACCAAACTCAAGTATCCATGAAACATGGGTACCCCAACATATGTCACTGATCACTGACTTTGGTTGGGAAGAGTAAATGGATTTGATCATTCATCTAGATTGTTGAGATGGAGTATTGATATGGATATGGTATGGATTGGGGAAATAGTTGATACAGATTTGTTTAATCATTTAGTAACTTTTAATATATGATATTAATAGTAGCACATTTATTTTATGCTTGAATGTTCATCAGTCAATATGCTTCCACAATTCATTTTTTATACTATGTTATGCTTATAAATTTTTCCCAATCAGATAGTTTTTAACTTTTGATATTATCTAATTTCTGTATATTATTACACACTATGATATGGGGTATAGTCTATACATAAAAAACACCCAAGACCCCTAATGTTAGTATGTAGCCTCATGTTTATGGGTTGGTTAACTAGAGGTGAGGTGGTGTCCCAAAATGGGGAATCCATCGAGTTGTCTCTGACCCTAGAAAAATAAAATAAGTATTAGAAGATTATTTGGTAACTAGTATCACTCATGTATTGAGATATTTTTGTTATTTTACTAACTATTTGTGGGGATTTTAGACATGTGATATAGGAATGAGTTAGGGTTTCTGATTGATCTCATACTAATGCATCATGAATACTTATTATAAAAATAAATCTTGTTTACCAGGGATATGGGATTAATATTATTGGTTTTTTATTTCATAGTTATATGATTTGACCTCATGTGACACAATGGGATTTTTAGGTTTATGATTTATTAGGATTTTTCTTTCATTCCCTATTTCATAAAGCGGTTTCCCATGCATCACATATGGCATGTAGGATACACATGATATAATATAGTGTTTTTGTGATTTATATCAATAATGATATGTTCTAAATATCTGACATGAGCACAAAAATTTATTTATATTTTTACTACGTAACTTATTTGTGGATTTCTAGTCAGCTGGACCACCATATATTATTTAAATTATATGACAGGTCTTGTGGATCTTATAGTAAAATTTTCACTAATAATGGTTTTCATTCCCTTTAGTAATGGATATTTAGAGAAATACTAGTGGGTCAAATTAGCTATTGATTCGTTGATATTAGTTTAACTAAGGAGAAACTTATTATTTTACTTACAGTTTCAACTGAAACCTATATGGTCTTTCCATATATATTTTTGGTAGTTATCTAATTAATCGTACCATATGACTATAATTACTCAGTACATATCATAATCAGGTGATTTAATTATCTATTTATATAAATATAGTTTTTACTATGATAGTCATGGGTATATTCTCATATGTCGATTCATGGTGAGAATTAGCACCCTAGTAGGTTGATGACTTATAATTTGATGAATTTCATATATGAGACCCTTGAGTCAGGTTTTTGGTAATGAGTTACTATAGAGCCCTAGACCCACATTCCCAAATCTGATTCTAAATTCATATACTTTTCAATAATGTATTGTATACCCATCCGTAATTACAATACCATATAAAAATTAATACAACAGTTACAATCCAAGAACCCATTATGCCTATTGTTTAGATAATCAAAAAAATTATTATCTAATAAATCCCAATTATTCTCCTCAAATTGAATTTTTTTCCAATATATAACTGACTACATTATCCATAATGAGTCTTAAACACCTCCCATAAATTCTACATATATGATAATGTTCTATGAAAATAATAGAAACTTTTTTGTTACATAACATGGGGAAATATAAACATATGAAGAGATGAGATAAAATTATTTGTAAGGGTAAACATAAGTGATACCATTAAATGATCTTAATTGATAATTTTATAATCATATTAGTATAAAAATTATAGATAAGAAAAAGATTCCCAAATGTTTTTGATCATAAAACATGATTCATGGAATAAGTATTTCTATGATATAATATTTGTATCAAAAGTGGGTATAAAAATGAGAAACAAACACGAGTTACTACTATAAGAGTAATTCCGTGTAATAATAAGAAAATGTTCCATAGACAAAATTTTTAAAAACCTAAAAATTAGAAAAAAATAATAGGTAACCATTATGATCAAATATAATAATTCCAACATTGTGTTACCAAATCCAATCATGTCTACATTATGACATATAATAAGATATAAATCAATAAACAATGAATTAGAGGGTGATGTAGGACCCCACCTTTCATCAACCATAAAAATGTGTTCCACATGAAATGACTGATTCATTATAGGGAGAAGATCAAAAATAAAAATAGTTTAATAGTTATTTCTAAGAGAGTAACATAAATTTGGTATTGAAAATCTATCAGTAATCATAACATGATGACCTGGGGAAATTCAATGGGTATCCAATGATATCATGTAAATATCTAGATAAATACTATTGAATTGTAGAAATGAAATATATTGTATTTATACCATTGATATAAATGTTAATATTTTTTATTAATTAATTTATCTAATATATATATATATATATATATTAATCTTACCAAACACCTATAATCAATATCTAAAAAATAAGGTTTTCAAAAAGGAAAGACATCATAAGAAAATCAAGCATACACAATGTAAATAATTAGTTAGGGAAAATAATAGAAAAATATTTTCTTTTATTGAAAAGGAAATTATATATTCCATCTATAAAAATATAGTGGAATGTTTCATTTAAAAAATATCCTTTATCAGGTATAATAAATACCAAAAGGTTGATGATATAGATGAAAAACATTATTTAGAGCGTTATGAAAAAAATGATTTGTAGATGAAAAATATCATTGATATTTTGAATTATAGAAAAAATTCAATATTTTATAAAAAATAGTAGAATATTTTAATCTAAAACCAATTAAATTAATAAAATACTTTTTTAAATTTAAAAAAGAAATGGAAATAAATATTCACAATGAAATCTTAATTGTGATTATTTTTTAAAAAATAGCCAATATAGAAAATGATAAAAGTATTTAATTTTAAAACATTTTGTAATAAAGAAATTTTCATTGAAAATGAAATTAGTTAATTTTTATAATAAATATATGTATATGAACAAAATTCAGAATCGAAGATAAAATATTATTTACAAATAATTCCTTTTTAATTGTATTAATATTTTTTTTCTAAAACTATATTATATAAAAATATTATAAAATCTCCCATTAAAAAGGTAAAGAGAGAACTAGTGTCATAATGTATAAATATAGGGGAATAAAATGTTTGTTATATGATAAATATAGACAATAAAAATTCCACATGTGGGTTATCTCATTTGATATGTCATTATTTTAAAACAAGGTTGGGAGAAAAAACCTTAGAACTCGAGTAACATTTAAATAAAAACCCTTAAAGAAGAAATGAATTAAAATTGAACAACCATGATCATGAAAAAATTATAATTAATGATATAATATATAAATATTTTAGTTAATACACCATGTCAAATAAATTATGTATCACAACATCAAATATATCTCTTATGATTGAAAATAGAGACAATTTACACATACATCTTTAGTAACCAATGAAAAGAAATTTATTTGAAGAAAGAAAATGATATGGATATAAAAACAAAATTATATAAATAAATATTGTAAAATAGATTCATTAGGTAGTAATTAGACTTTATTAAATATATTTTGGTGAAAAATAAAAAATAAGTCTCTTGAAATCAAATTTGACACAATAAACCACCTTACCTTATTTCCTTGAATAGTCGAGCATGCTATTACTTCATATTCAACAAATATAAATCTATTAATATTATATTATAGAAAAAATTAATATAAATTAAATTTTATATAATTCATTTTTTATCATTTTTTGGTATATATTAGATATTTATAACTTATTTTTATCATCGGGTGTTTGTAGCATTAATTGTTTCTCATGTGATTTAGGATAATGATTTTGGTAACCATTGTTTTATAACAAGTTAATTTTTTGAATATAAGTTCTGGTAATAAAATAGATAAATAATATTGATTTATAATTATATTATCTTATTCCATATGTTTTTAGTTATTTTTTGAGAATATGGAATTTGTTTCAGGTTATTTTGGTAGTCTTAGCAATCAGAGATGATATTTTTATAATATGTTAAATAATTATTATATGATTTACAGAACCACAACCCAATAATTATTATATTTTCGAATTATAATAATTTAGGAATTAAATTTTACATATTCAAACGAGATATAGTTTTATAAAATTGTTCTTGTAGGTGGTTAAACTATCTAAAATAGGAACAAACTATACTCTATGAAAACAATGTTTCTTTTGATATAATGTAATTATAATTTAAAAATAATGATATTATTTAGATGATATTATATTATTAAATCATATTTGATTATATTTTTTATATATAATGGAAATGATGATGAAAAATAAAATCATTATTTCATGAAGGCGGTAGTTTGCACGCGAACATTGTTAATGATATAGTTTCTCAAAACATTAGAGGGGATAAAGGATGATAATACTAATACCTTCAGAATTATAATTAAAATATATGTATAATATTTTTTCCCAAATACCATTATTAATACTATCCATGGGAGGTGGTGATGAAAAATAGAAGACGTCACATTGTGTATGTGGTAATCTGCCCATACGGACCATCGACCATCGTTTTATTCTAATTGGATGGGGAAAAAATAAATAATGGTTATTTTAAAAATATAAAAATGTTCATTATATTAACAATACTAATGTATTTAGACTATAAAAAATTTACGGTTGGGTAATAGAATACAATATGGAAAAAAATTATACAGAAGTGAGACACTTATCCACAAGATTTTAATACTATGTTGGAAAGATATTTGATTATGAAAGACTTTGGGAAATATTAAGGACCCAATGGATCAAAGAATGTGAGAGGGGGTTCTAGTAGAAGAATAAAATTTGAGTTTTAGGAAATAAATCAATTAGATAGAAGGGTCATGATGCGGTGGATTCACGTACATTTTATACGTGAAAATATGACATTTTTAATACCCATTGTTTAAAATAATTTCCTATAAAATTTCAATAATTAATATTACGAAAAGTGTTCTATAATAGAGTGGAGATATTACCTTGGCCAAAAATCATCCCGAAAACTCATTTTTTGGGAAACCGTGATTACTTTATCGCATCTTCCCTAGGTTTTTATCTTTCATTCTAATTAACTTTTTAGGATTATAATTAATTATTAACAATTGTAATTATTTTTAATGAAAAATTTAAATTTTAAACTAACAAATAATTTGGATATTTTAATTTATAATATGAAATTGATTTTACCAAATAAAATTTCTATGTATTATAAAAAAGTAATTATAGTATCGGCTCACATAATGTATAATACCTATTTTTAAGAAAAGTTTGTTTTGTGATTAAAACTTATTTGTGGGATAAAATTATCAAGATATTGATGTTCGAAGATATAAATTGTTTCATTATAAAGAAACAAATATTATTTGAATTTTAAATTAATCAAAAACCTAACATGAAAAAAATTATATTAAATTTATAAAAACTAAAATTTTTTTATAATGGAAAAATATTAGTCATGTTATGTAATGCTAAGAATTCATTTCATAATTTCAACATAATATTTTGAAATGAATAATATTTTATCTAAAATACATATTTTATTAATAAAAATGTTTCATGAATTTTAAATTTAATCAGATCTGATGATGATGTTGTAAAATTTATAGTCTTGGTAGGGATGATATTTTTCACTATTTAAGTAAAAAATAAATTATTTCAAAATTATTTCAAAAATGAAAAAAATTTAATTTTGAGATATTTAATTAAAATATGACATTTAATTTATAAAATTAAATCTCTTAAATTTATATAATCATCATTTAAAAAGAAATATAAATCATAAATATAAATAATTATATTAAAAAATATACTTTTTAAATAATATGTGGATTTAAAATTATTTGAAATAAATTCCTTAATTTAAATAATGATAATATATCATGTCATATATTGGGATATTATATGACATAATAATCAATATTTTAATAGAGATTATTTTAATTTATTAATGTTTTAGGATTCTTTTTGTTAAGTTTTGTCTGTGAAGCACATCATCAAACATAATTTTTACTTAAAGTAAAAGTAATATAGTAAAATCATGGGATGTTATAGTTGTTGTATGATATTTGAGACTTGAACCAAGAGGTGTTAATATGTTGTGGTCATCAATGTGGGATGTGGTTTATGATCTTGGTTGGATAGTCTGGTGAACTTGCTTTGTCTCAAGATGTGGGTGAGCTGAGTGAGATAATAAAGGGAAAACCAAAAGAAGGCTTATCCTAGGCTTGTGAATAAATTAATATATAGAAGTCAAGGAAATTAATTGGATTTATTATATTAGTTCACATGAATTTCTACTAGGTAAGGTGTGATGAAATATGTGTTCTTTTAAGTTTCATAACACAAAACACATATAATGATTTTGGTATCGAGGTTGGGTTTGAGGGAAGGACTGATTGAGTGCATAAACCTGTTGATTCTGTGTATGATTCAATAGTATAGTGAGAGTATGGGTAGAATATTGGATGTTGTAAATGCATTCAGATGGTGTCTAATCATGTATAAGAACATTTTATTGAACAAATTACTGATTTTAAAAACTTTTTGAGGGTGATATGGTTAGATGGTATTGAAACTCAAATGGAGAATAATAAATGGTTTTTTCATGTGATCTTGGGAAAGATGATATATGAATCGTGGTATCATGATTTTAGTTTTATTATTGGGTGGTACGTGATCTTTCACCAATTGTTTTAATAATAAATTTAGGAAGATGTGTTTATTACAAGTGTTATATTATTAGTTATAGATTAATAAGAATCTATGTGTGAGATGAGAGAAAATGGATTCAATAAAGTGTTTGTGGGAATACAGGTTCATTGTTTTTGTCGATAATTAGAAATGTATTTATAGTGAGTGGTGACATAGGTGGTGGATTAGAGTATAGAGGTATGGTCGGTCTGAGAAGAAACATTATAGAAGCATCAGGGGTGGAGGTGGATAAGTGTGGATGAGGAGAAGTGACACACATGTTAATGATGGAACCCATTGAGCTTTTCCATCATGGGTATTATGAGTAATAATGAATGGTTGGGAGCAATGTTATGGTCATTGGATGGTTTGACCATTTTTTAAATGGAATTTATGTGTATAGTAATGATGATGTTCCTAGTATTTCGGAATGGCTAGTGATTAATGCATCATGCTATCACTATAGTGTGGGTGGTATGGCTAAATACATCGATTATGTTTGGTGATGGATATATCATGGGACTTTGAGGTTTATCCATTATGTTATAAGGCCTTTTTAGGTTGGTGTAATGGTTTTTAGATAGTTGATTATGAATTTGGATAATGGTTATGTAAACAAATAATAATTTACAAGGATTCATTCTAAATTTATAGGTGTGGAATTGAGGCATGTTTCTTAGAAGAAGTCTGAATATTGGCATCAGACTCAGAATGAATTTGATTAAATATTAGGATGCTTCTAATTTGAGATTAACTATTTATTAGTTTATAAGGTGGTATTTGATGCTATGGGTTGGTGATATGATCTTTGAAATACACTATAAGCAAGGATAATGATTGGGTGTGGGAGTTGGATGATCTTCAAATTCCTTTGAGGGTTTAGGAATAATGATGAAGTGATGAGATAATTAAATGATGGAAGAAACCAAGTGTTTCTAGAAAGAGTCATATTAAAGTGGTATGAATAGTGTTTATGTATGTATTGGGATGCAGTGGGTTGGATATCACATCAGGTACATTTTTTATACATGATTGACATGTTCCATGAATTGGTTGGGGTTTTTTTAGAATTTATGGTGTATCCATGTATTGTGTATCAAAAGTTTAAACTCATGAAATATAATTTTAAATCATAGATTATTAGTGGTACCATATTACGATAGGTGTTTCTATGTATGATTGAATGTAGTGAGATATAAACCATGAAAATTATGGGTTTTGATTGTTGTAATTTAGATTGTCTAACCAATGATATATTCTAATTGTGGGTAGAACCATGGTTAGAATAATATCTATTTTTCTATATATTATGGTGGGGAGTTCACTTATCACAATAATGAATTGATTGACGAAAAATATGTGTTTGATGATAGATGGGTGTGATTGAATGTCATTGTAGTTCTTAGATTATGGTGAAAAGAAGTGGTTCAAGTCTTGATTAATATTACACATCATATACAGTGTTTTATAGAGGAAACTTGATTCTCATTCCATAGTAGAAAATGTTGATCTAGTTATTATTTCATGACCAGGGTTGGTTAGAATATTTTCTTGAATGGCCAAAAATACATCTTAGGTATGTGATGTGTTATAATAGAGAGAATGTAAAATGACATGTTTGTACAGGTTATTAATTTAGGTAAAATAGAATTTTTTGGTCCGATGATGGGTTGGTTCAAAAGTTCTGGTTCAAATTAGAAATTAAAGAGTCTCAATTTCATTTAATGATGGTTTTAGATGTGGTTTCAGACAGAGTTGGTGATATGAGTGCTCAGGTAGACATTGGATAAGGTTCGGGGTGTCTAGAGAATAGAAATATAACTATTATAGCTAATCACATATGAACAGAAGGGTTCATCATGAATAACATTCTCTAATGGGTAGAAATATTTTCTTTGAGGATTACATGATGTAAACTATAGTAAACATAATGAATGTGTCTTTATGAGGGATGCTTCATACCATTAGTTGATTGGGTAGTGGAGGTTTCATTACGTGGACCTCATGTTCAAAACACAAATGTTTTTTGGTATTTTATTTTAGTAAGGGGAAAATCCATATTATTCATGTCATTTTACAACAATTTTTTTTTTCAAACCAAGGGTATTGAGAATCAATGTTTTGGCTCATGATGCTCGCCCTTTCCTCTCCTTCAACTCCCATTTTCATGAGGTTATTTTTATATAGAATCCATAGTGATATAAGGCATGTGAATCCTCTTATTATTTCATTATTCTTATTTCTTTGATGTACATTGATTACATTAAATTTTAATGAGTGGTTGGAAATAATTACCACAAAATCATTGTGAAATTTTTAATCTCGATGAGGATTTAACTTATCTTTCTTCTAGAATTTCCAATGGTGGTGACTATAAGTTGGTTCTTACCATTTCATTTAAGGAACATTTCTAAATTATTTTTCCTATGGTTTTGTATGAAATTAAATTATTTTCCTAATTGAATCAGTGTTGGGTGTTAGGTATTTTTCCTATATTGATGTTGATGATTTATTGTAGAACTTCTATTAGTGGTTTGTCAAGGATTCTATGAGCAGATGTCACTCAATAATATTTTAGTCTTTATCCCCATTTAAATTTTATAGTTTTATTTATTATAATTTATTATAATTTATTATTAATTGACCCTTTTATTGAGTTAGGTCCTAAGGTGTATAGATTATGGAAAATGTATCATGGAAAATAAGGACAGAGCTATCATGATTTGATTTTGAAAGGAGGAGGATTTAAATAAGTTAGTTGGTCTTTATGCATTTGAACTATAGTATTTTTTTAATATTTTAGGTGAATTGTAGTATGGATGGCCTCACCACTGTGGTGGTTGGACAATTTTAAATTTAGAAAAAATTAATTAATTAATTTACTTTGGACCGACTATCTAAAGTTGCAAGGCCACAGTGTACATTGTGTAGTAGATAGATGAATCGTCTACCAATAGACTATAAATGTATTCCCTGTGATATATAAATCTTATAGTGGTGAGTCTTAATTAAATTGAACATAGAATCCTAAGTGTTTAGTACCCAATGATACCTCTAGGTAGATGTGAGTGGTGGATTGAGATGGATGGGTGAGGGATTGACCATCTAAGAACTGTAATATTCCATAGGGTCCATGGTAAAGTTGGAAAGAGTAAGGGTAATTGACCCTTCAACACTGAGTTGTGATTACATGGGTGGGAAGACCCTATAGGTATCAATAGAATGTTTTTTATATATCCAAACCAAGGTTTGATTGGGAATGGAATGGTATCAAATCCATTTCTCTTTTGTAACTTACTAACAAGGAAAATTAGTCCAAAATTTGGTTCTTTTGTTGTCGAGGGGTATTATTCCCCCTAAGTGTTGGTGTTTACCTGAGATATGAGGAAGATTACTAGGAACCCATGTGATCTTTCCATGAATAATGTGACCTAGGGGACCCCAGTGGGTGACCTGTTGATATAATGACCCTTTAAAAGTTTTTCAAAAATTGTCATGACTGATTGTAGGTGTAAACATATAATTAGATTCAATGATGTGTATATTGATGATGGAACAACTTAGGTGGAAAATAATAGAGGTCAAAATGTGTATGAGTTACATGGGATTCCATGGACATGATCTCTAGATCTAACTTCATGCCTAATGACTTGTGAATTACCTAGGTAAATTTCTATTGGACTACGTTATTATGTCAATTGATAGATAATTCTTTCATAAATACTCATAGATTTTTTTTTTGGTTCTATTAATTATTATTTTTTTGGTATATATCCATCATGTTTATATTTTATTCAGGAAATACATTATGATCTCAACACATTAGTCATCATAGAATACCTTTGGCAATACCCTTAGATTCATCCTTTGGGTTGATATTATTTCCTTGGACATGATCCATGGAATTGGAAATAGTTCCAATTAATATAATATTATTAGAATGTTCCCTTATTAATCATATTATGGAAGTTAGTTTATGTCTTAGGATCCCTAAGAATCATATTTATTCCTAGTACTATCAGAATCGTTTTGTAACATTCTCATAGACACTCTAAAACTAGCTAAACGAGGTTTGTTTGATCTCTAGTTTACAGTTAGAATTCACGAATCAATAATGATTATTTCTTTTTTTCGTCCATAGTTATTTATTTATCTTGTTGATTATGTAGCATGCACATACACTACCTTTGATGGTTATGTGTGAGACTACATTAGTTGTTCCATATCGAGTTATACCCACACCCTTCTCAGTCAACCATGACACTTAGGTACCTAGGAAGACATCACAGATCACAGGTTCAGGTCAGGCATACTCCCATGGTTGGGTCATTAGGCTGGATAATAGGGACAATTCCAAGAGATATAATATTCATTTATTAGAGATTAAGAGGAGGTTGATTTATTTAATATTTTAATTATATTCTATATGTGATTGGCTCTATGGGTATTTAATTTTATGTTTTTATGACCATGATTCGGTATGCCCCCACATTTGATTTTTTATAAATTATTATGTTTAGGGATTACATGTTCTATTACTATTTATTTATATATATATTATCTTGTAATTGTATGTTACTATTGAATTTAATGTGATGGTATAGTCTCCCCATAACCACACCCTAAACCCCCACTACTTGTAAGTATCCTCTAATATAAAGGCGGTTCTTGAGGTTACGTGGTGATCTAGGCTAGGGAACCAATCATGTAGAATATTTCATGGGAATGTTATAGAAACAAATTCAAAATGAGTATAAAATAAAATAGTTGCACTATATTTATCATCCAAACTAATTTAAAATAGGAAAAACAACATTTTACATTTCCATGTAGAGTAATATTCCTCTTACATATTAGTAATCCAATAATCGTTCAGTACATTTATGTTTTCTATTTTTAATGATAGATATTTATAATGAAAAACTTCTTACATAGAGTAACATAGTTTCACTAAATTCCAAATATAATATCATTATACAATGAAAATTTGTTGTAATACAACATGAAAATTATGTTCCATATCAGTGGTAAATCACTAATAAGTAGAGGGAATAAATTAGTTATTTCGGTTGTTTTTTAAATTTTCTATAGAAATTACCTTTTCAACATATTAATTCCATTGATTTAATCACTATAAACCAATCCCAATCACACACACATAAGGCAGAATATATTTTTTTCAACGTTAATGACTTAAAATAAGTTGATAGTAATTGATATGATTTGAATTCACTCGAGATAATAAAATCCACTAGTTAAATCTTGTGGATTACAATGAGAAGACTTTATACCATACACAAGACATATAAATATATCTAGAACATGGTAATTTCTAACATTCAAACAATAATATAGAGTAAATTTTAAAAATAAAAAATATGTTTTTTTCTTAAATATAATTCTATCAAGTTATTGTTAGGAATTTTCTTCCTTTTATTCTTCTATTTGAATAGTTATAAGTCTCTTATCCTTCATATGTTACTCTGATAATTATTTTATAATATTCTAATTTAAATGGTAGAAACAGTGAATATATATTCCATCAAACAAAAGATAACTTCAAATTTGTATTTCAATATGAAATTTGAATATTCAAACAAATAACTTTTTGCATATTCCATTTTTTTTGGATTCCCCTTTAGTAACTAAAATCATAAATGTTATAATAGAATGATTGTACTATTTGTACAGTGATGGACCTATTATCCAAAGGATGTACATGACCCAAAATCTTACTCATAATTCTGATTCAAAAAACATTGACATTACATGTCCGAGTCGATACCTATAATTTTGTACCAATTTCAACCCTTCAAAACATAAAAAATCAAAAGGAAATATGGGATCTATTACATACCACAAGACCATTTAGGTTTAGAGTTTTGGATAATTATTAAAAACTATTATAAAGTGGAAACATCCACCCAATAACCCTTTTTCCCCTAATATAAAAAAATTAAAATGAAAAATGTTTTATTTATATAAAAAATCATTTGGAATTTCATCATTACTTGTTCATTGTTCGCACACATTTGTAAACACTGTGCATAATTTTTTTAAATGGGATGATCACAAAAATATCAGTATGGGACATAAAAGAATTTAATATTTTATTCAAGTAAAATCATGATAACCCCTAAAATATTAAACATTATTATAATATTCGTTGAGTGTATTAAATAAATCAAAACCTCATAAAAACACATATTTTTCCTCAAAGAAAACCATAATAATCCATCACATGTAAAAAATAAACAATTTTCGTAAATATAATGTATTACATTCATAAATAAGGTCGAACATGTATCATAAATAACTAAATCCAAATTAAATCCATATGAGAATCCTCATAGTTAACTACCTCCGTATTTACATTATAGATAAGAAACATTACCCAATGAATTGGAGATCTATAATACGGATGAACCATCATATAAGTTGTATTGTAATCACCCATGTTATAAGAATTAACGAGAACACGCATCATAATCAATAATTCTCAAGTAACTTACCAGGAATGAATCATTTTTTATGCCTGACCTTTTTAAAATTAAACTCTTAAGAACTATTTTAAACCCATATGAGAAAAATCAGATATCAAAATACCCATTTATTTTAAAAACACATTATCAAAACTAAAATTACAAAAAAATAGTAATTTTAAGAAAAAAAATATTATTTTAAGGGACAAAAAATCAAATAATTCTTCTGGTGGTGATAAAATCACATGATTTCATATATGTTAAAATAGATAATTCTTGTTTTTTTGTAAATAAAGTCCAAATCTTCCATATAAAATATGTAAAATGATTCTTTTTTAAAGCCTCTAAAAGAGAGTAAAAATAGAAATAAAATTTACATTATAATTCATTTATTTACATCAAAATACATCCATAAAATAATTAAAAAATATGGACATGGAATAAAAGGGTCTAAAAAATAAATCTTTAATACATTTATAATGTGGTTTTTAAAATAACGTGTCATTGTCCACTAGTTATAAACAAACCATACATTGTTTATTATCCTGAATTATAAACATTAGATAATTATTTAGAATCTTAATAAACTTTTTAAGATTAAAATTAATTTTACATTAATTATTTCCATGTTATATTCAATTACATAATCTCTTAAATTCATGTCTTACGATTTGATTATTTTTAGCGCCTACATCCAAAATAACATTGGTAGGCTAACTGTGGTAAAATATATCATTCATATATAATATATAAAATAAAAATAATAACATAATTAACATATTTTTACATTAATTATACTTTTAAACCCAATCATGAATGATGGTTACAATAAATGAACCATGACTGAATCATAGAGTTGATAAGTCATACTTACGCATGAGTAATGCATCAATTTTTAAATGAACATCCTAGATAGAAGGTAATAATTATATAAATTTAAATATGATGATTATATCATAACTAATAAAATTAAATATAATTATATATATTTTTCATGTGATGTGGTTATGAAAGGTGAATCATATAGTTTTTGGAGGTGGAAATCTATTTGTTCACACGAATTATGTTATCATTTTTAATTGATAGAAAGGTAATAAGATATATGATATATTATTTTATAGAATGATAATTATTTCACTAATATAATATAAATACATTAAATAAATCATTATCACTTACCTTGGGAGGTGGTGATGGAAAATTAATTACATCAGTTCATGTGGTGGTAGTCTACTGTTCATACAGACAAGAGTTTCACATCCCATTTGGTGTAAGAAAACATGGATATAAGTTTTTCCATTATAAAAATATATATAATTATATTTATAATACTTTTTTAATTATTTCACAACTAATTAAGAATGTTTAAATCATATAGAATAATAAATAATACGGAATCATTCAATTAAAATATATACCTCTTCTTTAGACAACCCCATTTTCTTTACACCATAATCCCTCCAAACATGATATTATTCAGGTTGGAACCATGGTCGTTCTATAAATGAATTGGAGTATGGTTTTTTTTTTCAATCCTCAGTGGAAGTTCATAATGTGTGCCAGCAAAGTTATCATACAGAATGAGCAGATAATAGTATTAAAGGTGGCACTATTTTCCGATGTTTGCAAATTTTTTGTTATGAAAATCGACAAATGGAGAAAAGTTGTTTTCGAAAGGAGACATGTGCAACATTTTCTTAAAAGATAATAAAATTATTCTCCATATGTTTTTCAATATCAGAACATGATGATATGGAAAAGGGAGAAGGGTGGCTAGGTTTTATGTTTGGTCGCACAAGTGACTTACGTGGCAGAGACTTGCGCGCTGAAACATGCACGCCAAGGGAAGACTTACACACCATCGCGCAGGGTATACAAATGCCTATAAATATAGGTCAAACCCTCCTCATTTGGGAAGAAGTTTAGACATAGAGAAAATCATATCTCCCGTTGTTCATGTGTAGTAGTCGTACAAGTGGTTGCTGGTCGCCCATGTAGAAGTTGCGCGACAGTTGATTGCTGCACGTCTAAGGCTGTTTGGGTGATGAAGGAGGTGAGTCACCCATTATTGGAGTTGGCGAAGGAGGTGTCGCGCATGTGGTTTGGTGACACTTGTGTTAAAGGATTTGAAGAAGTGCGACATTTGACAATTGCGCGCCAAAACCGGTTTGGGTGCAAAAGAGTGTGAGTCACGCAAGGTTGATGTTGAAAAAGAAAGTTTCGCGTAAGCAGTATAGGTGAACTTGCGCACCGTATTTAAAACATGCACACCATCTTGGAGAGTCACACCATGTGTGGATTGAATCTCGCCAATATTTTTGGGGCTACATGAAAGCTGGATGTTTCACTGATACCTTTGGTGCAATGTGAGTTTAGTCTACGGGTGGAAGTTTTACATCAAAAGAGCATCTACATACAATAAAAGATGTATTAAATAGCGATGATGAAGAATCCTTCACGTCTATAAACTGAGTGGGACATTACCAAAGGCAGTGAGCTATGGGGAGACAACGAGAGTTACATGGGGGACGCAATTGGATATCCCTGAATAGTTGTAAAGGTAGTGAGCCTAAGACAGAGTGACTATTCCCAAACCGTTGTAATCCACAATGAGTGAAGAATAGTGAAATTTGGTACTACCGAGAACCTTTTGGTGTATTCTCCTTGGACGTAGCCCTTAGGGGCGAAAAAAGTAAAAATTGATGTGTCATATATTTACATGTGAATGTTCTATTTGTTCTCATATCCATCATATAGGTTAAAGTAGTGTCTAAAAACGTGGGAACAAGATCTGTCAGTTTAAAAGAAAAAGTTGACACCCTGATTCACCCCTCCCCTCTCAGGGTATCCCAGGGTCCTTCAATTTCAACACTAAAAAATATATGATATGGTTAAGGATGTTGGGAAGGGATTTTTTCCTATATTTTATGAAATATAGTTCTCAAAAGTTGTTATGAAGATAATATAGGAGGTGAGGGGAGGGGTAGTTTTTGAATTAAATAAAGTATTAAACTAATATAAATCACTTTTCATTGAAAATGTATCACATATTATATAATTAAAATATAATATTATTATTTGTTGAAATCATCTAATAAAATCCAATTTTAAAATGTTTTCATTGTTTTTTCACCCTTTTCTCATTGTTTCAACCACCTGTTATCCCTTTTGAAAATTAACATGATATTAGTGTTTTTTACTCTTTATGTGTCATGAAAGATACAATAAAATAAATAATTACACATAAATACACAATTAATGATATTTTATACCACATATAACTAACCATTGTTAATATAGTATTATAAATAATTTTAAATCATTTAATAGAATATTGTTTGTTATAAAATATCATTAACGACTATTTTGGAAGAAAATGAAATATTATAATATAATATGTGTTTAACTCTTTTAAAAGAGTTATAAAATGAAACTTATTAAAAAAATAAAGAATACATGGTATTAATATATTCATACTATAATGTTTTTATAGGTTTAGATATAATTTTAAACTGTATACTTTAGTTTTACCTCTTTGATAACAAATTTTAACCTTAACTGTGGTAATAAATTTATTAATAATAACGGGTTATTATTTTAATCATAATATAAAATTTGGATGTAACATGGATGAGGAATGATATTTTAGACAAATTTTCATCCTAATTTTCAACTTTTATGATTTTTCTAATTTTTAAAAATATTTATGAAATAATATTTATCAAAACATATCATTATTATCATTTTGACGTTATTCAATTGATTTGACATTGAAAACCTCATCACAAAATCAAATTTATAATATTATCCTTTAAAAAATTAATAAATGATATATTTATATATATAATTTTCATTTCACTAAAACCAAGACAAAAAAACGTAGTTTTATAGTTTTTGAAAACAATTTACCTGATTTTTCTACTACATGCACAAGTACTATATTAGTGTTTCATAATAATTTTAGGTAATAATTTCATAAATAAAATTTAAAAATAAATTACCATGATAAAAAAATATCATTTATATTTTATATAACCATTTATAACAGAAATTAAGTTGTTTTTATCCTTATTACAAAATTTAATATATATTAAGAGCACGCGAGTAATATTTTTTGCTTTATCATTATTTAAAATACTTTTGATGTCTTTCCAATCCATAATGACCCAAAATATTCATAAATTTGAATCATATATTTTTATTTTATTAATCCACTATCATAATATATTAAAGATAATTCATACGGTAATTTTTAATCCTGATCATATTATATTTTTCCATAATACATGATATAAACTTACCGAGGCCACAAATATTAACTTCGGTTACTATTCATAATGATTAAAAGCTAAAGGTACCTATTTAAAAAATATGGACCTATTTATTCAAAATATATAGTTAATTTTTTAATATTAATTATTAAATGGTGGTAAAAATTAAGTTATGATTAATATATAAAATGTAATGAAAATAGTTTTTGGAAAAATGTGTTTTTCATTTAGAAATGTTATTTTACCAAAATCATAAATGAAGGTTATTAAAATTTAATTAATTATATTATTTATAACTAAATAATACTTATTTAACTTTGAAAATAAATTCAAATCAAATTGGGACTTTTAGATTACATTATTTAACGAAAATAAATTATAGTTTAGCCATAAATCTGTGTTTCTAACTATTCAATAAAAAATTAATCCTTCCAAAAAATAAAAATATCAGAATATTATTAATTTGATATTATTATTTCAAAAAATATAACATTTTAATATAATTAAATTTCTAAAATTACCATAATTTTATTATATTTTTTTCTAAAAAATTTAATAAAAACCAATTTTTTGAGAAAACATATTTTTGATGCATAAAATATATTTACTAGAAATTTAGTTATTATTTCCTTATAATTAATCAATACATTTTATTGAGTTTAAAATTTATTTATATTTCATAATTTGGTTATTCAGATTCATACATACTAATTCAACAACGAGGTTATAATGGTCACATGTAACCAGACGACCAGGAGGGAGGCACACCTCCTCCTACAAAATTTATTAACACGTAAAGGCATCAGAAGAAAGATTACAAGGTGGAATTGAAAATATGGGTTTACACATCACTATGTGCATCTGCATCAAACAAACCATGAAAAAAATCCAAAGAAAAAAAATTATTAGGCAGAGGAGACATCCCTAATAACACTTTTTAATAGAGCATTAGCAACGCTATTGGCCTCATGATTGATATCTATCACAACAATAAATAGCTAATCCAAAATCATTAAACACTCAATATATGAATGTATAATACAACATGGAATTGTTTTGGATCAATTTCAAAGAATATAAAATGCCACAAAAGAATCAAAATCAATCCAAATATCTCTCCATCCATTCTAAATTCCATAATTTATGGCTTTGATCATAACCCAAAGTTCATCTTCAATCACATAATCATTCCCAATGAAATGATAAAAATGGCCCTTAACGAATCCCCAATGCATGCAAGAAGATTCCACCATAACCCGAGAGTCCTAGTGCACCTAGTGCCTCCCCATCAACATTTACATTCAACTAATTAGATAGTGGAGGTATCTATCGGTTGAACTTAGCAATGAGCGGATTTTTATAATATCCAACAACACCAAGGGATACCAAAATCATCAGATTATAACAACTATATTTCATAACGTCAGTGTCGAGTTTTTCTGAAACCATTGTGCCCTGATGTAACTCCCAAATACCATCGTGCATAATGAGGGTTTTATTTACAAAATCATTCACATTTATTACCTTCAATATAAAAGAAATCAGTAATGGTCATGTAGAATAAATTTTCACCTGAACTTGTTGGTTGAAACCTGTAGTTTGAATTGAAACCATAAGTCAATAAAATCAATCTAAATTTAAGGATCAACCAAAAAGAGTCGACATATAATTCTTTAACCTACAAGACAATTGAAAAGAAACAAAAATATTATTAATGGATTCATTCGCATTGAAGTAAAGGTAGAAAAGTGGGGAAAGGATGAATCTTTCTCATTAAAGAATCCAGTACAAAGGAAAAATGTTTTTCTAGAATCTCTGAAAAATGATAAAGGTTTCATGTGGTATATGAAAACTTCATTAAGTAAAAAACCATGTAAGAGAAACAAAAGAGGTAGCACAATTATGTCGATAATATTCCATTGTACTGAACATCCCATTCAAGCTGGGTTTCCAGATAAGAGTATCCAAATCAGTGTAATAATGTCTATAAAATTCCTGTTTAATATGATCTAGAAGAAGTGCATGAGCATTATAGTTACAATGAAAATCAGAAATTGAAAGATCCTTCATGGATGGAGGATCATACACAACATCAGAAATAGGTATCAATAGCCAGTTTCTCCTCCAATGGTAAAGAGGAGAGTACTTGTATACAATCAATTTTGAATATGGAACCAAATTAGTATAAGCATTCCTTATAGATGTCCATGTTAAGAAGGAAAGTTACATACAGTACATGTTTAACAATTTTAACCCAAATATACTTTGTAATAATTCTAGAGAACGATCATTGGAAAGTATAAGATTCCACGTGATTTTCTTGAATAAGGCATCATTGAAAACTATACAATCCTTTATTCCTATAACAACCATGTCAACTAGTTTATTTATTTCACTCCATGAAATTATTATAATATTCCTCTCATTGATATAACTAGTCTAGATAGAGTTTCTAGTTAAATTCTGCATCTTTTTAAAGAAGATACCTAGGCCACTGATATAAAGAGAAGACATAAACTAACATATATGTGACCACAAAATTCACAAGATATACCCTTCCTACATGAGATATTCATTTATATTTCCATGAAACCATTTGATCCATAATTTTTTCACAAATATTCTCCATGTAACATCTATTAAATATTCCCTAGAATAATGGTACCCCCAGATAGGTAAAATTAAATGATCCTCTTCGAACCTCAAGTTTCCTTGCCACCCTATTTTTTCTGGATATAATAACACCCACTCAAGAAATAACAAATGATGATTCATAATTATCCACTTGTCAATCCACTTTTTCATAATGCTTAAAGGAATATTTGATATATAGAATAGTTCCTCCTTTGGCTTTCATAAATAAGAGTATATCATCTTGATACAAACGGCATGATGGAGCAAAGAGATCCCTACCAACATTCATTTATTGATAATTCCCATCCAATACAAGATCACAAAGGCATGTACTCATGTAGTCCTTAGAAATAGAAAATTGTAAACGAGATATGGTATTCCCTTCCCACACCCCTCTATAGGAATGAAATAATCCTCAGGGATACACATCTTTAATATGCTCAAAATTTTGTGTTGCATGCACAATTGATCATAGTGTTATTTTATAATCTTGTGGTTTTTATGATATCTAAAATTTAACAAATTGAGAAATCATAATTTTAACATTATATTGGTAATCAAGGTATTACTATTTGAAAATTATTTTATTTAAAACCATTATCATAATATGGGATAATAAAACATCCTCTTAAAAAGAGGGAATGAAATATTTGAAGGTCATGGAGAATAAAACATAATATATTTCCAAATAGTTGATCATTTGTAGTATATGGAAATATAGTCCATGAGTAAAAATTAATGTCTAATTTATGATAAACAGTGATAGAGTAGAACATTGATCACAAGAAAGTGGATTATTATGAGAATGTTAATGACCAAAAAATCATAATCATTTCAGGGGGAAAAGATCATAGATTTATCATAAATAAACCTAATCGTATTTTGTTCATGATCCCTCTTTATAAATTCGAGTAATTACATTTCTATCTAGACTAAGAACATAAGAAAATAAACTTATTTCTGATGTATAATTTCATTTTTCTATAAATTTCCACTATAATATCAACTTTGTCTACCAATGATTAGTTATAAATATGAATGTTTCATGCCTAAAGTACTAAAATCAATTTTTAATTTATCACATAACTTAAAAAATTATAACAAACTATTCCTCCTCTTTTAATACATTAATAAAAATGAAAATGTTTATCACAAGGTATGGTAATTTTCAAAATGAAAAAACATTATTTTGAGGAATTAAAGTATTATTATCTAAAGATTAAATAATAACACAAAATGGTCAACATATATCATTTTTTAAATAACTAACCATAAAATTATTTAAAATCTTGAAAAACAAGATTAATCCCAAAAAATAAAAACGATTTGACCACATATTATTCTATAATTAATTTTTATTTTATCTCTAATAACAATTAGTCACTTATAAAGTCATATAAAAAAATTTATATTCAATAAACATTCAAACTCAATGATTTTCTAATCATTTCCATAAATACTTTTAGTCAGCATAAATCCACATTAAAATCATATATGCATCTAAATGATAACTAACCCATTATTCCAATATAAAATCACATTTATCAATAATTACTTCAATTTTTTTAATCATATAATGTTCCCAAAATGTTGAACATCATAAAAAATAACAGTAATCACTTAGCTACTAAATCGCATTTCATTACCATTATTAACTATATGATAAATCATATGTTCCTAAAATGTTATAAACCTTTTTTCTAATTAACCATAACCACCTCAACATTTAAAAATTTATTAACATCGTTGGTTATCTCTATACTTTAGGCTCACAAACCCAAAAACATAAGAGTATTATTATGAAATAATTCTTCATGTCAAACCTAAGGGTAAAATATACCACAACGCAATAAAGGGGCTCCCAAAATACAATTAATCATCACAATATCTAATCACGAAAAACATCAAAAGTGGTTTCTAGGAGTTTGAACATATAATAATCCTTAAACATATAACTCTGTGAAAGTATCCATAACTTTTAATATATCCTCACATGAAAACACCCTAATGTACAATGTTATCTATGATTTGTGCGGATGTAAATTATAATATCCCCAAACCCACACTCTAGAATATGGTGCTAAAAAATTAAACAGTGCATTTCGGGCTTGGTACTAATAAACATAACCCAATTTCAACCCTTCAAAACATATTTCATTAATAATAAAGAGGGGATAACTTATATATCCATTGACCTTTTATATTTATAGAGATATAGAATTTGGAAAAACACTTTCAAATTTGACACATTAACTAAGTATAGATTTTTCCAACAATATATATAAAATTAAATTAAACATGTTTCCTTTTCATGAAAAATATTCAATAATTTCATGTTAAGTTATTATTATTTCCTCCACAATTGTATAAACAAGGATTTTTTTTAATATTGGTATGAGAAAAAAAATAACAGTAAGGGTTGTAAAAGAATGAAATATATTAGTTTAGTGAAAATTTTAAAATCCATAAAACATTTACCTTTTCACAATAATATTTGAGCATATGAAATAAATTGTCACCTCATGAAAAGAACATTATTTTTATCAAAGTATACCTTTTAAACCGATATCATGAAAAAATAATCCCTTTTATAAAACATAGTTCATTATATTCATAAATATGGATAAATTCTTGTTAAATATAGATTAGTTAAATCTATAGGAAAAACCACCCCAATTAACCCCCTCATTATTTCCATTAATTTCAATGAACATTACTCAATGAATTGGAGAGAAATATTGGCGCTAACCATTTTTACAACCTATATTAGGGTCACCATTAATCATTTATAATTCTCAAATTCCATATTAAGAATTAAACATTTACATTCTTTCACCTTTTTTAACCCATATGAAAAACATTTATATATATATATATTGAAATAACCTTTCCTTTTTAAAACCAAAATTTAAAATTTATTATCCCTAAAAGGTTTTTTTAATAAAGAAAACATACATCTTTTGAAATGAATAAAAATATTAAATAATGATTCCAATTGAGGGAAGTGATTTTGATGTTGTATACAATAAAATAAAACATCTTATACTTATTTTATAAATAAAGATAAACATTTCTTATAAAATACAAAAAAAAATTCCTTTTGAAAACATTTTATGAAAAGTCCTAAGAGACATAAAATGAACCTTGAAATTCGTCAATATCAGTATAAATACATCCATAAAATAATTATATAAATATTTACATGGAAGGAAAATATTTATAGAATAAATAATTAATACATTTATAATTATATTTTCTAAGATTCTCTTACCTTGAGTTTGAATCAACATGTATGCAATTAATATTCCAAAATAATAAAATCATTCAAATTATTTACTTAAATAAGAACGTTATCCATGATTACTATGTATTTTTTCCTTTTTATATTTATTTACTTAATCATCTAAATTCATGTGGGACATTTTGACGATATTCGACTCATATGTCCAAAATTACTTCGGTGGGTTGATTGTTGAAAATGTTCCCATTATTAAATAATACATAAATAATATTCATGGAATAATAATCTTTATTATATATAAATTATACTTTTATAACTATCTATGAATTATGGCTTTGAAAAATGATGTACGTTACAATGATATATATGGTATGTCATACGTACACATGGGACACATTTCTATTTTCCAATGATCATGATGGAAAGAAAGAATTTATTATTTATTACTTAAATAATGATGATTATATCATAAATATCCTAATATTTATTTAAAAATTATTTTATATAGTATCCATGTTATTTTGTTATAAAAAACATATCATGTCCCTTTGTAGTGGTGGTAATCCACACGTACATAGGAAAGAAGTTCATTTTTCAATTGATGGAATGGTAGTAAAATATATGATTTACTATCTTTAAATAATGATAATTATTTCTTTAATATCATATATATACACACACAGACACTAAATACATCATCATAACAATCCATGAGAGGTGGTGTTTTAAAATGAATTATATCACATTGTGTGGCAGTAGTTCACCATAGGCAAGAAAGACATTTTATTTTCCAATTTGAAGAAACATGATATAAATATACATGATGAAATTAACATAAAAAATAATAGTACCATAAATATTTTATTATTACTATATAATCATGTATGAAAAATATTATAAGGGGTAAGAAAAAGAAATAATAGTAACAAATTTGTTTAAAATCTATACCTCTCTTTATATAACCTCCTTTTCATTACACATTATTACATATATGATTGGTATTATTCCCAAAATAACATCACAGGAATTTGTGTTAGGATATCATTAATGTATTTTTTTGTATTATCTAAAATTGATTTCTAAAGAGGTGCTGGAATAAAAGGATAGGAGTTTCCCTTTTATTAGTGAGGGAATTGTCACTTTTGGTATTAGATAAATTATTTAATTATTGTAAAATATTTTTCCACAAAAAATGTATAAAAACTATTATAATTCAAAAATATCAGATTATTATGGGATGAAATAATCTAATAAAATAATATTGATTCAATTTTTGGTTATTTCTCTAAACTCAACTCTTTATTTTAACTTATGTTAACAATTTTGAAAATTATGACAACTTCAATGTTTTTTACACATTAGGGGTCAAGAGTTACAATAAAATGAAAAATGGAACATAAATGGACCATCGTTGATATTCTATAACATATTAAATTAACATTTCCAAAGATATGATTTTTAGGAACTCTAAATAATTTATTAAATTATTATTTGATATAAAAAATATTAATTCTATTTTGGAATCCATAAAATATTATAATATAACATGTATATAACTCATGTAAAATGGTTTTAAAATGACATCTATTAAAATAGAAGGAATATATGGTATTAATTTAATCATCCAATCAGGTTTTTAGATGTTTATATATCGTTTTAAAGCATATATTTTCGATTAACCCAATGGTTAACCAATTTTAACCTTATATATGGTAATGAATATTTTCATATTAAAGGGATATTATTTTAATTATAAGGTAAAAATAGCCCATAAATTGATAATGGATGATATTTTTTCCATTTACCCCCCTAATTGTCCTTTTTATAATTAAGTTAAATATATATTATTAAATATCATTTATGTCATTTTTGACAATATTCATTATATTTAAATCTAAAATAAACTTGATAGATATGTAATAATCATAAAACAATTTCACACATACCTAATATATTATATTTATTAATTAAATTATTTTAAAAAAACACCCATACAATATTTATTTCATAGTTTTTAAAAGTTATTTACTTAAATTTTGTACTTATTGCTTAAGAATTGTGTCGGTGTTTCGTAAATATTTAAGGTAATTATTACATCATTAAAAATTAAAATAAATTACCATGATGAATAAAAATTTAGATTTATGATAATCATTTATGAATAAAAAAATGATCTCTATAAAACATTAATAGATATTAAAAGAAAGAGGGTGACATTTTTTACATTATATTTACATAAAATAATATATAAGTCATTTTCATTGGAAAATGGATCAAAATTTCCATTAAATAAAATATTATATAAAGAAACTAGACTCACAGTAATGAAAAATATTAAATAACATTTTTATTGTTTTTATCCATTATCATATTATTTTTATCCATATTTACTTGACATACCCTTACCAAGGTGAAAATATTTACAATGATTAGTATTCAAAATGACTAAAAAGAAATTGGACCTTTTAAAATATCTGGACCACCTACTTCCAAAAATTATTTCCATTTTTAAATCATCCATTTCTATATATTTAATAAATTAGGTTAATATTTAAATGAAAAATTCAATGAAATATAGTTTTTAGAAAAATATGTTTTTAAGCCCAAAATATTCTTATACGAAAATCAATAAAGAAGATGATTAAAATATAATTAATAAGACTATATCTATATAATGAATACTTATATTTCATTGTGATAAAATTAAAATCAGAAATGGACTTATAAAATACATTCTTCAATGAAAAAATGATAGTTTAACAACAAAGTTGTTATTTTTCACTATTCATTTCAAATTTAATTTGTATAAAAATTTACCAACATTTTTCCCTAAGATAAATTTGATATTAAGATTTAAAAAATGATATAATTATAAATATAAAAAATTTATAAATTTATAAAAAATATTTACTCATAAAAAGTAATAAAAATAATTTTTGAATACAATATATTTTAAAATCATAAATTAAGTTTACTAAAAATTGAGTCTTTATTTATTAAGAATAATTTATATAATAGATATTTCGTATGGAAGTAATATATATTTCATAATACACTTATTTATATTCATAATCTCCAATTAAACATATAGGATATAATAATAATATTTATATATTAACATTTCATGGTTCATTTAAGCTCGGTGTTTCATATTGTATATGTTATCGAACATAGTATTCTTTTAAAATCACATGGAGTTACACATTCACTTAAATAATTCACTATGTATCTTATTTCTTCATTACATGAATGATTCTTGTGTCATGAAATAATATGAAGATCAATTACTATGGAATCTCATCATGGTGAAAAGATCCAGTTTATTTCACCAACTATGCATGGCCGTTGTGTAATGACTTATTCACAACCTGAACCATGATACCAAACTACATGAATTAAAATCCCCCTTTGTGATATTTAGACCATATTTGATTAGCTTTAGTATCATATAATTTAATAATATTAATTATCCTTTATGATTTATAAAAATTTATCAAAAAATAATTCTATATAATATTTTAGAGAGATTATATTTTTTAAAAAGTTAAATATCATACGTAACATAGTAACTTTCTAACTATGAACATAAACATATTACATTAATGTGTAAGATATTTTAATTTATATATATAAATTAATCATCCCAACAAATATCATATATATATACACATATCATTCGTTTTGACAAATCAGCTTATGTATATGAAAATATCATACTTATCACATTCCTTTTGCAAAATTTATACTTCAATAAAGAAACTCCACTTACATATGCCCTTAGACTTCTAAAACATGATCTACATTTTATAAATGTATTTTTCCATTACAAAAGAATCTCTTATGTATGTTTTTATACTTCTAATGTACGATATATATTTCTAAAAATTTTCTTTAGAGAAAATTTTATATATTCATGTTATAATTTAGACATATCCAAATATTAGTTTCAACTCAAATATTCCAAAAATATCCAAATTAACTTAAAACCTCTACAATTATGACTTGATAATATTTAAACCTATTTAAAACACTTTTAAACATCCAAATAACCTTTCCCTCACATATCAATATCTAATTTATATGAGTTTGAATATGATTTATGTACTAAAAATATCCAAAACACAAAACATATTCACTCCAACCTTTAACAATAATATTTTTTTTCTATAAATCTTTTTCCCTTAGAAAGATAACTCAAAGATAGTTAAACATTTATCAACACTATATCACAATAAGTTATAAATGGACCTCAAATATATCCCCAATGACACGACATCGCCCAAAACATCTATTGGGATCAACCATTTGTCATGTTATGTTTTTTATTTAATAATATTATAGATCTTCTGTATATTTAATGTTTCCAATATGATTATATGTTTTTTCATCATATGTGTTATCTTCTACACCAACTATACCTGATATAAAAAAAATAACACAAAATAAAATAAAATCATTGGTATATTTATAGAACCCTTATATTTTAAAATAATATAATTATTTTGATAGAATATTTGACATGAAACATTAAACATAAACAACTTACAAAGTACATTTCTTTAATTTTATCATATTGATATCTTGCAGAAAACGAAACATCAGGTCCAAAGGAACTGTAATATAGTATTATCTTATAATATTACTATTAAATTGGTTTGTGTAAATTATACTAAATTAATTATGAAAATGCTATTTATCTATTTGTTATATGGAAAATAAGATTAAATTAAAATAAAAATAAATGTTTTAAGAAAATGAATAATTTTAAAATAGGTGGTTTAGTCATGCTTTGCAGAAATAAATTATAATTAATTTTTACCACTTTTAAAATATTATTAAAAACTTTCATTAATTTTTAGATCATAATAATAAAATTAGGTTATAATGACCTTTTTTTTTCTAAAATGTTTCATATTTTGATTAATATTGAAAAATACTATCTTTTAACATAAATCTACCTTTTCATTTAAAATATTTATAAATTTAAACTATGATTTAATTTAGGATAAATGAAAAATTATGTAAACTGTATATTTATTAATCAGTTTTATGTCAGGAGAGTCATTATGATATTGAATTTTGATATAAAAATATAAAAATATAAAAATATTTTAAATATTTTCTCTTTGACATCCTTCTTTTTCATCTCATATGCGAGATTAATTTTAAATTTTAGTTTTCCAATTATATGAAGGGAAGATGGAAATATAGATTTCATATTTGAAATCAGGATAATTTATATTATCTAATATTATAATATTAATTTTTTACCATAATGAATTCTAAAAACAAAAATATGTATTTACCAAGGTTAAGGTAATAATGGTTCCACCCTGGGGTTAAACTTAAAAGATAAGGGTTAAAAATAACCATAAAACTTTTGTGAATATTATTTCATTGAAATATTAAAACCTTATACTTTACAAGTTACAATGTAGGGCCATTTAGAAGACGATTTCATTTAAATTAATTTATCATTTTGGATTCTTTTGTGAAATTTACATGTAATTTTCAAGAGAGTTCTTTTTCCCCACTTATAAAGGGGCACTCCCTCCAATCACATAATCACAATTATAATTAACATTTTCTCTACAAAAACATTAAATATTCTCTCCCTAAATTCTTATTCATATTTTACAACTATTTTCCCTCCCAGAATACCATACCTAGGGTCCTAAAGAGGATATCGAAAGGATGTTTCTCTTAAAGAATGTAATTATATTAACAAGGTATTTTCATTTTTTCTCTTAATTTTCCACCATAAATTGGTATTAAAAATTGTAATATAATTAAGAAAAATATCTAAATTATACTAAGATTCTATTTTGTTTATGGAATGATCTTTACCCATCTCCACCTCCATTCAATAGGAAATTAAATCATCGATCGTGTCTGTGGTGGACTACCACCTCACGAACCGATGTTGTTCTTTTTCGTCCCCACCTTTCAAGGATGTATATAATTATTTATTTAACAAGTTTATATGATATTTATAATATTATTATACTTTTATTTATTTTAATATCATTAATACCTTTTTAATTTCCATTCAATTTCAAATACGATAACATCGTTCATGTGTAAGACAGACTACCACCTCATGAAGAGATGTGATTTTTTCTTCACTACAAATTTACATGGAATGTAATAAGGATAAAAATAATTAATATTATATATATATATTATTATATTATACTGATTTCATAAATTTAATAAATCCACAAATTTCTTACCCTTTCACTCATTAAGAGAATGATATCATCCCTCGTGCTTACAATTGACCTACAATCTCTACTAACTGATGCAATTCATTTTTCATGTCTAAAATTCATAAATGGTTCCATAAATTTATATAATGTCTTAATATTATATTTATAAAATTTTTATAATTATATATATTATTTATATATATATATATAAATATTCTATTTCGATGAACATGCATTTTCATTAGAAAACGTGATTTAGAAAACACGACAATTAACACCTGAAATAATGAAAATAGTGAAATACTATTAAGAAACAGGTGGTAAAATGTTATAAGAGGATAATATATGATATTATAAATATGGTTATTATTCTTTTTTAAATTAATAAAATTGAAAAAACCATTATACATTACTGATGAACACGTACATTGGAAATAAGACACGAGGTAACGATTTCTGATCTCACTTTTACTTCAGTGAGACATATGCCATATTCATAAATTATTTCATTTTTGTTATGTATATAATGACCATTTTATAATTTAAATAATTTAAATAGTTATCTTCATGATATTTCATATTTAATTTAATTAGATTTATATTATGGGGCTTATGATTAAGAAGTTACTAAAGTTGTAAGTATTTATTTCATAGTCTCATCATTATTTGGGATTTTTTAGGTTTATGTTTCCCTTGGAGAAATTATTAGACATTAATATATTAAAATACATTTATTTTATTAATATATAGTTATTAATAAACTTGTAAATTTAAATGTATCATTTTCCCAGTCATTGTTATATAAAATTATTGATAAAATGTTTTTATGAAAATCTGACTTTATTCATCTCTTTAATCAGAAAGCCTTTTTCCTCAAAAAACGTGATTTCTAAAAAATGTTTTCAAATAATTTTTTAACATTTTATCAAAAAAAATATAAATTAATTTTTAACCATTTTTAATTTTTTTCAAAAAATACTGAAAGAAATCTTCATGTCTTTTTCAATATAATTCTAATTTGGCATTACCAAAACTATCAAAGGAACCTATATTGTAATATATATGGAATGCATCGAATATTCCGCTATCATGACCACTCAATATTATAAAATTTAATTTAAAATATTACAATTTTATGTTCAATGAAAATTATTTTCCAAATCAATTATGGAATTGTTTATTTAAAAAGTTATTTTCAAAATGCAATGGCTATATTCCTCAAAAATATTTTATGAAACTTTTTAGGATATTCATATACATAAGTGACATAAATTAATTATTTTAATTTTCTACCAAATTTTATATTTTATAATGATATAATCCTTATTATTTGTCCATATGGTTTATGATCAGTGAGACTGGTCATGTAATATGTTTATACTATTAACATTACTCTAGATGAATTATGATTATTCTTATTTTTTGGGTAAAGTATTAATATTTCATATGTTAGTTCAAATACTACTATTTATGTGCATTTTGTTTCACCCCTTAATATAAGGAATGAATCAAAATTTGTATGTTATTGGAAGGTATTGTTATAGAAATTTGATACATTATTACGTATTATGGGAAAACCTAATTACATTTTGGTAGAGCTATTTTTCATTTATATTGATATCCTCGAACAAATACTTGAAAATATTAGATGTCTTGGAAAAAGGCCTCAACTGTATGTTATGGATGTCCAACATCATTCATTCCATTGTTGATAATTTATTTATATATATTCCATTGTATTATTTGCTTAGTTAAAATATGAGTGGTTACTATTCATGATCATCTGACTATTTATATAGAATTATATTATTTTCTTTTATTCCTTTCATATTATGCTCATGTTACTGATTAAATGGAATGTGTTTCAGTTTTACATTTCCATGTTGATTATTCCTTATTTATTTGTTGTTCCTTTTGTAAGATTACTCTTACTGAGTATCTGAGCCCACCCCTTTTTTAGGATTTATTATTTATACGATACAGGGAAGTGTTTTTTCTTGATATGTAAAGTTTTTCTAATAAGAATAATGGAATTATCAATGAAAATATTTTTTCCCATTTTATCCTCTCAATAGTAATATCAATTAAATGTATTTATCTATTTTACCAAGACTATAGAACTATTCATTCATTCAGGATGTGATTCATTGTAACTTATGAAAGTGTTACAAATTAGACATAAACTCAACGCTAGTATAGTTGGGTCAGTATGGTTGGAATAAGATGATGTTTATAAAAAACCATGGGAAGATGATTTAAGAAAACAAATATTATGGAACGTAACCCTATGATAGAATTTTATGATAATTATAAGAACATCCTAATGTTTTGGTAAGGAAGTGATCATGTTGTTTTCCTAGAAAATATATGATTTTTAGAACCTATAAGTGAATGTTGTTCTGGAAAATATGTATCTAGGGGTAAAAACAATGAAATGGGTGCATTAGGATTGACCTGGTCATCATTTAGTGAATGAAAATAGGTTATACTTAACACCTATTTTGACAGTTCAAGGGGATATTCCTAGGATAAATAAAATATCATTTAAAAACTATCATGAAGGATTTGAAAATAAATATATTCCTAAATAATCGATTTTTTGTATTATGAGATTATCTATGAATAAAATTTTATATTTATTTTAATTATTTAAAAAAAAAAATATTGGACTGTTAGATATGTTTAATAATGATATGATCAAATTAATTGCATTCTATCATTTACAAATGGATCCCATGTGATGGAACATGAACTGCATTAACTAAAGTAATCTAGATACTAATAATGGTAATTTATTTTATGGGATTAATCTAATATTTTGAAGAGAAGTAGTATCCCAAACATCCTTATCAAAAGGGGAAATATAATACTAGGATAATAAGAAAGATAAATAACTATCTACGAATTATGGATTTTAAGGGTAGAAAGAGAATAATAGGATGATTGAACAAATCAGGAATAAAGTGAAGAAGGGGAATAAGGATTTTCCAAAATGTGATTCATGTGAAAAAAACTTTTGGATTTTCATAAACAGAATTAGAGATTTATAAAAGTTTGTAGAGATAGTCCACTATGCTCAGGATTCCTTGGGAAATAAAAATCAAACAAATTTCAAATGGTTCAATTATAAAGTGATGGGGCACTACACAAGTGAATTCCCTAAGCATCAAATATATAAGCCTTAAAAGTAAAAAATGGATAATGGGCATGCTTATACAATTAACACTGAAGAAGTGGAATTATTACTTTGATTTGTTTTTTAGAATCATGAATTAATTAATTTGGATATTTTAACAATGATATCCTGGTTATAAGAATATTTAAAATTATATGTATTGTATAATAGTAATTTTTCATTAATTATTTGAAGGTATATGTTGAACGATACATATGAATAGGAAAAATGATCTAGTGGAATGTTTAACATCTAGGAAATAGATAATATAAGGAAAGATAATCCATAATATGTTCCTAATGTTGATATGGTGATGTTGGGATAATGAGGTGATTGATATGGGAGAATTAAATTGGATAGAAATAATAACCTAAGAACTGATTAATGATTTTTTGAAAACTGGGTTATTCTATCATTTATGTAGTAAACAAATTTTTAATTTAAGGAATATATAAAATAATCTATTATATATTTAAGAAATACATAAGCATGCATATTTTTATTATGGTTTTATGGTAATTTATGTTATTATCAATTTTCAAAAGAATACATTATAAAGGTATTCACATGTTTCGTATGTGAAGATTAAGAGATACATCATGTTGTTTGGGGGATAAATGATTAGTTGATTTTGTAAACATAGTGACATTATTTACAATGTTTTAAATCCTAATCATTTAAAATTATTAAAAGGTTATCCTTTTATAAAATGAGGTATGTTGAACATTGCACATGGTTTTATAGATTAATGTATTACCTCAACAAATGACGATTTATGCATATTGGATAACCTATGTTAATCACTTTGTAAATATCATAAATATATAATTAATAAATGAATTATTATTATATTATGGATCTTATGATCTTTTAGGGATTCAGATATATCAAGTTAATATTCATTTCTTTGAGTAAGAGAAGTGAAAATTGATCCAGGAACAACCAAAGGTTGAGATGTTTCTTATTAAATAGAATGAAAAAAGAAAGTATATATTCTCATGAAAATATGTCATCATTATAAAAAATATCTTCAAATTATATTTTATCCTACTATGATCATTTATGATGACATCAATGAATTTTTTTACACATATTTTTATATGGTTTTGTTATTTTTGATTTTGTAGGATCATTCACTTTTTTGATCAATGATCTCTATAACAATCCATCATTATTTTAGCACGAGGATTTTATTATATATATAAATATTAACATACAACTTTTATTCTCCAATTTAGAAAGCTATTTATATGTTATTACATAAGACCATTTTTTATCCCTTTCCCTCTTATTAATGTGATATTTTATTAACCGTTTTACGATGTGGGGTTTTCAAAAATTATATTTCTTAATGTAAAACCCTTTATTACCCAGATCATGTTTAAATTGCTAGGATACAATTAATTTAATGTGGGGAAAATGTAACACCCCATTATTTCAAGAGAATAATTTTTTTATTGTTTATGTGATAGGAATCGTCGATTATAAACAACCCCCAAAAGAAAATTCTTTAAATTTAATCTCTATCATGGCTTGTGAATCAAGCAACCCTAAGTTGAAATGTAAAATAATATAGCATACCATTACAACATAAACATAAAATTGGGATGTTTGAATTGTATACAATAAAATATATAAATCAAGTATATCTATCAATTAGAACGAAAAAAATAATAATTTAAAAGAAAAATAATTTTTTTGGGCCTCTACAGTGATGGTTCTATGGTGTTGGAGGTGGTACAAAAACATAATTCCTTTGAGAGTTGTAGGGTTAAATTCTTAGTATCTTACTCCTGGGAGAAATTATCCTTCCTCAAGACCATATCATCATTCCTGGTCACTCAGTCTTTAATGGGTGGGAAAATGAGGTGAAACCCACCTAGGATGAGAGATTATTGCGTTGAGCCTCCACTATTCGGGATGTCACACTCTAGGATGATCTTACATATCAGTTTGAAATGGAACCTTCTAGGCAATGTATCTCTCTATATTTAACAACACATGGATTTGTTTGTTTCCATTTGTGGAGGTTTAAAAAATTCAACACCTTGGAATTATATTTTTAAGAAGAAATCAAATGTGTTTCGAAGAACGTTATTTTTCTAAAAAACAATTTAGTCTCGCTCTGTGCTAATGATTTATAATTAAATTTTACCACTCTTGGAAGTTTTATTTAACAGAAAGAAATTATTTTTTTGAATCAGCATATAAATTGTTTTTAGGATTCATTTTTGGGATCTTTCTAAAATGTTTCATTTTTCAATTAATAGTGAAAATACGGAATTAAAATTGAAAACAACATTTTCCTATAAAAATTTATAAATTCAAAATATATTTTTATTTTATTATAAAGTTAAATTAGATAAATTATATATTTTTTAATATAATTCAGTTAATTTTAATCATTCACATATTGAATTTTTTTATAAATACTATGAACATTCTTGAACATTTTCTTTATGAAATCCTGTTTTTTCACTCCTTCTATCGAATTAATTTTAAATCAAATTTTTACAATTTTATGAATGGTGTTTGGAAAAATTTACTCCATATTTTGAATCATAATAATATATATTATCTAATAATTTGATCTTGATTTTTTACCATAATTAATAGTAAAAGAGGTTGGAATTATTTCCTATGGTTAAGGTAAAAATGGGTTTATCATGGTGTTAAATTAATAATATAACGGTTAAATTGGCCAACCAACTTGTAAAAATATTATTTTATTAACATTTTCCGCCATATAATATAATATTTATAATCTATTTTTATTTTTAATCTTTTATAATGCGAGTAACATTATCATTTTAATTATGTTGGAAACATTCCATGTAATTTCCAAGAGGGTTCCCTTTCCCTACTTATAAAAGTTAACTTACTTACATAAATTATTCACACCTTTCAATCCCTTTTCCTTAAACAAACCTGGAAAAATTCTCTCCCAAAAATCCCTATATATATTCTACTGATTTTGGGCCTCCCAAAATACTATCACCGGGGCCCTTAAAAGGATATCCAAATGAGGGTTCCCTTATAGAAGGTAATTATCATAATAGAGCTCTTTAATTTTCATTATTATTTTTCCACATTCAATTAAAATTTATCACTCAAAATTAAACAAAATAGTTATATAAAACATAATAATATGTTATTATGTTTATTTGATAATATTTATCTTTATCCACTTCCATAAATTGGGAAACAAAATCATCTATTGTGTGTATGGTGAAATACCACCTCACGAAGCAACATGCTGCAGAGCAGTTACACGCCATGTACTGGTTGATGGATACATGTAGTAAAAGGGGGGATCATGTTGTGAATTGTTATATGTTGTGAATGGTGACTACACATTGTTTATGGTTTTAATATTGGATTTTTAATATGAGGTGATGGTTTTTTCAGTGGTGTTATCCAGTTTGGCACTCACGAGGTGACTGGGGGATACAAGTCTGAACCCAAACCACCTAAAGTTTTAAAACATACCCTTGACTATTTTAGTCATGTTATGTTATAAGTTATTCATTTTTCTCAAAACCGAACTCTTTCTATGATAATTTCATTGGATCATCTCCTTTCTGATTGATCCGATCACCTTTGGATATTTGTTTTGTCTAGAGTGCATATCTTTGGGTGAGTTTTATTTGTGGTTCTTCATCATGATTAATGGTGGTATCACCCTAGAATTACGTTATCATATTCATTGATCTATGTTAGATTTTTCTTCTTTCTTTCCTCTAGATCGTTTTTGACATCTCATTCTAGATCCATTTTACTTTCATTGGTCATAGTGCAGCTAGAGTTTTTCCTCGAGGTTTTGGGGTTTCTACTCTTCTACTAACATATAGTGTATATATTAGGATCAATATTGATGTTTATTTGATTCTAGGGCCTTTTTTTGACATATTTGGGTTTCATTTTAGGTGTTTTCTAATACGACTTTGTTTTACCCACGTTTTTAGGTTGGTGGTTCCATCTCTAGAAAATACTAATGAATCTTATTGTTTTTCTTTGCAAATTGATTCATATTTAATGACATTTATAATTTTTTTGTTTATTGAAATTTTTTTTCAATGAAAAATGTTTCTTCCCTAGCTATTGATAAATGTAGAGAAAATGGGAATTTTAAATCATTTAAAAGGAAATTGTGAAATGATTTTGAAATGGTTTTCAAAGCATTGAATTGAATTGTGAAAAAGAGAACATTGGTTACCTTGGGTACTTAGGTGGAAAGATTAGTATGAGGAAAACATCCATTATGTTTTTATCAAGTGGTATTTTCTTAGGGATTTATTGGGTTTTATTGTCCCATTATTCAAGGAGACCTATATAGAAATTTTAGAGGGTTTTCTGAGGGGGTATTCCTCTTTTTCCTAGTCTAGATTTTCTATGACCAGTTATTTTGCACCTCATTTATTAAGGAATGAGTAATATGTATCTTAGAACTGTAGTATTTCTTGGTGTTGTGATACCCATGCTTATATTTTATATTTCTTGGATTTTTAAGTTAGCCTTGATATGCAAGTTTATGCTTGTAGAATGTGATATGGAAAAATGTTCTATGAAATTGATATACCTGTTTTTGTTTAGAACTTTTAAAAAAGGGATAAATCTTCCATGTTTTCTATAAAATGGATTTACTATTTACCATGCCATGTTTTATTTAAAATGAACTTATAAGAGTTATTATACGGTGACTAGTTATGGAACACCTAGGTGGTATCCTAGTGAGCCTGTTAGATCACACCGTACGTACCTATTTGGTGGTGTGTAGACTATTGTTTTTCATATGGTGTAAGGAAAGGCAAGGTGTTGCAGTAAACTGGATAGGTTTATGTTAGATGGTTGGGTTGCAGATGGTGAGATTGTGGAAGTTATTCAATTCTATCATTTGGAGTACCTGTTTGGTTTTTAGACCTTTATTGTTGGACTTTTCTCATAGTTTAAGCTACTTTTTATGTTGTCTATTTCAACTATTTTCCTTACTGTTCTGGAATTTATATCTTCTTCATCTTCCATTTTTGATTTTTTAGTACATATATGGAATGTTTTTTATTAGGTTGGATGAAATAAGTCCATATGCTATCTTGTTTGATGCTGGGTGTTTATTGAGATCCTATAGGTATTGGGAACGCCCTTCGGGTATGTGAATGATTGGTTTGGGTTTCAGGTTTGAGTTTAACCCGGGTTAGTTTATAACAATTTTTTATCAAAGAAGATCATTCCTCAAGAATCCTTTTCTTTGGACGTCTGTTAGATAGGAGGTAATATTTTCAGGACTTAAGAGGTATGTTTTAAGGGGTACCTTGCTAGCTCCTGTCAGAAAAAGACTCAAGTTACCATAGGATGTTGGGATGTGTATCCCTAGTGTTGGATTTTTTTAAAATAATATCAGTTTTTCCTTATGGTTTTTCTAGTTTATGGTGTTATTTTTCTGTTGTCTAATCATCCTTTTGTTTTGATGTCTGGCAGTCGGCCTTGGAGAAATCTTCCATGAGTTCCTCAAAATGGTGTAGGTAATGATACTCAAGGGAACCCACTCAAAGATTAGAACCTAATTGATACAATCATATAGGCATTATGTTTTGTCATTCAAGATGTGACCCATGTTCATAATGTTGTTGTTGAGGAATAACTCGTAGCTGGAGGATCGAGAGATCAATCACATGAGTTCTTGCGAGATAATCCACCATTCTTAAAAGAAACGATTGAACCTCAAGAGGAAAATGATTGGTTGGACAAGATTGACTAAATCACAGAATTATTGGAGACACTTCAGAATATCAGTGTGATGTGTGCAACATTTAGACTCAACGGATACTACATGTACAGGGGGGATACTATGGTCCAAACAGACGTCCAATTATGCATAGAATGGATGGGTTTCAAACCCCTGTACTTTCAGTAGTTATTTAGAGTTACTATTATTGGATGAGTCTCTAGGGTTCCCATATTTGTTGATACGAGAGAGTTCAGTGTCAGTAAAGACCAAATAGTTTGTGGATATTTTCTATTTTTATATGAACATGGTAACGATTGACCATCTAAAGGCGCATAAGTACCTATAGGGTCTGCGACCAGATATCTGATAATAGGTGTATATAATAAAACATCCTACCTTTGATGAGATAGTGGAAAGGTCTATGATAGAAGAGATGAATATGTACATAACAGATGAATTTAAATCTCTTATCTTTCATCGGGTGGTAGCATCAATGAAAGAAACGGGAAAAATCGAAGTGGCAAGACCATCATAGAGGTGGTTGGGGTGGGTCTCAGCAACAAGCATCATATTCACCATTTGTTACTGTAACATCCCATGTAAATAAATAATATGACATTTTCACATTTATTGATATTTATGAGTTAAATATTAATTTTACTTTAAATGGGATTCTATTTCCGATGGTGTACCTGATACACAACAACAGTTTTCTTTGAAATTTTACATTGTGCACAACATTGGGTCATACTGAAAAATAATAATATAACATTATTTTAAATGGTAGATAATTCCTAGAAATTTTATTGGAGATAAATGAGTAGAACTAATTACAATATAATTATACATGTTTGTTAAATGTTTTTACATTTATCTATTAAAAGTTAGAGGCTTAAAATGTGAATGAATCTTATTTTATGCATAAATACTCTAATATTCTTTAAAAGGTAGATTTACCATATTTTTATGGTGAACCCTTTTTAAATATGGTTTTTATAACTTTTATAGGATATATTTGACAAAATAATATTATTCATTAGAATCACAACATCCAAATTTACCTTGGGTAAATTTTTTGTATTTCTCTGATAAAATTTATTTTTAATGAATAGTAAAAATATTGTATTTTAATTGAAAATGAACGTTTAATATAATTTATTTATATGGTTATATTAGCTTTTAAATTTGATTTAAAGTGTAATTATATTATATTCTTATCATTTAATCCAATTTTGGTCATTGGAAGTACTTTCTCTTTGTATTTTGAGATAAACAATTGCCAATCTTTTGATAGTTATTATTTATTAAAAACACGCTTTTTGTTTTGACAATGGTAATTAATTTTAAATTAATTAAAAAAATTTCTATGATATTTATTTGTTAAAATTGAAATAATTTTTTAATTCATAATATCAAATATTTCTTTGGACTAATTTTTCATATCTTTCTGATAACCTTCATTTTTTAATGAATAGTGGAAACTCTGAGTAGTAGTGAAAAAACTCGACTATTTCATTTAAATGAAATCTTACCACTTCTGTGAATTGAATTTAGAAAATCAGACATATATGGTTGTTATGAGTTTGTAAAATGTGGTTCAGTAATATGAAAGGAAAACTTATTGAATCGTAACTTTTGACTATTATTTACCACGGTTAAAGGTAAAAAGAGTAATTCAAGGTAAAAATAATATTATAATAATATAAAATATAATAAAACTCATCCTAAGATTGTTTTATGATTCATGTCCGACCAATTCAATCCATATGTGTGATTTTTTTCCATTGAAATCCATTTGGGTAAGATATTGAGATTAATAACTTTTTTACTTAATGTAAAAATAAAAAAATCATAAACATGTATTTTTTTGCTACATGAATTTTAATGTGGGGATATATAATTGAAATATTTCACTATAAATATTCATTATAATTCTAAAACATTTTCTTACATCATGGTATTTTTTTATAATTTTGAGACATCAAATAAATAAAATTATTTTTCACACAATAATGATGCAGTGTTTACCACATTAATGAATGATTTAAATAAATGAGATTATAAAATTTAAAAAAATATTTATAACCTCTCCAATTATTGTTGGATTATTTTATTTCAAAAAATAGTCATCTTTTATTCTACTTTAATATGTTTTGGACTTTTATAAACTGAAAATCATTATATAATAAAATAATAGTTTCAAACTTTATTAAAGAGCCCCTCCTCCACCTTATAAAAAGCCCTCACCTCTAACCTTGTAATCACACATCTAAAGCCCCCTGGATCATCCATACTCTATCATAATAGGCTCCAAATATCCCTCTTTTACACCTTGAAGACTTAACTTAGTCATAAGGCACATCAAAAAATTCTTTTGGTTCAAACCAAAGGGAGTTACCCGATTTAATGGTAATGACTTCTCTTAAGTTATTTTCTTTTATTTTAATTATCCAACTCCCTAAAATCTTTTTATTACTTTATTTAATAAAAATACCACTATATTCAATATACTAGGTTTTTTATGATAATTATTATAACTACACATACATACACCTCCGTCTAAGGGGTAAAGAACATATTGTTTCTGAGAACGGCGAACAACTGTCTCACAAAACAATGATTGTTCAATTTTTTCCTACCACCTCTTATGGTGTCCATTATAATGGAACTATATTTATATGTGATATATATTATATTTATATTTTTTCTATTATTCATTATTTTTAATATATAGAATAACTTTATGTTTTATATAGTGGGTAAATACGATAGTTTCAATTGAGAAAATGCGGACTACCACCCCCTAAAAGTTATATGACTCGTTAATGCCATTCATGGAATGTAGAAATGATGGAGTTACTGAAATTATATGTGATATTTCACTGGAATTATTATATACCTATGTATCATTAATTTTTCATTCCATTAAATACTAAATATAAATAAATGTAGCGTTCATGCGTACGTACGACTTACTATCTCCATGAACAGTGAATTTCATTTCTTACCTCCAAATGTTATGTATTGTTATAAATACCTATATATGCTGGATATATATGATATATATGATATCTAAATAATGAATATAAATTGGTAGATAATGGACATTTGACCACATGAACAACTTGTAATTATAAAAAGTTCATTTTTGACTCAAGTACTAAATATCGATAAAACGATCGTTATTTACTTAAATGATTATATATTGTTTATAACATTGTAATATGTGATATACAATGAAAAAAACATTATACTACTCTTAATCAAGTATAAATTATCTTTAATTTATTATTCTTGAGATTAATGAATTAACAGGTCAAGTCGGACATGAGGTAAGGGACTTCGTCTCAATCTCCTTTCATTGAGGCATATTTTGTTTTATACACGAAAGTCTTTTATAAGGTGTGTAAACCCCTTGGAATATTCATTTCATTCAAAGGGAATATTTTTTCAATTTAGTGTTTTAATAAATGACAAAAAAGGAATGTTTTTTTATGTAAGCGGTGACAACAAATTTTTATACCGCCATGAGTATTATTTGATCTTTGGCATCCTTAACAAGTTTTAATGTTCTAAAAAGAAAAATATATATTATATAATCTTTTACATATATTGGTATTGAAAATGGTTTTGATAATGGATTGGTTATCTCAATATATTTAAATGATATATTGATATTGAAATGTGGATATGTTATCTTTCCTTTATGTTTGATTTATGTGTTATGAATATGTTATGGTTCTTGATAATTGTATATGTATATAAATGGTTACTTGATAAACCTAGTGAGGGTGAGCGTGAGATAAATCTCTAATGAATAGGGTAACGTAACGAAGGTAAACATTAATGTTTCTCCTAATAGATTTAGGGAATATACTATGATAGGTATTTCAAATGTAACTCCCTATGTAGTTGTGAATGATACAATGTATGAATGTTATGGATTCCACAAGTTACCTTTATGATTTATGATTACTATATGTTATTCATCAATCTAATGATTTCATGAGGTATGTTAAAGAGCTTATGTTATATATGTATTGATGGAAAAAAAATCTTTATTTGTTTTATAACCCTTACTGATATTTTTATGATCATCCCATATTTTGAAATGTTTTTTCACATGACAAAGAGATGAATAGGGTCAAGTATGGGATTATGGAAAAGTCATGTTGTCTAAAACAGAGAATTAGACATGACTCTTTTCTTTAAAAAATATTATTTTTTAAAAAAATGGAAACTGAGTACAAGTGTCTACTTTGTAATATTTGAGATGTATTGTAATAGTTATGGCCTAATTCTCTAAAACACTAAACCTGAAAATATTTTGAAGGTGAATTATCCATTAATTCAAGATTATATAATGTTTTAAGGCTTGGTCATTATAGTTGGTATCAAAGGTAATTTTAAACAAAATTATAAGGTATAATATTGCTAAATTAATGTCCATAAATTAATTTATAATAATATTTAAATGATATAGAATTTACAGGTTACCATGTTTCTTCCCCTAAGATATATCAGGGTTTAGAATGGATTTCCATAGAGGAAATAGAGTATATATGATGATATGACATTAGGTGGAAGACAACCCTCAAAATCAACAACCGGATATGTTTGGAATCAGAATGAAATTGTTTTTTTGTAGTGATGGCACAATTGGCTCATGCAATAAATGGTGGTGGTGGTATCCATGCACAAGATCATCGAGATCAAACATAGAAGAACATGTCTATAATGGATCATTTCTTGAGGAAACATCCCCCTTAATTTTGAGGATAATCTTACCTTGTGCTAGCTGAAAGGTGAATTAAAGCACTAGAGAAGATTTTTGATGTAATGGGGTGTTAAAAATATCAAAAGGTTAGTCTTTTTATTTACTGTTTTGAACGTTAATTTGATCAGTGGTGGTTGAGGGTTATAAATACTAGGGATTGTGAGGATATTGATGCTCTTGATTGGGATGAATTAAAATATATGTTTCTTGAGAAATATTTTCCTCAGGTGTTCTGTATTAGGATGGATAAAAATTCTTGGAATCGAGTCAGGAAGATGACTCAGTGGCTACTAATGATGGGAAAATTTACTCGATAGGAAAGGTATGCTAAAAACTTCACACAAGATGTTGATAGAAAAACCAATCATTTTTTCTCAGGATTAATGTCAATGTATTGAAGAGATTTAGGTTCTCGTCAGTTAATAATTTATTAAAAACTATTTCAATGTGAGGAGAAGGTGGAAATGGTGTTTGCCGATGATGATGTGTTCTTTGAAAAACAACAGAATAAAATGTAGAGGTGGCAGAAAAAAGGGTAGAAATTTTCAAAAACATTCTGATGATAAGAAACATATGTTTAATGTTTGTGAAAATTTAGGGAAAAAGCATGCTGGGGAATGAATTTTGAATATTGGTAAGTGTTGCCGATTTGGTAAAATGGTACATGAGGCTCTTAATTACACTGAAAAAGACCACTGTAATGGTAACACAAAAACCGATTTACAGTCAGTAAAATGTTTTATGTGAAATGAAATGGGTCATTCTAAAAATGACTGTGCAATGAAGAACTCAACTATGGGAAAACAGCCAGAATAGAAGCAGAAAGGTGTGGTTAAATCCTTTGCAACTACTTTAGTAGAAGTTGGGCCATCAAATGAGTTGTATCAGGTACACTGTTTGGTAGTTCAGATTATTCCAATGTGTTATTTGATTTAGACTGTACACATTATTTCATTTTAGTGAATTTTTCTATTAAATTGTGAATTCCATTTCATGATATGAATCCTGAACTTATGGTAAAAAACACTGGGGGCATGTTAAGACAAAAAAATTAAGAACCTTCATATCCTTGTGTGCGGAAAGAATCTACCTGAAAGTCGTACTATCTTTTCTCTAGTAGAGTTTGATGTTATTTTGGGTATGTATTGGCTTTCTGTTTATCATGATAAGATTGACTACAGATCTACAAGGGTTTCTTTTCAGAAATATTATCAGTTTGTTTACTAGAATGAACCCTTACTTTTGATAATATATTAGGAAGCTGAGAAACTAGTAAAAGATGGAAATCAATGTTACCTTGAAAATATTTTTGAAAATAAAGCAACTGTTCAGATTAATGATGTGCCAGTGGTAAATGAGTACCTTTATTTTTTTCAGATGATTTTCCTGTTATAATACCTAATCGAGATGTTGAATTTACTGTTGACTTAGTTCCTTATTCTAAGACAATTTCAAAACCGCCCCGCTGAATTTTTCAAATTAAACATTTATAGTTAAAGAAGAAATTGAAGGTGTTATTAGGTAAAGGTTTCATTCGACCTAGCACATCAACATGGCGTTATCTTGCTTTGTTTGTTAAAAATAAAGATGGTTCAATGAGACTTTGAATTGATTATATATAATTGAATAACATCACTATTAAGAACAAGTATATTTTTCCTCATATCTATGATTTGTTTGATCAACTCTAGGGAGATAATTATTTTTTTGCTGATTGATTTGAGGTCCTGGTATCATCAGTTGAAATTAAATGAAGAAGACATTCTGAAGAACGCATTTCATACTAGATATGGCCATTATGAATTTTTAGTTATGCCTTTTGGGTTAACCAATGCACTTGTTGTATTCCTTGATCTTATGAATATAATTGTCTGTGAGTTATAGGCTAAGTTTTTGTTTTTGTTCATTGTTAATATTTATGTTTATTCTACAAGATAAGAAGACCAAGAAAGTTATTTAATGGATTTCTTGAAAACCTTAAAGGAAATGAAACTGTATAGGAAATTCAGCATGTGTGAGTTTTGGATACAACAAATTTCATTCTTTGGTCACATTGTTTCAAAAAATGGAAAAACAGTTGATCCTGCTAAAATAGTTGTTGAAGAATGGACAAGACACACAAATATAACCGAGATCAATATTTTTCTTGGATTTCAAGCATATTAATAGAGGTTTGTTGAAAAAACATCATGGTTATCTATCCTAATGGGTAACTAATCTCAAAAAGGTGTTAAGATCATCTGGAAAAAAGAATGTGATGATTGTTTTCAAGAATCGAAAAGAATATTGGTGAATTCTCTAGTTTTGGCACTGCCTTCTAGGAATAGTGAGTTTGTTATATAAAATAATTTTTCGTTGAAAGGACTTGGTTGTGTCATAATGAAGAATTATCAGGTAATTTCTTTTCCTTCATGCCAGTTGAATCCTCATGAGTTAAATTAGGCTACACATGATTTGGAATTAGCTACTGTTATTTTTTTCTTTAATAATTTTGTGGCATCATTTTTATGGTGTAAAGTGTGAAATATATAATGATCACAAATGTTTGAAGAATATATTCACTTGGAAAGAATTGAACATAAGACAGAAGAGATGCCTTGAATTAATCAAGGATTTGGATTTCACAATTCATTACCATCTAGGAATAGAAAATAAAGTGGGTGATACTTTGATTCGAAAAGGTAGTGTTCATTAACCATGATATGTTTGGAACAAGAGACTTTAGTTGTTTATTTGATGAAATTTGGCAGAGAATTTTTTGGTGCAGTAAATTACTATATATTGTTCCATGCGTCAGTGAAATCATCTATATTAGAGAGAATTAAGCAAGTGCATAAGGATGACAATGAACTGCAAAAAAATGATATAGTTGGTTCTGAAGGGTATGTTACCTAATTTTATCATTGATAATGATTGTATTTTGATATTTGGGAAGAGATTATGTGTTCTTTATGATTCAAAGTTGAATAATGAGTTGTTATGTGAAGCTCACAATTCAATGTTTTCAGTTCATCATGGTAGTACTATGTTTTATAAAGATCATCAGGAGTATTACTGGTGGGATGGAATGGAAATAGATATTGTTAATTTTACTATGAAGTGTTTGACTTGACAACAGGTTAAAGAAGAGAGATAGTTACCAAAAGGGATGCTTCAGCCTTTAACGGTGCCAGAGTGAAAATGGAAAAATATATCCTTGGACTTTTTTGTGACATTACCAAAGACATATCGATGTAATAATTCTATACGGGTTATTTTTGATCGATTGAGTAAATCTTCTCATTTCCTTTCTATTCTATATACTTTGTCTCTAGATAAGATTTCTCGATTGTGTGTTAAATTGATAGTAAGGTTGTATGCATTTCCCCTCTCCATTGTATCTGATTGTGATCCCAGGTTTACTTATAAATTTTGGAAAGGCCTTCAGAAGTCGTTTCGTATTGAATTAAATTTTAGTATATCTTTTCATACTCAATCATATGGGAAATCAGAATGAATTATTCATACCATGGAGGATATGTTACGTTGTTTCTTAATGTATTACTAGGGAAGTTTGGACCAACATCTTTGTTTGGTTTAATTTTCTTATATATTTTTTTCATTCCAGTATAAAAATTTCTCCACTTAGGTCATTATATGGGAAGAAGTGTTGAACTCCATTGTTTTGGGATGAAGTAGCTGAAAGGAAGTTTATGGGACCAGAATTGGTAGAAGAGATTGTAGAAAATGTTCAGTTGATTCAGAATCACATGAGAAAAGCTCAGAGTAGGCAGAAAAATTATGCGGATAACTGGAGGAAGGATATCTCTTTTGAGGTAGGTTATCATGTCTTTATCAATGATTCTCCATGGAAAAGTGTGATGCATTTTGGTAAGAAGGGAAAGTTGAGTCTGAGGTCCATTGAAACTTATGAAATCTCAGAGAACGATGGATTAGTTTCCTATAGAGTGGATTTACCTCCATGTTTATCATAGGTACATTAGGTTGTTCATGTTTCATTGTTGAGAAAGTTTATGCCGGATCCAACTCATTTTTTTAGCCCAGATTTAGTTCAGTTGGAAGACAATCTCTCTTATGACGAACAACCAATACATATTTTTGACCAAAGAGAGAAAGTGTTGCAGAATAAAGTAATTCATTAGGAAAAGGTTTTGAGTAAAAACCATATGGTTGAAGAGGCAATGTGAAAATATGATAATTCCATGATCGATAAATACCCCCACTTATTAGATAAGTGAATAAAATTGTGAGGACGCCATTTCAAAAAGGGGGGAGGGATGTAACATCCCAAATAAATAAAGAATATTACATTTTCATGTTTATTAATATTTATGAAATAAAATTTAATTTTACTTTAAAGGGGACACAATTTTTGATGTCGTACCTGATATGCAACAACAAGTTTCTTTGAAATCGTACATTGCACACAATGTTGGGTCATACTGAAAAATAATAAAATAATATTATTATAAATGGTAGTTAACGTCTAGACGTTGTATTGGTGAGTAATGAATAAAACTAAATATAATATAATTATACATGTTTGTTAATGGTTTTTACATTTATCCAATAAAAGTTATAGGATAAAAATGTAGATGATTCTAATTTTAAGCATAAATACAATAATATTCATTATAAAGACGATTTTCCACCTTTTAATGGAGAAGCCTTTATAAATCTAGTTATATTAACTTTTATTGGTTCTATTTAAAATATAATGTTTTTTTAGAATCATGACATCAAAATTTTCTTTGGGTAAATTGTTGGAAATTGTTTGATAAAATTCATTTTTTAATGAAGAGTGAAAAATACTATATTTTAATTTAAAACGTGCTTTTAATATATATTTTTTGTATGGATATATTATATTTTTAATAGGTTTTAATGTGTAATTAGACTATATTTTTAAAAATTCATCAAATGTTGGTTATTTGAAGTATTTTCACTTTCAATTTGGACATAAAAATGTGGAAATATTTGGTAGTTACTATTTCTTAAAAACACAATTTTTGTTTTGATAGAATGAATTAATTTTATATCAATTAATTAAACATATATTATTTTAATTTGTTAAAATAGATATCATTATTGAATTCATAATATCAAATATATCTTAGGATTATTTTTGTGTATTTTTCTAAAAACCATAAATTTTTTATGAATAGTGAAAGCACTAAGTAGAAGTGAAAATACCGAATTTTTCATTTAAATGATATTTTACTGCTTATGTGAATTGAATCTTGAAAATATGACATACATGGTTGTTATTAGTAAGTAAAATTTGGTTCAATAAGATTAAATTTATATTTTCTGAATAGTAACTTTTGAATTTTTTTACTGTGGTTAAAGGAAAATAGGGTAATTCTAGGCACAAATAATATTATCATAATATAAAATTACCATAAAACTATTATTAACACTATTTTATGAGTCATGGTTGAACAATAAATTCCTTGGATGAGATTTGTTTCCATTTAAATTCATTTGGGTATGATAATGACATCAATAAATTTATATTTAATGTAAAAATAAAAATATCATAAACATGTATTGTTTTTCTAAAATTATTTTAATGTGGTGATATATAATTGAAATATTTTTCTATAAATATCCATTATAAAGATAAAATGGTTTCCTACATCATTTTATTTTTTTTATAATTTTTTATACATCATATAAATAAAATTATTTATGACACAATAATGATGTAGTGTTTACCTCATTAATTAATGATTTAAATAAATAAGATTATAAAATTTAAATAAATACCCAAAACATGTCCAATTATTATATGATGACTTTATTTTTAAAAAAATAGCCATCTTATCTTTGACTTTAATAGGTTTTGTACATTTAAAAATCAAAATCATTATATAATAAAATAATGATTTCAATCTTTCCTAAAGAGCCCATCCTCATCCTTATAAAAAGCCCTCAACTCTAACCCATTAATCACACCTCTAAAGCCCCTTGGATTTTCAAAACTCTGAAATAATAAGCTATCAATATCCTTTATTCCTCTTACAATCCTTACCTTATGCATAAGGCAGGTCAAGGAATCCTTTTGGTTCAAACCAAAAGGAGATACCCGATTAAAAGGTAACGTCTTCTCATAAGTTCTTTTCATTATTTTACCTCTCCAGCCTCTAAAATCTTTTTATTCCTTTATTTTATAACAAGACTAGTATCCAAAATATTCTAAGCTGTTTTTATGGGATTTATTCGAACCAAACTTACACACACCTCTGTCTAATGGGTACATAACATATTGTTTCTCTAGATGGAGAACTATTTCCTCACGTAACAATGATTGTAAAATTTTTACCTAGTAACTCTTATGGTGGCCATTTTGATGGAACATGATTTATATGTGATATATACTATATTTAAATTGTTTCTATACTTCTTTATTTTTCATTTATAGAATACCTTTATAGTTTCCATAGTAGGTAAATGTAGTAGTTTCATTTGTGGAAGTGCGGACTACAACCCCCTCAAAGTGATATACCTCGTTCATGCCATACATGGAACATATAAATGATGGAGTTACTACAATTATATACCATATTATTCTATAATAATAATATACATATGTATCATTAATTTTTCATTCCATTAAATATGAAATATAAATGAATGTTCTGTTCATGCGTACGTATGACATTCCATCTCCATGAATGATTCATTTCATTTCTTACCTCCAAATATTATGTACTATTATAAATACATATATATTAGATATATATGATATATATGATATCTAAATCATGAATATAATTCTAGATATAATGGAATTTAGACCACATGAACAACTTTTAATTATAAGAAGTTCATTTTTGACTAAGTACCACATATAAAAAAATGACCGTTATTAACTTAAATGATTACATAATGTTTTTAACCTGGTAATAAGTGATATAAAATGAATAATAAACTTCAAAAAGTTTATTAAAAAAGTATAAATTGACTTTAGTTTATTAATCAGGAGATTAAAGAACGAATGGGTCATGTCAGACATGAGGTAAGGGACTTCGTCTCAATCTCCTTTCATTGAGGCATATTTTTTTATACACAATATTATTTTATAAGTTGTACAAACCACATTGAAATTTCATTTCAATTAAAGGGAATAAATTTTCTACATAGCGTTATTCTAAACAACCAAAAAGGAATGTTTCTTTTTAATGTAAGTGGTGACAATGACCTTTTCGGATGACGTGTGTATTATTTTATCTTTGGATTCCTTAACAAGATGTAATGTTTTTAAAAGGAAAATAAATACCATATACTATTTTACATATTTGGGTATTGAAAATTGTTTTTATAATGGATTGGGAATGTAAATATATTAAATGATATATTGTGATTGAAATGTGGAAATGATATATTTCCTTTATGTTTGATGTATAGGTTATGAATATGATATGGTTCTTGGGAATAGTATACGTATATGCATCGTTCCATGATAAACCTAGGGAAAGTGAGCCTGAGATAGCTCTCCAATTCATTGGGTAACATGATGGAGGTAAATGTAAATGTTTCTCCTAATATATTTTTGGAATATACTCAGATGGGTATTCCAAATGTAACTCCCTATGTAGTTGTGAAAGCTACAAAATAAATATATTTTGGATGCCACAAGTAACCTTTATGTTTTTATTACAATGTGTTATTCATAAATCTTATGATTTCATAAGGTATGATAAAGATCTTCTGTTATGTATGTATTGACGAACTAATGTTTTCTTTACTTTTTTTATAACCCTTAGTGAGCTTTTTATGCTCATCCCAAGTTTTGAAATGTTTTTCATAGGACTTAAAGATGAATAATGTAAACAGTTGGATCAAGGAAAAGTCATGCTATCTAAAACATAGAGTTAGAAATGACTATATTTTTCAAGAGTTTTTTTTATAAAAAAATGGAAACTGAGTAGAAGTGTCTAATTTGTAATATTTGAGATGTAGTGTAATAGTTATGGTCGAATTTTATAAAACTATTAACATAAAAAGATCATCTATGTGAATTATCCATTTAATTCATGATTAGTAATGTTTTAAGGTTGGGTCCTTATATTTATAGCTATAAGTGTGCCTATGACATGATATTTATTTATAAAGGGAGGACACACCAGATTTTCTTATCATATGACTGCTTAAACACGAAACTGTGGACACATTTTTTACTTACAGTGCTTATGTCATGTTATGACTATGCCTCATTAAGGTTATGGTTTGTCAGCTCCAATGGCTACTATAGTGTAGTCATAATAATCAAATACTACATTGGTCTAGACATATGCCTCAATAGTGAATTATTTTCACGTAATAGGTGAGTGTCCATTGGAAGATGATGCAGGTCCAACAACAGTTAGAGGTACTCTCCTTATTGCATCTTAAGTAAAAATTACATTATTTGACACTAGCACCTCCCACTCATTTATATCATCACGTTTTGATGATGATATTAAACTTATATAGGAAATTATATCCTTTCTATTTGAGTTAGAAACACATCTTGGTATGAGGAAGGAGTAGGGGTTCAGGTTTCCATCTTGTTTGTTTATAATAAATGTTACAGGGTTGGTCTGGGATTTTCTCATTCTTGACCTTGATCTATTTGACATCATCACTGGTATGGATTGGATTATCTCTCCTAAAAATGAGGTTTGTTGTTATCATCAGCACGTTTTCTTTATTTCAACTAATGGGAGATCTCATGTGTTTCATGGAGTGTGGGATCCATGATCTGGTCGTGTTGGGCATTCTCTCCCAAATTGCAGAAAATTGTTGTCAGCTATTGTGTTTTATCCCAATCACATTTCTTCTGTAGATGGACTTATCATGGTTATTAGAGACTATCCCAACATTTTCCCATAAAATCTCTATTGTCATTCTCTAGAGAGAAAGGTAGACATTATGATAGTCCTAGTTCTAGGGATGTTACCGATATGAATAAATTATTATTGAATGGAACCAACAGATCTCAAAGAGCTCATGATTCAATTTTTTAACCTATTAGAAAATGGTTCATTGGCCCTATAATTTCACATTGGGAAGCCCCTCTTATATTTTCCATGAATTTTTATGGTTCACTTCGTTTATGTGTGGACTATCGAAAGGTGAATCAGGTAACAGTTAAGAATAAATATTAATATACTTTTCTATATGTTTTTTTGATCAATTGTATATGGAAAGTGGTTCTCAATGATTTATTTTCTCTTGGGTTATCATCAGGTTAGATATTGGGTTTATAATATACCAAAGACAAACTTTAGGAGTAGGTATTAAAATTATGAATATCTTGAGAAGCCTAAAGGACTCTCTAACACTCCTAAAATTTTTATGCCTTTGATGAATTGGATTTTCCATAAATATCTTAACACTTTTTTGGAAGTTTTTATGGATTATATTTTATTTTTATAATATTCTGAGAGTCTTCATGGGAACCATCTAATTTTGGTTTTGTAAATTCTGAGGAGTCATTGTTTGTATAGGAATCTTTGAAACTATAATTTCTGGATTCAAGAAGTGATGTTATTGTGGAACAGAATTTATGATCATGGCTTATCAGTTGATCTATAGAAAATAAAGACTATGTTGTCAAGGAATGAACCATATAATGTATTTGAGATTCGGATCTTCCTTGTTCCTGCTGGATGCTTCTGAAGGTTCATCAAATAATTCTCAACAATGGAGTCACAGTTCACTCTTCTTATTAAAAATGGGGTGAAATTACAATGTGATTCCATGTTTTAGCCTTCTTTTAATAAAGTGAAAGGGCTTCTATAATTGACTCATATTCTGATCTTACTTGATCCAGGTAAGGGATATATTGTTTTTTGCAATTTTTTGGGTGCTATATTGGGATGTGTTATTATACATGGAGACCATTTGGTAGTTTATGTCTCTTTTCAGCATTGACCACCTGAAATGAATAACCCCACACATGATTTAGAGCATACTATAGTCATGCATGTGCTTATGTATTGGTGGAACTATCATTTGGGGGAAAGGTTTGCTGTATTATTGTATCATAAGAGTCTAAGTAATATCATTTCTCATAATGAAATGAGTATTAGATAGAGTCAATGGGTAAAATACCTTCAAATATTTGACTTCAATGTTGCCTACACCCCTAGAAATGGGAATGTGGTTGCATACACTCTTAGTAAGAATGAACCACCATAGGTTGCTATGTAATTAAAGGAAGAGTGGCCCATCATGCGAGTTTTCACTCAGTTTTACATAGATGTTATGGACGACGGTTCAAACATGGATTTGACTACTATTTAGTTATCACCATATTTCATGGTGTCTATATTGTAGAGTCAGCAGTAGGATGATGATTTTCAGAAGAGATTAGAAATACTTCATAGTGGGTAGACCATTTTAGGTTGGTCTCTGTACTTATATAGTATGCTTAACTTAGGGAATTGAGTTTTCTTCCAAGCACTTGTAATAAGTTATGTATTTTTTGAATTCCCCAACTCTTCATGCTTAGTTCATCAAGGAACTACTAAGATTTATTATGAGATGAGGTGATGATTTGTTGGCCAGAAATGAAGCATTAAATTAAAGAGTTTGTGTCTTGCTTTGACACCTACCAACAAATAAATGCAGAGCACTTGAAATGTTTTGGTTTTCTTCATCCTATTATAGTTATGGTTTGGAAATGGGATAATGCATCAATGTATTTTGTTGTTAGATTACAACAGATACCATAAGGAAAAAAATTCTATCTCGGTGGTTGTTGACTAATTGACAATGTGTACTCATTTAATTATGATCAAAGACACCACTAAAGTAGAGGATCTCAGTAATTTTTATGTGCATGAGATTGTGAGGTTATATGGGAGTAATTCTTCTATTATTTCAAATAGGTATCCTATGTTTACCTCAAAATTCAAGAGAAATATCGAGGAGGTGATGGAAACTCATATTTTTTTGAGAAAAAATTACCATCCATAGACTAATGGTCAGACCGAGCATGTAATTTAGATATTAGAGGATATGCTTCATGAATGTTTCTTGAATTTTGGTGGATCATGCGATAACCATTTGGGACTGGTTAACATTGTTTAGATCAACAGTTACGAGTCATAGATATGAATGGATCTTTTTGAATAATTATATTGTCACTAGTACTAATCAACTCTTTGTTGGTAAGAGGTGGGTGAAGTGTTCTTAGTAGGAAAATTTTTTGTTCAAGATACATTAGTGATGATTCAAGATTTATGAAAATGTCTGGTTATAGCCCAGTGTTGACAGAAATTAAAAGTAGATCGACATCGTTATCTTTTTGAGTTTTTTGTAGGTGAATGGTTCCTCTTGAAAGCATCTCCTTGTTTGGGTCACCATCAACTATGAAAAATAGGGAAAGTTGTCTATAAAATACTTTGGACCATTTGGGATCACGAAATGGATATGAAAGATTGCTTATTAGTTAGAAATGCTGATTTAGTTGAAAAACTTTCATGATGTTTTCCGCATACCTCATCTCAGGATGTATCATCCTGATCCTACTCATGTTCTCATTTTGGAAAAAATTGATGTGGAACTAGATATTTATATTTTGGAGAACCTGGTTGAGATTATTGACACTTTGGAGAAAGACTTAAGTGGAAAGGCAATTCTATTGGTCATATTTCTGTGGAAACAATGATCGGATTCTATAGAGACATGGAAATTCTTGTCATTGATTAGTGTGAAATGGAATCATCTCTTTCTAGAGTTTAAATATTCTCCATGAATTCCTAGGGATGGAAATTATTTATTTTTTGGAGTTTGTAACATCCAGTTACCTTGCATGGGTATGTTTTTCCCTCTCAATGAGTTCTCTTTTGGTTCAAAGCCCTTATAGGTGTCTTTTCTATATATTTTTCTGGTAGTAGAGTAGATACATGTTTTGTACATTTGGTATATATTGCTTCCTAGTCACTGGATAAATAACATGAAATGGGAGATCACATTATGAACCAGTACACATCATGAATGTTGAGTACACATCATGTATGGTTTAAATCTCCAATTTTTTTATTCCGCAGAGATAAGTCGTTCAGCATAGTTATCCAGAGCGGTATTCACAACTTGACTAGGGGATACACTTCATGATCTGGTCCATTTCTGGGTTTAAATCCATGCTCGAAAGTTTTTGTATAGTTCCCTCATTATCTTTTCATTTAATTTGCACCAGAACTCTTCCATAGAAATTGTCATAGGTTCCACTCCTTCCAAATTGATCCGAATGACTTTGGATCTTCATCGCGTATGTGGTGCGTCTCTCCGGGAAAGGGTTATTTTGGGATATTTATCACTATTTGTCATGGTAGTTCCCTGTAATTGAGTTATCAGATCTATTTGTGTAAGATCGATGTTTCTTCTTGGTTTCTTATAGATCTGTTGTGATCTCTCGTTTCATAGGACTTTTCCTCCATTGTTTGTGGTGGGTGGGAATTCGACCTTGAGGTTTGTGAGTTTCATCTCATCCTCCAACCAGTTAGGTTAATATTTGGATCAATCATGATGTGTATTTTGTTATAGGGACTTTACTTAAATTAATGGGTTTTATTTGTTAGTGGTTTACAATATGGGCATCTATAGCCCATGTTTTGAGGTAGGTTGTTCCGTCTCTAGCATGTGATAGTTGATCTTGTGGTTTTTTACAAACTGATTCATATTGAAATATTGGAATGATATTTTTTTGTGTTGAAAATACATTTCAAGGAAAAATTGTTCATTTTAGGATAATGATAAATGAACATATAATAGGAAATTTCAAGTATTGAAATAGAAATTTTGAAATGATTTTGAAATGGTTTTCAAAGAATTTAAAAAAACTGTGAAAAAAAATTGCATGGGTTACCTTGGGTACATAGATGGAAGGTTTATCAGGAATTCATCATACATTTTTTGTGATTATCAAGGGGTTTTGTCTTGGTGTGTTATTATTTATCCTAGGTTCGTTGTTCTAGGGGACCGTTATTAACATTTCAGTGGGTTTACTCGGTGGGTATTATTCTTCTTCCTTGTCTAGTTCTTCTAGGATTATTTTTTCTGGACATTATTTGTTATGATATGAGTAGTCTATGACATAGACTTTTAGTATTCCATGGTGTTTTGATACATGTGCTTCTATTTTTTCGTGTCTTTCTATGATAGCCTTGATATGTGTGTTTACGATTGTGAATGTGATATGTAAAATTTTTATTTGAAATTGATATACAAACATTTTAGTAGAACTTTGGAAAAATTGAAATATTTTCCATGTTTTCAATAAAACATGTTTTCTTATTAGGAAGCCATGTTTTACTTAAAATAAAAAGACAAGAATTTTTATACAACGACCAGTTACAGAAATCCTTGGTGGGATCCTATTGAGAATACTAGCTCACACCATGTGAAACTATTAAGTTGTGTGGAGAAAATTGTTTTTATTCTATTGTAGGGAATCGAAAGGGGCTATAGTGTAGTGGCGAGGTTCATGTCAGCTGGTTGGGTAGTTGGTGGTGAGATGGTGGGAGTTAGTCCATGCAATTGTTTAGAGAAACTGTCTGTTTCTTAGTCCGTTGTTGTTAAACTTATCTTGGAGTTTTATATACTTTTATAGCTATCTCCTTCTACTATTTTTCTTACATTTCAAGCATATATACCTTATTCAACTTCTGATATTCATTTTTTAGTACATATATTATATTTTTTTCATCAGGTTGGGTGAAATCATTCCCTATATTTTCTTGTTCAATTCCCGAGTACTTTTCTTTAGCACATGGGGATCGATATCACCCTTCAGATATTTGACGTATTGGTTCAGGTGCCAGGTTTGAGGGAAACCCAAGTCAATTAATTTCACACATCCTATCCCTTTCACTCATTAAGGTAATGATATCATCACTCGTTCATACGTACAACCTACCATTTCATGAAGTGATGTGATTCGTTGTCCATGTCCACATTCAAAAATGGGTTTAGAAATATATCTAAAGATATAATTTTATATTTATAAAAAATATATAATTATTTATATGAAATATGTGTATTATTTATGTATAATAACTAATGATTTTATTACTAAACATGAAAGAAAAAACAATAAAAATAAAACCTATGAAATTGAAAATAATTATATATTATTAAAAAGGGTGGTAAAATGTTTTAAGAAGATAATATATAATATTATAAATATTTTTATAATAATGTTATAAATTAATAACAAGATTAAATACCATTTAAATTATGTACAGATTCATTTTATGGAAATCAGACCTAAGGAAAGGGTTTTTCATCTCACATTTTCTTATGTAAAACATATGCCATATTCACCACTTATTTTATTTTATATATATATACTACCCATTGGATATGTTATCACATTAATATTTTTGTATTCATGGAATTTAATGTTTTATTTTAATTTATTTATAATATTGGGACTTGGATTCATAAGTTACTGATGTGGTAATGGTTTAGTTCACAATCTCATGATTATTCTGGATTTTTATGTTCATATAATACTTAGTGGAATTAATTTAAATTAAAATCTTGAAAAAAATCTATTTTCATCACATATTGTTTTTATTGAGATTTTTCATTTAATATTACCATTTTACCACTCAATGGTATATAAAATTACTGATAAAATGTTTTAAGAAAATACGACATTATAAATCTCATTAGTCAAGAAATCATATTTCAAAGAAACCAATGTTTTCTGAAAATGTTTTCAACTTTTTTAACATATCAAAAATGATTTATTTTACAGATTTTCACCCATTTTTACTTTATAAAAAATATTTTCAAAGGAAACATCATTCCATTTTTTTTAAAACGTGAATGTTTTGATTTTATCAAAAATGTGAAAGGAGTTTTTATAACATGTACGACATGGAGAGAATTTTCCAACATCATAAAGAATCAAGGATTTAAAAATTATTTTACTATATTTTATGGTCATTTTCCAATAAATTATTTTTCAATTTGTTTAATTTTTTTTATAAAAGGTGATTTTTAAAAGATAATGGTCATTTCCCTAAAAAATATTTTTAAGGATATTTTTTGGGTTTTCTTATTAATTAATGATGTCAACCATTTATTGTAATTATGATTAAATGGGGATATGTTATAATGATACCATACTTATTATTTATATGGATGGTTTATGATAAATTTTAATGGGGATGTACTATGTTGATACCATTTATTTTACTCATATGGTTTAGGATAATGATTATTGACATAGGAATGTATTTATATGTCATATGCTTGTATAAATATGATTGTTTATATGAATAGTTTTTTACCACATTCAAATAAGGAATGAATTTGAATTTATATGTGATGGGAATGGCTTGTTATATCCCATCCACTCATTGATAGGTCTCATGTGTCTAATGTGATTGGGTTTTGGATGAGGCCTTACCCATTTATATTAATATCATAGCACAAGGACTTGATGGTAATAGATTCCTTATAAGAGGACATTAATACTATGTTTTAGACGTACAACATTATGTATTATATCGTAATGAATTTATTTATTTATGTTCCATGTGAGTATTATATTAGAAATAATATCCATGTTCATGTTTCAAGATCATCTGATTATTTATATGGAATTTTTTTATTACCATTTATTCACTCCATATTATTCTAATGTAATTGATTAAATGACATGTGTTTTGGTTATATACATTTACATATTTATTATACCCAATTTATTCATAGCACACACTATATTATTACCCTTAATAAGAATGTATGCTCACTTATTTATTATGTATTATTTTCCCAATGATACCAAGTAGTGTTTTTTGATGATTGGCATAGATAGACTAAGGGTAATAATGTAATTCTCAAAGAAAATAAATTGTGAAATTTTTATTTAAAATTGTAATAAGAAGTTCAAGTATGTATCTACTTTACCATGACTACTAAACTATTTGATCCTTCTAAATGTGATTATTTATATATAATACCAATTTAACTAAGAATAAACTATATCAAGGCTACTCGGGTCAGGGAGGTACAATATTAATGAAAATAATTTTCTCTTTATTTTATTTTTAGACCTGTTAAACATCCATAATATGAACTTATAAGTCCAATTTACCTACCAGAAATAACCCTTTTCTACCCGATGGTTTCCTTGAGGTACTCACATCCAATATTAATCCTCTCATCAATCACTAAAAAAAAATATATTTTATAAAATTGATTTATTTTTTCCGAAATTAAATTTTCTATCAAGAAATAATTTCACCTATATATATGAATTTTCAGTAATTGTTTTTAAAATAACGGTCACTAAATGTTATAAAAATAATCAATTGTTTTTTCATAGAATAATAACAATACCAATATACATTATATATATTGGTCTATAAGTAGTGAAAAAAATGATATATATTTTTAATATGTTTTTTAAATAAAATAATTTGTGTTTTATTAACATATTTATAGATAAAACATTATATTATATGTTAAAATTTAGTTCTATATAATATGAATATTATAATTGAGATTTTTTAATTGGGAAATTAGTTTTATTAAAACTTCTTGGTTTTGGGTAGCCACTAGGTTAGTGATCAAAAGTAAATATGACCATTGTATTTAATAACTATTCTAACCACTATTTTCATTAATGAATGTTAGTAAAAAAGATAGAACAAAAACCTAGTTAGATACATTTAAATTCATAAAGAAACAAAAAAAATCCCAAAATTATAAACTCGAGTTCATGAGGAAAATAAAAAGTGAATGAAAAAATAGTTCTACTACTTCTGATAAAAATAAACACGAAATAATAGTTTATCTACCAAAACTATGATTATGAGATCTATAATAAAGAAAATTCTCATAACATTTTTCACAGATCATGCTTAAACATGGGATATAGATGAATAGAGATCATCCAATTAGTTAGGTTATGTTCCCCGAAAGATTAGTAATTCAAGCCAACATCCCTTCATATCAATTTTTTACCGACCTATCGTAGGATCAAACCTCGATCAGAATTCCACTTTCACTCCATGAAAGGTAAATCAAAAAAATAATAAAATTTATAAGACCCAACCACTATACTGAGTTAAATTAGTTTGGAATATAATTTCATCATCATCATAACACATACATAATCATGTGGTTAAACATGTTTTTAAGTGATTCTTTATTACTAAATTAAAAATAAGAGAATAAATAATGTAAACCCAAATATTAGTTCACATAAAATAGTATAGACTCTATGAATCAATTAATTAATTAAAAAAATTATTATATCATACCTACAAAATGGTAGTTAATTTCAATATTTTCAATATAGATGAATTTCAATAATTGAACAATTTTAATATATATTACACACCAATACCTCATAGAGAGATCTTTTGAAAATTTATAACCACCAGGAGGGCCAATATAAATATGAAATATTTTTCAAACATTCGGAATAATAGAAATTTTGTAATATAATACATATAAACATGAATCCATTATCCAGAACTACACTTTATAATTGTTTAATGGAAACTCTCAAAGGTGATTATAATAACTTCCCTTGTCACAAGTACTGATTATCATAAATTAGAACAATAATTTATATAATGTAATATTCTCATCACACACAATGAATAAACATATACATGTTCAAATAAATTATTAATATAAATTCATATTATTCTTTTGAAAAGTATTTAAAAATACATTATCCATATAAAAGATGAGTTAATTCTCACATATTATTATCAATAATTGAAAAAACTCAATATTCCACAATATTATTTTTTCCAATGAAATTATCACAAATGAAAGGTGTTTTGATTATATTTCAATGATTATTTCATAAATGATTTGGGCAATTCTTAAAATTTGTCTAATAATAATTAAAAGGAAAAATTATCTTTGATATTTTTTTATAAGAAGTCCCATATGAATTAATTGAAAAAAAAAATAACAAAATGAAAATAAGACGCAAATGTATGTATGTTATATGGTTTTAACATATGGTTTCAATAAAATAGGAAAAAAAATAATATTGTGACACAATTAGTAATTAAAAAAAGACTAAATTAAAAATGAATAATAAAACATTATAGTTAAATGTATAAAATATTGAAATCTTGGACTCTATTCACCTAGATCACCATAATGTTTTCCTCAAGTCGTATAATTAAATTATTGACAACATAAAATCATTGAAAATTATATGCATAAACTATACACACCTTAATTGAAATGAATGTTAAAATTAAAAGAAAACATGTAAACTAAATTAAAATAATTGATCTCTTTTTATACGTTGAAATCCCAACATATCTATTGCATCAATAAGAACCAATGAACAACCCCAAAATATGAGGTGACTACTAAAGAATGTCTTTTACAATTAGGATCTATTTGATGAAATTTAATAAAAAACAATTATAAAAATTATAATACTTACCTATACTATTTCTTATTTATATATATTTCTTATAAAATTAAACTCAAAAGAGAGCATAAAGTTGATTTCATTTGTTCTATTTTACACAGGCCTCAATGAGATGTCGAAAAATAATTTGATTTCCAAAACAGAACTTTTAAATGGTAAATAATAAGAAAATTTATTTTGATCACTAACATAAAAATAGATTCAATAATATGAAACCCATGTAATTTAAAATCACTTAAACATACCAATATTATATTATATAATAAACATAATTCAATATAAATATCAACTGTTCTATATATTTACACTAATTAAATTTATGAACATAAGGAATCCATTTTCAAACTATTAATAGTTTGGAATATAAAAATAAAATTTAGTATTGTTAAAAGATATTAATTTAATAAAATAAATTTAATGCATTTACCCATCATAAGTAATGAGTATCATACATTAATTATGATAAGACACATAATTTAATAACTCCATAATAAAAATTAATTATTACCAAATAATAACATGAAAGTCATTCTTCATATAATTAAGAATAAAACACCTTATAATAATATTATTAAAGGTTTTGTACATGTAAAACATTAAATATTCACCAATTAATGAGGATATATTTCATTGTGGATCGTATGTTCTACTGTAGTTCATAGAATAAAAAGTTATATTGAATTGAAATTAATTTTTCCAATATAAAGGGGCTTATGAAAAATTATATTAAATATTTATTTCAATATATCACACATTCATCATCATGGGGTCCTTAATCATTTTAAAAATACTTATAAAGGGGTTTTCACTATTATGATAAATTTCATTATATTTTTATCAAAAATTGATGAAATGTAAAACAATGGAATTATTCAATATTAATATCAAATAATTGATAAATAATAATATAAAGTTCACAATTTTAATCTTTAAATATGTTCTTCAAAAACTATTTAATTTACAACTCATACAAATTTTAATTATTCACTTTCATCATCAATATTTTATGAATAATGGAAGAAAAGGAGAACATATAGAATTGTTATCCCCACCTGAAATGAGATATACATATACATTAGAAGAGGATGTGTGAAATGAAAAGAATATTTGAAAATGTATAAAGTAATAGGATGAGGAATATCAATTAATAAAAGGGGTGGTTGATTAAAGGAAATGTTTCCAATGAAGAATGATATAGAAATGAGCTATTGGGGTTTAATGGTTACCTTATTTAATGGGATGTAAAAGGGGATGTGTTTTATCATATTTTAATGGTGAACTGAATATATAGGACTGATGTGGTGTCGAATTGATAGGATATTGTACCGGTGATGAACTAAAAGTGGCAGAAAAATGTGTAAATGAACCAAGCTTGATTTTAGTTAATTTATTATGATTATCTAGTTATTATGTTTTGGAATGTACTTCTCAAGGATACTATGATTTTGGGATGCAATTTTCCTTTTTATTATTATATTAATAATTATAATTAATGATATTAACAATTTTTTCTAAAAAATATATTTATTTTCAATACATCCACTTTAAAATTTTTTGTATGTTTAAAATTTATTTGGATAGTTTGAACATAAATATTAGTCATTTACCAATATTTTAAAATTAAATAATTAACATTATGAAGCATTATTATATTATCCATATTTTGTTTCAACATATAAGAATATATTTTTATTTACCATTGATATTTTTCTACTAAATATTAATACATATATATTAATTTATTAATAATTTATTTTTCTATATTGAATACTTAATTATAATTGGTTTGTTTAATGGTAACATATTTTACAATAATAATAATACAAAATATATATTCATATATTGTAATGATAATATTTTTTTTAGAATTATATAAAGATATTTTTAAATTTTGACAAATTATATGTTGGTATTGAAAGATTAATATTCATAAGTGTATATGTTAGAATTTTGTTTTTTGATTGTGAAGAATATGAATAAACAAATATATATATATATATTACTCATTTATACCAAAAACATTTATATATGATGAAATTTTGTTTCAGTATAGGTCACTTTTTATAACAGTCAGAGGTTCATTGATCATAAACTTTGATTTTTTCCTTTTCCTTATAATTTTATCAGACATGGAAGTACAATACTATTCACCAGATCCTGTTTATGTGTGGTCATATATAGAGTCAGCACACTGATAGTTTTTATATACAAACTTACTCACTAGACTTCACAAAATAAAATAAGAAATGTTCTAACATAACATTGGATAAAAAGGACTCCCATTCAACTACCTCATAGAGACTAGGTATATGAACCCAATAACCACACCCTTTTAGTTATAAATATAACCAAAATCTACCTATGTATATATGTTTACCTGGAATCCATCTTAGGAATCTACATGTACACTATACTATGTATGAAACTTTTGAGCATAAAAATATTTATTCATGTATAGTTATACTCAATTAGACTGATATATAAAAATATATATTTATAATAAAAATAAAATTATGGAATCTAGGAACAAACAACATCTAACAGATGAGTAATAACTATAACAATTAACACTCTATATGGGGAGGATCCAAACCTGAAAAAACCATCTTCAATCATGGCATAGAATTTGAAATGAATAAATAGAATAGATTTAGGTTACAACACATATCCCATGGGGATAGAGAATTGTGTATACTAGGGTCAGGGAAAAAAGAAAACCATCCCTTCCAGATAGGGGAAAGTGTGTACTGTTGTTAAGGTTATCTTATAGACCTTCCCATATTTATAAACAATATCCATTTGGTAATATACCTATTTATTAATCCTTTAAAAATTATATTTAACACCTTTCACCAAGTCAATATATCAAGGAATATTCATTCTTACATACACAACACTAATTTATAGCATTCACTAGCTGAATATAAAAACTTAAGAAACATGCTAAAATATATTTATTGAATAATATTTGCACCATGATAAAAATAAATTCTGATGGTAAAAACAACATAACTATTAGTAAAATTATTTGGATCCGAACAAAATAAAAAATAATTATGAAATAAATCTAATGAGCTCAGGTCAGTTGATACACCACTGAGTGGGAGTGAATAAGTGGTGCATGATTTTACAAATTCAATTAGAAATTAACCCTAGTGACATTTAATGGTATTGATCCAATATTCATTAATATCTATCTCATATGGAATGGAATAATAATATAAAAATAGGCACAACACCTAAGGAGTCTTACATGGTTTTACTCGAATGTGGAAATACAATATTTTCTATGTTCAAGTTTTAATGAGACATAGTGTATATATCTATTTTACATTTTTAGTGATTATTTGTGTTATATAACACATAATATTTTTGGGTAGGTATCATCTAATTCCTTATATATATTTTATGTCATTTATATTTGTACCAATAGTGTTCACTAAACCCATTTTTCTCTTGGTATGAATAAGATCTCTACTGTTCTTTAAGATGTATCTATATTAGAAAAATATGATCTTCGTCCTCAAAATCAGGCAATCAAATACCAATTAACTATTAATATCATAAAATGAATATATTTAATCCTTCATTGTCTTTCATAATTTTTAAATTTTATGTAAGATTATACAAACACATTATGGTTGTAACGACCTGATCATTTATGAGTAAAATTACATTTCTTTTAATGTATTATGGATATGAAAAACAAATGCACTGTTTTTTATTATTATTGGGTTTAAATGATCAATATGTATCATTACCATTGATAATATATCCATTGAACAGTTATCACACAACTTATATAAATATAAGGATTTAAAAAACATCCATTTGACGTAGAAAAAGGAGAGGATGACCTCATCCTGTATACTCAATCCATAAGAAGCGCATTATTCAGAAATCAAAAATTAGGTAGCAACATTGGTCTTTTCTCTTGACAAAACCAAATAAAAACTTCAACACATTAATCTTGAATAGAATCGCCTATGGGAGAAGTTCAAGTTAATAAAGTAAGGAACTCGGGTGATGTTATGTGAGCCTCCCAAGAGTCGGTCACAATCGCATAACATACCCTTAGATCTTATGTGGGGGTTATATGAGGTTATGTAACAAGTAATTAGTTAGTTATTTTTTAATTGCTTTCTATAAATAAAATTCCTATTCAATCATTTCCTTTATGAGAATAGTCTTCTATAAAAAATGAGTAATTTGATAAACTGATTTTTCGGGTAAAATTTATACTTTTGATAAATATATAAATTATTATATTAAAAAATTGTTTTTAATAAAATTATAAAAAGTATTTTTATATATCATTATTATATCAGTTCCTTACCTATAAAATATATGGTAATTAGATTGATAAGAGTTATATTTTTATACGATAAAACAAAAGTGTAATTTTAAGGAATTTATTTTAATGAATTTATAGATTCATTAAATAGTTAATATTTTAATAAAATATTTATATTAAATTAATTTTATTAATAATAAATTATTATATTGTTTTATGAAGTCAAATGTAATTTTTATTAGGGTTTAAAAATTGTTTTTGTCAAAACACATCAATTTTAAATAAATATTGGTTCTCATTTTCAAAGTGAAACATCCAATATTTAGACTATTATTTTGATAAAATTAATATTTTTTAAAAATTAGGATGTTAAAATTTTTCAATAGTGAATGTTTCATAATTTTCGGAGACAGTCGAATTATTGGGTAAATATTTAATAATCATTAAATATATAGTGTGTTTTATGACATCATAATGGCCCAATAGTGATATAATAAATACCATAAAAGGTATATTAGAAAAAATAAATGTTTTAAATTTAAAATAATGCGATTTTTGTTTTATTTTCCTTATTTTATAATGCCTTAGAGAATCCTCCAAAATGAATAATATATTTTATGATTTTAAATTCATTTCCATAAGAGTGTGACTCACCTCCACATAAGAAAGGGAAATATTTTATTAAATTCATCCCTTTGTATATTAAAATAATATTTTCCACTACCTTCTCCATAAATGATGGAAAAAACTATCGGTTCATCTGTGGTTCTGAATATTTTATTGTGTAGTGTCCAAAACTTAAATAATAACAGATCCCATCACCTTTACTATATCAACCCGCACAAAAACCCATTAATCTACAATAAAACCATAAACGTGTCCTCAATCGACTCTCCACTACCTAGAGTCCTCCCAAGGTTCACCCAAGATCCCAAGAAGCCTCTCCCAAGCCTTTCAGATCACACATCCAAGTAAGGGTTTTCATCCTTCTTTATTTTTTCCAAGTTTCCTTATATTAGTATAGCCTTTTTCAATTAAAAATGATGGTGTGTGTTTTATCATCTCCCCAATATATCCTTTATTATGTTTTTATGATGGGATATTTCTTATCTCTTATATATCCATCCTATGTAAACCTATTACCATGCCAAAAATTTATAAGTGTTATTCAATTTCTTCCCTTTCTTCGAGTTTCTTTGTTATGTTACACCTTCAATTTCTAAATTACTTGTGTTGGGAAATGTATTTATATGACCCCCCTTAATGTAAATTTCATTTATTTATGATGAGATTCCCCTTTCTCTCACATAAACCATTTTTATGATTTTATGTCACGTTGTTTGGCTACCGAAATTTCACCGTGATTTTCCATGAAAAAATCATCATGTAATGAATATTATATCAAGGGTATTCACCTTAACACACATATGCTTGTTTATTATAGACATTCATGCATGTATGCAACATTATTTTATCATGGAATAAATTATTATGTTGAATGAATCCATGTTATATGATTTATATGTAACATTTAAGCATGATATTGAAACGATTATAAAGAGTGTACCATAATAGCACTCCAATGTATTGGGTAATGTTAAGTATCATGATATATCATGTTGGGACATGGGTTTACCTCATTCCTTCAAAATAATTTTTTCCATAATTTTGGGATAGGGTTTTACTATATTCTATTATGTTAATGATACTATGTTTTATGTTTTTTTTCACATTTCTATGTTATGATAATAATGTTATATCATGCCTTTATATTCATGTTTTTCTTATACACCATTGATATCTCTATTGATTAAAATGTATTTTATTATCCAACTTATGCCTTTTTTACTCCCTTACTAGGATTTATAACTCACCCTTTTCTTATGTATGTCCTCAGGTTATCCCATGAAATGATAAGTACGAGGGAATGTTGTGGTAATGTGAAATATGTTTTCAATAAAGATGTTGTATTTTATGTCTTATGTTTTCATGTAATGTTCCTAAGCACCAAATACACTAGACCACCCAATCATCTAGGTTTTATTTAGTTTAATTTTTTTAATAAATCAGGATTAACTATTTAATAAAGACGTGTCTTGTTATAGTTGGTATCAAAGGATAAGTTCAGATATTTATTGGGTTAGGATTAGAAAACCCTAGTGATAGCCATAGGGGTAATACTAATAAAAAGAAAATAATCCCTAAATTTTATTGAGTATATAGTAACTAATTTATGAATAAAATACATCCCTATCATGATAAAAACAATTAGAGGCAGCTCTGGAACATATTTATCTAGGGGTAAAACACGAAAACACTGCTCTGAGCTAAACTCGAATGAGGGTTTGTAAATGAAAATATGCCTTGCTTCACTTTTTGTTCGACACTCCCTGGGGATATGAATTGGTAGATTCATAAGCTTATTATGAACCACTATAAAGGGAACAAAAACACCCCCTTATGAATTTATGTTAGGAAGTAGATCTTGGATAACATAGACCAATTCTTAGAAATTAATATGTTAAAGAGATAAATGTAATTTATAAGTTGCCTCTTTTTCATTGGATTACCATTTATGGGTTTAATATTTTAAAATACTTACCCCTAATTTTCCTTTTATTTTATTCAATTTATGGAAATAGGAGGACTAAGGATTATAACCAATGTGAAGATCATGGTGATTACTATTATAATGAGATGCCCAATCTACTATGAGCGGGAATCACAAACAGTTTTATGATAATTTCTCTATTAAATCAATTTTTGAATAGAAACATGGGTCAATAGGAATTTCAAACACCCCTCCCCCCAAAGAAAGAATATGTCACAGTCGAGATATTGATGAAATAAAGGCCTATTAAATTTAATGGATTATATGATCACTCAATTGTTGAACAATGGATCAACTCCTTTGATCAGATCTTCTTCATCCTTCAATGTTCTGAAAAAGAGAAGGTTCTTCTAGATGCTTATCATATGGAGGGTGAAGCTGCTAAATTGTGGAAATTTATAGAAAATATGAAGCCCGAGGAAATGATCAAGGTGATGGGATGGATGGATTTTCAAAAAATGGGTTTTGATAAATTTTTTACATGCACTCTCCAAGTTAATATGGAAAGAGATTTTATTTCACCCAAGAAAAATGATGATGAATCGATTGGGTTGTACCCAGAAAACATCCCCAGACTTCCATGATATTCCTTTACATTTGGCATTACCCCCAAATTCTATGTTAAATACTTCATTGGTGGGCTAAAACCTAGCCAACGTAAATCCCTAACCATCAGCACCGTTGAAAACTATGAGGAGATTCTCTGATGTTCCCTCAAAATCTCTATGGAGATCGGTGAATATCAGGGGCATCATGGGGATATGCAAAGTAAATTGGAATTTATTTCTAGAATTTTGATGGATAAATCCGACAGTTAAAATAAATTCCCACATCCCACATGCCAAAATTGTGGAAATAAGCACCCTAGAAACGACCATAAGGGGACGAATAAATGATTTAGGTTTGGGAAGAAAGGACAGCTAGAGAACGATTGCTAGAATGAAAAAACAACTACTTCAAGAGAGGAAATTAATGCTCCATTCGATCCTCAACACAATTTTCATTAATACAACTGCAATTAACTGGGTAACTTTTCAAACTAGTGCCCCATGCCAAGGGTTTTTTGAGGTAACGAACAACCTCCAAGGAAACAAGGGAGATATTTTTCCATAACTACCTTCAAAGATAATCCTAACAATGAAGTGGTTATATGTATTATAGTTATTCATTCAATAATAGTGGAAATTATTTTTGATTCTGGTTCTACACATTATTTTATATCCTGAGTATTTAGAAGAAAAATCCAAACACCACCACAAATCATGGAAGTATAGAGTTAGTGATAATGGGAAATGGGGAAATTATTGGATCCCATGAATTTAACTCCTCCCCTATCACAATTTGTCGATTGAACTTCTAGGAAAACAACATCATACTTAACTTTGTGTAATATGATGCAATTCATGGAATGGAATGGATTTACCTATATAGATCCAACATAAATTTTCATGAGAGAGAAATCACTCTCCATATGTTTAATCGACCCCTAATTCTACACATGTGAAAGGAGGAGGATGAATATTCTTTAGCACTATCATTTCTGGATAGGATATTACTTCTCTATGAGCACACATATCTTTCTGATATTATTAAGTCTAAGGAAGGAACCATCCTCAAAGATATGCTTATTGTGAGGAATTTTTCAGATGTGTTTCCTGAGGAATTTCCTAGTCTTCCTCCTAGATGAGGTGTTGAATTCTTGATTGATCTTATACCTAGTTAATTACTAAAATCTAAGACACCATATAGAATGGATGTTGTGATACATGATGAGATTAAGAAATAGCTACTGGAGAATCTAGATAAAGGGTTTATACACCCAAGTACTTCACCATAGGGAGAACCAGTTATCTTTTTCAAGAAGAAAGATGGTTCAATGCACCTTTTTATTGATGATATTGATCTCAACAAAATCAAAATAAAAAAACGTATCCTTGACCATGAATAGATGAATTGTTCAATCAACTACATAGAAAACAAATACTTCTCCAGGGAGGATCTATGGTCGGGATATTACCATGTTAATGTGAAGAAGGATGATATTCCCATGACTACTTTTCATACAATGTACGGGCAATATGAATTCATATTAATTACTTTCAAACTAACTAATGATCTAGTAATCTTCATGGAATTTATGAATATAATATTTATACATTACCGATAAAAAATTGTGGTAGTCTTTATAGAACATATTATAGTATACTCCAAAACCAAGGAGGAGTATGAGGAGCATCTATGCACTTTACTAGGGACCTTGCCAGAGGAGAAGCTCAAGGAAATGTATAGAAAGTGTGAGCTCTAGTTGAAGTATGTATCATTCTTGGGGAATATCATCATAAGCAATGGGATATTTTTGGATCCTTCCAAAATAAGATTAATTTAAGGACTGCCGAGGAAAACTCCTCTGATAGATATCCATTGCTTCCTGGGGTTAGTAAAATATTACCCCCGATTTGTGACAAATTTATCAGGATGGTCAAACCTTGTTTCCATGATAACTCAGAAGGAACTCCTGATTTCATGGAATGATGAATTTGAAGGAATATTCATGGAGTTGAAGAAGAGTCTTATCACTACCCATGTGCTCACACTACCCACAAGTGGGGATATTTTTGTAATCTTCAAGGATGATTTAAAGACGTTAATGGGTTGTGTGTTGATGCTAAATGAAAAGTTTCATCACATATGCCTCAAGGTAGTTTTAAATTCATGAGAAAAATTTTCCCACGCATGATATAGAGTTGAAAGCTGATACCATTACATTGAAAATATAGCGTTATTATCTCATTGTGGAAGTGTTATAAATATATACTGATTACAAAAGTCAAAAATATATATTCACATTGAAAGAGATAAACATGAACCAAGAAGATGGTTAGAGCTCATCATGGATTATGACTGCTCAATCCATTACCACCCTGGGTAATTGAACAAGGAGGAGGGTGCTCTAATTAGAAAAGAAAAAGATATTATTTAATGTATGAAAATTAAAAAGGATCCAATCTTCTTATATTTTATGAAGATAGGCCTAGAAATTATAAAGAAGTTAAAATCATCAATCCTTCCACAAATTATTTCTCAATGATCTCTTTTGGAATCATTAAAGGATGATTGAGAAATGATGTGAGAATTTATAAGAAAGTAAAAACTATCAAAAAATTTAAATCCTCAGAGTTTAATGTTAATGAAGAAGGAATTGTGAAATTTGGGTCAAGACTATGTGTTCTATCAAATACGGATTTAATGAAAAAACATTTGGATGATGCACATAGTTCGAATTTCACAATTCACCAGGGAAACAAAAAGATGTATCAAGATCTCTGAGATCATTATTGGTAGGATAACATGAAGAAGGAGATCGTTGTGTATAAATTAAAGTTCCTAGTATGTCATCACGTGATAGCCATGAGGAAGAAGTATAAGGGGATGATACAACCATTACCCATACCAACATAGAAATGGAAAAACATCACCATGAAATTTATCACCGGGAATCTAAATACATATGAAGGGAATAATGATATCTAGGTTTTTGTGGATAGTCATACAAATATTTCACACTTCATTTAAATTTGATAGGATTTCCCACTAGATCCACTGGAATGGATATTCATCAGAGAAGTGGTGAGGCTTCATGGTGTACCACTATCGGTTTTATCTGATGATGATTCAAGATTCACCTCTATGTACTGGAATAGTCTCTAACACACACTGAATACTAATCTAAACAGCAATAAAAATTATCATCCTCAAACTAATGGAGATACTAAACAGACTATCCAAGAACATGAGGACATGATTAGAACAAACTTAATGGACTGCAAAGAACTATGTGATATACATCTCCCACTGGTTGAGTTCTCTATTACTTAAATAGTTTCCACTCAAGAATCCAAATGGATCCTTATGAATCCTATTATTGGAAGTGGAGAAGAACTCCAAAATGCTGGGATGAAGTTGGGGGGGGGGAGAAAACTTCTTGGTCAAGAAATGGTCGAAGAAATGGTGGAGATGTTTAGGAGCATCCAAGAACACATCAAAACTGCTCAGAGTCAACAAAAGTGATATGCTGACAACAATAAATGAGACCTAGAGTTTGATGACTGAGATATTGTTTTCCTACACATATCACCTTTGAAGAGATTTATGAGATTTTGGAAGAAGATAAATCTTAGTCAAAGGTACATCGATCATTTTTACATCCTTTATCGCATCATAGTAGTGGCCAATTACCTACCAATCCCACTGAACCTATATCAACTACATGATGGGTTTCATGTATCACTCTTAAGGAATTACATACCAAACCCATCACATATACTCAATCTAGAGGTGGTTCCATTGGTGAATGACCACTCCTATGAAGAGAAGTCGGTGAAGATATTAGATGATAGAGAAAATGTTATATGAAATAAGGCAATTCCCCTTGTCAAAGTGATGTGGAGAAACCACATGTCTGGTAAAGAAATGTGGTAACTAGAAGAAGTGATGAGGTAGAGATACCCACATTTGTTTTAGTGTTGGAAAAATGAATATTGGGGGAAAATTATTTTAAGGGGGGGGGGAATATTATAAGGACCCAGTCATTTAGGAATAAAATTCTCTATCTTTTAATGTCTTATGAATATGGAAAACACATTAACACTTTTATTATTATTATTGGGTTTAAATGACCATCAGGTATCAATACCATTGTTAATAAAACTGTTGAAGAGTGATCACAAATCTATTGAAAATATATGGTTTTAAAAATCCTCTTGACATAGAAAAAGTAGGGAATGGCCTCATCCAGTAGACTTGGGCACTACAAAACTCATTTTTCGAAGCTCAGAAAGGTGGTAGTGTCACTGGGATTCTCTCTTAACCAATCCCAAGCCAAGTTTCAACATGTTAAGCGTGAATGTAATATTTTATGGGAGAAGTTCAAATTAAAAGAGATTACCACCCGAGAAATGTAATTTGAGTCACCCCAAGAGTATGTCACCATAGACAACCTTACCCTTAGGTCATATGAGGGTGTTATAAGGGGTTATGTTATGAGGAATTAAATAATTATTATGTAATCTATTTCTATAAATAAATTTCTTATTGCATAAATTCCTTTATATGAACAATCTTTCATATAAAATGATGAATTTGAAAAATTGAATTTTCAGATAAAAATGGTTCTTTTGAGATATATATATATTATTATATTAAACTACAGTTCATATTAATAATATTATAGAAATTCTAATAAATGATGATTATATCTATTCCTTGATTGTAATTTATTACGTCGTCTGTTTGATAAGAGTTATATTTTTAGATGATAAAACAGAAAGTGTAGTGTTATAGAATTTCATTTAATGAATTAATTTATTTTTTTAATAATTAAAATTTTAATAAATTATTATTAATAAGTTACTTTTATTAAAAAATAACTTATTATATAATTTTTATGAATTAAAATGAATTTTTTTTAAGGTTTAAAAACTGTTTTTGTCAAAACCCGTCAATTTTCATTAAATGTTAGTTCACATTTTAAAACTAAAAATTCATATATTTGGAAAATTATTTAGATAAAATGAATATTATTTTTGAAATCAAGATTAAAAAATTATCCAATGGCGAATTTTTCATAAGTTTCTGAGAAGTCTATTTTTTGGGTAAAAATTATATTATATATAAATATATTGTGTTTTTTATAACATCATAATAAACCAATAGTGATGTAATAGATAAAATAAAATAGATAATAGAAGAAATATATGTTTTAAATTTAAAATAATGTGATTTTATATATATTTGACTTATTTTATAATGGCTTAGTGAATCCTAGAAAATTTATAATATATTTTATGATTTTAAAATAATTTCCTTGAGAGTGTGACTCACCACCACATAAGAAGGGGAAATATTTTAATATATTCATCTATTTTCCTAATAAATTAATATTTCCCTCTATCCTTTCCCACAAATAATGGGCAAAAACCATATGTTGGTTTCTTTTTTTGAATATTTTACTGTGTAGTGTCCAAAACCAAAATAATAAAGAATTTCTCCTCCCTTCCAATATAAACCCACCAGAGCACCTATTCCTCTTCACTAAAACTCTTAAAATCACTTAATCAATTTTATCTCCACTCCCTATATTCCTACCAATGCACCCCAAAGGTCCCAAGAATCCTCTCCCAAGCCTTTCGGATCACACATCCATGTAGGGGATTCATTCCTTTCATGTTTTCATCAATGGTTCCTTATATTATTATAACCTTTTAATTTTCAATTAAAAATGATGGATTATATTTTTTAGCCTCCCCCATACATCCCTTATTATGTTTTTATTATGGTATGCCTATTTATCTCTCTTTAATTCTGACCATGTACACCATGTACCATTTTGAAATTTAGTAAGAGTTATTCCATTTCTCCTCTTTCTTCATGATTCTTTATTATGTTACACCTTATATTTCCAAACTCTATATGTTGGTACATGCATTTATATGAAAATTTACTATCCATTTAAATTATATATGATGAGATACCCATTTCTCTCACATCATCCATTTTATGAATTTATTTGTCAGGTCATTAGGCTGCCGAAATTACACCCTGATTTTCTATTATAAAATTCTCATGTAGTGAATAACAGTTCATAGGTATTCAACTTTATGAACATATTCTTATTGATTATATGATTTCATGTTTGTATTCCACATTCCTTTATCTTGGAATAAATGATGATGTCAAATGAACCCATGTTATATGATCTATGTTGCTCACTTAAACATGAGATTGAAATAATTATGAAGGGTGTCCTTGATAGCACTCAAATGTATTAGTCAGTGTTTAGTATCATGATATGTAATGTGGGGATAAAGGATTGTGTGATTCCTTTATAGGGATTTTGTACATAGTTATGGGATAGGGGTTTACCTAATTCATTTAGGATAATGATTCAGTGTTTTATGTCATTTCCACATTTCCATGTTATGATAATCATGTAATATCATTCCTTTATATTTATGTTTATCTTATGCTCCATTGATATGTGTATTTCCAAAAATGTATTTTATTATTCATGTTATGCCTTTTTAATCCCTTATTGGGATTTATATCTCACCCTTTTTTATGTATGTCCTCGGGATATCTCATGAAATGCTATGAATGAAGGAATTATGTGGTCATGTAAAAGAACTTTTCCACAATGTTGTTATATATTCTATCTTAATTTGTTATGTAATGTTACTAAGACCAAAATACACTATAAATATTGACCTTCTGGGTTGTATTATGTGAATTTATTTGTAATAAATCATGTTTGAGTGTGTAATAAGGACCAGAGTGGTTATAATGTTCTTCCTCATCGTCACTAACATGCCTTAAAATGATTAAAATAGAATAAAATTGGATAAACATATATAATTAATACAGTAGTAGGATAATTTCAAAATTATCTTCTTCATGTATCTTTAATGTTTTATTTCCACAACACAACCATGTATTAATACTCACTTCATAATTAATGGTCAGCCATCTCCTTGCTATCTTTTTTCCTTTTATATTCATTTAAATATATGAATAACATTTCCAATATTTAAAAATTGGAAATCTACAAGATCTAAGAAACATAATCTTTATCCACTTTAGAACACATAATAATATCCACTTATTTTGTCCTTATTCAAACTAATATAAAAAATGATAAAAATTTCAATTTTAATGTCCTTGAGACTTAGAATTAATCTTTTTTCAAAACACTATGATATTTTACTTATTTTAAAATTATTTTATTCTAGTATCTATGCTCACGTGAATAAAATATAATAGTATGACAATTTAACACACTTAATAAATATCTCCATTAATATAATAACCTTTTCCTTCCTTCATTATTCTTATTTATAATCCCAATCTACTTCGAGGGATTGTTATTTTTAAACACATGAAAAATGGATCATGCATCATCTAAGGTAATCTTTCAGAACACTCTATATCTTTTGGAAATTTCATATCCATATTTCGATTAATTTTTGAACTCACATAAACCATTATGAATTTCAAGGATATTTTTTCCTTTTCCATATGTTTACTGATATTTTATTTTATTCAGTCAAATAATCCTTACATGTTTCATGTATTTTTCATTTTAACAAAATTGTAAATATAATCAACTATGTTATGTAATAATTCGGAATTATCAAGTTATGTAATAATATTTATATACCATATCCAGAAATATGATGATCATTCATAGTATATTTTCTTATAATTTTTTACATAATCAAAATTATGATGTTATGGATCAACCATAAAGAGTTAAAGACACAATATTACCATGTCTCGGTAGAGCTTAATACCTTTTCAAATTCATCAAAACCCATAAATTATATAATTAAAATATCTCACAAAACTTTTTCTAAGAACATTCACAAATAATCCAAATCAACTAAAAATAAATTTCAGACACTTCTGACATATATTTCAATTTTTTTTAAAAATAAAATATTAATAAATAAAACATATTGGGTACTAAAATATCCCCTTTTTATTTTTTAACCCCCGTTATCTCATTATTAAACTCAATAACAAACTCCCTAGTTAATCAGATCATATAATTTCTCAAGTGGGAATTATCTTAATTCAATAATATTGGATATGTTATTATCTTTAGAGAACTCCACATCTTAATGGAAAGAAAATTTTTCCCATGTGATTAGAATACTCTCCAAATAATTCCAAGAACTAATACAAAAAATGATCCATAATTACAATAATAAGAACTCTAAATTAAAAAAATAATGCTATATAGGTGAACCTATTATTCCCCTCTAAAAATATAGTCCTAATATTTATGTTGGGGGGGGGGGTATACCAAAAGACCCTAAATTGAGAGTGGTGGAATGAACATTCTTATTTTGCCTAAATGTCTCAAATATGTTCTTAGACATCACTTAGGTGAACATATCAATAAGTTGATCATTTTGGCATTGAATTGAAAATTTATATCTCCATCGGAAATCATGTCTATGACAATGTGAAATTGGGTATTAGTGTTCATAGACTCTATTTTTTACTAGGTTTTTGGAATAATCGATTGTACTTTAATTGTAACATGAAACTCTTAGAGTTTTTGCAGTCTTCACCCTCATGTCTTCAATTTATTCTTTTATACATATCATTTGGGGGAAATCAATTGTAGTAATCTTATGTTAAACTTCTATTTTTGTTATGTTAGTGTTATGTTTGATTAATGAGGATATTTTTTTATTAATTTTGATTAATTTTTTATTTATATTGATGATTATATGTAATACACATGTTAATAAAAAAAATATAAACTCATTATTTTAGTTAAAATGGTTTTGTAATACAGCTAATAGTTTTTGTCAAATTTTTCTTTTATTATTATTATTTTAATGAAGTTATATTCCAGAAATAGTTTTCATGAATAAATTGCATTAAATTTATAATATAAAATTCAACCATAATTATTGTACCAGGTTTATTTTTGGTTTTTACATTGTATTTTCAATTTTGAAATATCTTATAGAGTATAACATATATTATGAATGATTAAATAATATATTATGGGTAAAATAAATCTTTATATATGTTATAAAAAAATATAACATGATCTAACTACTCTAATGGGATTTTAAAAATTTTCATTCATACCTTTTAAACATTCTTCTATAACACTTTTTAAATATATATAATAAGAATGTAAATTTTTATTACATGGTAAAAATATATTATGTATAACTGAATTCTAAAATGACACATAACTAAATTATCTTACAACAAAAATCACTTATACAAAATAGAACATATTTTTAAAAACATATATTCATATCTCAATTTCGCCACCTTCGTCAATGGTACCCACAGAAGATAAAGAAAAATAAAAACCAGCTACAAATAACTATTGAAACTATTAGTGAATATTTAAATGAAATTCAGGGAAAATACTTCTTAAGGAAAATGTATTGTAGAACTCCCCAATGTTTTTAAGAACTCTACATCATGACTCAATCATATTATATATTGTACTTAGCATATTTAGTATTCCCATTGTTGTATTAAAATGGGATACATATTGTATTTCCATATAAATTTCATGTCATATGGTATATTTATTCGGGGATTTATGTTTTAATTGTGGTTTTTGTTTCTTTGTTCCTTAAAAGAATGTTAATTCCACACAACATATAGTACACTATAATGTAGTCCATATTTCAACATTGTAGACTATATAATTTCATGGGATCAATCTATTTTTATTCCATGTTTTTTATCCACACAGAGTTGTTATAAAAAACTTGAAAAATACTTTTAGGCTACTCTGTGGTTGGAACATTTTTGTTTATACAATTTTCACATATTCGATGAAACAATGATTTTCATAAAATTTTTATACTTTCATATTATGTGGAATTGTTATGATTTAATTTATTTTTTTGTTATTTTATTTTAATATATTTATCTTAACATGATGTGATAAATATTTTTAAATTATATTATAAAGAAACCAGATGGGAATTAATAATTGAATATATAAAATCATTAAATAAATTAGATTCAGGTTTCCATATTTTTTTATTACTAACCATTTCATGTGGATTTGAAAAGATATGAAACATTCACACAAATATTATAGTTGACCATGAAGATAGAAACTCAATTGAACTATAAATTGATAATATTTCCATAAATTCTGATTGGGGAACATGATGAATTAAAAAAATAGATACATATGAGGTACAAAGTAATGAAACTCTTTCACAGATATTATAGCTCCATTTTTGTTCAATCACAAAGGATCATTAACATTTATTCTTTTTTTGAATAGTTCACCAATATATCACGATGGATCATCATTTTGATAATTATTTATTTTTGGGTTTTCAACATTGTATTATTTTATTTATGTTTGGTTATTAATCATTGGTTTATGATTTTTATATTCCAAAATAACACTTGTTGAAGATTATACTATCTAAACAAAAGGTAATTCATTGTGTTAGGGCTCCCAAATAAAATTCAATATTTACTGGTTATTCCTTAGTCCATATAAATTATGGTTATATTTGGTTGAGTTATTCTATCCATGTGTCAAATTTTCAATACCTACACAATGTAATCACTACCTTTTAGATGTGGGGATTTTTTAGTGATTTAAAATCCTATAGATGATTAGAGGTCAGTGAAATGTAATCATAGGATAATGTTAAAATGAAATAGAAAAATTAATTCATTTTTTTATTTTTACTATACATTCACAGAAACATGAACTTATATTATTGTTTTCAATAAACTATTAAATATGACATAGAACATTACTAATTTAGTTTAATTATATTTTGATAATGTAGATTCCCCCTAGAAAATATTCACAACTAAATTGGGAGAAAACTCATATAATTTCATATTCGTTTTGTATTTTGGTTCTGTTTCTAATATTATATTTTTTCTAATCACTTCCTAGACCGAATAGTACAATAGAAATATTATCATGAGACATCAAGACCGTGTTTGAATTATGGGTGGACTCTAAAAAACTATCATACATTGGTGGAAAAGACTATGGTTATTTTTAGTAATTAATGGATGCATACATAAAACACTTAATCAATTACCACTAGACAACCATGAGGAAAACATAACAATTCGTTGATGATTCTATATATTCTCATAATAGTAATGGTGTTTTTAAATATGTATTTAATTTTAATCTAATGATTACATTATATTTTTATGTTAATATCAATGTTTTTATCTATATTTTAGATTGAAGACTGTAAAAGAAGTATGTAGTTTCATATTGGTTACTCACAATGAATTAGATAAATTAAGATGAGTACAAATTGGAATTATTCAGGAATATTACCATAAAATTTATATGGATGAAGATGAGTCAATTAACCAAATTTTTCAAAGATTTACAAAAAAATAATGGAATGAGTGAAATGGGGGAAATATCAGAAAAAAAAATTCTAGTTGAAAGGGTGATTTGGTCTATATATATGAAATGAAATGTTGAAATAAATTTAATTAATGAGAGTAATAATTTTAATTAGAATTATTTTGATGAACTCATTACATCACTATAGTAGTAGGATCATGCATTGAATGAAATTGTTGATAAAAAAATTCTAAAAATAAAGGGATTAAATATAATTTAAATATAACTATTTCAACTAGCTCTTTTATCTATGTGAAGTAGGAAAATGTGAAAGGTGAAATATCTAACATCGATACAGGATTTTATGGGATGATAAATAAAAATAAAGGATAGATGAAAAAATATAAATTAGATCATTAAAAGGATATATGAAATGGAATTAAGAATGTTAATGCTTGAAAATATTATGATGTTTCAAATCTTTTTGTCTTGGATAAAAAAAGAGGCATATAAAGACAAATTCTCTTAAAATAATGAACCTATGAAAATAAAATTAGTATATGAAGAAAGATAATCATACCATATATGGTTGGTGGAGATTCACTAAAGAATCTAATAGTACTGATTATTCTGAAAGAGATAAAGGGTATAATGATATTGATTTTATAGCTAAATGTATGTAGGTATTGGATTAAATATTTAACAAAAATTTAATATTGAATAATGTTATGAGTAAAAAATATTGATTCAAATTCCAATTTTGGTTGTGATTTGGTTTCCAAAAATGATGTTAAAGAATTATGTAAAAAATAATAAATTAAAGAAAGATGTTTAATGAATAACGGAATTATAAATAAAGTAACAAATGAAGAATAATAATCATGTTAAACAAAATAATAAGTTAAAAATAGAAATTGGGAATCAAAAAAATGATTCTTCAATTTCTAATGTAAAAACATGTTCTAAGTTAGATATTTTTCAAAAATAAAATGATAACAAATATATGAAAATAAAATGATTCCAGAATTGTTGACAAAGATTAATTAAGAGGTAGAAATAATTAATTGTTTTTTGTAATTCACGATTAATTGGAAATAAACATGAAGAAACTATTAGATCTATTAATGAATATGATAATGTTATATCATTATAATTTTTAAATATATATTAATTTGGATTAATTAAAACTACTATTTCACATGGTAAGACATATTTTTTAATTATTTTTTATGATTTTAAATGATTTTCTTGGACTTATTGTATATCTCATAAAATATTAACTTTAAAAAAGTTTATTACTTCTTCAAAATGGTTCAAAATCAAAAAAAAAATTAATTATTTTTAGTATAATTCTTAAAGGAGATGATTTTTTTTAATATGTAATTTGAAAATTTTAGTAATGTTAATTGGTATTTTCGAATATTTTTACACATAAAAAACTAAAACTAAATGGTGTTATATAATGAAAAAATATAACAATTCTAGAAATTTCTAGGATAATACATAATGAATATAATTTACATAAATTATTTTGGGATGAATCTATAAGTATTATTATCTTTTTTTAATAATAATTTTTATTAGACCTATGTTAATTTAAATCCATTATGAATTGGTTAAAATAAACAAACCTTTTTTGGATTACTTTAGAGTATTTATGTAACATCCCGACACCAAAATTTATGTATATTTTTTCTCTTCTTTTTTTCATTTCAATTACTAGTTATTATTTATTCTTGGATGTTTATATCATATTTAGATTTTTGAAGAGTCATTAGTGAGTTTTGTTTATTGTTTGAGTGGTCTCAAGGTTTCTAAAGAGGATGGGTTAAGGGTAGACATGTGCATTTAGAAAACGAGGTTACTAGAGGATCTTTGTCTTTATGATAATACCTACTAACTAATTGGTGGAAGGCTAGCCATAAGGTATTCCTAAAGGAATTCCACCAGCCTACCAGTGGGATGGCCAGTGGTGTAGGAATTCTTTTTAGCACCATCACCTACCCAGTGGGAGCTAAAAGCTAGTCGGTTATGAACTTTTAGGAAATAATCGGAACCGTAGTATAAAAAAATTCATTTATTCTCCATTTAAATTCTAAATACCCCCCCCCCCCCACAACCCTTATTTGACATATTCAACATTGTAGGCTTCCTAGAGGTGTTATTAGCCCTTCCAAACATGAAACATCACATATAAAAGTTCTCTTTGATGTTTTGAATCTATCCGAGTATATGTGATCATAAAAATATTGTTATTTATCCATTCCTCATATTTGTTATTCTTCTAAGGTTGTGTATCGTTATTCCAGTGACAATTCCAGATCCTACTTTTTTTATTATGGATCCAGAATTAATACATTAATGGTTCTATAATTTCGTATCTCTTAATGTGTGGATCTCATGATTGTTTTTTTCAATACCTTTATTGGGTTTTGTGGTTCCATAATAGAATTTCAATAAATTGAAACAATTGTTTCTCGATTAATTTGAAATGTTTTTATAATTGATTTTTGATTTGATCCTTTTGATAAATGTTTTTTAGATGGAATGGTTTGTGTGTTGAAATATATTTGACAATAGATTATGAAATAAATTATTGATTTCTAGGAAATAATCCATTATTGAAAAAATTGATTTGAATAATGATTTCAATGATTATTTTTTAGAAATTAATGAAATAAATTTTTTATGTGTTTGAAATGAAATAATTTTTTCTAAGCGATGAGTTTTGCTGAAAACATTTTGATATTGGTTTGTGTAATAAAATGTAATATTTTGAAATAAAAACATTGAGTTTAATTAAATTATTACTTGAAATTATTTTAGATTGATTAAAAACACTGATTTACTCTTTCATGTTTTAATAATTTGAAGCGCATGAGTTCCTGGCATGTTATACAGAAGGATATGTATGATAGGAATGTATTTAATCTAACTATAAGTGTATGTATAATGAAAATGAAAATTGAAACGTCATGATTTTAGGGGGTTCTTTCTTTGGGATAGATCCCTATTCTGCATAGTCTTTAGGTTTAGGTATGTGTACACAGTAGGAGCCATATATCACTAAGATTTTGTAATCCTTGCGACCAAACATAATTAACCTCGTAACATATAACCATGGTGAAATGAATGAAAATTATTTATATGTTTCAATGTTTATGAAATTCAATATTTATTCTGGTTTTTGTAGGACTTATTATTCCTGATGGTTTTAGTGGAGGTTCACTAGATTACTTATTTTATAATTGCGATTGAATTTATTTCAAAAGAATGTTTTTATTAATTTCAAAAATAAAATAAATTCAAATTTTATATAAATTTTATAATACATGGTTTATTTGATATAGAATGCTTGTGGAATTCATGGTGGGGTCCTACTCACCTAGTGATTCTCACATCATAATTTTTTCCTTTGGGAATTTTTGTTGGACTACTAATGTTGATCAAACACATCTCATGTACTTTAGGTTTTGATTATCTCAATTACTCTAAACACTTTTTTTGTCATCCTATTTTTCAAATGTGTTCATCATGTTTTGGCCTATTATTAAGTGTTTTATGTTTAATTTCATTAAGTATGCATTTGAGAATATTTTAGATTAAATATTCCCATATCCAGTTAAGCGACTATGTGAGTATTCTGGCTACATGGTGTTAACTGATACTTGAATCAATGGAAAAAAATAAATATTCTATATAAATGACTCAAATAAGTTAATGAAAAATGTTTTGGAATCTTATACACAGAAATTTTATATATTGAAAAGATTTCCTACATTAGTAATCAAATACGTGATCATTTAACTACATAAAATAGTTATGTTGAGTAATAGAATCAATAAATTTCTTATATAAATCAATTAGATACATCATTTCAATTTACTATCTCAATTTTTACTATGTGACTAAAAGGCCTACATGTTTAAAATTGGATATGTGAATCAAAATCAGGTATGTATATTTAAATATATAATTAGCTACATCATGTTAAATATTGGTATTCATTGCTGTCGAAGAACATAGGTGAGATTTTAATGGTTTTTCTCAATATTTAAACTTTCCATTATCTCTTTAAAGTAAGATTGATTATAAGAATATCCAGGTATCGGGAGAGAATACACGGAAAATAAAAGTTTGTTTTTATCTACTACTACTGAGGTATTTCAAGAAAAATGGATGTGTCAATGTTCTCGGATTCTTTAGGCCATGTGTTGGGAATTTAAATAATATTTAGTGTGTTCGTTTCAAGGAAAAAAATTGTTTCATGTAGTGATTTTTCAATTGTAAAATAATGATTAAAATTTAAAAAATGAATTGAATAATAAAATCTAGAGAACTCTTTTTCAAAAACTCTTGGAAATAATTATATTTTTTCTTCACAAATAAGAAAAAAGAAGTTTTTATTCATTATATGTTCTTATTGAAATTCCATTATATGTTTTGAATAATCCCCTTAAGATGTTTGTCCTTCATATCATCTATCATGGGGATATTTCATTTGTATCCGTTTTATCTTATATGTTAGGTATAAAATCTATAAAAACTCTACTTTTATTATTTTTCATTATATTGGTTTCTAGTAAAGAATCATTTGAATGATATTTGTTGTAAATCCTTTTAGGGTCCTAGTTTAAAGTTCTTGTTATTTTAAAATGTCTCAATTACATGAACATGGTCATTTGGTCCCTAGAAGAGAACTCATAATCCCTTAAAAATTATTGGTTTAGTATAATACATCACACTCACATAGAAGATTTGTTTTGGAGAGAACTATGTGACTTATGTTACCTAAACCACTATAAATCTCCATGTATATTTCACTACATTATTATTTTAATTCCACTTCATGCCTGGTTAAACAACACATCATAAGATAGTCATAAACTATAGAAGGTGTTTTTTCTATGATAAGAAAAATATAATGATCTCAATTACCCACCCCCCCCCCTTGAGTCTCAACTATCGTTAGTCTATAATAATATTTGGTATCAAAAGTAGTGATTATTGAGTTCTCAGTTGCCAAATATTGAAATCGAATGATCTCTTCAACAATGGTAATTACGAATGAAAACATATAAAGAATTTATATAGTCATCTCACCATATTTCAATGGTGAGAATTATAAATTTTGGAATTCACATATGATCATTTGTCTAATGAATCTTTGTTTTAATATTTACTTCAAATCCACGAATACTTATGAAATTTTAAATACACAACCAGAATCTTGGTATGTTGATACTGAAGAAAGAGATGATCTTAATTATAAGTAAGTGAGTTATATAATATTAGGATTAGGTCTGGATGAGTTCAATAGAGTATCTCAGTGTAAACTATCCCATGAATGATGGACTAAAATTTGTGTCTCTTATGAGATTATAAATAAAGTGTTGTCTATCATATAAAATAATTCCAAACTAATGTGTGACACTTTTAAAATTATGGATGTATAATATATCATAAAATTTAATGGAAGGCTTACATGAGTTTTAAGTAATGGTTTTTATTTGGGGACAGATATTACCGAACTAGATCAGGCGCTAAAAGTTATCTAAATACTACCACCAAAGAGGATGTTTATTTTGGATACTATCAAACAATCAACAGAGGTGAAAATATTCAAAATAAAACATATTATTGGTATAATGATAGTATATTAGGTAGATATGGAATATTGGACTAGATAACATAGGTTAGTTTGGATGTATAATTCTACTTTAAATTTATCAACATCAAATGTTGAAAATAAGTGTAAAAAATGTCAAATAGTTGAGTCATATGATAAAAATTCTTCATGAAATTATTTTTTATATAGCAAGATTTCTCACGTTTCTTAAAAAAATCAATAAGTTATATAAATAGATAAGATGTTGTTAGAAACCATTCAAAAGGTATAAGAATTTAGATTAAAATTTAATGGAATTTATATGTTGTGAATTCATGAAACTTAGAGATATAAATCTTAATTTTTATGATCCTTAAGATGAAATAAAGTTAGAAAATAAATAATTCATTATATTTGTATATAAGAAGAATAATAAGAAATCCATGAAGGATACATGGATTAATTCATAGGATTGTAGGGATGTTTCATCTTTACAATTAGAATATGGTCATTCTAGTCCAGAATTAAACATATAAGGAACATAATGATGAGGTACAATCCTTCTATTATTATATTCATTAAATTGAATTATAAAATGGAAATAACTCATTTTATGAACTGAATTAATATATTTCAATGTTAGTTACTAAGTAAAAGTATTTAAATACGAAATAAAATACACACAAAAAATCATAGGAAGTGATTGTTAATGAAAAAGTGGAATAACTAAACAAATTGTAAATATAAAATCCAATTTGGAAAACTCTGCTACATAGTGTTTTGAAAATGGAATTAAAATTATTAAATTAGAAAATCATTTTCATGCCTTTAGTGAATATATTAATGTGTTTAAAATAGGTGAAAATTATTTAAATCAAATTACTAGAAATAATAAACCACATAGAAATAAATTTTGAATATGAATTCAAAGTAAAAAAATAATGTAGCATCCCTATCTTGGGACTCACTACCCTGGTGCCCAATGATGGTTCACCAAATGACATCAACCACGCCTACCCATACGTTAGAGGTTGTCAACTAGCAATGAGTGTCTAAAAGGACACAGGGGAGAGTGTAGCCTCATTACTAGAGTAAGACAAAAAAGAACATTAATAAATAAATAGAAATAATATATAATAACTAATGAACATTAATCAACAATGATCTCCCCAAAGCTTTGTAAAAAACATTTCCAATAGTAAATAATTCATGTCATGATAAACCATTCCATGTGAAGAAAATCCGAAATAAATACAAATTGTCGAATCCCCAAAACGGTCCTAACTCTAAGTCCCGAATGACATTCATGTACATCCCAAGTGCAACTCACCTCCATAGAACATGGCCTTTTCACTTTTTCTTAACCTACAAATATGATGTCTTATTAGGTACCCAATGGCGGCTCGATCTTGGTGTGAGTTAAACTCAGTAGGCCACCACCAATGGTTTCTAAAAAAATATTGTATCAATAGATCATGCATGAAATTACTAAATAAAGAACAAGTAAATAAAAGACAGTTTGGGTGCCATTAGCTTACAATATTCACTTAAATCCTTCCTGGAATTATTTCCAATTTCAATAACTATCAATCATCATTACATAGTTTACATTCATCACGTGATTAATGGATTGGGAATATTCATCAATATCAACTCATAAGTTGAGAAAGTCATGTTCCCTATCCCCCTATAGATAACCATATAATCACATATACAACACACATACCATAAACCCTCGATCTAGGAGGTTTTATTGAATTCAAAAAGTAAGGGAATTTAACTTCATTCCCTTCCCTAGCCCATGCATTTTGGGGTAGAGTTTAGAGCCTAAGTCTAACTCAACCCATGAGAATAGATCCTCATTTCAATACCCCACTCTACCAATCCATTTGAACATTCTTATTTATCTTTTTACTATACACATACCAGACCGAAACCAACCATATCCAATAAAAAACTAAAAAATGAACCATAACAATCAACATAAGAATTCACATAATGATATAACCAATTAACACACTTTCCATTTACAAAACATAGTCATTTATCCCAATTCCCTTTCTTATACCTAACTCACTAATAATATTCCCTAGTTCCCTTACATTGACCCATTATGATTTTACAAAATTCTAACTTGTTAATTCACAAAACCCATTCATCATTACCCATGAAATATCTCACTTATGATTTTCAATTACAATTCACATTCCTTCAATACATTCATATTAATCCATTTTAGCTATATTAATAACAAGAAAAATGATCCAATACCCATTAACCACATCAACAAAACATTTCATTTTCCAATTTTAATCAATAAATTAACCATTATACCTGATTTTCAAGGGATCTATCTAATCACAAGTCACTTAAGAATTTAACATTTATTATAGACATGTGCCAAAAGGTCGGTGCACCCCATGGATAGACATAAATCAATCAAGTCATCCTCAAAGTATCCCATGAGGAATGTTAGGGGTTGAAATCCTTATTTACATGTTCATTTAATCCAATATCACCAAAGGTATTCAAATCAAAACAAGAGGAACCCAAGAATTTAACGAAACATGCAAAAATCAACACAATGAATATGGGATATAACTTGAAGAACACCTACCTCAAATCTGCTGATGAAAACACTCCTAATTGTGGATTAAGATATGTAATAAAACACCCCTTTAATATTTATCCTAGAAACCAATGCATGTAGTATGTTTTTGGTATTATAAATAATATTTCCTTGAAAAAAATCTTGAATCTGGAATGTAGAAGCAAGAAGAAGTTTAAACTTACACAGAGCTTCGATTCACAACTGACAGTGCTAAAAATAGCTATGAAATACGTAGATCAATCATTGAAATCTCATAATAGATCTAGATAATTACAAGGGCTGGAGGTTAGAGATAGGGGATAAAATCATATGCGGAGTTAAGATCCTGAAATGGAAAAACTGTAAATTTTCTAAATTTTAAAGGGGTCCATGGTTTACCCATATATTTTTCAAAACGTGCACAATCCATGCATAATACACTATCCCTAGGGAGTTGGGTCACATAGTTACCTTGTCAAGCCACGTGGCTTGTGAAACCTTGCACCAACTGTGAGATATTCCACTGTCCAAGTTTTCATAGTTTTCCTCTGAAGGATGTACAACTTAATTAACTATGTCTCTTGCTTAGGTTGGCTGGGTTTTCATTCCTTTTATGCCCTGATCCCTCAAAACATCATTAGGGAACCTCATACTCCTGAAAATCCATTGATTAAAAAATGATTTAATTTTTTTTTAAACAAGGAAATACCTCCATAATGTTCAGGATCTTACAACATCCCCACCTTATAATGGATCATCCTCAAGTCGTACTTGTAAGCATCATTGGGTTTTAAATTATAATAGATTGGGCCACTGGGCCAACATATCTGACTCTCTTTCCCATATTTCTTCTCGAAAGTCTACATGTATCCATAAAACTCAATCCAAGGTAATATTTTTTTTCCTTTCATGAAATTCCCACTATGATCCCTGATACAAATCAGATTCTCCTCAAAGGACGCGTCATCCTAATGTTATATATCACCAACATTAACCACATGAGATGTATGAGGGTGGTACTGCTAAAGTTGAGAAACATAAAAGACATCATAAATTCTACTATTCCGTTTTTGAATATACAATCAGTATTCAAAAGATTTGTTCCTCCCTAAAATCGTAAATATCCCCAAGTACCTAGGAACCAGCTTTACTGGTTTCCAAATCTGACAGTGACCCAATCATGGAGACAACCAAAGAAGAACACTAGCACCCACCATAGACTCAAGAGGTAGATGATGCTAATATCTATATGATTTCTATATTCACTAGGTTGTTTCCAGGTGTGTCCAAATAAATTGAACCATTTTTGAGGTATCCAAGATAGGACTTGGTCCCGACAACTTAGACTCTGTAGATTCCAACCAACACAGTAGAAATTTTCAAGGCCTCCCCTAGAGTTCCTCAAACAGTGCCATCTGAATTATAGCATGGAAACTACTATATTAGGAAAACTCAACAGGAAACATGTATTTTACCTGTGAACCAAAAAAATAAAAAACAAAATCCCTCAAAATATCCTATAGTAATTGAATCATATTCTCTGACTTCCCGTCTATCAGTGGATGAAAATTCGTACTCAAATACACCACGGTACAAAGAGCCTTTTGTAATCCCTACCAAAAGTGCAATGTGAAAAAATGATCATGATAAAAACAATAGTTATTTTCACACCATGAAACCATACTATCACTCAAAAATATGACTCACCCAACTGATAATCATTGAATGTCTCATGGATCTTCAAAAAATGGACCACCTCTCTCAATTGAAACTACACCAAACTGAGCATTTAGAGACTCGTTTTTAGTAGTAGTTTCGTAAAACACTGCTATTTTAAATAAAAAATTTGTGGAAGTTTTTATAAAACACCACTAAATAGTTAAAAATATTTATAAACACAACACATTCCCCCTCATCTAACACCCCTAACCCCCCTCCCACCCCACCCTGCTGACTCCATGAAGCCCTAGGCGCATCATCACACGTCACTGCCCATCGTTGCTACTCTATAGCCCTCACTGCACATCAGCTATCCATGCCTAGAATTATCATTCCTCATCGGCCCTCATTTTTCCTCGCCTCACCTTCCCTTACCACACCTCACCTCGTCGTCCCTCTCCTTGCCACCCATTTCCTCCTATCATTAGTATGCCCACATTTACAACATGATTCTGTGTTTTATGGCCAAATATGAAATAGAAAGGTCACATTTACATGATTATTTGTTTATATGTACTGATATGATTCTATGTTTTATTATTCATTGTTTACCTATATTTAAACTAACAAAATTGATGTTAATAATTTACAATTATCCATTTATTTTGAAAGGAGGTTACACTTGGTCATAATATATAGTACTTTACCCATATATCATGGTTTTCTATGGAGGTTACCCTAGTATTATATTATATTTAAATTAATATTATTTCCTAAATATGGAATTATGTTTATTTAATTTACTAGAGTTTTTTATTTTCCATATTTGTTGGACTTTGATAAAAGATTACCTTATATAATTCATATTGGTCTATACAAATAAACTAGGAGTGACCTGATGCAAGTATGAGTTAAATGGTTCTTAGTATAATTTTTGATGCATTATAGTGTTTTTAATCATTGTTTTTTCATCAACATGTTTGAAATTCATTTTTTTCTATCATTACATATTAAGAATGGTATGAAGCAAGTCATGACGCTTACATTGCATATATTATTACACCACAAAAGATGTTTAGAAGATATAGTGAAAATCGTTGGTGTATTTTATACCCACACCCAACATTTAAACTTTACTTGTTTGGGTAAACTTTATATATCATGGTTCATACAAATGGAAGGCCCAAATGATTAACGATGGTTGTTGAAGAATGTTTAGAAGAAGTGTGTGAAGAGAACAATCAGAGATGACAATGAGTACTATTTTGATGGATATGGTATCTGTTTATTTAAAAAAAATTGGAACCTATTTCTATAAATGATTAACCTAATGTGATATATTTAACAATGTATACATATTATTCTTCTCCTAAATTATTTATATATCATTTTTGGATGTTTCACCATATGATCATTGTTTAGTTTCAATATACTCTATACATGGGGAATAGTTTTTATTATTATTTTTTATTCAGTTATAATTCCCTAATTATTTATGTCTTATAAATACTATGTAATAAAATATATAGAATTTTATAGGGATCCCTAGTGGTTCCCTATTGGATTAGTACCTCTTTCTTCTATCGGATTATTATTTCCAAAGTAATGGGAGTCACCTGAAAGGGGGATTCTGACTCTATATTAGGTTTATATTATGGGTTTTCAACCTCACATAAATTTTTCCTCACTCCTTTTTTAGTTTATAGTTATACTAGTCAATCTAAGCAGTTGAATATAATTTGGGGTCAGAATACATTTACTATAGAGTTTCAAATAGTCTAAGTTCATAATGCTCCAAATATGAATCATAGTGTAATTTCATAGACAGTGGACTATGGTGCTGCAAATAGGTTATGGTCATAATTCTTGGACCTATGTTGATCTGCCCCCCAAGAGTGGGTTTTCAGGCACTAGATGGTTTAAATCCAAATTAAATGGTCTTCCTAGGAGGACATACAAAAATTAAAATAATAAAGGGATATGGAATAAAAAATTGGAACTATGACTTTATGAACCATTGAATTAATGTGATAATGATGGTGGACTAAAAATAGGAAAACGTTTACTCATAAAAATTAATACTCTATTACTTAGGTATGATGACATGTATGACTAATAAATATTTACTCATAAAAAATCATACTCTATTACTTGGGCATCGACATGTATAGTTTTCTGGAACCACTAAAACTTGGTTCATCCTCATAAAATACAAAACATTCATTATTACATAGAAAATGAATTTATATTTAAAATAAAAATCATGCGACTTTCCTATATAGATTTACTTCCATCATGAAATGTGGAAAACATGGTTTTAATACATCCCCTTATATATGTAATTCATTTATTTACTTCGCATCTATCTCCAACCACATAAAAATGTGGAATATGAAATCTTGTATTCATTGTTGTATCATGGTGAAACCAAATTCTATTTCTATGTTACCTAAAATTCCGCCTCTCACTATATAAACACTATATAGACTTATTGATTATTAGACCTTCAATGTTCTTCAATACATGGGCATAGTTTTATTATATTTGACCATTTTTATATAAATTACACCTATCAAACATTTCATCATTTATCATTGGTGTCATGTATTTTTTTAGTCTTTTTCTACTATATATCATCATTTCGATCACAAACTTCTTTGATGCTTAATTTTAGACTTAGAAAATGATTTTTTAATTTGTGTATATTTTATAAATATACAAAATATTTGGAAGGCATCCTCAAGAGAATTATATACAACCGGTTTTAGAAAGAAGAGAATAGAAAACATTATTTAGAATGATTCATTATTTATCATTGTTATGTATTTTTTTAGTATAATTATTATATTATCATTTATATTTATTTCTGCATAAATGTTTTGAAATATATGTTATGAATTTAAATTTATTTCATTAAAGGATTGTAATTCCAATGAGGAAGCATTATAATGTTCCATAAACCACAACGATAGATGTAAATCCATCTTTCTCCCTCCCTACAACATATAAGACACTATCTACTTTCTTCTATGCACTGTCTCTCACACCCTCTATGAGCATCCCATCAGCAGATCAGTCGACGCCTTCCCATTCCAAAACCTCAGTAGTGAGGGAGCGGGGCACCACTCCTAGTTTCTTAATGGGGACATTGGAGGGTTACTATTATAGGTACGAATTTTAATATTAATAAATATAATAAACTTTTTTATACTAACTATTTGTTCATAAAATATTGAAATAATAAAACTATGGATAAAATATGAAATGTTCATATGTATGGAATCTTACCTGACTAAATATAGTTATCCTACTTGATTATTATAGGGTCCCTATGGATATCACCGTAGGATTACTTTTCCAAATTATCAGCCAGCTGGTTAGGGAGCCATTTTCTCTTCTTATTATATATGATGATTGGAGGCATATGACTTCATATTGGAAAAATGAAGTTTTTGATTCACAATTAAGGGTAATTTTAATAAATTATGATGTAATTGAATGTCATTATGTTATTCAATTCTAATATTTTCAAAATGATTTTCTATGTATATATGTTTTTCTATGTTACGGTTACTAATGTTCTAGATAAAAAGTGGACATTGAAAACTATGGTCAAGAAATAGAAATAATTTAAATGAAGATTATAGATTGATGTTGATGATAGATCATTAAGCACACAACAGATGTATGAAAAGGTATCCAATAGGTACATAAAGAGTAATGGAATGGTTTTATTGATAGACATCATGATGAGAAGAAAATGGTATTAAAATATATATTATTAAATCAATCTCATTTTACATGTAAATAAGTAAATGAAATGTAGGTGACATTTTATAAATTTCTATTAAATTAAATTAAATTTATTTTACATCTTTCATGGAAGAATTCATCGAGTTGGGCTATGAAAATCATCCCTCACACTGTAGGTTTAAAGATTTTTTCGAGAAGCCGATAAAATCTGGTGATCTTTTAATTAGTTTAAATATTAATAAGACAATATTTTCTTTTTAATATAATAAATTGTTGATATATATTTGTTTAATGTGTTTAAATATTTTAGAACATTATTCATCCTGAAAAAACGTGTGGTTGTATTTTCATAAAAAATCTGATGGGAGTTTTGTTAATGAGACTTCCAAATAAGTTGGTGTAAGAATTCATTTCTCATTATAAAAACTATTTATCATCTGTCACCATGTTAAAATTTATTTATTCTAATATTAACGATATTTTATTTATATGTAAAAATTAAAAAAATATGGGATACCAATCTCATGTAGTCCTAGCCAGTCTTCCAGGATAACCGAGATGGTAATGTGCTTGGGAAGGAGCATCCTGGTCGAGGGTATGGATGGGTTTGGGACCCTGACTATTTGAGGTATTTTGCAGGCCATCAGGGATTGAATCTACATATACTCATTGTTGTATTGACTCCCCACCATGAGATTCTCAGAGATATGTTTTCTTTTCAAAATGAAATTCAATAATATGGGGCTCAGAAATCCACTTCAGAGGAAGAATTGGTTTATTTATATCAGAAAATGACCGAATCTATTACTGTTGATATTGCATAAATGACGGGTGGTGAGCAGGTAAATCTCATAACATCAAAATAATGTTGTTTGAAAACATTTATTGGTTTTATGATTAAATATAACTATACATCATTATTTAATTTTCAATATAATTGACTTACAGGTGTTTGTAGAAGTAGATATGGAGGTGGAGAGGGTGAAAAGTAGTTTTCATCATCAGATGGTGATTAGTAGTCTTATTGACAAGTTAGAAAAATAATGAAATTGAGGTTTTGTTCAAGTATCATGTGAGGCAGAAAGTAGTCACCTAACATTTTCATGACTTCCAAAGCTTGATAAAGGCATTGGAATTTGATATGTCTTGATGATTTAATAAAGTAGTGAGTCTAAAATTAGGGGAGTATGATGTTGGTGGAGTATGAATTAATATATGTTCCATATGGAAGATAATAATATTTAATATTTCCATTTGAGTTATGTTAGGATGTGTATATTATTATTTTTGACTAACTATTATGTTTTTAATTTGATTCATTTTATTCAAGCTGGAGACCCAAGCCCCACAGTTGTGTCATTCAAGGATGGTCCCCAAAAATGTTGGGTCAACTATTAACCGCATTTGAAATGTTGTAATGATCACTTCTCACAAGAGATCATTTGAGGTATATTCCCTCGATGGTAGGCAAGCCTATTTTGGCCACACAACATCACAATAGGGTAGAATAATACTTGGAGGATGATGGGGATCCAAATTGAGGGAGACACAATGTGTGGAGGGGAATATTAAGAGATTTTTTGTCATACTTCAATGCTTTGGGAGATATAACACTATGTGTGTGAGAACATTGAGTGAGCCTATATAAAAGATAGATTCAACCAATTAATAAGGGGAAGGTCCAGTGGATGGTCATTTTTTTGGATGGGACTAATATATGATATTTTGGCATCTTTTTCTATCCCTTAAAACATAGAATACATCCATATGTAGTTTTGGAAATTTGTGTGGTAGTATAAGATCATTAGAATAGAAAGTAATGTTAGGAAAGGGAAAGAATATCATGCTCGTTACATATTCTCCCAATATAGTCAATGATAGGATATGTATTTTAAATTATTAAATATCATAAGATAGTGTTATATAGTTTGATGGTTTATAGTTCAAATGTTGGTTCTATGTATTTTAAAGTCATAGATTTTGATCTATGAAGCATTGTTAGATGGTTGAGATGATATTGTTTAGATTATTCTGTTATATGATTTCTATCCATGGTTTTTTTATGAAACCATTTAATATTATTGAATAATAAACATATTTGGATGGTTTAGTTTATCCTGTTGTATGTTCTCTTCACACAGTTTTTTAGGGAACTGATACTGGGGCTGTAGAATCTACAACATTTTTTTATTCTTAAATCTATATTTAGAGGCTGTTTAAACTGCCGCTATAAAAAATGGACCATATTTAAAAGTGATTTTAACTACAACTATAGGTTTATATTTTCAATATAGTGGTGGCTAACGTAGGCACAACATATATGTTTGTTATTATATAGAAGAACTTTATGTGGTTTTAGAAGTTTTTTTATACTAAAAAATGGGAAAAAGTAGTTGTTGTTAAAACCGCCGCTAGATATTTTTACTAAAAAAAATTCCAAAAACACTCGCTAAATTGATGGAACTGTCACATATTGGATGCCAACAGCTGATTTAGCAGCGGTTTTATGAAATCGTCGCAGAAGCATCTGTCAGTGGTTTAAACTAACACCATATTAAAAAAACCGTTGTTATGCAGTGATTTTCTTGTAGTGTGATCACCAACTACCAAAATTGAATCATTCATTTGTGGTTTCCTCAAAATAGACACTATAAAGACCATCATAAATTTATCCCACTTCTACGCTGAAGTGGGTAAGTTCTATTACAAACCACCCGGGTGTTTATTCATTGCCTTCACATGCCGGTTGGTGAGGTATCGTGCCAAAAAATGTACAACCTCTTTCATCATTCCTAGAAACCAATACTACCTATGAAGATAAAAATACATCTTAGTCAAACCATGATGCACTGAACACTTTGATACATAGAATTAGCACATAAAACCCTTCTACATACACACTTTCATGACTACATGGAAACAAACCATGAAAATACAATCAGTACCAATAGTTCAACTAGAAGCTGACTCCTCACCACTAAGACTTTCATTCATGGAAAAACACTCTGGATCATCAAGCTGACTCTCCTTAGCCAAGCTCCATACTACCCCTCCTAGTGCATCTCAGCAGATAGGTCCATAATTCCCCACTCTGAATTTTATTCCTGAACCACCTGATACTAAGACATCTGGATTAGAGCATCTACAACACTAATCCCTTTTTTGTTGTATAAACCAAATTGAAGTCAAAATAATGCATGAATTCTGCCCACCTTCGCTGCTAAATATTCAAATAATGTTGATAGAAAATGAACTTAATAATTATATGATCGATAAAACTCGTGAACTACTCTCCCAAGAAATAATTCCTTTAACACTTTAATGATTAAACCACACCGAGCAACTCATGATCATGGGTAGTGTAATTTCATTCATGAAGCCTCAACTATCTTGACCCATGTGCTACAACATGATCATGCTGCATCAACACTACCCAAATTCACACACTAGACACATCACAAAACAAGGTGTATCTCTTACCTGGATTTGGAAAGATTAGGATTGGTGTCATCTTCGACCACTTCTACAACTATTGAGAAGAACTCCTGAAACCCTTAGAACATACAAACATAACCCTCTTCATGATTAAGCCGGAATGTGGTGCTTCTCAATGGGAGAAATCATTAATGAACATTCAGTGATAATTGGACAGTCTCAGAAAACGTAGAATGTCAGAGACATTCTGGGTCTTCTACTAAGATACAACATCCTTCACATTTAATAGATCCACTAACACACCAACCTCAGAGATTATGTGACCTAATAAATTAACATTATCAATATAGAAATGACATTTTTTTATCTTGGAATATAGCATATTATCTCATAAACTACTCTGGTTGATATTGATATGTTGGGAATGATCATTATGAGTTCTAGAGTACACCATGATTTCAAAAAAAAACTATGGAATCAACTAGATTTTACTGAAACATTCGGTTCATTAAATCCATGAACACATATGGTTCATTAGTCAACCCAAACAACATCACCCCAAAAACATAAAACCTATAACTGCTCATGAAATATTTACAAGTTTTATCAAATGGTATCATCCTCAACTGAGGGTATACTGATCTCAAAGCAATCTTGGATAACATCAAAGCACATATCATATTTTGAAACAAATCATCAATTCAAGGAAGAGGGTATATATTATTAACTATCATATGATTTAGCATCTTGTAGTGAAAAAATAATATCAATGATATATCATCCTTCTTGTAAAATAGCATAAAAGATCCCCAAGGTGACAAACTAGGATTGGTGAACCCTTATTCTCCAACTCTTCTAGATAAGCAATAAATTCCTAGTGTTCCACTAACACCATTTTATATGGTTGAATGGAAGATGGTTCTTCCCTTGGAATTAAATAAATTGTAAAATAAACATATCTCTTTGGTGGTATCACTATGATGTATTTAGGAAACACATCAGAAAATTGATATAAAATGGGGGGACTCGTTTATCCACTCTTCCATAATGTCGCACAACAAGAGACACTTAGACTACAATTTTCCCCAATATTTGGCCAATTTTCCCTGCCCTGCCTGCTCGAACATCCCACTAACCATGAAGGACATATGTGTCTCCATCGAGAGACATGAAAATTGCCCAAAAAATAGTAACAATTGATATGGAACATAATAAAACCATCCAATACATGCCTAAAATTATGTGAAAACAAAACAAATTGAGGATGAGAATGTCCCACAAAAAATAGTACCCTCCATACTCCAGAACACAACTCATACATTACATGATATCTGATTTTGTACTCTCAATGGAGTTTCAATTGTGATAATCCCACACTCATGTTTTATGGTTAAGTCCAACACAAGAAAAAACTGATAATAATTAAAGAATGTGCGGATCATGTGCCAAATAAATCTCTAGCGAGAATGGAAGATACATGAATCATACCTTGAACTATTTATGGTTCAGCTTCACCACCTCTATGTGTAGAGTAAACGGTGTAAATAATACCTACTGCCCTACTCTAGGTATTGGTCTGAGAACCCATCACTTCACTTCCCTACTAGTATGGGTGCTCTCACCATGGAGTTCCATGTCCACAAACCCTACAGGTATGACCTTTAGAACTCTAATTTCATGCTTGATATGGTGTGACCTACCCCTTTCTATACTCCTTATCATCCTATGACCTCCATACGTTTCAAAATATTTAGGGTTCTCATAGAACATCTGTAAATTCCCCATTATTCAACATGACTGACACTCTTGTGGTGGTTTGGGTCCCAAACCACACAAGTTCCCTGACCATCCACAATAATCTCATAACATATGATCTCCACCCTGAGAGGTTGACCCTATATTATGACTACTATAATCACTTACACCCTGATGGAAACTCCCAAAATGACACTTCCTAACCTCACAATCCACCCCACTATCCTATCCAACTGGTACCATAAGTACACTACTTGAAGACCTTTCAGATTCCCTTCTGAGATAACGACATGGTAAACTACATTTGAAAACATTTTCAAATGGAATATTGTTAATTGATACCTAATCTCGTGTCTCATACCTCCCTATAGACGTTTCCCCCCAACGAACTCATATCCTACAAATGATAGAACAAAGAATAACAAATCAGTGAAATGACTAGAATAATCCCTCACTGACATTTCCCCATTGGTCAAACATTTAAAATACACATCCTTCTCCATCCTCACAGTATCTTGATAAAAATACTCCATAAAAATTTCCTAAAAATAATTCCAAAACAATTAATCATCTTGTTCATTATGCACCATAATATCCCAAAAATGCTTTTCCAAACCTCTCAACATATAGGCCACAAACTTAACTCTCTTATCAGAATGGTTAACCAAATGGTAAAGAATCATTTAGATGGACTCTATCCAGAACTCAAATACATATGATCCACCCTCTCCAATAATGGTCAGAGGGTGTTGTATCTGAAATTATCTAAGATTCTCTATTATAATCGATACAAACCACTCAGTGTATTGTTCCATCATCTACATGAAACAAGAAAATTTCTCATGGAACTACCCTTCTATATTTCCCTAAATCACCTGATTGTTTTGTAAACTACTAGGTGATAATTCTCAGAAACAACCTTTTGTTTCCCTTATAGAACACATATTCATGGAAGCATTTATCTAAAATTCCAAAGATGGTCTTTAGAACACATAACATAAGGCTCTCACAATGGGTATAAAATAAGTATCTCTTCTATCCACAAATATCTCATTCAAATAAATTATCCCAAGGGTCATAAAACACATCCCAAAAACTACCCTCGACCATCCAAATCATGGGCCATGTTCAACATGGGGTAACTAACTCACATGGTCATGAGCCTTACCTTAAACACCATTTTAAAACTATTTCCCCACTTGTAACAAATCTCTTTCCCATTAGGTGCATTCCCCATCTCATGATTTGATAGATTATGACTTTTATCTCACATTTATCCCATAATTAGACCCAATTATTTTACCACCTTTTCATTTCATTTCCATTTAAACATGTTTGCATCAATTTAATTGACACCATTTTTTCATGTTTCAAGGACGTAAAATGCATTCTAGCTTTCTTACCACAAACACCCATCCCATATGTTCCTATCATGATACATTACACATATATACCAATGTGACTATAATTATTCATGAATGAACATCCCCATTCCATTGTGTACATGAGAAAAATATCAAAAAATAGTAACATTATATAATAGTTTCATCACCTAGTGGTGAAATATCATCAAATATATCAACACGAAATAAGAAAAAAAATTCCCACACTTGGGGAATTGGGTTTTCCCTCGTACATGGGTTAGATGATTCCAAGAATGAGAACATTACTAAGGCATGTAACATTCTTAAAATCCACTATACATTACCCAAATAGTAAGCAATAGAATAAACCTCCTCTAATAATAATTTCAAAAATTAATGACCAGAGAACCAGTAATCAAGTGCCCTGAGTTGTGTTACCACATGAACCCAATAATGCCTCCCTGTACACCAGAGGATTCTGACAAGAAGTGAGGGTCTAAAAGGTCATGTGGGGAGACTATACAATCATTATAAGAGTATTCCATAGAAAAAAAAACAAATAATATAGTGAAAAATATATAATAACCAATGAAAATTATAAATAAACATATCCCCAAAGATGGGTACAAAACATATCCAATAGTAAATATGTCACGTCATGATAAATAGTTCCAAGTGAACAAAAAAAATACAAATAGGGGAATCCCTCCAATAGTCCTAACACCATGTAAAGAACCTCATCCATGTACATCCCCAGACCAAATCAACTCTCATGAACCTGGCATTTTACCTTTCTCTTATCCTAAAAGAATAAATTCTACTCAAGTACGCAATGGTGACCTGAGAAGGTTGTGAGTATAACTCAGTAGGCAACCACCAATGGTGTCTACAAAATATACAGTCAATAGATCATGCATGGAAGTAATATGTATTGGAAAATTAAATAAATTCCACTTGATTTTCCATTAGTTAACAAGAATCACTTAAGTCAATCCTAGCATTATTTACAATTTTAATCATTATACCATCATTGTTACATAATTTTCATACATCATGAATTTAATGTATTATTCATACTAAGAAATCTCAATGCATATGGGGAGAAGGTCAAGTTCCCTATCCCACCTAGGAAAACCAGAACATGACATGTTCCATACATGAACCGTGAATACATGGTCCATGTGGTTTCATCGATTGAAACAATTAGGGTAATAAAAATTCATCACCTTCCCTAACCTATGCAGTTTGGGGTAAGTGTAAATCATAAGTCTAACTTGAAATGTGGGACTAGAACATCTTATCAATACCTCAATCTACCAGTACATGTGCACATGCTTATTTATCAAATCATTATACACATACCAAACAACAACCAACCATATCCAATACAAATAAAAAACATAATCTATACAAATCAACATGATAGTTCACATTATTCCATATCACATTAACTCAATTTCCGTTTACATTACATATTCATTTAGCCAAAATCTCATTTCTTATACCTAACTCACTAAGCATATTTTCTAGTTCCCCTTCATTTACCCATTAAAATTGCCTACAATTCTCAACCATTAATTCACATACCCATTAATCATTACCTATGCATTATACCACTTATTATTTTCATGTATAATTCAAATTCCCTAAACACATTCATATTACTCTAATTTACCAATTTTCATGTAAAGAAAAATGATCCCATAAACATTAACCACCTCTATAAAACTATACGTTTTTTCTTATTAATCAAAAAATAAACCATTCTATAGGTTTTTCATTGGCTCTATCTAATAACAAGTCCTATTGCATTTAACAATTCTATTAACCATGTTCAGGAATGCTAGAGCACCACATGGATATCCCTAAATTGTTCCAGTCATCCTTTTCACATCAAATGGGGATTCTGAGGGTCAAAATACATATTTAGAAGTTAATTTAACAAAATTACCTAAAGTTATTCAAATGAAAAAAAGAGGCACCAAATAATGCAACCAAACATACAAAAATCAAAACAACCACAATGGGATATAACTTATATACCACCTACCTTGAATCCATTGAATAACAATACCCTAATAGTTCCTTAGATCGAGTTTCAAATTCCCCTTTAATCATCCACCATGAAAACACTAGAGGAAGAAGGTTTTAGTTCTTTGGAAGAAGATTCCTCAAGATACATGCCATTATCAAAAAAGGAGAAGAAATATGGTGATTTTACTTACCTGGAGCTTTGATCCACAATCAAATGCACTCCAAATAGCCCCAAAATGATGTAGATTGACCCTTGTAAGATTTTAAAGGTTCTATATCATAAATAGAGCTCAAGGTGTGTGATATGGGAGATAATCGGTTGGGGATTTAAAATACTATAAGGTAAAAACTATAAATATCCCAAATTTTAATGGGGCACATGATTTACCTGCATTGTTCTTCAAAAAATGTGCAAACCATATGAAAACCATTATCCAGGGGGAGTAGGGTAGCACGATTTCCTGGGAAGGCTGTATAGTTTTTCAAACTCTGCGCCAACTATGTTATATTCCACTATAAAATATTGCATTATTTTCTGAGGAAGGCTATATGGTTTATATAATTGCGCGCCTTTCTCAGGTTTTCCTCGTTTGCCTTTCATTCATGCCCAAAACACCTGGAACACCCTTGAGGATCCTCATACTACTAATTAGATTTTAATTAACAAAAAAAGAGATTAAAACCAAAATTTAAATATGTACAAACCTCCACTAATTTTGATATCCTAAAACCAATGTTATATATAAACTATTTTGTATGTATTTACAAGAATATAAATCATTAAAAAGTTCTTTTTTTAATTATATTGTACTAGTTCACTATGAAAATAATTTCTGATTTTGAATCCCATAGTCATGTGGATTTAGACATGTTTTTTTGATGATTTTGTTTTCAATGTTCACTAGTGAATGTTTTGGATAGAAAAATCTTGATTTGGATTCCTAAATCCTTAGTTTCTAACCCTACTATACCTATGAAAATATAGGTACTAAAAAATCTTGTTTAATTTTACATTGTAGGTGGAAATTTCTATGATAACCAATGATATATTGTATATGAAGAGTGTGTGATAAAGAAATATTAGTGGAGAATTTTCTAATTTCCACTCCTTATCAAAGATAGATCGATGACCTATCACATTTAGTCAAAATTATAAAGGAAACATTAAATGGGTGGGAATTTTTGGAAATACAAACTTTTTTCCTTATAAAAAAAGGTTATCTATGTGGATGGTTTAAATCAAAATATGAAGAGTATCTCTCAACATTTTTATGATGGTTATTTTTTAAATTATTCAAATAATTATTGGTCAATTTGTAAATATATAATTCTTAAATTTAAGGCAATATAAACAATGAATTTTTAAAATCTAGATCTTAAGTCTTTGAGTATACCAAATTTGAACTTTTTAAACACTAAAATAAATCATTTTTAGATATGTAATATAATTTTCAGATATTAAAATATTTTTTATTTTAATAAAAACTAAAAAATGAATTTTTTACCAAATTTACATCATCTTAAATTGAATAAAAAGAAGTTATGGAATTGAAGGAAAATTGAAAATAAAGACAAGTCATATATTAAACCAATTAAAGTGTTATATATATCTATACATGATAAACATATTGAAACGCGTGGACGATTGTCGCCTATCGACCGGTCAAGGTTCCGGTGCTCTGCTAATGTGTATAGTAGCACTAGGGTCGAATCCTCGGCGATGGTACTTCGTAATAGTAGATTGTTTTTAGTTGATTGTATTTTTATTGGGGTGGATTGTTTTCAGAGATTAATTGAAATGTTTAGTGGATGATGTTTAATTTATAAATTTGAAAAATATTGGGGTGAGTTCATCATTAGGGAGTTAAGCATGTGATATCCTTGAGCTTTGCTTTATGTTGCATTAAATTAACACCCACATCAAAAGTTGATGTTGATTGGAATTCCCAATTGTTAAGCCTTTAATCCAAGCCTTAAAATTACTTAGGGTTTTAATCTCAATCAGTTCTTTATTGTGGAAGTGTATTTATGGTTCCAATAATCCATGGAAACCACACGTTGAACATAATATGTCAATAATCCATGAAATGTTAAGTCCAACAAACACAATGTTAAATTAAAGAATACTCATCGAGAAAAACTTCTCAATCACTTAACATCCCTAAATTATAACTCACCCCAATAAGATATTTACTCATTAATTTAAATTATTAGTAATCTTGTCTATTATGTTTAATGTGATGAATTACAAAGAGAATAAAAAGAAAGGGATAAGAAAATAGTTGTGCGCTGAACACACACACGAACGATGATAAGAGTAAAAAAACCCGGACTTTTTATTGAATAACAAAGAAGAAAAAAAGATGATGGATTTCAGATTTATTTAAACTACAATAAGAACATTAATATTAAACTACATAAGGTGGATGAGAATAAGAAATTAAGAAGAATAAAATTGCATTAAAACAGAATTACAAAGAAAAACACTTGCAAAATTACAACGAAGAAAAATGCAATAGTAAATGAAAACAAAGAGAGGAGGAAGGGATTATCAAGTGAAAAATTGAGTTTTTTTAGATCCTCCCAAACCTTTTTCAGGGACTTGGTACTACCAATCAATCCTCGTTTTCTCTAAAATTCCAACCCCTTCAAGGTGAGAAGGGGAGTGTATTTATATCCCAAGGATTGAACTATTTGAATTCCCAATATGTCCCTCCACTTGCATCGCCAATTTGGATATTCAGACAGCCGAATCTCCACATATCTCCTTCTTCAAAGTTGTATATAGTAATGTTTTCCGACTACTGGAAATATTTGGAGGTATTTGGACAAGTGGAGCCAAAGTTATGGTGGTTTTATTGAACAAAGGTAAACTGTCCATTTCTATCCATGCTTTTTCGATGGCCAAAAGGTGAATGGATTGTGGAACAGGAAGATGCCTTCAAATCCGAATGACTTATTCAACAACATCGGCCAACTATATCTCCTATTTCACACTGAAAAATATCAGCTCGATTTGAGGCTTATATAAGGAGATATTTCATGAATACTATACTGATTTTATGTCTCGGCCAGAATGGTGAACTGGACTTCAATGATTTATTTGGGCCACTTGTACTTGGAATGGGGCATTTAAATTATTATACAAGATGACATGTAGTGTCCCCCGAATTATGGTGGAGATTTACTATTTTTGGACTTCTAGATTGAGCCCAGTAAATCAATCATCAAGGCTGCTCCAGTTTGTTCACAGATTCTTTGGTCTTGTTTGTGAGGACCATATGACCCTCCAAATGGAAGAATTAGATCATGTTACTTTCTAATGAAATGTTGTATATTGAATGTAGAATCATACAAAACGAGAACCACGAAATTGGGATCAGTATAGTGATATGTATTATTAAACCATTAAACTGACTCAATTGGACTACTTCTAAAAATGCTCAAAAATTATACTTAATATTAAAACATTAATATTTAACACAAATTATGCACATTTCATATAAAATCAGTAAGTAGGGAATATAATAAGTCATTAAAATATTAATAACTTCAACTCCCTCTAACTTAGTTTTGTGCATGTCCTCATGTGCAACAAATATAAAAACATGACAAAATCATTTTTACTCACCAACAGATTTTAAAATTTTGCTTTCTCTAATCAGGGGAGGTTTAGACTATTTCACTCATACATTTTGAATTCCACCACAAATTGCTATATAAACAATGTTCCAAAACTAATTAATTTTTGTATGCTCAAATTTAGAAATGGAAAATGTGGACACTCAAAACTCACAACTCTCAAGATGATAAAATTAATTTGTGGAGGTTCACTCTTTCACCAACCAAAAGTGAAAATACTTGAGTATTAGAAGAGCTCTAAACTTCCAATACCTATAAAAAGTGAATAAGAATCAAGATGTATTTTTAATGGGTTTTCCTATGGATATGGGATGGTAGAAATATAATGTCCAAGAGAGAGAAGAAGAGGGTTAAAATACCAACATAGAAAAAGCAATGCACATTTTTTTGAAATGAAACATGGAAGGAAATGAAAACAAATATTTACAAGGGAATGATTGTGTGAAGAAAGACACAATAGAGGAAGAAAATATGAAGGTAATGAGAAGATGGAATATTTACAAAACAAAAAACCTCTCCCAATAAGAATATAATGCAAGTGTTCTTTTTTCCCCTTTTTTCTTTGTTTTTTTCGAAAGTTGTCCTTGAAACAGATTTCACACTAATATCCCAACCCATGATTTATCTCTTCAAGACACAAATTGTAATATTTATAACAAGATCAAAGGTTGAGGAAGAGTGATTTTTGACCTACCAAGACACAACCCATTTTTTCATTTTTTTTTCTTTTTTTATTTTGATTTATTTTGATTTTTTTAAATACTTTTCAATATCTTTTGTACAATGCATTCCCAAATCCCACTGAATGACAACCTCCCCCCCACACTAAAATGGATTCTTTCCCTCAAGAATATTATAACACACCATAAAGTAAGTAAATGAGACCCAAAAATGAATTCCATTCCCCCCACACTTAAATTTCAAAAACATATGCAATGAAAATCCATGTTGATATTGGGTGGGATAAGGTATTGGGATTGTAATGTGGCTATAAAATAAAAGGTTTTCATAAGCATGAAGGGGATTTCAAAAGGATGATTAATGTAAGGGAAATGGGAGGCTATTTGTCTATTGTGATTCTCATGTGGTTCAGAAAATGCCTCTATCATATTAATACACACTAAGGTAGGAAATTCAGCTCGAAGGTCCACAAACTCAAGGTTCACAAATGAGGGTGAAAAAACACATTTTAAAAAGATTTCCATCGGTGGCCTCGGCATGAAAGCAAATGTTTTTTCTCACGGTTTGGGAAAAGCATTTTCCAAATCAGAAATTGAGCATTCAAAATCTGTTAATTTTGACACAAAATTATTTATCCAAAGTCATGATGAAAATACAAATTTTTTTAGATGAAAACATGTCTGTTAAATCCCCAAAATGGTTGGACAAAATTTCAAAACTCGATGGTGAGTAAGCTTGAATCTTTTTTTTAAGTGATTGTGTTTTTTCGTTTTTTTAGTTTTTATGGTTTTTTTAAATACACACCCTCACAAGAAAGAAAAAAAAGGGTTTGAAAAAAAAGTGGTAAAAAATGAGGGAGATAAGAAGAAGAAGAAAGAGGTAGAGAGATGAAGAGATAGAGAGAGAGTTAAAGGTAAAGAGGTGCCCCCTGGTATGGATTTGGCGGGTCTCCATCTCCATCTTGTGGTTGGTCGATTGGAGAATTCGGAGATCCAGGGGAAGTCGATGATGATTAGGGATTGTGTTTCCTCTCATGGTGATGCTTTAACCGATGTCCATTAACCGTGAATGTCATTTTGGAAGATGGGTCTTGGACTTGCACTGCACCAAATGGGTAAACTTTAGTAATAAGAAAAGGACCTTCCCAATGAGAATTAATCTTACCTGGGTGAAGTCGGAATCGAGAATTGAAGAGAATTACCTTTTCACCTTCATGAAATACCTTTCTCAGGATGTGTCTGTCATGGATTACCTTAGCCTTCTCTTTGTACAGATTGGAATTCTCATAGGATTCAAGTCGAAGCTCCTCTACTTCATCCAATTGAAACAATCTTTCTTCACTAGATTTTTCACAATAAAAATTACAGGTTTTCACAACCCAAAAAGACAGATGTTGGATTTCAACTGGTAAGTGACACGCTTTACCAAAAAATTGCCTAAAAGGTGACATCCCAATGGGTGTTTTATAGGCAGTTTGATAAGCCCAATGGGCTTCACCAAGTCTCTCCAGCCAGTCTTTTCTGGTGGTCATAAAAATTCTCTCAAGTACCCTTTTCACTTCTCTATTAGAGATCCCAGCCATGCCATTTTTTGGGGGTGATATGCAGTTGAAGTTTTATGTACAAACCCCTTCTTTTTCAGAAGTGCTTCCATGGTTCTATTACAAAAATGGGTTCCTAAGTCACTGATCAAGGCACGTGGTGTGCCAAATCTTTGGAAGATGTGGGTCTTTAGGAACTCCGTAACTGTATGAGCAACATCCTTCCTAGTGGTTTTGGCCTCAACCCACCTTGAAATATAATCGACCACAAGAAGAATTTATGAGAATCCATTAGAAGGGGGAAATGGTCCCATGAAATCGATTCCCCAAACATCGAAGATTTCACAAAAGATTAAAGGATTTTGGGGTATTTAATTTCTTTTGGATATTGTGCCGATCTTTTGGCAAGTGGGACATGATTGACAGAACTCATGTGAGTCCTTGAAGATTGAAGGCCAGAAGAATCCAGAGTCTAGGACCTTTCGGGAGGTCCTTTGTGGTCCAATGTGGCCACCTCCATGAAGTGATTGACAGAATTCTAAGATGGAAGAATGCTCATTTACTTTAACACATCTCTTAATTACCATGTCAGCCCCAGTTTTCCAAAGATAATTTTCTTCCCAAAAATAGTATTTTGAAACTCTTTTCAACATCATTTTTTGTTATTTTGAATACTTTTCAGTAAAAACACCTGAAACCAAATAATTTACAATTGGGTCATACCATGGTAACTTTGGAGTGAGTGATGAAAGGTTCTCAATGGGGAATTCCAGATCAATGACTTCTGAATGAGAAGAATTAGAAATTCTACTCAAGTGATCAGCCACATGATTTTATTTTCCAGGTATATCTTTGAGTTCAAGGTCAAACTCTTGGAGCATTAGGATCCATCTTATTAGCTTCGGTTTGGAATCACATTTATTGACTAAGAACTTTATAGTAGAATGGTCTGTGAAGATTTTGATTTTGGAACCTAAAAGATAGGGCTGGAATTTATCTAAGGAAAAAACCACTAGGAGAAGTAGCTTTTTAGTCACAGTGTGGTGAGATTTAGTTTCATCCAATGTTTTTGTGGCATAATAGATGACATGAGGAATATTTTCTCTTCTTTGACCAAGAATATCCCCAAAAGCTCTATCAGAAGCATCACACATTAACTCAAAGGGTAAAGACCAATCTAGGGGTTTGATTATTGGGGCAGATGTTAGAGCAGTTTTGAGTTCAACAAAGTCTCTCTTACAAACCTCATCGAAATGGAAAGTGACATCATTTTGGAGCAAAATAGTGAGTGGGAGGGAAATTTTACTGATGTTATGGATGAATCTCCGATAGAAACCAGCATGATCGAGAAATGAATGGATTTCTCGAACATAGTTGGGTTCAGGAAGTGATTACATCACTTCAATTTTGCCAGGATCGACTTCAATACCATATTTTGAAACTATGTTCCCTAGAACAATCCTATTTTCAACCATGAAGTGAAATTTTTCAAAAATTAACACAAGGTTACACTTGACGCACTTTTTAAGGACTAGAGAGAGTGAATGAAAACAAGATTCAGATCACTCACCATAAATGGTGAAGTCATCCATGAAGACTTCCATTCAGTGTTCAATGAATTATGAAAAGATACTAATCATACACCTCTGAAATATTGCAAGAGCATTGAAAAGTCCAAAAGGCATTCTTTTATATGCATATGTTCCAAAGGGGTATGTGAAAATAGTCTTTTTTTTTGGTCCTGAGTTGAGATTGGGATTTGAAAATAGCCGGTGTATCCATCAAGAAAGCAATAGTGTGACTTTTCGGCCAATATTCCTAGAATTTGATCAAGGAACGGAAGAGGGTAGTGATCTTATCAGGTTTCAACATTCAATTTCCTATATTCGATGCACACACATCATTTTTATTCACTCAAGTTGTGACTACCTCTCCATGTTCATTTGTGACAACAGTTATCCCACCCTTCTTAGGTATAACTTGAATTGGACTAACCCATTCACTATTAGAAATTGTGTAGGTAATACCAGCTTGAAGAAGCTTGGTGATCTCTTCCAAAACTACCTCAAGGATAAGTGGATTGATTCTTCTTTGTGGTTGTCTAATTGGTTTGGATGACTCCTCAAGATGGATGTGATGCATGCAAAGGGCAGGTTTGCTTCCTTGTATGTCATATAGGGTCCAAGCTAAGGCCTTTTTGTTTTCCTCTAACACTTGAAAAAGTTTGGACTCCTCGGTTTCAGAAAGTGTGGAAGATATAATGACAGGATATGAGTGATCATGGAAGAGTAATGCATATTTCATGTGTGAAGGAATAGGTTTCAGATCAGTCTCATCATTCACTTTTGGGCTCGAAAACTCAGGAATGGAGGAAGAGACATCAGTTTCTTCAGGTTTATTTTCCTTAATATTGTCCAAGGTGTACCAGTAGAGATCAGAGTTGAGATGGGATACAAGAGAGTTTTCATGATCCTTTAAATTGATGGAGTCTATGAATGAAATTTCCACATCAACTTCACCATTTATGACTTGGTTAATCCTTGTGCATATTTCAAAAGATCCTATCTCTTCAGAACAGGATTAACATGATGGAATGGGGTTCAATTGACTCTTAGAAGTGTCCTCAGAATCATGGATTTAGAATGCAGAGTGATCCTTAGATGCGTATCGCATGGCTTGGAAAATGTTGAACTTGACCAGTTTGTCACCGAATTCTGTGGATAGGATGCCTGAATGGACATCAATCTTGGTCCTCACAGTCATGAGGAATGGTCTTCCTATAATTAGAGGAGATCGAGAAGAGTTCATCTCACCTTCCATGTCAAGGACATAGAAATCCTCGGGGAAGATAAGATCATTGACTCGGACAAGGACATCCTCAATTATTCCCTTAGGACTGGCTGTGCTTCGATTGGCTAACTGAATGACAACACCCGTTCGATGTAAGGGACCTAGACCAAGGTTGGAGAAGATAGATTTGGGCATGACATTAATTGTGGCTCCTAGGTCTATGAGTGCATCATCAAAATTAGAACATCCAATTTGGCATGGAACCGTAAAGGTCCCTTGATCTTTGCACTTTATGGGAATAGACTGCTGGGTGGAAACATTTTCAAAGTTCCTAAGTTACCTCTTGTGGGTGCACAATTCCTTAAGAAACTTGGCATACTTAGGAATTTGTTTTATGGCATCTGAGAGGGGAATGTTGACTTAAACACATCTAAACATGTCGAGCATTTCCGGATCAGGTTCAAAGGACTTCCTTAGTTTAGAAATAGTTTGAGGAAAAGGAATTGGATTCCTAAGTGGAATGGAAGGAGGTGAGGCAATGGTTTCAGGTTTCTTTTCAAGTTTCTTTTTATTTTGTTTTCAAGGTCAACATTCAATGGAGGGTTGGAGGAATTATCTTGAGGCATAGCAAGTTGCTTTCCGGATCTAAGTGCAATTGCACTTACATTACCCTTGGGGTTGGGTAATGGTTGAGCTGGGAGTTAGGAAGAATTTTATTGTTGTTGCTGGATCAGGTGGGATGCTAGTTGACCTCTTTGAGTTTCAATGTTTTTATGGCTAGAATGGGTGAAAGAGGCTAGATCTTCCACTGAACTTTCCCATGGTTTCTTAGAAGAAGGGGCTTGTCCCGAATTGGGATTACCTTGATTTTGGTTCTTGGGAAATCTATTGTATTGGTTTTGGAATTGGGAAGGCTCACTAGGATAATGGAATCTAGGAGGAGGATTGTTACTTTGAGGTTGAGGAACAAAATGATAAGGTTGATGGAAGTGACCGCCACCTTGACCATATTGGAATTGGTTTGGGTTTTGAGGAGGGAATTAAGGGGGGTGAGATATGGGATTACCATACCTAAGGACTTGGTTATAGGAAGAATAGTAGGACTCAGAGTGAGGTTGGTTAAAGTTTCTTAAAATTGACCTGATAGTTGAGTATTGGTGTTCCGTTGAGCATATGATGCATTGAGCTCCATTAGTCCAGATGAATCGGGTTGATCCCCTTGAAGTTGGGGACATGTGTCAGTTGGATGAGATGGAGAGTTGCAGATTCCACAGTTTTTCACAGGTCCAGGATACATTGATTGAGGAGAAGACGAGGTTGGGGATTTGTTAGCCACAGCTAGTTGTCGCACAAGACCTGTATGTTCACTCATATACTCGGTCAATTTGTTCGGCTCTTGATTATCTTGGGATTGTTTGACTTGAGAATGTGCTCGAGTATGTAATTGGTGTGTGTTTGCAGCCATGTTACTTATGAGATCTCTTGCTGCTGCATGAGTTTTATCAACCAGAGCACCACCACTTGCGGCATCAATGAGAGTTCTCTCCATAGAAAATAACACCTCATAGAAGTATTAGATCAAGAGTTGGTCAGAGATTTGATGATGTGGTCAGGTTTCAAAAAGATATTTGAACCTCTCCCAGTACTCATAGAGTGATTCACTTGGGAACTGATGAATAACACTTATTTCCTTTCGGATAGAAGCAGTACGAGAAGAAGGAAAGAATTTCTCTAAAAATAGTCGCTTCATGTCATTCCATGTGGTTATGGAACCAGGAAGAAGGTAGTAGAGCCATGACTTAGAAGTGTCATCTTGGGAGAAAGGGAATGGTCGGAGTTTTATTTGTTCCTCAGAAACCCCTTGAGGCTTCATGGTAGAGCACACCACTCGGAACTCTTTAAGGTGGAGATGTGGATCCTCACCGACTAGCCCGTGGAAATGAGGAAGAAGATGAATCAAACCCGATTTGAGTTCAAAGTTAGCCTATATGTTTGGACATTGAATACGAAGAGGTTGGTAATTCATATTAGGGGAAGCAAGTTCTTTAATGGTTTGTTCCCTAGGATTGGCCATTTCTAATTCATCTGGTTGGACAAGGACTGGTTCTTGAATTAGTTTATTATCTATTATGTTCCTCCTAAGTTGGTAAAGTGTTCACTCAATTTCAGGGTCAAAGAAATCCGAGGGATTGTTTGGAAGGCTACGGGGCATTCATATAGATTTTGCAATAAAGAGGAAGGTGGGTTTCTCTTTTTATTTTTTCTGTTTATGATTTTTATGAGAAGATGGGTTTTTCTTTGTGTTTTTTTTTTCAATTCCTTTTTAAAATTTTCTTTATTTTATTAAAATAACTAGAAACTAATGAATAATTAATGCACCATCCCCAGAAACAACGCCATTTGAAACACGCAGCCGATTGTTTCCTATCGACCAGTCCAGGTTCCGGTGCTCTACTAATGTGTATGGCAGCACTCGAGGCGATTCCTCAGCGATGGTACTTCATAATAGTCAATTGTTTTTAGTTGATTTTATTTTGATTGGGGGGTTTGTTTGTAGTGCTTAATTGAAATGTTTAATGTATGATGTTTAATTTAACAATTTGATAATGATTGGGGTGATTTCATCATTAGGAAGTTAAGCATGTGATATCCTTGAGCTTTGCTTTATATTGCATTAAATTAACACCCACATCAAAAGTTGATGTTGATTAAAATTCCCAAGTGTTGAGACTTTAATTCAATCCTTAAAATTGCTTTGGGTTCTAATATCAATCAGTGCTTGATTGTGGAAGTGTATTTATGGTTCCAATAATCCATGGAAACCACACGTTGAACATAATATGTCAATAATCCATGACATGTTAAGTCCAACATACACAATGTTAAATTAAAGAATACTCATCGAGAAAAACCTACCAATCACATAACATCCCTGAATTATAACTCACCTCAATAAGATATTTACTCATCCAATTAAATTATTAGTAATCTGGTCTATTATGTTTAATGTGATGAATTACAAAGAGAAGAAAAAAATAATGGGATAAGAAAAGAGTTGTGCGCCGAACACACACACGAACGATGATGAGAGTAAAAACAATCCAGACTTTTTATTGAATAATAAAGTAAAAGAAGATGATGGATTTCATATTCATTTAAACTAAAATAATATCATTAATATTGAACTACATAATGTGGATGAAAATAACAAATTAATAATAAGAAAATTTCATTAAAACAGAATTACAAAGACAAACACTTGCAAAATTACAACGAAGAAAAATGCCAAAGTAAATGAATTCAAAGAGAGGAGGAAGGGATTATCAAGTGAAAACATGAGTTTTGGAGATCCTCCCAAGCCTTTGTAAGGGCCTTGGTACTGTCAATAAATCCTCCTTTTCTCTGAAATTCCAACCCCATCAAGGAGAGAAGGGGAGAGTATTTGTAGCCCAAGGAGTGAACTGTTTGCATTCCCAATATTTCCCTCCAATTTTATTGCCAATTTGGCTATCCAGATAGATGAATCAACAAATATATCCTTCTTAAAAGTTGTATATAATAAATTGTGCCGAATAATTTCAAAATTTGGAGGCATTTGGAGATGTGAAGCCAAAGTTATGGCGGTTTTATTAAATAAAGGTAAACTGTCCATTTCTATCCATGATTTTCGATGGCCAAAATGTGAATGGATTTTGGAAAAGGAAGATGCCTCAAATCCGAATGACTTCTTAAAAAACGTAGGCCTCCTATATCTAGTCTTTCACATTGAAACATATCAGCTCTATTTTATGCATATAGCAAGAGATATGTCCTGAATACTATACAGATTTTATTTCTCGTCCAGAATGGTGGGCTAGATTTCAATGTTTTATTTGGGCCCCTTGTACTTGGATTTGGGACTTGAACTTTTTATCCAAGATTACATGTAGTGACCCCCTAATTATGGTGGAGATTTAATATTTTTGGACACCTGGATTGATCCCAGTAAATTAATCTTCAAATCAAGTCCCGTTTTATTAAAGATTCATTGGTCTTGTTTGTTAGGACCATATGACCCTTAAAATGGAAGGATTGGATCATGGTACCTTCTAATTAAATGTATTATATTGAAAGGAGAATCCTAAAAAACAATAACCACACAATGTGGATCCATATAGAGATAGGTATTATTAAAACATTAAACTGACTCAATTGGACTACTTATAAAAATGATCAAAAATTATGCTTAATATTAAAACATTAATATTTCACACAAATTATGCACATTTCATAAAAAATCAGTAAAGAGGGAATATAATAAGTCATGAAAATATTAATAAAATCACATATTCATATGGATATTTTGGGTTCATATAGAGTTAAAATACATAGAGAAAAATATTTCATTTCTGTTTTAGTTGATTATTTATCTATATTTACCTGGTTATTCATTTTTATGTATTAAAAGTAACTCTTGTTCTATTTTTATAAGATTTTAAAACTATTTAAAAAATATAAAGATAAAAAATATTTCTTAAATATGTTACCATGGATGATAATTTGAAAAGCTCGATTTTATTTTATATTTTTAAAACATGGACTCAAGCATTCTTCCCCAAGACACCTCTACGGAATGGATTTGTTAAAAGGAGGAAGAAGAAATTATAGTAAATTTATTGAACTACGCTATGTGAATAGAACATTCCTTCACATTTTGGGATGAAGATTTGAATAAATAGTGTTAGTTCATAAACAGATTTCTAGTTATACATATTTTAATGAAAACACCCTATGATATATGGAATAATATAAATTCAAAATGTAGATAATTTAATGTTTTTAGGTTGATGCTTTGTATTTTAAACACTAAGGATAATCTTTCTATTTTAGATCTAATAGGTGGTAAGGGAATATTCTTAGTGTACTTTACTACTTCAAAAGAAAAATGTTTTCAATAATTGATCATATATTTTTGAAGAATAAGCTCATATAAAATTTGATTAAAGTGAACCTTTTGATCATAAAATCGTTCAAATTTATGAACTATGTGATTATTTTTAAAAAATTAGATCTAAACCTCTTTTTGTTGAAAAAATAATGAGGAGTTCTAAACATTTTTCATGAACTAAATCACAAAAGGTTGGATTCCATTGAACCTGAAAGTGTGGTACCTAGACAATTGAAAACCATTAACATCCAACCTTTAGAAACTATAATAAGATTTTAATGTTATGAAATAAGTAATAGGAGTGTTGGGGACATTTTACAGTTTTTTTCTTTTATATATCAGTTTGAGAATGTTCCAATAGAAGAAGTCTTAGTTGATAAATGTTGGGTTGTAGTTATAAAGGAGTAATTAAAATACTTCATGAGGAAAAAGGTTTTGTAATTAGTTCATAGAACCTATAACAATCCAATTATATGATAAAAATGGTTTTTGAAGAATAATATTTCTGATCATGGAGTGATAAATAGGAATAATTCTAGACTAGTTTCTATAGGTTATAATTATGAAGAATCTATAGAGTATGTGGAGACCTTTTCCCTAGTAGCTAGATTAAGATCTATTATTATTCTTTTGTCCTATATATCACATATTAATTTCAAATTATATCACATGTATTTGAAATCTTTTTTCCTAAATGGAATTATTTTGGAGTATTTTTATATTGAAGGACATATTGTTTTTAAAATACATATATTTAAAACATAGTTTTAGAAGCTAAAAAATATCATTATGGCCTAAAACATGAACTTACATCTTGGTATAAACATTTAAGTTATATTTTAATGTCATACGATTTTTAGTAGGTAAATACAATTCTACCTTATTTAGGAAAACATCATCTTAATATATTTTGTCATTGAAAATATATGTCGATGATTTAATTTTTAGTACTAAAAAAATTATGTAATTAATTTTCAAAACACATGAAAAAGTTATTTTAAATGGCAACTAATGGTGAGATAAATTTTTTTATAGTTTATCAAAGTTATCAACAAGTCTTTGGTAATGTTCTTAAATCAGATAAATGATAAAATAGACTTAGAAGGACTGGACTTTAATGTGGTAATGTACACACTAACCCTATGATTTATAATGAAGACAATGACTTGGATGATGCTGGGAAACCAATTTAAAATAATATTATAGAAGAATAATTGGAATTTTATTATATTATACTACATATAGACCATATATTTGGTCTAAATAATATCTCGATGCCCAATTTTCATATTATTATAAATAATATCATCTGAAAGATATAGGGAGAATTTTAAGATGTTTAAAAGAAACAATATATCTTTCCATGCTTTCTCCATAAATATTTAATTTAAATTTAATATCATAATTAGACTCCAACATTAGGGTTTATTGACTAAAAAGGTAGAGTAATTTAGGAAAATTCTATTTCCTTGGAAAATTTGTGGTATCATAGTCTAGTATGAACGAATACTTTTTTATTAATTACATTTAAAGATGAATATATTGTTTTCGGTATGTATTTTGTACAATTTTTGTAGGTGAAACACACCATAGTGGACATTGGATTAATTTATAATCTAATTTTAAATTAAATGTTTGGAATATAGTGATTTAATAATTTCTAAAACTCCAATGAATCATTCATGAAAAAATAATATATACTTTAGTAATCATAACTAAAGTGTTAAATCTAAAAAAGTATCCATTTCATTGACATTATCTATATAGAGAATCAGTTAGCATATATTTTCCATAAACACTTTTCTTTTTAGCATTTTGATTTTATTAAAATAAAATAGAGTTTATTCATTCATAACAAAAATTTAATTTGTTTTATTTATTCTAATTGAAATATATTTATTCTCTTTATTATTTTTTAAATTTATGATATATTAAATTATAATATTTCATTTAATTCTATATGAATGTTAATCTCCTCTAAGTTGTTTTCTTATTTAACATTTTAATGTTAGAAAATATAAATTCTCTATTTGGATTTCCTTATTATTTATTTATCATTTTCAAGTAACCCTAAACTAAAATATAGTATATAAGAAAGTTTGGACTCGAGTACATGAATGTATAGAAATTTGGCTCTCTATCCTTTTTCAATTATAATATATATTCTCTCTATAAAGATGCACCATCATCTCTAACCTCTTGATCCTAATTCTACCTTCAAATGACCTATTATAAATGGGTAAATTGAATTGTGTAGCCGAAGGAATCTCAATTTCATCTAAAAAAGAAAAGGAAGCTTGAGAAATGTTCATATAAGAAAGTATATAGATATGTAATTTATGATGGCAACTAAAATTTAGTTAAATAATGTTATTGAATTTCAAGGATGTGGTTTTGTGTTTTATGAGAATCACTGTGGATTTATTTTTTAGAATTAAATTAATGAGTTCTTCATGAATGTTGAGTTTCATTTTAATAATAAAGAACATGTAATCTCCTCAAATGTTAAAAGAAATACATTGGATATTTCTTCTATTGAAATTGATGACATCTTTTATTTCCTCATGAGGGAGAGTTTTCTTTTAGTTAGACTATTTTCGGGAAAAGTGGTCAGTCTTGGAAAAATAATTTTTTTTATAAATAATTTTTTAAAAAGAAACCTATGAAATATTTTCCCTCCCAATAGATGTGTTTGGGTATGTTTTTGAACACAGGTATATAAAAAAGGGTTGGAGAGATAAATGATTCTTCTTTTAAGTATATTTACTTGATTTAAATCTTGATCAATAATGTAGTATTATATTTTACATGATACATGATGATGTTAATGAATCATTATTATAAAGGAAAAATTAATTTAAACTTCTATCCTTTTGGTTTATTAATTTATTTAAATTTAAATGAGAAATAAGTAGATTTAAAGGTATGTAATGTGATCAAATTTCAAAAAGTAATATGCTATAATCAATTTACAGGAAGTTCAGTGGACATTCATTAGATTCTTCTTTAAGTCATTTTATATTATATAGTAAAAAAGTGTCACTTATGGGTTGTTATTTTAGACCTTAATAACTAGTAAGGAAACATAACTATATATTGTATCTTCTAGGGTATTATTTGAGTCAATAATAGTAATAACCAAGTCATCAGTTCAAGTTATCAATTTTATAATTGGTGAGCCTATCCAGATTCAGAAGGATGTGGCTACTCATAACCATGTTACTGGTGCATTTATTGTTTCTTCTACAAAGGAAGATCTGCATGTCGAGTTAGTTATTGAGAAAAATATTTATTTTACTGATGTTAGGTCTTCTGATGCATTAACTAGGGATTCCAAAGTTCAATTAATACAATATTTATAGGAAGTATGTTAAGATGATGACCCAATTCTTCTTAGATAACCATTTGAGAAATTAATAGGTGAGAATTTGGTTATGGACTCTAAAATTCATGTCAATGCACCATCAGTACCATCATAAGCTTTAACATCCCATGGAGTGGCTTCTTATGTAAGAAAAGGTTTAGAAATGTTGGAAAAAGTACTTTATTCTAAAGAACTAAGGATGTATATTGACAAAATGAGATTTTTTTTGATTTAATAGTGGATATAATTTCATTAAAAGAATATATCTGAGAACTTAATGTACCATCTATCTCCAAGATAGGATTTAATAAGTTAGGTTGAATGGTGGCTCCCCAAAAAAAGATGATTAGTAGTATTTGGATAGATCCACCTATGCAACTATATATTTCAAATATAAGTTTAAAGTAAATTAATAAATTTAAAATATTAGAAATAAATTTTAAATAATTTACCTAGAAAATTATGAGTTTATTGAAATTGGTACTTAGGTTTCATCTGAAAGGGATATATTTCAAAATTCTTTATCAATGTAATCCGTTTTATCTCTTGATGATCGTGATGAGATCAATGATTTAAGAGCTAAAGTAATAGAGCATCTATACAATTTTTAAACTTTTGTGAGGAGTAAGTTTTAATTTTTAATGATATTATAGCCCTCTATTGTTACTCCCTCAGAATATCTAATTCCTCCATATTTCTAAAATAGTGTTAGTTATATAGTGTTATAGTTGTGTTTTGTTTATTCTTATATCCAATGCCTTGAAGTTTATCTTATTTCTTCACTTATTTTGAATGAGTTAAAAATGGTTCTTTTTGTTAAATTTATGAATTCCCAGGAATCTATTAAGAAAATTAGTATTATGTTAGATTTTTTCATGAATGAAAATGTTGTTCAAATTGAAAAATATTTTTTAGAAATGATAGAATAAAAAATAATTTCACAATTTTATTTAAAATGATAATTAAAATAATCATATTATTTTCAAGTAGCTAAAGGAATTATTTTTATCATTTTTTATATATATTTGGAGAAAGATTCAATTTAAAATTCAAAATAATCTCAATAGGTTCCAGTTCATATAATAATAAGGTAGTTAGTTGTTTAAAAATTTCAAAGTATAGTTACTTACATATAAATGGATATTCATTTTCTTATAGTTTCTAGTTCAGTTGACCTTGAGCCCAATTTTAGTGATTTAGTTTTTAAATATTCTCTCAATGATGTTTTGAAATTTTTCATTAATTTTTAGAGAAATTGAACATCAAGGAACAGAAGTTGCAATCAGTGAATGGTAAGATGATTAATATATATAGTTTTATGGATCAAATTATAAAGAAAATTCTCATGGATATGTCTTCTAGTTTACATACTTATTACATTTACACAATGCTTCTCCCTCCATTAAACATTTATTCTACATGTTTTACTTTAGTAAAAGTATAGAATCCAAAAATATTTATCAGGAATTTATTATAATTATTAGATCGAATTCATATGAAATCATCTCTTTTGATGCGTGGATTTTTTATATTTGGTTTTATTATGAGGATCAACACGTGTGTTAAAGTATGATTCAATTGATTTAAATATATCCGCTTGTTTATAATCCTTATAGTAATTCTAAAAAATCATGAAAATAATAGAAGGTTTTTTGATACTTCAACTTCATCCTTGTACACTCAAACTACCTCCAAAACCGATCTATCCTTTAAAGTACCTCCACCCAAACCCAAGTCATTGTTTGAACTATTCTAACACCCATGTTATCTAACTGATATTTTTTATTTTTATGGAGTGGATATGTATTTATACATAAAATCAATTATTGAAGGACTTCATTATTTCATTATTTCTTATGTGGTTCTTAGTGATGGGTATCATAGGTATTTAAAATTTTCTTTAATGAAACTCAGTCTTTCCATAATTACTTATTCAGTTTGCCCATAATATTTAATTATTCAATCACGGTAAAGTGATACATTAATCTATGTTATAACTATTTTTACTTTCATTTTTAATGTAAAATAGGGCTTCTATTTTCTAACATACAAAATGTTGAAGAATTATTTATCACTAAAAAAAGTGAAAACCAAATATTTAAGGGTGGGAAACACTACATTCTAAACTATATATATCATCTAAAATTAATTTTTATTAATTTTTTTTAAAATTTCATGAATGATATATATGATAATATATAATGGGTTTTGTGATAACTAATAAGGGGTATTATTGTACTACAAATGTTGATCAAGCATATCTCATGTACTTTAGGATTAGATGACTCAAATGCCAATCATACTTTCCTGATAATCTTTTCTTCTAATTCTGTTCATTAGGATTTATCCTATTCTTATGTGTTTGGTGGTTAATTTTTTTAAGTGTCCATTCTGAATGATTTTAGATAAAATCTACCTAAGTATGGTAAATAGGATATGTGATTTTTTTGATTCATGGTGGAAATGGCTACATCTATCGCATATATAATTTAATTACCTACATCAGACACTACATCTCGAAATTTATTATTTCGAAGTTATCTATATTGATAATATATCCTATATAAAATATTTCTTATGTGATAATTCAGCTATGTAAAATGGTTTCATTGATTAATTTGTTACATAAATCACCTACGGGAAGAAACTAGCCATTCCATTTCAATCAACTACGTCAGTTTTAGCTATGTGATTAAAAAAGCCTATGTGGTTCAATTGTTCTATGTTAATCAAAATCGACTACACGGATCAAAATATAAAATGAGCTACTATATACTGAATGTTTGTATTTATTACTATTGAATCACTTGATTGATCTTTCAATGTTACTGTCAAATATTAAAATGTTAATTTTCTATATAAGGTAAAATCTATTATAAAAAGATCCAAGTACCAAGAAAGAAGATAAGAACCAAAATAGTTTATTAATCTATACTATTTATCATATACTTCAAGGAAAAGAACATGTCACTAATATTGGATTCTTTGATAATATGATATACATAAAATAATAATTAGTTAATTCAATTCCATGAGTTTAAATTTTTCCTATGAAGCATCCTTAAGTGAACATGAATGATAAAAAAATAAGAACTGATGTGAACATGAAAAGATATAAAACATTTTCAAAAAACTCTTTAAAAATGTTATCATTTTTCAACATAAATGAGGAATAATAAGCCTTGTATCATCATCTATTCTTATTGATGATTCTTAGAGATCTTTTAAGACTCTCATTGAGATGTTTAAACTAATGATCATCTCTCTTACGGATCTGCTAGTTTTTTAAGATTTATCTAACAACAGTGACATGAAATATGTAAAAACTATATGTTCATTATGTTTCATTAAAAAGGATCCTAGTAAAATAATCCTTTATTTTCAGTGGTTGCAAAGCCTTTCTATATCCTGATATAAATGTTTTTTTATTTTTCCATGTTTCGACTTCTTGCACTTTGTTATGAAGTGTAATATCTGGGATTTTTTCTCAGTATCATTTCTAAATATTATATGGAATTAATTCGTGACCATGAGATGAGAGGGAATAATATTCCAAGACCTGGTGTACCTATAATAAATGATTGAAATATATTAAAATATTAAATAGAACGAAAAAATGATTTTCTTAAAAAAGTGGAATAACTTCTAAACGGGTGCATGGATCAGAAATCTGAGGGAACTATTGCATTTAGAGCATCACTTTTACCCTAGGAATGTCCTAACATTGGATTGTGGTGGACAACTACGAAAAGTGTGTTTTATCATTTCTATAAATAAAATAAATTAATAATTTATTTAAATTTAATGTTCTGTTGAGATTCAACAATGATTATTTTAATTTTTTCTATTAAACAAGGATTTAGTGTTAGGACGAAGACCATATAATTTCATGGATGATCTAGAGAGAAACATGTAGAACTCTTTCCATGGATGACGATATGAAGGTGGATCAAGATCATTCATGAGATATTGTCATCAGCAACAAATCCTCAATTGGAAATGATCCTTTCCCTACTGGTAAATTTTTATTTTAGATTATTCTTCCCCCAATCATATAACTAATGATGAAAAGTGATCAAACTAGTGAACATGTTGATATGTAGATCGACCATTCTTGTGGGATGGGTCATATTTTGATGGATTTTATTTTCAACATTCTATTAATCGAATTGATTTTTTTTCCATGATCGTTCTTACAGAATGGATCATGGAAAGAATGAACAACAATTGATATTCATTCCTTGGGTTTTTCCTTGTTCATTTCTCCCCCAAAAATTAATTGTTTTCATGTATTTCTACACGTTCATTGTGGTTTATGAAAAAATAATTATTGAACCTTTTTTCACTATGTAACAATACGAGAATAAAGATCCAAAATCGGTATGACTCAGTGGATGTGTGACAGTGGTTGCGGAAACAGATCAAAAGATAGTGGGTAATGATTTCCTATTATTTATAGGAAACGAAGAACAATGGATATCTTGTTTTTATAGTTTATTAAGGCCCTAAATCTTATCGATTCGGTGATGGAATGACCAGATGACCTCAGAAGTAGAGTTTTGTGATGAGTTGTGGCAAAGATCAGTAGCCAATGTGATGAGGGATATGAAAGAGAATGAACTAGGGTTTCTATAAAATATTGATGAACACTGCATTTATTTTGGAATACATGACACGTGGGCCACACTGAGTGTTAGCTAGGTTTTTAGGAAAAAGTGATGTGTCACACATCATGTGACACACTTGAAATGGAATGTGGGACCTTCCTCGGGACTCAATGTGTACCTTGAGATATACACAGACATAGGGTGTAGTACATGATCTGACTACATGGAATGTACTCCACCACATGGATTTCTCAATGCTGACCACATGGAATACTCTGTGTACTAGTACATGAACATGCACACATGGGTTCAATTCATGTACTTTCACATGGACAATGTATAGGGAGAGGACACTGAATAGTAGGAAATAGTCTGTTACCCTTTCTACACACCATGTAAACATATTATTCATGACATGTTCTCCTGACATGGGACGTTCTACATGGGTAGTACCTTGGGTCAAGGAGCATGGCATGCGACCCAACAACACAAGTTGTATACCTTTATAAATGGATTGAATCTCCTGCCCACTGTATTTTATACATGATTCATTAGGGTTCATTCCCTTGATCTTTTCCATGAAGGATAGAGTGTATCATTTCCTACTCCTAGGATTATAATACCTTAAGTAAAGATTTCTAGATAGATTTATTGCAATCCCCCTCCCCGTAAGAGGCCCGGAATAGGATCCTCTATTCATTATTCATTTCCTAGATAGAGTCCATGATATTTACATGACAAAAATTATGGGGTGTTGATATTTTACATGGTATGTTAATCCAGATAGAGTTTTTGTATCACCCCATGGACATGGATTTGATCCTTATATAGGTATCCTATCCCTCTTCAGATCTATAAGCATATCTCTCTCATGACAGTTCCTGATGAACAATAATTCTCAATCAGACATCATCAGTGCTATCAAACACAGAAGTGTGTTCTCTCCTATGAGTGCTTCATGGAATCTTCAAACATAATTCTTAGTGTTGGTATGTGGTATTTGTGAATTACCTCTAGACTTTGTGTCTTGATTTGATTTTATCTTGATATTCTTATTATATGTGTTGTAGGAATATATTGTGTAGAGATAACTGTATCATTCGTTTGTGTATTACTATGTGTCTTGGGGTGTCTTGCTAGGTATTGTTATACTCACCCCTACATGGTATTTTCTCACACATGTCATTTCTTGTGCAGACGAGCGACCTTTTAATGGACCAGGACAAGATATTGCTTTGTGACTTCACGAAACATCATATGTTCCTATGGCTTTGAGAAGTAGTCCTAGTACCTAATTTGTTTACAAGTTTGAAATTGTAGTTTAAATACTATTTTTTTGTGGGAAATTATTCTGTCCTAGTTACATTATTTCACTTTACATTCTTGTTGTACTCAGCTGGTTGGAATAGTGGTATGGATGCATTTGTTTTCAGTGGTTTTTATATTTTAGCATTTGTGGACATGGAGATTTGGGTGTTCATATGGTTACATAAAAATGCCTCCCATGTAAGTGATATGACTCCTAGGTATTAGTCACTATCTCATGGACTATTGGAGAGGGGTTTGGGGAGTCACAACATAGGCCCCACTGGGATGGGTTGTGACATAGTGTTATTAGATGTTGTCGGTTCTAAATTAGGAACAATGTATATGATATTGGTCTGGGGAAATAGTGTTATGTGTTTTGAGTATATATTTCAGGTCCGAGACTCTAGTGTTGGTGTTGGAAGCCGACAAATGCATACACCAGGACTCTGATAACCTTCTTATCTACATAGAAGATATGAAAAATAGTTTCCAAGAAAATAATGGTTCATTAATGATATTGTAACTGGATGTGCTTCCTTGTCCCTCTTGGGTATTCTCTCAAGATATACTCATTGACTGTGGTACATCTTTTTTTCTGTAGGATTCCCTATGACACATACCATCTCAGATTTAGTATCTTATTCATTATTATGAACCCCTTAGTGATGAGGCTTTGATATTGGGACTGGTTCCCTATAGGTCACTTTCTGGTGTTGCACTGGCCATACTACCACCTATGAAGTGACATGTGGTATTTTTAGTACTATTATATGTGTAGCTCGGGCTAAGTGTTATCCATGAGTTCTAGATATAGTGACCACTTAGGTTCCAAGGTGAGCTTGAACCTCAGAAGGCTACGTATTGTATTCAGGCGCCTACTAGGGTTTTCCAACTATTCTGGTCACCCGCAGATCAGTTGGTGATCCTAGAAGTGCGCCTTCTACACAACTCAGTAGGGTGATGGAGGATTTTGTTTATCCCGACTCATAATGAGGAAAAAATTTCATAGAAAGAGTTCGACCATCTCTTTATAGATGAGTTATCACCAGTTTAGTTGAGAGTAGTTCATATATAGGATCTTGTTTAGATCCAGCAGGGTAGCATGAGCATGGATGATTATTCATCTTTTTTTACCAACCTTTATATGTACTTGATGGAAATGGTCAGAGATCTGTACATCAAGAATCATACCTTTGAGTGAGTTATTAATAGAGAAATTTGAACAAGCGTTATACCTCTATGTATTCTGACATATTCTTGATTGATTGAGAGATATTTGGTTTTTTAAATCTCCTTAGTCGAGTAGTTGTAGCTAGTGATAGATAGTATAACTCATGAAGGTGTAGATACCTCAGTATTATAGAGTGGACATCAATATCAAGGGTCTAAATGACGAAGGTGTTTTAGGAGAAGGTCCCAGGACATAGGATCTATAGTTCAAAGTTCACACGGTGGATCTAGTCATCCAAGGGAGATGCAGTTCTATTCATGTAATGGAATGGGACATTTCTCTTGATTTTTTTTATCCCCCATTTTTCTGAGTGGGAAATAGTGGATAGACCACTGAGTCATAGATAGCGATAAGAGAAGGCTAATTCATAGGGTGGTGGACATGGAAGAGGACCAAATAGAGTATCAGAACATTATTGATATTTTGACATTTTACCACCACCACCACCCCTAGGAGGTCTACGCAGTGCTCAGGGAGCCGAAGGATGTGGGTGGGGATAGTTTCATGCTGTCAAGGCATATGCACACTGGGATCTGATAATGATTCAAGGTATGATCTATTTCTCTTATAATTTACATGTGGTACTTATAGAAATAACTTCTAGTCATTCCTTTCACACAACATACCTTGTATGATACATTGAGATTTCGATTGAACTATTGACTCGACCCTTACGTACAGAGAAACCTACTAGAGAAAACTGAGTGATCACACATCTATGATGATAATGTGGATTTTCCACAATAAAAGAATCATGTTTTATTTTTTTGGTGAAAGGGAATCCTAGGCATCATAGTACGGACTCTTGCATTTTAGGGTGCAACTAATTACTCATGTGTGGGATATCCTGGCCATCAGTACAGTAGATATTTTGATTTTTTTGTTCCTAGTAGTAGTAGAATAGTACGAGGACGTCTTCAATGGAGATGTTCTAGGATTACCTCCCTCTTAGGGGATATACTTATATATGGAATTACACTATAATAAGACACTGATATCATCCCCAAAATATTGAATGGCTCCCACAGAGCTTCACGAGCTAAGGGTGCAGTGAGAGGACTTGTAGAGGAAGGGCTTCGTGAGATCTAGTGTTTCACCGTAGGTAGCCCCATTATTGTTTTCCAAGAAGGAATATGGGTTCTTGAGGTTGTGTATGCACTATCGATACATGAACTAGGTGACTTTGAAGAATATTTTCCACTATTGGGGAATGACGAACTCTTCAATCTGTTGAGAGGGGCATAATAGTTCTCAAATGATGACCTTTTGATCAGGCTACCACCAACTGCGAGTATAGGGTGAGGATATACTAAAGATGGATTTCGTAGGCCTCTATAGACATTATGTGTACTTTTTGAAGCCTTTTTTTGCGAAGAACTACCCCAAGTGTTCATAAGAATCATAAACTATATCTTTTATCCAAACCTAGACTAGTTCATTGTAGTCTTCATCAACGATATCCTTGTGAACTCAGCCTCTAAGGAGGATCATTCAAGACAGCTATGGATGGTTCTAGACATACTCTGATAACACAAATTTTTTGGAAAACTCTAGAAGTGAAAATTCTGGATTTAGGTGGGGAACACTCTGGGACATGTTATCGCAACGAATAGAGTGGAAGTGGAACAAGCCAAGCTAGAGGCAGTGTTACCATGGGAACCACCATTGAGCATGATGGATGTGCAGATATTCTATGGCCATGTAGTCTATTATTAGAGATTAATACCTAATTTCTCCATGATATAATCATCTAAAATTGGTTTGACTCAAAATAGGAATTCATTCATATGGATAGAGAAGTTCCATCAAGCTTTTCAGCATCTGAGGTAGAGTTTGACGAGTACATTGATCATGAGATTTCTACAAGAGTGTACCAAGTACGTAGTGTTTCGAGATGCATCAAGGACCGAACATGGTTGTATCTTGAGGTAGAGAAAATAGGTGATTGAAAATGGTTCATGCGAGTTGAATCCACATAAGAGGAAATACAAGACCGATGATCTAGAGTTAGTAGTGGTTTTCTTTGCATTGAAGATGTGGCAACACTACCTAATGTGCTAGAGTTTATCATCTACTCTGATCACAAGAGTCTCAAGCATCTCATGTCTCATATGGATATGATCATTAAATAGAGTTAATAGATAGAGTGCATTAAGGACAATGACATCCAGATTTTCTATATTCATGGGAATGGTAATATGGTGGCATTCTGTCAGTAGGATTTCTAGTTCACAATATCTAAAGGAGGTGTCAGAGTTGTTGGTCTTGTTATAGTTATCCTTTGTGGATGTAGATGGAGTAGCTTACCTCCAATCAATGGTTTTCACTCATCCACTCTTATAGAAAGTAATGGAGGAATAAATATGGGATACTGACTGTGAGACCCTACTTACATAGATGTCTACATGAATTATTCCAAAGAGATTTTCCAAATTTGGGAAGCATATCATTATTTTCAGAGGGTGCACAGCTGTACCACTAATGTTGTAGGAGGAGGTTTTGTAGGAGTTTCATATGTCCCCTTTTGTATTACATTCTGGAGTGGTGAAGATGAACCAGGACCTTTGATGTTAGTTTTTTTAGACCAGGATAATGATGGATGTGGCATAGTTTGTTTCTTGATGCTTTATGTGCTAGTAAGTGAATGTATAAAACAAGGATCCAATGGGTTTATATCAACCCATTGAGGTGTCAGAATGGATGTGGTATGGGATATCAATGGATAAAGTGGTGGGTTTACCACTAACATCCAAGGGATATGATTCCCTTAGGTCGATTGTTGACTAACTCACCATGTCAGCCCAGTTCCTAGAAATCTCAGAGCAGAGTTCAGTATATATCATTTGACAACTCTTCATTCATGAGATAGTTTGAATCCATGGGGATACATCGATGATAGCTTCTAGTCATGATGATCATTTTACATCCTAGTTGTGCAGGGGATTTCAAGAGGCATTTGGGGCTGTGTTATACTTCATCACGCCGTTTCATCCCAAGAAAGACTATGAGAAGGAGTGCACCATTCATGTATAGGATAAAATTATGTAGGCTTGCATGTAGGACTTTGTCTATAGTTGGGAGGATCACCTACCTCCGGTGGATTTCACATACAATAAAATATACCCTTCCACCATTGGTATGGAACCATTCGAGGCTTTGTACGGAAAAACATACTGGTCACCACATTGTTGGACTCTCCTAGGTGATCCAACACTCAAGGACCCATAGTTGGTGTGAGCTACTACTGAGAAATTACATATCATCTAGGATTGTATGAAGACTACACAGATCTATTAGAAATATTATACTGGAAGGTGATGAAGGCCTTTAGTGTTCAAGGAAGGGGACAATATGTTCCTTTTAGAATCAACTCCATAGGGGTTTTAGAGATTTTCCAAGGTGTCAAGTTATATATGATGTTTATCAACCGGTTTCAAATCCAGAAAACTGTTGGAGAGGTGGTCTAATTATTAACTCTACACCTCTAGTTGGACTAGGTACACAATGTCTTCCACATGTTACGGCTGATATGGTAGGTACATTACCCATTACACGTTATCGAAAGGGGTGAAATGGACCTTGATGATGGAGTGACATTTACTATGTACCTGGTGAATATTGAGGGTTGGAAGGAGAGGATACTATGTGGTAAAGTGATTCCCAAGGTGCATGTATGGTGGAAGTACATGAATCTCTAGGAGATAACATGGAAGAAGGAGGCTATGATTTGTGCATCATACACATCTTTTTTATAATCATTATTTTTTTGTATTTTTAGGGACATAATTCCCCATAGTGGGGAGAGTGAAATGTCCTGGATTTTTCTGTTTATTAATTTTAAATTTTATATGGAATTAATTCGAGAGCATCCACCGAGACAACATGAGACTCGGAGACCCGATGCACCCAGAATAAATGATGGAAGTATATTTAAATATTAAATCGCAGGCATGGAATTTTTTTTCTAAAAAAATTGGAATAACATTTAAATGGTTTCTTGATTATATAAATGAGGTAATCTTTGAATTCATAGAAGAGAGTTTACTATAAGCGACGCCTAACTTTGGTTACCATAGGTCAGCTGAAAAAGTACTTTTTTGCATTTTAATAATTTAAATAAATTCAGAATTTTTTTTATTTTAATGTATCACAGTGACACAATGACACTTATTTTAATTTTTAATCTTAATGATGGATATACAGTTAGGATTATATCCCTATAAATTCATGGACGCTCAGGAAAAACCCTATAGAACTCTATCAACGGACAATGACGGGACGACAGATCAAGATCATTCTTAACAGATCACCATTGGAAAAAAAACTCAATAATAAACGAACTTCTAACAAGTTGTTCATTGTTATTTGATATTATTATTTCTATTTTTTAATAATTAATGATGAATGTGGATGGTCCAACAAATAGACTTTCCTACAAAATGATCATTCTTACGAGATGGGTCTTATTTTAAGGGATTTTATAGTTGGGGTTAGATTTTTTGGAATTTGCATGGATTTTATTTATCATTCATAAGGAATAGAACATGATCATAATGAAAAATGGTCAAGGTTAATTACTTGGATTAGTCCATCTAAATTTATCCATCATGTTTCATCGCGTTCTTCGTGTTTTTCTTAGTGTACGAACAAACGATCATTGATATTTCATATATAGGTGAAATGATTTGATATTGATGATTTGGCATCAGCATGGATCAACAGAGGTGCAAAGATGGTTGTGGTGGTGGATTGAATGATGGTGGGTTCTTCTTTTTCATTTTTCATCAGAAACAAAGAACAACAATGGTATTGTTTTCTAAGTTGATTCAAGGCTCGAATCACACCGATTTGGGGATGTAATGACCGGAAAATCTAAGATGTGGAGTTTTGAGATTTTGCGCATCTGGGATTGGTGGACAGAGTGACGAGGAATTTGACTAAGTAAAAACCCTGTTTTCTAGAAAATCCCAGTGACAACATCATGTATTTCGAAATACATGGTGTATGGACCCCAATGGGTGGAGTCTTGGGTTTTGGGAAGAAGTAAAGTGTCACACGGTGTGTGGCACATATCAAATGGTACATGGGTCCATCCACGAGACCCATAATGTATTTAGGGAGATACACATACATGGGGTGGAGTATACAGTCTGATTACATAGCATGTATTCCACCACACGGCTTGTCCACAACCAGTCACATGGAATACTCCATATACCGGTATATAGACAGGCACACACATTATGAAAGAGTGTATTGAAACATATCCAACATTCATGAATTGGACCCCGAATCGAAATACATGACATGAGACCATTTCTAAAAACGGTGTATACCTCTTCTACAAAATGTGTTGTCCTATCATGGGGCATTGTACATGTGTAGTACCAAGGGTCAAGAACATAGTGTGTGACCCTGCTACACTATTTGTATACCTTTCTACATGGAATTAGTCTCTTGTCCACTATATCTTATAATTTTTTTTGGATTTATTCCCTTCATCATTTCCCAAATGGTTGGTGGGTATCATTTCTTACAAATAATATTAAGATCCCTTAAGAAGGACTTTCTAGATAAGTTTCTGGAATCCCCTACAAGAGGCCTAGAGTATGTTCCTCTATTTGTTCTTTGTTCCCTAGGTAGATTCCTTAGTATTGATGTTTCCAACATTACTAGGCATCGATCATATAATTAGCAGTTTAATCCATATGGGGTTTCTAGTATCACCTCAGGGACTTGGCTATGATCCCCACCTTTGTATCACATCTCTCTTTAAATATATTGGAATATATCTTTCATGAAGGTTCCCAACGAATAGTACTTCTTTAACAGACATCATTAGTTCTATCAAACATAGGAGTGTGTTCTATCGGATGAGTACTTCCTGGAATCTTCAGAAAAAATCCCTACTATTAGTATATTGTCACAGTTCCATACCACTATGATATGTGTATTAGATTGAGTATATATGGATATTTTTGTTATTCATGTTACAAACATATAATGTGCAGAGATGAATATATCATTCCTTTGTGTATTGCTTTGTGGTTTTGGGGTTTCCTAAAAAGTATTTTTACACTCACCCCATCATTGGATTTACCACATGTATCATGTATTGTGAAGATATGAAACTTTTTTACCATCTAGGACTGGACAAAGCATTTTGATTTTAGCTAGGTAGAGGTGTTCTTACAGCTTCCTGCATTAGTCCTAGTACCTATTTTTTACATGTTGGAATTTTTAGTCAATAGACTCTTTCTTTTTTGTGTTCTTGAATTCTGGACTAGTTTGATTTACTAAAATTTACATTCCAATTGTACTCTCTTGGTTAGGATAATAATATGTATGAATTTTTTTCTTAATGGTTTTTAGATTTATTCATTTGTGGGATTGGATATGTTTGTCTTCAAATAGGTATATTGGAAATTATTCCCATAATAGTGATATTCATACTCAATGTTGTCCACCATCCCCTGGCCTATTAGATGTGGGATTGGGAAGTCATGGCATGATACCCAATAAGATAGATCATGACATGTAGTCCCTGGAAAAAGGGATATAAGACCCCAAAAAAGGACTACTCTAGTAAAAATCCTCATAATCATGGTGAAGAGTAGTGGTTGAGTGGACTACAAGGCTTCTCTTCCCCGAACCACTATAAATAAGTGAATTTTTTCTCTTATCTATTGTTTTATTTCCACTACATACCATGTTAAATATTAGATCAGAAATCCATCATAATTTAAAGAGGGTAGTTTTTCTGGGTGAATAAAAATTTGAAGAACTAAATCCCCCACCCTTGATTTGTATTATAGTCAATATCTCACAAAAGTTTTTATAAATTTTATTCCAAGTCTAGGAAAAGGGAAAGACCTTCTATGACGCTATGGTATTTATTGATAATTGTAAATTGGGTGTTGGTGGTGACTTGAAAATCATACATTCTAAAATCTATGAGATGATCTTGTGATGACATTTTAATTAGTTTTTTGATGTTTTAGTTGATGTATTTTATATATTTTATTTTTTTACATAATGTTGAATATTATATTATACAATAGATTTGTGGTTATTTTCTACTAATTTTGATTGATTGATTATTCTTCTAGAGAAATTATTCCATGTTGATTGTTTCTGATACCCCGGTGCTAGTATCTAGACAGTGGGAATCCTAAATTCTACTTAGGATATGCTAGGAATAATTTTTGGTGCCATTTATGTAAGTTATCTAGATTTTTTCATAACAAATTTGTATCATAGGTGGAATAAGTCTCTTTTAGAATGTAATTATGTGGTTTTGGATGTATTGGTTTATGGGAGAAATGATTGTTTATACTTAAGATGTAGGTTATCAGTGAGTTTATTGACAGATCACATCATAAAAATCCACAAGTAACATGATTTGTTGTTATTAAGTGTATTGAAAATTTTTTTATCTAATTCATGATTTTTAAAAATAAATTAGATTAGATATTCGTTACCATGTGAAATTATGATTAATTGAGTTTCTATTCATAGGTATCTTGACTAGAATTTTCTTATTATCAATCAACATTATATAGAACCATGATTCCAATATGATTTCCAAATGAACTTCATGAGGGAGATACTAATGATCCACAACACGTGAAACTTCTAGTTGACCCTAACCTTGTTGGTTTGTTAGTGTTTCTTGTAAAATATCTTGTCAATGGGATTGAAAATTACCACATTTAGGCTATAGAGGTTGTTCCTAAGAGGAATGATAATATAGATCATGACTAGTATTTTCTTCATCAGAAACCAACATTTTTCTAGGGTATGAATGATCTCCCAAAGGTAGAATATAGGTTGAAAAATATTTATAAAATCTTTGAGTTTCTTGAGATACCAGATACTATTAAGGAAAAAGTTTTCATTTTTTTTCTTGAAGGGCCTAGAAGGAGATGGTGGGAAACTATAGTTTTGAATAATAAGAGTTATTTTTTAGACTAAAATGGATTCAAAAAACCTCATGAAGAAATTATATCCATAGTTGATGGTATTGGAAAAGTCTATGGAGTTTTCAACCTTCATCAATGTGATAGAACTATATATTGTTATTAAAATCGTATTACTAAACATGATTAGTTATCACATGTGGTACGTTAAATGAGAAGTTGATTTCATGGAGTATTTATATGGAAAATTGATTAGATATCTTATATTAAGTCATTAAGATGAATCATTCTTGTTATTTTGATATGCTGGATAGAGCTTGGGTGGAGTAAATTGATCTACATAGTTAGTCAGGGTCAGTAAAAGTTCCTCCTACTCCCAGTAGTATTTTGGTTGGTCATTTTATATGGATAACTATGTTGGAAGAGTCTCATAGAAAAAACCATAGTGGTGGATCTTTAGAACTGAATTATTATAAATAAAATTCCATTTTTAAATGAGTAGGTTCCTTATTTTGAAATAAAAATATTGAAAACACATGCACAAATTTTATTATTTTGGAGAGTTATAAGTTATATCTTGTCACATTTAAAATATTTTTAAGTAACATTATTCTAGATAATTTATCCATTATATAGTTACTATTATCCTTCATATATATTATGTGTTAGGATAAATCCAATTGACATTGGAGAAAGAATAAATGTTCTTGACCAGTAGGATCATTACATATTAAGATCATTTATTAGATCTTATGAGGGATATAACATCACTAGGTCATTCCAATGTACATGCCCAAGATTAGATTCAACAATTAAATCATGAGAAAATCCATTTTGGAGAGAATTTCAGTCTCATCAAGATAACAACCCAAACCATGTCAATTGAACCACCCTAATAAATTCTAACCATCATCCAACTTACCCTCCAGGAAATCAACATTATAATAATGGTCAATGTATCTAGGCCCCAACAGTATGAATTTTTATATTTTTTAATATATTAACAATTATATTTATCTTCTATTATAGAATTATATTGATTAAATAATATTTTTGATAAAAATTACAATTTCATACATTGGAACAGAAATTTTATTTTTGTGAAATATATAGTTTAAATCAAGAATTGTTTTTAACAAATTCAAGTATTTTCAAAATAAATTATATTTTAATATAATATAATGATAAGAAAAATTATAAAATTTAAATGATATTATAATTTTACAGAGTTAAATGTTATTTTTATAGGGGTCAAAAACAATTTTTGTGAAAAACTAGTATTTTTCAATAAAATGACATTTTTTATTTAAATCTATAACTTATCATATTTGGATAATTATTTTGATAAAATTATGACTTTTTATGTCATCACGTCAAAATTTTCCCATGGTGAATATTTCATATTTTTTTGATATAGTCAAATTTTTGGATTAAAATTTAATATTGTATAATTATAAAGAATGTATTATGAAAAGGTAAGAATCCTTAAATTATTTAATAAAATCTATGATGTGTATCCATAACAAATTTTTTTCCCCTTTAGAATAACTTGTTTTTGAAGTTAATTGACAAATTTTATAAAACCTTAAGGAATAATTCAAATCCTTTATTTTATTTCTATAGTTTTAAAATCAATTCTTTATTAAAATTTATCACTTTTACATCACTAAGGGTAATATTTTATGTAGTTCAGTTCTTATCCTTATACAATAAATAAATCAACGACTATTTGATAGAAACCTTATTCAAACCCCATGAGATTGTTTTTGGTTTGGATTAATTCATTATATAGAGCCCACATCCTAATTTAGTAATTTAATAAATAATTCTACGATCGTTGTCAATAAAAACTATAATGAATGAGGCCTTTAATATATAAATATAAGATCTTTTTAGATGAATATTTAATACATGTGTGCAGACTATAAAGGTTTACTTTCATTGGAGACTAGATATACAATATTATTTTTTCAAGAAAGATCTTCATGATCTCCTATAAAAACAATCCCATATAGTATCCATCATAAACATACCCAACATAATCCTTTCTTCATAAACTGATGAAATAAAACATAAGAAGGGGTGATATTATATGTTCAATAAGGGTAAACATAAGAGATATCAATCGATGATCGTATGAAATCCTAAGACAATCAAAAGGGAACAAGATCTTGAATATAACTTATAAAGATTATACGCAATCTTTCATGAATCATAAACATGATCCCTAGTATAAAACTTTTTCATTTCAAAATAAACAATTTATAAGAGTGGAAAATCATCATAAATAAACCATGAACCATAATTTCATGTCATATAAGCATGCAACCATCATAATTATAAATCACATTTCATAAGTAAAGGTTATCTAACGATACCATCAAATCATAATGAATCATGCATCAAAACCTATTTCCCATAGTGGATCATGACCAATGATTTATTTACCTCAATATGTGAAGAACATAAACATTTATACCGTAATGGATCAAGAACATAGTCTTTTTTTCCATTGAGGATCATGAACATCATCATGTTTCCCATAATTATCTAATGAGATATAAAATGTTAACTAATACATTGGAGGAATATATAATTTTGGGATCACCAATCACATAATAAAAACTCTAAATATGTGTTCCATGAGATAGTCAAACATTCATCATATCAACATATCAAAACCCATTCGAGTGAAATGTGTTCCATAAAAATTTTATCAATTCACCACAACATACCGATGAAAATATATTCCTTCAATAACAATCTAATAATCCTAATAATAAACCATCCCGAGAAAGGATAATTATGGTACCATTGGATCATATCCCCAGTAAAAAAATAAACTCCAATGTTTTTCATCATTGATGAATAAAATTACTATAAAAATATCTTAAAAAAATTCTTAATGAAAATAACCTTTCCCATTTGAAAATGAATTTTTCAAATTCAATAGTTTCTTAAATATAAAAGATAGAATTTTATTTTAAACTAACATTGTAATATTTTGAAGTAATACTAAAATCATTTAGTGGTAATGATGGAGGAAATTACAATTCAAGTCGTAATTATTAAAATAAATATTCTTTTCATATTTTTAGTAAAAATTTCTAAGTACTTTTTTTAGAAAATGACTAGAAAATGATTCTAGAATAATTTTTTAAAAAGAAAAACATAGGTAAAATGACTCATAACTATCATCATAAAATACAAAAAACATTCTTTAGATAATTTTTATAATATATTGACTTGGAAGGAAATTTATTTTTGACTGAAGGGAGAAAAAAATTGAATTTTTTTAAAACATCATTTCTATCTCTTGAGTACTTAAACATAAGAACATTAAAGGGAAATATTTAATCTACTGATGTAAGTATAGAAGAATAAAATTCATGATATTCTTGGTAGATATGACATAAATATTTATAATGATAAGCTTAATAATAAATAATATCGATAAAAAATGAGATTATAACATAAAATCATCACCACATTGCTAAATTTTTATTCAGAAGCCCAATTGTAATGTCCCAACTCATATTTCAATTAATGGTGACCTAATTTAGAGGGTAACATGTCCTCAATAATTCCTCCCTATATGTGAGAGGGTTCTGACTAGAAACCTGCATCCATGGTTGTACAGTGGGGAGACTATACCCTCATAACCAAAGTGTAGCACATTGTATAATCAATAGTATATTATAGTAGAATCATTTAAATAACTAAGCAATATAATATAATTTTCTATGAGAGTAATAATAATCAGTACGAAAATCAGGGCCATATACTATATTAGAATCATGTCATATCTCTATAAAAATGTAATATGATACATGTAAACATTCATCCCATAAATTTCATGTATTCGAAGAATGAAAATACCAAAACGGAACTATCTCTATCTAGTATCATGAAAATAGCGTGGTCATGTGATCCCCTGATCCTATATAATGATCAAATCCGGAATCCAAATGAGGGTTCTTATCTGAGTCACTACCTATATCTTGGAGGTCTGTCTAAGTACCCAATGATGGCCTAAACAAGGTGTGAGATAACACTCAGTAGGTCACCACCAATGTTTTTATATATTTTTCAGTATATTTATAAACAATAATGCAATTTTTAGTTCATCACATGTATAATAGTATTAAAAATAAAGTGTTAAATGAATATTTGATCGTATCCATCCAGACATGAATCATTGTAAACAAAAATCAATCACCCATAAACAAGGGGAAACTACAGTCAAACAACCATGAATAATTACAAATAATCTATAATGAAATACACCATGTAATCAAGTATTGGGCCTGAATGGTCCAGATCAAAGGTATAAATGATCAAGGAAACCTTACTGACTCTATGGAGTTTCTAGATAGAATCATGGTAAATAATTGGGTGTAACCTATTGAAAATGTACACATAGAATTTCCATGGATACTCCAAGAATGTAGGATCCAAGGAGTAGAAATTTCTATATCATTTAAAATAAAATGTTTCCATATCATTGAAATTTCCCTAGAATCCTATAGAATCAGGATCCCGGGAGTATAAATTTTAAGGTAATTCACAACCATAATTAGTTTCCATGGAGTTTAAATGTCCATGGAATCCAATGGAATCAGGATATGAGGAGTATAAATGTATATGCAATCCAATACCTATATCAATTCATCATCTCATTTAATAACCCATTTCCTTATCATCCCTATAACATGAGTTTAGCCAACCCATTTCATAATTTCCCATTTAGAAATGAAATAATTTAATCCTAATTATTCTCATGAAATGCATGAAAAAAACTTCCCCTATAACTCATTAAATTATCATAAATATACGAGTAGACTCAGCACACCCCTCAAGTGTCTTATTCACACAAGAAGGTAAGAACACTCTCCATGGGTGGCTCGAGATGAGGTGAAAGAACCCCAACCATATAATGTATCTATGTTGGAAAACAACATAGAGTCCAATTTAATTAATCAAGGAATTAAATTAATTTTATGGGAAACCCAAAAAGGACTATCATTAGGAATAATGACAATAAGATATATAACAAATAAAACATAAAGGGAATAGTATCTCACACATACCATATACTTCTAGTAGAACACAAATCTAGTTTCGACCTCAAATTTGGTCTAGAGAAGGAGAAAATGGATGAACAATAAAAAAACCAGGAAATAAGGAATATTATCATCACAAAAAATAGTTTTTTTAATATAAAGAGAAAAAATGAATGTTTAAATATGAATGAATAACTCATCGATGCAGATCCGACAAGACCAATGATAGAAGAATCAGAGTCTGAGTCTAGGGTTCCTTCATTCCCTAGATTAGGAATGAGAACTCTATCAAAATTTAGTAGGTGTCTATTTTTCATTATAATGCAAAAGAAATGGTTGAGTTTCCCTTAATGAACCAAGGAAAATTTTAAAACCCTTATCTTTAAGTGGTGCCTAATTTGGACACATGTTTGGCCAAACCATACACTAACCATTCACCAATAACATCCCAATAGTGGTAGCTCGTATGGTTGGGAGAGCACGGTTTTCCAAGCTATGCTCCACCCATGTTCACCCCTCCAACTGGGGTACACACCCTGCGTGGTCTACAATTCATGGGTATAAAAACCATGTTTTTCCCATGTTCTCTCCTCTATAGATCACTACCAGACCCCAAATTGTTTTTCTAAACCATCTGACCACCTAATAACAGTTTAGTCAAATTATGGGCTTCACCTTTACCTTAGAAAAACTAGTTATTCAAGATCTAAACATGAACCATTTTCTTATGATACCTTCCATAGTTGTAATTAATTTTTATATGGATAAAAAAAGTATTCGGCCAAAACTTAAGATATCCATTACTCATGAAAACATGATATCTTATAATATACCCCCTTAAATATATTTTTCAATGAATTTCCCTTCTAAGGGTGGTCAAGAATTGACTATGAAAAACTCAAAAAAATATGAATATAAATTGGTCTCCTCCTCCCATGACTTATAATTTATATGTTCATTCCTCCATAGAACTCATACTATAAGAACTAACCATCCATTGAGATACTCTTGATCATGTCAATGATACGAATAGGATGATTCAAGAATGAAACATCAACCTGTAGCTCAACCTCATTCCGAAGAAGAGTGTGGGAAAACTCTAAGTGATAATGATGCAGTTGATATACATGAAAGATGTCAAGCATGGTTATGTACCTCGAAAGGAACTAAAAATGATAGGTTACTGACCCAATTCTCTCCATAATCTCCAATGAATCGATATATCAAGGTGAAAGAACACCATATCTGATAATCCATCTATGACCTAACCTTGTAGAGATACGTAAAAATCCACAATCCCTAACATTTAAATTTTGAGGCCATTGATAGCGATTGGTGTAATATTTCTATCTAGAATGAGTGGTATTCATATACTTTCTAATCTTCTAGACCAACTCCTTATTCTCATGCCCGATTCATGGTCTTAGCAGCGCTGCCTCTCTTCCTCTAGGTAGCACAGAAATATCATTATGGCCTACAATAAAGAGCCTTATAAGGTTTCATCTTATTATTAACCAAATATATATTGTTGTAGAAGAATTCGACCAGGGGTATATTCCTCTCCCAAGTTCACTATAAATCAAGGATTCTTGCTCGACGCATGTCCTATAAACACCACTTTGTGCACTATAAAATTACATCATTTTGAGGGTTGTATGCCATTTGCAAAATCACCTTTGTACCCAATCCACTATAGAGTCCTTAGTAAATCTATGTTATAAACCAAATTTCCCTATCTGATACAATAATATGAGGAACCTCGTGAAGGTGCACAATCTCCTAGATATAGATCCTCTCAATATTATCTACTAAGATGGTCTCCCTGATCTATAGGGAATCGGTGACCTCCTTGAGCCTTCCCACAATAACCCATATAACATCCCTGACTCAAGGTGACCTTGGTTAACCTATCATTAAATAAATCACAAGATCATCCTATTTCTTATATATAATGGAAAACTACTATAAAATCCCAAATGGTTTTTGGTGTTCTGCCTTCACCTGAGGATAGGTGGAAAACCTCATGAAAATAGTAGATACCTCACATTTTTTCTTAGATACCAATACTAGAGGCATAAATATCAATACATATTTGTCATTTCAGGAAGTACAGTCCAATATAAGGCATGAACATATTGAATCTACTCCTTTAATATGTGTTTTGGGAAAAAAACTTAAACATAAATACTTTGAATTTCATCCTCTCCCAATATCCTATTAGGATGAGGGTCCTCACCTTTCATGCTCTCTTATAGGACTAGGCCCTCAACATTTGATGACTACCTTATCCTCACTCTATCATGAGGTGTGTAATTCACTACAAAGGATGAGAGAAAAGTATTCTTGAGTATATCTTTTAATTCAATGTGAATCTATGAAAAAGTCCATAATCTTCCACACATTACTAGCCTCATAAACTACCTATATAAGATTCCTTCTACTTAGGGTATGAGAATCTAATTTTTCCCTTACCAGGAGTGTAGTAAGCTCAGTGTTAGAAGACTATAGTTAGTCAAAACACATTTATTGCCTCATTTTCATGTTATGATGTGTAAATATATACATGAGTATTTTTTGGTCAGTGTACACCAAAATATTCTCACCAAGGAAATAATTCATTTATCAGTTTATGGAATGTACAAAAGTGGAAAACATGAGATTGTGAATCAGGTAGTTACTCTAATGTGTCCTTAGCTGATGATACACATGAAATATAAATCACTTCTCCTATATCATAAATAATCTTAGACCAATACTTTATGCGTCAAAATATAAATTATATCTTCTTCCCAACACTGGAAGAATCAAAACCAGTACTAAATTTGGTCTTCATTTAAGATACAAAATGGTTGTTTCAAAGGTATATAACCATAAAAACATTAGACCCTTCATATTCAAGCCTATAAAAGGTGTTGTTAAGCTTGATAAGTCATGTATGAAACAAATGTAACATCAAATTTTCCCTAAGAAACTATATATGTCAAAGATGTTCTCGGTAACTCCCCAGGATACTACAACTATCACTATATCTTTGTCAAATGAAAAAAAAATTCGATGATGATATGACCTAGGAAATGAAAGTTATACTTCTAGGAATGGCACTTTGTGAACATAGAGGATAATTTATTCCCTCACTGTGTATCCAATAATACCTCAATATGTTTGGTATGGTTGGGATGATTGTCAGAATACAACCAGATATCGTCCATGAACACCACACAAAAAAATCCCGATAAATATGTAAAACTTAGTTCATCGGTTGCATTAAAACTACAAGTTTATTCATGAGACCAAACAGAATAACCAGATACACTTATAGATCATACATTCTATAGAATGTTGTATGAGGTTTGTTTGAGGGTATAATACCTAACTTTTTAGAACATAATATTAAATAAATCTTTGAGAAAAATGCGCTCCTCGAAAATTCTCAAAGAGAACATCTATCCACTATAATTTATACTAATTATTTACCATCAACTGGTTCAATTTTTATTAACCCACACATAGCCTAAGAGTTGTTAAAACCATTTTCAAAAAATTACTAATGAACCTAATAGATAAGTATTGGGTTGTATGAACCCATTTTCATTAATTTCCTACATCTTCTTCTTGATCTCCTACAACTTAGTAGTATTCATCCTGTATAAAGTATTGGGTAATAGTACATCCCCTAGTGCTAGTTCAAGGGAAAACTATACCTCTCTATCATGAGGTTGTCTAGAAAATTATTCTGGGAAAATATTCCAAAAACTATAAAGTAATGGAGGGAAGTCTGACTAACAAGATCTCAGATCATCCAAATATAAACTAGAAATTTGGGATGTTATCCTTTTAGGCCCACAATTTCCAGTTTTATCTCTACCTTTCTAGGAATCCTATTCAACATTGTGAATGGAATCCCATACCTCTGGAGATTTTATGGCCACAGTTTAGTGATAACAGTCAACATAGGCATGATAAGAAACTAGAAAATCCATCCCAGGTATGACATAAAACCATATCAGGAATAAGAAAAAAGAGATTCCATAAGAAGTGACATCCACCAATATTAATGGGAACTCACTATACTATAATAAACTCTCTAATATGATCCCCAGGTATGAATCATGTGTCGTAACATAGTAAAAAAATGATAAATGATCCCAAGGCTCTCCAAAAAGTCATTAATATGAATTCATGAGAAGAAAGTGTATCACAAAGGGATGATAATATATTAAAGTATACTCAGATCATAACTTCCACTATTGAAGGTATAACACTCTTATCCTCTCGTATAGGTTGTATATAATATATATGTCTTAAATCACAGACCTATGAAACAACCTCCCTACTTGGAGTAGGCCTACAATACTACCATGTCACATCTAGTTCCAAGATACCTTGTCCATGAACACCACATCATCCCAAAGGAATGAATCAACCCTAGTGCCTTGAATATCATGGGGTATGAATCCTAGACCTAAAAATGGAGTTAGAGTCTACCCCCATCTACTGACTACTAGAGGGAAGGTCTGGTAGAATCAATAGACATGTCCCATCCTATCACATTCTTAGAAATCAACATGATATATATCTAACTAAATCCTTATATGTCCCCATCTCCCACATTTATGACAGACAAAATAACTACCATCACTCACACTCAAGATGTCATTACCCTCAAGAGAGTCCTCAAAATGGATCTTTCTTCTAGTTGACACTAAACCACGTGGTCGGGATGATAAACAACCCGGCTCTACTCCCATGGTTTCCCTATAGTTCTATTCAGTAATAAGCACTTGATTCACTATCTTTGTTATATAATAAAATGAAACATATTTACCTATAATAAAATTCCAAGATTAATACCTTCCATGAATCACATATCCCTCAATGTATCATCAACAAGATAAATCAATGAAACACACTGATGATCTGTAAAACATGTCGAATACTCCCTAACTATAATAACCCCTTCTCTAGATGCATGAAAAACTATATCTCTCATTCCTTAGAGTCACATGCACGAATTTGTAATAAAACCCAAATTGGAATTCCCTCCAAAAAATATCTTGAATCTTATCAACCTAATTCAAAAAATCCCATCAGTGGTGAGCTACTCAAAAAATAAAATATATCAAAATATTCACCCTCATATCATGAGGTTACTAAATATGAAAAAAAAAGCAATAAAGTATTATTAAGAAATATCTTATTTTACTGGGGAACTCCACCCCCCTGCCAAACCTGTGAGGATGCTACTAATGGAACACATGGACCACCACCTCCAAACCATGGTCTTCACCACCATTTTGGTGCATTATTGGAGTCTATTAAGGTGGTATGTATCTATAATTCCAAAAAAAATCCCTCATAATGAATAAATTAGTGACCAAGTCATACATATAGAAGCATAAGAAATGATGAATACTTCTTATATACAATACACACACCTATAAATAATCCTAAACAAAGGACTATGTAGAAAGAAAAAACATATAAAACACCAATGAAACTACCTACTTCCCACTGTAAAGACAAGTCAAGGTCAAGCTCTCTGTCTCAAAACATGGGTCTTTGTATATGGACTATCCGGTGGAGTTGAAAATTCAATTTATCAGTGACCTTTCACTTTTCTAATTTTAATTTAATACGAATTAATATTTATATAATAATCCTATTTATATGGTTGAACTAAATGAATACCAACATTCAACATATAAGGGAACAAAAACATTATAAATTAAAGTTTGGCATCTATTTTGTCCCACCATTAACATGTTCCATCCCATGCGACCAACAATCCATTACTAAACATGTCATAATTGAATACTTTTTTAAAAGGATGGGGCCAAAGCCTCATTTTATTATTTAAATAAATGACCCGTTTAGACTAGGTAGAGGGAGACCCATTACATAGCCTGAAGTCCCAAGGACAAGTGTCCTGAATAAAAGACTTGAAAGGCAATTTTTTTCCCAAAGATCCCCTTGATAAATAGTATTTGAAGTACCGATTTATGTTTGTCAATTTCCTGAAAGAATCATTAGCTGAAAACAATTCTATAACACGTGGCACTCATAATAAATGTCATGCAGTTAAGTAGTGCTTCTAATATATCATAGAATATGCATGGAATATAAATCTTGTTATATGTATAAAATTTTGAATGGTATTTCATTCCATCATATCGTTGGGAAATAGTAAAATCCATAATTATATGAAACATTAGAAAACTTGTTATTCACCCATTGGTGGAATCAACGAAACTGTAATTGGATAAAGATAGAACAGCATCTCCCATCCCAAGAATTTGAATTTTTCTTTTAGGTGGGTTAGATACTCCCAGATGCAAGATATTAAAAATTACAAACACTTACCTAATATTCTGGAAAACATTTACAAATGATAATACAAAAGAAAATAAAATCCTTCATTGATACAAATTTTTGACAGTCCTACTCAGATTCCACTTAATAGTGCCCAGATCTAGTGGGTCACATGGTCCCAATCACGTCACCTCGTATGATAGAGGCTAATCAATAGTAGTGAGGGTCTAAGGTGGTATATATAAGAGACTATACCATCATAAAAAGAGTGTATCATAGTGGTGTAACCAATATAAAATAATAGAATAAAAATATTAATGACTGAGAAGAAGAAGATAATTCCAAGTGAAAGTAATTAAAATTAGTACCAAAAAGAATTATTATATATTATATGATGATAATGTCATTTCATTATTAAAAAATAAAAGTCGATATATCAAAATAATAATCTCATAGATTACATGAATCAAAAGAACAAAAATACCGAAAATGGTCTATCTCCAGCTACCATCACAATAATTGATTAGTCATGTGATCCTTTGCTTCTAACCAACGATCAAATCAAGATTCATAAAGTGGGATCTTTCTTCATCCCCTACCAGATCCATCAGATTTTTATGGGTACCCAACAGTGGCCCAAGTAGGGTGTGATATAAAACTTAGTAGACCACCACCAACGATGTCTATAACATGTCCATTCTATTTATATATAATAAATTAGTGTGCAATATATAATAGGTAAAATAGTAATAAAATTAATGTGTCAAATGAATAAATGGTTATGTCCATCTAAAAATAGATACATGTGAAAAAAATATCCCATAAAAAATTGGAAAATGTAATCTAAAAACTGTGAATCATGATAAAGCATCAACAACAGCCTCTGAAGTGTAATCAAGTTTCAGGACTAGAAGGGATGGATCCAAGGTATAAATGACGAAGGTATCATCATCAAGTCCATGGAGCATCTTTATGGATACTTAGAAAAGACTTAGGTGGATCCCAAGGAAAATTTCCATGATGCATGTCAAAGGGGATTCCAATAATGTCATATCCAAGGAGTATCAAAGTCCATAGTATCCAATATAAATTATATCTATAGAGTAGATGTTTTCATGGAATCCTATGGAATAAAATCCAAGGATTAAAACATTAAAAGGAATACACTAATATAATCCTGATTCATGAAGTAAAAAATTTCCATTTCATCAAATGGAATCAGGATTTGAGGAGTAAAAATTTATAAGGCATCCACTACCATTATTAATTTAGTATCTCATTTTATACCCAATTTCAATGTCATTCACATTACATGATTTCATCTAACCGATTCCACAATTTCCTATTTAAAACATTAACCGTTTAATAATAACTATTCATATGAAATGGTGGTATAAACCATCTCATATAATCATTAAATTATTTTTAATATGAGATCATGCTCATCACACCTCATGGGCATCCTAATCATATAAAAAGTAAGAACACACCCCATGGGTGTCTTTGGTTGAGGTGAATGGTTTCCAACCAAATAGCTGTTCTAAGTGGGAAATAAATATATGTTCCAATAAAATTAAAAAACGAATTAATTTAATTTTGGGGGATACATCAGAAGGTCTAGTATGGAACAAAATAGAAAAAACAATTACGAGACAACAAAAATGAAGGTAATGGTAATGACTACCTACAATATACTCATGTTAGAACACTCATCCAATTTTGACATATGGATAGGTCAATATCAAGTGTAAAATTATGAATGGATGAAAATATAGAAATAAAAAATATTATCATACAACAATATAGAACCCTAGATGATATGAAAAATGATGAAACAAACAATAAAAATGAAGAACTCATCGGTATAGACCCTACCAGACTAATGACTGAAGAATCATATTCTGGATCAGGGAGTTCCATTCATACCTATCTTAGGTGTGATAACGATCTCAAAATAGAGGTGGTGCATGCTATGTATTATAATTATAATGAAAATTTGGTTTTATCCTCAATTAATTTATTTTGGGAAAATGGTAAAAACATCCATTTTTAAATAGCGCAAGGTTTGGCTGTAGGGTTGGCCAAACCGTGCGCCAACCCTACATCACCTATTGTCCGAGAGTAATAAAATGCAATGTTGGGGGATAAAAAATTTCGAAAACATGCACTAATTCTGTTTCCTTGACTTTATATGGGGCCCACCCAGTATGGTTTGTAACACCTTGTTATAAAATTCATATGATGCCCATTCAATCCCCTATGTGGATCCCTGCTAGACCCTACATGATTTTTACAAATTGTGTGGCCTCATATGCACAATTTCATAAATCAATGCACCTAAAAATTTCGAAAAAAAATAGAGATCATGGATATTTTTAATCCTCATATGATCATGAACCCTTTCATTGATGATTAATCATGTTTTTAAGGATGAAAAAAGGAATCAACTAAAATTAAAGTAATCAATTCCTCAAGAAAAACCTTGGATCATAAATCTATATAATAATGAAACATATATGAACATCTAAATAAATAAAATTTTAAGATTAATAATCAAAAAATACTTTCTTGGGAAATATATACACTAATTTTTTTTTTGTGAATATAGAATGTGTCTCACAAAAATAAAGGTAAGGGGAAAATTTCATACATCTAGTCTCGAATATATCAATAAATATTAAAAAATAAAATATAATAAACCTATGATTATTGTAAATAAATTAAATAAAAATTACCATGTTTATCATAACATATATTTTATACTTATAACCTTTTATCATCCTTTTATCATCAAATATAAGTTAAAATCACTATTTATGGCAATAACGGCTTCCTTTTTCAAGTCTGATTTCATTTGGTAGTTTTGGTCCTTATACTTCGGTAATGGTTTGATTATATATATATATTTTTAAACATATTATAAAAATAATTGATATTCATTATATACATATTTATATTCATCCATACAGTTTATAGATAGAAAAAATGAATTACATCATTCAAAGAGACAGTTGGTCGTGCATAAGCCTGAAAGCTATTTCATTTTTTTAACATATGGAAAAAGAATGGTAAATAATAAATCACCATTAAAAAATTATTATTATATAATATATATCACAATTATTTATTAATTATTTCATTATTAAAATCCATTTAATGGTAAAATGGAAAATATATGACATCGCTTCTAGGAGGCTGTTGCCCAAATATATGCACGATCAACGTTATTTTTTTCAATAGATTTAAAGGTAATAAGTTAAATGTGTTAAAATAGTCAAAGATTTATTTTTATGTAATAAATATGATATATAAACATTACATACATCATTATAACCATCCATACAAGGAGGTTATGAAAAATTAATTACATTTGTTCGTGAGGTAGTAATATTCCACACACATGATCAATAGTTTAGTTTCCCATTTAATATAAGTGGAGATTGATATTAGTTATTAAATTAAAATTAAAACATATTATTATATTATATATAATTTTTTGAATATTAATTATAATATAATAAGGTTTTAAGGTGGTGTAAGAATAAATAAAACAAAAATTCTTAGTTGAGAATGATACCTCTAATTCGGACAACCCCTTTTGGTTTTCTGTAAAAGCATTCCTATAAGGGTTTTCTAACCATGAAAATGACTCTAGGTTATGAGAATTTATCTAATTAATTTATTTTAGAATTTTTTTTTTGAACCAAAAATGTATTTATGTGTGAATATGAGAGGGTATTTTATGCACTTTAATAATTGAGCTGACTAGCACACTTGTAATTTTTCTAAGTATTCAAATTGTTACTGGTTAAATTCATGGTCAAAATGGTCAAAATGGATAATTATCAAACAATATATGATATAAAGTGGTAATATTTTGATAAAATAGGAATTTAAAAACTTTTTAGTTATTTTTAACCCATATCATTTTAGTTTAACCTCTCTATAACCCCAGTTTAACCTTAATCGGGGTAATTAATTTTTACATTTATTATTATTTTTTATTCAAAAAAATTTAGCGTAACATACTATATAATATTAATTTTTATGAATAAAAATTAATAATCCTCATTACCAAATTAAATTCATATAATTTTCATAATATGATTTCAAATTAAACCAACAAATGTGTCGAAAAAGTATATTTATAAAGAAATGTTTTCATAAGATTAATTTTTCATATAAAATTTGAACATTAAATATATTAAATTTATAATAATTAGATTAATAATATTATAATTGAACTAATGTTTTCAAAAAACTATGTTAATACAAAATGGGGACATATATATTCTTAAAATGTAAAGGTAGTTTACAATAAAAATCATTATTTTTCACTATTCAACCAAAAGGTTATCTATTCAAAAAAATTAAAAAAACCACCATAAGAAAATTTTGGAATTTTTATTTTAAAAAATAAGTTCATTATTTCCATATAATGTTTCTAAATTTAGAAAAAATTGATTTCAATTTTATTTCAAAAAAAATGAAAAAATAATTTTTTTATAGAATGTATTTTCAATGAATATAATGACTTTACAAAAAATTAAATACTAATATATAAATATATTTTACTACCAAAAACAAATATAATTATTTTTCCATATAATAATATTCATAATCCTTCCACCATGTTTAATGGTTAGTATATAACAGTCATGTTTAAATAAAAACATTAATAGTATATTGTAGTTCTATAAAACGCAGTGTTGTATGTAAAACAAGTTATTGAATAAATTTAATTTATTTGAAAAACATATTCATAAAAAAAAGGTGATACATTATATCCCCATTAAAAGAATTTTTGATAATAAATTATGTCACTCTAATACAAAAAAATGAGGGTAATTCATTTTTATCTCATCCCTGGACTCCCAAGTAGCTTCTTCAAATGTCTAATTCCTCTGGATAACATATAAAGATATGAGAAGTATTTTTATGAAGAATCTATATCGATGATACAATACTTCTACTAATTATTCTTCATTGTATAGATCATTACCCAATGATAAAATCTTCGTGTTCAGTAAATCTAATGCATCAGGTAAGTACTTTCATGGGAGAGAATCATGTAATACATCATGAATGTGATAGATGGTAGGTGGATGCACCAAGTGATAAGCAATGATCCCTAGTAAATAAACAATAATTAAAGGTCCAATATAGCTAGGTATTATTGTTTTGTTATTCCCAAATATCCTAAACTTATTCCATGATGAAATTTGTAGAAACACCTTCTCACAAACATCAATATATAGATAAGGTTGATGATTACCAATATAACATTTCTATCATCTTTTAAGATTCCTTGATGTGATGTTTAATGGATGTAAATTTGTATCACATTCCCTCACTTATCCTATATCTCAATATCTTCATTTCAAAAAATTCATCCTAACACATTAGATTAGCACACTTATTTCCATATATAACTTCATAGGTAACCATCTTAATGATCGAGTGAAATATATTATTATAAGAAAACCCAATTAATGAGAGGTGTTGATCTCAAACTCTATTGAAATTAATATATAAATATATTAACATATACTCAAGGTTTTTATTGGTTCTCATAGACTAGGGATCAATCTCTAGATGATACACATTTCTAAAACTAAGCTATATATTTATAGCATGCAAGATACATCGCTTGAACATTAAGGTAAACTTCTTATCCCAAGAAGATATAATATAATTTGTTACCCCATGCAACAATTATACATTAAAAATGTATATTATAGAAATAATATCTAGAGATAAATATTTTACAATAGTGCTATAGTGAGATGATTTTGTAAGGTGATTGACTACAACCGAGTTGAAATTATGGCCTTTAGTGGTTTTTGAGAGTCCAATGAAAACAATACACGGAAATATTTTCCAATTTCATTTATGGTATGGGTAATGGTTGTAAAATACCATTATAATTTTCCACCCAACCTTAACGCAATGACATACCAATCACTGAGATAAAAAATATGAAATTATCTCTTCATTTCATCCCATTAGATATACTATTTAAAATTTTTATATAAATTTGTAATTTCGGGATTAACAGGAAATGAAATACTATAAACTTCTTCTAATATCTCCATTTTTAAATAATGTATATATGGAACACAAACATGGTTATATAACTTTATCATCCCATTATAATTAAGGTTAAACTCATGAAAAAATTACCTTCATTTTCATCTCTACATCTTCCTTCCACACCTCTTTAATCATCATTATGATAGATGTTTTAACAAACATTTGAGAAAGATAATGTTTTTCCCTTCCTTTGTGATCTAAAGAACCATCCATTGAAAATATCATAATATTAGATCATTTTATATCGTCTTCATTGATAATATAAAATAATCATTTTGACTCAATGAATTGGCCCCCTTGTTTACCTTCAAATATTGGTAATGTATTGAGAAGTTATAATCATTATTTATATCCAATTGGTTTCTAGTGATTAGTCAACTCTTTTGGTATGAATATATACATTAAACATTTACGATTAGTATATATGTCAAACCTTTATCCATAATTATAATGGATCCATATCTTTAAGGAAAATACAATTGAAGGTAACTCTAAATAAAGAGTTGTGTACATTTACTCAATGACCTCAAGTTGGCATATATCATAATCTATAACTATATAATTATACATGAGAAAACATCCCAACCCCTTATTTAATTCATATCTATAGATAAAAAACCCTCATAAATTTTTTAGTAATGTACGCATAGGTACATTGACTAAATTTTTTTAGTTCATTGAAATTTTCCTCACATTAATATATCCAAATAGAACTTCTCTACTTTTAAAGGAATCTTAGTGAGTGGGTCAAATAATCATGATAAATTTTTCACAAACCATATATAATATGCAGACAAACGAAGATTTTTTTTATCATTTACAGTTAGTGGTCTTGGACAATGATTTATAGCCTCCATCTTTAATGGATCCACCAATATACCCTGTACTGAAATTATATGACTCAAAATTCACACATGGTAAATTTTTCATAAAACTTCTCCTTATGTGTTTTTTAAAATCCTTATGTGATATTAATGATCTTCATTGATCAATTAATATATAATTATATCATCTATATTGATTATTAAAAACTGAATTATGTAATCTCTATATACTAGATTTATCAAATTCATCGATATAGTGGGGTTATTTGTAAGGATATATAATAACTACATATTCACATTGTACATACATTTTAAATAATTATTTCTCCTATTTTTACCATTTCTCTACCCTAAATATATGATATACTAAATGAAGATAAAAATTGGAAAAGTATTGATTCCCATAAAGGTGATCAAACAAGTCATAAATATGGGATAGAGGAAAATATTATTGATTGTGATCTTTTATAGTCATCAGTAGTGAATGTAGAGTCTCATTAATATATCTTTCTTCTTATCAAAAAGAACATGTGCACCCCAAGGAGACAGACATGGATTGATAAATCATTTATTCACGATTCTCTTATAGATGATTCTTTAGTTCATACAACTCAATCAGTTTCATTCTATAGAGAGTCTTTGAAACAGGCATAACACCATGTAATATTTCTGTTGAAAAAAACATCAAAATTTAGTGGAAGACAAGGAATATCTACTGTAAATTCAATAAAAAATACCTACACAATATTTATATCATTGATATTGAGTTTAACTCCAAACATATGAGATAAATAACCATTTTTAATAAGTATTAATACCAATAAAAAGTATTTTATTTCCATAAGAATTTAATATTTATCATCACAACGATTGAATACTAAATTTTTGTTTTAAATATCAAATATGGCTTCCCTTACATGGAAATTAATGTGGTAATAATATAAATAAATCGAATCCATGCTAAAGATAACATCAAATTCGACTAGTGGGAGGACACTAAGATGTGTAGGATGCATATTCCCAAAAAAATTAACATGAGAATAATCATAAACTTGATATTCAATCATCATTCAATTAGGTTTTATCACTACTATTTTATCATATAATCATTGGGATGTAATTTTTATACCTTTATAAAATTATTCTTATGAAGATGAATGGTAGACTTAGAGTAAAACAATAGATTAATAGTTCTGTAGATCATGGTATGTGAAACTTTCACCATATCATTATCATCCCTCTAATTAAAAATAGTGACCATAAGATATATCTCTTTTTTCTTTGCTTAAGAGGTTACTAAAATCGATCAACATCAATAATATTAATATTTTATCACAAGATATCCTAATGTTCACACTCCATTCATTTAAATAATTAGAGGATTGGTGGTTCATTAGTGGGTATCATCTTATATTCTATTATTTTATCTACTCGATTCATTTCCATTTGAGATTCACAGGATTGATGAAAAATTATTCCACATTTAAGTAAACATCTTGTTCTATTCAACAAGTTCCCTTGATATTTCGTTCCACATTTCTGGAATGAATATTACCAGAATTTCCTTCCACTATGTCATTTTTTGGGAATTTTTGAGAATATATCTTACTTTTCTTATGAAATCAGTGGTAATAGTGGCAATCACTCGTTTAAATTTATAACTTGAATTCACATTGAATGATTTATTCATAGATTCTATAGTCTCTTATTCAAAATTTCATTCAAGGACATCATTTTAAGATATAGAATAATCAATTGAACATAATTTTGGGTTGGATGATAATACTAGGAGAACATCTCAAAAGTCTTGTAAAAATTTCATCATGGGTACCAATGTATTCATTATCATTCTATTTTTTCTCATGTAATTTCATCTCTATTTTCATAAAAATAGTATGACGTGTTTTCTTGTTAAAAAAACGAGTTCTTAAATTCATCCCACTTCATGGATAGATATTATTCATGTTGTCTCTAACTATTGATTAGATTTAATCATTGATATTATTCACATTCCTAAATGGAGAAAACGAAAATAAAATTTTCACACTCCAAGAACTAGAGAACAAAAAATATTTTCTCAATGGTACTGATCCATTTCTTTTCAACTAGTGGATCAACAAAACCACTAAAAGATGGTATAAGTTTCTTCATAAAGTATTAAATAGAAAATTGTTCCCATCTTTTCTTATTAGAGAGTCCAACATGATTCGTACCATGAGAAGGTTGTGTGAGCATAGCACTGATATTTTTTGATCCTTCTTCCCTAAAACATTGTTTATTCGAAGGAAAAACATTGCAATGTGTTTCACATTCAGAATTAACGTGGTTCCTTCAGATTAATTGAATTTACTAAACAGACGAATCATTGTGTAAGAAACATAATCATATTGGGAAAATATATAATCATGAAAAATCATTTATATGATTTCTTAATCGTAATAGCTTCTTTTCAATCTATGCAGTCTTTTTTTGAGCTAGTAATTACATGGTAACTATCTCCTTAAATCCTTCATGATGGTTTATAAATAGTTTTTGAATTTACAAAACATATCCCATAAGAGTTTCCAACCAATTTTGAAGATATTATCATTGTTTTGCGCAATGTGATGATCAAGTCGACACATAATGTACCCATTTCAATGTTATTACCCATAGGTATAACTCTTCAGAGCCCCAAACTCTTATAGTATCAATAGAGGGATGGAATTTCTTCAATTCTAGTCAATATATATAAATATAATTATGTAATTATATATTTAATAATTTTCATGTTTAGTAATATTTATGAATTAGACATATAAATTCTTTTGAGCAATAATATGTTAATCTTTAAATCAAAACAGAAATGTTTTAATTAAACTCTTTGCATATAAGGTTTTATATAAAGGTAAAACTTTTGAATTATATAATTTAAATTTTATATTTTTAATTTATATTTTTAAGTCAACATAAAAAAATTAACATAGTTTGAAAATTTGTTATTTTTCCTAAAATATTGATTTTAGAGTGAATAATGAAAAATACCATTTTTTAATACTGTCATTTATTTTCAATTAATTAATTTATATTAAGGGCCCAATATGATTTTATTTTATTTTCAACTTAAATATTATTTATATAGTTATATTTAATATAATTAATTAAATTTTAATTATCTTTATACTAGATTTTTTTATATGTTTATTTTTTTCTTTTAAAAACACATTTAATTGAAAAATGTTTTCAATTATATATTATTTCCATATTTTAATTCATTAAAATAAACAATAAGGAGAAATTATTTAAATTACATTTATATGTTATATATATTATTATGAATTTAAATAATAAAATTATAATTACTATTTATAGAGTTAATATAAAATGACATCATTCTTAAAAATTACAGTACTTGAAAAAAATTGTTTTTCAAGCCTATGGGATTTATTTTCAATTAAATTATGAAATTTATATGAAATTAATTTTATAAAATGGATTCCATATTTTGAATAATAATAATTTATATTATATAAGAATTTCAACATAAATTTTGGTCATAATTAATTATAAAAATAGTAAAAATATTTTACCGTAGTTAAGAAAAAAATGTTTTTACCCGGGGTAAAAAAAATAGATAAAGCCTTAAATGACCTAAAAACATGTCTAAAAATATTTTATAGAAATATTCAGATATTTTACTATATATGTCTCCAGAATAATTTATTTTGGAGCCTTTTAACAAGTGAAAAAACATGGGTATTACATTTTCTTTTCAAACATTTCAAGGGGTCATCTCCCCCACCTATAAATGGAATGCCACTCTCATCTCTTACTAGCACCATAAAAGAAATTCGGGTCAGAAAATACCTACATAATACCTTGATGAATTCCCTTATCATGGAATATATTCCCTATTTTTAATATAAATCCATCCTATGAGAGATTTCGTTTCTAACCTAAAGAGTTTTTCCAAAGAAGAGGTATCATTCGTAATCGAGCATTTTAATTTTATTTCTTCTTCCACATCCTTAAAAATTAATCAATTATGAATATATAATGAAATAATTATCTAAAATTTAAATATATTTTATTATGTTAATATCATATACTAAATAAATCTCATACTCTAGGAAATGGGAAATGAAACCGGAATTCATGTGTTTGGACAACTACTGCACTAAAAACCGATGTAATTTATTTTTCACCATCTCCCATAACAACATGTTATAATAAACGAATTAACTTAAATATATGATATTTGAATAATAATTATACTTATTAAATTATTATACCACATATTAGTTCATTCTTTCTATTCTATGGGGGATATGAAAACGTCACCCAAGTATACGTCGGACTGCCACCTCATGAAGCAATGTGATCCATTAATCACTAATGATTTACCTAGAAGGTAATAATTATATATATAATAAATATATGTGATATATATGAAATAATTATGATATTTATGACAAATTTATAATCCTTAAAAGATAATAAATTATTCACATTCTTACATTTCCTCTCACTGACAACTGATAATGTTGTTCATGCATAACTGTGGACTACTTCCTCTATGAAGAGATGCAATACATTTTCATAAAAAAATTACACGGATGGTAGATAAAATATATTTGAATAAATAATATGGTATTTATGATATTTTAATGATTATTTAGAGACTAAATATTAACTATCTTCTTTATATAATTATCCTTTAAAAATGTAAATGTTACTCATGCATTCGTAGGACCTATCGTCACTATGATTATAACATAGTTCATTTTTCATAATAAAAATTAATGATTAGTTATAACATTATAATTTATGTATAAAAAATAAAACTACTTCATGATTACAACAAATTACATAGTTAAATAATTACCACTTTTTTCAAATTCTACCCACTGAATTCAATCTGGACATATAAGCTAAATATCACAATAAAATATGATGTAAATATAGTTGATTATGTAATTGTATATGACATGGTAGTAAGTGAAATAAAATGGGAAATAATGAATTTTATTTCATGAAATTAAATAACAAGCATAAGGTTATTATTCTGAAATATATAAAACGTATGTTACGAATCAGGCTCATGGAAAGGGATATATAAACATAGAAAATTAATTTAAATGTTTTTACAGTTAATTTTAAAAAAAACATTACCTTATATTTCAATGTTATTAAAATGATACTATGGATGTATTTATATGTACATGAATGTTTTATAAAGTAATTGTTTTTCTTTGTTTCACAATATTTCCAAAAACATCCCTTTTAAAGAATATTTTACATTCTTTACAAAGGTCAAAATGAATGTTCAAATTTAGTGTATACAGTAACAAGGAATTTGTTCTATTATATGACCATTATTTAGTGGTTATATTCCTTTATAATATTACATGTTTTCTTATAATAAGAACACAAATTTAATTTATTCTAGAAATTTTATTTTTAAAAAATAGGATTTAATGAAATTGTATATATCAATATCTGAAAATGATTTCTTATGGGTGAAAAGAACGTCTCTATGTTTCATGGTTTTATGATTTCTGATTATGTTTTGGTTTTAATAATTTTCTATGATGAAGGGTGGTTCTTTTATAATCCATGGATTAGTGGTTCCATTATAAAACATATATGGGTAGTTTTTTTGATAAACCAAGGATAGGTGGGTCTTCGATACACCTCCAATACATTGGGTATGTAAATAAATCAGACATTTATTCAATTTATAGGAGTGATAAGGAAAATAATTTTAAAAGATACCTATATGATTTATCAATTCTCTTTATGGGATTTTATGTTAATCCTTTTATTGATAAAAAGCTAAGCAATTAGTTTATTTTAAAATTAATGTTTTTACCACTTCTTAACGGTGAAAAGTATAACATTGTGATAAAAATTTACCGATTTTTTTATGATTTCAAAGAATCCTTTATATGGTTTATTTTTTATTTATATTTTGTTACCTATTTTGTTATGAAAATAATTTGAAAGGGAATGCGAGTTATTGGTCATGAAAATTTATATTTTGATCCCAATGCATAATTTTAAAAGAAATTTTTTATATGTTTTCATGGATTAATGGGTATATTTATTTATTATTTCTATATACCTTTCAAATATTTTTACGATCTTCTCATATTTAAAATAAATCAAAATATTTAGGGATGGGTAAGAAAAAATAATAATTCAAGTTGAAAGTCATGATATTTCTTCCTAAAAATAAAATGTTTTTATTTTTGATAGTATTTTATTTTTTGAAAATTGGATATTGATTAAAAGTTTCCACTTTGTAAAAGAGATGTTTTGTTATGTATTAGTTATGACATAATTTCATAAAACTATAATCCTAAATGGTCCTCAAAGTGATAAAATGTGAATTCGTTATTAAAACCCAACATTATGTTTTGTTTATGGTCAAGCCCTTATAATTGGTATCATAGGAAATATTTATATAATTTTAGAGGTTATGATAATGTTAATAGAAGCCACTTGAATGATTTACCTTCTGGATAACACTACTAAAAATAAACCTTTAATAGTGGCGTCTGTTATCAATGCTTAAAAAGTGATGGTAATGGTTTCCTTTATCAGTGCTAAAAAAAGTACTGATAAAGGGTTTCTTTTACCGGTGTTAAAATAAGCATTGATAAAAGGAACCCTTTATTAATGCTTTTATATGGCACAAATAAAAGCTACCCTTAATAGGCATTTTTAGTGCTTTTGAAGGGTACCCAATATAAGCAGTTTTATTTTTAGCATTAATAAAATCTAGCCTTTAACAACACATTTCGTGTAGAGATTAAATCCCAAAATAAAAGTAAATAATTAAAAAAATTAAAAAAAAAATATTATGTAGTTTTATTAATTAACGTGTTATTGATAAAAATGAATAAAATGAATATAGACATATATTAATTATTAATATTAAGAAAATCTTATATTAAATAAGTATATTTTAAAAATCAATAAAATTATACAATTAAACAAATAAGAATTAAAAACTTGTAAATTAAGAAAAATATTAGAAAAAAATATTAAATAAATAATTATTGATAAAAGAAATAAATTAAATATATATGTATATATATTATAAATAATAAAAAATATTAAAAATATATATAAATCTATAAGATGGATAAATTTTAATAATTAAACAAAAAATGAAAAAATTATAATAACCAAATAAACAAATTAGAAATGAATAAATTATAAAACAAGTAAAGAAATTATTAATGAAGAAATTGTTAAAAAATTAATGAGTTTAATATATATGTATATATTAATAATAAGTAGTAAAGAACTATTTATTAAATATAAATATATTGAAAATTGATAAAATGTAATAATAAAACTTATTAATGGATTATTTATATTTTATATTGCCTGATTTTTCAATTTAATATAAATCAAACACCTGTTTCATTAATTTCATATACAAATACATAATTAATTTATTTTATATAGATTTCAAACACACACAAATATTTATGAAATTAATGAAATATTAAATTAAAACACATATACATAATATTTATGTAATTTATTCAAACATTAGAATGGTTTAGAATTTCAATAGAACATGACATATTTAATATATTTAGTTTCTAATCTGTCAATTTTATTTATTTATTACTAATATTTTTATATCTTAATATTATTTATTAATTTTTAATATATTATTATTATTATTCTAGTTTAATGATTTTATATATTTATTTATTTATTTATTATGATTTAGTAATTGAAACATGTATCCATTTTTACCATAATATCTCTCCATATTTTATTAATAATTTATATTTGATAAATAAAACATATCTATTTTTCTATATTTTTAAAGCGCATACATTTTTAATTATTCATTTTCATTCATTTTGAAAATACATGTATTTAAGATTTTATATTAATTAATAATGATAAAAATATATTTGTAAATAGATATTTATAAATTAATATATTTATAAATTTATATTTTCTATATTTATAAAATTATTTATTTATAATTATTATAAATATATAAATTTCATTTATTTTAATAATTGTTCTATATAATTATAATTAACAAATTATATTTATTTAAGAAACTATAACATTATAATAAATTTTATTAAATATTGAATATACTATATTTTTATTTACAATTATATTTATAATATCTATATATGTATATAAATATATATATATAACTTGAGGATGAAGCCTCCATTTATTTTTGGAAAGTGACTAAATTACAAAACAAATACAGGCAACATATAATGCAGGGATGTACTCAGTGACGCATGAACTTGAGACATCGTCGAGACCCAAAGGTGTAGTTACCACTAAGATGCACCCTAGGGTCTATACATATAATTATATAAATATATATAATGACATAAATACAAAATTATTCTTTTTTAAATATTATTAATATATTTATAAATAAATATTTATATATTTAAATTATTATAAAATTATAAAAAATATATTTAAATAATGAATATATTTTTATATTTTTATTTATATATATTTATTAAATATATGTATAATTATATAATTATGTAATTATATAATTAAATAAATATATAAATATATAATGATATAAAAATATTTATGATTATATAATTGTAATAAATATATTTAAATAATAAATATATTTAAAATATATATATTTATATATATATTTACCATATATATATATAAATTTATATAGACATATATAATGATATCAATATAATTATATTTATAATTAGAAAATTACAAATGTACATTTACTATATTTATAAATTTTTATATTTCTAATTATATATAAAACATTTATTTTTTTAAAATGTATTTACATAATTATAATTGAATAATTAAATATTTAATAAATTATAAAATTATAAGAAACAAATATATAATTATATAAATATTTTTTCCAAATAATTAATTTATAATAATTATTACAAATCATTTATTTGCACTACTGTTTTAATGATGATAAATGATCATTTTATCAGTACTAAAAAAGTGATGATAAAGGTGTCTTGTGTTAGAATTTTTCAATTTACCACTCATAAAATGGGATCATTATCAGTGCTTTTTTGTATGCAATGATAAAATTGTCCTCAATATATTTAAAAGAACAATACTCTTGAGTAATTCAATATGGTTCTCAAGCAATTGCGGAACTCCCATACTACCGGTGCTCCTCTTCTACATTCTTTCAGATGAACCAACACTAGAATCCACAGCATGTTATCTGCTCCTTTAAAACTGTTTTTGATTATTTGTTTTTGTTCCATGCATTGTGATTTTGTGATGTTCTCAATCATAAGGAACCCAACTTTTTCATTAGACAATAATGATTCCATATGCTTCTTAACATGGGTATGTTCATTAATGGGTTCCAACCCATCTTCTACTTCCTTCCATCCCATCATATAGAATCTATACCCTTCTAAAATTCCCATAGAGGTATTACCATCACATATTCAATTTGGAAGTCCATCATAGTGACCAATATAACTTGATACATTATCATTGTCCATTTAGACGTCACATGTTTGGAACCAAGGCAGCTCATTACAAGAAATGGATTATGGTTTTTTCTTATTTTCAATCCTCTATTGGATGATATCGGAGATTGTAATGGAAGGGATCATATAGTTCAAACCGTAAGCAGTATTGAAGGTGACATTGTTTCCTAATGTTTTCCAAATTTTGGGAATCCCAAATTGGGATAAGGGGAGGCATTATGAAAGTTGGTTTTTCTAAAAGATCACATGATAATTTGGAAAAGGCATGATTTTTTCAGAGATGGGCTCCAAGAATTAGGATTCGCGAAGGCATGTATTTTGTGACAGTGTTCTCTCTTATTATGAGAATTTGAGCATTATTGCATCGTGATGGTTTGACTGAAGGATTTACGATTGGAGAATTGCGGTGGAATGAAGAGATTTGATGGAGAGAACTATGGTTATGACGAGAATTGAATCCAGAGAATATTTATTGAGCATGGAGAAGGTTGATGTGCTGTGAATACATTTTTTACTAATCTATAAATCACACTGGCTGAAGCGGAGCTATGCATCTGACCACACTTATAAATAATATTCCACCCTCTTCATTCCACACAAACATGAGAAAGAAATTTTGGAATCACATTGAGGTCATGAAGAATGGGTTTCTCTGGAAAGCTGATTGTTTATGAAATATTCTTCTTTGAAAAAAGACTACATTACTCTTGAAATAATTCAATGCTTCTATGTATTGATGGCTTCTCAATGATAGGATGTTCCTTGTTGGATTGGTGAACTTCGTGAAGGAAGTTGTTCCATGAAGGTTGTGTGCTTCGTGATGAAAGTGGGTTCTGTAAAGAAAGTTGTTGTTTGCGATTGTTTGTGGTCTAGGAAGTCTAGAGAACTGAGAAGGGTTGAGCATTATGAAGTAGTGTTTTATGCTAAGGGTTGGTCTTTGCGCAGAAGTGATCTCTTTAAAGAAGTGTTCTCTGAAAATGTGTGTGCTCTGTGAAGTGGTGTTCTCTGCATAGGGTTGGGCTTTATGAAGGGGGTTTGAAAAGAAAAATATTGGCTATCCGTGTTAGGTGGATAGGGATTTAAGTGCTAATCTATTATAGTTTTAGATGCATGAAGTGATTCATTCTAAATAGAGAGAAATACTTCAATTCCAATCTATTGATGTGACCATCAAGTTGATAATTTGAGTTATACTTCTCTCAAAGATTTAATGTAGGGGGAGTCCATGTAAGTGATCAGTGGGACTCATTAAAATATCCCTAAGCCTTTGTAAAGGTAGTGCACCTAGCATAGATTGACTATGCTTGATCCTTTGTATTCCACATCTAGTGAAGATTAGTGGGCTTTGGTTTGAATGATACACTTTTGGCATATACCCCTTGGATGTATCCCTTTGTGGTGAACCATGTATGAATATTCTATCATCTCTTTGTATGAATTTTTATGATAGGTTTAATAGGATCCTACCTACATGGGAAAAAGATACACCAGTTTAAGAAAGAAAAATTGACACCCTGATTCACCCATCCCCTCTCATGGTGCTCTAGGGTCATTCAAAACATGACCTTTATTAAGTCATGCTAGAAAATTTTTTTGAGGAGAGAGTTTAGAAGTTATTATAATGACCAAAAATAATTTTTCTCTTAGTAATAATAAATTTACATATTTTATGATATCATTTTATATGATAAGATAGTTTTTATATTTATTTTTCTATTAATTGAGGTGATTCACCGCCCTCCATGAGTTGTGGATAAGGATGAGCTACTCTAGCTGAATCACCCCTAAAAATGAGCTATAGATGAGGAAAAGACACAACAAGGGCCTATTACCTCCAAACTCTGAGCCACCACTGGATTTTTAGTCACCACCGGCTAAAGGTACCTCAAATCTGAGAAACCGGTAGATGTTGAGTCACCACTAGATTCAATCCAACTTCGAAATTCAAGAATTTTGTTTTTAATGATCAAAAAACTATATGATGAGTCTTATTCCAAAGTCATAAAGTACATAGTCTAATGTACATGGATTGTGGATCTCTTTAAATCGTTGCTGCTATATCTATGTGAAGAACCATCTATCTTCATGTACGATCATATATGTCCAATAATTATGCGGAAAAATTGTGACATTGAATCTATGTAAATGTACAAGCTTACTGATTCATCTACTATAATGAACATCGATATAGAAGAACAATATCAATTATAGATATTTATTGAGACATCAACACATATCAAATAAAATATTCCTATAAATTATTATGATCCTCTATTAGGCTTCGAATTTCAAAAAATAAGTTCCAACTCCTCACCAAATCTAATTTGATGATTTTGAATATCCAGATCATAAGAGAGTGAGCATGATTATCCCTTTATATTCTTTTGATCTCTCTTTCTATTTTATTTCGTAATCTTTCATTTAGTGTGTTGTTACACTATTTTAAAACACACATTGTCTCATACACCTAAAATGGAGAATACATTTTATTATCTCTTTCAAATTAGATATGTTCACTCATGGTGTTTGTGGAAGAGGTACTTATATAGCCTATACAATTTTACATCCCTCATATAACCATGGAAGAGGATTTTTACCTTAGATTTCTTTTTTTTATTGATGGTTTTACTGATCCAAGTAATGGATATATTTGATTACTATTATATTCTACTTGGATGAAGGTGTTTTCCAAGTGTAGGGGATTAAGACTCATCTTGATAATTATCATCTTTTTTATTCCCCTATATATTTTTGGGTTTTATATTATAATAACCATGATTTTTTAATCACTAAAAAAAACTATTACAATGATATTTTATCTTAATTAGTGTTTATATATGTTTTGTCCTATGTAAATTGATTTCAAATGTAAAGATAATTTCAAAATTAGTTTAAATAAGTCATAATCTCTCTCTGAGGAATCATTTTAAAGGAAAAATATTATATCAATCTAAAATTTTGATTAACTAGTCAATTTATTTTCTGAAATAGATTTTATTTTAACTTTATTTTTAGCATAAATTATTATTAGGAAATAAATCCCCCACCCCTCTTGAGTTACTCACTCTGATCAAAATTTGGTAACATAGGGCATTAAATTATATTTTCAACTGTGATTTTAGTAACATAATTTGGATCTCAAATTTCTATCAATTCTAAATTTTATTTCCTATGGATAATAGAAAAGAAGTATTTGATAGAAATAGACCTCCTTATTTTAATGGTACAAATTATGATCATTTGAAAATAAAAATGAAAATTCATTTATAAAGTATGGGTTTTAATATTTTTACTTTAATAAAATATCATTATGAAATACCACAAACATCTATATTTACTTGGAGTGATTTTATAATAATTTATCACAAAAATAATTATAAAACTATACAAGAATTATTTTTTTCCTTGGGTGACTATGAATTTAATTGAATATGTACATTCAAATCTTCTTTTAAAATAAGAGATACCTTATCTATCTCTCGTGAAGGAACATAAAATTTTAAGGAAACTATAGTAAATAAATATACAGTTACATATGATACTTTTAAAATTAAGTCTGATGAACCTATTTCTAAAATGTATCTTAGGTTCAAAAAAATATTTAATACCACACTTTTTCTCTTGAAACAAGTGAGAGACAAAGATCAGGTGATGAGACCGCACATATGTCTAACAAGCATATGGATAGGAACGTGTTTTTCAATTTGATATTATTTTGATATAAGTAAACTTCCTGTCAAATAAATGATATGGAATTTGATGATTTATTATAAATATATTAACTTCAACAAAGAGATCATTGAATATGAACAAAAATAAAATCAATAGCCTTCAATTCTTCTACCTCCAAACAAAAATAAAAGGTATAAGATTAGAGTACCAGTGAAGGAGAATTGCCTAATTATAGCGATGATGAGATGTATTGGATGGCCAAGATTATTTATGAAACAATATAAGAAAAAAATTTCTTTTTGAAAATCAAATATGAAATAAAATGATAACAATATGAGAATGTGGAAAAAGGACTAGAAACAAGATGATATATAAAATAAGGTTATCTATTGTGAATGATATAAAAATGTCATATTAAAGATGAATATCCAAAATAGAAAAAATAAAAATTATGTATAAGGATATAAGGTTAAATAAATCCATGAAATAATCATGGAGTTCCAATGAATATAGAACCGGTGATTCAGACACTAATCAAGGAGTAATAATTGATAGGGAAAATATGTGTTTTCTAGCATGCACATCAGAGGTATGTAATATTCTTCCTACTTCTCCTACTAAAAGTTCAATTTATTCTAAAAATTAATATACTAATTTTATTGATTAATGTATTACCAATTAATATATATATATGAACATTGTAACATGATGGAAGTTACCTTTCTTGAATTGAATGATAAATATAATTCACTTTAAAAATAGCATTCTTTGAGCATAAATATTATAACTAACATACTGTCGAAGAAGTGAAAATGTACAATTTTGAAAAGAGAAACATGAACTAAAAAATTATAATGATCAACTAAAATTGTATTTATAATTGTTTAAAAATTAATAGAAATTAGTAATATAGATTTTTGGAAAGAAAATATCTCCCAAGTATAAAACATACATATTTTATTATCATGGGAATTTTTTTTGTAAAAAATAGAATAATGTCTAGTACTAGTTTTGAAAAATAATCTAGTTCTAGTACATACTCAATTAGACAAAATTATGTTTTTATTTTAATAATCTTACATTAGGATTATAGAGAACCCATTAGTAAATAATGGGTGCTAAAATATTTTACTACTTACAGAACTAAACCCAATAAGATTTTGATTCCAAAATATATTTTAGTATAAATTCTGTGTTTTAGGAAACCGATTTGAAAAACTCTAGTAAATTCATATGGTATCTGAATAGAGTATTTTCCAATCATAACACTGGTGAATATTAAAATTTATTTTTTTATCAAAGTTGATGGTGGTCATGTTACTTTTAGTGAAAATTATCAAGGAAAAATAATTGGCCTTATCCAGATCGGTAATTATAATTAAGTGTTAATTTATAAATATAATTATATATGTACATATATGGTAAAAAATATAATCTTCTTAACATCTCTCAGTTATGTGATTATTGTTTTTAAGTAAAATTTTAGAAATAAAAACTTGTCGTGTTTTAATGATAATTTTTTTAATTGTTACTTACATAAAACATGTTTATACTTATTCAATTGATTTAAATTCTATATCTTCAAAAATATTCTTGTTTATGTCCATTTCATAAATAATATTTCCTTTTGTATAGAAGACTAGGCCATTTTAATATTCTTTCACATAGAATGACAACAAAAAAAATTTAGTTAATGATCTGCCAAAGCATGAATTCCCAAATAATAAAGTGTGTGACACCTATAAAAAGGGGAAACAACATAAGATTTCATTTAAATATAAGAAATAAGTTTGAACATTTTGACCTATAGATTAAATTCATATAGATATTTTTTAAACTTATAATGTTTCAGGTTCAAATGGAACGAATTATGCCTATGTTCTTATAGATAAATTTTGTAGGTATACATGGGTTTTCTTTCTCGTTCACAAAATTAAACATTGTTCTTATATTATTAAGTATTAAATAACTATATAAAATCTATATGAACTTACGATTACTACCTTAAGAAGTGATAATGGTTGAGAATTTCAAAATCAAGACTTTGAATCATTTTGTTCTCAAAATGGTTATAATAACTACTTTTCTTCTCAAAGGACATCTGAAAAATGGTTTTGTAGAAATAATAAATTGAAATCTTAGAGAGATAGATCTAAATATGATAAATAAATATGTATTACCTATCTACATTTTGGGAGAGGATATTAACACAACTTTTTATAAAATAAATATTTGTTTAATTATATGTTTCTTAAAAAAACTTATGAGTTACGGAATAATACAATACCCATGGTTAATTACTATATTGATTTTGGTTCCAAAGTATCTATTATAAATACCACGGAAAATCTATAAATAATGGCTTTAAAGAGTTATAATGTAAATTTTCTTAGCTATTTACCTTCAAATAAATTTTATAGCATGTTTAATAAAACTAAAATAAAGTAAGAATCTATTCACATTAAATTGGATTAAATTGGTCGAAATGAACAGAATACAATCTTATAAAACCTTGAGGATTATCTATCAACACCGAAAATTAATTTTAAACCACTGTAAATTTCTATTAAACAAGAATAAAATTCATCCAATTAACTACTAGAACCAGAACATGATGAAAATCTTGAGCAACCATCCCCTATTTTCAAAGAACTATTTGGAATCATAGATATAATCCCTTAGATGTTGTTGTAGGAGACCTATATAGAGGTATACAAACTAGTGATTCAATTATGAATCTAATTGAACACCAATATTTCTTGTCATATCTTGTACTAAAGAACATCAATGATGATATCAATGAGAAATGTTGTGTAATATATATGCAATACAAACATACTAAATTTGGAGGAAACAATTTTTGGATACTATTTGATAGAACTAATGACTCTTTAACAATATTCACTAAGTGGGTGTTTAGAAAAAATATTTATAATTCAATAATTATAGTAATAAACACGTCTAGATTAGTTTAATAAGGATATAATCAAGAATAATGTATTCATTATGAAGATACTTTATCATCTATATCCATATTTGAATCCATTAGGATACTAGATTCTTATGAAGCACATTTGGATTTAAAACTATATCAAATTTATGATAATAGTGCATAGTAATATTTGTTTATAATTAAAGATGTTATTTTTAAAAAACACCATGGATTTAATAATACACATTTTCAAAATAATGGTTTTATACTAACAAAGTCTTTATATTGGTTAAAATAGGCTCATAGAGAATGTTATGGGAGGTTTACCTCCATTCTAATTCCAAAATGTTTTTAAATGGTTTAGTTTCTCCCACCATTCTTAGCTAATTAATTAAAAAATATTTATTAATAGTACATATATATGTTGATGATATTTTTTTGGATTCTAAAAAATAATCATTGTGTAGTATATTTTTAAAACTAAGGAAAAATGAATTTTAAAGGAGTTTGATGGGTGAAAATAAATACCTTCTTGGTTTTATATCTATAAAAATAAAGAATGAATTGTTCTATATCAAAGTAAATATACTAGAGATCTTTTAAATATTTTGGCTTAGACTACACAAAAATTTGTGATACTCCCATGAGTACCACCATTAAAATATACCTTGATGAAACTTGAATTTCAATAGATCAAAATAGTTATAGAGGTTGGATTGGTAGTCTATTGTATTTAACTAATAGTGGGATTGATATATTTTTTAGTGTGTGTGTTCATGATTTAAAGTAAATCCCAATGATGTACACTTATTATATTTCAAAATAATTTTTAAATACCAAAAATATATAACCAATTTAGAATTTTTATGTCCAATAGGACGAGATTTTTATTTTGTAAGTTATTTAGATACTAATTTTGGAGGATGTATCTTAAATAGAAAAAGTATCTCAAGAACATTTCATTTATTAATAAAATATCTAGTGTCATGGTGTATTTAGAAACAATATTTTGTTGCACTATGAACTACTTAAGTTGAATACATAGCTGTAGGTAGTTATATGAACAAATTCATTCGATAAAACATTCATTAAAGGAATTTGGATACCAATTTATAAATTTCCCAATATATTGTGATAACACAAATGCTATAAACATTTATAAAATACTAGTATATAACTACAGAGTAAATAACATTGATATGATACATCACTTTTTAAGTGATAATTATCTAAAAGGTTATTTGACATTAGAATTTATTTAAAATGATCATCGTCTTGATGATATCCTTAGAAAACCTTTGAATTCTGAAATACTGGACTATATTAAACATGAATTGGGAATGATAATTTTTTGATGATGAGTCACCATTGAAAAGTCACCACTGACCATCCACCATTGGAGAGTCACCATTGGTGATCCACCATTTATGAATCATCATTGGTGAGTCACCATTGACGAGTCATCATTGTCCAGTCTCCATTTTGAATTAATCACCTTTCATTAGTTAGCATTACATTGTTACCATTACTATTTTTTTCTTTCTAATTATTTTTTTTATTATAATATATAATATTGTATTTCAAAATCATTAAATTATATGACTCACAACATATGTCTAATTGATTCACTTTGCCCTCAATGATTTGAAATCCAGAATATTTATCTTCCCCTTGGACTGAACGTTTTTTCTTCCTATTTTGATCTAATTAAAACTTCAACTCACCATATGTCCCATGTGAAGAGACTAATATAATCGATTCCAGAAGTAGTGAGGCATTCCAAAAAACAAAAAATATCTGCAAGAAGTTCAATTTTTTTCTGAAAAAACTCACATCTAGTGAATCCAATTGTCAAAGAAGGAAAGGAAATAAATGTGCAATGGATTAAATCATTTAATATGATTGTACTGAATGTTATTGAAGGTTAAAAATGGATTGATTGGATAATAACAAATAATTTTTTTTACAATCCGAACTTCTTTTATGATTCCTATAAGAAATTAGATTTTATATTCAAAGATAAGGAGGATGTTTTTATAAGTTTCATGGATGGAGAAGTGTTCTCATTATATTCAATGTAATGGTATAGGTTTCTAAGGTTACTTTATAAAGGGGTATATGAGGATTTTCAAGTTATAATTCCTAGAGATAGTGGTATTTTTAATTATAATAAATCTCACCTATAGTTAACAGGAGATGATAATCCATAGAGACCTAATGATGATGAACGCGGTGGAGATTGTAAACTATTATTCATTTTATACAAAATAAATTGTTCCCTATAAGGATAGATTTAAATAATATGAAATATTAGTATATTTACATCCAATTTTTTATGAAAAAAGGTGAAATAATCAATATTTTCAATTTTTTATGATCTTTATGTACGAAATGTGCTAGAAAAATTCAAGGTAAAATTCTTAGATATATCCTCGGATGATATAAGAAATCTTGGATACTACGGGATTTTTAAAAGATGATGATGAAGAATGTTATAAAAATTATGGTTGTTTATGTCTGAAAGAAAACAAAATTTCAAAATAAATAAAGTGAGTTAGAATCCATGAAAGAAGTTATAGGTGGACAATAATGATAAATTGTATGATCAATTTGACCTTATTAATCATCAAACCAAAACAAAGGACATGATGGATCCATTTATTGATCATGATTAGATATTTGAATATTTATATGATGATATTCGTTCCAAAAATGATATGGATGTCAAATAAGAATATGTGGAATTCTTAGATGAAGTATAGAATGATATAGAGATCCCTAATTCTCATTCGGATGTTTATTTTGCACCTGTTAGTCAACATGGTTCTCTACCAACCAAAGAACGAATTTTAGATGCAAATGATAATGAAGAAACCAAATTATCTATTGAGGAATAGTTCAAGAAATATTTATCCAAATCATCAAGTGACTATATTAATTTTTCTAATAATGGGAGTGATATTGATATTGATGCTTTTAAGGAAGAATGTAGTGATGTGGATCCTAACAAGATAGATATTTATGTCACTTATCATGAAAATAATCATTAAATTTGAGATAATTATGATAATGAATATTATCATGATATTAGAGAGGAAGATGACCAAGGATATCATCATGATGGGGCTGAATAGTGTGAGATAAATCATCCATCTTCACAAGTGGGATGTAGTTTATTTTTTCTACTAAAGATAAACCTATCACTAAGGAGATACTTGATGTTATAGATGATACTAAAACTAATATTCCTTCTATAACAGAGGTAGAGAAGTCTCACAAATCCTTTAGGAATCATCTAGAGATATTGGATCACACAGAACCAACCATTCATAATGATTAATCCCCTTATGTACATGAAATTGGTAAATATACAAAAGTTCATAGAGAACCCACAATTCACTCATATATAATGCCTGAAGTAAAAAGATTTGATTATTTGTCGAATTTTCATTGTTTATTTTGTAATTGGTTTAGATTAAAATGGTTTATATTATGAATAAAGACCTCTAAGAGGATAAGTATCCCTAATTGATCAAATTGATAGTGGTGGGTAGTTGTATCCGGTTACTCGAATAGAAAATGATGGACCAACAATAGTTGTTGTGCAACGTAAAAATAGATGTCATAATACATACCAAATATTTATGCCACCCCATGTTGTGAAAAACCATTATTTTGAAATTTTTTAATAAAGTTTCATTTCATCTTTGGAATCCAATAGAATAGTTTTATTTCATAATTTAAAGTTGTCTTTTTCTCTCATACATATCATGTTCTGAGACTTAGTGAGGATATAACAAGATATTTGGATGTGTTTTTTATATATCATTTACAAAAAAGATTAAATTTCACATTGACAAACTAGAAATGTAGAATAGAATATTATCAAATGAAGTGGAATGACTGAAAGCCTTATTAATGGAAATGACATCCCCTTTTTCAGAGAGTTTGAATTATTTTTTCAGATGTTAGACAACATGTCTGCTGCTAGCTCTTCATCCACTACACCTCCTACTTATTAATTTCCTATTGATAGAGAGATGCTCAGATAGATTATGAGGGAGGAAATGAGTACTTCTTTGGGTGATGTGTCAACCAATGAATAGAAATTAAGGTTGATACACAATCATGTACTGTACATTTATAAGATAATAAGGGAGAATGTCATTGATCTGACTACTAATAAGGAAATCATTGAGAAAACTATGAAATTTTATTTTTCAAGGATTTATAAATATCATTATATGAATGAGCACATCAATTTTATGTCAGAAAACATGAGAATGTCACTGGTCACAAGGGATTTCAAAGAACATGTTAGTGAGTAATTGATTTTATAAACATCATAAAACCCTTTATTCATGTTCCCAATACATATATAAATTCATTATAGGAATAATAGTTTCTACTATTATTTATTCATATTCCATAGTTCCAGTAAGATACAGACCCCCAGTGATTACTCATTCAGATGTTCTTTTTCCTCCTCTATATCAAATTTTTAGTTTATCACCAGTTAAATGTATTCATTGCCTAAGAACAAATATTCACTATGAACTAATTCATCCTTCAACAAAAATCCAATCCAATACATCCTATGCCCATATTATCAATTCTACTTATTCTGTCCCTTAATGAATAGAAAATGGAAAATGGAAATATACAGTTTCACTTTAACCTACCAAGAAAATATAATCTAATTAGATGAGATCTTTTAATGGCATATCGTGATTTTAAATTTTATCCTTTGACAATGTATCAAAAATCTTTTTGCACTAACTAAAATTAAATTTCTCTATTTTTAGGGCATTATAATTAATTTTTATTTTTACTCTTTTTTTAATCACAAAGATGGAGAAAATATCGAAATTTATTTGGGAATTTATTTTAGGGTTATATATGAAATGTTTCCCTTTAATATTTCTTTAAAATTTATTCGGTATTTTAATTATTTATACATTTAATTTTTCATTTGAAATGGTAAAAAGACATATTCCTAAATATATATTCAAACATATATATTTCTAATATTCAGTATATGATTTATCAAATTCCATAATTTGCGATCATCAAAATATGATAGATTATTACACCTCCTTACGAAGAGAGTGTTCCAAACGTTCTTATTATAGTGAACAAAAACCATGTTTGTTTTAGAATTAATAAATTTACATGTTGTATGATTGAGTTTTATTTGATAATATATTGTTTATTATAATTCAGCTATGTATTGAGATTATCGACCACCAGCCAGGAGATACCGATAAGGATGAGATGCCACCAGCTGAGTCACCACTAAGGATGATTTATGACCAAGGAAAACCTACTGCAATGGTTTGTTAATGCCAAACCCTGTGTAACTTCAGGAATATGTGTCGCCACAATCCAAAGGTTCCAATGGTCATAGATACCATCAGATAATAAGTCACCATAAGCTTTATTCCACCATTTTCATTCAAGGATTCTTTTTTTAATGGTGCAACATCTATATTATTAGCCTTTTTACCGAGTTCTAAAATACATTTTCAATTCTATGTGGATTATAGATCTCCATCAACCTATGTTACTATATCAACTAGAAGAACCATATCTCTCTTGTTATGATGACATATTTTTGAAAATTCTTTGAGAAAATTTTGTGATTGAATATTTGTACAATTGTACAATAATAATGATTTATCCGTTATGAATCTCAACAAAAGGGAACAAAAATATCCATTACAGAGATTTATTCAGACTTAAAAAGAGATCAACAATAAAATTCCTATAAATTGATATGGTTATTTTGTTTTACTACATCTTTCAAAAAATAATCTTTTAATTCACAAAAAATATTATCTTAGGATTTCAAACATTTTGAGAATAAAAAACTGAGAATCACTACTATATTTATATTCTTTGATTTCTCATTATATTTTACCACATTATCTTTTGAGCAGTGTGTTGTCACTCTGTTTTCAAACACAAACTATCTCCTCTGGACAACTATTTGAAAATGTGTTACTTTAAATTTCAGTTTACCTATTTTTAGCCACTGTGTTTATGGAATAGGTCCTTGTCAAGCTTGTACTGCTTTACTTCCCTTGTATAACTTTTTAAGTTGTTTTTTATCTTGAAAATATTTTTATTGTTGATTGTTTGGAAGATCCAGGTTGTGGATCTATTTGATTTTTATTATAATATATCTAGAAGAATGTATTTTTTATGTTGAGAGGATTCAGCCTCATCTTCACACAAAACCTATTATTTATTCCACAATGTTATTTTTTTATTACCAAAATGTATTTTTTTAATCAATAAAAATTATTTCATTTATAGTTAATCATAATTAGTTTTATATATGGTTTTTATAATTAAATTGATTTCAAATGGTAATATAATTTCAACATTATTTTATCTTTGAAAAAGTCACTCATTAAGAAATATTTTAAAAGGACAAATCTTATACAAATATGATATTTTGATTAACTGGTAAATTTATTTTGTTAAAGGGATTTTATTTTAACTTTATTTTTAAAATAAATTTTTATTGGGAACTCAATTCACCCTCCCCCCTCTTGAGTTACTCAAAATGACCAAAAAGTCTTATGTACATTTACACAACACAATAACATACCTTTATATAGGCCATCTATATACCTCAAGTCTTCAACCACAGTCTTAAATTTTTTTTTTGAGACACCTATTTCTGATAGATAAAATTTCAAGTAAATACATTAAGATCCACAATAGAGGGTTATTTTTGAGTTTGATTCGATCAAAATTTATAGATGTCCGATATATTTTATAAAAATTCCAATATACCAATTTTGGGATAAATTGTTTTTCATATGTAATATTCTTGCAAAAAAACCATCCTATATGGAATAGTGAAAAACCATTGTCTATTTGGAATCCTAATTCTTTCATAAATATTTAAATCATGTATGATATATAAGGGTATATAATGTTTGACTTTATAGTATTTTTTTTAAAATAGATAGTTTATTATTAATCAAGCATTGAAATATCTGCTTCATGATTTAATGAATTCTATACTAACTAAATAACTAAATTGTTAAGGGTTTTAGATTTGTTTTGAACATAATCAATGAAAGTGAATGGTTTTTATTATGTGTTTAATAAATCATTGAAGCGAGCAGGTGTATGAGATAATTATTGGAAGAAAACCCCAATTAGGAGACAGAGGCCATGAAAGAGGGATTGTATCAAAGGAAACAATGAATCAAATGAATACAACCCAACTTATGAGAGATGCCTGAACATGAAATTTTTGATTCAAATGAAATCATGAATCACTAAAAATAAGAATCAAGAACCATTTAAAAAATAAGTTAGTAACTTGATCCAAACCCTATACAAAAAAACATTAAATACAAAATTTCATCAATTGAATCATGAATTTATAGAAATAAAAAATATACTGGTTTCATTTTGGTGAGTGGTGTAATTTTTTTGATTATTCGATCTTCAAATAGATTAATGATATAATATCAAAAATAATTTTTAAATCTATTAAATTATCATTTATTATGTATGTTCACATTAAATATGTAAAATGATCCATGTTCACAAGCTCATTAATAAGAAACTCATCAATATTCTCAAAAAAATACATAAGAATAGAAATATTCACATTTTTATGAACAAATAATAATGAGGCTATGTTAGATTTTATCAACACCCATAATATTGAAAATGATATACTAATATATATAATAATTCTAGATGAGTAAATAGATTCACTAGATTTTAGTGTCATTCCGAAGATATAAAGATATATACTAATGTTTATTACTTTCAAAAATGGGTAAAACTTTTATATTTTATTCTATTGTTTAATAAAAATACATAATGGATAATATTGATGTTTTTCGCTTAAAGAAGGTAAATATTTTATCGTGGAGTTTTTACTCTCTATGATAGTGAATGTTTGAGATATATCTTATTATGTCCCATAAAAACTCATTTATAAATATTATTTTTAGTTTAATCAATGAATTTAGATAGGTTTAAACTAATGGTTAGTGTTTTCTATGAATAAACAACATCATCAATAATGAATATTCACCATTTTACAATGATCATTCACTCAACAAGGATGATTGAATCATTATGATACAATTTTCATTTTATTCTCTAATGCATTCAACATTTTGTTTTATGAAACTACAATATTCTTTGATAAGCTAGAGTGTTGGATGCACAATAGGATAAGATGACATAGGGGAATCAACTATACCTCGAAGAAATACATGGTGTACCTGATATGACTAAAATTGAGGGATTTAAGTTTAAAATTGAAATTATATTAATGTATTGTTAAATATTTATCATTAATTTATTTATTTATAGTGTTAATAACATAAGAATTATTGTATTATACAGATCCATTATTTTTCAAGAGTTGGGGTGGTTTGTTCAAATCTTTTAATGAACATGAGATATTGGAATTTGAGGATATTACTAAGATAAAAATAAAATGGAAATGGTTCAACAATGTATACAGCCATCACGAAATAGTGAATTCCAACTAATTATTTAGTTATTTTCTTAACCATTTTATATAGTATTTTAATGTTAATTTAATTATTTTTTTAATATTTTTTTATATATCTTTTGGGAAGTCATTGTTTTTCCATTCAATCGTCTAAAACAATATATAAAAGAAATAATATGGTTCTCTTCAATGAGGTGTTTTAGGAAGAGTAGGGTTTCTTCTTCCATCAAAATGGAACAGTTATTTATTTTTCAGATTGGTGCATATGTTTTAAAGAAAGAAACACATCACATACTCACTCAACCACACCTACGATGAACGGTGTGATTAATATGACTCAAATAGTATATTATTAGTTTATAATTTACATTTTAGATCAAAACACACATCACATACTAAAATAATTAGACGACACATTAATATTGTTTTGATAGTTTAGGAAGCTATTTCATAATTCATTTATAATATATAGGAATCATCCACACCTAAATCTGATAGGTGATATGCTCAATGTGACTCAAAATGTATTTTATCAATCTAGAATATATATTTATGTTCACAAAAAATCCGTCACTAGAACCCAAATAACACAATTATATTGTATTAATAATTTTGAACAATGATTCATAAGCCATTTGTGACATGCAGGAATCTGTCTCAGACCATGATGGCACATGATGTGACCAGTATGACTCTAAGTGATTGTTTCAAGTTAAAAAGTAAATTTATGTAAAAAACACTAATCACATAAGTAAAATAGATAAAATACATTTAGATTATTTTGATACATTTGTAAAATGATACATAAGTACTATTGCACATCTAATAATCTTCCAAACCTCAATCTGACACACATTATGAGTGATACATACATCATTTATGACTCAAAGTGCATGTTTCCAATTTACAAGGATATTTTCGTACAAAACCAAAAGTGGCATGATCAAAATATAAAAACTAAATTAAATTTTTCATTATCTTGGAAAAAATATCTTTATGTCATTTGGGATGTGTAGGAATCACCCTCACCTCAATCTGATACATGATGTGACTAGTTTGACTCCATGTACATATTTTTATTGAAAATTGACATTTAATTTAGTTAAAAATAAATTTGACAAACTCAAAACTATGAAAATGCATTAGGATTTTTTTGATAATATAGTAAAAAATTCCATATGTAATTTTTTCATGTAAGAATCATCCCCACCAAAATCTGATATAAAATGTGTTTTTTATGACTCAATGTTTCTTATATCAATTTTAAAATGAAAATTTTGTTCAAAAAGTGTCACTAAATGAAAATTGAGTAAATTTTCTTAGATTTCCTTGATGATTTAGGAAAATGATTCATAAGTAATTTTTTAATTTTTTGAATAATTCAAACCTCAAACCCATACATGATGTGAGATTAATGACTCAATGTTTTTTTATCTAGATAAAATGATATTTTAGTATAAAAAAAGTGGAGTACTAAAAATAATGGAAAAAAATTCATATTATTTTTATAGTGTAGTAAAATTCTCCAAAAGACATTTTACGTGTAGAAGAATTAAATTCACCGCAATCCAATTCCCAGTGTGAATGGTATGACTCAATGTTCAACTTTTTATTTATAATTGACCTTAACATTAGTAAAAATGAGAACGTACATACTCAAAAACAATAAAATTCATTCATGGTGTCTTGATTATTTTGTAAAATAATTTATAAGTCATGTTTGACGTGTAGAAATTAAGGAAACCTCATTTATATACATGATGTTCTGGTTATGACTATATATGTATGTTATCAATATAAAATTTACATTCTAGTTCCGAAAGTGTCCCTAACTAAAAACCAATAAAACACGTTCATATTTCTTGATAATTTAGTACAATGATTCATAATTTAGTTGTGACATATGGGAATCAGTCCCATATAAAACCCACACATGATGTGACCAGTATGACTCAATGTGAATGTTTCTAGTTTAATAAAAATTATTAAAAAACCATGTGGCATACTCAAAACCAAGGAAACACATTCATATTGGTTTGATATGTTAGGAAGAAAATCCATAACTCATTAGGTACATGTTGGAATCAACTGATCCTCAATATGACACACTATGTGGCTAATATGACTCAACACGTGTCTTTTTAATATATAATTTTCATTTTAGATAAAAACATTCCTCATATCTCCAAAATCGAAAAAATTATGCTAGATTATTTTCTCATCATTCTATCTTTTATTAATTAATTAATTTCTTTATCATTTTTTTCTTATACTTAGTTTTTTTTCACAATGATAATGCATAGAAATAAATAATATATGGTGTGATGTGAAATAGTAAATCCTAACTCAATCTGATACACAATTTTCCTGGTATAACTCAATGATCAGTTTAAAATTAAAACATTCTATTTAATTTATTTCTTAATATTATTGCATAAATAATAACTATTTTCTAACATAGGTGCATTCATTTTCTCAAGCTATGGTGGTTTGTTCAGTTATTCAAGATTGTTCTTTTTCAATATTATAGTGTGTTTCATATATTTGGGTTGTCAATATTATTTTATTTAAATTCTATATTTGTATCATATTTTTATAATTTTTGAGGTTATTTTGGGTTCTCTATTTTTCTATTACATAACATTGTAGTATGCCTCATTTTTGGTGCCTTAGTGTGTTGTAACATCACAACATAAGATTCCCCTTTATTAGTAAATTCAGTAGCACTAATAAATGGAATCTTTTATCAGCACATTTAAAAGAACTAATAAAGGGGTGATTCATCATCACCATTTTAGTGCTCATAAAGGACTCGTTTATTTGTTCTTTTCTAGTGATGAAAAAAGCCTAGGGCTTTTAACTGTTTTATGGTATTCAATTATTTTTTAGCACTGATAAAGGCCCTTTATAGAGCTATTAAAGGCCTCTTTTGTAGTAGGGTAAGTTAAAATGTAATATAATTGGAATATTACCATGCTTCGTAGTCTAAAATATGTTTTCTAGGAATGGTTTTCCACGGAGGATACAAGGAATATATATCAGGAAGTAACTGAGAGGAAAATATGCATCCAAATTAGCATAACAAAATTGTTGGAATTGGTACTAAATAGTTTTTTCAGGTATGGATTAGTTGATTTAGGCCATAAATAATGGTGGTATCCATGATATAGAGAATCCAAATCTACCAAAGGGAAACATTTAGGTAGTTGAGCTTTTCATGAGATGATATCCTTTTTTATTCAGTAGATATTTAGACCTCGTGGTAGTTGAGGGATGGATTGAATCACTAAAAAGTATTTTTAATGTTGTAGACATTCCTTTTCGTCAATGAGTCAAATGAAAAAAAAGAGGGAATACCTTAGCACAAAGAGATTCGTCCTTTGAAGAAACATCAAAAAATTGGCAATGGCATGAATAAGGAATTTTTCAAGCATGGGTCGTGCAAGTTCCAAGCTGGTTGTGAATGTATACTTGCGCACCACATATGGGTTGTGCGGGTGACTTCCTCGCCCAATTTTATTTTTGCCCAATGACCGCAATGGCCTATAAATTCCCGTTGTGGGACCCCCATTTCGAGGACGGAAAAATCCAAAAGTTAGATTTAAGCTCTCGGCACCCTAGTCTCGACTTGATGTCTTCCAAACAATTCTAAGGTAATTCTATACCTTGAATGGAAGATCTAAAGAGGGGGAATAAGGCCTAAGTTTTATAATTCATTAACACTTGTGTGCCAAAGTGTCCAACCATTAAGGTAATATGGTCACAATTGCACGCCGCCTTCTCCCTTCAACAGAAACTATGTGCCATCCTTTTGGAAGCCTTTATATATAATACTGAGGGCTTGAGCCAAGCCTTGCCCAAGTATTACCCTATGGGTTAACTGGTGCACAAGTACACATGTGTCTCTCATGTATACTTACGCAACCAGGACCTGTGTGCCCAAATAGGACTTGCACGCCTACCTTTTTTTGGGTTCCCCTCCTGCATATTCAACTCTTTTTCGTCAAATCCACCTCTCCTCTTCAAGATTTAGCATTCAAAACCCTCTTCAAATTCATTTATGGCATGATTCCTTTGTTTTCTTCCTTATCTGAATGGAATTATGAGGAACATCTCTCAAAACCTAGTGATTTACATATCTTTATGACACTAAGGTTAGAGATTTCATACAATCAACCTCATCCTTTAAGATGAGAAGATCTTTAATCTGGGCATCCTCCTTAACATTAAGCCCCAAGTTCCCTAACATATGACTCATTTTCAGGATTAATCCCAAGTCAGAAGATTCATTAACCTGGGCATCCTCCTACGGATTAAGCCCCAAGTTCCCTTACCTGGGCCTCCTTTTCAGGAGTAAGCCCCAGTCACAAGATCTTTAATCTGTGCATCCTCCTTAGGATTAAACCCCGTGTTCCCTAACCTGGGCCTCCTTTTCTAGAGTAATCCCCAGTCACAGAATCTTTAATTTGGGCATCCTCCTTAGGATTAAGCCACAAGTTCCCCAACCTGGGCATCATTTTTGGGAGTAATCCCCGGTTACAAGATTCTTTAACCTGGACATCCTTTTTAAGAGGATGCTCCAAGTTCCCTAATTTTGGAATCCTCCTTTGGAGTAACCCCCAATCATAATTTTCCTTAACATGGGCCTCCTTATTAGGAGTAAGCCTTAGTTCTCAAGTCCCCTTAACCTGGGATTCCTTCTTAGGAGTAACTCCCATGTAACAAATGTCCTTAAACTTTGGGCCTCCTTTTCACAAGCAAGTCCTAATCCTAATTTCGTTTGATTTGGGCTTCCTTCTCTGGAATAAAACCCAATCATAAGTCCCTTTTAATCTGGGCATCCTCCTTAGGAGTAAACCCCATGTTAGAGTATCCAAATCTCCATAAAGCACATATACCTTTATAGACCCTTATTCCCAAGCTTCTTCTCTAAAGTAAGTCCCTATCTTTATCTATTTGGGAAATCATACATACGTAAGCCCCATATCATTCTTTGTGACCGCATATTTCATGGAGAACATCATCAGGATTACTGATACCTCTTATTTCTCACACCATGAATGAATCACGTGAGATTAGAGAGTAAATGTAACCACGACACATCTCTTTGGGAAGTTGATCATACATAAGCCCCACAATTATAAATCAAATTACCTGGGCTTTGATCTATTCCTTAAATGTAAAGTATGTAGGAATCCTTTATAAAGGATCAATCCAATCAATCATTAATTTTCACCTGTTCGATATGACGTTAAACTATATCTTAATTCCCAATCTACGTGGGTTTTTATTCCTATTTAACAAGGATACGTAGGTAGCCCATCTGCGGGTATAATCCCAAATCTGAAATAATCCTTGTCCTTCTGAACGACAATAAACTTAAAGTTCCCTACTGAGTGGATTTAAAACCAGTATAGTTATCTTATGAACCAATAGATTTCTATATAATGTGTTGAAGGATACCATTAAATTAGAATCTCTAATAAATAAAGACAATTCTCTATCGACGAAGAACTTCAAATACATAAAAAATCTTCTCTAAATCCCATATATATAAATCATTGATTGCAAGATTTAAAGGATGAACTCATTTTCATTCTTGGTAAATTAATAAGGATTCACTAATATAACTCAAATCTATAAATATAGTCTCAGTGTAAGCAATAATTCCCCCCAAAAATGTGTGATGAGTCCGACCTCCCATCCTCTCAACCAATAAAAATTCTTAAGCCTCGTACATACACAACTAATGAGAACCTACCTTTGGAATGTAGGTCCAAATAGATATAGAATCATTGGATGTTTCCGATTCTATGAATTAACACATTTGAAACCGATTAGAATGTTTGAACCTTAAACAAAAAAGGTCATCCCCATTTCCAGAAGAAACAAAAATGGTGAACCCGACATGAAACCTTAACCACATTAAATGATGTTTTACTTATTTCATAGGCCCTTATTTAATTCAATATGGGGGACAAAAAAGCAATCAATAACATATGTTCTCATCCAAAAGATATAGTGGTCGAACATATCTTGATTTTGACGGTTATATCAAACAGACACTCATTTCCGAGATCTCTCTGCATTATAGAAAAGGCTTTACTAAAGTTCACACCTGTGAATGAACTAATACTACTACTCCTACTGGATCCTCATCTGCTCTGAGGAAGACATCACCTACTCTGCGTCTTCAACACTGGGTATCAATTTCACTTATTAAGGAATATAGTCATCATAGTACCATTCTGACTCTGGAGGCCACTCGCCAAGCCCACCAAGTTAATATTTCACCATGGCTGTCCAGATAGTGAGAACTGGTGATCAAGAAATAGGTGGTTCCGACCAATGTAACAAACCATTTCGGGTCGTTATCTTCAGAATGAAATCACCAGTCTCTCCCAAATTATAGGGAGGTGAATGAAGAGGTCACCCAAATACATAATTCAAGGAGACATGACTCTTTCCTAAGGGATCCATCAGCAATCACCGCCAGACTCGTGCGGCAGTGTGCCCTCAACATGATTAGGGTATCACCTTTAGAGGTTCGGCTTAGGTTCCTCAGACCCTAGCATGCAAGACGAACTGCTTGAGGTGAAATCTAGTCAACAGGGATCAATTTCTTACTTCTTCCCCCTCCATAGAAGTCCGTCAAGAAAACCTGATGGCATGAAACGAGTGGGCACATACACTTGTTCGTTCTAATCCCGTTGTCCAACAGAATCGTCTGGAATAAACCCACCAATCCCATCAGGAAATTCTAACGTAGTATTACAGGCACGCATATACACCTGTTTATAACTCATCATCTAGGTAGTAGGCTCATCTGACTGCACTCAAACAATATCTCCAATCTAATATGGTGGTAACTGATAAGTAGGGACATACACCTGTTTACAATCAACAATTCTTTCAGCAGTCTCGCCTTCCAGAATTGAAGGAAATTTGTCAAACATACATGACGAAGAATACCTAGAAGGCACATACACCTTTCAATGTTAATCAAGCCTTCTAATAGTCTTGTTTGGTAGCACCTGGAGAAGTCAATCGGAATGCTCTGACGACAAATTTGGAGTAGACTCCACTCTCTACCCCTATGCATGAGTACTGTCATAATTCATTGACAGGAAAAGGAGGACAGGAGAAGGTACTTACACATACTCTAGAAATGGAATGGATGTATATTCCTATTCCGATAGCTGAATTCACCAATCACATTCTAACAATGGTTAAAGAGCTGAAGAAAATCCCTACCCATATTTTGGATTCTTGTCAAAATATTATAACAACTTCAGCAGCATCAGAGGGAAAGAAACATAAATCTATCCCTACTAGTGGAGTGACACATTTACATGTCACTCCGAGACAGATACAGACCTTTGTTCCATTCCACGATGGTCATGGAGCATACTCCCACATGTCATATGGACAATCAAATCAGGCACATACACCTGATCTGATTGGAGATAATCAGCCTAACCTGACCATTTCTTCTGAGAAGGCACATACACCTACCTATAATAATCTCTTTTTCCAACAAGTGGTTTCTAAAGTGAGTAAGAAGGCATCTAAGATAAATACCTGTCTAGAACAATTAAGAAATAAAGATCCAATATGTAATAAGGCCTTGCTCGATGCTAGAGTTCTTGATGCACTGAGATAATTATCTATTACAACACAAATTCTACACTCTCATTTCCCAATAGTGGGAACAATAATTCTGAAGGTCTTCAACAAACACTTCCTCATGAATTCTTGCTTCATGACAATTTGGTCGATCTCAAAGTACCATCTTCATATTTCTGATGCTTTAGAGTTAGCAGGTGAAATACTTTCTCAACCAGAAGATATCCCAGGGTGTAGGTCATTCTCTGAACCACCACTGTGTCATTCATCTTCTAGTTTAATAAATGAATTCTCTACAAATCTTGTTGAATATGATTAAGCAACAAAGAAGCACCAACTATGTTATAATCAGGTAGTAGAATCTTCATCAAATGATAAGGAGGAAGTGTTGAATATGAGAAAACAACTGGAGAAAGGTGAAGTACGAGTCATGTTTTGGCCTTTGGCTGACTCTCAGTATGATATTCCAGAGATGTTGATGGAAGATTGTATTCACGATATTCATCTCAACATGTGGAAAACACTTTGTTAAATAAAAAAGAAAATATTATCTTATGATGAATATGAAAATCATGTCAAGATAATAGAAGGGTTACAATTCCAAATTGATTTGGATTCTCTCTCAGTTTCCCGATATCCAAAGGTTGAAAAGAAGTGGAGAGGCCTTTAGTATTCATGCCCTCGTGCACTGAAAAGATTCCACCAGTTAATTTCCAATGCCGCATCTAGAATTCATATCAGGATATGGGGAGTTCATAGAGCACTAAATTTCATTGTACTCTCCAGTAAAAAGTCCCACCAAAGGTGGTTTTATGCAATGTTATTTCCCAAAATTGGCCTCATCTAGCTGGTTTTGTGCACAATCAATGGTTTTCCCAAGAACATGCCTCAAATAGTTCTTATCAAAGTCAGACATAAAGAGAACTAGTTGTCAAATTACTCATGCATCAGGAAAATGATAATATCGAAAAGGATCCTCATTTAGAGTGTGCACATCATTAGGTGACAGAAGTGTCAGAAATCATCCAACAGTCATTTGAACCAGGTGATTTGAGTGGATGTAGGTTAATTCATCCAGCAAATTTTCGGATCAAAGTCCGTAATATCAAGAGAGATTTTAAGAAAGTCTCAGATGTAGTAGCTCAAGAACCACCCTAGCTTGCCAGACTAGGGACTCTTTTAGATCAATCTTCGGAATCAACAAATATGATTCAAGGAGTTGAGCAGGAACAGTAGAAACAGCCCCAGACCACCGGACTGGGATCTTTTTCAAATCCTCAATCTCTTCCTCAGCAAAAGTCAGTCTTCTCTCGATTAGGGAAGAAGCCACAAGAGGAATGTAGAGCCAAATTATCAGGATATTCCTTCCAAATTACAGTTCATTAGGATGTTCCTGAGGGGTCAACTCAACAAAAGGAAATGTCTCATCAAAGACATGGAAAAAGAAAATATCACAGAAATACCGATAGAAGGGATACAATGTGTTATGCATCAATAAATGTCATAAATTCTATTGTTGCTGATCCTACAAAACATGAGGCTCGTTCAGAGGGAACAAATGAGGATGTTCTTGCTCGATAATTTGTACACATAGACAGAAATGAAGAAGGTGTGAGTACACGAAATCAAAGCCTTACCCAGAATCTAGGTATTCCATCAAATAACCAACTTCCCCCTCTCCGAAAGGCGTCCAACAATGGGAAAAGAAAAAATCAGGTTATATTCCACCCTTCCTCTGGGGAAGGCGAATATCTCTCATTAAAGAAAAGGTTTGCACAATAGGAGGAATAAATAAAGGAATTAAAAAGGTTGAATGTATAACTACGTCAAGGATGTTTTCCTCTTAAGCATGTTGGATTCATTCAGCCAAGGGAATTTGTTGCAGCTACTTAGATGGATCAAGAATAAACTCCTTTACCAGTACACCCTCACAGGTCTAATCCTACAGGTCATGTGTAACAAAAATTGGTTGTGCTACCATCAGTTGCAGTACCAGCCACCACACCTGTCCAAGTTCTAGTTATTTCACCTGCTCAGGTCCATGCTCAAACAGATGTTTCTCAAAATTTAACGACTACCATTGAGTCATTAACAGCTAAGTTGGAAGCTATCTAGGGAAAATGTGCACATGTTCAAGAAGGGAAGAGATCTTACCCTAAATGGGTGGATGCAATTCCTCTCCCATAAAATTTTTCAAGTACCAGTTTCCCAATATTTAATGGTTCGGGATATCCAGAACAACACTTAACACATTTTGATTCTCGTTGCGATCTTATGATGGGAACTCCTCAGCAACAAGAAGTACTTAAGCTCATGTGTTTTGTATATTCATTACAAGGGCCTACTTTTGTTTGGTATACAAGCATGCAATCCAGGTTAATTACTGGGTGGGAAGATCTCCGTCAACGATTCCTTCTTCAATTCAGCTGAACTTTTCCAAAGACGATAGTTTATGATCTTACAAATTGTTTACAAATGGAAAATTAAATAGTTTCGTATTTCATTGCTACTGTATGGGATTAACATATTCCTTAAGCATAGAACTCCCTAAGGAAGATTTGTTTCCAGTATGTGTTGAAAATTTGCATGATGAATTACGCACACCGTTGATCCCTATAAAATACACAGGAGGGTTTCAAGACCTTACTTCAATCACTCAGCATATTGAAGACTATCTTAAAAATACTAAGGATAAAACTCATGTAATTACATCAGCTCTACGAAGGAGAATGGGTAAAGCAGAGACTACTATAGTTACGCTTAAACAAGTACCTGTACCTGCTTCCACTTCAAGACCTTCATCATATCAAAGGGCTCCACCCCTTGAGAGTTAACAACAAAGGTTGTTTCATCAAGATGATCAAAGAGATCAAATATGGAAACAATTTGAGGATTTTAAGAACAAATTTTATTCTATCTAAAATGAACAAGTTCTTGGTTACTTCATTTTGGATCTGGAAAATAATTTGGTTCAGTTTACAGGGCCCAAAAGGCCGAATAAGGAAGGAGATGAAAACCTTCCCAACTATTTCCCATTCCATCAGATGTTGTGGCATCCCATTCAAGAGTGTTTTGTCTTTAAAGACATCTTGAAAAAGATGTTGGACTCGGGACAGGTAAAACTGAATGGTTCTTCAGCTCAGGTAGCAAGTGTTACTGCTACAAATCCAGAGGAAGAAAGTGAGTGGCAAGAAGTCAAAAGCAAAAATGCGCAGAAATATGATTATTGGATGTTTCATAAAAACGATCAACCAAATTAATTCCATTTTAGGAACTCAATTGAAGAAACCAATTGTGTCATATACTATGAATTGCACAGCAAAAACCACTTCATCGGAGGGAAAATCCTCAATGAAAGTGAATAATTCGAAGAAAGAGGAACAATTAGAAGAATATGAGATTGTGTCAAAGCCCAAGTTGTCCTTGACCCTAGAAGATTTTATGCCATATACTTCAAATCCACGAGCACCACCCCACCAAACTGCATGTCCTAAACTAGCTAATCACGCAGAATCTTTATCAGATGAAGGGCTGATCTTTGGTTCTGTCAATATGATTCACTTAACAGGTCCATATGCCAATCACAGTTTCAATCATGATGAACCTGAGTTCCCTGTAACAAACAGAGGAAATAGAGGGAGTTTTAGAGGTCTAGGATATAGAGAAAGAATTGGATATTCCATAAGACACTACTTCAATCCTACCCCTACTATCAGGATCACAAAGAACAAGAAAGTTATTCTACACATGGAAGATTCAGTCCTTGGACAATTATTCCGGGGGATTGGTTAGAGGTTACACATTCTTCCTCTCAGCAATTTAATAGACCTAATCATTCTAATCTACTAATGTCTGAAGTATTTCCAACTCCTACCCTAATGCAAGATGCATCTACTTCCAAAGCATCAAATTCTAAGGTACTTGTGAAACCACATCTTCCTGTTGGGAAACGCAGACCTTTGGATCATAAGAATGATGTCTTGAAACATTTGTCCCATGTACCGGAAATTTTATCAATTTTGGATTATTTGAATCTGTCAAAGGATCTTCGGGAGGCACTCATTTAGGCTTTTTCAATTCCTCAGGAATTCAAAACTGAAATTGTTGCGGCTGAAGTCTACCATGTAGAGAATAATCCTGCAGAATTCCATGTAGTGATATCTTTCAAAGATGAAGATGAAGATGATGTTGTGCTTGGACATATTAGACCTTTTTATTTATCTGATAAGGTCAATGATATATACTTCTGATGAGTTTTATTGAAAATGGTTCAGGAGTCAACATCATCCCCATTCGTACACTTCGTCGATTGGGCCACACCGAATCTGATTTATCTCCTTCTACTTTGATTTTGCAAGGATATGATAAAAATTAACAAGAACCTCCAGGAGAGATCACACTCAGAGCTTAGTTTGGAGATCTTATATCCAATACAGATTTCATGGTTGTTCATCAGGACATAGCCTTCAATATTATTCTTGGAATACCTTGGTTACATCAACATGCAGCTATCCCTTCATCATACCATAAATGTATCAAATATTGTTTCAATGGTCAAATTGGGACATTTTATGGTTATAAGGCCCCATTCAGAACATGTTAATTACAATACATTGAGGAAAAATTCTATCACATGGAGGTAAAGGATAAATCCACAACAAGAGAGTTTACCAAAGTTAATTCTCTATATGGTTTGGAAAAGATTCCAGTAAACCCATTCACACATGTGAGTACAAATAATGTGTTTCCTATCATTTATATTGACAGGATATACCCAAATCAAAATACTCTTATGGAAACATCCATAATGAAAATTACGACAATCAAGCCAGGTAGCATGGGAGAAATAGGTACTCCACCAAGCAATGATGAAAGTTCAAATGGATATGTCTTCATTTAATCTCCTAAAATATAGAAATTCTATACTTCACCAATGAGGCCAGATGAAGTTATATAAATGTCATAGTTGAACAATGATTTTGGTTTGCAATCCATCATCTCCTTTTTATTACCCAACGAAGACCCTTTATCATCAATAGGGTCTGAAATGGATGATTCTTATTCCAGATGTTAAAATTTTAACATCTCTCATGATCATGGAAATTTTGCTCCATCATCTACTATGAAAGTTAAGAAAAGAAATATCACATGATAAAGAAGAAGAGAAAGATCTCAGGGATTCTTTTCCCACATTTGAAGAGGGTATCTCCACCACTGTGGATGAACTCAGACAAATAAATATGGGTACAAAATAAGATAAACGCCCCACTTTAATTAGTGCGGACATAAATCTTGATGATCAAGAAATGTATATTTACTTTTTAATGAAATATCAAGTTATATTTTCTTGGAAGTATACCGAAATTCTAGGGCGTGATCCTGATGTTGATACTCATCGTTTGGGTTTTCCCAAAGAACATCGAGGATTTAAGCAAGCCGCAAGAAGAACACACCCAACTTATTCTTCCAAAAGTGAAGATGAAGTGGATAAGCTTATCAAAGATAACTTCGTCAGAGTAGTTAAATATCCCAAATGGTTGGATAATATTCTCCCTGTGAAAAAGAAGAATGGAAAAATTATATTTTTCATTGATTTCAGAGATCTTAATTGGCTTTGTCCAAATGATGATTTTCCAGTTCCGATTACAGAAATCTTAATCGGTGCAACGGCTGGAAATGAAGCAGATTCATTCATGGATGGATTTTTTTTGGGTATAATAAAATCCAAATGGATCCTAATGATGAAGAATATATATCCTTTAGATCCCCTCAGGTTGTGTTTTTCTATCGGGTAATGCCCTTTGGCCTGAAGAATACGGGTGCAACGTATCAGTGTGCCATGCACCGTATCATCAAACTCTTTTTAGGGAAATTTGTTGAATGTTACGTGGATGATTTTGTGGTTAAATCCAAACAAAGTTCTAATCACTTTTCTGATTTGGAAATCATATTCCACAAACATCGACAACACAATTTGAAGATGAATCCCTTGAAATGTGATTTTGGGGTAACCTTAGAAAAATTTCTCAGCTTTTTTGTACGCCATCGTGGTATCAAAGTCGATCCTGAGAAGAAAAAATCAATATTTGGTAGGTCACCTCTTCCAAATTGGAATGAATTGAGAGGAAATCAAGGACACTTGTCCTATATTTTGCGTTTCATCACCAATATGGAAGGGAACATTTTACCCTTTACCAAATAGATGAAGAAGGGAGTCACTTACCAGTGGACAGAAGAATATCAAGAAGCGTTCAATATTCTCAAGAAATAACTCTTGAGTCCACTAGTATGAATGACACCTGTTGAAGTAATACAACTTATTCATTATGTGACATTTTTAGAGTGATCATTGGGTGCCTTCCTTTCTCAAAAGAATGATTCTTGGAATGAAAATAGTCTTTAATATCTCAGACAGACTATGCTTGAAGGAAAAACCTGATATTTAAGTATTGAAAAGTTCTTCCTTGTATTAATATTTGTAGTTTAGAAATTGAGACACTACCGGCAACATCATGAGGTCAAATTGGTATCTCGCAATAACCCACTAAAATTCATCCTTATTCGTCCAATTCTTACAGGACGTCTGGCAAGGTGGGAAGTTATTTTGAAGAAATTTGATTTCCATTATGTGTCTCAAAAAGCATTAAATGGACAAGATCTGGATGATTTCCTTGATGAACACCCTTCAGTAGAAGATACATCTTTAGATATTGAACTTCCTGATGAGGATGTATTATCTATTCATAATAGTATTATATCATGGGAAATGTACTCTGATGGTGCTTCCAGAAGTCCAACAGGGAAGAAAATGGAAGATCCTAAATTCAACAATGTTGGGTTAGGAATTATACTTATTTCCTAGAAAAAGGAAGTGCTACCCTATTCTTTCTTATTGTGGGAAGGAAGTACAAATAATGAAGAAGAATATCAAGAACTCATCACAGGATTGGAGTTGGCGCTTTAGGCACAAGTGAATCACTTAAATGTGAAAAGTGATTCAAACCTGGTAATCAAACATGTCAATGGGGAGTATGCCATCAGAAAAGAAGATTTAATCCCTTGGTATGATTACTTCATATAATTGAAGGAGGAATTTCTTTAGGAACTGACATTTTCTTATGTCCCGTGATCAAAAAATTCTCAATTTGATGCACTGGATAATATATCCATAGCTCTGGAAGTTCCAAATCGGGATGAGACAATCATCAGAATTTCCCACCATCATACAATTTCACCTTATGTTCAAACAAGAACAGAGGAAATCAATGAAATTAGTCCCATTTATTTACCATATGGTTATACTATGGGATGGATGACACCTATCAGGGAATACCTTCAAAATGGAACACTCCAACCTGGTAGAGCTGGGAAAGAACAAGACTGGAGACGTGTGGTCAATTTTACACATTATCATAGCCCAGATCACCTAGAAAAAATTCTCTTCAAAATTGGCTTTGATGGAATTATTTTCAGATACATTGATGGTGAAGAGACAATGGTTTTCAGGAAAGAAGTACATACATGAGTCTGTGGTGCCCACCATTTTGGACATAGACTATTTGATCAAGTTCGAAGGCTTGGATACTTCTGGCCTACAATGATACAAGATTGTGTTGATTTCCCTAAGATGTTTCATTCTTTCCAAGTACATTCCATCTTCATTCATCAACCCCCGGAGTTTCTTCATACAGAGAAATACTCATGGACATTTTCCACATGGGGAATGGATGTAGTAGGAACCTACCCTTCGGCAACATCAAAGCAGTTTAAGTATACTCTTACTACTACTGACTTCTTTTCCAAATGGGAATAGGAAATACCTCTTAAATAAGTCAGTTTTAAAAGCATTTTTAGCTTCATCAATTCTAACATCATTACCATATTTGGTGTCCCTCATACCATATTGATGGAAAATGGCACCAAATTCTGTTTATCCAAGGTAAGGAAGTTGTATCAAGAATAAGAAATCAATTTCAACCATTACTCTCGATATCTTGTAGCATCCAATGGCCAAATAGAAGCCTTCAATAAAACTATTTCAAATATACTACAAAATATGGTGTATAAAGATAATAAATCATGGACTGATAAACGTTTTCAAGCTTTATGGGCTTATCGAACCACCACTCGCAATGATACGTAGTTAACTCCACATTCATTGGTATATAGAGCAGAAGAAGGTTTGGCCATTTATGTCCAATTACCTTCGCTTAGAGAATCCATTTGTGATTAGTCATCTATAGATGAACAATCTCAAAAGAAATTGGATAAATTGGAATGATTAGAAGAGAAAATATTGTACACCCTGCACCACATGGAAGTCCATCAGAATCCTATAACACGAGCTTTCAACAAAAAATCTCATCTTGGTTCATTCATTCAAGGAGAATTAGTATTGGTTCTTAGAACTCCAATGATACCAGGAAATAAACCTCCCAAGCTTGAGCCAAGTGGGAAAGACCTTACTCAATACAAAAGGCCTACTTCAATTGAGCTTATTCTTTAATCTCAATAGATGGAGACCTCATCACGACTCTAACCAATACCAAAATTTTGAAGAAGTATTTTGTGTAACACAAATACTCTTTCATCCAACATGACGTTAAACTATGTAATCCTTTCTATATGACATTAAACTATACATACCCTCTTTTTTCATTATTATATGACGTTAAACTATACAACCCCTCTTTTATCCCTACTGCATGACATTAAACTGCACAGTCCCACTTTTGTCCAACACGACGTTAAACTGTATTCTCTCCATCGTCCTAGCTACATGACACTAAACTATACAACACCATTACATCCAACATGACCTTAAAATAGTTCCCTATAATTTTCCTACATGACATTAAATTGTACTTCTCATTCATCTTACATGACGTTAAATTTTGAAAAAGTCCCTAGATATGTCCAACATGACGTTAAACTGTGCCAACGTCCAATATGACGTCAAACTGTACCCCCTTTTACATCCAACATGATGTTAAAATGTGTCCTTTTCATCGTCCTTTCTATGTGACATTAAAATATAAGCCCTCGTCCTTGCTATATGACACTAAACTATGAGGCATTGGTCCATACATATGACCTTAAACTATTATAGTCCTTACTGCAGGACTTTAAACAACACAGTCCCCTTTAGTTCTTACTGCATGACTTTAAACTACATAGTCCTCCATTGTCCAACATGACATTAAACTATGTCCAGTCCCTTATATGTCTTATATGACATTAAATTGTGCATCGTTAGGGTTGTTTCTACCTCTTGTTTCTCACATCGAGTATGACTCACGTGCTCTTAGAGTAAACTCCAACTATAACACCCTCTTTGGGCCACTAACCATGTGTAAGTCCTAAAAACATTTTTAGGTCGTTGTCCTCAAAAACAACTCGATCACCAATTCATTATTTAATCGATCAATGTAGACTTTGATCCTTTCCTTCTATTCTAGGTACGTAGGCAACCTTCTGAGGTTCAATCCCAAAACCAATATCATCACATCGGTTCACCTCCATCTCATATGACGTTGATTCATGAAGTCGCCCCCATAACCAATATTTTTTTACACTATTTCAACATTTTCCTTACTATATGACGTTAAACTATTCGCAATTTTTTCCTGTATGACAATAATCTTCAACATTATTTGACACCCTCACCTTAGAGGGAATCATTATTTACATTGATCTCCAATCATGTAATATTCCAAAGACCACGTCATACATGTAAATGACCAAACTTTTAATCTTGGGTCAAACCAACATTGCACTAAATTCCCCTTTCACCCTTCACTTGTACGAACCAAATTTTTACATAGGGTATTTCTAGAACTATGTTTGTCTTGATTCCCATCCTTATGGGATACGTATGAACGTTCAAGAGTCCCTCAAATCCAGCCCCAAGTCTTTGGGCCTAACCCCAAATTCCACTTTCAATCCCTTGGCTAAAAAGTCCCCCAGTGAAAGCATGAACGTGGTATGAAAACCTTGGTCTTCATTCACATCAGGTTTATAAAACACACAATGTGTATTCCTCATTAAGGTCTGAGATCGGTGACCCTAAACTAATATCTCCAACAATCTCATCCCACATGACGTTAAACTGTATTTCAAGAACTACGTATAGCTTGATTCCCATCCTTATGGGATATGTAGTGAAGTCCAGTACCTCAATTTAGGACCCATCCACAACAAGATTATGGTTAGGATTGGTCTGTATATCTCTTACATGCATTAGACAATGCCCAATTTGATGTATCGTAATCCTAAACTTAAATACTTCCAGATCTCCATAACCCTTTTTTTGACTTCTAGTCACAAAATGTCTAATAACCGAGCGTTCTTTTTCCTGACTATGTAGCACATGCCCTTAGGCGGCGTTGCATAAACAGTCTCCATAATAGACCTATCAGCCAACAGATACTATTATTTTACTATCCATCTAATGCCCTTAGGTGGCCCTACATAATTCAACCACCTAATAGGTTTTTCAAATAGTGGTAACTACATTTTTGGGAGGAAAACCTCTTTTGTACTTATTTTCCTTTATGAAAATATGTAGGGATCCACAAAAATATCCAAACTTAACATATTTTCCCCATACTCTTTTTCATGATCTGAAAGTATTCAAGTTTATGGATTATATTTCCCTTCCCTAAGTTTGGGTCAGACCTTCACAAAAGTGACATTCATCCAATTCATAGACAATATTTATTGGAAATATCCTCTCCATATTCAAGTACCTCTCTCCATACATCAGAATCAATTATTTGGAAAATTTTAATCTCCATAAACATTCACTAGCATGTTAGCAATAGAAAAGTAGAATTTCTGAGAGTTCTTTTTCCTGACTATGCAGCACGTTCCCTTAGGTGGCCTTGCATAAGTAGTCTACATAACGGACATTTCAGCAAAAGGTTGCTATTATTTGACTATGTATCCAATGCCCTTAAAGGGCCCTCCATAATTCAACCCCCTGATGGGATTGTTAAATAGTGGTAACTTCATTCTTGGGAAATACTTCTTCTAATGCCTTTTAGCCCTTTTTTCATGTCATTCTTCAGATTCAAAATTACTTAAGTCCTATTTTACATATTTTCCCTCATACATAAATATAGTAATATGTTTTCAGATAAATTATCAAGTAATTGAGTCAATTTTAATCCATTCGGTCAAAGCTATTTTGACCATAAGCATTAGCCTTTTTATGTCCGACATGCATGACATTAAATTTCCCACAAAAGGCAAGGGATCTCTGAACAAAAGTCAAGTCCCATCTCATTAAACATACATTTTTTATGATTTAGGTAATATTGAGCAATTAAAATATTCAAATTTTTTAGGGTTATTTTTATAATCCTAGAAAAAAAGTAAAACTATGCCTACTAGGCCCATTGGCTTAGGTAAAAATTTAAAGCAGGTAGAAAATTAATGAAATAACAAATGATTGAAGATGAAAGTGTTTTTCATTGATGCACAGTACTTAGAAGGACATCCACAGACTGAATTCTCTTCTATTTTTCAGGGATTAAAAGAAAATTTGAACATAAATCTTCATTTGATTTACGGCATCCCGAGCTTCATCAGAAGCCACTTGAAGTTCATGCACTCAATCAGCTTCACTCTTTTTAGCTTGATGGAGTGCTTTACTGACTTCAGTAATGGATTTCAAAACATTTGTTGGACTCCTTCTAGTGAATTGTTAAGCTGGTCATATTCCCCAGTAACAACATCTAACTGTTGCTCGAGGTGCATCTGCTGAACAACTTTCTCTTTGATCTTATGCTTCAGCTCCTTTAATTTGGCAGCATGATCAGCCTCATCTTAGGAAACCACATCCTCAAATTCACTGATATGGGTCAACATCCTTGATCTGGTTATGTCTTGATGGTACCTTTGATCTTATTCCCTCCTTAAAATGACTTTTTTCACTACGGCATGGATCTATTGATATTCAAAGCCGCCAAGTCCCAAAATGAAGAACAGGTATGATAGTCGGGGATCTTTGAAGATAGCTCTTCATGAGGAACTTTAGATATGATCTTCCATATGTTCTTTCATGCCTTGCGATGTGAAAATAGGAGTGCCTTTTGTACTTCCAGGTCAAACTCAGCATCACTATCACAGGGTGGAATATAATCCAGGATTAATGCTCTTATAGAAGTGACATGTTCTTCTTTTTCCCACTAACCCTTGTTATTTCACTTTATATTCCCGTTGGGACAGAGGTAGAGGCTTCACCTCCAGATCTAGCCACTGAAATTGATGGCCACACATAGTCAATTGAATGTTTTGGTTACATTAAAAGGATATCAAAAGTTGATTAAGTTGTCTTCCCAATTAAGTTTATCCACAAATATTATTATCTCTTACCCAACAGTAGATCAACAACATGAGAAGGCTCCTCCACGTCTTTCCTAGATTCAATAGGATTTTCAGGATAAATTTCAGGAATCTCTTCCTGGATAAGCTCCACTTGAGGTAGTGCCTCTGCAATAGTAGGGTTGTTTAAACACCCTTCAGGCATTGGAAGTCTAGCAGCTTTCTCATATAGAACCGCACATTTTTACCAATCATGGTTAGAGATGTAATAAGAAGTTATTTTAAAAGGATGAAGGATAACACTCAAATACAAAATCTTCTAAATTACATTGTAATTTAACATGATCTAAAATGTATTCAAAAGATGCGTCAGGTTTCATCAATTCAACCAAATATATCTCAGATTCCTGATTATTATCACTAGTGGGAGCATTCGATGTATCTACTTGGTGACCCTCATCTTGCAGCCTCTGACCGCAGACATTTTCTTCAGATAAAATTACGACCTTAGTTGTAGTGGACACCAAATGTTTTGGTGATGTTTTTGAACCTAACATATCACAGAATGGAAGTCAGTTGATGTTTTCATTAAACATTCTATAAAGCATTGTTAATTTACCAGAAGAAGGATCTTCTCTCCTTGTAGTAGCTGTTGGAGCAGTACTGGGAACAGACGCTGGCTCTTCTATAGGAGTAGCCAAGTCAGCATGAACTTGTGATTTTTCTCCAGCACCCTCCATCATTCTCAAAGGTGGGTCAGTCCTCTCCCTCAAAGGGGAAATTGAAGAATCCCCTACAATCCCAAGAAGTATGAGAAATCTTTTTCATGGGTTAATACTCATGACTATCTGAAGGACTTACCACTATTGATGATGTTTTTAGCTGGGGACTTATTCCTTCGATGGATTTTCTTCTTTGACTTTTTGTGAGTGATGAAATCATCATCTCTAAATACAGGAATTGGAGAATGAAGAGCTATGTCTAACTCCTCATCCATGGATTGCTGGCCTGGAGATATTTCTACCGGCTCGTGAGGAGATTCATTATCCCCAATGGTAGTACCACCAGGGCTATAATGTGGTGAAGGAACCGTAGAAGTTCCTTACATTGAAAGATACAGGATGAAGAATTTAATTTACTTGGGTAACAAAGAATTAAATGTATTCAAGATACAAATAAAATAATTATAGTGACTTACATATTTAGGAGCCACGTAATCATGCCACTCCTCATCTCTAGAAGCAGGAGTCCCCTTAGTGGTGCCATGATCTATCATTTCCTTCACCCACTTGGTGAAAGGAATGGAATCATCAGTGGCATATATGAGAATCTCCAGCTCTCTGATGTAAGCCCTCACTTCATCGGGGTTATCCTTGAAATAGATATCAGTAGAGGCCCAAAGATTCCCTATCCCAAGGATGTGTAGCCCCAAGCACAGGTCCAGCTAGGCAGTTTCAACATCACAATATAAACTCAGAAATGTCTGGAATGCCTCTGGTCGTAGATATTCAGCATATGTACCAGAAGGCTGTGAGGAGGGTCCTATAGTGTTGGACTTCAGCTTCTTCCCAGCTACTGCAATCATAGATAGAGAATAAGTAAATAAAACTTGTTGCTCTATAAAGTAATGGTGATTAAATTGCCTCAATGAAGTGACTCAATAGGAGTCAATGGAGTGGGCCTCTTGATTCTGGTAGGAGGATTATATCTGGAACATGGATTCTTTGACACATGTCATGCCTCATCATCCCCATCCTGAGAATCTGGTGAGTCATGCCTGGGTGAGGAACTCGGTGAATCATCTCCAGGTGTGAAAGAGTAACCTTCCAAATGAAGGGTTTCTTTCTCAATATTTCTCTTCTATTTCCCCACCCGATGAACCAGATGATTCATTACCTCTTCAGGGTATGATGCTACCCAGTTCTCAGCATACCATGTAGTCAAGTTACTCGCCTCTTTAACAACTGGTAGACCAAGCACTACCCCAATCTTCTCCATAGATGTCAGCAATCTTAGTTTTCGGGCAACCCTGAGATATTGCACTGACCTAACATGCACAGGAGGGGATAAATAAGTCTCCTGCAGACACATGAATTGTTGTACAAATCTTTATGGAGCATAGGCCTCACATATAACCTGTCTGTCAATCCTGGTGGCCAATACACCATATCTACAAGCCAGCATGTTTGGCCTCAATTCTAGGTCGGCTATTCCATCATCAACAAACCGCTCCGTATGTGTGTTTCCAAAAGGAAAGAAATTTAATTCCTTGAACATGCTCAGTCTCACCTTCATAACATAACAGTTGAGAGCTAATGGAGAAATTCCATAAAATTCCTACACTAATGGCCTGAAAGAACTTCCACGAAAATGTACTCCGTTCTGTACAACATATTTTCTGAAATTAATGGCGATCCATCCCCACAAAACATGGAATGGTCCCACTATTCTCAATGGAGACTTACACATAAATACATGGAGTAATCTCCTATGAATCTTTACCAAAATGGTGGTGGAAAACCCAACCATTTTCCTCTCATTCGACTTGGATGCAACAAAAAGGTCCCTGGAATGACGCCTCCCTTAGAATCCCTAACTGGAAGAAGATAAACACTAATCCACAAGGATAAGAAGCCCGCCAGATGGGTCTTTTCGGGGATTCTCTAATCCACTTCGTACCCCCACTTCTAAAATTATCTTGCTTCTAGAGTCGGCCAGAATGTGCCATAAGCACCCCTATTCTCTATTCTGGGCAGGTATTAGGACGAGTACAGGTGGGCCTCTTCTCATCCTTTTTGGTAAGAAACATATCCATCCACTCCTCTGGAAGAATATCCTTTCTAGAATGAGTTTTGGAGGTCTATGAGTTCTTGAGCTTGTAGATAATTTTCAATAATTCCTAAGCCAAAAACAGAGTCTTCTCTGAATCATTCCATGTTGCCTTGGGAGGGATGAAATCATCATATATATCACCCAAAATTGGAGCTCCCGAGGTCTTGTAGACATCCCAAAAACTGATGTGTACTTCTCTATGAGTCAGATGGAATTAATTGGTTTCTGGGCTCCAGCGGCTCATTAGTTCTGGCACAAAGTCATCATTCCTATAGATGTATGTATGTCCAGCATAGACAGCTTCATATATTGCAGCTCTCTTCAGATATTCAACAAACTCTGCACAAGTTTGTCGCACCCAATATGACCACATCCAAGTCATCTTCACACCTCTTCCAAGACATAATTCCCAACTCTTCCTCAATCCTTTGGGTTGACCCATCTAAGAATTTCAGAAATTGAAGGATAACAATGTGGTTGCAGCTCATTCTTGTGAGGATTCAGATCTGGAGCACATGGGCCATGATGCATTATAAATGCCTTCTCCACCGTTCCAATATTTACGAATGATCCTCCAACTGAGAAATTTATTGTAGAAAAATTGGTGTAAGTATGAAACCATGAATAAGGGAGATAGTTCTTTGGCTCTGGAATGTTGACATCTTGGAGATTACCATGACCATACAGAGGCAAGTAGAGGCTCTGTGGAAAAATAAGATGATACCTCTTCAATTACATGGCCAAATCTGGGAGAGTGTTGTCATAGATATTGTAATAATCCTATCCAATTATGCTCATCATGTCATCAATCCACTTGCTATCCAGCTCATTCGCCATTCCAATTCTTCTGGGAGCCATTGAGTCTGCACAAAGGATGAATAATTAACTCTTTAGTAAGTTGATTTTTCATAAAATATGTGAAGAAAAGTGAAAAATGGCTAAGGCATTAAGGCACACAAGTCCTTTATTGGCGCACAAGTCTAGTATGGTCATGCATGTTTGGGCGCACAAGTATCACTGTGCAAGTCAAGCTACCTATGCAGAAGCGTGACATAAAAAGAAGCAATGAACCACAGAAAATCAAGACACCTTCGTGATGAAATCCACTTGTACAACGAGAGTGAAATGCTTTGAGATCTGGTTTCTTTGTGTGAGAATGACACGCGTATTTATAGGCATGGCTACACCCCTGTTCACCAAAGCATGTGCGTCTCGCACATGCGTGCCGCACCTACACGCTCACAACCTGCACTCGACAGTTCCTTGGTTTTCTCCTTTACCTCAGAGTCAAATACTCCTTCCTTTCGGATCCAACTCTGAGGGGGGACTTTTTTGGACATTCCTTTCCATCATAAAGCCTAATGACTGAAAAGGGGAATACCTTAGCAAAAATAGATTCCTCCTTTGAAGAAACAACAAAAAATTGGCAAAGACATGAACAAGAACTTCTTCAAGCATGGGTCGCACAAGTTCCATGCTGGTCGCACAAGTATAATTGCATGCCACATATGGGTTGTGCAGGTGACTTGCGTGCCCAATTTTGTTTTCTCCCAAAGTCCTCAATGGACTATAAATACCCATTGTGGGCCCCCCATTTCAAGGAAGGAAATATCCAAAAGTCTTATTTAAGCTCTTGGCGCACTAGTCTCTACTTGATGTCTTCCGAACACTTATAAGGTAATTTCTTCCCTACAATGGAAGATCTAAAGAGGGGGAATAAGGCCTAAGTGTTAGAATTCATCAACACTTGTGTGCCTAAGTGTCCAACCCTTAAGGGAAAATGGTCACACTTGCGCACCACCATCTCCCTTCAATAGAACCTATGTGCCACCCTTTTGGAAGCCATTAGGGATAATACAAAGGGCTTGATCCAAGCCTCGCCGAAGTATTATCCTCTGGGTCAACCAGGGAGAAAGTACACATGTGTCATGCAAGTATACTTGAGCGACCAGGACTTGTGCCCCCAAATAGGACTTGCATGATTACCACTTTTGTGGGTGCCCCTCCGGCCTATTCAACTCTTTTTCTTCAAATCCACATCTCCTCTTCAAGATTTAGCCTTAAAAACCCTCTTCAAAGTAATTTATGGCACCATTATTTTGTTAGATTCCTTATCTGAAAGGAATTCTGTGGAATATCTCTCAAAACCTAGTGATTTACATATCTTTACGACACTAAGGTTAGAGATTTCATCCATTCAACCTCATCCTTTAAGATGAGAAGATCTTTATTCTGGGAATCCTCCTTAGGATTAAGCCCCAAGTTCCCTAACCTGGGCCTCCTTTTTAGGAGTAAGCCTCAGTCAAAATATTCTTTAATCTGTGAATCCTCTTTAGGATTAAGCCCTAAGTTCCATAACCTGGTCCTCCTTTTCAAGAGTAAGCCCGAGTCACAAGATCTTTAATCTGGGCATCCTCATTAGGATTAAGCCCTATGTTCCCTAACGTGGGCCTCCTTTTCAGGAGTAAGCCCCTGTCAAAAGATCTTTAATCTGGGAATCCTCCTTCGGATTAAGCCCCAAGTTCCCTAAAATTGGCCTCCTTTTTTAGAGTAAGCCCCTATCAAAAGATTCATTAACCTGGACGTCCTCTTTAAGAGTAAGCTCTAAGTTCCCTAAATTGGGAATCCTCCTTTGGAGTACACCCCAATCATAATTTTCCTTAACCTGTGCCTCCTTCTTTGGAGTAATCCCTAGTTCTCAATTCCCCTTAACCAGGGCTTCATTCTTAAGAGTAAGTCCCTAGTAACAAATCTCCTTAAACTTTGGGCCTCCTTTCTAGGAGTAAGTCCTAATCCTAATTTCTTTTTATTTGGGCTTCCTTCTCAGGAATAAATCCCAATCATAAGTCCCCTTTAATCTGGGTATCCTCTTTAGGTGTAAACCCCAAATTAGAGTGTCCAAATCTCCATAAAGCACATATACTTTTATGGACCCTTATTACTGGTCTTCTTCTCTGATGTAAGTCCCGATCTTTATCTATTTGGGCAATCATACATACGTAATCCCCATATCATTCCTTGTGATCTCATCTTTCATGGCACAAATCGTTAGGTTTACTAATACCTCTTGTTTCTCACACCTAACATGAATCACGTGAGCTTAGAGTGTAAAAGTAACCACGACATATCTATTTGGGATGTTAATCATACGTAAGCCCCACAATTAATAATAGAAATACATGGACTTTGATCTCTTCCTTAAAAGTAGAGTACATAGGAAGCCTTTCTAAAGGTTCAAGCCTATTAGTCATTAATTTTCATCTATCCCATATAACATTAAACTATATCATAATTCCCGAACTACGTGGGTTTTGATTCCTCTTTAACAAGGATACGTAGGTATCCCATCTATGGGTACAATCCCAACTCTGAAATAATCCATGTCCTTGTAAATGAAAATAAACATCATGTGCCCCATTGAGTGGCTTTAAAACTAGTATGTTTGTCATAATAACCAAGAGATTTATATATAATGTATTGAAGGATACCATTGAATAAGAATCTCTAATAAATGCGGATGATTATCTATCAATGAAGAACCTCAAATACATATAAAAGATTCTCTAAATCCCATATATATCAATCATTGATTGAAAGAACTAAAGTAAGAACTCATTTTCATACTTGGTAAATTAATAAGGATACATGAATGTAACTCAAATATATAAAGAGAGTCCTGGAGTAGACAATAATTCCCCCCCAAAAAGGTGTGATGCGTCCGACCTCCCATCCTCTAGACCAATTCATATTATTAAGCCTCATAAGTCCACCACTAATGAGCACCTAGCTTTTGAAAGTAGGTTCAAATGGATATAGAATCACTAGATGTTTCCGGTTCAATGAATAAACCCGTTAGAAACAGATTGGAATGTTTGAACCTTAAACAAACAAGGTCATCCATGTTTCTAGAAAAAACAAATGTCATGAGTTGCTTTGATCATAAAAAGATAATTCTTATCATATTACCTTTTAAAGGATAAGACGATGAGTGGTGTTAATGGGATAATAATTACATAGATAGGTAAGATATTGATTCCTTGGAGTGAGATTAATTTAAAAATACATTCGTTGATAAATATTTTCTTAAGGTTTTTTGACTTAGGGTGGAGAATAATTTCATGGAATTGAGATAAAGGGGGGATGATTTGGTGGCAAATATTGGGTTCTGAAATTTTGAAATGGAATATTAGATGGATGTTAATAAGTTTGGAATGGCTAGATTAAATTCAATCAAGCTATTAAAATGGAAATGTACAATGAAATGAAAAGGAGATGAAAAGGATCTGACGATTTACAAAGAATTAACAATAAAACCTCCCTTTACACATAGCATGTTCATTATAAAAGTATTTTATCTACATAGTTCCTCCTCATAGATACCCAAAAAATTAAAATTCATTTGTGGGGAGTGGCATGAATTTTCATCTCGGTGAAAATGAAAAATAGTTTTTAGGGCCCCCAAATAAAATTGTTTCTTCACAATGTGTGATGAAGCCCTTTATCGTTTCTTCAATCCAAAATACATTCTATGAACTGGTCAAGTGGTTATATCTATAACCATATAAAAATCCTAGACATGGACTGATGGGGGAAGAATAATTCACGTGAAATAGATATAGTATGTGATAGACAACTTGAAATAGAGAGAGGAAACCTGAGAAAGTGATTTTAGTTGGTAATAATTTTCAATATATCAAAATGTAAAAGATGACATATGAATTCGTCCTTATATAATAAATAGTGTCCAACATACAAAAGGGTCTTTTTTTTACCATCCATTCAAATCCCAAATCCCTTTGCGGAACCCCATTCAACAAAAGTTTTGCATAAGATAAATTTGTGGTCCACCATCCCTTTTGTGCAGCGTTCAGTGTTATCTTAGATCCTACACAAACTATTAAAACCACCCTCTCCATTAACCAATCCAGAAATGTTCTAAGAGCCAAATGGGACCTTTTTTAAACTACCAATCCAATACCTCTTCCAAAGCCTCCAAATATATATAGCCAAAATAATAAGGCACACCAGTGTTCCTTATTGATCATAAGTTTTTATGGTAAATGAGTTCATACTATCAAACCAACAAAAAGGAGAATACTCAAAATGTTATCTATCATACTTTCATGTGGTAATAAGTTTTACAGCCTTAGGTTTAGTGATCTGTGACTCTTCGGGCTGTGAAACTATATGAGATGGTTGTAGGCCCATCCTCATCCTATATTATATCTATATAAAGGTTATGAAGGGGTATTTTATAGAGGAATACCTCTTGGATTAATCCCATAACCTTCCTTCTTGGGTCACGTACATATAGGTGCATATATCCCTATCATAATTATGAAAACAAGAGAAGAAATGGTAACTATAGACCTTTTCTATCCAATATCATTGGGATGGTTACCAATACCAAATAAGTGATGGGAACATCATCCTTATTTCTCTCCCCCATGGCACTAACATCATCCACTGAATTAAAAAGTTGATTTTGCAGTTTATTATATCCTCTTCATCCTCTTGTTTCTCGCACTGGGCATGACTAATGTGGGCGTAGAGGTTAGCGGTTATCATGACATTTTCATGATCAAACACCTATCTCCAGAGGAGATTCCCTTTATGAATCTTCCCATCACCGTCTTATGGGCCACATATTGGGTGTAAGCCCCAACCAAGTTATTACCACCTCAATTGGATATATTCCCTGTTAAAAAAATACATTATTCCTCCTCTAAATGTGTAAGAATTGACCCAAATGAACTAGTTGTGATTTTATTTCAGAACAAATGGGTAACATAGGAAGCATCTGTGAGGTCCAAACCTGACACCCCATATTCACCCTAATGTTCTATTGGTTATATCCCCATTTGGGTCATATCAAACTCAAAGGGTCATATTCATTATTGGTATGCAAAAACATTATCCTTATTGGATTACACTACCAAAAACATCATTCCCCTGCCAAGAGGACACATCACTTATGGGTCTTTTGGGATGAGTTGTTATATGACCTAAATTGGGCATTGAATAAACTAACTTTTCCTACATTTTTTTTCTTTTTGATGTTAAACCGCATGGTTTGGTCCTCATAATATGATCATAAATGTTATAATGCGACTTATTATGTTGAACTAAAATTTGTGGGTTCTGATTCCTTTGAAAATGATATCATGAAGCTTTTCTCATGGTTCTAAGCCATGAATCAAAACAAATTATATCTTCCAAGATGATGTTAAATTCTCGATCACCCAATTTGGTTTCATAAAAACAACATCATGATATTAAAAGATATAATAATATATAGTATGTTTATAAAAGGGTTCCATCGATGGGTAACCTCTAATACATATATAGTACTTCATTAATAAAGAACATAATATATGTATATATGTATGATTATAAAATCATCACATGATAAATAATTTATTTTCCACACAAGAGTGACCTATATAATATTTGGGATTTAATGAAGGATTCATGAATACGTCTTAAATCCATTATAGAGATATAGAGAAAGAAATAGTTACCCCAAAAAGGGTATGATGAACCCAACCTACCACCACCATAGACAATTTTTATTCCAAAGGACTTATTGAATAAATCCATGTAGATGTCTTACTTTGGAAATCAGGTCAGCATCAACTTGAAAGGAGAATGGGAATGAAGCGTGATGGAAACAAAAAAATACAGTGAACCCGATGTGAATGTTTTTTCTCACCATAAAATATCAAACCATTTTTTAATACCAAAAAAAAAGAAAAATAGTGAACCCCACATTAATCCTTAACCAAAATTTGACTTCCCCCCCCACATGTCTGTCTCTTTATGCACAAAATAAAAGAGGTACAAAAACATGGATCCAAAACAATTATGCATGTGTTTGTTTATTGATGTGATACATTGATGGGGTATAGTTGTGTTTTTCATATGTATAAATTAATTTTTTCAATAAATACTTCTATCCGATTATAATGATGTCCTTTCAACTAATCAAAAAAATTTCATTTACATTTAGGTCCTCATCCAATTAGTGGAAACCATCACCAACCTAGAATCTTAAACACCGGGTTACAAACATGCTCATTCATGGGTACTACCAAAATGGTTACAGTACAACCCTAGAGGTAGCTCAGAAATACCTCTATTTCTTGAAGACCCACCAATCATCCACTCAATGATGTCTGGTGTTATAGAAGAAAATAACTCCAGTTGTCATGTCAAATCATTTCAAGTGCTTATCCATAGAACGATGCAACAAATTTTTAACTTATCATAGGGAGGCTAGTCAAGAGGTCGTAGATGGACTCATATAGAAAACAAAATGGTCTCTCTAAAGGGAACCTACCAGAATACACCTCCACTAATGCCTCACTACAACAATCCTTCAACCTGATGGGGGTGCCGCTGTGAGGAGTTTGACCACACATAGTCATGCAAACATAAGAAGATCCACTGAGGGTAGAGAATAGTTTTCAAAATGAAGGAATCTACCTTTTTTCCCTCCAATAAAGCCCACCAATCAAATCCAGTGGAAAACTATTTGCATGATTAGACACCTGAAAGCATCCTTCAAGCCTGCCAAACACAGTATGGTGGAACCCAGAGAAACTAGTCTGCATATCCTAGATACCAACCAAGGGTATAATCATATATATTCCTCCACACCTAATTATTTTCGAAATAACCCAATAATAAGTGAAGGATAATAGAATAAATATATCTCTTCTACATCTTTAGAATGGGATTATATTCATGTTACATATGCTGAATTCATTTCTTATATCCTAGAAATGACGGGGGATATGATTCTATTCTTATCTAAATCTACATGTTTTTTCTGAATATAATGATAACATCAGTGGTGAATAGGAGTTAGGAACACAAACCCAACTAGTCATTTTAAGATACCCCACAAAATAATTTAAAATTCACAATAGAGTAGATTCATATTCCTACTCTTATCTTCATGGTTTGTGTCCATCCCATGATAAATGGACTACCTGGTCAAGCCCATTTTCCTATTCTGATTAACTGTCATTCATCGACTCTATCAGCCACTCCTTGGTATGAATAAATCCTTACCAAAATTCTAGAAATCTATCATAAAATTATAGAAAAAATATAGTAACTAATCATACATGTTTCAATATATGAAATTCATCACCCACAGTAGACCACACAAGTCTCATAGTGAAAAAAATCTAAAAATTATCCTAAACAAAGAGTGTTGGGAAATAATGAACTGGTCAATGACCCTACTTTTTTGCATGTTGGTGTTCTTGAATCCCTTATACATCAATATACAGTGGATTACGAAAATACTTCACTATTAAAAAATTATGAATATAGAAGATGAAATTGCAAAGTTCATACACATAAGTTGGATGCCATCTATTCTAGAGGTCCTCCCCGGACACATGACTAGGAATGATTACTTCATGATCATAATTTAATTGATATATAGAGCCCATATCATGATTTTATTAATCTATCCCACCATGTGAACAGAATATAAACTGTTTGAAGTTCATCCATAAGATGCTACCTTTACTAAAGATCCTACCTAGGGTATATGATACATACTTTTTCAATGTAGTATGATTTCACGTCATGATGTTAGTACTCCCCATGATAGAATTCAATGTGAAGGTCCTCCAAGAAACAACATTTCATTTATGATATAAGTTCATCCCCTTGAAAATTCAACACTAAAAAATCCATCCAAAAAAAATTTCATTGGTAAATGTGGTCAGTCATGTCTGATGCATCATCATTTAAAAGTGATATTTTTTTAGACTACAGGATTACCTAAGGATATAATTGTTCTCTAAACCATCAATGAGTTTTTTTACTTATAATAAAATAGAGTAAATCCATACAAACCCTATTTACTATAATAAATCAGTTGGGAAACATCCAATTTCTTCATATATAGTGGAGGAAAATCTCAAAAAAGATAAAAATGAAATATTTATCGTTAGTGTAAAATATTTAATGGATAATACACTAATAATTTTTTGGCCTTTATGCACCCCCTAATTCGATGTTCTAGAGGTGTTTTAGATGATTTTGTACATGATATTAACTTAAAGATATGGACTAAATTTAGAAAATTTTATAACGTACTACCTTATGATGAATACCCAAATCACATCAATATAATAGAAGAGAAGAACCACCTAATCGACTTTCAGTCCCACTTTGATACATGAAACGTGTAACTAGAAATGTAGAAAAGATACATTTAATATGAATGTCTTGACATGTTAAAAGGACAATGACAATTAATTTCTAATTCCCCATCCAGTGTCTATATCAAAGGATATGGATCGCATTAGGTGTTTCATTTAACCTCGCTCTATGATCATCAAATCCCACCAAAAGGTAACATTATGTATTTTTATTTCCCTAACTACTAATTAAGAAATATCCTCATCTCACCAAATAAGATAGTATTATCATTAACCAGACCATAATATCTCTCAAATACATTATAATAGAAAAGTGTGATCCATAAGAAAAATCATACATCATGCATCAATAAAATATCAATCATGCGTCCGACCAATAGAAATTCAATCATCCATAATAAAAATGTCACAAATGTGTTCAGAAACATGTGTCTAATGTTTTGTCCATGTAATTCACAAAATATATATTGGTATAAATCATTATAATATCATAAGACTAATTGAATAAATTTTAGTTGGGGTAGTATAGGAGAAACCCCATCCCATCGGTTTGGGTTCATTTTTACCACAACATTCGAGACCAACAAACCATTCTTGAAACAATGTAAAAGTGGAACATGATAACCCTAATCCCATAGGGATGGGGTCATTTTTACCTCAACCTAAGTGAAAGACCATAATTTATCAGTTTGGATATATAGAAAAATATGAATCATCCTAGTTTATAATGTCCCATGGAATAGCTTCTTCTTCATGTAAATGGACAAAAAATTATCTAACAGTTCCATTCAGGTTACCCTTCACTATATTTAATTGAAGGGATCCATGAAATATAGCATGATCTCAACTAATAGTCATAGATAATAACAGAATATTAGGTGAAAAAACATCTAGGAATAATAGCTCTTATTGTAGACTCTCCTTGAGCAACTGTCTCTCCCACTATTTCGGCACAGATGAAATTCTCACAATGTTGATCGCATTATTAAATTTCATCAGAGATTCTAATAATACAGAGGAACATCTGGATTATGAGAGAGAAAAATTGGATTATATATTCATTAAAAATATTTTCCATATTGAAGGACCTGAAGAAGTTGTGCATACCATAAATCATAGGATTTTCTAGAATTTGGGAATTTTTCTGAGTTCTCCAGTACCTCCTAGGTGGTAATTACCAAAAATATTTTTAAGGATAAAGATAAATCCAACATATTACCATAGGGTGTATATCCCCTCACAATCATGGAGTGGATGACTCAATATGAGACAGAATTAAGAGAATTGAAAAGGATTAATGTCAATCTACTCAGGGATCATATTACTAATTGTTATGTTCTTTCAAAAGAAATTCATTTCACTCCTCCATCTGATTTCCATTGGAAACAATAGATCATTATAGCTAAGAAAATATATTAACAATGTTTTCTGAATACTATAGTAGGAAAATGAATCTATTTGGATATAAAGATATCTGGGAACAATAATTTCCCTCTGATGGATAGAAAATAATTCCAATGATAGTAAAATTACAACATTAAAGATAAAGAACATGTATAAGTGGGACCTACATATATAGTTTATCCTATTATGCCCCTTACTATAGCTGCCTCTAAGCTATCCATTCCCATGGGACATTTAACAATACTGAATCATTGACAGCCTGTGAATAAGTTATATTGGGGTAACAAGACCCAATGAAGCAGAAAAGAAAAGATCACCTCAAGTGGGCTTATGTGACTGTTCCCCTGACTAATTGTGAAAATCCAACATTTCAAATACTATTTGGTCCAAGGGATTTGAAATAGAATATGATGCATTATTTATCTTAGTGTGGCCCAAATATGGGATCGTTGTTGTAAAAATAATCCACCAAACTCCAGTGTTTCGTACAAACCTTACAAGGAGTAGCCTTGGTTTTTACACAATTTTATTTATAGGGTTAATCAAATAATGGAATTATCTTTTCTATTAATTTATTTTCTATTTCATCTCATCACTATTAAATAAAATGGTCTTGTACATATCAAACTGAATATAGTGACGAAATAATAGATGCCTAAAAATCATTTCTTGGTGGAAGGTGATAAATTACTCCAAAAATTTGAAATTTCCATATGAATATTTGTTTGGTATCTATATAGAAAATTTACATTATTAAATTGTGAAAAATAATCATTTTAGTAAAATACACTGGTGGGTTTGATACGTTGATATTGTTTCATGATATATTTTAATAGTCCATCTTATGAAGCAAATCCAAATATACACCATTATGGATAGCCCATTGAAATAGAATGATAAAATCAGAAACTAAAACCATCACAATAAAACTATCACTAATAATGAATCTTACTCTGAATCATCAACATATCATGATGAACCCCTACATTGTTTCTATCAGTATCAAAAAAACTCACTGGGATGAATGAAGAGAGACAAAATGTACCCAGTTTAATGTCTAAAGAAGTTGAACCTACACCTTTTGAGATGACAAGGTTCCTGGATATTTCGTAGTATCCTTGAAAAATAACTTTCTAACTCTTCCAAGGCCCAGATGACAAGGTACAATCATTTTTTACATTACCTTCATTATTTCCTCTTTCACCAAATATTCGGGGAAACCAATTGGGGCTGATTTTCTTTCAAGTATATAATGAAAAAGATGGTTGATTCTGGATAGTTGAAACTAGTTAAATAATTGGAAAAGAAACATCATTCTTTTCCATCACGTTGGAAAAAGAAATTCAACGGAAGGATGTAACTAAAATGAATTCATGAAATTTCAATTATTCATTGACTAAAAAGATGATAAACTAAATGCATGTTATAATTATAACGACCCATACTTTACATACATTGTTAGTAGTTCAAAATTGAATTACACTTATTACAAAATATAACAAAACCATGAAAGGACCGTATAGGAATAGTGTCTTTAGAAACTGGGAAACATAAACAACAGGTTCACAATGTGTCTACACTGTCTCCCATCTATTTCATCATATCTATAGTCCCTTTGGGCATATCTTACTTAATAAACTTCTTCCTGACCAGGGGAAAGAAAACATGCTAATGGGTGAGCTCAAATGCACAGTAAGGGTAAACAAAAGAAATATCAATCACATCATATTCATAAGAACATAACATTTCGGAAATCATACCCTACAAAAGAGATCATAATTTCATAAAATGGGATAAATCATTGTAGTGAAATGTAATCACAATAATCATAACATAAAATATGAAACTTTTTTGCATACACACATAATCATATAGAATCATTTCTTAGTAGTCAAGACTCATTTCCAAGACTATCTTAGTGGGAAAAGTTTATTTCTGAACCAAGTTCATTCCACGTTTCAGTCCTGTTTCACTGAACCGGTTTAACCTGCCGTTCTAGCCATGTCTATATCAATAGATATAAAATCTTTACCCAATTCATTTGAGGGAGATATAGGTCCCACCCATCTCATAATGATACCATTCTTATGTGTTCCACAAAATCATAAAATCATACATCGTTGCATAACCCATATAATAAAAATGGGATTATTAAACATCGTGACTTCAAAAAAAATTCATATAAGATAAAGGAATTCGTAAAAATAATTCCATCACAACATAATAAAATCAATGTAATAATAGGGATATAAACAAAAACCTATATTGTCTCAGATGGAAATTTTTTTTCATAAAACAATTGAACTCCATTCTTGAGGAAAATATCTTTCTACTTCAAAAACAATTTTCCTTTCTTAACATGTCATAAAATTCTAAACTAAAAGAATTTGATTAAAAATAACATGAAAACATGTAAAGGAAGTTTCTTGGAAATAATTTTTTAAAAATCCATTCATGCCGTATAAGTTAAAAAAACATTCTTCTCATACTTTTGTCGGAAAAGTCAAAAAGTACCTCGTATGAAAAGCGACAAAATATTCCTTTCATATCTTTTACTAAACACTCAATGAAGGGTAAAATTGGATTTAAACAATTTTAGGTGGATGGAAATAATATTACATATTGAGGAAACATGGATGTGGATGATAAAATACAACCCATTAAATTCCCAAGTATAAACAATCTCGGATAAAAATGAGATTGTGATATTTCCCTTACCTTAGGTCCGATTTGCTTCGTAAGTGTCCGAACCTCCTATATAATGATATAAATAATGTCATTGACTTATTCCAGAATCATACTCATTGTTATGATATCATATATGGTCATATTCTTAGCTTATTATTAGTAATATTTTATTGCTACTTGTTATTCGGGTGTTTATTACTTTTTGTTCTTATGCGTGTTTTGTCGAATAAATTCTTATTATTCGTTTTAGGTTATACATACCTCATTTCCAGAATTTTATTAGTGTAATATGTATCGTATTTATTAACTCAATTCATTTATGTAATCATTATGCAATGAAAATCATGTAGAACGAGTTGCATCACATCGTGGAGACGGTATTCCGTACGTACGCACGAGCGATGATATCATTCCCATGATCGTGGAATTGTATTGGAGTGTATGTATACTATTTCAGAATCAATATAACTTTACAATAATCATATATATTCATTCTTTAAACCATTATACCCATCCATGTAATGTGGTGGTGGAAAATAGATTATACCACGGCATGGAGACGGTATTCCGTACGTACGCACGCTCGGTGATTTCGTTTTCCGTAGGATGGATAGATGGTGAAATAGGGTTGTTTCATACTTATAATAACATATCAGTATATGAGTGATATGGATGTTATTAATTCATTATGAAACAACTAAAGAAGAATAAGTTGAACAAGAAATAATGTTGAATGAATCAGTAATGGACATTACCTCTTCTTTGAAGGGCTTCTTTGAGACCTCCTCTTAAGGCACTAGAATTGGTCTTTGAAGAAGACCAGGACCTCTAGGATGTTTCTAGGGAAGTGGAGAAGTGAAATTGGTAGGGGTTGGCCGAGATTGAAGGCTCAAAGTGGTGTGAGAAATAGAGGGAGGAGGTTCCCTTTTATAAGGGAGGAGAGGGGCACCTTTGGAAAAACTAAACATATTATTTTATTATAAAGACATATTCGGTTTTAAATAGCTCCAAATTGATTTATTTAGAAGATAAGGTGGGTATGGGTCGAAATCCTCTCATACAATAGAATTTGAAAAAGTTTAGTTTACTATTTGAACCTTATCATTTAGATTTAACTTTAAGATAGATAATTTTACTTTTAACGTGTATTTTTGTGTTCTTACACTATAAGGTTAATAAACCTATTATAACAAGCCACACGAACCCCAAGTTGTTTATTATTAATATATATAAACTTATCTAAGTCATTTGGCCGAACTTTAGATTTTTAGGAATAAAATAACAATTAATAATATAATATTTGTTTTAAAAACTATTTCATGTCAATTTTGACACTATTTAGTAATTGATTTTTTGTGAAAATCATAACAGAATGATTATCTCTAAAAAAGTTAATTAAATCAATACTAACATACCATATTAACCTAGAAAATTAGTGTAATTCATAAAAAGTCTCAAATTACATTTATTTTGGTATTTATAACATCAATTATGTCAATATTTCATTAATAAGATAATTACTGCATCATATTTGTGTCATAAATAACATAAATTATTTAATGTCTAAAAATTAAAAATAAAATAAGATTATTTAGGAAATCATTTTAGATTTCTAATGAATATTTATAGTCGAATATATCTTATGTACAACCCTATATTAAAAATTATTTACTTATTAAACTTTGAATTTAACTATTTTAACCTTCTTTAAGTAAATTAATAATAAATGTCCTAATCTAATCCAAGTGGGCCTAAATGGTCATATATTATTCATAAGGTTGCTTTTGGTCAAATTAAATTTATCCAATATAATTAGGACATGTGTTAAGGTAATAATAATATCATTTTTACCCTTAATTACCATATATACTTTTAACCGTGGTAAATAAAAGTAAAAAGTTACTATTCACAAAAAAAATTATTTTCCTCACATTGAACCACATTTTACTTACTGAAATCAACCATTTCTCTCAGATTTTTGAAATTCTACTCACAGAAGCGGTAAAATTATGTTTTATGTAAATTTGAAAATTCTCCTAGGAGGTGGGTAAAAGACGGTGAAAAGTTCAATAAAAATTTTATATATCTAAAATTATTATAAAATTATTCTAATGAATTAAATTGAACTTATATAGGTATTATGTATCAATTTTGACCTAAAATAAATTTTAACAAAAAGTTAGTTCTTAAATAGTAACCCAGTGTTTTCCGTATTCATCAAAAATTGAATGTTTCCAGAAAAATACCAAAATTTCACCCTAGGCTAATTTCGATATTATGAATCCAAAAATGAATTCCATTTTAAAATTTAAAAAATTTCAAAAAGTGGTTTTTACTATTCATAACGGCTATTTTAATAATATTTTAACATCATATCGTTGTTTAGTGAAACTCGGTATTGCGTACGACACAAGCTATCAAGGAAGTTCACAATTGCGTGTAAAGCAAGCCAAGCTAGTGTTGTGTGTAGTGAAAGATTCCTTTGATGATTTATAAAAAATAAAAACAAAATATTTCTTACAAAAGTCTCGGGTGTTATATTATACCCCCCTTAAAATGAATTTCTCCCTTGAAATTCGTCACTTGTAACAAATTGATGAGGATACCACTCCCTCATCATATCCTCAAGATCCCATGTAGCTTCATCTAATTGGTGGTTCCTCCATAAAACTTTCACCAAGCGAGTGGTCTTGTCCCATAGGAATTTTTCACTACGATCAAGAATCTCTATCGGCTGTTCTTCGTACGAAATATCTTGTTCCAGTGGTACAACTTTTGATCTGAGTACATGTGAAGGATCAGGTATGTACTTTCTCAAAAGAGATGCATGGAACACATCGTGAACATGAGAGAGATTCGGTGGAAGTGCCAATCGGTAAGCGACCTTCCCATCACGATCCAGTATTTTGAAAGGACCAATATACCTAGGGCTCAACTTTCCCTTCTTTCCAAATCTCATTACTCTCTTCCAAGGAGATATTCGTAAGAACACTTTATCACACACTTCAAACTCTAAGTCTTTTCTTCGGTTGTCGGCATAACTTTTTTTTCGACTCTGAGCTGCTCTTATGTGTTGTTGAATAGATCAGACCTTTTCTACCATCTCCTCAACAAGATCAGGTCCTAATAGCTTTCTTTCCCCAACTTTATCCCAGCAAGTTGGAGTCATGCATTTCTTTCCATAGAGATCTTCATAAGGAGCCATCCAAATACTAGAGTAAAAGCTATTATTATAAGAAAATTTCATCAAAGGTAGGTGTTGATCCCAACCACCTTTGAAATCCATAGAGAATGCTCTCAACATATCTTCTAGAGTTTGAATTTTCCTCTCAGAATGACCATCTGTCTGAGGATGATAAGAAATGCTGAAACTCAACTCTCTATCGAGAGTATGTTGAAGACTTCACCAGAACATTGAGGTAAACCTCGGATCTCGATCAGATATAATATAAAGTGTTACTCTATGCAATATTACCACTTCATTTACATATATCCTGGAAAGCTAATCCATAGAGAAATCCTCTCTAATAGAAATGAAGTGTGCACACTTTGTAAGACAATCAACTATGACCCAGATAACATTATTGCCTTTGGATGTTTTAGGAATTCCTGTGACAAAGTCCACAGGGATGTTTTCCCATTTCCATTCGGGTATGGGTAATGGTTGTAACATCCCCTTAGACATCTATCTCTCAGCTTTAACTTGCTGACAAACCAAGCATCGAGAGACATATTCAGCAACATCTCATTTCATGCCATCCCACCAGAAGTAATCTTTCAGGTCCCTATACATCTTCATGCTTCTAGGATGAATAGAGAATGAAGAACTATGAGCCACATCCAGCAGCTCCTTCTTTAATTCGGGGATGGGAGGAACACAAACCCGATTCCGGAACTTTATTATCCCATTATAATCAAGGTTTAATTCAGGAACATTTCTCACCTTCTTTTTTAACTCCACATCTTATTTCTTTTCCTCTTTAATCTTATCATGTATAGATGGTTGAACATTCATTTGATAAATATACAATTTTTCCCCTTTCATTATAATTCCAAGATCCATCCTTTGTAAATCTATAAATATTGGATCTTTTGTGATCCTCATCATGGATAAACTGGCATGGTCTTGTCGACTTAATGCATCTGCCACCTTGTTTTCTTTCCCAGGGTGGTAATTAATTGAGCAGTCGTAATCCTTAATCACCTCCAACCATCTTCTTTGGCGCATATTCACCTCCTTTTGTGTGAAAATATACTTTAAACTTTTATGATCAGTATAAATGTCACACCTTTCTCCAAAAAGATAATGCCTCAAAATCTTTAATGAAATGATTACCGCAGTTAACTACAAATCATGAGTTGGGTAATTTTGCTCATGGATTTTCAACTGTAGTGAGGCATAAGCTATCACCATATCATTTTGCATAAGAACACACCCCAATCCCTTCTTGGATGCATCACTGTATATCACAAACCTTTATCCACTACAAGGCAGTGTGAGCACAGGTGCACTGGATAACCTTATTTTCAACTCCTTGAAATTCTCTTCACATTCCTCCGTCCAAACAAGCTTAACTCCTTTCCGAGTCAACCTGGTGAGTGGATTAGATAATCATGAAAAATCTTTCGCAAAACATCGATAATATCAAGCCAAACTAAGAAAATTTCGGATCTCAGTTACTGTTGTTGGTCTTGACCATCTTTCGATAACCTCTATTATTGATGGATCCACAGATATCCCCACATTTGATATTATGTGACCCAAAAATGTAACTTTTTGAAGCCAAAATTCACACTTGGTAAATTTGGCATAAAGCTTCTCCTTTCTCAGGGTCTTCAATATAATTCTCAAGTGATATTCATGTTCATCCTTGCTCTTTGAATATACAAGAATATCGTCTATAAAGACTACCAAAAATTGATCAAGATAGTCTCTAAAGACTCTATTCATCAGATCCATTAAGATAGCAGGGGCATTAGTAAGACCAAATGTAATCACTATAAATTCATAGTGTCCATACCTTGTACCGAAATCTGTCTTTGGTATATCCTCCCTTTTGACCCTTAATTGATGATACCCTGAACGATGATCAATATTGGAAAAGTATTGTGCTCCACGTAGTTGGTCAAATAAGTCATCAATGCGCGGGAGAGGATATTTATTCTTGATAGTGATCTTGTTAAGTTCTCGATGATCAATACAGAGTCCCATTGATCCATCTTTCTTCTTAACAAACAGAACAGGTGCTCCCCAAGGTGACGCACTAGGGAGTATGAATCCTTGATCATGATTTTCTTGGAGTTGCTTCTTCAATTCCTGCAACTCAATTGGGGCCATTCTATAAGGTGTCTTTGAAATAGGCAAAGCACCCAGTATGAGTTCTATTGTAAAATCAACTTCACGATTTGGTGGAAGACCATGCAATTCCTCCGAAAAGACATCATCAAATTCCCATACAATGGGAATATTCTTAATCGTGAGTTTCTCACCAACCATTTGAGATAAATAACCTTCATTTAGTGGAATCAAGACCCATAAGATGGAATAAATTTCCACTGGAAGGTTATGTTCATCATTGCATCGATAGACAATCAAAGATTGATCTGGAATATGAAATGTGACTTCCCTTCTTTGGAAATTGATATGAGCTCCATATAGAGAAAGCCAATCCATGCCAAGAATCACATCAAATTCCACTATAGGGAGGATCACAAGATTTTCAGGAGGCACTTTCCCAGAAACTTCAATCGGAGAAGAATTATAAACTTTTGATGCGACTGTTATGCCATCAGGGGTTGTCACAGTTAACTCAATATCTAATTGTTGAGGTAATACGGTGATACCGTTAGAAAAATCATCAAAAATAAAGGAGTGGGTGGATCCAGAATCAAATAAAAAATTTGCTACTTTAGAGTGGATGGTAAATGTACCTCTCACCACTTCATTGTCATACTCTACATCACCGATAGTAATTGCATGTGACTTTCCGTTGTATTTGGCCTTAAGAGTTTGTTGACATCGATCATCATCATCAACCCTTGGATTTTGGCATTGATTGGCATAATTCCCCATCTCCTTGCACATGAAACATTGAAGTGTAGTGGGTTCATTCTGTGTATCCCTTCCTTTTTTTACATCATTAGACATCTTATTCCCATTATTTCGAAATTCAATTGCCCGATGACCTTCTTTTCCACACTTATAACATTTGCTTTTCCCCTTAAGACAATTTCCTCCATGTTTTTTTCCACGTATTGAGCATAAGGAAAAAATCATCTTCTTTTAAGTGTGGTCTTTAGATTTTCCTTTGAATTCCATTTTCCTCTTCTTATCAAACCCATGTGACTGATGGGTTACACCAATCTCCATCTCAACCTTTAGAGCACATAGAACGATTTCCTCATAGCTACTGAAGTCCCTTATGGATAACTCACTTCAAAGAATTGGTTTTAAGCCATTAAAGAATAAATCGATCTTACTCTCGGGTTGGATAATAATACCAGAAGCGTACCTTGGATGTCTTGTAAAAGTTTCTTCATAGGTACCAAAAGATTCATCATCCTTTTTCTTCAGTTCAAGAAACTCCTTCTCCATCTTTGTTCGAAGAATACGAGGGAAGTACTTATTGAAAAATATGTTCTTGAACTCATCCCATTCCATGGACTCAGTTTCATCCCTTTGCCTCGTATTCTTAATAAGATTCCACCATTGATCAGCTTCACCTTCCAAACAATAAACTGCTAAGATGACTTCATCATGTTCAGAACATTGAACAACTGAAAATATCTTTTCAGTGGTACTGATCCATTGTTCAGCCACTAATGGATCCGATGACCCGCTGAATGAAGGTGGACGCTGCCTCATGAAGGATTCAACAAAATGTTGCTCCTTCCTTTGCTCGTTTGGAAGTCCGGCATGATTCATAGCTTGAGAAAGTTGTGTGAGCATGGCTATAGGATTTTTCATTCCATCTCCCATAACATTTGGTTGCTCAGGGGGACAATCATTTCATTTCCCATCGCATTCCGCATTAACATGGTTTCTTCGAGTTCCATCCATTGACTAAAACAAAGAAGAATAGTCTGATCAACATTAATTATAATAGGAAAACCACATAATCAAGAATAAAATTTCACACGTAAGGTCTTATCATAGGTTGTTCATGGACATCTCTAAAACACTATGATTGTGTTCTACGCTTAGACATATCCTTATATTTCTTACTAAGGAGTTCACATCCTAGTTTCCAATGGTTGACTATACCTTTCCTCTAATTCCAACTATAACGACCCATAATTTACATACATTGTTAGTACTTCAAAATTGAAGTACACTTATTACAACATATAACAAAAACATTGAAGGACCGTGTAGGTATAGTGTCTTTAGAAACTGGGAAACATAAACAAATGGTTCATAAATCATCTACACTGTCTCCCACTTATTTCATCATATCTATATTCCCTTTTGGAATATCTTACTTAATAACCTTCTTCCTGACCTGGGGAAAGAAAACATACAAAAGGGTGAGCTCAAATGCTCAGTAAGGGTAAACAAAAGAAATATCAATCACATCATATTCTTAAGAACATAACATTTTGGAAATCTTACCCTGCCAAAGAGATCATAATTTCATAACATGGGATAAATCATGGTAGTGAAATTTAATCACAATAATCATAAATTAAAAAAAGAAACTTTGTGGCATTCACACATAATCATATAGAATCATTTCTTAGTAGTCAAGACTAATTTCGAAGACTATCTTAGTGGACAAAGTAAATTTCTTAACCGAGTTCATTCCTCGTTTCAGTCTTGTTTCACTGAACCTGTTTAACCTACCGTTCCAGCCATGTCTATCTCATGAGATATAAAATATTTACCCAATGAATTTGAGGGACATATAGGTCCCACCCATCTCATAATTATACCATTCTTATGTGTGTCACAAAATCACAAAATCATACATTATTTCATAACCCATGTAATAAAAATGGGATTCTTAAACATCGTGACTTCATAAAACAATTCATTTAAGATAAAGGAATTCATAAAAACAATTCCATCACAATATAATAAAATCAATGTAATAATAGGGATATAAAAAGTACCCTATATTATCTTAGATGGAAAATAATTTTGATAAAACACTTGAACTCCATTCTTGAGGAAAATATCCTTTCTACTTCAAAAACCGTTTTCTTTTCTTAACACGTCATAAAATTCTAAAATAAAAGAAGTTGATTAAAAATAAACTTGAAAATTTTTAAAGTAATATTCTTGGAAATAATTTATTAAAAATCCATTCATGATGTATAAGTTAAAAAAACATTCTTCTCGTACTTTTGTCAGAAAAGTCAAAAAAGTACCTCGTACGAAAAACGAAAAAATATTCCTTTCATATCTTTTAATAAAAACTCACCGAAGGTTAAAATTGGATTTAAAAAATTTCAGGTGGATGGAAATAATATTACATATTTAGGAAACATGGATGTGGATGATAAAATAGAACCCATAAAATTCCAAAGTATAAACAATCTCGGATAAAAATGAGATTGTGATATTTCCCTTACCTTTGGTCTGATTTTCTTCGTAAGTGTCTGAACCTCTTGTATAATGATATAGATAATGTCATTTACTTATTCCAGAATCATACTCATTGTTATGATATCATATATGGTCATATTATTTTCTTATTATTAGTAATATTTCATTGCTACTTGTTATTCGGGTGCTTATTACTTTTTGTTCTTATCCGTGTTTTGTCGAATAAATTCTTATTCTAATTTTTAGGTTTTAGATACCTTATTTACAGAATTTTATTAGTGTAATATGTATCATATTTATTCACTCAATTCATTTATGTAATCATTATGCAATGAAAATCATGTAGAATGAGTCGCATCACATCGTGGAGACAGTATTCCTTACGTACGCACGAGCGATGATATCATTCCCATGATCGTGGAATTGTATTGGAGTGTATGTATACTATTTCAGAATCAATATCACTTTACAATAATCATATATATTCATTCTTTACACCATTATACCCATCCAAGTAAGGTGGTGGTGGAAAATAGATTACACCACGGTGTGGAGACGGTATTCCGTACGTACCCACGCGCGGTGTTTTCATTTTCCGTAGGATGGATAGATGGTGAAATAGGGTTGTTTAATAATTATAATAACATATCAGTATATTATTGATACTGATGTTATTAATTCATAATGAAAAAACTAAATAGGAAGAAGTGGAAAAAGAAATAATGTTGAAAGAATCGGTAACGGACATTACCTCTTCTTTGAAGTGCTTCTTTGAGACCTCCTTTTAGGGCACTAAAATTAGTATTTGAAAAAGACCAGGACCTTGAGGATGTTTATAGGTAAGTGGAGAAGAGAAATTAGTAGGGTTTTTCTGAGAATTAAGGCTTAATGTGGTGTGGGAAACAGAGGGAGAAGGTGCCCTTTTATAAGGGTGGAGAGGGGCATCTTTGGAAAAACTAAAAATATTATTTTATTATAAAGCCATATTCGGTTTTAAATAGCTCGAAATTGAATTATTTCGAAGCTAAGGTGGGTATGGGTCGAAATAATCTCATCCAATAGAATTTGGACAAGTTTAGTTTACTATTTTAACCTTATCATTTAGATTTAACTTTACGTTAGATAATTTTACTTTTACCGTGTCTTTTTGTGTTCTTACACTATAAGGTTAATAAAATTACTATAACAAGTCAAACGAACCCAAAGTTGTTTATTATTAATATATTTAACCTTATATAATTCATTTGTCTGAACCGTATATTTTTAGGAATAAAATGACAATTAATAATATAATATTTGTTTTAATTACTATTTTATGTCAATTTTGACACTATTTAGTAATTTATTTTTGTGAAAATCATAACAGAGTGATTAGTTCAAATTTTTTTAATAAAATCAATAAAAACATGTAATATTAACCTAAAAAATTAGTTTAATTCATAAAAAGTCTCAAATTACATTTATTTGGGTATTTATAACTTCAATTATGTCAATATTTCATTAATAAGATAATTACTGCATTATCTTTGTGTCATAAATAACGTAAATTATTTAATGTCTAAAAATTACAAATAAAATACTATTATGTAGTAAATAATTATATATTTCTAATGAATTTTTATAGTGAAATATTTATTATGTATCACCCTATATTAAAAATTATTTACTTATAAAACTTTGATTTTAAATATTTTAACCCTTCTTTAAATAAATTAATAATAAATGTCCTAATCTAATCCAAGGGGGCCTAAATGGTCATATTTTATTCCTAAGGTTGTTTTTGGTCGAATTAAACTTATCGAATAGAATTAGGACATGTTTTAGGGTAATAATAATATCATTTTTACCCTTAATTACCCTATTTACTTTTAACCGTGGTAAATAAAAGTAAAAAGTTACTATTCACGAAAAATTAATTTCATCTCATTGAACCACATTTTACTTACTGAAATCAACCGTGTCTCTCAGATTTTTGAAATTCCACTCACAGAAGTGTTAAAATTATGTTTTATGTAAATTTTCAAATTCTCTTAGGAGGTGGGTAAAAGACGGTGAAATGTTCAATAAAATTTTTATATATCTAAAATTATTATAAAATTATTCCAATGAATTACATTGAACTTATATAAGAATTATGTATAAAATTTGACCTAAAATAAATTTAAATAAAATAAATAATTATTTAAATAAAAAGTCGGTTTTTAAATAGTAACCCAGTGTTTTCACTATTCATCAAAAATTGAATGTTTCTTGAAAAATACCAAAATTTCATCCTAGGCTAATTTCGATATTCCAAATCCAAAAATGAAGTCCATTTTAAAATTTAAAAAATTTCAAAAAGTGGTTATTACTATTCATAATGACTAGTTTTAATATTATTTTAATAGCATATCGTTGTTTAGTGAAACTCGGTATCGCGTACGACACAAGCTATCAGGGAAGGTCTCGATTGCATGTAAAGCAAGCCAAGCTAGTATTGTGTGTAGTGAAATATTCCTTTGATGATTTATATAAAATAAAAACAAAATATTTCTTATAAAAGTCTCGAGTGTTACAATTATGATATCATAGTTGAAAATATTATCTATTCCCCCAGCCACATTACGAAATCCATCGACACCATAACCCTCCAAATGCCAATCCTCCTTGAAATTGAATGGGAAAAGAGAGGAGAGAAATCATAGGAATATGAATATGAACCAGGGACAATGATATCCTTATCTCTCTTGGAATTAATGCCTTCAGTCCCGATACAATGGATGTTTCACTTCTTAATGGTATAGTGTGCACTGACACATTAAATGGAGTCCTCATCAGCTGAAGAATTGATCTTAAGATCCTTTAATGCAATTATTTTAATGGAACCCTTCTCAAATGATGAGTACTATTATGAACCCCAACCTTCCATTCAAAATTCGGGAGACATGAATCGAGGTCACACGATATATGTAAAGAGAGTTAGGCATAGCAATGGTCTAATACAATATGATATATGTATCCCTGATATAAATGTATATTCCTATAAAACTTGTGAGAAATCCATTTGACAAGTCCAATGAGAGAAGGAAAGTTCCACCACACATGTGATTAATCTTTAATAACTTATCATTTTAGAATAATAATCTATGATTAATTGGTAACATTACTCTCTCTAACAAGTAGGAAGGCCAATTCAGATCAATTAAATAGAGGAAAAAGTTCCCCCCACATCTTCTCAACAAACTAAGAAGTCTTCCCCAGGCACATCAACTCCAAAAATTATTTCTGGGGAATATTTGACTATGGGAAAGCTTATACTATTGACTAATAGTTTTGAAATATTTTCATAAATTTTCCATAGTTTCAATAAATATTTTAATTTAGAATGATCCCAATCTGCCAAAGGAATTATGAAAGGAAGATGTGTAAGATCTTCAATTCCCTTAAGATTTCAAAGATGATGTTTTTTCTTCCAAGGTATATTATGTAGTGTTTGATCCAGTAGAACTTCATTTAGTTTCATATTTTATAGAATTAGATATAAATGATGTTATAATGGAAAACATTAGGTCTCTATATGTATCTAGAATATTAGATGACATTTACATCCATCAATAATCAATGTAATATAGCTCGATTATTAACCTCATTCCTATCAGAACTATTTTCTTAATAGGATACATGAAAGATGATTTGTTCCATTCTCATTCTATGCGTTAGGGGTATGATAAAATAAAATAAAAAAATCTCACTTGGATTAATATCAAAACTCATTTTGGAGATCTAGTATCCCATTTTGAGTTCTTGGTTCTTTGGAAAGATACATATTTTGATGTATTTATAGGAAGGCCTTGGCTAGACCATCATACAATGGTCAATTCAAGAAATAATCATTGCCTTAAATACTATAGAAATAAAAATATTGTTATAGTACATGGTGAAAAATATTTTTTCAAATCTTGTGAATCTCATTATATTAATTTGATATTCGACCGAAATGAATGGAAGAAATCCATAAGTTATTATGTTTCTAATGGTAACAAAATCATTGGTTTTGAATGATATTATCTAATCCATTAAAAGGTCTTGGCAATGAATATGTGATTCCCATCAATTAGGTCAAATATATAATCTCAAATTCAATGATGTACTGACTGGTCTTCATGATATCAGTAAAGTCAATTGAATTTGTGGATGTTGGAGAAATATTTGATTCCTCCATTAGTAGTAATATATTATATTGAAACACTTCAACCTTATCCTTAGAACTGCAACATGAAAACGCATCACCTTTTGAGCCTACAAAAGTCATGATATCTCTATTGAAAGTTATATCCTTTGACATTTACCCTTCCCACGACATCAATGATTCCCATATATCTTTCATCCATCCACTCATGGACATAGAGGAATAATAAAGGGTAGAAGTATATGAAAATGACCTCAAATACACTCCTCAAGAAATTCAAGAAAGAGACTCTATTATTATGGATGAACTAAAAAATATCAATCTAAATATTGATGAGGATCCATGACCAATGCTGGTCAGTGGATATTTTCTCTTCAATGAATAGAAAATTTACACCACTTTTCTAACAACATCAAGATTTTTTTCTTGGAATTATAAATATATTCCATGCCAAGATCCTGAGGTGGTTACCAATAAATTAGCTCTACCAGAAGACCATCATGATTAATTGAAAGAATCCATAAGGATAAATTAAACTCTTGTTACAAATTTCAAATTAGAATTTGATAGTCTCATCATCTACAACATTATTTAGGAAGTTCAATACCCAAAATGACTCACAAAAATAGTTTCTTTTATGAAAATTAATGGAAAAAAGAATGTCTTTCATCAATTTCCGAAACTATAAGTGGCCTTTTCTGAAAATGAATTTCTGGTTCCAATCATAGAACTCATGGTTGATGTAATAGATCGATAAAAATATACTTTTTTCAGGGATAGATATTAATTTAATAATCAAATTTGAATGTCCCTAGAAGATAAAAAATTAATTCCTTTAGAGGACCCTATGGAGTATTCTTTAATCAGGAGAGGCATTTTGACATAACAAATTCTGAAACTATATATCAATGTTCCATGAATCACATTCTAAATCCCTTCATATATAAATTAGTTGAATGTTATATCAATTATTTTCTAGTTATATCATAGAAATGTTCTCATAAACTTTCGAATTTTAGAATCATTTTTGAAAAGCATCAAAAACACAGCCCGAAGATGAATCTCATGAAATATTATTTTGACATTACTTTATAGAAATTACTCATCTTCAAAATACACAATCATTGAATAAAATTAGGCCTTAATAAGATAAAAAAAATTGTATGTTAACCCATACTAATTCATAGAGTAGAGAGGATTTTTGGGCCTCATTTTTTTATTACAATGCTTCGTAGAAAACCACAAAAGAATTTGTTTCCCTTTACCAGGATAATAAGGAAAGTGGTCATGTTTTAATGGAACTATTTCTTCCAAAAATCATTCAATAACCTCTAGAAATTTCTTTTGAGTTCCGTAGTTCTGAAGTTTTCAGTTTAATGATAGCATATCTTCTTATATGTGATGGAATATGAACAATCTCTAGGTACCTTAGATGCATTGAAAAATGACTATTGAAGTAAAAAACCATTATTACCACTGTTTCACCATGTTTGACACTGAGACTTGGTATTCCAATATCAATAATAACTATTTTTAATTTATTCTCACAATTCATAAATTATGTAACTACTTGCAGAACCATGAAGCCAATTTGATCTCTCGAATTGACCCGCTCAAATATAACCTCAATCATACAATGATAGATGGATGTTTGGAGTGATGGGAATTAATTCTTCAATAGGTTGAAATCCAGTTCATACCATTTTTTAATAATAAAAGGACATGTCTTAGCAATTGTTTTGTGACGAACACCCATCTGTTGAAGAAGTACCTATAAGTATTGAACCACGAGAAGTGGAAATATTTCTATTTATGTTTCTAAATGAATATGGTATATTTAAATCGACAATGAATCTATAAGATCGACTTAAATGATATTGGAAGACAATACCTCAACAAATTCATGTGCAGAATCATTCTAATTTAACCTAAAAAGGATATGTAACCTTCCTTCTTTCTGATATCAAATGTTTTCATTAATAATGGGGTTTAATTCCAAGCCATCATTACAGGTTTAAATATATATTTTCAAATACTATGGGAACATATGATAATCAAATATGTTTTTGAGTTAGTAATTAAATTGATCCACAATGATTACGCCATTAGAAAATAAAATCACAGCCTCATGCATAATTATGTTCTGGGGTTGATGGTATAATTTACCAATGATATAACAATAAATCATGACCATTTTCCAAAAAATAAACATGGAGATACAATATAAAATTGTTCTACATCCTTAGTAGATCTTGATAGGGATGTAATGATCATTAGCATCACGAATAATAGGAAGGTATTTATATTTTTTCAAGGTGGTATGGAATCTATTAATGAGATCGATTATACCCCTAAACCAGATAATCCTTCATATCGACGAATAACACCCATCCTTGAATATCTCCAAAATTGGTCACTCTCTCTAAAAATATCTAAATAAGAACAACATTGATGATGAGTGGTCAATTTCACTCTATATTATAGCCCAAGTAATCAGAAAGTTCTTTATAAGTGAATACTCGATGGAATTATCCTTAGTTTAATTCATATAGAGTAGAAAACATCCACCCTAGAAAAAGCTCATGCTAGCTCCTATAGTTCCCATCATCTGGGAACCAAGAATTTATCCAAATTTGGAGGATTGGGAATTTCTCACATTCGATGAAATATGATTACACACAATTCATTATAAAATGTTAACACTTCTTTGTGCATTTGAAATTCATCCATCAACCCTATAGTTTCTAGATACAACTAAATACTCCTATCCATTCTTTGTATAGGGGAAGGATGTGGTCGTATCCTCTAGATATGGCCAAAAAGTCTGAGTTCATCCTCACTTCTACCAACTTCTTTTCTAAATGGGATGAGAATATACCACTTAAAGAAGTCAGAAAAAAAATGTATCATCAATTTCATGAAGTCAAATATCGTCATAAGATTTGGGGTGCCTCATACAATACTAATGGACAACATCACTAACTTTTGTTCTTCCAGATTGAAGATGGTGTACTAAGAGTACAATATCAAATAAAACCATTTTACCACTACCATTTGGGGGTAAATGTATAGATTGGGCCTTTCAAAAAACTCAATCAAACATTATCTAAGAAATGGTTGACAGGGAAAATAAATCCTGGCCCAACAATCATTTTCACTATTTGTTGGCTTACCAAACTACAACCTACTCATTTATATAGAAACCTATAATAAAGTTCATATATATAATTCCTTCAATAAGAGATGATAATAGTATATATATCCCCAATGATATTAGGGAATAAATCTATAGATCATAAGCCAATGTGGGAAGGACCTTATGCCACACATAAGGTACACTCCAATGGAGATTACATGTTAATCATAATGGATGAGGAATTCACTAAACCCCCTTCCAATGTAGTATTCCTCAATAAATAATTCATGTGATAAAAATTTCACGGGTGTCCTTTTAGGAGTAAGCCTTGACCAAACCCAAATAACCATGAGTTTAGATACTCATAGAGGTTCTATAAATATGGTCCTCCTCAGTAGTTATAAGTCGCAAAAATAATGTATGTGCCGAATGATGTAAAACTACATTGTTATTGTCTTTATTTCATGATGTAAAACAGTATAATATATTTGGTCAATACTTGAGAAGGTCACAAACTTTTTAATGGTTTCCTACAACAAATTTATTCTGGAACTACATGTGGCTTCATTCCCATCCTAATGGAACATGTAGTGTCACCTAAAAATTTTGCCACTAGGCCCAACAATAGATTCACAGTAAATACATCAGTTTCCTACAGTACTATCACCCCGAAATTACTTTCATGGGCCTCCTCTAGTGGTGTAATCCCCAATAAATATCCTAAACACAAGATGTTAAAGTATATATTTACCATGTATAAAATTGGGATCCCTCACATGATAAAATTGAAATGTCCAAAATCATTGTCCTTTCCATATTATGTTAAACTATGTTTCTATCATTATAACTACATTATGTAAAACTACATAGTAGCCTTTTTTTGTGTAGCATAGTGCTTAATTAAATAACATTATTTCTCGTTATCACATTTCATTAAAAGTAATGAAATATCATCCTAGTCGTATGATGATAAACTATATGACATCTAGTTAAAGATGTGGGACCTCAAAAGACACACCAAATGTTCCTTACAAATGACATGAAACTGTATGGTTCCCATCCCTATTGTATGACATAAATTTTGTTAATATGTGGGTTCTCACCTAAGAGGACCCCAATCATAGTGTCAATTTACTACCACACCACCAAACTATATATCCTTATAACTATGTATGGCTTCATTCTTGTCGGCACGAGATATGTAGTGATGCATAGACCTCCTGTCTTAAGAACATCTGAAAATTCACCAATTTATGAGATTTGTTTCACAAACAATTGTCCCTTAAGGTATCTATCAATTTTTTTTCACTAATTGGATATAGAGAACATATTTTAACCCCATATTGGACAAATCCCTATTAATTCAAAATGATTTCAAACTAGTGGTCCTAGTCATATGAATTAAAATTAAGAGACATGGTATTGTGTTTTTATAAGACTCTAAACTGCATAACCAAACATTCATGTCACTTGAAATTAAACTATAATACTATATAAATATTTCATGATGTAAAACTACTTGGTTGAAATTATTTTTTCACGACATAAAATTGTACAACACATTGATTCGTATTTGAGTAGATCAAACCCCAAGGTTCTAGTCTCAAACCACATCTCTTTTTTAAACAATATATGGCATAATTCTTACCTCAATGATATACATAGTTACTCTTAGAACCTATTTCCTTGGAACAACCATGAAATAAATAAAATACCCCTTATACTTTACACAGACAAAGATTTATACATGAGAGTTTATTTAAGTTCCATCAACCAATATCCCATCGTGTAGAAAAATGCATCATTCCCTACATATGAGTCATATTTTTATAGGGAACACCAAAACCTTTGGGAAATTATGGTTCAAATTATATATATTTTTTTGTATTCATTCTTACCATACTTCATACTCCTTGTCTTGGTAAAACATTGATCCATCATAATATTTCTCTAGATAGCAGTATTAGAATGTCTATATTCTGAGTACACTTTTATTTTGACTATTTATAGCATTCCATAGTTTGTATATGCATAAATCACCCTCAAAATACTAGTCAACTAGAGGTATATTTTTCCTTAGTAGCTATATCTTCTATCTTTGTTGGACCTAACATAATTGTGCTAGAAACTTCTTTTCAAACATTGTCCACACTTTCATACTTGTACCGTATCATTTTTCCTCGTCTGATAAATCCCGGGACAATGGACTATAATTTCCTCCCTCACATATAAATCATGTCAGAACATCCTTATAGTAGTATTACTTATATCAATCATTATTCCATGACATCAGGTAACATTTTCCTTTTTCTTAAGTTTGTAAACATCATGGTTTTCAACAACTAAATTTGGATTTATTCTCACTCATGTGAGATATGTAGAGACACTCAGATCCTATATCCTGGTTCAATCACCAAATGATAGGAAAATACACTATTATTGATATTAATCGCCTCTATTTATTAAAAAAAATCCTTTATTATTCGTTGTTTTTCCCTCCAAGAATAGACCATGTGTGATTATGAGTTTTGGTGAAGGATTCCCTAAATAATCAAGGATTATTAGTTCATGTCCGGGTTAACATGGTCTCTATTTCATGAAAATAAAAGGAATATATTTGTTTCTTTCTTTACGAATTTAAACTATATGGTTTATAAGAAGTATGTCTGTCTTGATTTTAGTCATCATAGGATATGTTGTGATCCCAAAATCTCCAATTATAGGTCCATCCACAACATAAAATGGTTCCCCCTCCCTATGTAATGTTCATACCTACTCGTTGAAAATTCATACAAGAACTACATATGGACTGATTGTCACCTAAAAGATATAAATAGGGGTGCATAAATCATATAAAAAATCATATTCATGATTTAAAATGACCCCACACTTTTATGAATTATTCAAATCTATATTGGATGGTCTACTTAAGATTCTTATCATGTTAGTTGACTCATTTACAAACGAACAAAAAAAATACCACACTTACACATTAGTTAGATGTGTGCATGAGACTATTCCCCCATTCTTGTGTGATTTATATATGAAATTATCCTTTCATTCTATATAATATTATTTCTAGTAAATTTGGAATCTTTGTATGCTTCCCTTAGACATCAGTGACGAATTTTCAGTTTCATAAGGTCACTTCAATTTTTACTATGCATAACATATCCTATTTTGTCTCGACATAATTATGCCTTAAAAGGTAAGTCAACCAAAAGCACAGTCATTCATATGAGATACCCCTTCAATCTATATACACCCCCAAAAATATTATGCTAGAAACAACTTTTTGAATAAGATCCATGGTTAGTCCTTGAGTATTTTTTCAATCAAGCCTTTCAAAAATAGAATCCCACATATTATAGCTTACAACTTCCTATATTCATGAATGAATGATGATGAAAAATTCTCGGTCATATCACCATGGAATATAAAATCATTAAACTTTTGGTCAAATCCATTTGACCATAATGGGAACAATCATAAGTCCCCAAAATATGATGGTAAATTATAGGGAAATATCCCTATCAAAATGACATTAAACTATAAGACACTAGTTCATTCCATTGGACATTAAACAATAGGATATGGTCATCTTTATATGAACTTAATCTATATAACAATTAAATACTTATATACTAGAATTAAAATTCATGACACACATTCAATATAATATTACCAATTACCAACATGAGAGATGGATCCATCTAAAGGTACTATGTACTAAATTGGGAAACTCAAATTATTCCAATCCTATACTAGGTTGAAATATGAAAATTCCATTACCTATATAATTATCTGATCTATATAGAATATATAAACATTTATAAGGATTTTTTTGTCATGGTTTATATGTCCAACCATGAGATTACATCAACATCAATATTTTACTTCTTTTAAATTTGATTGATGTAAAAATGCAACCACAAGTTTAATTTCACACACTATAATGTGGATTTAAATGATTTTAAAGGTTTTCTATTGTTTCTCACACTGATGAAAACTAATTTTAGATTTTAGGTTCTTGAGATTCATTGATGATTAGCATGAAACTTTACCCCATTGCCCATTTATTAGGACATATTTATTTCCTACATGAAATATTAATCCATGTAAAATTATTTGGCACACAAACTATATATGACTTTGAAAATTAATACCGAATTTTAAATGTATGAATTTGATCTACATATTAGAATCTAAAACATGTTTTCTAGTTTATGTATACATGATAAGAATGGTATTTACTTCTCCCTACACACAAGCTAGATCTATATTTTGAGTTTCTTATTTGGGGACTAAAACCTTAGTTTGATATTTCTACTCTCACAGCTATCAGTAAATGTTGTTCGACCAAAAAAATTAGTATCATTATTTGGTCTAGTAATACCCAAAATATAATTTTTTGAGTATTTTTATATTCTAATTATTTCAAATTAAATACAATAATATGTGGAAATATTAATAAGTGAGTCAATTCTAGCATTACTATTAAATTTTCAAGGGAATGCTAGAACAAAGAGATAGGTTATTGAGGATAAATATATTTTCATTTAATGTATTGGGAAAATATAAGAGCATCTAAAACATTGAGGCTCTCCATATAAATGTGTATTTAAACTTAAAAATATTTTCCGATGAATTCAATGAGATAAATCATTGAATTATCAGAATAGTTTATTGCTTGATGTAGTTATTACAATGTATCATCCTTTTCTTCCACATTTTTTGACATCACCTCTTCCATCTCAATTATTTCATACCCTACATTATTGAACTCCTACAGAAGTCATTTATCTTCATTATCCTCAAATAGAACCTGATAAAATTCTTTGATCAACAAATTTATATCTTTATAGAGCTATTATTCCAAGTTCATATATTATAAAATGCGACTATGGTGATGGGTTGTTATCTGATCGTGCTCGAAAACCCACTAAGAAGAATATTTCATGTGGACAAAAAATGGATCATAGACTTTTCCGCTGTGAGTTGAGACTACATAATACTCACCTACTCTCGAATGAAACATTCTTATTTTACATTTTTATGTATGGAACTTTATTAAAACCCCTTCATATCCAAGTACATAAAACATGTGGTGTAGTTTGGGGAACATTGATGGTAAATCTAATAGATGGGTATGATAAATCAGTTTCTATATATTCCCTCACACTGTTTTCTTTGAAATGTGAAAGTTATCAAGAGTCACATGGTTTGTGTTAGAATATCCCTTATAAGGTAGAATGTATTCTGGATCTTGGTCAACACTGGAAGCCATATCATCAATACTTTTTACATGATAGGGATCTACAGAAATTGAAGCTAGGGTCACCTCAAATAATTGGATATTTGATATATCTGGGCATTTAAACACTTGTAACAGTACTCAAAAAATAGATATCCAACAATTAATGCCTGGTATGGATATATATGAGGTTGTTAATTAGTTGAGAGACTCACTTTCATTTTCTAATTTATCTACTTACTCGATTATAACCACTCCACTTGATGGCATTACAATCACTTCCCCTTCAGTTTTTGTTTGAGACTTATTAGAAAACCCTCTTAGGGAGGCATGTGCAATTGGTAAACGATAAGACAACTTAGTAACCTCTAGACGGTAACCCATAGAGTCTGAGATCATGGGAATGATAATGAGTGAAGTTAGAAAAATTGTTGAAATCAAATATTCATGGACTTTCCTTAATGCTTCCACCAAAATTCATCTATTTGGGGGAAGTTCAGTCATCACTAAAGATAGAGTTTCCACTCCCATAACTTCTATTCTAACAACAACATATATTGGTCCAAGATCATTAATTATTTTCTATTTACCTAGAACTGTAGTTCCTATAACATCTGACTCCATAGGAAAAGAAAAAATGGACTCTATAATGGTTGGAACCGCCTAACTTGTAATTCCTATAGAAAACCATGAAAAAATTGATTTAATAATATAACTAGACATATGGAATAAAAGTTAAACATGAAGGATACATTTCTACATTTTACTCCCAGAATGGATGTACATTTCATGGTTCCTTTCTTTTTATGCCTCATGAATTCCCATGGAGGTAATTCCATAGGTAATGTAGGAATCATAGGAGGGGGTGGTAATAAACCCAATGATTTGAAAACACAACCAAAAAATGTTCATCGGCCCCATGAGTTACGTTATTTATTACCTTTCACTTATACGAGAATCTACTCTGAAAGCATTTACTCTATATATGTATTATGGAGATGGAATGGGAAACCCTTCACCTCTCACCTAAAAAAAATGGGGTGGGGGAAGTGGAGATGATTAAGAAGCATAGAATATAATATTGGGATAAAAAAATTGATGTAAGAGATCATATTACCTCGTCAACAAAATAGATCCTTGCGAATATTGTAACTACCATCTCCCACACTCGGTCAGATCAATGAATCCTACATTTGAATGAATTGATAAGGGTTTCCATCTCTCCAAGATATGAACTTATTTTTATTATATTCTCTTAGAAATAAATATTTTTGGGTGAGGTTATTAGCCCATATCTATGATGATTAATCTCTTCTACAGAAATCACCCACCATATATATTTAGTGTAAGTATTTTTTCTCTAATAATCCCATTATTTCCAAGCATTAGGAATATCTACCATGATAATGATATATTATGTATCGAAGTTTGAATATGTTGGTGAGGATCGATCAAGTAACCACACCTATTTCATTTTCATTTTAGGTGCCATTATCCTTAGAGTTGCGAACTTCTAAAACCTTAGTTGTGAGGAAGACGTCACATCACCAGGATCATATGGAACTAGTGAATTATTATAATCCATTCCCTATGACCCATATCTTATATATCCTATATATATGTTGTATTGTATTAGAATTGTGATTACCCAATATGAATATATGAAATTTACTTGGATTGAATGAATGGAAGCTTCAAGATCCCAGATGCAAGCTTCTACTAAATAAAGATCCTCCATGTGATAGATTCTTTTTTGGTAATGATATGCCCTGATACCCAGTCGAAATGATTTCATACTACTAAAGGAAACTCCAAATCCCATCAATAGGTAAAAAATTATCCAATGTGTCGCAATCCCTAAAATACCATGGATTTGAAGTTTCCATGGGGATAAAAATTTAAGAAGATCGATCTATAGCTTGTACCAAAGGGGCATAACCAATATTTTGAGGAGCGTGGTGTAAAGTTTCCACCCGGATCACCTCTAAGAAGGTGGACGGACCGGTGGGTTACATGACCTCAAGTGCATATCATCGAACACCATAGGCCACACTAGTAGTGAGGGCCTTTTTTGTGTCTGTGGGGGACACTATGCTCTTATAGGTAATATTTATTGTCATAGTGGAATTAAATAAGAATTAAGAATTAATAAAATATGTATATAAATAAATAAACTTTAGCAAAAGAAATATGTATAATTCATCAGGATAAGAATCATGTGCGGAAAATAAAAAATAATGTCATGCTATGATGTCTATGTAAACTAAAAGTAGAGAAAATAGAAATCCAAGTATACTATCATCTAAAAAGAAATGAAAAAAGTGTGAGGACAATACATGAGAAATGCTCGGTCCTCTACCCTAGTTTCCATCCTATGTAGTAAGAAACAATCAATAATTGGAAGAGTCTTGATTCCCTTTGTCAATACCTGCTAGTATATAATCTACATGGGTGCCAACAATGCCCGAGAAGGGTGTGAGATAAAATCATAGTAGGCTGGCACACATAGTGTCTAAAAAGTTCTATTTAATGAAGTAATAAAATGCAGAGTGTCATTTTATAATAAATGTAGAAAATTAACTAAGTGCAATAAAATAATTAACTCGGCCTAGGTTCCTAATGGAACCCATCACAAATCACATGTTTCGGCCTAAGTCAGGAGTATGAAATAAGTACCTATAATAAGCAGGATTCACATATGCATAAATATATATATAATCCCATAATAGCATGGTAAAAAATTGATGTGGCACACCCCCAAGATTGTGCATTAACTTGGGGTCTAAATCATGTGTCAACTAGGTGCGCTTCAATATACCCGAAAAATATCACAATTCTAAAGAGACTCGAAGTGGAATTAACATAACCCTTCATTGATTCATTATTCCTGATCAAGTTGAGAGTTGTATTCTTAAACCATCTTGAAGGTATCGTTATGGTAGATCCTTCAAATTCTCTAATACCACCAATCCCGCCAAAGGTAATCTTCCAAAAGACCATGTATCATTCAAGGAATGGCTTTACCATGACTCTGTCATGATCTCACATAAAGATTCGAGCATCATCTGTGGTAGGATTATCTAAATTTCCAACAGATCTATCCCTGATGGGCCTTCTTGAAACCAGTATCACTCATAATTATTTAGAAATATCAGAGATGTCTCAGTCTGGTAAAGCCTAAGACACCACCCCCCGATGCGTAATGGTAACCAGTCAGGAATATAGGATCCAAGAGTGTCCCTTATTATAGAAACCACCTTCTCAAATGCCAAGAATTTAAACAAAATTTCAGAGCATTAGATGTGACATAGCATGCATATTCAATTGCAGCTTCAAATCTTATAAGACACACCCATGCAACATAAGGAATTAATTTAATATTTTAGCATAGAAAATAATGAGGAAAGATATAGCATCAGAACAAGAAGATAAATTCATTTTTAAATAAATATATAATTCAACGCAAAAACTACCCAAAATCCAGAAATTCAAGGTTCATAATTATTCTAAAATAATTATTTAAATTAAAAACCAAAAATTGGTTGCGCAAAACATGCAGTTAATTAAATTAAATTCTCAGGCTAACAGATATTTACACCGAACATTTTGGAACAACCAAAGGGGTGTACAATCTCATTTATACAGTTTAAATAATTTAATTTATGATAAATAGAGCTGAAACAATTAAGCCAGACAATTAATTTAAAAATATTGGGGGAATATTCCCAAAGTCTTTAGGCTCCGACGAACAACACAGGCATTCGTTTTTTTAAACAGTAATGAAATGGATGGAAAGAGAGTAGACACCCAACCATATGGACTTAGATGATTCTATGATCTTTGGTAGGGATCGATTAGGCCTAAAATGGAAGAAAATTGGTGATTTTAGAGAAACCTCAAAACAGGGTAAAATATTTCCCTGGTGAACTGCGCGAAAGATACTCAACGAAACTCTACGATTCTAAATAAAAATGATTAGCCTTGCCTTAAGGTTTATTGAACACTTGATGGAGAAGAAAAAGGATGACGAATTGAGACGTGATGATCTTATGAAGGGGGAGAAAGGTGGTGCGCCACCTAGGGAGATACTGAGGCGTGACCTGAGTGGGGGAGGAGAGGAAAAGAGGAGAAAAAAAGAAATAAATAAACGAAAAAAAAGAAATTAAAAAAAGAGAAAAATAAAAGAAAATAAAAAAACGAAAAGAAAATAAAAAATAATATAGAAAAAAAGGATGGGAAAAGGAAATATGATATAAATAATAAAAATTGATAATCTCCCACTTTAATTATTTATACTTTTCTCGTAACCCCCTTTCTGGTTTATTTTTAAATATATTTTTTCCCATTAATTATTACTTTTAAATTTTATTTAAATATATTCTTATATATTTTCAATCCTTAATAAATTAGTTTAAAACCAAACACTGCACTAATTCATGATATAAATTTGTTTCATAATTCCCCTATAGTTATTTGAAGTATTTAAAAAGTTGTCCAGGACCCACAGTGGGGTGCCCAGGCACGCGCCCTCGGCCTCTTTGAAGATTTAGACAAAAAAACTAAAATGGTCCACACCCCTTATTTAAGTCAAGATGTTAAATTCATTTATGTAGGTAAATAATAATATTTTATCGAACCCATGTATATACATGTTATAAATATACACATCTTTATAATCATATATATACACCAGAACATGTATATATAACTACATATAACTATATATATTTATTCCTATATATATATAATTCATATAAATATATATCAATTTTTTTCCCTTATATAATAATATTAACAATAATTAAAATAATAATTATTTAATTCAACCCATCAATGAAACCATTAATATTTTAACAACAAAAAACATCTAAAAACTTATAACACCTGATAAATTAATATTTATTTAACATTTGCATTTAATTTTTAAAATTAATAATAATAGATTTATTACATTTACCGATTATTATATACACCACGAAATAATTTATTAATTATGGAAGTGCATTTTCATTTTTTTCTTTAGAGGAAATAAATATATTAATAATAAAGTTATTATTATTATTTTCAATATCCAAACATATATATATAACCCAATTAAATTATCTTCGGGTGTGATATGACCAAATGTCTGATCCTCTCATATGTTGTACCCTCTATAGGGTAAACCTGACGTTCCAAACTTAACAGTGGTCTCAGATTTCTCATAAGACACACCATTTATGAGGAAATAATTATTTATTATATAAAAAAGAAATAATAAATTAATTAAATATAAATAGGTTATTATCATGTAAGAGGGTGAAAAACACCGGACACGCATCAAGGCTATACCCGTTTTAGGGTAAACCTGACATTCCAGACCTGGCGATTGTCTCATATGTCTTGTATGATGCACCGTTTGAGAGTAATTTAAATTTTTTTTAAATAAACAATCATTTTTATGAATAAAATAAATTTAATATTTTTAATCTTTCAATGTTGAGAGTTCACGGGTCTCGAACTCCCACCCTGACACATCGTCAAACTCTGAAAATATTTCATATAATTTTATAAAGTTTCGATAATGCTTTTATCCTTCATTTAATTGTATTCTATTTAATTTTTAAACTAATTAATTTAATAAAATTTATTTATAAGACACATTGTAGTGTCAATTATCGGAAGTGAAAAGTAATGAAACTCTTTTTTAAAACATTCCATCCCAACTGAAGGAAAATTTTAATTTCCTTCAATTTTTCGTTCAGTTCAAATCATAGAATGTTACAACCATACCACCTTAGAAATTTCGTTCCCAAGAAGCCTTAGGGAACAACATAACCTTCTTCCGATCCACATGGGTTGTAAAGTCTCATACAAAATGTTGTGTGGAATATATAAATACCTAATGCATGTTCAATAATTGGTTAGGAAAATGGCAGAAAATTTATTATGATCTGAGCCAACACTCTTTTTCCAACCGAAACACTAAGAGGGTACTTACCCAAACTCATTTAGTTATAGAAATACCCATGTTGTCATATCATTAAACATATAGTCAAACTTACTTCCCATCATAAGCTTTAACATTAGAAGTGGAAAATTCTGAGTCATGACAACATCCATCATCATAATTGCCTATAAGAAACGACCATAAGCATTCTAGAGAGGTTTTTTATGTGATTTTCCAAAGGGAAAAATGGTTGATTCTCATTGGACTAAAAGCCCATGTCAAGCCAGATTTTTGTGAAAATGACTAACTGACCCAAAACACCCTCCACTCTTCGGCGACGTGCCAGAAAAAGTTCTTTCACAGACCACTTCACTGGACAAGTAGGAAACGAGTCGACCCACTTTGTTTGACCATTTCTGAAGGCACACAACTTAGAGAGTGGGAATTTTACAAACTAAATAGTGATGTCTTATTCAAAGGTATCTCACATTTACCACAAACACATCCAGCAAAGTTCATACATGAATTCTAGTGACGCTCTTTGATTTAGGCATCACTGAGCCCATCAACAAGTCTGGGGTAACTTAAGATCGCCACAAAAGATGTGAAAAGAACTAATGCAAGGTATTTCATACTCCATTTTTATGAGTGAGACATTGGTATAAGGACAAGATGCCCATATTAGAACATTGATCGAGCCCAAAGAAGCATCATCCTGGCGGTCAAGTAATAAGAAACGACTTGTTTACAAGAGTTCATTCAAAAAATTCCTACACCGAAATATTAGGGTCACTCAAGACTAACCAAAGCCTTGGTAAGAATGACGTGTCAATGTGAGAGACATCAAAAACCACCCTAAACAATCAAAACAACTTTTAATGATTTAGAAAGGTGTAAGATCGATGCTCCCTTAGTGCATCAAGGACGATGGAAATATAGGGGGGTATTCGCATCACATAAGGAAGAGTACACAAAGTGTATTTGGAGATTACCATGAGAAAAAAATGAAAAAAAATGGCATGAATGGCCAACCAAACTGGCTGGTGTGTCAAAACACCAGAATCTTGGGAACTCATCCCAAGCATTGGGATGAACTAGATTTCTTTAACACATAAGTCATTGTACTTCAGAGGTGACCCAAAAAATATTTAACAATGTAATACATGGTGACTACACTTAACATAGTTAGTTTGTCACAACATTAAGCACCTGATGACACCACGTGCGTGAACGCATACCACCCTAAGGTGATGCAGAAGCAAGATTACTTTTAACTTAGATGATGACGTTCTAATTCATCCATTCCCGAACAACCTATCAAGAAACTGACCATTCATAAGGAATTTGTAACCTAATGTAAATGAGCATTAACGGATGCTCATTCTTGAAACAAAAGTCATGGAAAAAGAGACCACTCATCCGTAAAATGGTGTCATTTTGAGAAAGGGGTTCTGACTAGGGATAACGACATTTGAATGGTTCTGTTCAAAAGAAAATCAAGGAGAAACTGAAATTACCCTTATACTAGGGTATAAAACAGATGACATTGCTAGAGGTTCCATACCCAAGGAATTTATATTTAATCACAGTTAATCATAAATCATTAATAGATTTAATCAAAACACAAGGTACAATTTTTCAAAAAAAACAAGGTACATGATCGTAACTAATGCCTCAAGGGAAAACATGCATGTTTTACAAAACTCAATTTTAAAACATTTTAGATTATTTGAATTCCCATCCTTAATTAGGAAATGAATCACATAAATTTATTTTAATCAGATATGGAAACTTAAATGGTTCCCACTAAGCTAACCTGGGTTCATTAGAATGAATCCAAAAAATGGTTGTTTAATTATTAATATCCACAACACACATACTCGGTTATCTCATAAAGAACATGCACTAACAAGCCAACTTGGTCATAGTTGTGACTTTAGTTAGTTAACAGATCCATTTTAAATTAAAACATACCCAAACACATATCACCCAAGATATATGGGTTGATATCAACCTATAAAGTGACTATAAACATTATAGTTTTTGGCATTTGTCTCTCCTTCAAATGAAACCAATAACATTTAGCAAATCAACCAATTATATAACAAAGAAGCTAGCAGTCACTACAAGAAGCAATCATAGAGACATTTTGTAATCACATAATCATAACATTTTAATCACAAAGACATGATAATAGGAACATAATAATGATACAAGGAAATCATAGTATTAAACACGCAGCATGGAAACAAGATAGAATGGTTAATATATCACTAAATCATGGTATCTAAAAAGTCATGCTAATTAATTACAAGATATATAACACATAAAAGGAACACAATTTTTATCAACATTCAGTCTAAAATGCAACTACATTGCATGACGCTATGCATGGAATGTGAATTCATACATGCCAATTATGATACATGTAATGCTCCATCCATACATTAAAAGACCAAGGGTAAAATACAATAGGGGTCATAAATCATAAGCAGTGGAAATTACACCAATAAATCGAGGTGAAATCATATCAAATGTAATATCGAAAAGCATGAACATTAACTCTTAGCCCTGACAACTTGGATATTTCTAGTATGTGGGGTGATCTGTCCCAGGGACGACTATTAACCAAGAGCTGACACAATCCTAGTCTCATATCTACCAACCCAAAAAAATAATACAAATGAAAATACAACCTTGGATACAACTTTGAAACATCTCAACCCATCTCAACTCTAATATAGTGGTTGAATCGGTGGGTTACATGACATCAAGTGCATCTCCCTGAATGCCAAAGGCTTCTGAATAGTATAGAGGACCTTTTTCATGACTGCAGCAGAGACTATGCCCTCATAGGTAATAGATATTACCACAGGTTAAGTAAAAAAAATTAATAACAAATAGAGGAGGCATATAAATGAATAAACTGCAGTAGAAACAGTATGGATAATCCAACTAAATAAGAATAAAGTGTAGAAGCTCACAAAATAATTTCATGATGTGATGTCTGGCTAAACTAAAAGTATGGAAAATAAAAACCCAAGCATACTATCAACTAAAAAGAAAAGACACAAAGTACGACAACTACACCATGAGAAAGGCTCAGTCCTCTCCCTAAGTCTACATCCTAAGAAGTAAGAAATAATCAAGCATCAGAATCAGCACACTTCCCATTGTCAAAACATACTAAAATACAATCTTCTTGGGTATCAACGATGCCCATGAAGGGTGTGAGATAAAATCGTAGTAGGTTGGAACCCACGGTGTCCAAACCATTCGATTTCGTGCAGTAATAAAATGTATTGTGACATTATATAATAAATGGAGATAATTAACTAAGCACCATAAGATAAATAACTCATCCTGGGTTCCCAACGACACTCGTCCATATTCACCTGCTTCAGCATATGGTGAGTGTTTGAAGGAAGAACCTGTAATAATAATGATGCCCATATGCATATATATAAGCCTGGAATAGTAAGGTAAAACAATGAAGTAGCACACCCTCAAGCTTGTGCCTTAACATGGGGTGTAGGACATGTGTCAACCAGGTCTGTTTCAGCATAGTATAAAAATATCACAATTATCAAGAGACTAAAAGTTGAATTAACATAAACATCCAATGCATCAATATTAATATTCAAGTTGGGAGTTGGAGTCTGTGCCCATCCCAAAGGTATCACTATGGTATAACCTTCAAATTATCCAATACCACTATTCCCATCATAGTAAAGCACTATGAGTCTGTCCCGATCTAGAAGAAAGCAACCGAGCATCATTTGAGGATGGATTACCCACATTTCCAATGGATCCATCTTCGATGGTACCTTTAGGAACTGGTATCACTCATAAGTATTTAGAATGCCCGAGGAAGTCTTAGTCTAGCAAAGCCTAAGATACCGCCTTCCGACACGTATTGGTAACAAGTCAAGAATGAAGGATCTAATCATGACCATTAATACGAGACCCACCTTCTCTCTTATAATGAATTTAAATAAAATTTCACAGCATTTGATATGAAATAGCATGCATATAAAATTGCATCTTGAAATCTAAGTTGATACACCCGTTAAACACAGGGTATTAATTTAATATTGCAGAATTAAGACTAACAAGGAAAGATATTATATTAGCACAAGCAGATAAATACACTTTTAAATAAATAAATAATAATTCAAAAAAACTACCAAAAATCCAAAAATTCATGGTTCATAATTCTTCTATAATAATTATGTAAATTAATAACAACCATAATGGGTTGTGTGACAGATGCAGTTAAATAAATTAAATTCCTAAGCTAATAATATTTTATACAGACCACGTCGATATAACCAAAGGGGTGTCTGGCCACATTCCAACAATTCAAATAATTCAATTTATGATAAATAGGGATTCAAAAATTTAGTGGAATAATTAAATTGAAAAGATTAGGTGAATTTGTACAAATTCAGCAGGCACCGATGAATGTCACAACCATGTCTTTTTATAAATCACAACACAACGAGGGGAAGGTCAGTAGCTACCCAACCTTATGGTCTCAGATGATTCAATGATATGTGGTAAGATTTTTTTCCCTAAACAGAAAAAACTAGATGATTTTAGAAAAAATCCAAAATATGATAAAATCATTCCCTGACAAACTGCGTGAATGATACTCAACAAAACATTACTGTTCTAAATGAGCATGTTTTTCCTTACCTTAATGTTTATTGCATACCTAATGGAAAATAAGATGGATGAAAAATAAAGGTGAGATTATCTTATGATGGGGGAGCAAGGTGGTGTGCCACCTAGGGAGAGGGGGAGGCGCGACATGAGAGAGGTAGGAGAGGAAGAGAGGAGAAAAAGAGAAAGAAAGAAACGAATGAAAAAAATAATAAAAGCGAAAAATAGAAGAAAAGAAAAATGGAAAAGAAAAATGAAAATTAAAATAATATAAAAAGTATAGAAAAATAAAAATAGATAAAAAATAATAAAAAATGGTAATATCCCACTTTAATTATTTTTAATTTTTCCATAACCCCAATTATAATTTATTTCTAAATTTCTTTTTGTCCCTTATTTATTTCTTTTAATTTTTTTAAATATATTTTTATTTATTTTCAGTCCATAATTAATTATTTAAATCCCAAACACCATGTTAAATCATGAGATAACATTTTTTTCATAATTCCCCCATTATTATAAAAATTATTAAAATAGATACCCAGGACCCGTAGTAGGGTGCACAGGCACGACCCTAGGTCGCTTTAAATATTTAGACAACAAAACATAAACGATCTGAAACTTGATTTAAGTGGAGATTTTAATTCATTTATATAGGTAAATAATAATATTTTATCTAACCAAATAATAAATATCCACCCATCTATATATGTGTTATATATATATATTCACATTAATATATTTATACATATAAACTCACAAAAGTATATATAATTATATAAATATATTTAATCTTATATATTTCATATTATTCTACATATATATCAATGTTTTTGTCTTTATATAATAAATCTAACAATATTTAAATTAATTATTATTTAAATCAACCCTTGAATGACACCATTGATATTTTAACAACAAAAAACATTTAAGAACTAATAACACCTAATAAGTTTATATTGATTGCACAATTTCATTTAATTCGAATAATTAATAGTAACACATCTATTACATTGCCTAGTTTTTATGTACAATGTGACATAATTAATTAATCGTGGAAGTATATTTTCATTTTTTTCATCAATGAAAATAATAATATTAATAATAAAATTATTGTTATTATTTTCAATTACCCAACAAAATATTTATAACCCAATTAAATTATCTTCAGGTGTGATCTGACCAAATGCCTGACTCTCACAAAGGTTATACCCTACATAGGGTAAACCCGGCGTTCCAGACCTAATTGTGGTCTTATATTTCTCAAACGACATACCAGTAATGAGAAAAAAAATATTTATTATATAAAAAATGGAATTATAAATTATTTAAAAATAAATATGGTATTGTCATGTGCGTGGGTTCCAAACACCAGACACACATCAAGGTTATACCCTACCTAGGGTAAACCCTGCATTCCAGACCTAACCGTTGTCTTATATTTCTTATGCAACACACCATTTGAGAGTTATTTAAATTTTATTTAATAAAAAAACTTGTGTATGAATAAAATAAATTAAATATTTTTATTCTATCAATGATGAGAGTCTACGAGGTTTGAAATCCCATCTCAACTCATCATCAATCTCAATAAATATTTCATATAATATTCTAAAGTTTTAATAATTCTTTCACCCTTCGATTAATTTGTTTCTATTTTAATATTAATATAATTAATTTAATAAAATTTATTTAAATGAAACATCATAGTGTCAACTATCAAAAATAAAAATTTATAATGCTCATTTTTAAAACTGTCCTTCCTGACTAATGGAAAAATTTAATTTCCTTGAGTTTTTTCATTCATTTCAAAACACAGAAAGTAACACTAGGTCTCAGTTTCTCATCCCTTTTCTATGCATTTCAGAAATGTGATGTTTCCTTAGAGAAATCACCTTTCCCTACCTAACTACCATAGTTTTCCATTCTTCATCCTCCATTACCTCAGATAAGAGATTACCTATAATGAAAGGGACAAGTTTCACCTACTAACCACCTATGTATGATTGAATCCATGATTTAACATAAGATATTTCTTGTGAAAGATGAATGTGTGTCGGTGTATTTTAAATATAGGAGCCTTTGTTTTTCTATATGAACATCAACCAAATATCACAGGAAGATATCAGGTGACTATATCATTGTGTTCTATTAATTGATAGAGGGAACCTCTTCTGGATGTAGTAGAATTGAAAGATAAATAAATTGATTGAATATCCTTTACAGGTTTATTTTACATTGATTTGGAAACTAGAAATCCATTATTTTGGTAAATCAGGTTCCCCCTTCAAGTGTTATCTCTATATTAATAATTTATTAAGATACCAATGAGATAACAAGAAGGGATGTAATAAAAAACACTTCAGTGATTGAGTCAGTCTATTACATCAAATTCCCTAAAGAAAATATAGTTCCCCATAATTTTATATTATAAGTTAGGTTAGAATTGAGAATCTGGACTCTTCTAGCCATTGATGAACTCATTGACTCCTATATGGGACACTATCCATCTACATAGAATAATAAATGGTCCCATGAGCTGGTAGAGATACTTTGACCTTCTTATACACCTCAAAAATTATAAATCATCACAATTATTTGTATTGTAAGATTAATAAATATCCCCATTGAAGGTTGGGATACTATCACAAAGGCTATTTGTCTTACTCAGGTGTTGGATTCATACACAAGAAGTAGCTTTCCACAGACAAAAATTGTTAGGAATACTACATGTAGAACCAATCGAATGGAATTGGGTGCAACATGAAAACCCCACTAATTGAAGCAACCTTATTCAATATTTATCTAGTAAGTGTTAATGCATCTCCAGGTACTAAGAATTAGAAAAATACTTGTCCCCTTTACATGATGTTCAATTCCATTTTTCATGGGAAAATAATGAATCCAATAAAAAATAGACATCTTTCTTGGGGAGAGGCTCGACCTCCCCTAAAAGTTCATTACTATAGTGAGTAATTCCCTTTCAAGAGGAGGAGTTCTCTCAGGATAATCACACACTAAGGAAGTAGGAAGTAATTTTTAATGCCCCCGAAATTATGTATAATTTTTTTAATTATATGTAATTATTTTGAGACTGTAAAATTTGACGATGCGCAATTCCAATGCCTGCAGAGCCCATAATGAAGCTTCAAAATTTTATTGCGGTTTAATTAGCGCACTTAAGTGGTTTTCCTAAAAAAGTGGAATAACACATAAACGGTTACTCAGATCAGAAATCTGAGGCCATCGTTGAGCTTAGGATGGCGAGTTTACCCTAGGTGAAACTTATGTTTTGTCGGGGTGGGCCTCATGTAAGAATAAATGATAATGGAATAACTGTAAATAAAATAATTAAGTAAAGTTATTTTTTCTCATATTCTTATAACTCAAAAATAGTAACTCATATTGAAAATCTAAGACTATCACTGAACACATGAGGGTATTCTTTCTTCAGGAAGATACTAACATTGACCAGCACGGGACACCAATGAAAGTTAGTTCTTTCCCATAAATAAAATAATTAACTGACAATTGTTTTATTATAAAATTTATAATTTTTAAATGGTAAATATTATTTGAAATCTGAGAGTACAGTTGGTTTCATTGGGGCGTGTTTCACTAAGGCATAGCCTAACCATGACCGGTGCGGTTTGAGGGTGACTGTTAAAAATTTTCCAATCTTTTTTTCGGTTAAGTTCAGTTAATGTGCAATCAACATTTTGTATCTTTTGAACCAGTACTAGGAATTAAAATCTGAGGACATCATTGAACTCATAACGCCAATATTCTCTTATGGAGACCTTCACCTTAACTATATTAGGTCGAGGTTGAAAGTTAGTTTTTTGGTTTTTCATGGAAAAGTTAAATGAAAATAAAATAAAACAACTTTTATTTTATTTTTCTTTTGAAAACTCTCATTTGAATCATGAATGTGGGGACCACGCGAGGGTGGTCTGGCATTCAATTCTGGGAATTAAATGCCCAGTTTTAGAAATTCTGAAACCACATTCCTCTTTAATTAATAGGATTTATTATTTCTTAATTGATGAATCAACTTGTTAACTCTTGGGATCTCCCCATTGATGTGACAATATTAAATCTTAACCTATTAATTTGACACCACACCTATTTTGGGGAATGGTTTTTACAAAGGAGAGCCTTTGGAAAAGCATCATCAAGATGAAGAACCTCTCCAACGAAGAATACTCTCCAGATCAAGAACGAGGGACCAACTTTGGAGCCTGTTGCGGGAGCGATGGATGTTAGAAACTTCGCCATACTCATCTTCTTCCTTGTGCCATCTCCAACAGGAAAAACAGGTAGGGGATTTAAATTGAATTATGATTAAATCTATTTTTGTTGATTCTTCATATTCTGGATTCTCTATGACGATGGCCAATAAAACATGGCCATCATTACACACATATACCTTACCCCTTTTTCTTTTGTTCTTCATGCATTCTTCGATCCGAAATAATTAATGACTCTAGAAACACAATGTTTTTCCGAACACGATATATGGACGCGGAGCCCTCGACCCAGGCATCATGAATATGCAAATGACATAATTTTCGGGCCTGGAACAAAGCCACGATGGCTCACGGGAAAAGGCGATGGCCAGCACACAGCCTTCCGTGAGGAAGGTGGGGTGGCATGCTTCTACGTTGTCGGTTGAGTAGGAGGCCACGACCTATCATCCACTGCGAAGAAGGTTTGCGGCTGGCATGCCCGTCGCCAGTGGGGCGAAGCAGCGGTGCACGTCCGCACCGATGGAGCAGGAGCCCATGGCCGCTTGGCAGTGGCAGAGACCGGAGGGTGGACGACAACCAACCAGTCGCAGTAGAGAAGTTGTGCATGACTGCACAGTTGGGAGGAGGACCGGCTGGAGCACCGACCGACTGTTGCGGATCGACAGGACCTACTTGGGTCCCTCAGGTGGCAGGGCAGTGCCTAAAGGCTTTGTCCTTTGCTGTTCTGAATGGAAGGGGGATTCTCCCCCTTCCGTGATAGCTCAGGCGGACCACGTTACACAGCCGAGGGGGCTGGGATATCCTTTTAGCGGGCCAGGTGGACCAGAATCGGGTCAGTGTGGGTCGGGATAGACCGGACCCGGGCCCATCCGGACATATATATTCCTTTGTGTCCATATCTTGAGAAGCGGTCATCCGTTTGACAGACCGTCTACATCACTAGAATGTTTTGGATCAAGATTGTCTTTTTTGTATACTCCACTTGAGTTTTGGATAAAGATGGATTATGGTAGGGTTGGATTGAACCCTGAATCCAACTGGGCCCTCGGAGCGGAAACACTAATTACATTCAGACCGGGCGTCTGATTGACACATTGTTTATTCCGTTGGGTCCCTTATGATGTGATGGACATTTGGGATACATATTCTTGGGACTTCATGGAAGTATAGGTATGAACAATATCTAGAGGCACATATTCTTTAGAACTCGAATGCCCAGGGTGTGAGGAATCCAGTGGCTGGCAGTGAGGCGGAGGTTGGAGACAGATAATATGGAGGTTATTTGCTTATTGAATCTGGCTGGGTCAGATATTATGTGGGTCATTTCCGGGTTTAGTACCAATTTATACTGTGTGGGTCAGCGCTCAGTGATCACGTGTGGGTTAGCACATACCGATCCTTAGTGGGTCAGATCCTGTGTGCCTCAATGCTCAATGATCCAGTGTGGGTAAGCGAATACAGATGATGTGTGGGTCATATTCTGTGTGGGTCAGCACTCAGCGATCCTATGTGGGTCAGTGCATACCAATCCTGTGTGGGTCAAATCCTATCTATGTCATTACGTGGGTTAGTACCTATCGATCCTATGTGGGTCAGACTCGATATAATCAGTAGCAGTGCCTCTTGATAGAATAATATTATCTAGCTTCACGACTAATCATCTATACTTCTATACTTAACTGAAAACCTGTTTCGAGCTGATACTATTTTTAAACTATGAATTTTATGTACGTGGTATTATCTTCATGGTGATACCTATGTGGTACTTTTACAATCGTGGTATAATCTTCATGGTGAAACTTTTGTGGTACTTTTACCTTCATGTAACTATTTTGTGGTGATACCTGGGTGGTAATTTTACCTTCTTGGAACTATCTTCATGGTGATACCTGTGCGGTAATTTTACCTTCATGGTGTTACCATTGCGGTATTATTCCATCAGGCATGATATGTTTATATCGTGACAACTTATGTGTATGTATGGGCATATACATAAGTAGAGTTGATGTATTTCTTTTTGTTTTTCCTTTGTGGAACATTAGGATACCTACGAGGTCTCGAGGACCCTACTGATTATCATTATACGCACCCCTACACAGACTTCGCCCGCAATTTGTTGTGTCTTTTGAAGACAACGCACAACACTGATCGAGGCTAAGTGATCTTGGACTGGACAGTGAGTGGAGGTGGAACTTTCGATATGACATGACACAGAGGAGACGGACGGATGTAGAGTGTTGCGGAGGCTATCTGTACCTACCCATCATGTGGGAATCTCATAGGATGACCTAGTATATGTTTTCCTTTTTATTTTAGTTGTATTTTATTTTCAGTTGTACTTGTACCTTTACAGTTGGGCTTGTATTCTAACCTCTTTTAAATTCAACACTCTTTTACTATAGTAGTTTACATCACTATTTCTTCTTGTTGTGTTCTTGGGTTGTGTGTTTGTACAGGATTAAAGGCAATGCCTTCATGTTTTAGGGATTAAGCCTTTAGGTGCCAGTTTCTAGCCCCTAGCCTATGGAAGGAAGGCTTGGGGTAGTCACGGAACATGCCCCGAGGGATGGGTCATGAAAAATTGGTATCAAAGGAGTTCAGTTCTACCGAATAACTAAGACTCTGATCTTTTCTATGTGGAAATAGTGTTACGTGTTATGATTGTGGTTTTTAGTTTGGGGAATCTAGTGTTGGTGCGGAGGCCGATGTATCCATACACCATGACCTTGAATTCTGATTTCCGACTCAGCGCACTAAAACACAGATTGCGCGTGTTTTTGAAAAGTTTTTTTTTATTTTTTAGAGTCAACTCACCAGGAATAACATAATGATTGTGGCAAAAATTTTCTTTATCAGGATACCACTGCATAGATAGTCACCCCAGTTTCCGAAAAGAGTACATGATGATGGTTGGCCGAGTGATGAGGCCTCAGTACAGGACCCTCTTCTGGAATTAATAACTTTGTGTGGTGTACCAGCAGCACCACTACCCGTTGGGAATCCATTACCACCAGCTCCACCAGTAGAGGATGCATGCCGACTAAGTGAATTGAATGAGTTCTAGTAGCAGATGCCTTCGAGGATTCGAGGCGAGATAGATTCCCAAGTAGTTGAGGACTAATTGAAGGTTGTGGCCATAGTTTTCTTCCTAGTTGAGACACCATAGCAGAAAATGCTGAAATTAGCTTCTAGTCATTTTTAGTGAGTGACCATGAGGATGGTCCGCATAGTGATGGGGATGTGCTCCATGGAATATTTCCTGAGGTAGTACCTTCGGGTAGTGTGTAAGCTATATCACATCCTATTGGGACGCAGTTACAACCAGTGTTAATGGTAGAAAAACATTTAGGCTTTGTTCCTTACACAAGTTTTAGCATCTGAAACCCCTCAGGTTCCGAGGTGAGATCAACTCACAGGCGGTTGAGGACTGACTTGAGGAGGTGGACGAGAGTTCTCTAGAGCATCTAAAAATTCAGCAGGATGACATGTAAATAATTGAGTATTCATCGAGGTGTACCGACCATCCCAGGTACTCGATGAATATAGTACGATCAGTGCTTCCGGGCTCGGACCTCCGAGCAAGGTTTGTTTAGGGACATCCACGCCAACACTATTCATCAATGCATTCCTACTTATATTAGTGTCCTAGAGAGGACCTTTGAGGTTGAATGTTATTTCTCTGAGCAGATGCATCTTTTAATGTTAGTAGTGGGAATGCTTGAAACTGGGGAAAGACTTAGAGACTTGGGTGTGTAAAATTGTTTCGGGAAGAAGAAGTGTTAGAGACAGATAAATCTTTAGGGATGTAGACGTAGCAGCATAGCTAGGGGAAGAGCATGAGGTGATTTTAATTTTGACATGTTACAACCACCCCCCTTGGTGGTCCCCAGCAGTCTTAGGGAGCTAGAGGATTGGGGAAGGGAGTAGTTTCATATGATATAGGAGGGCGACCTAAGGGCTCTAGGAATGATTCGATGAACGGTTTTTGTCTACTTCTAGCAGTCATATTAATAGACATAGGTACCAATCATTACTTCCTACCACGAATCTTGTCCAAGACATAATGTTTTTAGTTAAGATGTTGAATTGACCCTCATGTCTGCAGATAACATTGGGAGGAGACTCGATAATCAAACTTACACTGAAGGTGTGATCTGACCCTTGAGGTGAGGGTTTCAGTTGGAACCTCTTTGTGGCAGCGTCGAGACCTTAAGATGTTAGTTTAGATATATACTAGACGTCCAAAATTCATACTCAGATTGACTTTATTAGGTAAAAATGTTTTGGATTATCTAAAATGTTGGAATGGGGTTTTCCTTGGATGAAAAAAGGAATCCCATGTAGCATAGGATAAACTCATGCATAGGAGGGTGCAACCGATCACTCTTGAGTCAGCCAGCCTTACCCTCGTGATAGCAGGAGTTTTGAGTTTTCAGTTCCAAAAAAGAATGATAGAGCATGGGGAATATTTTAAATTTTTTTTCTAGGATTACCTCCCTGAAGGGAGAGAGACGTCTACTATGTCTAGGTATTACCGTTGTTTTGGACTATACTTCTCTAGGGTAGTGGCACCCATGTCTGTTTTGACAAAAAGGGGGAGCCTTCCCTATGGACAGAGAAGTGTCAGAAGAGAGTTCAAGAGATGAGATAGAGACCGACGAGTAGAACAATACTACCCATGACATGGAGTTAGCATCAGTGGTCTTTATGCTAAAGATGTGGTGGAAATACATGATGGGATAATGTTTTACTGTCTACTCTAATCACAAAACTCTAATGTTTATCCTCTCTCAGAATCACTAGAACCTGATATAGCGATGATAGCTAGAGTTACTCCAGGATTATGACTTTGAGATAGTGTATACTCTTGGGAAGGGAAATGTAGTAGTAGATGCACTCTGTAAGAGATCTGGTATACAGTTGTTGAGTGAGGTGACGAATCAGCTAGCCACTTTACAGATATCCTATTTGGATCGAGATGGATCAACTTCTCTTCATCCTCTGGTAGTCACTCCCCTACTCCTTCAACAAGTTAGGGAGGCTCAACATGGGGACACCAACTGTGAGGCTCGACATGCTCATATATCCTCAAGACGGTCTATTAAATGAATTTATGAAGGTGGGGGGAACGTCGTTCTCTTATGAGCATGCACCATAGTACCACTGATGCTTTAGGAGGAGGTCTTGATGGAATTCCATGCGTTCCCTTTAACGGTACATCCTGGAGTGGAAAAGATGTATCATGACCTCCGACGTCAGTATTGGTGGCCGGGGATGATGAATGCAGTGTCAGAGTTTGTATAACGATATATCACTTGTTAGCAAGTGAATACTGCACCGAGCTGGTAAAAGTATTATACCGACAAGAGACGATGACCTTTGGAGTTCAAGGATGGAGGGACCATGTTCTATTCTGAGTCTCCCCTTGATAGGGACTACAATGATTTGGCTGAGGCGGCAAGTTATCACCGAGTATTATTAGACCATTTCTGATACTTCGGAGGATTGACGAGGTGGCATACCTCTTGGAACTACCACCACGATTGGAGTGGGTTCATGAAGTCTTCCATGTATCCCAGATGAGTAGATATGTGCATGAACCTTATCATGTAATAGACAATGGTGAGCTGGACATAGATTATTTGGTGACATTTATGGAGGTTCTAGAAGAGATTGAGGATCCAAAAAACTGGGTCCTTTATAGGAGGATGATACCTCTAGTGCACATTCACTGGCAGCACAGGAACCCCCAGGATAGCACTTGGGAGTAGGAGGATCAAATCCTTGCTCAATACCCCCATTTGTTTCCTTAGTCTATGTTGTGGCTTTTGGGGAAGTAAATACCTAATGTGGGTAGAATGTAATTTCCCAAAAATTCCTTATAATTTTTTAATTATATGAAATTATTTTGAGACCACAAAATCTGATGCTGCGTGATTTTATGCCTCGGAGATCTCGAAATAATCCTTCGAAGTTTTTTTAAGGTTTAATTAGTAGGTGTAAGCTATTTCTATGAAAAAGTGGACTATCACTTAAACGGTTACTCAGATCTGAAATCTAAGGGCATCATTATGCTCAGGATGGCGGGTTTACCCTAGGCGCGACATAAGTCTAGTCGGTGGGGGCCCCCTATGAGAAAACCTATAAATGGCATAACAATAAATAAAGTAATTACATAAAGATATTTTATTTTTCAAATTATTATCACTCACAAATAGTAACTCAGATTATATATCTGATATGACCGCTACACTCGTGAGAGATTTCATTCTTTAGGCATATACTAACATTGGCTGGCGTAGTCCACCAATTAAACTTAGTTTCAGGCTTTTAATAAAATAATTAAGGGATAATTATTTTATTGTTAAATCCATAACTTATAAATAGTAACTCAGATTGGGATTCTGAGAGTACTGTTGGGTTATTTGGGGTGTATTTCACTTTGGAAAAGCCTAACCTCTACTGGCGCAGGTCGAGGGTGATTGTTAATAATTTTCTGAATTTTTTTTCGGGTATGTTCATTAAACGCATGAGAGGCCTTATGTAACATTTGAACCGGTAATCGGAATAGATATCTGAGGACACTGTTGAACTCGCATCACCGATATTAGCTTAAGGAGACCTTTACCTTGACTACAGTTGGTCGAGGGTGAAAGTTAGTTTTCTGGTTTTTCGTAGGAGAGTTTAAAGAATAGAAAATAAAATAAAACAAATTTTTTTTGACACCTCTCATTTGAATCATGATTGTAGGGACCCCGTGAGGGTGGTCGGGCATTTAATGTTGGGTGTTAAATTCCCTGTTACACAAAAGGTGAAACCAATTTCCTCATTAATTAATAGGATTCATTAATCCAGAATTAATGAATCAACTTGTTAACTCTTGGGATCTCCCCATTGATGTTCAAATATTAAATCATAACCTATTAATTTGGCACCACACCTCTCATGGGGAAAGTGTTTGGAAAAGGAGAGCCTTTAGAGAAACATCTTGTAGACAAAGAACCTTGCCATCAAAGAATGCTCTCCGGATCAAGAACGAGGAACTGGATTTGGAACCTATTGCGGGAGCGATGGACATCGGCTACTTAACCATCTTCATCTCCTTCTCTGCGCCGTCTCCAACGATAAAACAATGTAGGGGTTTTAAATTGAATTTTGATTAAATCTATTTTTGGTGATTCCTCGTATTCTGGATTCTCAATGACAATGTCCAATCAAACAAAACCATCATTCTGCACTTATACCTTCACCCATTTTTTTCGTTCTTCGTGCGTTCGTCATGCGTTCTTCAACGCCAAATAATTAATGACACTGCAAACACAAAATTTTTTTTTGATTGAGATGTATGGAAATGTATCCCTTTACCTTAGGATCATGAATATTCGAACTACATAATTTTTGGGCTTGGAACAAAGTCGTGAATGAACGTGGAAGAAAGCGGTGGCCGGTACCCAGCCGACTACGAGGAAGGCAGGGTGGTGCGTGTCTGCATTGCCGGCTATGAAGGAGGCCACGACATGTCTACCATGGTGAAGAAGATTCACAGCTGGCATTCCGAACGACCACGGGGAGAGACGGCGGCATGCGTTCGCGCCGTCAGAGCATGAGGCCGTGACCGCTTGGCTGCAACGGAGGCCAGAGGGCGGCCGACACACGGCCGGCGGCAATGGTGCAGCGGCACGTGACTACGTCGTTGGGAGGAGGATCGGTCGGAGCACCGACTGGTCATAACAGATCATAGGGACCTTCTCGGGGCTTGCGGGTAACATGGCAGTGCATAAATGTGCTTCCCTTTGCTATTCCGAACAGAAGGGGGCCCACTACCCCTTCGGCACCAGCTCGGGTGGACCGCGCTACCTAGCGGGCTATGCCAGGTCATCCCCTTCGTGGACTGAGCCGGACCACATCCCAATGGGCTGGGGCCGACGTAGCCCAGCCCAAATGGGTCGGACCGGACCCGTGCCTATCAGGACCCAGATACGCCTTTGTTGCCCTATCTTGAGAGCCTAGCGTCGTAAGAAGAACCGTCCATGGCACCAGAATCCTTGTATTGAGATGATTCTTTTGGTATAATACAATTTATTTTTGGATCAATTTGGAGTATGTCCATGTTGGATTGATCCCCGAATCCAACCAGGCCCTCGGAGTGGAAACAAAAATAACTTTCAGACTGGGCATCTGATTGACGCACCGTCTATTGTGTTGGGTTCCTTATGACGTGAAAAACATTTCCGATACTTCTTTTTTCAACTTCATCGTAGTCGAGGTACAACCAATATCTCGAGGAAAAGATTCTACGAAGCTCGAGTGCACCGGGTGCGAGGAATCCAGTGGCTGGTCGTGAGGCAGCGGTTGGAGATGGATAGCACAGAGGATAGTAACCAATCGACTCTAGGTGGGTTGAATCCTATGTGGGTCATTGTGGGGGTTAGTACATACCGATTAAGTGTGGGACAATTCTCTTCCATCTTGTGTGGGTCAGGGCATACCGATCCTGTGTGGGTCAAATCCTATGTGGGCTAGTGCTCTACGATCTTGTGTGGGTCAACTCATACCGATGCTATGTGGGTCAGATCCTGTGTGGGTCAGTGCTCAGCGATCCTGTGTGGGGTAGCGCAAACTGATCATTTGTGGGTCAGATCCTATTTGGGTCATTTCGGGGCTTAGTACCTATTGATCCTATGTGGGTCAGACTCCGTATAATCAGAAGCAGTGCCTCTTGACAAAATAAGATGATCCGGCTTCATGACTAATCACGTGTACTTCTATACATCACTGAAAACCTGGTTTGATCTGAAACTCCAATTGAACTAAGACTTTTACCAACGAGGTACTATCATCATTGTGATACCTATGTGGTACTTTTACCTTCGTTGTACTATCTTCATATTCATACCTATGTGGTACTTTTCCTCTGTGGTACTATCTTCGTGGGGATACCTGTGTGTTAATTTTACCTTTGTGGTACTATCTTCGTTGTGATACGTCTGTGATAATTTTACCTTCGTTTGGTAACCATCACGGCGTTACTTGTGTGGTACTTTTACTTTTGTGGTGTTACAATTATGGTATTACCTTTGTGGTATTCTTCCATAATGTTTGAAATGTTTATATCTTAATAACATAGTTATATTTATGGTAATATACCGAAGTAGAGTTGATGTCTTGCTTTTTGGTTTTCATTTTTGGAACTTTAGGAGACCTACTGGGTCTTGGGGTCCCTACTGAGTGTCGTTATACTCACCCCTACATGGGATTCTCCTCCACCTTTCTGTGTCTTATGCAAACGACATACAAGATTTATTGAGGCTAAGGGAGCTTCAACTGGACAGTGTGCATAGGTGGACCTTTTAGCATGAAGTGACATGGAGGAGACATACAGATGTGAAGTGTTGAGGAGGGGATCTGTACCGACACTTCAGGTAGGAACCTTGGAGGACGAAGCAATAGCAACTTTCCTTTTTTTCATTCAGTTGTATTGTATTTTCAGTTGTACTTATACCTTTACAGTTAGGCTTATATTCCGGCCCATTTTACTTTCATCACTCTTTTACTACTGCAGTTTTCATCACAGTTTCTTCTTGTTGTGTTCTGAGAACATGTGTTTTTATTGGATTAAAGGAAATTCCTTCCCATTTTTTGGAGTAATCATTTCGGTGAAAGTCGCATGCCCCTGGCCAACGGAAGGTGGGTTTGGGGTAGTCATGGCATGGGCCCCAGGGGATGGGTCATGACATAATTCATCATACATGTCCCCCATAATTGGATCCATGTGATCATATTTATATCTCATAAGCTTATACCAACCTCCGCATTAAGTATATGGAATGTGTTGGTACCTGGTATCCACTAACTAAAATGTTGGGATATGATGAATCTATTTCAGAAAGAAAGAGTTTGCGACATCTAGGTAGTGTTACAAAGTACCACTACCATTAGTTTGGCCTTAAACTCATCCCTTCTTTGGTGAACGTATAAGTGATATCCCCACTCTTGACCGAATGTTCATCTGGTGGATAGATCCCATTTGTTTTACCACCCTAAGGACTTAATTTCCATGGATTTCCTCTCAATGGATTGATATCAATGGAAATTCTTTTATACATACTAGATCATTTCCTTTAATAAAAAGGGTTATAACTAAAAAAAACTCAGAGTAGTTATCTAAAATAAAATCCCCCTTGATAAGATATTTACACAGATTTTTTTACTGGACAAGGTTATCTATGTCATTAGTTGATATTTTGGTTAGGGTGTTGAAATACTGACATGTGATGACAACCTAAATATATAATGAGGACTCCTATATAAAATTGGATACCCTGAGAGTATATAACCAATAATTCTTTCTAAATATTGGTGATATGGGAAAATTTCTTGCTTTTAATTATTATTGAGACATTCAGTTGTGGACTTACAAATTTCTTCTGTATAAGAAGAATAATAATTTAAATTATCCGGTATTTGCAAAATTAGGAAGTTAAATGTTAGATATAAATAAATTCTAATAAAAACAAATACCATGCATGGAAAATTCTAGTGAATCACATGGCTACTATGCGGACAGTGTCACACTATATCCCCACTGTGGATTGTGAAGTTCTTGAGCCACTATAAAGACCATGAATCCCTTAAAAAGCTATATAGAACACTTTTTTTATGTGAGAATAATACCACTATAGAGGCACATAATGAGTTTGAGGAAAATACCATTTTTATAATATATTTTTATATATGGAAGAGGTTTTTCAAAAAGGAAATCTTATGAGAAGGGAGATGCTATAAGGGAAAGATCAAACTGACTACAAATCAATTAATTAAAAAAATGAAAAATGAGTCGAGTCTGAGACCTTTTATAGTCATGTCCCCTTATCCAAGACCACATATACCTCGAAAAAAATTCTACAAATCATTCAACAAAACCAAATGTTTCCTCATAATGGACCCCTCTTCATGTTGATCAAACCCCATTTTGACATGGACATTTTTTGTGTCTAGAAATGTTCTCAAGGAATATTATATGGATATTATGAATTTGGGAATTGATGTAATTAAATCAATCTAGATATAAAAATGGAAATGTAAAATGATCCACAAAGAAGCCAACGAGCTGTAAAGGAGCCGCAATGGAGCCTCAAATGAGCCATAAAAGAACCTCGCCTTATACATAACATGTTCTCTATTCAATTTCCTGCCCAACATAGAACCTATGAATTGGGCCCCCACAATCAATTTTCATTTTTTGGTTAAGTCATGAATTTGTATCCCTCTTAAAATGTAATTTATTTATTGGATGAGGCATCATTATTACCCCTCTCCCCCACAAAAAAATCATTTTTTTGGGGTGAGGTGTCTTTTTCTTTCCCCCCAAAATGAATTATTCCTCACTTTCTCAGAAATCACCCTTCACGCTGCCTACAAAAAAATCATTCACAATTGTCGGTTTAGTGGTTACATTTGTACCCCAATAAAAACACCAATACATGGACTAATGGGGGTAGTGGAATTAATATTCTTGCGAAATAGTGTGCAATATTTGAATGAAATTAAGGAGATGTAGTCTAAGAAAGTGATTTCAGTGAGTAATCATTTATCACACATTACAAAGTAAAATAAGGCATAAGAATTGACCAATGTAGCATAAAACGTTTTCTAAATAGTAAAGAATAATTTTTGGACCATCAATCCTATTAGAAAATCCATTTTATAGCCACCATTCCATGAAATTTAGTTGGATAAAATATTGGCAATCCTCAATCCAATATTGAAAATAGTATTCGGGCTGGGTTTCTTCTGCTTTGATTCCCTTTCATATAGAGTTCACCCTTATTTGGGCTACTGTAGCAACTTTTCAAACCACCCTCTCCTTTAACATCTCATGCAATGTGAGAGGACCCAAATGGGCCAATTCATGAAATACCCATCCAAAGCCTCTTCAAAAGCATCTAGGCTTGTATGATAAAAAATACGGAACACCAATATCCCTTCATGATCATACATTCCCATGGTAAATGAGTTTATACTATTAAAATACCAAATAAGTGGAATCCTAATACTATTATTAATCATACATTCTTCTGATAATGAGGATTACATCCTTAGGTATAGTGGAAGGTGTCTTTTCAGACTGAGCAGCTACATCAGTGGGTTGTTGGACCATCCTCTTCATCTCTTCTATATTTCTAAAAGGGAGGAATGGGGTCTTCGGTTAGGGTATCCCTCCTAGATTAATCCCTTAACCTTTATTATAGGGTCACATAAATTTGGGTGTGTATGTACTAATCCTAATTAAGAAAAAAATAGGGTATAAAAGCACTAGATCCCTTCCCCTCTCCCGTAACCTTGCCCTCATTACCCAAAAAAGATGATATGGGATCCTAAATTCCCTTTCTCTCTCCCATATCCCAGTATTTATTCACTAGTAGACAAATGATATTTTTTTGGTTTGGAAGATCTTCCAATTCATTTTTTTCTCGTTCCAAGGATGACTTATGTGGGATTAAAGGTTAGTGGTGATCAAGATATCCACACAATAAAATTACTATCCTAAAAGGATATTTCATTTTGAATCTTCCACATTACATGCAATGAGAATCAGATTCTGTATAATCTGTAAACATGTTGTCACTACCCCAAACAGTCATATTATTTAAAAGGAAAACACATTAGGCCTCCTTTAAATGTGTATTCCCTAACCCATAAAAACTATAAGGGATTTTATTCGTGACTAAATGGGATACTAAGGAAGCCTCCCTGAGGTCAAAAAAACACCCTAATGTTCAATGGGTTATATCCTTGGTATGTTCATATACAACTCAGAGATTTATATTTATTCCAATCATCCTTCATCACCATGCTTATTGTTTTACATTACCAATATGATCATTCCCCCACTTAGAAGACCACATCACTTCTATGTCCTTTAATACACATTGGTATAAGTCTCAAACCATCTATTCACTGGGAGTATTATACCTATATATCATTTATGCATCATTATAAACATCCTTGGTTGGTTGTCATAACATAACCATAGAAGGTTTAATGTGTCCCCTTATATGTCACAGAACATTGTGGTTTTTGATGATTTTCAAATGGATATGTTGGAAGACTATCTCATGAGTCAGATCCCTCCATCAAAACAACTTTTTTCCCAAATGACAAAAAAATTACAATGTTCCGTACTACATGGATTAAAATATGTATCATGATTATAAAATATATAAGAGTCCTTAATTTATTTTCCAAAGGTAATCATCCATGGGGAACCTCATATAAATATATATATCTCAATCGATGAATAACCTCTTATACTTATAGATGATTCTGAAATAAACATATGATAGATAATTGATTATTCCCACAAGGGTGAACTATCTGATATTTGGGATTTAATAAAGGATTTATGAATACATATTAAATATATAAGAGGGTCACATAGTGGAAAATAATTCCTACAAAATGGTGTGATGAGCCTGACCTCCCATCCTCTCATCTATCACTATTTTTGAACGCCTCGTTGGAGAAATCCATGTGGCCCTATACTTTTGAAAGTATGTCTGCATCGACATGAAATGTGAATAGGAGGGGAACACATGAATAAAATCCACATATGATGAAAAAATCACCTGATCAGAAAGGTATGTACCAAATTTCGTTAGGGATCTTGATAGTAATATTAATCAGATTTACTAAAGGTTGAAACAATGATATTGAGGATAATTACCTTCCCATTAATTCAAAACTTATGGGAAACTTATTAAATGTTATGAGAATGTATAAATCCAGTTTTTTATCATTTATTCCATAATAATAATAAGAATAAATGTTTGGGATGTTAGATAATAGGGAATCATTCCTCAAAAAATATCAAGAGGAATGAGAATAAAGGTCTCATGTTGTGACAAGTGGTGTAAAACAAACCCTAATAATATCTTAAAAAAATTGTAAAATCGTATTATGTGAAATATTTAGGAATATGGATCATGGTTGGAAATAAAACATTCAAAGATATAATAAAAATCTGATGATATGATAATCTAATTACAATGAGATAAAAAACTATGTTAAGGTGTTTCTATGGTTACTAACTCAATCTAGAAAGCATGAATATTAGAATCATAAGGGTGTGAAAAATATTTTTCTACTTATATGGGTGCTATTGGGATATCAAATGAAGTCATCCAAGGTATATTACTATTATATTTGAATTATGCCAATACCATTTTAGCTCTATATATTTACATTCATTTATTTTTGATTAATTTCAATTTTAAATTGAAATACCACCAAAAGAAAATAATATATAACTTTTAGTAATAAATCCTTGAGGAAATAATAATGAAAGTATGATTTATTGGAATCTTTTATTATTTTAAGTGGGAAGGAATTTCTTGAAAATCCTATTGAACTACCCATGGAGGATTTTGATATTACCTTATCCATGAATTCTCTTTTATTTTATCCTTCTATTATTGATTTCATATCAAATAATGTTTTGATCAATAATTTCATACGTTTAACAACCTACCAAGATGAGAAGAAACCAATTAGATGTGGTGGTGAATTTTTCCTTGGTCATGATGTTTAAAAGAAATAAAATATTAAATTTTTTTATGTTCATGTAAAGACAAAATATATTGATTAATTTCCTAATTATTTTCATTGAGTTATTACTAATATAGAGGATGGATTTATAATTGAATTACTTATTGATTCTAATCATATTTTGAAACCCTCTTATCAAATAACTCATGTAAGTCTTTTCAAATTTAAAGGTATATAAAAGGATTTGTTGGATGTAGGTTTCATTAGACCTAAAATTTACCATGTGGTTCTTGTTTTGGTTGTTAAAATGAAAGATGTCCCAATGATACTTTTTATTTATTATTGATCTTTGAATGAAATCACTGTTATGAATAAGTTTCCTTTATCAAATATCGATGATTTATTTGTTCGGGTTCAGGGAGCATAATATTTTTGTGATGACTGGTATGATGTTGGGGTTCCAAAAGTTGAATGTAAATGAGGTATATATTATGATTTTTACATTTTATAATAGATATGCTAATTATAAGTTTTTAGTTATACAATTTTGGTTGTGTAAATCACATGTTATATTTTTGGATCTTCTGAATATGTTTTTCCAACAATTATTGGATAAGTTAGTATTTGTATTTATTAATAATATTTAGTATATTCCAAAATTAAAGAAATATATAGAATACAACTAAGTATCGTTTTTCAATCATTTAATTAAAACAAACTATGTGGAAATTTAGTAAGTTTGAATTTTGGGTGAAAAAAAATTCATTCATTATACATACTATTTCTCAATAAGGAAATATTGTTTTCCCATATAAAAAATGTTGTTTAAGAATGGAAATCACCCAAAAATATAATATATATTCATACTTTTATTATATTAGAAGGTCACTATCAGTATTTTGTTTGAATACTTTCTCAAGATTTTTAACCCACTAAATATGTTAACTTGAAAAGGAGTTAAATTAATATGGATAACAGAAGGTGATGATTGTTTTTAGGAACTAAAAATAATATTGATTAATTATCTTGATTTGGACCTTTTGTTGAGAAATAAAGAATTTTTCATCTATAATGATGCTTATTTGAATGAAAATGATTGTGTCGTAATGCAAAATAATCATTTAATTCATTACGCATAAAGAAAACTAAAACATGATGAGATAATTTATTCTACACATGATCTAGATTTAACTATAATTTTTTTCTCTTAAAATTTTTAGGGATCACTAATATGGAGTAAAGTGTTAGATATATAGTGGTCACAAATGTTTTAAGAATATTTATAAATAGAAAAGGATAAACATGAGTATGAGACTATGGATAGAATAGATAAAATATCATGATTTAATGATCCATTATCATCCTTTAATAGAAAAAACGTATCCAATGCTTTAAATCTAAAAAATAATTCTATATTAAACATACCCCAATTGTAATGTGACCCTTTGGTTAATGAATTTATGAATTTTCTCCTACAATTAGTGGATGTAGGAACCTACTCTATTTTATTTCATGTGTTATTATAATCATTTCTATTACAGTGAATTAAGTAAGATAAAAAAGAGGATATAGTTCTACAAGAAAATATATAGTTTCTTAAGAAGGGTAAATTTCTATAATTTAATGTCTAAAAAGAAGGTGTTTTGAGATTTGGAATGATATAATTTGTTCTATGTGACCACATGTTGAAGAGTGAACTGTTGAGTAAATTTCATATTTGTCAAATTCTTGTTCATTCGGGAAGCACTAATCAATAAAAAGTTCTTGATAATTATTACTAGTGTAATATAATGTATAGATTTATTGATAAATATTCCATGAAATTATTAAATTTTAGATAGGATAAATTATAATAGAAATTAATTATGTAAATTCTTCAGATATTTCCACATCCAGATTTGAATTGGAAAAATATATCCATCGATTTTACGACATGATTAACAAATAGATCTTGAGACAAATGGTAATTTGAGTTATTATTGATAATTTATCTAAAAATACACATTATATTACCATTTTATATACAATGTATTTAAATACTTTTTAGTTATTATATCTAGAGGTGATAGTCATGTTATTTGGACTTCCCCTCTCTATTGATTCATACCATGATCTCTAGTCCACAACTAATTTTTGGAAAGGACTTTAAAAATTATTGGGTACTAAATTAAATTTCACTTCATTTTTCATCCATAATATGATGGAAGGTTCAATAAAATGATTCAAACCATAGATGATATTATTATTTTTTTAATGTTTTACAATGGATTTTAGGATCATTATATTTCTTTGGTTGATGTTTCTAATAAAAAATGATTTCATTTCAGTATAAAAATGTATCCCTTTGAGGAATTATATGGAATTCTGTGTTAGAAATTATATTTTTATATAGAATTAAGAATAATTATGTTTATGGGATAATATTTGGTATATTTAATTTTTAATAAGGTTTAGTTGATTCAAAAACATAAAAGGGTGGCCCCAAGCAGGTAGAAAAGTTATGCGGATAATCGAAATAAAGATATTTCTTTAGAGGTAGGTGATCATGATTTTTATAGAGTACCTCCATAGAAAAGTGCTATGAATTTTAAAGAAATATGAAGTTAAGTCTATGGTTCATTAGACCGTATAGGATTTTTTAAATAGTTGGATAAGTTTTTTATCAAGTAGATTTTACGCTGAGTTTATCCTTAGTTCACAATGTATTTCATGTTTTAATTTTAAGGAAATATTTTCTACATTCATATTCTATTTTGAGCCTGGAAGAAGTTTAGTTGTACTATAATATTTTTATGAGGAATAACCTATTTATATTATTGACTATAGAGAATTTGTTTTGTAATAATTTAATTCAACAAGTTAATGTTTTATCGAAAACCCATATGATTGAATAAGAAACAAGGAAATCTGAAAATGCGATCAAGGAAAGATATCTGCACCTATTTAATAAGTGAATAAAAATTTTAGGATATAATTTAAAAAAAGTGGGATGAATTCTAAAACAAATGTAATAATAAATAAATAATTTTCTGTCTTATTGATATTTAAGAATTATAGAGTTATATTCATTATTAATATAAAATTTGTAGAACATCTATTAGAACCCATATCTTGGAAAACATTAATTAAAAAATAGAAGAGTGAACAAAAAAGACAATAAAAGATAGGGATTCAAATGATTTATCCCAACCAATTCCACTAAATAAAGTACAATCACCTTTTCACTATCATCCAGAACTTCATTGAGATCCACTCATACTCAAATTATTACCCCTCTTCCATTATCTTGGGTATTCCAAGTTTCATCCTGATCATTTGTTTTAGATGAGTCCTCATCTTCAGAATGATCATCTTTGTTTGAATTCTTTTCATTCAAATCAAAGGATCTACTCTCTCTAGAAGGAAAATTATTTTATCATTTTTACCAAAATTTACAGGAACATTAGTATAATCGTCACGATACACATCCATTATTGGGATCTATTCAAAATATCAAGCAATGTAAAACTCTTGCTGTGGCCAGAGCCTAGTAGAATAATCACATCTGTCTCAAGGCTAGATTCTTCATCCCAGTCTATTTTCATGTCTACCTATAAAAAAATGTATATATTATAAATCTAAAAAATTAATTGAAATTAATATAGTGATTATTACGAGACATAGAGTTGATATAAACTCATATTGTGGTTTAAAATTACATATCTTGACAAATCATTTTTTTCATCGCTTCTACAAGTATTATTTAAAATTATTTTCTTCCATTTATGTGAATTTAATTTTGTAAAATAGATTCCATGGTTATAATATTAATAATTTATATTATATAATAAGGCAATCATTATTTTTGGTAACACTGAATTGTGAATACATTTAAAATATTTTTGCCTGATTAGGGTAAAAAACTGGTTTATTAAAAGGTTAAACAAAAACGGTTAGGGTTAAAATGACATTAAATTTATCTAAAATTAGCTAAATGGCCTTAATTTTGCAATACGTTATCTAATTATATATAAGGGTCCATCTGAGTTTCTTTTTACATGTGAAAAAATGTTGAAATCAATTTTTCGATTTCAAAATTTCCATGTGTGTCCGCTCCCCCACTTATAAAATTTCACCCACTCTCCTATCTTATTCACACCGTCAAATAATTTCTTATCATCCAAGACCATACATAATAACTTCATTAATTCACTATAAACTAACATTATCCCATTTTATTATTATAAATCCATCTTATTTAGTATTTTAGTTCTAGCCTATGGATGTTTTTCAAAGAAAATATATAACACTTAAGTGAGTGTTTTTATTTTATTTCTTCTTCCACATCATTAGAATATTATTAAGTTATTATGCAATAATAAAATAAAATTAAAACATATACTAAGATTTTAATATGTGAATTGTATAACAGAAATCCTTCTCATATTTTAAAAAACTAGAAACAAAACCATCATTCATGTGATTGGCAGACTACCACCACGTGAACCAATGTAATTCATTTTTAATCCCCACCTCTCTTGATGTGTTATAATGATAGATTTAATGCATATATTTATATATATATTATATATTGAATTGAATTATAATTCATTAATTATTATATAATTTATACCTTATTAATTTCCATTCTGTGGAGGATACAATAATATTGCCCATTTGTATGGCAGAGTACTGCCTCATGAATCATAGTGGTTCAATTCCCACTAACACTTTATGTGGATGGTAATATGGATAAATATGGTGAATATATGTTATATATATTAATTAATTGTGATATTAATCAAATATTTATCATTATAAAAATATAATATATCACTTTATTTGTACCCATTCAACCAACTATAAAATTATAACTTCGTTCATCCATACATGTGAACCATCTCCTCCATGATGGAATGTCATTTATTTTCGTCACAAAATCACAAGGATGATATATAAATAAATATATTTAAAATAAATTTATTATTTATCATTTTATTATAATTCTGTAATGATAAAATATTACATACCTTCATTTATATAGTTGATCAAGTCCATCAAATTGTTTCCCAAAAAAGATCATGAAAATTGGATGATTTTACAAAATGGATCAAGAAAAATAACCTGTTTCTCATTTTAGATCATGAATATCTACTTTTTTCTCATAATTATATCTTGAGATATAAAACATTAACCAATGTATTGTAGATATTTATAATTTCTAGACCACCCATCACATAATGAAAAACCCATATATGTATATCATAAGATCACTAATCATCAATATTATCATTATATCATTACACATTAAATTAAAATGTGTTTTATAACCATTGCATCAATTAAAACTCGCATAACCCATAAAAATTAATGCGCTTCATAAACATCTCCTAATCATGATCTAAAACATTTATGGAAATAATCTATGTCATACCATTTAATTATATACTCACTAAAACATAAGAATTTGTTTTGTTGGAATTGGTGCAAAAATTACAATAAAAATATTGTTTTAAAATATGCTTGATAAAAATAACCATTCCTCTTTGAAAAAACTATTTAAAATATAAACATATCCCAAATATTAAAGGGGATGTTTTATTCTAATATAAAATTGGAGTATTTTAAAGTATTATTTAAATAATTGTTTGGTAATGATGGTAGAAATTACTAAATCATTCCATAGATGTAAAAATCAACATTCCTTTCACATTTTTAGAATAAAGATAAATATAACTAATTCAGAAAATAAAAAAATTATTCCATGAAAAAAATTAGAAAATTTAAATTTTGGGTAACAATTAATTTAAAGAATTATTAGAGAAGAGTAAAAAAATTGTTAAAACATTTTAGAAAACATGGACATGGAAGAAAAAAGATTTTCAACTAAAGGGGGAAAATGTATCTAGTCTGATATCATTCCTTCGGTGTCGTTAGTAATTAAAGAGATAAAAATGAAAGTGAAACGTTTATTTTCTACAAAGAAACATAATATAATAAAATTAATGTGTTTATAGAAAGAAATATTATAATATTATATTATAAGATACATAATCATAAATAATCCTGATAAACACTGTGATAGTAACATAAAAGCTTTACTAACATGGTAAATTGGGAATATTAATCCCCATGATAGAAATAAACATATATGGTTATGTAAATCCCCATATTTTTCATAATATTCATTAAAAAATAAATTTTTGTTCAGTATATGCACAACATAAAAGAAACAACTTGTGAATACGAAATGTGTCTCACATAGATAAAATTTTGACGAAAATCCCTTACCTCAAGTATCATAATTATATGTAAACATTACAAACTAATGTATAATAAATATAGTTTTATTATATATATTATAGATCCATTGTCATATGTTTCATACAATTTAGTATTTAATTATAACTTTTTATCACCCGTTGATAACAATTATTAGGTAAATCACTATTTTAGGTGATAACTACTTCGTCTTCATGTATGATTTGGTTCAGTAGTTTCAGTCCTTGTAGATTTTTCAAGGTTACATTATATATAGAGTGTTAAAAATAGAAGAAATATAATATACATTTTTTATATACATATTTATAGTCATCCATAAAAATTTATAGATAGAAAAATGATTGCACCGTTCATAGAGACGGTAGTCGTACATAAACATAATGGCTATTTCATTTTTTGACATATGGAATGAATAAAATATAAATAACAATTAACCACTATATATTCATTATTATATCATTAATATTTTTTATATTTTAGTAAATATATCTCTATTCTCATCAATGTCAATATAAATTGAAAAAATGTGTCACATTGCATCGTCGAGGCGGAAGTCCATAGGTACACATGAGTGGCATTATTGTCTTCAAAACGATTGGATATCTATATTTTAGATGTGAAATTATAATTCTAGAGTCATATTTATTTAATAAATATTATATATAAACATTAAATCCATCATTACCTTCCACCATGAGAGGTGGTAATAGAAAACAATACATTGGTTCAAGAGGCGGTTGTCCGCAGTACACATGATCGATGGTTTTGTTTCCCATTTAATGGAAGAAGATATTGATATAGGCATTAGATTAAAAGGATGTATCATTATTTGAAGTGTAATAATGTGATTATATCAAAATAATATAATATTATTTAATGTAGGTGTAAGAAGAAATAAAATAAAATGCTCAGAAAGAATAACACCTCTTCTTTAGACATCCATTTTAGGACTGCCCTAAAATACTTCCATGAAGGATTTTATGATAAAAATAGAGAAAATATATCATGGGGAGGGATGTAAGAAATTTATTTGGATAGTAATTTTTTCATCCAAGTTGATTAATATGTGTGAAGAGGATAGTATAGTGGGTTCCATTTTTTAACCATGGAGAGTGGCACACTTATAATTTTTCAATGTTTCAAAATAATTCTTTCTCACATTCCTTTTACAAATGATCCAAAATGACTCATTCAAAAAAATATATGGGTTATTTTTGAAATATTTTAATACATTAGGAATTGGAAATTTTTATTAGTTCTTTAACCCTTATCCTTTTAGTTTAACAACATGGTAAACCTGTTTTAGCCTTAACCGCATTAATTAATTTTTACTATTTTATACTATTAATTATTAACAAATGTATTTTTGATATTATTATGTAATAATTATTATTCTAATTAATAATATGGAATCAATTTTAACAATTTTAATTCACATAACTGTGTAACTTTAATTTAAAATTAAACATGCAGATGTGACAAAATATAGATTTTAGAAAGAAAGTATTTTCATATGTACAAGATGTTTTTATATAAATATTGTACAAAAAATTAATTAAAATGACCTAAATTTGATTAATAATAATATAATTGAAATAATTTTACTTTTAAAACAATTTTATAATTAAAGGGAAGCTTAAAATTGTTTTAAACAAAAAAGAAAAGTTTCAATAATATTCAATATTTTCCACTATTAATAAAAAAATTAATTTTTCATAAAATTATATAAAATTAACCCTAAGATAATTTTTACATTGTTATTTAAAAATTTATGTAAATTTAATAAAATAATGTTTTTATAGTGGAATAAAATATTATTCTTTTTCAAAAAAAAATTGAAATCATTTTTGATGGAACATGTATTTTCAAAGCATATAAAAACTTTATAAAACATTAAGTACATATTTATCAATATATATTATTTATCTAAAACCTATATTTTAGTTTTAAGATCTTGTTTATTACTATTCATAACTCCATGTTTATCTACTTTGATATAATGATAAATTTTATATAAAAAAATTAATGGTATATTGTAGTGTGTTAAAAAACTATGTTGCGCTTAACACAAGTAATAAAAAAAATTAAATTGATTTGAAAAAATATTTCTTAAAAACATGGGCCGATGCAGAAACACAATAAACGTACCATTAATATTCACTCAATAATCAATGGATCATTCCCTTTATATATCATTCATTATCTATATCACTCCCAAGTTCCCATAAAATCTTAATAATTTCCTCCCAAGATTCTAGTAGTTCACTATCTAGGTAAGGGATATTCTCCCCCTCCTTATTTGAGAATATTACATATTTTATTCCTTTTGATTCAAAATTTCTCATATTGGGATGTATTTTTACATATCCCACTTAATATCCTTATGATTTCTGAGGGATGAGATCCCCCTTTCACACTCAGTAAACCCTTATATGAATATTTATTTATCCCTGCTATGATGCCCAAATTATCCTTTCTTTTTCAATGCCAATCATTTGGCTAGAGAATTCCCATCCCAATTTTCTCCAAAGGCTTTTAACTTAGTTATACTTATCCTTCATTTATAAGATACTTCCATGTATATAAACCACACTCCATATTTTTGTGATTAAATGTTATGAAAATAATCCTTCTGTTGTACGATCTATGTCACAAGATTTCACATGTACTTGATATTAATGTTCGAGGTGAGACCATAATTATATATCCCTACAATGTATTGGGTAATGTCTTAATCTCATGAGATTCCATGTATAGTGTACATGAGGTTATCCTAAGAACACAATGGTATGATTTCTAGGATATTATCCTTGACTTATGCTTATGATGTTAGGATTTATATTTTTTTCACATTCTCATGATGGCATAATATTATCATGTTCAATCATTATACGATGTTCATGTTTCTAATATTCACCTATCTTATATTCCCTTGATGTACCTATCTAATTAAATGTATTACATTTATCATGTAATACTTTTATTATTCACTTAATGGGATTTATATCTCACCCCTTTCTTATGTACGTCGCTAGGTTATCCTATGAAGTATTAGAAGATCGATGGAATATAAGGGATTGTTTTAGAGTTTTAAAATAGTATTGATGTACTCATGTATCAAGTTAATATTGTATATACTAAATTTGAAAAAGATACTAGGCCCCAAAATCTTATGGGGTCTTATTATGTGTGACTATATATAATAAATCATGAATTATGGTGTTTTGAAACATGGGTTTTCATTGTAGATCTCAACAGTATAGTTTTCCCATTCCATCTGCAGTGTCATGTAAAGGCCCAGAAACATGTCTCAAATGTAAAAAGTTTTCACTCAAAGAGGGAAATAAATGAGGCACTGAATATCTGTATATCATATTTGATTAGGTACATTTCAAAAGATCTTTTATATTTTAACCACTTCCCCTAGTGTAGTGGTCTCATCAGTACAATGTGAATCAACAATGAAATCATATGCATCACGAATAATGGGGTTCTAGCCACATATATTATTCACAAATATTCTTTACATGTGTGATGAGTCTCTCGTGGGAACTTATGTGGTTCATGTGACAATACAAGGTACCATTACTATTCCTTCATCTTTAGTACTTCATTAATTGATACTATTTGGTCTCATTAAATATTGTTAACCCACGTTGTAGATATTTGAATATTCTTACAAAGATCATGTTGTATGTGATGAAAATTGTAACACCTTTCATGATGAATAGAGAATAGGGTATCTGATTCCCCTCTTGTATAACATTTTTATATTATATCTATCTCATCTAGGAATTTTTGGGTCTTGACTTGAATTAATGAGACATCATTCTCATAATGTTCTATTTTATTTATCATAAATCTCTAATTGGGAGTTTTATTTGATGAGATACATTTATATTCCTCAATGGGAAGTGATGTTTTTATCAGAGAGAGTGGGATACATGGTTGAGGTGTGTTGGGCCTCATATTCCAGAGATTAGTATGATAGTAAATATTTATGATGTTGAACTGGATTGTAAATCTTTATGTGGTGATATTCCTTGAGTTGTGGATGAATTCATTGAAGTGGTTTCATATATCATATCTTGTTTACCAATGGTTGGGTATGTGGAGTTATCTATGAAATTGGTACATAGTAAATAGAATGTATCCATTCCTTACTACCATATGACACCAGATGAACTAAAGGATTCAAATAATCGGTTACATGATTTTAGGTCCAAATGTTTAATTCAATCGAGTGTGCAACCTTGGGAAGCACCTGTTTTTTTCACATAAAAGGATGATGGAACCCATCATTTGTGTACTTATTATATAACTTTTAATGGTTTCATTATCTATAACATAAAATTTATATACATTATTTTATGAGATGGAGACATAATTTTTTTGGAGAAATTTTTACCATTTACTGGAATAACAAAATATGATTTATATATTTTTACAAATATATTTAAATCTTCTTGACATGTGATGAGGGAAGTACCTACACTCTTTTTACACTGATTTTTAATACACTTTGGGAATGGAGAAAGTTTTATATAATTCTATGAGTAGGAATCTACTATCCTTGGCCATGAAGGAATCATCTTAGCAGTGCAATATAATGGATATATTTTCTCTCATTCATTTGGTAGTTTGTGAGGATGACACCAAGATTGTTTCTAAAAGATCTCAATTGATATCTTCTCTTTTTAAGATGATTCTCTATAAGAAATAACTTGATTATAAGTTTTTATCTATTAGGGATTTCTAATATTTTGGAGGGACCATCAATGAATAGTTTCTATCATGAAAGGGTATCTTTTTTTCCTCAGGAACAACTTTTTCATTCAGTAACATTCAATGATGGTCGTGAGGGGTTATTGTCATCATTCTCAGTGGGAGGTTCACCCATGCATAATGAAAATGTATTACGATATTAGGATTTGATTCTATAGTCTATATATGAATCAATGAATAGAAATAAAAACCTTCATGTTTACTTTAACCATTTCTTGTTATGTCTTGGAAGTGAGATAATATATCAATGGTATATATTTTTGGGTTATCATGTTTTCCATAGATAAAAAGTAAATTTTTATTGTGATTGAATGATTGACCATATCAGTTTACATTATTCCAAATCATGATACCCCCAATGTTGAGTACTTAGAAAATGTATATGTATATGATATTTTCATATTGATTGGAGTTCTTCCATCCATTATTTATGATAGAAATATCTGGTTCACTTATTGGCTTTAGAGATGACTCCAGGAGATGTTGGGACCCCAGTTAATGTTAATCCCAAGGTATCATCCTTAGTGAGATTGTCGAAAAGAATTTATTTATATAGATTTTGTAGGTTATGCTCCTGTTTTTGTCCTTGAGTTTTTTGGGGCACAGTATTTACATTTTGGGATGGTTGATTATTCCTATAATAACCACTATATTTATTCCATTAAAATGAAACACTTTAAAGCATTGTATTCTCGAGCTTGAAAATTTCCACTTTTTTGGATGAAGATTGGTGAACCTTCCATATTGGGAAAATATTTGTTCTAGGGGATGATAATGAAGATCCAGTTGTTTCTATGTAGGCTAATAATACTATAGAAATAGTTTAAATCCTATGTTTATAATTCTAAAAATTCATAGGAGTTTTCATTTGGAGACCAAGTGTTTTTTAGAGTTTCTCCTATGTTGGGTCTCCAACATGTTGGATAGTTGTGAATGTTGGAAAAAAGATACATGCGTCCCTTTAAGGTCATTGTATAGATTGGGAAGTTGGATTACCATTTGGATTTGTGACCAATGATGAATTAAATCCATTAAATGTTTCACATATCATATCTTATGAAAACTTTTTTCGTACATATATCATGATTTGGATTGGGAGGCCCGTGTTGTGGAACCTATGATGTAAAATAAAATTTTCATTACTATTTTATTAATTGAAATTTCCTAGATTAATTAAATAATAATTGATATGACCTATGTTTTCCTGTGAACATCCTAAAATATAGAGTTAATTTTTAAATTTTTAAATGAATGATTTTTAATAACATTCAATTTTTATAGACAATGGAAAAAATGTACGCAATGATTTTGAATATCTTTTAAATAGAAATTTATTTTTTGTTTTGAAATAAGTATTATTTTGAAATCAATTTAAAATTTTAAAAGGAATTTTTTTGATCTGTAATGTATTTAATCATTTTTCTAATTAATTGAAATCTATTTTTGAAATTTAAAAGAAATTGTTTATTTTGGAAATGATAATTTGAAATTTATTGTATGTGGTTTAAAATTTTGGAATTTTTTAATGAAATAAATTTTTTAATATTTTAATTTGAAATTAATTTAAATGGATCGTGAAAAAGTGAATGCATGAACACACCCCTGGTCACTTTACACCTGACCATATGCATGAACAATCTTGATAACCATTCATAAAATATATAATGGTCATGACTTTTATCATCCTTGTAGTGACTTAACAATGGTTTGTTGTAGCTAATGCATCCCCACGATCACTATATTGAATATACGTCCCATGCAACCTATACTGAACAACCTATGGTCCATGAACACTTCTCTTCTAATCCAACCATTTTTGATTCCATCCTTCAAACCAACCACAAGTTCCTTACAATATAACCCCATACCTCTTCATTCTAGAGTTTAATCCCTTTGTATCATTGTGCACCACCCGGGGAGGGAGACATCTGCTTAACCATGTACCGATATTGCATGTCCACAAGAAGACTCACCCACTATTGATGATTTTTTCAGGATCCACTGATATTATAATCATGTTTCACATGGTGGGCCACCAAATTAGTTACCACCTCCTTGACCTTGTTAGCTTCCTGTGTCTATTGAATATCCTCAAATATAATTTGAAATGTCTCCAATTGAATGTAGCTTCACCAATTAAAATAAAATATATCAAAGAGGTCATATGTTGATGATTTCTAGAGCCTCGTCAAGAGTATTCCTGATTCATGCCACTAGTTGGAGATCCCAAATCCTTGTGCTTCCTAGGATGGAGAATGAGATACGGGCCACCAAGTCCATGTGGGGATAACATTGAAGAAGATGGATATAGGGAAAAAGGTTGGTCAAAATCTAAATATGTCCATGTCAACCCCCGCATGAGTTTGAAGTATATGGATTTATGGATAGATTCCTTATTTTTAGAGGATCAAGCCCAGCATTAAAGCCAGAACTCGAGAAAAGCCCAATTTTAAAAACCATATGAATCATAATTATATATATACCCAATTTCATTAAAACATGTGCAAATCAATAAATCAATGAATAATTACACTTCAGAAATACTCTAGAAGAATTTTTCACATGATCCTGATAAAATTTCATAACCATATTGATTTAATAAATCTATCTTGATAGGTGTAACCCATCTAGAACCTACGAAGGAGATTTATTTTCATTTCACATAATGGTAGGATTAAGAAAATACATTGATTCATATGAATATTTTTTCCACTCACCCATTATAGGTATTCATCATATACATATTTTTGTGGTACTTCTCTATCATTTCCTTCCACATTTTTCTTATGCATTTTTTAAACATGTTTAATTTGGTTCTTTAAACAGTGTGTGATTTTTTCTTATCCCCTTGGTTTCTTTATGTTTCTCACCTTTGTGACATCTCAGTTATTTGGATCTCTATGAACATGGATGACTAACCCCTTTCTCATGGACTAAGAGGAATCATAGTAGTGCGCATTAATTTTTAGGCTTCAATTATTCACTCTAATTTTACTAATTTTGATTTAATAGTGAATGATGAGTATGGATGAGATGATTGTCACAATACATTCTATTAACAGTATTTCATACATTTGTATATTATTTATCAACTAAAACCTCTATTCAAGTCACTATTTAAACTAGTGATGTCATTTTTTTGAATGAGTGAATGGAATACGATTGATGTAAGATAAGTGGGAATGCCCATTCACTCAGTTAAGGAGTGTAATTAGCCATTCACTAAAGGGAACACATGTAATTTGTAGTATATTTAGGGGATCCCTTGAGTATATTAATAGTTATATACATATGTAAAATATTTTATGTTTTAATGGGAAAATGATATTGAGTCTATTCATAGAGTTAGATTATTTAGAATAAATGTAAATGATGATCCATAAATTTGGAATTCTTTCAATAAACTCATGCATTTCACCCTATCATTGTGTGTTTGCTGATATTTTTTTTAATTTCATAAAAAAACAAAAAAAACATCAACAATAAATTATGGATGTTTTAAGAAATTATGAAAACAAAATAAAAATACATAAATGATTTCGAATAGTGAGATTTTGACCTATAAATGCTCCTTGGCAAACGATCTTGGTTACCCCTATACTTTATTCCATATTTTAATGAAAAAATATCTTTGATTGTGGCCCATGACAACTACACGATAAACATGGTGTTGTTTCCAGAGAGTAAGGGTATAGATTCATTTTTCGTTTTCACTTTTTCATCACTTTACACTTTTAAATTTTAAAACCAAATAATGAAAAACAACAAAAAAATGGATCCTCACTATGTTTTTTTATAAAAATTAATAACTTCTTACGTAACATAAAAAAACAATATGATTGTTATAAATGAAAAAATTGATGAAGTAATGGGCCAATTAGAACAAAACATGTTTAATTTTGTAATGTTAGTAATGATTGGAAAGTAACCAAGGACGAGGGATAAATACAACATTAATAGAGTACACCCAATAAGTGAAATTGATAAATGATCTTTCACTCTAATATAATTATTATTTGATGACTATTTGACTCCAAAAGAAATAATATATACCCTCTAAACCATTTGAGGGGGATAACCAATCTCTTATCTCTATTGAATTTATTTCTTTTGAAGTTTAGTGTAACCCTGAACATTATTGTTTTAATGATGTATACATAGTATTGTAAGAGTGTGTCATAGAGATAGAATGGTTGGATTATAATTATTTCTATCTTTATCTCATGCTAGATTAATTTTCTTATCGAATGTTGTGTGATAATATTGTATATTCAGATTTATTACTTGATGAGATCATTGTTGAATAAAAGGGTCTCCCTCCAGAATTCCTCAAAACTAAAATGTAGGAATATATAGTAGAGTAAGTGTTCCCAATGGATGATGCTAAAAAATAAATAGAGGTCAAACATCTATAGAAAAAGTGGTAAATAATGATCTAAAATAAACCTATCTTAATATCATTCAATATGAAATATTTACTAACATCCCCTAGTTCTAAATAGTTAAAGCAAGACATGTAGAGTTGACACTAACTGATGAAGAAGCCACAAAATTTTTGGTCATGAATAAGGAGACCCTAGTTAGGATCCTTCCACCCAAAAAATACTAGGAATATTTCACTAATGAAGAGGTTAACCTGAATAATAATGTTCAAGGAGACCTCCATAAATAAGTGAAACTAGAAAAATGGGGAAAAAAATTTTGTGGCGGTTTTTACAATATAAACTCTACCCATCAACAATCTGTGGATGATACAATGATTAACCAACTGTGAAAGTTATAAACTGAAGCACTTCTTGGGAGATTTTAGTGATGAATATCCTTCATTATTTGTATTTAATTTTCTTTTCAATAAAAAATTTAATTTGCAAAATTCTTGTTTTCAATAGGTTTTTTCATATGTAGAAATAATATTAGAGGCTATCACAAGGATAACCACAACATAATAGAGAGAAGATCACTCAAACGTTCTATAAAAATAATCAATATATTGTTACTATTCATTTTCTCAGTTTAATAACATTAATTTTTTTAATTCTACTATAATTTATTGTGATCATTATTTAAAATGCGTAGGGAAGGAAATTAAAAAAATTAAGGTAAATTTTTTTAACATTTTATATACTATCCTAGGATATGTAAATAATCATAAAAAATTCTATTGACTGATTTTGGTGAGCATCTAGTATATTTGTTTGTAAATATGAAACAAATAGTGAATCTTAAATAGAAAAAACTCATATATAAATAAACATGTTTTTTAAATATTATAAATAGAATTTTCTATGGTATTTGTTTTATTTTTTCAAACATTTATTAAACTAATATTTGTACTACCTAGTATGAAAATAAAATGTTAATACTGAGGAATTAATTTTTTCTAAAACTGCAATACATTGATTATTGCTAAGGGAAATGGATCATTAACATTGTAGAGGTTTGGTTTTAGAACTAGGGAATGGAGTGTGAGTGACAAGATTTTCCTGGAATGGGAGTAAAGACTAGAGGTAATTGGAATTTAAAATGTAATATAAGGTAACCTAACCTATGTAAGAAAGAACACCTTAGGGAGAAAAATTAAAAAAAATGATATATGTCCTTTGAAGCTATAATAAAAATGGGTAATTGGGAGTCCAAAATTATTCTTTAGACAACAAAATAAATGTATATGATTATCCCTCTATAAATTTTAATAAGTTATTTTTAAATTTTTTATGCACATACATGGATGGGGAAAATTAATATAAAATAATTAAAAAATGGATACAGTGTCCAATAAAAAATTGTATTCAGTCAAGTTTGGTGTATATTGAACACATAAAAGGCACAACTGAAAGATTAAAAATTTATCTAAGTTTTATCAATAAAGTGAATAATCAATCTTCTGTTTAAGAAACATAGGAGATAGGGCAAAGGAAGGTTCTTCTTGTTCAATGTTTAATTCTACATAATTCTCATTTGATCCACTCGTAGACTAAATACATTTTCTAGAATAAAATGAAAAAGTAGTTTTATTAAAAAATGTGGCATGGTATTTTAAAAATTGGATGAATCCATGTTTATCTTAATTCTAAATGTTAAATTTAGATACTAGAAAGATATATATTTTTTATTTTTTCATTTTAAAATTAAATAATAATTTTGTCTTGAAGTGAAATAGATCTTTTGTGGGTGGGTGATGTGAGATGAAATTTCCTAACTTTTTGGTCTAATAATAAATGAAATTACCCCTATTAATTGAAAAAACTACCATCATAACAATAATTTTTTCAAATTCATAAAATATAAAGTTAATAATTTATTGACTGAATTAATGATATAATTGTTTTGGGATAATGAAAAAAACATGCAATTAATTTGATGAATATTTAAATGGAAATTGATTTTTGGTTTTGAAAACGTAATTATTTGGAATTGAAAGTGTAATTAAATTTTTAAATGTATTTATCATGAGAATTAATTGATTTAGGTTTCTTTTAAAATAAATTGAAATCCAATTATAAAATTACATTGAAATTTATTATTTTGGGAATGATAATTTTAAATATAATGAATGTGATTTAAAATTTTAGAATTATTTTTTGGAATATCAACTTATTAACAAATTAATTTTAATTTTTTAAAATGAAAATTTAATTTTTTGGGAATCAAATTAATTTTTAGGGTGAAAAGTGTGATTTCATTTATTTAATGGTTTTTAGATTATATTTTCTATTATAATTTGTGAATTATTTTTTAATTTTATTAATGAGAAAAACTATAACTTCTAGATGTGAATGTGTGGGGGAACCATAATCATTTATGTGAATGTTCATTATTATCTGGAAGACCACACTCATGGTGACTTTCCAGCTAATATTATGTAAAAACAACAACTGACCACACCAAAACAATCCAAGTGATCATGCCTTTTGTAGTCACTAAAATAGTTTTAAAATGATTTTTTATGCTACCATATAATCTTGGTTGTGTACTGATCTTTATCCCACTTCAACCTACCATGGAATATCTACTATCCATAACCACTTATCTTCAAAAAAAAACCACATATCATGGTTGGTTAAGATACCAAAATGAACGTACATTATTTCCATCCTCCAAACTATCCACAAAGAACCTCTATTCCCACATCACCTCTTATTTATCTAGTTAAAGCAGAACATTCCATCATGAACCATCAAAAGAAGAAACCATCCACACTACCTTGTATCAATTTCTTGATACCAAAATGTAAAATTTATAACTATTGATGATGTCCCCAATCTCCACTACTACTATTTTTGTTTTTCAACAGAATGGATTCCATTTTAGTATGTCATCCCTTAGAGCTATTTATTGCTACCCGTTGTTTTTGAAAATCCATAAATCACATATATCTCATCAGATTTAGATCAATACTTCACCAATTGAAATCATATCTAATCGAGCAATCATATAGTGATAATTTTCAGATCCAAAACAACTGATTTCTGTGCATGGATGAGCATCAATCACCGTAGACCACCAGTAATGCCCCATTGTAAATATGAAGGTTTATTTTCATTGAAGAACAAGCCTGCATGAATCCATTTGAGGAGGATTCCTGAGCCTCTCCACATGTTGGAGATCTAGAACCCTTAAGATTTCCAAGACGAATAACCATGCGAAGTTGGATAGCTGATTTCACGATGAAGATGCTGGGGATGAGCAGTTCCAAGTTGGTAGTCTAGGTTGTATGTAATGTTTGAAAGCCTATAGGCAATGAATTCCTCTATTACCTACATTTCATGTAATACTTACGCCTATGGGCCTTTTAAGGGTTCCACCGCACCCCTTGAAAGGTGGATTATCAAAAATCTATAAAACAAAAGAAGGCCTTCAGGCCATTGGATGATGGTATCCTAACAAGGATGAAATGAAACCATTGAAAAAGAACTTGAAGCTCCCCATTCAACTAATATAAAAAATAATTGAAGAAGACCCACCATATTTCCACCAATAAAATTTGGTGAAGATGAAATATTATATTTTTTGGATGTATTTTTTCCATCCTATGTTTGCACCATGAAAATGGGGGGACCTCACTATTATTTATTATTGAGTTTGCGAGACTACAATATAATTTAAATAATGTTCCCATCATAATTTCACAATGAGTTTACTCAAAGATGCACATATGTGATGCAACCTAGGTAAAGGATGTTTGATCTCTAAATATGATCATATCAACGAATGCATGAGTGCAAAGAATATGGATTAGTAGATAAAATCATTCATTTCTGTGACCCAATCCCAAAATAAATGATTGAACTGAGGCAAAGCTCAATTTTGAAAATCGTATCTTTAGTGATTATAAATAAGAACACTTCCAACACAACAAGTTCTTCTCAGCCAAGCAGTAAATCATTTCACCTGATGAATATTCTCCGAGAGGTACTTTCACAATCATAAGTTAATTTCCAAACTAAATTGATTTAATATGTCCCTTGAAACATGTGGATCCCATAAAAACTATTGAAGGAGTATGCTAATAATTGGATGAAATGGGAGAATAAAGGAAAAAATTTTAGGCTTATAAATATTTTCCCCTCACCCAAAAAAGGTATTCAACATCCACTAATTTCATTGGTTTATCTCTATAATTTGAATCCACATTTTTCTCCATCATTTTTAATGCATATTTAATATCATTATTATTTCAACTGTGTGTTTCTTTTGTCTTCTCCCCTTAATTTATTCATGTTTCTCACATTTTTTATTTTTTAGTGATCTTAATATCCATGATCATAGTGATTTTACCACATGTGGGAAGTCAAAGAGGAATTAAAGGGGCATGCGTGAATTTTTATTCTTCAATCCCTCTCCCAAATCTTAATGATACAAGTGAGAAAGTGGAAGAAAAGTGTGTAGGAGGTGGTCTTCACTATACATTATATAGGTAACATCACTTTTCATACATTAACATTACATCAGTTTTTCGGAATACTTAAAAAATTATACAAACAAATGCCCAAAGTATGTATTAGTCTAGTGCCTTTGGAATCCTGGACAAAGAGAAACTAGTACATAAATGAGGATCGTTATATCCCACTAGGTTATTATTGACTAGAACTCCTCTTAGAAACATCAAACATAATACATATATTTATAAAATGGTAATGGAAACAGAAAAATTGGTGATCTAAGATGCTTAGTAAGGATAAATTAAAGATACTTGTAAGTATAATTATTAACATAATAGTAAAAGAAAATGATCAATAAAATAAAAGATCATACCATACATATCAAAGATCATAAAAATGAATCATGGTATAAATATATTTAGGTAGAAATACCTGAATCATATTGAAATAAAGAATATAATCCATGAAATCCAAACATAGAAATAAAACATGGAATTTTGGAAGATATATAAGAATATAATATGATTTTTATAGTTTCCATATAATCACTTTCAAGACCATCTTGGTAGTCATGGTTCACACCCATGGCCATTTTAGTAGCATGAGTTCACTCCTCAAAGTATCTTTGTAGTACTAACTCACTCCCATGTCTATCTTAGTATTCAAGGTTTACACCAATCACCATATTAGTCTATATAATCAGATAAAAATATTTACCCAATGCGTTAGAGAGAGATATTGGTCTCCACCATCTTATAGTGAAATCATACATACATGTTCCACAAGATCATAAATAATCATATCATAACCAATGAAATGAAATAGGTATTATCATAATGTAATCATATCAAAATAAATGGAATAAGAACCATTACTTAATCATTTCATTATAAACATAACCTACGAAAAGAAGTAGGATTCAATAGAATATAACATGTGGAAGAGAAATAGGTGACACAAGTATCATTCTATCAAAACATAATCCATTCACAAAATAATATGAATAGATCCTTTGTATTATTTCTTATAAGGTAATGAGAAACAACAACAGATGTCATCACATATGGAAAATAACATGGAAGGATATTTCAAAAACATTTCCTAAGGAAAATATCCGTTCTTCTTTGAAAAATTATCTATAAAGCCTTTATCCTTTTGAAAACAATTTCCATTGAAAATTAATTGAAAACTTATAAAGATGTCTTGAAAACATTTTTAAAAAAATATTAAATGAAAAATTATAATATATTATTGAAAACATTTTGAAAACCACTTTAAATGGAAATATATAAAATAGTCTTGAAAACATTTTGAAAAATATTTTCCAAGAATAATTTTAAAATAAGATTTAATTTTTTTAAACCATATTCCATGAAATCATATAAAATAATCTTGAAAACATTTTGAAATATTTTTCCAATAAAAACTAATGAAATAATATTTAAACCATTTTAAAAAAACCTTTTTCTTGAAAACTTATAAAATATTCTTAAAACAATTATGAAAAAAAAAATTTCCTGAAAAACCTATAAAATAAGTTTCAAAACATTTAAAAATATTTTCCTCTGAAATTTTATTTAATTAATATTAAAGAAATATTTGAAAAAAATAGAATGAAATATTAAAATATTTTTCCAGGAAAATTAACTCCATGTATCATTTGAAAACCTTTTTTGAAAAAATTTTAAAACATTATTTTTGCAATAAAATATATTTTTGTCTGAAGAGAGAAATGCCATCATATTTTATTAAAAAATTAATATTTATTAATTATATTACGTGATTAATAGTGGAAAATGGTTCTCATATATGCATATAACATTAAAAAAATATAGGATAAGGAAGAAAATTATTTTTCAAGTGATATAGATCATAACATTTCAACAAATAAGTATAATCATTAACATTCTCGAAAAGCAATGTTATTGTTTCAATAAATTTTTATCACTTGGTAGTATGGGATCATAATCTACATTTAAGAAACATAAATTAATTTAAGAATAAAATATAATTAAAATAACTATACTCATGATATAACATGTAAAATGTTTGTATATACACCATAAAAATGAATTTATGTACCTAATAAAACATGAATCTTAATGAAGGAAAATTGGGAGAAAACTATTGCACTGCTTTGGAAAATCGTGAAACATAAACCCTGTGAAAGTATGATATTACAATTTATATGTAACTAACAATAAATTTAAGAGTTAAATTAATATAATACATTCATGGTTTATATATATACCCTGAAAAACGAAAGAGTGGTGAACATGGCATGTTTCTCACAGAAATAAATAGTGTGATGAAATCCCCTTACCATGTGTCATGACTCTCGTTGTACTCGTACAAATCTCATGTTTATTAAATATGAAATTATTAGATATATATAATAGAACCATATTATTAATATTATTATAAAATATGGTTTTATTATGGATTTATATTACCCTCTTGTTAAAAATTCTTTGTTAAGGTTTCACTTTGGAAAATATTCACTTTGTTCTTGGCATGTGTCATAATTTGTTATATATTTTGTCTTTATACATATACCATGATTTCAAGAATGTAAAAATTATTTCAAAAAAATTTATATTCATTATATTTCAATTATAAATAAATATGAATATATATATATATATATATATATATATAGATGTATGAAAGGGAATAAATCATTCATGGTGGCGATAAGTTGTACGTATGCATGAACGTTTTTTCTATTTTAAATATCATATTGAAAGAGAGAATTTAAATAAAATAAATGTATATATATATAATTATTAAATTGTCATTATTATATCATATATATCATATAATGTCAATAAACCCACCCTTAATACATTTCATGTAGTGTGTGAATGAATCCTATCGCTTTGAGGAGGTGGTAGTCTACACTTCTTCAAAAACAATTTTCATATTTACACAAAATGGAATGTAAAAAATGATATGTAATTTAAGAGGAATACATAAGATTAAATAAATAATAAATATAATATATGACATATATAGACACATTTTCTATCATAATGACCACCATTAGAGGTAGTAATGTAAAAATGAATAATCATCATTTAGTGAGGTGGTAGTTCGTCGTGCACATAAATAGTAATTTTGTAACTCATTATATAAATTTGTGTGTGATTTTAGGTAGAAAAATTATAATAAAACATCTATTTATATTGATGTTACTTTTTCTATTTACTAATTGAATAAAGAGAGTGTAGGGTGGAGAATGAAAACAAAAGAAAGGCTCTTGATAGAAGATGTTGCCTCTAAATCAGGTAACTCCTTTTGGTTTGTTCAAAAAACATATTTGTATTAATTTATATCTAAGGGGAGTCTTATATGAATAATTTAGGGATGTTGGGATGTGTATTGGGATTATAGTTTCTTAAACCAATGTAGTTTTATAGTTGTGAGGAAGAGGGGGATGAGATGGCCTTTTATAGGGGAGGGAACGGACACACTTGTCATTTTTGAAAACAAGTTAGGTATAACCATGTTTTTACCTAACTAATGTAATACCAAATAATCCAAAATAAATAATTTATGGTTATTCTATGATTCATGGCTAGATAACAGATTTCTGACAAGTTTCTAGAATATTTTGGGTCAAAAAATTATTATTTAGTAGCTATTAACCTAATTTTTATCATAATCATTGTAATTAATTTTAATCAATTTCACTAATGTTTTGGAGAAAACCCAAGTATAACTTTTTATATATTGTATATTTTTCTAATTCATAATATTTAATCCATTTTATTAAAATATAATCACGGATGTGGCATATATTAATTTAAAAATAATCCCGTAGTCAAGATGATAATGTTGGGTTTTAATGTAAAATCATTAAAAAGGTAGCTAGGTTTTGACACCAATTTTTAAAGAGGAAATGATTTAAATGACATAAATTTTATTAATTATTATAAATATTATATAATTAAACCTTTAAAACAATTTAAAATATAATGTATCCTAATAAATAAATTTGATGAAAAATAGTTTGGAATTAAAATTTGGTTTTTTAACTACTCATTAAATAATGAAACCTTACAGAAAAATAATAAGAATATATCCTAAAATAATTTTTACTTTTACCGTTCATATATGAAGTTTATTTTGACATAATATATCTATAAATATACCAAAATGTGGATATAAAATGGGTTCTCTATTAAAAGGTGGTAAAACTACTATTAAAAAAATATATGTTATTTAAGAGAAATGTTTTTTTAATCTTATGTTATGTCTACAAAACATATTGGATGAATATAAAAAAAGTATTTAATATATAACATATATATAGAATTACTATCTATAAAATTTTTTAATTAATTTAATTTATTAGTGTAAAACATCCTTATGACCATAAAAAATAATAATATTTTACTTTATATTCATTGAGTTTTCTAATTCATTTATTATTAATTAATAACCTATGAATTCAAATTATATTTTTTCAAAACATATATTTTCAAAAATTAGATTATAATATTCATAACCACTAATTCAATATCTAGGTTATATGTTATTATATTTATTAATAACATTTAATGATATATTGTAGTTCGGTTAAACACGTTCTTGATGTTATGCAAGCCATATTTGAGAGTGATTTTTTCATGGAATAGAAGATAAAATATGTGTTCCTTGTAGAGAAATATAAAATTCATGTTGTGTTTGGTGCACGATTAAAATGGGGTTTTATATAATGCAATGAAAAACATAGTGATTTAATATAAAATAAACTATATTCATTATTCGGTGAAATTCATAAATATAAAAATGGTAAAATTAATTCTAAAAAAATAAAAAAATATCAGGGAGTTATATTCTACCCCCTTGAAATGAATTTCGACCTCAAATATTGTATGGGTTATCAATGGTTAAATACTCGAATGTTTCATTCATAGAAACACACAGTGTAAAATTGATACTAAAACTTCACTTAAAAGGGTAATGTTGGAACCACAATGGTAACCCAATGTAACATATAACGAGATATCCATAGAGGGGAACATATTTTAGGAGTGAATATTTTAGGTGGACGTAAATTGTAAATTATTTAGGGAGTGATTGAGGACACTAATAAAAAACAGGTGAGTGATCAATGAAAAGTTTAGGGCCTCAATGTCATCAATATGTGGTAGTTTACAATGCAATAATTTTAAAAAAATTAATATAAAAGTACATTTTATTTTTATCATTATATGAATGTTGAGTAATCATTTTGTTGAATAAGAATAAAAGGCAATATACTTACATGATAAATTTATATTAACAAAATTTAATTCTATATTTAATATTTTATTTATTTCTAATTCATTTGTTACATCATGAAATGGATGTCCCTAAATTAACATTGATTCATGAAGTGCTAAAATACACATTTAGAATATCTTAACACCCATAAAAGAATGAAAAATATAACTATTAATCTCTAACTATTCTTCAAAATAAATATGGTCAATACATTATTATGTAAATATAGAATGTAACTCCATTGGTTCATCATTAAAAATTATTCAACAAAAATAATTATAAATTAAACTACACATCGAATAGGCATGTGGTAGTCATGAAACCCATATCATCATTCGGTCGTGGGTTCCTGACCTGTGGTCTTTCTAGACTTGATTGGTTGTCCCCTTACATTTATGATGTTATTTTCTAAAACCACACTAATATAACTTCCAAAATAAATATGATGGACTTCTTTGAAATATTTTTAATCACTAAATGACCTTTTACCCAAGGTTTTTAATACATAATCAGTGCATAAATACATCCTCAAAAGTTTAACTCAAACTTTTTATGACGGGTTAAACTAATAACCCTTCTAATAGATGAAAATTAAGAACTTTAGTAATAAATCCATGAAATAATATTAACATTGGGTCCCCCATATATCATAATGTATCTATTGTTTTTCACATTCAAAACATTTTAATACCCTCAACATATATTCTCTTGAAACATTGTAATAACCAAATTTACTATAAATAATTGGGGAAAAACTTCATGCTTCCAAATTCCTTATGGTACTTGATATAGTCCATAAATCCAATAAGATATAAACTCCATTGATGATAACAAAAACTACTAGTCAATAAGTCATTAATTAGTTCCAATTAATTCAGTACCTTCCAATTTACTAATATCTAACATATCTTAAGGATGAAAACATTATCGTAATATACAATACATATTACTGGTTATCATTACCTTAATCAAAATATCACCTTGTCATTAAATCACATTTCCAGTCAATTGGAAATATTCAGCATAATCTTTTGAATCCATAGTGAAAAACATAAACTGGACAATACTTGTTTATTTCACCATTACTAAAACATAATTCTTGAATCCCAAATATATAAAAACATATATTATTCCACTTCATCCATAATCTATAAGAAGGAAACCTCATCATTTTACTTAATACATATTTCCAATCTCATTTCATCTGCAATATCATCATCATAATAATTATAACCATTACTTTCACCACCTTTCTAATTATCTTCAGGAGCTTTCCTTCTGGGACATTGAGTTTCATAATGACCATTTATTACACACTGAAAATACTTATCCATTTATGATTCCTTGTGGAGGCCAATATTCTCTTCTGTCTCTTCAATCGAACTCCTCATTTTTTTTCTTGAAGTAAATTTCTTTGTGTCCTTATTTTCCACAGTCAAAAAATATTCTTGTTCTCTTAATACATTCACATGGGTGATTATTTCCACATTCTTGACACAATGGAAACAGACTCTTATTTCCTCTATGGTCTCAATTGATCAATCTATTAGTGAAGTCCCTATTTCTCTTCCTTGGGGTTTCTAAGAGTTAGTTAAGTTAATGTTTTTAGAAATGTACTGTGAAAATTAGATGGACATGATCACAAAATATTTCTCCCCAATGATCATCCCACTTGACTCCCCATCAGAAAATCTTCCATCAAATTCAATGTTATTCCAGTTCTATACAGTTCCTTAAATTGACAAAAACTAGAAGCATAGTGTGATCATTAATTATCAAAGTAGAGAACTAGATTTTCCTGAAAATAATTACTTACATGATGTCTAAATAATCACACTGTACATAATCTAGACACCCTAGGTTCATCATAGGTTATTAAAATACAACTTATTTTTAAATCATTTTTGATGGTTCAGGAAGAGCATTGTGAATTTCCCAAGAAGATCACTTGAGAGTGTCAAACCCGATGTGCGTCAAGGTTCGTTGTTATGTACCATATTACCCTAAGTCAGGTCCAGAACATCCAGTATGATTTTTAACCCCTAGTTACATTTTTGGAAGATCCACATCCACTTTTAGTATCGAGAAAAGGATGTATTAATTAGAAACAAAGCACTCTATCATTTTCTAAATTTCCAGGATATTTTCCTAAATACTATCTCATCTTTATACTTTTCCTTAGAGACATCACAAGACATATCCTTAGAAATATACATAGAGATATCAAAAATGTTTTCTCATCCTCATTTCCAAAGGTTAACTAGACCTTTCCTCTTATAAAAACTATAGCGACTCTATATTTTCTAACATTACCAATACATCATATTTGAATAATACCAAAAAAAATATTAAAACAGATTCCCAAAGAACATATGAGAATTGTGCCTTTAGAAAAATGGAAGTATAAACATTTTTTCATAAATGAGAAACATTATTTCCCACTGGGTTCTTCTTGACTAGAACCCTTCTTTTAGACATCAAAAATAATATATATTTTCATAAACTAGGAAAGTTAAATAAAAAGGGGTGAGCTTAGATAATCAATAAGGGTAAATAAGGAAGATGTGTTAGCTTAATATTGAGCATAAGTTTATGATAAAATGATCAATACAATATAAGATAATACCCTACATATCAAATATCATAAACATAAATCATTTCTTACATATCGACAGTTCAAAGAAAGTTAATCATAATGAAATAATGAACATAAACCAAAGAAGCATAACATAGAAATAATACATGTAGTTTTTGGAGAAGCATAATCATGTAATATTATTTATATAGTGGTTATGGAATCAATTCCATGAACATATGATGAGTATGATTTCACATACCATATCATCTTTCTAGTCAATGATCACTCCCATGGCCATAATAGTAGCATGACTTCACTCCTCATACCATCTTGGTAGTCATGGTTCACTCTCTTTTCCAAGTTAGGAATCAATGATCATTCTCAATAGTATCTTAGTTTATTTCTTGAGATATAAATAATTAACTAATGTATTTGAGGGTATATAGGTCCCACCCATCTCATAGTGAAATCATATATACATGTGTCACTTGATCATAAATAATTATATCATAATCCATGATATAAAATGGGTATTATAAACATGTAATCATATCATAAATTGTGAAAACATATAGGTTTCATAATCATTTCATCATAAACATAACCCAGGAAAAGAAGATGGTCACAAAAGAATATAACCCATGAAAGGGAAACAAGATTCATAAGAATCATTACATCCAATCATAAACCATTCCAGAAAGAATATTAACGGAAACTATGTATTATTTAATGTAAGGTCATGAGTAGGAAAAACTTATTTCATATTATATTGTAAATAACTTGGAAGGATATTTTAAAAACATTTTTGTGTTGAAAATATCATTTATTCATTGAAAAATTCTCTTTAGAAAATAAAAAAAATTTAAAACCATTTCCTTCGATTTTATTTTTTAAAAAATTGAAATAAGTCTTAAAAAAATTTTGAAATCCATTATCCTCGAAAAGTTATAAAACAATATTGAAAACAATTTGAATACCATTTATGTGAAAACATACAAAATAAGTTTGAAAAAAATTAAAAATAACTTCCTTGAGAAATTTTTAAATAATCATGAAAACATTTTGAAAATAATTTAACTTAAAAACATTTAAAATAATCAAGATATAATTTTGAAAATTGTTTCCTTGAAAAAATATAAAATAAGATTCAAAACATTTTGAAAATATTTTTCATTGAAAATAGTATTAAAAATTTATAAAGGAATATTTGAAAAAAATACAACATTTTTTGAAATAATTTTTCATTAAAATTTATCTTCACATATCATTTGAATAATTTTTGGAAAACCTTTTGAAATCCTGGTTTTTGTAATAAAACTGATTTCCTACCGTAGTGAGAAATATGGTGATATTTTCTTAAAAACATTTCTTATTTATATTAAGAAAAAATATTGAAACATGTACTAAAACATGTATATATATTGAATAAAATGATGATATGGAAACTCATTAGTTTTCTTGAGAGAAGGATCATAGTATTTCATCAAAGAGGCATAATCATTAACAATCACAAAAAGAAATGTGATTGTTTAAATAAACTTGTAAAAAATAGTAACTTGAGAAAATAATAAACATTTATTAAATTGAAATTAAATTAATCATTAAATATAATTAAAATAATTATATTCATGATATAAAATTTAAAATCAACGTTTATACACCTCAAAAAATAATTTAGGTGTATAACAAAACTTGAGTCTCAAAGAAGGAAAATTGTGACCAAACTATTTTACAAACTTGGTATCTTTTGACAAATAAACCTCTTGATAGAAAGATCATTAAATGGATATTTAAATACAAATAAATTTAATAATATGTTTTATATAATAAATTTGTGGTAAGTATATAAACAACATAAAATGAAAGAGCGGTGAACATTGAATGCATCTCACAGAAATAAAAAGTGAGAAAAAATGTCATTTACTTTTGTCTTCATTCTATTAATACTCATACAAACTTGATGTATAATAAATATATATTTATTATAAATCATCCAAATAACCATGTTATTACTTATAATATCATATATGTTTTTAGTATGACTTTATATTACCAACTTGTTAATAATTATATGTTAAAGATTCACATTGCGTAATATTTTATTTGTTCATCTAATGTGCTTTATTTTGGTATAACATTGGTCCTTATACTTATATCGCAATTTCTAGAATATAAACCATGATTTAAATATAATTTATATTCACTATATTTAAATTATAATTATCTATATAATATAGATGTATGAAATGGAATACATCTTTCATGGAGACGGTAAGCCATACGTACGCATGAATGTCGTTTGGTTTATATTGTCTTATTAAAATAAAGATGGTAAATTACCTATGAGTGTACATTTTATATATATACTTATTTTGTTATATTTATTATATCATATATATCATATAATTTCACTAAACCAATCCTCAATACATTACATGTAGTGTGTGAATGATCACATCAATTTGCGGTGGTGGTAGTCCACACATCCTCAAATGAAATAATTGTATATACATTGAATAGAATGTAAAAATATATATGTTATAAAATTAATTGAAAATATTAAATAAATAATAAATATAATTTATTAAATATTTTAAAATTGGGTTCATCATAATTTCCATCATAATAGGTGGTAATGGAAAAGTGAATAATCTTCATTTAATGAGGTGGTAGTTCACCATACACATAAACATTATGTCTATTTCCAATTAGATGAAAGTGTCTGTAAGTGTAGGTAGAACACATAGAATAAAAAACAATATTGTATTGAAGATACTTGTTTCTTATACAGACATGGAATAAAGAGAGTGGTGGGGTTGATGAATAAAATAAAAGAACGATCTTGAGAGAAGATGATACCTCTAAATATAGTAGCTGCCTTTTTGTTTGTGCCAAATGGCTTCCTTGTATTTATTTATTCCTAATAGGATTATTATATGAGTAAGGGAGGTATTTTTGGGAATTTAACTAGGTATATCTTGTGTAAAACTATGTGGTTTTAGTGGTTTCAAGAATAGGGAGAGGTGGTGGTCTTTTATAAGGGAAGGGAAAGGACACACTTGGCATTTTTGAAAACAAGTGATGTGTACCCACATTTATACCTAAAAAAATTATAAAAAACAAAACAAACACAATATTGGTGGGTTAATATCCAAATAATTTCCATTCAATGAGTCTTTGAAAAGTGTCTAGGTAGTTTTTGGTCTTTAATTTGAGGTTTAGTACTTTGTTAACCTAAATTTTCTCTGAATCGTTATAATTCATCTTAATGAAATTCACTAATATTTATGATAGAAAAAATAATTTAACTTATTTAAAATTATAACTTATTATTATTCCATATATAGAATAATTTTTTTACAAATTATAATCACATAATTGGTAGAAATCAATTTAAAATTAATCCTGCAGTCGGGTCGATAATGTGAGTATTTAATGTAAAAACATTGAATAGATCAAAAAGTTTTTATACCCAAGTTTAACGCAAAGTTGATCTAAATAACCTAAATTCTATTATTTGTTAAAAATATTTTCTAATTAATATTCTATAACAATTTAAAATAAAATTTAACATTAAAAATAAATTACATGAAAAATTATTGTTGAATTAAAATTCATTATTTTAAATTATTCATTAAAAATGAAACCTTAGAGAAAAATAAAAAAAATTATCCTAAAATAAATTTTTTGATATTTTTAATATATGAAGTTTATTTCAAAAGATAAAAACTATAAAAAAACCAAAAAATTGGATTTAAATTTGGTTCTTCAATAAAACATCGTAAAACTACTATTTTAAACTTATCAGGTTTGAGCATAAAATTAGACTTATTCTTATATTATTTTAATAAAATATATTGGATATATATATAAAAATATTTTATTTTATATATAACATGTATATTAAATTAATATAACAAACTCATTATAATTAATTTAATTTATTAGAGAAAAGCATCTCTGTGAACATAAAAATATTAATATTTTCCTTAATATTCAATAGGTTTTCATATTCATTTCTAGTTAATTGGTGACCTTAGAATTCATATTAAATTTTTGTAAACCATATTCCTAAAAATTTGTTAACATTATTCATAATTTTTAATTTTACATCTCGGTTATATCTAATTATATTTTTTAATAACAATTTAATAATATACTATAGTTTGGTAAAACTCAGGCTTGCGTGTTACGCAAGACATTGACAAAAGTCACTATTGTGTGTAATGAAAGATAACATCAGTGTTATTTGTAGAGAAATATAAAATTCTTGTTATGTGTAGTACTTGATAAACATGGAGTTGTGTATAACAAAAGACAGACATAGAAATTTAATATGAAATATACTATCATTGGCGTTGCGTGAAACAAAAAATATCAAAATGGTTAAATTAATTTAGAAAAAACAATTCAAAAAATCACAGGGTGTCACACATTGCATTAATGATGCTTAACCCATATACATGTTTTGTTTTAATGTCTCCCTCCATTAAATCACAATTTATACAAGTTGAGTCATGTAATTTGAATAATATAATGGAACATGATTACTGCCAAATGAATGAATAAAGTCGTTCACTTGATTTGGGAGTGTACTTGACAATTCAGTGAGGGGAAAACTATGATTTATGATCTATTTGAGGGATAACTTGTAACACATTGAGTTTTAATGGTATTTTTTTTGAAAAAATTAAAATTTTCATTTATATCTTGTAATGAACAATGTCAAAAATTCCTTTCACTATAAACCGACTTTCCATATGTCACACGCATCACCGAGTTGGGATATGATGCACGCAAAAATGAGTATAGATTTAGTTCAATGTATAAAAGAAATATGTTTGTATTATTATATATGCACCATATAATGATGATTTCACTACATAAAACAATAAATTGTCATGCATTTCACACAAGAGGTACCTTCCATGATAGCTTGCGTTGTACAAAATATCGAGTTTCATGAAACAATGATATATTATTAAAATATTGTTATTTAATGAGATATAAACCAGATGTTATGAATAGTATTAACAAAAATTTTAATTTTATATAACATTAAATTGCATATTATATATTTTCTAGACATGATATAAGAATAAATTCAATTTTTCGGATAAAATAAGCCTTTTAAAAAATTACAATTTTTCCGCCTTTTGATGAAAAACCATTTTACGTTTAGTTTTTAACACTTTAATATATTATATTTTACAAATTGAACTTCTTATATGGAAGAGGGACATAAAAATTTACTTTTGTTGAATTTTTGGTATTTTTTTCATAAAATTCATATTTTAATGAACAGTGAAAAATACTAGAGTTTAATTGAAAACAGAATTTTCATCTAATGGATTTATATACATAGATTAACCTTTTAATTGGTTTTAAATTTTAATTGGGTTATGTTATTATAATTTAATACAATTTTGGTCATTTTATTTAATTTCACATTTAAATTAGAGATAAACACATGACAATCTTTTGATAATTTTTTACTTCTTAAAAATCCTCTTTTTAGTTTTTGAAAATGGGAATTAATGAAAAATTAATTCCTAACAATTCTGTGTTTTGAATTATGAAATATTGATTCCATATCTGTAATGATTGATTCCAAATTATTTTCATAGGTTTAAAAATCCTATTGGATTAATTAATGATGTTTAATATCACAAATGGGTAGGATTTTTTTTATTTAATTTACTTATTTATATTAATGTGATGTAATTATAATTAAAACAAATGAAGGTGAAAACATGTCACTCTCATATATCATATAAGTATAATAATTTTAATATATTTATAAACATGATAAAACATCAAACATAAATAGTATCCATAACTACAATGAAATTATATACATTACATGAATTTATTTTGGATTTTTAGAGATTATATAATTAACATTAATAATGACACAATAGTGATGTAGAATTTATTTTGTAGACAGAAATATCAAATAAAAGTTTTTAAAAATATTATAATAAATATCATATGAACTAATTAATGTTATATACTAATTTTCAAAGGGTAAATGACATGTTAGGAGTTTATTAAATATTTTGGTTCAAATTTATATTCATTGTGTATTTTTGTTAAAATCAAGTAAATGGATAGTATCAATATTTAAACTATTAATAATTTATAAAAAACATGTTATTAAATTTTTTATAAACAAAAAAAATATTTAAAAATTAAAAAGTAAAAATTATACGGTCTAAAATTTGATAAAGTATACAATTATAGAAAATTTACAAAACATAAGTTAATATTTATAACCATTTAATATTTAGAATATTATTACCACAAATAAAATTAAATAGATTAAATATGGATAAATAAAAATGTTAAGGTTTAAAATAAAACCATATTAGGTATAAGTTTTATTGGTTGAGTGAATTTCAACCCATTATAATATTATGATTGAAATAAATGTGTTTAGAATAATTATAAACTGAAAATAAATTTATAATTAATTAATATTTCATGAAAATCCCAAGGTGCTCATCCCCAATCTAATAAAAGGGAAAGACTCATGTTTTAATAACACCTACAAAGACCCTTGAATCGAACAAACCCATAAAAAATCTCCTCCTAACAGCCCCCAAATTATCTTATAGGAAACCCTTTGGGCATAAATTCATCTTAAGAATTCCTTTTGTGCATACAAAAATGTGATACATGAAAAAGAGGTAATTTTTTATCACCTCTTTCAAAATTATTTTCTTTTTCTAATTCCTTTTATTATGATGTTTCTATACTAAAATAAAAAATCCAGTTTATTATAAATTATGAGATGTTACTATACTTATGTTAAAAACTTATACCACCTTTTATCCATCCTATGAATAATAATATCATCATGTGTGTGTACGCATGACTTACCATCTCCACGCCTTGGTGTAATATGTTATTCAAAAATAATTTATTTTGATGGGTATACGGATGGATATAATGGATTTAAATAATTAATATAAAATGATTATTATTCTTTATAATTAATATACAATCCAATTCCATACCATTTATACACCAAAGGTAATGATATCATCGCTCATGTGAACATACGACCTATTGTCTCTACGATTCGGTGAGATTCTTTGTCCACATTAACAATTTAAGAATGATTATAAAATATATATGATGAATAAAATAATAATTATGGACTTAATTCCTTATATAAATGAGTTAAATACATCCAAATAATAACAAACAAGGCTTATATGAAAAAAAAGAATGGGAAACCGAAGTAATTAATACCTGAAATAATAGAAATATTGAATCACTGTTTACATGGTGATATAATAAGATCATATAAGATATACTAAACATGAATATGGTTAAATTATAATTTAATAATATACATTAACCATTATATAGGAGGTTCAGATACATATGAAGGATATCATGCCTATAGTAAGGGAAAAAATTGCAAATATCGTTTTTATGAAATATTGATTATTTATAAGTATTTACATGGGTATATTTATTATCCACATCCATGTTTCTTAAATATGTATTTCAAAATAAAATTTATATCCTTATACATTTTTTTTAAATTCAATTTTAACAATTGGTGAATTTTTTACTAAATGTTGTGAATGGAAACTTTTTTCATTTTCGATACGAGGTACTTTATGACATTGCTGTAAAAGTACACGAAGAATGTTTTTTGACTTTTATGGCATGAATTTATTTTTATGCTTTCATAATGATTTATTTCCTTGAATATTCTCTTAAAATCATACTGGTTTTTTTCACATAATATTATTTCTTCTAAAATTAGGTGGCATGTTCAGGAAGGAATTTGTTTTTGAAGAAGAAAGGATATTTTCTTCAAGAATTCAGTTCAAGTGTTTTATAAACATTATTTTCCATATAATATAACGCTATTTAAATATATTTATGTTTTTATCCATATTATTAATTTGATTTATTGTTTTAATGATGGAATTTTTTTACGAAATCTATTTATCTTATATCGATTATGTTATGATGGAATGATGTTTATGAAATAATTTTTTTGTTCCACGGGTTATGGTTGCTATTTTCTGGAACATGTAAGAATGATTTCATTATGAGATGGGTGGGATGTATATATCCTTAAAATGCATTGGGTAAATAATTATATCTCATGATATAGACATGACTAGAATGACAAGTAAATATGGTTCAGTAAAATTGGTCTTGAATGAAAAGTAAATCCAGTTCAGTAATACATGTCAGGAAAAACATGTAAATATCATTGAATAATGGTCTTTTTCTGCTATTATTATCTTGATAGAAATTACATGGCTACTATAGAAATAATATTATGATCTTATTATTTTTTCAAAATTATATTTTTTATTACAATACAATTTTATCATGGTTAATGTTATTTTATGATCTTTTCTTTACATACTGCTAATATTTATTTGATGAATCTAGATATTAATTTTTAAACATTATGTTCATGTTTTTAAATTCTAATGTATATGGAATGTTTTATGATATCCATGTTTATCATTACTGAGAATTTGAGCTCACCCATTTTCTATTTTCTTTAACACAGTATATAAATAATGGTTTTAGGTCGGAGAAAAATGGGGAAGATCTTTATGGGTGATATTGAAGATCTTTCACCAAGTTAGAATATTGTTTTACGTGTTTGAAAAGGCACTAAACTAATATGGTCATGGGAATTGGTTTCAGTCAGGTATTAGGTATTCCAAAAAAATAAATGTAATATCCATGTGCATCAAGCTCGGGTCTCTACAGTTTGTATTAGAGTTATGGTTTAGATAACCTTGGGAAACTCAGATGTGAAAACATTAGTGAGATCCCAAGAGATATATATAAGGTATGTCAAGAGATTTTCCTAGGGGTAAGTATATCTATAGGTTATAGCCTTATAAAAATCCTAATAATCATGAATAACCTAGGATTAAACTTATGATTTTAGATATTTAAATTACTCATCCTTTATTATATTGTCTTCCTGGTATACTTTTTCCTCTCACACTGTTATTTTGGGGTTTTAGAAAATGGATGGATCCTGATGGAACTGTGTTAATGATACATGCACTAGTAAATGCAATGACTGTCCTCCTGAACAACCAAATGTTTTGGGATATGGAATGTAAAATCTTATTTCTATACTTACACATGCTATTAATCATTCAGTACATACAAATAAGAAAAGAAGGGAATAAAAATATATTGAGTCATTCATGAGGCAACATCGACCTTTTTTATTGGGTCTTCTGATCCACTTGTTAATGAATAATGGATCGACACCATTGAAAATATATTTTCTGTCATTCGATGTTTGGAACTTGAAGAAGTAATTTTGGTTGTTTATCGTTTAGAAGGTGATGATGACATGTGGGGGACTCTAATCATGAATATAATATAACAATATGAAATTGATTCCATATAATGGGAGTCAAGAACTTATTTATAAATAAGCAATTTACTTATATTCGTTGAGCAATGATTCGAAATGAGTTCCTTGAGCTTCATAAAAAGGATGATAAAACTGTTGGTACATAGAAAGAAACGTTTTCCAGACTTACGAGGTATAATTTGGGAATTATCATCGATCCTAAAATTAATGTTGATCGATTATTTAGTGGATCAAAACCAAGCCTTTTAAGGGAATTATATATAAGAAACTTTAGTAGTAATGAAGAGATTGTATGCAGTGCTATCAAGGAGGAAATGGAAGTTGGTGTTACATATCAATATCATGGTATTAAAAAGAAACTAAATATGGAGTTCAAAGGAAAATCTCAAAATAATGGTGAAAAGAAGATGAATGTTTCATTATGCTCAATGTGTGGAAAGAATCGTCATAGAGATTTCCTTAAAGGGACTAACAATTGTCTTAAGTGTGAAAAACAAGTTCATCAAGCCTATGAGTTCTAACGTAATAAGGAGAAGGTTTCTACTGATTTGAATTGATAAAATACTATACAGAACACACCACCAACATTTCAATGCTACAAGTGAAAGTAAATGAGGCATTATGATAACCAATTACCTAATCCAAGGGTAAATGTTTATCGATGATAGAAACCTCTTAAGCAAAATGACAAAGGGAAGTCACATCTGATCACTATTGGAAATGTTGAGTACGAAAACGTAGTGGTGGAATTATTATGTGTTTTTGTAATGGGATTCCAAAATAGTGTTAGTAATCTCATTTATAGTATTATTGAAAATTTGAATTTCAATATATTTTTCTACTGTGGTTTTCCATAATTATATGGTATTGGTAACTATGAAAAGTGACTGAAATATTTTTGGAAATAACATGATATGTGCGTAATGATGGTATAAGAAGATAATGAGTTGTTCGATAGTATTAATGACCTCATGACTGTTATATGGACAATGTGATATCTTGGTCTGAGTATATATAATTTTTCGTATTTTTGGTTTGTGGAAAGATTTAATTTTGACAGAACTCGGGTTTTCACTAAGGTTCTACGGAAATTAATGTTATTATCATGTTTTAATAAAATTAAAGGCATTAAATGATTAAGGTATTCACATATTTTTAATTTGACAACCATTGAGATATGAGAGAAAAATGTTAAGTCAATTTAGTTTGCCTCTTTCTAATGTTTTATATTTTCTGTTTTTGGAAGCATTTTAATGTTATCCTTTTATGGATAGTATAATTTATATTCTGGTAAAAGTTTCTTAGATTAATGTATTATCACACTATATCTGTACTTATGCATATTTTATTTCCTATGTCAACCTTTTTGTTGAGACAAATGTAATTACCTGTCATTCTATCACATGATCATCTAACACTTCAAGAATGATAAATTAAACTTCATTTCATTTAATAAGAGACGAAGTGGAAACTGTTCAAGGTACGAACAATGTTAAGATTGTACCAAAATTCATGTACATTTTTATTTTCCTGAATTTTTTTTCAAATTTATGGAAAGGATCTCAAAGCCAAAAATGTTATCCTAGTACATTTTTTGAAATTAATCAGATGGTCCCTTAAATCATCGCAGATTTATGGCTTTTTGATAGATAACCTTTTCCAAACCATTTTCTATATCACTATCAATCAGAACATGATGGTTCGATTTCCCTTCCATATCTATTTTTTCACATCCCACATATGTTATCATATTTTGGAAACCAGTGATGTGTTACTTTAGGTAACAATCATGTTTCTAACATTCCTTTCTAAAATGATGTTTTTGTATTTCTTTTTACGAAGTGGGTTTTCATGAAAGAAACTTTCAATTAGTAAATCATTTCTAAACCTGATGAGTTTCAAGGGGGAAATTCATTTTTATGGGTGTATAATGTAACACCCCGAGTTTTTATAGACCATTTTTCGAAAAAATAAAAAATTTCATTTATACATTTCGATGCTCTTAGTGAAACATTCCTTTAACACTAATCTAATTTGTCGTATGTTACACGCAACACTGAGTTAGCATACAATACACACAACACTGAGTATAGATTTCATTTACTGTATAAAATAAATATGGTTTCATTATGTTATATGCAACAACAAAGCAAGATTTAAATACACATAAAACTAACTAGGATTTTGTTACAAGCAAGTGTGACCTTACTTGATAACATGCGTTGTATGTAATACCACGCTTCACTAAACAACGATATATTATTAAAATATTATTATTGAATTGGATATAAAATAGCTTTTATGAATGTTATTAACCGCATTTTTAATTTTATATAACATTAACATTCATCTTAAATATTCTCTAGACATGATATAAGAACAAATTCAAGTTTTCAGATAGGAAGTATTTTTGAAAAAAATACAATTTTCCACCTTTTGATGGCACAACCATATTAAATATAGTTTTTAACAAATTTATATATTATATTTGTAAAAATAAACATATTATTTGGAATATGGTCATCAATATTTACTTTTTTTTTAAATTTTGGTATTTTTTTGACAAAATTCATATTTTAATGAATAGTAAGAACACTACATTTTAATTCAAAACATCCTTTTCATCAAATTTATTTTTATAGTTAGATTATATTTTCATTTGGTTTTAAAGTTAAATTGGATTATTTTATTATCATTTAACCCAATTTTTTTCATTGGATGCAATGTCACATTTAAATTGGGCATAAATACATGATAATCTTTTGATATGGTTTTACTTCTTAAAAACCGCATTTTGGTTTTTAACTACGAGAATTAATTTTAAAATAATTTCTGCCAATTCATTATTTTGAATTATGAAAAATGAATTCCATATATAGAATCAGTGGGTCAAAATTATTTTAAAAGGTTACTTTTATTTTTTTGGATATTATTAATAGTAACTACAAAAATGTTTGTTTACCACATTAAAGGAAAATCTGGTAAATTAGGGTAACTAACAATATGATAATGAAAATAAAATTACCCTAAAACCTTCCAAAAATTTTATTGGAAGAATTTAAGATTACCAATATCACATATGGATAAGAATATATTCATTTAATTTATTTTTTCCATTAAATTGATTTAATTCTAATTAAAATAATAGAATGTGACAACATGTCACTCTCATAAATCGTATAAGTATAATTGTATTCATATAGTGATAAACATAATAAAACTTGGTAAATTAATATTCTATAGAAACATAATAAAATTATATATATCATTTAAATTTATTTATAATTTTTATATATTACATAATTACTATTAATGATGACTCAATAGTGATGTAGAATGTATTTTATTTATAGAAATATCAAATAAATGGTTTTAAAAAAGTTATAATAAATATTATATGAACTAATTAATGTTCTACATGAATTTTATAGATTACAATGAAATGTTAGGAATATATGAAATATTTTTTTTTATATTTATCTTCTGTGTGGATTTTTTTAAAATAAAATAAATAAATAGTGTCAAAATAGACAGTATTAATATTTTTTAAAAATAACATATTATTATATTATTTAAAAATAAAAAAATATTTAAAATTTACAAAGTGAAATTTATATAGTCTAAAATGTCATTAGGTATCCAATTATGTATAATTTACAAAATACATGTAAATATTTATAACAATTTAATATTTAGAATATTATTACAACAAATAAAATTAAATAGATTAAATGGGGAGAAATCAAAATGATATGAATTAAAATAAAATGAAAACATGAAAAAAAATATTGTTTTATAGTATTAAGACCTATAATCATAATATATTTTTAAAAAATAATTTTTAGAGAATTATAAATTGAAAATAATTTTATAATAAATTATTATTTCAATAATTTCCAATGGTGCCCGCACCTTTCTTATAAAATATTCACATCTCCTTATCATTTCATATCACCTCCAAATCCTTTTTTCAAGGAAATAACTTTCCCAAACCTCTCCAAAATTTCCTATATTAATCCTAGAGGCTACCCATTGGGAAGAAAGCCATCTTACGGAGTTCTTCTATGCATACCAACAGGAGATACCCGAAAAAAGGTAATTATTTAATCACCTCTTTCAAAATTCTTCTCTTATACTACTTATACATATTACGTTGTTTCCATATTAGAGTAATAAATCTAGTAAATTATACATTATGGGATTTAATATAGTTATGTTAAAACCTTATACCTTTTTTATCATTCCTACTAATAACAAAATCACTATGCGTGTGTACGTACGACATACCATCTCTACAACGTGGTGTAATATTTTATTAAAAAATACTTTATTAGGATGTATATAATGATGGGAATAATGTATTTAAATAATGAATAATAAATTATTATTGTTAATTATAATTTTTATAACATCCAATTCCACACCATTTAACTATTAAAGGGAATGATATCATCGTTCGTACGTACATATGGCCTACTGACTCCATGACACGGTGAGATTAACTCTCCACTTTACAAATTCATTAATGATTATAAAATCTATATGATCAGTAAAAATAATAACAATTAACTAAATTTCAATAATTAAATGAATAAAATAAATCCTAATAATAAATAAATTACTTACATGTTAAAATTGGAATGGGAAAATGATGTAGTTAACACCCAAAATAATGGCAATGTTGAAACACTATTTACAAAATGATGTAATAGGGTCATATATGATATCATAAATATGAATATTGTTATAGTATAATTTAATAACATAGTTTATCCGTTATAAAAGTGGTTTGGATACATAAAATATATATCAGGACTAAGGTAAGGGATAAATTGCAAATCTCGTTTTTATCTAAGATTATGTATTCATAAGTATTTTCTAGTGAATATTAATCATCAAAATCCATGTTTCATAAATATAAATTTAAAAATAATCCTTATATCCTTATATAATTTCATAAATTAAATTTTACCCATTGGATAATTTGTTACTAAATGGTATGAATGGAATCTTTTGTCATTTTTGGTACGAGGTACTTTTGGACTTTTCCAGCAAAAGTAAGAGAAGAATGTTTTTTTAACTTGTATAAAATTAATAGATTTTTACACTTTCAAAATGACATATTTACATGAAGAATACCATAAAATATGACATGTTTACTTTCTCATAAAATGATTACTTCTAAAATTGTGAGTTATATTTATTAATGAAAACACTTTTAAAGAAGAAAGGAAATTTTTCTCAAGAATTTAGTTCAAGTGTTTTTTCAAAACTATTTTCCTTGTAAGACGACACACATTAAACGTGTTTATGTTTATATCCCTATTATTACTTTCATTTCATTGTATTTAAGAGGGAATTTTTTTATTAAATAAATTTATCTTATATGGATTATGTTATTATGGAATGATGTTTAAGAAACCCATTTTTTGTTCCTTAGGTTATGGTTTATGATTTTTGGAACATGTAAGAATTATTTATTAATGAGATTGGTAGGACCTATATCTTCATCCAATTCATTTTGAATTGATTATATCTCATTATATGGACCTGACTGGTATGGACATTAAATTTGGTTCAGTAATACAGGGTAGGAATGACATGTAAATCTGCTTCAGTAATATATGGTTGGAATGGAAAGTAAACTTGGTTTAGTAATGGTCATTATCCACTATGATTGTCTTGGAAGCAATGTCGTGACTAATATATAAATCATATTTTGTGATTATTTTTTTCCACAATTCTATGTTTTATTTTAGTGATATTTTATCATGGTTAATGTTTTTTTATCTATTCATTATGTAAGGGAAATATTTATTTCATGACTCATGATTTTGAATTTTAAGATTTATGTTTAAGTTTTTACATTATTATTTTTATGGTTTGTTTTATGGTATTGATTTTTACCCTTACTAAGCATTTGAGCTCACCCTTTTATTTTTTATTATGACCTGGATGTAAGGAATGTTTTATGTTGGAAAACCAAAGATGAAGATATTTATTTGAGATGTTGAATATATTTCACAATTTTTTAATATAATTTTACATGTTACCGAAGGAACTAAACAAATACGGTATTAAGCATCAGTTTTTGTCATGCAATATGTATTTAATAAACATAAATTTAATGTCCCTGTTTGTCAAGATTGTGTATTTAAATAACTTATTCATATTATTTATTTAATATTAAAGGAAAATAGTGAAACTTCTATATAATAATGATATTGATCTTGTGAAATGAGTTAGAAGATCTAGAACAAACATAAATGGTGATCCAACTAGATGGAATTCACTATAGTTCCTCTACATTTCAGTATATCATTTTGTGTTTTCTAATTCATTTTATTATAATTTTATAAAATAATAACCCAAGAAAACTGAAATTATAAATTATGTATATTTTAAAAAATTAATAAAATAGGAAGAATACATAAGTAATTTAGAATAGTGAGACGCAGACCCACACACACTTTTGGGAAATGAACTTGGTCATCCCCATACTGCATTCCTGGTTTCAATAAAATAATAACATTATGTTTTACAACATTCCCCTTAATACCAAGCAATCAACATAATATGACCATTTTTTAGAATCTAGTTAGTCTTATTGATTCTCATATAAAGTTTACTTGTGGATAATACATTCCATTGGTTTATGTATAGTGGAAGAATGGTTCTGATTCTCATTAGTCATATATTCATGAGGCATTTATGAGAGAGAAGAAACCTCATTTATTTGTGGAACAATCTTCTTAATAGGTTTTCTGGGAGAATAAATATTATTTATTGAGGAAACTTATAACATCCAAACAACTAATTTTACGTAGAATCGTTGTTTTTTTCTCTTCTTATTTTTCATATTGATCCCTAGTTTTTCCCTTCATTATTTTTTGTTAATATTTATTTGAACCTTTTGTGAGGTCTTGTGTTTTTTTGATTATTTTTTGAGAGGTCGGGAGGTATCCTATGAGGATGGCATAAGGTAAGTCTTGGGAATATATCCCAAAAAACTACAGGATGTCCGCTAACAATCTAGTGAGGACCAACGACTAAATGGGGGATATATTGAAGTAAGGGATTACAACAGGAACCCCCTAACTATCCTCTAGAAAAGGAACTTCTTCATTCATTCTACCTTGTTCCACAAGCTAGTAGGTGGAATCCATTTCCATACTGGTCACTCCATTATGGAAGATAATCGAAATAAAATTATCATAATAGTTTTTCAATTAATATTCTATCTAGTTCTATGAAACTATCCCTTGAACCACATCTAAATATTTAAACTTGGATGCTCTCTATAGGTTTTCTTGTAACATCTATCCATGAAACTTCATAGATTGAAGTTACAATTATAACATTAAATATAATTTAATATGTGTTAACTTGATAAGATTATGAATTATACTTTCCCAATATTGCTCAATATTATAGGTGAATTGATCATCATGATGTTTATAGATCCATATATTGATTCGTATAAATTTGGATTTAGGGTTCTTCCTTGAAATTTTTTAGCATTTCTTATCTATTCATGTTTGGATTCCATGTTGTTATTTAATAATACCTTGATTTAGGTATGTGATTCCACAATATAATGACTATTAATTTATCAAATTTCAATTTGGTTAATCTGAAAAAGAGTTCAAATTTACCTCCATTAAATGATTTGAACCTTTTGATTTATATTTTTTTAAGTCATGGTTTGTGTGATAAAAACTCGTTACACTGGATTTTAAAATAAATTATGGATATATGATAAACAATCATAGGCTAAAAATAATTACTTGAATATTGATCTTGATGATGATTTTTTAGAACATAAGGTAAGAAATGTTTTTTAAATGTGAATGAAATGAATTGTAATGAAAGGGTGAGCTTTTATTAAAACTATTTAATGAATGAGTTAGAAATTAAATGGAATGTTTTTAATCCTTAATTTGGCCTACATTGAAATGATTGTTTAAATTGATTTAATATTGATTAAAATAAATGAAAAATACTTGTATGTTTGATTACATTGGAGCACATCAGAGCCTGGGTAGTTTGGAAGAAGGAAATAAAAAATGTGGATGTATTACCACTACCTCAATATAGATTGATTATGAAAACATAAACTGGAACTTCATTACGTAAGGGGTTCAATCTTCATGATGATTTTATAATCCCCTTAGGCTGGGGATATAGTGATGTGTGAACACTAGGAGCAATATTTCACTAAGATTTTCTCAATTGATTTGACCTATACAAACTACCTTCGATATAACAACCCCCACTTTTCATACATTTACATTAAGTAATTTGTTTCGGAGTACATTATACATTACACAAACACTTTCCAAAATACTATATTTGTTTAGTTCCTTTGGAAATGTAGGACACAACATATATTCTAATGGGATATCTTCAATGTTTCCCACAAATATCATTCCCTTTAGTATGCCTACTTAAAACCATTCCTTATAACCTCGGGAAATGAAACATAAAATGGGTGTAATCATGTGCTCAGTAAGGGAAAACAAAAGAGATAAATAAGAATAACATGAGCATAAGGGTATGAGAATATGATCAAAAACTAAAATATCATATCCTGCATATCAGAGATCATAACCATGAGACAAGGCATAATTATATTGGTAGTTCATAACTCATGATTCATATGGATGTAAATAAATCTATTGAAGAACAACATAGGAATAAGACATATAATTTTTGGCATAGACATAAGCATGTAATAATTATTTCTATATTTGTAAAGGCCTCACTACCATTCCCATATTTATAGAATGGTATCACTCCCATACCATCGTAGTAGTCATGGTTTACTTCCATAACCATTGTTATAGTAATTTTTCACTACCATAACCATCTCAGTAATCATTATTTACCTCTATAACCATTTTATTAGTCATGGTTCACTCCCATTACCATATTTGTCTATATCATGTGATATAAATTTTTATCAAATGAATTTGGGGAGATATAAGTCCCACCAATCTCATAATGAAATCATACATACATTTTCTATATGAACACAAATCATGTATCATATCATAACCCATAAATACAATGGGTTTCATAAACACCATTCAAACATAACATAACTCATATAAAAAGAAATGGGTTTCATAAATACCATTTTATCATAATTATAACCATTCATATAATGAATCACAATTTTATCATTACATCATATCCCTTGAAAAATATAAGTAACAATTAAAAATGTTATCTTAGATGAGAAATAATTTGGAAAGAACCGTGGAAAAACATTATTGAGTAAAATAGCAATTCTTTTTTGAAAATAATATATTTACATGATATGATTCAAAATTTTAAGAGAGTAAACTGGGTTTGTAAATAACTCTATAAAATTGTAAGGAAATATTCAAGGAAATAAGGCATTGTGAAATCATAAAAATACATTAATCCCATAAAATTTAAAAACCATTATTATCATACTTTTTCCGAAAACGAAAAAAGTACCTTGTTGGAAAATGAAAAAAGATTAATTTAAAAGAGTATAATAAAAAATAATATATAGGTTAAAATGACATTAAAAATTTGTATAATAATATTAAAAATATTCTACAAAACTATTTTAAGAATCATTGACATGGATGATACATATCACTTAGTAAATACTTACATATAAAAAATCCCGATTAATATTGAGATTTAAAAATTAACAATTTATCCTTGAAAATAGATTTGGATTCTTATAAAGGAAGATATGAAAAAAACATAAAACATTTATTTATAATCCTTTTCCCTGAGGATGATCTTAATAGTTCTTTTAAAATTATTTCTTGAGAAGAATAATCTTAAACATTTCAATGTGTCTCATACCACTTTGGGACATTTGAATCGTAATCCCCGTGAAATAATAAAATTATATGAATATTAAAATATCATAAGGGTATTCTAGATATAACATTGAAAATGGAATTATATACACCTCGTAAAATAAAATTTGTGCATAATAAAACATGTGTCTCAATGAAGGCAAATCAAGAGAAAACAACATTATTCATTTGGTTACTTTTCAATTATAAAACCCAAAGAAATAGAGATCAGAAAATGGATATGTAAATAACCATATATTAATGTATAAAAATAATATAATAAAATCATGGGTAGTATGTACACCACAAGAAATAAATTAGTTGTGAATATGACCCGTGTCTCAAGGAAACAAAAAGTCTGATGAAATTCTCTTACCTAATGTCTTGTCTCTATTCGTACTCATACAAAACAATAGTATAATATGTATATGTTTATTATTAATATATCATAGAACCATATTGATATTTATAATACCATATATTATTTACATAGGACATTATATTGCCCATTTTTTATTAAATCCATGTTAATTATATGTTTCAAATGATATTTTCTTCGTTAATTGTATAAGTTTGTTTTTGTTATTCATGATCTTATTACGTAGATAATGATATAATTTCTTCTGAAATGTAAAAAATTATTTATATATAATATATATTTAGTATATAAATATTTATTTAGGATATATATATATATATATGAAATGAAATACACCGATCATAGAGATGAGAAGTCGTGCGGACACAAAAATGCTATTTCCATTTTGTTGTCATACTGAATTGAAGATGGTAAATGAAATATAGGTATATATATACATATTAAATTATATTTATTGTTAAATTATAATTATTATTTCATATAATTAATATATATTAAATATATAAAATTTTATAATCATTCTTGAAATAGTTAGCATGGAAGATTAATCTCATCACGTCGTAGAGATGGTAAGTCGTACCTATGCACAAGTTATGTTATCATTCAATTAATGGTACAATTATGGAATTTTATAGTATATATATTGATAAATAATAAATATAATGTAACATTATTCATATAAAATTATTACTTCCATCATTATACTCATCCATTTAATGTGGTGATGAAAAACATATTACACCACGGTGTGGAGAAGACAAGTCATACATACAAACTCATGGTAATTTTGTTTTTTTTTTGAATAAAAGATGGAATATAGATTTTACATAATAAAAATAACATATCATAATATAGGTGAAGTTATATTTATTTCATTAAAATGGAATCAACACATAAATATGAATTAGAAAAAGAAACATCATTGAAAGAGTCGGTATGGAGATTAACTCTACTTCGATGATCTCCCTCTAAATCTCTTCTTAGTGGCACAAGATATTGAATTTTGAGAAAATGATAAACAAAAAAATTTTATTAGGGACGTTTATAATGTAAATGGGTATGGAATGGACATGGTTTATGGCTCATTGCGTTGGGAAGAACTGAGGGAGCAGGTGACCTTTTATAAATGATGTGAGAGTCGCTTTTGGTAACTATTAAAATATTAAATTAATATAAATTAAATTTCAATGTAAAATGGTCCCATACTGATATATTTTTAATCTAGGATGCGTTTTTATCTAAATAAAATCATCAAATAAAAATTATACATGTTTGGATTATTTTTGTATCCTTATCGTTTTTGTTTTAACCCTAATTTTACCCTTTTAAATTTTACCAATATATCATGTAATATACAATTTGTGGGTAGATTTTATTTCTATAAAATGTAAAAAGGAAAAATGAGTTATTTATTTATTAAATTATATGACTTTTAATAATAATTTGGTATTTTTATGAATTTTATATCATTTAATAGAGTATTAATTATTTTTAAATATCAATTTTGTCAATTTTGACAATATTCAATAGATTACTTTTTAAAAATCTCATTTAAGAAATATAAGATCAATAAAATCTATTACATTATCTCTAACATGTCAATGTGAACCAAAAAATTCATAGGTGATAATAGTTATATAAAATTTTATTTATTTTAATATTTTTAATATAATTTAGTTGAATTTTTTATTAATGAAGAAATAACTGCATAATTATTGTGTGACCATATAATTTAATTAATTTTTTATTAAAAATTATAAATAAATTGCCATGGTGTATTTAAAAATTTATATTTAGAAATATTATTTATATTCAGAGATATCACTTATATATCCCAATATTAAAAATAATTTACTTCATAAAAACATTGTGTGAAAAAATGTGTCATCTACTTAATTATACTATTATAAATACATTAAGATCGACTCTGGGGCGCCATGTGGTCCAAAAAATAACCAAAATTTCTATTGGTCATAGAAACCCATCAAATTAAATTTTTATAAGTGGTAGGGTAATTTTATAATATTTATAATATAATTGTTACCTTTAATTACATGATTTACACATAACTATGGTAAAAAAATTTATTACTAATGTTATAATTCATAATTTCAAAAAATAACATGGAACTATATAAATAATAGTAACATTAAATTAAAAATATTGATACCATGTTTTAAAATTCATGACACATAATCGGTATAAATTATTTATAAAAATTAATCCCATTGGCAGAATGAGAAAACCAGTTTTTAATGTAAAATGTTTAAAACTTCACAGTGTTTTTATATGCTTTTTCATTGTAAAATTAACCCCAATTAACATTATTGGATTAAATAATATAAAATAATTTATTTATACTTTAAAACCATTAAAAAATATAAAATAACAGTATAAATTATTTTCCATGCAAAGGTGGAGAGAAGATTTCACGATAAAGATGCCGGGGAGGAGAATTTCCATGTAGTTAGTCTGAGTTGTATGTAATGTAAGAAGCCTAGAGGAAATTAATTCCTCAAAGGCCTATGGTACATGTAGTACTTACACCTACGGGCCTTGTAAGGGTTCCACCTCACCCATTAAAAGGTAGATTATCAAAAATCAATAAAAAATGAAGGCCTTCGGGCCATTGGAGGATAGTATAAATTATTTGGATGAAAAAAGTTTTTTTTAATTAAAATATAGTGTTTTTTATTATTCATCAAAAATATGAATCTTACCAAAAATATAAAAAATAAATTAAAAATAAAGAAATTTTTATATCCTTATTTTGAATAAATTTTTTATTTTTTCAGAAATATTATATAAAAGTTTTAAAAAATTGTATTTATAATTGATTTTCCATTAAAATTCGATAAAATCTCCCTTTTAAAAATTATAGGGTTGTAGGTATAAAATTTGGTTGGTTATAATCCTATACCTATAAAATATATTTGATGAATATAAAAAATATCTGACTGAATATAAAACATATATATTTCATTGATATCAATTACTAATTGTAATTAAATTAATTTATTATTACAAAATGAATTTGGGAGTAAAAAATAAAAAATATCGCCTTCATATTAAATTGGTATATATTAATTAGTAACCAATTAATTCATCTAATAAACCTTATATTTTCATAGATTAGTTAATAATATTCATACTTTTAATAGTTATTTCTTTCATAATATTTAATAATAATATTAAAATATTATACTAATGTTCAGTAAATCTCGGTCTTGCGTGAAACACAACCAATTGAAGTTACTCGACATTGTGAGTAACAAAATCCATGAATAGTGTGTTTTATATTACAAGCTAAGCCGGTAGGGTAATCTTATCTTACTGTTGTGTACAACATAAGAAATCAAAAAAAATTAAAATAAAAATCTGGGTGTGTAACACTGGGGGAATATAAGCATTGTGCTATGATTAAAAAAGATTTATATATTAATTTTTTTTAAATTATTTATTCATGTTTATTTTGATAAAAAATATTATTCATGACTATTTTGATAAAAATCCACTTTTGGACCTATTATATATTTCAATTGTAATGATATCAAAATAATTTATTTTGAACCATGAAAGATTGACATGTTGTTTTTCTAAAATTTGGACTATTTGGATTATTTAATATAGACATCCTATTGGGGTAACACTTAGAAAATATTGATCACACCATATATTTCCATTGGGTGTTAGAGTAATTTATTATTCTTGGTGTAGGAAAAGCGAAAACACCACAAGGCGGCCGTATTCGTTATTTATAGATGGATCATGGGAGTTGGTGATAATAGGGCAGTGTATGTATTTCAGCTATTGTGAGGATATATTGTGATGACTTTTTCATTAGTTATGTAATTTTTGGTTCAATGAGTTATATATCTTTTATAGTTTTTTCTCATATTGATTGTTTTGACACACCAAATTTTGTAGTTCTTTACCATTTCATTCATTCGATTAGTTATTCTATTTATGAAATCTTTCATTCTTGATTGTTTTTGTTTCCCAAGGTCTAGTCTCTAGCTCATGAGGATATTAAATTCCACTTAGTGTGTGTTAGTATTTATTTATATACTGTTTAGGTGGGTTATCTAGTTTTTCTCCTGAAAATTTTATGGTAATGATTTTATTTTGAATTCTAAAAATTACTTAGATAAGTTTGTTTGAAAAAGAGATAAAGGTATTTTTCAAGGTTATTTATAAACAAGTAAAACATATAGAATATATATTTAAATAATCATGACACTTGAAGACTATTTGTATTTAAAATTTATATAAACCATTCTAAATAGGTTTTATATTTATCAAACATTGAGGAAGAATTCTTGGATTTAAATTTTGGGGAAGAAGAAAATAAAGATCATAATACATCTGTTTAGTGAAAGGATTTCCCTAATAATGTTGATTTTATAAATTAGATAAATTTTAAGAACCAACCATAAGAAAAATTAATTAGAAACATTTCATATGAAATTAAAATAAAGGCATTAGTTTTAATTATTTTTTATAATTCTTTTATTGTTTCTGATTTTATTGCTAACAATATTGGTGATTCTTTATAAGATGCTAATTTGATAATTAAAATTTAAGATAATCTTAATTAGTTTACTAGAAAAAATGTTTGGAATCTAGTTTAACCCCTTAAAGATAAAAATATTATAAGAAAAGTATTTTTGAAAATAATATTGATAAATATAGAGTAATAGTTAAAAATCCATATAGACATTTCACTCAAGGATTTTTTTAAATTGGAAGTAATATATTTTGAAGAGTATTTTTCTCCAATTTCTAAAATATAAACTATATGTATTTCATTATCATATTTTAAGTTTATATTTTTCTATTCTTTTAAAATGGTATTCATATATTTTTTTAAATAATATAATTTTTTAATAACTATATGTTTATCAATCACTTAGTTTTGAAAATGAAATGTTTTCAAATCATGTTTTTATACCTGATAATAATTTATATGGACATATGAATTACCTAAGATCTTGGTATGTGATACTCATTGTGTTTTTATGAAATAATAATATTAATAAAGGTAAACTTGATCAATTTTTAAATTGATAAATTTTCTAATGATATTCTAATTGATCTAATAAATATTGATGATATATTCTTTAGATCCTTGAGTGAATCTTTATTTAATGATTTTTTTACTTTGATGAATTCAGAATTTGATAAGAGATTAGTAGGTGAATTGAAATTAATTTTTATCCATCAAAATGATTCAGAAAAGTGAGGGTACATTTTTTTAATAAACATAAATATTCTATAGAGTTATTTATAAGGGTTGGTTTTGATTCTTGAAAGGTTATATCATCCCCATTGAGTAAAAATTCAAATTATGATGATGTTTAATTTGTAAAAAGTATACAAATTAATCTGTTTAGAGGAATGATTGGTAGTTTTAGATATTTAACTTCTTCAAGAACCAATATAATGTTTACTATACTATTGTGTGTTATATTTCAAGATAATCCTAAGGTAAGTGATATTAAATATATTAAAATAATAAAAAGTTATATTAAAGGAAATACCCATTATAGTTTGTTCTATTTTAACAAAAATATATTTTTGATTTAATTTCATATTTTATTTTTATTTTTTAGGTTGTAGTCTTAAAGGGAACATCACATCTGGTATGTTTCATTTTCTTGTAAAATGTTTGATTTTATGGATTTATAATAAAAAATAATTTATTTCATTATCTTTGTCTATGGTTGAGTATATAGTGGCCCATAGTTATTGTGATTAATATCAAAGGATTATATAAGATTTATGTAACATTGAAATTCATTTTGATAATATTCCTAATTACTGGGATACTTCTTGTACTATATCTATTTTTACGATTCCACCATTGTTATGGTACTTTTTGTGGTTTTGAATGGGTGAACCTGTAGTTCACCACTATGTGGGACTAATATGGAAGCGTATGTTCTCTTGGGAATAGAGTTGGTTTGTCCTATAAAAAAAGCTGCAGGTCATATAGAATTTTATACAGATTTTATAGAGTCCTTAGAAGTACTATTTCAAACAATTATTGGGACCCATGGAGTTCGAGTAGGTAGACCATGTGTTCTTGAACATATCACTTTGATATAGGTAATATATATTTGGATGAAGTTCCAAGATATATCTGAAATTATTTGGAAATTTTCATATACTATTCATAGTTGGAAAGGTAGAATGCCACTTTTCTCTATCACCGTAGTTAGAACGAGTACATAATTTCTTCTATATATTGCAGTCGAAGAGGTAAATGCATGACCCATCACAAGTTATAGGTTGGGGAAGGATGGACATTAGAGATGGATTAACGTTTCAGATTACCTAGAAGATATCAAGGATTAGTATGAAAATATTTCTAGCAGAAAATCGATTCCTTTGGTGTGTGTCCAGTTGAATCATGATAATCCTATGTGGGACACCTAGGAGCAGGAGACTGTGATGCGTGTTCAGTACCATCACCTTTTAGACTAGTATTTTACACTTAAAAAAAACAATCTATGGAGGGAGTCATGTCTCAATTTAATTTCTTCTAACAATTTTGAAATAGAACTAGTAATATTTTATGGAGTACGGCTTCCATATAGAGTTATATTCTAGGGCTAGATGATCCTAGAATGAATATTTGAACAATATTAAATATATTAATATCACATGCATGTAGCTTTCCTATACTTTTGTAATAAATCACAAATAGTGTCTTGGATTGGAAATCTACAACCCCTATTGAGTCCACAATGCTAGATTTGTGGGGTTTACCCTAGGAATTTAATAATCTTTGTTGACATCATATGTTTGTTAAAAAGTCATAGTGTCTGAATATAATAAATAAATTTATAAAATTAATTCATTTATTAGGTGATGATGAAATGTAATAATATAAATCTATATAAAACTGTTTATAAAAAATGTAGGGTTGGCTACATAATCAACGAATTGGAGATACGATCCAATGTAAGAGCTTTTGTGGATGATCATCAATGGATTGTGATTCGATGATTGGTGCACCAATAGAATAGATATATATCCTAATTTATAATGGCCCAAAAATGTTATTTATCATTGATCGATCCAATAATTAGGTAGATTGTTTTATTTATTTGGTCAAATCTGATTTTCTACATTCTATCCACAAAACAATTCTCTTAACCAAATTTGTTCGTTGATAAATAGAAGAATGAATATTCTTTTCCAATTTATTGGATTTTTCATTAATTGGTCTAATGGAAATTGATCAAGGACAACCTTAACATTGAAGAGGTTATATCAAAATGTTTTAAACATTTTTCTACATTTTCTTCATGAATTCATCATTAACACCCTGTTTGGACAACTATTTGACAGATACCTGATGGACAACCATTTTACTATTGATTATTGACACAACAGATTTTCATCGCGGGCTTGGGATTATGATTGAAAATTAGAATGTGATGCATAGTGATGGAAATAGATCAAGTTAAAAAATTTAGACCATTGATTTTGGTTTTAATGTGAGGTGATGACATGGATCTATGAGGGATGGTTTTACATGAAATTAAGATGACTAGATTCATATCTCCCATTATAGGGACACATAGATGGATGAGTTATGTGATCCCAATGAGGTTGGTGGTGGAAATCACATATGGAAGTAGTGGATGAGGAAAATATGGGAAGGTAAATGGGGCTAGAAAACACTAAAACTATATGGTGTGTAATTCAAATATATATTTCCTGTGTGGCCTTGGCTATAATGCTATGGTTTTGCGGAGAATAATGGATCACACGCCATGTGACACATGTCACATATCGGGTGACCTAGAATAGAAAATCACCATATAACATTGGGTACATAGTTACGAATAGGGTACATAGGCTAAGAAACTTCCTTAGACCTAGTTGGAGAACATGCGATGAGCCTTTAACTTAGACACATCCAATTACACTATCATGAACTGGGGTACACAGACATGGCCATGTGTATAGGGGCATGACCAAGAGTAATCAAACATGAGATAAAGCACATAGGGGGACCTGTTATGAGAAATACATGTTGTATAATACTTGTACACTCTACATATTCTTCATACAAAGTTTTGATGTCCATTTTCTCATCAGTGAGGGATTTTTTTCTTAAGTCTATGTTCTCTCAATCTACCCCAATGAGGGGATAATATTTAATTACATCCAAATAAAAGGATTTTGATCTTCTCTAAGGGATATGTTTTAGAGAGAATTGTCATAAATCAAGCATGAGGATAAGGTGGAATCCTCTATTGTAATCTACCATTGGTAGGGATCTCAAAACCATCATGAAAAAATTTAATCAGGCATCGATTCCCAACTTAAAGGGTTAAAATAGATTGCGTGATTAGTAAACCCCATGGTCCCAAGTGTGATCCCCCATTTGTGTATCAATCTATTCATACTTCAATAATGTAATTCCTTAGAAAATACCCAATAAGAATTAAATGTCATATCAATTCCATTAGTGCTATCAAACATTCGGAGTAAGTTCCCCTAGGTTAATGTTGATATGAACTCTTGAGAAGAATCTTATGTGGGCTATGTGGTTTTGACCCTACCTTGAAAAAAAGGACACCCTTAAGAAGTGTATTTTGTTATTTTTTTTATGCCTCATTTTATTATTGAAATATCTATATGATGTTCTAATTACACTTGATTCTTTATTCTTAGTTATTTCTAATTATCCTAGTGCATATTTTTATACTAACTATCTCATAGGATCTTCGCACACATGGTGTGACTTATGCAGAAAACTAACAATTTGATGGGGTGCTTGTTAGAACCCAAGTAGATGGGTAATAGATTAGTTGAGATAGACTTCGACTCATACAAGGAGTCACATTTGAATATTTTCCTCTATTTTTAGTAGTTTGGACTACATTACATTTGTTATGGGATAGTGTTTAGACGTTGATCACTTTCAATACATAATTTTTGTACTATAATTATTGGATTCAGATTTATTCATGATATTGATATCTGGTGTACATTATATTTCAACATTGTGTGGGATTATATTATTTTGTGTGTGTATAGTTACCTTGGGCTATGGCCTCAAATGTGTGTGTTAATCCTACCAGGCACTGGTCACCATCCCTTGTCTTATTGGTGGCACGATTAGGGTTGTGAAATTTGGCTTATCACATGCCAGGAGGGACCTATTGGTTTGGGGTTGTGAAATACTATAAAAATATGGTGTTAATATTTTTATTTCTATTTCACATGTACGCAAACTAGAACCTATATTTTATGTTTTAATTAATTATTAACTTTGATTTAGAATATTGAAACATTAGATTAAATGAATTTTAATAAGATATATTCACCCCTTATAGACCATATTTAATGTATCAACTATTACACTAACTTAATGTAACTTAATTTTTTTTATTACGTTGTAGTCAATACAAAATCCTTATAGAAGAAATATTGCACATGATTTTGATTTTCTATCATCATATTCACTTTACCAATCAATATTAGTAAATACAGACTGATACATATCCTTTTGATATCATCCCAAATTTTAATTTTCATTTTATATAATTGAAAACTATCTTAGAATATACTAGATGTTATTAATTTTATTCACTTTATTACCTTGTACACAATATCATTTCATAATAAATTTTTGTCCTATATGCAATGAAATACAGTACACCTCCAATTAACCCATTTAACTATCATTGATTGGAAATTTATTATTTAAAATCATTCAATATATTTGTGACTACTTGTATAGGTGTGGATAATGGTTTGGAGTTATACATTATAAAATTATTCAATAGTTATATTGCATATTTTTCCATAGAATGAAAAATATAACCATTATTTTCAAGAACTTTCAATCCCATAAAATTTCTCATTTTTTTCAATATAGACTTCTCAAAATGATTCGATATTTTTATTGAAAAATATTTTCCAAAAATATTCTAGTCACATGAAAAATATTATATCAATAACTTATAAAATAAAAATGAGAGCACATGTTGTAATTAATTTATTTTAAGGTTGTTTTAAATGTTATATTATATGATCATAGTCTCTCTCAATCATCGATCTCACTTAGATTACCATGATCTAGAGGTCTGATATAACCCATAGAGTTTCTTTTATGCTTATAAACCATTATTATATCACTATAATATATAAATATATCAAACTCTTAAATATACACTTCCTCTTCCATTTCTTTATTTAAGAACGTAGATTTTACACCCATCAAATTTATTTCACTGCCTATGAGTTGGAACTATTTGAAATATCCTAATGGATTCCAATCATGAAAAAATGGTGAATTTTTCTCCAAAATTAAAAAACTTAGGTTGTAAATATTCCATTTATATAAGTAAGACATTATTCGGGAAGACCTACAAAATATTATTAACCTTTTTTATGAACAACCACTTGGTCAGAATAAAATTTTATATCTTTTTGTATGGGGAGAATACATCAAATAACATTTTTCATAACATGATATTGTTTATCAGACATAGCAATGTAACATTAATTTTTATTATAAGCCTCTATAACTTGATGAGGGTGAATTTGAGATGTATTTTCTATTTGGTTTTCATTCATCAATCTCCACATAGTGTGAACATGTGCACCCTAGTCTCCAATTATATTATATAATTCCTCATGCATTTTCAACTTCTAATACACCATTTTTAGCTCTGATAGCCTCCTATTCATCACTATACTAATAATATTCAATATAATTAACATGTGTCTCACTATCATCCTTTACAGAACATACTTTATCTAAAATTTCCCACTTGTTTCATTATAATTTTCTAAATCATCATCATTAAAAAAAATATTAGTGTTATTTTAAATACCCATTATATTATAACTCTAAAACAAATTTTTAATCTTACAATTATATAATCAATATCATTTTATATTGAATAATAATAATATAAAGATACCTTCCTCAACTTTCTCATCAAACAAATCCAGATTTTTTATTTATATTTTTATCATATTATGACAACTAATGAAACTAAAGTTGTCAATTATTTTTTTTTCTTTCAAAAAAATCTAATTTGATGTAATATTAGAATTAGGTATTAGAAAACACATATTTTTTATGTTTATAGTTGATTATAGAACTTTTATATATAAAAACTGTGACCTAATCAAAATAGAACACATTGGTATTCCCATTTCATCAAGACTTCACTTCATTTTACAATAATACCCTTTTGGGGAGTATAGAGAGGTTTGTTTTGATTCTTGATTCAATTTTTAGTAAGATAATATTCAAAATAATTCCCAAAAAACTAAATTATATTGTTTTTATGATTTTTTTGATAGATACACAAAACTATTTCTCAACATGACTTCTGAAAAGATTAAACATCTCAATTTCCTTTGACTTATGATTTATAGATATCTTATTGTCCATTCCAGTTAAATCATAAATAAAAGTGATGACTTATAAGTAATATATATTGTATCTGTTAATCATACTTCCACATAAATTATGAATGGATTAATTTATGTAGCCTAGTAGATTTTATTTCTACTCTTTTATACATTCAACATATCATCTTCCACATTTGAAAGGATGCAAAAAAACTCTATCCTGGAATAATTTGAGAAGATATATCACATTTTATTATTATTAAATTGTTCTAAGATTATTATGGAAATTATGGACAAGTATCATATTCTAAATATTATTATCATCTTTTTTACTAATATAGTTGAAATTATAATAATAACTAATATGAAAATTATTCTCAATTATGCATTAATATTTGGAGATGATCATTAAATTTTAATTAACTTCTAGAGATATATTCTTTTAATGAAAATATATTTATTTTTTTTATATCATAGACTACTTACACTCAAAATGTAATATTTTATGTCATCGAAAAACAATACTTCATTAGATGTCAGATTTGGAGGTTAAATTTTAGTAGATCCAATTCATTTAACCTTTATATAGATATAATATCTAAATGTTATAAACCACCATTATATTCTTAAATATTAATAAAGATATTAAAAACCCCAATATTATTCAATGATCAACCATTGTAAATAATTCGTGTCATTTTCCTATTGCTTTCTTTGATGGAAAATTTGATAGAAATGAATTTTTTATTTATTCACCTATTTATCCTATTTATTTAAATGATTTTTAATCCCACTCTAAAATATTTTTCATACATTACGTAGTATACTGTCCTTGATGGTCAAAAAATCCAACCATATATTTTATTTTTAATAGGTAACTAAGCGAAATTTCAATTAACTTTTTGTTTTTATTCAGCTAGGTTGCGTATATTTTCTAAATATCTCTCCTTCAATACATGCCTTCATCGATTACATAGAATAGACCTATTGTACAATAAGAATATAATTTTCACCCAAAAACTACACAAAACTAATATTTTTTATTGAAACAAGTTATTCCTTTAGGTTGTTGAGTTTGTTTTGATTTTCCAATTTTCAGTCTTATTACATTTTTCGCCAATGACTACTTTGATTTTGGGAGTAATTTCATTCGTCAATCCACCATGATCATTATTTAATATTGATGTTTTATCTTTATTTTTTAGTTTTAATTAACCAAGGATTTCCTAGATTTATTCATAGTTCCTACAATATTAGATTAAACATGATTTTCATGCTTGTGAATAACATGAAAAGTTATTATTAGAGCGTCAATATTATATTTATAAACTTTCTAGGATGAAAAAACCCTTATATAAATATTTTTATCAAAATATTTTTCCTTTTTCCAAGGTTATTCTCATTATTATGACACATAAACAATTACATGTTCAATTTTTCATCCATTTTTTAACATTCAACTCAAGCTTCTCCACTATTCCTTCATTTTTAGCAAGTTTTACCATCAAAAGACTGATTTACTCTATATAATATTTAACTTGGTTTTCAAACACATATTTTTATTTCATCATCTATAAAACTTATTTCATCAGATATTTTATCTCATTAATGTTTTTTTCATTCATGAATAATTTCATGATTTTATTTAAACATGTGTTTGGGGTAGGTTTCTACTTCTCTTTCTTCACCACACGTATGTTTTTCATGTTTTTTTATGAATCATAAGATTCATAAAATTTAAAAGAATATTTTCTTTAGATTTACTGATCAAAGTGGATTAGTCTTCTCCTTAATCTCTTATAATTCATCACCTTGATTTCATAAATATTTATTCATACTCCAATATGATAAATGAACCTATATAAATCCTCATCCCCATATCTTTCCTTGGGATGTTTCTTCAGATTCATTATTTGTGTACTTACCAATTTTATTTCTTGAATAAACTCTTAACAAATTAAATTTTTACCAATTTTAAAATGATTTAGAGGGATTTTTAATTCAAAATTACTTTTCTCAGTTTTAATATTTTTGGACGTAAGGGTCATAATCTATTTATAGTCTTCATTATCAACCTCACCATTATCACATTGTCCATAGGAAACATCTTCTTATATATTTTTTTATTTTTAATGATTTGAATATCTTTTCCCCTTTATATATATTCTTGAATATATAATCCTTTATCTTATCATATCTTATACTATAATTATTAAACTCATCTAGATATAAGTCTTCTTTCTCCTCTATATTTTTGGGTCAAATATGTTAATAAAAGTTCTCAATATCATCTTGAAAAAAGTAAAATATACCAAATTATAAATAACCCCCATGATGTGACTCACTATAGAATTAAACATGGGGAAATTCCTAAACAATCCCATCCTTAGAGACTATTATTCCTTGAAACATACCTCTCTAGATATATCATTTGGACACATTTAATTTAAAATTCCCTTAATACATGTTCTCAAGAATGTCTGATATCTCCTTGAGTATTCACAGATCCAATAATTTTTTATAGAATATATAAAATAAGTTTGTTATTTTTTAATTTATATTTTTTTCCTCCACCTATGGATTTCAAAAAATTTTAATCTTAATTGTAGTATCTCTTGACAGTGGTACAAAACCCACTCTTTTAGCATTACTAACATCAATGTTTTTTGAAAAAAGAAATGGTATCAATCTTTTTTTCCATCCATGATTTTTTCCCTCATGTATTGGAAATCATATATTGTTTATATAATTAATACTCTCTATTTATCATTGTATGACCTCATAGGTAACAAATGTTGGCTTTGATACCATTTAAAGATCATTAGTTAGCTAAGACAATATTGGGGATAGGGGTAAATAAATGGTGTAAGATTTTAAAACATATTTTATAAATTAAAATATATTATAGTGACCCTGACCCTTATTGCTTGGAGACAATGTTTGATTTATTATATTGAAATAGTATAAAATGAATCAAATATCGAAGGCCAAAATAGTTTAGTAATCTTGGTACACAAGATACATGCATTATTCTCATATGACATTTGAGAACAAAATTTACATCATTTATTTCGAGAAGACACTTTAAAATCTACATTATACATTAAAATAAATAAAGGTTGAATTTCTAGAATCATATGGAAAAGAGAGAAATTATGGTGAGATAAAATTATTAGTAAGGGATAAATACATTTGCACATATAATGAATCAATAATAATAAATGACATGTCAATGTAAATAACTAAACACACATTCCATTTTGAAAAATATACTATAATGATTAGATAAGACATAATAAATATGGAATGGAAATTGACTATCTTTTTTAATTCAATAAATAAACTAATAAATAAATGCATCCATATATAATATCATTTCCAGAATCTCATGGGCATACAAATAGGGAATAATAAATATAGAATGGTAAATAACTGAACACACATGTCACTTGATCAATAACTTGGATATAATGAATAGATAAGTTATAATCAATATTGTAATGTAAATAACTGAACACCTGATCCATTTAATTATTAACAAATAATGAAATTCTCAAAGATATAATATCATTTTTAATATTTCATGGACAGTAATAATTTAATTCTCAATGAAGTGAATGTCTACTTATTGGATGATATGATATTTGGCATCATGGTGAATCAATAATCAAACCATTCACCAGATGGTTTAAAACAATTGGTAGAAATCCATTTAATGATAGTTTATTTCTTTTCCTAAAGAGACTTCCAATGCATCATGGTGATATATAATTTCATTCCCCACCCATAACAATATGTCCAAATCATTTCTTGTATATCGATTAATTGATATTATTCATGAACAATGTACATTATCATCATATATATCTTTTGAGTAAATAATAGAGATTTATCAATATTTTACTAGATAAAAAATAACATTAAATATAGAAAAACTTTTTTAAAAATTATATATGTTTTAAGAATAAGTATATAACCATGATAAAAAATATGAATATTTAGAGGATATTTAATGTTTCATGATCACATCAGAGTTAGTATTTCATGGGAAATTTAATTACTACAATAATGAATAATGAAAATAATTTCAATAATTTCCTTTTTCAAAATGTTCATATATAATCCATAGAATCAATAAGTATGGTATTAATACAACATATCCCTAGTGTTTAAAAATTAAAATATGGGTTTTTGTCATTGATGAATAGAAATTCCATGAAAATACCATTTAAAACATTCTTGAGGATAATAAACTTTTCACTATTAAAATCTCATTTTCAAAGTAAAATTTCACAAAAAAAATTGAAAATAATTTTTTATAATATCCTTTGAAAAATATAAAAAATAATTTAAAATAATTGAGTGGTCATGATGGATGGACTTTTTTTATAATTTCAATGTTAAAACAAAGACTCCAATCATTTTTCTGTAAAATCCAAACATGCATTGTTTTGAAAAAAAATGAATAATCCATTAATTTTTTTATAAAAAAAATAAAAATAGGTAAATAATTATATAAAAAACAATTTGGAAAATATTAAAATCGTATTAAAAAAATAGAAAAAAGGTTATGGATGAAAATTGATTTCTAAATGAAGCGAGAAATAAATGTAGATGTTATTAAAATAAATTTTTCAATTATTTTAAGTGACAATGAGTGAAAAAATAGTACTATTACATGAATAAAACATGAATAAACAGATTTTAAAAAAGGGGTTTTTTATTTGACATTTAAAAAATATTTTTCTTTAATAAATATTCAAGTATAAACATTCTTGATTAAATATTGATTGTGAAATTGACCCTTACAATGACTACAACATTGAAGTGAGAATAGATTAATTAATTTATTATTAATATTAAATTTAGACCCTCAGAAAGAAAGTGTAAATGAGAATAATAAATTTAAAATTCATTACACTCATAATATAATAATATGAATGGCAATGAAGAAGTAATATAACCTAATGAAAGGAAATTGAGTTATAAAATTCCAGACCACATTATAATATTTAATTAAAATAAAATTGGTTAAAATAAATAATATATAAAAATAAATACCATGAAGTATGAATTATTTCTGACATTACATGTAAAAGGGGTAGTATAAACTCCATATGAAATTAAATTGGTACATAAAATATCAACATGCCTCAATGAAAGGAAACTGAGATGAAGTCCCTTCCCTCATGATTTTTTTTAGTTTAACATGATTTAAACTCCTTTATAGTGGTTCTAAACATGTTATTAACTTATAATAGAACCATGTTAAAATTTATAATATCACAAACAATCCTTTTATCACATCTTATCACCTTATAGTTAATAATATTTCGTTATTTTCATTGCTTATTGTGTTAAATACTTTGTTTTCTCATTCATTCTTTTTCATGAATTTTGTGGTTCTTGTGTATATTATATAGTTTCAAAATCAATAGAATAATAATTATAAAATAATTATAAAATTTATAGATCAATTATACGCTTAATTTAAATCATGAAATATGGATTTTATAAATGAAGTATGTTACAATCATGGATACAGTGGGTAATATGTATGAATGAACAACGTTTCGATTTTCCAATGATCATTATGGATAGGATTTATGTAACATTTTATTCATATATAAATATAATAACATACGAAATATCATATTATTCTATTACATAAACTTATATATATATTCCACGTGGCATCTTGATAAAAATAATGTCACATCACTTCAAGAAGGCCATAATCCACACATACACGAACAATGTTATCATATTTCAGTGAGTTAAAATGTATGAAATAAAATGATATATTATCAATTTCTAATGATAAATATTTGATTAATATCACAAATGTTTTTAGTATATTTCATATATTTGTTATATTTATCCTTCTTACAATCCATGTAATGTGTTTTTCAAAAAAAAACTTATCACATCGCTTCGTGATGTGATATCTCATTGTACACACAATTGGCATTATCATATTCCTTATGAAATGAATTGTAAATATATATATATATATGATATAATGAGTCTAGAGGTATTTTTATTTTTAAAATATCATATATATACATTGGAACCATCATTATTTCCAATAATGAGATGCGGTAATGGAAAAATAAATTACATTGGTTCATAAGCCGGTAGTCAGCCGCACACACGAATAATGATTTCATAACCCATTTAATATAAGTTTGGATGGTTTTAGGTAATTAAATTAACATAAAAACATCCCAGTATGTGTAAGATACTACATTTTTTATATAAAAATGTTTAATTAAAATTGAAGGATGTAGAGGATGAAATAACGTAAAATCACTCGATGGAGAACATTACATATTCCTCATCTAACCATGTTAGGCTTTCATCAAAGCCATCCTACATTGGATTTATTGAAACAATAAGGATTATTGGATGACATTATGGATGTATCATGTTATTGGGTCAGTTTTGAGCTGAAATGGTATTATGTTGTGAATAATATAAGAGAGTCGGAGGACTTTTATAATTGAGGCAAGTGGCGCACATGTAAGTATTATGAAGAAAAATGTATACCCATGTTTTTTGAATGAGAAAATGGTAAAAAAAATTAATTATTCTAAATAATTAGATTTTATATGATCTAAATATGACCATATAATTTATTTTAATTATGGTTTTATGTCATTTTAACCATAATCGTTTTAGTTTAACCCCTGGAAAATCTATTTTTACTCTAACTGTGGTAAATAATTTTTTCTATTTTCACTATCTTGTTTGGTCAAAATTTATGTTTACCTTATTAGATATTATAAATAATTATTATTAGATATATAGAATCCTTATTTAAAATATCCACTCAAGATTTTTAGGAAATGAAATTTAAAATTAATCCCATAGACGTGACGAGAAAATAATATTACAATGAGAAAATGATAAGAACCGTATAATGTTTACTTATCAGAATTCAATATGAAAATAAATCTAATGAAATAAATTAGATAAATATATTCATAGTCTTAATAATATTTATTTAAAACCAAGTCAAAATATAATTTAATAGTTTAAAAAATACAAACGTAAAGGTTGTTTGCAATTAAAATTCATTATTTTTCACTATTCATAAAAAATGAAATATATCAAAAAAATAATAATAAAAAATATATACTATAAATTTGATATATATATTTTTAAAGTGTAGTTTGTTTTGATAAATAGTTTTTTCTACAAGTGGTAAAAATTTGTAATTGCCCATATTTTCGAACAAGATTAAAATCCAAAATAATCTAAAAATTAGAATTTAATAGATGAGAAATTTATATAACCATGCATTGGAATGAAATTAGGAGATTTGGAAAACTCAAAAATGTTTTTTGGGCTTGGTTCAAGGTGTGAGCTATCATTTAGTGGTCTTGTCGAGTTTTGGGAGTGATGGAGATAAAATTCCATATTTAGAGGGTCTTCAAGTGGTGAATAGAATTCAGGAAACTATATAGAATATTGAGATGTATATATGTGAAGAACACATAATGCACATAGTTTTACCAAACCATGAACCTAACTGATACGGTTAGTTCCACTTAGCCATTACCCTTGCACTATTCATCACATAGTTTTTGTATGTTTAGGATAACTATGCAGGATAAATCGTGCGAGGTGATTTCCTAAGAAGGCGGTTTTGAACGGTTGGTGGGACATTTGGAAAAATCATGTGACCAAACCATGGGACCGTGGTTTTATGGTGAAATTACCCTTTTACACTTAATTTTTTTGAATCTTTTTTTATTATTTCATTTATCCTTCTCTAGTGGGATACACTCTTCTTTGGCATAGTGGGATTCTCCCAAACCTAATATATGATTCCTAATATATCCTTCTATGTTTTTCAAAATTGTTAGTCCTTGATCGTATTATATTCAAAAGGTAAGATATTGATTCCTTTTGAGTTTTTTGTTTTTTAATATTATCTAGACTATGTTATATAAGAGCAATTTACTCTTCCGTATTTTCAGGGTGATGGTCCTTTTTTTAGATTTCTTCAACACAAGACCAAATCAAAGCTTTATATTGGACGAGTGGGTCGTCCTAGGTTTGAGGTAGGTGGAATATAGATTTATCATCATGTTTCTTTCTTTTTTTGAATATTTTTTTTGTGTTTCATGCTATCCTTTTTATTTTCATTCATTATACCATGATTATTCATGTGAAAATGAACGTTTCAACTTATAATACACACATTGGTTCTTGTTGTGTGATTTAGGGATGGAAACCCAACACATAAACCCCTTTGGGTGTTCTAGATTGTTTCTACCCTTTATAATTAAAAGATTAAATTTCTTTAATTCCTTATAATCATTAGAATGGGCTTAATATGTAAATTACCTATGTATGTTTTTTACTACATTAGAATGGAACCACTTATGTTCCTTGTTTAACCTTTCTAAAATTAATTTTCATGATTAGATGTTTTATTTTAAAATGTATCTTTGGTAAATATAAATGTGATAATAATTTTGATTAGATGAATTGTTTATGAATAATGTCACACATTCATAATAAAACCTCTCAAAAGAGGTGTGATGTCTTCTAAACTAAAAAGTATTTATTTGTGATATAAATAATTCCTATATCATATCATTGGGTTTACTCTATGTTTCGATTTCTTTTTTATATACATGTAATGTTTTGGTATGTGGCCTTCATTCATGATATAAAAAAGAGTTTACCTTCATTTTAAATAAATTTATAATTGAACCAAGTAATCATATATGTACTTATCATGTAATATAAATTGAATAGATTGTTTAATAAATGGGATTTCCAAAGTAGGTAAATAACCATTTACGAATGAAACAATCTAACTGTCTCTTGAACCTTGAAAATTAAATTTCCTTGTCTATTTAATCAAATGGAATTAATAATGTAGAATGTATTATGCATGATCAATTTCCTTTCCATGAAGGTTTGGAATTAAAAATTTAAATGGTGGTAAATACATCATTTTATTATGTGTTGTTAAATTCTTTAATTGAAATGTGAATCACTTCATTATAATGGGTTACGTAAATATAAATCAAGGGATGGTTACCTCATGTATTTAATTATTAATATGATGATGACATTATATAATGGTATTATTTAATGCATGGACTAAGAGGTATTTACTCATCGATGTTTATTATAAAAATGATTACTTCATATAAATATGTTGTGGAACTATCCTAAGTGTTATGTTGAGCATGGTGATTTCAAACTCCCTTACATCTGGTGTTGATTTCGGTATCTCCCACCAGTGATACTATATGGGCGATGAGATTGATCTTTCAGGTTCCATGATTAGAGTGTTTTCATGTAGGTTACTCGCCATCAAAATTGTAGTTTTGTGACGTCTCTCAATCTTTTGGGATGTATAACATGTACCCTATTTAATGATCTTATAGACTCATTTAGACTGGTTATGGATGTATGAGTTATTCCCTGGTTCATCCAACAACTATTATTCCATGTATATGGAAACATACGTCCATAAATACTATGTTCATATAGGTGGATGAAATATATAACTATACTCTGTATATATTATTACTATATACATATGGTTATTGTTCATACTTATATTCTGACATTGAGTCGAAGAAATTATATCATCCATTTGTCCCTTAGTAACATGGGGGGTGTATTTTATTAATTCAGTACTGCTTGTTTGTCATTTTTCTTATTTCTACTCAGTGGTTTACATTATATTTCCTAGAATGGATTCAGTCATAGAATCCATGGGTGGGAACCTACTGGGATTATTATCTCACACACTACTCGGGCCACCATTTCACAGAGGTACCAAAGTAGTCTCTATATTTGTAAGTCCAAGGATTATTTCTTGTGTTGTGTTACTAGTTACTAGGAGTTAGGAGAGAATGATTGAGCTGGAGATCAAGATACTCTTGGATATTATTCTTAGGGATTTTGTTTTCATTATTTTTTTGTACTGTTTTTTATCATTCAGAATGTTTTATATATAATGTATTAGATTATGTATCATTATCTAGACATGCATGAATATTTTTATATTAGTGTTGGACAATGTTTATTTTTAGTTTATATTATTCTTCTATTATTCAATCTTTCATTTTATACAGCTTTTAATTTTTTATGATGTTTATTTTTTCAAACTATTGTGCTACTCTGATATATGGGTATAGTCTCCCCATACTACAATCTTTACACCCTTACCAATAATTGACAACCTCTAGCATATGAGGAGGTGTTCTTAAGGCCATGTGACCTACAGGTCCAACCACCATAGTAGTGGTTAGTTGGGTTGGGACATTAAAAAGAGGTATGGAAGCCTCATTTTCCTCTTTCCTAATGTTTTGGGTTATTATAAAGGTGATTATACATGTGTTGGTTCTTGGTCAATAACTGTTCTTAAGAGTGAACAACTTATGAATGGGGAAATGACCAAGCTATTAGGGTTGCGATTATTGTTCATGTTGTTTGATATTATAGTTGAATTTGATTTTCCCAATAATTATTGGTGTTTTTTATGATTCATATTGATTTGTGAATTTTATGTTATTATTAACCATGGCGTTTTATGTTAAGGATGAATAATTACATGCATCCTTATATGAGCATAGGGATTTATAATCCATGCGTATGTCATGCCATCTAGTTTCATTTATTATATTCATTCTTATTGATTTTTCTCATTAATTGTATGAAAATATTTATAATTATTTGAATACCTATTAGATAAAATCTTATTTTTGTACATGTTTTGGAAATTATTTATCATATTAGTCTTTTTAAATGTAGGTATAATTATATTTCATTATTTCATTTCATCACAAATGTTTTCCTATGTTTACAACATATATAACATGCTTGGGTTTTTATTTCCTATTTTGGTTTTTCTTTTATCATGACTTTCCTATTTATATTCCACGATTATGTGTTTATAGAATTTTTCTATGTGTTAACTTCTTGAAATATCAAGGTAGATTTAATTTTTATAAAATTAATTGGTTTCATAGTATGAATTTAGTGGTTGGGATTAAATGATAACTGATATTTAATTATAAGGGTTATGGGAACCTTAAAACTTGGAAAAGTTAACCTATATAATCAAACCATCATTATGATTTATACATGTTTATAAATTATTGTTAAAATGTAAAGGCTTATAAATTTTAAATGCTAAAGTGAATTGGTTTTATTAAATGAGAGAAAATTTCTAAACTATAAAGTGTATGATCACTTTTTGGATCTGTAGATGGCCACCCATATGATTGAAGAATTAAATAAGATCATGTTATTTTATGAAATGAAATTGGTTTCAATTAAATGGGATCTAGACTTCAGTCAATAATGTTTATGGGAGATTTATAGATTACGGTGATGGAAACCCAAGTAATAGAACCATTGTTTATACAAACAACATATATTTTGAAATGGAAATTAAGGTAGAATTTATTTAGTTTTCCACTAAAATGGGTTGGATAGTTTCTAAAAAGCACAAATGAACCCGATTTGGTTAGATGGGGGATTGTTTTATGATATAACTCATTTGGGTGTTTATAAATTAAATAATATACCAACAGTTATTGGGTATCATTTTGATGAACCTAGGTTGGTTAAATTGTTCCCTCACAGGTCACTGTATCAGTTTTGACTTAAAACGAATTTATCTGATAAATTTACATATTATAAAGTGATGTTAATAAATGATTATTTTTAAAAAGTAATTATTATATAAGATTCTTTTTTTCTTCTTGGGGGATTAGTTAAATCATTTATCAAGTTCTTCTGATTTAAAATTGGTACTTGATGTTTGAATCGAATAATTTTAGTGTTTGAACAATGAATGACAATTAATATAATGAATTAAAATGGGACACTAGGTGGTGTCCTCCATTTAGGACCTCATTTTTGGGTATTATAAAATCACTTTGAGTTTCCATAGAATGGAAGCAAGAGAATTTTCTATAGGCCTTCATCTTTTTTTAAATGGCTTAGATAGTAGCATCATAATCCATGGACTTTTGTTAGGAATGACCAAGTGATAAGGTGGATTATTTTACATAGTAAGTGGACACTCATGGTATGTAGGACCACTAGTTGTTAAATAAAATTCTAAATTCCGTGATATATATGTTGAAAATTTTATTTTTGTTGTTTTTTCTTTAATTGGACACTTAGTTTCAAAATTACACCCATGTTCAGACTAGGGGTCATGAATTAATTAGTCATTTTTGTGGTCATAATCATTGAGTAATTCATGGTTTCTAGAAGGTTAGAAATTCCATGGGAATTTTTGGGCACTTTATATGTCTTATGACCTGATACTCTATCCTTGGGAAACTCATGAGGTCATAATTTTGTTTTACAATTGGTTGGGATAATGCGCTTTTGAGCCAGTTTTTTTATCAGTCTATCAGATACTTAATTTCATATGGATTAAAAGGCTATGGTTAGTTTCCATCATGTGTTATTCTAATTCTTTGAACCTCAACATAGTATTATTTTTCTCGTACACGGTGCTCGTTGAGTGAAAAATGATATAACAACCCGGCTGATTTCATTGGGATTATTGAGCTTTGATCTGTTTAGTATGTTCTCAGGTAGTCTTCATAGTGAAGTGAACTGGAATATGAAAGAATCAACTTTTTTCCAATGATCATGATGAATTTAACGGGATCAATGTTTTGACATGATTGTTAGGTTTTTTATGGATTCCATTCCATACAATCATTTGTTTTGAATTGGTGATCATGAATCAGAGGAGAGACACACCCACATTTGATGTGGATCTCACTAAGAGTGCTTGTGAACAGATGATATATCTATTATTTAGACAACTACAACACACCTAATGTGGGGTTCATCATTTCAGTTTTGGTGTATATGTGTCTTTCATGTAGAAGGGACACAATCAAAGGGGGTATTTTGGAAATGATAGATATTTCTCAAATGCCTTTGAGGCTTGCTAGTCTTAAATCTTGTTTGTTTATGATTTGATGCGTGATGTTGTTGTTGTTGAATTTGTATGAAACCAATCAAAAATAATTTTGTTCTGTGATAGATTTATGTGGAAATGAAAGAATGATCATGGAACACCACGGGTGGTAAAGGAATCATGGTTTAGATAATGAAGCCTTAGCAGGTGAAGCTAGGCATCATCCATAACGTCAACCAAGAGTGGTTTGATTGTTCTTATTTTCATCTTATTGGTAATCTCTGGATCTTATTAATGTACACTTATGAAATTTATTATCCTTCCCCCTATCATTACATAATCCTAGATTCCCTAATAGAGCGTCAGTCTTATGACATGATAATGTATTAAATATATTGTGTTTGAGTTGTTATATCTATCTAGTTGTGTGATGGACATGTGGTTTTCATTTTGTCTTGTGGTTATTCTGACATGATTCTAGGATTCAATTGTAGGAATTCCTTGGGTGGACTCCTAGACACTAACCAATTTTCATTTGACTTGACCAGAAGGTAGATTCCTCTATGGTATCATACATTCATCATATGTGAACATCTTGTCCTGTTATCAATGTCTCTTTATAAATCTAGCGTATGGAATTCCATGGGATAGTTCCATAGTCCCTTTTTTGCTCGAATCTGATGTTATTGTGGACATGTTTTTGGGATCAGTGGTGTTGTTTTAAAAAGGTTGACAATTATAGTGTGTTGGATCTAGGTTTACCATTGTTCATCCTTATCCATGAAATAGTAAATGGTCATGTTATGGTTTGGCCAAGGAACATCACTGAAAGTTTGGTATGGACTTCTGTGAATATTCATATTGTAAAAACAAAATTACTTTTAAAAGGTATTACGTTCATTTTCAAATGCACCGAATATCTAATATGGGAATATTTGATATAATTTAGCTACTATGGTTCAACTCATTAACCCTATTTCTGATGTGTACATTTTTTCATGGAAATCTTTTTAAGCACATCATTTGGTTTAGGTGGGTGGTGTTTTTGGTACGGTATTGTCTTCTTGTAATGATTGTGAGATGATTTTCTGTTAGGTTGCTCATCATTAAACCATTTGTTTATAAAGAGGTTCATTTTATGACATTTTATGCAATCAGGTTCTCCCTATTAATTAAATCACATTGGGAGTGTTGTTAAAACACTTAGGTTCATGTTTCATAATCCAATTGTGGTGGTGGTCGTTTCATTGTTCAAATTTGGCCCAATCTAATGCTCGATACTAAGGTGTAGAACTCCTTTCTTCATATGTTATTTATATGATGATGTTATCATTTATATAGATACATGAGTTCAGGTAATTAATATTTTGGTGTTTTTTGGGAAATATGCATTAGCTAACATTTTGGGGGTTTAGGTGTCATATTATCAAACTATGGTTGGAGGTGTGTTAGGTGTTCATAAATACAGAAAAGCGATTATCATGATAAATCAAAACCCTCATAGGTCAGGTGATGTTTTCATTATTCTTGAAGGATTACCAGGAATGTGAGGTTCTATGTTGGGGAGATTGTAATAACCAATGTTTTTGAACTGGATGAAAATCCAAAGGAATATGAAATTTTTTCATTTACTAGAAGAGAAATATTCAAAACTAATATTCTGAATGTAATTTATAGATTTTTAGCACTATAACATACTGTTTTGTACATATGTGATGGTCCAATAGGTCCCCTTTATGTTACATCATGTTTTGGGAGTGCTTGGGTCAGAAATTCCATGTTTGGAGGGTCTGCAGAGGGCGCACGATTTTTTTGAAGCTATGTTGTCCCAATCAGAAAACTGAGAAGTCTATTGAGAGATATATATGTGAATTTCACAAGATTATAATGGGTTTTTCAAACCATTTTTCTATCCCACATGATACATTACACATAGTGAGTAACCTCACACTATTAATCACACAGTTTTTGCACAGTCAGACTAACTACGTGGTACAAACCGTGCATTGTGATTTACTATGTAAGGGGTGCTATAAAATTTGAAATAACTATGTGGAGAAACTGTGTGACCTAGGTTTTAGGTTGAAATGAATATTTTTTCCTTAATGAGGCTTTAATAATTTTTCCCCCCTCCGCTAGTGGGTGGCTCTCCTCTTTGGCTTCATGGGATTCTCCCAAACCTAATAATGGCATCCTAATATATCATTACCCATTTTATGAATTATTAACCATCAATATCTATGGATCCATTTAGTATTATCTTGATTCCTTTTAGATTTATCTTTATTTAGTCTCATCTTGACAGAGTTATGATGGTGGAATCTATTTTTCCCTATTTTCCAGGATAAGGTTCGTTTCTTATATTTATTCCTAATCAGACCAAATAAAAACCTGATATTGGAAAAGTGGGTCTTACTAAGAAGAAGGTAGAGGGATTAGTGATATTTCTCCCTGTTTTCATCATTTTTCAGATAATTTCATTGTGCAACATGCTAGTCTTTTTCGTACATTTATTTACAGGAAGTTCCATTATTTTAAATTGATCATCGCACTTTGTAATACAACTATTGATTTTTATTTTGTGATTTGAGTATGTCAACCACAACACAGAAACCCATTGGCTATTTCAGATTATTTTCCAACTTTATAATTAATTTATAAAATTCATGGAACAACTTCTAAGCATTCTAATTGGCATAAAAATGGAATTTCTTATTTTGGTTTTTCTTAGAAGATAATGGAACCTATTAAGTGCCTTGTTCAACCTTTATAAACTTTATTTCCATGACTGGTAAATTTATTTTTAAATGCATATTTAGTAAATTAAATTGTGATACTAAATGTGAGTAAATTAGTTTTTTATGAATAATTTCATGTTTTTATAATAAAATCCTTTGATGGTGGTGTGATATCTTATAATATAAAAATTATGTATTTATGATATATATAATTCTTAGATAATTTAATTTATTTTACTCTATTAATTGATGTATTTTTTAGTTATATGGAAATTTTTGGTACATGTAATTCAGTCATGATATTATATAGTGTTTTCCACCATTTTATATAAAATTCTAATGAAACTAAGGCACTTTCGAAGTACTCAAACTATTTTAAAAATAGACAATATTTTTTCATATATGGGGTTTCCAAATTATGTAAATTACAATTTCTTAATCCCCCATTATAAGTGTCTCTTGAACCTTGAAAAATAAATTTACTTGTTTGTTTAATCAAATGGATTGAATTATGGGGAATGGATAATGAATGATGGAGTGAATTTCCATGAATGAATTGAATTAAAAATGAGAATAGTGGAATATCGACTACCATTTTTTATGTAATTTTAAATTATTTTATTGAAATGTGAAGACCTTTATTATAATTGGTTATTGAAATTAAAATAATGTGTTGTTTTTCCTATTATATTGTATTATAAATATTATGATTCTATTATATAATGGGACTTTTAAATTCATGGACTGAGAGGTATTTCATCATGACCATTTGTTATAAATATCATTATACCTTATGCTTAGGTTTTTTAATGATGGTAAGGGTTATATTGAGTATGGTGATACCACTATCAATTATACCAGGTGTTGAGTATGGCATCCCACACTTGTGATACTGTATGGGTGATGGGATTTACGTGCCACTTTTGATGATTAGAGTTATTTCATCAAGGCTCACTCACCATCCCAAGTGTTGTTTCATGAAATTTGTAAATCTATTGGGATATATGAAATATAGCCTATTTTCTGAGCTTATAGGTTCGTTTATATAGATATGGATATCTGAGTAATGCTCTGGTCTAGTCATAAACTAGTTTTCTAGGTAAATAGACACTTATGACACCACATACTGGGTTCATATAGGTTGATGCAATAAGGAACTATACTCGTCATATATTATAATTATATACATAGGTTACTATTCAGTTTCATATTTAATTCATGAGATAATGATGGTATAGCTAAAAGGTGTCCCTTAAGAACCTAGACAAGTTATTATTCATTCATTCAAAACATCTTGTTTATATTTATACCTATACCTACAAATTTATTTAAATCATTTTTCATGGACTGGATTCAGTTATATACTCCATGGGTAGGAACCTTCTATGATTACTATCTCACACCCTTCATAGGTATCGATTACATAGGGGTACCTGAGTTTACTTTATATTTCCAAGACCATGGATGGTTGCTTGTGTTATGTTGTAAGTACCTGGGATTTAGGAGCATAGGATAGAACTGTAGCTTGGGATGCTCATGGTGACCTCCCTTGGGGATTTTCATTTTCTTATTTGGTTTTACTATATTATATATTATAGAATATTGTATGTATACTATTTTATATTATGTATCATCATCTAGACATGCATTCATATTTTTATATTTGTAATGGAAAATTTTTATTTTCATGTTATATTATTATTTTGATACTCTTCCATTCATTTCTACTACATCCATTGGCATATGATGTTTATTACTCATTTAGCATTGTGATACTCTCACATGAGGATATATTCACCCCATTGTACCATCTTTACTCCCCCAATACTAGTTTATAGCCTTTATAATATATGGAGGTCTTCTTGAGGCCATGTGTCCCATTAGTCTTGCAACGATATTAGTTGTCTATTTGGTAAAAATGATACAAAATTAATTTTAAATTATTTGTGAAAATTGTAACAAAAAAATATTTTAGAAACAAATTTCAGTTTAAAAGAATTATTTTTATTTTAAAAGATTATAATTTCATATCCAGTAAATAGATAACCATAATTTTAATAAATTACTTAATAAAATTCAAACATATCAATTTACTGTTTATGTTGTAAAAAAAATTTCACACTGGTTTGAGGGTTCCAAAAGCTGTCAATGAGATTAAATTTAAATAAATATATTTATTACATTGTTTAAGCTAAGTGTTTTGTGTCATATATGTTATGTAATACAATGATCTTATTTCATAATTTATTGGTGTTTCACAATCAACACATTAAATATATTGTGTACTAACAATTTAAAATTCATATTGGTAATTAAGGGGTAGATATTTATTTTCTTTCTGAAAACCAACATTGTAAAAAAGAATTAATAAAACATCCTATTATTAGAATTGAATGATAATTACAATGTTCATAGGGAATAACATATAACTAGGTTACTACTTAGGATATAATTGGATTAATTTCAATATATGGACACAGAAGAAAAGAATATAAAATTATAGAGAGTGATAGAGGTCATTTCTCATAAGAATGTACTGATTAATGGATATTTAAGGAGCTATAAACCATAATTTTTTGATGATTTAAAAGATCATCTAATTCATCAGATATGAAGGTAATAGGACAATAGTTTTGGTTTCAATATCTTTTTCCTAATGTTTAAAAATAATTTTACTTTCTAAGAGTATATGTAAATAAACATACATGAAATGTTTCTATTTTATAAAAACAATATCATCATTGGTTGTTCTTTAATAAATTTCCAATTCATCACCTTCTCTATGCAATGAATATCCAAAATTGAATTACTTTATGTGTGATGCACTAAAATTAAATTTTAAAGGATTGTTTGATCCCTAAAAGAGTGAAAATTATTTCCACTTATATTTAACTATTTGCATAGTATGAAACGATTATCACAAGTTGCCTAATATAACACATTAATCTACAAACCTCAATAATAACACCACTGGTTCATTATTAATATTTACACTCTAAAAATTTTTTTCAAATGAAATAACATGTTAACCAAGAAATCGCATAGTCTAGTTGTATGTGTTGAACCCTTATAATCCTACTGTCATGGGTTCAAGCCCTATAACCTTGATAGATGCAACTGGTTTTCACATGGAATATGGGTAGTCCTTTATTTAAAACATTAATAATATAATTCGTATAATGTTCCCAAAGTGTAAAAATATATAATTACTTTAATATGAAAGATAAGAAAAATCCTAAAGGTTAGCATTGTATTTAAAATTATTCCAATAATTGGTAAGGGAATTCCACCTTAAATAAATTATTTAAATATATATATATTAAACTAATAGGAAGTATTCCCATAAATTTTTTCCAAAACATATGCTTAATCATGTTGTTTTCCTACTAAACAAATTTTTTATAAGGTACGTTTAACAATTTGAACTTATGATCAACCTTAAACTCCTAAACACATAATAGTATCCATAACTCTTAAGTTAATTAATACTTATATTATTCTAATATTGGACAAAGTCATCACATGTTTTAGTATCATTATAATTAATATTCCATTGGTAAAAATAATTCTACAATTTAATTATTGATTTTAGATATATTTTTACTTCATCAGTTATATTTATATAGAGGGCCAGCCTTATTAAAATATTTATACTTTATAAGAAGGAGATGGCTTATATAATTCCATTTTATCCTCATTTAAGACATTAAACTATTAATGTGTAACGACCTGACTCTTTGGAAAAGGTACATATCATTAGTTTTCTTTCAAATCATTCCTTTAAGATTGTATAACGTGTATAACATCCTGAGGAAGGTACGGGGTGTGTCTGGGGTTGGTTCAGAGCCATGTAGTTTGAAAAATGGGATTGCAGACAATGGTGCATGGCATGTGAATAGCCTGTGCATGGTTTAAGACAAACCGTGCGGCCTTTGGTCTAGAGGCATGGAGGTGCGCACGGGCTGTGTATGGTTTGGGTAAACCGTGCACCTAAATCATGCGGCTTTTGTCTAAGAGGCAGGGAGCTGCGCACGGTTTGTGCACGGTCTGGTAAACTGTGTGGCTAAACCGTGTGACCCTAATCTGGGTAAAAATTACCATTTTTCCCTTAATTCTATTTAATCCTAATCCCCTTATTCTTCTTCCTTCCTGTGGAAAGAATAGAGGGGATCCCTCTTTGAGCTCCAAAAACCTCTCTCTCACTCTTTCTCTTGTGGATTCTTCATCTGGAGACTGTTCTTCGATCTATCGAAGGAGTTATATCACCCTCGGTAAGGTTTACCTCACGTACCCCTCTTTCCTCAGGGAATCTTGGTTTTCATTTCGCTATTTTGATGTAGGCTCATATGCCCTATTTCTAGGGCATTGTACTGGATCTCAGATATCTTCCAGCCTACAGAGAATATGAGGTCGATATCAAGCGAACCTATGTCTACAGCTCTATGGTAGGTGGTCACGTGGTTTCCATTTTGGGTTTTCACCTTTTTTAGTTATTATCATCGTGTCATGGATTGTCTTTCACCAAACCCCGTATTTGAAATGACGACTTCATATCTAAATGACCTGTGTGGAATGAGATTGATTATCTAACCTTGTTAGGGTGTTTAGATGATGTGTAGACATGGAGTGGTCAACCATAGGTGATATTTCTTGATATTTTTACCATTTTCACCATTGGACCTCAAAGATATGTCTCAAAAGTCATTTTACATGTTAGGAATATGAGATGACTTGGTTAGAGGTTGGATCTGATGAGATAGCATGAACCCCTTAAATGAATTGAAATGTATGTTTCCCTGTGATGTGATTAATGTGATATGATATAATATGGATTTCCTTATATATATTTTGATGTGAATGGTTATGCATTTCTATGTTACATGCTTGTGATAACTCATGTGTGGGAGGGAGGCATTCTTACCCCGTGCCAGATGAATCTTCGTGTGTGGGTGGGAAAAATTCTTACCACATGCCAGATGAATCTTCGTGTGTGGGCGGGAGGTATTCTTAGCCCATGCAAGATGAATCTTCATGTGAGGGAGGGAGGCATTCTTACCCCATGCCTATATATCCTTTATGGGTGGGAGAAATTCTTCCCCATGCCAGTAATAGTGCTTGTGGACGAGAGGCATTCATACCTCGTGCCAGTGATGATTATTACATATGTGAGAAGCATGGATGAGAGGCATGTTTACCTCATGCTAGTGATAACCTATATCTATGTAATTATACAACTGGTGATCGTACAGAATACCAACCATGAGATGAAGCAGGTAGACCAGCCAGGTGTCCCTCTAGAGCCTGAGCGGGAGGGTTGTTTATTAATTTTCTTTACTTACTTGCAGTTGACTACACACTGTTTATTTTGTGAACACCTATTTGGATTACACATAGTCGTTGTTGGTGGTGGCCTACTGAGACTTGTCTCACACCCTACCCAGGAAACCTCCTTTGCACCAGTGTAGACTTTACTACTACAGGTACAAGTAGGGGAAAGGGTCATGCCTCAGGTTGTTGATACATGTATGTTCTAGCTAGAGTGCCAGAATAGAGGACTGATCTTGTCTAGGTATGCTCGTTGACTACTTTTGTTCCCTTTTTGTATTACTGTATAGCATGTATTCAATCTATTTCTATTTTATCGGCATGCCATGCATCCATTTTGTATCAGACACTACCTATGTGGATTTTGTATATTTATCAGGGATTTCCTTACTTTTGTTGTTTGGTTTGTATGTTTCAATTTTTTTCATGCTTATCCATTAGATGTGCTTCCACTATTTAATCACTTGTTGCAATACTTCTGTGTACTATGACATGGGGGTACGGTCTCCCCACTGACTTAACATTACACCCCCACTGCTAGTCGGCAGCCCCTGGCCTAAGGGAAGATGAACCAGGGGTCATGTGGCCAATTGGGCTCGGGGATCGGGTTGAGGGGCAGTCGGGTCCGGGACGTCACAAAGTGGTATTGTAGGATTTTCTTTCTTTCTTGATTTACTATTTGGCGATGATAGACTTGGAGACTGGGAACACCTAGGGACTTAGCCAGGAGCCGTGCTTGGGCATCGCGAACCCATGTACGGGGTATAAGCTAAGTTTCCTATTTTATGTTGTTATTGATTCTGCAATTTACTGTTGATATCGTTTCACCGTTGGGTACTTCACATGTTTTGTGATGTTATTGATATTTTCAATGTTGGAATTTGGATTTCAGGGTTCGACCAGATGAAATGAGGCTTATGCATTAAAACATGTATCACGATAGGCACAATACGATTAGGCCATGCATTCTGCCATGCCATATTGAAATTCCCAGCGAGCATTTCTTGTTGTTTACTTCCATTGCATGTTAATATGTGTGAAATTGTGCTAACTTTTCTTGTAGGTTGTGAATTAAGGAATGATGTGGTTTTAGTGGGTGTCACTCTTTGGTTCATAAGGTGTATGGGCCCTTATGGATTAGAAAATGACATTCTAACTAAACCAGTCATTTTCATTAAAAGAAATTCAAATGCATAATTAGCACAAGTAAATGAGAAATGAAATCCAAGGGTGTGTCTTCTTTTAGTTCATCGGGAGTATGGGTCATTATGGGTCGGTAAATTCCATATCACTAGATTAATTTAAATTTGAACAGTTGTAGGTTTTACTAAGAATTCCTATGGGTGTGGATAGGTGATCATAGGGGTAGGAAGGCTTAGTACCTTTCCTTGATTCTAGATTTAAACCTTTAATATATTGGTTTCTTCTTTTGAGACGTTCTTTTGGCATTGTACCACTATGCCTCTGAGACGTCCTCGAGTCATGTGCGCTGAAGGTAATGACAACCATGTTCCTGAGGTGTCGGGACCTGAGCCGCCAGTTCATCTTCCTATCGAGCCACCCACGGTTCCTCTTGTTGTTCCTGAGGTGGGCATCGATGCCTAGTTCCATGCAAGATTCTTGCGTATGATGCAAAGTATGCAAGGTGGAGTGCGACCTGACCCGAGTATGGTAGTGTTGACCCGCGAGTTTCAGTCACAGTATCCTTCTACATTTACAGGAGATGGAAGACCACATGCTGTGGAGTTCTGTTTGAAAGCTATTCTTCCCATCTTCGAGCACCTTGAGATGCCTCCATAGTGGAGGGACAAGTTCGCAGCTTATATGCTATGTGGTTCATCCAGGAGGTGGTGGGATGTCATCACCCATTCGGTATAGCAAAGAGATATGATCTAGAATGATTTCTAGACCGTCTTATACGATTAATTATTTCCAAGACTTTGAGGGCTGATAGAGCTAGGGAGTTTATGAATCTTCAGTAAGGGACCATGACATTCATGGAATTTTCGTCCTGTTTCCATGAGTTACGGAGTTTTTTCTCCTATACTAGTTGTTGATGATCTCACGGATGCTAGGAATTTTGAGGATTGAATGTGTTACACCATCTGGTCGTAGTTTAACGTGTTTAGGTTGACAACTATTTCATTGATTGTCAATCAGGATTTGATCATATAGAGAAATTTGAGATATGCGGACAGTGCGAACCAGAGCCGTTCGACACCTTAGGGTTTGAGTGGATCTAATTCTGGGAGGAAGCAGAAGTTTTGAGGACTCTCGTGGTGTTAGTGGTTCTCAAACCCTTTTCTCAGGTGGTACTCCTATCTGTAACCAATGTGGGGTGCTAGGACAAATGAGGAGGTAGTGTATGTGAAATCTAGTGGAGTGTAGAGGTTGTGGTCGGTTGGGTCGTCTCCACCATTTCTGCAGGTCTTTTCCCCATGGCCTATTGAGCAGGGATCTGTACCTACTCCAAGATCTGGTGCTGGATCGGCAGGATCCCATCAGTCAGGCGGCTAGAATACAACCCGCCAATCAGGCTGTGGTGGTAGTCGAGGCAGAGGTAATCAGGTGTATGAATTTCAGCACCAGTAGGGTAACTCTACTCAGGCTAGCCAGGCTGTGACTCAGGCCCGTGGTACCAGCCAGTTGTGTGCAGTCGAGCCTGTGCCACAGGAGCAGTAAACTTGACCATCTACTATTTGAGGTACGATTCTAGTTGCCTCTATGTTAGTATCTATTTTGTTTGACACAGGTTCTTCACACTCTTTTATATCGGAGGCAATTGTTGGAAGTTTGGGACTTGATGTTGAGTCATATCATGGTATGATCATTTTAGATACCCCACTAGGTACCCGTTCAGAGGGAATTCGTTGTTGTCAGAACTATCCCCTCAAGGTGGGAAGTTATCATTTTTTGTAGAACCTATATGTTCTGGATATGATAGGTTTTTATGTAATAATCGGAATGGACTGGTTAGTTCACTATAGATCCCAGATTGACTGCTATCATCGGCAGTTGGCGTTTATGTCCCCATAGGGAGACACGCATATGCATAAGGGAGAATGGGATCTTAGTGAATAACGAGCAATATCGGAACACCAGAGTTTAGGTGGTGTCAGGGACCAGGTCTCCAGTATTTATCTCGATGACCAAGGGTTGCAACCCCCTGTTTATCCCCCCGTGGTGGAGATTTTTAGTGATTTCTTTCCTGATGATTTCTCTGGTCTACCTCCAATGCGAGAGGTGGAATTTTCTATTGATATTATACCAGGAGAAGCACCAGTGACCATTCCTCCTTATAGGATGGCATATAAGGAACTTATAGATCTCAAGAGTCAGTTGGAGGACCTGGAAGAAAAAGGCATTATATGTCCCAGTACTTCTCCTTGGGGATCATCGGTACACATTTCCAAGAAGGCAGATGGTACCCTTCATCTTTGCATGTATTATCATAAGGTAAATAAGCTGACTATTAAGAATCAGTATCCTTTACCTCTAATTGACGACCTCTTGGATCTTCTCTGAATAGCGAAGGTGTTTTAAAAGATATATTTGAGGTCGGTCTATCACCAGGTGCGTGTTAGGACTTCTTACATACCTCGCACGGTGTTTAGGAGCATGTAAGGTCTATATGAGTACCTAGTCATGCTGTTTGGGCTTACAAATGCACATGTAGTTTTTATGGCCCTTATGATTCATATTTTTCACCCTTACCTTGATTCTTTTGTGGTTGTATTTATGGACGATATCTTTGTCAATTCATGCCTGACACACGACCATAAATCCCACTATGAGATCGTGATGAATATACTAAGAGAGCATGAACTTTATGCTATGCTCAGTAAATGCCACTTTTTGATAAATAAGGTTCACTTCCTAGGTCACATTATTTCTGAGTATGGAGTTTCAGTTGACCCTGAGAAGGTGAGTGCTGTAATTTCTTGGGAGAAGCCCTAGAATATATTTGATATCAAGAGTTTCTTAGGGCTTGCTGGATATTATAGGGGGTTCATTGATGACTTTTCATGCCTAGAAGTACCGCTTAAAACTTTGACCAAAACGGGTGTGAGATTCGATTGGTCAGAACCTTGTGAAGTATCTTTTTAGTAACTGAAGGGAAGACTAACTTCAGAATCGATACTGATCTTGCTGGAGCCAGAAATAGCTTATACTGTCTATTGTGACGCGTCAGGTATCAGGCTTGGAGCTGTCTAGATGATGGATGACTGAGTTGTTTCTTATGGTTCTCGTCATTTAAAGCCTCATGAATGGAATTATCTGACGCACGGCCTCGATCTCACTGTTGTGGTACATGCCTTACGCTGTTGGAGTCACTATTTGATGGGAGAGCATTTTGTGGTATTCAATGACCACAAAATCCTCAAATATCTCTTCACTCAGCAGGATCTAAATCCCAGGCCACGTAGGTGGGTCGAGTACCTGCAATCCTTTGATTTTGAACTGGCCTACACTCCTGGGAAAGGAAATTTAGTAGCCGATGCGTTGAGTCAGAAAACTCAGTGACAAGTTGTTCGAGAATCTAATGACGAGTAGAAGCTGATGGCCCTATTTTTGGAGATTCACATTGAGGATCAGGATGGTCAGGGTCAAACTATTCTCTCAGCCTTAGTGGTGACATCTACTATTTTGGTACGGGTCAGGGAAAGACAATTATCAGATCTGGAAGGCCTTGTTATATGAGAAAGTGTCGCTAATGATGCCTCTACATATTGGATTGTGGGTGATGGTAATACTTTATTGTTCCGTGGGCATGTATGGGTCCCAATAGACATCATAGAGGAGTTGATGAGGGATTTCCACGCCTCATCATGGGAAGTTCACCCAGGCATCACCAAAATGTCTCGTGATTGGTGATGACAGTACTGGTGGCCTCAGAGGAAGTAGGAGATAGGCGGCTTTATCACCTTTTGTTCCACCTGTCTGTAGGTGAAGGCGGAACATCAGCGTACAACAGGGATTATGCAGTCGTTATCCATTCCAGAGTGGAATTGAGTGGATTTTTATATGTACATTATAACCAGTTTACCCAGGTCACCTTGTGGCAGTGATGTAGTCTGGGTTATTATCGACCATCTGATGAAGGTCGTACATTTCTTACCTATGCAGGAGACCTTCACGGTTAATGATATGGGATGACTGTATGTCAAGGAAATAGTGCGCCTTTATAGAGCACCTCAATATGTTGTCTCAGAAAGAGATCCACATTTTACATCTTGGTTCTGGAAGGGTTTACAGAAGGCCTTGGGTACACAGGTACTTTTGAGCACGACCAATTACCCATAGACCAACGGTCAGACCGAGTGGACTATAAATATACTAGAGGATATGTAGGGTGAATGTTTTCTTGATTATAGAGGTTCATGGTAGAAACACATTCCTCTTGTCGAGTTCAGTTACAACAATATCTTCAAGGCTACCATTGCGATGGATCCCTAGGAAACATTATATGGTAAGTCTTATCGCTCACCTTTGTGTTGGCTTGAAGTAGGGGAGGCAGCTATTCTAAGACAACGTCTTGTGCAGGGGACTACATAGCAGATACAACATATTAGGAAGCATATGCAGACAGCTTAGTCTAGACAGCAGTCCTATGCTAACAAGCACCGATAACCTCTTGAGTTTGAGTTTGGGAACCAGGTTTTCTTGAAGGCCTCACCTAGGTTGGTGCAGAGACATATACGGAAGAAGGGTAAGCATTCAACAAGGTTCATAGGACCCTTTGAGGTGATGAAGCAGATCAGACCAGTATCCTACTAGTGTGCACTTCTGCAGAGATATCAGGACATGCACGATTTTTTTCATGTATCTTAGCTACACATGTACATTTCAGATCTAACTCATGTTTTTCAGTCTGATGAGGTTGAACTGGATATTTATGCTTCCTTCGAGGAGTATCTAATATGAATTGTTGACCGGAGCATGAAGACACTCCATGGTAGGTTTGTTCCTTTTGTACGGGTATTATAGAATCACGGCAGGGTACAAAACGAGACCTGGGAGTGAGAGGCTGATATGCATTCTCAATGTCCTGATCTTTTCTTTGATGACACCTCAGTACCCTTGGAAGGCCAACTCGGGGATGAGTTGCTTTAAGGAGGGGAGGTTGTAACGACCTGACTATTTGGAAAAGGTACGGATTGTTATTTTTCTTTAAAATCTTTCCTTTACGCTTGTATAATGTGTGTAACATCATAAGGAAGGTCCGGGGAGTGTCCGGGGTTGGTTCGGAGCCCTGGAGTTTGAGAAATGGGCTTCAAGACAATGGTGCATGTCCTGCGCATGGTTGTAGACAAACCGTGCGACCATTGGTCTGGAGGCAGGGAGGTGCGCACGGGTTGCACACTGTTTTGGTAAACTATGCACCTAAACCGTGAGGCTTTTGTCTAGGAGGCAGGGAGGTACACACGGTTTGTGCACGATTTGGTAAACTATGTGCCTAAACTGTGCAACCCCGATCTGTGGGAAAATTACCATTTTTCCCTTAATTCCATTTAAGCCTAATCCTCTTCTTCTTCTTCCTTCCCACGGACAGAACATAGGGGATCCCTCTTTGAGCTCCAATAACCTCTCTCTCTCATTCTTTATCGTGTGGATTCTTCATCTGGCGACCATTCTTCTATCGGTCGAAGGCATTGGATCACCCTCTGTAAGGCTTATCTCACACACCCCTCTTTCCTCAGTGAATCCTGATTTTCTTTTTTCTATTTTGATGTAGGCTCATATGCCCTATTTCCAGGGCATTGGACTGGAACTCAGATCACTTCCATCCTACTGCGAATCTAAGGTCAATATCAAGCGAGCTTACGTCTACAGCTCTAAGGTAGGTGGTCACATGGTTTCCATTTTGGGTTTTCACATTTTTGAGTTATTATCGTCGTACCGTGGTTTGTATTTCGCCAAACCCCTAATTTGAAATGACTGCTTCATTTCTAAATGACATGGTGGTATGATATTGATGAATCTAACCTTTTTAGGGTGTATAGATGAGGTGTAGAGCAGGTGTGGTCAACCATACGTGATTTGTCTTGAGAGTTGGACCTTTTTCAGTTTTTTAACTTAACGATATGTCTCGAAAGAAATTTTCCATGTTTGGAAAATGAGATGACTTGGTTAGGGGTTTACTAGGATGAGATAGCCGGAACCCCTTAAATTTTTTAAAATTTATTTTTCCTTGTGATGTGATTAATGTGATATTATATAAGATGGATTTCCTTATATATATTGTGATGTGAATGGATATTCCTTACTATGTCACATGCTTGTGATATCCCATGTGTGGGCAGGAGGCGTTCTTACCCCGTGCTAGATGAATCTCTATGTGTGGGAGGGAAGCATTCTTACCCCGTTCCAGATGAATCTCTGTGTGTGGGTGGGAGGCATTCTTACCACGTGCCAGATGAATCTCCATGTGAGGGAACGAGGCATTCTTACCTCATGCCAATATATCCATTATGGGTGGGAGGCATTCTTCCCAATGCTAGTTACAGTGCTTCTGGATGAGAGGAATTCATACCTCATTCCAGTAATAATGATTACATATATGAGAAGCATGGACGACAAGCATGTTTACCTCATTCCAGTGAAACCCTATATCTATGTAATTATACCCCTGATGATTGTACAGAATACCAGCCATGAGATAAAGTAGGTAGACCTGCCAGGTGTCCCTCCGGAGCCTGAGCGGGATGGTTTTTTATTAATTTACTTTACTTACTTGAAGTTGACTACACACAATTTATTTTGTGAACACCTATTTGGATTACACATAGACCTCATTGGTGGTGGCCTACTAAGACTTGTCTCACACCCTACCTGGGTTTCCTTATTGGCACCCATGTAGACTTTACTAATATAGGTACTAGTAGGGGAAAGGGTCCAACTTTAGGTTGTTGTTACAAGTACATTCTAGATACAACTCCAGAGTAGAGGACATAGATTGGGTAGGGATGAATGTGGACTAGTTTTGTTCTCTTTTTGTATCCATCTATTTCCATTTCACCGACATGGCATGCATCCATTTTTTATCAAACACTACCTATTTGGATTTTGTATATTTATTAGGGTTTTCCTTACCTCTGTTGTTTGGTTTGTATGTTTCCCTTTTTCTCTTGTTTACCCATTATTGTGCTTCCGATATTTAACCACTTTCTGCTATACCACTGTGTACTATAACATGGGGGTATAGTCTCCCCACTCACTTACCATTACACCCCTACTACAAGTCAGCAGCCCTTGGCCTATGGGGAGACGAGCCAAGGGTCATGTGGCCAACCGAGCTCGGGGCTCGGGTTGAGGGGCAGCTGGGTCCAGGACATCAAAAATGGAACACTATAATTATATTTATTTTCGTCCATCATACTCATAATTTTTTCATTTTAATTATATTCTTTATTCCATTCTTTTCCACACAAAATTAATTTTCCCATTCCTTTTAGATATTATCATTTTAATATAATAAAAATTTAGTTAAACCTGAAAAATTAATTTTTGTCATCTATTAAAATACTTTAGACTAATTTTTATAGAAAATATAAATTATCATAAGCATATCCCCCATGAGTGTCAAACCATTTGTGTGGTAAATCATTTTTTTGGGAACTATGTGATGATTGGGTCAACCCAACATTCCATTTTTGGAGTTATCACCCCTAGGAACATATGTTCTAGAACCATATCCACTTTTAGTATCCATACATAGATGTATTGAATAGAAAAACATTGCATTCTTTTACATAAAAAATAGCATATTCTTCCATACTTATTCTCAATGTTTATCATAGGGTTATGATCCCTAATATATTTTTTCAACAATCTATTTTATATGGTTTCTACTAAACTTACTCTCATACCATCTATAACGACCCTAACCCAAATATCTAGAAGCCAATATCTTATTTATTAAATTGGAATAAGATACATGGAATCACATCTCAAAGTACTGAATATTTTAGTAGTCTTGGTAAAATAGATACATACATGATTCTCAATTTATATTTTAAAACATAAATTAAAACATAATTTTTTTTCTTGAAAAACATTATTCGCTCTAGATTTTTCATGAAATTCAATCACAGTACACTTTATAGAACCCTAGGGAATAGAAAAAAAACAAGGGTGAGCTCAAAGGATCAGTAATGGTTAATTAAATCATAAGATTTCAGGAATTGATAAAAATAAACGAATTGTAAAGTTAAATAACTAAAAACACATGTCATTTAAATAATCTTAACATCATGGCTAGAAAAGACACAATCAATATTGAAAGGTAAATAATTAAATAATTATTCCATTTAATCAATAAATTTAGAATGAAATGTATCCATAGATAATATCATTATATAAATCTCATTGATAATAAGATTAGGAAAAAGAAATATGGAAATGTAAATAACCTAACACACATTCCATTTCTTCAATAACATTATTATCATTAACTGATGATGCATAATTAATATGGGACGATTAATAAGTAAAAAAACATTATATTTATTTAATAACTAAAACTAAAAAAACATTATCATGTTACAATGGTTATTTTTGACATTAGAAGGTGTTATAGACCCTTCTAAAGATATTAGAGGTGGTTCCTCACAACGGCCGCTAATGTGGTCGCCTACTTCTATTAGTGGAAGTTTTGTGTAACCATAGGTAAAATCATTGTGACCTTAGTGGCGGTTACATTAGAGGGTGTTTAAACCACCTCTAATGTCAAGGTAAATTTCCCAGGGGACCTAAACCACCACTAGTTGAAAGGTTTTAGGGGTGGTTCAAACCACCCCTATAGTTTTTTATTTTCATAACGACCCACCCCGCCCTCTTGTTCTCTTCCCTCCCACGTTCCCATCCTCTATCCATCTTATTCATACCCCGTTCCTCTCGTTCCTGCCCCCATCACCCCATCCACTTCACCTTCCCCCCTCCCCCGTTCCAACCCCATGCATCTCGCCCCAGCACCTCCCCAAGCGCCCCCGCCAGCTCCTATCACCATTCCCGCTCCCGCTGACCCAGCCAACACCTCCCGTTTCTGACCTGTGCCCGCCCCTAGAGTGCCTCCCATTCCAACACCAGTGTGCACCTCCAGTTCAGAGCCCATCACCTCCCATCCCATTCTGTGACCAACGCCTCATGTTCTCTCTCACAGCCAACCTCCTATATATATAAAAAGTGTGGGTCTGGGGATCGAACCATTGACCACCTGAAATCAATACCACTAGAAATCAACCATCATACCACTAAGTCAAATGAATTTTTCTATTTAAATTACACGTGTTTTTATTTATATACATTTCAATGTTTATTATAATAAAAATTATTATCATAATATATTTAATATGTTTAAATTATAGTATAAATATGATTTACTATATTTATATGTATAAAATTTTTTATATATTCTAAATTATATATTTATATATCACCTAAATATAGTACACGAGTAAATATGTATATATTATACTTCTGTGTGTGATAAAAATAATAATATTTATTATTAATATTTTTATTATATATATTTTTTAATCTATGAAAATGATATGTCTGTTTTATAAATACATGCATTTATTTTATGATTAATATAAAACATGTATTATTTATGATACATTTATATTATAAATTCATGATAATTATTTGTATACTTAAATATATATTTATATTATATATATATATATATACTTAAACAATATATATATAAGTTTTTATCTAATATATTTATATAAGGTATTTAAAAATATATTTATATGATCTATTTCAATAAATATATTTATTATTATTTATATTAATATATGTATATATTTATATCTATAAATAGTATAATATTATATAAAATTAAGATATTTTTTATTTTTATATGGAATTTATTTTATACAAATATTAACATTATATGTAATTAATATTATGTAATATATAATTAATATTACATTTTATCGAATTAATATGTATATTATATATAATTAATATGTATATTATTTATAATCAATATTTTATGAAATATAATTTTATATTATATATAATTAATATGTATATTATATATAGTCAATATTATATGAAATAATATTTATACAAAAATACACTTAATATTATATGAAATGTAGTTTATAAAAATATTGATATAAGGTATTTAAATACATAGAATTATTATTATGTACATTAATATATATAAGTATTTCAATATATATAAATATATAATATTTTTTACTTTTATATGATTTTATTTTTATAAAATAAATTTCATATAATATTAATTAGATATAATATAAAGGATTAAACCTATTATATAAAAGATTATTTATTATTTTTATAATATAGTTTATAAATATTACAAACATTAGTTTTTATATGATATATTTTTTAAATAAATTATACATATGTATAAATTTATATAATATGTCTATGTTTTTATATTAAAAATAATTAATGTTATATAAAATATAATGTATACAAAAAAATATATATTAGTTTACATAATATTATACAATTATATTTAGTTATATATATATTTAAAAACAATAATATAAATATTTTATATAATAGGTTCATATAATGTATTTAAATACATTCATATATTGCATTTTAATTATATATATACATTTATTTATTTATTTATTATGGAAGTTTCTTTTTTAAAGTTGGGGTTCACAACTACTTTTATCTCTTCAATTATATGTGGTTTTGAACTCCCTCTAAATGAAATAATTATAAGGGGTTTTTGAACCCATTCTAAATTAATGTTATTAGAGGGGGTTTTGAATGTCACGAACCGAATCGGGTCGCCATCAACTCGACGCCCGACCCAGCCCGCAGCAAGGCCTGATGGGTGTCCCCGATACCCACGGGCTGGCACAAGTTCCCAGGTATAAATTTATAGCTTTTGGGAACGATTTACCCGTACAACAACCAGAAAAAACCCATATGTAATCTGAAATCTGGAAGCAACGTTACAAACACAAGTTTAACAAAATATCCCGAACGGGTCTCAACAAAAGGAAAACTAAAACCCAAACACAAACAACTGCCAAAAAGGTGACCAAAAACCAAACCAGCAACAGTCACCTGGTGGAAGAATACCCCTGTCAGGCCTCCGCCACCAACGCCAAGTCAGATGAGTCAACTAACAACTTGGGCCACCGTGCTCAAAACATTGCCATTTTCATGCATCAGACATAATCTGATCTACTTACACCCAGAGGTGTAAGTATGGTGTGAGAAATGCTCAATAGGTTGGCACCAAGAAAAATATTTCACATGAAAGTGTTAGATGAACAAAGTAGTTCGCAGGTTCAAATTTTTGGGAAAGTAAATAAATGCACTAACATCTTGATGTAAACAGTTTTTAAAGGAAAGAAGACAGTTTCAAAATAGAAAAAAAGAGTTTTTTTTTGAAATTGATGGAAAATAAACATTCTTACCTTTTTAAACCACATGAGTCACCAACTAACCAGTGATGAGTATATAATCACATAGGAGCAACAAAAGTGGGAGAGGCCCTAAAGTACTAATGTTGTGTGGGGCCCTAGAACCCCATATCTCGATGAACCATACAATACATTCCTGTGCACGAGCCACTGGTAGGGAAACACCTCCTACCATAGTGGTCTCCAGTCATCCTCAAATGTTTAGTCAGTGTTGTGATCTTCAATCGTGCTAAGTGAAACTGGGTCGAGGCCACTCCCGTATCACTAGCACGCCAGTCTAGTCTGCCCACCTAGTACCAAGGCTTCCCCTTTTATTCTCATTATTCCAAGTTCACCCTACTCATCATGGTCAAGACACAAACACAACATAGAACCACCCAACATGCGAGAACTACAAAATTTCGACGGTCAAATTAAAGTTTATTAAACATTTGAAAAACTGGTTTATAAGTTTTAAGAAAATAAAACAACATACCCAACAGTGCAGAACCCACCCTGACGCACACTAATCCAGTAACTAGGATCAATTCCAATTACTTCATTCATTTAAAAACCAAGGCACAACACAGTATAAACCCAGCAATCTAGACCATCCACTAACAAAAGTAAAACCCATGCTCTACCAGTCCAACCGACAACTCATAACAGTATCTGAATAAAAGAAATATTAAATTAATCAACCAGGGGACCAAATGATCAAACGCCCTAAGCATGCGAAACCACCAACCACAATGCAGTAACGAAAAACAATACGGTGCAATACTCCTGTTGTGCGACGGTTGCACCGTACAAAGCCTTCAAACTGGTCCTAAAACAGTAGACCAAATCACCACGGTGCCAATCCAAAAAATATCATAAATTCAATAGTTTTGTTAGCTTATAAACATGTTCAGTAATAATCCAATAAATTAATTAAACATTAACCCAAAAGAATTAAATAATTTTTTTATTAAGTTTACAACTCCAAAACTAACCAAATTAATTATTAAAAATCTAACAACATCGATTAAATATATGGTTAACACAATCAATTAAATTATTTAACATTTACCGGTGTAATGATCATAAACTAAATAAATTTTCAATTTATCCAGTTTTAATAATAATAACATAATAATAATAATATAATAATATTAACATAATAATAATAATAGCATAATAGTAATATAATAATAATAAAAATAGCATAATCATAATACTAACATAGTCAAAATAACAATAATAATAATATAATAATAACATTATTAACCTATTAATAATGATAACAAAATAAAACGTTAATAACTTAATAACTTAATGTAAATTTAAATCAATCCAAATAATAAATAAAAATAATAAAATAAATTGAAATAAAATGAACAAACCTTTTGTGGCGAGGGGAAAAGAGGGGATCCGTCCAGTGCGGCTTCGGATGGAGGAAGTCTGGCGCTATCTGGCGAAGTAGATGTGGAGGGTGGGGTGCGACGGTCTGCTGGAGGAGGGCGGCCGAACAGGGACAACAGGGGGTGCGGCGGTCTGCTGGTGGAGGGCGGCCCAACAGGGACAGCAGGGGGTGCGGCAGTCTACTGGTGGAGGGATACCAAACAGGGACAGTAGGGGGTGCGGCGGTCTATTGGTGGAGGGTAGCCAAACAGGGATATCAGGGGGTGAGAAATTCTTCTGGTGAAACTTCGAAGGTCCGGCGAGAGGATGGCGTGGCAGCGTCGCGGCCTTGAGCGGAGGTAGCATGGAGGATGTCCGAGCGGGGAGGTGCGGCTGAGCGCGGAGGCGTGGCCGAGCAGGAGGCGTGGCCGAGCAGGAGGGAGGGGCGTCGGCCAGTTGGAGGAGAAAAGGGAGGTGGAGCACGGCAGAAGAGAAGAGAATGGAGGAGAGGAAGAAAATAAGAAGGGGAAAAAGAAGGAGAGGAGGAGAAGGAAGTGCGGCTAGGGGGCAGCGGGTGAGGGACGAGGGTGCAGCGGATGAGGGAGGAGAAAAAGGAGATAAGAAAAGAAAAGAAAGAATGAAAAGAATAGGAGAAAGGGGGTGGTGTCTATGGTTTCGGATGGGGGAGGAGTTAAACAAACTAAATAAAATAAAATTAATGATATTAATAACATCCTAATAATAATAATAATAATATTAATAGTAATAATACTAATACTAATAACATAGTAATCATGAAAAATAATAATGTTATTAGCAATAATAATAATAATAATAACATCATAATAATAATAAAAATACTAATAATAATAATAACAATAATAATAATAATATAATAATAATAATAATACTATAATAAAAATAACAACAATAATATAATAATAAAAATACTTTGAAACTGAAGTTAATCGCCCGGAAAAAGAAACGTTCGTGTAACGGGCACCTCATGTTAAAAAGGCAAGGTCACGCAGCTTCACCCATGCTCTGCCCATGCACCGAGCTGTGTAGAGAAAATGCGCATTTATCAGTTCCCTAGAAAAGAACTCACATCAGGTTCAGCCCACACTTAAAACCAGTAATTAAATAAGAAAGAGACTAAAATCATGAAATAAAAATTTAAAATTAAGGTCATACCTCAAAGCGAAGTCCGGGTGTGACAATTCTACCCACCACGAAAACATTCCTCCCTCAGAAAGTCACCTCAAATCCTAATCATAGAATATAAATGGGTACTCCTACTCAACCAACGACTTCCTCTCCCAAGTTTCGTGTTCATCACCCCCATTCTGCCAAAGAATACGGACTAGAGGGATGGACTTTCCACACAACACTTTCTCCTCTGAATCCACTATCCGCACTGGTCGCTCAACCATAGATAAGTCGGATTCTAACTCCATCTCCTCCCAATTCAGAAAATGTGACGGATCGAGGTTGTACTTATTTAGTTGGGAGACATGAAATACATCGTGAATCTACGTGAACTGCGAGGGAAAATCTAACCTGTATGCCACCTTGCCAATCCATTCAAGAATCTCGAAGGGTCCGACATATCTCGGTGTCTGCTTCCCCTGCTTCCCCAAACAACGGTGACCCAAGAGAGGGGCCACTTTCACGAACACTCTATCCCCCACTGAGAACTCAAGATCCCGCCACCTCTGATCTACATAAGACTTTTGGCGACTCTACGCTGTCAACAATCACTGCCTAACCAGCTTGATCTTCTCAGATGTCTCCTGAACAAGGCTCGGTCCCCAGAGCGAGGCCTCTCCTACCTCATCCCAACATAGAGGAGACCGACAAGGTTGGCCATAGTGCGCCTCAAAGGGTGCCATTCTGATGGAAGACTGGTAAATGTTATTATAAAAAAACTCGACCAGTCCCAAATGGCTATCCCATGAGCCTCCAAAATCTAACACACAAGCTCGGAGCATGTCTTCCAGAATTTGATTCGCCCGTTCCGTCTGAAAATCGGTCTGCGGATGGTATGTCGTGCTCATCTTAATCTGCGACCCCAAAGAATTCTGGATGCCTCCACAAAATTGATATGTAAAGTGGGGGTCCCTATCAAAAACAACTGCCGACGGCACACCATGAAGTCTGACTACCTCTTGAACATACAAGCGGCCTAGCTCCTCTACCTTCGTTGTATCTTTGATTGGAATAAAGTGAGCTGACTTGTTCAGGCAGTCAATCACTACCCAGATAGCATTCCTCCCCCAAGGTGTATGAGGGAAACCAATAATGAAGTTCATGGGGACCTCGTACCACTTTCAGGTAAGAATGAGTAATGGCTGGAGTAGGCCAGATGGTCTCTGATGCTCTGCTTTTACCTGCTGGCAAGTGTAGCATCTGGATACAAAGTCGGCTATGTCTCGTCTCATTCCTAGCCACCAGAACTAACGGCGAACATCATAATACATCTTGGTGGTACCAGGATGGATGACCCAGTGAGATTGGTGGCTATCCTGCATCACCACCTTCCACAGAGACAACGTCACTACATCACGGCCCTTGAAGCACAAGACCCTCTGGGGAGACAAGGACCAAGCAGAAGGAGTCTCCCCACCATGAAGAAACTGCATAGCTTGCTGACACAGCTCATCACCAGGCTGCTCCCGCTGAATCAACTCCATAAGAGTAGGATTCAACTGAATTCTAGCCAAGAAAGTACCTCCACTGTGCTCCCTGATCTCCAAGTGCATCTAGGTGAAGAGCCCCATCAAAGTCCACTCATCGCTGGACTTCCTCAATGCGTGTATTGGTACTTTTCTGCTCAAAGCGTCAGCTACCACATTACCCTTGCCAGGGGTATAGACAATATCAAAATCAAAACCCTGCAGGTACTCGACCCATCAGCATTTCCTCAAATTGAGATCCTTCTGAGAGAAAATGTAGGCCAGGCTATTATGGTCAGAATAGACCACAAACTTTTCCCTAAAGAGATAGTGACACCACGTCTTCAAATCATGCATCACCACTGCCAACTCTAAGTCGTGAGTCGGATAATTCTTCTCATGCGGCCGGAGCTGGCGAGAACCATAAGCCACAACAGGGTCATCCTGCATGAGCACACATCCAAGGCCCATACCTGAAGCATCACAGTAAACCACATAGCCCTTTCCCGACTCTGGTAAGGTCAGCACAGGGGCGGTGGTCAACCGCCGCTTCAACTCCTTGAAGGATGCCTGACACTAAGGGCTCCACTCAAACTTCACCCCTTTTCGAGTGAGTGTGGTCATGGGGGAGGCAAGCTGCGAGAATTCCAGGAAAAAGCGCATGTAATAACCATCCAAGCCCATAAAACTCCTGATCTCAAACACATTACTCGGCTGCTCCCATGAAACAACTGCCCTGATCTTCTCGGGATCCAATGAAACCCCTTGTTCTAAGACGACATGCCCCAGAAACTTCACTTCCCTAATCCAGAATGTGCACTTCGAGAATTTGGCATACACGCGGTGAGCCCGCAAAGTGCTCAAAACAATGCGCAGGTGATGCTCAAGATCCTCCTCAGATCCAGAATAAACTAGGATTTCATCCACGAATACCACGACAAATGAGTCGAGATATTGGTGGAACACCATATTCATGAGATCCATGAAAACTGAAGGGGCATTCGTCAGTCCGAAATGCATGACCAAGTACTCGAAGTGACCATACCTGCTTCGAAAATCCATCTTCGGGATATCTGCTTCTCTCACCCTAAGATGGTGGTATCCCGAACGCAAATCAATCTTGGAGAACCACTTTTCCCCCTTTAGCTGGTCGAACAAAATCGTCAATCTGAGGAAAATGGTATTTATTCATGATGGTTACCTTGTTCAATTTCCGGTAATCAATGCACAACTGAAGGGTTCCATAGGCCTTCTATGAAAATAAAACAGGGGCGGCCCAAGGAGAGACGCTCGGGCGAATGAATCCTTTGGATTCCAAATCGTCCAGCTGTATCTTTAATTCCCTCAATTCGGTGGGGGCCATGCGATATGAGGGAAGAGATATAGGCTGTGTTCCTGGAACAAACTCAATCGATAACTCCACGTCACGCTCTAGGGGTAAGCCAGAAAAATCATCTGGGAAGACCTCTAGAAACTCATACACTAAACGAGGTAACCCGCCCTGTAAAACAACACCATCGTCCTCCAGCGTGAGCGACGACAACTGATAAGCAAGATTTCCCAGCTCAGGGAGTGGAGGTCCCACGTGTCCCGACCGAGGATCCAATTCTCCGTGAAATAACTAGGGAGTTCCATCTGGTGCGCTAAAACTGAATCGTTGCCGATAGCAATCAATGTGTGCCTGGAAGCAAACCAGCCAGTCTATACCGAGGATCACATCAAATAGGTCCATGTCAAGGACCAAGAAATCGCATTCCATCTTGACTCCTGACATAGAGAGTGCGCACGATGGGCACCTAAGGCCCTACTCCCTCTTTTTCCCCAACGGTGTTGCCAACTCCATAGCAAACGATAACAGCTCGATCGATAGGTTCAAAAGATTCAAAAGGCGAGCAGATATAAAAGAAACTGAAGCACCAGTATCAAATAAAACTGCAGCTATAGAATATGCAACCAGAATAGTACCTCGAACCATCGAAGGCCCTGCATCTGATCCCGCTGGTTCCTGATCCACAATATGCAGTTGCCTGGTCCCGACCTGAGAACGACCACTTTCCTGCGGCTCTGCCCTAATCTGACACTTCCCAGAAGATGATCTGGTCCTACCACCACGACCACCGAACCGAGATCCCAGTGTCCTGGTCGGCTCTGACTGCACTGATACACCCCTAGAAGCTACGGATCCAGTCCCGCTCTGGTAAGGGCGTACAGTCCCGCAGAAACGCTGTAGGTGCCCCATAACTCCACACCCATAGCAAGGTCTGGGAGGATGTGGACACGTAAGTCAGATGTGACCTGCCTTTCCACATTGATGGCACAAAATGGACCTCACATCAAAACACTCATATGATGTCTGCCTGGAGGGATGGCCTGAGCCGCCACCACTCTTCTTCCACTGTTCAACACGCTTCCACTTATTCTTTGAGGAACTGCCGCTACTAAAGCCTGATACTGTTCCAGAAAACCCCAACTTTCCTCTCTGGTCAATCTCGGCCATACAAGTATGATCGACCACCTCAACATAAGTCTTCAGCTTGAATAAGAATACCTGATAGTGGATTTCTGGTTGAAGGCCCTTCTCAAACTTCCGAGCTATCAAGAATTCGCTTGGAACTATGTCGGGTGCGTACCGCACCAGCTCAGCAAAGCGGTTCGCATATTCCATCACTGTCTGATTCCCCTACGAAAGGTCCATTAACTCCCCAGATCTAGTGTAGGATACAAACTCTGGACAATACTGTTCATTGAAGATACCCTTGAAATCTTTCCAGCTCATGTGCTCATGTTTCCCAGCCTAGAACACTAATTCCCACCATTTGCGACTGGAACCCTCTAGCTGGAACGAGGAAAACTTCACCCTGAATTCCTCGGGTATGTCAAGGAAATTGAACATGCGTTCTATCTTTTCAAGCCACTCCTATGCCTCCTGAGGTTCTGAAGTACCACGGAAATAAGGAGGTTTGTTCCTCAGAAACTCCTGAGCTCTATCCTTCCTGGAGCCAGATTCTTCCCTTCTAGCTGGAATAGGGGCGGGGGCAGGAGTCACCCCTTGTCCCAAAGCCTGAACGGCTTGGACCATAGCCTCTACCAATCTCTGATGAAGTGGCGTGGGAGAACTCTCTCTAGCTTGCTCCCGTGGGTGCATGGGAGCTCTCCGGGGAGGCATCTTACTACACAGGGCAATAGTCATTAAGGAATACCATCAATATTACATATCTCAAGAGGAAAAAAACTTTTCAATAGGATAAATAATCATGAAAAAATGACTTCATGCAAAAACTGTACTTTCTTACCTGGTGTTCACGTACAGTCTGCAGCCTGCACGTCCCATCTAGAAAATAAGTGAAACAAGCACCCTAACATCCCATGGTGACTCAGTATCTGTCACGAGGTGTATTGGCCCGACACCCTACTCGCAGTATGAATTCTGAGCCCCGAAAGACCCAACTCCTGTATAATCCAACTCATCCCAAATAACATAAACCACGAACAAACCTCCTCTGATACCATTTTTTCATGAACCTAATCGGGTCGCCATCAACTCGACACCTGACCCGACCTGCGGCAAGGCTCGAAGGGCGTCCCCGATCCCCACGGGCTGGCACAAGTGCCCGAGTATAAATTTATAGCTTTTGGGAATGATTTACCCGTACAACAACCAGAAACAACCCATAAGTAATCTAAAATCTGGAAGCAACGTTACAACCACAAGTTTAACAAAATAGCCTGAAAGGGTCCCAACAAAAGGAAAACTACAACCCAAACACAACCAACTGCCAAAAAGGTGACCAAAAACCAAACCAGCAACAATCTCCTGGTGGAAGAATACCCCTGTCAGGCCTCCACCACCAATGCCAAGTCATATGAGTCAACTAACAACTCAGGCCACCGTGCTCAAAACCTTGGCATTTTCTTGCATCAGATATAATCAGATCTACATACACCCAAAGGTGTAAGTAGGGCGTGAGCAATGCTCAATAGGTTGGCACCAAGAAAAAGATTTTGCATCAAAGGGTTAGATGACCAAAGAAGTTAGTAGGTTCAAATTATTTGGAAAGTAAATAAATGCACTAACATCTTGATGTAAACAGTTTTTAAAGAAAGGAAGACATTTTAAAAATAGAAAAAAAGAGTTTTTTTTAATTAAAGGAAAAGAAACATTCTTACCTTTTGAAACCATAGGAGTCACCAACCAACCAGTGATGAGTATATAATCACACAGGAGCAACAAAAGTGGGAGAGGCCTTAAAATACTAAAGCTATGTGGGGCCCTAGAACCTCACGTCTCGGTGAACCATACCATACATTCCCGTGCACGAGCCACTGGTAGGGAAACACCTCCTGTAACACCCCGCGATTTTATGAAACATATTCTTTTTAATTTCATTAATGTCTTTTGTTGTACGCTACAACAAAAGAAGATTTCACAACACACATTCTTGACTTGCCTTGCATTACACGCAAGCACAACCTTCCGCGATAGTGTGTGTTGTACGCAATACGGAGTTTCGCTAAACAATGATATGCTATTAAAATATTATTAAAAATAGTCGTTATGAATAGTAATAACCACTTTTTAAAATTTTATTAAATTTTATTTTTCAAAATGGACTTCATTTTTGCATTTGGAGTATCGAATTTAGCCTAAGGTGAAATTTGGTACTTTTCGGATAACTTTCATATTCAGATGAATAGTGAAAATTACTAAATTTTAATTAAAACAAATTTTGTAATTGAATTAACTAATAGTGATAAATTATTAATTTGAGTGGTTTTAAAGTATATTTAGAATATATTTTTACAATTTAATACAATTTTGGTCATTGGATGTAATTCTACATTTAAACCAGACATAAACAAGTGTCAATCTTTTGATAGTTATTATCTCTTAAGAACACACTATTTGTTTTGACGACGGAAATTAATTTTTAAATTAATGAATACAACTGATATGTTTTTAATTTGGTAAAATAAACATCATTTTTGAGTCCATAATATCAAATATATCTTAGGCCTAATTTTTGGTATTTTTCTGGAAACTTTCATTTTTTGATGAATAGTGAAACCACTAAGTGGTAGTTAAAAAAATGAATTTTTCATAAAACTTAATTTTACCGCTTCTATGAGTGGAATTTCCAAAATCCGAGAGACACGATTGATGTTAGTAAGTAAAATGTGGTTCAATGAGATGAAAATAATTTTTGGTGAATAGTAACTTTTTACTCCTTTTTTACCACGGTTAAAAGTAAATAGGGTAATTAAGGGTAAAAATGATATTATTATTACCCGAACACATGTCCTAATTCTATTGGATAAGTCTAATTCGACCAAAAACAACATTAGGAATAAAATATGACCATTTAGGCCCACATGGATTAGATTAGGACATTTATTCTTAATTTATTTAAAGAAGGGTTAAAATAATTAAAATCAATGTTTAATAAGTATATCATTTTAAATATAGGGTTATATATTTGATAAATTCGACTATAAATATTAATTAGAAAGATAAAATGATTTCCTACATAATGGTATTTCATTTGTAATTTTTAGACATTAAATAATTTAATTTATTTATGACACAAAGATGATGCAGTAATTATCTTATTAATGAAATATTCACATAATTGATATTATAAATACGCAAATAAATGTAATTTGAGACTTTTTTTGAATTCCACTAATTATATAGGTTAATATGACATGTTATTATTGATTTAATTAACTTTTTTCTAACTAATCATTCTGTTATGATTTTCAAAAAAATTGATTTCTAAATAGTTTCAAAATTGACATAAACTAGTTTTTAAAATAAATATTATATTATTAATTGTTATTTTATTCCTAAAAATCTAAGGTTCAGGAAAATGACTTAGATAAGGTTATATATATTAATAATAAACAACTTGGGGTTATTTTGGCTTTTTATAGTAAGTTTATTAACCTTATAGTTTAAGAACACAAGAAGACACGGTAAATGTAAAATTAGTTAACTTCATGTTAAATATAAATGATAAGGCTAAAATAGGAACCTAAACTTGTATAAATTCTATTGGATGAGGGGATTTAGACTCATCCCCACCTTAGATTATAAATAAATCAATTTGGAGTTATTCAAAACCGAATTTGACTTTATAATAAAATAATAGTTTTAGTTATTCCAAAGGTACCCCTCTCCTCCCTTATAAAAGGGCACCCCCTCCCCCTCTTCCTCACACATCTTTGAGCCTTCAAGCTCGGCCAACCCCTGAAACATTCTCTTCTGCACTTCCATAGAAATATCCTAGAGGTTCTGGTCTTCCTCAAAGACCAATTTAGTGCCCTAAAAGGGGATCTCAAAGAGGCGCTTCAAAGAAGAGGTAATTTCTGTTACCGATTCTTTCACCTTTATTTTTTCTTCCACTTCTTCTTCATAGGCAGTTTCATTATGAAGTAATAACATCAGTATCACTCATATACGTATATGTTATTATAAGTATGAAACAACACTATTTCACCATATATCCATCCTACGGAAAACGAAATCACCGCGCGTGCGTACGTACGGAATACCGTCTCGACGCCGTGGTGAAATCTATTTTCCACCACCACCTTACTTGGATTGGTATAATGGTGTAAATAATAACTATATATGAATAATTTAAAGTGATATTGATTCTGAAATAGTATAAATACACTCCAATACAGTCCCACGATCATGAGAACGATATCATCACTCGTGCGTACGTACGGACTACCGTCTCCACGACGCGATGAGATTCATTCTCCACTTTAACCATTCATGAATGAATATAAAGTATATATAATAAGTAATCATGAAATATATGACATAATAATGATAATCTATTTATGTGTATATATATTTATGTCATCTACTTAATTCCATTCAACTCAATAAGGAAACGAAAACAACATTCATGCGTACGTACGACCTACCGTCTCCATGAACGGTGTATTTCTTTCCATTTACTGATTTGTTATATATATGTATATTCTGAAAATATATTATATATAAATCATGTTTTATATTAAGTAATTATGTAATCATGATCTATGTAATCATATGAATAATTACAAGTCAAAACACGGACGACAAATGAAACAATTTTACCCAAAACACTCGTTAACATGGAATTTACAAAAGAACAGGTAAAATAAAGTCATAACTGAACCATATATGATATCATAACAATGAGTACGATTCTGGAATAAGTAAATGACATTATTTAAATAATTATACAGGAGTTTGGGACACTTACGAAGCAAATCGGACCTAAGTTAAGGGAAAATATCACAATCTCATTTTTATCCGAGATTGTTTATACTTTGGTATTTACTTGGGTGTATTTTATCCTCCACATCTATGTTTCCTCAATATGTAATACTATTTCCATCCACCTACAATTTTTTAAATACTATTTTACCCTTCGGTGAGATTTTACTAAAAGATATGAAAGGAATCTTTTGTCGTTTTTCGTACGAGGTACTTTTTGACTTTTCCGACAAAAGTACGTGAAGAATGTTTTTTTAACTTATACGGCATGAATGGATTTTTAAAACATTATTTCCAAAAAGAATACTTTACATGTTTTCATGTTTATTTTTAATAAACTTCTTTTAGTTTAAAATTGTAAGACATGTTAATAAAGGAAAAAGTTTTTGAAGTAGAAAGAATATTTTCCTCAAGAATGGAGTTCAAGAATTTTATCAAAATTATTTTCCATCTAAGATAATAAAGGGTTCTATTTCAATCCCTATTATTACATGGATTTGATTATGTTGTGATGGAAATATTTTTATGAATTCCTTTATCTTATATGAATTTTTTTATTATGTCATGTTGTTTAAGAATCCCATTTTTATTACATGGGTTATGCTATGATGTATGGTTTATGATTTTGTGGAACACATAAGAATGGTATCATTATGAGATGGGTGGGACCTATATCTCCCTCTAATGCATTGGGTAAAGATTCTATATCTCATGAGATAGACATGGCTGGAATGGTAGGTTATACCGGTTCAGTGAAACAGGACTGAAACGAGGGTGACTCGGTTCAGAAATGGACTTTGTCCACTAAGATAGTCTTGGCAATGAGTCTTGACTAATAAGAAATGATTCTCTATGATTATGTGTGTATGCCACAAAGATTCATGTTTTAAGTTATGATTATTGGGATTTCATCTCACTACAATGATTTATCCCATGTTATGAAATTGTGCTCTCTTTTGTAGGTTAAGATTTTCAAAATGTTATGTTCTTATGATGTGATTGATATTTCTTTTGTTTACCCTTACTAAGCATTTGAGCTCACCCTTTTATGTTATCTTTTCCCCAGGATATAAAGATAGGTTTTAGGTAAAAAAAATGAAGATCGTTATGGGATATGTTGAGGATCTTTCACCACAATTAGAAGATTATATTCCGAGTTTCCAAAGACACTAAACTATTATGGTCCTTGTGTGTGTGTTTTTTTATGTACTAAGTATTCAGAAAAAGTAATGTAATGTCAATGTACGTTAGGCTTCAGGTCTCTACAGTTGGTATCAGAGGAAAGGTTTAGTCAACCTTTGGAAACTAGGATGCGAAAACATTAGTGAGATCCCTAGAGATATTTCTAAGGTATGTCCAGGGATGTCCCTAAGGATAATTATACGTATAGGATATAGTCCTATAACTATGGTAAAAATATTATATTAAACCAAATATGTTAGATATTGAAGTTACTCACCCTTTATTATTATTTTCCCCTCTCACACTATTCTTTTTGGGTTTTAGATGATGGCTGGAACCCAAAGAAACCATGTTGATCAATGCAATGGACAATGAAATGATTGTCCTTCTGAACAAACAAATGTTATGGGAGATGAAGTGAAAAATCTTATAGCTATACTTACACAAGCTATGAATCATTCTGTACTTTCAAATGAGAAGAGAGGGGAACAACATTCTATTGAGTCCTTCATGAGGCAACGTCCACCTTCTTTCAGTGGGTCTTCTGATGCACTTGTTACTGAACAATGGATCAGTACCACTGAAAAGATATTTTCAGTTCCTCAATGTTCTGAACATGATAAAGTCATCTTAGCAGTTTGTCGTTTGGAAGGTGAAGCTGATCAATGGTGGAATCTTATCAAAAATATGAGGCAAACAGATGAAATTGAGTCCATGGAATGGGACGAGTTCAAGAACTTATTTTTCAATAAGTACTTCCCTCGTATTCTTCGAACAAAGATGGAGAAGGAGTTTCATGAACTAAAGAAAAATGATGATGAATCTGTTGGTATATACGAAGAAAATTTTACATGTCTTGAAAGGTATGCATCTGGATTTATCATCCAACCTGAAAGTAATGTTGATCTATTCTTCAGTGGCTTAAAAGCAAGTCTTCGAAGGGCATTAGCTATAAGAGACTTCCGTAGCTATGAAGAAATTGTGCGTTGTGCTATCAAGGTAGAAATGTAAGTTGGTGTTACATTTCCATCTCATGGTTTTGACAAGAAACGAAAGATGGAGTTCAAGGAGAAATCTCAGAATAATGGTGAAAAGAAGATGAATGTTTCCTTATGCTCAAAGTGTGGAAAGAAGCATGGTGGAGATTGTCTTAAAGGGACAAGTAAATGTTTAAAATGTGGAAAGGAAGGTCATCAGGCATTTGAATGCCGCAATGATGGGAAGAAGATGACTAATAATGAAAACAAAGGAAGGGATACAAAGAATGAACCTACAACACTTCAATGCTTCAAGTGCAAGGAAATGAGGCATTATGCTAATAAATGCCCTAATCCAAGGATTAGTGATGATCGATATGAGCACCCACTTAAGGAAAAGGACAAAGGGAAGTCACATGAGATCACTATTGGTGATGTTGAATATGACAACGATGCGGTGGAATGATTAAGTGTTTATGTAATGGGATTCAAAAATAATGTTGTATATAGTATCATGGAATATTGGAATATTTATGTATTGTTCTATTGTGGTATTCAATAATTTTATGGTACCGGTAACCATGGAAAGTGATTGAGATATTTTTGGAAATAAGATGATATGCGCCTAATGAAGGGAAAGTGAGAAAATGAAATGTTTGACAGTATTCATGAGCTCATGATTGATATAAGGACTAAGTGATATCATGGTTTGAGTATATAGATTTTTGAGGATTTTGGTATGTTGAAAGAGTTAACTTTAAACAGCACTCATGTTTTCAATAAGGTTCAATGGATATTCAAGAGAGTACATGATTAAGGCCTTTGAATTTTTGGAATGTGACCAACAAGACATATCTTATGAAATATATAGGGATCAATGATGGTATTAAATCTATGAGAGTGGACTGTAGTATTATTGATAAGCCTAATGATTGGAATGGATTATGTTGGACATAAGTTAGTATTGTTTGTTTTTTTGATATTATTGATGGGATGTTATAGTAATATAGTTTTAGAAAAAGGAAAACCTGCAGGACGGGCGACAGCCCATTGCGTCGGACAAGGCCGTGGGAATCAGACCCACAACCGAAGTGCGACTGGGCTTTAGCGCCTACCACTGGCCTACAAGAAGTCCCTGTTTAGTAGAAACTAGTTTTATTATATTAAGTAGTATGATATATGATGTATAAGTCCATTTTAGGAACCATATATGATTAATCTCACTATAGATGGACTTATGTATTTTTTGATAACTTTTCTAACCTTTTGTTTGAGACATATGGAATGACCCATCATTCTATCACATGATTTTCTAACACATCACGAATGAAAAATTCAACTTCATTTCATTAATATATGAAGTGGAAATTGTCCAAAGAACAACAAACTGTGAGACTATACCAAAATCATGAAAGTATTTCTTCTAATTCCAATTTCATCAACTTTAGGGAAATGATCTTGAAAACCAAAAATGTTGTCCTAGTGCTCTTATATCTGACGAATCATATGGTACCTTAGATCGTCACAAATTTATGGCGTTGTGATTGCTGGATTTCCATATCCATGTTCTCTACCACTCTCCATCAGAACATGATGGTTAGATTTCTCTTCTATATCCATATTTTCACCTCTGTGGAAACCCAGTGATTAGTTTATTTGGGTAACCGTTACGTTTAATAATTTTGTTTTTAAAGATTGTTTTTGGTATTCCTTTTTACGATGTGGGTTTCTATTAAAGAAACTTTTGAATAGTAAACAATTTATAACCCCAACGAATTTCGAGGGCAAAATTCATTTAATGGGGGTAGAACGTAACACCCCGAGATTTTAGGAAAAATATTCCTTTTAATTTCATTAATGTCTTGTGTTGTATGCTACACCAAAATAAGCTTTCACAACACGCATCCTTTACTTCCCTTTCATTACACGAAAATGCGACCTTCCGCGATAGTGTGTGTTGTAAGCAATACAGACTTTCGCTAAACAATGATATGTTATCAAAATATTATTAAAACTAGCCGTTATGAATAGTAATAACAACTTTTTGAAATTTTGTAAATTTTATTTTTCAAAATGGACATTATTTTTGGATTTGGAGTATCGAATTTAGCCTAAGGTGAAGTTTTGGTACTTTTCGGATAACTTTCATATTCTGATGAATAGTGAAAATTACTAAATTTTAATTAAAAACTACTTTTTTAATCGAAATAATTAATAGTGATAAATTATTTATTTGAGTGGTTTTAAAGTATATTTAGAATATATTTTTACAATTTAATACAATTTTGGTCATTGGATGTAATTCTACATTTAAACCAGACATAAACAAGTGTCAATCTTCTGATAGTTATTATCTCTTAAGAACACGCTATTTGTTTTGACGACGGGAATTAATTTTTAAATTAATCAATGCAACTGATATGTTTTGAATTTGAAAAAATAGACATCATTTTTTGAGTTCATAATATCAAATATAGCTTAGGCCTAATTTTTGGTATTTTTCTGGAAACTTTCATTTTTTGATGAATAGTGAAACCATTAAGTGGTAGTTAAAAAAATTGATTTTTTCATAAAACTTAATTTTACCGCTTCTGTGAGTGGAATTTCAAAAATCCAAGAGACACTGTTGATGTTATTAAGTAAAATGTGGTTCAATGAGATGAAAATAATTTTTTGTGAATAGTAACTTTTTACTTTTTTTTACCACGGTTAAAAGTAAATAGGGTAATTAAGGGTAAAAATGATATTATTATTACCCTAAAACATGTCCTAATTCTATTGGATAAGTGTAATTCGACCAAAAATAACCTTAGGAATAACATATGACCATTTAGGCCCACTTGGATTAGATTAGGACATTTATTATTAATTTATTTAAAGAAGGGTTAAAATAGTTAAAATCAATGTTTAATAAGTGTATCATTTTTAATATAGGGTTATACATAAGATAAATTCTACTATAAATATTCATTAGAAAGCTAAAGATATTTCCTACATAATGGTATTTTATTTGTAATTTTTAGACACTAAATAATTTAATATATATATGACACAAAGATGATGCAGTAATTATCGTATTAATGAAATATTGACATAATTGATGTTATAAATACCCAAATAAATGTAATTTGAGACATTTTATGAATTTCACTAATTATATAGGTTAATATGACATGTTATTATTGATTTAATGAACTTTTTTCTAACTAATCATTCTCTTATGATTTTCACAAAAATCAATTACTAAATAGTGTCAAAATTGACATAAAATAGTTTTTAAAACAAATATTATATTATTAATTGTTATTTTATTCCTAAAAATCTAATGTTCGGCCAAAGGACTTAGATAAGGTTATATATATTAATAATAAACAACTTGGGGTTCGTTTGGCTTGTTATAGTAAGTTTATTAACCTTATAGTGTAAGAACACAAGAAGACACGGTAAAAGTAAAATTATTTAACTTAATGTTAAATCTAAATGATAAGGTTAAAATAGGAACCTAAACTTGTCTAAATTCTATTGGATGAGAGGATTTCGACCCATACCCGCCTTAGCTTAGAAATAAATCAATTTGGAGCTATTTAAAACCGAATTTGACTTCATAATAAAATAATAGTTTTAGTTATTCCAAAGGTACCCCTCTCCTCCCTTATAAAAGGGCACCCCCTCCCCCTCTTCCTCACACAACTTTGAGAATTAATGCTCGGAAAAACCCTGAAAAAATATCTTCTCCACTTCCCTAACAACATACTAGAGGTTTTGGTCTTCCTCAAAGACCAATGTTAGTGCCCTAAAAGGGGATCTCAAAGAGGCGCTTCAAAGAAGAGGTAATTTCCGTTACCGATTCTTTGACCTTTATTTCTTCTTCCACTTCTTCTTATTAGGTTGTTTAATTATGAAGTACTAACATAAGTATCACTCATATACTGTTATGTTATTATAAGTATGAAACAACCCTATTTCACCATCTATCCATCCTATGGAAAATGAAATCACCGCGCGTGCGTACGTACGGAATACCGTCTCAACGCCGTGGTGAAATCTATTTTCCACCACCACCATACTTGGATGGGTATAATGGTGTAAATATTAACTATATATGAATACTTTAAAGTGATATTGATTCTGAAATAGTATACATACACTCCAATACAGTCCCACGATCATGAGAACGATATCATCGCTCGTGCGTACGTACGGACTACCGTCTCCACGACGCGATGAGATTCATTCTCCACTTTAACCATTTATGAATGATTATAAAGTATATATAATAAGTAATCATGAAATATATGACATAATAATGATACTGTATTTATGTGTATATATATGTATTTCATCTACTTAATTCAATTCAACTGAATAAGGAAACGAAAACAGCGTTCATGCGTACGTACGGCCTACCGTCTCCATGAACGGTGTATTTCTTTCCATTGAATGATTTATTATATATATGTATATTATGAATATATATTATATATAAATCATGTTTTATATTCTGGAATTTTGTAATCATGATCTAAGTAATCAAATGAATAATTACAAGTCAAAACACGGACGACAAATGAAACAATTTTACCCAAAATGCTCTTTAACATGGAATTTACAGAAGAACGGGTAAAATAAAGTCAAAAGTGAACCATATATGATATCATAACAATGAGTAAGATTCTGGAATAAGTCAATGACATTATTTAAATCATTATACAGGAGGTTCGGACACTTACGAAGCAAATCAGACCTAAGGTAAGGGAAAATATCACAATCTCATTTTTATCCGAGATTGTTTATACTTTGGTATTTACTGGGGTGTATTTTATCATCCACATCTATGTTTCGTCAATATGTAATATTATTTCCATCCAACTACAATTGTTTAAATCCTATTTTACCCTTCGGTGAGATTTTAGTAAAAGACATGAAAGGAATCTTTTGTCGTTTTTCGTACGAGGTACTTTTTGACTTTTCCTACAAAAGTACAAGAAGAATGTTTTTTTAACTTATACGGTATGAATGGATTTTTAAAACATTATTTCCAAGAAGATTCCTTTACAAGTTTTCAAGTTTATTTTTGATAAACTTCTTTTAGTTTAAAATTGTAAGACTTGTTAAGAAAGGAAAAAGTTATTGAAGTAGAAAGGATATTTTCCTCAAGAATGGAGTTCAAGTGTTTTATCAAAATTATTTTACATCTAAGATAATAAAGGGTTCTATTTATATCCCAATTATTACATGGATTTGATTATGTTGTGATGAAAATATTTTTATTAATTCCTTTATCTTATATGAATTGTTTTATGATGTCATGTTGTTTAAGAATCCCATTTTTATTACATGGGTTATGTTATGATGTATGGTTTATGATTTTGTGGAACACATAAGAATGGTATCATTATGAGATGGGTGGGAACTATATCTCCCTCCAATGCATTGGGTAAATATTTTATATCTAATGAGATAGACATGGCTGGAATGGTAGTTTATACCGGTTCAGTGAAACAGGACTGAAACGAGGGTGACTCGGTTCAGAAATGGACTTTGTCCACTAAGATTGTCTTGGCAATGAGTCTTGACTAATAATATAAGATTATCTATGATTATGTGTGTATGCCACAATGTTTCATCTTTTAGGTTTTTATTATTGGGATTTCATTTAACTACTATGATTTATCCCATGTTATGAAATTATGCTCTCTTTTGCAGGTTAAGATTTTCAAAATGTTATGTTCTTATGATGTGATTGATATTTCTTTTGTTTACCCTTACTGAGCATTTGAGATCACCCTTTTATGTTTTCTTTTCCCCAGGATATAAAGAAAGGTTTTAGGTAAAAAAAAGAATATCTTTATGGGTGATGTTGAGGATCTTTCACCACGATTAGAAGATTATATTCCGAATTTCCAAAGACACTAAACTTGTACGGTCCTTGTGTGTGTGTTTTTGTTTTGTACTAAGTATTCCGCAAAAGTAATGTAATGTCAATGTATGTCAGGCTTCGGGTCTCTACACCTCCTACCATAGTGTTCTCCAGTCATCCTCAAATGTTTAGTCAATGTTGTGATCGTCAATCCCTCTAAGTGAAACTGGGCCGAGGCCACTCCCGCATAACTAGCACGCTAGTCTAGTCCGCCCACCTAGTACCCAGGCTTCACCTTTTTTTCTCATTATTCCAAGTTCACCCTACTCATCAAGGTCAAGACACAAACACAATATAGAACCACCCAAAAATCAAGAAATACGGAATTTCGGGGATCAAATTAAAGTTTATTAAACATTTGAAAAACTGGTTTATAAGTTTTAAGAAAATAAAACAACATACCCAACAGTGCAGAACCCACCCTGACGCACACTAAGCCAGTAACTAGGATCAATTCCAATTGTTGCATTCTTTCAAAAACCATGGAACAACACAGTATAAACCCAGCAATCTAGAGCAGCCACTAACAGAAGTAAAACCCATCCTCTACCAGTCCAACCAACAACTTACAACAGTATCTGAATAAAAGAAATATTAAATTAATCAACCAGCAGACCAAATGATCAAACGCCCTAAGCATGCGAAACCACCTACCTCAATGCAGGAACGAAAAATGATACGGTAAAAAAATCTCGTTGTGCGACGGTCGCACCATATAAAGTCATCATACAGGTCCTCAAACAGTAGACCAAATCACCACGGTGCCAATCCAGAAAATATCAGCAATTCAATAATTTTGAGAGCTACTAACCAGGTTCAGTAATAATCCAATAAATCAATTAACAATTAACCCAAAACCATTAAATAAAATTTTTATTAAGTAGAAAACTCCGAAACTAACCTAATTATTTATTAAAAATATAACGACTTAGATTAAATAGATGGTTAACACAATCAATTAAATTAATTAACATTTTACCGGTGTAATGATCATCAACTAAATAACTTTTCAATTTATCGAGTTTTAATAATAATAACATAATAATAATAATATAATAATATTAACATAATAATAATAATAACATAATATTAATATAATAATAATAACAATAGCATAATCATAATACTAACAAAATCAAAATAACTATAATAATAATATAATAATAACATTATTAACATAATAATAATAATAACAAAATAAAACGTTAATAACTTTATACCATAACGTAAATTTAAATCAATCCAAATAAAAAAATAAAATAATAAAATAAATTGAAATAAAATGAACAAACCTTGTCCGGCAATGGGAAAAGAGGACATCCGTCTGGTGCGGCTTTGGAGGGAGGAAGTCTGGTGCTGTCCGACGAAGAAGAGGAGGAGGGTGGGGTGCGGCGGTCTGCTGGAGGAGGGCGGCCGAATAGGGACAACAGGGGGTGCGGCGGTCTGCGGGTGGAGGGCGTCCGAACAGGGATAGCAGGGGGTGCGTCGGTCTGCGGGTGGAGGGTGGCCGAACAGGGACAGCAGGGGGTGCGGCGGTCTGCTGGTGGAGGGCGGCCGAACAGGGACAGCAGGGGGTGCGGCGGTCTGCTGGTGGAGGGCGGCCCAACAGGGACAGCAGGGGGTGCGACGGTCTGTTGGTGGAGGGTATCCAAACAGGGACAGTAGGGGGTGTGGTGGTCTCCTGGTGGAGGGCGGCCAAACAGGGACAGTAGGGGGTGCGGAGGTCTGCTCGTGCAGCTTCGAAGGTCTGGCGAGAGGAGGGTGTGGCGGCATGGCGGCCCTAAGCGGAGGTAGCAGGGAGGAAGGCCGAGCAGGGAGGTGCGGCTGAGCGTGGAGGTCTGGCTGAGCAGGAGCCGTGGACGAGAAGGAGGGAGGGGCGTCGGCCTGTTGGAGGAGAAAATGGAGGTGGTGCGCGGAAGAAGAGAAGAGAATGAAGGAGAGGAAGAAAAGAAGAAGGAGAAATAGAAGGAGAGGAGGAGAAGGAAGTGCGGCTAGGGTGCAGCGGGAGAGGGAGGAGGGTGCAGCGGATGAGGGAGGAGAAAAAGGGGAGAAGAAAAGAAAATAAAGAAAGAAAAAGAATAGGAGAAAGGGGGTGGCGTCTAGGATTTCGGATGGGGGAGGAGTTAAACAAACTAAATAAAATAAAATTAATGATATTAATAACATCCTAATAATAATAATAATAATATTAATTGTAATAATACTAATATGAATAACATAGTAATCAATAAAAATAATAATATTATTAGAAATAATAATAATAATAATAACATCATAATAATAATAAAAAAAATAAAAAAATAATATAATAATAATAAAAATAATACCATAATAAAAATAACAATAAAAATATAATAATAATCATACTTTGAAACTGAAGTTAATCGCCCGACAAAAGAAACGTTCACGTAACGAGCACCGCATGTTAAAAAGGCAAGATCACGCGGCTTCGCCCATGCTCTGCCCGTGCACCGAGCGGTGTAGAGAAAATGCGAATTTATCAGTGCCCCAGCAAAGGCCTCACATCAGGTTCAGCCCACACATAAAACCAGTAATTAAATAATCACGCGACTAAACTCATGAAATAGAAATTTAAAATTTTGGTCATACATCAAAGCAAAGCCCTGGCGTGGCATTGAACCCCCTCAAATTTAAATACATTAGAGGGGGTTTTAACCACATATAATTTAAGACATTAGACTGGGTTTTGAACCCCCATTAATTTATGAAATTAGAGGGGGTTTTGAACCGCCCTAAAAATCCATCTAGATATTAAAAAATATATAAACAAATTTAGAGGGGGTTCAAAACCCCACTCTCATTTAAGAAATTACGGGGCTCTATAACCCCTTCGAAATTTGATGATTAGCAGGTGTTGTCAATAATCCGTAAAATTTTTATAGAAAACCAATTTAAAGGGGGTTTATCACCCCCTTGTAAATTCGACGATTAACTGGGGTTTTGCAGAAAACTGTCTAATTATAAAGAAAGTGAAATATGAGGGGGTCGTGCATAACCCCCTTTAAATAACCCCCTCTAATGTACTATTTTTTTACTCTGATATTGAAATGCATCATTGGGAAATATAGTTTTGATAATCTGATGGATAATAATAAAGTAATTTTTTATAAAGGAAATTATAAATTCTTGGAGATCTTGTTCTCAATAATCATAATAACTCTACCATCATGACCATTCACAAGGGTATTTAAATCTCTAGGTAGAAAATAGTTTCATTCTATCATACTTATTTGACTCATGATAAAATTGATGCATCAAGGGGATATTTAATTACGGGCAACCCCCATCACTGCATGACCAAATCATTCCCCATACATCAAATAATCAATTTAATTCATTACTAATGTGGATTATTATCCAATATCCATATTGAGTAAATAAAATTAATTTATTATTATATCTCCATATAATGAAATAAAATTCAATATAGAAAATCATATGTAATAATTATATATGATTTAATAAATAAACATATCCCAGGTAAAAAATATGGTAATTAATAGGAAATATAATATCTAATGATCACATGAAATGGAATATTTCAAGGTAAAGTTAATGACTACAATAATGAATAACTAATGTGAATTTCAATACTTTCTTTGGTTCAAATGATTAAAAAATCCATTTATTGAATAATTTGGGTATGATACAACATATCCATATTGGAGGAAAAGTATAATAAGGTTTGTTGTCATTAATGTGTAGAAATTACATTAAAAGATCCTTTACAACATTATTGAGGGAAATAACATTTTCACATTAAAAATAACCATTTAAAAATTAAATTTTACACAAATATTTTGAAAGTAACATTATTCAAAAATAATATTTGAACATATAATGTAAAATTTAGAACATTTGAGTGTTCACGATGGTTATTAATTATCTTCATTCTATACACATTAAATTAAATATTCCATCAATATTTTCTATAGAATCCAAATAATAATTATTTTTAAATTATATAATGAGGACTTAAAAAATAAAATAAAAAGGTAAAAAAAATTAATAAATAATTATTAAATTTTTTAAAATATTTGATAATTTATATTTTGAGAACATGGTTTTATAAAAAACTTATTTAAGACTAAAGAGTTAAATAAAGTAGAACTGTATTAAAAAAATATCAATAATTTTATGTACCAAAGAGTGGGAATATAGTAATATTACATGAAAACATCATGAATAAATAGAGGAGAATAAAATGTAATAGTTTCATTAAACAATAATAATGTAATCAATTTCAATGTAAGTTCATTTATAAATAATCCAAATTTAAATGAGATTGTGAAATAAACCCTTATAAAGATTATAACAGTATGGTTAAAATTAATCGATGAATCGATTATGTGTAAAATATTTAGATAAAAAAACTATAAATACAATATAAGATATTAAAAATTATTTACATGCATAATATAATAATATCAAAAAAAAAATTGATTTTACGTAATGAAATTAAATTGAGTTGTGACATTCTTTACCACATTACAATTTCAAAGACAAATACCATTAGATGGAATAATTGAAATTTAAACATAAAATATCATGATTTATTAATGATTTTTGATATTAAATGTAAAAGTATCATTGTATACACCATATAAAATAAATTATTTTAGTAAAATAATAATATTCCTCAATGAAAGAAAATTCAGACGAAGTCCCTATAATTCATAATTTCATTTGTTTGAACATGATTTAACCACATGTATAGTGGTTTTGAAAATGCTATTAACGTATAATAGAACAATAGTAGTATTTATAATATCATATATCATTATTTTCTTACATCATATCCCCCATTCATTAATAATCATTAATTATTTTCATTTTTATGTGTTAATTGCCATGTTTTCTCTTTCGTGATTCATCATGAATTTATGGTTATTTTGAATTCTCTATAATTTCATCATCTAAATAATAAAAATCATTAACTAATTATAATATTTATACATCTGTTATAATTTTAAGATCCATTGTGAAATTTGGTTTTGAGAAATGAAGTGTGTTATGATCCTAGAGATGGTAGGTAGTACGTACAAATGATTAATGATTACATTTCTCAACTATCTTTATTTAAAGGGAATAATTAATATTTTAAATTTAAATAATTATAATAAAATACTAAATATATTTTTTAAATATACTTATATATATCATCCATGCATCATGGTGATGAAAATGGAGTCACACCACATTGTTGAGGCGGTAGTACACACACACAAATGATGTTATCATCGATAACTGAGTGAAAGGTATGAATCAAAATGATATATTATCTTTTAAGAATAAAAAATATGTCATAATTATAATAATTATTTAATTTATATCACCAATATTTATTAAAATTACCATTATTCCGTTCCATATAAAGGGTTTTTGAAAATAATGAATCACATTTCTTCGTGAGTTAGTAGTCCACCATACACACGAGTGATGTTATCGTGTCCCCTAAAAAATTAAAATTAAAAGGGTATATATGATATAATTATTACAGAGGAATAGTTCGGTAATATATATCATATATATACTTTATATCAACCATAATACCCAATCGTGATATTAGGTAATGGAAAAATGAATGACATTGTTTCGAAATGTGCTACTCCATCGTACACACAAACGATCATTTTGCAACCCATTTGATGGATGTTAAAATTTTTTATCTAATAAAATTAAAAAAAACATATCAATATATTTTTGATACTATGTTTATTACATCATAATGTTTTAATACGAATTTATTGAGGTTTATTAATAAGTAAAATATAGACGCTCAAAGATGATTGTTAACTCTTCCTTAGGTAAACATATTAGGTTTTTACAAAAAAATATTAGAGGTAGTATTTGTAAAAAAATAATTATTCTAAGATGAGTTTATAGATTTTGGGATGTTTTATTTTTAGGTATTACCTAAAAATGGTTTTGAATTTTTAAAGTGGAGAGGAGAGGTAGTTGCCTTTTATATTATATGTGAGTGGGTCACTTATAATGGTGAAAAGAAAAAGGTGTACCCATGTTTTTAACATGAAAAGGGTAATAAATTGAGTATTTTTAATCATTTTACATCTTAATAATGAAATGTATATATAAATTATATTTTAGAAAATCATTTAATTCATTTTTACCCTTATTGTTTTTATTTAACCCCTATTAAATCAATTTTTAGCATAATTGTGGTATATTTTTTTATTGCTTTAACTATTAATTTTTGAAAAATTTTAACTTCAAATTAATAGATAATATGTATTATGATATATAAAAATATTAAACACATTTTTCAAAATTCCATTCAAAAATGCAGAAAAAATATGACCTAAAATTAATACCGTATGCGTGATGAGAAAATGGGTTTTCAAAGAGAAAATATTCCAATGTTTATAGAGATTTTATTTCAAAATTAAATATTAAAATTAATAAAATAAAATAAATTTGAATATTAGATAAATTTTTATAATAATGTTTCTTTAAAAACAATTAAAAAATATAGTATAAAATTATAAATATTTTAAATAGAATGTTATTTTTCAATTAAAATTCACTAATTTTCACAATTCATTGAAAAATGAAATATTTCAAGAAAAATAACACAAATTCACCCTAAGATAATTTGGATTTTCTTATTTCAAAATTAATTGATTTTTCAAATAATTATTCAAAATTTGGTAAAATTTAATTTTAAAATATGAGTTAAAAGCATGACAAAACCATATTTTAGAAAAAATATGGGTTTTCAAAAAACATTTCATTTTCATTTAAATGTTTTTTATTTTATTTCTTATCAATACGTAACCATAATTTTTATAATTTATTTAGTAATAACCAAAAAGTTAATTTTTGTGTTTTAATGTAATATAATATTAATTTTTATTTCAACTTGCGTTTCGTGTTCCACAAGATATTAAAGAGACTACATTAAAAGAAATATGTTTCATAGGTTTTTTAAAAATCATATTCTGTGTTGCATATGTTATCAAATAAAATTTCATCATTATAATTATTGTTGTTACATCTATGATTTTTTTTATTTTATGATACACTCTTCTCTAATCTCCTTCTCTCCCAGTATGCAATAACAATAGAAAAAGAGACACAAAACCTAAGGATTTTTATAGGGTTCAGATTCTATTAGGAACCTACTATATGTTATGTTCGATTTCTTCCAGTACATAGATTATATAACTATTTAAAATTTCAGTTATTACTTGTTTTATAATGTATACAAAAATATTGGGTATGAATTATACAGTTTTGACACGTAAGGGGTCATCCACTTTCTAGTTTCAAGAAGGTGTCATTTATACTGGTACCACCAGTCATTAAGATACACCTTATAATACTAGAATGAAAAATATCCTCCCTTTTCTTTAGAAAATACCTAGATACAAAAAATCATATCTTCTTCCTTGAAGTTAGTTATTTTAATTTCAATGAACGATCAATAACAAAACATACATAATGACTTTCCATTATAGTTATTTATAATGAACAAAGGGTGAATGAGAGCATTAACACACACCATAGTCTTCCTCCTCCTCACCAATATGCCATCAAATGGACAGAACCAAATCAAATATACATGATATAGATGATTAATATAATATTTGGATCCTTTTTTCCTCTATTCTTCCTCTCTCCTCAATAAAATATTTTAATAACTCAACCATGTATCTGTACCTGATTCTTAATTCTCAAACAACCATACCTCATGGTTAATTTTTTTTCACATTTATATTGATATTAATATATGAATAATATTATACATTTTTCAAATATACAACCTCTAATATTTATGGATGTCGGTTTCATTCCATTTTTAATTGGTTAACAGAATCCCCCTAGTGGATCCCCATTTAATATTATTTAATACTTAGTAAAAACCTCCATTTAGATTTCCTTGAGAATTCTAATTTTTCATAGATGAATGATATATAAAATACATGGTTGTTTAAACCCATTCCATGCTAGAATTAATGTTCATATGAATATATATCAGTGGTGTGACAACTCTACTCATTGAAAAATTGGATTCCTTACCATAACATCCATTTTCTTGACTCTATATTATTAGCTGGAATAGAAAATTTCCATAGAGTCACTATTATAATTAAAACCATGAATAAATTATATTTTAGCAACATAATTTATATTATAAAAGACTCAATATCTTTTGGAAATATCATGTCTATAATTTTCACTAATTATTCGATTCAGAATAAATCTTATATCTCTTAGGGATATTCTTTAAATTTCCCATATTATTGAATCATATTTGATCTCATAATTTTAAAGGAAACATAAAATATTAACTAATTTTCCATTATTTAGACTTATGAATAAAATATACTTGATGGAGTTATGAATCAACATTATGATGTTACTAAAAAATCCTTATAAGGACCGAACGTTGACATCATTAGAGTCATTCCTTTTCTAATTTATTATACATTTGAAAAAAAACAATGTTATGATTTTGTGAATCAACCATACCAAGAACGCTAGGAGACAAGTGAATCTGCTCCTGAGAAAATCAAATAAAATAAGAGTATAGTAAAAGGTATCACAGAGTCACTCTACAAAGATTGGAATAATCCTCACACAATAATTCACCTGAACAAGACAATCATAGTAATCAGGCTACATAAACGACCAAAAGAAGGTGACCTCATTGATTTCCCTTTTCACAAGAGCATCTCCAACTTGACTGGATTCATGATAAACATGTGTGACTTCAATGGAGAGTGATCCAAGAAGCCAAAGAAAATAAATCCATACTGGGAGAATCCTCCATGGCACATTCCTTGAGCGCTCTTTCAAAATTTGGACTAAAACAGACGAGTCTGTCTCTACCCACAATTCATTACCACCAAAATGAAAAACATACTAGATCACTTTCATTATAGCCCAGAGCTCATCTTCAATGGCATATTCATTGCCAATAAAATGAAAAAAGTATCCTTTGACAAACCCCCAAGAAGTACGAAAAACACCACCACATCCAGAGGGCCCTAGAGCGCCAATGGAGGCCCCATCAACATTGACCTTAATCCACTATGGAGGAGGTGGGATCCAGCAGATGTATTTGACCATAAGTGGATTCTTCTTCCAACCAATAATACCAAGAGATCTTAACAAAACCAGGTTAGAAACATCATTTCTCATATAACCTGCTTGGATTTTGGAAGCCATGAAAATGGCACGATGCATCGTTAGGACACCATTGTGAAACCGCCGCTGAATATTGTTTAACAGAAGGTTTTTTATGGACTTCCAAATGAAGTCAATAATATCCGCAATTACAGCCAAAAGAAGAGAATAAACTTTCTCACAAAAATTTCCCATGCCAATGTCCTGCATTAATTCATCAACCAAGTGAAAATGAAGGCGGCAATGTAAAATCTACTGCATGTAATACCATAGCTTGAGAGCTAAAATAAAAGAGAAGAAAACGTGGGAGATGGATTCATCTGCTACCAAGTAGACATGATATATCGGGGCAAGATACAGCCCAATTCGCTGCAGCAAGAACTGTAATGGTAACTTATTTTACCAAATTTTTCATATGAGCAGTGACCACTCAAGAGGGATAAAGGGATTTATGAAATCCAAAACCCATCTAGGGGGGTGAATCGAGGTACCACAACAAGACTTATAGAATTACTTTGTGCTGAAAATTACATTCAGATCTGGAGTCCAAACCAGAACATCAGAGTCCGTGAAGCAATATTGCGTGACTTACACTCTTATGTGGCTGGGCATAATTTTAGGAAGGACCAGGTCTGCACCAAGATCAGCAATCGATTTATGCTTAAGAGATGGTGGAATTATGATGTCATCACAAATGTTCCATGAAAACCAAGAGGTGGTCCAGCAATTCAGGTTGGACTGCTTGTAGACCAACCATTTTGAGCAAGCCATCAGATCAGAATAGTCCTGCTTAATAGCAGACCAGACAGAGGATCTCATAGAGTTGGTATATCCATTTTGCAATTTTCCAATAAATATAATTGCCAGAAACTCCATGAAAGGGTGAGGATTTGAAAAAATCTTCCAGAGAAACTTTTCAATCAGAGTGTCATTTAAGATCTGAATGTCTTTAATGCCCAGTCCTCCCATTTGAACTTGCTTAATGCAATCTTTCCAGGGAACTGTGACCAGTTTCTTCTCGTTAATTGAACCAGTCCAAACAAAGTTTCTAATTTTTCTACTTAATTATTTAATCATCGATCTCAACCACTTGTACAGAGAAAAGGAATAAAAAATCATTAAGGTAATCACTAAGTTAACTAGAAAGATTATCCTAGCTTGGGACATATTTTTCCCTTTTCCAGTCTTATAATGTATTGATGATTCATAGCATAATATTTTCTAAGTGACATCTTTTAACCCTACCCAAAAAAGAGGTACACCATGATATATGAAAGGGAGAGATCCCCTTTTAACTCCCAACTTCATCGCAGTACTATTTTGCCTTGAAGTGTTAATTCCATCGCCAAAAAACACATAGGAATTTCTCCAATTAATTACCTGACCAGAAACATCTTCATAGTGAGAGAAAATTACATCAATACAAGAGATGTTATCATCACTTTCCTTCCCAAATAGTAGAATACCATCAGCATAAAATAAATTTTAAGGGGCACTCAACTCCCTTCCGATTCGCATTGGTTGATACCACCCAAAATTAGCAAGATCTTTGAGGCACCAGCTTAGATAGTCTTCAGTAATAGCAAACAACATACTAGAAAGGGGATCACCCTGCCTGACACCTCTTTTGCATTGAAAAAATCCTCGAGGAGATCCATTGAACCAGATATATAACCTTTTACCAGATAAAATAGACCCAATTAGATCAAGAAATCTCTGTGAGAAGCCATGCATCTTTAGAATAGTAAACAAAAAACTCCATCTTATAGTATCAAAAGCTTATGAAATATCAATATTAATAGCCATATTTCCATCCTTAACCTTTCTTTTCATAGCATTTACACATTCAGAATATGTAAATAGACAATATTGGATGTTTCCCCCGGGTACAAACCCAAAATGATTCCAAGAAATGAGCCCTTTGGCAATTTCACCGAACCGCTGAGCCATAATTTTGGTGATGACCTTTGGTATTGTGTTTCTGATGGCAACAGGTATGAAGTCATTAATGTCCAAGGTAATTTTTTTTAGGGATTAAGTCAACAAAATTCGAGATCATCCCATAAGGCATGTAAGATGATATAAAAAATTCATTCACAGCATTTATAACATCTGTTTTCAGAATATCCCAGTAGAACCTGAAGAATTTATTAGTAAAGCCATCTGGGCCCGCAACACTATCAACGTTCAATGAGAAGAGGGAATCATGTATCTCCTTTTCACAAGGGATATCAATAAGCCTCTTATTATGTTTATCTTCAATAAATGGGTCAAAATATTGAATAATTTTATCATAATTGTCATTTCCAACATCTGAGTATTGCTTTGAAAAGTAATCTGTCACAGCCTCAACAATACCTTTCTTTAAATCAAAGAGATTCCCATCAATTATAAGAGCATTAAGACACCTCCTGGAATTTTTTTTCTTTGCTAATGCAGTGAAGGAATTTGGATTTCCTATCTCCTTCCTTCATCCATCTAGTATTGTATTGATTCTGAGCAAGATTATCCTTAAGGGCCTGCAGTTTGTCCAGTCTCAAAGCATCATGTATTTCCTATGGGGAGGGAACCTCTTGGGACAGACTAGAATCTTGAAATTCTAAGAGGGTAATTTCAGCCACTCTTATGTCACTATCAATATAGGAGAAGTACTCCTTGATCCATTGCTTTAGCCTGGCCTTAACAAGTTTCATCTTGAAACATAAAATGTGCAATGAGCGGCCCAAGTAACTAGATTTCCAAGCATCGAAGACAATCTCTTTGCATCCAGGTATAATGAGACAAGCATTATTGATTTTGAAAGGAAGAAGGGATGACCTGACCTTATTAGAAAATATCTCAAGAAGAATAGGATTGTGATTAGAATGAAAACGTGGTAGAGTTCTCCCAGCCACATCAATTGGCCTATTCCTATCATCCACATGAATGAAGCACCTGTCCAGCCTACATTCCTATCTCCCATTAATAGTGTACCTACTCCACGTGTAACCAGAACCGGAAATTGGATCCTCAAAAAAGGTACATTTTTCAATGCATGATAAAAAATAAGAGGCTGAAGCACGACAGAAGTGCTCCACATTTTTTCCCTCAGGCCTCAGAATAGTGTTAAAGTCACTAAGAAGAACCCAATTGCTTGTCATGATCTCAGATATATCATCCAAGATTCTCCACAATGATCATCTTCTTGTGTAAAGATTGAAATCATAAACAAACATCACCACAATGGATACATTATTAATGTGACATGAGAGAGTAACAGACTAAAAATAAGTCAAAATGGAATTAACCACAACACTCTCATGTTTCATCACCAACAATGATTCAAAATTTCTAGTAAATTGATTGCTCGCAACTAGGTAATATCCAATGGATGCCCATTTGAAGGAAATCCAATTCCCAAACATCATCAATGGTTCAGAAATACCAACAAGAACCGGACTATTGGTCATAATAAGATGTTTGAGGGATCTGACCATTGGAGGATTCCCAATTCCATGAAAATTCCAGAATAGAATCTTCATTTTTTTGACCTGAGCCTAGTGCTAGGCCCATCATAAGCCTATTTGGCATCTTCTTCAGGAGGAAGGAGGCCAATAACACCAGCATCATTTGATACTTGATCATCAACTTCAGTTCCACTATCCTCCCCCACAGAGTTGAGCAAGGAGAATCTGTTGAACAAAGCAGTTGGAACAGTCAGCAGGCTAGCAGGTTGAACTCTTTTTGAAGCCTCATAAGAATGAACATGTGAGAATTTTCCAAAATCAGAAGGACCATAAGCATGCTCCAAATCATTTTCAGGTCCAATTACAGGGCCCAAATCATGGTATTGGGCCTCCAATGGGACCAATACATTACATGAATCAAGACCCTAAGTCACTGGGTATTCAGGTTCTGTAACCAGTCATTCAACGATTACAGCTGCAGTAGGAACAATGTCCGAAGTAGTAGCCCGGTTTGCTTCATGTTTCTGTGTACCATTAGAAGGTTCAACATTTTCAGCGGACACAACTGCATTCTTTATTTCATCTGTTACAACAACAATATCAATCTAGATAGGGACCATGCCAAAGGTATCAGCCAATTATTCATTCCGAGACTGTGTACCATCAACAGGAATAAAAGCATCAGAATCAACAACAGTGGGAGCATTTTCTTCAACTTGCACCAGTCATAACCTTTCGATCCCTCCCCATTCGAAGGTAATCCAGTAGGGGTTTATGGTCCAAAATGACCTATATCAGGCACCATGAAACCTACATCAATAGTAGACCTAGCCTTCACTCCATTATCCTCAACTTCTTTATAGTGATTCTCATATATAAGTCATCTATCATCCACCATCTCATCTTTTCCCGAGGCCCTAGATGGAACGTTGATATCTCCCTTATCAGCAATAGAGCTACTACCATTCTGGAATTCCATAGTCCTGTTCTTGCTGTTCCTACAATTTTCAGCCTCATGCCCTGGACCCTTTCAAAGATTACAGGTTTTATTTCGATTGAATTCAGAGAGAATATGACCAAAGAAATGACAATTGATACATAATATGGGTTTTCTATCATATAAAATACCATAGTTGAGGCTGTCATCTTGGGTAGTTAATACCACTTCCTCAATAGGAGTGGCAGCCATATCAACTTCAACAATAATTCTCTCATAATGTCCAAAAGTAGGATTCTCAGTCTGTTTATCAAGTCGGATTGGGTTTCCAACCGATGGGGCGATGTCCCAATGTATTTAAGGATGCTAGTAGCGCCAATTTAGATTACACAAACGAATCTAGATTTTTGCGAAAGTATTATTCATAGTACATGGATTGAAATTATGGTCCCATTCATGAATTCAAAGAATGCCAAGCTTGAGAAGGGCCGAGCCAAGACACCAGGCGTGATGCTTGAGCTCATCTGATGGAAAATAATATGGTTGAAACCATGACCCATTGCTGTCATCATCCAATCATTGACGCCCCAATTCTCAGAAGTCCTCACCAAGAGCTCGTTGAACTTCGATGTATTTACCCCTTTTGGAATCACCACTCTCGCAATGATCGAATGTTTGCAGAGCCTAATTTGCTCCACAAATGCATTCAGATTCATAGAGACATGTGCAACACGCCCTTTACGAATGATTTTTCCTGAGGACACAGTTTCACAATCGAGAAACAAGGTATCTCCCACACCTTTAACCGCATCTGCAATGCTTCTGTCTGATTTCATCTCCTTCAACACATCAGACCGCTTTTTGGCACACTGGCTGAAGAGATCCTTGTTCCCAACATAATCCACACCCTTCGCATGACAATGAGCTTGCCTTGATTCATCGACGGGAGTAGATATGCATGATCTAGGGTTCATGCTCTTTTCAGATTCAAACTCCGCCATCACCATATACTTATATACATATAATGTTTATAAAACCACCTTATTAACTCCCAATAGAACATAAGGCTTTTTAAAAAACATTATATCCATAAATTCAATAATAAGTATTTTCTAATATTAATTATCTTAAAACATTATGAATGAAACTAAATGAATGAAAAATTAGTCTAAAATACTTCAAATATAACTTTAAAATCATTCACAACAAATAAAAAATAATTAAAAAATATTAATATACATTCTCAAAAATAAAAAAGTAATAGACATTCTAAAATACGAAAAAGTAATAGAAAATATCAAATATACCATTCAAACTATCTTTATAGAATGATGAAAATAAACACAATTAGTTAACATAACATAATTGTTAAGCCAATCCATAGATCACTAGAAAAAAAAAACAAGCTCAATTGGACCATTCCAGATATATTGTTTCATATTAGATGTCAATTATATGAGTAGTGGAAATATAATTTTTAAGATAATCAGTATAACAAAAAAAATAAAAAATGATCAATTATGAAATCATTAATCGAAATGAGGCACAATCACAACTTTCAAAATATTTTATGTGAGGATGAAAATGATTTATTCCATGGAATAAGAAAAATCAAATGTTTACTTATTTCAATCCAAATACAGTATTAAATATGGAATATCCAATAAGGTATCATGTGTGACTCAAACACTAATTGAAGCATGTAAATAGAAAATTGAAAGTTTCTTCTTTAAATAACCATTCCCATCTAAATATTAATTTAGGGAAAATATTTATAAAAATTTGATTTAGTAAATATTTAAGATATAATAATGTTATCCAACTTTAATAATGAACTTTTGAGCACAATAATCATTTTTGATATAAAAATCGATACATTCCTATTTCAGTGGGAACATGAGTTTTATTAAAACATTGTAAAAATTAATTTAAACGAGGTTTTAGTTTACAAAAGTTTAATAAAAACAACGAATGTTTTATTATAAAACCATTTTAAATTTCAATTATTTATAGAACTAATAAAATTTTTATTTATTAGGTTTTAACTTTAGTTTAAAGAGATAAGTATTCTAATGAACCCAAACAAAATTAAGAACAAAATCACTCATTATTAACGAATCAACCTATCAATTAACTCATCAATAATGAAATCAATTAATAAAGTATTTTCATAGTTAATTGACTTATAAATCATTGTTTTTTTATTTAAATCAGTTATTTCCTTTATATAATAGGATAAAAGGGTCTATAGTGTCATTTTTATTATGGAATAGTCATAACCTATTTAGTGCTCAAAAACATACTCAATATTATTAATAGAAGAACTATTATGTTATAATGAATATTTTTTATGAGTACAGAGAAATACTATTTCATTTCAAATTAATAATATACATCATGAAATTATATTTAATATAAATGTGATGAATACTACCAAGAGATAAAAAAGGAATAATTCACACACTAAAGGAAACTCTACTAGCCTAGAATCTCCCATAATGATTACTTATGTAATAATGACATAAAAATAATTAGAAGCCTTAAGAATACAATATAAACTATCAAGGGAAGCTTAGAAACATTTTAATAATACTATTTAATCATGATGATCAAGAATGGTAGAGTATATATAGTGTGTAAAAGGTAATGTGATCAATGGGAACTCACCATTATATGACTGTTACCTGATTATTTCAAAAGAACCATTGAAACAGTAATAATAACCAATGGAATAATAATATATATATTTAAAATAATATTCAAAATTTTATAATAAAATTTTAAATACTTTATTAATGAATAAATATGTATAATATTAAAAAAATTAGAATACATTAATGTGAAATAATATTTTGTTTTCCAATGAAAATTATATTTGAAGAAAAATATTTTATTTTTATTTAAAATAATTATTTCTCATAATTTCAATCTTTTGATAAAATAATCTTTATATTTGTAATCAACAAATCTAAATTACGTTATTTATAAATTTTGATAATTTTATGAAATACTTTATTTTTTAGTTAATCGTAAAAAATATATTTTTGTATTTTCAATAGGTTTTATATCTTTTTAAATATGTGTTAATGATGTAGTAAATAATAAATCCTAATACATGACCAAATATATTTTATTTTATTGACATATTTTATTTAAATGATTATAATGAATTTAAAAACCCTTAAATAAATTTCAAAAGTTTAAAATAGAAATTAAGAATTAAAAAAAATTATTTTGTGGAAAAATTATTTTTCCTCGGAAAACGATGTTTAAAATATTTTTTATTAATTATGAATCTAAAATATTTCAAAAAAAACTTTTTATTTTCATAATACTTGTTCCAAAACCATGGGCATGCCAAATAGTTTTTATTTCCCCAAAAGAAAGATTACTGAGGATTATATTTAGACATTAATAAACAATAATTACATATTTTCTTATAAATTCCCATTTCTCCACCACATTTCAATCACATTACATCCATTAATCATGAACGTAATCTGATTTATAACCTTTAGAGACTTACTAATTAGTTTATAAGGTTGAAATTAACTCTCCAAAAGCTGTAAGAATATATCCTACAAGGTATGTGGTTATCTTCCTCCACCTTTTTATTCAAGTAGTTACTTTGTAGTTATTCATCTAATTAATTTTTGTACCATGAATTTATTCTCATTAAATTAAAATATAAATTTTTTCATATCAATTAAAGACTTCCATTCTCACTCATTATACATGTTCCATAGCCTACTTTCTATACCCATTATTTTTCCAAAATCATTCTTTGATTTTCTAGGAACCCTATTTATACTATGAATACCCTACCCTATTTATATTAATGGGTATTAAAATAAATTTAATTAAACTTCATTGATTGAGGATTTCCATTTATAAAACCAATATTTTATTTACATTGGTTAAAAATCATGGATTTTCCAAATCATTAAGCACTAATGTCATTGATGATTATATAGAAACACTTTCTTTAGCCTCCATGGTTTATTATTGAAAGAATTTATTTTGATTTATGTGACACAAATTAATTAAGAAGTATGAAGTGTGTTACCAGATATTAAACTAATGAATTACATAAATAATTAATCACAAGAGGAGATATTTTTATTATACCTTGGTGAATAACTGGGGTATCATGTTTAACAAATCTATGGTGATGAAGCATCATGATATGCTTATGAATGTAACATTTTTATATTGTATTTTTATTTAAAAGTCATGTATGATATACTTATGATTTTTATCTCATGTTATTCCTAGTGTTTTATCCATGATAATCACTCCTGTTATTTTTCCTTTTTTATCCCTTACCAAGATTTATTCTCACTAGTTTCTATTTATATATTCACAAAGAAAATCCCTTAAATTGGGGTGAACTAGGACAAAATAATAAAGGTTAATTTCAAGAAGATTAAAAATTTTATGTTTTTTTTTCATGTCTGTTTCATGTATTATGTACCTCCTTTCCAAGATAAAAATCCTCAAATGATATTTTTATGTTATTAGTGTATTGTTTTTTGTGGATTACTGTTATAAATCAAATATTAAAAATACTATTATCCATTATTTTTATTAATGTAATGGTTTAGATATTTATGGAGATTTGAACTAGAAAAAATATAAACAACCCAAGGGATAGGTCTACATATAGGAAACTTCTATAAATTTTGGTAGAGTATAGTGTACATGGAATTTTCAATAAAAAACATCCATGTATAGATAAGAAAAGTAGATTTACATATAGAATAGAATTCTAAAGACTAATAAACATGAAATGGATCATTGGGTGTTAAATTCACAAATATCAAATGCACAACAGGGATTCCAAATACTACACACCTTTCTAGATACTCCAGAGGGATGTTTTATGATTAATCACATGTTTTCTTACAATCCATTATGATAGATATATAGACAATTTAAATTTTACGAATATAATCATAGAATCCTAGTATAAGAAAATTTTAGGATTTATATTTCTTTATAATTAAAATTATAATATTTTAATGGGTAAAACCTTTCTCAAAAAAGTTTTCTTATTCTACAAAAATGTAAGGAAATAGAATGAATCATGTAAATAACATATGTGATGGAATCTGCAATGATGTTCTTCTTGATATAATCAATGATGGAGCTGAAAACACCAGGATGATAATGGTCCAATTAACATAGTTCATGAATAAATAACTAAACCATTTGGAGAATCCAAATTCATTATATAATGAAATGTTTTACTTCAATCCTTTATTAATTAACGAAAACATGTTTTTAGTAGAACCACAGAACCACTAATAACAGAATAATGGATCATCTCTATAGAAATGATATTTTTTTCACTATATTGTATTTAGAATGGGAAATTTAAGATGGTATAATATCTCATAGAGGGTTAATATGATCTGTAGAGCAAACTAATCTTGAACACAAATCCAATTTATGAGGGAAATTATAAGGAATGGAAATATATCACCATTTTTTCATTAACTATTTTCCTCATAGCCTTTGAGCCATGATAAAGAAGTAATTAATTAAGTTTAAAAGAGGTGAAATAAATTTTTATAGAATTATAATATGATATTTATAAGGATTTCGTGATATATTTAATTAATTGACATTGATTTTGATATGAATATTGATCCGTTATTTGGGGCTAATCACACATATATAGAAATATCCTGCAATCGGAAACATTGGTTGTTTTTTTGGAAAATATTAATGTTCTGTCATCTTGTTTATAGATTTTGAATATGCACATGCGTCACAAAGAAAAAATGTTAATAAGAGTAAGATGGATCCAAATTTGGGATAAATTTAGACCATGAAATAGATAGAAAGAAACAAAATCTAATCATGTGCCATAATGGGGGGAATAAGAATTCATTCATTAAGGAAGAGGAATGTTGTAGAAATGTGTAAGAGAGGTCTATATAGGTAAAATGATTTCATGGATATATAAATCCTAATCATATAAATGCCAATGAAAATGAGAAGATACTTTAATCCCAACCTTCCATGTAATGATTCAAGTGTGGGGATCATAGAAATGTCACTATTCAATGTCCAAATGAAAAGATAATGGTGGGAAACTACCCAAAACCTTAGAATAGGACAAGGAAGTAAAGTCTAGATTTTAATAACTCAAAGCATTAAATTAAGGATCTCAATTAATTTTTATAAGTTACAATCATTATACAATCAAAGCTATTGAGTACATTTTTTGATTACGGGTATGCTCATTCATTTATTTCATTCATGTTTATAATGAACTTCATGTTAAACCTTAAATTTATAGGCGAATATTTATTATTTAAAATTAATAGAGGAACTATTCAAAAATAAAAAAAATATAGGGATCCCCATAGTAAATATTTTGGGTGAAATATATCTTCAATCCACATCTTTTTTTTCCAATGGTGGAATTTTACATAATACTAAGGATGTATTGTTTTTCAACGTATAATTCCAAGATAAACTTTAGAAGAAAAGATATTTTAGTTATATTGATAGTATAACCTATAATTATCTTCCAAGGATAGATATCAGGAACTATGTTTTATCAATAACCACATATTATTTTCTCATTTATGTAAATCATTGGTGAAGAATGAGATGATAGATAAAGTACAAATACAAAAGACATACCCGTTTTTTAAAAATACATTTTTTTATTTCTAAAAGTGTTTCCTATAGCTCCCCAAGAATAAGAGAAATAATTATCAATTTAACATATACCAAGATTCAATACAATGTCAAAATACCCATACATAATGGCATTTATAGAATGTGAATAACTAAATAAGAAATTTTAGTATATTTTGGTGAAAGATTTTATTTGAATTTTTTTTCCTATTTTGGGTAGAAAAGTTTTACTTTGTGATTAATATAGACTGGTCAATGAGGTAAGGCCTTGATTATAGAAAACATAAAGTTATTATAATGAAGAAAAAATACACTCTTCGAGGTAATGATGATTTTTTTGACCAGTAACATGGGGGTCAATTATTCTATAATATTTTTCTCTAATCACGGTATCATCAATGGATGATGATGAAAGATAACATCCAAAATACTTGTTTCCAAAATAGACATGGGAATTATGAGTTTGTTGTTATACAATTTGGATTGACTATTTCTCTTGATATTTTTATTCTTTGGATGAATTGATTCATTAGGTACGACGTTACTATATTAATGGTGATCTTTATTGATGATATTTTTATATATTCATAAACTTTTGAGGATCATGAGAATGATTCAAGGGTCACAATCAAACTCAGAAGAAAAATAATATTTTCTGGTAAATTTAGGAAATATGAGTTTTTATTACATCATGACATGTTCTTAGGACAAGTTATCACTGGTGGAAAATATCATTAGATCTCAAAAAGGAAATGTCCATTGAAGAGTGGCCTCAACCTAAAAAATAACTATGAATTGTATATTCCTTGGACTAGGAGGATACAATAGTTAATATGTGAATATATTTTCAGAGATTTCTAATCCACTATCAATGTTAACTTGATAGGGGGTTGAGATTATCTAGAAACAAATGTGTGAAGAAATATTTCAAAAACTCAATTAGAGGTTGGTTAGTGTTCCTATTCCATCATTACTATATAATGGGGTTGGATTTTTCATTTATAGTGATGAATCCTTGTATGGAAATGGATGTGTACTCATGAAAAATGAAAAATTTATTGCCTATGAATCACAATAGTTAAATATTGATGAGCATAATTCTCTCACCCATTATTTAGAGTTATCTATAGTTACATTTACATTAAATATATGGAGACACTATATTTTATGGATAGAAAAGTGATATATCCACCAAAAACTAGAGACTTATTTGTGTATGAACACAAATATATTTGAGCATGAGACAAAAAAGATAGTTGGAAATTTATAATGATAAAAATTGTTCCATGTATCATCCTCTTATAAATTGAGAAATGTCCATAGATGCATTTAGTATTAATATCCATGGACTCTATGATAATTAGGACTAGAGGATATATTTTTATCAAGGAAATGATAAAGATGGAAATTTATTTCATAAGGTAAAAAAAAGCATCAATCCAATCCCAAATGATTTCCTAACAATATATATGATAGAATATTATGAAGAAACAAATAAATGATTCTATGTTCAAAAATAATATATAATCTAGGAAGAAAGGGTAGTTTCCCAAGATCAGTATTGATGAAGATGGAGTTCTAGGGTTTGGTTCATGGATAAGTATCCAATATATTATGGAGTTAAAGAATGTGTAGATGGATTAAGATCATTGATCTACATTATCCTTACAATATCATGGCACTAAAATTTATAAGGATCTGCATGATCATTAATTTTATGATAAAATGAAAAAATATTGTTAATTAAACTATGAGATTCTTAGTATGTGAGAAAGTGGAGTCTTATTTATAACAACCAAAAGGATCCTAACAACCACTGCCAATTCATGTATTGAAGTGGTACAACATCCCTATAGAATTTGAAACATTGATTCCAGATACATCCAATCAACAAAATTATATATGTTTATTCATTGATATATTAAAAAATGTATTCCTAATTAACCACTATATGAGATGATTTATTCCTTGATTGCATTGCTTGTATGTACATTCAGGAAATGGAGAGACAACATTGTGCACCACTATTAATATCTTCATATCATGATCCTTGATTTACTTATATGTTCAGGATGATCCTTTAAAAGGATATGAAAAAAAAGTAAACCATAACAAAACCTAACATATTAAAACTAATGGGATGCCTAAGATAACTTTTAAATCATTTAAAGAAATTTTATGGGATAACTCAATTTATTATAAAGGGAGTTTAGACCAAAATAGTTCAGTTGTTTAATTCTCCAATAACAAAATAAATCAATCATGAATTTAAAATGAGCATTATTAATATCTCTATTAGATGATGCGTAATGATCAATCATGTTGGGATGATGCTAGAGAAGGAAACATGTTAGGGGAAGACATTGAGAATGCCACTGTAGAAAAGATACTTGTGATCTAGAAATATATTATGGCTTCAAAGATACTCAAAAAGGGATATAATAAAAAAGGAAGGAAGTAGATAGAGTTTAATTTTTGGGATTATGTATTCCTAAAAATGTCACCATTGAAATGGGTTATATGATTAAAATATATGGGGAAAATAATCTAAATTTCAATAAACAATTTAATATTTTGGATTGTGTTGTAGAATTCTACTATTGAATATCACCAATACTAAGAATTTTTTATGTCCATGACTTATTCAATGTGTCCAATTAATTAATGTATTTTTCAACCCCAATACATGTATAATAAAAAATGGTATGGAATTGGAAGCGTACCTATTATATAAATATTAATTGATCCAAATTACTGATAAAAGTGAAAAACTATTAGGGAAAAATATATCCAAAATTCTATGTTTCTTGTTATTATTTCAAAAGTTTTATTTAGAAACGTGGGATCTTGAATAAGACATTTTAGAGAAATACAGCCAATTGTTTTGAGGGATGACTAAAATTTTGAGGATGAAATTCGTCAAGGGGGGAGAATGTAATAGCCTGAAAATTAAATTTTATTATTAATAGAAGAACTCTTATGTTATAATGACTATTTTATTACGATCACATATAATGAAAATTTCATTTCATAATAAAATGAAACTCTATGAATTAATATTTACTATAATAGTTAATAATAATGTGGTGATATATACAAAAAAGAATTATTCACAAACTAAAGGAATCTCTAAAGGCCTAAAATCTTCTATAATGATCACTCCCACCATAATGATTTTATAAAGAATTTGAGTCATTGGGAATATGATATAGATTATCAAGGTATATATAAAACTATTTTAATAAATGTAGTTAATGATGATATATAAGAATGGGGGAGTATATATAGGGTGTAAAAAAAGGAAAAGTGGCCATTTAGATGTGACCGTTATTTGACCATTACCTGAAGAATGAAATGTGACCATTATTTGACCATTAGAATAGTAATTATAGACAATCGAATAGTAAAATTCTTATTTAATATCAAATTTAAATTATAATAATTACAATTTAAATATTTTATTTCATAGTAATTACATATGATATTATAAAACACTTATTATTCTTTAAAGTGAATAAATAATGAGTTTCCTTTAAAAATTTCAAATTATAAAAAATATATAATTCTCATTTTAATTTATTATTTTTCATAATTAGAAAATAATTTTGATAAAATAAAAATAATATTGTATATCATCACAAATAATTAATATAGATTAATATATTGATAAAATTTTAAAATTATTTATTTTTTTGTAAATATAAAAAATAGTGTATTTTGTTTTAGATATGTTTTTTTACATCAATAACATGTAATAACAAATTACTAATTAATTAAATATATTAAATTATAATAAATAATTATTTTATCAATATATTGTATTTTAATTTATTAAAATTAATTTGAAAACATATAAATAACTTTCCAAAGTCTAAAATAGTTATTATGATTTTTGATGAAAAATTATTTCAAATTAAAAAATAATATAAAATATTGATGTTCTTTTTAGAATAAAATATATCAAACACTACATACTTAATAAGATAAACAAATATCAAAATACATAGTTATGATAATGGTTTATCATTTTCTACAACCTATATTGATGTGTCCTATAATTATAAATTAATATACAATACTCCCAAGTTTTCTACAAATACCAACATCTCCACACCATTTCATTTACTACCAGGCCATTAAGAATTTATTTTCCCTAATATTCCCTATTTAGATACTTTCAAAGGTGTTTTGAATGTTCCAATTAAGTCTCCACAAACATTAATATGTTATCCCACAATGAATGGAATTCTCTTCCTCTTCGTTTTTATTAATGATAATCCTTTGTAGTTATTCATATAATTTCGAAACAATTATGTTCTCATGAAATTTTTATTATTAAATTATTTTCCATGTATTTTTATATTAGTTAAAGACTTCTATTTTTTTCCACGAAGCCCATTCAATAATCTAATTTATATACCTCTTATTCTTTCTGAATCATTCTTTGATTTTCCATGTATCTCAATTTATATTGGGAACACCAAACCCTATTTTTATTCATGGGTTTTCATATATATGTAATTATATTACATTGATTTTCAATTTCTAAATATGAAACACACATTATATTCCCATGGGTTAAAAATGATATAAAAAATAAACTCATTAATCACTTATGTACTCAATGATATTCGGTGGATATCATTATTAACCTCTATATGTTATTAATAAAATTATTTATTATGTTCTATGTTTCACACATGAATTAAGATATGTATTACGTTCAACAATATATCACTCCACTGCATTGGGTAAATAACAAATCACTAGATATGTCTTTTTTCTAATACTATGGTGCATAACCTTGATAATATGTTTTACAAGAACTTGGAGAGGAAACATGGTGATTTTATTATAATGGTTTTATTTTTATAGTATGACCAAGTTTCCCTATTATGTACCATATTCATATAATTATTATATATTTTTATTCCTCATTTAAAACCCAAGATGACAACACATATTCCATTTCCTTAGTTTATCCCTTACCAGGATCATTTCTTAACATTTTCTATTGATATATGTGATTAGGAAATCACTTGTAGTGAGATGAACTATAATTGAATAATAATGAAATATTTCAACAGTACTAAAAAATATTTTTATCTAAAAAATCATGTGTTAAAAAGGTGTTTCACTATAATATAAAAAATTTAATTTAATAAACACGGTTTAATTATACTATAAATTCCTTATGAAATATAACATAAATATGAACTAATATAAACTTCATTTCATGACACGATTTCCAATAAAAGAGATGATGTAGGTAACTATACTATAATAATGTTAGGTAATATAACATGATGTATGAAAACAATATTCCTTCATAGATGTTAAAATTATTCAATGATTTATAAAATTTCAAGGAAAGAATCTCTCTAAATGAATGATTGTAATAAATAAAATTGAACAAGACCTAATTTTAATTTCATGCAATGTATAATTATAACAGAATTAAACACACTCAGTGAAATTTAGATAAGAAACCAATAATGAATATTCAATAAAAATAAGTTATTTATGGGGAAAATAATTTAACATGGGTTGTGTTATATATAATAACATACATGGATTTTAGTAAAAAAATTACAAATATTCTTTTAAAAGATATTTGAATTTAGTAATTATAAATTAAAATTAAATGTAACACCCCAGGTAAATAAATAATATGACATCTTTATATTTATCCATATTTGTGAATAAAATATTAATATTACTTTAAAGGGGCTGATATGCTTGATGGCGTACCCAATACGCAACAACGAGTTTCTTTGAAATCTTACGTTGCACTCTAATAATAAAATAATATTATTTTAAATGGTAGTTAACATGTAGCCGCTGTATTGGCGGGAATGGATATAAATAACTAAAATAGGATTATATATGTTTTTAAATGTTTTCACATTTATCCAATAAAAGATAAAGCCTTAAAATACGGAAAGAATTCAATTTTAGGCGTATATGCCCTAGTTTTCACTAAAGGTTCACTTATCGCCTTTTGATGGCGAACTGTCATTAAATATAGTTTTTATCACTCATATACATTATTATGGACCAAATTAAACTCTTCTTTAGAATCGGGACATTAAATTTTACTTTGTGTAAATTTTTGGTATTTTTCTGATAAAGTTCATTTTTTAATGAATAGTGCAAAATGTTGTATTTTAATTCAAAACCTCTTTTTAATATAATTTATTTATATGATTTGATTATCTTTTTAATTGGTTTTAAAGTCTAATTAGAAAATATTTTTACCATTAAATCCAATAGTGGTCGTTGGAATTAATTTGACTTTGAAATCGGACTTAAACTAGTGTCAATCTTTTGATACTTATTGTTTCATAAAAACACGCTATTTACTCAGACAGCGGGAATTAATTATTAAATTAATTAATGTGACTTATATGTTTTGAATTTTTTAAAATAGACTTCATTTTTGAATTCGTAATATCAAATATAGCCTAGGGTGAATTTTTGGTAATTTTCTGAAAAACTTCAATTTTTGATGAATAGTGAAACCACTAAGTGGTCCTTATAAAGACTGATTTTCCGTTTAAATGAAATTTTTCCATCATTGTGTTTTGAATTTCAAAAATTCGACATACATGGTCGTCATTAAGAAGTAAGATTTGGTTCAATGAGATTATAATAATTTTTTGGTGAATAGTAACTTATTAAGTTCTTAATCGTGATTAGTGGTAATTAGTGTAGTTTAAGGTAAAAATAATGCTTTGATAAAATAAGATGAGATTGAAACATTTCCTACCCTTATTGGTTGTGTCATGGAAGACCAAGACAAGCCATGGGTCAACTTGGGGACCCCATGGAGACACTTTGGTTGGGAAATGACATAAATAACTTTTTATTTAATGTAAAATTAAAAATGACACAAACATAATATGTTTTACGAAAACAATTTTTACATGGGGTTATAAAGATCAGATTTTTGATTATAAATAAGCATTGGAAATCCAAAAATATTTCCTACATCATAGTATTTTTTTATAATTTTTAGACATTAAATAAAGTAAATTATTTATGACATAATAATGATGCAGCGATGACATCATTATTTGACGATTTAAATAAAATGGAAAGATAATGTAAAATCTATGAACTACACATATCCAAAACCAATTGGATGAGTGTATTTCGAACCCTTATCACCTTATCCACGAATTATATCAATGTGGGACCTTTTAAAACCTAAACACATTTTTAAATAAAGTAATATTTCTTTACTTTCCAATAGTGTCCCTCCTCTCCTCTTATAAAAGGCCCCCACCTCTACCTCATTTCACACACTCCTCAAGCCTTTGGCTCGGCCAACCCCTGCCCAATTACTCTCTCCACATCCCTCTCCTCATCCTAGAGGATTCGCTTTTGGCAGAATCCTTTCAAAAGAATCCTTTAGGCTCAAATCAAAAGGAGTTACACTTTTAAATGACGTTAAAGAACGATCGAGTCAAGTCGGACCCAAGGTAAGGGACTTCGTCTCAATCTCCTTTCATTGAGGCATATTTCGTTTTATACACAACTTTCTTTTATATGGTGTATAAACCCCTTTGACTTTTACTTTTATACAAAAGGAATATTTTTCTACAAAGCGTTTTACAAAATGACAAAAAGGAAGGTTTCTTTTAACGTACGCGGCGAAAACGACCTTTTCCACCACCGTGAGTATTATTTTGTCTTTGGCTTTCTCAACAAGCCGTAATGTTTTTAGAATAAAATAAATACCATATACTCTATTATGTATTTTGGTATTGAAAATGGTTTTGAAAAAGGATTCTATTATGTCAATATATTTATGATATATTGTGATTGAAATGTGGAAATGTTATCATTCCTTTATATTGGTTTTATGTTTTATGATTTTATACTAGTACTTGAACATTTTAACGGGTGGTTACATTATAAACCATATGACGGGTGGTGCCGTGAATACCAGGACGGGTGGTTACGTTATAACCTCCAATGCATTGGGTATGGAAGTCGGCCGTAGGGCTATTCCATTAAGTATGTATGGAAATTGGCCGTATGGCTATTCCATTAAGTGATATGTGTGGAAGTCGACCGTATGGTTATTCCACTTAAGTATGTTTATGTCACAAGTTACCTTTATATATGTTATGTGTTTTTTATGGGTTTTATGGTAATCCTTTGGTTACAAAAAGGTACGTAATGATACTTTATTCAGTGAAGAGTTTTTACTACTTCATGAAGGTAAAGGTATTACTTTGATAGAGTATATATGGTTTACTTGATGTTTGAAAAACTAACAATTTTCATTCTTTCTGTATCCCTTACTGAGCTTTTTATGCTCACCCCAAGTTTTTTTTGAAATGTTTTCACAGGACTTAATGTGGAATAAGGTCAAGGATGGGATCAAGGGAATGTCATCCTATATAAAACATGGAACTAGACACGTTTCTTTTTAAGATTTTTTTTTATTATGGAAACTTAGTAGAAGTGACTACTTTGTAATCTTTTGAGATGTAATAGTTCTGTTCTAATTCTCTAAAACTCTAAACCTGAAAAGATCCTCAATGTGAATTATTCATTTAATTCAATATTAAGTAAGGTTTAAGGCCAGGGCCTTATAGTTGGTATCAGAGGTCGGTTTAGATAACTTTAGAGGTTAGGGTATTCTTTAAGCATAAGTGACATTACCATAATGGTTAGGATTTCATACAGAGTCCTAGTTTTATATAAAGTGAATGAGTAAGAATATCTTAGTGTTTATCTTCCTCATTAGTACATGATGGTTTTGTTGTTATACTCACACTGACCCTTTTTGGTTTTAGTAAATGGCTGGATCTAGTAGCCACCAAGGTAACGGTGGATGTGAAGGAAACTGTGACAGTTTTCTGAGCGAGCAACTGAATGATATGGGATCTGTAATGAGAACTCTTGTGTTTATCCTCAACCAACTATCTGGAGTTATGATTGACCACCTAAACCTTGGTGATTTCTATAAGGCATCATGTATGCGAGAAACAAATCCCTACAGAACTACAGGTAATAATCATAAAGGTAAGTGTGTTCAAAAACCTATGTGTCAAAGATGTGGAAAGAAACACCTAAGAAAATGATTCAAAGGGACAGAAATATGCTATAGATGTTGAAATGAAGGTCATAAAGCAAGAACCTGCCATGGAAAAAGGAAGCATCCAGTTGACTCGAGGAAAGGGAAAGAAGTTCTTTCTGAGGGATCAATTGAATGTTTTAAATGTGGTGTGCATGGTCATTATGCAAACACATGTCCTATGAAGAAGATTCGTGAATGGGGTCACCAAGATCGTACAAATGTTCGTTTACCACTACCTAATTCCATTCCGATTGAGGATGAAGAAACTGAAAATGACCAATCAAAGTTATGTATTATTTCATGACTATTGTTTTCCTATTTTGGAATCTTAGGATATGATTCATGATTTTGTTTGTAGGAAAGAGGTATTTCGGAATAAGTTGGAAAGGAATGGTTAATGGATCATGAATAATGTTGAATGATTAGGATGTCAACATATAAGGGATTCAAGAGTTATGGTGAAATTCTTAAGAGTATCAAGTCTCTTTTGATGATGGTTTTACATCAGAAGACTTTTTATATTATGTGTAACCCTGATGTTTAATATATGAAATTTTATTCAAGGAATAGTTATCTCTTCTTTTGTGGACATAGTTATAAATAACCATTTGGGTTTATATGATCCTTACTTTTGAGGTAATTATGGGTTATTATATGTTATGATGGAAAATGAAAGGCATGAGATAAACTTGAGGTTAAAATATGTTATGATCATCTTTGAAGATTTTATCTCATTTTGGGGAATGTTTTAAGAATTATATAGTTTTGGAAAAAGGACAACACGCAGACCGTGTGACAACCCGTCGCGTCAGAAAAATCTGCGGGAATCGAACCCACAACCAAAGTGCGACTGGTATTTATCGCTTACCACTGGACTATGTGAAGTCCCTGGCTAGTTTGAGTGATTCTTTTTAGTTATATGATTTTATGAATTAAGAGTAAGTTGATTTTGGGGTATTTATGAAAATGATTAACTTATCATGGAGGATATGTGATTAGGATAATTACTTTTCAATGAGAGACTTTAAGAGCAACTGATTTTGTTTGGAGATAAATGTTACGATTTAACTTGGAAGACTATGTGACTAAATCCTTCAAATGTTTGGGTTTCAATCTTAGATTGGTTTACTTTGACGAATTTTTATGGAAATTTTTTTTATCGGATGGTCCTCGTTGAACTTTGGATTTTGTTGGACAAATTTTGGAGATTAAGAATAGATTTTCATTCTAATGGGTTATCCTTTTCTGGGTTATCTGATCTTGTACTACTCTTTTGGGTTTTGGTTTGGGTTAAATTCTAAAGACATGGGAAGTATATAGTTCTCTTTTTTTGGGTCAGGTAATTCTCTAGAAGTTGATTATTGTACTCTTAATTTGAACAAGTCTCCCTAAATACTCATCTTTTGGAAAAAAATATGAGTTTGATTAAAGAATCCAGTAAAGTTTGAAGGTCAAAATGATAAGTGATTATGTTTCCTTATGAATAAATTCCTCAATAAAAAGTATCATAACATGAAAATGTTGTCTATTAACTTTTCCTACTGGGGAATCGAATACCATTTAACCCATCACAAAGTTTGTGATTTTCTCATGGTTAACTTTCTCCTAAACATGTTTTCTATCACTCTCCATAAAAACATGACCCTTTTCTTTTTCTTCCATGTCCATGTTTTCCTACACGGAATCCTATTATGGTATAACTCGGGTGACCTTTTTACTTATCTTTCTTTATTTTAAAGTGATTGTTTTACCGACTCTTGTTCCGATGTGGGACTTTCAAGGATGTTTCCAAGCCCAATTTTAAAATTGCGAGGACGCAATTCCCAAAAGGGGGGAAGGATGTAACACCCCAGGTAAATAAAGAATATGAAATCTTTATATTTATCCATATTTTTGAATCAAATATTAATATTACTTTAAAGGGGATTCTATTCTCGATGGCGTACCCAGTACGCAACAACGAGTTTCTTTGAAATCTTACGTTGCACTCTAATAATGAAATAATATTATTTTAAATGGTAGTTAACATGAAGCCATTGTATTGGAGGGAATGGATATAAATAACTAAAATAGTATTATATATGTTTTTAAATGTTTTTATATTTATCCAATAAAAGATAAAGGCTTAAAATACGGAAAGAATTCAATTTTAGGCGTATATGCCCTAGTTTTCACTAAAGGTTCACTTATCGCCTTTTGATGGCGAACTGTTCCTAAATATAGTTTTTATCACTCTTATACATTCTTATAGACCAAATAAAACTCTTCTTTAGAATCAGGACATTAAATTTTACTTTGTGTAAATTTTTGGTATTTTTCTGATAAAGTTCATTTTTTAATGAATAGTGTAAAATGTTGTATTTTAATTCAAAACCTCTTTTTAATCTAATTTATTTATATTATTATATTATCTTTTGAATTTGGTTTAAAGTGAAATTTGAAAATATTTTTACCATTAAATCCAATAGTGGTCGTTGGAATTATTTTCACATTCAAATCGGACTTAAACTAGTGCCAATCTTTTGATACTTATTGTTTCATAAAAACACGCTATTTTCTCTGACAGCGGGAATTAATTTTTAAATTAATTAATGTGTCTTATATGTTTTGAATTTTGTAAAATAGACTTCATTTTTGAATTCGTAATATCAAATATAGCTTAGGGTGAATTTTTGATAATTTTCTGAAAAACTTCAATTTTTGATGAATAGTGAAACCACTAAGTGGTGCTTATAAAGACTGATTTTCCGTTTAAATGAAATTTTTCCATCATTGTGTTTTGAATTTCAAAAATCCGACATACATGGTTGTCATTAAGAAGTAAAATGTGGTTCAATGAGATTATAATAATTTTTTGGTGAATAGTAACTTATTAAGTTCTTAATCGCGATTAGTGGTAATTAGTGTAGTTTAAGGTAAAAATAATGCTTTAATAAAATAAGATGAGCTTGAAACATGTCCTACCCTTAATGGTTGTTTCATGGCCGACCAAGACAAGCCATGGGTCAACTTGGGGACCCCATGGAGACACTTTGGTTGGGAAATGACATAAATAACTTTTTATTTAATGTAAAAGTAAAAATGACACAAACATAATATGTTTTACGAAAACAATTTTTACATGGGGTTATAAAGATCAGATTTTTGATTATAAATATTCATTGGAAAGCTAAACATATTTCCTACATCATAGAATTTTGTTTATAATTTTTAGACATTAAATAAATTAAATTATTTATGACATAATAATGATGCAGCGATGACATCATTATTTGACGATTTAAATAAAATGGAAAGATAATGTAAAATCTATGAACTAAACATGTCCAAAACCAATTGGATGAGTGTATGTATAACCCTTATCACCTTATCCACGAATTATATCAATTTGGGACCTTTTAAAAAAGAAACACATTTTCAAATAAAGTAATATTTCTTTACTTTCCAAAAGTTCCCCTCCTCTCCTCTTATAAAAGCCCCCCACCTCTACCTCATTTCACACAATCCTCAAGCCTTTGGCTCGGCCAACCCCTACCCAATTACTCTCTCCACATCCCTCTCCTCATCCTAGAGGATTCCCTTTGGGCAGAATCCTTTCAATGTAATCCTTTAGGCTCAAATCAAAAGGAGTTAGACTTTTAAAGGACGTTAAAGAACGATCGAGTCAAGTCGGACCCGAGGTAAGAGACTTCATCTCAATCTCCTTTCATTGAGGCATATTTCGTTTTATACACAACTTTCTTTTATACGGTGTATAAACCACTTTGAATTTTACTTTTATACAAAGGAATCTTTTTCTATGAAGCGTTTTACAAAACGACAAAAAGGAATGTTTCTTTTAACGTACGCGGCGAAAACGACCTTTTCCGCCACCGTGAGTATTATTTGGTCTTTGGATTTCTCAACAAGCTGTAATGTTTTTAGAATAAAAGAAATACAATATACTCTTTTATGTATTTTGGTATTGAAAATGGTTTTGAAAATGGATTCTATTATGTCAATATATTTATGATATATTGTGATTGAAATGTAGAAATGTTATCATTCCTTTATATTGGTTTTATGTTTTATGATTTTATACTAGTACTTGGACATTTTAATGGGTGGTTACATTATAAACCATATGACAGGTGGTGCCGTGAATACTAGGATGGGTGGTTACGTTATAACCTCCAATGCATTGGGTATGGAAGTTGGCAGTATGGCTATTTCATTAAGTATGTATGGAAATTGGCCGTATGGCTATTCCATTAAGTGATATGTGTGGAAGTCGACCGTATGGTTATTCCACATAAGTATGTTTATGTCCCAAGATACCTTTATATATGTTATGTGTTTTTTATTTGTTTTATGGTAATCCTTTGTCTAGAAAAAGGTAAGTAATGATACTTTATTCAGTGAAGAGTTTTTACTACTTCATGAAGGTGAAGGTATTACTTTGATAGAGTATATATGGTTTACTTGAAGTTTGAAAAACTAACAGTTTTCATTCTTTCTGTATCCCTTACTGAGCTTTTTATGCTCACCCCAAGTTTTTTTTTGAAATGTTTTCACAGGACTTAATGTGGAATACGGTCAAGGATGGGATCAAGGGAATGTCATCCTATATAAAACATGGAACTAGACAAGTTTCTTTTTAAGAGTTTTTTTTATTATGGAAACTTAGTAGAAGTGACTACTTTTTAATCTTTTGAGATGTAATAGTTATGTTCTAATTCTCTAAAACTCTAAACCTGAAGAGATCCTCAAAGTGAATTATTCAGTTAATTCAATATTAAGTAAGGTTTAAGGCCAGGGCCTTATATTAAACATGTATGAAAAGTGGGTTACCAAAAACCGATTTTCATATGGTTATCAATCTTATATTTTGAATATACAAAGTAAAAATAAAAAACATTAAACAGGATCATGTAAATTTAAACTAAACTATATTAACATAATAAATCAAAATATCTTTGTAAATTATTATATTAACAGTACAAAAAATATAATTTCTAAGATCCATTTTTAATTTAGAAAAAAGTGGAAATCATATTCCAAGTGAGGATTGATAATCACCTAGCGGTTTGAGACCACTAACCTAAATCATTTATTATAATTATTATGTAATTTCAATTATCACTAACCAACACAAATATTTATTAAATAAAATTACATAATGGATGGAATAGAATAAATCAAATACCATAATCAAAGAGTCTTAAACCTTAAGAAAACCTATTAATATAACCCATAAAGTATATTCATTATCATATTAATCAATATATCAAATTAATTACACAAAAAAATTATTCAATTACATCATAAAATCATAAAAAACATAAATTATTCATATCACATCTTCCTTTAATAAAAACCATCACCAATAGAAATAAATCAACATGTTTATTCATTCATTATCAATGATATGATAATTCCCTATATTATGAGATGATTTAACCAAGAATTATTGTCAAATTATCAAAATTTCCATCAAACACAAAATAAATTTCATGATAACGAAGAGATGTTTCATAATATAAATATATGATTCCAAATACATTGATATTGAATGTCAATCTTCCTTGAAAAAATATAGTGTAAAGAGGAGTATTGGAATGAGGAGATGAGGTGGAAAAGGGATTTATCATTTATTATAAATAGATTTAAATAACCCCTTTTTGGATTAAAATTAGTGCTTTAAATGACCAATGTTTCATTATTTATAAAAAATTTTAAACCAATTCAATTTTTTAACCAGTACAAAGCCATTAGGTACCCGATTCGACAACTTGGACACACCCTTTCTGCCTCACCCCTTTGGTTACTTGATACCATAAACCCAACTTACTGGTTGGACATGTTGTTTTAAAATATTTACTTATCCTTCTCTCAACCTCGACTGAATTTCGAGACAAATATAAAAAACATCAAATCATATATAAAAACTGATAATGTTTTCTATCAACTCTAAAATTGATAACTAAATAAAAAAACAAGACACTTATGTTACTATATATATAAAAATTAAATCAAGAGAGATTTATATTCATTTAATTTGTTAAAAAAAATCAAAAAATATATATCTAAAAAAACCACTACGTAACTGGTCACTATATAAAATTATTTATATAATAAATAAAGTAAGATAATAGAGGCTTGTGCTGAGATAGTGTACATTGAGTGAGAAATAAATTTCAATTTATAATATATCTCTAATTTAAAACATAAAATTTTGAAATATAATTATGAATAATAGATGAGGATCATAGTTAAATAATCATGAACCAACCATGCATACCCCACCTCCCCTAAAATTAAAAGATCCACATTTATTTAACAATGTATTACAACCATTCATTTGAACCAAATAACTATGAATCTACCTTTTTTACATCATTAAACCTAAATTTTTATTAATGAGACACAAAACATTTCATAACCCATCAAAAACCCATAATATATAGATAATACATAAGAAATAACTTTTTATTATTTCCACACCCTCCCCACTAGGTTAAACTATAACATCCTCATTTTTAAGGCTTCCCTTCACCTAGTGAATTCATTCTCCAGTATGTTGGAAGAAAGGGAATTCAAATTAATCATGAATGAAATATTGTTGATTCATAAACATATGCCCGGAAAATACATGACCCAAAAAAATTGAATACCTAAATCATGACAATTCAATTTAAAAAAGAGTCACAAGAAAAATTATATTTAAGAAAATTTAATTTCAAATTCATAAATTCAAATCATAGAATGAGAGTCATTATATCCGGAATTAATTTAGAAAATTGTGTATATAATTAAACTAGTGGGTTCACTATATTATTTCAACATATTCATGTATAAATATACAACACATTATAAATGATATTCAAATTTTATTGAGTATTTTCTCCTCAATATGTGAATAATTTATTTATCTCAATATATTTTCTAAAATATTTTTAAATTAACAAATATGTCTTAGTATGGTCAATTTGGGTGGTTAAAATCACTATAAACATTTTATTTTTAATATCATTTTTATAATGGTCACACAACATTTCTTGAATGTTAAAAATTTCAAAAATATAATACTTTTCCAATAAATAAATTTTTTTATCAATCCATGGATGATGTTAATAGAAAATGAAACACATCTTCCATAAAGGCATTGACTCGACCATAATATTGGCGGTTGCATTATTTTTAAATTAAAGAGAGGGAGGGAGTTTGATAAATAATATTAAATTGATATAATAACATGTAATTGTAAATATTATGATAATTGAATTATATCACTAAGGATGAATGAAATTCTAGGGTGGTATAATAAGGAATAAAAAATAAATGACATGGTTAAAATAATTTCACATTCCTTGAATATCCTCATTTAGACCACTCTTTAAGGTTTCTTAGTTTGTTATTTTAGGGAGTCGAAAAACTATAGTATGTGAGAAATATGTTTGGGGTTTACATTTTTTGTAAAGCTATAATCCTTATAGTGTGAGGAGAAGTTTGTTTGGGAAGATGTAATTTGATAAGTGAGAGGGGTGACTTTATAGTAAATAATAATTTCATAATATTAAAAGGGATTTCTTATTATGGAATGTTTATAAAAAATTAATAATTAGTGATTATAAGATAATTTATGTTTATTAAATCCCTTATATATATCCAATTTGAGAAGATATGTTTTGATATTTTTATACTTTACCTCGTGATTTAGCATTTCAACATCATATTAACCTTTAACGTGGTGAATAATTTTTACATTTGAAACCTATAATTTTCCAAAAAAATTAATTATTCCTAATTAATAATATTTATATTGTTTATTATAAATTTAAAATCCATTTTACTTAATTAAATTTCTTAATGCGATTAAAATTAAATTTATTTTAAGTACACATAATGTAATAGAACAATTTTTATAAAAAAATATTTTTAATCATAGAAATAGTTATTTATCATAAAGACTATGCATAAAATAAATAACCACGATTCTTATTGGTTTCTGATTAATAAAAATATGGTTATTTCATTAAAACCAATCAAAAACCTAATTTATCCGTATGAATTTTTAATTAATGGAAAATAAATTTTTTTTTTCATTAGAATAAAAAATTACATTGGTTCCAAAATGACAAATATTGGTCTTTAAATTCAATATATTATTATAAATTAATTTTTTTTACTCCCTAGATACATATTTAGAAAATAATTTTTTTTGATAAATTTTTATGTAATGCTTATATCATAATTTTATCATAAAAGTTGTGATATTTGAGAAACACAGTTTTTAACTATTCATCCAAATACAAACCATTTTTGGAAAATGTAAAAAATTAATACAAAGATAATTTATTTATTCCAAATCCAAAATTAAATTCAATTTTATTGATTTAAAATTAAAAATTTTAGTAGTTTATAATTTTAAATGAAAACATAATATTTATTATTTTAAAAATGACCTTTAAAATAAACGTGTTCTTAATATTAATTCATTTTAATCAATTTTTATGTTAGTGTTAATATATATTTTATAAATTGAAATTTTTTATTTTATTCATTCATAAAAGCGATGAATTTTATATGTTGAATTAGATATTATAGTTAAAAAAATAATGCTTCAAATTTACGCTTTTGAAATTAAATGATTTTATTGCTAATTATTTATTTATTAAAAAATTAATGTAATATTATAAATATAATTTATTTAATGTAACCCTTTAATATTAAATTAAATTCATGTATAAAATTTGTTTTTTATAAGAACTATTAATGTTTAGAAATTAATATAAAATTTTAATATTAATAATTTCTTTCTTATAACTTCAAAAATTTTACTTACAACACCCCTTAAGACATGAAAATAATATTTTAGGATACGATATCAAATGGTGGTAGCTTTAAGTGGGGATTTTGTTAGAATTTATCTTTTGGTGATTTCTATGATATTGAACATATTCCATAGATTACTTATCTTAAGTTTCACTTGTTTTTGTTCAGATTGGACACAGTATAGGGAAAACCCTAGTGATTCTAACATCTTTGTAATCTCATATAAATGAGAATAATAAATAATACTTCTACCAATTGATTATATTTATTCTAATTTATGTATTTATTTCATACTACATCTTCTCTTATTTATACTTTCTAATTAAATTAATATATTTTAACACTCACATTTAGTACTTATTTTATCTCAATAAAATTTATAATTTACTTTTGAGTATATTATTTTATGTGAAACAAAATATTAAACATATTATTCATTTAAAATAATATAAATATTTAAATCATAGTATCCCCCATTAGTAAAATATCTCTATTTTTGAGTTCGTAAATATTTATTGCATTCTAATGTTAGATGTAATAGGATTTCATATTTATAATGAGGTAATCATGTCATACCTCCTATCTATAGGGCTAGATGAACTCAATTTTAACTAATATGTATTTACTGTTACAAATAAAACGTTTACATCCTTACTTGGAAGGGGAAATCCCTTTCCATGTCTGGTAGAATATGTCTTGTCAAATCAACCATTGTCTTAAAGTTGGTTTACTCCCTCATGAATTATAAATTTCCACAGGTACTTTCAAGAAAATTAATATCTATATAAAAAATTTCATTTGGAAGTGAATTATCTTTTAAAGGAAACTCATCACCATCCCGTGGAAGACCTGCTCTAAACCTCTTGATAACGGAGGCATTGGCATCAAAAACATAAAATTGTTTAACGATTCCTTGCAAGAGAGATTCACTTGTCGTCTCATTAATGAAAACTCTAAAGCCTCTAAATTTTTAAAACATAGATTCCTAAATAATCATTTAAAAAGAAAATTTTCATTTCATTAACTCCTCGATCTGGACCTCTATTAGAAACTCGTATCAGAAGATTATGGCTAACTCTAGATGGATGGTCAGTGCTGACTCCAACATTAATTTCTGGTGTGACAACTAGATGCATAATCCATTGATATCCTTCTTGCGTCCTAATATCACTCCTGAAGATACCAGACATACTATTTAAGATGGCATGCAGCTTCATAGGCACGATCTCCCTAACAATATTTCTCATATCATTGATAATTACACTTTCTCTAATTCTAGGTACTTCCTTGTGTAACATCCCAAGTAAGTAATTAATAATAGATATTTTTATCTATGTGTATTAATGAATTAGATAGTGTTTTAGAGGCTTAAAATGAAAATAAATACAATCTTATGGATGAAAGACACTAATATTCTTAAAAGAGTAGTTTACTGCCTTTTGATGGCAAACCCTTTTTAAATAAAACTTTGGACAATTTTATAATCTATATTTGTCAAAATAAAAATATTAATTATGACTGGGACATTGAAATTTACATTTGATAATTTTTTATAATTTTTCTGACAATGTTCATTTTTTTATGAATAGTGAAAAATACTGCATTTTACATCAAAACTGCTTTTTCATTTAATTTAATTATATAGTAATATTATCCTTTTAATTGGTCTTATTGTGTAATCTTAATATATTTTTACCATTTAATCCAATGGTGGTCATTAGGATTAATTTATCTTTGTAATTGGTCATAAACTAATGCCAAACTTTTCATAGATATTGTTTAAAAAAACCCGCTATTTGTTTTGACAACACGAATTATTTTTAAATCAATTATTGAAATTTATGTGTTTGGAAATTCGTAAAATGGATTAAATATTTGGAATGAGAAGGTCCAAATTATGTAATTAAGACTGTTTTATTTTTGGACATTATGAATAGTAACGATGGTAATTATCTTTAATTATCTTGATTAATGAGTAATCAGGTAGTTAAAGACAATAAAATGATATCATAATAATTCAAAAAGTCCACAAAATGTGTCCTAAGTCTACTGGTTGTCTAATGGCCGACCATTGGATGCCTTGTGCCAAATTTGGGGGCCTCATGGAATCACTTTTGTGAGAAAGTGACTTTTTATCTTTTTATTTTTAAAGAATGTTAAATGTGACAAAGAATGTATCACCTAAGTAAAATATTTTTAATTTTGTTTACATAAATGATATTTTGGACTATAAATATTCATTAGAAAGATAAATATATTTCCGACATCATGATATTTTTTTTATAATTTTTAGACATTAAATTTATTAAATTATTTATGACATCATGATGATGCAGTGTTTACCTCGTTAATAAAGGATTTAAATGAAATGGAAAGATAATGTAAAATCTAAGACCTACACATGTACAAAACCTATTGGTTGGGTGGATTTCAAACCCGTATCACCTTATCCTTGAAAAACATCAATGTGGGACCATTAAAATCCGAAACTCATTCTAAAATAAAGTAACATTTCCTTACTTTCCAAGAGTGCCCCTCCTCTCCTCTTATAAAAGGCCCCCACCTCTAACACCTTACCCACACTCCCAAAGCCTTTGGCTCGGCCAACCCCTACCCATTTTGGCTCTCCACATCCCTTTATTACTCCTTGAAGCCTCATTTTGGGCAGATGTCTTCCCAAGGAAGCCTTTGAGCTCAAACCAAAGGGAGTTACCCGATTTTAAGGTAATGTCTTCACTTGAGTCCTTTTGTTTCATTTTTCTTCTCAAACCCCATAAACTCTTTTTATTCATTTATTTTGTAACAACTACAGTATCTTCAATATACTAGGATGTTGTTATAAGAATTATTCGAGCTACACTTACACACACCTACATCTAATGGTTAAAGAACATACTGTTTCTGTGGATGGTAAATTTATGCCTCCAGAAACGATGATTGTTCAACATTCTTTTAACACCTTGAAATATGTCCATTAAGATGTAACTATATTTATATATGATATATAATATGTTTATGTTTTCCTTAAGCTTCTGTATTATTCATTATGGGCATACCTTTATGGTTTCCATTATGGGTAAACGCGATATCTTCATTTAAGGAAGTGCGGACTACCGCCCCCTCAAAGTGATTTGATTCGTTAGATACCATATGTGGGATGTATAAAGGATGGAACTATGATATTATATATGATATTATACTGGAATTATAATATACCTTTATATCGTTATGATTCCATTATATAAAATACGAAATAGAAGTGAAAGTAGCGTTCATGCGTACGTATGGCTTACCGTCTCCATGAACGGTGCATTTCATTTCTTACCTCTAAATGATTGTGTAATATTATAAATGCATGTATATACTGGATATATATGATATATACATCATTATTATAATTCTGGATATAATGGATACATGAACAACTTGTAATTATAATGGGTTTGTTTTTTACTCAAGTATCAATGATCGTTAAAACGACTGTTATTAACTTAAATAATTACATAGTGTTCATGACATGGAAATAAGTGATATAAAAGGAATAATGAACTTTAAAAAGATTCTCAAACAAGTATAAATTAACTCAAGTTTATTATTCAGGAGATTAAAGAATGATCGAGTCAAGTCGGACCCGAGGTATGGGACTTCGTCTCAATCTCCTTTCATTGAGGCATATTTTGTTTTATACACAACCTTCTTTTATACTGTGTGTAAACCCCTTTGACTTTTACCTTTATTCAAAAGGAATCTTTTTTATATGAAGAATTTACTAAATGACAAAATAGAATGTTTTTGTCATACGTATGTGGCGACAACGACTTCTCCGCCGCCATGACCATTATTTGAGTTTCAGCTTCCTCTACAAGCCCTACCTTTTTTTAAACGAAAAATAACTACCATGTTTTAATTTTATTTTATTTTGGTATTGAAAATGGTCTTCATAATGTTTTTATATCAATGAGTTGTATTGATATCTTGTGATTGAACGGTGGAAATGTTATGTTTCTTTTATGCATGTTTTATGTGATACGATTATGTTGAGGTTCTTGGGCATTATTATGAAGACGGGTGGTTCCGTGATAAACTAAGGGTGGGTGAGCCCGATATAGCTCTCCAATGCATTGGTTAACATGAAGGAGTGAAACATTAAGGTTTATCCGAAGAGATTTAGGGAATATACTGTGATGGGTACTCCAAACGTAACCAAGAGGGTTACTCCCAACGTAATAATGTTATGAATGCCTCAAGTTACCTTTATGTCTTATGATTTCTATGGTTTATTCATGATTTGACGAGGTATATTAAAGTTCTTCTGTTTTATGGGTAAAGTTTGATTTCATTCTTAGGTATATATGTACCGATGTTTCCTTTCCATATTTTTATATCCCTTAATTAGATTTTTATGCTCATCCCAAGTTTTTTTGAAATGTTTTTCACCGGTCAAGGGAAAGGTACATGATATGATGATAGTGTCAAGGAAGTGTCAAGAAAGAATCCATGTTTTATTTTAAATATGTTTCCATTGATGGGAAAGAAGAATACTATGTTTATGTAACCACTTTGTTTATATGTGGAATGTAATGCAAGTTTTATGATCTAATTCTCTAAAACTCTAACCCCAAAAAGATCCCCAATGTGTAATCTTGTAATAACTCAAGATTAAGTAAGGTTGAAGGCTGGGGCCTTATAGTTGGTATCAGAGGTCAGTTTAGATAACTTTAGGAGTTATAATTCTATTAAATTATTATCTAAAAATATTTTTTTATGGTAAAATTGAAGTGATATAGTATTTGAAGATTACCATGTTGCTTCATCTAAGACATGTTTGTTCAGAATGGTTTTCCACAGAGGAAATAGGGAAGCAGTGCTATGAAGGCATGCAGAAGGAAATAACCTTCTGAATCAGCATCCTGAGATGGTCGGAATTGGAACTGAACAGTTTGTTGCAGTAATAGCGCAGTTGACTGAAGCGATAAATGGTGTTGGTATCTATGCACAAGATCAGCCAGATCAACTACAGAGGAACATGTCAGTGGTGGAACATTTGATGAGGCAACATCCCCCATCATTCAGAGGATCATATGACCCTGTGCTAGCTGAAGGGTGGATTAAAGCACTGGAGAAGATTTTTAGTGTCATGGGGTGTTCAGACAATCAAAAGGTTAGTCTTGCTATTTACCGTTTGGAGGGTGAAGCAGATCAGTGGTGGTCGATGGTTAGAAATATCAGGGACGCTGGTGAGATTGATGCTCTCGACTGGGATGAATTCAAAGGTATGTTTCTTGAAAAGTATTTTCCTAAGGCTGTTCGACGTAGGATGGAAAACAATTCTTGGAATTGAGGCAAGAGGAAGACTCAGTGGCTACCTATGAATAAAACTTCACTCGATTGGCAAGGTATGCTCCAAATTTTATCCGAGACCTTGATAGTAAAATCAATCGTTTTTACTCAAAATTAAAGCCAAAATATCGAAGGTCATTAGCTACTCGTGAGTTTAAAAGGTATTAAAATCTTTTTAGATGTGCTGAGAAGGTGGAAATGGAGTTTTCTGATGATCAAGTTTTCTGTAACTACCAGTAGAAGAAGAGACCAAGGTGGCAGGAGAAAGGGAAGAATTCTTCAAAAAAGTATGATGGTAAGAAATCTAAGTTTCCAGTTTGTGATAAATGTGGCAAAAGGCATGCTGGGGAATGTCTTCTGAATTTTGTAAAGTGCTACCGATGTGGTAAGATGGGACATAAGGCTCGTGATTGCTCTGAAAAAGATCAAGGTGACGGTAAGACCAAATTTGATTTACAGTTAGTGAAATGTTTTAAGTGCAATGAGATGGGTCACTATGCAAACGAGTGTATGACAAAGAGCTTGAGTGATGGGAAGCAGTTTGACTACAAGAAGAAAGGGGTGGTGAAATCCTTTGCAACTACCTCAGCAGATGTCGGGCCATCAAATGAAGTTGTATCAGGTACTTTGTTTGTTTTTTCAGATTATGCCAGTGTGTTGTTTGATTCGGGGTCCACACATTATTTCATCTCTGAAACCTTTTCTAGTAAAATGGGAATACCATCTCAAAAAATGACTCCTTAACTTTTGATAAAAACACCTGGGGGAAATGTTGAGGCAAAAAGAATTTATAAGAATCTTCATATCCTTATCTATAGAAAGAACCTACTTGCAAACCTTATTGTTCTACCTCTAGTAGAGTTTGATGTTATCCTGGGTATAGATTGGCTCTCTATTTACCATGCTAAGATTGACTGTAGAGATAAAGAAGTTTCTTTTAAAAAAGACTTTCAATTTGTGTAGAAAAATGAACCCTTACTGTTGATAACTTATCAAGAGGCCAAGAAACTTGTAAAAGATGGAAATTAATATTACCTTGCACACATCGTTTAAAATAAAGGAACTGTTCAGATTAATGATGTGCCAGTGGTAAATGTGTATCCTGATGGTTTTCCTGATGAGTTTCCTAGAATAATACCAGATCGGGAAGTTGAGTTTACTGTTGACTTAGTTCCTGATGCTAATCCAATTTCAAAACCCCCTTATCAAATGGCTCAAATTGAACTTTTAGAGTTGACGGAGCATTTGGAAGATTTATTAGAGAAAGGTTTCATTCGACCTAGCACATCACCATGGGGTGCTCCGGTTTGATTTGTTAAAAAGAAAGATGGTTCAATGAAACATTGCATTGATTATTAAGCCTTGAATAACATCACTGTTAAGAACAAATATCCTTTGCCTCATATCGATGATTTGTTTGATCAGCTCCAGGGAGCTCAGTATTTTTCAAAGATTGTCTTGAGATCGGGGTACCATCAGGTGAAGGTAAAGGAAGAAGATGTTCCGAAGACCATGTTCCGTACAAGATATGACCATTATGAATTTTTAGTAATGCCTTTTGGGCTAACCAATGCACCTACTGTATTCATGGACTTAATGAATAGAATTTTCCATGTGTTCTTGGATAAGTTTGTGGTGGTTTTCATTGATGATATTTTGGTGTTTTATAAAAGTAAATAGGAGGATGAAAGACATTTAAGGGTAATTTTTCAAACCTTAAAAGAAAAGAAATTGTATAGGAAATTCATCAAGTGTGAGTTTTGGTTGCAACAAATTTCTTTCCTTAGTCATATTGTTTCTAATTATGGGATAACTGTTGATCCTGCAAAAACAAAGTTTGTTGAAGAATGGCCAAGACCCCAAAATGTAACAGAGATTCATAGCTTCCTTGGTTTGGTAGGCTGTTACCGAAGGTTTGTTAGAAATTTTTCACAGTTATCTAGTCCAATGACTAAGCTAACTTGGAATGGTGTTATGTTTATCTGGACAAAGGAATTTGATGATTGTTTTTAGGATTTGAAAAAAAGATTGGTGAATGCTCCAGTTTTGGCACTACCTTCTAGGAATGGTGAGTTTTTTATATATAGTGATGCTTCATTGAAAGGACTTGGTTGCATCCTAATGCAGAATGATCAGGTAATTGCTTATGCTTCACGACAGTTGAAAACTCATGAGGTAAATTACCCTACACATGATTAGGAATTAGGTGCTGTTGTTTTCACTTTAAAAATTTGGAGGCATCATTTGTATGGAGTAAAGTGTGAAATATATACTGGTCAAAAATTTTTAAAGTATATATTCACTCAGAAAGAGATAAACATGAGACATAGGAGATGGCTGGAATTAATCAAGGATTATGATTGAACAATTCATTACCATCCGGGAAATGAAAATAAAGTGGCTGATGCTTTGAGTCGAAAAAGTAATGCTTCATTAGTAGTGTTGTGTTTGGAACGTGATACTTTGGTTAAAGATTTGATGAACTTTGTCATAGAAGTTGTTGGTGCAGGAAGTTATTATGTTTTGTTTCAGGTATCAGTGAGATCATATCTATCAGATAGAATCAAGAAAGCACAGAAGCAAGACAGTGAGTTGCAGAAAAAGGTAGAACTGGTTTAGAATGGTAAGTTGCCTGAATTCAACATTCATAATGATTGTGTTTTGAGGTTTGGGAAGAGATTGTGTGTGCCTTGTGATTCAAAGTTGAAGAGAGAGAGTTATTATGTAAAGCTCATAGTTCTCTGTTTTCAGTTCATCCTGTCAGTACTAAGATGTACAGAGATCTGTTGGAGTATTACTGGTGGGATGGAATGAAAAGAGATATTGCTGATTTTACTATGAAGTGTTTGACATGTCAACAGGTTAAAGAAGAGCGGCAGTTACCGAAAGGGATTCTTCATCCTTTACCAGTGCCAGAGTAGAAATGGGAGAATATATCCATGGACTTTGTTGTGGTATTACCGAAGATATCTCGAGGTAATAATGCAATCTGGGTTATTGTTGATCGCTTGACTAAATCTGCTCATTTCCTTGCTATACGAGATACTTTTTCCCTAGATCAACATTCCCATTTGTAACTTAAAGAGATAGTCAGGTTACATGGAGTTCCTCTCTCCATTGTATCTAACAGTGATCCCAGGTTCACTTCTAACTTTTGTAAAGGCCTTCAGAAGTCATTGGGTACTGAATTAAATTTTAGTACAGCTTTTCATCCTCAATAAGATGGGAAATCAGAATGATCAATTTAGACCTTGGAGGATATGATACGAGCTTGTTCGATGGATTATCAGGGAAGTTGGGACTAACATCTTTCTTTAGTTGAATTTTCATATAATAACAGTTTTCATTCCAGTATACAGATGGCACCATTTCAGGCATTATATGGGAAGCGGTGTTGAAATCCAGCATTTTGGGATGACGTGGGTCAAAGGAAGCTGATGGGACCAGAATTGGTAGAAGAGATGGCAGAAAAAGTTCATTTGATTCAGAAGCACATGAGAACAGCTCAGAGCAGGCAGAAGATTTATGCAGATAACCGGAGGAAGGATCTATCGTTCGAGGTAGGTGATCATGTTTTTCTCAAGGTTTCTCCTTGGAAAAGTTTGATGAGATTTGGTAATAAAGGAAAGATGAGTCCAAGGTTTATTGGACCATATGAAATTTTAGAGAGAGTTGGATCAATTTCATACCGGGTGGCTTTACCTGCGAGTTTATCTCAGGTACACAATGTTTTTCACGTTTCGATGTTGAGAAAGTATATGCCAGATCCATCCCATGTTTTGAGTCCAGAGGTAGTTCAGCTGTAAGAGAACCTATCTTATGAGGAACAACCGGTCCAGATTCTTGACTATAGGGAGCAAGTGTTATGAAATTAGTTGATTAATCAGGTAAAGGTTTTTTGGAAAAACCACATGATGGAAGAGGAAACATGGGAATCTGAAAATGCAATGAGGGATAAGTACCCCCATTTATTCGATAAGTAAATAAATTGCGGGGATGAAATTTCCTAAAGGGGGGACGGATGTAACATCCCAAGTAAGTAATGAATAATAGATATTTTTATCTATGTCTATTAATGAATTATATTGTGTTTTAGAGGCTTAAAATGAAAATAAATACAATCTTATGCATGGAATACACTAATATTCTTAAAAGATTGTTTTACGGCCTTTTGATGGAAAACCCTTTTTAAATCAAACTTTTGACAATTTTATAATCTATATTTGTAAAAATAAACATATTAATTATGATTGAGAAATTGAAATTTACATTGGATAAATTTTTGGTATTTTTCTGACAATGGTCATTTTTTTATGAATAGTGAAAAATACTGCATTTTACATCAAAACAGCTTTTTCATTTAATTTAATTATATGGTTATATTATCCTTTTAATTGGTCTGAAAGTGTAATCTGAATATATTTTTACCATTTAATCCAATGGTGGTCATTAGTATTAATTTCACATTGTAATTGGTCATAAACTAATGCCAAACTTTTCATAGATATTGTTTCAAAAAAAACCCTCTATTTGTTTTGACAACGGGAATTATTTTTAAATTAATTATTGAAATTTATGTGTTTGGAATTTGGTAAAATTTATTACATGTTTGGAATAAGAAGGTCCAAATTATGTAATTAATACTCTTTTATTTTTGGACATTATGAATAGTAACGATGGTAATTATCTTTAATTATCTTTATTAATGAGTAATCAGGTAGTTAAAGACAATAAAATGATATCATAATAATACAAAAAGACCACAACATGTGTCCTAAGGCTACTGGTTGTCTCATGGACAACCATGGGATGCCTTGTGCCAAACTTGGGGGCCCCATGGAATCACTTTTGCGAGAAAGTGACTTTTTATCTTTTTATTTTTAAAGAATGTTAAATGTGACAAAGAATGTATCACCTAAGTAAAATATTTTTAATTTTGTTTACATAAATGACCTTTTAGACTATAAATATTCATTATAAAGATAAAAATATTTCCCACATCATGATATTTGTTTTATAATTTATATACATTAAATTTATTAAATTATTTATGACATCTTGATGATGTGGCGTTTTCCTCATTAATAAAGGATTTAAATGAAATGGAAAGATAATGTAATATCTATGACCTAAACATGTCCAAAACCTATTGGATGGGTGGATTTCAAACCCATATCTCTATATCCTCGAACATCATCAATGTGGGACCATTAAAATCCAAAACTCATTCTAAAATAAAGTAACATTTCCTTACATTCCAAGAGTGACCCTCCTCACCTCTTATAAAAGGCCCCCACCTCTACCTCCTTACCCACACTCCCAAAGCCTTTGGCTCGGCCAAACCCAGCCCATTTTGGCTCTCCACATCCCTATATTACTCCTTGAAGCCTCACTTTGGGTAGAAGTCTTCCCAAGGAGGCCTTTGAGCTCAAACCAAAGGGAGTTACCAGATTTTAAGGTAATGTCTTCACTTGATTCCTTTTGTTTTATTTTGCTTCTCAAACCCCCTAAACTCTTTTTATTCATTTCTTTTGTAATAACTCCAGTATCTTAAATATACTAGTATATTTTTCTAAGAAGGATTCAAGCTACACTTACACACACCAACATCTAATGGTTAAAGAACATACTGTTTCTGTGGATGGTGAATTTATGCCTCCCAAAACGATGATTGTTCAAAATTCTTTTAACACCTTAAAAGGTGGACATTAAGATGTCACTATATTTATATATGATATATAATATGTTTATGTTTTCCTTATTCTTATTTATTTTTCATTTTGGGAATTCCTTTATGGTTTCCATTATGGGTAAACACAATATCTTCATTTAAGGAAGTGCGGACTACCGCCCCCTCAAAGTGATTTGATTCGTTAGATACCATATGTGGGACGTATAAAGGATGGAACTATGATATTATATATGATATTATACGGGAATTATAATATACTTTTATATCAATATGATTCCATTCTATAAAATACGAAATAGAAGTGAAAGTAGCGTTCATGCGTACGTACGGCTTACCGTCTCCATGAACGGTGCATTTCATTTCATACCTCTAAATGATTATGCAATATTATAAATGAATGTATATACTGGATATATATGATATATACATCATGATTATAATTCTGGATATAATGGATACATGAACAACTTTTAATTATAAAGGGTTAATTTTTGACTCAAGTAACAATGATCATTAAAACGACCGTTATTAACTTAAATAATTACATAGTGTTCATGACATGGAAATAAGTGATATAAAAGGAATAATGAACTTTAAAAAGGTTCTTAAACAAGTATAAATTAACTCATGTTTTTTATTCGGGAGATTAAAGAATGATCGAGTCATGTCGGACCCGAGGTATGGGACTTCGTCTCAATCTCCTTTCATTGAGGCATATTTTGTTTTATACACAACCTTCTTTTATACGGTGTATAAACCCATTTTACTTTTACATTTATTCAAAAGGAATCTTTTTATACGAATCGTTTAGTAAATGACAAAATAGAATGTTTTTGTCGTACGTATGCGGTGACAACGACTTCTCCGCCGCTGTGACCATTATTTGAGTTTCGACTTCCTCTACAAGCCCTACCTTTTTTAAAAGAAAAATAACTACCATGTTTTAATTTTATTTTATTTTGGTATTGAAAATGGTTTTCATAATGTTTTTATATAAATGTGTTGTATTGATATCTTGTGATTGAAAGGTGGAAATGTTATGTTTCCTTTATGCATGTTTTATGTGATACGATTATGTTGAGGTTCTTGGGCATTATTATGAAGACGGGTGGTTCCGTGATAAACTAAGGGCGGGTGAGCCCGATATAGCTCTCCAATGCATTGGGTAACGCGAAGGAGTGAAACGTTAAGGTTTCTCCGAAGAGATTTAGGGAATATACTGTGATGGGTATTCCAAACATAACCAAGAGGGTTACTCCCTACGTAAGAATGTTATGAATGCCTCAAGTTACCTTTATGTCTTATGATTTCTATCATTTATTCATGATTTGACGAGGTATGTTAAAGTTCTTATGTTTTATGGGTAAAGTATGATTTCATTCTAATGTATATATGTACCCATGTTTCCTTTCCATATTTTTATATCCCTTACTGAGCTTTTTATGCTCCTCCCACGTTTTTTTGAAATGTTTTTCACAAGTCAAGGGAAAGGTACATGATATGATGATAGTGACAAGTAAGTGTCAAGAAAGAATCCATGTTTTATTTTAAATATGTTTCCCATTATGGGAAAGAAGAATACTATCTTTATGTAACCACTTTGTTTATATGTGGAATGTAATGACAGTTTTATGATCTAATTATCGAAAACTCTAAACTCTAAAAGGTCCTTAATGTGTAATCTTGTAATAACTCAAGATTAAGTAAGGATTAAGGTTGGGGCCTTATACGTTGTTTGGGAACCTTCTCCTAATGGAATCCTTGACTCAAAAAACTTCTACATGCACAATATCTCTTGAAATGAACCTAATAATCAATGGGTGATCACCTTCAATAATACTTGGATCAGACCCTCTAGGTTCACCCTTATTTGGAGCATTGCTCAAAGTAGATTTCCAATTGAAACTTGCCTTCAAACCTTTGGCATTCAATTATGCTCTAAATGTCATTTTTGTAATCAGCACATGAAGGATTCTGATAATCTATTTTTGTCTTGGGCTATGACCTCAGCTTTATGGAACTAAATTTTTGAGTTATTTAATTTCTCATGGTCCTTATCTAACCCGATTTGTTTAATTTTGAAGAAATGTACTAAACATGAAGCCTCTCAGCAAGTTAAAAACATTTTCCTTGCGGTAGTGACGTAACTCCTGCATGAAATCTGGTACGTAAGAAATGATCTTATCCATAATAATCAATCATTCAGTCTCAATTAAGGAAAAGCATGAATTCTCATTGTGATACATGAATCTGCATCAATTCAAAAAGACTTTTGCAGCAATTATATTGGAGACTTCAAGATCCTCATATGTATCTGTGTCCTAGGTATTTTACCGAAGACCAAGCACCCCTTTGATGTTTTCTGGCAACCTCTGATGCCGGGTTGGATTAAAGTTAACGTCGACGGTGCCTGAAAAGGAAATCCTGGAACTGCCAGCTGTGGGGCCATTTTTAGAGATTCTGCTGACCAGTTCCAGGGTTTCTTTTACAGTGGGTGTGGGATTGCATCATCCCTTGAAGCGGAGATGCTAAGAGTCATCCATGCTGTTGATTCTGCACTACAAAGAGGATGGAGAAAACCTTGGATTGAAAGTGATTATACCACCATTGTTCCAGCCATTTGGAATGGAGTCATTCATCTTGCCTGTCCGCTCACTACACATTGGATGAATTGCCTGAATTCGCTACAGGAAATTGACTACATCGCCACAAATGTCTTCCGTGAAGCGAATATTGTTGCTGATTCCCTTGTCAACAATGGTGTTCACCAGAGCATGACTTGGATGGATGTGCTTCCAGCTGATTTATTTCACCTCTTTGAAAGAGATTGTAATAAGATCCCATCCATTCGACTCATGTAAACTTTTGCTTCTTTAATTAATAAATGGTGCTTCGGTCCTTGACTGAGGAATTACCAAAAAAACAAATAAAACTTTTACATGGTCTCAAATTTATATGAAAATTATTGGATATAATGGTAAGGCTAATAATACATTGTTTTCCACTTTATCAAAAAAAGGATATGATAATGGGTATTGGATTATGAAATAAAAATTCTATTTACAATAAGCTACATAACATTTAAAAAATAAATATAAAGGAATAATAAGAAAAGTTAAAAACTATAAGGAAGTAATTTTTGGAAATTATAAATCTAGAAGTGGATATGATAGATGGATTCATCCCCATATTTAATATTGTTTTAGCATCATATATGGATTTTTTTGATAATATATAATATTTTAATGTTATGAATAACTTCAAGAGAATTATTTTAAAAAAATTTCATGCCAATATTTCTTCACTTGAATACTGGGGTAATTATCACTTTATTACTAATAAAGATCATAGTATACTTATCAAAAATGAGATGATAAGAGGTTCCACACTCATGAGCCATGTGATCAAGTAGAAATAAATTTCGCCCAAACCTTTTTGAATATGGATAATGAATATGATAATGGTTTTCTGAAAAAGATAAAGTATGAGTGATTTTTTTAAAAGACTGTCTTTAATTTAATTTTAGTTTCTTAATAGAGGGTATGTAGAAAATTAAACATTCATATAAATTCTTTTTTAATGATAATTTTTGTCATTTTTCTACTAAATAACTATTAAAGATAAAAGATAATGTGAAGGACACAAAATAGGTAGGAAGGTTATCAATCAAGAAGTCACCATAAATAAATCTTTTCTAACAAAATTAATAATATCACACAAAATTTATTGATAATAAATTTTCATTCATTTATAGGTGTTGTGATGGAAGATATAAAAGGGTAAATTTAGAATAATTTTGTAGATAATATTTACAACATTTTCTAATTGAATAAGAGGAAGAAGGATTCAAATCAGCATAATATTAACTACATGTTAATAGTGAGTAAACAATACTGTAAGAAGAAAAAAATAAAATACCTTTAGAATGAAGATCAAGATGTGTTTCAAGGATATTTTGAGGGTGTGAAATGATAATTCTTGAATAAATGGAAATTCCAAAAGTCATATTTAGATACATATTAAGAAATAATATCTGATAAAATACATTATAAGGTTTAATAATGATAATTATAAAAAAGGAAAAAATCATTAATGATAAGACTCAAACTCATAGACATGGCTAAAAAATAATATTAATATGAAGAATAAGATTACTGAAACTAAGAAGAAAAAAAGGTGAGATCAAATGTTACTAGAATAAATTAGTTAATGATGTGGGTGAATATTCTGAATAATACATTTTAAGAACAATTGTTTTCCCTAAAATTAGATATGTTGATGAAACAACATGTTGTGTCTCAGCTCTTAGGAAGAAATTTATATCATAAGAATCAAGTGAAATATAATAATTTGTATTAATGAGAAAATGTGATAAAAATACAACATCTTATCAAATATGTAATGATAAGGGTCCATAAATGAATACCACACAAGTTACATGCAACGAAAATAGTGATCCAGAAAATTATTCGATGAAAAAAACATAGTTGATGACATAAAATTTCTAGAAAACTACTATAAATGGAAAATAATTATATTCAATGATGATGGTTGTAGTGTTACGAGTGGTGTTGGGGTGCTATAGACCACAGAGACATTAATTATTGGTTTAATATTTCATTACTATTTTTTAAAATGGATCATTAATCAAGGGGGAAACATCAACAAACACTTATTAAAATATTTTAAAATGAAGCTACAACCTAAGGAGAATATTGAAGTAAGAAATATCTGTGAAAAATTGGAATAAAATTGTGGAAGATGCAACAATGAAAGGAATAATTAAAATGAGTTCTAACATTCACACCATCCCAACATGATATATTTCAAATATATGGAAATGTAAAAAAATGATGGTTCAAACAAATATTAAGATATTTTTTTGGAGGTTTCATCCATGTATGTAAAGTTTGAGAATAATTATTTTATTGATAGTTTCTTTTATTTTTTCCATTACATATTTTTTGACCAATATTAACAATGTTGAAATATAAAAGTTAGGAGATGATACCATTGGTAATAAAACCTCTCCAGATATAAAATGTGTATAAATTTAAAATTATGGATACAATATGAATAATACTAATTTTTTTAATTATTTCATGGTTTAAATCATAATCCATTGGGTGTATAATTGAATTTTTATGTTGGAAAATATGTTATTTTCCAAAAAAGGGTTTCTTAGTCAAGATATATATAGACGGGGTAGTAATCATAAAATGGTAAAAAAAACTCTAAGTAATATGTCTCAATCCTAATATTTCTGTATATATTATAACATGATTTTTCAAGAATAATTTTTTTTAGGGAATTCAAGGATAAACCACCAAAACATAAATAATATGATGAAATTAATTATAGAAGAAGTGGTGAGAAATATAATTATTTTAAAGTAACTATTACTGTTTATAAGACATGTCTGAAAAGATATAATGGTAAACTATATTATAAATGGATGTAGTATTCACACCTACAAACCTTTAGAGCTCGTCTATTATGATGATTATGGACCATTGAAAATTTTTCAACAAGTTGGTAGAAATAATTTATTTCATTCACTGTTAAATTTGACAGAATAAAATGCCTATTTTCCGTGTAATACATGTATAAATCCTAGAAAAGATTTTAAAAATTCAAATGATAATAAGATATACACAAAGGTATGTCCTTGAATTAGTTGATATATGAAAACGACATTGATTATGAAAAAAAGAAGTTTTTTAAGTATGTATATAAACTTGGTTTTTGAAATTAGTTCATTGATATATGAAATCGTTAACGGAATAAAGTGGTTGAGATGAACATCCAAATCCTAGATTAAAAGAAGAAAATTATTAGTGAAACAAGACACCTCAAGATAATTCTAGTAGTATGCTTCCCCCATGGCTAGACTAATTCAAAATAAATTTCATTTAAGTATAAAATTATATATTCCACCCCATTAGATATAATTCTAGAATAATCCAAATATTAACCACATTATTATTTCATTGATTCCCTTCCTGTTCAACAAGAAGGAATAATTTTCTTGATATTTTGATGAAAATTTAAAGGATAGTACATTCTATATATACAAAACATGTGGAAATTCTTACATATGTTATAATAATAAGTATAAGATACATTTTTACTATGTTAATGTGAAAATATTTTATAATTAAGAAGATAACAAGAACACTATCATGGATGATAACGAGGATGGTGTTATTTATTTTAAACTAATAGATATATTATAAAAAAACACCCAGGCCCATGTTTAATATACAATTCTTCCTACAACAATGATGTTGTTAATAACATGAATATAAATTGATGAAGTTCATTACTAAGGAAGTATGTAAATGTTAAAAATGTTTTTGTAGATTGGAATATGTTTTTTCAGATTTTAATGAAGATCATGAACACTAGTTTCACTAGTTAATCTCAAAATTTGATCCATAAATAGAAAAAAAATCATTTGAGAGTATCAAATAAATACATTTTTTTAATGGAGAAACGGATTGAATAAAAAATATCGAAAATTGGGAACATGTTCAATTGAACAGAGGGAAATAATGGTATTGGGGGGAAATGGGTTTTTAGAAATGAGTTTTACAAGAAAGTTGATGTAACTAGGAAAAAGACTTTATTTGTTTAATTGGGGTATCCACAAATTTAAGGGGTTGAATTTTATTAAACTACTTCAATAATTTCATTCCCTAAAACTATCATTATTTTCCTTTTAATTGTATCTTTGAGGTGTTTTAACATTTTCTAAATGAATAGGAAATTTACACTTCAAAATTGATAAGTAGATGAATAATTTTTCATGGAACAACCACATGGATTTAGTTTGGACTAGGATGGAATCATGGTGTGAAAACTAAGGAACGATATTTATAGTTATAATGAATCTTTAGAATATTTATATTTTAACATAGATGAATATATGATAAGCAAGGAATTCACGAAATAGTTTGTGGAAAATAATTTATATATAAATGAGACCAACTCTACATCAATATAGTTTATTATATATGTTGATATCATTATATTTTCTTAAAATGATGAATGATGTTGTGATTAATTATCATATTATATAAATTAGAAATATGAAATGTTTATACAATGATATATGAAGTTTTTCTTAGGTTCAACGATTACCCAAGCAATTGCTTACATATAAATCTCTACTGAAAAGTATACTAATGAGATTTTTAAAAATGTTTGATATGATGGAATATAGTGATGTTTAAATACCAAGTAAACATGGAAAAATCATGAGAAATTATTATTTTAGTAGAACTATTAATGTGAGGGAATTTTAATGATTTATTTGCAGTCTCAGGAAATTGATAGTATATAGCCATTATATTTGTTATAAAATTATTCTCTCTGATAAATACCAAATAATAAAATATTTAATTAGAAAAAGAATATTTATATATATTTTAAAAAAATCCAATTATTTATTAATGAATAAAATAATGTTGACATATATGATAGGGGTTGCATATGTTGACAAGGAAGGTGTTATAAATTATAGGAATTCCACATAAGGTGGACCATTTTTCATTGGTAAAATATGTGTTTCAAGGAATTCAAATAATAAATAATCAGGTACCTTTTGTTCTATAAAGGATTAATATGTGGATAAAATATAATAATACACTCAAATAAGATAGATGTAGTCATATCTTGAGGATCTAAATATTATTTTCTATTATACTATACAAATTGGATATGGTACTAAATGTACCATAAAACTATAAAAGAATCAAGTAAAACATTAAAGATAAAAACACGTTTATATTAAAAATAATTTCCTAAAGGAATCTTTTTTTGAAGGTATTATGAAATTTTACTCCTATGGAACAAAAAATGATTTCCGCATAAAGACTATTACAATTGTGTAATTTGAAAAACTGAGGCTACATGTTGGAGTGCGACTAACTTCACCACATTATGGTATGTTACTATTTTTGTTTTTCCCTATTTATCTCTATATTAAAATACTTTTATAAGTCGGTGATGTAATCTATATTAGGATAGGAATTTTCTTCTGGATTGTGAACTTTTAAAATATATAGAGTAGGAGAATATATAAAAATGGATGTGAAATCTATTTTTTTTAAATAAATTTATTGAGTTTTCTGATAAGTGTTTTTTGGAATGAGTTTTTTTATGATATTATTTATGGGAAAATTTGTCACACTTATTAATAACACTGGTCTAATTCATGTAGATTTATAGATGAATAATTAAGGACACATCTATAAGGATATTGTTTTCAAAAAATTTAGATATGTACAATGGTTTTATTTTCAATAATGGTGAGAAAATAATGATAGTATTGGAAAAAAAATAAAAAGTGGTTGATTATCGAATCCATTTAAAGATGATATTATATTTATTTCTATTACTTTTTTTAATTTTATGATAGGTAATCTAAAAATCATGTGAAATACTAGTGATGAATCATAAGAGATATATAGTATACAATAGTTTTATAATGTTTGATGAGGTTATAATTGAAGTTGTTGAGAATTTTAATGAGGGTTTAAAGATGATTAGAGTTATTTTGAGATGATTTCAAATACATTTTGTATTTATTGTATAGTTGTTGAAATGTGAATAATTTTATTAATGTTTTACATCAGAGAGGTAACACTCAATTCATAAGGGTATCCTAAATTTTGAAAAGGTAAATATTATTTCATAATTGTATACAAAACGTTTGGAAGGGTACATAAAGAATTCTGAAGGGTTATATTAGACTTATTAAGTGTTAGTGTAGAAATAAAAATAGTACTGTATGAATTTATATGGGTATCCCCACACATAAAAAGTGTATTAAAGACATTAAAAATATAACTAGTCTGATAAATATGATAAATTAATATTTCATAAGGGTTATTTATGAGTTCAACGTTTAATTTTACACTTCCTAAAGGTACATTGAATTCATAAATATGATTTTAGACTTTGAAAGGGTATTTCTAATGAAATGTTAAGTATTATTTACACAAAATACATTGAGGATACTTTTAGAATAAAGTATTTTTGGAATACTAAATTAATTTGATATTGTTCTATTAAAAAATTATCTAAAAATATTTTTTATTTATGTAATGATGATCCAATCATTTAAATAATAAAAGTTGGAAAAGATGATTTAGATCTAGGTTACCATGAGAGATATCATTTCATGATGTTCTCTAAATCTAATATCAATCTATTCTTAGTTATGAATCATTGTGATACAGTCATGCCGAGAGTGGGAGAACTATGCCACAGGTGTGTAATGAATATATTTTTGTAGAAGTACATTAGGCTACAAGATTTAATTCCATATTATAGTGATTCTTGATGATCTGCACACTTTTTTTAGTTTTAAAATAGATCATGTGTTTTTATAGATGTTTAAAAATGATAAGATCATGGTACTTCTAAATATCTTGTGAAATTTTAAATTGAGACTTTCAGAGAATATAAGAAATAAGTTTGAGACAATTGTGGATATCAAAATTGAGAAATTTTAATTTTTATTGGAGATCAAAAATATGTTATGTTCATATTGTTTTATAAAATCATTCATGTTGTGATGGAATGAGTACTATTGGTCTCTGTTGATTTCTTGTAAGCCCTAAGGGCATTGATATTTCCATAGGTTTCTAATAAAAACAAAAAAATAAAAATAACAATATTGGTAATTAATTGATTCAAATATAATATTCGGAATGTTCAAGGTAAAATCGATAATATATTAAATTATATTAATTATCTTTTGAAAATAATTTTTATCTTTTAAATTTTTATGAAGTAGTAATGAATGTATATTGATTGATTTTGAAAGCGGTGGAGAGAAGAAAATATTTGGTTTGTATGTGAATCAATTGGAGAGTGGCATACCTGAGTTTTTTATTTTCAGGGTTCATGTGAAATTGGATTTATTGAAAATAAATTTATAATCCATATCTAGTGTTATAGGTAAGTGGAGGTGGGTCTAATGGTCGTGGTATCCCCTCCTCACTATAGAAATCCCTTATTTAACTTTGTATTGTATTTTAGGGTTATTCTGAATCAAGTGTATCTCAATACCATTTTAATCCTTCAAAAATGTGACAATGTCCATTCTTAATTTAGGTTAACTAGTTATATAATTAAAATATTCCTCTTTTATTTATTAACCCATGTGAATTATTGAAAAAATAAATGTATTTTTATTAGATAAAAAAATAATGGAAAATGAAATTCATGAATAAAATTAAAGATTAAAATCCAATGGAACCTTTACCCATTTGAAACATTAAACTATAATGAAGAAGGTTTAACCCCCCCCCCCCCACCCAATCATAGTGATGAGAGGGTAATCTGTATGAATTGAAAATAAATAAAACATATATAAAACTAGAGAGAAAGTGGAGGACGAACCTATTGCGGCACAATTTCTCACCCTGGATTTTTGACTATGGATTATATGTGGAAGTAGCATGCTTGAACTCAATTAATAGACTCCCCTTAGGATTGAAAATTAGTTAATTATATCCAAAAGCCACACTGGGTGGTCCCAGTGTCATGAAATATCTCTTTACCACCTAATATGTTAACAACCCAACACTTGAATTCAGAATTTTCCTAATAAATGGAATCTAAAAATAGTAAAAAATATTTTCACCTTACTAGGATTTAAGTTAAATATAAATGTTTTTAATTGATTAAATGGTACCTCAAATACTTTATAATCGAATAAAAAAATCAGTAACACCTAATTTTATAAAGAAAAAAATAAACCAAGTATTTTACTTTTTCTCTATTTAAATAACCAATATCTTTCATTAATACATTTTTATTTTTCTACTCATTATAAATATTCACGCAATATAAAATTCACCATAATTTTATTTTTTTCATCATTAGGCTATAATTATAAATAAAGTTTGGCATATACCTAAATAAAATTTCACTACATATAGGATTGAAATGCATCTAACATCTCCACGGTGTACATAAAAAATCGCAAATAATCATGATGGATTTTCCATTTAGGGTGAAATGAATTTGAGGATTAGGGAAGGAATGTCAATGATTTAAAATAAGTAAATCCTAAAAATAATTTTTTATAAGATTTCATTTTCAGGATAATTAAAAATAGCTCAATGAAATTATCCTCTCACCTAGTATCTCAAAACAAATTTTTAGATGAAATTAAATAAATGAAAACCTCTCATGTAATTTATTAATATTATTTTTCATTTCTTTTTAAAACTTTATTCATGGGAAAAATATCACATCCACCACCAAAACCCGAATAGTATCCCCATAACACTTTTTGTAATAATTTTAATAAGATCACTGGTTAAGAAATGGTGTTTATTTAATTTCACAACGATCACCCAAATTAAAAAAAAACATTTAAAATAAGGGTGAAATAAATATATTGAATGTTCATTCCCAAAATACCATGAAAATAAAAAAACACACATATGATAAAAATGTGTATCACATACACAATTTATCCTATACCCTACTCTTATTTTTGATAATCCTGTAAAATACATAGAGGAAGGTAGGAAAGGATAAAATGGGCTTGCAACACGAATCATCCTTAATAATATTATTCATGGTTTCTATGAGATTTTAAATGATTAATGTAAGGTAGGTATCAGGAAAATAGGTTAAACAAAAGATGATACTTAATCATACTAAATATAAATTTTTAAATCATAGCTTCTACAAAATGGAAAGAACATACTAGAGGGGACCATTCCTGAGTTTCATTAGAAATATATTATATAGGACAATGGGAAATATAATGATTAAAGGATGAATTTTAAATTAGGTGAATGGTTGTGAAAAGACTCGTGGAAAGTAATAAAAATAATTAAATCAATGAATGGATATATCCAAAATTCAATGAATGATAAATCCCATAAATATTTATTTTATAAAAAATAACATTCTCCCTTAATCATGATTTTTCAAATCATATGGAACATGATTATCTTTTTTAATTCTTTTCCACATTTTTTCTTTAAATTTACATACAATGAAATTTAAAAATCATGGCTTGGTATATATCCTATGTTGTTTTTGTCTCATAGTTTGGTTAATTGAAGAAAAAATCACGTGTCGGTAATTAATTTGGATGTTTAATGTTATAAAATAATTAAATTCAGGAAAAACTATAGAGAAACATGAAATTAAAACTTTTACAACCCTTCTAATGATTCTTCAATGTCAGTTTCAAAATTTTACCCTACTCTTGAATCAAATTCTTAATGGGTTTAATAATATGTATTTCAATTGATTAATGACATTAATGGGATTCTTAATGTGTATTGTTCCTGTGTATTTTTCATTTAATTACTTATTAATTCTTCTTTATAGGTTATTTATGGTATTATAATAGTGAAAAGACACAAATGAAAGTATGTCCATAATTGTTGAATTTTGAAATTTTTTCTGGTGATTTCATGAACACCTATAAAAACAAAATATAAAATAAGAACAATTCAAAAATATTGAGTTTCCTCCTAGAAGATAATTTGGTTAAAATCATTATCTTATAATTACATCCTTTATAGTTAGCTTACATGAGAGGTTATTCAAAATATTTGTTTCTATTTGGGGTCCACAAATAGTCTTAGTTATAACCTATCCACGTAGGTTGGGCCCTGCCAATCATCGCTAAATTGGTTAACTCTTCCTAATCAAAGCACATTTTTTATTTTAATTAGGCCGGTACACCATTTAGTAGTTAATATCAATGAAAAAAAATTGATGTTCATGAACCAACCATACTTTATTTCCTTTTCTAAGCTTGGGGGAATCAGTTTCCCCTTCAAAATTAGTGGTCTAACGTTTTATATTTTATTTCTTCATCATAATACTTTTTTTGGATTATCCTCCTTCACAATAGAAAATAAATCATGAAATTGTTGTATATTAAAATACTCATTGAATTTTTCTTTAATTATTCACCACAATCATTTTCATTATATCACATCACATTTCTTTATCACTCTGTGGATATTGAAACTAACATATTTATAAAAGACTCTTAGATAGAGTGACCACTTTGCACGTCTATTAGGGCTTTCACAAGGGCTAATAATGGTCTCCCTAGAATGAGAGGATTATTCTCCTATTCCACGACCCAAACTAAGTATCCTACTGGGAAGTTTAATTTGTTTAAATTGATCAGGATATCATCAATGAGACATTAGGTTTACTATTCCATTGAGTATTCTAAATGAAGTGACACTCTTGAGGTATTTAGTCTCTATACTCCTTAGATCTTGTAAGTTCATTTTGAAATGATATTGACACCTTCACCATATTCACATAATTATTTTCCAAATTTATTAGATCAAAAAAAATTAGTGATTGAAAAGATACATGTATATTGTGGATTCATAGGTGAGTACTTTGATAGCACTGTTAAGCACTCCCGTGTGATCAAGATGGTTAATATGTCCACCAGGTTCTTTTTATTGGTCACCATCACATTCATGAATTTAGTATATCTCATCATGTTTCTTATATCTTATCTAAATTTAATATTAATATGAATTTTTTTTAAATGTTCTAAATATTTACCATTCAATGTATTGATCTTCTTTTCTACCATTCATTATGGAAAAGTAATTTATAGCATGAATTTTGGTGGTTATTATTTTTCATCATCATTAGATTATTTATCCTCATTTTTCCATATCTTCTTAATTTTTGCCGTTTGGTTTTCTTGGATTGGGATGATCCTGAGTGAATTTTACAATTCCTCAATGTTATGACTGAAAATACTCATGTGGGTTCACTTTAGATCATCTTTGTAGTACTCCTCTTCGTATCTCCATAAATTTCTTAGTGATATGTCCTACATGGAATTTGGGGTTCTAGAGTGTGGATCTTTATCTTCAGTCATTTTTTATCTCCATTATTGATTCACTATGACCTTTAGAACAATATGTAATTTCTTTAACAGAAATTAGAGGGGAATTTATGAATGTATATAAGGAATATTATATCATTTGTAGCAGGATTGGGAGTGATGATCCTTTGGGTTCATGAAATCCCAATGCTCTCTACTAATAACCTTTTCTATGGATTTTTTTCAACCGCCAACCCTATGAATTATTCCCATGATTATAATCCACATTAATGGCTTCTTCTATATGCCTAAACCGGCGTTGTTTTATTGGATCATCATCATGTCCATCATTGTAGTTTGGGATTCCTTCTATGAAACCATACATGTATTTTTTCAAACATGTGTACACCTCTTTATTTCATCCCTTATCCTTACAACTAGTACCTATGACTTGCTATTTTGTCTAGCAGGATATAACAATCTTTTAGTTATTTTTTCAACAGTTATCCTCTAGCTATAGTTTCTAGAATTGGACTATTTCTATGAAAAACTACTTTATATAATGATTATAGTAAAATCCATACTTCAATACAATTATGGGGGCATTTTGAGTCATATATTTGTATATTTCCCAAGAATATTAGAGAGATTCATCTTAAATTACAAAACAAATTAGAAGATTTACCCTGATATCCATCAAGTATGAAGGTGCGAAGAATAAAGTTAGAAAATTCCATGATAGATCATCTTATGTGGTGAAAGAATGTGTCTAAAGGATTCAGATACACATTAGAGATCTCTCTCATATTGAGAATAAAAAAAGAATCCTTACTAAGTCACATGAAACATTATAGTATTAGAAGGTATTGTAGAGATTCAGTAAGCTTCACATATGCATGTTAAAATATTCATGTGGTAGTATGATAAATTACACAATAATTTAGATCATCGAAATTATTGAAGGTCACATATTTAAGGGATTTTCTATAATGGGGGTTTCCAAGATGCTCAGTTGGAATCCAATGTTCATTGGATTCCTATATTCTATCAGTATATAAAACCGTAATCTGTTTGATGAACTCTTAAAGTTGATATATGTTTATATGCACCCACCATAGTTACATATTATGATTTATTCCCAATCTTTTTCTTCAATTTGGGGATCAAATTCAAAAATCTCAGTTCCTTTTTCACCTATGTTGCGGTCCTGCATTAAAATATTAAAATTTTAAATTCCACATCACGAACACATCTTGTGTAAATAGATTAATTAAAATAATGAATTAAAATTAAAATTAACCTAAAAAATTATTAGTAATCATCCTATAAAATAATTTCATTTTTTATTATACATATGGTCATTTTTAGTTCCTTACATATCTAAAAAATAAAAAAACTTTATAAAAACACAAATTGTGCTACATAAATAATTTAAATATAATATTTCAAAAGTTCTTTGTCAAACCCATGAGATGGATAATTTTTTAAAATAGGAATTAAATTTTTTTTATTTAACATAAAAAAAATTAGAATGAAATCATATTTACTGATTAGGAAAGTGAGAGTGAATAGAGTAGATTTGGATTCTTTGGTGATCAATTGAAAAAAGTGTGAGAGGATTTTTTAGTTTCAAATTTGAGCTACAAATTGGAGTTTTATAAAATTAAATTATATTCTATGTGTGGAATAAATGTTGATATGAAGTGGATCCCATGGTCACGGAATCCCCTCCTCAACACTGTAATCCCTTATTTCCCTTCATTCAATAATTTAATGTTTTCCCAATTCTTGTTTTTCATAACACCATATTTAATCCTAGATTCGATGAAATCAACAATTTTCATGCATATTTTTGCTTAACCAGTTGATAAAATTAAAAGGTTCCATTAATATTAATTAACCTTTATTCATGATTGAACAAAAAGAAAATTATTTGAATTCTATAAATAAATTATGATAAACAAAGTATATGAATAAAATAAATGATTAAAATCTAATGACACGTTCTTCCTTCATTGACATAACCATATGAAAAAGAGTGTTTCCCCATCATCCTAATGATTATAGAGTAGTATAAAATTAATTAATATAAGTAAAATATAATAATTGTGGATATAATTTTTCGGGGGACTCTGATGTAACACAGCTTCTCACCCTATACTTTGGTCTCTAGATTCTTTTTGGTTGAAACATCGTATAACTCTATTTATATACTCCCCTCGGTATCATTTTTTAAGGGTTGGAGAAAAGGAATAATTTCATTATTAAGGAAAATCAATGACCTCTTTTGACTGGGTAGATGGAGACGCATTACATATCTTAAAGGCCTAAGGGAATGAAAACCCAATTTTTGACCCAAAGTTCCATCCAGTGAATAGTACTACTACAATACTCGAGATATTATAGTACCAGCTACAGTACACCACCCCTACAGTTCCTGCCATAGTACCTCCACCACTATAGTTTCACCACTTTTATAATACACCATTTCTATATTTCTACAATAATGACCTACTATAATACAACTACAGTACTACTACAGTCAACTGGGAATTTCTTCCCTACCCGAAATCAATCCTAGGTTTTTTGGATGCCAAGAATGAGCCTTGACCACTTTGGTACAAGCTCTTTGGCATACTTCCCTAGGTATCATGGAAACTTTAATGTCATCAAAAAGTAAAATTTTGGTTCTAGGGCATAGAATTTATCTTCTCCACCAAATATTATGATTCTATATGTTTTCAGTCATCCCAACACTTTCACATTGTAATTTTTTTTCACCACATGTAAAATTTTCACATCATGTAATTTTTACATGGACTGAAATCCTCTTTAGATTATTTTTTAAAGGTCATTGTGTGACTATTTTTGAAAGACATGATACTTTATTTTATAACCTATAATTGTTTATCTTTACTTCACATCCTAAAATTGCTTAACATATTGTAATTTTTTCACATTATATAATGATTACATAATTTGAATATTTTATTTCCAACTTTAAAATCTCAATTTAACCATATTTGTTCTATTTGTACCACTTTAAGTGTTCTATAGGAATCATTCATCCTAAGAATCATTATTTTATTGCATATCAGGGATGTTTTTGTTAATTTTTTTCATTTCACAAAAAAACAGTCCTTCCAAATATAAACAATATTATTCAGTAAATAGTAAATAATTAATAATTTACAAATAAAAACTGATTTATTTTATTGATAAAAAGTATGAATAAAATGATCTTATCTAGTAATTATTTTTTTTGTGAATTTAAAATCCAATAAAAATTTATGTATTAAACAAGTTTTAATAAAAAAATACCCTAATTTAAAAATAGCCCAATTAACTAATACATCACAAATATATAAGTTTTTATTTAAAAACTACTTCTCAAGGGAATGATAATAACCATGTTAATAAAATTTCTAGTAAATTTATCTTTTGAATAAAAATTAATCAAACCAAATAGCGTATATACATCACTAATAAATTATCACTATTACACTAAAGTTTTAAATACACGATTTATGAATAGTTATTAAAAAGTGTTATCAATAAATAAATTTTTGAATGAATGTTTTTAATAATGGTGTATGAAAAACATAATAATAGACAATAGATTTTTTTAAACATGTTGTTCGGTTCCAAACTAGAACTTTTTCCACTCCACATGATCATAACTCATTTACAATAATAATGTTTTATAAAAAATAAACTGGTACATAGCATAGATGTTCTTTGTACTTAAGAAACTTTCACACCAGTTAGTAAATGATATACCAAGACTTTTTTGTAGTTATACATGCGATAATAGTAGTAAAATAATGAAATATCGAATATTAGGGTACAATTATATATAATAGATTAGAATGATTTTTATATATGAAACAAAAATAATATCAACTTTTAAAGTATATAAAATATAATGATAAATGTGTGAGGACAATTTTTATGCAACCCAAACTCTAAAGAGTTATAGATTATAGGAAAAGATCTCATCATTGAAAAATTTTCTTTAAATCTATCCATTATATAAAATGAAAATATCTTGTGAATTGTTATATCATATATAATATTTATGACTAAAAAACAAAGCATCATGTGTTTTATGAAGTAAAATAGTATCATCAATTTCAATATTTACAACTCATTTCAACTGCCATGTGAGGTTTTTTATTGATTTATAATGCTCTTCCCCTTTTACAATTACCTATTTTAGAATAATCATAAATAATTCCTCTTAAAAATTATTTTCTATAAAATTACTAAATTATAGGAATTTAATTTAATGTTAAAGAAACTATCCATTGAAATAAATTTATATATTATATATGAATTTTGGTTAAAAATGAATGATCCCACAATATCCTAGAAGAATAGTCTCACAATGGAACAAAATGATGATCATATATTGGATGGATGATTGATAAATCATCATAGAGATGATGAAAAACATTTTTCAGAAGGTATCATATATTAAAAATTATGTTAAACACTTTATGTGGTTAATCATCTATGGAAATTAAACATATATGTTCTATTAATTCCCTTCACGAGGTCACTTGACATCAACATGTAGTTGATCCAAATTTTATGATAATTTGTGTTTTCATAAGATTTTCAATCTTGATAATAGTTTTAGTGGCTTGATTTTTTTGATCCAATTGAATATATTTTCATATAGTTAATCTAATTTATTCTCATGGTGACACTCATACTTGGTGAGACATTCTAACAATATTCATGGACTCTTATGCATGGATTCTATTCTACACATATGAATAAGCGATAATGGCTGATTAGAATTTATAACTGATCATTTACATATTTTATCACCCACATTTTTTTGTGAGTTTACATTAGAGATTATTGAGTAATAATATAGATAACTATATAACCTCACGTAGGAATGTGTTTCTTCACATAGAAGATTAATTTTTTTGATGAAATAATCATACTTTTCTTTTTCATCAATAATAATTTTTTTTTACATAAAACAAAAATATCATTACAAATATAAAAATCATGATTTATGATTATTAAAACATGGAATTATATTAATCAGAAAACAATATAACCCATTTAATGGTCAAAAATAATAAAATAATCATGATAACTCATAAATTAATTTAAATGTTGTCTACTATGGGATTTGAAAAATATATAATATATGATAATAAAAATCCAAATGAATGAATTCAAACATGAATTGTAGTTATGTTAATTATCCATCCTTATAGTATTATCAAATATTTAGGTAAAATAAATGTAAACAATAATAATTACTAAAAACAAATAATTAAAAACCTACAAAAGGGAAATTTATAATAAACAAATTGAAATATATAAAATGGGGTAATACTGGTCAAAAATAAATTTTTTCCTATCAATAATATTTGAATTATTTTGAGGTCATCAAGGGGAATTAGTATTTAAGTGACATTTTCCATTTCATTGATGAGGAGAGGATGGATTGAGATTTTCAGAAGGTGAATGATGATCAATAAAAATAATTCTTTTATCAAGTGGTCTAAGATATTACACAACCTGAACAAGTGTGAAACCAAATGATAGTAATGATATAGAAGGGGAACAAACTAGAATATTAATAATAGAGTTAGATAATAGAAATGTATAAGTGTGGATATAGAATCAAATAATACTGTATAACTGCAATACATATTTATATCCTTATACTCAGTGAAATCGTTCAATGCTCCAGAACCTAAAACCATTATATTTAGAAAGTGTTATTTCTCTTTCAAAAATATTTCTAATTGATGATGAAGAATTTTTAGCTTCTCCACCTCACCTATAAATTATTGTTTCATTAGACTATTTCTAATATCAATGGTTTAAGATAAAAAATAATATTTTCAATTATATTTTGGTAAGATCTATCTTAGATAATATTTAATGGATTCATTATTACTTTTTTACCTTCTATAGAGTGACTATGATCATCCTTTACAAGATGATATTTTTATGATTTAATTTTAATATTCCTGAAAATAAAGTCATACGAAGATGAGAAATCCTTCAAAATTACTCTATTTATTCTCTCATATGTTATATAAAGTTATTTTCATCACATTGAGAACTGATTGGTGGATGAGATGGGTAAATATCAGGAGCATTTTTAAAAGATAATGAAAAATAGGATATGTGGGAAAACAAGATCAGATCTTTCATAACAAAATTAAGCTTCAAATATTCATGATCTGAATGAGTTATTTCAATATCCTTAATAATTCACTCAATATAATTATATATATGAAAAATTTTATTTCTAATATGAGGCTTCATATGTCTAAGAATAGTATACATTTCTAAGGAAATGTTTTCCTCAATGGTAGTATCAAAACACATGATAACATCTTGATATAAATTCGTGGTAATTTGATATTGTCAGCTAGAACTCATTATTATCTTATTTTGTAATAAATTAAGAGGATATAGAAGGATAATCAATCTATCTAGAAGTAGTATTATAACAAACTATTATTTGCATACACTGACATTACATATTTTTTGATGGATTTTTAATACATTAGAAAAACACACATATGAGGACTGTAAAATTTTAGAGTCCTTGGAAAATTATAAACATAACAGTTGGTTCATGGATGAGCTACATCATCTCTCGCTACATTCTTCAAAACAATAAACCTTCTTAGATATATAATACATAATAAATATCTTCATAACCCGGGGAAAGGATACATAGGAAAGGGTGAGATTAGATTCTTAGTAAGGGTAATCAATAGAGACATATAGTCGTAAAATGAGCATAAGGGTATGAGAATGTGATAATAACAACCATAAATCATACCCTACAAATAAAATATCATAATATTGACACATTTTATAAAGATTCATAGTTCATAATACATGAATCAATTGTAAATAAAAGAACATGATCCATGATAACATAACATTGGAATAAGACAAGGATTTTATTGAATACCCATATGCATTGAGAATCATTTCATATTAGTCAAAGTTCACTGCGAATAACTTCAGAAAATGCAAATTCATTTAATAAACCCAGTTCAGTCTATGATTCAATCCCACGATACAAAATCAGGTTCACTTCACATTCCATCCCTATATTACTGAACATTGTTCACTCACCATTTTAGCACTATATTATAGAACTGATTTCATTCCCCATTTCAGACCTATCTATCTCATGAGATATAAATCATTACCCAATTAATTAGGTGTGATATAGTTTCCAACCCATCACAAAATAAAATCATATATGTGTGTGCCACAAGATCATATAAATTCATCATATCATAACCCATGAAATGAGATGGGTATTATAGACATGTCATCATATCATATCCTATATAAAAGTGATAGGACTAAAAATAATTTTATCATATTATGACTCGTGAAGAGAATAAGGTGTTCATAACCATTTTATTATGGTAAAAACCTTTGATGAGAAAATGGTTTCATAAAAAAATGCCAAAAAAAATTAAACTATTTTATAAATAATATTGTTTATTATCATGGATTATATCTAAATCAAGGAAGAATTAACACCAACGGATGTCATATTAGATAGAAAATAATTTTTAGCGATCATTTAAAATATTTCATGAGGAAAAAATCCATTTTTCTTAGCAAAAATATTTTTAAAACAAAAAACATTTTCAAAACCCAATTTATTTAAAAAATAATTGAATTTTTATAACGTAATATTTGATGAAATTATTTTTCCGGACATCAAAAAATTATATTCATGTCTTACACATTAGAATAAATGTTACTTTCATATATTTGGTAAAAGTCCTATAAGAATTATTTTGGAAAATGACATGAATATTCATTAAAAATCAATTTTGGAAAAACAAAAACATGTGTAAAGATTTATATTAAATATAAAAAATATATAATTAAAAAAATTTGAAAATAATTTTAGAAAACATAGTTTTAAATTAATATATATTTTTGGCCGATGAGTCAAATAATATTGGGTTTTCCTAAAAAAATATTTTCTTAATTAATATAACAACCGAAGAGTGGAAAATTTATATAATTACATGAATAAATAATAATTAACTAGAGGATAAGAAAAATAATAAGAATTCATCAAAGATAGACCATAAAATTAAATTAATGGAATCATAATAAAAAATAATCCAAATAAATGATGAGATTGTAGCAATAAACTCCTATCACTTTGGTAATTTTGAATCATAATACACATGAGAGACTAAAATTACATGAATCTTAAAAAATAATCAAAATAAGTAGATTCACGTTATAAAAGGTTATTCAGTAAGTATGTAAAACTTATAAAATAATAGAGGTTCGAAAAATAACCTATGTCTCAAGAAAGGCCAATTGAGAAAAATTTCTCATACCGATTTGGTAACATTGAAACCATAAACCTCGTTTATGATATATCCTAAAATGGATATATAAATATAGTTGATTATAAGGATAGTAATTATAAAATAAATTCATGAGATTTATATACACTATGAAACGAATTATTTGTGAATACAGAATATATCTTAGAGAAATATGAGTTAGATAAAAAAGAACCCATACCTTAAGTCTTGAATCTCATCGTAGACATTCAAACATCTTGTATAATAAATAAAACAGTATTATAAATCTATTATATAACTATATTTAATTTTGTAATACTCTATATGATTTAATTATTAATTTATATTTTTCATAGTTTATCATTTCAATGTTAATTTTACGTTTTAGGTATTAATTGATTTGTTTTTCATAAATTTTTTGATTCATTATATTTTTCATTTTCATATATTAATCATGATTTAGTCATATCCATAATTATAAAAATGAAATAAATATCATATATATTCAGTATATATTTGTATTTATAATAATATATATAATGTTGAAATAAAAAATGAAATACACCGTTCATGGAGACGGTAGGCTGTACATACGCATGAATGTTGTTTTTATTTACAAATATAATTGAATGAAATAAATTTATATGATATATTATCATTATTGAATCATTTTTATTTCATATATATCACATATTATTATTAAAATCATCTTTAATAATCTCTATGTAAATTATGAAGGAATCATATCGCTTCATGAGAGAGTAGTCTAATGTGTACCCGAACAACATTATCATAATCCCAAAAAATGGAAATCATGAAATTTTGTGTGATATAAAAATATAGAATAATAAAAACGTAATAAAAATTATAAGTATCATATAAAAATATTATATAATTCACTATTCTCAAATTTTATAGGTGCTAATAGAAAAAAACAACATCAGTTCGCAAGGTAGTAGTCCTCTCTACACATGAATGATGATATTGTAACCCATTTGATGGTTTTTTATGTTGTCTTATGTATTAAAATTAACATTAAAACATATTATTATATTGAATATAATTATTTTATTATATATTAATTATATAAGAATAATTATGTGTTTTGTGGAAGAAATAAAATGAACATCCATTGGTGAATGTTACCTCTTCTTTGGGTATCTCCTTTTGGTTTTCTCCAAAGTCCTTTAAAAATTGGATTTCATTCCAATGTAATGATTATAATATTATTTTAGGGATGTGTTTAAGATATTTGGGAAATTATTTTATTTGAAAAAGGTCTTTATATGTGTGAAGATAGTGGAATATGGGTTTCATTTTATAATGATGGTGAGTGGAATGCTAGTAAATTATTGAAAGAGTGAATTCCACCCACATTTTTCATATGAAAAAAGTTTCCAAAAATGGTTCAAATTTAAACCATATAAATTATAAGGTTGGAAAAGTCAATAAAATGGGGGTTGGACAAGCGATGGGTCATTTGTACACTGTATTTTTATGTTTAACCACTAAGTAGTATTATTTTACATTAATCAACATAGTTTACTTGTATTTTCTTTCAATAATATCTTTGGTCAAAAAAACATGTTTTCTTTATTAGATATTATAAATTAGGATTATTCAAAATATAGAATTTATATTTATTCAAATTATAATCATATAAGTGGATTAAAGTATTTATAATTAATCCCAGAGGCATGTTGATAATCAGGGGTTTTAAAGTGAAAAATATTAAATGTATACAATGATGTATATTCCATTTCAATATTAAATTTTATACAATGAAATAAATTCCGGTAATATATTTATAATTTAAAGAAATAAATTTTAAAACCAAATTAAATTATAATTTAACAATATAAATAAATTAAATAATAATTTTTTATTTAAAATTCAATATTTTTCATTATTCATCAAAAATATAACTTTTAGAAAAAAATCCAAAAACAATAAACCTATGCTAATTTTGATATTTTGAATTAATAAATAATTTTTCTTACTATATTAAATTTCTGAAATTTCGTATAATTTCCTTTCTTATTGTTTAAAAGTGGCATAAGAATAATATTTTAAGAAAATTGTATTTTCAAACCATATAGGTAATTTACCAAAAATTATATATCATATTATAAATATTTTATTTTTTGTAAGACTATTATAAATAATATTTAAAAATTATTTATTACTATTTATTTTTCTAAATCTAAAATATAGGTTAAAATGATCACATTTGAATAACTATATTAATTATATGTTGATGTTTCTTTAAAACATAGTGTTATTTTTCATACAAGGTAACTGAGTGTTCCATGTAATAGACGATAAAGCAAGGTTTCATGTAATATAAGCTTGATTTGGTGAAGTGTGTAATGAAAGACACCAATAAAATTTAATTTATTAAAAAATGGTTCATAAAAACATTGGGTGTTACATTATATAGCCAATTAAAAAGTCATTGTCCAATGAAAAATCATTACTTTGATACCAAAAAATGAGGTTACTTATGCCTAATTATGTCCTCTAATTCAATCCTAGATTATTGAAAATAGTGGTTACACCACTAAACATTAACCAGATGAGAGGTATTATATCTTATAAATTGTTTATTAATGTTCTAGAATCTGAACTGGTTATTCTTTATAATAATGATCTTTATACAGTGGTATAAAGTCTGAGTTCATTACATGTGAAGGCTCTAGTATATACTTCCTCAAGAGAGAAAAATGGAACAAATTATGGACTTGGGAGAGGTCTGGTGAAAGAACCAAGTGATAGGCTACCATGTTTATATGATCATGAATATCAAAGGGACCAATATACCTAGTGTTTGGATTCCATTTCTTCTAGAATCTCAAATAATTTTTCTATGGATAAATTCTTAGAAAAAAAATTCACAAAAAAAATTATAAATCACCTGATTTATTATTTTCATAACATTTCTATTTAATTTTAACAACCATGATATTCATAATAAAGGATCTAACCTTCTCTAAGAATTCTTATATATATCAGGTCCTAATATTTTTATTTCTCCAACTAGATTTGGGTATCTTGGAGATTTAATAATCATTCCATAGAGGGTTTCATATTGATCAATATGAATGCTTATGTAAAATATATTATTGTAATAAATCACAAAAATATTAATGTATTGATTCCTATGATTTTTTAAATCCAATGAACAAGAAATTAACATATTCTTTGGGTTAGAATGGTTCATTCAGACTGACCATCTATTTGAGTATGATTAACAGTGTTGAAATTCAATTCTATATCAAGGGCTTGCTGAGTAATTCTACAAAACCTTAATGTGAACCTCATATCCAAATCATAGAAAATATAATATGGTACTTAATTTAACCTTGCCACTTTCTTATGTTATATCAAAGAAATATGATCCAAAGATAAGTATTATCTTATTGTGATAATGTTTGTTGACTTATTAATGCAATAAACTACAAACTATATAACATTATTCCCTTTAGAAAATTATTTAAGTCCAATGAAAAAATAAATAGTATTTTCTCCCCTTCTGATTATAGTATGGGTAACATATCCAAAATCCCCTTACATGTTTTTCTTTCAGCCTTAAGTTGATGAAATACCATGAACCAAGATACAAACACTATAATATCTATCTCAACATTCCATCCCACTAGAATTATTCTTTCAAATATATAAACATCATTGCACTTACATGAAGAATGGAGAGTGAATAGATGAAAAAAATTCCACTAAAAACACCTTCATCAAGTATGTTATGGAAGGAGTGCCCACATTGTTCATAAAACTTATCAACTCATCATGATCATGCTTAGTCTTAGGAACATTACTAACATTCATTTTTATCTCTACATCATCCTTTTATGACTATTTAATCATCACTTAGATAGTTGGTTGAACATTAAATTTAGAAAGATAATATTTTTCTCCTTCCTTCATGATTTACAGGTAAATAGTTTTTATATCCATAAATATTAAATATTTTTTTATACTTATAATTGATAAGATAGAATGATCCTATCGACTAAAATCATTGTCTACCATGTTCCCTTTACCATATCAGTAATGTATTGGGAATTCATAATCTTTAATCAGATCTATCAATGTTCTTTGATACATGTTCCACTCCTTTTAAATGAATATATATTTTATACTTTTTTGAACAATATATATCACAAATTTCATTATAAGGATAATTCCTCCATATATTTAATTTACAAATTACCTTAGCTAACTTTGAATCATGAGTTCGGTAATTTTTCTCATGAATTGTCAATTATCTTGTGGCATAATATACAACCATTTCTTTCTTCATAAGAACTCATCCCAATCCCTTCATGGATGTATCACTATAGATTTCAAACCCATATCTTCTATAGGATAATGTAATCTAGAGTGATATAACTAACCTTATCCTAAATTCCTCGATATTTTCCTAAAATTCATTGGTCCATAGTTAATATTCTCCCTTTTCATTCCACTTGGTCAGAGGATTATATATTTCTGAGAAATTCTCCATAAACTATAAATAATGTCTAGAAAAACTAAGAAAACTATAGATCTCATCAACCTTATTTGGTCTAGGCAAACATTCATTATCATTTGTATTTGATGGATCTATTGATATAGCCTCTCTTAAGATTGTGCGACTCAAAAAAATGTTATATTTTCTATCAAAATTCAAACTTTTTAAAATTTTCATATAGTTTCTCTTTATTTAGGGTTTTTAGTAAAATTATCAAGTGGTATTGATGCTCTTAAATTTATTTTAATATATAGTAATATCATCAATAAATGCTACAAAAAACTAATCAAGGTAATATATAAAGTCTATATTCATAAAATCAATGAAGATTATAGGGGTATTAGAAAGACCAAATGCCATCACTATATATTCATCATATCCATATGTTGTATGGATTCTAAACAGGGGTATATCATCCATCTTGAACCTTAATAGATGATATCTAGAACAAATTAAAATCTTATAAAGGTATTGATCTTCAAAATGATGATCAAATAAATCGCTAATACATGGGAAAAGTTTCTTTTTCAAAATTGTGATCATCTTCAACTCCTAACAATAAATGAAGAGTCCCATGGATCAATCATTATTATTAATAAAAAGAAAAGGTACACCCAAATGTGATATACTTGGCTGAATTAATCACTTATCATGGTTTTGGTGGAGTGTCTTCTTCAATTCCTTCAACTCAATCAGGGCTATTCTATAGGGATTATTTAAAATTGGTGGTCACCAGGTATGATTTCTATTGAGAACCTAACATTACATTTTTGAGGATGTTTTGGAAACTAAATTTTAAAGTCATATAAAAATTATTAAAATAAATAAATATCATCGATGTCATGTTTATGCCAATCCATTTGAGTAAAAAACCCATTTTGAATGTTAATAAATTCCCAAACAGTAGATGTAAACTCATATGAAAGTTTTTACTTATTATCACATTAATAGATGATTAAATGTTTGTTTGGAATATCAAATTTAACTTAAAATCCATGAAAATTATTGTGAGATTTATACAGGTAAAATCCATCCTTGTACAAGATGACATCAAATTCAATAATGGCATTAATAGAATGATGGGTGGGAAGTACATTCCCACCAATGTCATCCAGAAAGAAATCATAAACTTAAGATGTAGTCATTGTTGTACCTCTCATACCCCTCGTGGTTTAATTTTCATGATCACAATCACTCTCTTATTTATCTAATATTGTTTTAAGTTTTTTTAGTTGATAGGCATAATTTCAGATTGCCAAGGAATTGGGGCAAGAAGGCTGAAAGCCAAAGTGGACTGAAAATCAGTCCACCGGCCTACCGGTGGACGACCACCGGCCAGCCGCTGGAGCCTGGACAGAAGGCATCCTTCTGTCCAGACCACCGGCCAACCGGTGTCCCACCACCGGCCAGCCGGTGGCACCCAGACAGAATAGTATTTGCTACTGCCTCAGCACCGGCCAACCGGTGGCCTCCTCACCGGCCAGCCGGTGGTGCCTGGGCAGAAGGGATTGCTACTGCCTCCTCACCGGCCAACCGGTGGCCTTAGCACGGGCCAGCCGGTGGAGCCTGGACAGAAGGATCTTCCCTCTGTCAAGGCACCGGCCAACCGGTGGCTCTGTACCGGTCAGCCGGTGGAGCCAGTCAAACTAGCCGTTGGGCTTTGACCAGCCTGCTCCCAACGGCTCCGAAGCCTTTTCCAACGGCTCCGAAGACCCCGAACGTCCATTTGAGGGTTCCCCCTCTATAAATAAAGGGCTAGGAAGCCCTGGAAAATTGTCGGAACTATTACCAATCCACGGAAGCCCACGGACACATTTTTTATCATTTGGCGAACCTCAGGCGCATTCCCTCAAGGAATCCTCACTTGCTCCAACCTTCTTCCACATTCAAGGAGCACCACCATAGAAGCTTGGGAGCGCCCTTCATCAACTCCAACAATCCTTTGGCGCCCAAGGATTCTCCCCATTACGGTTTTTCTTGTTTTATCTATTTTGATCATAAATTTGGGTTTGTGCCTACAAACACCTCATTTCTCTCATCCTCTCTTCTTTGGGTTTTCACACCACCTTCAAGGTGTGAAGAGGTTAGTCAAGCCTTCCCTTTTAAAAGGATTGAATCAAAGGTGAGCTAGCCTTCACCTGTAAGAAGGCTAGTGGGTTATTGCTCAAACATTAAAAGTAAGTGGGTTCTTGCTCAACCAATAAAAGCAAGCTGTAATAGGTTCTAGACTAACCTTAAAGTCTAGTGGATTTCTTGCCAAAACCATTAAAAAGCAAGCGGTAGTAAATCTCTCAACGGTTGTGTTGGGAGCGGAGACGTAGGCTTTGGTTTAAGCCGAACTCCGTTATCATGTTTTGTGTTTTGCCTCCTTTATTTCCGCTGCACTTATGATAATTGTTTTTAATTGTTAATTATTTTTTAAAAGGCAAGTCACCCCCCTCTTGCCATCACTCCTTTCTTTTCCGCCCAACAATTGGTATCAGAGTACCTTCACCGGTTTCAAATTTAAGATCCATTGTGATGGCTTCGTCTTCTTTCGCCCCCGAAGGATATTCTTTGGGTCGTGCTCCATTTTTTGATGGAACCGACTACACTAATTGGAAAACCCGCATGACCACTTTTCTTAGAAGCATTGGATATCCTATTTATAAAATTGTCATGCATGGTTATTCTCTCTCTTCTCCCGATGAATCCAAATGGACCCAAGCCGATATTAAAAATTTCGAGCTTGATGGAAAAGCCATGAATGCTCTTCATTGCGGCCTTGATCGTAATGAATTCAATCGAGTTTCCACATGCACCTCTTCACAATAAATCTGGAAACTATTGGAGGTTACCCATGAGGGGACCAACAAAGTGAAGGATACTCGATTGGACATGTACTGTCAAGATTTTGAATCTTTTACCATGCATCCATCCGAATCTATTTCTGAAATGTTTACACGCTTTACTGACGTTTGCAATGGTAGAAAGTCTCTTGGTGATGATGTGTCTGCAGAAACGATGGTCAAGAAGATCCTTTAGATCTTACCAAGATCATGGGCACCGAAAGTCACGGCAATCCAAGAAGCAAAAGACATCAAGAACATGCCGGTCGAAGAGCTCATCGGATCCCTCATGACCTACGAGATCACCATGAGGAGGCAAGCTGAAAAGGAAGGCAAACCAATCAAAGTTCCAAAGAACATCGCCTTCAAAGTTCAACAAGAAGAAAGCCCATCCTCCTCATTATCTTCCTCTTCAAGCGGCGATTCCGAAATGGAGAATCTTGCCCGCAAGATGCACAAATTCATGAAGAAGCACAAAAAGAAGAAATACCGAAGGCTCAACCCAACGAAAAATCCGAGCCTGAGGTAACATGCTATGGGTGCGGCAAGAAAGTCCATTACAAGCCTGATTGTCCACTCAACAAGAAAAAGGCCATGAAAAAGGAAAAGAAGAAGGCATTCATGGCCACATGGAGTGATAGCTCCACATCCTCCTCCTCCTCCTCAAATGACAACGGTAAAAAATGTCTAATGGCATTTCATGAGGTAACATCTTCCGACTCCTCTTCCACTAGTTCTTCGAATTCTTTCAATCACATGTCTTATGAGGATCTCCAACATGCTAGAGATCAATTGGAAGAATTTTTTCATGAACTTTCTTCCAAATTTGTTGATTTAAAAAAGAATTTCAAAAAACATTCTTCCGAAAAGGAACAACTTCTCAAAGAAAATGAGGAGTTGTCCCCCAAGGTCCAAAACCTTCCCGATGTTGATTCCATGGAATCAACAATCAAGGATTTATGAGTGCAATTGCAAAAAATGCACGGTATGGAAGGCCCAAAACCATTTCTTTTAATTATGAATTTTATAGGAGAAGACTCGCCACTAGACAAGTATGGATTGAAAAATCCCTTTTAGCGAGTCTCTCCGGGCCAAAATTTGTCTCGGTTTGAAAATACTCTTCCCGGTGATTTGTTGTTTTTATTTAGGGGGTGTTAGGATCGTTTTAACCTTTTTGAGTCTTTAATTCAAATTTTCAATTCAAAACATTCAATTCAAATTTTCAATTCAAATTTTTAATTCAAAATTCTCAATTCAAAATTTTTAATTCAAAACTTTCAATTCAAATTTCAACAATTTCAATTGGTTTAAAATCTCTATCTTGTTTTTCAACTCATTCCCTCAATCAAGTTTTATGCCCCGTGCTATTTTGATAATCACAAAGGGGGAGAAATTCTTGGTTGATTGGGGGAAAAATCTTTCTCTCATGATTTACTTTACTTTGATTTATCCTTTAAAGCATGCCTCTCATTTCATTTTTACATTGCTTGTTTTGGTGATTGTGATCATCAAAATAGGGGGAGATTGTTGTACCTCTCGTACCCCTCGTGGTTTAATTTTCATGATCACAATCACTCTCTTATTTATCTAATATTGTTTTAAGTGTTTTTGGTTGATAGGAATAATTTCAGATTGCCAAGGAATTGGGGCAAGAAGGCTGAAAGCCAAAGTGGATTGAAAATCCGTCCACCGGCCAACCGGTGGAAGACCACCAGCCAGCCGATGGAGCCTGGACAGAAGGCATCCTTCTGTTCAGACCACCGGCCAACCGGTGTCCCACTACCGGCCAGCCGGTGGCACCCAGACAGAATAGTATTTTCTACTGCCTCAGCACCGGCCAACCGGTGGCCTCCTCACCGGCCAGCCGGTGGTGCCTGGGCAGAAGGGATTGCTACTGCCTCCTCACCGGCCAACCGGTGGCCTCAGCACCGGCCCGCCGGTGGAGCCTGGACAGAAGGATCTTCCCTCTGTCAAGGCACCGGCCAACCGGTGGCTCTGTACCGGTCAGCCGGTGGAGCCAGTCAAACTAGTCGTTGGGCTTTGACCAGCCTGCTCCCAATGGCACCGAAGCCTTTTCCAACGGCTCCGAAGACCCCTAACGGCCATTTGAGGGTTCCCCCTCTATAAATAAAGGGCTAGGAAGCCCCAGAACATTGTCGGAACTATTACCAAGCCACGGAAGCCCACTGACACATTTTTGATCATTTGGCGAACCTCTGGCGCATTCCCTCAAGGAATCCTCACATGCTCCAACCTTCTTCCACATTCAAGGAGCACCACCATAGAAGCTTGGGAGCGCCCTTCATCAACTCCATCAATCCTTTGGCACCCAAGGCTTCTCCCCATTACTGTTTTTCTTGTTTAATCTATTTTGAGCATAAATTTGGGTTTGTGCCTACAAACCCCTCATTTCTATCATCCTATCTTCTTTGGGTTTTCACACCACCTTCAAGGTGTGAAGAGGTTAGTCAAGCCTTCCCTTTTAAGAGGCTTGAATCAAAGGTGAGCTAGCCTTCACCTGTAAGAAGGCTAGTGGGTTATTTCTCAACCATTAAAAGCAAGTGGGTTATTGCTCAACCAATAAAAGCAAGATGTAATGGGTTCTAGACTAACCTTAAAGTCTAGTGGGTTTCTTTCTAAAACCATTAAAAAGAAAGCGGTAGTAAATCTCTCAACGGTTGAGTTGGGAGAGGAGACGTAGGCTTTGGTTTAAGCCGAACTCCGTTATCAAGTTTTGTGTTTTTCCTCCTTTATTTCCGCTGCACTTTTGATAATTGTTTTTAATTGTTAATTATTTTTTAAAAGGCAATTCACCCCCCCTCTTGCCATCACTCCTTTCTTTTCCTCCCAACAATTGGTATCAGAAGGGAAAATTTGAGTAATACCTTCACCGGTTTCAAATTTAAGATCCATTGTGATGGATTTGTCTTCTTTCTCCCCCGAAGGCTATTCTTTGGGTCGTGCTCCATTTTTTGATGGAACCGACTACACTTATTGGAAAACCCGCATGACCACTTTTCTTAGAAGCATTGGATATACTATTTATAAAATTTTCATGCATGGTTATTCTCTCTCTTCTCCCGATGAATCCAAATGGACCCAAGCCGATATTAAAAATTTCGAGCTTGATGGCAAAGCCATGAATGCTCTTCATTGCGGCCTTGATCGTAATGAATTCAATCGAGTTTCCACATGCACCTCTTCACATGAAATCTGGAAACTATTGGAGGTTACCCATGAGGGGACCAACAAAGTGAAGGATACTCGATTGGACATGTACCGTAAAGATTTTGAATCTTTTACCATGCATCCATCCGAATCTATTTCTGATATTTTTACACGCTTTACTGACGTTTGCAATGGTAGAAAGTCTCTTGGTGATGATGTGTCTGCAGAAACGATGGTCAAGAAGATCCTTTGGATCTTACCAAGCTCATGGGCACCGAAAGTCACAACAATCCAAGAAGCAAAAGACATCAAGAACATGCCAGTCGAAGAGCTCATCGGATCCCTCATGACCTACGAGATCACCATGAGGAGGCAAGCTGAAAAGGAAGGCAAACCAATCAAAGTTCCAAAGAACATCGCCTTCAAAGTTCAACAAGAAGAAAGCTCATCCTCCTCATTATCTTCCTCTTCAAGCGGCGATTCCGAAATGGAGAATCTTGCCCGCAAGATGCACAAATTCATGAAGAAGCACAAAAAGAAGAAACCCCACAAGGCTCAACCCAACGAAAAATCCGAGCCCGAGGTAACATGCTATGGGTGCGGCAAGAAAGGCCATTACAAGCCCTATTGTCCACTCAACAATAAAAAGGCCAAGAAAAAGGAAAAGAAGAAGGCATTCAAGGCCACATGGAGTGATAGCTCCACATACTCCTCCTCCTCCTCAAACGACAATGGTAAAAAATGTCTAATGGCATTTCATGAGGTAACATCTTCTGACTCCTCTTCCTCTAGTTCTTCAAATTCTTTCAATCACATGTCTTATGAGGATCTCCAATATGCTAGAGATCAATTGGAGGAAGGTTTTCACGAACTTTCTTCCAAATTTGTTGTTTTAAAAAAGAATTTCAAAAAACCTTCTTCTGAAAAGGAACAACTTCTCAAAGAAAAGGAGGAGTTGTCCCTCAAGGTCCAAAACCTTCCCGATGTTGATTCCATGGAATCAACAATCAAGGATTTATGAGTGAAATTGCAAAAAATGCACGGTATGGAAGGCCCAAAACCATTTCTTTTAATGATGAATTTTATAGGAGAAGACTCGCCACTAGACAAGTATGGATTGAAAAATCCCTTTTAGCGAGTCTCTCCAGGCCAAAATTTGTCTCGGTTTGAAAATACTCTTCCCGGTGATTTGTTGTTTTTATTTAGGGGGAGTTAGGATCGTTTTAACCTTTTTGAGTATTTCAATTCAAATTTTCGATTCAAAACTTTCAATTCAAATTTTCAATTCAAATTTTCAATTCAAAATTCTCAATTCAAAATTTTTAATTCAAAACTTTCAATTCAAATTTCAACAATTTCAATTGGTTTAAAATCTCTATCTTGTTTTTCAACTCATTCCCTCAATCAAGTTTTATGCCCCGTGCTATTTTGATAATCACAACGGGGGAGAAATTCTTGGTTGATTGGGGGAAAAATCTTTCTCTCGTGATTTACTTTACTTTGCTTTATCCTTTAAAGCATGCCTCTCATTTCATTTTTACATTGCTTGTTTTGGTGATTGTGATCATCAAAATAGGGGGAGATTGTTGTACCTCTCGTACCCCTCGTGGTTTAATTTTCATGATCACAATCAATCTCTTATTTATCTAATATTGTTTTAAGTGTTTTTGGTTGATAGGCATAATTTCAGATTGCCAAGGAATTGGGGCAAGAAGGCTGAAAGCCAAAGTGGACTAAAAATCAGTCCACCGGCCTACCGGTGGACGACCACCGGCCTACCGGTGGACGACCACCGGCCAGCCGATGGAGCCTGGACAGAAGGCATCCTTCTGTCCAGACCACCGGCCAGCCGGTGGCACCCAGACAGAATAGTATTTGCTACTGCCTCAGCACCGGCCAACCGGTGGCCTCCTCACCGGCCAGCCGGTGGTGCCTGGGCATAAGGGATTGCTATTGCCTCCTCACCGGCCAACCGGTGGCCTCAGCACCGGCCAGCCGGTGGAGCCTGGACAGAAGGATCTTCCCTCTGTCAAGGCACCGACCAACCGGTGGCTTTGTACCGGTCAGCCAGTGGAGCCAGTCAAACTAGTCGTTGGGCTTTGACCAGCCTGCTCCCAACGGCTCCAAAGCCTTTTCCAACGGCTCCGAAGACCCCGGACGGCCATTTGAGGGTTCCCCCTCTATAAATAAAGGGCTAGGAAGCCCCGGAACATTTTCGGAACTATTACCAAGCCACGGAAGCCCACGGACACATTTTTGATCATTTGGTGAACCTCCGGCGCATTCCCTCAAGGAATCCTCACTTGGTCCAACCTTCTTCCACATTCAAGGAGCACCACCATAGAAGCTTGGGAGCTCCCTTCATCAACTCCATCAATCCTTTGGTGCCCAAGGCTTCTCCCCATTATGGTTTTTCTTGTTTAATCTATTTTGAGCATAAATTTGGGTTTGTGCCTACAAACCCCTCATTTCTCTCATCCTCTCTTATTTGGGTTTTCACACCACCTTCAAGGTGTGAAGAGGTTAGTCAAGCCTTCCCTTTTAAAAGGCTTGAATCAAAGGTTAGCTAGCCTTCACCTCTAAGAAGGCTAGTGGGTTATTGCTCAACCATTAAAAGCAAGTGGGTTCTTACTCAACCAATAAAAGCAAGCTGTAATAGGTTCTAGACTAACCTTAAAGTCTAGTGGGTTTTTGCTAAAACCATTAAAAAGCAAGTGGTAGTAAATCTCTCAACGGTTGAGTTGGGAGCGGAGACGTAGGCTTTGGTTTCAGCCGAACTCCGTTATCAAGTTTTGTGTTTTTCCTCCTTTATTTCTGCTGCACTTTTGATAATTGTTTTTAATTGTTAATTATTTTTTAAAAGGCAATTCACCCCCCTCTTGCCATCACTCCTTTCTTTTCCGCCCAACAATTGGTATCAGAGGAAAAATTTGAGTAATACCTTCACCGGTTTCAAATTTAAGATCCATTGTGATGGCTTCGTCTTCTTTCTCCCCCGAAGGCTATTCTTTGGGTCGTGCTCCATTTTTTGATGGAACCGACTACACTTATTGGAAAACCCGCATGACCATTTTTCTTAGAAGCATTGGATATCCTATTTATAAAATTGTCATGCATGGTTATTCTCTCTCTTCTCCCGATGAATCCAAATGGACCCAAGCCGATATTAAAAATTTCGAGCTTGATGGAAAAGCCATTAATGCTCTTCATTGCGGCCTTGATCGTAATGAATTCAATCGAGTTTCCACATGCACCTCTTCACATGAAATCTGGAAACTATTGGAGGTTACCCATGAGGGGACCAACAAAGTGAAGGATACTCGATTGGACATGTACCGTCAAGATTTTGAATCTTTTACCATGCATCCATCCGAATCTATTTCTGAAATTTTTACACGCTTTACTGACGTTTGCAATGGTAGAAAGTCTCTTGGTGATGATGTGTCTGCAGAAATGATGGTCAAGAAGATCCTTTGGATCTTACCAAGCTCATGGGCACCGAAAGTCACGGTAATCCAAGAAGCAAAAGACATCAAGAACATGTCGGTCGAAGAGCTCATCGGATCCCTCATGACCTACGAGATCACTATGAGGAGGCAAGCTGAAAAGGAAGGCAAACCAATCAAAGTTCCAAAGAACATCGCTTTCCAAGTTCAACAAGAAGAAAGCTCATCCTCCTCATTATCTTCCTCTTCAAGCGGCGATTTCGAAATGGAGAATCTTTCCCGCAAGATGCACAAATTCATGAAGAAGCACAAAAAGAAGAAACCCCACAAGGCTCAACCCAACGAAAAATCCGAGCCTGAGGTAACATGCTATGGGTGCGACAAGAAAGTCCATTACAAGCCCTATTGTCCACTCAACAAGAAAAAGGCCAAGAAAAAGAAAAAGAATAAGGCATTCAAGGCCACATGGAGTGATAGCTCCACATCCTCCTCCTCCTCCTCAAACGACAACGGTAAAAAATGTCTAATGGCATTTCATGAGGTAACATCTTCTGAATCCTCTTCCTCTAGTTCTTCAAATTCGTTCAATCACATGTCTTATGAGGATCTCCAACATGCTAGAGATCAATTGGAGGAAGGTTTTCACGAACTTTCTTCCAAATTTGATGCTTTAGAAAAGAATTTCAAAAAACATTCTTCCGAAAATGAACAACTTCTCAAAGAAAAGGAGGAGTTGTCCCTCAAGGTCCAAAACCTTCCCGATGTTGATTCCATGGAATCAAAAATCAAGGATTTATGAGTGAAATTGAAAAAAATGCACGGTAAGGAAGGCCCAAGACCATTTATTTTAATGATGAATTTTATAGGAGAAGACTCGCCACTAGACAAGTATGGATTGAAAAATCCCTTTTAGCGAGTCTCTCCGGGCCAAAATTTGTCTCGGTTTGAAAATCCTCTTCCCAGTGATTTCTTGTTTTTATTTAGGGGGAGTTAGGATCGTTTTAACCTTTTTGAGTCTTTTAATTCAAATTTTCGATTCAAATCATTCAATTAAGATTTTCAATTCAAATTTTCAATTCAAAATTCTCAATTCAAAATTTTTAATTCAAAACATTCATTTCAAATTTCAACAATTTCAATTGGTTTAAAATCTCTATCTTGTTTTTCAACTCATTCCCTCAATCATGTTTTATGCCCCGTGCTATTTTGATAATCACAAAGGGGGAGAAATTCTTGGTTGATTGGGGGAAAAATCATTCTCTCATGATTTACTTTACTTTGCTTTATCCTTTAAAGCATGACTCTCATTTCATTTTTACATTTCTTGTTTTGGTGATTGTGATCATCAAAATAGGGGGAGATTGTTGTAACTGTCGTACCCCTCGTGGTTTAATTTTCATGATCACAATCACTCTCTTATTTATCTAATATTGTTTTAAGTGTTTTTGGTTGATAGGCATAATTTTAGATTGCCAAGGAATTGGGGCAAGAAGGCTGAAAGCCAAAGTGGACTGAAAATCAGTCCACCGGCCAACCGGTGGACGACCACCGGCCAGCCGATGGAGCCTGGACAGAAGGCATCCTTCTGTCCAGCCCACCGGCCAACCGGTGTCCCACCACCGGCCAGCCGGTGGCACCCAGACAGAATAGTATTTGCTTCTGCCTCAGCACCGGCCAACCGGTGGCCTCCTCACCGGCCAGCCGGTGGTGCCTGGGCAGAAGTGATTGCTACTGCCTCCTCACCGGCCAACCGGTGGCCTCAGCACCGGCCAGCCGGTGGAGCCTGGACAGAAGGATCTTCCCTCTGTCAAGGCACCGGCCAACCGGTGGCTCTGTACCGGTCAGCCGGTGGAGCCAGTCAAAATAGCCGTTGGGCTTTGACCAGCCTGCTCCCAACGGCTCCGAAGCCTTTTCCAACGGCTCCGAAGACTCCGAACGGCCATTTGAGGGTTCCCCCTCTATAAATAAAGGGCTAGGAAGCCCCGAAACATTGTCGGAACTATTACCAAGCCACGGAAGCCCACAGACACATTTTTGATCATTTGGAGAACCTCCGGCGCATTCCCTCAAGGAATCCTCACTTGCTCCAACCTTCTTCCACATTCAAGGAGCACCACCATAGAAGCTTGGGAGCGCCCTTCATCAACTCCATCAATCCTTTGGCGCCCAAGGCTTCTCCCCATTACGGGTTTTCTTGTTTTATCTATTTTGAGCATAAATTTGGGTTTGTGCCTACAAACCCCTCATTTCTCTCATCCTCTCTTCTTTGGGTTTTCACACCACCTTCATGGTGTGAAGAGGTTAGTCAAGCCTTCCCTTTTAAAAGGCTTGAATCAAAGGTGAGCTAGCCTTCACCTGTAAGAAGGCTAGTGGGTTATTGATCAACCATTAAAAGCAAGTGGGTTCTTTCTCAACCAATAAAAGCAAGCTGTAATAGGTTCTAGACTAACCTTAAAGTCTAGTGGGTTTCTTACTAAAACCATTAAAAAGAAAGCGGTTGTAAATCTCTCAACGGTTGAGTTGGGAGCGGAGACGTAGGCTTTGGTTTAAGCCAAACTCCGTTATCAAGTTTTGTGTTTTTCCTCCTTTATTTCCGCTGCACTTTTGATAATTGTTTTTAATTGTTAATTATTTTTTAAAAGGCAATTCACCCCCCCTCTTGCCATCACTCCTTTCTTTTCCGCCCAACAGTCATTGTTCCTTTTGGGGTTTGTAATACTAATTCCATATGAAATCATTTTTATTGAATCTTGATAAACCTAGATAATACATTAGATAAGAATGAATGGGTCTATACGTATTAAAATAAGACATTCACAATTACAGAGTGGATGGCCACTATACCTTTCACCATTTTTTTATTTCACCCCTCATCAAAAAAAGTAATCACATGATAATTCCCCTTGTCGCTTGGATAAAGATACTGCTTACATCAATCATCATCACTAACACTTGGGTTTGGGGACATGTTAAAATAATTCCCATTCTCATTAAAGTTATGCAATGAAGTAGGGGAGGTGCATTTTTATAGATTTCTATCTATTATCATCCTTAGCTAATTTCTCCAAGTTCATAAAAAATAGATTTCCTAATTTCATTCAATTCCACACAAAAAACATTTAATAGTACTACTAAGGAAATCCCATCTTTGTTTCTTCCCACAGATAGAGAATAAATTAAATATAATCTTCTTCTCATCCTGGTTATTAGATGTTCCATAGAACTCCGTCTTCTTCTTCTTATTAAACCCATAAATTTATATACAACACCAACATCCATTTACACCATGATTTCACATTGAAAAATATTATTGTGTCTATTGATGTATCTTATGGATAACACATTTCAGAGACATGGTTTTAAGAAAACAAATAATCAATTAAACCTTAATTTCTGGTTGGATGATAACACCAGAAGCATACCACACAAGTCTTGTAAAATTATCATCGTAGGTACCAACCAATTCATAATACTTTTTACATATCTCAACAGAATATTTCCCTACATTATTATGAATAATAATAGGACGGTAATTATTGGAAAATATGTCATTAACCACATATCAATACATAATTAAAACTTCTTTATGTTTCCTCATATTCTTCATAAGATTTCACTGTTGGTTCACTTAACCATCCAAACGGTAGATAGATGAAATGAATATTTCATGTTTCGATCATTGGAAAATGAAAAAATATTTTTAAGGGTACTGATCAATTTTATAGAAATCATTATATCTAATGGGGAAATTTCCTCATGAAAGACTCAATAGAATGTTGTTACACCCTTTTTTGAAAGACTAGCATGATTCATATCTTTATAATGTTGTGTGAGCACAGAAATGATATTTCTTTTTCTATATCCCAAAATATTTGGTTTCGCATTAGGAAAATTATTTCATTTTCCATCTCACTCATCATTAATGAGTATTCATTGTGTTCAATAAATTTACTAAAATGAAAATGAATATAATATGAAAAAATAACCATAGTGGGAAACCACGTAATGAGGAAAATAACATAATGAATTTATAAATTATAAAACATTATTTAATCTATGACACATTAGGTTTATTCTAAGCATTTCATATTCATCTTCGATTTAAATCCTTCTATATGGTTTATAAAGTGGTTGTAAATTTCCAAAGCGTATCCCCCAGGAGTACAAAAACAGTTCTCCAATAAGGCCCATTTTTTCACTTGTTCCCAACTGATTAGTGACGCCCCAGGTTTTATGAACTGGTCGAAGTGAACAATTTTATTCTTTTAGTATTGTCTCTTGTTTTATATTTTATTCTTTTAATGATGTCTCGTGTTTTATATGTGACGCTTTTAATTATGTCTCTTGTTTTATTTTGTGATTTGTGTGCTAATAAAGAATTTGAAATGAAAGAAAACATGAAGAATATAGTGAACTGGTATATATTAAATGATTTCATTGCAATAAGACCCAACTAGTTTAAAATACCATGCACAAGACCTAACACAGCCACAACGAGACTACTAAGAATAACAACTTGAGTAATCGGAGAGTCGTCGTCTTCAGGGTCGATCAGTGTGAAGAATATAATAGCAAGAGCCACGACACACATACTCAAAACCAATGGTATGAGGAGAGCCATCCTTTTTGATTCAAGTGTTTTGATTTTGTTAAATTCCCCTTCTTTTTATAATGGTCCTTTATGTTATGACCATTAAATTTATATAGCCGTTGGGTTTTCAAAAAAACCTTTGGGTACCATTGATTAATTTATGAAATCTTTTTTTAATGCTATTATAATTTTATAAATATTATAATATGTTTCACAAAAGAATCATTGTTTTAATATAAAAATAGTATTCTTGGAAATAAATCATTTTGTTTACAAAAACTCTGATAGATACCTATATAGTTAAAAACATAGTATTCTTTTTATAAAATATATGTTTAAAGGGTATAAATAATAATTATATCTTTTGATCTCTAAAATTATGTATTTTTGAATTAACTAGTGGTCTTTTAGAATTTTTTTAAAGATCCTAATAATTATAATGGGTTTGTTTGTAAAATAAGAAAGCTATATCTTTTAAAAGATTTATATATGAATTGGTAACGGGATTTAAATTTTATGTTAAAACTATTTGTTGTTATTGTATATTGACTCATTTTGTGAAAATATTTATATTTTGAACTAAGTATACCTAAACTAGTTATTTCAAAAGTCTAAATAATTTTTTTTTAAAAATTGTGTTTATATGAAATATTTTACATAAACTAGTAAAGGGATTTAGATTTTTAGTTAAAAACTATTTGTTTTTATTGTATAAACTCTCTTTAGTATAAATATTTATAATACACATTATTTTGAAATAAATATACCGTTTATTTTATAAATTTAAAATAAGTTTTTAATAAAAATTTAGTTTGGAGCCCGGCCAAGCCGAGGGAAACCCTTAAGGGACAAGCCCTCTAGGCTGAGACCAAGCCCCAAGGGACCCGAGGTGCCGACCATCGGGGTCCCTAAGCGTTTAGTGGGTGTCCAGCCAGGTCCCAAGTTTTGCATAGGTGTTCTAGGTCGTGCGCAGGCCGGTGTTTATGTCCGCGATGCGCGTTGCATAGGGGTGGGCCGAATCCCGCATGGGGCCCGTGTATAAGGGCTCAGTGTGTGTGTGTTCGTGTTATTGAAATGGGGGCGGCGGAGATTGTTTGTTAAAATGCACCTCAACCGCGTTGTGTTTCGATGTGAGACATGTTCCGCGCAATCAGAACTGTCCGATCGAATCCTGCTTCGATCTACACAGTCTGACCCTTTTTCACCCCCGCCCACATCCGTAGCCGTTCGATCTCCACCGAGATCTAATCCCGACCCTTGATCTCTTTAAATCGATCAATTATTTTTCCCGCCCCATCTCCAGCCGTGTGATCTTTCCCTTCGTGAATCCCGACCGTCCATTTTCTTACGCGTCGACCCATCATCTTCTCCCTCACAATAGGACCCGACCAGTAGGCCTGCTCAAGGACGCCTCGACCTATCCTCCCCCGCACTGCTCCCCTTGACTTCCGAACACCCCCCGTCCTAAGGCTCTGTTTCTTCATTTTCCCCACGTCGGCCTACCCATTGGCCAAGGCACCAATGCCTTTATAAACCCCCTCTTTCGTTGAAGCCCGAACGACTTCTTCTTCCCCGGCGCTCCTCCCAGTTCAAGGCCAACGAGCTCCCGGTTGATTCGAGCTTCTTCCTCAAAGCTAGGTAGGGGTTCATGCATGTTTCTTCATTCGGGTTTGGAGTTTTTTTTGTTATATACTCACGATATATATATTCATATTTTATTAATATATATATATATACTCCTCGGGTTGTAATGTTTTCAAAAGAGGCTTGCACCCGTGTTTCCAGTCGGGTGCGTGTAAGGAGGTTTTATAACTTTCCTTATAATGAATTACTACTATTCCTTGTTTTAGTATATAAGGTTTGTACATATATTTAATTATATTTACATAATGCAAATCCATCGGTTTTTATATTTTGTATATATAGTTTCATATGTATATAGACGGTATATATTTACATTGGTGTTACATTCTCTTATAATCATGGTGTTCCATGTTATACCAGCTAATAAATCTGATGTTAATCTTTTAGAATATTAAGGTGTTACAGGAATAGTTATGGATATTGTTGGAACCATAATCATAGTAAAATTTCATTTTATATAGGATAATGATTTTATTATTTTATTTGGAATACAAAAATTTTATAGGAGGTATATGAATAATGAAAATGAAATAGGTCAGGTATGCTGATTACCTCTCCTTTGATTAGCCTTCATTAGGTCATTTCTTAAAGACACGCTGAATTATCTTTTCAGAAGATTAAATCCTCTAATTTTTTGATAGGAGTATTGAGAATGGATTTTTCAAGGTTTTGGTTGTGATAGGAGGCTCGATTTTGTGTAAAGAAGATAAATGATGGATGACCTTTTATAAGTTTGGGAGAGAATACACATTGAATTTATTAAAAGATTAAAAATACACATAATCAGGAAAAATGTATTCAAATAGACCTATATTTATATTTATTATAGTATGAAATTTAAATATAACCATCAAGTAGGATTTTAACAGGTTTAATTGGAAACTTTACACTTATCTCTTGGTTTATCCTATGGTAAACTCGTGTTAACCATAACCACGATGAAATTTTCTTACTATTTTTACTATTCATTATGAGATAAAATGAAAGTGGAATAATTAAAAAAATATGAAATTATTATTTCAAATATTTAATCAATGTTAACAAATTAATTCACTAAAATTTTAATAAATTACTTTTAAAATAAACTCACAAAATATAATGAAAAATAATTTTAAGAAATAAATTTTCATTACTATACATTGTTTTTATACAAAAATCCAAATAATAATAATTAAAATGACCATAAACACATTACTAATTACATTAATAACTTAAATTTTCTTGTGAACAAATTTTAAAATAATTATTAACTTTGTAAATAAATTAAACAAAATGACATTTTTGAATAAAAATAAGTATTTTTCACTAAACATTAAAACATTGAATTTCTATAAAAATATAAAACAGTTAACTCTAAAATAATTTTTACATGTTAATTATAAAAATTATTTTCATTTATTAAATTATATTTTCAATATATGGAAAAATTAATTATACTATATTCCTTTATAAAGATAAAAATTCAGTTTTGAGGAAAAATTAATTTATTGAAGCATATAATGACATTATTAAAAAGTATTTTATGTATCTAAAATCATTATGTATATTTTAAAAATATGGTTATTCATATTCATACTTCCAATTTAATGTAATTTTTTAATTGTATACTATATTATGATTCATTTATACTTGGGGTTGTAGGTATCACTATATATCTAAGAACATAATTTTTTAAAAAAAAATATCACAAAATCGTATGGTGATACAATACTCTTACTCATTATTAAAATGTGGATGATTTGATCTTATTTTCTCAGTGTGTCATGAAAAATATTAACAATATAATGATTCCTTTGGATCACTGTGGATAAATTTTAATATAGCACATAAGCTAGAATAATTCCCTTGTAATTTTTGGTAAAAAATATCGCACTCAAGGAAGGATTAAAATTATGAAAACATTGGGTGTTAGAGAAAGAATTATTACATTCACCTACCTTGGTATTACAATTTGTTTGAAAGAACTTCAATTCTCAATTAGAATTATATCTATGGCAAAATCAAACACCATCATTCTTATAGAAAGAGTAAATCTATTTCCCTTTACAGAAATATTTCTCTAATAAAAGTAATAGACACTTTTATATATGTGTGTATTCCTCCCTTGTGTATAAATGATTGAGATGTCTACTTAAAATCAATCAAAATGATACAATAATTTAATATTGATTGAAATAATATATAAAATAATGGTGGTTTTGGTTAAATGTTGATCTTGTTAGAAACCCATTAAAGAGAGGGGTATTAGAATTAAGAATATTGAAAATTTAAATGATGATTTGAAAGTGAAATTTATCCAAAGACTTATAATAGATAACCTAAGAAACTATATTTTTCTAAAGTAAAGAATCATTAATTTATTTCTTCCTTGTAGAATTTATTTTCTCCTTTCCCTCATTTCCAATGGGTCAAAGAAGAAATATGAAGCACAATTGATGGATTCCCACCTCAAATAAAACCTAAAAAATTAGAAAGCTATTTGGATGTGAGATCCTTTTTTGATGGGTAACAGTATTATATTCAAGATCAAAATATCAAAATCAACGATATTATTTGATCATCTTTGTAAAATATACCTCCCTCTCTAAAAAGTTATTGTTATAAAATTCACTTCATACCTCGAATGGCCCTAAGGTATTCGTTTTTTATTTATTTTTTATAAACAGCCTTTCATGGGATGAGGGGGAACCCTAACAAGGCCCGTAGTCTCAAAGATTACATGGACCATAGGCTTAAGAGATTACATGACCCAAAGGTCTTAGGGAATTAAACAAGACTATCTATAAAAAACTTCCACTCCCAGCATCCGCATCATCATACTATCTCTCCACCTTCACATGGCCATTTGGCTAGGCTTCCCGTGCAAGCACTTGCTGGTCTTGATGGTATAGTCATACCCTCTCATTCTAAAAATCCATTTGGCTCTAGTATGGTGATTGAAACAACACTGAATCCTCTTCTAGGTCTACTCCTCTTTTATAGTCTGTCTAGGAAAACACCATGTGTCCAGAAGGCCTTGAGGTGGCCGGAAGTCCTTAAAGGTGGATTGAATGACCTATAACCTCTCTATTAGTTGGAGGACTACTATGGACACCAACCATTACCACTTTTATAATCCTTGATTTCTCCATTTTGGTTCACCCTCTAAAGGATGATATATTATCAATTTATCAACCATCATGACCAAATTGATCACTATCTACTCTAGGTGTAGTATTTATAATAAAGGAATTTAACACCTTGATCATATTTTATTCAAGTGTGATTTTAATAAATTATTATGGTCCATTGTCTTATATATATTCAATGTGGACTTTTTCAATATCACTAGCACTCAATCTCTTCATACCTAGTGTAGAAGTATTGAATGATTTTCATAGTTCATGAATATTCTTTGTGTTTTCATAGTAATGATATTTCATATCATATAGATAAAAAAACATGAATAGTCATGGAGGAATTGTTTAGATCAGTCTACTTTACCGATTTAAACCTTGTTTTATATCCTGGCAAAAGACTCAATAAAGACATGTTTTTAAAGTAATTCCATTATGGAGCCAATATTTTATTAAAAAATTGTATTTTATGGGAATTTAAAAGATTAAAATGGAATGTATACTAGTGATTTGGTATCCTCACCTCATGTAATGGATTAAAATTAACATTAACTATGCATCTAATGGAAATGTTGGACTTTGTGGTTGTGGTTGTATTTTCACTGACTATAGAGAAGGTCCTCTCTCTTAATTCTATAAGGATTGTGGGATAACCACCAACTATGAAACAATATTGGATGTTATGATTCTAGAGACTCATATTATGGGGAATAATAATTGGAGAACATTTTGCCTAGAACATCACTTCACTTTAATTGTGAATAAAACTATTCATGGAAATTATTTTCCCTTGTGGAGGATTATAGTGTCTAATGTAATTTCATGTGTTATTATAATAAGCTTAAATTTATGTTGTATCACACATTCATAGAAGGTAATATAATTTTCAATGATATTTTGAATCACGGGGATGGTTTAAAAAGTTATATGTTGTCCTATACCATTTTGAATATTATAGGGGATCAGGTGCTCATATAGATTTATATATCATCATCCATTTAATTTATATAATATATTCTAGGAATTAGTGATTTTATATATGAATTAATATTATTATTAAATACTATTTCTATTGAAATTCGGTTATAAAAATTTTATTAAAAAAAGTAAAACAGAATGAAACTTTTTTAAAATATAATAGGTTTAGTTACAAGATGGAATATAGTAATAATCAATTGATAGTAACCTATAACAAGGTATTTATTTTATAACAAATAAACTATTCTAGAAGCTAGATAATGTTTTTTTAGGAAAAAATCTCACACAAGGTATTCGAGGATTACAAAATCATCTTCCACAATTGTACATGGGATAAAAGTTTTAAAATTAAGAAATAAGAAGTATTAGATGACTGTTCTTTACATTATTGGAGAAGTGATATATACATATAAATAAAATATAAAAACAACTTAAAATGTAGAGAAAAATAGAGAGTGAACATGTGAAAATAATTTTTTTGTCGGTCAATCTACAAAAATATTTGATTGGTCAAAAATGATATCTTCATTGATTAATTGAAATTAAATGTATCCTTGAGATCAGATGAGAAAATTGTGTGAATCATTCTCTAAAATATTTTTAGTTAATATTAGGAAACAATGTGTCATTTGTAAAAAGAAGTCATATGGTTTCCATGTATCTCTTCTCTATCTGTTATGTGCATTATCACATGATTCAACCTACTGATTAATAAATATCTTATTTATTTATATTTTTCCATTTGATAATAATAATAAATAACATCTTATTCATATAATTTTATATTAATTTCTTAAGTTCTTTCACTTTCATGTAATGTTTTCAAAAAAATTAAAAAAATTAATATTTTATATCTAAATATTAGGCATGAGAGGAACAATCACATTGAGGATTAGAACGACAATCCTATAAAGGGATGAAATATTGATTAGATATGGTAGAAAATAATTATACTTCATTATTTTTAATTAGAAATCATTTTTCTGGGAATATAAATCATTCATACACTTAGTTAAAAAATTAATTTATTGAATCATCTAAAACATGTAAAAAATATAATTAATTGATTTCTATCATACAATCACTTGAATTTAGCTTTCAGTTAATCCATAAATTTAAAATATTTGTGTTTTCATAGCATATCCAATCGAGATACTTCATGTGGTCACTTGAAGTTTTCCTACTATTAATCATTTTTTAAAATTATTAATTTAATTTATTCTCAACATCACCTCTGTACTTAGTGAAAATTTAAAAATATCATCAAAAAGTCTTATGAACAGATGCTAGTTTTCATAGATGATTATGCATGAATGTTTTATAAAGAATATTTCCCATAGATTATGGATTTTTTTGGTCATGATAATAATAAAATTTAATTCATCCATTATACTATACTGATGTAGAATATTATAACATCTCATAGATGAATGAATTTCTTCACATAAGAAGAAAAATTTATCCTATATAAGTTCCATACATAACATTTTTATCAAAAATAAATATTTCATTCATAAAAAAACTCATTAAAATTACAATAATCATGATTTGGGTTCATAAAAAAATTAATTTCAAGATTAATACAACGAATATAAAAACCAAGTAGAATAAAATGTTTTGTGAAAGAGAAATAATATTCAAAATATTGAGAAAAAAAAAGAAATATTGTATGAGGAATAATAAGAAGATGAATATTTCTTCTAAATGTGTGAAGGATAAAAAATACATTGATGGTCATTCTTTTGGGAGAATTTTTTTATTCTTTTTATGCATGATTATAACATGTTGAATCCAACCATCATAATAGATCCTAGGTCAAAACCATTCCTATAACCACATTATGATAATAATTCGAGAGTTTTATGTGTGTGGGATAAAAACCACATCACATTGTGGGCATGGGAATACTTTTAGAAGATAAAAGTTAATAAAAGTTTGTTTTGATCATTTAAAATCTATATAATTAGATGTATTGAGAGAACATAGTTAGATAATCACTAGGGAGTTTTATGTTTAGGAAATAATATTTTCATGATGATTTAACCGCTCTTAGTATTTATACCTATAGTTGAATATTACTAAATGATTTATAACAATATATAATAGATTTTTATTTTATTCCATCTAACTATTTGAATATTTCATAATAAATAATGAAAACCATTTTCTCAAATAATATATATTTTATAGAAAAAATTATTTTACTCTTCAATTTTTTATGGAATTTATGAATGGTTTCAAATTATAAAAAACATATACCATTAATTATTTTTCTTTATTTTATAGGGTAAATAAACATAAATTATAATATATTTTTGATATTAGGGATAATGAATAATCCATGAGTTAGATGATATATTTTTAGCTAAAATATATATTAGTCTCACTGCTTTGTTTCATCTTTTAATTTATGATTGAGTTATTAGGATAATATAAAACCCCTATTCATAAATTTTAGATTTTTATATAAATTATGAAAGTATGTTAATAAATTTATTTGTTCTGACATCTGAAAAACTAGGTAGCTAGATGATGTCAAAAATTCCATTAGTAAATCTTGGAAGAATGACCAAATTCAAAACAATCATGTGGCAGCATTAGTAGTCATTATTGCCTCAATCCAGAATGCATGATATGAAATGCAGTTCAATAATCCACAAACCTCCATACATGTAGGTATATATTTCATGTAGAGGAAGATTCATTATACTTATAATGTGTAGTTTGGATATATGAATAATAGTTTAAATGATCATAACATCCTAGGGTTACTAGGTATCCCAGGAAAACCAAGGAAACTTTTGGCTCTAAAATCAATCCACTTGATTCCCCTGATTACCTAATGGATGAAGTTCATTATTAATGTCGCAGAATCTAGAATTCAAGGACCCTGGGTAATGGGAGTGTCTTTCTCACCTGCTATTTCTTTTTCAAAGGTCCATTTAACCCCAATATTGTATATGGAATTCAATTTAAAAATGATTTATGGGCTATGTCATGTTCCATCAATAATTTTTACCAATATAATTAGAGATCCATATGGATTAGATCTAACACTGAAATCGTTGTGATGGAATTGAAAGCCAAAAATAGATACGTTCCTTGTAAACTTCTACCCCCATTGGACTAATTGTATCAATTAATACAATCACCTAAACATTAGTGTTTCAAATTTCAATAGGTAATCTATTCAGGTTGGAGATTTCTTTTCAAAAAGAGTGATCATGGAAATGAATATGATGTGGTCTTTTAGGAATACTGAGTTTTTTACACCAATGTAGGATGAATACATGCAATTAGTTATCTAGTCCAATCATTTTAAACCCCTTCTAATGATTAACCTTTCTTTTTAATTTTAATTAATTAAATTTTAGGACTGGATTTTCTTATATCCTGGATCTTCTTGGTATATTAGTTTAACTGTATTCAAATGAATCTTTATATAGATTTAAATTTAAATAATTCAAATTTTAATATCTATACGTGAAATGACTTTTTAAAAAAGGGTTATAATTTCATTAGTAAATTTAAATTTAAAAAACATTATTGAATTTGAAGGATACAATCTATAAAAAAGTGTCATTAATTTTTGTTTTTTAGAGTTTATTGCTTTATATATTCCATAATATTTGTTTTCACTATAATATAAAATATTATTCCTTATATATAAATTGATAAGATACCATATTGCATCAACATGATTTCAAAAACTCCAAAACATTAATTAATATCCATTTTCCCATAACTTTTATCCTCCTATATGGCAGGAAATTAAAATAATTGGTATCTTAGGAATAAGGGAGAAAAAATATACTCCAAATTATTCAGTATTAAATTATATGGATTTATATTCATATAGTTTTAAATTTTAGGATCGTAAATTGAAGATTAAAATTTATAAAAAGTTCATGTCAAAAAAATATGGAAAAATGAATATTTATCTATATAGTTAGATAGGGAATAGGATGGAATATATTTTTATCCCATGTTCTATAAATAATAGTTTTTATAATTTTATTTCATCCTTTAGGTTTCTAATTATGTGAAAATTAATATTAATCATAGGATTTTTACTTTTTATGTCCTCGATGATGCTATGAAGTCTTGTATCAAAATATTTAAAACTGATACTTTTCAATTATAGTGACAGGAAAAATAATGAAATATTTGGGGCTATAATATAAAAAAATTATTATTTAACATACTTATTTCTATCTTATATACACAAATATTGGATTAATATTTATTAATTTTTTTACCTCTTATATTGTAATTCATTTTTTGATAATCCACTTCTATATGTTTATATCAACATGAATGTATCATTTTTCAACACAAATGAATTTACACTAAAAGTTGATGGATATTGTTTATTTCTAGATAAAAATAGTTATTATATATCACGAGTAATTGATTGGACCCAATAATTCAAAAATATTTTATTTTGGTTTTATTTACCATAGAAAAAATTGTTCTCATTATATGATTCTGATAAAAATTTTATAATTTTAAAAATCCAACCTAATTTTTAATATATATAAATATTACATATTATGTAAATGATAATATAATCATATAATTTGAGTTGTAAAAAAATTATTATTCTAAAAAATGATTTATACTATCTAATTTCCAATCCTAATTTTTTTATTAACATAAAATAATGACTTTTTTATTTATTATAAAATTATATTTAATTAAAATCATCTACTATTTTAAACTACATCCAATAATATGAAAACTATAAGTAGAAAAACCAAATTATAGGCTTCATATGGATATAAACATTATGTATATATAATTATAGTTTTAAAAAATAAAATTTATAAGCTAGTTATTATAAGTAGTGAATATGTAATTGTGGTAAAAATGTAATTAATATCTATGTAAGAAGTGGTATAATTATTATAAATTGGCCTATATATTTCCAAACCCATAACTAAGAACCAGTGAATTTATTTATATTCCCCAAAATTCCACAAGTTAATGAATGTGATCAATGGTTTATAGAAATAATAATGGATTATTTCCATAAAATATTTTTATTTTACATTAATCTCTTGTTTATATAAAACATTTATCATTATCCATACATAAATTTGATTATAAAAAAATCATCTTGTAAAAAAATACAATAAGAATAAATAATAAAAAAATCATTTTAATGTAGATATCAAGAAAAAATAATATATTATATGCATAATATTTCTGAAATATATATCCTCATTTGGTAAAACAAAAAAATATTTTCCTTTTTTAATTAATATAAACAGTAATCTTATAGATACCTAATAAATAATTTCAATATATATTTCTATTCTACCCATCCATCATTAATCCTACCAACCTTCTTAGTAAACATCACTCTCCAACTAAAAATCCTTCTTTATACCTACATGTAAATATAAATTTTTTTTATACACACATGTTCCTTCCATATGTAATTTACTTGTAAGAGTGAGTATAATATTGTTATTATTTATATAAAGATTTTAAATCCAAATAATATTTTCTAAATTATTCTTATATAGCTGCATAGAGGGAATCTTATATTCATCCATGTTATAATCCTGATTCTAATCAATGTTATGGACCTTTATGAAATATTTGTTCAAAAAAATATTATTCACTTTTCCATTGATTAGATTGATCCTTCTCCAATATTCCTCTCATCCCCCTTTCTCATTATTTCTATGAGTTTCTTATTTATTTTTTTATACATATATTTTGTATTGTTTTTTAATGTTTTAAGTTAGGGTTGTGTGTAGCTCGAAATAAGTGATACATCATAATTGTTTGGTGTTTCTGGTGTTGCATAAGCACATGATAACTGAGTGGAAACTCATTTGGGAAATGAAATATCCAAATTTGGAAGGATTTTTATTTCATTTGGAAGTTCCGAAGTGAACTGAGTATAAAGACTGTTATATGTGTTGTTAATAAGTCAATCAGTAGTAAAGTCAATATGTGCTAATGTTGGGTGATATTGAGGAGACAAAACAATTAAGTGTTAAGATGACTATGAGGATTCTTATGCTATTATATGTTTACTTAAGATTAAAAATTTATAGCTAGACTTTTCTGAATCATGTACATGTGTTGATGGAATATTATGGTAATTTATAAGACATGTTCCTATTGAATATAGGAAGCTGGCTCCTAGAGGAGTTTAGTGAAGCTGACTAATAATTGAAGTGATAATTGGGAGAACCCATTATTGTATTATAAATCAGGTAGGTTACTGTATTACAAGAAACATTCCTCTGATAATGATTATATGAAACTGGGATAGATTTGAGATTCCAAGGGTGATGCTATATTTATCTATAAATTTTTTAAGCATTAGCAATTAAAAGATGGAATTTGATGACGAGAATATTTAAATCATTGAAGCTTCATTGAATGATTCAAGAAGAGGGAAAATATACTAAAACATTCTCTAGATATTACTCAAAATATTTTCTATGATGGTTTTATATATTCCCCAATTCATTTTTTTTAGTATTTGTTGAAATGTGGAAAAATAAAATATATTATTGTCATGTGTTAGATATTTGAGGTATATAGAGGATATATGTCGATGATTTTACTAAAATTTGACAAAGGTTTAAGAACCTCATCCCCACTAGAGAAGATATGGTGTCAAACTTATTATATTATCATAAGATAAAATGAATCAAATCCTGAAGAACTGAATAGTTTATCAGTATTAGTAAATAAGATACATATATGAGTCTTGAATTTCATTTGAATAAAAAAAATTTAAAACACATTTTTTTTCAAGAATAACATTATTACATCTAGGATATTATTTTAGGTCAATCATAGTACTCTTCATTGATTCCTAGGAAATGAAACCAATTTATGGTTATCTCCAATGCTCATTAAGTGTGAAGTATAGAATAAGATACCATGAATCAATAATGAATAAATAATATAGAAAGGTAAACAACTGGCTGGAAATTCGATTAAAAAAACATGAATTCGTGAATAGATAAAAAATAATCAACATTTAATGGTAAATATATGATAACTCAATCCATTTAATCAATAATATTATAACTAAATGCATACATTGATAATGTCATTTTTAAAATCTCCTGGATAACAACAATAACTGATTCACAATGAAAACAATTTGTAACTAGTAGACATCGTGTATCTCATATATGATATATCTACCATTAAGACCTTTCAAATTTTGTTTTAAAACTATTTTTACAAACCTGTTATATTTGGAAAACTATACCTCTACTATCAAGACCATTCACATGAATGATTAAAACTATTATGTATAAACTCATAGGGTTGAGGCAACTTATTTTTCATTATAAGACGATCTGATGCATGGAGGGTAATTCTATAAATATCCAACACCCCATTAGTTTCATGTATAATTAATTCTTAACATATTTAATATCATATTTAATTCATAAAAAATTTTCGTAAACATCAAATATCTGTGTTGAGTAATGAACACAAATTTATCAACATTTCCCCACATAAAAAAAGATAGTCAATGAAAAACACCATATCTATAAATGATATACTATTTATAATTTAAACGTATTGATGATAAATATTATCGATATTTAGGTGATATTTAATGTAAAATTATTACAAAAAAATTAATAATTAATTGGAATGTTAATGACTAAATATATGAAACAAGGGAATGTTAATACAATTCTCTGTCAAAATAATCATAAACCATACATATGAAGAATTAGTATAGAATCAAAACAAAATATCCTTAGTGTAGTATCTGTAAATAAAGGGATGGTGTTTTTCATGAATTGAAATTCCATAAACATATCTTTTAATACATCCTTGAGGAAAATATCATTTATATTTTGAGAGTCACTTTTTTTAAAAGATAAAACATTTTATAATCCTTTTATTTGATAATCACATTCAAACAGAATTGTTTTCAAAGATACTTATAAAATTGAAAAGGATTCATTAATTTAACGATAGATATGGTGAAGTGAAATTCCTTACATGTCATATAAGTTTAAATTAACATTCTTTTTTAACTATAATTTTATTTTGTAAATGTTCCTTCTTTATAAAATGACCAGAAGATTCCATTCATATTTTCTGTAATATTCAAATGGGAATTGGTTTCAAAACGACATAATATTCCTTTGAATTTTTTGAAGAGTAAAAATGGGTAGAAATTTACTTAATTAATCATTATTAATAGGGTAAAAATATTTTTGAAGACCTTTTTAGAAAACATGGTTTTGAAAGAAAACAGATTTTCTACCGAAGTGGGAAATGAAGATACATTATCCAAAAACATTTACTCAAGTAATTTAAGTAAAAAATAGTTGTAAAATGGTACTATTACATAGAAATATAATGAATATATTTAGTATAATAAAATTAAATTAATTTATTAGGAAATTTTCAAATACTTATCTTCAACTAAAATTTAAGAATAAAACATCACGATTAGAATGGGATTAAGAAATAAACCCCAAAAGAAGATAATAACATTGAAGTGATAATTAATTAATGAGTTGATTGTGTGATTCAATTTTGAATCCACGTAAATATGTGGTGATAAAACATATGTTAAAAAATCTAATATTAACATAGTCTTATAATAAAATAATCAATGATGTAGAATTTTATCCCAATGAACAAAAAATTAGTAAAGAAATCCCTAACCACTTGGTAATATTCAGGCCAAACCCACATAGATGAAACAAATCAAATTGAAAAAAAAATTATAAGGTATTCATCATATTACATGTGATAATGTGTAATGTATACACAATATAAAATAAATTGGTGTATAACATACAAATGTGTGTCGATGAAAGGAAAATAAGATAGAATATCTTACCGTATGCTTCCTTTTAATTGAAAGTTATTTAACCTCACATAGAGTGGGTTTAACCATGTTTTTAACATTAACAATAACTATAATCATATTTATAATATCATATATGATCCTTTTATGAAATATTATCAACCATTCATTAATAATGTTTCATTATTTACATTATTTTGAGTGTCAATTGTGTTTATTTCTTATATATAATTTTTCATTAAAGATATGTTTCTCTCATAAATAACATAGTTTAAACCTATCCAAAATAATAATCATGAAACTAATATCATATTTTTACATTATTTTTACTTTAAAAATCAATCATGATTTATGGTTATGAAAAATGAAGTATGATGTATGTTACGATCATGGAAATGATATGTCGTACGTATGCATGAGTAACATTTCCATTTGGAAATGATCATTATTGAAATAAGGTATATAATATACTATCAGTATAAAATGTTAATAATATCACATATAATATATTATATACATTTACATATCTTCATCGTGGTGTGGTGATAAAAAGAGAGACACATCACATCGTGAAAACAGCTTTCCACATGTAAATGTACAATGTTATCATCTTTACGTGAGTGAAAAGGTAAGAAAGAATATTATTTTTTTAGGAAGATAAATATTTCAGGAATATCATTTTTCTATAATTTATGTCAAATATATTTATTAAATTCCACCTTATTACATTCCATGTGAATCAATATTGAAACACGAATCACATCGCATCGCTAGGCGGTAGTCCATCATACACACGAGCGATGTTATCGTATCCCCTACAGAATGGAATATAAATAATATATATATGATGTAATGACTCCATTTGTATAAATATGTAATAAATTTCATATATATATATATACTTTATATACATCATCGCATATATCCATTAAATGTTGTAATGGAAAAATGAATGACATCAGTTCTGAAGGCGGTAGTCCTCCATACACACGAACGATGATCTAATAACCCAATTAATGAAATTGGATATGTTTGTAGGTAGTGTACATATAATAAATATATACCATTATATGTGAAATTACAAGGTTACAATATGAACGTTTTTAATAATACTTCAATTTGGTGGATAAAAATAACATAAAGACAATGGTTGATGAACATTACCTCTTCTTCGAGTATCCTCTTTAGGTTTTCACTAATGCCATCCTAGATTTCATTTCATCTCAAAACATGTATTATAGTATTATTTGGTGTATTTTAGCATGTTTTTTCGTGTTTTGGCCATACCAAATAGGTTTGGATTTTTATATAAGATAAGAGAGTAGGTGGCCTTTTTTAGGTGCGGTGAGTGACACACATTAATGTTTTGAAAAGATTTAATCATACTCACATTATTATCTTAAAATAATATTTAATATGGTATAATTTATAACATATAATAGATATGTTAGTTATATATCCATAAAATGTTTGTAGAAAAAGATGGTAGGTAATGTTTAACCCTTATCTTATTAGTTAATCCCATTGTAAATCAATATTACCTTAACTGATATAATTAATTATTTATATTTTCACTATTAAGTTTGGAAATAAATTATTTTTACCTCGATTGAAATTTTAAAATATTATTATTACAAATATATAATATATTTTTAAAAATTCAATTCACATAAATTGATAATGTTAATTTAAAATTAATCATATAGACATGATTAGAAAACAGAGTTTTAAAGATAAAATGTTCAATCTTTTTCAAATTTTTTATATAAAATTTAAACATTAAGGTGATTAAAATGGAATTAATTTGATTAAATAAAATATAATTTAACATTATAAATAACTTAAATTAAATGGATGTTGTTTATTAAAATTTGGAATTTTTCACTATTCATCAATAATTGAAACTCTTTAGAAAAATACCAAAATAAAAACCCTATGATTATTTTGATATGATTATTTAAAATATGAAGATTTATTTTAAATAACATTTCTATAATTTTTAAAAAATAATTTTGAATTATGTGCATAAATATCGACTAAATAGTCCTTTCAAAAAAATATATTTTTTTAGAAAATTTTTCATTTTATTTTAAATGATTCCTATATTATTTTAATAAATTAATTTAAATGATTGTGTGTAAAATATATATATTTTCTTAATATAGTTAATTATATTCATACACTCCATTATAATGGCTAGGTTATAACTATCAAATTAAATACTACTATTTTAATAATTGGTCATGTTTCTTTTAAACTCGGTGTTCCCTATAGTGAAATATAAACTCATGGTTTCATATAATGCAAGCTAAAATTAGTGGTGCATGTAACGTAATCTAACTAAGTGTTCCATGTAATGTAATATATATAATATATTGAAGTTCCTCGAAGCAGCAGCGATCTACTCCTCTCGTGCCGCTAGGGTTCTCTGCCAGATCTCCTCCCTTCCCCCTCTGGCATGGTCTGGCCTTGGCGATGGTGTTCTATCTGGAAATTGCGTCGACGGTTGGAAGAACTGTTGGGCCTGTCTCTGAGCTTCGAGATTCGTTCCTTGGATTTGGATCGACCGTTGTTGACTCTGTTTCACGCAGCGGTGACCAAGTCTCTCCGGGATTCAGGATCCCTCTTCGACATTGGTTTGCGTTAGATTTGTGTGGTCTGGTTATGAGATACCTGCTCGGGTTTGGTCTCCCATACAGATCCGGAATCATTTCATGGATTTGGGAGCTTGGTATCGTGCATGGTGTTCTTGGTGATGGTGTCGGTGTTCACCTGTCCTTTGGATCTTGTCGCGGCTGCGGTGCACTTGCCGTCATATTTGGGGTGTTCGCTACTGGCTTCGACGGTGCCTCATGATCATCGATGGCTTGTCATCCGCCCTTGAGTTTTCAGCCCGGCATCATCTCGGCTCGATGCCAGATATGGCGTGCTCTGGTCTGCTTGAGTTCGGTTCTAGTTGCAAGGAGGTGGGAGGCTCTGTGTATTGATTTTCTTGGATACTGCTAGTTTTGGGGGCTATTCTTCAATGCTGTTGTTGTTTCGCTACTATGGGTGAGTTGGGTTGAATGTGCTGGTGGTTTCTTGGAGTTGATTTCGAGGAGGTGCTGCTGCTGGCGGTTATTCGTTGTGATGGGTGAAGGAGGAACAACCGAGTTGTATGCGAAGCAGGGTGCGGCATCAGGGCGGCCTGAGGTTCATTCAGGCTTCTTCAACGCCCTTTTGTGGATGGATTATTTCTGAAGGTTCATCTCAAATCACTGGTTGGTTGGGAGAACTCCTTCTGGAGTTTGCTGATGGGAGGATTTGGGCTGGTGTCGATGGTCGAACCAATGGACGTTTGAGGAGGCTGTCTCTGAGGATTGGTCTTCTTGTCTGATGTTTCTGACTTGGTTCATGGTTTCTTGGCCTTGATTTTGTTGTTTGTAAGTGGTGATGTGATGAAATGGTGAAGTGGTGAAGTGGTGGTCTGATGTAGTGGTGTGGAAATGATGTAATGTATGGTTTCTCACTTTTTCATTAAAAGTGTTTTCATAATAAAAAAATTAATTTTATGTCAGTATATATCTAAAAATAAATATATCATAATTTTTAGGGGTTTTATTTTTTCTTCTATGTTTTATATTTCATGTCGCATGTGCAATAGAATAAAATGTTTTTATTTTATAATTTCATGGTGTTACATTTTACCTACCTGAAATAAATTACATGCTTCAAATTTAAATTAGATCTCAGCAATAAAGGATATGATGTCTGAAAATTCTTTTGTTGAAAAGACACATTGTAAAAATGGTTAATAAAATATCTTCTCAACAAGATAAGAAGGGGAGTATAAAGATCATGTGGAATAATCACAATACTATGTTTATAAGTAGGATAACATTGGTGGAAAATGGAATTATGGACATGGAAGAGAATACCAACTCCCATGGATTTATATAGAGTGATTGATTTCATCGACCTAAATAATGTGGGTGATCCATAGAAGGTTAATGGCCAAAAAACAATAAACTATGTTTGTGTGAAAAGTTCATTGATATCATTAAAAATAATTATAATAGGAACACATTTTCATTTCATGACCCTTTTTATAGAGTAAAAAAATATATTTTATTTACAATAATATAAGGAAATATAATTGCATGGTTGTTTTAATTTCATAATAAAAATATCATCCTTTTATTTTTCTCCAATAAACATACAATTAATCACTTACTCTATGAAATGAATATCAAAAAATGATTTTTATGCCTGAATCAATAAAACTCACATTTAACATATCGTAATATCTGTAAAAGATTGTAAAGTCTTTTTATATGGTCTAGCTATTTTTGAAAACCAATATTTTTAACACAGGTTATCCAATAAAAAAATTAATCTATAAACCTCAAATGTAACAACATTAGTTCATCCTTAAAATTTATTTTTTAAATTTTTAAACTAAAAAAGTAAACATTTACCAACAAAACGAGTAGGTGAGTGGTAGGAAGTAAAACCTTATCATACTTCGATCATGGGTTCAACCACCACATCCTTGTTGGATGTGATGGGTTGTCACCCACAATGTGGATTATCATTTTCTTAAACCATATAAATAAAATTCTGATAATATTCCCCAAAAATAATGATGGACAACCATGAAATAAAATTAATTATTAATTAACCTTTTATATTTATTTTAAATAAAACCCCAATAAATTAATACTTCATCGATTTTATATCCACATAGATCCTTCCTTGGTCTAGGTGCTATCCTTTAGAAGAGGGAATTGACAAATATAATTCAAAGGTTATAAAAATTTAATTCAAAAAACTATAAATGGAACACTATGATGAGATTTATTTCCATATATATTACTTCTAATTTTTTCCTTGGAAACTATTTCCTTTTTCCCCTTATTTTCCGAACCTAAAAATATTTATGTCCCTTAGAGGAACATTCTTTGGTGTCTTTATCTACATATCTGACTTGAATGAATCAAGCCTTCTTTACTCATGCCATTTAATTAATAAAATGAGAATTAAATGCATCAATAGATATTAGTATTGTGAAAATATCATGGATAATTATTAATACTAAATTTTCAACAATAGAAATTATTAATTATTGGATTTCATACCTCAAGACCATGATACCTATACCATTTCAACCTTTCACAATATGTTTAAAAACTAATGGGTAAAGAAAATTCACTTAGTCTAGTTTTACTTCTACAGTCAATAATTTTCAAACGATATTTTAAATCAAACGGGTATAATATAATAGGGGTTTTCTAATTGATTTTGTATCATGAGACATACCGATTGATCATGGGGCATCCTATAAAAAATACCCACTCATGTATTTCATATCCAAATCATTACCAATGTATTGAATAATTAATTTAATTCATAAATAATTTTCATTATCATCAAATTTCTATATTGTGTAAATACTTCTAATTTATCAATATTTTCCTAGACAAACTGATTATCTTGTTTATAGAATAATGTATGTATAAATGATACATGGTTTACGTAAAAACATTTACATGATAAATAATATATACATTTAGGATAAATTTAATGCCCAATGTTTACATAATGATGAATAACTCAAGGGGAAGTTAATGATTAAAAAATTGAAACAAGGAATTGAATTTCAGTATTACCCTTTGAAAAAATAATAATAAACCATATAAAGGGAGAATAAGGATGGTGTTAGTATAACATGTCACTATTATAGTACATTTAAAATAAATCTTTTTTTTTCATTTATGAATAAAAATAGAAAAAAAATATTTAAATACAATCTTGAGAAAAATTACCATTTAAATTTTAAAATCACTTATTTATAGAGGAGAAAATTTTGAATTTTTTTTTGTTGAAAATATATATTTTATTTAAAAATATCCATATAGAGTTGTAATGGAATCATCAAATAAATGAAGATCATAATGGTCCTTAATTATTTACATGTCATAAATGTAAAAAATCATTCCCTTTTGAAATGTAATATGGTTATAAAAGTTCCATGTTTGTAAAATGAGAAGAATCTTCTCATTACATTTTCAAGAAAATACATTCGAGAATTTATTTTAAAAGAATCACATTATTCTTTTGAATTGTCTTTTTAAAGATTAATAATGGTTAAATATTCCCTTAATAATTAATTTTGAAATGATTATTTTATATGAAAATAGATTTCTGACTGAATAGAGAAATGAAATCATTTTTTCATAGAACATTTCCTCAATAAATTTATGTATGAAGGAGTAAAAAAATTATAATTTTACACACAAATTTTTTTAAAAAAAATACAGTATATGGTAATAAAATGGTATTATTATGAAATTTCCAAATAATGTCCTTTAACTCATATTCAAAAATAAACAATATCGATTTGAATGAGATTGTTAAATAAACTCTTAAAATGATCATAACATTGACATGATAATTAATTAATTAATCCATTATGTGTTTCAACTATAAATCCACATTAAAATATTGGATATAAAACATAAGGTAATCCAAATTCATTTTACATATAATCTTATAATTATATAATCAATGAAGTAGAATTTTACCCCAATGAAACAAAATTGTGTTAGGAAATACATTGCCACATTGAAATATTAAATCCAAATCTAATTGGGTGAAATAATTCAAATTTAAAAATAAAATACAATGAAAAATGAATTATTAATGATATTCCATAATGAATGAGTAGTTTATAATCTATATAAAATAAATTTATGTATAACTAGAAAATGCGCCTCAATAAAAAGAAATTGAGATAAAATATCATACCTAAGACTTCCTTTTGATATATTGTTATTTAACAATATTCAATATTGGTTATAAACATGTTGTTGACTTTAAAACCCATTTTAGTATTTATAAAATAATATATTATCCCTTTATAATATATTATCACTTGTTCATTATTAACCTTTCATCATTTTCATTTGTTCATGTGTTAATTGACTTGTTTTATTATATGTGTTTCATCACTAAAGAACCAGTTATTGGAAATATTATATTGTTTAATTAGAAAAAATAATAATAATGATAAAATTATCATCTTTTTAAATCAATTTTACTTTTAGAATCAATCATTAATGACGGGATTGAAATATGAAGGATATTATGATCATGGGGGTGGTACCCCATATGTACACATGAGTAACATTTCCATTTTCCAATCAACATTATGAAAATATTGTAAGTAATATATTATCATTAAATAATTATAATATATATAATATATATAATATAATATTCTTATATTTATCATCCATGTTTTGTAGTCATCAAAAGAGTGTCACATCGCTTTATGAATGTGGAAGTCAACGCGTACACAAACAGTGTAATCATTATTAAGTGAGGGAAAAAGGTAAGTAAGACTATTATATCTTCCTAATGATAAATATTTCAGGAATATGTTAATTATTTCATGTATATAACATATAATTATTCACTTTAAACTTTTTATATTTCATGAGAACCATTACTGAGAGACGAATCACATCGCGTTGTGAGGCAGCAGTCCGTCGTACACACGAGTGATGTTATATAATCCTCTATGAATTATTAGGTAATATATATATATATGATATTATTATTAAGTAAGAATAATTATTATATAAATATCATATATTTAATTTATATATATCGGCATACCTAGTCGTGAAAGGTGGTAATGTGTGAATGTATGACATCGGTTCGTGAGGTGGCGGTCCACGTACACATGAATAGAGGATTCAGTAACCCTTTTGATGGAAGTTGAGATAGTTTTAGGTAATCACATTATTATAAAAAATCATATTATAAATAATATAATAATTATATTATATACCCAAGTAATAATAATAATTGACAGAGGTTTTTAAACATATAAAAAAAATACACTTTTTGGAGAACATTACATCTTCTTCGAGTATCCTCTTTATATTTTTTCTTAATCCTTCCTACATTGATTTGATGCCACAAATAAGGATTATTTTATTATTTTAAGGATGTTTTTAATTTATTTTGGAAGGTATTGGTGGATCAAAATATGTCTGATGGTGTGATTAATAGTGGAGAGTTGGTTCCCTTTTATAATTGAGGTTAGTGGAACACTTGTAATTTTTTTAAAATATTCAATCATACCAAGATTTTTATCCTTCCATAAGATTATAAACTTGTCCATATTAAAATATTGAATATATATGGATGATATAATGTTATATAAATGGTTTCAGACATGTTTTAGGTCATTTATAAACCATACCTTCTTAGATTACCTTTGTAAATCTATTTTAACCATAAATACGACAACTAATTTTTATTGTTTTCAATATTCACATTAGTCAAAATTTAATTTTATCATATCATAAATTCTAAATTATTTTTATTAAAAATATGTAACTAGTTTATTAAAATTCAATTCCCTAACGAGGGAAAAAATAACCTAAAATTAATCACGCAAACATGATGCAAAATTGAGTTTTTATAAAAAAATGTTCAAAAGTTCAAAAATGTTTTTATATCAAGATTCAATATGAAAGTGATTAAAATGAACTAACTTTTTTAAATAAATATATTATTAAACTAATGTTACTTTTGAAAAAATAATAAATAATAAATATTTTAATTGAAAAGGATGTTTTCAATTAAAATATCTAATTTTTCAATATTCATCAAAAAATGAATCATTTTAGAAAAATACCAAAACATCACTTGAAGATAATTTGTATATGATGATTTTGTAATTTTAGTATATTATTTCAAATAAATTTTTTAAAAGTGTTCAAAATTAATTTTAATTATGTGCAGTATGTACAACTAAATTGTTCTTTAAAAAAAATCAGTTTTTCAGAGAACATTTCATTTCATTTTAAATAATTCATATTTAATTTATAATCCATAAATTCCAAATGAATTTTTTTAAATGATATATTTTTATAATTTTAATATAATACTATTCACACCAACCAATCTAACAGCTAAGTGATAACTATCACATTAAATAATAATATTTTAACAACAGGACATGTTCCTTTTAATATAATTGTTGCGAATAATACAAGGTACATTCATTATTATCTATAAATAAAGATAAACATTTTGTTTCCCTGAAACCCCAGATGAAGCTCAGGGATGACTTCCCTCCCCTTCCAGGATGTGCGAGGGAGGCGAAGGACCAGGTCCCACAGCCTCCAACACCACGGAAGCCTTTCATTCCATTCTCAAACCCCAGCTACCTTCCGGATTTCCCATCAATATCTTTATGCCCGAAAGTTCCTGATCTTCATCAGGGTGATCCTCAGCTACTGATCTCTTCATCCGAGTTCTTTGAAGTATGGAGTCACTTGGATTTAATGCTGGTAGCACTCTTTGATCGAAGAAGGCCCTCGGTCGATGACTTCGACCGTTTCATCTTCGGAAAGTGGGATTTGCAAGAGCGCGCTGTTGTTGGGCTTCTAGACAGTCACCAATTCATGATTTTCTTTTCCTCAGAGGATGATTTGATCCGCGCCTAGTCCAGTGCCCCTCGTAGATGCACCGGATGGCAGTTTTTCCTCCTTCGCTGTTCGTTTGATTTATACATGAATCGTGATCTGTCAACCACTACGGCATGGGTTAGTCTTCCACAGCTCCCTCTTCTGTTTCAAAATCCTGCAATTATTCACATGATTGGTAATATGGTGGGGATCTTTCTCTGTTCTGATTTTCGTACATCCACTGTAAGTCATCCGGTGAATCCTCGTCTCTGTGTGGAGGTAGACGTTGCAAGGCCCGCGGTCAATTGGGTATGGATCACTATTGGTGAGGAATTCAGATAGAGACAGCCCGTGATTTTCGAATCTTGGGTAGGATACTGTCACACCTGCTATCATCTTGGGCATATGGTGTCAAACTGTCACTTTGAGGTGCTGAACAGAAGGTCCTATAACCGGAAGGGGTGGGTGGATGACTCCTCCAGGCTTAGATTGTTGTCTGCTGGGGGTGTGGCACCTGTAACTATGGAGGAGAATCGGTCATCAGTGCCTTTGAGGAGCTATGAAAAGGCCCCTTTGAATCCTTATGTATCTGCTGTGTTCAGTAGGATTCGACATGATCTACAGTTGGTTGATGGGGTGATTCACGTGAATACCAAGGAGGCTTCTAGTTCTGGTGAAGGGGGGGTACTGCAGGTGTAAACATTGCTGTGAGGGAGTTGCAGCATGAGGTGTGTGTGTCTACACCTACTGAAATGGCGAGTAATTGGTGCAAGGAAGCAGTGACTGTGGTAAATAGAGTGTAAGATGATTTTGGCAGAGGTTGTGATACGATGAAGGCTTCAGATGGTAATAATGGGGTGCAAGGTAGGGCTGTGATTAATAGGGAGGTGGGATTCACAGTTTCTACACCCAATCGGTTCCAGGAGTTGGAAAAGGAGCTGGTAGAGGAGGGAACTTCCATGATTGATATGCAGTGTGAGGCTCCTTCACAGGAGGGAGGCAATGGGTCAAAGTATGTGTTGCATGGGACTTTAGTTCATCCGGAGTCCCCAGAACAGCCACGGTTCCTTGCTGTGATTGACACCAATGGTCAATTCCAGCAGCGTCGTGGAGGGAATGATAATTTTCAGCAGGTTCTTATCCATGTAAAGTGGGGGGGATTCCTATGAGACTAATCAAGAAAATTATGGAGGTACGATCAAGCCTTCTTTTAGTGATGTGGTCCAAGGCGGGAAGGCGATGGTGAGCGGGGCTCAAGAAGTCTTGACTGCCCCTCCGTGACACAGGTCAAAGAAAGTTTACTCCTATTTGCCAAATTCGTTAGTCACTAGGTCCTCTGGTGGCAACGAGGAGATCTTATCCTTGGAGCAGATGAATCTGCGAAGAAAATATGCTAAGGTTCTGAGGCATTACGAAAGCTCGGAATGGGAAACAGCCACAGTGGAGGAGGATTATGGATATGGGTTTGGGTTGTGTGACATGTATGTTCCTTTCTTTTTTCCTTTTGATGTTTGTCTACTGCACTTTTCATTTACTTTAATAAATGGTCAGGGGGTTATCCCCTGGCTGAGCTTTTCTTGTAAACTATCAAATATATTGAATTTATTTTAAAATTAATATATCATAAACTATTGGGTTGTTATATTTTCTTCTATTCTCAGTGTTGTTTTTCACATACACTGTCAAGTACAATGTTCTCATTTTATAATTTTTGAGTGTTACAATCTCTGCCACGTTAAATAAATTACTCCCTTTCAACTTAATCATGATATGGGAAATCAAGGGTCTAATATTTGAAAATTATATTGTTGAAAACCCAAACTGAAAAAAGAGTTAATAAAATATTATCTTATTAATAGAGGAAGGGGAACACAAAGATAATATATAATGTTCACATATCTAGTTTTACAAGTAGTATAACATAGATGGGAAATGTAAAAATGTATATAGAAGAGAATAAAAACACACAAGGATTAATATAGAGTGATAGTGGTCATTGATCACAATACAGTGGTTCTTCTAGAAATGGTTAACAACCACAAAATGATGAACCAAATAGGTATGAATATTATCATTAATAAAATATTTATTATTATTATAATAGGAATAAAAATTCAATTCATGATACTTCTGCTAGATTTATTGAATTATTTTACTATATAATAATATATTGAAATATATATACTCAATTTTCCATTATTTTATATGAACAAATTCATAATTTGGTTGTGCTTTGATGAATATCAAATTCATCACATACTTTATGAAACGAATATCCAAAAATGATTTTTTTATTATTGATGCACTAAAATTCACATTTAATGGATTGTAATATCTATAAAAGAGTAACAGGTTCTTCTGTCTATCTCTAATGATTTCCCAAAACTAATATAGTTAGTATAAGTTACCCAATATAAATCACTAAAAAGTAAAATTAAAAAGTATCACCACTATTTCATCATTAATATTCATTTTTTTCTTCATTAAACTAAATGAAACGAAATATTATCCAATACATAACATAGACCAGTGGTATGTGTTAACTTTTATGACACTTTTTCATTGCTTCAAGTTCAATTGCCTTTCTAGATGTGATGGTTTTTCACTCAGCATGTGGGTTATTATTTTATAAATCCATTATATTGTAATTCATATAACATTCCCCATAAATTATGATGGAAACCATTTAAATTATATAAATTATTAAATAACCATTTTACTAAGGTTTTCAATAAAACCCAAACATATAAATACATTGAACAGTTTATTTCCATATAGGTCTTTCATTGGTTTAGGATTTTTCCTTTAGAAAAGGGAATTAACATGGATAATTCCTAGGTTATCCATATTTAATGAAATGAACTATTAATGGATACATAGGATTAGATTCATTTCCTCCCATCACACTCTTTATATTTCCTCAGAAATTATTTACATTATTACCATGTCATCCACACAAAAAAAACTTTTCATGTTCCTTTGTGACACTTTCCTAGGAGTCTCATTCCACATTTTTAACATGAAATAAATCAATCCTTCGTTCCACTATGGTCTCCACCACTCATGCTCTTGTAAAAAAGTAATTCTCTTCTCTCAAGAGTATGAGGATATTTTAAGGTATGTGTGGATAAATATATTTTGGTATAAATAATTAGGTATAATGATGATATATTTTACTCCATTAATCATCCATTTGTTTCTCATATTCGTATCCTTGTCCTTAAATTTAATTGTTAACATTATTCCTTTGAGATCCATATTTTGACAAAAACCAACAATGCATTGTGTGAGGATCAATAATCATTGTTGGAATGAAATATAATCATTTATAGGATGTTTAAATTATTAAATGTTTTTTTCTAGTATAACAAACCTTAGTTTTAACCTAGTTAGTTCATTTTAATCATATATTCGTATACATCATAATTCTTGGTAATGAAAATTTGAATTATCCTAGGTATATACCCTGTAATTGTCAGACTAGGTGCATAGAAAGGCCCGCATTCATGCACCAGGTGATGATCGAGTCAAGATCAACACACCCTTTTCAGAGCAAATACCCAAAGGTACCTATGTGCCATAACAACATCAACTTATAGTTTGCAGTCATGGATATATTTCTAGTAAATCCCACATAATCTATTCTTTTCCAAAACATTATTTCTATTTCTAAAATATGAAATCCTCATGAATATTTGAAGTAGGAATATCATGTTGATAGAGAATCTAATACAAAATAGCCAAAAATATCTCTTAAGGGTCTTCTACGTAAAGGACTACTCCTTCATGAATGAGAGATGTTTTCAAAACCCCATGGTTGAGCATTTAATTGATGACCACTTGAAGGTTTTACAGTAACCCTTTGTGTAGAAAGTTTCAGAGTCAAGGGGTAAATTGTGTACATGTGAACCATTGGTAGTTACATTGTGAGTACAACGTTCGGACTCACAAAGCCACACCCATTAATGAAGAAAAAAATTTATTCATTTTCACATCGAATATTTTTAAATAACATTTCCTATAAACACCCCCTTTATTCCAACATTTTAGGGATGGTTACCCAACCTTTTAGAATTCAAATTACTCCTAATTCACAAAACTTCTGAGCTTCATGAACCAAAGAGAATATTTATAATCCTTGGTATCCAAAATCAAAAACCCACATCCAACTATTCTTGAAAGCCTCAACCTATGGTGGGGATTCATTTCATGAAGGATTATTCTCTTCACGAATGAAGAAGGCCCTATGGGGAACATGAGAATTTTAAAATCATTCAGCCTTTGAAAATCACACCATTCATTAATTAGGACCTCTATTTGAGTTAAGAGCACCATGTTTCATGATTCATGAAAGTTACCAGTTAGAGAATTGTATCACATAGAGGGGGAGGGGTGAATCAGGGATACCCTATTTATTTTATGTTTCTTTTCAATAGTAACAACATTCACCTCATGTTAAAGATTTTAATCCCCTGTTGAGAACCAAATCAACACATATACAAAGGTACACAAATATTTTCAAGGTTTACTATTCAATAATAATAGATACATCCTGGGTATGGTTTGGAAATTATCAATTACCATACAATCTACTAGAAATCATTCTTCGGATTACATCGTGAAGGATGTACCCTTACACTCGTGTCGATCAATGAATCAATAAAACTAGTTTATGTGCATTCTCTTAGAACAATAAGGTAATACAATTGTTCTATAACAACTCATTTTATATGAGCTTCTTTTTCAATTCAACATATCTATTCAGTTGAAATACAATTAATCAATTCCTTACCCATGAGAAAGGTAATAACCCCCTATACTTTGTTAAGAAACACTGAGTATTATATTTTTTGAGTCTGATTACTCCAAGTGTGATTTTTACAAAACAATACACCCAATCCAATTTTTTGATCGAATACAATAGCATAAAATCAAAACCACATCAATTCATTAATACAACTGTCAGGACCAAAAGAATAAAAATAAATCGGCACCACCCAAATAAATTGTCAACATGAATGGAATTGATCTCTTATTCTCTATAGAATACCAGAGCTTCTATCTCTTTTGTAGTGAATAGTGCACAACCAGAAAGTACTATGTACTTCTCCTTTTATAGGCGACCCGTGAAACCTTTGGTGGGAATCCAAGAATTCATTCTTACTCACTCAAATTTAACCAAATTTGAATTTCCCCCCATAATATTGGGATTCTGTTTTACTTTTTCAACACTTCTCGATGCATCCTGAATATTCTACAATCATTATCTCTTCTTTTTCAGACTTCTATTTCAAATGTGAATATGATTACAATTGATAAGAAATACATGGGTTTGAACATCTGAATCGGATTATCTCATGCTGATTTCTTCAAAATAATGCTCGATACCATACCAATTGAATGTGTTTGAAGAAATACACATTTCCAATTGAGATAAAATCACTATTTTAAATTAATGTTGGCCCTTTATAATTAATTCATTAATCTACACATTGTTTTCTCTTCTCTTGATGCACTTGAGAAAATAGATCATCCAATTCCAAAAACAATTCTCGTATCATGACTACTTTCATGAATTTTAAATCACTGAGTATCAAATTTAGCATCATCTAACATCCATTGGAAATTATCATATATTTCCATTCATTCCTACTTCTTTATATTCGTCTCAACCCAAAAACGATATTTTCTGAATACAAAAGGTCTGGATACGATCATCTTGAATACGATCACTCTGAATATGATCATTTCTAGATATGACCATTCTCGTTACGATCATAATACAATATAAAAACAATTATCTATCCCGATACGATAAAATAATATTTGAAAACAATGATCTACCTAGATACCATACCATACAATCTAAAAATGATGATCTTCCTAGATACGATTAAAAAAATTAATAAGGATATCTTGTTGATCAATACGATCTCTTTTCTTTTATTCCACCTGAATACAATCAATTACATTCTGAAAATGATTCATTCTCAATCGACACCATCTCTTTACTTTTCTTCTACTCGAATAAGATTGTTTTGAAAAAAATCTGTGTCTCATCTTCCATTGGTATCACCTCTTCCATCAGTACCACTTCGATCAAAACCACTTCCCATCAATATCACTATTCCCATCGATTTCACCCTTTTCATTGGAGACTATTTTCATCAGAACCACCATTTCCATCGGCACCACCTTCATTGGAACATATTATTTTACTTTCAAAAAGATTCCAATTGTTTTGAATCAAAATAAATACAATCTAGATATGTTTTTTTGAAAGACAATCGATACAATATGGATATGATGGTTTCCTTATTTTTTTTAAAAACAATTGTTATCACATATTTCTCTCTTCCATCCAAATATAATAAATCTAAAAATTATTATTTCTTAATTGTTTTGTAAACAAATAGATACCACTTATTTCTCATTGCATTCTGGATATAATACATCAGACTATGATTATTTTTGGATTTTTTTTGAAAAACAAAATGAATATAATTCTCTTATGATTCATTTTAAATACAATTTGAATACGATTATTTTCTGATTGGCTGTATCACTTTCACTCCCCATTACCTTTATTAAGAATTAATAAAAATTTCTTCAATAAAACTCATGATTTATTTGAAATATAAATCCGCAAGGCATCTTCACAATAACATTGAAAAGCACCATAACTTTCCATTCACTAAAGTTTCTTTCATTATTTCTCTTTCTCATCATGAGAAAAAACATTCTGAATACATGAGTCCAATTGTTAGAAAACATGGATCCAATTCATTTCAAAATGAAACCCAAAAAATGTTTCCAAAACACAGTGAAGTGATTTCAATTCATTAAAATGAACGTTTAGAAAAAAAATATAACTCTTGAAACCTTCGTCCCCTTTATCATTAGCATAGTCCCAACAGTCTCCGCCTTTGTATTTTTTTCAACCAAGAATTATAATTCACTAATCTTTGTATCCTCAATTAATGGATTACATATGAAAAATTCTAAGACTATATTGCTAACTCATTTTAGGAAACAATAATAATTAATTGAAAAACTATTCTATTAAAAAAAATTCATGACAACCTATTTATTTTACATTTATATTATTAATTCTCCCTATAAAACAATAAAATTTATTTTACTACAACCACTCCAACAAACATTTATAATATTTTAATCAAAAAACGATGTTGATTTCACAGCATACCCACAACTGTCTCCTCTGTCCAATAGATTTATGAGTCAAAATAATTCTCCCCCTTGAAAAACAATCCAACGGTATGATGAGAGGGGGGGAAGATACATAAACTTAAACCTTGAAGAGAAAGTGGTTGGACACCCATGTTCAACCCCATTTTTTAGAATTATTCCATTGATAATGGTTTTGTGGAAATATCAGAAACTTTTACTGATGTTGGAATATACTCCAACTTCAATTAATTCTTCTCCACGTCCTGTTTGATTAAATGATATTTTATATCTATATGTTTTGAATAAGAATGATGCACTGGATTTCTAGTAAGATTAATAGTTCTTTTATTGTCACAACCCAAGAGAAAGGGTAACTTAACTTCAACACATAAATATTACAATTACGTTTTCATCCAAATGTGTTGAGTAGTGTCCTGATTAGTAGCAACATACTCAGTTTCAGCCGTATTGAGAGTTACTGAGTTTTTTTTCCCTCAAATTCCAACTAACAAAATTCATTACCAAAAATTATACCTCGCTTGTTGAGAATCTTTTATCATCAAAAATTTCTTCCCAATCTACATCAGAATACCCAAATAAATCAATACTATCAGAGCTGCAATACCGAATTCCGAAATTTTTTTTCCTCTGATGTATCTGAGAATAATTTTTCCATCAATAATATGCGATTATCTTATATCACTCAATAATATTGTGCATAAGGTAACAACAAAAACAATGTATGGTCATGAGGTAGTCAAATAAAATAGAATTCTAAATAGCTTCAGATACTATTTTTTGTCATATTATTTTCCTTCTCCCTGCATAGACATTTCAAATACATTCATCATTTCTTTATCAAATCATTCATATCTTCCTTCATCATTCCCATAGAAGATAATATCATTAACATAAAAAATTAAAATGAGGGAATACTCTTGACATTCAATGATGTAAAGATTGATATTAACTCTTATTTTGTCAAAATTCATCTTTCTCAAGCATATATCCAATTTGTAATACCATTACAATAGTTCTTGGTTTAGTACATAAAAATTCTTTTTCAATGTGCACACAAAACCTTCATTATTTTCAATAACTAATCCAGAAGGTTTTTCAACATAAACGTATTCTTAAATATCACTATTAAGGAATTCAGATTTAACATCCATTTGAATGATCTTGTATGCTCGTTGAGCAGCAATAGGAAGATATATTCTGATTCTTTCAAGTCTTTCCATTAGAGAAAATGTTTCATGAAAATCAATACCCTCAATCCATGAATATCCTTTGCAATAAAATATTTCTTTGTTTCTTATAACATCACATTTTTCAATCATCTTGTTCTGAAAACACCCAATTTTGGCAATGATGTTTTTGTTTTCAGGCATGGGTAAGAGTTCCCATGTATTATTATTTTCAATCTAATCAAATTCTTCATGCATTACATGAACCCATTATGGATGCTCAAAATCTTCTTTCACATCATTCGGTTCCACTATTGAATACAAATAAGTACGTGAAATGGAATTGGTTGTTATTCTTTTTTAAACCTTTTGATGTTGAGCAACAATTATATTATATTCTTCCACATGTTTCATTAGCCTTTGATATGATTTTGGATTGTCTTCCTCATCACTTGAAATAGCTGATTATAATTCTTCAACTTTACCAAGATTACAACCATTTGTATCCTTATAAAAATTATCTTCTTCAACTTGAATAATAACATTTTCTTAGTGAACATGTTTCTATTTCATATATACATCAATCAATTTTTCGTAGACTGAATAAAAAATTATTTTGGTTTATTTTTTGAGGAATATGTACCCTCTTCATTCTAATGAACATCTAGGAATGATTTATTCCTCACCTTTCTGATCAAACATACCATAGTTTCTACTTTTCTTTTTTATAATACAAGTACTCTCGAAAAATTTAAAGTGATTCAAACATGGTGTTATTCTATAGAAAAAATCATTGGGATTCATACATGATTGAGGCCTTTAGAAACCTCGGTTCTGAATATAAATAGAAGTACTCAATGCTAGAATCTAAAAGTAATGATAAATTCCATGCTCCAGAAACATGGTTCTTCCTATTTCCACCAGGCTTCTATTATTTCTTTCATCAACCCCATTTTGTTGGGGAGTGTATGGGGAACTATAGTCATGCAAATTTCCATGATTCACAATATAATATTAAAAATTATCACTTCTGTATTCACAACCATTATCAGTTCTCAACGTTTTCATATAATACTCAAATTCTTTCGCATCTTTTTTTGAAATATTTAAACATTTTCAAAGCATCTTCTTTTTGGTTCATATAAATATCACAAGTAATGGGAGTAAAATCATCAATGACCATACTTATGTAATTATATCCATGTGTTGATTGTTTTCTCATTGGACAACATATATCATTATAGATCAGCTCAAGAGGTTATTTTGAACAAATATCAACTTTCTTATTCAAAAAATTTGTAATTTTTCATTTCTAGAAGATAATGCAACACCAATCTCTTCTTCATGGAATATTTGGAATATATTGAACACTATCTCTTTTGGATAACTTGATCTTGTTTCTCTGACACAAAAGTCCAATCCTTTTGTTCTATAACAGATTCTCTTCTACCATAATCATAATCAATAGTTTTGTGAATCACCAACATGAATCAAATTTCCTTTCAAATGTTTGCCTCTTGTAAAAATATTTCCATCTTCTTCACACTTTACAAAAAAATCATCTTTCTTGAAGATAACCTAGTTACCCTCATCAAAAAATTGTGAGAAACAACGTAGGTTGTGTTTCCACCCATCAACATACAATGTTTTCTTAGATTTCATAATTTTTTTCTAATAATGGATGACCCAAGTCCTAGGATTTTCAACAATTCATCATTTCCAAATGTCATTGTTCCATCATTAAAATAATTCACATCCTTCAAAAATTTCATGTCTCCTGTCATGTGGGAGGAATACCCACTATCAAGTATCCAACGTCATTATCCTTTCATGGATTTCAATGCAGTTTAATCAACAAGGGCCATTTCTACAATATTTTCATTTGTCACCATTGGGTTTTGATAATTGAGAAAATTTTTCTGAGCCGGTAACAAAAAAATATATCCTTTTAAAGGTGTCTAGGTTGTTCGCGTCTTCAAAAATAGTTTCCAATGGTTGGAACCTATTTTATATATTAAATTCATTCTTTTAAGATTTCCTAATGACAACATTATCATTATTACTTCTTTGATAAGATTTAATCCCCTTCAATATCTTCCTTATATAACTTATGGTAAATTAGAAATTGTGTTGATTTAACCAACACATAATTTTTGTGTGCCTGAATCCCCCACAATACCTATAATACCCATAGAAATAGTATTTTCTTATGAAACCTCTATAATGATCAAAATTGTGAAAACATTTCTTAACCATCTTCTTTTCACTTTGAATTGTTTTATTACTTTTCTTATCATCCTTGATAGGATCATGTGTATTTGAAACTTTTTCAGATCCAAATAAATTCTATCAAATCATAGAATGTTTTGAAACATTATAATTCTTTAATTTGAGCACATATATAAATTTCCTAGCATTATTCTTCTCAGAAACAGTTATGTTCTTCTTCTCATCATTTGATGTTATATTTTGTTGAACCTTCTAAAGTTACTCATTACGAGATCATTAGCCATTTTCAATGATAGAGTTTTAGAAACATAGATATTTCTTCCAACATCAAGGAATTTTTGTTGGAGAAGTTCCAACTCTTCTTCTTTTGCCTTCAACATCACTTCCAAATATAAATTATGATTATTTTCATCTTAAAAAGACCTCTTCAAATCATTAATCTCTTTAACCAGATTTTCATTCTCACCAGAAAATAATTCTTGGTTTCTTGAGCATTAAAATTCCATATTTTTCTTTTTCTTTTCAAGCCTTCTGATCTTTCTTAGACATTATTTCCACTCTTCTTTTAAATTTATTTCAAGATGAGTTTCATCTTCTTCAGAACTAATACTTCTTAATTCTTCATCATTAACTATTTCAATGAAATTATTTTCATTATCATACTCAAAGGATTTTTAATATTATACATCACTATTTTATTATTCTTCATCATTGGAGAGAAACTTCATCTTTTTTGACATGAAAAATTTATTTTATTTTAATTTATCTCTCTTGTTCTTCCACGATCATCTTGGATTTATTGCATCAATATCACTATCCTCTTCTTTCTTTCTTTGCGGAAAATGTTTCAAAAAATGACCAACACATCCACATTAAAAACACTTCAAAGGAAGTTTTCCATTTTATTTCTCTCTAAATCATTTTACATTGTTAGAAAAAAATGATATAATTTCATAGATATTTTTACATACCTCATTTTCGGAGTCAGAATCACTAACTTCCTATTCAATAATAATATTCTTTTACTTTTCTTTCTCCATATCCTTGAATGAAATTTTTCTATCAACCGTTTATTTTATCTTCATAGTATTCTATCTTCTCATTTCATTAGTGATAAGAGTGTTATGTAAATCATATAGAGAATATGTTTCCAGATCTCTATCATCCATTGAAGAAACTTTTGTATTGAATTTTTCAGGTAGTATTCACAAGATCCTTCCAACAACTATAGAGTCTATCAGATTTGCACCAAGACATCTAATAGTACTCACAATGTTATCCACCAAGGTGGATAATTCCCAAATATATTATTTCTCACCAAACATCAAATCTTTATTCTTCAATCTCAATATTTTTAACATTTGCTTCTTCACTATTGTATTAAATTTGTATATGTTTTTTTATTGTTTCCACATAACTTTACCTATGGAAACACCATTCACTCTCATGAATTAAATTTCAAAAAGTGATTATAATATAACATTATTATACCTTCCATCATAATCAAGAAACTTATTGTCAAACGAAGTTCGTGAGGAACTATCATCAATGGGAGGAAAACCAACTCTTTCATCGTTAAGAACCTCATAAATGATAAACATATGATGTGGGAGTATTCTATATTTATAGATATGATAATTCATTCCATCAAAGACTAGAATACATTTACTACTCACATAGTTCACGCTCTCTATTAGAAAATAATAATGAAGGGAACCTGCTCTCTTACCAATTGAAAGGGCCAAGTCAGTGTATTGTATCACTAAGAGGGGGAGGGGTGAATCGGAGATACCCTTTTTCTTTTATGTTTCTTTTCAACTAAAAGAGAATTCACCTCCTATTGAAGATTTCAATTCCCTACTGAGAAACAAATCAGCACACATCCAAAAGAACACAAATATTTACAAGGTTCACTATTCAATAAGAATAGTTATGTCCTTGGTATGGTTTGTAAATGATCCAACATTGTACAATAAAGAAGAAATAAATCCTTTTATTATAATGAGTAGTATGTACCCTTTCACTTGTGTAGTACTGTGAAAAAATACAACTAGTGTATGTGAAATATCAAATAAAAATAAGGCAACAAAATTTTTTATGTAATAACTCATGTTACCTGTTATTATTTTCAATTCAACAAATGTATTATATTGAAATACAATTCATCAATTCCTTACCTTGTTGAAAGGTAAGAACCATCTGGACTTTGAAAAGAAACACTAAGTCCGATCTTTTCTGAGTCTGATTCCTCTGATTAAGATTCAGACAAAACAATAATCCCATTCTGATTTTCTGATAGAATATAATAGAGTATAATCGGTACCACTTCAATTGCCAGAAAAAAATTTCAAACCGAATAGAATATGAATTAATTGTCACCACCCAAAATAAATGTCAGTTTGAATGGAATTGATCACCTATTCTGTATAGAAACTATAAGATTCACTCTCTTCTAAAGTGAAAAGTGCACACCCGAAAAGTACAATATACTTCTCCTTTTATAGGATACCCATGACACCTTTGGAGGGAACCAAAAATTCATTCCTTTTCACTCAAAATTATCCAAATTTGAATTTCCCCCCAATATATTGGGACACATTTTGACCTTTTCAACACTTCTTGAAGCATCACAAATCTTCTACAATCATTATCTATAAATTTCCAAAATTCCATTTCAAATTTCAATATGATTATGATTGATAATAAATACATGTGTATGGTCATATAAATCTGATACTCTCATGCTAATTTATTGAAAATAATGCATTATACCATACCAATTGAATGTGTTTGATGAAATTCACTTATCCACTTGGGATACAAAAACTCTTTTAAAAGAATGGATCCCACTTGACTAATAATTAATCAATCTCCGTAATCTTTTCTTTTCACTTGACCGACTTTAGAAAACATATCATCACATTCAAAAACAAGTTCTTGTATCATGAATACCTTCATGACTTTCAAATCATTGAGGGTCATCTATAGAATTCTCTAAAATCTATTGGAAAGTATTATAACATTCCATTCATTCCTGCTTATTTCTTTTCATATCAACCCATGCAAGATCATTTCAGAATACAAAATTTCTGGATAAGATCATCTTAAATAAAATCATTCTGGATACGATAATTTTTTGTTATGATCATTTTGGTTACCATCATATGACAGTCTGAATGTAATGATCTTCCCAGATATGATATAATACAATCTAAAAAAAATTAACTGCCCAGATATGATACAATACAATCTGAAAATGATGATATTCCCAGATACGATAAAAAACAATCTGATTTAGATTCCTTCTTGATTAGTACTACCAATTTTATTTCTTCTACCCGAATATGATCAATTTCACTTAGAGTATGATTTATTCTCAATTTACAATGTCATATTCCTTTTCTTCTACCCAAAAAGGATTTTTTTGAAAAACAGTAGTGTCTCATCTTTCATCGGCATCACCTCTTCCATTGGAACTACTTCAATCTGAACCACTTTCCATCAGTATCACCTTTCACGTCGATATCACCTTTTTTTATCAGCACAACCTTTCATCAGAACAACTATTTCCATTGACATGACCTCAATCAGCACAAATTGTTTTACATTTGCTGATAATCAAATTGTTTTGAATGAAAATCAATAAAATTTGGATACGATTGTTTTGAAATAAAATAGATATAATCTATATATGATTGTTTTCTGACTGTTTTGAAAAATAATTGGTATCACTTATTTCTCTATGCCATCCATATATGATAAATCTGAATATTATTCTTTTCTGATTGTTTTGAATAATAATCAGTACCACTTTTCTCTCTCTCTATCTTCCATCCAGAAACAATAAATTTGAATATGATTGTTTTCTAATTGTTTATAAAAACAATAAAAATATGATTATTTTATGATTGTTTTGAAAAACAATATAAATAAGATTCTATTCTGATTGGATGTATCTCTTTCACTCCCATTTCCTTATATCAATCTTGCATCACAAGTTTTCAATACAACTCCTGATTTATATGAAATAAAAATCAGCAAGGAATCATCACAATAACATCAAAAAGTATCATAACTTTTCATTCACTCTTATTTATTCCATTCCCTCTCATTCTCGTCATGAGAAAAAACATTATGAATATATGTGTCCAATTTTACTAAAACATGGATCCGATTATTTTCAAAATTAAACCCAAAACAATTGTTTCCAAAACAAAGTGAAGTGATTTATTTTCACCAAAACCAACTTTAACAATAAAGGAAAACTCTTGAAACCTCTATAACCTTTATCATCAGCTTGGTCCCAACAAATAACACCCCTCCCTGATGAACCATTCCTTTATTTTGAATGGGATATTGATGAGGAACCTATCTCCAAGTCCCTAGGATTCATGAATCCTCTATCATGGGCCTCCCAATGGTTCCTACCTTCTGTCAACCCTATATCGTGAAGGGTGAGTGCCAAATCCCCTTACCAATCCATGACCATTCAAATTCACCTTGAGTCCCTACTTATCTTGTTCCACCAATTAATATGTCCCCCCACTCAACCTCTAGTTTTGAATGACCCTCTCACCTACATCATTTGTCTAATAATAGGAGACCTAATCCCTTTTTTATACATAGGGACCCCATCATGGACCTCATTATTGTCCACCCTTCTCGTCGTTGTACCATGGAATCACCTAAGCCATGCCTCAAATGAAGGTGCATGAGAAGTGGTCACATAATCTCATAGGATAAAGAGTGCACCTACCCACATTATATATTAATAATCTAAAAATGTCTAGATCCACGTCCTAGTCATATGATGTTTAAATGAAGGACAACATACTCATCACATGAACGTAAACTCTAGTCTCATCCTATTCAATGAGCATGGTATTTCCCATGTATTAGTGGTATGGGATGACCCACACACATCATATGAATGGGATTCCCTATATATCAATAACATGGAATGAGATCCTCCTTAGGAAGGTCACTATGTAAGCCCCACACCATCAAACCAAGATAAATCCTCTTGTAGTGGGAAGCTTAATGAATTGATGATGCACTATCCAACCAAGATCAATCCAATTGAGAAAGGAATATTCAATGCATAATACCCAGATAACCCTCTTAGATTCTCCTTTCAGAACTGGATCATCCTTACTGCATTATATTAATCTACACGGATCGGTCCTGTATCATGACCATAAACTATGGTGTAACACCACAAGTTTCCACAGTACGCTTCTATTTAAATAATACAATAGCTTGTGTTGTATGAAACTCTAAGCTCAAACACACTACAAGTAATCTAAGTAGCTGTTATAAATAGTAATACCCAATTTTTCTAATTTTTAAAATTTTATTCTTAAAAATGGCCTTCATTTTTTGGATTTTTAGTATCAAAATTTTCTTAGGGTGAGTTTTTGGTACTTTTATAAAAACTTTAATATTTTGATAAATAGTGAAAAATACTATTTTTTAATTAAAAACTAATTTTTTAATCAAAATAATTTATACTGATAAATTATACATTTGAATGTTTTTTATGTATAATTAGATTTTATTTTAATCTTTTAATATAATTTAGTCCATTTGATGTAATTTAATGTTTAAACTGGACATAAACAAGTGTCAATCTTTTGATAGTTATTATTTCTTAAAAACTCATTTTTTGTTTTGAAAATGGGAATTAATTTTAAATTAATTTATGCCAGTTATGAATTTAGAATTTGAAAAAATGGATTTCATATTTGGAATCAGGAGGTCCAAATTTTGTAAATATGTAACTTTTAGTTTTTTACATTATGAATATTTTCTTCAGTAAATATTTTATTTACCATGGTTAAAGGGATAATTCCGGTAAATAATTGTAAAAATATATATTATAATAATAATAAATTACATTAACATGTGTCATGTTTCTATTGGTTGATACATGTCAGACCCTATCCTTCATTAGGTCTATTTTTGGTCCCCAAGGAGCCACTTGAGAGTGATAATGACACTTTATATTAATTAATTTAATGTAAAGACAAAAATGACAGAAACATATATCTTTTAGTAAAACAATTTTTACAAGGGGTTATATAAGTTATAACTTAGACATAAAATATTCATTATAAATATAAAATGATTTCCTATATAATTTTATTTTATTTAGAATTTTTAGACATTAAATAATTAAATTTATTTATGAAACAATGATGATGTCGTAATTACATTATTATTGAATGATTATAATAATTGATATTATAAATATCCAAATAAATGTATTTTCAGACTTTTGATGAATTAAAATAATTTTATAGGTTAATATGACATGTTAGGGCTGTTTAAATAAATTTTTTTCTAAGTGAAAAAGTATTTATGGCTTTGAAACAAAATATAATACTAAATAGTGTCAAAATCGACATAATTGAGTTTTTAAATAAAATACTATATTATTAATTGATATAATATTCCCAAAAACGATGGTTTAGCCAAATTACATAGATTAGATTATATAAATTAATAATTTACCACTTGTGATTCTATTGGCTTGTTATAGTATGTTTATTAACAATATAATATAAAAATACAAAGAGACATGGTAAATGTCAAACCATTTAACTAAGAGTTAAATCTTAATGATAAGGTTAATATGGTCACCTAAACCTGTATAAACCTATAGGTTGAGAGGTTTTCAACACATCTCCACCTTATCTTATAAATAAATCATTCTTCTACCATTAGAAACTGAAAATTATTTTATTATAAAATAATATTTTAATATTTTCCTAAAGTGACCCTCACCTCTCTTATAAAAGGGTACATCCCCTTCTCTTAATTTCACACCTCCAAATCCATTTGGATCATCTAAACCCTAAAAAATATCCTCCCAACATTCCTCACATCAACCTAGAGTCCTTACTTTGATCAGATAGCTAACCTATGAATCCCTTTTGATCAACTCAAAAAGAAGAACATGAAGACGAGGTAAATATTTCATCACCTATTTCAAGTTCTTTTCTTTTTACACATCATCTTTAATAGTTGATTCAATTATAAAATAATAACTACAGTATCATATATATACTATGATGTTATTATAAAAATTTTACAAACATATTCACTACTCTATCCATTATATGAATGAAAAATTCACCATACATGTGTACGTACGTCTTACAGTCTCCACATCGTGGTGTAGTTGTTATTCAATACATTATTTTTCTGATGGGTATAAAAATTATGTATAATTGAGGTAAATAAAAAATATAACCTGTTAATTATTCTTTATATATGATATATCATATTTTTACATACGATTTTAATATCAAAAGAATGATATTGTCGCTCGTGCGTACATACAGACTACAGTCTCCACGAACGCGATGAGATTCATTTCTCCATCATAACCATTCTAGAATAATTTTTAATTGATGATATAAAATAATGTTTAAGAACATAATATCATTCTGGATATGAATCAAATGCATCCTATCCATAACAAAAACAGCTTATGTAACAAAACATATAAAGGAAAATGAATCAGTTAATACCCAAAATGACTATAATACGAAGTATTATTAACAAACCAATATTAGAATATCATATATGATATCATAATAATGTATATATTTCATGTGTAATTTAATAACATTTATTTTACTATTATACTGGAGTTTAACATACCCTTGACCAAGGAAAAGTACAAGGTAAGGGTTAATTTCACAATCTCTATTTTTTTAGGTTGTTTTTATGTAAGTATCGACTAGGGCCTATTTATCATCCACATCCGTTTTTTCTTAAAAATTTATTTCAAAACATTTTTACTATTTACTATAGTATGGGTTAAAGTCATTTATACCCTTATTTGACCTTAAATGTTTTGAAAGGAGTCTTTCCGTCATTTTACAAACATGGTACTTTATGACCTTTTCGACCAAATAAAGGTAAAAAAATCATTTTTAACTTATACTATGGGTGTGGATATTTTTGGCTGTTATAACATCATTAAATCTTCCCTTACAAGATTATAAGAATATTTTCAAAATAAATTTTTTCTATTATAATTATTTGAATATTTAATGATTTTAAAATAGAAAGAGAAGTTTCTTTCAAGTAGTTTTGATTTCATCTATGTCTATATCCTCTGATGGATTTTAAACTTTTTTGAAGTTGATTTATTATGATAAAAATCATCCATATTGTGTTGATGATTTTGTAACATATTTGAACATGGATGTTTTAATTTTATAACATTAATTATATATGGTTAAGGTATTGGCATTTCATATTCTAGTTTTAATACAAATTTTTATGTTATGTTTTAACCTTTTCATATGAGGAATGTATTGGACATAGTAAGTGATGGGTGGAGCCTACTATAGCTTCTTGGTGCATTGGTAGGTCTCATGAAAAAATTAGATGTGGAATTGGCTTAGGCCTTTTCCAATTTTATATAAGGATTTGGTTGAGGCCTAAATCACTTTTAGACGTCATGGATGAGGCCTTAAAAAGATGTTTCATAATGTTTATCATTGTACATTCCCTCATTATAAAAATATTATTGATGGTTCATGTGGATATTTGACTAGTAGAATACCCATTACTGTGTTTTTATGACATTAATTACTCAACTCATATTCCTACCATAATGTGTTAATGTTTATTATTTGTAAAGGCATGTGTTATCAATTATTCACCAGGCCTACTGTTTATGTTATCTTCTGTAGTATTTCTTACCCTTACTGAGTAGTTGATCTCACTCCTTTTTTATTTTTCATTTTCCCAGTATATGAAGAATTTATTTATGAGTGACTTGCAGGAATAATCTTGGAGGCTTGGATGTTTCTAAATGTATAAATTAGTGTTGTTTTTCTTCTCAAATTGTAATGCTAAACTTATGTATGTTTCTTGATTCCAATAATACTAAACTAATTGGACCTTTGGGACATAATCCCTTGCATCATGACAATTCTATGTAATAATTCACTGGCTCTAGGTAATTGGGGTTGGGGCATTACATATGGAATCAAAATATGTTATTTTTGATCCATATCATCTAATGAGCGTATGCATGATGCCTACACAAGGTTTAATTGAAACCAATGAAAAAATAGGTGCTCCCCCTTCGAACATAATTCCCTTATCTACCTCAAGGGGATTTATGATCTACCTCTCAAGAATACCTCAAGTGGAATCCCAACCATTGGTTTACCTTTTTGTTGTTGCATTATCCTTCTTATGGACAAACCCACTACATCTTCCTTGATAAAACACTATTTTGTTGAATATTTTATTGATAATAAATGACATAATTTCCCCACAGTGGGTTAAATATGTTTATTTGTAAAATATTTTAGATTAAATGTTTCATTTTAATGTTTTATGAAAATTCCAGTTTTACCCATAAAAATCCACTATAGCATTTCATACATAACTATTTTTGTATGTATTATTTGAACATAAAATTTTGGAAATATGTTCATTTAATAATGGGATACAAATTTCACTTAATACATTGGTGAAAAATCATGCCTTAAGAAGTTGAGGGATGAGGAGAATTAGTTAAACTCCAAATCTCCAAGCATTGAAATAAGGGTAGCTCTTGAAACAAGGATCCCTTCATCGAAGCCTTATTCTTATTCTCTATATTGTAATGATTCTATTTGTATAATAAAATTATTAGTTTGTCTTCTATTTATTCAATTTTATTCTATTTTCTTATGTTTTTATTCTTCTTTGATCTTACTCTTTTGGATGGAACTCATGATTAGAATCATGAATGGGATATACCGATTCTAAACCCTTGAAAATGAAATTTTTGTCTATGATAACTACAATTCCCATGGAAGACTAGTTTTATTTATAATATATTTACCTCATACCTTTTAAATTCATTAATTTTAAATCAATGAGATATTAAAATTCAATTAACATAATCCCTGAATTTACTTTTTAAATTAAAATAAACTAATTAATCAATTGAACAATTAACACAAATACATGTGAGGTCGAGAATTTAGTTAAATTGTTAGAGTGAAAACTTAATCGGTAAAAAACCGTGAACAATAAATATATATAGATCAAAAAAATATCTAAGAATAATTCCTACAAATTTTAGAGTGGTTATCTTCCTTAATTCACCACTGACCATAAGCTATCCTTATAACAACAATAAAAGTAGGGTACTACAATTTCATGTTTCAAATCTATCCTAGGGTTTAACTCTTTTCATATTTATTGTTAAGATAACTCATGTAGGCTTAGAGGGTTAGAAGATATAAGGATTATAATTAATTGTATATTAATTAAAATGATAATGATTAATAATTATGTGAAGATGTATAGTTAGATCAATTACACATTTAAAAAAAAATTAAAAAACATCTTCATGATGTGTTCTTTTAATCGAACTTATTTCAATAATAAAAACAAAAAATGAAATATTATTCCCAAAAACGTTTAATAGTTTTATAAATGATAACCAACCCCCACACTTTCAATTATTATATTTATGTTATTTAATATTATTTTAAAAATACCTTCAATATGTTTTTTAATAAATTACTTCCTCCTTTGAGAGATGACTTTTCTAAGCCACTCCGATGTACATAAATAACCCGAAACGAAGCATCCTTTCATAGAACACATGAAAATACCTTTCAAATTTTCACCATTGATGTGGAGTAAAGTCATTTATTCAACCAATTAGAGGTATTTGAATTATTTTTAATTTTTTTTTATTTTATTCTTTTATTTATTTCATCTTTCCCCTTTATTAGGTTTTCTTCTTTTCTATTCATTTCATTTTATTAGACCATCAAATAAAACATCATATCATTTTATTATGGTACAATTTTCTTCATTTATTTTTTATCTTTTATTAAGTTATGATGCGAACTAGTCTTGGAGATCTCTTAGATCTTGACCCTGATATTAAATGCATCCTTACGGCTTGAAACATACATTCTCACCCTCTGTAAAGTTTCAAAATTCAACCATCTAGAGAATTTCTCCATTAGAGTAACATTTAAATTGGAATAAATTCAAATTAAAACATAAAACAAGAACAAATGGATGAAAATAATATAAATAAACTTAATAAAACCATTCTAGAGTTGGTTTCATGAGATATTAACTATCATCCAAATTGTGTTGTATATCCAAATCCTGAATCATACTTAGAACCGAAATCTGGATTAATATACCTTCTTCCCTAATTTCATGGTTTATCAATTGATGATCCAAAAAATAGTTAAAATAATATAATGTGGTTTTTTCAACACTTAAACAAAGAAATGTCTTAGAAGATAAAATAAAACTAAGAGCATATTAATTTTTACATGATGGATCAGCAAAGGATATGACATATATTTACAAACAGAATATGTAACATGATGGAACAATTTGAAAAGCCTTTTCATGTACATTGATTTCCCACCATTAAGAAACACTTCCCTTTGTAAGGAGATCTCTGGGATCATGAAATCATTATGGGAGGAAATTTATGACTACTGAGAGCGATTTAAGAAATTGTGCACAAGATGTACACATCACCAAATCAGTGAGAAAATACTCATCTTATACTTCTATGAAGTAATCAAATCAATTTAGAGGACCATGGTGGATGCTGAAAATAGAGGATCATTGGTTTAAAAACACCGGTAGCCGCAAGTGAATTTATTAACAAGATAGCATAGAACTCCCAACACTTTGGTGATCGAGGTACACCACATGACAGGGGAGTACATCAGGTAAGTCATTATTCTATAGAGTGTCATTTAATTGATACCAAGTTGGAAAAATTGACCAATATTGTAATTTCATTGGCTCAAAATACATCCCAACCAACTCCTATGGGAACTTGTGGAATTTTCACTGAAATAGACCACCCGACTTAGTGTTACCCCAACTACAAGAGACAGAATATTGTGCAATGGTATTTTCTGGGAGACCATATCAATAGAATAAATAACAAAATCCCTATAAGTAGTATGATTCATTTTCTCTAACCTAGAACCAAGGGTGTAATGATCAATCAGACATGAGGTATGGTTGTGGAAAACAACAAAGGTTCCCTTTTCAACAAAACATCCAGTAGCCTATTCCATACCAGTAGGGTTTCCACAAACCCCAAAGGAGATTCGAACCCTAAGAATAAACAAGGAAAAAACAAGTGAATACCCCACCCAAGGTAGATTCTAAATGTGATGACCTTTTGAAATAAATTATTCTTAATAAAAAAATTATCTAAAGTGTCAAGGTTCATAGTTTAGAGAGTTAAAGACTCAAAGGATCTAGATTGTGACCTCCCTCCATGAACCGGTAAGTATGAAATCTAGAAATCTAACTTCACAACCTAATCCAAATCTAAAGGGTAATGTTAGTTCCATCACATGGATACGTGGGATGCAAAAAAACTGATGTATTTTCACCTGTCGTTCCACCAAGATTCACCTCATCTCTAGAGAATCCCTATTCCATAACAACTGAAGAGAAACAAAACTATAAGGAAACATGTATGAAAAAGTTTGATGATGTTACTCATAAACCCATTCCCCTTCCAAAATAGAGTTGTTCAAACAAAAAATATGGATGAAGAGACATTTAAAATAGAGTATTTTGACACCTTTCAGCATGCATAGATCAACATCCCTCTACTTGAATCCATAATGAGAATCCAAAGGTATTAAAATTTATTAAAATATTTTTTTTCCAATGGAAGATATATCAGAGGAAATTTGTGGAAAAATCTTGAATGAAATGGGTCAGAACTGAATAAAAAAACTCTAGTAATTCCAAAAAAGTGAATCGATCCATGTACATTCACCATCCCATGCACCATAGGGGAGTTTCACTTCCCTAATGATTTTTGTGATTTGGTAGATTCTATAAATGTGATGCATCACTATGTAATCTCTTCTTTACAGGTTGGTGAGTTGAAGTCAATGAGAGTAGTGGTGCAGTTAGTGAATAAAGTTACATCATATCCAATGGGATTCCATAAGGATATACTAGTCCAGGTAAGAGACATGAACATTATAGCAAATAATAATCGATAGTTCCCAAATGAGAACTCAAGGCTCTACATGGAATGATCAAAACATGCTCATGAAAGAATGATCCAACAAACGGAGTTTCATGTTGGATATAAATTTCAACTCTATAGTTAATGACTAAAGTTTATTCCCCATAAGATGAGTTTTAGATGGGTAGTTCCTTAGATTGAATCTAATTTTTTCCCATATAGTTTTGTGGAGATCACAAAGGAGGACACACGAAAGAGATTTACAGTTAATGGGAAACGATTGATGAAATAAATTCAGGGATTTGTTTTGATACAATTGACTTTATCACACTGAATAACCCCATAATCACTTGAGAATATTAGTTTTTTCTTAACCCTTTCACTATTATATTCATTTTCCTTTTTAAAATTAGGAATTTCATATGCACATATAGTTTCCTAAGTTCATATTATGGACAATGTATTATTTTATGTATGGGGGAGGGGAAAACAATTTGTGGTAGATATTTGGGATTTTCATTTGTGTGTTTTGTGTATATTTTCTATGAAGTGTTTTGTTAATTTTTTTAAAAAAACAAATTAAAAATAAAAAACCAAATATATCATGTAACAATATCATGTGTAACATATATAAAATTCAACTTTACCAAATTCATTGGTAGAATTATAATCATGAGTAATATTTCAACATCAAGGGTTGATTTTTAAAAGAATTGATGTCATTGATGATATGGTTGGTCGTGTCGTTATAAAACCTTTTATATTTTTACATTATTATTTGTGATATTTGTTCATAGTAAACCATCTCATTATTATCCCCACCAAAAATTACACTCAATCAGTACTTGTGAAATTGTTCCTACTCATTTGAAGGTATAGTCAAGTTAGGTAAAAAAGTTCATTATATGATCCATACATTCATTTATATTCTTATTTGTTTCATTATTTTATCTAATTGAAATATGTATGTGTACCTATTATTTTATTTTAGTATGCCCTAAAAAATAAAAAAATCAAAAATATCGGTTGTGTCTTATGTAGGTAAAAAATAACTCTTGTTTGACCCATGATATTGTTATAACTATTACAATTATTGTCATGAAGAGATCAAATATGTGTTGATAGATGAGTGTGATATTTGTTCCAGATGAAACTAAAAAAACATAATAAATGAGTGGAGGGATTAAATGTACAACATATGGGGATATCTAGGGCGGGAGCTTATGGTTTGACTTTCAGGAATGATTATGTGAGTGGGTCTTGAAATCTAACTGCAAAAGAATTTATAACATATTTTGTGAATTAAACAAGGTAAGAATAATTGTTTTAATTGACATGAATATACATAATAAAGATTTAGTTATTCATAAGGAATGGTTGGCACACACACACCTAGAGAATTATCGGCATGGTAGACCCTTGAATTGTTTCTCTATGATTAGTGTTATGAATCTCACTAAATTTTGTTTTGAAACAATTTATGAGACACTAAATTTAAATTTTATTATTATTGAATCTTGATGGAATTATTAATTTTCCTTTATTTCCATTATGGAATGAGAAATATGAACATGCATATTTTTTCATAAGTTTTTTTCAAATGCATTATATGAGGTTTTTCCGAGGAGTGAAAATGGGTAAGTGTGTGGGAGTTGATACAACACTATTTCATTGAATATTTTCATGATAATAAATGAATTATTTCTTAACATTTTTTTAATTTCTCTTATTTATAAAATATATGGGATTAGATCATTCATTTGGAAATGTGATCAAAATTCCAGTTTTACCCTTAAAAACCAATTGTAGCATTTATGACACAAATATTTTAGTATGTATTATTCGAACTTAAAATTTTGAAAATACGTTTATAACATAATGGGAAACAACTTTCATTCAGGAAATTGGAGAAAAATCATGCATTCAGAAGTTGAGGGTATAAGATAATTTGTTTAACTCCATTTCTCCAATAATTTAATGACGACTAGATCTTGAAGTAAGGATCCCTCCATCGAAGCCTTATTATTCTTCTCCATGTTTTAATATTTGTGTTTTCATACTAAAATTCTTAATTAATCTTTTATTTATTCTATTTACTTATATTTTCTTATGTTTTTATTCATATTTTATCTTACTTTTTCTGCTTAAAATCAAGAGAAGAAGGGTGATCGAGCTATATCAATTCTAAACCATTGTAAATGTAATTTTCTTCTACGATGAATACATTGTCCATTAAAGAGTAGTTGTCATATAAATATATCTACCTCTTTTATTATTCATTCATTTATTTTGAATCAATGATCTACTATAATTTAATTAATATAATCCATGAATTTAGTTTTTAAATTATAAGATACTAAGTAAAAAAATTGAAAAATTAACACAAAAAGACACGATGTTGATAATTTGTGTAAAATGTGATAGAAAAAACATAGTAGGTAACAAATTCCAAACTAGATAAATATTTAGTGTTCAAATAAAATTCATAAGATCAATTAATCCTCATTTCTAGAGATAGTATGTTACCTAATTCACTAGTGACCATACGATATCCTTAAAATGACAAACAAAGCAGGGTGCTACGATTGCATGTTCTAAAGCTAGTCTGGGGTTTAACTCATCTCATATTTGTGGTTAAGATAACTCTTGTAGGGTTCAAGGGTTAGAGAATTGGGGGTTTATAATTAATTGGGGATTAATTTAAATGATAATGATTAATAAGTAAGTGAAAATGTACTGTTATATCGATTATACATTTTAAAATATTTTATAAAAAATATATTCTTGTTGTTTCTTTTTAATCAAACTCATTTCCAAAATAAAAAAAATTTAAATCTTCTTCCATAAAACTATTAAAAGTTATATAATGATAAACAACCCCTCCCATCCTTTCAATTAGTATATTTATGTTATTTAATTTTATTTTCAAAAATACCTTCAATATTTTTCCTTATATTACTTCTTCCTTTGATAGATGACTTTGGTCAGCCACTCTACTGCACCTAAATAACCCCAAACATAACATTATTTGAATGTTCCCATGATTGTGACTTTCATTCCTCCACAAAATGTTCTGATCCAAACATCAAGGGTCAAAATTAAGGTATTTCTCACCCATAAATACAATGTATCTAGCGCCATGAGGTGTTCTAATCCTTCCATACTCGGTTCTCCTCAAAGGAAATTCTCACCCTTAAAATATCAAGATCTTCCCAAATGGGAGTTCTAATACATCCATCATGGGTTTATCTCAAGGGTAATTATCAAACATTATATTTTACATTAACCCTCAAATGGTCACATCTCATCCCCCCCCCCTGAGAGGTGTTCTGATCCATCCCTCCATGGGTTTCGTCAATGGTCATTCTCACCCATAAAAATTCAGAAACTGCCTCCATGAGGTGTTCTGATCCATCCATCCTAGGTTCTCCTCAAGGGTAATTATTACCCATAAAACATTCATATCTACTACATGGATCATTATGATCCATCCATCCAAGGTTCACCTCAAGGTGATTTGTCACACACCAAACTCCTGGATCAACCTTCGTGATGTGTTATGATCCATCCATTCAGGGTTTTCCTCAAGGGGATTTTTCACCCTTCCACGTGTGACTTATTTCCTCCTAGGGACATACCTCCTTGATCCACCTATATGAGGTTTTATAATCAAGTAATTTTATCTCCACAACAGGTTAAACTTGTTCCCAAATTCATCTTGACTAGACATCATGATCCATTTCCATTGACTGTAGAACTTGTGACATAATGTAAAATACATACCCCATGCGTAAGTGTGTGATGCCCAAGGGAAAAGATCATTGGATGAATAATGAACCTATAATTGTTACCTCATGATTGGAATGGAATGATTTGGGTATTTCACCATCATATTCCTTACCTGAGATTCACTCCCAAGAGGAAGAATGCATGTGACTAATGATCCTAATGTCCATAAATAACTAGAAATTCCCAACATGACTACTCTATTGATCGAAGGATTCAACCCTATCAAGAAATAATAGAATGTATTGATAGAATCGGTGTAATTAACTTGTTTTCAAAAATATATGGACCCAAAAATGAGTTCCATAAACATGAGTTAAATCTATGAGGAAGACCCAGACTAGGAAACCATCCCTATGGAGGAATATAATGAAGGATAAACCAACATCCAATATTCAAGTTTTGATAAAGAAGTAGACATCACTGATGTTTGTGATGAAATCCTTCTACCTTTGGAAAGTGTGAATGTGGGGAAAAAGATATTTGTATCACATGGGTATTCTGAAGAACACATTGGAAGTAGAAATGGTAAACTCGATATGAAACTCTTCTCCTAAACATGGGGACTAGTAACATTCAAGACTTCTGATTGTTTTCAAGTCACCAGATCTATAAATGTAACACTATCTCCCAATAATAAAATGGTGGACCTAGCATGTAACACACCAGAAACTAGGACAAAAAACATAAGGAATTATTGGTTTGTGACATTGTAAAATTAGTTCATTCAATTTTTTAGAAGATTAAATTACACTATGACATTGGATGATTCTTTCCTTGTACATATACTAAAGGATGAGTCCACCAACATTAAAAGAACCCAACTACATGAAACTAATCACCTATAATTCTACAGTTAGGAGAAATGTTAATTTGGTGATCCCATACAAGACCAACTTTTCCATGACTTCATTTGTGACTATAGATACCAGGTACCCACACATCATCTCACCTTAGAGATCATCGAATAAAAGGTGATTTATACACTATTTCCAAATAAAGAATATAATGGGGTCATTCCCACAAAGTTTAGAGACCTCGATGACCTAGAGGCTCAAGATCATCATCAATACTACTACCCCAAGGGACACTTAGGGGGGAACCACTCTCCATTCCAACAACAAACCATGTCAAGAGTTTATCTCTAGAGTGATCCTACGACTCGGTCCCCTATGATGAGGAAGTTGGAGATGACTAATCCACCTCAGCTACAATAACTGCTCAAGATCCACTAAAGAGGTCTCTCACAAGGCCCCATTAGCGCCAACAATAATCAGTCTATCATGAAAAGACCAGTCGGTGTCTACCTATGCTTCGTTGGCCATGGTCTGAAACACCAGAGACCAACTTTTGGGGAAGGATTAATAAAATTCGTGACAGGGGTAATCATATTACATGGATCTTGTGGCCCATGGAAAAACAATTTAATTCCTATAGGCCTTTGTAATCCCTATAACAAGAAGCACATGGATCTGTCTCTACCCTATTGGGATCAAGACTTCAGCCACCCCACAGGGTGGTTGGGTTGACTCTGTCAATCACCAAATCCATCGATAGAAATTATGGTCTGAACTATGATGATGATATGTACTATATATGTCCTCCCCACACCATCAAAAAACCAATCAACTGGTCCTCCCCATGCTTTTAGTAAGTAGTACGAAGGTATCCTCTTCACTCTCTCTCCTCAACACTAAGTTCCTCCCTATAACCACATAAATGATCACAAAGGTCCTCCTCATTCTCTAAACAAAAAATGAAAAAGCCCACCTCACAATGTAGAATAAACCTACCCTTACAAACTGCCCAGGGGAAGAAGGGAGAACAATCTCCATTGAAGGTGAAATACAGGGAAACTCCAAGTGTTCATCGACCTCATCGGTCATTCAAATTCTGGGGAAATTAATGACTAAATCCTGACAAAACTCACACCATCACCATGATGGTCAAAATTTGGGATAACAGAAAGATATGTTATAATCTTTATCCTAGAAGATTAAATCCATAGTATCCTCAAATCTCATCTCAATTACAAGAATGTGGTGGATGTTTTTGCTCCCTTGTAGGAGATCACTGTGAATCCATCCCCATCACAACCAATTACCCGCTCCCTAACTTTGTATTAGAAATAGGACAGTTAATGTGGATTGTGATGACTCCTTCATATACTGAGAACATCCCTATGTCACTAACATCTGCGCAATAGATGAGCACCATCTCCCTTATACATGAGGTAGTGGTAACTACTATGTAATATGAGGATGTGATGATGTTGTTGGTACCACCCCCAAGACACGCCCTAACTAACATCGCACATATACCTCCTATAATGGATCCTCTATCGACCATCCGCTGAACCAATCTATATAGTTGAGACCACATCTCTCTCGGCCAACGCCAATTAAAGCATAGAATGAGTACGAAAACAACTAGGAATATAAGGGAAAATGGGAAACTCGGGATTCCGATCAACTGTTAATGTTGTTCTACCCACCTGTCACTTCCATCATTAACATCCTGATGTCTTATAACAACCGCATAAAAAATATAAATTAGCAATGTTTTTTTAACATTAATGATGTTTATTCACATCTGTAATTCATTTATAGATATTTCAGAGAAACATCTCAAAATGAGGTGTCCTAAAATTAGTGACACTTATATGCATCACTAATTGGTGTCATTTATAATCATCCTTAAATGGATACATTTATAAGCATCGCTAAATTAGAAATGATTGTAATATTTTCAATTATGAGACACCTCATATACCAATTTTTCTAAACAATGTCATAAAAGAAATATTTTTAAATTATAGATGTTTATAAATGTCTCTATTTAGTGACACCAATTTTTCTGACGTTTTTTAGAAACATCGTTAAACACACAAAAGGAAATTAGAAATGATTATATATATCACCATTTGGAGACACCTAATTTACTGATGTTTTTAGAAATTTTAGTAAATGAAACCTCATTTAATAATGATTCTAAAAAATGTCGTTGTTTATTATATTTTAGAAATTTGAAAATATTTATAATAAAAAATATATTTATTGAGAAATCTAAAAAACATCGCTAAATAAATGATTTTTTATGAACATCATCATTTAGTGAAACAACAATTACATATGTTTTTTATAATCATGAGTAAGTAAATGACACTAAATTAATGATGTTTATAAACATCACGATTTAGCAAAAACTTGTTTATGGATGCTCTTTTGAAACATCGGTAAATGAAACTCCATATACCGAAATTTCAAATATACATCAACATTTTTTATTTTCTAGAAATAAACAAATATATATAATAAAAACCATTATTTGATGATATTTTAAAAATAAAATCTATAAATTATCGATATGTTTTTTTAAAATTTTATTATTTTTTAAAATTTAGACAATATAAGAATTATTTCTTCATGCAACCCATGGACAATCCCACTCCTCCACACAATTCATAGAAATTTATAGAAAATAGAGGTATATATAATTTATAGGAATTTATAAAAAAAATATAATAAAAATACTATTTATCAATGTTTCTAAAAACCATCTGTAATTTGTTTGGGACATTTTTGAATTTCTTATTCAAGTATTAAACCAACGATAACCCTAGAGAATTTCTATGGTGAAATTAATTTTATAGAGGGTAGAATGTAACAAAATATTATTTTTGTGAAATATAATTTTAAATATTATGATATAATGCATCAGACGGTACACCATGTTATAAATATGCTACACGCAACAGCATATTAACTTAGGTTACACCCAACACTGAGTTTCAACATAACCGTAATTATTATTGTATTTTTTTAAATAAGAAAATTATAAAAATAAATTATAATGGAGGTAATTAATATGATTAACTAAATTATCAATGTATGTTTTATACATAAAACCCTATTGAAATTAACATGAAATATTTTTCTAGAAAACAATTAAATTACGCATAATTGTTTTTATACCAATAAATAAACAAATAAATAGTGTTGGATTATATTAATTATACATATAATAATAATAATTAGTATACATTTTAATATTCACCCAAGGGTTATTTATACATTATATTAAAATAAATACAGTTTTACGCTTCAAAATTGTATTTTTCTAAGAAGATCTTTTTCCACCTTCTTTTACAGATCCCATTTTAAATAAAAAAATTAACATTTTTTTATTATTATATGATAAAATAAAATAATTCTTTGAATGTGGAATAAAATGTTTTACTTTTTTTATTTTTTGGTATTTTTTTCTTAAGTTTAATTTTTTGAGGAGTGGTGGAAAATACTAAATATTAATTGAAACAAGATTTTTCAACCAAATAATTTATAATGATAAATTTTTTTTGATTAGTTATAAATTATAATTAAAAAGTTTTACAATTTAATATGATTTTATTCATTATAATCAATTTCAAAATTGGATATAAAAACCTTACAAACATCTGAACATTTTTTCTTTAACAACTCGTTGTTTCGTCCAATCTACCAGAATAATTTTAGTTATTTTATGAAAATTGTATGAATTGAATTTAAAAAAATGGATTCCATATTTGGAATCATATGGTATAAATTTATTAATTAGTTCCCTTTTATTTCTTACCAATTTTAATATTAACCTTGGTAATTTTGATTACCACGAAAAATGTTAAATTAGGTAATTAAGGATAATAATAAAATGATAAGGACTATAAAATGACCCTAAAACATTCATAAATCTTATTGTATAAAATTATTTATATACTTAAAAACTATGCTTAGAATTTATATTATTTAATTTATAGTGTTCCATTAAAACGACTTAGATATTATTAACTTCAATGAATGTGACAAAATATCACATTCTTAAATTTTAGAAATGTAATATTTTCAGGATATATTAAACCAAAAGATATATTCTAAAATAAATACTCTTTGTTATTATAAAATCTTAATATATTCCAGGGAAATTTATTTATAATTTTTATTGAATTAATTGTTACCTTAATTTTTCAGGTAACGCTGATGTGGTAATCATTTTATAAATGGAAATATCAATTAAATGATATTAAAAACATTAATATAAATATTATTTGACAGAAATGATATCACCCATAAATTTAATAGAAGATCCAAATATGTTAGGGATATAATGAAATATTTTTTTGGAATTTTTATTTTTGTTTGGATATTTTTAAAGATAATGTAATGAATAGTATCAAAGTTGACATTAATAATATTTTAAATTAAATAATATTTTATTAGATGATATAAAATTCTTAAAAATAATTTGCTTAAGAAAATAATTAAGATATGATTGAAAATGTCAACCTTGATCCAGTTATGGGTCATTTGGGATTTCATAATCACTATATAAACTCTAAAATAGTAAACATTCATGTTGTTAAGCTAAGAGTTAACGTTGTTAAATAGTGTAAAAACAAAAATAGAAGGATAAAACCTCCAACAAAATTTTCCAATTTTTTTGAATGAATACAATTCTAACATTATCACAATATGAATGAATTTTAATTTATTAATGGATACATTTCCATGAAAATGAAATATATATTATTTAAATGAATAATAGTTACAAAATGTCATTCTATTTGTATTTAATATCTTTTATGTGTTTACATAGAAAAAAATCATGTTTTGAATGAAAATAATAACTATTTTTTATTAATTAAATTGTCTTCATAATATTATTTTATTTATAATTTTTATTAATAATATAATTACCTTAAATTCGTGTGTTATACTAATATAGTATTTAATTAATAAACAAGAAAATTAAAATAAATGAATTTAAAAATATTAATTTTTCTATAATTTGAAATATTTAATGTGTCAAAGAAATTTTATATATACATATGACATATTATAGATATTTTATATAATTTTATTTGAATGTATATAAAGTAAAATTAAATGAGTAGTGTTAAATTGACATTAATAATATTTTATATGAATGATATTTTATTAAATTATTCAAAAATCAGAAAGTATGTTTAAAAAATATATAATAGAATCTAAAATGTTTTTAATTGTTCATTTATGATTTAATTAACATTATATAAGTAAATATTACAAGCTTTTTATATTGAAAAAATTATTACATTAGTTGAGATAAAAACACATTAACTAAGAGTTAACCAAAATTATAAAGTTTAAAATAATACAAAAACATTCTAAAAATCAATTTGTTGATGAGATTATAAAATTATTCCATTTTATATTCTAGTAAATTTAATGTTTATGGTATTTTTATAGAGGTTAAATTTAGTATAATTTAATATATTTTGAAATTCTAAAAGTTCCCCTCTCCACAATTATAAAAGGGACCATCTTCCCTCACTTATTCGCATCACATTGAGCTATCATGATCAAAAATCCCATTCCAATTTTTAATATTATATTACCTATACACATTCTATAGTTTATTTTCTCCTAAAAATACCAACCTCTATATCCCTAATAAGAGACCAAAAGGATGTTCGTTGAAGAAGAGTTAATCATCCTTTTCCACTCATTCATGTTTATTTATTCTTCTACATCCTCTTCATGTTTTGTTTCCATTATAATGTAATAAATACAGAATGATATATATTTTGATATTTTATTATGATTATGGTACAACCATATTCCACATTTTATCCATCCTATGATAAATGAATGCACTACTCATGCATACGTGTAGCTTACCATCTCTACACAGCGGTGTCATCTATTTTTAATCACTAAATTAATTTTATGGGTATAATGATAAAAATTATAGATATATATAATAATTATAACATGATATTTATTCTGAATAAAATTAATATATCATCCACTCCCTTCTCATCTCATTGATAAGGGGATGATATCATCACTCGTGTGTACATACGACCTACCATTTTCATGACGTGATGTGATTCATTTTCCATGATTCCCATTATTGGAAGATTATATAAATTTTTAATGAATAAATATAATATCTATTACCTTAAAATAATTTCTTATATGATGGAACTATGTCCTTTTCATAAGAACCATGATATAGATTATAAAACATTTATAATAAAATGAAGTAGTTAACAGTGAAAGAAGGGTATTAATGAAATAATATTAATAAACAAGTGACAATATAATATAGTAGGATCATATATGATATCATAAGTATTAATATTATTCTATAATTTTTTTAATTACATTATTTAATCCATTATATAGATTATTCAGTTATGTACGAGGGAAATAGAACATTATTTAACGGTTATTTTCTCAATATCATAGATATTCAAGATTGCTTATACATAAGTATCTCCTATGTAATATTTATCTTCCACATACATGTTTCTTAAAATTTAATTCCAAAATGTTTTTACTATTCTTCAAAATAATTTAATTTCATTTCTACACACATTTAAATTTATACTAAACGTTTTGAAATAATTTTTTTATCTTTTTAATAATGTACTTTTTGAGTTTTTTGGAAAAAGTACGAGAGCAATATTTTTTAACATACATGGTATGAAAAAACATTATTCAATATTAACACATTAATTCCTTGTTTATTTCCTTACATGCTTAAAAATTTATTTTTAAATAAAATAATTTCATTTTAAAATGAGTAACATTTAAAAAAATAAAAAAATAATCATTATAGAAAGGATAGTTTCCTCAAGAATTTTTTTCATGTAATTTATAACAATTATTTTCCACATATAATAACATTTTTCAATATTTTAGATGATTTAATAGGGATATTATTAAAATTTATTATCCAAATTCTTCCAATATTTGATTTATGGATAAAATCGTATCTTTGTAACCCATTTCCTCCCAAGGGTTTTGTTGTGATAGAATGTAGTTTATGAAACCCATATTTCATTATGGGTTATGATATGATGAATGATTTATATTAGTGTGGCACAAATGTGTTCATTATGTGATGTTTGGAAGCTATATCTCCCACCAATACATTGGATAACGATATATATATATTAAGATAGATAGGACTAGAATAAGATGTGAATTCTATTACGTAATATAGGGCTTGAAAGGGGACTAAAAATGGTCATGTAAAGGAATTTTTCCACTATGATGGTTTGGGATGTGATCCAATTACACTATGATTGTCTTGTAAAATATCCTTTCTTACAAATGAAATGATTTTATAGGATTATTTTTCTATCATAATTCAATGTTTTATGTCAATACTATTTTATTAGGACTCATGTTCCTTTATTATTTATGAATTATGAAATAAAAAGATTTATTCCATCACTAAGAATTGTGATATATGTCATAAAGGGTAAAATTTTAAAAATTTATGTTAATTTATTTAAATTTTTATTCTCTTTGTTTCTTTATATCTTTTTTTATTACCATTACTAATCATTTTATCTCACACATTTCCTATGTTTCATTTCCCAAGGATATAAATAATGGTCTAAGGTGGTAATCTTAAATGGAATGATCATTATGGGAGATGTTGAATATCTTTCAACTAAATAGAAATATTTGTTCCATGTTTCCAAAGTCACTAAACCAATATGGTCTTTGGGTTTTTGTTTGTGTAATATTTGAAATATTCTCCAAAAATGATGTACTATCTATATATGTTTAGTCTGGGTCATTATAGTAAGGGAATATAGCTATCTGAAAGTGTTTTACATATAGGATGAAATAATTTTTCAAGGTTCTAATGATGAAAATATGAATGATTAAAAATTATCATTCATGTTATGGTAATTGATAATTATAAATTGTGACGTGTGATCATGACACATCTTATATGACGGGTGTTCCCGATATGGCTTATACAATGGTTGAACTATATATATTTCATATGGCGGATGATACTAAAATAGATATAAAATTAGGTAAGTAATGTTCCTTATCATAAAATTAAATAAGGAGGGAGTTTACTTAAGAGGTTTCTATTATAGATTTAAATTAACTCCCATTACTTGTGACATTAGTGAACACATATTATGAATATAATTCTCTATGGAACCTACAAGGGTTTCAATTTTTTTTATGGGATTTAACACTTTTCTATGAGAAAATAGTTTTTCTCTAATGTGGATATAATTTACATTATATTATCATAGTGTACTAAAAAAAAAAAATTTATGGATTTTCATATTTTTCACTCGACTAGTGGATTTATTTCATTTAAGTCGCATATTAGTTTTTTATGATCATCCAACTTTTTAAATTATTTTTCACAAGGTTTAATAATTATTATGAATAAATAATAAATAATGTTAATATTCATAAATATTTTTGTTGAAATGAAGACACATATAATTTTAAACGTTTTATAATATGAAAAAAGTGGATAGTGAATGGATGTTTCCACTTTGTAATGTATGGGTATGTCATCTATGTGTAATGAAGTAATATATAAAACTATATAGTTAAAAGATATTTAGAAATTCAAGAAAGTTAATTATTATCTAAATATAATATATTTGGTAATGTTTTAAGGTCATGTCCTTATAACTAAGGTATTTAAATATATCTAGGTGATTGAAAGTAAAAAGTTATTAGTTCTATGTCCATAACTCTAAAAACGCTACTATTCCATGTAGAATCACCATATTAAGAATTTCGATATGTTATATTTTTTAGGAATAAATTATATTATAAATTAAATATAGTTTTATAATCCATTTATAAAATAGTTTTTTATGGATTTATATATTTTTTTTGTTTTTAATAAAGACCTTATGTGATTTTTGTGAAATTGGGATATTATTGAATATGCACTAAAATACGGGCTTATCATAATTTATGATATACCAAGGACATATAATAAAATATTCATATGGTTTATATCATAGGGTATGATCTTCTTGTAATTTAATTATTTATTTGATGCTTCTATTATCTCATGTTATATTATATATAACGACCCAAAATTTTAATAATGGAAATTCTTATTGATCTAATTAAATGTATTATTATGTGAAATGGTTATATAAAATATGCAGTTCTTTGGTTTTATGATTTCAGATACCTTTAATAGTTATGACTGTTGCTAATATAGCCATTGAATAGTGATCATATGATTAGTATAAATATAGGACTTTAACAAATCCAATTTACTCAGACAAAGGAAGTTATGGCCTCATCCAGCAGACTTTCCCCATACGAAGCCCATTTATTGAAGGTCAGAATGGAGGTGGCATCATTGGGCTTCAATATTGACCAATCCCAAGCCTAGCTTCAATATGTTATGCTTGAACAGAACCGTCTACTGGAGAAGTGGAAGTTTATAGAGATTACCACCCGAGCGATATTATCCAAGCCACCCCAAGAATCTTTCACCATCTCACACATTAAACTTTGGTATTATACATGTGTTATAAAGGGTTTTGTAACAAGACCATAGACCTATGATTATGTGAATTAATTTTCTATATAATAAATAATATACATTCATTTTATTATTGTTACTTTGTAAATAGTTCTAAAAAGAAAAATAGTATATTTAGTTAATATTCAACTAGGAAATATATTTTGATAATTTAATGTATTTTTGGATTAAATAATATGTTAATAAAGTATTATTATTATTAAATTACTTTTTATTAATTAAAAAGGATCGTATAATTTTTATGAATACAATTGTAGTTTTTATTATTGTTTGAAAGCTATTTTTGTCAAAACACATAAATTTTCAATAAATGTTGATTTATATTTTAAAATTAATAAATATAATATTTATAACATTATTTATATAAAATTAATATTATTTTTTGAATCAGGATGTCAAAATTATCCAATGAGGAATTTTACATAATTTTCCAAGACAGTCAATTTTTTTGGTAAAAAATAAATACTATTTAAATATATAATGTGTTTTATGAAATCATAATAACCCAATAGTTCTTTAATAAAATACTATAATATTTATGTTAGGATAATATATTCTTTTACATTAAAATAATGTGATTTTAGTTTTGTTTTATTTATTTTACAATGCTTTAGTGGTCCCTCCAAGACATATAAAACATTTTAGCTTTTTAACTGATTTCCTTGAGAGTGTGACTTACCAACACATAATAAACCCTATAGAATCCTGCAAAGGCACCCAAAGTTCCCTTTAATCCTCTCTCAAGCCACCCCCCAAGCCTTTGTGATCACACTTCCAAATAAGGGATTCATTCCTTTCTCATTTTATCCACGTTTTTTAATATTGTTATGCCCTTATAATTTCAATTATAAATGTTGGGGTATGATTTCACACCTCCCCTATACTTTCCTCTTTATGATTTAATTATCATATACCCCTTTCTCTCTCATATATTCCTTCCATGTATACTCGTTACCATTGCTAAATTCCATAAGGTATTTCTCTCTCCTCATTTACATTCAAGTAATTTTTTTTGTATTATGAGTCCAAATTCCTTTAAATATGTTGGGACATGTATATATATGACACCCTTACAACCCATTCCATGTATATATGATGAGACACCCCTTTCTCTCCCTTTTTCCATTTTAATGAATTCTTATGTCGTACCGTTTTGTTGCAAAAATTGCACCATGTTTTTCCAATCCAAAGTCTTTATGTAGTGAATACCATGTCCATTTCTCTATCAGGGGTATTCACATTTATTCACATTTACCTTTTGATTATATAGTTTCATGAATTAATTCCACATTTCTTTATCTTGAAATAAATTATTATGTTTAATTATTCCGTGTTATATGATCCATGTGGCACACTTATGCATGAAATGAAATAATTAAGAAGGGTGTTCCCTGATAGTGCTCCAATGCATTGGGTAAAGATTAATATCACGATACAAAAACTGTGATGAGGATTTACACATTCTAATTCATGTGAAATGATGATTTTCTCATGATATATCAATTGAAATGCGGTTTTACTCATGCTCCATGTTCAATGAGTCACGACTCTTGCTAATTACATGTTAAGTGTTGTTGCCACATTTCCATTTTATGATAATCATGCTATATCATTACTTTATGTTCATGTTCTTTTATGATCCATTGATATGACTATTTTCAAACATGTATTATATTATTCATGTTATTCCTTGTTTACCCCCATACTAGGATTTATAGCTCACCCTTTTCACATGTATGTTCACTGGTTATCCAATGTAATGTTAAGTACGAGGGAATGTCGTCATTATGTAAATAAAGTTTTGTTATATAACGTTTCTAATCCCCAAATACATTATACGTATAGATCATCCATGTTGTATGAAGTGAATAGTTTATGTAATAAATCATGTTTAAGTGTGTATTAAAAAGATGGTTTGTTACAGTTGGTATTAGAATATAGGTTTAGTTATTTTTGGGGTTAGGATTTGAAAACCCCAGTGAAGCCTTAGAGACAAGACTAAGTATAATAAAAACCTCTCTACGTTTTTCTAGGTATTGAGTAAGTGATTTATCATGAAAATACATTACTCTCTGGATACGATTAGGTAGAGGTGGCTCTGGCACACATGTACCTAGGAGTGAAAACTCCTACCAGGAGTTTCCGGCTTGACCCGGGGTATCCTGGTACACAACAACATTCCTTATTGCACTCTTGGTTAAGACACTCCCAGGAAATATTCATTGGTAAATTAACAACCATAGTATGAACCATTATTAAGGTAATTTAAAAAATTCACCTAACAATATATGTGAGAATGTAGATCATGTATAAAATAGATTGATGCCTATGGATTAATAAATTAAGGAAATAAATTTTATTTATAAGTCATCCATTTTTTCTTTGGATTAACCTTTATGTGTTACCCCCTAAATTTTCTTTTATTCCTTCCAATGGTCTGTAATAGGAGGATTCGGGATAACCACTGATGTGAAGACCAATGTGATGATTGTTCTAATGAGATTCCCAATCTGATGGGCAGAGGAATCACGAACTTTGTCATGATACTCTCTCAGTTAACTCATGATTTGAATAGAAACATGGGTCACGTGGAAAAAATCAACCCCCTATGAAATAATAAGTCTCTATCAAGAGATTCATAAGATAAAGGACCCATACTTTTAATGGATCATCTGATCCCTCAACCTCCGAACAGTGGATCAGCTCTATTGAAAAGTTCTTCTCCACCCTTCAATGTTACGAACAGGATAAGGTTATTTTGGATGATTAATGTATTGAGGGTGAAGATGATAAATGGTTTCCATTGATCAAAAATATGAATCCTAAGGAGGAGATCAAGGCTTTTGAATGGATGTATTTCTGGAAAATATTTTTCGATAAATAATTACCTCACACCCTCTGGTTTAAGATGGAAAGGTACTTCCATTCCCTCAAGAAAAAAGATGGCGAATCCATTAGAACCTATGAGGAAAACTTCATAAGGATTTCACAATAAACCTCATAATTTATTGTTACCCCTGACTACAAGGTTGACCACTTTTTTGGTTGACTGAAACCTATCCTACAGAAATCCCTAGAGATCTAAGACATCGACTGTTATGAAGAAATCGTTTGATGTGCCCTCAAGGTCGAAATGGAGATCAAAGAATCTCAGGAGTATCTTGGAGATAAGAAGCGTAATGTGGAATTTAATTCTATCATTTTTATGGATAAATCCAATGGTGATATGAAAATCCAACACCAAACTTACCAAAGTTGTGGAAAGAAGCACACCGGAAATTGCTTAAAGGGGACGAGGAAACACTTTAGGTGTGTAGGAGAAGGTCACCTCGATGTTAACTGTCGACAAGAAAACCTCATGGCTGCAATAGAGGATAAGAATGATTCATTTTATCCTCAATGCATTGTTAATTTCTTCAACTAAAAAGATCCAGAGAACCATGAAAATCAGTGCCCTAAGCCAGGGGTTTTCAAAGATAACCAACAACCTCCAACGCAGCAAGGGTGAGATTTCTCCATCACTACCGCTAAAGTGAACCCCAACAATGATGTGGTGGCAGGTACACTTGTTATTCATTCATTAATAGTGATATTACTTTTTTATTCTGGTTCTATGCATTATTTTGTATCCCTAAAGTTTAGTAGAATTATCCAAACACCAGCCCATATCATGGAAGTAAAGATGTTAGTGAGTACAAAAAATGGGGAAATCTTTACATCCCATGAATATAACTCCTCCCCTGTTATAATTTGTGGATTAAACTTCCCAAATAGTCTCATTATACTCCCTATGGTGGAATTTTATACAATTATCAGTATGGATTGGATTTCCTTATTTAGAGACAACCTAAATTTCCGTGAGAGGGAAATCACTCTCCATATAGAGAATCATTCCCCGATTCTATACGAGTGCAAGGAGGAAGATGAATCTTTTTTAGAACCATCATCTCAAGCATGGATATTAGTTCCCTATGATCACATGCATCTAGATCATAGGATTTATTCTAAAGAAAAAACCATCCTTGAGGACATGCCTATTGTGAGGGAATTTGCATAAGTGTTTCCTGATGAATTGCCTGGTCTTCTTATTCAAAGAGATGTTGAGTTCTCAATTGATCATATACTTGGTGTGTTACCAATATCCAAGACTCCGTATAGAATGGATGTTATAGAGCATGATGAGACGAAGAAACCACTATTATAGAATCTAGATAAAGGGTTTATATGCCCAAGTGCTTCACCATGGGGTGCTCCAGTCCTTTTCCCCAAGAAGAAGGATGGGTCAATGAGACTTTGCATTGATTATCGTGAGCTCAACAAAATAACGATAAAGAACAACAATCCTCTGCCTCAAATTGATGACTTGTTTGATTAGCTATATGGAGAACAATACTTCTCCAAGGTGTATCTACAATCGGGTTTTTACCTTGTATGCGTGAAAAAGGAGGATGTCCCTAAGACTACATTTCGAACAAGATACGACAACTATGAATTCCAAGTAATGCCTTTCGGACTCACCAATTCTCTATAAATATTCATGGAATTGAGAAAACTTCTCCTTAGATATTAACTAGAAAACATTGTGGTAGTCTTTATAGATGATTTTCTTAAATACTCCAAAACCAAGAAGGATCATGAGGGACGTCAATGAAATGTACTACAGACCTTGAAAAAATAGAATCTATATGAGAATTAATAAAAGTGTGAAGTATGGTTAAATAAGGTATCATTATTGGTTCATATCATCACAAACAATGAGATATCTATGTATCCCTTTAAGACAAATGGAATTGAGGGATGGTTGAGGCCAACATCGGTAACAGATATATGTAGCTTCTTGGGGTTAGCTGGATATTATTTTCGATTTGTGAGAAATTTCTCTAGATTGTCATTCCTTCTTACTAAGATAACTCAAAAGGGAGTAATGTTTTCTGTGAGTGACGAATGCGAAGAGAGATTGAAGGAGTTAAAAGGGAGGCTTATCACTGCACCCATGCTCACATTATCTAAGAGTGGAGAAATATTTGTGTTATTTAGTGATTCTTCAAAGAAATTTATTGGTTGTGTGTTGTTGCAGAATGATAAAGTGATAGACTAAAACTCAAGGTAGCTAAAACACCTAAGAAAAATTATCCCACGCATGATTTGAAGTTTTTAGCTACGATATTTGCATTGAAAATCTAGCGACATTATTTCTATGCGTAGAATTGTGAAAATATACCGATCACAAGAGCCTCAAATATATATTCACACAAAAATAGATTAATATGCACTAAAGAAGATGGTTAGAACTCATCATAGAATATGAAACCTCAATCCACTACCATTTCGGTAAGGCAAACAAGGTAGCAGAAACTCTAAGTAGAAAGGATCCTACATATTTACCAATGATGAGAATTGAAAACGATCTAATATTCTTAGATTTGAAGAGGATGGACATAAAATAATTAAAGGAGGAACATCATTTTCCTTTCTAAAATGATTTCTCTATCGTCTGTCATGGAGAAAATAATGGATGCTAAAAAAAAGATGTTAAAATTATGAAATGGGTGGAAGCTATAGGAAATGGGAAATACATAGAGTTCATGGTTGACAAGGATGTAATCATGAGATTTGGGTCATGATTATGTGTACCATACGATCCAGAGATAAAGAAGGAGCTTCTGGATGACACACATAGCTCAACCTTCTCTAATCACCTAGGGAGCACAAAAATGAATCTAGATCTCTGTGAAAACTTTTTGTGGGGAAATATGAAAAGAGATATTGATTAATATACATAAAAGTTCCTAGTATGTCTGCAAGTGAAGGATGAGATAAAAATGTTTAAGGGGACGATGCAACCACTAACCATAAAAAATTGAAGTGGGACAACATTACAGTGTAATGGTTCACTGTTTATCCAAGTACATCCATTGTAAGCAATACTATATGGGTCGTTGTGGATCGTCTTACGAGGAAATCTCACTTTATTGTGATTCGAGAGGACCTCTCATTGGATCAACTTGCATGGATTTACATCAAAGAAGTGGTAAGGCTGTATGGCGTACCACTATCTTCTGTATCCAATTGTGATCCTATATTCCCCAAAAAGTTCATAAAAATTCACAAACATTCTGTAAGCACTGAACTGAACTTCAGTACAGCCTATTATCCTCAAACTGTTGGCCAATATGAGAAAACTATTCAGACATTAGAGGATATGTTAAGATCATGTTCTATGGACTTCAAAGGAGGATGGGACCCACATATTCAACTAGTTGAATTCTTCTACAATAACAGTTTTCACTCAAGAATCCAAATGTCACCATATGATGACCATTATTGGAAACGGTACAGATCACCAGTGTGTTGGGGTGATGTTGGTGATCGTAAGCTGTTAGGTCCTTAAATGGTCAAAGAAATGGTTGAGAAGGTTAAAACCATTCAGCAGCATATCAAGGAAGTCCAAAGATGATAGAAGAGTTATGTAGATAATTGTTGATGAATCCTTGAGTTCAATTTTGGAGATATTTCATTTCTACGCATATCTTCATGGAAGAAGGTCATGAGGTTTGGAAATAAAGGGATTTCATTTCCAATGTACATCATCCCCTTTGAGATTCTTAATCTTGTTGGGGATGTGACCTATCGACTAGCACTTCCACCCACCATGTCCAATGTACATGATGTTTTTAATTTATCCCTCTTAAGGAAATTTATACCAGACCCTTTACATGTACTCTCTTAAGAGGTAGTATAGTTAGAGGATGATCTTTCTTATGAGGAGAAACCAGTGAAGATCTTATATTGTAGAGAAAAAGTTCTATGGAATTAGACAATTCCCCTCATCAAGGTGTTTTGGCATAACCATAAGTTTGAAGAAGCAATGTAGGAATCATAGGAAGTGATGAAGAAGAGTTACCCTCATCTTTTAATAAATGAAAATGAAATTTTGAGGGTGGAATTTCTTAAGGGGGGACGATTATAATGACCAAAACTTTTAATAATTAAAATTCATATTAATCTAATTAAATATACTATTATATGGAATGGTTATATAAAATATTCACTTATTTGGTTTTATGGTTTTTGATACCGTTAATAATTGGGACCATTTCTAATATAGCCATTGAAGAGTGATCTCATGATTAGAATAAATATAGGGCTTTAACAAATACGATTTACTCAGAAAAAGAAAGCGATGGCCTCATCCAGTAGAACTTTCCCATACAAAGCCCATTTTTCAGAGCTCAGAAAGGAGGTGGAGTCATTGCGCATCACTCTTGACCAAGCCCAAGATGAGCTTCAACATGATTTTCTCGAACAGAATGACCAATGATAGAAGTGTATGTTCATAAAGATTACCACTAGAGCGATGATATCTAAGCCACCCCCATAGTCTATCATCATCACACAGCTTAACCTTCAGTCTTATGAAGGTGTTATAAGGGGTTATGTATCAAGACCTTAGCACTATGATTATGTGCATTATTTTTGTATATAATAAAGAATATATATTCATTTTATTATTATTACTTTGTAAATAGTTTTTAAAGAACAAACAGTATTTCTAGTTAATATTCAACTACGAAATATAATTTAATAAATTAATGAATTTTTGAATAAAATAATTTTCTAATAAAATATTATTATTATTAAATTACTTTTATTAATTCTAAATGAACTTATAATTTTTATGAATACAATTTTAATTTTTATGAAGGTTTGAAAGTTGTTTTTATCCAAACCCATGAATTTTGTATAAATGCCGATTTATATTTTAAAAGTAAAAAATCACATATTTAGAAAATTATGTAGATAAAATGAATATTATTTTTGGAATCAAAAGTTGAAATTATCCAATGGTGAATTTTAAATAATTTTTCAAGAAAGCCGAATTTTTGGGAAAAAATTAAATAACATTTGAAAATATAATGTGTTTTATAACATCATAATGAACCAATAGTGGTGTAATAAAATACTATAAACATTATTTTCAAGAAATACATGTTTTAAAATTTATATAATGTGATTTATGGCTGTTCGATTTATTTTATAATGCCTTATTGGACCCCCCAAGACTTATCAAACAATTGTTTTTAAATTTATTTCCTTAAGAGTGTGACTCACCTCAAAACAAGAAACCCTATTATTTTAAGAATTTCATCCATTGGACTTATAAAATAATTTTTTCCAACCACACTTGGAAAAAATCCATGGGAAAAACCATGGTCTAGTTTGTGGTTTGGATTATTTTAATGTGTGGTTCCCTGAACATAAATAATAAATAATCCCCTCCCCTTTCCTATACAAACCCACCCCAGCTCTCACATCCTATTCACTCAAAGCCTTTGGAGTTTGTCCAAAAACTTCCCTCCTCTTTCTAGAATCCTCCCATGGTGCCCTAAGCTCTCAAGAATTCCCTCTCAAGCCCCTTTAAATCCTTATCATTCACACATCCAAGTAAGCGACTCATTCCTTTTTCATTTTATCCATGTTTCATAGTGTTATTATTCCCTTTAAATTTGAATTATAAATATTAGGGTAGGATTTATAACATCCCCTATACTTTCCTATTTATTTTTTAATGATGATTTTTCCCTTCCTCTATCATTTATTCCTTCCATGTATACCTGTTACCATACTGAAATTCCGTAAGGTATTTCTCTCTCCTCATTTACATTCAATCAATTATTTTGTATTATGATTCCAAATTCCATTACTTATGTTGGGAAATGTATCTATATGACCCATTATATTCCATTTAATGTACATATAATGATACACCCCTATCTCTCTCATCAACCATTTTTGGGAATTTTTTTGTCACGTCGTTTTGCTATCGAAATTGCACAACGTTTTTCCAAGGAAAAGTCATTGGGTAGTGAATACCATGCCAATTTATCTATCAAGGGTATTCACCATTATGCAGATTTAATTATTGATTATATAGTTTCATATATGAATTACACATTACTTTATTTTGTAATAAATTATTATGTTTAGTGAATCCATGTTATATGATCCATGTTGCACACATATGGATGAAATGAAATGATTAAGAAGGGTGCACCCTGATAGTGCTCCAATGCATTGGGTAAAGAATGGTATCATGATACATCAAGTTCAATGAGGATTTACTCATGATAATTCATGTGCGAGGAGGATTTACTCATGCTAATTAATGTGCAGGGAGGGTTTACTCGTGCTCCATGTGTAATGAGCCTTGGCTCATGCTAATTCCATGTTATGTGTTGTTCCCACATTTCCATGTTATGGTAATCATACTATATCATTACTTTATGTTCATGTTCTTTTATGCTCTATTGATATTCGTATTTCATAAAAGGTAATGTATTCTTAATTTTATGTTGTTTTTACCACCTTACTGGGCTTTATATCTCACCATTTTCACATGTATATCCTCATGTTATCCCATGCAATGTTATGTAAGAGGGAATGTCCTGGTTATGTGAAGGAATTTTTCAATAATGATGTCATGTTTTTTATGTTTTAAGTTGATATGTAATATTCCTAATGCCCAAATTCACTAGACCACTAAATCATCCATGTTGTATCAAGTGAAGAGTTTATGTAATAAATCGTGTTTAAGTGTGTAATAAAAAGAATGGTTGTTATATTATATGATTGGTATATTATATTATGTACGATTATATGGGATAATTTCACATATTCCATACAGTTTACATCAATTGTGAACCGTAAGATGATTAATTTACCATTTTTATTTATGTTAAAGTGTTCAATGATTATCACACACATGATAAGTAAATATTAGATTTTATGTGATGTAAGCGCATTATATATTGATTTAATAAAGATCATTGAGAGTTCATATAAAAGGAATGTGATCCCAATATTTTCCATGTGTGATCTAGTAACCAAAATAAAAAAACTCTCATTATAATTGATAATCATTTATCTCCATAGATAATGATCTGGTAAAACATCAGTGATCCATAATCCCCTTAATATGAATGAGGATCAAAAGTTGGGTGTAAATAACTCAGAGATAGGAGGCATACAACATCTTCCCATGTGATCAATATCAAGCATGTATTAATGATGAAATTATGGACTAATCCCAATTACATGTATACAGCTAATCTATTATTTATGTTCATATTGGTTTTTATGAAAATAAATTATCAATTTCATGGGTTTCTTCCACTACCAATGTTTATATAATGAAAACCCAAAACCCATAAATATATTTATTATATTCATTATGAATATAAATTTAGCATGTATATTGTATATTCTATGGTTGGGTGAGGAGTATAAATATTTTTCATTATTTCAGTCACATTTATTAATTTTTTCATATTATGGATGAAATAATTCAAAATATCGACAGATTATGCCTAAGAAACTAGTTTCCCTCCCATAGAAACTGGTAGTGTGCCTCAATACTTATTATGAACCAACATGAGTATCGATATTAGATATCTTATGATGGTTCATTACATAGGTAAACCCATTCTAAATTTTCTTAAAAATATAGTAGCCCTTTGATCATTTTAATCCTTAAATCTTAACCCCAAAAAGGGGTACCTTTAGGTTATTATTCTTCAATTCATCCATATAAAAAATAAAATTTCCATTTCTTCCGCTTTCATCCTTCTATTACTCATCTTAAATAAATGTTCTTACACAGATTTTTTTCTATGAAAACCATGTTATTTTACTTCCTCACTTCTTATTCGTCATTGTATATTCCTTATCCACCCATTTATTTTGATATGGTTGGGGATATTTGTTATTATTAACCAATAAATTGTGAAATAATTTCATAGATTATTTTTTACTCTTCTATTGTTTAAGAAATCATAACCATGTTTTCTTCTTTATTGATAGTTTTTTGATTCAAGGTGGATGTGGTTTTATGGATTTTATGATTTTAGTATTTGATTGAATTTTTATTATGTGGAATTAATTAGTGATTTTAATTTATGTTATATTACTTGTATTTTGGGAATTACATTCCAAGGTTTTCATAAGGATTAGTACTATTTGATTATAATAATTAATATATTGGATTATATTAGTTATTGAATTTTATTTAATAAATTTTAGTTTTTGATTAGTAATTTTTGAAATGTAATAATATCTCTGGTGAATGGTTTAGGTATGTGGTCTTAACCATCAATGTTATCTTCATGTTATTCTTAGATCATGTCAACATACATTTTCCAAAAAATAATGACAAACCTTTAAAATTTTGCAGAATATAAATACATTGATTTTTAGAGATATTTTGATATTTGATGTTAATAGGTTTTAATGGAATTTTACATTAACACATATGATTTTTTTTATTTATACATTATATATTTAAAAACCACGATTTATGACCTTATAATAATACATTTTTTAGTAATTCCATTATCGTACTTGTTTATAATTAATTTGAATAGGTATTGAATTCCTTGTTTTAATATATTGTTTGTATCTGTAGTTATTATGATCCATGTATATTATTTTATGAAACTCATCCTTTCATAATGTATTTTTTTACTTAAATAACTTGTTTAAAATGTATGTTAATTATTAGTTTCTTTTATAAATTAAAATATGCATGTTTCCTTGTTTTGGAACTCTATATTCTAGTAAATTAATTTAACATTGTGTTCTCTTTAATTTAATAAAATATTTCATTTATAAAATCTCATCCCTATAAACATTACAAATAACAAAATGGATTTAATATAGATAAAGTAATATTCTTTTCTATATTAGGGTATGTTAGTTCACTATATCATCATAAATTAACTCAAATGTTCCCTTGAACTAAACATGAAGTCAAGAAATGAATTTTTTCATCTTCATGTTATGATTTAATTTGACTATTAATAATACGTAAAACCAATTTTAACAAATCTAGGTTTTATGGTGTCACTATACAATAACCAAACATAATTTATGGAAGCATTTGTCATGTTTTACAAATGATATAACTTATTTCCACACAAAAATAGTTATAAGTCAAAGATACATAATTAACACTAGTTAATATATTTTATCTATGACCAGATAATCGTAGAGTTTATTGATTCAAAAGGAATGGTTTTTTATTATTCTTATACAGTTTCAATAGATAATTTTTTGATATAAATTGAATATGAAACATCATAAATGTCAAAAAAAATTATTAATGGGTTGATATTGAAATTGGTTTTTGAAAATGACATTAACATAACTGATTATATTTTATGTAACTAAAAAATATTTCAAATAAATTCATTAATATGATATAGTAAAACTCCAATTTTCACTAAAAATCAAATAAAACTCTTTTTATGGAAATTTTTTTCATGTGTTAATAAATTCATTCTTAAATATGAGAAAAATAGGTATATCATAACTTTGAGTGAAAAGGTTTATTTAATAAATGTTTTCGCAAAATTATGTTTTAAATGTAATTATTTTTAAATAAGAAACATCCACTTTTTCTATTTGTATGTTATAGCTAGTGTTTGAGTAACATATGATAAATTATTTATGTTATCATGATCAACCATTGGTATTGGAAAATTTTGTGCCTTATAATTTACTGAGTATACTACTAGTACACACTAGTTTCTAATTCAAAATTTCATACCCTGTTTGGACTAACATTAGAGAACCTTGAATAATACATATAGTACTTAATATTCCTATTTTTGCTGAAATTAGGGTGTTTTGTAGTTATTTTTTATCCCTTGTTTTGATTGATTTTTTCATAATTTTTTTTTTCTATATCACATTGATCCATTGATTATATTAACAATAATTTCGTGTTTACACTAAACTTTAATTTGTCAAATCCTATAAATGTTTCATTCACGTTAAATTTTGGAATATATATTACTTCGGTAGTTGATCATGAAAATTCCCTAAATTATGGTTGTATCTATGATCATTAATATCTATTTATATATTTTTCTTTAAGAAGGTGTTATATAGAATTTTTATATATTTTTTAAAAAGTAATGTCATCTAATAATGAATTGGTTAAAAATATGGGATGAGATCATATATTTCTCTTACTCTAGTATACAAATTATTTTATACTAAAGTGAGAGGTTTCACTATTTCCCTAACTATAGTATACTCTTTTCTTTATCCCCATCGGATGGTTATTGCAGCATCAATCTAGTATATTCATTCACACAAATTACAAGATAGGATTAAATCTCATTTTTATGTATGTATCCTGTAACATCATAATATTTTATGAAATATTTCTCTTCAAATAAATTTTATTTCATTGATATCCTTCATTAACATCAACGCTAGATTTTATCAAACCACATTAAACTATGTAAATATGATTATTTAATGTGACATTTGTCACTTTACTTTTAGATTAATGGGAATAAATTGAATTAACCATATTATGAATTATATATATATATATATATATATATCTTTTTGTGTTTTTCATAACTAAAAAATTATGATTAATTTCTTTGAAATAATCATTAATTTTTATTAAAATCATTTCTTTGTTAAAAGACTTATTTTCTAAAGAAATTTATTTTTCTAGGTGTTATCTATTTTTTTAGAAACCAATATATTTATTAGTTGTAAAAATATATTTTAATGAACTATATGTACTATTTATGAATTTTCATTTACACATTAATTATCTAATTAATTAGGATTTAGATAAAATCATTGGATGGTAATAAAGAGTTATTTCTCAAAAAAACTATTTTTAATTGCCCAATGTATTAAACAATTAATAATTTAAACAAATAATTATTTACTAATTATTTTTATTAAATGTGTGTATTATATATTAATGAAAATATATAAAATTAATTTAATTTTTATTTACATGTAATGTAATTATGGTAAAATCGTTGTTTTCATAAACATGAAGTTTTCTAAAAATGAGTTTTGTTGTGCTTACCATGCTTATTATAAAATATTTATTATTTTTTATTTAAATTCAAACATGTAAAATGGATTTTATACTTTAAATAATAATAATTAAAAAAAGTAATAATTTCACCTTACTTTTTATCATAATTAATTGTAAAAAATAAAAAATATGTTACCATAGTGAAAGGTAAAACGGGTTTTTTGAGGGGTTAACCTAAGAGGTAGAGGTAAAAATACAACATAAACATGTATAATTGATATTGATTTATCACATTTTGAAAATATTTTTCCCTAATTTATAATTATTTTCTATTTTTTCAACATTAATATCAAAGTGACATATATTATTTAAATCTTTTAATTAATTAGATGTTTATCCCACCCCTAACATATAAAAGGGAACCTCTGCTCCTCCCTTATTCACAAAATTTGAAGAAAATATCATAAGAAATCAGTACCCAAACAACATTAATTTATTACCTAAATTATTTATTTTTATCCCTTTATTACCTTAATATCATCTTAAGATGTCTTAATATGTAATCCAAATGAAGTCTTTCAAAAAATAGGTACTCATCTTACCCAACTCCTTCAATGTTTATTACTACTTCTAATATATCAAAATTTGTTATATAAATCCTAAAATAATGGTTATGATATCATTTATATACTGATAGATTATTATGATTATGGGATGACCATTTTCTATCTCGACCTATCCATTGGAAAATAAAAATGCCACTCGTGTATACGTGTGGACTACCACCTCGATGAAGTGATACTGTTAATTTTTCATTTCATATTTAAATGGATTTTAATAAGGACATATTTAATGAATATATATGACATATGTGATGTAATTTGTAATCTATAATCTATATTTGTTTTTTGTTTTTTGTTTTTTTCAGTAAATTGGAATGTGAAAACATCACCATGTGCAAACATACAGACTACTATCTCAATCAAGTGATGTAATTCATTTTTTCATTAAACATTATATGAATTGTTATAAAATATAATATTTTAAATCAATAAAATAATTATTTCATAATTTATATTATGGATATGATCAAACCATGTTCAATTGGAATGTACTGGAACCATTGAACTGAAACATGTATGTAAAATGGAACAGTTTTCCCCTGAATGTACACATTAATGAAAAACTATTTATAAAATGATAACTTAAATTTATATATTAATTATAAAAATTATGTTATTAATTAATATTTTTCTATATGATATATAAAATAAATATATATTTATTATATAAGAGGTTTTAACATGTATTAGGTAATATGGAACTTGAGGTATCGTTTTATGATACAATCTCAAATTGTTGATTCTCTAAATAAATTTACATGAAGGATAGTTATATATGAATTATACAAAAAATAAAATGAAATTTATTAGCCTATGTTTATTGATTTAATTATTATGTATCATTAATATTTTAATCACTTTGGTGATTTAATATATTGACAATGTGTTTTTATGAAAACACAAACATTATTTACTCTTCGTTCAATGCACTTTTTATTCCATCTCCATGTTCATAAAAAAATTTATGGATGTAATTTTATATGGTTAAATAATTTATTTATTTTAATTTTATAATACACTTTAATTTTCATCAAAATATTTTTTCTAAATACAAATTATTTTTTGAAGAGGTTATTTATGAATTTTTATAAAAAAGTATCAACATATTCATTGTTTTAGCATTAACATCATTAATGTATTTTCTTATCGTAATGAATATAATTTTATTTGATGATTTCGTTACATGTTACCAAGGACATTTTAAATAAAACAATTTCCTAAATATTTTTTGAATTTATATTTTTAAATGTTACCAAAAAAAAGTTGTTTTATCTTGGTTTATGCTAATTTTAAATACAATTTTCATCCATGTCGAAGTCATTTAAGGACTGTTATGTTTCTATAGGGATATGATCCAATGATGTTATAATTTTTTATAGATGTCTTATTATTTTTATGATATTAGTATTATTACACGAAACTCATTTCATTTGAATGGGTTAGTTACACTGTGATGAGGTAATGAATTCTTATATTATATAGTATATGTCCTTTCTCTAAGTGGCTCATGATTTTTCAATGATGATATATTTATAAAACCTGTAATCTTTCATGGGATATTTTATAGTGATTTTATTAATGTTTTATGAAGAACATATCTGTATGGTTTTCATTAGATAATGGGAGGTCCTAGAATTATATAGACCTCCAATTCATAATGTAAGGAATGATATATCATAAGATAATAAGGATTGGAATAGCGACTGAACCCAATTCATTAAGGGTATTTGTGTACTGTAAAAGTCTTAAGAGTGTATATTAACTATGGATATGATTGAATGTTTATTCAACCCAATCCACTATGATATCCTTAGCAGTAATACTTGACTATAAAATGATTTTTACTATTTATTTGTATTCAAAAATCCTTTGTTTTATTCTTAAGATACGTTCACATGAATCAAAATCAATTATTGATGGTTCTATAATGTTATGAATTATATTTTTTTATGACTAAATCTTATTCCATGATTCATGATAAAATACATTTGATTTATTAATATTGAATTTTTAATGTTATGATGTAGTTATCATGCCCATATTATTATGATCACTTATGATCATTGATTGATGTCTCCTACATTTACACTTACTGAGCATTTGAGATTAACATCCTACATGTATCAATTTTCTCTATGTTATAACTAAATATATTACGTAATAAATTTCTTATAAAGATACTATGATTGTATAAATTTTAGGAGAGGTTGATGACATTTTATTAAATATGTGGGTTATTTATCTAGTCCCCATATACCCTAATCCTATATGATCCCTAAGAATGTGTTTCTGCTAAATTTATTAAATATTCATATAAAATTATACAACAATTAGGTATTAAATACTCAGGTCACCTCATTTTTTATTAGATAATGGTTTAGTTTTTTTGTACATTAGGATTAGGGAAAAACATTCTATGAGATTATAGTATAAGCCTATGTATAGGAGAATTGTCACGACCCGCCCTCGGGGCCCATGTCGTGACTACACCTAGCCCTTCTTCCATAGGCGAGGGGCTGGCGACTAGCACCAAAGATGTAAATCTCTATGCTGGGAAGGCATTACCTTTATAAAAGTAAACAAACACAATAGAATACGCAAATGAAGTAAGCACTAAGTAAAATTGAGTACAGAAGTAAGTGTTGAATAGTAAATGGGCCAGTATACAAACCCAACTGTAAAGTAAAGTATAACTAAAATGGTAGTAAAACTGCAGTAAAGTAAATCAGCAACCACTGAGTCATCCTTTAGGAATCCCACCTGAAGGGTGGGTACAGATGGCCTCCTCTGCACCTCAGGTACATCCATCCACTCCATGTATGTCTCGCTAAGTTGTCCACCTCTTGGTACCGTCCAGCTCCATAAGCCTCCACCTCGATCAGTGTTTTCCATCGTCTTCATCCAACACAATGTAGTTAATGCATAGCCCGTGTAGGGGTGAGTATACAACACTCAGTAAGGACCAAAATACCACTGAATGTCTCCAGAATCCACTAAGGATGAACCACAAAGGATAGATAAAATCACGAAGTATCAGCCCACTCTACTTAGGTATATGCCCATACATATAACTACGTTATCAATCACAGTTCGACTCCAACTCTTGAGCCCAAGCACAACCCAGGCCACACAGGAAAGCAAACCAATCACATAGATTAAAATTATTGAAAGTAAAGCCTCATCTCACACAGGTATACATCTTTTATATAGCGATAGAGATGATCAAATTTAGCCACTGATTCATCTAAGCAGTCGGACCCACGTAGGATACTAGAACAGAAGTCAAATTGTCGGACCCACTTAGGATACAAGTACAATAGTCATCGTTGTCGAACCCACAGAGGATTCTAGTATAGTTGTCGTCATCATCGAACCCACATAGGATTCTATTATGGTTTTTGTTGTCATTGGACCCACAGAGGATTCTAGTAAGGTGGTCGTCGTAGCCGCAGCCAGCTCTTGGGTTCCCGTACACAGCACGCTCGATTCCAGGAGGGTCTTCTCCTTGAGCGAATAATTCGATACATCAAATTTCACAATGTCTTGATTTGATTTATCCCAAAGTTCCGTCTTTTCAAAATGAACCCAGCGAGACAGATAGCGCATCAATCGGACACCCGATCTAAGAGTTATTGTCTTTTCTGTTCCAGGGGCCCGGTGGGAAATACGCTCGTTCCAAACCCAGCCATTTTCCAAAGTCGTCCAAAAATCACTTAGAGTATCGCAAAAGGACGACCTCGTTTTAAGGGTCCAAGTGTCGTAGATGGTGCGTTGATCAGACGTGCAGTCATTATGTTATTCATGTTTAAGTGAAACGGGTCCCGCCCATTAAGCCTAGTGGGCTGGCGGGTCGGCCCATCCTGGTTTGGTAGGTTAGACTTGGTAGAGGGTCGGACTGGCCTAGTGAAGTGCATCCCGGCCCGGTGGGGCGCAGCCCGCGGCCCGGCGTGGCCCGGCCCGGCATGGCGTGGCACGCCCGCCCGGCGTGGCCGGATCCGGCACAGCGCGGCTCGGCGCAGCCCTGGCCCGGCCCGATGCGGTTTAGCCCGGATGGTCGAGCAATACGGGGGGGGGGGGGGGGGGCGTTTTCCAAACCTATAGCACCACCCTCCTTTCTGGCCGACCAGTCTTCCTGGCGTGAGAGGCCCCCGGTTTTGGGCCACGAACCCTCCACCACGGCACCTATGAGCGTCGCGGCTCCATCCGCCCCATTGGCCGAGGATCCGTCTGGTTCTTCTTCTGAAGTGGCCTGCCCAGTTCAGGCAGCGGTACTCCGCATCGTGGAACTGTGGGGTGTCGCGGTTCCTCCAGCCCGACCGACTACAGAAGGCTAGTTCTCCTTTAGCTGAGTGGCCCATGGTTGCGGGCCACAGTTCTTATGCATGTGGTTGGCACCTTCGTTCGCCACCGCCTCCATTCATCACCGCCTCCCGTTTCCGCTTCCAAATTATTCAAGAAACATCGAAGGGTCATCGGGCCATGTTTTTTCATCTCGCGCCCTCCACATTAGGAAGTATCATAAGGCCAAAGACAAACCATTTTTCTCAATAAAGAACAAGAACAATTTTAATCAATTAAAATTGACCATAATCCCCCTACCTCGAATTAAGATCGCTCGTAGTCATAGTAGCGGGGAGGTGGCGTCAACTTGTTGACGTCAGGAAAGAAGGAACCGAGGATGGTGCCTTGGTAGTGTTCCTGGCAGTTGGCTCCTTCTCCTTTGGCTTCGCCAAATATCAAAGGAGATGATCGTCGTTCTTTGGCGGTTCATCATTGGAGTTGTTCGTCATTGATGAATGATGTTTTTCGCCGGATGAAGAACAATATTCTTCTCTTTCTCTTGAGATTTCTCAATACTCTCCCAACACAACGAATTCCCAAAATAAAATAATATCTAAGGCTATTATTTTATTCACACATGAAATTCAAAATTGAAACAATTAAATTAATTATATTGAAGAGTTAAATTCATTAATTATGAAGTGTTGGAAAATAATAATGGGGGAGAGGGAGGTGAAGAGATCACACCCATTAAGGGGGAGTTGTCAAATTAATTAAAGGGGTGGTTAATGGGGTGTTTAATGGAGTGGAAAGGTTAGGGTTTCGTGTGGGCCCCACCACCCAAATATCCTCTCATGAGAGGTTATGTGGGTGTGGGCCCCACCTCTAACACCCCATTGTAGGATAAAACTACCATATATAAATAAAATTGTGTTCCACAATTTTATTTAATTTATTCTAAATCCCCAAAAATTAACTTTCATCCCACATAAAACGCAACTGTGGTAAAGGTCCCCTTAATCGAATACCGGCGCTGCGAGTTCATCGGTGCCCTAAGATTTCAATTCCGAGCAACGATTCAAATGATAGAAAAACTTTCTCATTCATTCACTGAATGAACCTGAAAAAAACATCAAAAAGTTATTCTGGGCACACCGGGCCTCAGAATCAGGTGCCATCAGAAACTGTGTACTCAAAAAATTCCAAATAATTTATAAAAAAAATTTCCTCGAAATTTCTAGATTTCCCATTACCCCCACCTAAGGTCTTTATGTCCCCGTAAAGATACAAGGGTACTGAGCACGCATCTGAGCCTCTCACTCTCATGTGCTCTCCTAGAGGTTCCAGTGCTACCACGAATTAGCACTAGAGGAATCGACCCTCCACGTAGGACCCGCTCCTATCGATCTTCGATCACTACTAGGACCTCCATGAATGTTTCCCTATCATTGATGTCTAGATCCTCATGGTCGATGATGTGGGAGGGGTCGTGTACGTATCTCCTCAGCTAAGATATGTGGAAGAAGTCATGCACCCGATTCAACTTAGGTGGAAGGGTCTGGCGGTAAGCCACCTCACCTACTCTGCTAAGGACCTAGAATGTTCCGATAAATCGTGGAGATAACTTTTCACCATGGAAAAATTTTCATAGACCTCGTCGAGGTGAGACCCATAGGAATACATAGTCGCCATCCTCAAACACAAGTGGTCTCCATCTCCAATCAGCATAGGACTTCTGTCTGCTCTATGATGTCATCATATCCTCCTGGATGATTTGAACCTTATTCATCGTAGCCTAAACCATCTCTGGTCCAACAAGTGCTGACTCCCCAGGGTCAGTCTAGCACAGAGGTGATCTGCATGGTCGGTCGTACAGTGCCTCATATGGTTCCATCTCGATGGTGGAGTGGTAACTATTGTTGTATGCAAACTCCACCAAGGGTAAGTGATCCTCCCAACTGCGATGAAAGTAGAGGACACATGCATAGAGAATGTCCTCAAGAGTATGAATTTTCCTCTCATTCTGGCCATCCGCCTGAGGATAGAAGGCGGTGCTCAGATGTAGCGGTTTCCCAAAATACTCTCTTGTAATCCCTTCCATAACCGGCTATTGAAACAAGCATATCTAATGGAGACGATAGTGGATGGAACACCAGTAAGTAGTACGATCTCCTAAACGTAGAGGCGTCCCAGGCTCTCTATTGAGCCCTTCTCCCCGATCGGTAGGAAGTGGGCTGGCTTGGTGGGTCGGTTGACAATCACCCTGATAGAGTCGTGTCCTCTTGATGTACTTGTAATCCCCATCATGAAATCCACAGATATCCCGTCCCTCTTCCACTCTAGGACTTCTAAGGGTTCTACCAAGCCTGCTAGTACCTGGTGCACCGCCTTCACCTGCTGACAGTTGAGGCATCGTGAGACAAACTTTGCTACAACCTTCTTCATACCCGGACACCGGTGTTTTCGTATGAGGTCATGATACATCTTCACCAATCCTAGATGTACCACTAGAGTGGAAGTGTGAAACTCCCTCAACACATCCTCCTGTAATAAAATTGGTACCATGGTACATCCCCTGAAGAGAATGATGTGATCCCCTCCTTCAGAAAATCCATCAGGTGCTTGCCCTGAGGATATCTGCGCACATTGTGTCTCATAGTCAACGTCCCCACGCAGTGCCTCTCTGACTCACTGAAGGAGTGGAGGAGTGACTGTGAGTTATTATAGATAAGCTACTCCATCTCTATCCATAAAGGATATCTGCAACGTAGATAGCTTCTCTGTCGCCTCTCCAAGTAGTCGTATTCCCGATCTCATGATGAGAGAATCTGCTATTATGTTCCCCTTCCCAGGAGTATAGACTATCTCAAAGTCAAATTCTTGGAGGAATTCGAGCCATCATAGTTGTCTTGGGTTCAGGTCCTTCAGTGAGAAGATGTACCCGAGACTCAAGTGGTCAGAGTAGACAATAAAGAGATCTCCCATCAGATAGTGTCGCCACATCGTCAAAGCGAAGACCACTGCTGCTAACTCCAGGTCATGCGTGGCATAGTTCTGCTCATGCTGCATAAACTGTCATGATCCATAGGCAACCAATGATTGCTCTGACATCAGGACACACCCGAGTTCGTTCCCTGGTGCGTCACAGTAATCTACGTACCCAATGCCCTCCTCTGGTAGACTCAAGATGGGTGCATTGGTCAACCTCTGTCTCATCTCCTAAAATCTCTACTGGAAACTATCTGGCCACATGAAGGGTTTCCCCTTATTCTTCAAAGCTAAAAGTGGTGCAGCAAATCTAGAAATTTCTAGCACAAATCTCTGATAGTATCTAGCCAGACCTAGAAACCTCCGAACCTCCATCACACTCCTGGGTGGCTCCCAAGAAAGTACTTCCTCGATCTTCGCTGGGTCCACTACAACCCCAGCCTCCGATATGACGTGAGCTAAGAAGTGAGCCTCTGTAATCCATAACTTGCACATAGAGAGCTTACCAAAAAGATGGTTCTCTCGGTGTGTTTCCAGTACATCCCGCAAGTGGTAGGCATACTCCTCCTTGGTAGTTGAGTAAATCAGTATGTCGTCGATGAAGAATACAACAAACTTATCTAGCTAAGGCTGGAATATCCTTTTTATGAGACTCAAGAACACTACTAGAGCATTGGTTATGCCGAAGAAAATAACCAAGAACTCATAGTGGTTTTACTGACACCTGAAGGCTGTCTCCAGCACATTCTCATCTTGAACTTTGAGCTGATGATAGCCTAACTTGAGGTCTATCTTTGAGAACCATCGTGCTCCCATGAGCTGATCAAAGAGGTCGTCGATCCTTGGGAGTGGGTACTTGTTCTTCACAGTTATCTAATTCAGGCGACAGTATTCAACACACATTCACAAGATCCCATCCGCTTTCTTGGCGAACAAAATCAGAGAATCCTAGTGTGAAACACTGGGTTGGATAAATCCCTTCCCCTGTAAGTCCTCCGGCTGTACCCGCAGCTCATGAATCTTGGTGAAAGCCATCCGATATGCTGGAGTAGATATCAGGGTTGTCTTGGGTTATAGGTCTATGTATAATTCTACCTCTCTACGATGGGGTAGTCCTGGAACATCGTCAGGAAAAACATATGCATACTGATCCACCACAAATGGAAAACTAGGACTCTGCATATCAACTGCTCCGAGGATGAGACTAGCCGGCTGATTAGTGATCGACTTCCCTCTCTTCTGCATAAGTCCATACTGCGCTGCAAAGGCTCCCGTCTCACCGATGAAGGTGAACCTGGTCCCATCTGTGCAGACACACTGCACTTTGTGCGTAATGTTGTCAATCTGAGCATGAACTGTAGACAACCAGTCCATAAGAAAGATGACATCGCAAGGCCTCGACGCCACTACAAGAAGATCCCAACCGAAGATCTCGCCTCCTAGAGTAAGCTCACACTCTCAGGAACAGTGCGTAATCATCGAGTCTACTCCTGTAGCAGTCTGTAGCCGTAAGGATCGAGCTAACGGCTCTGTCAGAATCTCTGAGCTCCGAACTAGGGCAGTGGTAATAAAATAATAACTCACTCCTATGTCTATATGTACTACAATAAGGGTAAAGTAGACACAGATAGTACCTCTAATTTTCTCAGGTGCTCCATGTTCATGGGCCTCGACTACCTAAAGCTAATCTTTTCTTTGTTTTCATGCTCGCTGTGGTCAGGGTGGACCTTATAGTGGTGGTGTTGGTAGATCCTTAAAACGCCGTCCACCTCCTACAGCTCGGCTAGTACCTCTTCCACGTCCTCCTGCTCCCTACGGACCACCACGGTCTAACCTCTGCCCCTACATGGGAGGTCCCTCTTCTATCTGATGCTCGTTCGCATGGTGGGTCAGGTAGTCTCGAGCCATGTGACCCTACCCACTGCATGCATAGAACTGCCTGCTCCTCGTATAACATGATATGTTCTGTGTGCCCCACACAATCAAACATGTATCTTGTGGTCGCTCACCTGATGTCCTGGTATTCTTGGACCTCTGTGTCAACTGTCTACTGCCGGATGCATAAGATTCCGCTACGTGTTGCCATGCGGTGGGTCCTGCCACTGGTGTCGGCTCAGCAAGAAAGATCTCCACAAGAAGGGCTCACTCCAGTACACCCACCTGTATTGGAATATTGAGGGAGATCATCAAAGCCCTGATCTCATGTCTGATTCCCTGGTCAAAGGGCAGGGCCCTGAAAAATTGATCTTGTAACATGTCTATAGAGTAGCGTGAGAGGTCAGTGAACCTCACTGAGTACTGAGCTACCGTCATGCGGCCCTATTGTAGATGATGTAACTTTTGAATCTGCACCGCACGAAGGGTGGCTGGGACAAACTCCGAGAAGAAGATACTCTCGAAGTATGTCCAATGTAAAGATTCTTTGTCATGCACCTGGAACATCAGACTCCACCATCTTCTGGCAACTATGTACAGGAGACTCGTGGAAAGGATCACCATAGGGTCGGATGGTGTCCCTACCAATTTGAAAACTCTAACGACAGCCTCCATCCAATCCTCGGCTACCTGTGGGACCGTCTCTCCGCAGAACATGGGTGGCCTCTATCGCTGAAACTTGTGCAATGCACTCAGGAAGTGTGCACTCTTTGTTGCTGGGGATGGTGGTATCGGTGATTCCTCTACTATGATTGGGGCAATGCATCGAGGCCTCATCACTCAGTGGGATACCGTCTCTTATGTAACTCGAAACCCTAGATGGCCACCTTCGTGGGGCCATCCTGAAAAGAAACAGGTGTGCCATGATTAAAATAGTATACCTAGTGAGCTGACACAAAGTAATCAAGAAGAAAACTTTTCAAAGGAAACACACACACAATCAGTGTTTTCGTGCACTGAGTCTGAAATCAGATGTTAGGGTCCTGGTGCATGGATACATTGGCCGCCGCACCAACACATGACTCCCTGGACTAAAAACCACACTCAATACTCTTTACACAATTTCTTCACAGTAAGATAGATCAGAGTCCTATGTTCTGTGGTAGAACCAACTCCTCTGATACCAATTTGTCATGACCCACCCTCAGGTCCCATGCTCTGACTACCCCAAGCCCGACTTCCATAGGCCAGGGGCGGGTGAAAAGCACCAAAGGCGTAAATCCCTAAGCTGGGAAGGCATTGACTTTACAAAAGTAAACAAACACAACAGAATACGCAGCTGAAGTAAGCACTAAGTAAAGATGAGTACAAAAGTAAGTGATGAAAATTAAATGGGCCAGTATACAAACCCAACTGTAAATTATAGTACAACTGAAAGGATAGTACAACTACAGTAAAGTAAATCAGCAACCACTGAGTCCTCCTCTGGGAATCCAACCTGAAGGGTGGGTACATATGGCCTCCTCTGCACCTCAGGTCCGTCCATCCACTCCGTGTACGTCTCGCCTAGTGGTCCACCTCCAGGTACCATCCATCTCCACAAGACTCCACCGCGATCAGTGATGTCCGCCAACTTCATCCAACACAACGTAGTGCAGGCAGATCCTATGCAGGGTTGAGTATACGATACTCAGTAGGGACCCCAAGACCCCCAAAGGTATCCCAAAATCAATGAAGGATAAACCAAAAAGGATATATACAATCACGAAGTATCAACCAATTCTACTTAGGTATATGCCCATACATATACCTATGTTATCAATCATAGTTTGACTCTAACTCTCGATCCCAAGCACAACTCGGTCCACATAGGAAAACAAGTCAATCAAATCAATGATAATGATTGAAAGTCAAGACTCAGCTCAAATAGGTGTAAATATTTTTTATATAAATAGAGAAGATTAGATGTAGCCACTGATTCATCTAAGCTATTGGACCCATGTAGGATACTAGAGCAACTATGTTGTCGGACCCACGTAGGATACTAGAACAGATACTCTGTAGGACCCATGTAGGATACGAGAACATAAATCAAATTGTCGGACCCACTTTGGATACAAGTACAGTAGTCATAGTTGTTGAACCCATGGAGGATTATAGTATAGTTTTGGTCATTGTCGAACCCACAGAGGATACTAGTATGGCTTTCGTCATCGTCAAACCCACGGAGGATTCCAGTACGGTAGTTGTCATAGTCGTCGCCAGCTCTAGGGTTCCCGCACACACCACGCTCGATTACAAGAGGTTCTGCTCCTTGATCCAAGGGGTAGATACACCTATTATCATGAAGTCTTGATTTGATGTATCCGGAAGTTCCATCTTGTTAAAAGGAACCCAACGCAAAATATAGTGCGTCAATCGAACGCCCGGTCTGATAGTTATTACTTTTTTTGTTCCCGGGGCCCGGTAGGAAATAAGCTCATTCCAAACCTGTTCATTTTCCAAATTTTTCCAAAACTCACTTAGATAATCGAAAAGGACCGAATCATCATAAGGGTTCCAGTGCTGCAGACGGCGCGTCGATCAGACAAGAGGTCTTTAGGTTATTCACATTTATGTGAAACAGCCCCGACCCATCAATCCTAGTGTGCTAGCGGGTTGGCCCATCCTAGATCAGTGGGTCTGACCTGGAAGATGGTCGGGTTGGCCCGGCCCGGTGGGGCGCGGCCCAGCTTGGCGGGGGCTGCCAGGCGCGGCACGGTGCTTTCCGGCCTGGCTGGCCGTGGCTCGGCCATGGTGGCCGAGCAATGCGGGTGGGGGGGCATTTTCCCGAACTAGCGCCACCACCCTCCGGTCAGGGCGGCCAAAGAGGGCCGGTCTTCTTGGCGCGAGTGGCTCGCGGTTGCGGGCCGCGAACCCTCCACTACAGCGCCTATGAGCATCGCAGCTCCTTCCGCCCGGCCGGCTGACGAGCCGGTCGGTTCTTCTACAGAAGCGTCCCGCCCTGTGTGGGCCGAAATCCTTCGTAGTGCAGCGTCATGGGCCGTTGTGGTTCGTCCAGCACGGCCGGCTATAGCCGGCCAGTTCTCCTTCGGCTGAGCAGCCCGTGGTTCTTCCTCATTCAGCCGACGCCTTCATTTTCCACCTCCTCCGTTCATCACCGCCTCCCATTTCCGCCGCCAAATTATTCAAGAATCATCGAAGGGTCGTCTGGCCATGTTTGTTTGGCCCGTGCCCTCCGTTCTTCGAGGATCATCTGGCCATGTTCATCTGGACGTGTTCTTATGGACATGGTCGTCGTGGTGAGAACCGTATAAATACATGGTCTCCATCCCCAAACTCAAGTTGTCTCTGTCTCCAATCAGTATAGGACTTATGTATTCTCTGTAATGTCTTCATCTGCTTCTGGAAGATATGTAACTTCTCCGACGTAGATAGAACCCCCTCTGGTCCTACAAGTGCTGACTCCTCAGGGTCAGTCTAGTACAGAGGTGATCTGCTTGTTCGGCCATAAAATGCCTCATATGGTGCCATCCCAATGGTGGAGTGGTAACTGTTGTTGTACGCAAACTCCGCCAAGGGTAAGTGATCCTCCCAGCTATGATGAAAGTCAAGGACACATGCACGGAACATGTCCTCAAATGTCTGAATGGTCCTCTCAGTCAGGCCATCCACCTGAGGATGGAAGGTGGTACTCAGATGTAGCTGCGTCCCAAAAGCCTCCTATAATCCCTTCCATACCCGGGTAGTGAAACGAGCATCTATATCAGAGACGATAGTGGATGGCACACCCTGAAGTCATACGATCTCCAAAATGTATAGGCGTCCCAAGCTCTCTACTGAGCCCTGCTCCCCGATCGGTAGGAAGTGGGATGAATGGGTGGGTCGGTCGACGATCACCCAGATAGAGTCGTTTCCCCTTGATGTACGTTGAAGCATATTCATGAAATCCATAGATGTCACATCCCTCTTCCACTCTAGGTCCTCTAAGGGTTGTACCAAGCCTATCGGTACCTGGTGCTCTACCTTCACCTGCTGACAGGTGAGGCATCGTGAGACGAACTTTGTTACAGCCTTCTACATACCCGGACTACAATGTTGCCGTTTGAGGTCCTGATACATCTTCGCCTCTCCTGGATGTACCGCTAGAGTGGAAGTGTGAAACTCCCTCAACACTTCCTCCTGTAATACAACTGGTACCAAGGTATGTCCCCTGAAAAGTATGACGTGCTCCCCTCCTTCCAGAAATCCATCAGGTGCCTGCCTTGAGGATATCTGAGCACATCGCATCTCACAGTAAACGTCCCCACGCTGTGCCTCTCTGACTCACTGGAGGAGTTGAGGAGTGACTGTGAGATACTATATAAAATCAACTCCATCTCTATCCACAAAGGATATCTACAACGTGGACAGCTGCTCTGTCGCCTCTCCAAGTAGTTGTATGCCTGATCTCTTGCTAAGAGAATCTGCTACTATGTTCCCCTTCCTAGGAGTATATACTATCTCAAAGTCATATTCTTGGAGGAACTCGATCCATCATCGTTGTCTCAGCTTCAAGTACATCTGTGAGAAGATGTACCTGAGACTCTAGTGGTTAGAGTATACTATAAAGCACTATCCCATCAAATACGGCCACCACATCTTCAAAGCGAAGACCACTACTGCTAACTCCAGGTCATGGGTGGCGTATTTCTTCTCATACTACATCAACTGTCATGAACCATAGGTGATAACTGATCAATCCTACATCAGGACACACCTGAGTTCGTTACCTGATGCGTTGCACTAAACTACGTACCCAATGCCTTGCTCTGGTAGCCTTAAGATGGGTGTACTAGTCAACCTTTGTCGCATATCCTGAAAGCTCTACTGGAAACTGTCTGACCACCTAAAGGGTTTCCCCTTCTTTGTCAAAGCTGAAAGTGGAGTAATAACTCTAGAAATGTATGGCACAAATCTCTGATAGTATCCAGCCAGACCTAGAAACTTATGAACCTCCATCACACTCCTGGTTGGCTCCCAAGAAAGTACTACCTCGATCTTCGCTGGTTCCACTACAACCCCAGCCTCCGATATGTCGTGACCCAAGAAGTGAGCCTCTCGAATCTAGAACTGGCACTTAGAGGGCTTACCAAAAAGTTGGGTCTCTCAGAGTGTGTCCAGTACAACCTGCATGTGGTAGGCATGCTCCTCCTTGGTAGTTGAGTAAATCAGTATGACGTCGATGAAGACTATGACAAAACAATCGAGGAAAGACTGGAAGATCTTGTTCATGAGATGCATGAACACTTCTGGAGTGTCGGTTACGCCAAAGGGCATAACCAAGAACTCATAGTGAGCCATACTGACACTTGAAGGCCGTCTCCAGCACATCCTCATCTTGAACATTGCGCTGGTGATAGCCTGAACTGAGGTCTATCTTTGAGAACCATCGTGCTCCCTTGAGATGTTTAAAGGGGTCGTCGATCCTTGGGAGTGGGTTCTTGTTCTTCACGTTCACCTAATTTAGGCGACAGTAGTCAACACACAGTTGCAAAATCCCATCTACCTTATTGGAGATCAAAATTGGAGAAGCCCGGGCTGAAACACTGGGTTGGATAAATCCCTTCCCCTACAAGTCCTCCATCTTTACCCACAGCTCATGAAGCTCGATGAGAGACATCCGATATGCTGGAGAAGATATCAGTGTTGTCTCGGGGTACAGGTCTATGTAGAAGTCTACCTCTCTATGAGGAGGTAGCCCAAGAACGTCATCAGGAAAAACGTCTGCATATTGATCCACCACAACATGAAAACTCAGACTCCACACATCAACTGCTCCGAGGATGAGACTAGCCTAATGATGTGTGATCGACTGCCCTCTCTTCTGCGTAAGTCCATACAGCGCTGCAAAGGCTCCCTTCTCTCCAGATAAGGTGAACCTGGTCCCATCTGTGCAGACACACCACACTTTGTGCCTAATGCAGTCAATATGAGCATGAACTGTAGACAACCAGTCCATACCCAAGATGACGTCGTAAGGCCTCGACACCACTACAAGAAGATCCCAGCCGAAACGCTCGCCTCCTAGAGTAATCTCACACTATTGGTACCAGTGTGTAATCTCCGAGTCTGCTCCTGTAAGAGTCTCTAGCTGTAAGTATCAAGCCAACGACTCTGTCCGAATCTCCGAGCTCTGAACTAGGGCAGTGGTAATAAAAGAATGACTCGATTCAATGTCTATAAGTACAGCAACAAGGGTGGAGTAGACACAGATATTACCTCGAATCATCTCATGTGCACCGTGGTTGTGGGCCTCAACTGCCTGAAGCTGATCCCATATCTGTCCGCCAGCTCGCTGTGGTCTGGGTGGACCTCCTGGTGGTGATGGTGGTAGAGCCTCAAAACATCATCCAACACCTGCAGCTTGGTCAGATCCTCTGCCACGTCCACCTGCTCCCTGCAGACCACCACGGTCGAACCTTGGCCTCTGCATGGGAGGTCCCTCTACTGTCTGATGCTCGTCTGCATGGCGGGTCGGGCAGTCTCGAGCCATGTGACCCTACCCACCGCATGCATAGAACTGCCTTCTCCTCGTATAGATGGATATATTCCAAGTGCCCCACAAAATTGAACCTATATCATGTGGTCGCTCACCTGATGGCCTAGTCTTCTTGGACCTCTGTGTGAACTATCTACTGCCGACTGCATAAGACTCCGCTACGTGTCTCCATGAGGTGGGTCTCGTCGCTGTTGCCGGCTCAGTAAGAATGATCTCCACAAGAAGGGCTCACTCTAGTACTCCAACCTGCATTGGAATAGTGAGGGAGATCATCGAAGCCCTGATATCATGTCTGAGTCCCTGATCAAAGGTCAGGGCCCTGAAGAATGGGTCTCGTTCCATGTCCAAGGAGTAGCATGAGAGGTCAGTGAACCTCGCTGAGCACTGATCTATCGTCATGCGGCCCTACTACAGATGATGTAACTCCAGAATCTGCACTGCACGAAGGGTGGATGGGAAAAACTCTGAGTGAAAGAGACTCTCGAAGTCTGTCCAATGTAAAGATGCTTTGTCATGAACCTGGAGTATCAGACTCCACCATCTTCCTGTTGCTATGTGCAAAACACTCACGACAAGGATCACCATAAGGTTAGATGGTGTCCCTAACAATCTGAAAACTCTAACGACAGCCTCCAGCCAATCCTCGGCTGCCTGTGGGTCTGTCTCTCCATAGAACCTGGGTTTTCTCTGTCGTTGAAACTCATGCAATGCACTCAGGCGGCATGCACTCTCTAATACTGGTGCCGGTGGTATCGGTGGTTCCTCCAATATGATGTGGGGCCTGCATCGAGGCCTCGTCGCTAAGTGAGATACCATCTCGTACGTAACTCAAAACCCTAGATGGCTACCTTCGTGGGACATCCTGAAAAGAAACAGGTGTGCCATGATTAAAATAGTATACCTAGTGAGCTGACACAAAGTAATCCCAAAGAAAACTTTTCAAATGAAACACACACACAATCATTGTTTTCATGCACTAAGTCAGAAATACGATGTCAGGGTCCTGGTGTATGTATACGTCGGCCGCCACACCAACACTTGACTCCCTGTACTGAAAGCCACACTCAATACTCTTACACTATTGCTTCACAGTAAGATAGATCAGAGTCCTATGTTCTGCGGTAGAACTAACTGATCTGATACCAATTTGTCATGACCCACCCTTGGGTCCCATGCTGTGACTACCCCAAGCCCGCCTTCCATAGGCCAGGGGATGGCGACTAGCACCAAAGGTGTACATCCTTAAGCTGGTAAGGCATTACCATTAAAAAAGTAAACAAACACAACAGAATATGCAACTGAAGTGAGCACTAAGTAAAACTGAGTACAAAAGTAAGTGCTGAAAAGTAAATGGGCCAGTATACAAACACAACTGTAAATTACAGTACAACTGAAAGGATAGTACAACTGTAGTAAAGTAAATCAGCAACCATTGAGTCCTCAACTAGGAATCCCACCTAAATGGTGGGTACAGATGGCCTCCTCTGCACCTCATGTCCATCCGTCCACTCCGTGTGCATCTCGCCTAGTGGTCCACCTCCGGGTACCATCTATCTCCACAAGCCTCCACCTCGATCAGTGATGTCCGTCGTCTACATCCAACAAAACATAGTGCGGGAATAGCCTGTGCAGTGGTGCGTATACGATACTCAGTAGGGACCCCGAGACCCCCGAAGGTCTCCCAAAATCCACGAAGGATAAACCACAAAGGATAGATAAAATCACGAAGTATCAACCAAATCTACTTAGGTATATGCCCATACATATACCTAAGTTATCATTCACAGTTCGGCTCTAACTCTCGAGCCCAAGCACAACTCAGTCCACACAGGAAAGAATGCCAATCACATCGATGATAATGATTGAAAGTCAAGACTCAGCTCACATTGGTATACATATTTTATATAGGAATAGATATGATCAGATGTATCCACTGATTCATCTAAGCTATCAGAACCGTGTAGGATACTATACCAGCAAAGCTGTCGGACCCATGTAGGATACTAGACAACGTACTCTTTTGGACCCACATAGGATACTAGAACAGAAATCAAACTGTCAGACCCATTTAGGATAAAAGTACAGTAGTCATCGTTGTCTAACCCATGGAGGATTCCAGTACAGTAGTCGTCATCGTCGAACCCACAGAGGATACCAGTATGGTTGTCGTCATCATCGAACCCACGGAGGATTCATGTACGGTAGTCGTCGTAGTCGCAGCCAACTCCAGGGTTCCCGCACTCACCATGCTCGATTTCATGAGGTTCCGCTCCTCGAACCAAGTGGTCGATACAAAAAATGTCACGATGTCTTGATTTGATTTATCCTGAAGTTCCCTCTCGTCAAAAGGAACTCAATGTGAAAGAAGGTGCATCAATCGAACGCCCAGTCTGATAGTTATTGGCTTTTTCGTTATAGGGGCCCAGATGGAAATAAGCTCATTCCAAACCCGTCCATTTTCAAAATTTGTTCAAAACTCAAATAGATTATCTCAAAAGGACCGACTCGTCATAAGGTTTCCAGTGCCGCAGACGGTGCATCGATCGGTCCCGCGGTCATTAAGTTATTCACGTGTAAGTGAAACGGCCCCGACCCCTCAAGCCTAGTGTGTGGCGGGTCGTCTTGTCCTGGTTCGGCGGGGCGTGGCCTAGCCTGGAGGGGCGCGACCTGGCTTCGTGGGGGAGGCCCGGCTCGGCGCGGTGCGGCCAGGGTGGCCGAGCAGTGCAGGGGGGGGCATTTTCCCGAACCGGCACCACTGCCCCCTGTCTTGCCGACAAAAGCTGGTAGGTCTTCCGGGCGCGAGCAGCCCACAGTTGCAGGCTGCAAACCCTCCACCATAGTGCCTATGAGCGTCGCAGCTCCTTCCGCCCTATTGGCTGATGAGCCATCCGGTTCGTCTTCCGAAGTGGCCCACCCTGTGCGAGCAGTAGTCCCCTACAGTGCAGCGTCATGGGGCATTGCGGTTCCTCCAGCCCGGCCGGCTACGGCCGGCTGGTTCTCCTTCGGCCGAGCGGCCCGCGGTTTCAGGCCGTGGTTCTTCCTCATCCGGTCGGCGACTTCATTTTCCTCCTCCTCCGTTCATCACCGCCTCCAATTTCCACCACCAAATTATTCAAGAAATATCGGAGGGTCGTCTGTCCATGTTCATTTGGCCCGCACCCCCCGCGTTAGGCGATATCATAAGGCCAAAGACAAACCATGTTTCTCAACAAAGAACAAGAACAATTTTAATCAATTAATATTGAACATAATCCCCCTACCTCGAAATAAGTTCGCTCATAGTCAGAGTCGTGGGAAGGCATCGTCAACTCATTGACGTCGGGAAAGAAGGAATTGAGGATGGCACGTTGTCAGTGTTACTTGTGGGTGGATCCTTCTCCTTTGGCTTGGCCTAAGATCGAAGGAGATGATCGTCGTTCATCGGAGGTTCTTCGTTGGAGTTGTTCTTCATTGAATAACGGTGTTCTTTTCCGAATGAAGAACACTATTCTTCTCTTTCTCTAGAGCTTTCTCAAAACTCTTCCAACACAAAGAATGCCCAAACTAAAATAATAGCTAAGTCTATTATTTTATTCACACATGAAATTAAAAATTCAAACACTTTAATTAATTAAATTGACGAGTTAAATTCATTAATTAAGAAGTGTTGGGAAATAATAATGGGGGAGAGGTAGGTGAAGAGATCACACTCATTAAGGGGGATTTTTCAAATTAATTAAAGGGGGATTAATGGGGAGTTTAAGGGAGTTGAAAGGATAGGGTTTCATGTGGGCCCCACCACACAAATATCCTATCATGAGAGGTTATGTGGGTGTGGGACCCAACTATAACTCCCCCTTGTAGGACAAAACTACCAGATATAAATAAAATTGTGTTGCACAAATTTATTTAATTTATTCTAAATCCTCAAAAATTTACTTTCAACCCCCATAAAACGAAATTGTCATAAAGGTTTCCTTAAGAGAATATCGGCACTGTGAGTTTATTGGTGACCCTAGATTTCAATTCCGAGAACCAGTTCAAAAGATAGAAAAACCTGCTCAATCGTTCACTGAACGTACCCGAAGAAAACTTCAGAAAATTATTCCGGGCACACCTAGCCTCAGAATCAGGTGCCGTCAGAAACTGTGTACTCAAAAAATTCCATAGAATTTGAGAATAAAATTTCCTTGAAATTTCTGGGTCTTTACATTACCCCATCCTCAGAGATTTAAGTCCCTGTAAAGCTACAACATACTCTAGGGAAACAAACGAGAGTACTGAGCACAAATTTGAGCCTCCCGCTCCCATGTGCTCTCCTAGAGGTTCTCGTGCTACTAGGAAATGCGCACCAGAGGAATTGACCATCCACGTAGGACCCGATCCTTTCGATTCTCGATCTATACTGGGTTCTCCGTGAATGTCGCACTATCGTCGATGTCCAGCTCCCCGTGGTGGATAATGTGGGATGGGTCATGCACATATCTTTTCACCTGAGATACGTGGAAGACGTCGTGCTCCCGATGCAAGTGAGGTGGAAGGGCTAGGCGGTAAACCACCTCACCTACTCTACGAAGGACCTGGAATTGTCTGATGAATCATGGATATAACATTCTACCCCAGCCAAATTTCCGTAGACCTCATCAAGGTGAGACCCGTAGGAATACGTGGTCGCCATCCTGAAACTCCAGTGATCTCCGTCTCCTATCAGCATAGGACTTCTGTCTGCTCTGTGCTGTCTTCATCCACTCCTGGATGATCTGAACCTTCTCTGTCATAGCCTGAACCATCTCTCGTTCTACAAGTGCTGACTCCCCAGGTTCAGACCAGCATAGAGGTGATCTGCTTGGTCAGTTGTACAGTGTCTCGTATGGTGCCATCCCGATGGTGGAGTGGTAGTTGTTTTTGTACGAAAACTCCACTAAGGGTAAGTGATCCTCCCAGTAGTGACCAAAGCCTCGGACACATGCATGGAGAATTTCCCCGAGAGTCTGAATGGTCCTCTCAATCTGGCCATCAATCTGAGGATGGAAGGCGGTGCTCTAACGTAGCTGCTTCCCAAAAGCCTCTATTAATCCCTTCCATAACTGGGAAGTGAAATGATCATATCTATCAGAGAGGATAGTGGATGGCACACCATGAAGTTATACGATCTCCTGAACATAGAGGCGTCCTAGGCTCTCTACAGAGCCCTACTCCTTGGTCGGTAGGAAGTGGGCCGTCATGGTGAGTCAGTCGAAGATCACCCAGATAGAGTCATGTCCTCTGGATGTGTGTGGATTCCCTGTCATGAAATCCATGGATATCCCATCCCACTTCCACTCTGGGACCTCTAAGGGTTGTACCAAGCCTATCGGTACCTAGTGCTCCACCTTCACCTACTGATAGGTGAGGCATCATGAGACATACTCTGCTACATCCTTCTTCATACCCGGCCACCAGTGTTGTCATCTGAGGTCCTGATACATCTTCGCCACTCCTGTATGTACCGCTAGAGGGGAAGTGTGAAACTACCTCATCACTTCCTCCTGTAATTCAACTGGTACCAAGGTACGTCCCCTGAAGAGAATGATGTGCTCCCCTCATTCAAAAAATCCATTAGGTGCCTGCTCTGAGGATATCTGAGCACGTCCCGTCTCACAGTCAACGTCTCCATGTTGTGCCTCTCTGACACGCTGAAGGAGTGGTGGAGTGACTGTGAGAGACTATAGTAAATATGCTTCATCTCTATCCACAAAGGATATCTACAACACAGCTAGCTACTCTATCGCCTCTCCAAGTAGTTGTATACCCGATATCCTACTGAGTGCATCTGCTACTACTTTCCCCTTCCCATGAGTATAGACTATCTCAAAGTCATAGTCCTGGAGGAACTCGAGCCATAGCTATTGAATCAATTTCAGGTCCTTCGGTGAGAAGATGTACCCGATACTCTGGTGGTCTGAGTAGACTGTAAAGCGCTCGTCCATCAGATAGTGCCACCACATCTTCAAGGAGAAAACCAATGTTGCTAACTCTAGGTCATGGGTGGCACAGTTCTTCTCGTGCTGCCTCAACTATCGTGAACCAAAGGCGATCACTGCTCGCTCTTTCCTCAGGACACACCTGAGTCCGGTCCCTGATGTGTTGCAATAAACTACGTACCCAACACCCTCCTCTGGTAACCTCAATATGGACACATTGGTCAACCTCTATCTCAACTCATTAAAGCTCTACTGGAAGCTATCTTACCACATGAAGGGTTTCCCCATCTTCATAAAAGTTGAATGAGGTGCGGAAACTCGAGAAAAGTCTGGAAAAAATCTCTAATAATATCCATCCATACATAGAAAACTCCGAACCTCTGTCACACTCCTGGGTGGCTCCCAAGCAAGTATTTCCTTGATCTTCCCTGCGTCCACTGCATCCCCAGCCTCTGAGAGGACGTGTCCCAAGAAGTGAACCTCTCGAATCCAGAACAGGCACTTCGAGAGCTTACCAAAAACCTGGTGCTCTCAGAGTGTGTCCAGTACAATCCGCAAGTGGTAGGAGTGCTCCTACTCAGTAGTTGAGTAAATCAGTATATCATCGATGAAGATTATGAAAAATCGATCGAGGTAAGGCTGGAATGTCATGTTTATGAGACTAATGAACACTGTTAGAGCATTGGTTACGCCAAAGGGCATAACCAAGAATTCAAAGTGGTCGTACCGACACCTGAAGTCCATCTTCTGCACATCCTCATCTCGAACTCTGAGCTGGTGATAGCCTGACCTAGGGTATATATTTGATAACCATAGTTCTCCTTAAACTAATCAAAGAGGTCGTTGATCCTTGGGAGTGGGTACTTGTTCTTTATTGTCACGTGATTCAGGCGACGGAAGTCGACACACAGTCACAAGCTCCCATCTGCCTTCTTGGCAAAGAAAATCAGGGAAGCCCGGGGTGAAACACAGGGTCGGATAAATCCATTACCCTTCAAGTCCTCCAACTGTACCCGCAACTCACAAAGCTCGACGAGAGCCATCTGATATGCTGAAGTAGATATCAGTGTTGTCCCGGGGTATAGGTCTATGTAGAAATCTACTTCTCTGTGAGGAGGTAGTCTTGGAACATCGTCAGGAAAAATATCCACATACTGAACCACCACAATAGGAAAACTCGGACTCCGCTCATCAACCACTCTGAGGATGAGGATATCCAACTGATGTGTGTTCACCTTACCTCTCTTCTGTGTAAGTCCATCCTGCGCTGCAAAGGTTCCCTTCTCGCCGGTGAAAAATAACCATGTCCCATCCGTGCAGACACACCACACATTGATCCTAATTCAGTCAATCTGAGCATGGACTGTAGACAACCATTCCATACCCAAGATGAGGTCTTAAAGGCTCGACGCCGCTACAAGAAGATATCAGCCGAAGATCTTGACTCCTAGAGTAATCTCAAACTACCAGAACCAGTGCGTAATCATTGAGACTTCTCTCGTAGGAGTCTCTATCCGTAAGGATCAAGCCAACGGCTCTATCAGAATCTTCGAGCTCCAAACAAGGGTAGTGGTAATAAATGAATGACTCGATCTTGTGTCTATAAGTACTGCATCAATGGTGGAGTAGACCTAGATTGAACCTCGAATCATCTCTAGTGCACCGTGGTCATGGGCCTCAACTGCCTGAAGCTGATCCCATCTCTTTCCACCAGCTCCCTATGGTTGGGGTGGACCTCCTGGAGGTGGTGGTGGTAGAGCCTTAAAACATCTTCCACAACCTGCTGCTCGGCCAGCTCCTCTTCCGCGTCTTCCTGCTCCCTGCGGACCACCACAGTCGAACCTCTGCCTCTACCTGGGAGGTCCCTCTACTATCTGCTACTCGTCCACATGGCGGTTCGGGCAGTCTCAAGCCATGTGACCCTGCCTTCCGTATGCATAGCACTGCCTGATCCTCGTATATCTGGCTCTGTCCCGTGTTCCCCGTATAAATGAACCTATATCATGTGGTATCTCACATGAAGTCCTAGTTCGCTTAGATCTCAGTGTCAACAGCCTACTGCCGGCTGTAGAAGACTCCTCTATGTGTCACCCTGCGGTGGGTTTCTCCACTAGTTTCGGCTTAACAAGAAACCTCCCCAAAAGAAGGACTCGCTCCAGTACACCCACCTAAGCCAGAATACTAAGGGAGATCATCGAAGCCCTGATCTCATGTCTGAGTCCCTACTCAAAGGTTCAGGACCTAAATAATTGGTATTGTTCCATGTCTTTAGAGTATCATGAGAGTTCAATGAACCTCACTGAGTACTGAGCTACCTACATGCTGCCCTACAGCAGATGAAGTAACTCCTGAATTCACACCGCACGAAGGGTGGCTGGGACAAACTCTGAGCGGAAGAGAATCTTGAACTCTATCAAAATTAAAGATTCATTATCATGCACCAGGAGAATCATACCCCCACCATCTTCCTGCTGCTATGTGTAAGAGACTCGTGACACCGATCACCATAAGGTCGGATGGTGTCCCTGCCAATCTGAAAACACTGACGACAGCCTCCAGCTAATCCTCGGCTGCCTGTGGGTCCGTATCTCCATGGAACCTGGGCGACCTCGGTCGCGGAAACTTGTGCAATGCACTCAGGTGGCGTGCACTCTCTGTTGCTAGGGTTGGTGGTATTGGTGGTGCCTCCGCTGTGATGGGGGCCTTGTACTGAGGCCTCGTCACTCGGTGGGCTACCAACTCGTACATAACTAGGAACCCTAGATGGATGCCTTCACAGGGCCATCTTGAAAAGAAACAGGTGTGCCACTGTTAAAACAATATACCTAGTGAGCTAACACAAAGTAATCTCAAAGAAAACTTTTCAATGGACACACACGCGCAATCAATGTTTTCGTGAACTGAGTAAGATATCAGAGGTCAGGGTCCTAGTGTAAGGATACGTCGGCCGCCACACCAACACTGGACTCCCTGGAATGAAAACCACTCTCAATACACTTAACATTATTGCTTCATAGTATGATAGATCAACGTCCTAAGTTATGAGGTAGAACCGACTCCTCTGATACAAATTTCTCACGACCCACCCTTGGGGCACATGCAGTGACTACCCCAAGCCCGCCTTCCATAGGCCAGGGGCTATCGACTAGCACCGAACGAGTAAATCCCTGAGATGAGAAGGAATTACCTTTATAAAAGTAAACAAACACAACAGAATACGCAACTGAACTAAGAACTAAGTAAAACTGAGTACAAAAGTAAGTGCTGAAAAATAAAAGGGCCAGTATACAAACCCAACTATAAATTACAGTACAACTGAAATGATAGTACAACTGCAGTAAAGTAAATCAGCAACCATTGAGTCATCCTCTGGGAATCCCACTTGAAGGGTGGGTACCGATGGCTTCCTCTGCACCCAAGGTCCATCTGTCTGCTCCGTGTACATCTCGCCAAGTGGTCCACCTCCTGGTACCATCCAGATCCACAATCCTCCACCTCGATCAGTGTTTTCCGTCATCTGCATCCAACATAATATAGTGCGGGCATAGCCCATGCAAGGGTGAGTATATGATACTCAGTAGGGACCCCGAGACCCCTGAAGGTCTCCCAGAATCCACGAAGGATAAACCACAAAGGATAGATAAAATCACGAAGTGTCAACCTACTCTTCTTAGGTATATGCCCATACATATACCTAAGTTATCAATCACAGTTAATCTCCAACTCTCGAGCCCAAGAAAAACCCAGTCCACACAGGAAAGAAAGTCAAGCACATCGATGATAATGATTGAAATTCAAGACTCAGCTCACACAGGTATACATCTTTTATATAGAGATAGAGATGATCGGATGTATCCACTGATTCATCTAAGCTATCGGACACACGTAGGATACTAGACCAGGTAAGCTATCAGACCCACGTAGAATACTAGACCAGCTACTCTGTCGGAACCACGTAGGATACTAGAAGAGAAGTCAAATAGTTAGACCCACTTATGATACAAGTACATTAGTCATCACTGTCGAACCCAAGGTGGCTTCCAGTATAGTTTTTTTATCTTAGAACCCATGGAGGAATCTAGTACGGTTGTCATTGTCGTCGAACCCATGGAGGATTCCAATACGGTAGTCGTCACAGTCGCAACCTGCTCTAGGGTACCTGCACACAACACGCTCGATTCTACATGGGTCTACTCCTCGAGCCAAGGGGTCGATACATCAACTAACATGAAGTCTTGAGTTGATGTATCCTGAAGTTCTATCTCATCAAATGGAACCCAACGTGACAAACGCCTCGTCAATCAAATGCCCGATCTGAGAGTTATTGGGTTTTTTGTTCTAGGGGCCAGGTTAGAAATACACTTTTTCCAAACCCAGACGTTTTCCAAAGTTTTCCAAAACTCACATAAAGTATCTCAAAAGTACCACCTCATCGTAAGGGTCCCATTTCCTTTGGCGGCACGTTAATCGGACACACAGTCTTTAAGTTATTCACATTTAAGTGAAACAGGCCCGGCCTAGTGAAGTGTGGCTCGGCCCATTGTGGTGCGGCCCAGCCCGAGGGGGTGAGGCCCGGCCCGGCGGGACGCGGCCCTGAATGGCGTGGTGTAGCACATCATGGATGGCCCCAGCTCGGCCTGAGTGGCCGAGCAGTGCAGGGGGGTGTGGCCCCCCGTTTTCAATAACCGTTGGTGCCGAGCGGTGTCGCCCTCCTGTCTGGCCGGACAAAGTCGGTCGTTCTTCCTGGCGCGAGAGGCCTGCGGTTGTAGGTCGCGAACCTTCCACTGTGACACCTATGAGACCCGCATCTCCTTATGCCTAGCTAACTGACAATCCATCCAGTTCTTTCACCGAAGCGGCATGACCTGTGGTGGTCGCGGTCCTCCACAGTGCGGTGCCGTGGGGAATCACGGTTCCTTCAGCCTGGCTAGCTACGGCCCACCGGTTCTCCATCAGCAGAGCGGGCCACGGTTGCATGCCGCAGTTCTTCCGCACGTGGTCGGTGCCATCATTATCCACCGCCTCTGTTCGTCACCGCCTCCTATTTCCACAGCCAAATTAATCCACAAACATCGGAGGCCCATCGGGCCATGTTCGTTCGGCCATCACCCTCCGCGTTAGGTGGTATCATAAGGCCAAAGACAAACCATTTTTCTCAATAAATAACAAGAAAAATTTTAATCAATTAAAATGTAACATAATCCCCCTACCTCGAAATAAGTTCTCTTGTAGTCAAAGTCGCGGGGAGGTGGCGTCAACTCGTTGATGTCAGGAATGAAGGAACTGAGGATGGCGCGTCGTCGGCATTCCTTGCAGGTGGATCCTTCTCATTTGGCTTGGCCGATGATCAAAGGACATGATCTTCATTTTTCTGTGGTTCTTCGTTGGTGTTGTTCGTTGTTGAAGAATGGTGTTCTTCGCAATACGAAGAACACTATTCTTCTCTTTCTCTAGGGCTTTCTCAAAACTCTCCCAATACAACAAATGCCCAAACTAAAAAATGGATAAGGCTATTATTTTATTCACACATTAAATTCAAAATTAAAACACATTAATTAATTAAATTGAAGTGTTAAATTCATTAATTAAGAATTGTTGACAAATAATAACGGGGGAGAGGGAGGTGAAGAAATCACACTCCTTAAGGGGGAGTTGTCAAATTAATTAAAGGGGGAGAATAAGGGAGTTAAAAAGGTTAGGGTTTCGTGTGGGCCCCACCACAAAAATATCCTCTCATGAGAGGTTATGTGGGTGTGGGTCCCACCTCAAACTCCCCATTGTAGGATAAAACTACCATATATAAATAAAATTTTGTTTCACAATTTTATTTAATTTATTCTAAATCCCCAAAAATTAACTTTAAACCCGCATAAAACGCAACTGCGGTAAAGGTTCCCTTAAGAAAATACCGGTGTTGCGATTTCATCAGTGCCCTCATATTTCAATTCCAAGAACTGGTTCAAAAGATAGAAAAAACATCTTGTTCGTTCACTGAACATACATGAACAAAACTTCAGAAAATTATTCTGGGCACACTGGGCCTCGGAGTCAGGTACCGTTAGAAACTGCGTACTCTCAAAATTCCAATGAATTTATGAAAAACATTTCCTTGAAACTTCTGGGTCTTTATAAGATTATCCTAAGTTATAGTAAATAAAGAAGTTTGATTTTACTTGAAAAAAAATATTTTTCTGGATACTACCAAATGGAATCAATTATTGAATATATTTACCTCATGGTAAAATCAATGAAATTGGTGGATTGGGTATTATCTAATTCTTCATCAGTTCACTATGAGTGAACCTAAGACTACACACCATTCAAGATACTCTTGTGATATGTGCTTTAGTTAATTCAAATTCTGTTTATTAACCAATATAAAATTTTTGAACATATAATAACCATATAAAACTTGAATAAACCGAACGTTTCATATATTAAAAATAATTCTTCATTATTTAGACATCCTATGAATAGTTTTTCATGATTATATATTTACACAGTATTATTAATTTTACATAAACATTGATATTTTTTCATATTCAATGTGTGGAACAAAGATGAATCAAATAAAAAAATATATAATATATAATGAAATGATATTACTATTGAGAAAATGAATGTTATAGGAGTTGGAATTTAAAAACTTGTTCTTATTCCTAACGAGCTGTCACAAATTATTCCTAACATCTTGAACATTGGTGAGTTTATATATGAGCTAAAAAAGATTATAATGTATTTTTGAGAACATTATAATGATAAATACCATATAGGGAAGAATATTCAACTTCATAAATATCAATAATGATGGGATAATAACCCAAGGAAATGTCACAATGAAATGGGAATGTGTTTTATATATGGTAATTAAAGCCATAATGAAACTATTTATAGAGGAAAAACTGAATATTTCAATTGTGGGAAATGAAGTTAATCCTAATGTAACCCTAATAGTTTAATAACTTATATGGGGGTAACATGTAAATTATTTGAGTAAATTCCCTTATATGAGGTCTAACTCCTAGACCATGGATTGTACTATAGTATGTCAATGATATCATAATAGTTAAGTCACAATTATCCTCGAATCTGTAGTTATGGAGGTTCTGTTAAGGTTTCTATGAATTTTCTCCCTGAAAATATTATTATTATTCTTTTAAAAAATATTATCTGATTTTATGAATTGATTAACACTCCCTATATAGATCCTATTTTAATTTATAGAATGAGGAAATATCATAGTATATTATGAAACAACCTATAATCCAATATAGGTATGATGAAGAATATGAAAATTCAATGAGAATTAATTCTCTTTCCTGGGTCGCATTACATATAAATTAGTGATATTTATCTCAAATACTTGGGAAACACTTCAACATTATAGTTAAAAATAATTTTTATCATTTATGATAGTGTATTTCTTAAAGAATTCATTTTCTTCCCTAAAATCCTAATGTTGAGTTTTGAATATATTTAATAACTGGTGCTACAACTATTTCAAAATAAACAATAATGAATGGCCCTAATCAAGTTATTGGTATTGAAGAAACAAATCAAATAAAATATGGAAAAGAAATATATATTCTGAATTGTTTCACCATGTGGTTAACATATTAATTTTGTAAATAAGAAAGATGATTTCTGGTGTCTATTCATTTATTATTTTGAAATTTATAAGATAACTATCAAAAATATAATTAGATACTAATAATTGATGACTTATTTGATCAAATATACGGAGTTCAATACTTTTCTAATGATTGAAATTCGTTTTGGGTACAATCAATTAAGGGTCAGAAAGGATGATATTCACATGATAACATTCTATATGATGTATAGTCATACTTAATTTATAATGCTTCTATTTGGACGTACCAATGTCCCTACTATATTCAATGAGATAATTTATAGAGCCTTTAGAGATTACATAATTCATTTTTTGGTATCCCATATAAAGGTATTATTATATATTCTAATAAAATGGAAAACAATAAAGAATAATTGAGGACTGTATGAAATTATTTGAGAAAGGAAAAAAATTATTCCAAATTTAATATGTGTGAATTTTGACTATATAAATTTTCTTCATGCGTTATATAATCTCAGGAAAGGTATATCAATGGACTTGTAAAATATGGAAATTATTGAACAATGGACTATAAAAACAATGGTGACTACAATCCATAGTTTTTTGGGATTACTATATACAAATGAATCATTATGTTAGATTCAATAATAATATATAATTCAATAATTGTTTTTATGAGTAATGGAGGAAAGTCCGTTTGGTTAGGTGAATATAAAGATAATTTCAAAGAACTGAAGTGGAGTTTGGCTAGTCCACATGTTCTTACATTACCCTAAAATGGAGAGGGTTTTGTTTTACATATATTTATTGATTTATCTACAAGGGAATAGGATTCTTCCACATTTATAATGACATGGTGATAGATTATGCCTCATGACAGTTGAAAACACATGAAAATTTTTACCCAACCCCTGATATGTAGTTGGGAACCGTAGCACTTACATTAAAAAACAGTCACTATAATTATGGTGAATGATTAGATATATATATATATATAAATCATAATCTAATTATTAATATATTCACATATAAAGAGTTAAATATTAATCATAGGATTTGGTTGAAATTGATTGAATATTATGATTTATCAATAAATTACTACACTAGGAAGGAGAACAAGGTGGTTGATACTCTGAGTCAGAAATACCATGCTAGTTTTCTAATGATGAGGATTTAAATAGATCTAATAACTTTTTATTTTCTGAATATAATTATGGATATCATGAAAATATAAAAACAATTATCTTTCTCAGATGACTTTTCCTCCATCCATCCTCGTGAGGATTGACATGGTGAAAAAGGAAGAATATGAAATATAGAATAAGGTGAGATGTCTTCCTAAATTAAATCATGATTATAATGGAATGATAAGTATTAGAAACCAAATATGTTTCTCTTGAATAAAATATTTTGATGAAATAGTTTTTGGATGTAGCCCATAGTTCATTATTCTCTATTCCTCCACGAATTATGAAGATGTATTGATATCTAATAGAGTATTTCTGGTAGGACTACATGAAAAAAGATATTACAAAGTATATGCTACACTATTTTTTCATATATATTTTTATTATTTTAATATTTTTCTTCATTGTGATTTGATTGACCTTTTGGCATTTTCCAGCCAGATTTTATTATGTTTATGCTGTTATTGTAGAGTCGACATTGCATTATAATTTGGAAACATTTGTTGTAAAACATAAAATTATAGGAAGTATAGCTTTAAATATAAATGGGTTAATCAATATCATGTGGATATAAATAAAATCTTTTTATAGTTATATCATTATTCGTATATGATAATAGATTTTTTTATGAATGAATTATTACTATATGTGATAATGAATTTAGAACACATGTTATATGATTTATCAAATTCTATTATGTTTCTTGAGTAGGAGACAAGTATGAATGTGATTTATTGTGGAAAAAAGTTTTGGTAGGATTATAATGTTAATAGTTGGGGGTTAAATTTCCCTTTCAAAAAAAATTAAAACATAGTGATGATTAAAATAATAAAATTTAAAAATATATTTATAGTATATGAAATATAATATAATATAAATACAAAATGATTGAGGAAATCTGTTGATGAATGTGCTCAATGATTAATATGGAATATTGTGTGTTCGTGATTATTATTTAATGTGTATACAAATGATCAGGATAATTTAAATATGATTTGAAAGGTTGTTTTAAATATTAATTAATAGAGAATAATATCAGAATAAGGAATATCATATTTATGTAATTATTTAATATGGTAGGAATATGAAATGTATAACTAAATAATTTAGAGACATATAATTTATATAAAAGTTTTTTAATAGCTCAATGTGTTCCCCTAAGTATTCTTGCATAAGGATGGGTGGTTAATGTTATTTCTCACCTGATTTTTATAGGAATCATGAAACCAATACCTCATGTCGCTTCTTTAAGTTATATATATATATATATATATTATGTTTTTTCTTTGGAGTACCCTCTTGAACTTCTTCTGTAGTCAAGAAACCTATCCATCACTTTTTTGGTATTGAGTAGCCATTGTTGAAAATTCTGTTAGAAAATAAATATTTTCCTAGTGAAAATATGTTACAATGATAATCCCATTTCACTCAATATGGATTTCTAAAATTAAATTAGATATTGAGTAAAAGGATATTGGAACCTTCGATATTGAGAAAATAATTTACCCCTTCAAAGTGGGATAGGTGATGATCGCGGTTATTATTCATGGAAACATTCCAACATTGTTTTAAATCCACTGTTATGATACATTTTTATGTTTTTTGATCTTCCAGGACACTATGGTCCTCTACATTAGTATTCTAAAAATTATGGGTACCATATACAATTATTATGGGGTTATTGAATCCAATGAAAGAAAAAATTATATTATTTTTAAAAATAATTAATTCACCCTTGGAGTTTATGTCTCGATGCCACTAGCTATCTGTTACCCTCTACCAAGAATCTGATGGTGCTCCTGATATCGAGAAAATAAATATTTGTTATACCTTGTAACTGGTGCTCCTCAATGGGGGTAGTCAGTGGACTGGTTCTCTATGGAATGGTACTTTCTACATGGAAACAACTAAATGATGCCCTACACCAGGTATTTGGTTCTACTTACAGCCTTCAGAACTTAACTAAGATTGTATAAATTCATTGCATGCCTCTATTGAGTAATTTAATCTTACATAACTCAAATAGTTAGATATATAAAGACATTAAGTGATACATTAATTTCATTCATGAAATATCTTATAATTCCTTTGAATTCCTTCACTAGACTCAATAAAAAAAGGACTCCTCATTCAATTTTAATAATTGAGAAACTCTTAAACAAAACCATTAAATACAAATATGGGTTTTTATGATCATGAAAGAATGAGGAGACATATAAGTACACCAATATCCTCTATTTTTATGATCCTAAACACTTATAACAAGATATATAAATTTTAAATCATGAGTAATCCATGATATATGATTAATTGAAGACATTAATGATGAAGTTATTTCATACAACGTATTCCAAATTATCATGGAGAAAGAAAAATTATTTCTCCCCATTTGCATCATAAAGAACTTATACACTAGGTATTATCAATTTAATCCCCCTTTTTGATTATCAAAAGGAAAAAAATTAAGGGTAAACTAAGGAATATACCATATATCAAAGAGATGTGTGCACACAATATAATATAATAGATAAATCCAATAAAATGTCCTACTTAATGATTTCCAAATTCTTAAAAATCATTGTTCAGGGAATAAATCTTGTAAAACATATACAATTCATATGGTAATATATATATAATGAAAATGATATATATTATTGATATAACCATTAATTTTAAAAACTATTCATCTCAAATTACATGGATATTCAAACAATATTTCATAAATAATTTCAAAAGGTCAAACAAAAACTATAAGTGTGATTATTAAGATTATTAAATGATAAAAGAATGTTTTTTTTATAAAAAACCTAAAAACATGAATAAAATTATAATTTAAAAAATAATTAAAAAGGAAAAAATTTATTGATTTTAAATTCATGAGAAATAAAATAAAAATAGAGAAATAAAAATAAGAAAATCACTTTTTGTAAAGACCCTGAATTTCTATGATTTTTTTTTTAAATAAATGGGAATTTTACGAGTTCGTGAAATTTGACGGCGTGTGATTCCGAGGCCAGGTGTGCCCAAAATCAATTTATGAAGTTTTTTTGGGTATATTAGGTAAACATACGAGTGATATTTTATAACTTTTGAACTGATGCTCAGAATTGAAATCTGAGGGCACTGTTGAACTTGTAGCGCCAATATTCACTTAAGGAGACTGTTACCTCGATGACAGTGGGTCGAGAATAAAAGGGAGTGTTTGGGTTTTTCATGGAAAATAATAAAATAAAATGAACTACTCTTTATTTTACTTTTGTGCCACCATATGGAAGTTGTGGTGTGGTCCACACAAACTAAACCTCCTTGTGAGAGTTGAAGTGTGGGGACCACCCGACCATAACCTCCCATGAGAGGTCATGGTGGTGGGACCCACCCGAACCTAACCTCCTGTCAGAGGATACGATGGTGGGGACCACCCAGGACTAAAACCCCATTTTAATTTTGGAAAACCTCTCAATTCCCCTCATTAATGAGGGGGGGCCTCTTGACCTCCTCTACCCAATTAGTTATGAGAATGTTCTTCCATTAAGGTGCCAAATCCTTCCCATTAATTAATTTATCACATCAATTAATTAATTTAAATATTTTTGAATTTTGTGCCAATAACTAAATAAAAGATAACTTAAATATATTATTTTGTCTTTCCTGACTTCCATTTTTGTGGTACATGGGAGAGGTGAGGGCTTGGGAGAAGGTTTCCAACGAAGAACTTCAACCACCGACAAATAACACTCCATCGACAAAGAACGACATCAACTTTCTTCCTCGGAACCTCCTTTGACATAGGGCGTTCACTTCTGCAATGAATCGATGTCCACTTTCCCATGCCAACATCGACAAACAATAAACAAAGGTAGGGAATTTATTTGAATATGATATTATTCCTTTAATTATTCCATTCTAATGAAAAGAATCATTGTGGATATTTTTACTTGCAGGTTGGGAATTGTTTTTGCGAGAAGATGATGGGTGTTGGGTTAACTTTTCTTCTATATAATTTTCTTGTTTTCACTTTGAATTTTAATAAAGAATTGATCCACTTGCTACCACCCTAAACGCGGAGAGTATGGGCTAAACCAACATGGCCCGACCCCTCCACAGTTCTTCTTTGTGATGTTCTTAAGAATGGTGACGATGCGACGAGATGATGAATGCAATGAAGGTGATGACCGCGCTACCTGCACTGCCCGCCGTCTATGCCATAAGTTGGCCGAACCACCCTCGGTAGTGTTGTACCCCGGTCGTGCTGCCCTGGCCTCATCCTACACCCGACCGAACCAGCCGAACCAGCCCCGGCCATGCCACCATGTCAGTTATTCTTCCCTCTCCGTCCGCAGCTCTCGCGCCCCTTCTGGTTCCCTCCTGAGCCCCGGCAGAACCAGCATCCACGCGCCCTGCGGCTCCGTCGTCCGCACGCCTCGTGCACCTCGCGTCTCCACGCGCCCTGCGCTGCCGCTGGCCAAACCGGCCACGACCACTAAGGCCAAGCCACCTGAGCCACGCCCCTCATGGAACTCGGCCGAGCCAGCCCCTCACAGCACCCTCCGAGATGAGCCGAGACCTTGTGGTGCCCTACGGGCTGAACCCCCCTTGCGCCGACCCACGACCGGTCTACGCCCTCGCGACCGGTCCGCGCTCTCGTGGCCTACTGGGTTGTGCCCAGCTGGATGGGCCGAACCTAATGGGTTGGCCCACCTAAAGGTCTAGGTCGACCCAGACAGGGTCGGGCGAGGTCGGTCCGACCGGGTTGGACCGGACTCGGGCCCCCTACGACCCTTTACATTCTTTTGGCCATATGTTTGGCAATAGACGTCAGTTTGATGAACCGTTAGCAGCGCTGGTAGTCTTGGAGAATGACGGTCCCTTTGAGTACACCCACTAGAATTTGGGGTAAGGTTGAGTTACAATAAGGTTGGATCATGCACAAATCCAACCAGGCCCCTGGGACTAAAAGGTAAATAACTCACTGACCGGAAATCTGTTTAACGTGTCGTCTGTTGCGTTGAGACCCCTATGAAATGGAAGAACTTTGAGATACTTCTTCATGAGACTATTATAGTTGGAGTATCGACCAATATCACTTTGATATCATCCTTCTGATGACGAGTGAGCAGAGTGTGGATACCTAGTAGCTGGCTCAGACCTGACGACTACAGACCGATTCGACGCGAAGTGACTCGACTAGCCTAGTGGGGAGCACCTTGGTGTCATGACATACCCACGGAGGATGAGAACCAGGTTTTGGTGGAAGACCAATGGTACTCGATAGGAGGAGTACCTCTGCAGGCTATTAGGCAGAGTACATTGGTGACGCGACAGACCCATGGTGGGGAGTGCCTCTGTGTTACGTAGCAGACCCACGATACTTGACAGGAGGAGTACCTCAGCAGTCCAAGGTTAGTGGGAAGAACATTGGTGTCTCGGTAGGACCACTATAGTTGATTGAGTAGGAGTTCTCTAGAATCCAATATTTTGATAATGTGAATAAAATCCTGGTTTAGCTGAGTTAGTAAATTTTTTGTTTTCCTCATGATTGAGATGGATTACTTGATAACTTAGGTATATGTTTGAGCGTATACCTAAGTGGGGTTATCTATTGATTTCATACTTTTTGGTTTATCCTTGATGGATTTGGTGAGACGTTGAGGGTCACAGGGTCCCTACTGAGTATCATTATAATCACCCCTGTACGAGCTATGCCCTCACCTTGTTGTGTTGGATGCAGTTGACGGACAGCGCTGACCGAGCCTGAGAGTACTAGGACTAGATGGTAACCAGAGGTGGAATTTACGGTGTGTCATTACAGGTTATAAAGTCAATGCCTTCCATGTTTTAGGTAATTAACCCTCTTGTGCTAGTCACCAACCCCTGGCCTATGGAAGGCATGCATGGGGTATTCACGGCACAGGCTCCGGGGGACAGGTCATGACACTTTTCATCTTCGATAAAATATTGAAATAAAAAAAATATTTTTATTCTTTCCAAACATAAGAGTTAAATACAAGGGATGGAGGGAGAGGAGAGATTAATACCTGAAGTTAAAGAAGGGTGATTTTATAACCATGAATCACTACACCTCGATGAAGAATATAGATCCATCCATTCTTCAATGGTATTTCTTCCTCTATTTTCTTTGATTAATGATTAAATGGAAACCTCTTCAAAATAAATAGTACGTTAATAATGAGAATATCATTTATTTTAATATTTAACGATGAAATATATTCAAATAATGATTAGAAGAGTTAAATATAATACAAATTAATATATTCATGTATTTTTAAAAAAAATGAAAAATGATTTTTTATGTAAATTAAAATATCCATTGAAAAACACAATCCAATTTTAAACTAACATGAAAAGCATGAAATAGTTGAAATCCCATTTATAAAATTAAATAAATGAGTAATGATTTTTTTGAAAATAAACATCAATAAGGTAATATTTAAAAACCATACCATGAAGAATGATATTTAAGTACATTATAAACAATTATATAGAAAATTCTCTTTCCTCATACTAAAAATAATAAAATTATGAATATAATATAAAATATCAAAATAATTGGAGCATCAAATATCCATATATAATTTTTATTTTTTAATTGTATTGTACATTTTTACATAGAAACCACCATATGTACTGTCAATAATAGATGGGGAATAACCCTACAAAATCTCATAGGACAGTATATTTTGGTACTAAGATTTTTTTTTGTAATGTTAGATATAAGGATTTTAGGCACCCAAAATTGTTTAGAACATGATTTTATATTATAAAAATTTGAAGAATGGGGAATAAATCATGATCTATAATATTTAGAATTTTTCAATCTCACTAATAAATAATATGACTAAATTTCTATTATATTTTTTAAAATTTGTTTCTAGAGCATCCCTTTACAAAAATCGTTTTTTTAGAATGATTATTTTAATTTTAAAAACCAAATATGGAATTTTATATTTTAAAAATTTGGTAACAAATAATCATATTTAGATATTGATCATAAATAATTAATTATGAAATACTATGTTTATGTTCAGTGGTTGTGGATTAAAACAATTCATCATGAGGATGATATTTTAATTTTAAAAATAATTGTTCATTTTCATTGAAAATTTGTTCCTTCTCTTTAATGTGTTGGTTTTTTTAATGATAAGGACAAATTTATTTTTAATGTAATTCTTTATGAAAAACGATTTTCAATAATAATTTTCAAAATAATATTTAGTATATTCAATTTCATCATAATTTAGTATTCATGATGTGAATGATAGAGAGATAGAATAAGTAGATTATGATATAGAATAAAAATGAGAAGGTATATAATTGAGCTAATAATTTACCCCAATATTTTTAATAAGGAATTAAGGACATCAATATCTTCATGATTTTGTGGATTTTGAGTCCATGGAGTCGTTTCTATGACTCTAATTAAGGACTTTAAGGTATTTCATTCCGGTCTTCCTCTCTTTAATATTATCTTTCCTAATGGGGATTTTTTTTGATGTGGACCTATTTATTACATTCATATAATTTTACATTTATAATATGATTTATATTTTCCCTTTTTTATGGAACGTTTACTTTTTCCCCTTCTTGTGTTTGTTTAATTTATTTTCTAGATAATCATCTTTGACCTCAATTTTAGTTAATATATCATGATAATTTTTTTTGAAATACTATTATTTCATTTTCCTATCCTCTTTATGTTTTTTTAAATATATTATTAATGGTAATCTCATAAATCAGGTAAGATCTAATTATTTACAACAGAATCATAATTTTTATATCATTCACCAATTGTATTGGAAGAACCTTTGGGGCCTAATATCTTGTTAAGAAAAATATTATTATTATTTTTTAATTCATCACCAAGAGACATTAATATATTTCAAATGTTAGTAATGATATTAAAAATATCCAAAATAGATTCTTTCAAATTCATAATAAAACATTCGAAGTATTTTTGATACAAATCAGGTCGTGTAACATTGATTTTGTTCACTAGTTCATGAGTAATTTTAAACAATTTACAAATATCCCAATATCCTAGGTGTGTTATCATGTATATATACCATTTGATTCAATTATTCCAAGAAAAAAATGAAAGCAACTCATTTCTTTACCATATAATTCAAATTTAGATATATCTCATAGTTTCCATTTAACTTTTACTTATATTATTTTGGTGATAACATACATAACAATTTTATAAAAAGGTTATCCAACAATCTTAATGAAAATTAACATGATTGATTTCCAATAAAATTAATTTAAACCAAAAAAGTTATCATGAGTATAATATTTAGAGTCAATAGAATAATCATACATTGAGACTATATATAGTTTAGAAAAGTTTTTTTAAATATCATATTTAATAAAAATCAAAGATATCATTTGATACCGTATGTTGGCCATAATAGTATGACTATAATTTTTTTTAATAGGCACTAGTTACTAATTTAGTACATAGTAATACACATAATACAACCCAAGATGTTGATAATTCTTGTGTCGTTGTGTAATTTGGTACATTACATAACATCTTATATGGGGGTGGGTATATTGATATTATTTAAAATATCCCTAAAATACTCATAATGGTCCATCATACATAAAACATAATGGAAAAACCTAGGGAAATACCTATGGAAAGTGTAATCTATAAATCCTTATAAGGGAATAAACAATCAATAACCTAGTTAAAATATTACATGTTAGACATTAATAATTTCAATGGGAAATAAAAGTGGTGAGAATAATAAACATGAATAATGTGTCATGATATATTATGTCAACCTAAAGGAAATATGGGAATGTGGAAAAAAATTTAAACAAGTCATCATAAGAATAATTAATAGTTAAACACCAAGAAATAATATAATAATGTGATTTTAATAACCTCATTTTCACCATACGTGGAATATCATGATACTAGAACATTACCTAAAGCATTGGAGTGCTTTCTGGGAACACCCACCATAATCATTTCTTATAAATGAATCAGTGTACCTCATAAATCATATATGATAAGAAAATATTTCATAAAATATAATTCAATTATCACGATGTGTAAAATAAATATAAGTAATTCCTAAATAAAATAATTATATTACTTTCTAGGTGAATACCATTTATTGTAAATAGGGATGGTATTTATGTAAAAACCCAGAATTTCCATGTAAATTGTTTTTAATAAATGGGAATTTTCTGAGTTCGCGAAATCTGACAGCACGCGATTCTGAGGCCCAGAGTTCCCAGAATGATCCGTCAAAGTTTTGTTAAGCTTATGTTAATGAACATATGCAGTTTTCCTGAAAAGGTGGAATAAATCTTAAACAGTTACTTAGATCATAAATCTGAGGGCACCGTTGCGCTCCGAATGGCAGGTTTACCCTCGGACTTATGATTAGTCGGCACAGACCTCCTGTGAGAGAACACAAACATGGCATAATTGGAAATAAAATAATTAAATAAATTATTTTCTTTTTCAAATTCTTATAACTCACAAATGGTTACTCGGATTAAAAATTTCATACCACAGCTGAACTCATGAGGGTATTGTTTGTCTAGGCAGATACTAACTATGGCCGGTGCGGGCCACCGGAAAAATTTAGTTTTTGACTGCAAATAAAATAATTAAGTGACAATTATTTTATTGTAAAATTAATAACATCTAAAATATTACTCGGATTGGAAATACAAGAGTACCGTTGGGTTCATTGGGGTGCGTTTCACCTAGGTTGAGCCTAACCTTGACCAGTGCGGGTCGAGGGTGACTGATAATAATTTTCCGAACCTTTTTTGGGTATGTTCAGTAAACGCGTGAGCGGCGTTTTATAACTTTTTAAATGGTGCTCGGAATTGAAATCTAAGGGCACGTTGAACTCGCAGTGCCAGTGTTCTCTTAAGGATACTTTCACTTCAATGGCATTGAGTCGAGAATAGAAGTTAATTTTTGGGTTTTCTTGAAAAAAATAATAAAATAAAGTGTAAGTACACTTTATTTTATTTGAGCCACCATTTGGTGTGTGGTGGTTAAAACCTTCTCAAGGAGGTTTTAGGTGGGGCCACCACACCTTAAACTCTCATGAGAGGTTATGGTGGTGGGGCCCACCCAAACCAAACCTCACATGTTATGATAAATGAGATGGGGGCCACATGGGGCTTAACCCCTATTAATGGGAGGAATATAAAATCTCTCAACTCCCCTCATTAATGAAAGGGGATTTCTTTGACCTCCTATATCATTAATGGTGCCACCACCTCCCCTTTAATTAATTGTGCCAATGCATAATTTATTACGCTTAATCCTTTACATTAATTAGGTGGAGCCATTTATTTTAATTCTTCATTCTTTTGAATATTGTGCCAATTAAATAATAAGATATCACAATCTCTTATTATTTTTGGGATGGAACAACTATTCATCTTTGGAGGAGATCTTGGGAGAAAAGGAGTTCTCCAGTGAAGAACCTCCACATCCAGTGAAGAATAAAGAATGAAAGAAGCTGATCCTTCTTCGACTTCTTCCTCGAAGCTTCACTTGTCGTGAGACATCTTCGACGACCATCTTCCGCGACTTCGTCAACAAACGATGAACGACAAATCAAAGGTAGGGGTTTAATTTTATCGAAGTATGATCCTTTTCCATGTTATTACATTCTATAAAAATTGAAGAAAGAGGGTTTTTGTGTTTCATACTTGCGAGCCTCTTGATACCACCACAAACGCAGAGGGTGTGGGCCAAACTAACATGGCCTGACCCCCCTCCGTCGATCTGGTTTATGATAATCTACTTCATGGAGACGAAGATATGAGGTGACAGAATGATGAAGGCAAAGGCCGTGTTGCATGCGACCTCCACAAACTGCACCACCCATGCTACGCTCTGACCAGATCGGCTCCGCCTCCCTGGGCAGAACCGCGCCACCCGCCGGCCCAAACCGCACTGGCTTCTAGTTGCCGCTAGCCTTTTGTGCGCCCCAGCCGAAACCCAACGGCCTGCCCACGACCTCCCATGCGCCCCACCGTCCTACCCGCAGCCTCCCGTGATCCCTTCTCGGCTTGCCTGCGGCCTCCAGCTCCCCCCTTCGGCCTGCCCACGTCCTCCAGAGCACCCCGTCGGCCTGCCTGCGGCCTCCTACATGCCTTGCCAGCCTACCTGGGCCGCACCCCGACTCCCGTTCGAAGAGGCTGAGTCGCTCCAACAACCCAAACCGGTCTACGGCTTCCTTCGCAGCATTTCTGGCCGAACAGGCTTGGCCTTCCGGGTTGAGTCACTCAAGATGTGCCCCTCGCGGAGCTAGTCAATCCGGCCCCCGGCCTCCGGGCCAAGCAGCCTACATGGTGACCACCGGACCGAACCATCCCCGCAGTTCGTTGGGCCGGGCCTAGCGGACTGGGCCGAACCTAGCAGGAGGACCCACCCAATGGTCTAGGTCAGACCCAGTGGCTCTGATAGGGTCAACCCAGACCGGGCCAGCCCCGTCGGGATTGGGCTGAGTTGGTCCGACCAGGTCGGACCGCACCTCGGCCCACTATCGACCCATGTAATTTCTTTGACATAATCATTGGCACTGGACGTCCATTTGAAGAACCGTCAGTGAAACTGGCTATTCGGGAGTACGACGGTCCCTTTGAGTATACCCCACTGGATTTCGGGGGTTAGTTGAGTTTGTCAGGTTGGGGTTTATAGGAATCCAACTGGGCCCTAGGGACTAAAAAGATAATAACTCACAAACCGGGCATCCGATTGACGCGTCGTCTATTGCGTTGAGACCCCTATGACGAGGCAGACGTTTGAGATACTTCTTCCTGGGACTTCTTGATTGTTGTTGTACCGAGCTGTAGCTTGTGGAGTAGACCCTCCCGGAGAAGAGCGGTTGGAGTACAGAGATCTAGTAGGTGGCTGAGACCTGACGACAAATTGACTGATTTGACTCGGAGTGATTGGACTAGCTCACTGGGGAGTGCCTGGTAGTTGGTGGTAGACCCATGGCAGAGGAGCGCCTGGTAGTTGGAGGAAGACCCGTGGTACTCGACAGGAGGAGTACCTCTGCAAGCTATTAGGGGGAGCACCTAGTAGTTGGCGGAAGACCCACAGTGGGGAGCACCTCTGTGTGAGCATGACAGACTCACGGTACTCGACAAGAGGAGTACCTCATCAGTCCCATGTTAGTGGGAAGCAGCTGGTAGTTGGTGTCATGCCATCTATACTCGGAAGAGGAGGAGTTCTCTAGCATTTTTGGTTTCGTTAATGTGAATAAAAATCATGCTTGAGCTGAGTCAGTAACTTTGTTTTCCACATGATTGAGATGGGTTACTTTGTAACTTAGGTATAAGTATGGTCATATACCTAAGTGAGATTATCTATTGATTTATTTCTTTTTTGTTTATCCTTTTTAGATTTTTTGAGACCTTAAGGGTCTCGTGGTCCCTACTGTGTATCGTTATACTCTCCCCTACACGGGCTTTGCCCGCACCTCATTGTGTTGGTTGCAGATGAAGAACAATGCTGACTGAGGCCAAGAGTATCAAGATTGGACGGTACCCGGAGGTGGACCACACAACGGGACCGTACACAGAGGAGAGGGACAGAGGTGGAGTGTTGTGGAGGCTATCTGTACATTCCCTTCAGGTAGGATCTATGGTAGACGGACCAAGATCTATTTTACACCTTTTAGCAGTATTTTTCCCTTTTCAGTTGTATTGTACTCTAAAGTTGGGCTTGTATTTCCGGCCCCCTAAACATTTCATCAATTATTTTGTATACATTTTTACTTAGTGTATTTCTTCCATCTACTCTGTTGTGTGTGTGTATAATTTGTAAAGGAAATTCCTTCCTAGTTTTAGGGATTTTTGCCTTTGGTGCTTGTTACCATCCCCTAACCTATGGAAGGAAGGCTTGGGGAAGTCATGGCATAGGCCTTGGGGGATGGGTCGTGACAATCTACAACGCAATGGTTTGTCATGTATAATGCTAGTGAAATTTTGGCAACATAATTATTGTACATATATAATTATAAAATGGTTTAATTAGAGAAAAATGGGTCTCTCATCATTTTTAAATCTATTAGAATGTAAGAGGGATTTCAAAAAAACATATCCATAAATTTTTAATAAGAAATGTAATGAATAGAATGAGTACTATGCTTGAATAAAAAGGAGAATGGGGGGATGGCTTACGATGAAAGGGTGATTCTAGAAGCTTGATATGATCAACTAGAGATATTGGGGGAACCATTGGTGGACTATATAGTGGAAAGGGAATATTTTTATGTGATAAAAGGTTCTTGAGTGAGGAGGAAGGGGAGATTTGTGGAGGTATATATGGAAAGATATTATTGTTCTTTATTATTTCTCAAACATATTTTTTTGGACTCTATATAATAAATAAGTCAGAACGACTAAAATTTTGACATTTTTTCACTATCCATATAGAAAAAGATTTGTTCATTTATTTAATAATTCCAATGGAAAAACTCAGTAAAAATTTATCCTTGGTGATGTAGATGTGAGTTGTGTTTATAACAAAGTTATTTTATGTCCTTAAAATATATTATTTGATATAGAGGATTAATAAAGTATTTTAAAAATTAATAAAATAACTATAAAACACATTATTTTAAAGGGAACAAATATATTTTTTCTTGGATAATCCTTATAGAATGTGTTACATCACTTTTGGTTCATTATAATGTCATAATACAAACATTATATTTATAGCATATTTAATTTTTACCCGAAAATTCAACTATCTTAGGAAAATATGAAAATTTAGCTGTTGGATAATTTCAGAATTTTCATTAAAAAATATTTATTTTATCAAGATTCTTTTCTTAATATTTTAATATTCACTTCTAAATGATAATTGACATTTTTTAGAAATTAGGGATTTTTCAAAAATAATGTTTTTAAAAAATTATAAAATTTACATTTGAATTCATATAAATTACCATACAATTTATATTTAATAAAAATAATTTAAAATAATTTTTTATTAAAATATAATTAATTTAAAAAATACATTAATTCTTCAAAAGGAATGTCTTAATTGAAAATGAATATTAACCAAAAATATAATCTGGGTTTTATCATATGAAAATCAAAATAATTTTTACATAATCAGCAATAATAAAAATAAATAAATGTTATTATAGTGTAAATACAAAATAAACTTCATATAAAAATGGTATTGATACATATGATTTTATTACAACAAAAAACACTCTAAGGCTAAGGTGGGTGATGGTTTTATTATCATGGGGTAGATCAGTGTACATGGTTTGGGACATGATCTTAATGAGCTTAAACATATGACATAAAAACATTCTCTTATGTGTTATTGGTTGGATATAGGATTGGTCTTATTCAAGGAAAAATCCATGTGATTATATCTCCCTTTGATTCTCTAATAAAATGGATTTATAGGGTATGATCATGCAGGTGGAGTCCAATGCATCTTTTTTCTATGTAAATTAGAATTATCAAAACCCTATTTTTATAATAATCATATGATAACTATTAAATGTATATATTATCATTGGTTATGATTATTAATATACTTTTAAAATCAATTTTATGTAATAAAATGGAATAAGGTCAAGTGTTTTCTATAACCATAATAAGTAAATTAATTTAATCACCAATGAATTTAATTTATAAAAGTTCATGTTGTTATAGGTAGGGTGGAAAAAGGGGGTGAATTTCCATTATAAAAAATTAAAAAATATAGATAATGGATGTAAAAAATAAAATAATAATAATGTAACAAATTTTAGGTATATAATAAATATAATTTTTTGTATATATTTATTGATTTAGGAAATAATTTTATGAATACACACAAAGATGTAATATGAAGAATGTGAGTGCACAATTATTAATTGATGTGAATACAAAAAATAACTATAGTTTTAATAAAATTTAAAAATTAAAATTTCAAGGGAAATTAATAAATAAGTGTATATGAATATGGTTTATCAAAATTATGTGATTTAATATAAATTTATAATTTATAAATATATATGGAGAGAGAGAGAGAATGATTTAATAATGGATTTTTTGTAATAGCTTTATGTGATCCCCTGCGTCTCCTCTTACTAGGTAAAGAGGTTTATATAAGGTCTAACATTATTTTAATTGAGAAAAAGATAAAAATTACACCATTTCCTTTTGATAATTGTGATAAGAAACTTGTCTACATCATATTTATGTTTCAAATAAACTGCTTGATTTTTTATAGTAGTTAAGAAACTAATTCCTAAATTTTATAGTACTGAGCACCAATTATAGAAGATTTAGTGATAAAAAAAATATTTTCATGGAACAATTCTATTACCAAGCCTTTACCTTATACCTCAATATGAATTGTATAAATTAGAGGATAGATAGAGGGAATGTGATTAGAGTTCCTTTTAGATTAATAAATGAAATTGGATCCTTAATAGAGATCATGGAGAATATCACTTTTACTAGTCATTGAAACATTCTAATTAAATGGGAAATCCATAATTGTAAGATTGTTTTTATTTTTTTGATCTTATAATCCAACAATTTATTCAATTTTATGCCTCCATGAATTCTAGTAACCTTCTACAGTGTTTTGAGGACATTATCATCTTAAGAAGTCCAAATTATATCATTTTTACCATAATAAATGCACCCCGTGAATTTCTGTTCGACATTACTAAATAGTCGGTAGCCTCTATCAGTTAACCTGTGGTACACATGGGATCGAGATAATATGGAATATTTCTACCTAGTTTCCAGTGGAAATAGAGGAAAAACTACTATTCTGGATTGGACAATATCTCGACGGAACCCCTCCACTAGTTAGTCGGTGGGATACAAATTCTTATGATGGTTTGATTCATATAGAACTAGCTGGTCGATGCCCTACACTTGGTATCCCATGCTTTCTAAATATTTGAGAAGTTCACCAGGTTCTTATATCATCATTTCATGCCTATATTATTTCATTCAAACACCATCCCATAAAATCATCATTCACATAAGTCTTCAATTAATAATTCAATGTCCTTCAATAATGATATTTAATATCCTTTGAATTTCATCACTTGTATGATTAAAAGAATGACCTATTATTCTCTTTTCTAGACTGAGAAAGACTTAATGAAACAATTAAATAAAAATTTGAGTGTTTTTATCATGAAATCGTCATGAGAGTGAGAGATAGGTATAAAAAATTATCCAACTGATTGTTTAAATATATGAGAAGATATTCCTACCTCCCATTAAATGTACACTGGTATTATTAGTTTTATTTTTAGAGGATAATTTTCCATACACATAGAATACCCTATTTGATGTATAAGTATAATTTGGTTTTTAAATAATATAATAAACAAATATGTTTTATTTTTTAGTTCAAGCTGTTTTTATTTCATATCATGGTGTTCTGGAAAGAAATATTTTGTATATGAGGCTCATGAGAGAATATTTGAACTTATTAAAGTTCAAAGTTAACATAAAATATTATTGAATTCAAAAATTAAAGTTATTTCCACTTGATATCTTATAATATTTTTGAATATGTATCGATAAATTAAAATTTTCAAGATTTTAATTTTAGTTACAAAGAAACGTGAATAAAACATTATCCTTAGGATTTATGTAAGTTGAAGTAAAAATGGAATTTCACTTGATATCCTAAAATCATTTTAGGATATGACAATAAAGAAAAATAAAAATATTTTCAATTAGTTTCCATGAAAAATTGAATTTCACTTTATCCTAAAATACATTATGTTTTTCATGTATGGTAATAATTTAAATGGTTATATTTTTTATGAAAAATAATAAAGGATACATTTTGATGGAATGGGTTCTAAATATGTTTATCCCATATTTAAGAAGATTTATAAGAAGAAGAAAAAATTTAACATCATAACCTTTGATGAGGACGACGACTCTCTTTAGATGGTGGAGGCCTCAAAAATAATCGCATGATTTTCTCCCCTTGACAGTTCATTTCATCCATGATAGTGTCTGCTCCAACGACGAGATGGGCTCGATTATCTTCTTTTCCACAAATTGTGACCTTCGGAAGCCTCGGTATTGGCTTCTCTTGAAGGAAAGAAATGTAATGATTTGAAGATCATCTGAATGGACACACTACTTCTATAAGAAGAATTTCAATGTTCCAGATCTGAGATCAACACATGAATCAAATAAAAAGTCTTTTGATTTCATGGAGATCCACATCATTTATTTGGATTAAATCCTCCATTTTTTTGGGGATCTATTAAAATCCTCCACACTCATGATCCCTAAGATATTTTTTATGATGCACCATGTCCTAGTCATTGCAGTTATTTTGGGGGTTTTTCGTGATCTTTTTTTTCAATTTTTTGTCCAGGATTGGTTGAAATGGGGTTCATATATGCGGATGGAGAACATTGGTGTTTGATTTTCAGATATTATTGTGTTTTGTATGTATAATTTTCATTTCCTTTAATTATATTATGTGTTTTGAGCGGCGGTCCAGTCTATTGCATTGGTATCAGTGTCATATCTGAAGGATGTTTCTTCATTATGGTCTAGTGGGGTTCCAGATTGTTGATTCACATTATCAATAGTGATTTATACTACTTCTTATTGATTTGTGCTATACTCTAGTTTTATGATTCATCCTTTCTCTATGAGGAAGAGTATCACGGTGTTCTCCTAGGTCCATTGAGAAGTGAGTTTGAGTGGCCTGGTCAGGGAGGTGTATAGTGATTTTCAATTTGATGGTTTTTAATGACTTTTTGGATTTTCATTTTGGAAATTTTATATGGTACGTTTTCAAATCTATAATAGGAGGGGTTATAGGATGTTTTTAGAATTTGGTTTTATTCTAATTTTTGATGGTAAAGCAACCAACACTATTCAAGGATCATCTCCATTTGAGGATTCAGAGCATGAAGCTTTCATTTAAGAACGACCATTCATATTTTGATGAATGAGAGGGTATGGCCTTTCCAAGGGTACCAATCCCACGAAACACTATATTGGATTGAATTTTGAGCAGTTATGTGAGGTGGAGACTTTTCATATTGATAGAGTTATTGTGGAGTGGCAGTTCCTCATAGTGATTTGTTTTACTTCTTTCATGATTTTGTTTCGGGTTTCCCACTATTTCCTCAAAGGTGATTTTGAAATTAATTTTTTTTAATTTTCAGTCACATAGGGATGCGATAGGAGTTACAAAGAGATGTAATGTGTTAAAGACCCCTTGAAATTTTATAAAACATTAGGCTGATCATGAAGTCTATTATATATGATATATTAGATAGTTTATTATGCAGTAGTTTGATATGTATCATTAATATATTTTAAGAATATAAAATATATTATATAAAATTCCATCACTATTTATAATTTTCAAATTTTATGTATAAATAAATAAATAAATATATATATATGTATATATATATATTGTGAAATTTAGTGGTAATTGACCTCCAAAATTACAGCTTTCAGTTAACCCTAACTGATATTCCTCATGAATATTTATATGTTATGATGAGACTTTCGGGTTAGCATGAGTGGTATTCTTGAATCAAGATACCTATTATTCTAATGTGAAACCAAAATGGAAGTTTTTATGCTAGATAATCCACTAGGTATACCACATTAAAAGTCATACACTATGAATTTGGTATACTATGGGTGAATGGATTATATTGGAGTCCACACTAGCTTTGGTTAATAAGATACCTAGAATGATATGCATTAAACATTGGTCCATTTCATTTTAAAATATTCTGTATTAACTTATCAATGGGTGATTTTGTGTGTTGTTGATAATTTCATTGACTAAATCTTAACTATGATGGGATTTTTCTTCACATATATTGAGAATGACATATAAAAATCAATTGAGATAGTCTAAGCAGTGTGTGGTTGCACCTTGATTTTACATATAATGTGTTTGTCTATTCCGGTACAGAGCATGTGATGTGCTTATCCAATATGTTGAATGACATGTAATGTATTCATCATCCTTGTTAGTTTATATAATGATAATTAAAAATATATGAGTTTCTTATATGTGGTTGACATACACCATATACCATGGCCAATTTATGGCTTACAAAAATGTAATGTATGAGGGTGCATGATAGCTTGTACTGAAACATATGGACACAAGTATACATATACATGTTTTTTTGAAGATCATCTGAGCTCCCATTATTTTTTTATTTACACTAATTAGTTTCTAGGGACTACTCTTATTATAGGATTATGGATCTAGAAATCATATTTTTTTTAAATTGATACAGAGGACTGTGTGATCCCATTTTTCATTTAATTTAATAGGGATTGATTTTAAATAAGTGAGCGAGTGTAAAAGTGTTTTAGTTTTAATCTAATATTTTTTTTGGATCTTTACTCTTGAGAAATATAGTATGATGTGATACAATCAGTGATTAATGAGGAAATTCAAAAAATATATTTCAAGATATCTAAATGTAGATTTGGATTTGGTCTCAGATGCTATTTTACATGACACAATAAAAGGTGAAATGAAAAAATTTCATTTTGGATTCATTGAAGGTATATAAATATAGTAGATATATGACCTAATACATCTTTTTCATTTGATAAAATGAAACAAAAAATATTTTATGACAGATGTGAATCCTATTGAATTTATGCGATTTCATGCCACTTCCTACCTTTATCATATTATAAAAATATTAAAGATGATTTAATTCCACTGCCTATCTAATTATATAATAAAATTTATACATATATCCAATGATTTATATGATATAGTAATTATTAGAGTTATTGTTTTATTTATCTTCCATAGATAGATATCATTAAATAATTCATTACATAATATTTAATATGTGGGGGTCAATGAATTCATAAAATGGGTTTCATGAATTTTTTTTGAAATTAATCATCCGTTAAAACAAATTTTTTTCATAAATTCATAGTGGATTAGTGTCCTAAAATGTATTATAAGGAATAATTTCATGTGATGAGGTGGTAGTATCCATGAATTCTTCATGTTTGGAAAAAATATATCTTATCCCCATAGCTATATTTCCTCTTCCTCCATTTCACTGTGAGGTTCAAATACACTGTGGAGATATTGGTAGTATTACTCCTATGATTTTTGATTCATCAACCAAAGGATGCATCTAGATATGGGATTCCTTTGACTTCTACTCTTGTAGTCTTTATCAAAATCATTCTATGAGGATATAGAAGATATAATGGATCTATGGATAAAGGTACAAAATATCATTATTTATTGTGCCTATATTTTCATTTATCTAGGGATAGTGGTCTTATGTTTGGGTTTTTTAATCATTTCCTCTACATATAATAATTTTTATTAGATACTTATGAAATCATGCAGCTTTATCATCTTTTTTAGAGATGATAAAATATTTCCATGAAATTCAAGATTAATTTGATAGGGTGGAATTTGAATCCCTTCCCAACCCTTTTTCAGTAAGGATGCATTCCACTTGTCCATTTGAATTTTGTTTGTTATATATTGATATATATACACTTTTACATATATGTATATATATATATTTTTATTTTTATTTATATTAATATAAATGTTTATTTATACATTTGTGTGTTTTTTAAATTTATATATATATATATGTGTGTGTGTAAGCAATATATATGTATATATATGGAAATGCATTTTTATATAATTATATATGATTTTATAATATATTTGAATGTGTGTTTGTGAATGTGTGTGTAATATATTTATAGAAATTATAAAATTTTGTTATTTATTAATATAAAATTTATATTTTTTTAAATAAATAATTAAAAACAACGAAAAATAGAAAAATATAAACAAGAACATTAGAAAATACATAGAAACCCAAAATCTGGAAAAATCACACCATTAAAGGGGCCTAATTTCACTATGATTTTTAGGTGGGAGGATAGCCTATAGGGGTACAATATAAAATATATTTGAAGAAATAAACCCTCTTTTCATCCCAACTAGTCATTTTTCATTGGATCACACCATTGTCTTGAGTCTACAACCCCTTATCGACCCACATTAAATTTTACATGTCTCATTAGAAATTTATGTTTGGATCAAACATGATTTGGTTTACAACACCGATTTTTTTTAGACATTTTGTACATGAAAACAATATTGTTAATTCTACCATTATATATATATATATATATATATATTTAAATATTTTTTTTATATGAAAATTATTTTATATATTTATATATTTATTTTTATATTCTTTATAATAATATATTTTATAACTTAAATATATAATTATCACTATATAGAGAGATATATATAAAATAATTTATAAAATTACAAAAATATATTTATAACCTATATTATATATTATTAAAATAAATATATAAATTTAAATATGATTTATATTTCATTTATATGTATATTTATATATACACACTTCACATTTGTATTTTTCATAAATTTAAATACATAATATTAATTATAATTACATTATATATATAACCATCATTATATATGAATACATATTTGTGAAATATACTTATATGATTTTACAAAGGTATTCCTTCATCAGTGATGATAGTGGGTGACTTCTATCAGTTATATTTTTAAGAATGATAAAGGGTGTTCATTAACAATATTTCTTAATGGACAATGATAATGAATTGAATTGTTTTTTCCGAAATTTGTGTTAGTGATATCCTTATCCTCTCTAGATCTAACTCCTCTCATCACCCGATAAACTCCACTTCGTTCCAATGTCCCCCCATAAAAATCATGACCCCTCCACTATCTCAATGGTAACCCTAATTCTCTATTATGAGTGGAAACTGGTTACCATCCTTTCATCAAGAAATTTTTTTTATTGAAGTTGTTGCATCACATAGGAAACACAAAAATATTGTTAAAATCACACACCAAATAATATGAAAAGATCATAGACAAAACCATCAGATATAGAATAGATATAACTATACTATAAGCCAAATAGGGAAAATACATTTTATAAATTGATGGGTTATGGGTCTGCATATCCAGAATGGTATATCATCCATAGGAAAATATGGAAATATTAATAGTGATAGGGAATTATAGGATGAACTTAAGACCAATGACCCTCTAGGATTGACTGAATTGACAATATCCATGTTGTAAACATGTTTATGTGATCACAAAGATGGATATAAATTCATCTAGATAATGTAGTTGTTAGAAACATTTATGGGTTATATTTTTCACGTGTCATGTAATATATAAATTTACATAATAATAACTCATTTATGAAATATTAATTGAGATTTATTTTTGAAATATCAAGAATAAAACATTAAAAAATCGTTAAGAAATCCATGGGTGGTATTCTAAACTATTTGACTCCCATAACACATGTTATTTATCTGTTGAAACCATGGGTTTCAAAGGAAGATAAAACCAAGAACTCTAAACCCTAAATCCAAAACCATAAAAATATATGAAATATAGGTCAATGGTAGAACAAATCAAGAATAGTTGAATTGATGGTTCCACCTTTATAACCACCACAAAAATAAAATAATCATTCTGAAAAAACTCTACCAATATAGAATTCAACATCAATAAAAACACCCCATAATGAACATCGATTTGATGAAGAACATTTGAATAAAATGAGAGTATGTTATGATTTTAGAAAAATATAATCCAGATCCATTTGGACAACCCATTCACTTAACTATCCAAAATTTGATAATCAATAGCATTAATTAACTCACTTATGTCTGAGAGACCATTTAGTTTTAAATATTTGGATAATTATGATAAAAAATAATTTAACCAAAAAAGATTTTTCTTTATCAACTAATGGATATTTGTAACTCTATTCTAAGAACCAATTAATCCATAATTTATATTTAATATTCCGTATACATTCTCCATAAACGATACTATTCCATACATATCATACATATTAATTTCCTTTATAACTTTGGGTAACATAAATATAGCATAGGGTGAGCATGAAATCCCAATACAGGTAAACACATGTGATAATAATAAATAAACATAAGTGACAATAATATGGACATGTGGTTTTGAAAAATATTTATCAATATAAATATATCAACAAATAAATCATAAAAATTAATACAATGATCATCAATAAAGTACAATAACATAAGGATTTTAGTTCATGAAATATAAATAATGGTATTATGGAATTATAAGTATGTGGCACTGATATAAAACATGAAAAATAATCATAAGTAAAGGTTTACTACTATAAAATTAATCATAAAGTTGAAATAACCCATTAGTGGATTAGTATTACTACCTAATCCCTTAAAAAATCAAATAAAATATTAATAATTAACCAATGCATTGAATGTCTAAATGATTTGGTTCCCACCCATCACATGATGAAAATCTAAAAAATGTGTGCCACCTGATATCAATAATTATACAGTAAAGAATCATAATCAATGAAAATTGTTTTAATAAACATTTAAAATTTTATCCCATGATGAAACATTTATAAATCCTTCAATATGATAAAAATGTGAAAATTAATCAAGTAACTAAATATAGTAAGTAACTACCATGTTATATACTATTATATGATGAAAAATATTAAATGGTATTTACACTATATATATGTGTGTTATATAGTTTAGTAAATAATTTCACCACAAATATTATGTATGGGATTACGGGTGAACATCATTCAATCAATAAATGAAATATAGGGCATTCATAAAGCAAGTAATTTTATAAAAATTCAGGAATATAGAAAGAATATGATTAAAACGTCAAAAGCAGAGATGTTATATCCATTTGAAAGAAAATAAAATTTTAAAATTCGTCCATAAATTTATTTTTGATGGTATAATTTTAATAATATCCTTGATCAAGCATTATATATTTTTAAACTATTTTGAGAGTCATAAAAAACAACTTTTAGGAGAATTATAAATATTAAGATGGAAATAATAAATATCCTTTACCATTCAAAAAAATTATTTAAATTAAAATGATTCATAAAAATATGTGGATATGAATATATTTTAGAAACAATGAATATATATATATAAATCTTCATAGAAATAGACAAATATGGTGGAAAAATGTTCACAAAGAATGTATTAATAATAGAATATTCACACTTTTACTAAAAATGATCTATTTAAAAATTATATAAAAATTATATTCACAGAATATTATAATAGTATAATAATTACACTAATAAATTATTGATTATTAGATAAAGATATCTATAAAATAATATAATGGATAAGGACATGGATGGGAAAGATTCAGGACTGAAAGAAGTGGTGGGGAAAGTTTTTATAGCGACAAATAAACTATAGACAAAGGGGAAAATGAAATATAAAGAATACATAAAAGAAAAAATAATTAAAAGAAGAGATTATATTTATAGGGGTTTTAGATGTAAAAAGTTTAAATTTTTTTCTAAATGTACCATTAAAAACGTCAATTTTATATTATGATTGGTCATGAAACAACTGCGGGTTGGGTAACATTTTGTTCAAAACCTATTCAAAGGGAGAGATTGTGATTTAATGAAAAATACCATGATTAATATATAATTGATCATACAATATATAAAATTAGTATTATATATACTAAATAAATGAAAATACATTTATAAAATGAATCTTGTATAAGGTAAATAATTTTTTAACGAAACACCCCTACCTTGTATTCTTTCATAGACAAACACCATTTATCCTATTATATAAAAACACAACTATTTTAATAAATTATTTCAAAAAAATATAAAAATACATATAAACTTTCATAGTTATACAATAATATATCATTCACTTACTAATTAATTATAGTTTATTCCAATCATCGAGTGCTGAAAATTTAGATTTTTTTTCATGTTTAGTATTGTCAATTTCAATAAAATTTATTTTAGTAGAATTTAATCATTAAAAATAAATGAATTTATAATAATATTTTTTCATGATGATTTAAAATGTTATCTTTTTTCCCATGAGAGTATTAATTAGTAATTATTATGATGAAATCAGTGATGATCTGGTTTTAAAATTTTTAATGAACAAAGTTAATATGATAATAATTATTTCAAGATTTAATATTAATTTAACATCACCATAATAAATTAATTATTTTAAAATTAATTTAAAATATTTATTGTAGATACTTTTTCATAGTTATTCATAATATAAATTTATATCGTTTTTCATGTTGGTCATCAAACCGACCCAAACATGAACATACATTATTCAATGAGTGAATTTGGTGGAGAAACTGTTTCTTTTAGAATAATATTGTTATAATATAATAATTGTTATATTATTTATTTATTTTTAAGAGTTTAAATATTAATTTAATATATTTTTATAAATAAAAAAATATTATGAAAAAATATCACTTTGTTGAGGTGGTGGCTTGCACATCTACAATGATGAAATTATTTTTTTCATATAATGGATGAAAGGTATGACATGGTTTTATATATTAATAGTAATAATAATTATATAAATATAATATCAATTCATTAAAACAAAATTCCTTATAATTAGGGGGTTAACAACAATGTACATCACATCGTGGAGGTGGTTGTTTGGATGTACATATGAATGAAATAATTTTTTCCATAGGACAAGAAAAAATATAGTATGATATAACTTTTATGAATTTTAAAAATGTTATATAAAAATTATTAATTCATTATATTAACCCTTATTTCCTTTTGTGAAACACAGTTGGGAAAAGTAAATCACGTGGTTCATGGAGGTGGTAGTCTGCATGCAAACATTAACATTGCATTCCTTCTTCGTAGGGGTTATATTTGAATTTATAATGTATAATAAATTTATATAAAAATATTTAAGTATAATAATTATACATATATTATCATATTAGTGTTTATGGATATATTTTTTATGTGGAAGAAAAGAATCATTAAGATGAATAGTTAATAAGGGGATAATACTCATATTGGAAATTTGATATACTCTTTAAAGTAACTATAGAAATGAAGGGAATAGACTAACGTATAGAGATAATGAGATTATTTTCATATAGGGAACATAAATTATAGTTAATGTGGTTATATTGTCAATTGATATGTGTTTCTTTGAATAGTTTTAAGTGACACCCTTTATAAGTGACAAAATGTCATTATTGTAAAAAGTTTATACATTTAATAATGGACTTACACTATTCTCGGGTAAAAGGAGACAATAGTAGAAAATAATAGAGTATAGATGATTTTGGATCAATAAATATTCAACCAATAGTATTTTTCACAAGTTTTAAACTTTTTTTATTCCTTTACCATCAGATTTTTACACTTTACCATTTTGGTTTTAACCTTTGTAACTAGTTTTTTACTAAATAATTGATGTTTTTATAAAAATTAAATATATAATTTCATATAATTTGTTAATGTTGTTAATAAAAATTTAGACTCTATTTAATATAATTAAATTTATTTGTATGATAAAATACTCTTTTAAAATAAAATATATATTACATGGAAGAAAATATATTTGTAGAAAAACGTATTTTTAAATAATATATGATTTTAATAATATTTTGTATTGATTTACATATAAATTAGTGTAAATGTAATTAAATATATTTTAAAAAAATATTTTATATTAATTATTTAATAAATATATAATTAGTTTATTATAAAATTATTTATACGTTGTTAATAAAACAATTTATTGAAAACAACAGTTTCACCATTATTACAGTAATAAACATTAATCCTTTTAATACCAATTTTATGAATATAAATAAAAATGAACATATGAAATATTATAGAAATTTTTATTTGAAATATGAAATTAATTTTTATATCTAATTTATAAAAGTGAAGAAATATAATTCTTAATATAAACATAGAAAAAGGATTAGTGGGATACATTACATAAGTTTCCAAATTGTAGAAAAAGTGTTTTTATTTCTGCAACATAGTATTTTTTAATTTTTTTAATTTTTTTAGTCATATTGATTTAATATAAAAAATTATATACTTTTAATTTATTCATGTTTTATGATAATTCCATAAATGTAAATATTATTTGCAAAATTATATTTTAACTAAAAAAACCTGTTAAAAATCTGAAAAAAACCTATGAAAAATTTGAAATAATGATTTCAAAAATTAAATTCATTTTATAAGATTATCGTTAATATATATATATATATATACAATTAAAATAAAAATATATAATGAAAAACATCTATTTTTGAAACATGATTTTTTATTATTGATTGTTCTTAAAAATATTTCATATAAATTTCTAATTTAATGAATGTAAATATATTAGTACATATATTTAAATATAATAAATTATGGTAATAATAATTTTAAATTGTTATATTTTATTTATTATGATAAAAAATACAACACCTAAAAAATTGATAATCAATATTTCATTTTAATATTTATTCATGTTTATTATTTATCCTCTAAATGTATGATTTTTTTATTAATATACTTTTATTTAATATATGTTTCATTGTTATTATAGTATTCTTAATAATAATTATCTATTACTTTTTCGCTTTTTTTTTGTTTCATGTGACACAATTTATCGACGGTGTAATTATTTAATAAAAACTATTTTTTAAAATATTACAGCCTTGTAGACAGGGACCCTAAAGTTAAAAACCAACATTTATAACATTATCCATAACTTCTTACAAATAATAAAACAGTATAATAACATTAAAAAAATTTCATCCAAGACCAACACAATTAAACCAAAACCACTATAAAAGGAATTCTATAAATCCAAAATACCACAAAAAAAGCATAAAAAATAAACTGGTCGGACACCCTGAAAAGGTAATTAGAAATACTTAGGAACCCAAATAAAAAAGGTGAAAACGTTCATTCCCCATAATTTAAAGGGAAGATAATTGGTAATAATGATTGAATTCGCCAGGATTTTCCTAATAGGATCATGTAGTCACTCATAGATGGGGTAAATCAGTGTGACACTATTTTAGAAAATTATTTACTCTATTTAACTTGTACTATTTGGAACCTATATATTAGTAAAGATAACTATATATGTTTATAAATTATCAAAACACTACTTTTCACCTTGAATATAGTAAATATGTAAAGAGAAACAAAGCACGGTAATTTTACAAGGTTTCACCACAGTGTGTGAATTTAATCAATTTTATATTTAGATCAATTATAATACATTTTTATCCACTATATAACTAATGTGAATAAAAATAGGCTAACTCATAAAAGGTAACTTCAATAACATGAGTATGTCATAATCACCAAACTACATTATTTACACTAGATTCCACTAGTTTACAAAAGGTCCTCCCAACTCACTATTGAGAAAAATCTTCAATCTAATTTAGGAAATAACTACAACAGAATAACAAGTTATTACTTATAATTTGATATTATACTACTGATCTATTTATTATATAAGATCATCATCAATGGCCTTTCTCTCTCAAGTATCCTAACATCTAGACCTTATTTGTGATCTATATAACAGGTCTTCCTAAATCAATCATTATCTTTATCTTCAAGTGTCTCAACACAATGAACATGAATCTATGTATTGTTCAGGTCCTTCATGATAAAATCTTTTATTACTCTTTATTGTTAATATTTTTATTCCATTTTGTCTCAAATGATAAATGAGTATATAGTATCAGTACTTCATCAGCATCCTACCCTGTATCTTCATATTCATCATTCCTCAACACATGGGGTATACTCTTTAAAAAATCATCAAATATTCTCTATATTATATATTCAATGTATTCTATATGAATAAATTATCTATTGTCATTTCATACATAGTAAAAACAATCACCTTTCAATTTTTGATATTCTATATTTATATTATCACATGAAAATATTTTCTATATTTTGACTAGTGAAATTTTATCATTATTAGCACTATGATAATATCATTAGTCAATCAATATAATTATTTTAGTCGTCATCCCAATATATTATAATATTATTATTTCTATCTCAACCAGTATTCCAAAACTACACTTCATCTTATTTAAAACTAGTTAATAATATTCTTGATAAATCATCTATATTTGATCACCATTAATGATTTTCAAATCCTCAGAATTTAAAACATCATGATATTTATGACATGAAGTGAATAAATTCAACGAATTATTTTGATCTCTCAAAATAATAATTTTTTTTAATATGATAAACCTTATGTAAGAAATATGATATCTTACTAACCACTTTAGTGAGATACTATATATTACAAAAGAAAAGTAAATTCACACATATCATATTGAATTTAATATTTATCATCACTTTTGATACATTAAAAAAATTTCACTCAATAATATATTATAAACCAAATACCATATATTATGTATGGTTAAAATATCACGCATATCCTATTATAGTTTTTTTCATTTAATTTTTGGAAAATATATTACATATACCTCAAATATAAAACATATCACCACAATATTTTTCCAATTTCTATATTTCAGGGTGCATTGCTACAAGTATTATTTATACACTCCAAATATCGTATGTATATTAATTACCACTGAATATATCTTATTTATGACACCAATATATTATGTTTCATCTTAATATCATTTACTTTACTAAATTACAACATGCACTCAGCATATATCTTTAGTATGCAGTAGGAAATGATACGATCCATATAAAAACCTCACATACTATATAGAATATGATGTGTGTCATAGTTTTAAGTACTAGTAACATTTTCAAAGATACTTCATCATATTTGTGTAATTATTTCACATCTTCTTGATAATACTACATTTCAATGTAATATTTAATCATTTTTCAAAATTATTTCTTAGAAAAAAATCATATTCCATTCCTCATCTAATTTCTCATCTTAAATTGTTAATTTCATGAAATTATAAGATCATATGAAACCCAATATAAACATTAATAGGGATTCTATAACAATACTAATTCAAATATATTTTTAAATATTCCAATATAAAATTTAAAACATTGAATGTGAATCTCGATCACCGTGTTTTGATTCAGGGTTGACCTGTTTTCCAAAGAGGGGTGTCCACTACGAATACTCTAGAATAATAGTGGAATGAATGTTAGTTGAGAGGATGAGATATTGGGTTCATCAACATCATTTTGAGGAGGATTTTTCTCTATTATAGGACCCTCATAGACTTAATCGATATTCATGAATCATTCCCAGTAGCATTAATAACACTACCAGTTAACCTTGGGAAATCTTCGGGATAAAAACATTCAATTGAAAGTTAACAAAATGTTTGAATTATTATTTACGTTATTTATTAAATTTATTTAGTTTATATAATTTAGATGCATATAATAAGGCTTTTAGGAGTTTACTTTTATATAGGAAGTCATTTTTCTCCCATTAAAGGAGGCATGTGGTATAACGATTTGAGGATGTTGCAATTGGAACCATGATATTGGAATCCTATGTATCATGTTTATAAAAAAAACCATTTCCCATTAAGATATATATAAATGAGTAATATGAAATTAGGTTCAAAACATATAGACCCATCTTATGTGTCCTATTAATAGTATGAATCAGATACCACAAATCTTGGAATATATCTCAATCTGGATAATGAAGTGATTAAATAATGTTTCAAAGCCTATGTGGGTTGTTCTCAATATTTTCAATTATATATTATATTAAAAAATTCTAATTTTATGAGAATGATCAAAATATTATAGTGTGGAACATATGTAATGATTACACCATTTGTAATCCATCTTGTTTTTTTGGTAAACAAACAAGAGAAACCATGGATTGGGATTACACTAAGTGGGATACCATATGCAAGGAGGAATATGATATTGGGTTCGTACCTCATAGATGTTTCCTATGTATCATATTGATAGTATGAATAAAATAACACTTAGTTTAGAATATGGGTCTTAACCATGCTTATGAAATGATCAAATGATGACCATAATCCCATGAGAGTCATTCTCGATGTGAGACACATGGGTGGCACTTTATCAATCTTATTTATTGAGAGTTATCATCAGAGTATTGTTCAAGGAATAGGAATAAATGATTCCCAATATAAATAATCATATTGTTCAGTAAATAAATAGTATATATTAAAAATTAGGGCTTACTCCTAGTAAGATACTCATATATGAATCATGTTTATGGGTATACCTAGTAAGACACCCATATATAGAAGTGTTTGGGATTTCACTAAGTTGGATACCCATGTGTGGAAGAGGTTATGGAATACTCCTAGTATTATTCACATATATCGATGAGGTTTTTCACTGATGATATTAAAGGGGAGGTATTATTAGAAGTAAGGAGGAGGGTTCTCGACATGAGGAAATATAAATGGAATCCATAAGGAAAGATCTCACTGAATGAAAATATTAAAAGGAAGACCAAAGGAAAATATCAACTGAAGTAAATATACTATGAATCCAAGATGATAACTCCAAAATGATATAATTTTATTGAAAACTATGGTGGATATTGACTCAAGGAAATATTAAGAAACCTAGAGGAGAATATTGACTCATGTTGTTTTGGGGGCCTTGGAGATTTTCTATATTGTAGTGATAATATATTATGATGACTATTTACATAGATTTAAAAACTAAAAAAAATCACGATATGTCCCAAAATTGTTGAGCTTCATATCTCTATTTTTATAGGGGTTAGGTGAAGATGCCAATGGGCCAGGCAGAAGTCACATGACCACAACACATCATTGACCCTAACCGATGGTGTGGGGGTGATGTGGACTTATTATCACATAGTTTTGACATTAATGTTTTTGATGTTATTTTTATTTTGATAATAAATTATACATGAAATGATAACGATTGAATACTTTTTCATGTGGTATTAAAATATCAAATCTTTAAAAAATATACCAAATGCTTGGTTTTTAGGGTTCATAATTAATAAAAGTCCATATATTGAATTTATTTATTTAGTTGAACATAAATTGTTAGTTTAATATGATATTTCATTTAATATTATGTTAATTTAATATTTCAGTATAAATTTTTAGGTGTTTTTTTGAGTAAATTCATATGATAACTAAATTCCACAGTTTTATTTTATAGAAAAATTCAAGAAATAATTTTTTTATCATGTCTGAAATTTCATTGATTATTTTCATTTAATAAATTATTTATTAAAAAATGTGTTGTTTGGATCTTCTTCTAGGATTATTTAAATGTGGATTATGGAATCATTGAAATACTTCTACATGTTGAAAAATTATTTTACCATCATTGCTACCATTGTACTCTATTGTCATTATCTGGTATGCAAACATTGCAAGAGAAAAAATATATTTCTTTTATCATTGATATGCGACTATGGATCGATATGTTATTCTATAATTCCCCTATTTTTTTACCATCAATCCTTCCTAAATACACTCCCCTATCACTTCATCAATTTATAATGATATATTAAAAATAATTATACCACCACTTCTCCCCTACACTAATACTACCCCTACTACCATGCACTGATACCACCCAATATCCTATTCTAAATCCACTACCACTATTATTCCTACAATACCATTATGAAACCACCACCAAATAATATTGATGCACTGAACTAAAGGGATGATGGTTCCAATTGAAATGAATCTCGGGAATAGATAAAGGAAAACGACACTTGAATACCATTGAAAAAGAATAACCACATTGAGCTTGTGGCATAGGATATTGAAGATTGTAGGATCCAATAGATTTAAGATACCAAGAAAGACCTAAAAATGACCTTAAAAAACCAGTAATCCACTAAACATCATTATCCACTAGAAGGTGAACTGTGACCAACTTTGATATCATATTTATAAGATTAATTAAACTCAAATGATGAGTTTGTGAAGAACCAATTTGAACCTATGTAGATAAGAGACATCGTTTCTTGTTTGAAAACCAATTGATATATAGAATGTTCTAAATAGGGTAGTGTGAGGAAGAGCTATTGATAATGAATATAATCTTAATGTAAATTATCAAACATGTTCTCATACCAGAAAATCTTGGTTATGTGTGAAGATGATATTGAAGGAGAGTATCTCAATACTCCTTGAACTTATGTGGAATATACCATCTCTAGGTTCATGTGGAAGAAACATTTTATAGCCTACCACTGAAAGAAATATTCACATATTGAAGATGGTTTATTGTTGATAATGAATTCTTTTAGTCTTTTGTTTTTTTTCAAGGTCACAGACTAATTATTCTCTAATTTCCCCAAATTCTACAACCACATTTCACAAACATTTTCTTAAAATCCTTCTCGATGAAATGATTTTGGAAATTTTGGTAACTAATTTATTGAGTTGGTGTTTTAAAATTAAATTAGAGTATATAGATATCCATGGAGATAGATAATTAGAAGGTACTATTAATGAATAAATTCTGACTAAGCATACCATCAATATATGTGATTTATATTTCTTAGATAATAATGAAGAGATTGAGATTTTACATTCCATGGTAAATTTAGAACCCCCGACATTTAAACAAATTTAATTGTGTGGGAAGGGAAGAATAAGATGATATGCTTGTCTTGTATACTATGTAAAAAAGATTATAGTGAAACATGTTATATATTAAAAGAGGAAATACTATTTTTTACAAAACTAGAAAAAATTCATATCCCATATATCTATTTCCTCACAGAGTACATACCACACATCAAAATGAAGAAAAAGGTAGGTACCCATTTATTTTATTTTCATTACTATTACACCACAATCGGTACAATTCTATGGAGTTTTACTTTTATAAAACTGACCATGGGGAATTCTACATGTTAAAAAATCACTAAATATGGATTAAATTAAATATAGTGGTTCTTAATTTGGAAGACACAACCTCCTTTGAACTATGATTGAAAGAATGATTTTTCAGCAATGGATAATCTAAATAAATCACCCATTGAGGTGTTATCTGAAGGTTATGTTTCACCAAATTTATTTTACTACACATTTTCATTTTATAAATATAGTTAATTTTTATAAAAAAAATTATTCAAAAAATAATCATGTATTTTTTCTTATGGAAACCATTCAAGGAAAATAGGTGCTACATTATAGATCATTTGGGTTCAACTATTTCACAAAATCATTGGTTTTATTTCATAATGAAATTGAAATTATAAAATATTATGTAAATTATGCTTACATATAATATGAACATGAATTGTGTAGAAAACTATTTTTCAAAATAAAATATTGGGAGTGTCATGAATTAATTTACATGTATTGAGCTCCAAAATACCACTAGAATATTATTTTCAATTCCATTATCAAATTTCTTTCATCCATTTTTATTGTCTTGTTTTCTTCATGATGCTGGTAATGAGGTATGGGGTAATTACCCTAGATATTTTTGGAAATAAGATAATATTGTTTCTTGGATGGGTGTTTATATTGTTGATAGAGTTAATATTTTCATTATTATTTATACATTTATCAATGATTTAATCCCTCCCAATTATTCAATGTCAGTGTATTTGCAGCATTTTTGTGTTTTTTGTGTATTTTGGGCATAAATTTGAAAATGGGGTAATTCTGTAAAATTGGCAGTTTTATATATCTTCTGTTTTTCGGGCATCACTTTTATAATATGGGTCCAATTAAGGTGAATATTTCTTTCGGATTACTATTCTTGTGGGATTCAAATGTTCCTTCTGGACAAAGACCCAATTCGAAACCCAATGGTATAGAAAATTCAATCAAGTGGAGAAATCAGTTTGGTAGGAAGAATGGATCCCACTTCATTAAATATGGAATATCTCCTTCATCCGACCTTAGAATGAGGTTCTTCCAGCTGGTGTCGATAGAGGACTTTCAATGGACGGTTCATAATAAATTTCATAAAATATCAACTTCATTAAGGCATCTTTTTGGCGTGTCCAAGTGGAGTGGGTGAAACATTTTTTGGCGGCCAGAAAAGTAATGGTCATTTATTTGGCCATATCATTATTTACACATGTCCAATGACTCTCATATTTTTAGGGTCGATAGAAAATTATATTTCCAACATTCTATAAGAAGGGACCTTAGTATATTTCGGCCGGCTCGTGGGCAGAACAGCGGAAAAATTATGGAGGACAGAATCTCGAGCATGAAATTTTCTGTTCTTTGTTTTCTCTCTTTTGTTCGTACTAGTTGTGTAATGAATTATTATTTCCCCATATTCACAATTACCCTTACCATGGTGGGTAATATTCTTTTTTATTGGGTAAGGATATGTTTTCCATGGTGTATTTCATGTGTTCCTTCTCTTAATGTTTTAAAATCTTCTTCTTTTCTGTGAATCAGTTTCAATTTCCTATAATAGTTTTTATTATCAGGTACGATTGTATCTGATTTTAGATTCTATTGTTCATTTATATTTTTTCAATTATAAATATCTCCCTCCACTAGGTTCTAGTTTATAAATGATGGAATAGACCAGGACTTAGTGGTGAAGTACTCGGTGATCACCGGTACGTGTGTCAGGAGTAGTGAATGTTCTTGAATACTAGGGATAAACAAGATTCGATTGGGAATTGCCTAAGATAATTGGGGGGTATTTTCTACAACTCTATTACACATTGGAAGGAGAGTAGACGAACCTAAGATTTTAGTAAGGTTTATTCTCCCATTATTAATTGACCAAGGGAGTGAGAAGAAACGATCGTGGATTCTCACTCTTAACGATTTAGCAGAAGAGAATTGGATAAAAGGGAACTATAATAGAATTACAAATGAAGAACCAACTCTAACCTAATCACCATTCACATATAATAGTTTCAATTACCTGTTTTATCAATTTTTTATCAATCCTATTCTTAAACCTCTTTCCTTCACTCTTGTCTTTTCAAAATCAATAAATTTCTAAAAACATCCTCACTTCATTATCTTATTTTAAGGTGGCAGCTTAATTGTTGTGCACTCCTCTCTAGAGACAACCTAGGATAACCACTCTACGGCATTTTAACTTAGGTAATATAAGTTTTTGTCACACCCCAAGATAAGAATGTGTCAAAACGTGGCGTCGTTGGGTGTGACAAAAACTTATATTTCCTAAGTCAAAATGCAGTTGAGTTGTTATCCTAGGTTGTCTCCATAGAGGAGTGCACAACAATTACGTTGTCACCTTAAAATAAGAGAAATAAGTGAGGATGTTTTTAGAAATTCATTGATTTTGAAAAGAAAAGAGTGAAGGATAGATTTTTAAGAAAAGGATTGAGAACAAATTGATAAAATAAGTAATTGAAACTATTATATGTGAAGGGTCATTAGGTTAGAGTTGGTTCTCCATTTGTAATTCTGTCATAGTTCAAATTTATCCAATTCTCTTCTGCTAAATCGTTAAGAGTGAGAATCCATGATCGTTTCTTCTCACTCCCTTGGTCAATTAAAAATTTGAGAATAAACCTTAATAAAATCTTAGGTTGGTCTAATCTCCTTCCAATGTGTAATAGAGTTGTAGAAAATACCCCCTATTATCTTAGGCAATTCCCAATCGGGTCTTTTTTATCCCAAGTAATCAAGAACATTCACTACTCCTCACACACGTACCGGTGATCACCGAGTACTTCACCACTAAGTCCTGGTCTATTCCATCATTTATAAACCAGAACATAGTAGAGGGAGATATTGATCATTGACCAAATATAAATGAACAACAGAATCTAAAATCAGATTCAATCGTACATGATAATAAAAACTGTTATCGGAAATTAAAACTGATTCACAGAAGAGAAGAGGATTTTAAAACATTATGAGAAGGAACTCATGAAATACAACATTTAAAACATCTACTTCCCCAATCACATAGAATTTTACCCCGCCATGGTAAGGGTAATTGTGACTAAGGGGAAAAGACAATTCATTACAAAACTAAGAAGAACAAAAGAGAGAAAACAAAGATCAGAAAATTTGATGCTCCAGATTCTGGCCTCCAACATTTTTCCTCTGTTCTGCCCACCAGCTGGCCAAAACACACTGAGGTCCCTTATTATAGAATGTTGGAAATGAGGTTTTCTATCAACCCGAAAAATTTGAGTCATTGTACAGGTGTAAATATTGATATTTCCGAATAAATGACCATTACTTTTCTGGCCAGCAAACACTGTTTCACCCACTCCAATTGGACGCGCCCAAAAGATGCCTTAATGAGATTGATATTTTATGAAATTTAATATGAACCGTCCCATCAAAGTCCTCTATCGACAACAGCTTGAGGAACCTAATTATATGGTATGATGAAGGAGATATTCCATATTTAATGTATTGGTGTCCATTTTGCCTACCAAACTGATTTATCCACTTGATTGAATTTTATGTACCATTGGGTTTTGAATTGGGTCTTGGTCCAGAAGGAACATTTGAAGCCCACATGCATAGGAATCCTAAAAAAAATCACTTTAATTGGAGCCACATTATATATGTTATGCCCTAAAAATAGAAGCTATATAAAACTTCCAATTTTATAGAATTACCCCATTTTCACATTTAAGCCCAAAATACACCAAAAACACATAAATGATGCAAATACACTAACATTGAATAATTGGGAGGGATTAAATCATTGAAAAACATATAAATAATAATTAAAATATTAAATCTATTAATTTCCCCACACTTATCACTTTGACCCCTGGACAATTCAGAATCAAAATAAAATCAAAGTAAATTCAAAACACATATCCATGAGATCCACCAATTTGAAAACAAGAAACAAAATATATCATGCCTCATAAAAATCTATTATTTCATGCTCTTAATTTAAGATCATTCTATATATTTACTCTTCATTTCTCATCCCATGCACACGAAACACTTACCTAACTTTCATTATCTCTAATCACACAAATTTTTAATTTTTTAGCAATGTCTTTCTCATCCAAACTCATACAAGGGTCACCATAGGCTTGATAAATTCCTACATCTACACCCGATGTGAGTCAAAGACATATGTTTATCATGAGTACTTTCCAAGGTTGTTTTTTGGATTTAGGTTTGTAGTATTTAGATGTAAATATTTTGAGGCTGAATGTAGAGGGCTTGGCTCTTTTTGAAGCAAAATTGCATTACTCTAAATTTCACAAAATTATGGTCTCCTCTTCCCTCCCCTTAGTAGAAAATAAGCTCCTTCTTCATGGAATATCAAGAAATTTTCACACAGTTAATCACTTCAGTTGAAAACATTTAAATCTTCTCAAATATAATATTTCTTGAAAGCTCCATAAAAGGCACAACTTTCTTTTTTACATTAGAAGCTCCAGAAAGGCACAACTTCTGTCATCATGAAAGCCCCATAAAAGGCACAGCTTTTAGCAAGATGGTTTATTTTCAGCAGTAATAACATCTCTGCACCATTTGTTTTCACCCAAAGTATCCCCAAATAAGGTAGTACAATACAATACATCTTTCCCCCACACTTATGTCTAAATAGATCATGCAATTTCACTTCAAGAGCAGGTTGGATAGGGAATATTGGCTTGTAATGTGGCTAACCTAACAAGATGTTCATGGATTCTATGGGATACAAGGATTTAAATGTTCAAGGTAGGCCATTATGAAAGGGATTATCTTGAAAAGGGGTCTTTGAAACCAAAGAAATGCCTCAATCATTTAAAACACAAGTACCTCAAACCCTCAATTTTTGACAGGAATAAATCAAATTATGGATAAATCAAGCTTGATTTGGTTCTCTCAAGAAGTGAGGTGAATGTAAAGAATATGAAAATTATAGGTTTAGATGCCTCATGGGAATGTGATTTAAAATATAAATACAGTGATATGTGGCATGGGATTCAAAAAAACATAGTATTTGTTCATGAAATTCCCAAAGAATTTAACTTGAAACAATATAATTTTCAGCATTCATTTAAGCTCAGTTTCAAGGAATAAATTATTTCACTCATGGAGATGGGTTTCAAAAATATCAATGATAATCATTTCAGCTTAAAAGTTTCAAAAAACACATAAAAAATGAAAAATAAACACACAAAATTTTAAACACACACATTTTATTTTAAAACAAATTGGAAAAAAAACAATACATAAAAATCCTACACTACAAAGGTCCCCTCCCCTACACATAAATGATGCAGTGTCCGCAATGCATTCCAATGTATTTAACACGTAAGAATATTGGAAATTAAATCACAACAATCATGAAAATATAAAGGATAGGTATGACCTGATGGATTTTATTGATAAACAGGTTGGAGGAGTGTGATCTCCTACATTGGCTCTGAGGGCATGGTCCCAAGGAATTTCTTCAATCTGTGCCCATTAACAGTGAATGGATCCTTCTCTCCATCCTTCACAATATGCACAACACTAAAAGGATATACATGAGTAACTATAAATGGACCTTCCCACCTGGAACGAAGTTTACCTGGCATCATCTTGAGTCTGAAATTGAATAACAACACTTTGTCTCTAGGATGAAAGTCTTTTGGTTGGATCAGTTTGTCATGAGACACTCTTGTTCTCTCTTTGTAAATCCTGGAATTTTCAAATGTTTCCCTTCGAATTTCTTCCAAATCCTTTAACTTCAATCTTCTCTCTTTCCCACCACTTTCAACATCCAGATTCATCTTCCTTATAGCCCAGTATGCCTTGTGTTCCAATTCCACAGGTAGGTGACAAATTTTCCCATAAGTCAGCCTATATGGACTCATTCCAATTGGGGTTTTGTAGGCTGTATTGTAATCCCATAATGCATCTTATAACCTTCGGATCCAATCCTTCCTATTTGGGTTAACAGTCTTTTCCAAAATTCCTTTGATTTCCCTATTGGACACTTCATCTTTCCCATTAGTCTGTGGATGATAGGGAGTTGATGTTTTATGATGCACCGCTTACTTTATCAACAAAGCCTCCATTCTCCAATTACAAAAGTTAGTCCCTTGATCACTAATTATGGCTCTAGGACCTCCAAACCTACAAAATATGTTAGCTCTGACAAAATCACAGACAACTTTAGCATCGTCAGTCCTGGTGGCTTTTACTTCTACCCATTTGGAAACATAATCAACCGCAAGAAGAATATAAGAATTTCCAAATGAAATTGGGAAAGGGCCCATAAAATCAATCACCCAAACTTCTAAAATTTCACAAAAAATAAGTGGCTTTTGGGGCATTTCTTGTCCCTTTGAAATATTTCCTGTAAACTGACATTTTTCACACCGTTTGCAAAATTCATGAGAATCTTTGAAAAGTGTTGGCCAATAAAGCCCAGATTCTAAAACCTTCCTTGCTGTCCTTTGGGGTCCAAATTGGCCTCCACAAGATAATGTGTGACAAAACATAAATATTGATTCAATTTCATTTTTATGGAATCATATTTTTATCATTAGGTCATTGTAAATCTTCTAAAGAAATGGATCATCCCAGATGTAATATTTAGATTCAGATTTCAAATTGTGAATTTTGTGAGAATTTAAATGAGATGGGACCTGAGATGTTACTATATAATTTACCATGTCAGTATAACAAGGTACTTCTCCTTCAATCAAGTATAACCTCTCTCCTGGAAGGTGATCATTTAGTGGTTCAGTGTCTGGAATTTCAACTTTAGTGGTGTTGGGTAGTCTACTTAAGTGATCAGCCACTTCATTCTCAAATCCCTTCTTATATTTGATTTCTATGTTGAACTCCTATAGTAATAGCATCCATCTCACAAGACTTGGTTTTTCTCCAGCCTTCTTCATCAAGTACCTAAGAGCTGCATGATCAGAAAACACAATGACTTTAGTTCCAAGCAGATATGATCTAAATCTTTCTAATGAAAAAACAACTGCTAAAAACTCTTTCTCTATTGTTGTGTAGTTGAATTGGGTTGAATCTAAGGTTTTTGAGGAATATGTAATGACTTTTGGTTTGCCCTAAATTCACTGAGAAAGTACTACTCCAACTGCTTGGTTTAAAGCATCACAAAGTAGCTCGAATGGTTCTTCCCAATTGGGTGGTTGCATCACTGGTGGTGTAATCAATATCTTCTTCAACTCATCAAATGCTTCCCTATATGAACCGTTGAAATCAAAATCATCATCTTTCAAAATTAATCTAGAGAGAGGGAGAGATATCTTACTGAAATCTTTTATAAACCTCCTGTAGAATCCTGCATGTCCTAAAAATGATCTAACATGTTTCACACAAGTTGGGTAAGGCAAAGAATTTATCACTTCAATTTTTGATTTATCAACTTCAATGCCTTTCTGAGAAATGACATGCCCCAGGAAAATTACTCTCTCAACAATAAAATGACACTTTTCAAAATTCAAAACAAGGTTTTTTTCAATGCATGTTTTCAAAACTTTTTCTAGTTTTTTCAAACAATGGTCAAAATAATTTCCAAAAACTGTGAAATCATCAATGAAAACCTCCAAGAAATCTTCAATGTGATCCGAAAATATACTTACCATACACCTATGAAATTTACCTGGAGCATTAAACAATCCAAATGGAATCCGTTTGTATGAAAAAGTGCTTAAAGGACAAGTAAAGGTAGTATTCTCTTGATCTTCGGGAGCAATGGGTACCTGAAAATAACCCGAAAATCCATCCAAAACGAAATAATGAGTTCTACCTGCCAACCACTCTAGAATCTGGTCAATGAAAGGGATAGGGAAATGATCTTTTCAAATGACCTGATTCAACTTTCTAAAATCTATGCATACTCTCCATCAATTCGGAATTCTCACAGGGATTAATTCCTTCTTTTCATTCCTCACAATGGTTAGGCCAGTTTTCTTTGGGACTACATGGATGGGGATAACCCATTGTGAATCTAATATAGGATATATGATCCCAACTTCTAATAACTTCTCAATCTCTTTTTTCACAACCTCAATCAGGGTAGGATTCAGCCTCCTTTGGGGTTGTCTGATAGGTTTGGAACCTACCTCAAGAAAAATTCGATGTGAGAAAATTTTTGGGTTTATTCCTAGGATATCTCCTAAACTCCACCCTATTGCTTGGATATTCTCTCTCAAAATCTCAATCAATGATTTTTATAAAGGTTTAGATATATTATTATCAATTTTTACTGGTAATTTATCTCCCTTAATAAGGTAAATATATTTTAAATCAGTGGGGAGTAGTTTTAATTCTAGATAAGGAGGATGCTCAAGAGATGAAACTAAATTGAGGTTATCCACTTATAATTGTTTTACATCCTTCACACAATAAATCATATCATATTAATCATAATTTAACAAATTATCAAATAAACAAGATTTTACCTCTTCTTCCAATAGGAAATCAGAACCTCCAAGAGTTTGGGAATCCATATGTTCTGTGATATATATAATGGAAAAATTATCTCCTAATGATAAAAATTCATGAAACATACCCTATTCTTCAATCAGTTCTATGTCATCTTTGTGGGAGAGTGCGAAGAGTGATTGATCATCTGATGGGTACCTCATGGATTAAAAAAAATTGAAGTAGACAGTGCTATCTCCAAACTCCATGGTAAGTGTCCCTTCATGGACATTGATGATGGTTTTGGCCGTCTTTAAGAATGGTCTCCCCAAAATGATGGGTGAGTGTGATGGGATCCCATCATCTTCCATATTCAACACATAAGAGTCAGTAGGGAATAAAAAATCATTGACCTTTATCAGGACATCCTCCAGAACTCCTGCTGCGAAAACTGTGGATCTATTTGCAAGCTGGACCACCACTCTTGTGGGCTTCAGGTCTCCCATCTGCAAAGAAGTATATACTGAGTGAGGAAATACATTAATTGATTAACCTAAATCGCACAAAGCATCATAGAAATTTAATGAACCAATGGTGCATGGAATAGAAAAGGTCCCTGGATCTTGAAATTTGGTTGGAAATTGTGGTGTGATAAGGGATGAGGCGCTTCGTCCCAAATTGTTCCTCTCATTCCCTTGAAGTCTCCTTTTCTTTGTGAAAATATCCTTCAAAAACTTATCATACATTGGAATTTGTTTGACTACTTCAAGAAGAGGTATGTTGATTTTCAATTTCTGGATGGTGTCCACAATTTCTTTTTGCAGTGCTTCTTCTTGTAACCTATTTGATTCAATCATCCCTGATGGAAATGGTGGTGGTATATCTTTCTTCTCCCTTTGTTGCCTTTGAAATGTTGTTCCTTGTTTCTTCCTTATTGGCCTATCATTATCATCATCCACTTTTTTATCTTCTTCCCGATGCATTTTCATATAATTTTCATCATTTATAACATTATTCTCACCCAGATCAGTTTTTCGTGTTTCAGGTTCAATGGTGGATGGTGGTTGGAGTTCTTTTCCACTTCTTGTAGTTATAATACTAACATTATCTTTTGGGTTTGGGACTGTTTGGAATGGGAGTTTACTTGGATTTTTGGTCAGAAAGTCCATGATACTTTCAAACTTGTTGGACAAATATTTAACAGTGTCTTTCTGTCCTTCAAAATCATATTTTTGTTTGTTTTGAATTGGAGGTTGTGAACTGGTGCATGGTTTTTCATAGGGTCTTTGAAGATTGGTTGGGCTTTGGTATGAAGGCTGGTTATGAGATGGTTTTTGTTGAAATGGTGGTGGATTATGGAATTGATTCTGGAATGGTGGTTGGGTTTGAAATCGGTTTTGGTACGGGGGTCTACCTTGATTCTGTTGATTTCCAAACCCATATTGTACTTGGTTAGGATCTCTCCATCCTTGATTTTGTTGGAACTGCCTTGGCTGAAAGGCTGCTGCACATGTTTCCATTCCTTATATTTCAGAACATTGGTCAGTAAAATGATCATGTGATGAGAAGTGTGTACCTCATGAATACCTCTTGTTCCAATACCTCCTTTTCCAAATTGATGCAAGTTTTGGGAAATATTCTCAATCAAGCCCTTGGCTTCTTCTGGTGACTTGTCAATCAGTGCACCTCCAGATGATGCACCAAGAAGGTTCATGTCATTGTCTAGTAGTCCTTGATAGAAGAAGACAGGAAAGTGGTGTTCCTCAATGGCTTGATGCGGACAGCTGGCATATAGCTTCTTAAATCTCTCCCAGTACTCGTAAAGGGTTTCTCCAAATGATAGTCGTATGTCGTAGATTTCCTTCCAAATGGTTGTGCTTCTAGAGGTGGGGAAGTATCTTTGCATAAAACATCTTACCAGGTCATTTCAGTCATGTAAGTCTCCTGGTTGTAGGCCGTAAAACCAATCTTTAGCAACTCCATCCAATGAAAACGGAAATGCCTTCCACTTTACCTGCTCTCGGTAATTCCACAGGGTCTGAAAGTTGAGCAAACATGTGTGAACTCTTTAATGTGTTTGTTTGTATCTTCACCTGCCAAAACATGAAAATTTGGAAGCAAAGGAATCATGTTAGGTTTCATTTCAAAATAATTTTGTAACACTGTAATGGAAAGTTTATTGTTTTGATTATGTAATTGTGGTGCACAGAGGTCTCTAAGTGTATGGTTTGATTTTCAGCCATGATGACAGGCTCAGAGTGAACACTTGAAGATTCACTTGAGTCTGCAAGGGGAACTTCCTCAAATTCAAATTCCAAAGTCATGTTTCTATGTCTATTCAACAAGGTTCATTCAATTTCAGGATCTATGGTTAAAGTTTCAGTTTTTGAGGTTCGAGTCATGCAATTTTGAAGAGATAAGATGAAAAGAGAGAAAAGAAAAGAAAAGAAATGTTGGCGCTACCTGCCATGAAACGACGCCAAGTTTTGACACTTTCCTGTTGTGGGGTGTGACAAAAACTTATATTACCTAAGTTAAAATACAGTATAGTGGTTATCCTAGGTTGTCTCCAGAGAGGAGGGAACAACAATTAAGATGTCACCTTAAAATAAGAGAAAGAAGTGAGGATGTTTTTACAAATTGATTTCTTTTGAAAAGATAAGAGTGAAGGAAAGAGTTTTAAAAAAAGGATTGAGAACAAATTGATAAAAAAAGTAATTGAAACTTTTATACGTGAAGGGTGATTATGATTGAGTTGGTTCTCCATTTGTAATTCTATCATAGTTCCAATTTATCCAATTCTCTTATACTAATTGTTTATTACTACATTTTTTAAAATAAAAATGAAGAAAAATTTCAAAATTTCTCTTTCACCCGCAAAATGCATTTGAATTAAATTTTTTTATTTATTTTTTTGACTATTATATATTTTGAGATGAATTTATAAATACTATATCAATTTATAAAAAAGCAAACAATGATTTTTTTAAAGAAATACTCTTGAGGATTGATATGAATACATAAAAAATTGGTTGTTTTGAGCTTTCATATAACTCCTTCAACATTAATTGAACTCTATAATTTAATATATGATTTCAATGAAAATTTCCCCCATGTTAGGGTTCAAAATTGGGGATAATATTTAGTTTTATTTTCATGGGCTATGGGTATTTAAATATGGAAATTTTTTTATTAATTTATTACAAGAAAAAAAAAAAATTACAAAATTTTCTCCATTTTAGAATCATATAATGATATTCTAAATGTTAATTAATATTTTTTAGGTAAGGAAAATAAAAAATAAATTTTCCCTACCAATAAAAAAACATCCATGTTATTTTTTAGGGAATACAATGGTTCTAAAATTTTTTGGATTGAATTATTTTTGAGTTATGTTGTCCACTATATTATAGAAATTCCTTTTTAAAATGATAAGAGGAAATTTTATAGGTTATGTTTTTTTATAATTGGAATTATAACTTGAGGAAACATAGTGTTTGAACATTAACATATTAATTTATTCTTTGTTAAAATAAAAAACACCAAAGATCCAAATCAATTATAATTAATATGTATCCTTTCAAACTGGAGTAAAATAGGAAATTGATATCCCATAAGGAATATCTGAGGTAAGGGTACATGGTTTATTGTGTAAATAAATAAATAAAAATAACAATATTTTTTTTCATAGCTTTGTACAGAAATTCAATGCTGGAAAAAATAAAATAAATTGAATTTATCAAAAATCAATTCATTAAGAAGAGTTTAATATTGAAACAAAATATATAAGTTGAAAATTGATCTATAAGAAAATATTTTTAGTTGTATGAATGAAGTGAAAAGACAAAAATAGTTTTGAGAAACCAAATAGAGTAAAAATTGTGAGTGCTTCTTGTTAGAAAACATAATTCCACATGAATATCACTACTATTTACTCCTTAAAATGGAACTTGAAATTAGGTTGAAATAGGGCAGTGATTAAAATTCACAAAAGAAGGGTGATAATTTCTTGTAATGGTGGGATCTATTACTTTCATTAATTCTTTTTGGTCTTTGAACAGAGTTAGGATAATGACATGTTTTTATGAATATTTAGGAATAAATAAAATGAATTTAATTACTCGAGAGAGTGATTGTTTAATAGTAGGGGAATTAGAAGTGGAATTATTCTCACACATCTTGCATCATCAATTTTATTTAATAAATAGTTATTTTAATAATAAAGTGTACTTAAAATGATAATTATTGAATATTGTGTTATGCTATAGTAAGGTATTTATTCTTTTAAAATCATATAAAATGTGAGGTATCGTTGGTGATTATTTTATAAATATTCATCTCTTAAATCAGATTATTTAATTAGAGATACATTTTCTAAAGACCCTAGCCCGAAATACATGGGAATTACATTACCTTATCAAAATACTAAATACATGAGACAAACAGATGCCCAACGAATATATTATTTTAGTGTATTTGGACACTATGAACACATTTTTTTAACTTGGTGAAATATTTTCCACATCTCTTATAATGATCTTCTCCTTAATTTTTCATACTTAAAACATTTATTTATATCCTGGGGAAAACTAAAAATATGAAAAGGGTGGGATCAAATGCACGGTAAGGGTATGTATGGTAAATATAATATAAAACAGAAACCTAAGAATGTAAAAACATGAACATAAATTTTAATAACCATACCACTTTTAACATATACAAAAATATTGATTCATGAAATAAACCATGGTTGTTCATAATGAATAAATCATAATGTAATCAAGAACCATTAGAAAACAACATTGGTATAAAACATGGAATTTTAGAAAACACATGAGAATAAAAAAAAATCATATTGTCCAAATATAATTTCCAAGAACATCATAGTGGAAACAGTCTAATACTTAACTGAGTTCACTCTTAATTTCATCGTTGTATTACTGAATTAGATTTACTTGTTGTTCCAACCCTGTGTTACTAAAATAGATTTAATTTTCTTCCCAATCACATCAATATAATGAGAAATAAATAATTACTTAATTCATTTTAGGTATATATAGTTCTCACCCATATCATTAAGAAATAATTATTACATGTTCCACAAAAACAAAAATCATTTATCATAGCATAACAAAAGGATGTAAAAGGGTTTCTTAAACATCATTACATTATAACATAATCTATGTAAAATAAATTTAATTCATAAATATAATTACCTAAAAACCTAATAAAAATATATGAACAATAGGGATGGTCAACTTGGAACGTAACCCTATAAAATAAAGTAATATTAGATGGAAAATAATTTTTATAGAACACTTGAAATTAATTTTGGAGGAAAATAATATTTTTTCTTCGAAAACATTTTATTTTAATTTCATGGAAAATATCCGTCAAATATCGTAAGAGAATATTCATTTTAATAAAATGTTATTAAATATTAATAATAAATTCATTCAGTATATGTTAAAAAAATTATTCTCTTACTTTTTCTTGAAAAGTCAAAAAATACCTCATACAGAAAATGAAAGAAAGATTCCATTAAAATCATGTAGTGAAAAGTTAAAAATTGGGTAAAAATGACATTAAAAATTCATATAAGAATAATAAAACATTTTATGAAAGAATTAATTTTTGAAAACATGTATATAGTTGATTAATAATCCCCCTTAAATACTTATGTATAAACAATCTCAGATAATTATGAGATTTTGAAATTATCCCTCATTAATTTATAATCTTTCAAATTATATTCCTATTGAAATAAATAAAATTATATGCACATGTAAATATCACATCATTTATAATAATTATAATAATATGATTCAATATAAACCTAAACACCACAGAAAATAAATAGGAGGTGTATAAAGCATATGTCCTACAGAAATAAAAGTGAGACCAAATAATCTCATACCTTAGTTCTTATATCTTTGTATGTATACGAACATCCTGTATAAATATTTAAATATATTCATTGCCTTATTAAAGAATCCTAGGAATTTTTATGGTATAATATATGATCATATTATCATCTGTTTGTTAATGGAATTTCATTATTAATCATTATTCGAGTATTAACAGCTTTATTTTCTTATGCATGTTTTATCGAATAAGTATTGATTTTATTTATTATTTAACAATTATATAATTAAAAATTATATTAAAATAATATATATAATATTTATTCATGAAATACATTTAGATAATCATTTTTAAGGTATATCATGTAAATTAATCTCATCACATTTTGGAGATGGTCGATCGTATATACATCGGAGCGATGATATCATTCCATGAATTATGGAATGGTATTGAAGCGGGTGGTATATATATAGTTACAGAATAAATTTCTTGTTATAATAATATTATATAGTTATTATTTACATAATTATACCCATCCAGGTAGTTTGGTGGTGAAAAACATGTTACACCACAGCGTAGAGACAATAATCCTTACATACACACATGTGGTGATTTCATTTTTTGTACGATGGATAGAAGGTGTAATATGGTTGTTCCATAATCATAATAACATACTATTATAAAAGTTAAACTAGAGTTACTAATTTATAATGGAAAGAAAAAAAAGATGATGAAGTAGAATAATAAATGATCTTGAGTGAGTCGGTAAAAGAGATTACCTCTTCCTCGACAAACATCCTATATATCTCCACTTAAAGGCAGTTCTGTTGGTTTTTTGAGATGACCAAAACCTCTATAATGTGAATATGGAATTTTATAATTTAAATGGAAAAGGTATTTCTATTAATTAAGTCTCAAATTTATGGGAATAAATGATGGATGAGGTTCCCATTTACAATTGAGGTTTGGAGAACTTTAAGAACATCCAAAAATATTAATTTATAATAAACTCTATCACAATACAAATACCAAAATTAATTAATTAATTAGAATATAGGATGAGATATTGTTGTAATATAATCAACCAATAAATTTTTTATAGGTTTTATGTCAATTTAAACCTTATCATTTCAATTAACCCTTAGTTATTCAATTTTAATTTTAACTAAGTTAACAAATTATTCAATATTAAAATAGTGTAATTATTACTTATATGATGTCAATTTGACCATAAATGATATAATTAAATTATTTTATACCATATAATAATTATATAATATATTTTAAAACGTTTATTGATTTTTAAATAATTTAATAATATATAATTTTGATAAACAATCAATACTGTCGATTTGGACACTATTTAATTAATTGATTTTTAAAAATATCAAAGTTAGAATTTATCCTTGAAAAAAATATTTTATTATATGAATATTGGATCAAGATCATCTATAAAATTATATTGATATATTAACTATCTAAAATTATATTTAATTTAAAAATTTTAATAACATTAATTTGGTCTTTCCATTAATAAAATAATTACTCCAACTATATTTTATAATTATTAAATATACTTATTTATTGAATAAAAATAAAAAATAAAATACTATAATGATTCAAAATATATTATATTTAATAATAATATTTTTATTATAATATTTATTCTAGAAAATACATCATTAAAATTGTAATATTTATTAAAACATGATTGTGACATGTTTAACATCACTTTAATGAAAATAATATAATTATCATAATCAATTCTATATGGCTCCAAATGGTCAATAACTTGACCCTTTGGAAGATTATTGTCGAGATATAATCGACCAACATGTTTTGGTCAATTGTTTGTGTCTTTTAATAATTATTATCAATCTAATAAATATTTTTTTTATTAATGTTTTTTTCAATTAAATAATTTATGCATCATCAATATATAAAATTTTAAGGTAATTATTTATTTCCTAAAATTTAAAAATAAATTAACATGATAAATAATAACATTTTACATTTCATATGACTATTTTTAATCATATTTATATTTTTTATATGCTTATATTAAAAATGATTTAATTTTCAAAATTTGATTAAGATGTACTTAAATTTTCTTTAAATAAAATAAATTAAATGACTTAATCTCCCCGAATTGGATTCCAAATGATACCATTTCGATACAAGGATATTCTAGGTCGAATAAAATCATCCAATGTTATTAGGAAATGTGCTAGGGTAATTTTATAATATTATTTTTACCCTTAATTACCCAATTTACCTTTTTAACGTATTAATAAAAATTACTGAAGGTAATATTTTTAATGAAATAAATAAAAGAAAATATTTATATAATTTGTACCGAGTTATTCCATATATAAATTCAATTTTTCAAAATTCCAAACACATAAGTTGAAGTAATTAATTTAATATTAATCCTATTATTGGAATGAGAGAACGTGTTTTAAAAGATAAAACATTGTAATAGATTAAAATTTTATTACACATGAATTCAATGTAAAATTAATAATAATGAAAGAAATTACATTGAATGAAAAAACTATATTCATTTTATAAATTAAAACCATTCAACAATATAATATAACCATATAAATTATTTTGATGAAACAAAAATTCTCAATTAAAATTTAGTGTACTTTTACTATTCATCAAAACATGAATGTTATTAAAAAAATATAAAAACACCACGAAAAGTGTATTTTTATACCCAAATTATAAATAAAGATTTTATTTTATTAAATATAATTTATAAAAGTCACAAAAATAGATTTTAAATGGGTGCACCACCAAAAGAGGGTAAAAATGTATTTTTTGAAAAATAATTATTTTATCTGAAAAGACGGTTTACTTCTTCTATCATGTCTTGAAAACATATAAGATGAATTTTAAACATTATATTGAATATTTTAAATAAATATTAAATTAATAAAATCCATAAAGAGTGATTTTATTGTCTTGTAAACTCACTTATTTTCATTTAAATAATTTCCTAGAAGAAAGTCAATATTGTTCATACCCATAATTATAATGACTTGGTTATAAGGTAACATAATAATATTTAGTTTTTCACATAAATATAGTCTTGAGTAAAATGAATTCCATCAAAATAACATGAAATTGTGTATAGGAAATGTTGTGCATAGTGTTTCATGTACTATAAGATAAGCCGATGTTGTGTGTAGTACAAGATTATCTTGGTCTATCGTATAATAAAAGAAATCAGTGAAATTTAAGAATAAGAATGATAAAAAATATATTTCATATAAACTAGTGTTGTTATATTATACCCCCCTTAAAATTAATTTCACCCTCTAAATTCATCTGTGTTATAAACAGATTAATATTTTAAATATTCTTTCATATAAACCCACATCCTAAAAATGAATAATAAAACTTCCATTAAAACAGGAATGTTAGAAACAAAATGGTTACCCAAAGTTAATCCTAACTAGGTTTATACCTAGGGTAACATAGGTGGAAAGTGAAAAATTTTATATGGACGAAAAATTAAAGTATTTTTTCTGGTGGAGTGTGATAGATAACATCGTTAGGATACAGTTAACATTCAAAAGATATAAATCCATGATGATCTAATGGACCATAAGATTCATCACTAAAGAAGGTACTAGGATAAATTACTTTGGATTCAATATCCCTTCCATAGTGTTTAATAATGGGAAAAAATACTTATAAGATTATTTATTATCTCATCCTTCATTGTTCCTTGAACAATTTCTACTTCATCGCTTATTCAAAGAAATGAAGTTGAATTTTTCATTCCTGAAGAAATAGAAAATCATGCAGTCCACAAATAGAATGATAAGTCATTACAGTTTTATTTATCACAAAAATTATATCACAAGTTTTCAGATATACATAATTCTACATATGGTGAGATAATATATTATTCTAACATTCTTCTTCTGAAGTTTAATAGAAGAATTCTATAAATTGATAACCTTAAAATCCTTCTGAAAGATGAAAATACAAAACTTCAGAAAGAGGTACACTAACTAGGCTTATCATTTAACCCCCGTATATCATAAATTATATCAGGTTGTTAACATTACAAACATGTTAACACAATCATCATGTATTCTTGATTCACGGTAATAACCTGAATATCCATATATCCTTCTTAAAAACATGCATGTTTTCTTATTCCAAACCATATTGGATATATTTTTTAAGTCCCAAAAAGTTGTATACTTCATCCATGATAAAATAAAACTATTGAAAAAAACCATTATTAGTTCCCAATAAACTAGTATAAAAAACATTACTTATTAAAATCCAACATATCTTTATCCAAACATTTTTATCTTAACATAAGTGACATATTAAAGGATATAATTCTTTCAATCATATGTTCCCTATGTATATCACCTTACCCTTAAATCAATTTTCTAGGCCCATAAAGCTATTCAATATATCCTTTCCAATCCTTAATAGAAAACTTATACTAAGAACACATATATTTTTCATGATTCCAATAACATTATTGTTGAATTTTAAACATATAAACCCCAATCATTAAACTTTAATCATAATCCATTACCCAGGATACATCATATATGTCTTTCTTAAAATTTGAATCATGCCTTAATTTTCCTCAACAATAATCTATCCGGGCTTCTTAGGGTTAAAGTAGAAAATATTGATAGAACATCCCATAACATTCACATGTCATTTATAATCTCTTTATCCTCAGCAGTATAACCAATACTCATACCACCTTAATAAATCTATTTTTTTAATTTATAATAAGGATATATTTTTTCTAATTTTCATACAATACACATCTGAAACATTTATAGTTAACTATGTTCTATATAGTTCTATATTTTTACTAATAAAAGACAATAATGTGTGATAAATACATATCAGTGATTAAAAACTAATAAGTAAGGTAAATTAATTATAATATCTCAATCTATGATATATTAGGTTTAATCCATTCTTATTCATGAATATCAAAAAAATATTAATTTATAACCTATACATAGACATGCCATTAGGATATACCAAAACATATCCTTAGAAATATCTCTAGGGATATCACTGGAGTTTTTTCATCCTAGGTTCCAAAGGTTAACTAAACCATCGCAATGATACCAACTATAATGACCCAAGATTGATGTTTAGAGACATTACATAAATTGTTCAGAATACTTAATACATGGCATAAACAAACTCTCAATGACCTTATTATTTTAGTGTCTTTGGTAACTACTTACAGATTCTACTAACTTGGTTTTATATCTTCAACATCTCCCATAAATATTTTCTCCTTTATTTTTCCTACGTAAAACCGTTCATTATATCTTGGGGAAAATAAATCATAAGAAAAGGGTGATCTCAAATTATCAGTAAATTTAAACATGTAAAATATAATATAATACATAAATAGAAGAATGTAAAAATGTTAACATAACTTTTGAAAACCATACCACATTTATCATTTATCAAAATCTTGATTCATGAAATAATCCTTGGAACTTCGTAAGGAATAAATCATACAGGATTCCAGAACCACGATGAAATAGAATTGGAAAAAACATGGAATTTTTGAAAATACAATATAATATAAGATCATTTCCATATTATCTAAGGCCTTTTTCCAAGACCATCACAGTGGACAAGGTCCTATACTTAACTGTAACGACCCAAATCCAGAGCCCCTCCACTGGTGCCCCATACACGGTTCGCCACATGACCTCAAGTGAATTTCTTCAAATGCCAGAGGCTACCGACTAGCAGTGAGGGCCTTGGTAAGTTATTGGGGAAACTATGCCCACATTCGTTAAGGTTTACAATGTAAAGAAAACAACAGTAAATAGCGAAAGCAGTAAACAATACGCAACAACTGAAACCAAACAGCGGAAGCAATGAATATATAGTAATGATGATAAAGATGATGCAGGTACAAGTTTCTAAGGAAGCAGAAAACATAACAACGTGCATAAATACATGTAAAACAATGTACTAAAATAACAGAAACTCCTACAGAATCAAAACCCTAAGCTTGGTCCCTTGCACCCCAGCTCCAATCAATCTAGTACTGGAAGTCGAAGGGCGCTTTCCCTTATCTATACCTCCAACAAATAGGTCTTCTTGGGCCGAAAAGCGGGGCCCAAACAGTGTGTGAGATACAATCCCAATAGGCAATCACCCAATGATTTGTGCCTAACAGTCAATGAATACAAGGAAAGTAAAAGTGCAGGAAGCAGTAAAAATAAAAGAAAACAGTAGCTACAATCCATAGTTCTAGTATATAAATTACACAAGTACACAACCATCAACAAGTAGAAAACAGTTAACCCTTTGGGTATCTCTCACAGCCTAACCCCTATGGTTCAACCTACAAGTACTAGAAACCCTCTAAGAGGAACACACAATCTCACCCCTCTAGTTCAGCTAAGAGTAGACTTTCTGGGGAAGCACTTATCGTCAATCCCCCCTATTGTCTCGTATCCTACTAAAGGCTCTCTGGGAATATAATCCACATCAATTCCCCCTATGGCCCACGTCGAGGAACTACAGACTCTCTAAGGAAGCACTCAACTTCAATCCCCCCTGTAGTCTCACATCGTAAATTAAAGACACTCTGGAGATGCCCTTATGTCCATTCTCCCTTTTGTCCATACACTATGCTCTCTCAACCCTGTATAATATAAACATTCATAACACACGTGTATCAACCAAGTAAACCTCAATAACTACTTGGATATCATTCTAAGGCTCAACAACAAAATAACATAGCAGTTCCACTATCCTACAACTAGGCATAGAAACTGAAAAAACGCCTAACAGACAAAAAAGGTACACCAAACATCCAGAGTACAACAAAACTACTATATTCACAAGATAAACCTCTACAATATCAATCAATCAAGAAGGAAATCAATCAAGGTAAAAATAGGAAAATGCACAATTCTCGTTCCAGGTAATTGGCGAAATTGCGCAAGATACTCAAGGAATTTCTACATAAAGGCACAAACCTCCTTCCTCGATCCTAGGATATTGATATACTTGAACCACAACGACTGATTCTCCCCCGAACATCGTAGATCTGAGAAAACGCCAAAAATTTTCAACCCACGATATCTTGATAAGGAAGAGGAATTGGAAAACAAGGCTCAAGAAGAAGGAAGAACTCACCACTGTGATTCCAACGCAATTGACCGTGCTCGAATCAGAGAACAGACAGAGAGGTGAGAGCTTGTCGAAGATTCACGGATCCTCGACACTCTCGGATGAATAGAGCATAGAAGAAGATGTTTCTGTGTGTCAGCCGTGACCCCGACATGTTTAGTGAAAAAAAGGGATGTACATGGAGTGTAATTTTATAGTACACGGCATGTACTAAGTCATTCTGTACTCCTCCAAAATTGTCCTCCACATCACCCCTACACACCATGTGTGTGGCCCGGACACGGCCAGTACACGGCTTCGACCAGGAAAAGAGTACATGGCGTGTACTTAGAAAGTACACGGCGTGTAGTTCAAAAATTTCCAGAAACATCATTTTTCTAAAAAACTCTATAAAAATGAATGGCGTACCTGAAACGAAGATCCGGGTACTTAAAAACATCCCCCCTTAAAGAAATTCATCCAAAAATTTTCCTAGAGATGCGTAGAAGAAGAAATCCCGAACAACTCTGGCCACTAAGATCGTACATCGGACTCCCTCTCTAAGGTATCATCTTGTACATGCCCATTCTGCCATAGACCCCGTACAAGAGGGACAGACCGCCCACGGAGAACCTTCATACTGTGATCGACAATCCATATGGGATGCTCCTCAAACGATGAATCCACTTCGTGATCAACCTCCTCGGGCTGAAAGACATGAGACAGGTCTAAAAAGTAATGTCGTAGCTGGGAGACGTGGAAGACATCGTGCATGGCCCGGTAACTCTGGGGAAACTAAAACTGATAGGCAACCGGCCCAAATCTCTCCAAAACCTCAAATGTCCTGCCGTACCACAGTGAAATCTTACCCTGCCTCCAAATCATTTTGTATTCGAACCTCGGTGCGACATGCAAGTAAACCTGATCCCCGACCTCAAACTCCAGAGGACGTCTCCGCTGATCAGCATCAGACTTTTTCCGAGACTGTGTTGTTGCCATCATCTTCTGAATCAACTCTATCTGCTCTGAGGTCTCCTGAACAAGGTGAGGTCCCAGCAAAGATGCCTCTCCTGCCTCCAGCCAGCATAAGGGTGATCTGCATGGCCTGCTGTACAAATTCTTGAAAGGTGCCATCTGAATGGTCACCTGAAATCAGTTGTTGTAGGCGAACTCCACAAGAGGTATATGCTTCTCCCAGGAACTGCTGAAGTCTAGAATGCAATCTCAGAGCATATCCTCAAGCACCTGGATCATAAGCTTGGACTAGCCATCAGTCTGGGGATGGTATGTTGTACTCAAAAGTACATTTGCACCCAAATCCTTTTGAAGTCCCTGCCAGAACCAAGAAGTAAAGCAAGCATTCTTGTCCGAAACAATGTAGTGTGGAACACCATTTATACGAACGATCTCCCTGATGTAAATTTGTCCCAGATCATCGACTTTGATGGTCTCCTTGATTTGCAAGAAGTGAGAAACCATCGTGAGCCTATTGATGACAACCCAAATTGCATCGTTCCCCCGAGGCGACCTTGGTAACCTGGTCACGAAGTCCATCGCAACATCGTTCCAATTCCACTCCGGAATGGGTCACTGTTGAAGAAGGTCGGCGGGTCCTTGATGCTCCACCTTCACTTTCTGACAAGTAGAGAATATCATGAAAAAACCACTAACATATTTCATCATACCTGGCCACCAGTACTAGATATGTAGATCCTGATAAATCTTGGTGATGCCAAGATGAACTGCCCAGACTGAGGAATGAAAATTCTACATTAGCTCATCACATATGTCTGCTAGCACCCATACGTGTCCCTGGAAATGCAAGACCCCATCCTCACCCACTGTCCATCTAGGAAGAGGGTCCTCTCCTGACACACTCTTCTGCAGGACTAAGCCTTCTGAGTCTAATAGCTGCCTCATCCGTACCCGATCAAGTAGTGTAGAGGTAACAGCTACCGAAGATAGGAAGGTCTATCTCCATCTGTCGTGCAACTCCAGATGCATCTCAGAGAACATATTCATAAGCTGACACTCACTATTGGCCTCCTAAAATTCCATAATCTGAGTTCTCCTTCTCAACGCTTATTCCACCTTGTTTCGCTTTCCCAGCGTATAGGCAAGCTCTAAATCGAAGAACTGAGGATACTCGACACACCTGTGCTGTCTCAAATTCAGATCATGATTAGTGAATATGTAATTGAGACTCTTATGGTCAGTGAAGACCACAAAGTGATCTCCTAGAAGATAGTGTCTCCAACAGTGTATGTCTTGAACAATAGATGGCAACTCTTGATCGTGCGTAGGGTAGTTCCTCTCAAGTGGCCTCAACTATCGAGACCCGTACACAACGACTTCGTCTTCCTGCATAAGCACAGCGCCTTGTCCGATACATGAAACATCACAATAGACAGTATAGCTCTTTCCAGGATCTGTTAAGACTAGTATCGGTGCCGACATCAACCTTACCTTTAGCTCATGAAAGGCTGACTCACAAGAATATAACCATAAGAACTTCACCCCCTTCTTGGTCAGACCTGTCAGTGGTGCTGCTAGGCGTGAGAAATATTTAATGAAGCGTCTGTAGTATCCAGCCATCCCGAGGGAACTCGACACATCAAAAACATTCTTCGTCTACTCCCAGGAAACTATAGCTCTCACCTTCTCTGGATCCATGGATACTCCTGCCTCTAAGATGACATGACCCAAGAAGTGATTCTGATCCATCCAAAAGACGAATTTCGAGAGTTTAGCATAGAGACAATGCTCTCTCAGTGTCCTCAAAACGATATCAAAATGTGTGGCATGGTCGAGTCGAGTGTGAGAGTACACCAAGATATCATCCATGAAGACCACGGTGAAGGAGTCCAAGTAAGGATGGAACACTCGGTTCATCAGTGCCATGAAAATTTCAGGTGCATTAGTGAGACCGAATGGCATGACCATATACTCGTATAGACCATACCTGCTCTTGAAGGCTGTCAGAGGTATATTTAATGGTCTAATGTGAAAATGATGATAACCAGACCTCAAGTCGATCTTAGAGAACACCTGGGCTCCTTGAATATGATCAAAGAGGTCATTGATCATCGGTATGGGATATCAGTTCTTGATCCTCAACTGGTTCAGCTTCCGATAATCCACACAAAGCCGAAGGGTACCTTCTTCCTTCTTCGTAAATAGGATAGGAGAACCCCATGGAGAAGTACTGGGTTGGATGAACCCCTTTTCTTGAAACTCCTCCAACTGAATCTTGAGCTCTTGCAACTCAAGTGTAGCTATCCAATAAGGATGAATGGACACTGGTGCTGCTCCTGGCATGATCTCAATAGAAAATTCTACCTCACGATCCAGAGGTAAACCTGAAATGTCCTCTGGAAAGACGTCCCTGAAACGATCCACCACTGGAGGAAAGTCCAACTGCGAAGTTCCCTGATCATCCAGATAAAGACTATAAATCTTGGTTATCACCCTTCTTAGCCCATGATTCTCTTGTCCTGCTCGACTCGCATGAACATCCCATTCACCTCTATAAAGAAAAGATTCACCCTCTGGTGAAATTAAACTCAACCTACAGTGATAAAAGTCAATGACTGCCTTGAAGGGAACCAACGAGTCCATCCAAAGAATAACATCATAGCATGTCATCTGTAGAACATAGAGATCCCATAAGAAAAGATACCCTCCAACCTCGAGAGGGAACTCTCTACACTGAAGTACACTATATTTCCTTGTCCCCAAAGGTGTTCATAGTGTCAAAGAGTCGCCAGAAGAAAAGACACAGAGCCCAAGGCTCTCCACAATAGAAATAGAGATAAATCTATGCATAGCACTGGTATCGAAAAGAGCAGAAGATAAAAATGAGGCTACTAAAATCATACCTCGAACTGTAGAAGGGTCGGGATCCTGCTCCTGATAGGTCTGCTCTACGGCGAAAGACTGGCCGGCACCGCGGCCATGCACCCCTAGCTGACCACTCTTAGATGATCCACCATAGTGGTGCTGAGGGACTGGTGGAAGACTTTTATGACCTCGACCTCCACCTTGGCCCGAATGGCAGGAAGAACTCCAGTTCCCTAACTAAGGAGAAACTAGTGGTGCTGCTCCCGAACAAGGAGTCATAGAAGAACCCTGGTCACCAGCTGATGGTGATAAAACCTGGAAGAAATACTGAATGTGACCCATCTTGCCACAACATTGGCACTCCATGGGGTCTCTCTAGCACTGTGTCCTTGTGTGCCCTGATCGGCCACACTGGTAGCATATCAACTGGCTGCCTGACGATGCATCTCGCTTCCTCAGATCACCGCGTGTAGACTCCCTACGGTGCTTCTTGTTGTCATATAGAGAAAAACTAACTCTGGAAGCAGAACCGCCCTAGATTGCAGCTCTGAAGTCTCTCATATTGTGCTCTGCATTCAGTGCCTATTTGACGATGGAAGTGAAGGAAGTAAACTGGAATATATTCACATGCAAGCGGATATCCCTCCTGAGACCATCCTCAAACTTCCTTGCTAATAAAACTCCACTCCCATACTAGAGGGGTGTGAAATGGTGAATCTTAGTGAAACGAGAGGAATAATCCATGACAGAAAGAGTACACTGCTCTATGATAATGAACTCCCGGGCTCGTTCGGCCCTCAGGGTCTCTAGGTATAAGTAGTCATAAAAGACACGCAGAATCTCTTCCCAATACATAACCTACTGATGACCCACTTGTGAGATCACATCCCACCACCTCTTGGAGGAGTCTCAGTGAATGTAGGTAGCGAGGTTGACCCGCCTCTCTGGAGGCGTCTTCAGATGCTTGTAGATAGTCAGCATGGCTGCTATCCATGACTCTACAGCCTGTGGACCCCTTCCCCTAAGAAAGTAGGAGGATGCTGCTACTGAAAAACCCGCTTCAAGTCTACCATAGTCGTGGTAGGAGGCGTTGTTCCCTAAAAGGTCTGAATCATCCTCATAAAACCTTCCCTGAACTGTGCATCAGTGCCTGCAACTGGTATGACAGCCGGTGCCAAGGCTGGCCCGACCGGAGGATTGGTAGGTAGTCCATGATCAACCATATCTGGTGTCTGATCACAGCCTAATAACTATCGTTCAATCAGAGGATGTCTCTGAGGCATAGCTCTGAAAGGTCAAAAGCACACATTAGATTAAAAAAAACAAAGATTGAAAACACAAGAATACAAAACTGGAATAGGGGAAAGAAAAAACACAAGTTTACAAAACACGAATACACGGTGTGTATAAAAAACTACATGGCGTGTCTTCTTAAGCCATTGAAATGGGCCTGTATCCCTGCCCTACAGGTAATGTAACACCTTAAACTACACGGCGTGTTGACCCCACACACGGCGTTTACTTGAAAACTATTCCCATGCCCGAGTCTCTTTACATGGCTAACCCACACGGTCCGACATAATCCGAGACTACACTAGGTTTTCTAAACAAACACGACGTCTACTAGACAAGGTTTCGGCAGTCCGTGTTATTAAATACACGGCCCTCTACACAGATGGACATTACACGGCGTGTTATGCACATACAACACGACGTGTATAGGTGAAGGTGACACCATCCCATGTTGTTCATGACACGGCCGGGTACCTGAACAAGACTACACGGTGTGTTCCGAAACAACACCACATGTTCTACTTGAGCATCCGCGACCCGTGTTGTTAGTGACACGGCCGGGTACACAGATCGGAACTACACGGAGTGTACCAACCATACAAGGAATGTTCCTGAAATTATTTATACAACAGCGTGTCCCAGCTCACACGGTCAGTGACAGGGCCTAAAACCTACACGGCGTGTAGCCAAAAGTACACGCCGTGTATTCTGGGTTTTTCTGGGCAGTAGCACAGAAACTTCACAGAAGCCCAGAAAACACCGAAAACAAGGCAATGAGGTGCCAAATTCCGATTCGTGAGGGCCCATAACACCTCAGGAATCAACATCTGGAATTCAATTAAGAAAAGAAGAATACAATCAATCCTCTAAAAAGGCACCATAGATTCTATCAAGCTTCTATCACAACAACATGCATAATATACACAAATTCAATCACAACATCATGCAATTGCTAATGCACCCTAGATGGAATGGCAAGAATGCATGGAATGTGATTTATAAATGTGTTTATAGCATGCATGAGATGTCATACCCTCATCTCATCGGGTTGCGACAGAAATAGAACCGCAATAGTCAAGACAATAATAACACAATGCATGTGAATCACTCTAGGTGAAATCATATGAACTGTAAATCTCAAAACCAGAAAACCACAACAAACGAGGTAGTATAAATTTTCCCTGTACACGGGTTAGCTAATCATGAGCACAGCTTAATACCAAGTACTGAATCCATCCTACCCCCGGATAAAGGTTTCATAAAGTAAATCAAAAGAAAAGAACCCCCTTTGATACCACTTTGTAATGACCAGAATCTGGAGCCCCTCCACTAGTGCCCTGTACTCGGATCTCCACATGACCTCAAGCGCATTTCCCCAAACTCCATAGGCTACTGACGAGCAGCGATGGCCTTGGTAAGTTATTGGGGAAACTATTCCCTCATTCGGTAAGGTATACAAGGTAAGGAAAACAACATTGAATAGTAGAAGCAGTAAAAAATACGCAACAACTGAAACCAAATAGTGGACAAAATTAATATATAGTTATGGTGATAAAGATTCAGTAGGTACAAGTTTCTATGGATGTAGAAAAAATAACAACGTGCAGAAATACAGGTAAAACAATGTACTAAAATAACAGAAACTCCTACAGCATCGCAAGCCTAAGATTTGTCCCTTGCTCCCCACCTCCAACCAATGAAGTACCAGAAGTCTAAGGGGCTTTCCCTTATCTATACCTACAATAACAATGTCTTCTTGGGCCCAAAATCATGGCCCAAATAGGGTGTGAGATACAATTCCTATAGGAAATCACCCAAAGATTTGTGTCAAACAGTCAATGAATACAAGGCAAGTAAAAGTGCAGGAAGCAGTAAACAGAAAAGAACACAACATCTACAATCCACAGTTCAAGCATATAAAGTACACAAGCAATCAATGTCAATTCCCCCTGTGGACTACGTCAAGAAACTACAGACTCTATGAGGAAGCACTCAACATCAATCCCCCATGTGGTCTCCCATCGTAAATTAAAGTCACTCTGGAGAATACCTTACGTCCATTCTCCCTTTGGTCCATACACTAGGTTCTCTCAGCCCCATGTAATATAAACATTCATAATGCGTGTGTATCACCCAAGTAAACCTCAAGAACTACTTGGATATCATTCTAAGGCTCAGCAGCAAAACATCACAGCAGTTCCACTATAATACAAATAGGCATAACAACTGGAAAAACGCCTAATAGGAAAAACAAGTATGGAAAACATCCAGAGTACAAAGAAACTAATCTATTCACAAGGTAATCCTCTACTATAGCAATCAGGAAAGTAGTCAATCAATCAAGGGAAAAATAGGAAAACACAAAATTCTCGTTCAAGGGAATTGGCGAAATTGCACAAGATACTCAAGGAATTTCTACAGAAAGGCACAAACAACCTACCTCGATCCAAGGAGATCGATATACCTGAACCACATCGACTGATTCTCCCCCCGAACATCGTAGATCAGAGAAGATGCCCAAAACATCCAACCCACGATATCTTGAGAAGGATGAGGAATTGGAAGACAAGGCTCAAGTAGAAGGAAGAACCCACCACTGTGATTCCAACGCAATCGAACATGCTCGGATTGGAGAATGGATAGAGAGGCGGGAGCTCATCAAATATTCGTGGATCCTCAATGCTCTCGGACGAATGAAACCTTGAAGAAGGCGTTTCTGTGCATCAGGTGCGACCCCGGTCCGTATAGTGAAAACGAATGAAAGTACATGCCGTGTACTTTTAGATTACACATCATGTACTAGGTCTTTCCGTACTCTGCCAAAATAAGCCTCCACGTCACCCCTACACACCTCGTGTGTGGCCCAGTCATAGCCAGTACACAGCTTCGAGTGGGAAAAGAGTACAGAGCGTGTACTCAGAAAGTACACGGAGTGTACTCATAAAGTACACGGTGTGTACTTCAAAAATTTCCAGAAACATTATTTTTCTCAAATACACTAGAAAAAGGAAAGGCGTACCCCAAACGGAGATCCGACTTCTTACATAAACTGAGTTCACTCTTTGTTTTGTCCCTGTATTACTGTAGAATATTTACTAACCATTCAAACCCTATTTTATTGAACCATATTTACATGTCATTATAGTAATGTATATCTTTTAAGATATAAATAATTACTAAAAAACATTTATGGAGTTATTGGTCCTACCCATTTCATAATAAATTCATTCTTATCTATGCCAAAAAAGACAAAAAAATCATTCATTATAGCATAACCCATACAATAAAATGGGTTTCTTGAACATTAATCCATCATAACATAATCCATTTAAAAAATGGATTTAATAAATAAAATTACATAAAAAATATAGTAAAACAATATGAATAATATGGATAGTATCTTAAAAACACAACCCTATTAAAGGATTAAATCTTAGATGTAAAATAATTTTCATAGCCCACTTAAAAATAAATCTTGAAGAAGATATAATTTCTTCATCGAAAAAAATTTATATTCAAAAAATAATTTGAAATTATCAAAGAAATAAATTTCAGGGAAAATTACAATGATATTTCTTAAGGTATTATTAATGGAAATAAGGAGTTATGATATAATAAAAATCCATTCATGTCATATAATTTAGAAGGTAACTCTTCTCGTACTTATTACAGAAAATTCAAAAAGTACCTCCTATGGAAAACGAAAGAAAGATTATATTAAAAACATGTTGTCAAAAGTAAAAAATTGGTGAAAATGACTTTAATAATCAATAGGATAATAGTAAAACATTTTATGAATGTGTTTTTTAAAAACATGTACAAAGATGAGAAATATTCCCTAGTAAATATTAACGTATAAACAATCTCAAATACAAATGAGATTTCAAAAATACCCATTATCAATTTATAATCAGTAAAATAAAATGCCTCATAAAATATATACAATTATATGAATATGTAAATATCAAATTATGTATAATAATAATTATAAAAACATTCATCAGAAAAATAAACACCACATAAGAGAAATAGGTGGTGTATAATGTATATGTCCTATAGAAATAAAAGTAGAAAAAAATAGTCCCATAACTTAGTTATGATATCATTTGTATAAATCTAAACTTACTATATAATAAGTAAGATAATTTAATTGAATTGTTTTACAATAATAGTCATTTTTAAGATATCATAGATGCACATATTACCATTTGTTAATAACATTTCATTATTACTTGTTATTTGGCTATTAACTGCTTCATTATCTTATGCATGTTTAATATAATAAGTTTGGTTTATAATTCTCATATTATAATTATATCATTAAAAAATTATATTCACATAATATATATCATATTTATTCATTTTATACATTTATATAATGGTGTTTTAATGGATATCATGTTGAATGAATCACATCTCATATTATAGATGTTAGGCCATACATACGTAGGAGCGATGATATCATTCCTTTAATTATGAAATGGAAAGGAATATTATTATATAAATATTATTATAGAATAAATATATATTTATAATAATCATATATAGTTATTATTTCCATCATTATACTCATCCATGTATGGTGGGGTGAAAAATATATTACACCACGTTGTGGATATGGTAAGTCGTACATACATACCAATGGTGATATCATTTTTTGTATGAGGGAAAGAAGGTAAAATATGATTGTTCCATAAAAATAATAACATCAGAGTATATAGGTGATATTGGATTTATTGATTTATAATGGAAACAACAAAGTTAGAGTAACCAGAAGGAAAAATGAACTTGAGTGAGTCGGTAAAGGATATAACCTCTTCATGAGGGAGCTTCCTCTAGATATCCTCTTAAAGGAACTAATGTTCATATTTTGATAAGACTAGATCCTATAGAATATTATTAAGGAATAATATAATTTAAATGGGTAGGGTATGGTCGATCGTGAAGGTTCAAATTGAAGTGAATAAATGAGGGGTAGGTTCCCTTTTATAAATGTGGTGAGGGGTACTTTTGGAATATCCAAAAATATTATTTTATAATAAAATATATATCAATATAAATAAAATGAAAGTGTAATTTACTCAAATGTAGGATGAGATAAGGTTTTAATATAATCAAAAAAGATATTTTAGACAAGTTTTTTCTGATAATTTAATCATTGTCATTTCAATTAACCCTCAATTATAATATTTTAATTTTAACGAAGGTGAAAAATTATTCAACAATAAAATAGTCTAATTTCTACTTATTTGATTTACATTAACCATAAATAAATATATTAATACATCTGAGATAATATAATTATTATTCTATATTGTATAATTTTTTATAGATTTTAAATAATTTAATAACATATAATATTGATAAACAATCGATAGATTCAATTTTGAGACTATTCAATTTATTGATTTTTAAAAATATCAAGATAACAATATATCCATGGAATATATATTTTATTATATACCTATCAGAGGAAGTACATCTATAAAATTATTTGGATATATAATTATCCCCAATTATATTTATTTTAATATTTTTAATAACATTAATTTGGTATTTCCATAAATGAATTAATTACTAGATATATATTGTATAATTATTTAATATACATATTTTTTGAATAAAAATTAAAAATAAAATACCATAACGAATAAAAATCTACTATATTTCTGAAGAATACTTGTAGTCGAATATATATTTTGAAAATGCATCATAAAAAATGGTATACTTATTAAAACATGAATGTGATAATATAACATCACTACAAATAAATAGTATATGTATCAGAATCTCTTTTATAAGGCTATTATTGGTAAATAACATTACCATTTGATGATTATAGTTGATATATACTCTATTAATAATATTTGGTCATTTATTTGTGTCTTTTAATGGCTATTTTCTTTTTAAAAAAATTGTTTATTGATATTTTATCAATTAAATAATTTCTTTATCATCAATATATATACCTTTAAAGAAACTTTTTATTTTATATAAATTTCAAATTAAAGGCCACGATAAAGAAAAACATATTATCTTTCTAATAAGTATTTATTATTGAATTTATATTCTATATAAACTTTTATTTAAAGTGATTTAGTTATTATAATTTGAGTAAGACATATTGAACTTTTCTATAAATAAATTAAATTAAATATCTTAATCTCACCACACTGGATTCCAAAAGATTCCATATCGAGCCAAACATGATTTAGGTTAAAAAAAACATCCATTCATAGTAGGAAAAGTGTTAAGTTAATTTTAAAATATTATTTTTACACTTAATTACTAGATTTACCCTTTTACCATATTAATAAAAAATTCCAAGGTTATTATTCATAATTCCCAAAATAAAAAAATTATATTTACATAATTTTTATATACTAATAGAGAAAATATAATCCACTTTTTAAAATTCAAAACTCATAAGTTTCTTTATTTAATTTAAATTTAGTCCAGTTTTCCGATTGAGAGAATGAGGTTTAAAAGAAAAAACATTATAAAAAAATGAAATGTTTTTACATATGATTTTAATATAAAATTAATGCTAGTGACATAAATTATATTTAATGAAATAAAATTACTCCATATATACTTTATATAAATTCAACAATTTAATTTAACCATATAAATTATTTCCCTGAAAAAAATTGTTTTCAATTCAAATGTTTTGTATTTTTACTATTCATCAAAACATGAATGTTATTAGAATAATATAAAATATTCATGAAAATTTAATTTTTATATACCTATTACAAAGAATAATTTTATTTTATTAAATATAATATATAATATTGTCAGAAACTATATTTAAAATGGTTGTTCCATCGAAATGCGGTAAAACATTGTTTTGTAAAAAATACTTTTTTTATCCAAAAATTGAATTTGTTCTTATATCATGTTTACAAAAAATATAATATGAATTTTAAATATTCAATTGAATATATTAGATATATATTAAAGTAATAAAATATATCAAGAGTAATTTTATTATATTATAAACTCACATATTTTCATTTAAATAGTTCTTCATAATAATGTTAATTCTATTCATAACCTCCATTATAATGAATAGGTTTTAAGGTTGCATAATAATATTCAGTTGTTCAATTAAACTATGTCTTGTGTGAAATTAATTCTATCAAAATAACTTTTTATTGTGTGTAACACAAGACAAGAATAGTTTTGTGTATTCTAAAAGCTAAGTCATTGTTTCATGTAGGGAAAACTTATCTTAGTGTAGCGCACAACATTAAATATCAAAGAAATTAAAACATTATATTGATAAAAAAATATCTCATAAAAATAATGTGGTGATAAAAAATTTTATATTTCTATTATCCTTCATTGAATATTAATTTCATTTCATATTTAAACATCTGTTATTAAATTTTTTGATCGTGTAAATTCATATTTTAAGAAAATTATTTAGCTTTATTTTATACATAATTTGTAGAATAAAAAGTTTTATGATGTTAAAAATTTAATTAGTTGTTTTCATTTCAAAAATTAGTTATTAAAATATTTGTATTTTAGGTTAGACTACTTTTCTACTTCTGATGATTATTTTGTTACCGTTGAGATGTTTATATGGCTTGACAAAGTCTGTTAATGTCATTGCAACCATTGTGCTCTACTACTATGTTCTGGTCTTCAACCATTGGAAGATAAAAAAATTTATTTTATCATTGATATGATACTACCACTAAAAAAGTTCTACTTTCATTCCCCAATTTTTATACAATCAGTACTTCCTACTTCTACCCCCTTACTACTACTTCACTGTGCTACTATTATAATAAAAACATTTCTTCCACTATAACTCTCCTGCGCTACTACCATGCTCACTACCTTACTCCTCTACTGAACAAAACCCTCTTCTCAATATACAACCATTATCATTCCTCCACCACCATCATGGTGCCACATCTAAAGGCCTACACATTATAGTTGGGATACTAAAGATAACCAAGGCACCCGAACAAATCTAATATTAATGCACAGAATGAAAAGGATTTCATCACCAATCGAACCAATCTTTTTATGGGATGAAGAAATCTAACACTGATCAACCATTGAAAAACTATAAAAAATGAGTGTTAATTGGAAGATACTAAATATTGTAAGCCCAAATAAAAAAAAGAATTTGAGAAATCCCTTAGAAAATAGATCTCAACATAGAAATACTCCACTTGAAATCATGTACAACATAAAAATGAATAATAAGAAACCTCAATCTCATTAGAAGAAGGTTAATTAAACCCATAATTTTTTATTGTGAAGAATGAATTGTAAATTCTATAGAGAGCTAACAATGAAGGTGGGTTATACTCTAATTGATAAGGTGATCCTTATGGTCGAAGCTGGTGTGATCTATTGATAGAATGATCCATTTATAATGAATCCTCAATTGGTCGAGCCAATTGTATATATACCTGGGCCATCAAGACATACCAATGGAAGAAGAAAACCAGGTCTTAATATGGATGAATCCTAATATTCTATATATCATAGAAATATCAAAGCTTGTAGACTGTTTATAAGTCTTCGATGAACTGAATTTTGATGTCAGTTATGTGTGAACATTACATTTAAAGAGAGTACCTCTATGCTCACAGATCATAGAGTGGAAGATACCAACTACAGTCTAATGTTGAAGTAACTTATCATTGATGAGAACCAAAATAGATCTTCATATTAAAGATGGTTTAAAATGGATAATGACGTACTTTCGCTATATTTATTAGTGTACGGTTAGAGACTAAGGGGCTTTAAAATTTCCCCAACACTACGGCCGCATTTTAAAATTTTCATGAAGAAACCATGCTCGATTAAATTAATCTAATAATATTTTCGGTTTATTTATATAACCAGTGTTTGAGAGAAAATTTTAGGATTTCTTTGATCTATATAAATTTATGTGTTTAATGAATTTTTAAAGAATATATCAAGGTTTAGTATACCAAAAACAGTTCATTTATCTTCTGCAGTCAAGTTTTATTGATGAATTCTTGAATATTATAGTACATGGGTGAAACTAATAATGTTTTAAAAACTTATTTTAAAAAAAACCAATCTACCAATGAAAAATGTCATATGAAGGAATTAAACAAGGTAAGAATAAGAGTTTTAATAGAAGTAGTTGCATATTTAAAATTATAATGTTTCTATAGTTATTTCAAATTGAACCAAGTAAATAAGTAAACATTGATCCATTTTAGAATGATATTTCATAGAATCTCATGGGGAATTATCTTTGGTTAAGGAGTTAGCTTTTTCTCTGTGAGGGATAAAAATAATATCGGTCAGTGCAGTTGCGATTCACTACACATGACCCAGTTGATTTTTGGGAAGTACCTAATGTTATATTGTGGCATTGAGAAATAGAATAAAAGGAATTGGATCTCAAAGTGATGATCATGGATAATTTCTTATGAACATATCATATCAAATTATTCTTTTCATCATCCTTTTTGTCTACCTAAATCCAAAAAATTGTATATGATCAAAGGTGATTGAGTACATGGGTACTGATTGAAGATTCTTTTGATCGGGACTATTGATCCTTCAATATGTATAAAAATATTATTTGAGGATCATTTTATATAATTGAAAAAAATAATTTATAGATCATGCTTTTATAGGAGGTTCGGTTCTTTTAGTACGATTCACCCGGTTCTGAGGATTATCAACTCATGGAAAGAAAAATGAATATTTACTTCCTATATGTTATAAGGTAATTATTTCTTATTTATTTTTCCAACTTATAGGAGTGTTTATACACTTTAATTATATATCTTATTATCCGAGGAATTAAACTATCTAGGACATTATGGTAAACTCGATTCCCAATTCACAAGACCAAATTCTCTTGTCTTCATTCTCTTCCTAACATGTCTATTTTTATGATGTTGTTTCTAGTTGGTAAGTAAACTGATTGTTGATTCTTTTTTTCCGTAATGTTTTCTGATCTTGACCGATTAGATATTAAGGGATAACATGTAAGAATATAGATCTTATTTTCAGGTATGTATTTATTTTCAGGTTGTTTTTTTGATAAAAATTTGAGTTTTTGAAAATTTTAGGAGTACACATCATGTACCCAGTTGTCATGGGTATCAGTGTGTAGGCTGTGTAATGATCGTGCACATAGCCGTGTGGGGTGACCAGGAGGCCGCCTAAATTGGAGGCCGGTTAAGGTAAGTTCACACTGTGTAATTTTAAAGAACCCACCATGTACTTTCTTTTTATTTCATTAAATACCGTGGTCATGTCAAATCGAAAGAACACCCTTCTTCACGACCTATCCCATACAGGAGCATCCATAGCCATTTAATTTTCTCTAAGTCCCCAACTCTCCATACATTCCCTGAATCGACCACTATCGATTGTATTGGAATCGCTACGGTATGATCTTCCTTCTTCTAGAGCCTCATTTCATGTTTTCTCCTCTTTCGTGAGATATCCTTGGTTGAATATTTTTAGAATTTCTTTAGAACTATGGAATTCTTGGGAAATTAAAGGCTTGAGGTTCACGTATATCGATTGCACTATTCTGAGGTAAGTTTTTTTTTTGACTTTTTGTAGTTATTCTTTGAGTTATATGTGCAAAAGTTCCCAATACCATCATTCGGGGTATTGTGTTTTTAGGGATTTTAACCTGGTTAATGCCCGCTATGCCTTTTATGTTTGAATAAAAAAAATTGATTATTAATAGTGTTAATTTCCGTGATATGGATGTGTTTTATGATGTTTGTTTATTTTTGACCATTTTCTCTAGTATTTCCAGTTAGGCTATTTATTTCCCATTCATAGTCTTTTTGGGATGGAGTGATTATTTATCTAATGTGATGTGCCATTCCGTATATCTATTTATCCAAGTAGTACATGGAGGTTTAATTTGGCTTCTAAATATCATTTGTGTATGATTTCATTACATGGGGATGCGAGAACCTTGTGTAGTGAGACTATAGGGGAAATTGACATTGAGGGATTTCCCAGAGTGTTTTTAATATTTATCACTCAGTGAGACCATAAAAGAGATTCATGTTGAGTGCTCCCTCGGAGTGTTTATATATACATTATGAGACCACAAGAGGAATTGGGATTGAGTGCTTCCAGAGAGTGTCTATAGTTTACCGTTAAAATGTTATAGGGGGAATTGATGGTGAGTGCTTCCTTAGAGAGTATTTTATTATTCAATACTATAAGGGGAATTGATAGTGAGTGTTTCCTCAGAGATTATTCGTTATATGCTACTTGTAATTTGATCTAGTGGGGTTAGGCGTTGAGAACTACCTAGAAGGTTACATGATATTGTTGGTTGAACCATAAGGGATATGATGTGAGAACATTCCTAGAGGGTTTATTTTCTTTTGTTTAGTTGATTAAATTATTAAATGAAAATGATGTAAGGGAAAATGTAGGGTTTTTTACTTTTCAGTACTTCCTTGTTTACTGCTTCATTTTTTTATTTCCTCCCATATATATATTCACTGACTATTTGGAACAGATCTTTTGGTGGTTTCCTACTAAGATTTCCCACACACCGTATTTGGGAAAATATATTGGGCCCAAACATATTATATTGTTGCGGGTATAGATAAGGGAAAGCACCCTTCTACTTTAGGTACATGATTCATACAGAGCTGGAGAGAAAGACACCATGATGAGGCTTGCAATGCTGGTGGAGTTATTTCTCTTCGTTGCACATTGGTTTAGTACTGTATTCCATCATTGTGACTTGTTTGGTTGTTTTCCTAGACATACGTATCAGGAATCATTTCTATATGTTCTTCATGTGTTTATTTGTTCATTCTTCTACTGTTTATTGTCCTATGGTATTATTACTACTTCCGTTATTGTTATTTTTTTAATCCCACTGGGTTACTCTTCCAATAAGGGAATAGTTTCCCCACTATCACACCCAAGGCCCTTGATACTAGTCAGCAGCCTCTAGCATTTTGGGAAATGTGCTTGAGGCTAGGTGACTAACTTGGTATGGGGAACCTATGGGAAGCTTCCAGAATCAGGATGTTAAAATTGGTATCAAAGGAATTATTATCTTCTTGATTTACTCTTTGGATCCTACAAACAGGTATAGGATGGAATAGTTACTTGGTAATAAGTTGTGCCAGGGAGTAGCTAAACCGTGTAAAGGGAAAAGCTAATCTACCTGGATTATTACAATTTTTCTTGTTTTTTAATTTTTATAGTTGATTTTATTTCACTATTGGGTGACTCACATCTTTTTTGATGTAATTGTTGATATTATTGAGGATCTATTTATGTTGCAAACTGATGAGATGAGGGTATGTCATCTCATGCATCATATATTCACTTGCTGGAGATCACATGTCATGCATTATTACAATGCCATTTAGGGTGAATTACTAAATTCATGTTGTTGTGATAGATTCCTTGATAGAATATCTACTGTTAGGTAGACTATTTCTAATGTTTATTGTTTCATTTGAATTAATTCCAAACATTGGTTCCTAATGTGTTATGGGACCTCATGGACCAGAATTTGGTGGATCATTGATTTGTTATGATTGTATATGACATGTTTAAGTTTCCAAGCATTGATTCACGAGTTTTATGGGCCCTCACAAATTGGAATTTGGATCATTAATGTTTTTTTCAATGTTTTTTAGGTTCTAGAGTAGTTTCTGAGGCTTACTATCCAGAAAAACTTATAATACACGACATGTAATGATAAATAAATTCCATGTGTCCTTCTGTACGAGAAGGAACTGTTTTTCTTAAGTACACATTGTGTAATGTATGTACATGTCGTGTAGTCTTTAACTGTGTCACTGGCTATGTGTGCATAGACACAGTGTTGGGAAATCATTGGTGGTACACGTTGTATACCGGATGTACATTCCTTGTTGTGTCCACCATGTGTCCACCTGTGTGACTAACGATGGAGATAGATAAAACACAGTTTAAACACGTCATGTCAAGCTTGAACATGTCGTGTAGTATAACCCTTGTATCTGTCTGTGTAATGAATAACATGAGGTGGTGGAATTCTTCTATTACACGTCGTGTCTGGCATAAACATACCGGGTAGAGTCATCTGTGTGTCCACCTGTGTGGCTAACAACACTGGCAGTTGAAACCTAAGCAGTACATGCTGTGTCTCGAAAAACAATGTCGTGTACTCCAATACTAGTAGAAATGTGTGGTTTATTCATGTATAAGAACTCGGTTAGTGTAAATGAATCAAGTACAAGTTGTATCTTGAGAGAAGATGTTGTGTGTATGGGGTGTTCCACAACCAGTTTTGGCAGAAGTACAAATCCATGTGAAGGCTCGAAGGAACACACCGTGTAAGGGTTATACACACCATGTATCCATGTTTTGAAAACCTCAACGCTTTCCTTTTCCTATTCCCTTAATGAAATTCTATGTTTCAGTACATGATAAATATTGATCCTAAGGTGTGTGATTGACCTTGAAGAGTCATGCCACCCAGACATCTTCTAGTTGTACGCCATTCATATGGGAAGTGATCAGACACTAGACATGGTTGATTAAGGACTACTAGTAGATCATCTTGTAGTACCAGCCTTGGAACCAACCGTCATTCCGGACACAAGTAGTGACATATAGTTTCAAGAGGGCTTTATGAGGTTCCTACATACATTTTATAGAGTACTTCCTCCTACCCCATCTCTGATAGAAATGTCATGGGTTTTCAAACAGCACCATCCTCCCACTTTCTCAAGGGATAGAGGTCCCCATGTTGTAGAGTCAGGGCTACAAGACATACCTATGATCTTTTAGCATCAGGAGAAACCTCCGGATAGGAGGGTCAAGCTCACTATGTATATGCGATGAGATTCTTCCAAGAGATGGTGGGATGTGATTTCACTAGTGGGACACCAGCATTTTATGACTTGGAAGACATTTCAGCATACTTTTTACAATTACTTCTACCTAGAGACTCTTGATCGATCATGAGAGTTCGTGATTTTGGAGCAAGGTACTCTTTCATTTTTGATGTATTGTTGTCACTTAATAGAGGTCTAATGTATTACACCCTTTCTAGGGGGAGGTGAGTTATTCATGGTGAGGATGTTTTTGAGGATGGTCTCAGACAAGGAGTTCAAGCTCAGGTGAACATCTTCAGGTTGACTTCTATATCTTCTATAGTCAACTAGGTGTTGATTATAGAGCACAACCTGAGGGATTCTGGAGTTGTGGTCTAAGACAGTTCGACAACCAGAGTTAGTTATTCTCCAGATGATAGTAAGAATCACCATAGGGAGTCTACACGTGGAGATCCAAGTAGGCAAGATACACTTTCAGGTATCTAGTTAGTATGCTACCAGTTTGGGAAGATCGGGCATATGAGGCCACATTTCCCAAGAGAAACAGTTGAGTTCCGATCTTGAGGCAAGATGGTCCATAGTTAGTGCTTCTGTGAGTTCTTCTCACCAACATCTAGTGATCGGAGTTCCTTTATGACTCTACATTTAGTAGAGGCACCACCAGTTTCTCATCATTCTAGGAACTGGAGTTCTTCGGGTCGTTCAGGATGAGGTGGAGGTTGCAGCCATGGTAGAGAGTCCACAGGATTTCTGCAACAACTAGGTGGATTAGCTCAGGGTGGTCAGGTAGGGTCATGGGGTTGCGATACTGGTCTGGGTATTATAGTGGAGAAGAACCAGCAGAATTAGGATCTCGACCCTTCTATAGTTCGAGGTACTATTCTAGTTTCCTCAGTTTTAGCTTCTTCACTCTTCGATACAGAGGCCTCCCATAGATTCATATATATTACTATTGTGGAGAGCCTTGGGCTTTGTATCTTTTATTCTGATTATGTCTTAATGTTGGACACTCCATTGGGGGATGGAACGGCTAGTGTACGATAGTGCAAGGAACTCCCTCCATTGTTTGGTGGGTGTAAATTCTTGTGGGACATATATGTTTTAGAAATTAAGGGATATGATGTCATTCTATAAATGGAATGGTTATTTACTTTACATGATTCTGTCGACTGCTATCGCTATGGGGTGAGATTCACATCAGTAGAGGGTGAATTGTTTCTTTATAAGGTCGAATGGGATGTCTAGGCGAGCAGAGAAGGACTTGAGCATCAGGGGTTGGGAGGAGTTATAGCTTATATTTCTAGTCTATATCGGGATGATCAGGGGACATCGCAGTTGGACATTCCTCCAGTGGTGGATCATTTCAGAGATTTATTTCCATAGGAATTTTTATGTATTTTTCCTAAGTGAGATATAGACTTTTCTATTGAGCTCATGCCGAGAGCGGCACTGGTGCCTATTACTACTTATAGGATGGCTACACCAGAGTTGCAGGAGCTCAAGAAATAGTTGGAGGAGTTACAAGAAAAGGGTTTTTTCCAACCCAGTACTTCTCCTTGGGGTTCTTCTTTCATTTTTGCAAAGAAGGAAGAGCGTACCCTCAGACTTTGCGTATATTATCGGATGCTGAACTGGTTGATGGTCAAGAACCAATATCCTTTACCGAGGATTGGTGATCTTTTTTATCTGCTTCAAGGAGCCCGGGTGTTCATGAAGATTGACTTGAGATATTGTTATCATCTGTTGCACGTTAGACCATCTTATATACCACTTATAGCCTTTCGAAGCAGGAATGGTCTATAAGAGTATGTGGTTATTATGTTTTGTCTCACACACTCACATGCAGTTTTCATGGCTCAAATGAACCAAGTGTTCCATCCGTACATATATTCTTTCATGGTGGTCTTCTTGGACGATATCTTGGTGTACTCTCACACTTGACATGACCATGCCACACTTCTTGAAATCATTCTGAGTACACTGAGATAGTTTAATTTATATTATATTCCCTAAAAATTCCACTTTTGGATGGAAAAAATTCACATCCTGGGTCATTTAATCTTAGAGACCGGAGTGGCAGTAGACTAAGAGAAATTGAGAGTGGTAGTTTTTTGGGATAATACGAAGAACGTATTTCAGGTACGGATATTACTAGGGCTGGATGGATACTATAGACATTTCATAAAGTATTTTTCATGCATAGAAGCACCACTGACGGGCTGACTAAGAGGGTTGCAATGTTTTTGTGTATAGATTCTTTCGAATTAGCCTTTCAGGAGCTGAAAGGGAGGTAGAATTCAGCCCCGATTCTAGTGTTTCCAGAGTCAGGAAAGAGCTATATTGTGTACTGTGATGCATCAGGTATCAGGCTGGGAGCAGTTCTTATAGAGGCGGTCGGAGTTTTTGTGTATGGGTCTCGACAGTTTAGGCCACATGAGAGAAATTACCTGATGCACGATCTTGAGATGGATGCAGTTGTCCATGCATTATGTTGTTGGAGACATTACCTGTGGGAAGATCATTTTGTGGTTTTCACTGGTCATAAAAGTCTCAAGTATATCTTCACTCAGTGAGATCAGAATCTGAGATAGAGAAGGTGGGTTAAGTATCTTTAGTCTTTTGACTTTGAGCATTAATATACACCTAGAAAAGGAAATGTAGTGGATGATGCATTGAGCGGGAGTACTTAGATATAGGCAGTTCATGAGACCAATAGTGAGTGGCATCTTATGGATCTGTTCTTTGAGATGCATTTGGAGGTGAATGCTAGAAAATGTCATATGTTTCTATCTTCTGTGGCTATTACCTCTACTCTTCTAGATCAAGTTTGAATGAGACATCTATTAGATACTGAAGGCTTAGTACTATGAGATAGTGTGTTAGGGGAGGGCCACATTCCAAGATAAACCCTATGTGAGGACGAGAACTTGAATTTTATTGGGTGTGTGTGGGTGTTAGAAGACATATATGAAGAGCTGCTATGGGACTTTCATTCCTCAGTTTGGGAAGTTTATCCTGGTGCTGCAAAGATTTATCGAGAAATGCACCATCAGTATCTGTGGCCTGGTATGAAGAGAGATGTTACTGGGTTTTTCATGAGGTGTTCCTCCTGTCAGCAGGTGAAGACGGAGCATCAGTGACCAGCAGGGCTTTTGAAGCAGTTACCCATTCCTAAGAGAAAGTGTAATGATGTCGCGATGGACTTTGTGACAGGGTTACCGAGGTTGCCTAGAGGGAACGATGTAGTTTGGGTTTTCATTGACAGACTCACGATGGTTTGTCACTTCTTACTGATCAAGGAGACCATTACTATTGATGAGTTGGGAAGGTTGTACATCTGGGAGAATGTAAATTTACATCGGGTTCCACAATCCATTGTTTCAGATAGGGATGCACATTTTACTTCTTGGGTCTGGCATGGACTACTGAAGGCTTCGGGTACACAGGTACTTCGGAGTACAGCTTACAACCCTCAGATAGATGGCCAGTCCGAGTGTATGATTTAGGTGCTTGAGTACATGCTTTGAGCATGCATCCTTGATTTTTGAGGATCTTGGGAGAAGAAAATACCACTTTTGGAGTTTTCCTACAAAAATAGTTTTCATGAAACTCTTCAGATGACACCTTATGAGGCTTTGTACGATAGTCCATGCCGATCACCCCTTTGTTGGCTTGAGGCAGGAGAGGAAGCTATGTTGGGACCTCGTCATGTTCATGAGATCATAGAGAAGCTATAGTTGATTTAGAAGAGGATGAATACTAAATAGTAACGTTATAAGTCTTATGCTGATCAACGGAGATGACTTCTGGAGTTCGAGGTTGGAGATCTGGTTCTCCTATGTGTCACAACGAGGTTGGGACATAGAAGGATTTGAATACAGGGTAAGTTTTCGCTGATATTTGTTGGACCATTTGTTGTTTTAGAGAGATTTGGGTTGGTTGCCTATCGATTATAGTTTCCTCAGAGGTACCGGGCTATGCATGACGTTTTCCATGTTTCTCAGTTGCGACGTTACTTCTTAGACTCGTCACCTGTCATTCAACCCGATGAGTTGATTGAATGGTTGATGCATTATTTGAGAAGAATCCAATCCAATTTTTTGATCACAATGCAAGGGTTCATCGTGGCTAGTATATTCATATAGTATGAGTAATATGGAAACATAAGTGAGTATAGGACAATACATGGGAGTGGGAGGCTGATGTACGATCACAGTGGCCAAAGGAGTTCGGGGATTCTTCTTCTACACTGCCTTCTGAAGGAAATTCAGGGACATATTTCTTTAAGTGGGGACATTTTTAAGAACCCATATCTCCTTTTTAGGCATATATTTCTTTTATGGTTGTTTTTGAGAAAAAATAGGAATTTTTGGATATTTTAGCAGTACACACCATGTACTAATAAGTACATGTCGTGTACCCAGTTGTCGCGGGTAGATGTGTGCTGGGTGTGTAACAACTGAGAACCTAGAAGTGTGGGGTGACCTAGTGGCCGCCTAAAGTAAAGGATGATTAAGGAAAGTACAAGAAGTGTACTTTTAATTAACACACTATTTACTTTCATTTTATTACATTAAATGGATCAGGGTCACATCTAATCGATATAAAACCCTTCCTCACGACCAGTCCCCTCCAGGAGTGTCCAAAGCCAGCGATTATTCTCAGAACCCCTGACTTGCATACATTCTCTTAATCGACTTTAGTTGATTTCATTTGAATCTCCAAGGTAATATTTTCCTTCTTCTAAATCCTCGTTTCCTGTTTTCCCTTCTTTGAAGAGATATCCTTGGTCGAATGTTTTTAGAATTTTTGTAGATCTATGGTGTTCTAGGGAGATTCAATGCTTGAGGTTCACGTATATCAATCACAATACGCCGAGGTAGGTGGTTTGTTCCTTTCCGTAGATAGTATTTGAGTTATATATGCAAAATTTCCCAATACCCTCATTCAGGGTATTGCGTGTTTAGGGATTTTAACCCTGTTAATGCCTATTATGAATTTAATATTTGAATAGAAGTTTTTTTATTGTGAATAAGGATAATTTATATGCTATGAATGTGTTTTCCCATGCTTGCTTATTTTTGACCTTTTTTTTAGCTTTTACAGTTAGGCTATTTGTTTTCCATTCCTACTGTTGTTAGGATGGAGTGATTATTATCTGATGTGATGCGCCATGCCTCGTATCTATTTAGCCATATTGTACTTTGAGGTTTACTTTGGCTGCTAATTATCGTTTGTGTATGATTTCTTTACATGTGAATGCGGGAACCTGGTGTAGTGGGACCATAGGGGAAATTGACGTAGAGGGATTTCCCACAATGTTAGTAATATTTATCATGTTATGAGACCATAGGGGGGATACACTTTTAGTGCTCCCCTAGAGTGTCTATATATATGTTATGAGACCATAGGATAAATTGACATTTAGTGCTTCCTCAGAGTGTCTGTAGTTTACCGTTAAAAGGATATATGTGGAATTGACGATGAGTGATTCCTCATAGAGTCTTTGATTACGCAAGACTATAAGTGGAATTGATGGTGAGGGTTTTATCAGATAGTATTCATTATATCCTTCTTGTAATTTGAACCTTGGTGGTTAGGCTATAAGAACTACCCATAAGGTTACTTGAGATTGTTGGCTGAAATAGAAGGGATAGGCTATAAGAACTTTCCTAGAGGGTTTCTTGTTTTGTGTTGGGTTGATTAAATTGTTAAATGAAAATGTTATAATGGAAAATGTAGGAATTTTTACTTTTGAGTACTTCCTTGTTTTGTTGCTTTTTTTTGCTTATTTACTGCCATATATGTATCCACTGACTGTTAGACGCATATATTTTTGTGGTTTCCAACTGGGATATGACTTACACCCTATTGGGGTCATGATTTTGGGCCCAAATAGATAATATTACTATAGTAATAGATAAGGGGAAGCTCCCTTCTACATTAGGTACTTAATTTTTGTGGAGCAGGATAACATGGGACCAAGCTGAGGCTGGAGTTATTTGTGATCTTTGTACATTGGTTTAGTACTGTATTCCATCATTGTAACTTGTTTGGCTGATTTCATAGACATACGTATCAAGAAACATTTGTATATGTGCTCTATTTGTTTATTTATTCAGTCATCCGTTGTTTATTATTGTATGGTATTGTTACTGCTTCCACTATTGTTATCTTTTTATTTTCGTTGTGTTACTCTACCAATAAGGGCATAGTTTTGACACTATCACATCCAAAGCCCTCACAGCTAGTCGGCAACCTCTGGTAATTGGGGAAATGTTCATGTGTTCATGTGACCAACTGGGTACAGAGCACCTATGGTCGGCTTCTGGAATCAGTACATTACATAACATGTGATTCTAGAGTCCGGGATAACAATCCAAGACTCTTTAGATAGTAAAACTTCGTGTTGATCATTTTCTTTTTTGTTTACCATGGATTCAAGTGACAATGTAGGTGGTGATGGGAGAGAAATACCACCCATTGTAGGTGTTTAATACTCTTTCCACATCATAATTAACTACATATCCTCTTACATGACATGAAATAATATCTGGGAGTTGATATTGTTATTGAGGATCTCATGACGACCACTTTGTTCACATAGTGATTTTTGGATAGATTGGTGTATATAAGTGACTCCCTCACAAATGAGAGAAATATTATAAAAATAATGATATTTCATTTATAGGTGTTAGTAATTTTTGATGAGAGAGGTTTGTTACATGATATATCAATCATGAAATTTGTGAGGGTGGTAAATAATCCAATATATCAGCAGATTAATGATTGGTAGATGATTAGTGGATTGACATGATTCTGGTATTTTATCTTTCTGACTTATTTTTTATCATATTCATCATGCTTTATCTATTTCTAGTATATTTTATCTATTTCTATTCCAATCATATCCTTTATTATTTTCATCACAGTTTTATGGAATGTTTTTATTTTTTTTATTGAAAAATATATTAAAAATACAAAAAAAACGGGAAGACCGCTATGTAATTCGGTACTTCATCCTAAATATCTACCCCAAGGTTGGCCACTAAGTAATATATAGGGTATTTTAAATGTTTATTTTATAGTTTAGAAGACATCTATATTAGGATGTAGGCCCCCTACAACATGGTTCAGTCCTATCACATGTAGATTACCCAAACAAAATTAATGATATTGAGGGGTCCATGGTAATGGAAAGAGTCGATTGATCACATGCAGGGAAGGGAATCATGCGATCACATGGAATATTTGCATTATTGAGATCATAAAACCAAAGGGATTCACATGAATGCATATCCAAGGAAGTTTGAATGGATTCATGTAACCAGGGTCAAATGACTACAGATCGTGTTGCTAGAAGGAAGTCAAGATGAAGAGTCTCAAGATTGCATGAGTCGAATTGATCTTAAGAATGATCCACCATTTTCCATGTATGTTGTCAATTCATGTTAATGATTCAAATGATTTATGTTTTATTATGTTATCATGTCCCTCATTGGGTGATATGAGATTACATAACAAATATATGGTCTTATGATCACGTGATTGAAAAATTTCCCAGCAACGACATGAACAATAGGTAGTCATCTGATCATGTAAGTTGATACATGGATGAGGATCATATGGTTACAAAAAATATCATCCCCAAATTTGGTGTCCTCTGAAAACCTTTTATTTCCCTCATAACTACATTATATATTCCTTAAAAAAGAAATAAAAAGGGTATTTTTAATAAACTAATCATACAACTTATGCTATCAAATGTGGAAAGGACTCCACATGGGGCTTATGAGGTTGTGTATAGATTACAAACAAGTTACTAGTTTAATGTCCCAATAGAATTTTATAACCCATGTACACTTCTGTGATCATGAATCAAATCTCAATGTGGATTATGTAACCATGAACAAGTTCATATCCCTTCATCATATACATCCTTCATTTGATGCATCACACAAGTAGAAGCATCACATAACCATGTAACCATCACACAATCTGTATAATTTGGGGTGATTATGAGACTAATCTTCCTCCTATCATGAAGTATGGGGGTTTTTGTTTGGTGAATTCATGAATCAGAACAGGGGTCATGGAGTCATGTAAAAAAGGGGGTCAAATAATTTCATAGGTGATAAATGGAAACGAAATTGTTTGACTATAATATAGTGGGGAAATCACCTAACTTATCTGGTCCCCGTCATGTAATTGTATTATATATCCTTTGTAACACTACGTGCTTCACATGATAATATTTATTGATGTTGAATTATTTCCTAAAATTGTAATAACATTCTATCTGTAACTCCCTTTGGGCCCCATGATCAGTTAAGATAATTCTTACAAATTAAGAATCCTTATTCCTGGGTGTGTGAGAAATCATATGGAACATTGGGATCCCACCTACATTTTCTTCAAGAATGTGTCTTCACACTTCATTTTGGATCCTTTTTTGATATTTATAGAACATATTACATATAAAAACCCCAAAAAATGAATTAGGGAATATATCACACATTAAAAAAACCTCTTCAACAAAATTCCTAAATAACTATGTAACATATTATTAATTTAATTGTTTTTTCAATAAAGATTCACTACCATAATAGTTATCAAATTAAAAATACATTAAATATCTTAATTTAAATTCAAATAAAAATTTATTGATTAATACACTACCTTTCATGGAAACTCATCTGATACTCAGTTTCTTCATATTACCATCCAATGTGTGTTCTAAGTAATAAATTAGCTTTTGTTGTTGATAATATAGGGATAAACTGTCACAATTATTATTTAAATTCTTAGATATCATCACTGAACTCCCCTTGGAGCCTTCTAATCATCCTCATATGTAACATATTATATATATTACTTTTATCTTCAATCATAACATGTCATTGATTCATATTATGTAAAAATTTGTAATCATTTGATGTTTCGTATAATTTAACAATACTAGATAGAATCTCAATCTTTCATAATATTTATTTATTAGGATCTTAAACATCACACAATATCAACAAATATAGACTTTAATCTTGGTTGGAATATTAACAAAATATAAAACACTCTTTAAATAGGATTGACTTGGGAACTTTATTCTTTCTATTTTTATATTTTATCAAAATCCATCACTATTTAAAATTCCATGTCACTCTCCCCCTTATTGAAAACAAATGAACTGTTAATAGGGTTTGGAAAATTCCCACCCATATTATGTCTCTACCTCCTTGAGGTTTCATCTTCACTCTTTTATACTCAACTTTATTGAATTTTAAATCATTATTCACTTAAGATAAGGATGGGACCACATTTTTATTAATAAATGAGTCATACATTTATCAACTATAAGTCTACATGATCTATAAAGGTGTATAAAACTAATGTAAATAACTAAAACATCAATGTTATTCATAATTCTCTTTAGCATGTTGTACAAATTCATATTTCACTTTCTTAGGGAAATCATATTTGAATTCCCAATTTCATCAACATCACATAACTAAATAATTAAATCAAAATAATTATTGTGAAATATGGTTCTCCCCCATTAATCTACCTTTATTATCAACCATATTAATAAATGTTACCGCATTAAAATTAAAATTGATTCATTTAAAAACTAGTATGGGAAAAATTAGTGTCATAACATAACTCAAGATTTATCTATGTGTTTTCAAGGTTTATATATTTCTTGAATGATATTTCATCCACTTATCTCAACTCCCACATTGTTAATGTACTACAATAATCCTAATCATGAATGATATTTTTTAAAATGAACTCCATGAATCCTCTGATATAACTTGAGGTGATTAAAGTATATATCATGATATCAATCAAAGAATTATATGATAAATATATATTCTATATATAAACATCTATAGAATTCATTACTTTATCCTATTATATACCTCATCCTTAATTCCATACATAGAGATATATAAAATTTATATATGGGAATAAGGTTGGTCTCATTTTTATATTAAGAAGAGAAATAGGGAAAATATTTTCTTCTTAACCTAAAACACCATTTATTTTATACATGAACCTTGTTATAAGTCTTCTTATCTTAACCTACCTTGGTTTTCCAAACATTATTATTCTTTCTAAGAATTATAATAGTTTTCTCCAAAGATTGTTTCCAAGAAGAAGAAGGTATTTTTACCTCATTTAGAAAAAGGATATTCATTATTTTATGATTACTCTATTTTATCATCCTTTTATAATGTCCCATGTGATATAATCATGAATTTATTAAGAATTTTCATATATGTATTCTTGAATGAGGAATTATTTTTTATTGATTAATGTTTCATACAAGGATTATCTGGTTATTTATCTTTTTTTATCAACTACTTATATCTTTGTATCAATGTAATGTATTTTACCGGATCAAGACCAACATTGTTACACCTTCTATGTAGTTCCACATCATATATGTCTTCTACAAAAACAGACTACTTATTAATTTAAAGGATGTATTATTCAATTAATTATAATATACTTATTTTAGCATTAATTTTTTTAGTCTGTTTACAAATTTCTATAATGGGTTCTATTATCCCACAATAAAATCATCTCTCTTTTGGTGTAACTTGATTCTCAAACATCTTCTTAGGTGTGTTTTTTTCCAAAAATTTCTATTTATTTCATACCAAGGTTGGCACAATTTTAACTCCTATTTACTGATTCAATATCAATTATATACTTATTTATTTAAAAATAAAATTATTTATACATGGTTTTAATGAACCAACACTTATCGTCATTGTGACAATTTTTCAAACATTCTGAACATAAATTATCAAGACTTATAAATATTTTTTTAGTAAATAGATTTACCTTTTTTGTACCATTCATTAATTTACCCTTTCACCCCCTGATTTATTCATATATAAACATTATAAATATACATATTATGAAAAAACAATATATTATTATATCCATACCTTTATAGAACCAATTGATTCCAACAAATATTTTTATTCTACCATTACTTACAGTCTAGATAGATTTGTTTTTATAAAATTTTAGGACCAAGAATCTCTAATATTGTTCTTTATTTGGAGAGAGTATATTCTTATAAATTCTCACCTACATCCTTGATATAGTGGTGATATGTTTCACATATCTTCACCCATATTTTTCTATATAATGATTTTTAATCTAACTAGTAGATGAATGAGAATTTAAATAAATAGAAATTTTAGGGATAAAGGGTACCATTTATTATGAGCATATAATTGTTATATCAATAGATTATTTCAGGATATTATTTTTACAAGAGTCGTTATTTCTAGAGACAAGAATACTTTTAGAAACATTCATTAAAGATTTTATTCTTTTATTAATAGCTTTGGAAGAATTTACTTGTGTCACTTCCATGTTTCTCAATTTAATTTCAATTTCAAGACACTTCATATTGAGTGGGGTTTTTTTTCAACAACATATAGTCTTATTATTTCCTCCCAGTCTCTTTAAACTATTTAAATATGTTATTTTTTTAATTTAATTTGTGTCTTCATAGAAATTTTATTCTATTTTATCCTCTTTTAATTGATTTCCATATGAGAATATTTGACATTGATTACTTAATTCAATGCATACATAATAACATAAAATAGTTTCTTATTATCATCATTCCCATAAATTTTTTTTTTTAAATTCTTATCTATTGTATTTTTTAACCACAAATTATTTTAGGGGGAGTCTATGTATTTGGTGAGAGTTTTAGGATTTTTAAAGAACATAATAACACATTTTTCAAGAGCATCTCATTCCATCTCAAATTATGAATTTTCATCCTATATATCCTTTTTGTATAAAATAATAAAAGTGATAACTTCAATAGGAGAATTTTAGAATTAATCATTTACTTTAGAGTATGATTTAGTATGTGACTCATTATCTACATACTATTTATGAATTAAACATGATTCTTCACATGCAAAATTATGAAAAGATTAAATATATGAAAACCCAATTTGATTTCATTCAAGTATCGTTGACTATTATTTCTTTTTTGAGGAAATTTTTTAATTGATTTGTCCATCTATTTTGTCTGTTCTTTAGAGTATGAGATAAAACATTCATATTGTTATTCATAATGAGGTGAATTGTATTCTCCATCAGAGGAAACATAAAATGTTATTCAAAAATAAACTTCATATATATCTAATAAAAACAACTAATAAATGAAAATATTTCTAATCAATGGAATCCATGATTAACTATGATACCTATTAATATACCCAGTAGTATTGTGTATTAAAACTAAGAGGGAGGATTATTCTATGTGTCCCATGTTTATAGAATTGATTAATTAATTTAATCACCCCTCTTAGTTGTAAAAACATTATACCATTTAAGATAATGGATCTACTTAACAATTACCAAAAACTCTACATTCAAATGATTTATAAAAACAATACAATAAGAACATGGTATTAATGTATAGTTTAAAACCAATGTGAATATATATTAATCTCTATATTGGGTTCTTATTTACGATAAAGATATCAACTATATTACCCTATGGAAGATAATTAGGATATCACCTAAAAGATATAATCTATCTCACAATTGTTAAATGGTATCCTAATTAGTTCATTATTGTGATTCATTCTTAATTATAAAGCATCATCCCAAACAATATTGAACATGATTTTAAGTTTTCTTCAAGATATCATTGTTTCAAAACAATTAGCTTATCCTCCTAATTAATAGGTCTTTAACTATCAGTATTTCTTCAGTAATAGTAGCATGCATGTTGGAATTATTGTCTAATGTAACCAATGGTTTGGATATTATTTAGGATTTTGATCATAGGTATTGTATACTAAATGTTTCTTTTCTAATTAAGAAATCTCAACACATATAACATTAATCAATATAGTAGTAGTTTCATACTTTCTTAACTCACATATTATTCTTCCCTCTCCCTATTATTTTTTATCATTTGTCCTTAATGATATTTTGGTATGAAGTTCTAGTAACACATTGGACTCCTCCTTACCCCTTCTAGTTTTTTTCATTTATTATCATGGAATTATATTCAACATATTATTGCATACACACTTTATCAATGCTTTGGGTATTATATAAGAATATAGTATCTATTCTCTTTTCTTCCACTCTGATAATAATATAATTTCATATAATTTGTTCTATTTTTATTGAATAATGTTATAATAATTTCCTTATTTTGAATATATAAATTCCACAATTATTAGTTCATTGATATTCTATTTAATATCCCAATATAATCAAATGGGAATGATCCCCATAACAATGTAATATAATTATTTCAGCCTCAAGCATTATTCTATAAATACACATCGTATCATTTAATATTGCTTGATAATATTCATGAGATATCATCCAGTTTTTACTGCCATGAAGGAGTTTAAAAAAAATTTATTTGAAAATAATAAAATAATATTGTAGTAGTCCTCAAAATTCTTGTAATTAATTCTTCTTTTACATTTTCTAGAATCATGGCTCAATAGAAACTTTTGGATATTTAATAAATGAAATGTATCAAAGTATCATGTGACATTGATCTCTTGAAACAACTAAATTTTTCAAACTAGTAAACCTTATATATAAAATTGAATATATTACGTACTACTTAAAAAAATTTCTTGCACATTTATAACAATATCTTAATTGCCAATAAATATTTATTATATATCATCACTTATGATACAATAACATCCTGAAATTTTGTTAAATATCTTCTTTCAGATTAATTTAAACTATTTAATATATTTTTTTAAATGAAATATATTATTAATCTTTAATAACACACACAAAATAAATTTATCTTGTGATTCATGCAACCGTGAGCTCATTTGATCACTTCTATTACACACATGCTTGAGTCTTACCATACAATAATATATTGTTAGTATTATTATGATTTTTATTACCTAGCCATTTGAATGTTGGGAATGGGTGATATTAACTGAATTATAAAAATATATCTTACTCATGTTTATAAAATTAATTGATTTGTTACCTATTAATTATAAATGAATATAATATCTAATTAAATATAAAGGATGTTTTTTATGGAAATAATTTTTTAATACCAGTTTGAAAATTTATATTAATAAATTAAATTAATAACAATTAGTGAATGCTATTAATTAAATTTATATGTTATATATTAAATCAAATAATATGTAATAAATTTAATAACTTTGATAATCTGAATATAATAATAAATCAAATTTTAAGTATAAAAAAGCTATATATTTTTTCGGGGAAATTTTACCACCTTTTAATGGCCCAACAATATTAAATATAATTTTTGGTAATTTTATACTTTTTATTTTAGAACATAAAATTAATTTTTCAAATATATAATATTAAATTTTACTTTGGGTTATTTTTTTATATTTTTCTAAGGAGGTTCATTTTATGGAATAATGAAAAACAGAGCTTTTTAATTGAAACCACTTTTTCGTCAAATGTATTTATAAAGATATATTATATTTTAAATTTGTTAAATTATAAATAAATAAATAAAATTTAAGTAAATATATTCAATTTAAAAATTAATGAAGTTATTAAAAAATATCAAAATTATAAACGTTTCTCCTTAAAAACTTGTTATATTGTAGTGTAATCGTGATTAATATTAAATTAATTTTATCCACTTCAATGAATTGAATTTGAAAAAATAGATATTCATATTTTGAATCAGTATTATATTTTTGGCCTAATATTATCAACAATTATTTATTAAACAAATAGATTAGTGAATGTAATTGTAAATAATTACAGTGATTAATGTAAAAACAAGCTTACTTAATGATTAAAATCAAAAAATAACATGTATAGTTGGCCCAATGCTTGTAAAAAATACATTTTATGGACCACTTTATAACCTCGAAAAATTATTCTGGATATTTTTTAGACACTAGGATAATTTTACATTAATTTGACCTATATAATAATTTAAGATTGGAAAAGGACAAAAAATAACCATTTCTTGACTTTAATAGCTATAATGATTTAGAGCATGGAAAAAGATACATAGGTTTGGATATAAATATTATTTAGGAAGCTAAATTTGTTATTGTTTCATAATAATTTTTATTTGGATTTTAGATATGATATAATTATATTAAATTCTTATGAAACACTAGAAGATAGATTATTTTGGTAATACTTAAATAAAATAAATGATATTTTGTAAAGTGATTTAAAATTACCAAAAATAATTTCTTCTACCAAGTGATTTATAAATGTTACTAAATATAAAATATGTTTCATTTATGGGATACATGATCTTTATAATGAATATATTGACCCATAAATATTAAAAACATTGTTAGTGGACTTGGGGTAAAATAGGTGTCTTTGCGCTTTACATGCATTTCTATGAAAATTAATATCCAACACATATAGGTTTTTTTATTTTATAAATTTGATTTAATATTTAATAATTTTTGTTTCTAAAATTTATAATAGGTATCTATTTAATTTATTTTAAATTTCTAAATTATATTGGTTAGAAAACTAACTACCTAAATGAAACCCAAAATAAACAATGTAAGTAAAATTAAAAATTACATAATAAATTGATAAAATTGATTTTTTATTTTTGGGAGTTTTATTAACCATAATTACCCTTTATGCCATTATTATTACATTTTGGAATCAATTTAGGTATGAGATAACTCCCAATAGTTTTTTCTATTTCGTATTTAAAAGAATGCCACTCCCTCTCCAATATAAAAGACACTCACCCCCCCCCCCTTCAAACCCATATTTCCATTTAATATCATAAAAACCTTCCGAAAATAAGCTAGAAAAATCAATAATATCATCATTATATCTTATATTTGGATAAGAAGTAGTCCAAGAGTTTCCTTTGGTGTAAACCAAAAAGGATTTACCAAGAAAAGATATAATATTCTTTACTGATCACCTTTTTTTTCATTCTTTCTCAATTTACCTTAATTATTCTTGTTCCATTCATATATAATAACATAATTATAAAAAAAATATACTTTTATTTTGTTATTATAAGGTTTCTACCAACTCCTACACACATCCATCAAATGGGTAATGAAATTATTATTTGTGTATGACAAACTTCCGCTACACAAAACGATGTCGTTCATTTTTCCTTTACCACCTCCCATAGTTGAGAATTATGATTGACACAATATTTTTATATAATGAATATTAAAATTATATTTTCTTCATAATTATGATATTTTAATATAAAAAATACATTTATGTCTTCCATTTTGTTTAAATACAACATCATCATTTTTGGACGTGTGGACTACTGTCTCTTAAGAGCGTTGTGATATGTTAAAACATTACATGGAATTTGTTAATTTGGATTCAATTAAATATATGTGACACACATAAATAATATATGTCATTATTTAAATAATTAATTTTATATAAATATAATTTATCATTTTCTTTATTACATTTTCACAAATAGAAAAAGGGATAACATCGTTCGTGGACATGTGGACTGCTGCCTCCTTGACACAGTGTGATGTTTTTTACATCACAATAATTTTATATATGATTATATATGATTAAATAATATTGTATATATGAAATAATTACCATTATATAAATTTAAATGTTACTTACCTTCTTTCCAAAAGGATCATTGAAAAATGGGAACGTTACTAATGCGTACGTATGACTTACCCTCTCCATGATTGTAACATTGGTTCATTTTTCATAACAATATTTCATGATTGGTTTTAAAATTGTAATTATTGTATAATAATTATAATTATATCATAATTTTTATTAGGGACTTTTCTATTTAATGGCCTCATTGACCATAGTTGGCATATCGATGTCAGTTTTGAAACATAAGATAAATTCGGTCAAAACATCTGACGTAAATATTATTGATTAGGTAATTGTATATCACATGTTTATAAATTACATAAAAGTAAAAATGAAAATTTAAAGGATTATTAATATATTATATAATTATCATATGACTATTATTTAAGAATATAGATAACAATCAAGAAAAATTGGACTTGATGTAAGGTATTTTATCTCAATTTCAGTTCATTAAGGCATATTGTCTCGTTATACACCTTGTTTCTCTTATATGGTGTATATAATACCATATGACTTGTTATATACTAATTTAAATTTATTTAATAATATTAAATTTTTTAATTGATGATATTATTTCATGGGTATCATGAATCAAATGTTACTCAATTAGTAAGGTATTCTGTCATCACTTGTACTTATGTAAGGCATACGCCATTTTCACCACTTAATTTTTTCTATTGTGTATCTAATACCCTTTTTTTATAAATTCTTTTATAAATTCTATTATCTTCACGGTTTTAAAAATTTTAATTTAATGAATATTCCTTCATGGGATCTATTTATTGAAAGATACCACAACATTATTGGATTTTTTTCACAATTTTTATTCATTTTGACAATCATTATGTTAGACAAAAATCTTATATTAATAAGTGTGTATAATTATACAATAATATGATTTATCTTGAATATAATTTTTCTAAAGATTTTATAATTTTCATTTTACATTATTCCGCTCATTGGTGTGATAATTCTAATGTTTGAAAGTGGTATGGGACACTTTGGAACATTTAATGCATATTTTCCTCAACAATGTTTTAATGATATTTTAAGGTATATTTAATTAATCAATGTCAAAAACCCTTGTTTTTACTTTTCATCCAATGAAGATATATTGTATTGATACCATCAACCTTCACTCTTTTGATTTGTTTGGTTTTTTTCTATTATATTGTAATTTTAACCATTATTTCCACGGGGTAATCATGATTCAAATATATTTTTTTGGAACCCAATTTTTTTACATTGGTTAATCATGTCACAAAAATATTTGTATTGAGACCATTTATTTTCCAAAGTATAATAGTGTACTAGATATATTTTTATGGAACCCATTTATTTTCCATATTTTTTTTTGACTGTCAAAGATATTATTATTTAACCGATTTAATTTTCATGGGTTAATCATGTATTATAGATATTTTTTTAACCTATTTCCATTCCCCTAGTTAATCATGTTTCAAAGAGATTTCTATATAACCCATTTCTTTTTCATTGGTTATTCTTTTTTCAATGATATTTTTTATATTATTTTTTTCACTAGTTAATTAAGTTATTAAAGGGGTTATTTGTTGTTCCAATGTGATTATACATGATTTTATGTGTGATTATTTTTTAATGGTACTTGGAAATCTTATTGGAGGTTCTGTGATTAAAAAATGATGGGTGGTAACAAGATATTTCAAGGATGGTTGGGTCCATGATATCCCTCCAATGCATTAGAAATGGAAGTCACCAGTTTGGATATTCCATTTATAAGAGTAACGTGTATGGTATTCAACCACATGGTTATTTAAATTATTATATTGAAGAGTATAATGATGTCAATGGATACAATTATTTGTTTCTTTATACTTACTATAAGATATATTGTTTCTAATGGTTGAGATTGATACCACATGGATCATGATTATTTATTCATATGAATAATTAATTTTCTATGATTTCATATTTGATGGTCATGGTATTTATGGGTATTAGTTCCTTTACGATTCTCTCGTGCACTTTTATTATGTCATCATACACCTATTCACTGTTATTCTCATTCATGACATTTAATTATTAATGATTATGTTTACCCTTTCTGAGTATATGATATCACCCTTATTATGTCGCCTTTTCCCCATATTGTAAATAATGATATTGAATGATTTATGTATATAAATAATTCCCCAAGGATGACATTGATGAGTTATTGTGAAATAAAAAAAGGTAGGTCAAATGGGAGAAATTTTCTCTTGATGAATTATGATTCCAAGTTGGTATGGGGTGTTTATGTAATATTTTTACCAATTATCTTAAAATATAAATGTAAATGGTCCCCAAGGTTTTACCTGATCTGATTTCTCTATTTTATTATTTAAGGTTTCGATGATACTTTTGTGTCATAATTATTAGCAACAAAAACAAAAATTTAATATTATGGATTTCGGAACAAGATTTAGTTGTGTAGGTTTTATAATTTTTAATTGGTATCAAATTTTTGGTTAGATAACATTAATGATTATTATTATTTCATATTATTTTATCATTAGATTCATGTATACTATCATTGGTCAATAAACTTAAATATGATGATATGTTAAAAGTGTTAGACATTCCATTATGGTTTTATGCAATGATACATTAAATATATTTTTTGAGATATTTTTTGGATGAGTAAATTTTATCCACTAGGATAAAAACTACATGTTTTAAGGGGATTATTTTTCATTTTTAATGAATAAAAGGGACAATATGTCTTCTCAATGACAACCCATTGCATTTGACAAGGTAATGCACATTGAACCCTTAAATAATGGATGGTAAGGATTTCATACAATACCACTAGACTAAATTATTTCTAGGTTAGTATGACCATTATTTTAAAGGTTATGATTAATTTTATTTCAGAAAAAATATGGCATTTTATTTGAGTATTATTGTTAGATGTATCTTGGAAGAATATACGATAAAATCCTTCTAATATTTGGGATTTAAACATATTCATGCAATTTTTGAAAAACTTTATATGTAGTTTTTATGTAATATATTATTCAGAACGTTGGGTGTTAATATTTAATTGGGATGATTACTGTACCATTTTATGTTTTACTCATTTTGAGAATTATATCACCAGGTTCTAACCATTCTGGTTTTGGTTACTGTCTGAAGACAAGTGGAATAGCTCGATTATCCATTTTATGGTTATGTAGACTTTAAAATATGATTATAGTATTTAATAATTAAAACATCTTATAAAATTTTCATCATTTAGATAAAACATGTGATATTTTAGTGTAAATGGATTATACGATGAAATTATACGCACCAAGTATATTTCACTTTCATTTTTTCTGTTGGTATAAATGTTATGATAATTATTTTACTATATGAAAATGATATTAAAACAAAATTATTATCCTTGTACATTCAATAATGATTATCCTATGGTATTCTTGATCATCACATATTTATATAGTTTAGTCCCTTATCTTTCCATTGATCATTCAATTGTTTGTGGTCAATGACCTCAATCACTCTCTATAATTATTTACACTTTTCCTCTATTCATACCTATGTTACCCCTATATGGAATCCTAGTTATACATAACATCGGGTGACCTTTATGCTTCCCACATTCAATTTTTTGATGATGTTTTATTAACCCTTTTTCTAATGTGAGTTTAAATAAATTAATTATATAAACATTAATAATTTGATAAACAATATGAATTTTGAGGGAAAAACTAATTTTAAGGAGGATAGGATGTCAAATACTGAAAGTTTACAAAATATATTATTTAAAATTAATTTAAATTATTTAATTGATTTTGTTACATGTTTTTTATTTCGGATTCATGGACATGGATGAGATTTTTTCCAATGGTTTGATTTTGGGGGTTTTATTGTCTCTTTGAATTACTCGCATCCATTTTTTCATTTTTTTACTCATCCCTAGAAACTACCAATGGTTAATCCTTCTACAACTAGTTAAAGACCTCTTTTCCAAATTCAATTAGTCATCTGGGTATTTAGGCCTAATGAATATTGTGGAATCACAAAGGCCGTGATGATGGGAGGATGGGCTTGTCACATCCTTTTAGGGAAAAAATTTTCCCACTCCGGTGCTATGTTATAGATTTAAGATATGTTCATGAAATCCAACCCAGAACCTAATACAGGATTGGTTACCCATGTATCAATGAATTGATTTTGAACAAGAATTGGTAGGAATAATATTTTTCTTGTTATGGATTCTTTATCAATCACTTATTTAGTTATGATGCTTTGGTTAATGAAAATGTTAGAGCACTATATTGTTTATTTGCATCCAGGAAGATGATTGGTGTCTTGGAGATGTGATTGAACCTCTATGAGGCTTCCTACATATATTGATAAACAATAATCAAAACCCACATAGTTATTTTGGAATATTTTAATGTTTTTATATTGAACCTATCCATCTTGTTTAATGTCATACATTAAGGACATGAATATTGGGCCCATACCTTGATGAGGTGTCATACATATCATGTTTAAATAGGAATCAAAGTCCACATTGTTATTCTAACAGGTGTCTATGTCATTATAGATATGATAATAGAGTCCCTAGGGGAAATTAGGAATATGAGATGACCTTGTATTGATCCTTCACGAATGTGGCCCATTGACCAGATATGAGATGTAATCAAGCATACATCCCAATGATGGACACACACTAGGAAATGTCTCCTCATGATTTAAATACAATCTTCACTGGTCTCTAAGCCCATTTCATCCATGATTTATGTGAGAAACAAGTGATATGTGTATATTGGAAATATTTCATGATAGAATATCCGTAAAAATCGTACATACTAAAGATTTCTTTTGAGCGGAATGATTACCAACACCATGGAAGATATGACAAGGTTATCATGCATTAGTAAGGTATCCTATATATCATGTTTTATTACAGGAATCATGAAGATTATAGTTCATTTAATCCCCTGAAATCACCAATGGTGTTGAGGTACTTTAGGACATGAATGGGTATTACACTTAAATTGATGATCGTGTATGAGTACTCTTCTCATCCTATTATATATGAGGAACAATGGAATATATATTGGATAATTTAATCCTATAAGTTAGGAATACATGGGATAGGAACTGACTTTTGTAGAATTGGTTGCTCATTGGATCTTGGGCCTTAGGAAGGCATCCTATGTTTCCTGGATATGGTGAGAATCATAGTTCTCATTGTTCACTTATCGTGTAACCCACAGATGGGTTAAGGTGAATGATCACACTCAGAGATATTATTGTTATATCTAAGGTTATATGGATTCGTAGGGTTATACTAGGACAGATGACCTTTATTTGGGTCTTATACACAAAGGTTTCCCATTGACTGGGTCTTATGCACTGAGGCTTCCCATTGACACACTCATGTTTTATCCTTTGATAAATAAAATATATGTGGAAACCATAAATGGTTTGTTTGAGAGAACGACATCGGTAGGGTCAAACAAGTGGGTAAACCTTGCTCATCCAAGATATTTCCCTTATAAAATGGGTAGGTGGGAGAGTGTTTATGGGTGGGGTCCACATGTCAAGAGTCAAAATGGGCCTACCGAACAATGTGGGCACATCATATGGAATTTTACGGACACATCTTAGATGCTTGTTGGAAATGACTTGATTGAATTCAAAATATGTTGGGATATCAATATGTTATGGTAGAAACACCCAAGGGTGTCTGCCTAACATGCTTAAGATTCTTTGTGTGATATCGTATATGTATCCTCTATCCTTCTCATGATTAAATTATTTTTCTTGGATTCTATTTCAAGAGAAAAGAGGAAAATTACAAGGTGATTCCTATAACCAAAGAGGTCATGTTTGAGGTCTTGTGCATGATCAAAGTAGATGTGACCATGTACTATCACCTGATTATATCATATCATATTTGGACTATGAAATTGTAATGATGACATGTCAATGGAGAATCATATGATCATGTCAACATGTCAGTGATGTTCCATGAAGTCATCCTAGCTTATCCATAGATTTTATGGTTACTATGAGGACATGGTAATGGATTTTAACCTAATTAACATGAATTTTCCTCGTATTTTCATGTTACAATGATGACATGTCAAGGGGTTGTCACAAGATCAGTATAACTCCTCTAAGGATTTTATCATAATCAATGTGATATATCCAAAAAAAATCCAATGACATCATGATTCCCTAGAAGAACCCTGAGATCTCATGTCCTTATAACATTCATGTGGTTGGGTCTTACAGTTATGTTTACGGTCACATGTTTTTTTACGTTCCACACATGCATGTCTAGAAGGATCATGCCCCAATTCCATATATGATATATTTTCCTAGATAAAAGGATGTATAGCTATGGATGTGTCATTATAAGAGTTTGTGAGTCAATTCCATGTACATGTGAAGGGGTTTACACGTGATGACCCTGCATGAAGGTTTGCAGTTTTCATGACCTCAATGGGGTATTCTAACAACTGCTACTACCACATAAAAGTCTATTTTTGGATTCTATATACTTGGGGTTGGTTTCACAGTGCATGAAAATTGTGAATGGACTATGGGTTTCAAATTCTTATTTCCAATCTTTCATAGAGAAGGTGTTCGTGGTGATTCTTCATTTCAAAGAGGTCATATACAAGGCATCATGCAAGAATCATGAGACATGTAGACTCAGGGTACCACAAGTCTGAGGGAATGCAATGGGGGGATTTTTGTCATGACTATCAAATAGAAATGTGGAATCCTACATGATCATGGGTCTATGAGTATATCTTGCATTATAAAGGGTTCTCATGAGGATCCTTCATTAATGATATTCACTAATCTTCAACAATGTTTTTTACGGCATGATTTGTTTTCAGGCTAGGGACCCACAGGGGGATTGTAGGACAATACAACGACATCCAGGGTTTTTTGTAATCACTGCAATCCAATCTTTCTGGTGGTGTTCATGAGATGAGGTGTTGGCATGTTCACAGGAGAATACTCTCGAGCACTATTATGGGTGATCTATGTATTACAAAACCTTTATTTTCATATAACATGAGGTTTCATCACTCATGTAATCATGTGACACATGAGATGTTTATTTTAGTACATCTTGTGGGAGAGTGCAGAGGGAGAAAAGTAGGACCATTTTCGTGGATGAGGGACCTTCATAGTGAAGTCGTGAAACCAAAAACAAAGGGGATGGGATCATGTTATCTCATGAACACTCTGAAGTAACCAGAAATCATACGATTATCATTTCTTCATTCAAACACATATTATTCAAAGGAGTTTGTGATGGATTTTTATGATCACCTAAGGATGTTCTCGGATGGTGGTTCTCAGCACAGGTTTGTTTATACTCATTTCTTATCCTATTCTCTATCTTCTAAAATTTTATGTGTTTTTATTTATGGAAGTAGGATATATATATGAGAGTACAGACTATGATCTATTATTCTCTTCACGGGAAGAATGTTGAATGCACCACTGAGGTGGGGTATTTTGTTTCTATATTGACATCAGATGTCCACAAGAATATTTCATGTGATCCTTATTATCGTGGTTTTATTCCTTGATATTAATTGATTAGAAATAATATAAATTAGGTTGAATGAAAAATATACTGAAGGTGTAAGGGGTCATGGTCATAAACTAATTGTGTCCCCTTCATTGGTGGTGTTTATATTGATCTAATGATCAAAGGATGATCATACGATGGATTCTAGAATTTGTGGGATCTCTCATACAATGCCATTGGTATTTATGATTGGATCTTATGGTGGATTATGATAGTTGGATTAGACTTGCACAACTTTCAGTGAATTTATAGAGAAGTAGGTGATGGTCATCACTAGATGATAATGTAACCATTTTTTAGTTTCCATGTCGAACTCATGATGTAGGAGGGTTTCGACCGACTAGGAGGATAAAGATGGAGGTCTCATGTTGGGAGGGAGCTATTTTTTTAAAATCTAGGTAGGCATGAGATCAACTCAATTTTGAACTCATGATCCTCGGGACTATAATATATTGTTTGGATCAATAAGAGGTGTGGTCTAATAGTCCATTTATTATGGGGGCCATCCCACATTGAAACATTTTCCTTTCTTCCCTCCATTATATAATCTAGGACACATTTTACACTACATCAAGACCAAAATGGGGTCAGAACTCGTACCACACGCATTCCCTCAACCCAGGAATCGGTCATATGGGCCACGTGACCATGTTATGCGTTGCTTCATCCTTGTGAACCATAATCCCTATACCTGAGCCTGATCACTTTGTACGTGTGGTATTCCCTCCCTTCTGGTCTGATGGCCATCCTTGGATGACTCCAACAAGGAGTGGTAAACCGCTAGTCCCACATGGTATAGTGGTCATGTTTTTCTAGTTTGTTAGTGGATGAACTTATTTTTTGTTAATGTCACGTGAAATTAAATGAAGGAATGTTCAAGAATGGGTGAAATAAGGTCTCATGGTATATTCCCTTAATAAAAATCTAAACCCATCATATATGGAATTAACATGTTCATCATGAAAATTACATCATTGTTTTTAGGGCCATAACAATATTCAAATATATGATGGTAAAGATTGAAATTCACAATTATGGGTGCAAAGAAATTCCCCCTTAGAATGAAATTGTTTCAGAATGAAAAGAATATGATTCTAAGGTAAACATAGATCACTTTTCTACCAAACAGAGTATCTGATGGGATAAGATACATGGGTTTCATAAGTGTACCTATGAAGAGTAATAATTTAGGAACTCTCAATTATTATAATGATGATACTTATGGAAAAAAATTCTCAGTTTAATCTAATATAGGAAGTAGATTTTACTTGAGAAAAGGATACCATGAAATTGGAATGTATTTGAATTCCATAATGGAATAAGGAATGGGTGAGAATTAATTTGTGTTTGGATCTAATGTAATATAGATGGATGTCCCTATGTTTCCCATGAGGATGGGAATTGAGCAGTACGTAGTTCTGAAATATACCACTACAAATATCAAGATCATTCATAGGAAACATGGGTTCATATATAAATAAATATAGGCTGAATTTTCTTATGTGGATCTATCTCATATATAGGAGGGGGGACATCATTGTTTTGTGATAAAATCCGAGTTAGATATACATGTTCTGGTTGAGACATTTCTTAGATCATCAATGATTCCCATTATCTGTACTTAATACCAAACAAATCCAATTATCTATATTACAGTTCTTGGAATTCTAAAGATTACTCTTTGAGAAAAGTTTATGAATTCCATCTGACATGAAAATATTCATTGATGAACATTCTCCAATAGTCCTAAGATTTTATGAATTAGAAGTTCAATATGGACATGGTATCCTCCATGAATACTCTAACTTTTGCCTATTCTAAGGTTCTTATAAAGCATGGATTATTTTTTATAAGGCCATGTGATGGTGTCCATAGTCATTTTATATTTTTATTTGTATTTCCCTAACATTTCCCTAAGATTTATATGGGGGAAGACTTTTTAGAAATGAACATATATTTTTATTAGGTCACCTTTTTATGGGTTTTTGACCGAACATGTTCATGTGCCCCTTCCATTTTACAAATTCGCAATATTGTATCGTTCACTCAAAGTGAATCGATAGTCAGAAGAGACTCAACGTTGTCCAAATATGCCATTATCAGGATTTTATATTGGATAGTATCAAGTCTATTTATATTTTATGTTCCTAATATCTTGACCTTTATTGTGATGTTTTTTATGTTTTTTGAGCTTGGAACTTTTGTGTGATGTAGTTTAGGGTATTTGGTCTTGGATCTTATATCGATGAAAATGTAATATGGTGAAGAAATTCAAAGAAAAAAAATAGAATGAGGTTCTATGTTTTATTTTGGAATTACTAGGGTTTATATGGATTGATGTTCCATTCCTGTAATGAATATATTCCTTTATTTTTTGGGTTAATCCCCTATGAATCCATAGAATGTCTAAAAAAATATGTTCTACACTCTCTTCCAAGGGACGTGGAAGATTTATACAAGTAATATATCATAATGGTTAAATACTAGGGATAGATGATTTGCCTATATAGTTGAAGTGTGGGTGATAAAAATCATAACAAATAATTTTGTGTCTATGGAAAAATGGGATGGGTAGACATAGAAGGTTTGTCCCATAACACTCTATGATGTTTAGTTCAACCTTGGTACCATTAAGGCTCACAAGGATTAGAAATCCTTTTATATTGGGAAATGTTTTTATTGGTTAGGGGTCTCAATCCCTTCTACATCAATATCATTTCTGAGCCATGATAAAAAATTTATTTTTCATAGGACAAGAAATATTTTCAATGCCTCAAGAATATAAACAACGTAGTTGGATATGGAATGAAAGCTATCCCAGGAGGGTTCTAGAACCCTATGGAAATTTATCTCTTAATTATATAGATAAATATCTATACCCTGTGGTTTTGAATTATGAGGTGTAAGCTATTAATACTATGAGAAAGTATACAAAAGTTGGTGACATATTGTTGAAGATACTAAATCCACATGAAAAGTATGGTTTATGGAATTGTAAATCATGGCCCAAGAATATCAGAGTTAACTGGTGATGAATGAAAAGAAAACCAATGGTTATATGTTAATCGAGACTCCAAAATTCCAAATGGTTACGGAAATAACTCCTAGATTTAAGTGGATTCTTCTTAGGATCTGATAGTTTTTTTGGTAGAGTGACTCCATGTTACCATTTTGTTATGGGGAGGTTGTGTCAGCTTAGACATCGAAGACAATAAGGTGGTTTATGAAATGTGTAATTTTCCATATGTGTTTGAGCACTCTAAATGTTGTTTCACTACCTAGAGAATATATTCCCCTGGAATGAAGATGTGATAAACCATTACTCTACCTTGTTCCCAAACCGGAGGGTCCAACGAGGACAAATCCGATTCAATTAGGGCTAAAAAATTGGATGCTATTATATTTATGACTTATTTATTTTCTCCCTAGTTTTTACCTAATATTTTGAGATGAATAGTTTATCAAGTGAAGAAATGAAATTTTCTCAGGCCACCCATTGTAGGTTTTCAACCAAACATTTTTTGCGTCTCTTTCTATAGAATTTTCAGTTATTGAAATTTGGAACATTATAGGATATGGTTTAAGGTCATGAAACATTGACCAATGTGTAGGTAGTTTAGAGGAATTACTCACATGGACCTAATATAAGAGATGTAACACAAGGTCATTATTAGGATACTACGTTTCAAGAGCCCTCCATCATCCTTCTGATTGTTAAATGAAAAAAATTTAAATCACCCCTTGAGGTTATCAGGTCATGAGTAATCATATGCGATAGTCCTGTCAAGGATAACCCAAAACACCCTCATGTGTTGGGTTCTTCCATATTGATATCACAATTATAGGGAATGTAAATACCTTTATATTGGTCTCAGAATTCTCTAGTTTCTGGGTCTCAATCCCTTATGCATCCATATAATGGCTAAACTAAAAGATATATTTTCATTTCAAAGGGATATAGTAGGTTTTTTGTGACCAAAAGTGATCAGATCGTGAAGTGAGATTTATGTAGAATATAATATTCATAAATGGTTCAATAATCCCAATAGGTGTGTCACATCCTTGAAAATATATTATCATAGTGGGTTTATGTGACAAATCATTTCTCTAATGTTTTCTAGGATTAAGGGGTCCTGTGAGCATGGATTCTTTTTTATTATTTCTATAGTGCAGACTCTATGATATTTATCCCTTATCAATTTGTGCCCTAATTTTTTTTACTAACTCTTAAGATGAAGATTTAAGTGATCAAAGTGTCTACATTTTCTTAGATCTCCATTTTTGGGTTTTTAGCCTAAAATGTTTTATGTCTCTCAATTTAAGATCTTAGGATTTGGACGATTACAGGCTATAGATTAATGTCGTACTACATTGACCAATGTTTGGGTAGTTTAATGTCATGACTCACATGGAATTGATATGTTGGATGTCACAAAAGATCCAAATTAGGATACCTAGGGTCAGGAGCACTCTAAATTCATTCTGATTGGGAGATGGAAATGTTTTAAATCATGATAGAGAATATCAGGTCATGAGTAATGATGGTGAAATAGGTTTGTCTCAAAGACGCGTGGTGATTTCATTTTCCATAGGATGGATAGATGGTGAAATATGGTTTATTCATAATTATAATAACATATAATTATATGAGTGATACTGATGTTATTACTTCATAATGAAACAACTAAAGAAGAAGAAGTGGAAGAAGAAATAAAGTTGACAGAATCGGTAACGGAAATTTCCTCTTCTTTGATGCGCCTCTTTGAGACCTCCTTTTACGGAACTAAAATTGGTCTTTGAAGAAGACCAGGACCTCTAGGATGTTTCTTGGGAAGTGGAGAGGAGAAATTGGAAAGGTTTGGCCGAGCTTGAAGGCTCAAAGTGGTGTGAGGAAGAGAGGGAGGAGGGTCCCTTTTATAAGGGAGGAGATGGGCACCTTTGGAAAAAGTAAAAATATTATTTTATTATAAAGTCATATTCAGTTTTAAATAGCTCCAAATTGATTTATTTCGAATCTAAGGTGGGGATGGGTCGAAATCCTCTCATCCAATAGAATTTAGAAAAGTTTAGGTTTCTATTTTAACCTTATCATTTAGATTTAATTTTATGTAAAATAATTTTACTTTTACCGTGTCTTCTTGTTTTCTTACACTATAATAATAATAAACTTACTATAACAAGACAAAAGAACCCCAAGTTATTTATTATTAATATATAGAATCTTATCTAAGTCATTTGGTTGAAATTTAGATTTTTAGGAATAAAATAACAATTAATAATATAATATTTGTTTTAAAAACTATTTTATGTCATTTTTGACACTATTTGGTAATTGATTTTTGTGAAAATCACAACAGAAATATTAGTTCTAAAAAAGTTAATTAAATCAATAATAACATGTACTATTAACATAGAAAATTATTATAATTTATAAAAAGTATGAAATTACATTTATTTGGGTATTTATAACCTCAATTATGTCAATATTTCATTAATAAGGTAATTACCGCATCATTATTGTGTCATAAATAAATTAAATTATTTATTGTCTAAAAATTACAAATAAAATACCATTATGTAGGAAATTTTTTAATATTTCTAATGAATATTTATAGTCAAATTTATCTTATGAATAACCCTATATTAAAAAGATTTACTTATTAAACTTTGATTTTAACTTTTTTAACCCTTCTTTAAATAAATTAATAATAAATGTCCTGATCTAATCCAAGCAAGCCTAAATGGGCATATTTTATTCCTAAGGTTGTCTTTGGTCGAATTACACTTATTCGATAGAATTAGGACATGTGATAGGGTAATAATAATATCATTTTTACACTTAATTACCCTATTTACTTTTAACCGTGGTAAATAAAAGTAAAAAGTTACTATTCACCAAATATTATTTTCATCTCATTGAAGCACATTTTACTTACTGACATCAACCGCGTCTCTCGGATTTTTGAACTATCACTCAGAGAAGCCGTAAAATTATGTTTTATGTAAATTTTCAAATTCTCTTAGGAGCTGGGTAAAAGACGGTCAAAAGTTCAATAGAATTTTTATATATCTAAAATTATTATAAAATGACTCCAATGAATTACATTGAACTTATATAGGTATTATGTATCAATTCTGACCTAAAATAAATTTAAATAAAATAAATAATTATTTAAATAAAAGGAAATTTTTAAATAGTAACCCAGTGTTTTCACTATTCATCAAAAATTGAATGTTTTCAGAAAAATACCAAAATTTCACCTTAGGCTAATTTTGATATTCCAAATCCAAAAATGAAGTCTGTTTTGAAAAATAAAAATATAAAAAATTCAAAAAGTTGTTATTACTATTCATAATGGCTAGTTTTAATAATATTTTAATAGCATATTGTTGTTTAGTGAAACTCGGTATTGCGTACAACGCAGGCTATCGAGGAAGGTCACGATAGCATGTCAAGAAAGACAATATAGTGTTGTCTGTAGTGAAATATTCCTTTGATTATGTATATAACATAAAAACAAAATATTTCTTATAAAAGTCTCGGGTGTTACATTCTACCCCCCTTAAAATGAATTTCACCCTCGAAATTCTTCACTTTGTAACAAACAGATGAGGATACCTCTCTCTCATCATATTATCAAGATCCCTTGTAGCTTATTCTAATTGGTGGTTCCTCCATAAAACTTTCACCAAGCGAGTGGTCTTGTTCCGTAGGACTTTTTCGATGTGATCCAGAATCTCTATCGACTGTTCTTAATTAGAAAGATCTTGCTCCAGCGTTACAACTTCTGAGCTGAGTACATGTGAAGGATCATGTATATACTTTCTCAAGAGAGATACATGGAACACATCGTGAACTTGGGAGATATTTGATGGAATCACCAATCGGTAAGCTACCTTCCCAACACGATCCAGTATTTCGAAAGGACCGATATACCTAGGGCTCAGCTTTCCCTTATTTCCAAATATCATTACTCTCTTCCAAGGAGATATTCGTAAGAACACATTGTCACCCACTTCATACTCTATGTCTTTTCTTCGGTTGTCGGCATAACGTTTTTTGTCGACTCTGAGCTGCTCTTATGTGATGTTGAATAGATCGGACCTTTTCGGCCATCCCATCAACAAGATCAGATCCTAATAGCTTTCTTTCCCCAACTTCATCCCACCAAGTTGGAGTCCTGCATTTCTTTCCATAGAGATCTTTATAAGGAGCCATCTGAATACTAGAGTGAAAGCTATTATTATAAGACAATTCCACCAAAGGTAGGTGTTGATCGTAACCACCTTTGAAATCCATAGAGCAAGCTCTCAAAATATCTTCTAGAGTTTGAATCGTCCTCTCAGACTGACCGTCTGTCTGAGGACGATAAGCAGTGCTGAAACTCAACTCTGTATCTAGAGTATGCTGAAGACTTCGCCAGAACATTGAGGTAAACCTCAGATCCCGATCAGATATAATAGAAAGTGGTACTCCATGAAATCTTACCACTTCCTTTACGTATATCCTGGAAAGCTGATCTAGAGAGAAATCCTCTCTAATAGAAATGAAGTGTGAAGACTTTGTAAGATGATCAACTATGACCAGATAGCATTATTGCCTTTGTATGTTTTAGGAAGTCTAGTGACAATGTCCATAGTTATGTTTTCCCATTTACATTCTGGTATGGGTAATGGTTGTAACATCCCCTTAGACTTCTGTCTCTCACCTTTAACTTGCTGACAAACCAAGCATCGAGAGACATATTCAACAACATCTCTTTTCATGCCATCCCACCAGAAGTACTCTTTCAGGTCCCTATACATCTTCGTGATTCCATGATGAATAGAGCATGAAGAACTATGAGCCTCATCCAGCAGCTCCTTCTTTAATTTGGGGATGGGTGGAACACAAACCCGATTCCGGAACTTTATTATCCCATCACAATCAAGGTTGAATTCAGGAACATTTCTCACCTTCTTTTGTAACTCTACATCATCTTTATGTGCCTCTTTAATCTTAAAATGTATAGATGGTTGAACATTCATTTAAGAAAGATAATATTTTCCCCCTTCCACTATAATTTCAAGATCAATCCTTTGTAAATCCATAAATATTGGATCTTTTGTGATCCTCATCATTGATAACCTAGCATGGTCTTGTCGACATAATGCATCTTCCACCTTGTTTTCATTCCCAGGGTGGTAATGAATTGAGAAGTCGTAATATTTAATCAGCTCCAACCAAATTCTTTGGCGCATATTCAGCTCCTTTTTGGTGAAAATATTCTTTAAAGTTTTATGATCATTATAAATGTCACACCTTTCTCCATAAAGATAATGGCTCCAAATATTTAATGCAAAAATTACTGCAGTTAACTCCAAATCATGAGTTGGGTTATTTTGCTCATGGATTTTCAACTGTCATGAGGTTTAAGCTATCACCATATCTTTTTGAATAAGAACACACCCCATCCCCTTCTTGGATGCATCACTATAGATCATAAACCTTTCTCCACTACAAGGAAGTGTGAGCATAGGTGCACTGGATAACCTTCTTTTCAACTCCTTGAAATTCTCTTCACATTCCTCAATCCGAACAAACTTAACTCCTTTCCGAGTCAACTTGGTGAGTTGATTAGATAATAGTGAAAAATCTGTCACAAAACGTCGATAATATCCAGCCAAACCAAGAAAACTTCAGATCTCGGTTACTGTTGTTGGTCTCGACCATCTTTTGATAACATCTATTTTTGCTGGATCCATAGATATCCCCTCTTTTGAGATTATGTGACCCAAAAATGAAACTTTTTGAAGCCAAAATTCACACTTGGTAAATTTGCCATAAAGCTTCTCCATTCTCAGGGTCTTCAATATAATTCTCAAGTGATCTTCATGTTCTTCCATGATCTTTGAATAGACAAGAATATTGTCTATAAAGACTACCACAATCTGATCAAGATAGTCTCTAAATACTCTATTCATCAGATCCTTGAAGATAGCAGGGGCATTAGTAAGACCAAATGGCATCACTATAAATTCATAGTGTCCATACCTTGTACAGAAAGCCATCTTTGGTATATCCGCCCTTTTGACCCTTAATTGATGATACCCTGAATGAAGATCATTCTTAGAAAATTATTGAGCTCCACGTCGTTGGTCAAATAAGTCATCAATGCATGGAAGAGGATATTTTTTCTTGATAGTGATCTTGTTAAGTTCTCGATAATCAATACAGAGTCTCATTGATCAATCTTTATTCTTAACAAAAAAAACTGGTGCTCCCCAAGGTGACCCACTAGGGCGTATGAAGTCCTTATCAATATTCTCTTGGAGTTGCTTCTTCAATTCCTGCAACTCAATTGGGGACATTCTATAAGGTGTCTGTGAAATAGGTAAAGAACCCGGTACGAGTTCTATTGAAAACTCAACTTCACGATTTGGTGGAATACCCGGTAATTCCTCTGGAAAGACATCACAAAACTCTTGTACAATGGGAATTTTCTTAATCATGAGTTTATCACCAACCATTTGAGATAAATAACCTACATTTAGTGGAATCAGGACCCCTAAGAAGGAATAAATTTCCACTAGAAGGTTATGTTCATCCTTGCATCGATAGATGATCATTGATTGACCTGGAATATGAAATGTGACTTCCCTTCTTTGGAAATCTATATGCGCTCCATATAGAGAATGCCAATCCATGCCAAGAATCACATCAAATTCCACTATAGGAAGGATCACAAGATTTGAAGGAAGCACTTTCCCACAAACATCAATCAGAGAAGAATTATAAACTTTTGATGCGACTTTTGTGCCATTAGGGGTTGTCACAGCTAACTCAACATCTAATTGTTGAGGTAATACGGCGATACCCTTCGAAAATTATTTAGAAATAAAAGAGTTGGTGGATCCAGAATCAAATAAAACATTTCCTACTTTAGAGTGGATGGTAAGTGTACCTTTCACCACTTCGTTATTGTACTCCACATCGCCGATAGAAATTCCATGTGACATTCCTTTGTCTTTAGCCTTAAGAGTTTGTTGACGTCGATCATCATCAACAACCCTTAGATTAGGGAATTGATTGGCATAATGCCCTATTTCCTTGCACTTGTAACATTGAAGTGTAGGAGGTGCACTCTATGTAGCCTTTTCTATTTTCACATCACTAGAAATCTTCTTCCCATAATTGTGGCATTCAAATGCCCGATGACCTTCCTTTCTACATTTGAAACATTTACTTGTCCCTTTAAGACAACTCTATCCATGTTTCTTTCTACAATTTGAGCATAAGGGAAAACTCATCTTCTTTTCTGTGTGCTCTTTATATTTTCCTTTGAATTCCATTTTCCTCTTCTTATCAAACCCATTTGACTGATGGGTTACTCCAATCTCCATCTCAACCTTGAGAGCACATCGAACGATTTCCTCGTAACTATTGAAGTCCCTTGTGGGTAACACCCTTCGAAGACTTGTTTTTATGCCACTAAAAAATCGATCAATCTTACATTCAGGTTGGATAATAATACCAGAAGCGTACCTTGCAAGTCTTGTAAAATTTTATTCGTAGGTTCCAACAGATTCAACATCCTTTTGCTTTAGTTCAAGAAACTCCTTCTCCATCTTTTTTCGGAGAATATGATCGAAGTACTTATTGAAAAATAAGTTCTTGAACTTGTCTCATTCCATGGACTCAATTTCATCTCTTTGCCTCATATTCTTGATAAGATTCCACCATTAATCAGCATATCCTTTCAAACGATACACTGCTAAGATGACTTTATCATGTTCAGAACATTGAAGAAATGAAAATATCTTTTCAGCAGTACTAAACCATTGTTCAGCAAATAATGGATCAGTAGACCCGTTGAATGAAGGTGGATGCTACCTCCTGAAGGATTCAATAGAATGTTGCTCCTTCCTTTGCTCATTTGGAAGTCCAGCATGATTCATAGCTTGAGAAAGTTGTGTGAGCATGGCTACAAGATTTTTCATTCCAGCTCCCATAACATTTGGTTGCTCAGGAGGACAATCATTTCATTTCCTGTCGCATTCCTCATTAACCCGGTTCCTTCGGGTTCCAGCCATTGACAAAAACCAAGAAGAATAGTGTGAGCAACACTAATTATAATAGGAAAAACACATAATCAAGAATAAAATCACACACTTAAGGTATTATCATAGGTTGTTCATATCCATTTCTAAAACACTATGATTGTGTTCTATGCATAGACTTATCCTTAGGGTTTTTACTAAGGCTTTCACATCCAAGTTTCCAAATGTTGACTATACCTATCATCTGATACCAACTATAACGACCCATACATTACATACATTTTTATTACTTCAAAATCTAAGCACACTTATTACAACATATAACAAAACCATGAAAGGACTGTATAGGTATAGTGTCTTTAGAAACAGGGAAACATAAACAACTAGTTCATAAAGAATCTACATTGTCTCCCATTTATTTCATCATATCTATAGTCCCATTTGGCATATCTAACTTAATAACCTTCTTCCTGACCTGGGGAAAGAAAAAATACAAAAGGGTGAGCTCAAATTCTCAGTTAGGGTAAACAAAAGAAATATCAATCACATCATATTCATAAGAACATATCATTTTGGAAATCTTAACCTGCAAAAGAGATCATAATTTCATAACATAGGATAAATCATAGTAGTGAAAAGTAATCCCAATAATCATAACATAAAACATGAAACTTTGTGGCATACACACATAATCATATAGAATCATTTCTTAGTAGTCAAGAATCATAGCCAAGATTATCTTAGCAGACAAAGTCAATTTCAGAACCGAGTTCACTCCTCATTTCAGTCCTGTTTCACTGAACCGGTTTAACCTTCCATTCCAGCCATGTCTATCTGATGAGATATAAATCATTACCTAATGCATTGGAGGGAGATATAGGTCCCACCCATCTCATAATGATACCATTCTTATGTGTCCCACTAAATCATAAACCATACATCATAGCATAACCCATGTAATAAAAATGGGAATCTTAAAACATCATGCCATCATAACATAATCCATATAAGATAAAAGGACATCATAAAAATAATTCCATCATATCATAATCAAATTAATGTAAAAATAGGGATAGAAACAGAACCCTATAATTTGTTAGATGGAAAATAATTTTGATAAAACACTTGAACTCCATTCTTGAGTAAAATATCATTTCTACTTCAAAATTTTTTTTCCTTTATTAACATGTCATATAATGTTGAACTAAAAGAAGTTGATTAAAATTAACTTGAAAACTTGTAAAGGAATCTTCTTGGAAATAATTTTTTAAAAATACATTAATGCCGTATAAGTTAAAAAATCCTTCTTCTCATACTTTTGTCGGAAAAGTCAAAAAGTACCTCGTACGAAAAACGACAAAAGATTCCTTTCATATCTTTTACTAAAAACTCACTGAAGGGTAGAATTCTATATAAAAAACTGTAGGTGGATGGAAATAATATTACATATCGTGGAAACATGGATGTGGATGATAACTATTCCCCAGTAAATTCTGAAGTATAAACAACCTCGGATAAAAATGAGATTGTGAGATCTTCCCTTACCTTAGGTCTGATTTTCTTCGTAAGTGTCTGAAACTCCTATATAAGGATTTAAATAATGACATTGACTTATTACAGAATCATAATCATTGTTATGATATCATATATGGTCATATTCTTAGCTTCTTATTACTAATATTTCATTGCTACTTGTTATTCGGGTGTTTATTACTTTTTGTTCTTATGTGTGTTTTGTCGAATAAATTCATATTATAGTTTTTAGGTTATAGATACCCCATTTCTAGAATGGTATTAGTGTAATATATATCATATTTATTCACTCAATTCATTTATGTAATCATTATGCAATGAAAATCATGTAGAACGAGTCGCATCACATCGTTGAGACGGTTTTCCGTATGTACGCACGAGTGATGATATCGTTCCCATGATCGTGGAATTGTATTGGAGTGTATGTATACTATTTAAGAATCAATATACCTTTAAAATAATCATATATATTTATTCTTTACACCATTATACCCATCAAAGTAAGGTGGTGGTGGAAAATAGATTACACCACGGCGTGGAGACGGTATTCTGTATGTACGCACACGCGGTGATTTCATTTTCCGTAGGATGGATTGATGGTGAAATATGGTTGTTTCATACTTATAATAAAAAATCTGTATATGATTTATACTGATGTTATTACTTCATAATGAAACAACTAAAGAAGAAGAAGTGGAAGAATAAATAATGTTGAAAGAATCGGTAACGGACATTACCTCTTCTTTGAAGCGCCTCTTTGAGACCTCCTTTTAAGGAACTAAAATTGGTCTTTGAAGAAGACCAGGACCTCTAGGGTGTTTCTAGGGAATTGTAGAGGAGAAATTGGCAGGGGTTTCCTGAGCATGAAGGCTCAATGTGGTGTGAGGAAGAGAGGGAGGAGGTGCCCTTTTATAAGGGAGGAGAGGGGCACCTTTGGAAAAACAAAAAAATATTATTTTATAATAAAGTCATATTCGGTTTAAAATAGCTCCAAATTGATTTATTTAGAATATAAGGTGGGTATGGGTCGAAATAATCTCATCCAATAGAATTTAGACAAGTTTAGGTTTCTATTTTAACCTTATCATTTAGATTTAACTTTAAGTTATATAATTTTACTTTTACAGTGTCTTCTTGTTTTCTTACACAATAAGGTTAATAAACTTACTATAACAAGCCAAAAGAACCCCAAGTTGTTTATTATTAATATATAAAACCTTATCTAATTCCTTTGGCCGAACCTTATATTTTTAGGAATAAAATAACAATTAATAATATAATATTTGTTTTAAAAACTATTTTATGTGAATTTTGACACTATTTAGTAATTCATTTTTTTGAAAATCATAACAGAAAGATTAGTTCAAAAAAAAGTAACTTCATTCAATACTAACATGTCATATTAACATATAAAATTATTTGTATTCATAAAAAGTCTCAAATTACATTTATTTGGGTATTTATAACATCAATTATGTCAATATTTCATTAATAATATAATTACTGCATCATCATTATGTCATAAATAAATTAAATTATTTATTGTCTACAAATTAAAAATAAAATACCATTATTTAGGAAATCTTGTTATATTTCTAATGAATATTTATAGTCGAATGTATCGTATGTATAACCCTATATTAAAAATGATTTATTTATTAAACTTTGATTTTAACTATTTTAACCCTTCTTTAAATAAATTAATAATAAATGTCCTAATCTAATCCAAGTGGGCCTAAATGGTCATATTTTATTCCTATGGGTTTTTTTGGTCTAATTACACTTTTCCAATAGAATTAGGACATGTTTTAGGGTAATAATAATATCATTTTTACCCTTAATTACCCTATTTACTTTTAACAGTGGTAAATAAAAGTAAAAAGTTACTATTCACCAAAAATTATTTTAATCTCATTGAACCACATTTTACTTACTTACATCAACTGTGTCTCTTGGATTTTTAAAATTATACTCACAGAAGTGGTAAAATTAAATTTTATGTAAATTTGCAAATTCTCCTAGGAGCTGGGTAAAAGACGGTCAAAAGTTTAATAGAATTTTTATATATCTATAATTATTATAAAATGACTCCAATGAATTACATTGAACATATATAGGTATTATGTATCGATTTTCACCTAAAATAAATTTAAATAAAATAAATAATTATTTAAATAAAAAGACGGTTTTTAAATAGTAACCTTGTGTTTTCAATATTCATCAAAATTTGAAAGTTTTCAGAAAATACCAAAATTTCACCGTAGGCTAATTTCGATATTCTGAATCCAAAAATGATGTCTGTTTTAAAAAATAAAAATTAAAAAATTTCAAAAAGTGGGTATTACTATTCATAACGGTTAGTTTTAATAATATTTTAATAGCATATCATTGTTTAGTGAAACTCGGTATTGCGTACAACGCAAGTTATCGAGGAAGGTCGTGATTGCGTGTCAAGCAAGCCAAGATAGTGTTGTGTATAGTAAAATATTCCTTTGATGATGTATATAACATAAAAACAAAATATTTCTTATAAAAGTCTCGGGTGTTACAGTCTAGGTACCTAGCATAGTCCAACTGTTGTATAGAATCTTATCACTTCCCACATCAGTTTTCTGTTCCATGAGGGCACCCAATGAGCACTCCATGGCTGCAAAATCCAAATGTGTATCCTCCCTTACACCATGGGAATAAAAAATATCCAGTTTAGTAGGTACTTCTAGATACATCAGAATAATACTTGGGATGGGATAGTTACATCCTCCTGGGTACTTGTTTTAAGCCTCGATGCTCATCGAGTAGGTCGGGATGATGCATAGCCACAAGTAGATTTTGACTGTAAATTTATACATAGTTACAAAAAACAAATATTGATGCTACTATAGAAATTAAATATAAATATCATTCTCTTTGAGGGTACTTGAGACACTGATAATATTAGGTAACGTCTTCTTATTTTCCATGATTTATTTATTTCTGGTCATCGATGGTGGTGGAGACATCTTCCATGAATACGGGAGGGGAATTCCCTAGGTCATAATCATCCTCTTCCATTTTTGAGTATATGAAAACATTTTTAAAAGAAAATATAAATTCGGGGGTTTCTCCCTCACTATCAGGGTGAGGGATTTATTAGAAGAGAAATGATCATCCCTTTCAATCTAATTCATTGTATTTAGTTTTCTGATCTAATGTTATTTTACACTATCATTGGGATACTTGGGGATCTGACATCTAGGATTATGTTTGTGACCTTTACCATATTCATGGGGAGAAAATAGTAACTATCAAGCATACTCTAGGGATTTTCAAGGGTGGTTCCCAAGACATTGGGAGCTACAGCCTACAAATCATCATCCATCATTGGTTTTTTCTCCCTTATTGAAGAAATATAATTCAGCATATGTGGATTAATAAGTATAAAATGGGGAGATATCTCCATGAATTACACAAACCTTTCTATCTGATGTTAACGATATCTCATAGAGATTGATATGCCACACAGTTTACCATCCTCTGACTAAGATGTGTTCAGTGTAGTTTGTCTTTATGCTGTAAGGACGTAAATATTGGTGTCTGGGCTATGAAATAGAATAAAGGCATCACTGCATATCTTTTTAGAATGACAATAAATATATATATTGTTATAGAAAATTTTTTAATTTAATTTTATATAAAAGGACATGAATTGTGCAGTTTAACATCTTGTGGTAAAGATGCTCATCATGAAGTTTAATGTCTTGTAGTAAGGATGATGGTTTTAAAGATTAATTTCTTGTTGTAAGGATGGTGGCCATGAAGTTTAATGTATTTCATTTAGTAAATCATCCATGAATTTTAATGTATTGTGGTAAGGATGATGATGAATAACCTATCCAGGGAGTGGATCTTCCAAAGGAACATAGACAACTCTTATGCATATTGTATGAGATTTCGAAAATTATAACTCTATAAATCCTTCATATACCTATCTCTTCAACCAATTATTTAAGGAAAAGTATATTTATGTTATTTTCTCAAGACATATATGGTAGGGGAAAAGGATCTCATGGACTATCAACTTTTCCTTAGTTGGCATCCTCATTCTTGCAAGATTCATTAAATCATTATCCATGGAAAAGTCAAAATATGTGGAGACATGATTTATTAGAAGGAATAGGTTTAATTAAATAATGTATCGAAATATGTTCATTTACCCCTGAGAGGTAAGATGATCGTACTCTATTGCACAATCGGTGCTCCCTTGTAAGAGTGATCATATAAATAGAGTGGATATTTAGGTGTCAATGTTTCCAACATCCCTATGTCCATCTATATCTGAATCCAATAATTAAAGTGAAATCAATATTTTATCATATTCATGATAAATATTTTGTATGGTAAATGATTATCATGGACGATCATCCTTTTCTCACTCATATTTATTATTATTGGGACCTTTATCAAGCCATTCCTCATGGCATAGTTGTAATACCAAGGAATGTGATTGGCATGGAATGAATACACTTTTCACACCATGAGTAAAAGAAATGGGAATCCAAGATACTTCTCTTGCATGTGATTTATTCTAAATTTTTAAATGTGGATGAATGAGTCTAGAGTATGTGGTACATAGTCCCGGTATTTGTTGTTCTGGGGGTAGTTTCCAAGGAATTAGAGGTCTTGGGTGTCACCAACACTTCCCATTGATTGGAAGATCCATAATCTTCTGAGGTTTTTATAGTGATGTCTAAGGCAACGTGATTTCTAAAATATCCCAAATGAGGATGTATAAAATATAGGAATTTATCCATCCTTTTGGGTTGGGGAGAAGTGGATCAATGATTGGATTCCACCTGTTAAGGGGATGAAAAATATGAAAATGACCCCAGTCCTGTGGGTTGGGGTACTTGATTCCATGGATGTATTTTATAGTAAAAAACTAGTACATCATCCAAAGGAATATATATTATAAATATTATCACAATTATATTCTAAATATCCCTATTCTATTTCCAAAGTTGAGTGATCTATTCTTATGAGAAAAATTCCTAATAATCCTCAAGGGGACAGATGGCAGTAGACAAGAAAAACCAATTACCTCTATCAGTGGTAGGGTGAGTGGTTGATGATGGGAGTTCTAATGTGGACCCCAAAGATTTAATAAACTCTAGAAACAATACATATTCTCCATGTTTTTTATAATCTGAGATAATAACATTGTCGTTAACACCTTCAACAGATTCCTGGTGGATACAATTGAGTCCTTTTGGTTTAATTCTAGCGGAAGAAGATAAGACAACCTACTATGAATCATAAAACTAAAGGTAGGTATGATTTTACTATACATTATTATTCATATTGATATCTAATGGGGATTATTTTAATTTTATTGATATTATATTTATTGAGAAACAATATGGATGGTGCTCCTCCTCAAAGATGTATCTCTTTTAGAAGGTCAGTGCATGATATACCGTTTCAGGGTTCAATGTCCATGATACTATTTGGGGGGTCATTTCCCATAATGAATACGATCCAATGGTAAAATATAATGATAATTAAACAGGGCCTATGGGTTAGGGTGTTCCTTGGTATTCCATAGTCACTAAGGCTTGTTGTGATGAAGAAAGAGGCTCATTGTACGTGATGAAATGGGATTGATTCTCTTCCACTATTAGGATTCACTGGTTGGACACAAATTGATTGGTGATAAAAGGGATTTAATCTTTCTCTTGAGCTGAATTATTTGGATACCCCAGATGGGCTCCCCTTTCAAGTTCCCTAGCTTGGAAATTTGGTGTAGGCACATCTTCATCTTCCGCTCTTTGTGGAATCATTGTCACGTGACAATGATGGTGACCATAATAGATGAGATCCCTCCTATAAAGCTCCCAAATTATTGACTTGAACTGATGATTTTACTCATCCAAATAAAAGTGGTATGAATGATGTGAAATATTGTTCTCTAGGGATTGGGTCCCAAAGCGATTGAAAGTGTTAACCAGGCCCACTTCCTCTCATGCATCCTATCATGGGAAAGATGGTTAGTGGGAACTAATCCTACAATGCATTTTATGAGCTAATTATATTCCTGGGATGGTTATTTAGACATGGTATTCCCATCCCAAGACATTAAAAAAATTCTATTGGAAGAAGTTTGTTGGTGATAATGTATGTTGGGGCCTTAGGGCCGAAAAAGATTCTCCAACAATCTCAAAATCCATTGGCACATTCAGGGGTGTCATTTCGATTGCAATGAATCAGGATTTCCTAAAAAACAAAACAAGACATCTTATTAGTGTAGTAATGTATATAACAGTTTATGTTCAATCAATAACTATCACATTTAATGGATAGATAGATAGTACCGTATTTTTACAAATGGTTTACTGTGGTTAAAAGAAACATATCGAGTTTATTGTTTCATTGTGGAATGAGCGCCACATAAACTATTCAGATTGGAACTGATAAATATATCTAGTAGACTCATTAATGGGATGAAATACTTAATGTATTTCACATATTTCTCACTATTTCTTGTCATTAGGATTCATGGATATGGATGGGATTGTTCCCAACCGTTTGATTGTGGAGATTTTAATGCCACGTTCAATCTCTCACATCAGGTTTTCCATTATTTTTCCCTTCCTAAGAAACTCCAAATGGTTCCCCCATCTATAACTGGGTACAAAAATGATTTCCAAAGTATTTCGATCATATTGGTTTTCAAGAATAATGACTTTTAGGGACTCGTATTGGTCGAAAGGATGGGAGGTCAGGCTCATCACACCCTTTTGGGTGGAATTTTTTCCTACATCAGGATAATTTTATAGATTTTTATATGATCATGAAATCCTTCCTACACCCTGATATGGGACTATTTACCCCTATTTCAATGACTTGATTATGAACATGTACTTATTGGAACAATGGAAAAAATATTTTTGGTTCTATGTCACTCTCTTATTTAGTTATAATGCTTTGGATTTTGGCCATGATTAAGAACTATGGTGTTTATTGTCATCCAGGGAGATGTTTGGTGTATTGGATATAGGATTGACCCTCTATGAGGAATCCAATATATCTTATGAAAAATAATCCAAATACATGTAGTTAATTTGGTATTGTTTAAGGTCATGTGACTAGACCTATCCAAGAAGTTTAATGTCATATAGTATGTACATGAATTTCGGGTTCAACCCTTGATGATGTTTCCTATTTTTTCTATTTAAATAGAAGTTAGATTCAACTTAGTTCTTATAATGGGCATCTATTTCATGATAGAAATTATAATAGAGGCCCTAGGTGGGACTTATTCATATGAGACTACCCCTGGATTGATCCTTTAGGAATGTATACCTTTGAGCATATATGATATGTAATCATACTAACATCTCAATGATGGTCCCATGCTAGGGAAGACTCAACATGATTTTGATTCAATAATTACTCATCACTAAGCCCACGTGAACTATTCTCAATGTGAGAAATAGTTGATAGTGGCATATTGGAAACATTTCATGAGAGCATATCTGTATGGGGCTTACACATTAAATTTTTAGAATGAGAGGAATGATTACCGATCTCATTGAGGATATTAAATAGATATTGGGCCTTATTAAGGAATCCTACATATCCATTTCTATAATAGGAATTTGAGATGTCGTAGTTTAATTTTTCCCCCAACTCATTTTTGGGTTTGATGTACTTGAGGGAATGATCGAGGCTTATACTTAAGATGATGATCATGTATGAGTCCCCTCCTCATCTAATGATTGAATAGAAAGTGTGGTATAACTATGGGAGAATTTAATCTTGTAAGTCATAAATATATGGGATTATATGGGACTCACATTGAAGATTATTCCTATTGGATCTAGAGCCTTAGGATGGAATCCTATGTGTCACAGTTTTATAGGGAATCAAAATTCCCGTAGTTCACTTATCCCTTAACCTCCTAATGGGATTATGTGTGTTATCAAATATAGAGATATTATTGTTATCCTTGTGGTTATATGGATTCTAGAGGATTATATCAGGATAAATTCCTATTGGTTGGGGCTTACACATTGAGGCTTCTGATTGATTTGAGATTTTGAAGAGAGGTTTCCTGTTGACACAATTATTTTTTATCCTATAATCAATTAAAGAGTGATGGTAACCATAAATTTATATCCAAGAGCATGACACTGTTAGGGTCGCATGAGTGTGTAACCCTATATCTTGATGGACACTCCCTTATATATGGGGTATGTGGATAAAGGTGCCTTGCTGGGGTCCACATGGCATGAGTTCAAATAGTCTTACCAGACAATGTGGGTATGTTTTAAGGAACTTTTCTGATACGTACTAGATGATTTTTGTCACATTTATCAATTTCCTAACTGATATTTTAGAGTGTCCATCTGTTATAGAAGACACGTCCATGGATGTCTTCCTGACATGCCTAAGATGCTTCTCATTATCTAAGAGGATTTATCTAGGATCCTTTTTATGATCAACTAAATTGCATTTGATGACCTCACTTGAGCAAAGAGGATATGTCTGAGGTGATTCACATAACCAAAGTGGTCATGTTTGGGGTCTATCCCATGATCAATGTAGACATTAAAATGCATTTTTATATGATCCACTCAACTCAACATTGGATTATGATATGAAAATTATAACTTGTCATTAGATAATCGTATGATCATAGAGACATGGAAATGGTGTTTCGAGAGGTCACCTTAGCTTCTCCAGAGATGATATTGTGAAAATGTGTACAAGTCAAGGGGATTTCTCATGATTATCTTGACTTGCTCTTGGGTCACCGTATGAAAATAGTGACATGTCAAGGGGATTAAATGAGATCAATATCACTCATCTGTATCATATATTATGATAAAAGTGACTCTTAAAAAGTCACCGAATGAAATAAGAAGTTATACGAGAACTCTTGCGATCATTTTTCCTTAAACAATTCATGTGGTGGGGTATCAGAATTTTTATGTGTCGAATGTGCATGTCCCAAGGGATCATGACCTAAGTAAATTTAGGAAATATTTTCCTAGTAAAAGGGTTGTATGGATATTTAATGGGTATTACATGAATTACCCAGTTGATCAAGTCCATGTACCTGTGAAGGGATGTTTGAATAATAAAACCACATGAAGGATCATAGTTTTCACACCCTCAAATAAGAATTTTTCAAAAAAGTAAAGTTTGCCACCTTTTGACGGTACACTTATTAAAAATATTTCCTTTTGAATCATTTAATGATATTATATAAAAAATTAATTATCTTATTTGGAATCATTATATAAAATTTACTTTATATGAAATTTGGTTATATTCCTAAGAAGTTTTATGTTTTAATAAATGCTAAAAATAATGATTTTTATTGAAAATTGTATATTCATTTGAAGAATTTACATGGTGAAATGATGATTTATATTAGTTTTAAATATTAATTATTTCATTTTGACTTATAATAATTTATTTATTATTTTTGAAATATATGTTGTATAAAAATTAAATATAATAACATTTTATATTTTTAAAATGTCATTTTCCAAAAATAAAACAATATTTTCATGGATGTTTACAAGTTTTATTTTAAACTAAATTCTGTAAATTATTTGTTTTAAATTATGAAAAATGAATTCTAAATTTTTATTAATAAGTTATAAATTTAGTGAATAGTTCCATTTTATTTTTGTCCAATATGAATAGAAACCTTAGAAAATATAATTTATCATGGTTAATGGTAAATTGTGTAATTTAGGCTAAAATAAAATGATAAAAACTATAAAATGAATTTAAAACATTCCAAAATTTTATTGGTTGATGATAATTATACCTTTAATACATAAGGATTGAAATTAAGGTGTTAAATGGACACTTTCCCATGAAAATGACTTATATAATATCCAAATACATGGTATTGTGTGTTGTGAAAGCTTAACATCATGTAGCATGCTATGAAAGTTAAAAATGAAAGAATATTATTTAAAAATACATTTAAAAAGCATAATTTGGATACATTTGACCTACACCAACACACACTTCCATAAAAGGTGTGACAAATTTACCATCCTGTACAGCAAACTACTGGCTCGCGAAACGATGTCGTTCATTTTTACCATACCACCTATAATTGTTGGGAATCATGGTGGAAACCCTATTTTTATATTATTTATATGATATTTATATTTCCTTTTATAAATATATAATTTTTATATAACATATACTCTTATTTATTCCATGTAGTGTAAATACGATAACATCTTTTGTGGCCCTATGGACTACTGCTTCCTCAATGCAATGTGATACATTAACACCTAACATGGAAGGAATTAAACATGGTTTTAATTTAATATATGTTTCATACATAACATATATATGATAATTATTAATTAATTATCTTTCTAAAAATATAATATATAATTTTAATTATTACCCATTCACACGTATAAAAAATAATAATGTTATTCATGGACGTGTGGACTACCGCCTACACAACGCGATATGATTCATTTAGAAACACACTAATTATATATATATAAGTATATATATGAAACAATAATATGTTATAAATGATATAATTATCAATATGAAATGATTAATTATACCTACCTCTTTCCAAAAGAATCATTGAAAAACGAGAATCCTACTCTTGCATATGTACGACCTACAATCTCTATGATTGTCACATTGGTTCATTTTTCATAACCATATCACATTATTGGTATAAAAAATATAATTAATGTATAAATATGATAATTATTTAATTTTTAATATTATTTATATATTTATATAATGTCATTATTTACCATATTCAACCTTTCGAAGTCAGTTTTGAGAAATATGTCGAATATAGTCAAAACAACAGACATAAACATTATTGATTAAGTAAATGTATTTTATTTTTTCTAAGTGAATTATAAATAATAATAAAATTGTAAATATTTATAAATAATTTATATAATTAAACATATTTTTATTATTTATGGTGATAGAGAGCATTCATGATAAATTGGACTCGAGGTAGGGGATTTCAGCTCAATTTCATTTGATTGAGGCATTATACACCTAGTTTCTATTATATGGTCTATATAATACACTATAAATTGTTATATAACGAATTTAATTTATTTAATTATATTACACATTTCAATGGATGATGTTATTTCATGGGATTATGATTCAAATGTTACTCAAGTAGTAAGCGACTCTTTTATCACTTTTACTTCTATTAGGCACACACTATTTCCACCACTTACTTTATTTGTGTGGTGTATATTTCCCTTTTTTATATATTATATCATGAATTATTTTATATTAATTTAATTTAAGTATATAATTTAATTATTATTCTTCCATGAGTTTCACAGTTTGAAATTTACCAAAGCTGTATTGGATTTATTTCAAAATTCTCCTTCATTGTGACGTTTATTATATTTTACGCCTATATTATTTTACAAGGATTGTTTAATTTTTATTTGATATGATATATCATGAATCTATTTTTTCTCATGATATTTTATGATTCACTTACCATTATTGCATTCATTAGGTTAATGATTCAAATGTTTCAATGTTGTATGGGTTTTGTTAGAATATTTAAAGGTTGTTTTCCTTAAAAAATGTTTTAATGTTATGTAAAGGTAATAAGAATTCATAAACATAAAAAAAACATGTTTCTAATTATCCTCCATGAGGTATATTTTTTATTGATACCATCCTAATTCAATATTTTTATGGATTATTATTTTTTCAATTATATTTTTTTAACAAATTTCAATGCCATGGATTAATCAGGTTTCAATTGGATATTTTTGGAATCCATTTATTTTCAATGGGTAAATCATGTTATGAATATTTTTTATTCAACCTATTTCTTTTACAATGGGTTGATTATTTCATAAATAAAAATTTAAGGAACCCTTTTCTTTTTCATGAATTACATTCATGTTAAATATATTTTTTCTTAAAAAAAAATTTTCCATGGGTTAATCATGTATCAATGAGATTGTTATTGGATCCATTTCCATTCTATGCATTTTTCAAGTTTAAAAGAGATTATTATATAACTCATTTCCTTTATTTGTATTAATCATGTTTCAAATAGACTTTTATAAAAACAGTTTATTTTCTATTTTTTAATTATTTTATAAATGTGTTTATTGGTTGTTCCAATTAGTTTTTGAAACATTTAATCAGTGATGATTTTGTAATGGTAATTAGACATTTGATGTGTGGTTCCATGATAAATCAATGATGGTTTGTTCCATGATTGACCAAGGATGGGTGGGTCTGTGATATCCCTCTAATTCATTGTGTATGGAAGTATTATGTATTGATATTCCATATGTAAGAGTGACATGTATGGAATTATACTGTATGGTTATTCCATTTATAAGAGTGAAAATTATAAAGATGTCCCAAGAATCCTTTATGCGTTTCTTTCTACATTCTATATGTTTATATTGTTTCTAATGAAAGAGATTTATATCACATGGATAATCATTATTAATTTTGATAACTATTTCCTTTTCCATGTTTTCATATTTTATGGCATTAGTGTTGATGATTATGAGTTAATTTATGATTCGCTCTTGCACTTTGATTATGTCATCATACCCTTATGCACTCTTATTCTCAAAGATGAAATTTAATTTTTAATGCTTATTTTTACCCAAACTGAGCATCTGATCTCACCCTTCTTAATTTTCCTTCCCTCAATGATTATTGAATGATTTAAAATTATTTATTTCTATAAAATAATCCACAAGTACGATGTTTATGAACTATTGTGAAATAAAAAATGCTAGGTTAATGGGAGAAATGTTATTTTGATGAAATATGAGTTCAAGTTGATATGATTTGTTTGTGTAAGTGTTTTTAATAATTATCAAAAACAATAATCCTAAAATTTTTCATATTTATACAAGATCCGTGTTTTCATATTGATGTTTTTAGGTTTATATTAAAAACTTTCATCATAATTATTAGCATCAAAGATGGTCATTTTAAGTTTTTAATTTCAGCAAATATGTCGGAGGTTTGGGTTTTGGGTTGTTATAGATATATTACCAAATTTTGACTCATTAGTATCTTATATAATTTATTATATATATATTATATATTCATTAATTATCATATGTGTCATAATATGGGTTTTTCTTTTGCATCATTTCAATATACACCTAGAAAAATATCTCACGTATGCCTCTAATATCTTATGTATCATTATAATATTTTTTATTTTTCTATATTTCTATATACTCTACAATAGGTATATTCTATAGACTGAAAATATATTATATATATTTATCGTTTTTACCTTTTCAACACCCCAAAATTTGAAAATAATAACATTTTTTATGATATGATATGTGACACACAACATCAATCTTAGACAAAAATATATTAACTTAAGACTCTATGATATATTTATTTGTAAATAAATTAAATATCATAAATTTATTACATTATACACAACAATTAGTTTAAAAAGTTATTAACACAACATTTATTTTACTTTTATTACACACAACACTAAGATTAGATTGAAATACATGATACACCAAATTTAAATGAATTGTGACCTATTATTAAAATATTATAATTTAATGTGATTTTTATCACTTAGCCATTAAAATAGAGGGTATGAATAGGATTAAATAAATTATGAAAATAAAAAGTCCATACAAAATAATTTTTTACTTATTGGTTATAAATAAAATAAGAATCATTTAAAAGAAAATGAAAATTTTTCTGAAAAGGTGTATTTTTTTTCAAATGGATGCTTTAGTCGTGTTTTATGGACATAATTGAAAAATAATTTTTAAAAAATTTTAAACATTTATTTTAAGAATAAAATTCTTTATTCAAATATGAATATAATAATTATCTTAGGGTGCGTTTATAGGTATATCATTAAATATTCATTTTTTGTAAATTGTGAAACATACTAAATTATAATTGGAAACTGTCTTTTATAAAAACAATTATAAGGATATATTATATTTTTAATTTTTTTAAATAAAATTTATTTATTAATTAAATAATTTATTAAAATTTAGTTCATGGGAAGTAATTTACCTTTTAATTTATTTATAAAAACATTGTAAACTTTTGAATATTTACTTTTTAAATATCCACCTTCTCATCAAGTGTGCGAGATTAATTTTAAATTAAACTTTATAACTTATGTAAATTGATTTTAAAAAATGTATAAAATATTTTTGATTAGAAAATTTTATAATTTCTAATGATTTAAAATTAATTATTGAGTAAGCTAAATAGAGAAAATATTATAATTTAATTATTGTGGATAAGCTAAAAATATACTTAATAGGGGTTAATCTAAAAATATAGTGGTCAAAAATGACCATGAATATTTTCCAACACCCATTGGATCACCATATATAGACCTTAAATCTTCTTTGTTCAAGAATGAACCATTAGAGAATCCTATGTAATGATAAAAATGTAGGTATGATTGAATAATTTAAAAATAAATAAAGTTTGCCACTCACCTCACTTATAAAATGTCACCCATTGTCCTCTCCTCTGCACCCCTTCAAACCTCATTGATTCATCCAAGCCCTACCCATATAACATCCCAACATTAATACACTAATAATAGAATACTTTTTTTGGTGTTAAAGTCATCATTTAAAGGCTTTAGTGGAATCTTAATGAGGATAAATGAAGAAGCAGTAATGTTCTTCAATGAGCATTTTTATTTATTTATTTATCCTCCTCCTATAATTCATATTAATCCATCTTGATATAAAAACCTTAGTATAATCCATATCCTTTTATGTTTTTATATTCTTCTCATAACCAATAACTATATCCACATCCATAAAATGCGTTATGAAATTATCATTCATGTGTATGGAAGAATACCACCTCATGAATTGATTGATTACCATAATAATAAGAATTTTCATAAAATATCCTGAAAAAGAATAGGGAATGGATGTCATTAGTTCTTTCATTGCCACATTTTTTGGTTGTGTATGATGAAGAATATAAATTATATATATATATATATATATTATATTTACAATATAGATATAGTTATAGAGTCATTATATGAAATATATCTTAATTTACCATCCAATATGTAGGGGATATGGTAACGTCACTCATGTGCATGGCGGACTATATCCCCATAAAGATACATGATTTTTCTTTTACTAACACTCAAAATTTAATGTAATAAATTTATAGTTGATTAATATATCCTATATAAATAAAATAAGATTTATATTGTTGATATAGTTTTCATTCTAAAAAGAAAATATTCATTTTTACCCTTTCTCTCACTTAAAGATGATAACATCATTCATGTTCGTGTGGACTACCGACTTCGAGAAGTGATGTGACTCCCTTTCCATCACCACAGCACATGGATGACATATATAAGTATATAATATTGTATATATTATGTTATTATCATTTTGTAAATATAATCTATTACATATATTTTTTCTATAATGATCATCGGAAAATGGTAATGTTACTCATGCGTACGTATGACCTACCATCTCCATGATAGTAACATACTGCATTTTTTATAACCATCATTCATTATTGGTTTTAAAAATAAAATGGATTTAATAATATGATAATTATGAAATTATTATTTTTCTAGATATGATGAAAATATATAATATGTGAAAGAACGAGATCATTAATGACAAAATACACATAAGATAACAACACAATTAACACCTAACATATTTAAAAAAATACAACATCATAAATGAAAGGCTGATAAGATATCATAAAATGATAATATATGATATTATAAATAATAAAATGGATTTTTTGGAGATCATAAAAATTTTATAACCACTACAAAATACGTTAAGGATTTTTCAATCAGAAGGAATCATGAGGTAATAGATTTTGTGTCAATTTTCTTTCATGAGTCCCATTTGTATGTTATAAAAAAATTTATTTAATGTAATGTATACACTACCAATTTCACATGTAATATAATTAATACATTATAATTTATGTTATTTTATGTTTCAATTTTAATTATTTCATCAATGCAGATTTTTATTGAATGTAACCAAGTTGTAAGTGATTTCGTAACTCAATTTCCACTCATTGGGATAAACTCCTACTTCATTGATTATGTAATTATATGATTTTGTGTATAATTAAATTTCATTAAATTATTTTTAATCTATAATTTTTTATGTTTATTTTTATTTTAAACACAGAATCAATTCATTTATTAATTCTCACATCAATTTTATGATCATTGCAAGTCTTTATTTTACAATATCATTCTAATCGAGATTTTTTATACATGAATTTCAGTTGAGATAATTTATGCCACCATTTACTAATAAACCCATTATACATTGGTTATTAATTATATTTTAAAGTAGTTTTAACATTTTCAAACTCTTTTTTACTTAAATTAATTGAGAAATTATTTTAATATAGTTTGACTTCATTTCTCCCTTTAGTCAAAAATTTCAATTTTCTTTCAAAACCTTATTTTATAAATGGTTTTAATAATGTGGTTAAAAACATAAAAAGTAATTATTAAGGGAATTTATATACCTTTTAATCTTTAATAAAAATCATTTTAATATTATTTTGTTTAAAAACAATTCCTGTATAGATTTTACCAAAAATATGATAGGAATATTCTTATCCTCTTCTAAATAAGGTACTTTATGACCCTTATTACATAGAAAAAATGAATATTCATTTAAACTTTTATAAAATGTAAATAATTATCCACCATAATTAAAATCATTTTTTAATGTTTTTATTCTTATTTTATAAGTTTCCATTTAAATATTTTTTTGAAACATTATTTTTAAAGAAAATTATTTTGAAAATGATTTCAATTTTGAAATAGTGCATTTAAAATGAAAATAAAATGATCCTAAATAATTTTTTAAAATATATTTTTATAGTATTTATATTTATCAATTATAAAAACCATTCATTTTACATATACTCTACTATGGATATGTTGTATTTATATCCTATTTTTCTTCCTCTAGATGTTTTATTATTATTTTGACCAAGGATAATAATGAAATTCACTTCCTTGTCTCATTTTTTAATCAATAACATCCTCTTGAGTAATTAACATACCTATGATCACATAAAATTAAATTTCCCACTGATATCCATATTATTTAACATGGATTTGTTTATTTCATAAACTATATATCATTTATATATATGATGTTCTACATTGAACGTCTTTTTTATCTAGTTAAATATTGATAAATATGTATTTATTGACCAATACAGATGTTTGGTGAAAAGTTTTTATGAAGTAAATTGATTAATAGATACATTATGAATTATTTAGACATGAAATACATGTATGGTGACCATTGATTGTAATCCCCTTGATGAATTTCTATGTCTCGTGAGAAAAAATTAGTTAGCCAAACCCAATGAGTTTATACCCAATAGTCATAAACTATATTTTGAATAGTATTGATAGTTGAAGTATAGTTTTCCAAACAATATTGCTTTATACATAGCTATTTTAAACATTTTTTTAATTATTTTTGAAGGTAGAGGTATCATGTGTCTATGACAAGGCGTCTAATAATGATTCATTTTCATAATTATGAATTCAGTTATTATTATAAATACCCATGAGGTTTTCATAATTTTATTATATATATGGATTCATTTAATTATTATTTTACTGAATAAATGGAATGGGTTTCCATTTATTTCCCATAATATATTGATTATTTCTTTTCAATTTATCTAATGATGTAATTTAAAATGAATATTTTTTTAGTTACTTACCTTTCCATATTTATTCATGATAGCTTTTGTTGTTTTTTTACCATATTTTTCATTTGATATCTCCCTTATTTTATGTTCATTTATAGGAATCCATGAAGTGTACTATTATTTACATTTATGTATACACTTTAGTGAATATTGTTATTCTCAAAAAAATGTGACATAAATTTGTACATTAAAATGTAATACAAGACCCATTTATGTATCTATTTGACTAAGAATATAAACCATTCACTACTATAGGATTTGATTCTGTATATCTTATGACAATGTGATAAAGCGGACACCAACTCTGGGCTACTAGTTTCAGATTCATTATAGTTGGTATCAGAGTATGTTTAGTAGAAACACTGGGAATTATATTTAGGAAAACAAAGATTATGGAACATAACACTATGATTAACATTGAGGATAAGTACAAAAAAATCCTAATTATTTTTTAATATTTATTTGGAAATCTACATGCTATGTTTGTTTTTTTCTATATATTCTCATATTCTAGTGGTGTTCGACATTCATACGTTTCATATGTGATGTTCACTCATTGATCAAAAGGGGAAAGTGAGATGTCGTTTTCTCATTCTATGGACTCCTCTTTGGATATCTCTTTCTATTCCATGCCTCCCTCATAGATTTAATTCATTTTTCTAGAAATCATTTCTAGTTCCATATCCTTGGGGAAATCAGTTAATTACACTACTTCTGACTTGACATTCTACATTTTTCATGATAGGAAATAAATATTGGGTTATGAGAGTAGTCATGATGGGAATTATTGGTCATGTATAGAGATTAAGATCATTGGTCACCAATTATATTCTTCTGGTGAGGAGGATCTCATTTGATTCATCTTAAGGAACCAACCCCAAGGAATACCATATTTATCATTATATAAAATAAGTAGAGTAATATGTTTTCCAAGTGTTATTTCCTCAATAATCCAACACTTATGAAAGGTGTATATATTTGATATTACATCAAAAGTTATATGTCATATGAAGAAAGATCTGGTTGTGTTTCAAGATAGATCATAGCATGTTTTTAGCATCATGTCGAGACTGAATGGGTAAATCAGAATATCTCATATGGGTTTATCAATACGGTGTGTCCCAAGGAGGGAAGAAGTCACCCATTCAAGGGTGAGAACTCCCCTTGAGGTGAACTGTGGATGGATTGATCAAAACACCTTAGGGAGGTGGATCTGCGAATTTGGTTGGTGAGGAATCTCATTGAGGAGAAATCTAGATGAATGGATCATAACACCCCTTTATGTGAATCTAAATATTTTACTGTTGAGAACAACCCTTGAGAAAAACCTAGGATGGATGGATCAGGACACCTCATGGAGGAGGATTTGTAAATTTGATACATGAGGAAGCCTCTTGAGGCCAGCCCTAGATGGATAGATTAGAACACCTGGTAGAGGTATATTTGGGAAGTGTGTCCCTATGTAGGATGATGTAACACCTAAAATAGTGATAATTCCCCCTAATATGAACTCATGTTGGATGGATTAGAATGAACCTTAGTGAGGATCAGAATATTTGATGGGTGTGAAGTACCCTTGAGATCAACCCTAGATGGGTGGATCAAAACACATCATGGAGGCAGATCTGGATGTTTTTTGGGTGAGAACATTCCTTATGAGAATCTTTTATGGATGGATTATAACAGATCGTGGAATAGTATCTAGGAGGAGTGTCCCTAAGAGGGATTATGGAAAACCATAATGGTTTTTAAGTGGTTGTGATGTACCTTGAGGCCCTCCCGAGTGGTTGATAAGAATTACCTTGAGGTATTTTATAGAGGAAAGTCCCTTAGAGGTAGAACCTAAATTTACCATTGGTCCATATAGAAACTCATGGAGGCATCATATATACCATGTTTAGAATAACGGGATGAAAACCCTCATAATTAAATAACAGAGTCAAAGGTTGTTTGATCGGACTGATCCATGCAGTTTAACTTCCTGTAGTAAGAAATATCGTGATGCCAAAGGATCATGAATGTTGAATGGTATGTGGATTATTCATTCATTTGGACCATCGAAAGGGGATTTCTCTTATTTTAATGGTATATGTATTACATATTGAGTTTCTTATTGCAGTATGATTTTTCATGGATGGATACTGCGGGGATTACACATTGAGCCACATAAGGAGGATCTCATTCCATGTGAGTGGTAAACAAGGAATCCTATTGATAGGTGGTGTGTGGGTCATCCCATTCCACTCATACATAGAGAATCATTTGATAATATCATAGGATGAGACTAATGTTCAATGCCTTGTGTTGAGGAAATTATTGTGTAATTTAATGTTCTATTACTAGGATTTTGAGCTTGGTATTTTTACATCATGAAACCTAAACATGATTAGTCACACTCCTTACCCCTTTGGATTAAATTACCACCTCTCATGGGACTTTTCCTAGGTAATGGGATTGGTAAAATATCAGTAGATTGATGGGATGAGTGGCTGATCATGAGGTACACATTACGGCCCCAATTCATAGAATTAAAATGGATTAAGGTACTAATGATTAATGAAATAACTATGTGGTAGGCTCTATCAACACTTTATGTGGAGTGGGAAAATATATGAATGGGTGGAACATGTCAATTAATGATTGGAGGTGTAGCTATATGACTCCTGGATTTTTATGGGGGAACTCGGCACTAAAAATTTTTAATGAAGGTTCAACATAAGGGAGGTACCATGGAGAGGCCCATGATAGTGATTTCACAATGGCTTGGTCCTTGAAAAGAGGGTATTCAAGACCAATAGGTTCCTTGAGATGGAGAGGAGCATCATGATTGGGTAGTATTTATGAAACAGGGTGTCCTTTCCACAAATGGAGATCCTGATAAATTATTAGAGTGCTTCGCGGAGCCTCAAATTCCCCATAAGGCCTTCTTATGTCACGAAGAGCGTATTACATTAGGAATGGAATCCCAACCACAAGTATAATATTTCAAGAACACAAGGAATGGGGTTTCATGAAACATGGATTCAGAGGTTTATCCATTTTCTCTTTGGTTCATGGAGCTCGTTATGATTGAAAATAAGGAGAAACTTGGATGTCAAGAGTTTGGTTAACTATCCCTAAAAAATCAAAATTGAGGGGGTATTTATATGTATGGGTATTCATAAAGATCAGGTGTGCTAATGAATAATTTTTGGTCTTCTCAAATATAAATTACTTTAAGAGTCCAAATTTCATTCTGGTGAAGACAATGTCAATTCATCATAGGTTTTCAAATCGTCATGCTACACCAAAACACATAATACATATGATTACCATCATACCTTCAGGTTGTAATAAATAAAACATTCATCTTGGTAGACTCATGAGAACTATTCATTTTCTAAGGGGTAGGATTTCATTAAGAATAACATTAAGAGGTATTTTGTCCCATTTTGACATAGATTCACTCTGAACTAGCTATACCTTCATGAACTATTCTAATGGAATAAATATTTTGTTCCCGCCAAATTACCCCATAGAATGGAAGCTTGCGAGGAAAATGAGGGACATATTATGAGGTATAAACATTAAAACATGGTTATCAACTCCTTGAAGAGCGCACTTTTTGAACATATTTTATTTTTTATCAACAGATTTTTGTAAATAGTGATCAATGAGACAATAAGGGATTATTGCGGTCAATATGATGAAGAAGTTACCAAGATAACAGAGCATGGATGTAGTATTCAAGTATTGATATTCCAAGAAAAATTTGAAATATTTAAAGACTTTACGTTTCAAGGTGATTCTTGGATAATTGCTATGGAGTCCTTGGATAACATTGGATGTAAAGGTTGAATAATTCCACTTATCAAATATGATGATGTTTTGACAATTTTTATTTCAAAAATATCTTATCTTTTTTGGAAAACCTTTTATGTAAGCCATATGAAGGAAAGGGGTAGTAAAGGTGTTTTCCAGTCATTTTCAGTTTTGATTTGAAAAAAATATATTGCTGGAAGATAGGGAAGATTCAATACATTCCTTGGAAAATTTGACGACGATAAAGGTGATCAATCAAGGTCTATATATTGCGGAAGATAAGGTTAATGATGAAATAATATTTTTTTGAAAAAATATAGAAGATATCAAAGAAGCATGATTGTTCTTATCGAGGAATGTTTTTAAGGTTGTGTCATTTGACAATGTTTTACAAATATATGGGCCAAATATTTGAGAGTTTATCGTTTTGGAAATGTTTTTCCTAAAAAGGAGTATGAAAATCAAGGTTGGAAAACTAGGATGGATATTTCGCAGAATGGAAATGAGGTATAAGGAGTGGAAAACAAAAAGCAGAAAGGAAGGATTCCACAAAGTAGTGCTATGGATACTGTGAATCAAGGTATACAGACCGTATTGGGGAAATCGTTCATGGGATGAACATTTTTCACAGAAGACATTAAGTTCATGGTAAAGTATTTCATTTTTGTAATGGATGTAGTAATCTATTCATGAATGGAATTAGTCTCCACAAATAAAGAAATATGGTACCCAGACTGTATAGGAGAAACAGTTCGTGGGAGGATCACATTTTGCAGGAGGCTCACGGTTCGTGGGAGGATTGTCGTACAAGGAAGGCCAATTGTTTGTAGAATGGATCATCATTTACAGAAGTGAGGTTGTGATTTGTGGATATTTGAAGGGATTCGTTCATGGAAAACATCATCCTCCACAATGGAAACAAGGTGTTATGAGAATTTCGGAGTGAAAACAGTTCGTTGTAGGATCACAATACTTGGGATGAGCACAATCCATGGAGAAGTTTGTACAAAATTATAAATTATGGTAAATAATTTTAGCAGGATTTTTGGGTCTATTTTCTTATATAAGGACCCCAAATCAGATCATGAAAAAATAGTGAAAGTCAATATAAATTATCATCACTTGAAGAAGAATTTTCCTATATTCGAAAGAGTTCTTAGGGATTAAATTATATGAAAGATATGGGGTCTTTGTGGATGTGAGTTAGACCGCATAGCGAGGGGAGTTCGTAGAATGAAGGTAGTTTTCTGAGAAAATTGGTTGTTCATAAAGCATCCATGGTCTTTAGATGAATCTTCAGTCCATGGAAGTGAAGGAAGTACATAGATGAGAAGACTATACGTTGAAGCGTAGGTAGTCTAAGGAAGAGGTAATAGTCCATATAAGAATAACCGGTCTACAGAAGATGAGATTGTCTATAGAGGAAAAAGATGTATGTGAATCACTCATAGTATGATTTTCAATAATGATCATGGAGGAAGCAGGGATGGTCTGTAGTGTATCGATTCAATATAGGGAATCCATAGTCTGTAAATAATAAGTAGTTTACAAAAGAGATGGCTCTTCACAAATCACTAATGCCATGTGGTGTAAGGAAGTTCTAGGGGATAGTTTGTGGCCACAGTTTCTGGGAAAGATTCACTTGGGTAGTTTACGAATGGAAAATAGTTTATAGTGGATACATGATAGTCCATGAAGGGGAAATATTGCATACATTAAATAGGTTTTTTCACCCTCTTCTTGAATTGTGAAGAATAAGGGGAGATCCAGACACTGCTTCAGTATTCCATATTAACGTGTTTCTAACAAAAATAGAGTGTGGCCACATAAATATCATTTATTATTTAGGGATGATTGATTGTGATGATGCTATTTTGGGATGATCTTCATTGTTTTAATAATCACAACGTAATTTTGTGATTCTAGAACTATTAGAAGAAGTTGGATCGGTGTAGTTGGTTTTTCTTTGAAGAAGAAAGAGAGATCGAGACACTTCTATAAACTATTTCATATCGTTTTGTGTCATAGATCAAAATAGAAAGAGTAAGTGGCTAGCCAAATTGATATTAGTTGAATTTAATTTGGTTTATATAGAATTTTATTCATCAATCCACAACACATTAATATTATTGTGATTAATAGAAGATGAAGATTATTAAGATATCATGTTTTTTGCTGTGAAGAAGTAAGAAGATCTATTTGCGCGATGCTAAGCAAGAAAAAACTGAAGAGTGAATGAAAAAAGAACTAGAATGATATCCAATTGGTATCAATAGATGGAATACATTATTGATGTTACAACCCTTTAACATGGAGAAGAATATCTTGGGAAATAGTATATAGATCCATCCAAGAGTGGTAAAACACACAATATTGTATTGTTTTCAATGTTCCACGCTAGTGTTAGTGTATATCCTACTCATTGTAACAAAAAAATATGATTGTTTTCTAGTGGTTGTGTGGATTTGATTATTTCCGACAATTCTAAGGATGTAGATGATCTTGTTGAGTAGTGAACCTTGTAAAAATATTGTTTTCTTTATATATTGCTTTCATATACTTACATGCAATAGGGAAAATAGAATAAGAGAATAAAGATCATAATAGGTCTAAGAGGAAAATTGATAAAAAGTAAAAATTGCATTAAAACATCCTCAACACTAATTCACGCCCATATATATGTTACTTGTATCCGAAACATGTTTTCTCACTCAATTTTCTAAATCACAGTCATGAATCTTACCCATTCTTCTCATCAATGATAGTTGCTGGTGCAAAGGACATCATGAATCATTTACCAACCATACACATATAAACAGTATATAGGGTCCCCTCATAGCCACTATACATTCATGATAAAGAAATAATTTGTTCTATCTTTTTTTGATGCTCAATATCTCCACAAACCATGCTCTGCGAACACTTCCTAGGGAACCATATTTCTAGACCTTTTCTCCATGAACGCATCCCAATGATCTAGACACTACAAACCGGGTCTTCATGAAGAGTCCATCATGAGACTTGGATTTTTTAATTAGATCTATGATTTAGATATATGAACTGTCATCACTGATGAAATTTGTGAACCAAAATAAAAATATCAACCATTTCATGAATCAAATGGATGCTCTGGGAGTTGATGATGTCACAACTCGGTTGGATGAATTGGCTGAATGAAATCATCATTGGGGATAGAGTTAAGAACTTTTCAGGCCATGAATCATATCTCAAACTGTTGAAAGAGGAAAAAATGAATATAAAATACAAAAGAGACTACCTATATACAAATTTAGACTGATAAATGAGGCCTTCATCGGAGTGGAGAGCATAGATGAACCAACTAAATCTTTTATAGGTAAACGAGGGTAATATAAGTGGAACAAGGTTTCTGAAGGTCATATCTAGGAGGATCAATTGACTATCACATCTTACTTCATGTGCATCCACATCAAAAATATTAATTAGAAAAATCTAGAAGATGAGGCATCCCCACATTAGCATCAGAATATCATCAATGTAGGTTTGGGGGATCTTCTCAATGGATGGGACTACAACATGAATTTTCACCAGGGATGAAACCTCAGGGATGAATTAGTCTGGGACTACTATGTGTGTGCTTTATTCCACGAGTCATAAGGAGATATAAATAAAGTAGGCCTCAATGATGTAGCTTGGGCTTCAAAGTTTCATGTCTACCACCCTCTAGAAATCATGCCTGAGTTACTAAGAATATGGTCACCGAGGGTCAACATATTTCTTAAGCATCATGGGGAGGTCATTGTCAATGATTGGGACCTTCAACATATCGTGGGGATCCAAATTCTATGTAAGTTATATAATTAATTCAACCATATAATTATTTGTGGGATGGTCAAGAGTAGTTCCCATCCTCAGCGAAGGACTTGACGGATTTAGTTATGAACCAGGGAAGAGATTATAGGAATAAGGGATGTTCCTTTTAAGTAGTGGTTTTGGTACATTTTTAATGAACTAACAGTTGGGATAGTATAGGGGGTGATCTAGGAAATAAGTTTTCGATTAAGTCATTCATGTGTCCTAGTGGATATCAATGGGGCAAGGAGGTTCCTTACTAGAGGATCTTATAGGTGATCCAATTGGATTTGTGGGTGTAAAATATTAATCCTGAACCTCAACCTATAGTTAGGATTTTGGGGTTTGTTGCAACACTCAATTATGGATGGATTCTCTCAGTAAGGGATTCACATTTGGGGCATGTCTGAGAACCTTTATAAAAGTTATGATGCTGACGATGGTGGATCACATAAATTTGGTTGTCCCTTTGTTGGAGAAAGTATACTAGGTACTTCACCACATAAATGAATGGAATACCCCACTACATGTGTGTGGGACCCTAAATTTCTTTTATAGTTGGGTGGATGAATACATGTGAGTTTATGAGTTTCAGAACCCTGTATCTCCTCTGACTACAACTTTCTAACCATCAATCTTGAAACATCTTGGGGAGTCATCTAATAAAGTTAGGTATGGTGGGAGTGATAGAGAAGGTCTGGCTAGTAAGGCTCTAAATATTTTACACATTATCTTTTCCAACTGTGTTGGTGACCTATGATGAAACAAGGACCATAAATAGGATATCTTACATAATTCCCTTTCAAGATGGGGTATTGGTGGTGAGGGTCAACTGTTAGCCGATCTGTAAACCATATAATCCACACTGGTTTGAAAGATTGTTGGTTATCCACGATGGATAACCCATATATTATACTCAGAGGTGAGGCATGAATATCATCCATGAATTATGTGGTAGACCAGGAAAATGTTTTTGTGTGATGATTGAAATATTTGGAATGAGTTGTTGGTGCCTACCACAGCATATAGATAGATTCATGTGTTTGCGCCGAGCTTGGAGAGCTCATATCATAGGGATATGTTGAGGAAAATAGCCACTCATGATATTGGGGGGTCTCCCATAAACCTTGAGTATGAGGATGAGTTTTTATAAGAGTGCTCCAGGGTGGAAGAGATGGTCCACTTTTCGTTGTAGTAGTAGAGGATCCAGTAGTTTGTGGGCCCAGAAAAGTGTGTGCCACATTGAGAGGAGCATCCTTGGGATTGATGCTCCTAAGTAAGCGGACATGGTAATAAGGGAATCTATCTAGGTTGGTCTTGAGAATATTCATGCAATCTTTTTGGAAGTGCTTAGGAAACATGTAAATTCTTAATGATATCATCTTCCCCAAATCCTATGACAACTGAGATGTATACATACAATTTTCAGGTTTTCAAGGGATATGGAAGGATATCAATAGGTATTTGACGTGTCTCACTAGGATAAGTCATGAAAAGTTAACCTACATAATTCCTTGGGTGGAGGTGGAGTGATATGTGGTATAGCTGGTAGACCTGGTCCACTCCCAGGACACAACACTCCCTCTAACAGACTGCGTAATGGTGTTTCTGAACAAGACCTCTCCCACACAGTTATCAATAGCTGAGATGGATATGTGTGTAACTCTTTTTTGATGATCTATATGATTCTTGTGGAATTGAAACCTACAAAGGATCATTCATGGGAGGAAATATTAATACCATCCATGTAAATACTTGGATCCCATGTGTCTTAGATATGACCTTCTCTACGAAATAATTCCTAACTCTTTTCATCACATGTGATGGAATTAAGAAGAAAAGAGGGGGGGTCTATGATGTGTCTAAAAAAGAAGGTGATGTGGCCTCAACCCTCAAAGGGGAAATTTTTGGGTCTTTTCCTGACGTTTTAATCAAGGTCACCCAACAATCGACACCTACGATCGAATTAGTGGCAAAAAAATGGGACGTTACTAAGGGGATTAACTTTGATCAAGAAAAATTTTGTTACAAAATTATACATTTGATGTATGTTTATTCTTCCTATGGTCCATTGAAATGTTATATTATTTCCTATGATTTCTTGATGCATTTCAGAATGACAGTTATAATTGTGTTTGAGATTCAACGACATAAACTTGTACTTTCACTAGAAACACAAGAGGATAAGGTAGTGGTGGGAAACACTTCCCTACCTTTGGAAATGGATGAGGAGACAATGGAGGTTCCACTTGAGGGGACTTCATATATCATTCACTCAATAGAGGGGGTCAATATAGGGTATATAGAAGGGTGGGATAATGGATCTATGGTGACAGAACCCTTGATAGTGGTGCCACCTAAGGTGGCTATTGGGACCTAAGTCTCACTAGAATAGGAAAAACCTACACCGGTGGTTGTGGTGACTAATGAGGAGGTGTTGGACATGTATGCCCCAGGATTTCAATTAGCAGTGACTACATGAGATGAATATGAGGTTTCATCACAAAGATATGTAGTTGAAAAAGTATAGATTATTTCATCTAACTCAATAGTTCGAAAAGGTGTAGGGAAGACTTCTACTCCTACTAAATAAGGTAACAAAGAACTATTCTAGAGATAGTTCTAAAATCGTTCTTACTCTAGTAATTCCTCTTGGAGGATCTTTCCAACTATATACTTGTTCCCTTTCCTCTATAAAGGACCACACCTCTCAAATACATCCATCATTCTGCCTTAGAGGTTGCCAAGGAGAATTCAGTCCTATTTTTCAAGGCATATAGGTGTGTACGGAATTTCATCATGTTCACTTGGATAAATAAACTGAAAAAATGGGTGAGTTATCTCTTCTATTGGTTAGTAAGTTTGGTGAATAATGTGGTGAACTCTATAAAACTCCATGAATTGTGTTAGTAGTTTCTTATTGATCATGAACACTCTGAGTGGAAAGAGTTCGACCTTTATTGGAAGAAACATAGGTATGAGGGATCCAAGGTTCTAGGAAAGGATAAAATAGAGATATACTTCCTGGAAATCTTGGTGTAGGTGAACATGATGGAATGTTCTTCTCAAAATGGTAATTTCAACAACTTGAAAAACTCTTGGTCATAGGCGAAGGTGACATCCTTGGTGGCTGAGTTCTGGGCTGAATTGAATTGGTAGAAGATCAGAGTTGAATTTTTCCTCCTCAAGGACGATGATGAGAAAGAATACCTGGCAATATGATAATGGATAATGGAATACACGCATCAAAGTTTATATGATATTGATTAGTTTCTCATTAAGGTTAATCTTTGAAGGAATATTTCAAAGGATAGGCTCTAATATGTGTATGAACATCTAAAACATTTGTTTTTTTCAACTCCTACATGGTTGATCATGTTACATTGATTTGTTATCTCACATTTAACACATTTATAGGATAACCAATGATCAATGCCTAATCTAACACAATTCTTGATCGGTGTGAGAAATAAGGGACAACATTGTGATTTGTCATTCATATGATTGTTTTTAGGGTGAGAGTGGCCACAACTCGAAAACATGGTTGTCATAACAGCTGAATTTCTTTTACAGTGTGCTCTAGTACTCAAATGGGATAACACTAAGGAATTGAATTCTACCCGAACAAATGGGAATACAGAATGTGAATCACAATGACCACTATTTGTATAAAAATGGTTTTGGCATGATGATACATAATAAATCCTAATCGTGTTTGAAACACTAACTCCAAAATGAATTATAGGAAAGAGGGGAAACTAGGTTTGGACTACTGACCATGTTCCAAACATGGATCATATCTCATAATGTAATTAAATGTCCTTCACATTGTTCTCCTCAGATAGTAGGTGAGACATGGCTGAGATATTCTATTAGGGGGTCACCTTATATGCAGAGGAGGATGAGAATCAAAATAAGGGTTATGAGAAGAATTAAAACTAAGTGATGGAAGGTTGGAATGGGTTAATGTACTCTCAGAGTTATGACACTAAGGATTAGAGATCATTGGTGTGGATGTATCAGTTTGAATAAAAAATTAAAACTCATCTTTCATGGGAATCCTCATCTTAGATATCGATAGATGGTGGATGTGGTAGATGAATATAACACGATTTAAGTTCCTCTCATGGGAGGGCCTAAGATTCCTTAAAATTTTATGTCATTAAAGAAGGATGAAAAAGCATGGTTTTATATTATCTAGTGATGATATAGAATTTTACTGTTTAATGTCATGTGATTAGGACATGGTACGCAAGGCTTATTAGTAGATCCTACCATCATTTCATCCTCATGTTAGGTAAGGAGGTAATCCCATGTTCATTTAATGAGGTAGAATTGTACATTAGTGCCATGAAAAAAGGGTTATATAGAAAAATCATGAGTAATAACCACCCTACCATTAATAGTTTATCATCATATTTCTTAGACAAAGGGGGTGTGTCTCGATGGAATTTGAGCATCACAAAAAAGGTTAACCGTCATGGATAATGAAACTATAAGGATAAATTTCCCCACAACAGACACTCCCATGTCAATTTACATACAGTATGTGGTCATGAGTATTGGTCCATGAGACCCAACATGGTAAAATACCAACACCAATTTGGGGATACCATATCAGATGAGAGTATTGAATCTTCCCATAATTTAATTTGAAGAATCCCATATTTATATGGGGTAAAGTTATATTTTAACATCATGTGTTGAATAAGAAAGTACATTTCCCTCCTATGTTTTCCATATGAAGCATCCTGGTTTAACAGATGGTATGATCATCTCTTATTCTGAGGAGTCCCAAACTTATTAGGTATGATGTTAAAGTTTATCGTCTTGCACATAGTAAGTTCTTTTATCATATTAATCTATGGGGGGATCACAGATCACTAACGGTTGAAGGTAATTTATTGTGGATTACACTCAAAAGGAGTCCCATGGGACATTTTGGGGTGATTATTTCATGAGTAACGAATGGTCTCATGTAGAATCTGCAGTAGGTCCTAGATATGGAAGGTCAAGGCATAACTACATATCCCATAAGAATGGGAATAGAGACACAAATAGTTTTGTGCATGGTACACATAGTTTGAGATCTTATAGTCTGGATCCTGGGATGAAATATGGTTCATTGATATTAATGTGGTGCAAGAGTTAAAACCCGATGTGAATGAGGGCCTAGGAGGCTCTACACCACGTGAAGAAGTCCTGAAGCTGATATAATAATGGTTACATTATTATGTTATGTACTAGGTAAAATAGTTAAGATTCACATTTATAGGATTTCGGAAGTTCTTATTATAAGGGTACTCATGCGGAATGATGGAGGTAAACTCGATGTGAAGGGATCCAAGGAGTCCCATGTACCACAAAATTATTTGGAATAGAATGTTGCATAGTTTAGTATCATAATGCATTGACTGGGGGAATTTTTTATCTAATGGTGTGTGGAATCAAAAAGGTAAAACCCAACAAGAATAGAACAAAAAATGTTCATGTACAATAAAACAGAACAAAAGAAACATCACATAGTTTAATGGTCATAATGATTGGACCATGGAGGGGATCTTAATTTATGTTTTTGGAGTTTTGACCGTAAGGTGGACGCTTCAAATTCGGATGTGTGGCACAAAGAAATGAAAAACATGACGAACATGGGGGAACATAGGCCCAACATCACACCACATATTCTTGAAGATACGTTAATATAGTTTAAAATCATGATTCTTTGACTTGAACTCTTAGTTTATGGTCATAATGTTCCGAGCATGGGCTCTTTTTCGATGTTCATCCACATTGGTTCACACACCACCAAAACTCCTATGCTCATGTGAGTCAAGCTCAATGTTGTAAAAAAATAATGGTGAGGGGATTTCCATGACATGTTGAATCACATGGTACAGGCATGGAGATACCTAGAAGATAATTTTTTAGTGACATCGACCTACTTATTCAATGGGCACAAATTAACAGATGGGGTCACAAAATGCCTTATAATTCCACCAATATATAGGGAGGTGAGAAGGAATTAAATCTATAATTTTGAGATCTAGATGAGGGGTTATGAATGGTTAGGGATTTAATGCTGACCATGTTTAAATCACCAGGCCCACAACCATAGTTGTCATGAATGGGGAGATAAAATGTTTGATTAACTATTTACCAAGTTAAAAACAAAATATTTGACATTTCATTCCAGAGATCCCTCGGGTCATTGGCCTTGGATGGGATGTGACCACTAGACAGACTCCATTACCATTTATGGGGAAAATTTTTTATTGAAGGAAAATTAAAATACAAACCTAGAAAGATCACAAATGTGGAAATGGAATGTGGAACTATTTATAAGGGAAGAAACACTATAATTTCCAAACCACAATGCATTTGAGTATACCAATGTGGTGTATCAGAAATTGGGATTCAAACATGGGTTTTTAATATAGTTTAAGCTCATATTTAATGAACCATGGCTACTTGTTTAAGGTATGGAATATCAGACCATGAGGTAGTACATAAATTTCATAATGTTTGGACCATGGTTTGTATTCCAAAAATGGTGTTCGTTATCATGGTAGTGTAACAAAACCGATGTGAAAGTTGGCTTGGGAGGCCCAAAACCACACCATGCATTCATGAGAAGACTCACATATGGTTTAAAGTTAGGATACTTGGACTATATTGTAGAAATTATCTTATGAACATAAATCTTGGACCAATGATGGGGCCAATGGATTTTATTTATTTGTGTTTTGGCCCTTGGATGATATGTTTGGGAGTGGCTATGTATCCCATAATGTTGGGACTCAAGCGAGACATTATTTTGAAAGGTGGCACACATAGTTTAAGGTCATACATTCTGGAAAATAGTAAATAGTTTAATGTCATATATCCTAGTATATGAGGGATATTCTCCCAAAGGGTATATGTATAGAATACACGAATTATGAATTTTTGTGAATGGAGACAAGGATCCCCATGTACCACACACACACACCTTAATAAGAAATGTAAATAGTTTATGGTAAAAAATAATGGACATTAAATTGAGTCAATGGGATAAAGGGTTTGATGAATTTTTGCCTGGTCCCAAAGATGAAAAATCTGGGTATCACTATATATACCATAAAAATAGAAACTGAGCCACATGTGGTTCTTATAACAAGATATGGTATGATATGAATGTTGTTAGGGGTGATCCTCTCTGATGAGATAATCCAGGCATCTCACGACTATCATGAGGGATACCATGTTCATAGAATGTGGTTAATTTTATTAACCATATCATACTTATTGTACAAGAAATAACCATTTTAGATGGGGTAAATATTATCCCTTTTGTATGATATAAGAGGCATCTTGATTTTAGGTAGGTTAAGATCAACGTTTAACCTCATACGTTGAGGAAAATTGTTCATCCTTTATTTATCATACAGGTTATCTTGGTTTGGTAAAGGGTAATATCAGCCCGTATTCAGAGGCTAACCAAACATTTCTAGAGTAATAATGCAATTTAAAACCATACATTGAGGAAATTGGTGTTTTATGTTTAAATTCATACAACTCAGACTTTGGGGGATACTCAAGATGATATGTGTAGCACGACAGAGTGAAAATATTGACATGATGGAGGTCCTAGGAGTCCCTATTCCATAGCACATACTCTTTAGAACAATTTCCTGTAGATTAAAGTCATCATTCGTGGAATTGTTCTCTTAATATAGGTTTATAGAGCTCAGACCATTGGGGGATGTTTTCCAAAAGGGGATGTGTGTGATGGGATATACACAACCCGGCGTTAATGAGGACCAAGGAGTCCCCTTCACACTAAACACTCTAAAGGAATAATTTCAAATAGTTTAATGTTATGATACTTGGACTTGAACTCATAGTTTAAGGTCATATAGTATGAACCAAGTGCATAGTTTATTGTCATGTGCCTAGGAAGATAATGTTCTTGGAGTTTAACATCATTAAACTAATATTCTATACTAATAAGTTTTATTTCATAAATCTCATGGGTGGAATGATGCATGATACTCATATGGAATACTACTTGAGAATCATGGCATTGGTGGGATGTGTTATACACTCTATATCCATGGTGATCAATGTGTATTATCTATTGGAATAGACCATGCGAATGATCTACAGTACTTCCCCTTGGGATCTAACTTTTATGGAATCTTTCTAGGTATAATTGGTGTTCTGAGAGCTAATACTATATCGATATGGAGAAAGAATAATTAGTGAAACTTATTATTTAATTCTCTCACCTTCTTTTTATGGTCCCATTCTAGAATTTGAAATTCATAGAACATGTTATCTTCGAGGGATTCTAACTTAGTTAGATAACATTATAATATTTTTTTTGGTTTCTTCTAGTCATAGAAATCATTTAAAAGTAATTGAAATATAACCTCAATGGGAAGGACTAACTCTATTCCACACACTAGGGACTCTGGAGTCACATTGGGGGGAATTTTTTGTTTTCATCCAATAAGACCAATGGGTGTTGGGGAAGCTTGTCGGACCAACTTTTCTAATTATGTCAAACCATGTTTTTCAAAATTTCATAGAGGTTCTTGTTGAATGTATTTATTTATCCATTTTTATATGCATGATAGCATGAATTATGGTTTGAATGGATGTTTTAATTAATATACAATATCTTCATGTCATCATTATGGATGTTAGTGTAATTGTCGGTGTGAATGGTGTGAGTAAATATGAATTAATGAATGATGTGTGAGGTCATGAATTTGATCACAAGAAAGTATATTAAATCCTTGAGAGGAATCACTTCTTAGAACATGTATAAGAAGTTGATGTTATTAATATTTTCACAACTTACTATATACTCCCTTTACTTATTTCATATGAAATGTGCATAATTTTTGTGAAATATTAATGTCTTAATAATAAGTATAATTTTTGAGCATTTTTAGAAGTAGTCCAATTGAGTCAGTTTACTATTTTTTTTATAACACTCACTCTAATAATTCATATAGTGTTGTTTTTGGTTTTTAGTATTCCTTATTCAATTTTTCACATATCATTATAATTAATCATGGGCCAATTATTCCATTTGAAGTCTCATATGGTTAACACAAGAAGACGCGATGAATTTGTGATGAAACTGGACCATCAATGATGATTGAGTTATTGGTCTAAATACCAAAGCCCAAATTTTATGAAAATACTATATATGTTCGCGATTATCAGAAGGAATCATGGATAAAAATTTGAAGGTCGAAATATAAGAACAATGGGCCCAACTAATGCCTTGAAGTCCATCCCAGCATTCTGGCCAATTATTAAAATTTAGACACTATTCATGAAATATCTCATGACGTAATCATCATATCGAGCTGATATTTTCAGTGTGAAATAGTAGATATAGGTGTCCGACTTTGTAGAAGAAATAATTCATTTTTGAAGTAATATTCCTATTCAAAAACCCTTTCACATTTTTGACTTCAAAAATACTGGATTGAAATAGATAGAATAAAATTGTTTAATCAACCGGCCAAAAAATTGGATACATAGGTCCAAAGGCCTCCAACTATTGAGATTAGTCGGCCAACATTATTATCTATAACTTTGAAGAAGGAGATATCTCGATATTCTACTGTCTAGATGTCCAAATCAGCGAGCCAAGTGGAGGAACAAATTGGGAATGAAAATAGTCCACTTCCTTGGGCTATAAATACATCACCCTTCTCTCCATCAAAGGGTTTGGCATTTAAAAATAGAGGAGCACATTTTGGCACGAAAAAAGCTTTTCCAAGGGCTTGGGAGGACCTTCCATACTCATTTTTTCACATGAGATACCATTTCTCCTCTCTTTGTTTCCTTTCACTTTTGTGTTGTTCTTCATTTGTAATCTTTTATGTTTGTGTTTTGTAATTATGTTTTAATGAAAGTTTACTCTTCAATATCTCTTATTCACATCAACATTATATAGTTTAATATTAATATTCATAAAATAATTTAAATATAGTTGAATCCCCTTCCCTTATTTTTCTTCCCCATTTAATCAAAAGTTCATTTTTAATTATCATCAGTGTTCGTGTGTGTGTGTCAATGCACCACTATTTTCTTATCCCTCTATTTTTATTCTATTCTTAATTTATCATATTATTAATTATAAATATATTATTAAACATCCAAATGTCTGAGTAAATCACTCATAGATGTGAGTTATAATTTTGGTATTTTAAGTGATTGAGAGATTTTTCTCGATGAATATTCTTTGAATTGACATTGGGTATGTTGGACTTAACATGTCATGGATTAATGACTGGTTTTGTTTAACATGTGGTTTCCATGGATTATTGGAACCATAAATACACAACCATCAATATGCTCTTATTGATATTAGAACCTTATGTTCAGTTAAGGGTTGGATTAAATCCTTAATGATTAGGAATTCTAATCAACGTCAACTTGTGACATGGGTGTTAATTTAATGATATATAACGAAAAGATCAAGGATGTCACAAGATTAACTACCTATTGATGAACTCATCCCAATATACATCAATTTTTTAAATAAAAAATCATCCATAAATTATTTCAAAATCTCTGAAAATAAACCCCCCAATCAAAAAAAAACAATCAACTAAAAACAAACGACTATTACAAAGTATCATCGCTGAGGATTTGACCTGAGTGTTGTTATAAACATTAGCAGAGCACCAGAACCTTGACCGGTCGATAGTTGACAATAGGTAGTGCATTTCAAATGGCGCTGATGCCGAGGATGGTGCTTTATGTACTCATTAGTTTTTGTTTATTGTAAAAAACCCCCAAAAGTTTAAAATAACTGAAAATAACACAATGAAAAACATGGCTTCCTCATTAAAATCATAAACGGAAAACACAAAAAGAAAAACATGTCTTCTTTTTTCTTCAAAAATTTTTATGCATGCCCCGTAGCCTCCCAAAAAATCCCCCAGATTTGTTTGAACCTGAAATTGAGCGAACACTTCACCAAGTTAGGAGGAACAGAAGAGATAATCAAAAAATTCAAGAAACATCCTTGTCCAACCAATTGAATTAGATATGGACAATCCTAGGGAACAAACACTTAAATAAATCATTGCCCCGGATATGAATTACCAACCTCTTGGTATTCAATATCAAAAAATAGAAGCTGACTTCGAACTCAAATCAGGTTTGATTCGTCTTCTTTTTTATTATCATAGGCTAGCTAATGAGGATCCACATCTCCACCTTAAAGAGTTCCAAATGGTGTTCTCTACCATGAAACCTCAAGGGGTTTCTCAAGAATTAATAAAACTCTAAGAATTCACTTTATCCCTAGCTGACACTTCTACTTCATGGATTTACTACCTCCCTCCTGGTTCCATAACCACATGGAATGACATGAAACAAATTTTCATAGAGAAATTCTTTCCTACTTCTCTTACAGCTTCTATCCAAAATGAAAAAATTTGTATCCGTCAGTTCCCAAGTGATTCACTCCATGAGTACTGGGAGAGGTTCAAAACTATTGTTGAAACCTGCCCACAACAACAAATTCTTTACCAACTCTTGATCCAATACTTCTATGAGGGGTTATTGGCTATGGAGAGAACTCTCATTGATGACCCAAGTGGCAGTGCTCTTGTTGATAAAACTCCTGAAGCTGCAAGAGATATCATAATTAACATGGCTGCAAATACAAAAAAAATCCATACTCGAGAACATGACCAAGTCAAACAAGCCCAAGATAATCAATCAATTGACCCAAACAAGATGATCGAGTGGATTAGTGAACTTACAGGTCTTGTGCGACAACTAGTTCTGGCCACCAAATCACTAACCTCATCTTCTTCGTAATCAATGTTTCATGGACATGTCAAAAACATTGGAATCTGCAACTCATTATCTCATCCAACTGACACATGTCCAAAACTTCAAGAGGATCAATCTGATTCATCTGGACCAATGGAGCTCAATGCAGCATATGATCAGCGGAACACTAACCCTCAACAATCAGGTCAGTTTGTTAGAAACTTCAACCAACCGAACTCTGAGCCCTTCTCTTCTTCCTATAACCATGGAATTAGGTATGGTAATCCCATATCTCATCCCCCTAAATTCCCTCCTCAAAACCCAAACCAGTTTCAATATGGTCAAGGTGTTGGTAACTTCCAACAACCTTATCCTTTAATTCCTCAACTTCAAAGGAGCAATCATCCTCCTAGATTCCATTATCCTAGTGAGCCTTCCCAATTCCAAAACCAATATAATCGATTTCCCAAGAACCAAAATCTAGGTAATCCAAATCTGGGATAAGCCTCTTATTCCACGCAACCATGGGAAAGTGTAGTGTAAGATCTTGCCTCCTTCACCAGTTCCAACCTCAATAACATTGAAACCCAAATCGGTCAACTTGCATCCCACCATAGTCAGCAGCAACCATCCAATTATTCCTAACTTCCAGCTCAACCATTACTCAACCCCAAGGGTAATGTAAGTGAAATTTCACTTAGATCAGGAAATCAAATTTTTATACCTCAAGATAAGTCATATAAACCACCTTTATATGTTGACCTAAAAAATGAAATGAAAAATAAAATTGAAAAGGAACCTGAATCCATTCCCTCACCTCCTTCTATTCCACATAGAAACCCAATTCCTTTTCTTCAAGCTGTTTCTAAGCCAAAGAAGTCCTTTGAACCCAATCATGAAATGATTGACATGTTTATACGTGTTAAAGTCAATATTACTCTATTAAATTCCATAAACAAATTCCTATGTATGCCAAGATTCTCAAGGAGTTGTTTACCCAGAAGAGGCAACATATGACCTTCGAAAATGTTTCAACCCAAGAGTCCATACACATTAGGTGCAAAGATCCAGGGACCTTTACTGTTCCATGCAAAATTGGATGTTCCAACTTTGATGATGCACACATAGACCTAGGAGCCTCAATTAATTTCATTCCCAAATCCATGTTCTCCATCCTTGGTCTAGGTCCCTTACATCCAACGGGTGTTTTCATTCAATTGGCCAATCAAAGCACAACCAGTCCTAAGGGGATAATTGAGGTTGTCCTTGCCCACGTCAAAGATCTTATCTTCCCTGCTAATTTCTATGTCCTTGACATGGAAGGTGATATGAACTCTTCTCGATCTCCCCTAATTCTAGGAAGACCATTCCTCATGACTGCAAGAACCAAGATAGATATCCATTCAAGCATCTTATCCATGGAATTCTGTGACCAATTTGTCAAGTCCAACATTTTCCATGTCATGCAATACCCATCTAAGGATCACTATGCATTCTTAGTCCATGCTTCCGAGGAAACTTCTAAGAGTCAATCTAACCCCATTCCACCATGTTCATCATGTTCTAATGACAAAAGATCTTGTAAAATCTACACCATGATTAACCAAGTCATAAATGGTGAAGTTAATGTGGACCTCTCCTTCATAGACTCCATCAATCTAGAGGAACTTGAAAAGTCTCTTGAATATCACATCAACTCTGATCTCTAATGCTCCACGTTGGATAGTATTAAGAATAATGAATCTGAAGTAACTGAAGACCCTTCCTCAATTCCTGAGTTTTCTAAACCACAAATGAATGATTAGACCGATCTGAAACCTCTACCTGAACACCTAAAATATGAATTCCTTTTCCATTATCACTCTAATCCTATCATTATCTCTTCTTCACTTACCGAAATTGAGGATTCCAAACTACTTCATGTTTTAGAGGAAAAAAAGGCCTGAGGGTGGACCCTATATGACATACTAGGAATCAAACCTTCCCTTTTCATGCATCACATCCATCTTGAGGTGTCATCCATACAAATTAGACAACCACAAAGAAGAATCAATCCACTCATACTTGAGGTATTTCGGGAAGATATCACTGAGATTCTTCAAGCTAGTATTATCTATCAAATTTTTGATAGTGAATGGGTTAGTCCAATTCAAGTTTTACCTAATAAGGGTGGGATAACTATTGTCACAAATGAACATGGGGAGGTAGTCATAGCTCAATTGAAGAACAAATGGCATGTGTGCATAGACTATAGAAAATTTAATGTTGAAACAAGAAAACATCACTACCATCTTCTATTCCTTGATCAAATGCTGGAATGATTAACCGGAAAGTCACTCTATTGCTTTCTTGATGGATACATCATCTACTTTCAAATCCCAATCTCACCCCAGGAACAAGAAAAGACTACTTTCACATGCCCCATTGGAACATATGCATATAGAATAAATCCTTTTGTCCTTTTCAATGCTCAAGCAACTTTCTAGAGGTGTATGATGAGTATATTTTCCGAACTCATTGAACACTGCATGGAAGTCTTCATGGATGGATTCACTATTTATGGTGAGTCATTTTAATCTTTTTTGAATTCACTCTCTCTAGTCCTCCAAAAGTATTTCTAGTGTAAACTTGTGTTAAATTTTAAAAAATTTCACTTCATGGTTGAAAATGGGATTGTTCTGGGGCACATAGTTTCAAAAGATGGTATTGAAGTCGATCCTTCCAAAATTGAAGTGATCCAATCACTTCCTCAACCTACTTCTATTTGAGTCATCCATTTATTTCTTGGTCATTCCGGTTTCTATTGGAGATTCATCCATAAATTCAGTAGGATTTCCCTCCCACTCAATTGGTTTCTCCAAAATGACGACACATTCCATTTTGATGAGGTTTGAAAGAAATCCTTCATTGAACTCAAAACTACTCTAATATCCACCCCAATAATCCAACCCCCATATTGGTCCTTACCCTTTTAGTTGATGTGTGATGCTTCGAATAGAGCCGTTGGGGCCATTCTAGGTCAAAGAAGAGAAAATATTCCTCATGTAATCTATTATTCTTTAAAAACAATGGTTGAAACTCAATCTCACTACACTGTCACTAAAAGAGGAACTTTTAGCTGTGGTTTTTGCCTTAGAGAAATTTATCCCCTATCTCTTAGGTGCCAAAATCATCATCTTCACAGACCATTCTGCTATAAATTTTGTACTCAAGAAAAGTGATTCCAAACCGAGGCTAATAAGATGGATCCTAATGCTCCAATAGTTTGACCTTGACATCAAAGATAGACCAGGAAAAGAAAACCCTATGGCATATCACATGAGTAGAATTTCTAACTATTCTCATTATGAAATCATCAATCCTGTATTCCCCACTAAGCACCTTTCATCTCTCACTCAAAAAATACAATGGTATGCCCCAATGGTAAATTACTTGATTTCTGGTGTTTTCCCTAAAAAAATTTCAAAAGTACAAAAAATGAAGTTGAAAAATGATTCAAAATAATATATTTGGGAAGAGAATAAAATTTCGAAAACTAGGGCTGACATGGTAATAATGAGACGTGTCGATGAAAATGAACGTTCATCTATATTATAATTTTGACACTCAATTCCTGGTGGTGTCCACATTGGACCAAAAAGGACCCCCCGAAAGGTCCTATGCTCTAGATTATTCTGGAATTCACTCTTCAAAGACTCACATGAGTTCTGGGAATCATGTCCCACTTTCCAAAAGTTTGGAACAATTTCAAAGTGAAATGAAATGCCCCAAAACCATTAATTTTCTATGAGATCTTCGATGTTTTGGGCATAAATTTCATGGGACCATTTCCCCCTTCCAATAGATTCTCATACAACCTTCTTGCGGTTGATTATGTTTCTAGGTGGGTCGAGGCCAAACCCACTATAATGGATGATTCACATACTATTAGTGAGAACCTAAAGAAACACAACGTCCACCGATTTGGCACACCACGTGCCTTGGTAATTGACTTAGGAACCCATTTCTGTAATAGAACTATGGAATCTCTTTTCAAAACTAATGAGGTTGTACATAAATCTTTAACTTCATATCACCCCCAAACAAATGGAATGGATGAACTTTCTAATAGAGAAGTGAAAATAGTTCTTGAGAGAATTGTAAAACCGACTAGAAAAGACTAGCCTGAAAGACTTGGTGAAGCACTTTGGGATTATCAAACTTCCTACAAAACACTCATTGGGATGTATCCTTTTAGGGTAGTTTTTGGTAAAGCATGTCATCTACCAGTTTAAATCCATTATAAGTCTTTTTGGGCTATAAAAACCTGTATTTTTTGTTGTGGAAAATCTGGTGAAGAAATATTTGTGCAATTGGATGAACTGGAGGAGCTTCGACTTGAATCCTATGAGAATTCCAATCTGTACAAAGAAAAGTCTAAGGTAATCCATGACAAACACATCTTGAGAAAGGTATTCCATGAAGTTGAAAAGGTAATGCTCTTAAATTCTCGATTTCAGCTTCTCCCAGGTAAGCTAAATTCTCGTTGGGAAGGTCCTTTTGTTATTACTAATGTTTACCCATTTGGTGCAGTGCAAGTACAAGACCCCTCTTCCAAAGGGACATTCATGGTTAATGGATATAGGTTAAAGCATCACCATGAGAGGATTCACAATCCTGGATCAACATCTACTTCCACTGGATCCCCATCATCTCCAGTCAACCTACCACTATATGGACATTACAACCATCCAAATCCAAACCAGGGGCACCACTTTCCCTTTAACTCTCTCTATATCTTTTCCTCTCTCTACCTCTTTCTTCTTCTTCCTCTCTCTTTAATTTTTTTACTACTTTTTTTTATCAAAACCTTTCTTTTTCACTTTCTCTTTTGTGTGGGGTTATCCTTATTAAAAACAAAAAAAAAAAGAAAAAAAGCATCATAACAAAAAAAAATACAAAAAAACCAGAGTCCTGATTACTTACCTTACAATTTTCTAATTTTTTCCAACTATTTTGGGGAGTTAACAGACATGTTTTCATCTAAATATTTTTTTATTTTCATCATGACTTTGGATAAAGAATTTTGTGTCAAAATTAACAAATTTTGAATTCTCAATCTTTTTTATTTGGAAAATGATTTTCCCAAACCGTGAGAAACAACATTTGATTTAATGCCATGGATACCTATATCCATCATTTCAAAATGTGTGTTTTCACCCCCATTTTTGAGTCTTGAGTTTGTGGACCTTCAAGCTGAATTTTCGACTGTAGTGTGCATTTATATGATAGAGGCATTTTCTGAACCACATGAGAATCACAATATCCAAATAGCCTCTCATTTCCCTTACATTAATACATCTTTTGAATTCCCCATCAAGCCTATGAAAACATTTTCTTTGATAGCCACATTAAAATCCCAATACCTTTTCTGACCCAATATGAACATGGATTTCCATTGCATAATTTTTTTTTGGAAATTTAAGTTTGGGGGGGGGATGGATTTTATTTTGGGTACCCTCTTTTGATTTCACCATGTTATCATATGCTTGTGGGCAAGCATCCATTTCAGTGTGAGGGAGAGGTTATCATTTAGTATGTTTTGGGGAATGTAATGTACTTTAATTTATATAATTTTGTAAATTTTATTGACAAGTGTTCAAAAATAATCAAAATAATCAAAAAAAAAATAAAAAAAAAGGACAAAACAATTGGGTTGTTTCTAGGTTAGGTCAAAAATCACTCTTCCTCAACCTTTGATCTTGTTATAAATATTAGAATTAGTGTAGTGAGGAGATCAATCATGGGTTTGGATCTGATTATGAGATATTTTCCAAGTTTAACTTTCGAAAGAAGAGTAAAAAAATAAAAAAAAAAGAATACTTTCATTATATTATTATGTCAATGGGAGAAGTTTTCTGGTTTGTAAATATTTCATCTTCTCATCCCCTTCAAATTTTCTTCCTCTATTGTGTCTCTTTTCACACAATCATTCCCTTGTAAATAAGTGTTTTCATTTATGTCCATGTTTTATTTCAAAAAAGATGTGCATTTCTTTCTCTATGTTGGTGTTTTACCCCTCTTATTCTCTCTCTTGGACATTATATTCCTACAATCCCATATAAAAAAAACCCTTAAAAAGACCTCTTGATTCTTGTGCACTATAGATAGGGATTTTAAGTTGAGAGCTTTTTCAAACTCTAAGATTTTCACTTTTGGTTGGTGAATGAGTGAACCTCCAGAAATTAAATTTATCATCTTGAATGTTGTGAGTTTTGAGTGTCCACATTTTCCATTTCTAAATTTGAGCATTAAAAAATGAATTATTTTTGGAACATTGTTTCTATAACAACTTGTGGTGGAATTCAAAATTGATGAGTTAAATCGTCTAAACCTCCCCTGATTAGAGAAAACAAAATTTTACTATTTTTTGGCGATTGAAAATGACTATGTTATGTTTTTATATTTCTTTCACATGAGTACATGCCCAGGACTAAGTGTGGGGGAGTTGATGTTATTAATACTTTCATGACTTATTATATACTCATTTTACTTATTTTATATTAAATGGGCATAATTTGTTTGAAATATTAATGTTTTAATACTAAGTATTATTTTTGAGGGGTTAAGTCCTAAGGCTTGAATTTAATGTAATTTTATTCCTTGCATTGTCTGCCGCTTTCGCGATTGTACCCATTTTTTATAATTTTTGAGCTTTTATAGAAGTAGTCGAATTGAGTCAGTTTACTATGTTATTTATAACTCTAACCATACTAAATCAAAATTTGTGGTTATTGTTTTTTAGGATTCATTATTCAATTTATCACATATCATTATATGTAATCATCGGCCAATACTGCCATTTGAAAGCTCATATGGTCAACACAAGAAGACCCAAATAATTTGGGATTAAACTAGACCATAAATGATGATTGAGTTATTGGTCTGAATCCTGAAGCCAAAATTTAATAAAACTCGTTAATATATTTGATATTATCCAAAGGAATCATGGATAAAAAATTTAAGGTCCAACTACAAGAAAACGGGGCCCAACTAATGCCTTGAGTTCTAGCCCACCATTCTGGACGGGAATTAAATTTTGGACACTATTCATGACATATCTCATGATGTAATCATCATATCGAGCTGATTTTTTGCAGTGTGAAAGAGGAGATATAGGATGCCGACTTATTTTAAGAAATAATTCTGTTTTAAATTCATCATCTTATTCAAAAACCCTTTCACATTTGGACTTCAAAAAGACTGTATTGAAATGGACCGATTAAAATTGTTTAATCAACCGACCATAACTTTGGCTACATAAGTCCAAATGCCTCAAAAATATGAGATTATTCAGAAAACAGTATTATCTACAACTCTAAAGGAGTAGATATCTGTATATTTCACTTTATGTATGTCTAAATCGGTGAGCCAAGAGGATGGGTAGATTGGGAATGAAAACTGTCCACTTCCATGGGCTATAAATACACCCCCTCCTCTCCTTCGAAGGGGTTGGAATTTCAAAAGAGAGAAGCACATATTGGCATGAAAAAAACCTTTCCAAGGGCTTGGGAGGACCTTAAATACTCAATTTTTCACTTGAGATACCATTCCTTCTCTCTTTGTTTCCTTTCACTTTTGTGTTGTTCTTCGTTTGTAATCTTCTATGTTTGTGTTTTGTAATTATGTTTCAATGCAAGTTTATTATTAAATATCTCTTATTTTCCTGCACATTCTGTAGTTTAATATTAATTTTCTTAAAATAGTTTAAATACAGTTGAATCTCCTTCCTTTATTTTTCTTCCTCATTCAATCAAAAGTTCATTTTTAATTATCATCATTTTTCGTGTGTGTGTGTCGACGCACCACTCTTTTCTTATCCCTTTATTTTTATTCTCTTCTTAATTTATCATCTTAATCATTATAGCCACATTATTAAACACCCAAATGGATGAGTAAATCTCTCATTTGGGTGAGTTATAATTTAGGTATGTTAAGTGATTGAGAGCTTCTTCTTGATAAATATTCTTTGAATTAACATTGTGTATGTTGGGCTTAACATGTCATGGATTAATGACGTGTTTTGTTTAACATGTAGTTTCCATGGATTATTGGAACCATAAATAAACAACCATCGATAAGCTCTAATTGAGATTAGAACCTTAAGTTAAGTTAAGGGTTGGATTATAGCCTTAACACTTAGGAATTCTAATCAACGTCAACTCATGACATGGGTGTTAATTTAATGCTATATAAATCAAAGCTCAATGATATCACAAGATTAACTACGTAATGATGAAATCACCCCAATATTAATCAATTTTTTAAATAAAAAATAATCCATATATTATTTCATAAGCTCTACAAACAAACCCCCCAATAAAAAAACAATAAACTAAAAACAAACGACTATTACAAAGTATCATCGCCGATGATTCGACCTGAGTGCTGCTATACACCTTAATAGAGCACTGAATCCTTGACCAGTCGATAGGAAAAATGGTTTGTGCATTTCAGAAGTATTTCATAGATATAATAAACCTACACTAGTGATCTATCACTGGTGATTATGGTCCGATGACATTGATTCACTATACTGCAAAGGGACAAGAGTACACGGTGGTGTGGAGGAGCTCTAGTAGTTGATTCAAAAAAATTAACATGGATCTGATACACATCGAACATCTTGGAATAAACTATGTAGTTGTGAACCTTTGTGTTCTATAAGTAGCATATCCTCAGAATCTAGTGGAAGTGCTTTAGTACCACTTTATGGGTGCTACAAGACCCAGTATGAACTTCTTTAATATCCTGATGAATCTCATACCCTAAGTTAAAATTGAGTATAATTCCTTCAAACGAACATATATATAAAGTATTGTTAAGGATGGTTCTACTTTGAAGGGAAATTGTTTTTTCCTGCCTATGGACTCTCACACACACATCATGATCTAGTGGGTTAATTACACAAAAGTGATACATGATTCAAGTAATTGTCCAGTCAAGAGTTTTCTCTATTATGTGGGAAACTCAAGGTCCTTATATAGAAGCACTGGTATCCAACTGATTTTCATATTTCATATAATCACCACTTTAATCAACGGAAGTGATTAACCTTTAATGTGTCATATTAATGAATAGTTCTTTATGGTCAGACTTTGCAAGGGATGAGGCAAAACTAGCCATTGCATCAGATTGACCATTCTATGCTCGAGGGATACGATTCGCTTAAGTTGAGAAGGGAACATGGCTATTACGTTGTTGGTGAGATCCATCAAGGGTATGATATTTGGATTTCCAATAATGTAACCACCATTAATCTATTTGAGTATTACATTGGAGTCTTCCTTCATATGCAGGAGAGAACGTCAATCTCTAGAGCCAGCTCGATACTAGTGATGAGATCCGGATACTATGGCTCATTTTCAGTGCATCCTTCAGACAATAGGAATGATTATTGTAGGAAATATTATACTGGAGTGATTAAGATGACCCACAAGACTACTCTGTTGAGCTTGAGATCATTCATCCTTCTACTGGTGGGGATCCAAGAATCACTATAGAATTGAATCTTTCAATAATGCACAACCTGATCCAATGAGATAATGGCCTCATCTAGGAAATTAACATCCATGGGAAACTCTTTATGGGTCGAGTTAGTAGCCAAGAATTTTGTCATTGCCTTACACTTGATGGATTTTTAAAGAACAAATGTGATCTATATTTTCTAAAGAATCACTACCCAATGTGCTAATCATCCCATTAGTATGATGCGATTCGGGATATAATTTACTGGGTCCACACAATACACCAACTATATTTCATGATATTATTGATAATAAAACTAATTTTTTACTAGAGAAACTAGGGAGAGTAAACTATTCTCGATAAAAGAATATATAGTCTCTATGTCAATCATAATGTGACTAAGATATTATAAATTTTACTCTTTATCCTCATTGGTTGTTTGTGAGAGAAGGGAACTGAGGGACCATTCTTAGGTAGTCATGTAGAGGAATAGAGGCCTCCTTAAGATGGGTGGCATCAAAACCAGATGATTTATAAGATAAAACTATTTTTCCTCAATGGTGACCTAGGACTCACCATTCCACCGATAGATAATTCCCTTCTTCATAATCATTCAAAAAGGAATAAACATTCCATACATATTTGTTATAATTCAGCATATATAGGATATATATCCTTTGAGGCCTCAAATATCCCAAAGGATACTTTGGGGAGGCATCTGTATGATGGCCCTGGTCTTCTCTAGGTTAATCTGAATGCCTATGAATCTTATTAAGAATTTGTGAAACTTCCCAGAGGTATCCCCGAATGTAAATATTATGGGATTTATCTTCAAATATCATGAGCAAAGGAATATATAACATTATCATGTTTTTTTGATGGTGTTCATGCTGGTGGGATTTGACCACCAAGCCGTCTATGTATAATTACACAAGAATCTTGATAATTAGTATCAAGATGTGGTGCATAGACCAATAAAAAGGGGATACATTATTTTTTATGCTGAAGGGAATCACCTAAGAGTATAAAGTTCTCTTGTAGTTCTCTGAAGTAAGTAGGATCCCCATCCTTAGGGGCCATCTGGATTTTGCTATACCCATATATCAATCCAGGAAAGACAGATCTTGGAACCCAACAGTATCATCGTCCATCAACTCTCTCACAAAAAGTAGAAAATAATCCTTTTGTAAATGGTGATTGAGATCCTAGATGTACATACAAACTACGATATATATGTTCTTCTTCCTGATTAAGATGAATTTGTCTAGCCACATGGGGTACTGTACATCCCTAAAAAATTTGGATTTTATGTGCTTATCATCTACAGTCTCGATCATAGAACCATGGGAAGGATTTATATTTCTGGGAGGCTACTAGAATATATTGTGACTTGTTGGGAGTCTAACATTATGGATGGAGAAATTAGGTTTAAGTCCTAGAGTCGCATCATAACTCCAGGAAAATAAATCATGATGTTGCCTCAAGAAAGTCACATATTGTGGATGCTCCACTGGAGGGATGTATGCACTGATCAGCATTGGTATTTGATCTTACTTGGTATCAAGTTTTAACTAAATCAACTCATTGATGTAGGAGGATGAACCCTCTTCCAATTTAGGAGTGTCATCTTCGAAATACTCTTCATCGTCTAAGGCTGGAGTAGGATGTGGTGGTTCTTCTAGGCTACCTGACTTAGGGGGATCATAGGTGCCTACTTTGAAGAATATAGATTCTCCCTAAGGGGTTACTACTATTGTTGAACCATGGAAATATATAATATTGAAACAATTCCATTAGGAATTGGAAAACATGGTCCATTATTAATATCGAATAAATGGTGTTGTTTCAGATTCTTCTGATTCAACCATGCTTGGAAGAACAAATGGGAATACCTTGAAATTGAGCCTATGGGGTGAATATCTCGGTACCTCATAGGGGATGGGGCTTCTAGTATCACAAGGCCATGTCCTTGGGAGGATTACGAGGTAATCTTTGGACATTCATCCATTTTAGGGATAAATCTTCCCTTTTTATCAGAGAAAATAAAACAACCTCCTAGATTCTAAAGTGTTGGTTCTAGATGATTAATTAAGAGATTGAAAGAATTATCCATGTCTTCCCATGGACTATTTTTGGTGGTTGTTCTCTCAACCTTGTTGGTATGAACAAGCTTCACCTCCCTCTTGTAATTGTTGACATCCTGGTATAAGGCTTCACGTGAGTTGAATATAGGAACATCACTTTGGAGTACCTATAATAAATTGTTGATGCAGAACTTAATTCACTAGTTATAGTAGGAGGGAAACACAAATGTTGATGAGGTTAGGGCCTACCCATCAGCATGTTGTAGTCATTATCATGTGAGACTACAATGAATTCGTCCCTTGAAACTAATCCACCTAATTGTGTCTTCAACTAAATCATACCACATAATCTCTGATCAGTCCATTCATAACACAGAATTCAGAAGATTGAGGGAGACAAGTCTATTTCTGACATCCCCAACTTGTGAAGTGTTTGGGCCAAGAGAATATTTATCCTAGGACCTACATCCAGAAGATATAGGCAGATCTTCACACTATTGAACTAGTCTATGTTGTACAGTGGGTTATTGTGTCTCTATTAGAGGGATCACTCATCCTCTCTATAGAATCTGATCGCATCTTGGAATTCCTATTGTTCATCCTTATCTGTATAAAAGTATTTATTGACTCTACATCTTATTAAAAATGGAAGGGGCTTCTAAAAGTGTCTACAAGGGCCTCCCATATCTCTTTAGACAAGATTAGGGCCTCAATAATTGATATACTTTTTGATATGATGATAAGGTTCTTCTTTACATCATACTTTCACAAAAATGCTTTATTTTCAATATAGGAGGAATCCAATTAGCAAGATGCATTATGGAAGTCATTGGTTGTACCACAAGGATCTAGTTGGTAGTATAAATATCATGTTGCTGACTAGCTAACATCCCCAAAACCATTGTTGGATTCCTGTAGTATAACTGAGTCATAGCTCTAGTATGACGTGGCTAATCCCATTGGGGGTGTAGATTCTCTTAATGGTTAATTGACATGGTAATCTCTGGTGGCATATTTTATAGTGTATTTTGGGATGACAATTCATGATAATTTCAATGAAAACCCATCTTCCTAGTATCATTTGAATTTATGCATCGATTGGAGGCACTATCATGAGAATTCTAGTGGTTCGCACACCCACAACCACCCCTACATTACTATCTATCGGAGTCACCCTAGGGATGGCCTAACATTCCCCATCATCGTGAAGTGTAAATCATTCTAACAATATGATGGAATTCACAGCACTGTATTCCTTATCTTCATCGTTGGGGTCTTCCAGCACTGGTCGAACCCAGGGGTGATTCCCAACTATGGATGCATGAATTTTATGAGAATGAATGATGGATTAGACACTAGTGACAGACATTAATTTAGTTTTAATATTCATTATCTTATCTTAAAATAAATGTAGTATTTTGACATATACGTAGAGGTAATGGTTGGAGGTGGCACAACAACTGCAGGAGTCTATGGCTTGCCTAGCCGGGCATAGATGACACAATCAGAACAATCAACTTCTCTTTGATCCAACCCTTCAGTATACATCTGTGTTTGGTAGCTAGAAGTTGTTTTCCATTCACCTGACCCCTCACTATTAATTTCGGGTCAGGAATAGATATCAGTTACCTATTCTGGGACATTAAACAACTATAATGAATATTGTCTACTTGTTCCAAGATCCAATACTTAATCACATAGAATTCGTTCATGTTATGTATAAGGATCTCGTTGTATGGAAAATCTTTGGGGTGATCATTGCGTCCGACTTCCAAGGGTTTCCTATATTCTGGTAGCTCCAGAATTTTCTTCTATAGGGAACAAAGGAAATATACTGGAACCTACACATATTTGAAGGAATAAATCTTGTGTCTCCTACCTGGAAAGGGAATCTAGGGAGCCTAGCCTTGATGAGTGGATTAGACCACATTTTATCATCTAGGAGACAGTGTCCCATGGCGAGGTGGACCCTGGAAGTTCTCTACTAAATTAATCCAAGAAGATTTGGGCTACTACACTTGGTGAGGTTCTTTTGGCACATGGTCCAAAAAATATTTTTTCTTGAGGTTATCTACCTATACCATGGTGGAATTACCTGCATTTGTAGGCCTTCTTAAAAGAGTCAGAAGATTCAACGTGTGCTAAGGTTTGAAATTCTATAAGATTTCTTGTAGGTATTTGGGGTTATAAAAGATATCCTCAAACACTGTTGGAATGTTCTAAGTGATGAGTTAAGGTAACATTTCATTCTTGAAATTTACCATTCACATCAATAGAAGAAAATCTTGTGTCTGCAACATGTCATGGGAATATATGAGGCATTTCCACCTTCTAAAAAAATCTGTGACTCCCTCATCAGGCATTTTTTTACACTTTATGAGTCCATTAATTATTTTTTTTCACGTGGGGGAGATGAAATGGTAGAGTAACCACCAGCTGATGTCTTCCTATCTAGTGATGGACAATATGTGAAGCTATTTGTAATAGAAAAATGCACATCCTTCCAATGTCTGGTCAAAACACAAGAGCTTAGCGGCATCCTGGTGCTCAGGGGATCCCAACAAGGGTCTTCCCCATGAGATGATGTGGGTAAAATACTATAATGGGTAACTCATCTTATTATATAGGGAAAAGTTGAGGTTCCCAAAATCCATGGGTATTCTCATGTCATCCACCCATGATGGTTACAATATTTCATCATGTAGGATCACCACCCATTATTTATCCACAACCTCATGGAGAGTGGTGACATAGGTATCAAATCATCTTGGTGGGGGTCCCTGTCATATTGAGGATTCCTAACTACTAATGAATTTAAAGGCTCATCAACTCAGTAACTGGGCTCATTGGATCATTTTATATCTTAATCAATGTTCTGAGAGGATAATCACATGACACGAGAGGGTTTGATGACTAATATCTTAGGCACATTCGACAAACTACTCTGCATTCACTATTAGATTTTACAATGATTCCATGATCAGCTGGGGGAAACATGATAAGGAGGTCCTTCTACCCCGTTGGGGGAGAAATGGGATCATATCGGGTATCACTATATTTTGAGTGTTGATCAGCTATGAGCTTAATGATGATCCATCTCTCATCTGCCACCTGCTGGTGAAAGGGGGCCACCGTGTGTTCAGCCACTATTTTTGGAACAACCATTGATAGGTTGATGGAACCAACATGTGCCTTACCCTTGTTAAGATGTGAATGGGATGTTAATTTCTCAGAGGGACCCCTAAGGCCTTGTTTCTACCATTGTTGGAGAGTGAGGACACCCGTGTGAGGGTCTTCCTAGTATTGCGCTACCACATTAGGAAGATCTTCCCTATCAAACTCTAGGTTGGTTCCCCTATTATCATGATGCTCAGGTAAAACCATGTTAACTATACCTACACCCAATAAGGAATTCTAAATATCAACGGTTAGGTCTGGAAGTCACAATATAAGGCTAAAGTGGAGAGAAATGTATTTTCCCCAACCCATGATATGAAAATTAAGAGATGCCTCTTCCGTAATCTAGTGGGGCAGTGTGAGGATTATGATGAAACATTTTTGGAGGGTATGACAGTGATTGGATGATGTCGGGCAATGAGCCATGGGGAGTACGGACAATGCAACCCTTCTTCATTATTGATGGATATCCTCGGTTCCCATGGCTTCCTAGTTGAGAAAATGATGTTCAAAGAGGTGGTGTAGAATCACCCAAATGGTGTAGCAGAAACAAATGACCTGGCCCTCACACTATAATGAAAATGTAATTTAGAGACATTTTTTAGTGATGTTTTTTAATAATGTTGCTAATTTTTAAATTTAGCAACATTTTTCAAGAAACATTTCTAATTTAGCGATGTTTTCTGAAAACATCCCTAATTTGGAAACTTTTACTGAAAACATCGCAAATTTAGCAACGTTTTCCCAAAAAAAAGTCACCAAATTAGCAATGTTTCTCCGAAAACATAGATAAAAATATTTATATTTATATAGATCATTTCCCTGCATCAATGTAAAAATATATTTCAATATATATATATATAGACATAGTCATATATTTTTATATATATTAATATATATATATTTATATATATAAACACACCCAAACAAACAAAGACACACATAATTATATATATATACATATATTTATATATAAAAATAGACATGTATTTTAAATTTAGTAACATTGTTTATGAAAATGTGGCTATTTTAGTAACATTTTTTAAGTGTTTTAAAACATGGCTAATTATATATATATATATATATATATATATATATATATATATTGAAAAACAAATATTTACACACAAACACACACACACATATATATACATATATATAAACATATATCTCAATATAAGAATGTTTTTATAAAATATAAACATATATATTAATGTAAACGTATTATATATATAATGTAAACACATATAACTTTAATATAAACATATATATAAACATATAATATAAACATATAATATAAATATATAATATAAACATACATTTATATAATAAAATATAATATATATATAGACATAAAATATAAGCATATAATATATATATATATATATATATTAACTTATATATAATATAAACACATATATAAATTAATTATATTCATGTTTTTAAGGAAATATGTAAATATTAGAGACATTTTTTTACCAGTCTTTTAAAAGATGGGTAATTATATATATATATATATATATATATATTAGGTGTTTGGGGGTACAATTATATTAAACGCATACACCACACACACGGGAAAGAAATGCTTACCATAGACCCAATGAAATGGATAACTCACCCATCAAGCTCTATTTATTCAATAAATTGCCCGTAGGCCTAGTGAGCATGAATCCTATTACATGGTTCATAGGCCCAGTGGGCATGATAGCCTATTACATGGCCACAAAACCCCAATTGTTTTACCCAAAGGCCCATTTATGAATAGTAATATAGTAGTACATGGCCTGCTATAGTGCGACCACCGATATAGTGCTCGTTTCATCTGTAGTGTTGAAAACCTACAATTCCACCACTACTACAATATGCTACAATAATATGCGTCGAATGGGTTTTGAATCCCCATTTTTTATTTAGTATTACGATGTTCATACCACTAAGTCAAGATTCAACTACTATGTATATATTATTATAATTATATATATGTGTACCTATACAAATATATTTAGACACACAAATATAAACATATAATCATATATATATATATATAATATATACATATATATATATAGTATAAACTTATGATATATATATTAAATACAACCATATAATATATATAATATGAATATATATATAAAAACATATATATAATATATAAATATATATATATATATATAATATGAAATATAAACTTTTATTTAATATGAATTAATAACATATATTTATAGGAAAAAAATTTATACTTATATATATATAATATATAAAATATAAACATATAGATTTATAAATATATATATATTACAAACATATACATAAATATATAATATAAACCGACATGAAAAATATAAACAAACACACACACACATATATATATAACAATCATATATATATATATATTTATATATATAAACATAAAATATAAAATATAAGCATATATATAATAATATATAAAGTTATATATATATAATTATATATATAATATATTAATTTTTTAAATACTGACATATGTTTATATATATATAAACATAGACACATATATTTATATATATATATATATTAATATAAATAAATGCAGACACACATAGACACACACACACACACACAAACACACACACATATATATAAATATATGGATCTTGTGATCTTCTAATAATTCAAGAATGGAAAATTCACCTTTATTTCATGTAAAAAGAGATGAACTGGAAATTGATCAAGGCCAAAAAAAGAATGAGATTATTCTTATGAAATGTAATGAAATCAATTAATTATTTATTCTCATAAAAAATAAACAAATATAGGTAAAGGATCTTGAAACCAAAAATGTTATCCTAATACCTACTTTTATGATGAATCAAATGGACATTTAGATCATCATTGGTTTATGACTTTTTGATCATTAACTCTCTCTTAATAATATTATGTACCCATATCCATCATAACATGATTGTTAGATTTATCTTTCATCTTGTTATTTTCACATTCAATCTATGTTCTCCCATGTGAAAACCTGGTTATGAGTTTTTTCGGGTTTCCATTATATTTCCAACATTCCCTCTTTAAAGGGAGTTTTAGTATTCATTTTTTCTTTAGCGAACATCCTTTATATCTATTATTAAGGAAAATAGGTTTTTTATTTTGAAGATATCGGAACCTCTATAATGGTTGTAGGTATGTTTATAAAACAATTGGCAGGGTATGGTCTAGATTGAATGGTAATGTGATGTTAAGAAGTGAGGGAGTAGGATTCCTTTTTAATTAAGGTGAGGGACACTTTTGGGATTTCATAAATGATTAAATTATAATAAATTAAATTTCTATAAAAATACCTAAAAAGTATATTTATTAGAAATTATGTTGATATATGTTTTTGAACTCATCAACCAATATATTTTTGATGTGTTTTGGTATTAGTTTAGAACTTTTCATTTTGGTTAACCCTTAGTTATCCTATTTTAATTTTAACTAAATTAACACGGTTTTCATTATTAAAAGGTTGTAATACTTACATATGTGATTTAAATTTATTTATAAATAAAATTTATATCTTTTTAGACCATATAATTTTCTTTTCAAATATGGTTTATCATTTTTTAATAATTTAATAAAATATTATTCTTATAAAATAATGTTAGTGTCATGTTGACACTATTCATTTAATTTGACTTCAAATACATCAATACAAAGGTAAAATTAGAATATAATGCTTCCAAATATCTCAAATATGTAATATGGATGTATAAAATTTATTTCACACATTATCACTTTCAAATAATATCATAATTAATATGTTTTAAAATCATTTATGTTATTTTTCTCTTAATTAAATAAATACTGCATTAGTATATCACAAGAATTTAAGGTAATTATATTATTTATAAAATGTTAAAAAATATTTCTATAATGAAACTAATTTCATTAAGATCAAAATATATTTTTATATTCATTAATATCGTGACTTTTTCCCTATGTGAACTAATAAAAGATATTAAATACAAATAGAGTGATATTTTGTGGCAATATTTGATTTAAATAATATATTAGTCCTTTTCAAAGATAAGGTCCCATTAAATAACTCAAATTAGGTAATATGTTTATAAGGTTCAAATATTATTCAATTGACAATTTTTTGGACAGATTTTGTTAATGTTAATAACCTTATATTCCTATTTAAACACTTATATATCTACGTGAACCCTTACCATGACAACATGAATTGTTAGTCTTTGAGGGTTAATAAATTTACTATAAAATGAAAAAAAACCATAAATGAATCATGTATTAAATTTTAAACATTCTAATAATTATTTGGTGGAATGTAATATTTTGTAAGAATTATATATAACTTAATAAAATATCATTAATTTTAATTTTGATACTATTCATTACATTGACTTTGAAAAATATCAACAGAATAAGATAAATTCAAAGAAAATAGTTTATTATATCCCTAACAGATAAGGATGTTATATAAAATTATTGGGTGATAATATTTAGATAAAGTTATGTTTATTTGAATATATTAATTTTCATTTATTTGATATTTCCATTAATAAAATAATTATTGCATCATTGTTATGTGAGCAATTAACACTACGGGAAAAATCAATATTTGCGACGGGGAAATTTTCCAATCGCAAATAACCAATTATTTGTGACGGGTTTTCGTCTTTAATCACAAATAGTTTGGCGCGACTTGCACCTCATACCGTGCGAATATTATTTGTGACAGGGAGATGTCTCCCGCCGCAAATAGTTTGGTGCGCCTTGCGCGCCAAACCGCGCAGCTTGCGCGCCAAACCGCGCAGCTTGCGCACCAAACCGCGCGGCATACACGCCAAATCGCGCAAGAGTATTTGCGACGGTACCCGTCGCAAATACCCGTCGACGGTTAAAAGCTTTTTGCAACGGGATGTCGTCTCGTCGCAAAAAGAGTGTCGGGAGGAACTATTTGCGACGGGCCCCGTCGCAAATATCCTTTTAACCGCCGATTGTAATAAATGCGGACGAGGGTATTTGCGACGGGTTCCCCGTCGCAAATAGCCCTGTCAGAACTAATATAACCTATATATACACCCACCCATTTTTTTCCCAAATCACTCAAATTTTCCTATCCCTCTCTTTTCATTCATTAGTTTTAAGAAATAAATTTCTTTTAGTTAAATTTTTTATACAAGAGAAATTGGAAGGCGCCAATACTTTCAGAATATCAAAAATTAAGTTATTTGTTATTTGTTTTTTTATATTTTTTTTATTTTTTTATGTTATCTTTAATTATTGTTTATTAGTTGTAATTAAATTATATTTCAACTGATTTTTATGTATTTTTATTTTTATTAAGAAATTGACATTGTTAGTGATAATTATAAATAATTACTGTTAATTTTCAATAATTAGATAAAATTAGATGTAATTAGTAATAATTAGTAATAATTAGATATAATTAGTAACAATTAGATACATTTAGTAATAATTAGATATAATTAGTAATAATTAGTAATAATTAGCTATAATTAGTAATAATTAGTAATAATTAGTTATAATTAGTCATAATTAGATATAATTAGTAATAATTAGTAATAATTAGATATAATTCATAATAACTAGATATAATTAGTAATAATTAGATATATTTTGATATAATTAGTAATAATTAGTAATAATTAGTAATAATTAGTAATAATTAATAATAATTAGTTATAATTAGTAACATTTAGATATAATTAGATATAAATAGATATAATTACTAATAATTAGATATAATTAGTAACAATTAGATATAATTAGTAATAATTAGATATAATTAGTAATAATTAGATATAATTAGTAATAATTATATATAATGAGTAATAATTAGATATAATGAGTAATAATTAGTAATAATTAATAATAATTAATAATAATTAGTAATAATGAGTAATAATTAGTTATAATTAGTAATAATTAGATATAATTAGTAATAATTAGATGTAATTAGTAATGATTAGTAATAATTAGAGATAATTAGAGATAATTAGACATAATTAGACATAATTAGAGATAATTAGATATAATTAGTAATAATTAGTAATAATTAGTAATAATTAGTAATAATTGGTAACAATTTGTAATAATTAGTAATAATTAGCAATAATTAGCAATAATTAGTAATAATTAGTAATAATTAGTAAAAATTAGTAAAAATTAGTAATGATTAACAACAATTAGTAATAATTAGTAATAATTAGTAAGATATAATTAGATATAATTAGATATAATTAGTAATAATTAGATATAGTTAGTAATAATTAGATATAATTAGTAATAATTAGGTATAATTAGTAATAATTTGTAATAATTAGATATAATTTGTAATAATTAGATATAATTAGTAATAATTAGATATAATTAGTAATAATTTTATATAATTAGTAATAATTAGTAATATGTACTAATAATTAGTAATAATTAGCAATAATTTGATATAATTAGATATAATTAGATATAATTAGTAATAATTAGATATAATTAGTAAAAATTAGATATAATTAGTAATAATTAGACATAGCTCGTAATAATTATATATAGTTAGTAATAATTAGATATAATTAGTAATAATTAGTAATAATTAGTAATAATTAGTAATGATTATTAATAATTATTAATAATTATTAATAATTAGTAATAAATAGTATTAATTAGTAATAATTAGTAATAATTAGTAATTATTAGTAATAATTAGATATAATTAGTAAAAATTAGTAATATTTAGATATAATTATTAATAATTAGATATAATTATTAACAAATAGATATAATTAGTAGTAATTAGATATAATTAGTAATAATTCGTAATAATTAGTAATAATTTGTAATGATTAGTAATGATTAGTAATAATTAGTAATAATTGGTAATAATTAGTAATAATTAGTAATAATTGGTAATAATTAGTAATAATTAGATATAATTAGATATAAACAGATATAATTACTAATAATTACTAATAAAAAAATTATATTATCAATATTTATGAAAAAACAATATTAAAAATATTAAAATAATAAAAAAATTATAAAATATTAAAATTATCAATATTCACAATAGGATTTTCCTATTATTAACATGTTAAAATCTCAAAGGGTCTCTAACTGTCGTGTCATGCACAATAAAATGTTTGTGTCAGACATGTCTAATTTTAAATCTATAATTGTCCTTGCATGGTTGATCACCTCCCATGTAGTGTTGCAATAGGAAAACCCAAGTCTTGCTCTTCTCATATATAAGAATTATCTCACATTACCCTTTACATAGACCATTCTTCCTTGAAAATTTAAGGTAATGATATTGATATCCCCTCAAATTTTTAAGGAAGAATGATCTATGTAAAGGGAGCGAGATGATTCTTAGAGACGAGAATGAAATTTCTTTGGTCATCTTATTGCAACACTACTTGCGAGGTGATCAACCATGCAAGTACAATTATAGAGTTTACATTGGACATGGATGACACAAACATTTTATTGTGCATGACCTGAAAATTGGCGACCCTTTGAGATTTGAACATGTTAAGAATAGAGCAATGCCTGTTGCAAATATTGATAATTTTAATATTTTATAAATTTTTTATTATTTTAATAATATTTATATTATTGTTTCATAAATATTGATAATATAATTTATTTATTAGTAATAATTAGTAAATTAAAACTCGATGGATAACAAAGGGAAAATTTGTAACCATCTCTACAATGATGATTACCAAATTTCTGTTCATTATTCAAGAATTTTTTATTTTCATAAGTATTGCTAAGTTTTTCAAAATTAGTAATAAATTGTACTAAATAGTAATAATTAGTAGTAAATTGTAATAATTAGTAATAATTAGTAATAATTTTTAATAATTATTTATAATTATGATTAATTAAGAATAATTATCAATAATTAGGAACAATTAGTAATAATTTGTAATAATTTCAGATAGTGTTTTTAAAATTTAAAATTATTCAAAAACAGTGATGATTTTATATTTTATATAGAAAAATGTGGAACTAGGTAGTCGACATCCGTCATTATTAGATGATCGCGCTTGGATAAATTTGCGCAGAATTCTAAATGGTTCTTGTTTAAATCTTGTATATATTGAGGGTGTTGAAGCTTTCTTAGCATTTTCATCATCAAAAATAGAATATGTTTCAGAAGGTACAATTAAGTTTCCTTGTAAAAAATATGATCTGAGAATGTTTGACACATTTGACAAGGTTGTGGGACATCTCTTGCGGTTTGGTTTTCAACTAGATTATGTTTTTTGGTATCAACACTGTGAGTGTAGTTCCAGAGAAGATCATAATAACTTGATTTTGGATCCATCATGATTTCAAAATTTATTACATGATGTTGCAGGTCCATCTGTGCACCAAAATAAAACTCACGATGATATTTATTTAACTCCAGAGTTGGCACCATCTGAATTTTCTGAGTTGTTGAGGTCCGCTGAGGATGCATTATATCCTGGTTGCAAGATAAGAAAATTAAAGCGGTTGCAAAATTTATGGCTATTAAATCAGATAATGTAATGTCAAACAACTGTTTTGATCAGATATTTTATTTGGTTAAAACACTATTACTTGAGGGAAATGTGTTTCCTGAAAATTACTATTAGAGCAGGAGGCAGATTTATATTTTGGGCCTTAGTTATCAAAAAGATTCATGCATGTCCAAATGATTACAACTTATATTCTGGAGAAAACTATTCATTGGATAGTTGACCCACATGTGGACAATCGAGGTATAAAGAAGCTCAATCAGGGAAGTCTAGATCAATTCCAGTAAAACAGTTGAGATACTCCCCATACACCCAGGTTGCAGCATTTATTTATGTCTCACAACACAGCGTCAATGATTTCATGACACAAAACCATGATTTCAACTGATAAAAGCTTGAATCATCAATCTGATGGTGATTCATGGAAACATTTTGACCATCTGCATCATTATTTTGCTATAGAATCCCAAAATGTGTGATTGGGTATTTCTACTAACGGTTTCTGTCCGTTTGGTTCTTATGGTAGTCAGTATTCATGTTGGCCTATCTTTATAACTCTGTAAAATTTTCCTCCGTGGATGTTGATGAAGGAGTCTTATATAATTTTGACTCTATTAATCTCAGGACATCTGAAAAAGAATATTGATGTTTATTTGAAACCATTGATTGATGAGTTAAATGCATTGTGGAGTGATGGTGTTAATACATATGATGTCACTGCGAAACAAAATTTCATATTAAAAGATGCATTGATGTGGACAATTAGTGACTTTCCGGAATATGGCATGTTATCTGGTTGGAGTGCAAATGGTCTGAAATCATGTCCTTTCTTTATGAAGGAAAAAAAGCCTTTATGCTCGTCAATGGAAAAAAATGGTGTTATTTTGATTGTCACCGTAGATTTCTTCTAACCGATCATCCTTTTCGGAGGAACAAATATCATTTCCGAAAAGGTAAAATTGAAAGGGATGAACATCCAAAGATGATCTCAGGTACCGAGTTAAAATTAGTTGTATTTTCATTACCCCCCATCACATTTGGACTAACAGTAAACCAATAGAAAATTCATGGCTTTGGGAAAGGACATAATTGGATAAAACAGAGAATTTTTTGGGATCTTCCATATTGGTCTGATTTGTTGGTCCACCACATGTTGGACGTTATGAATATTGAAAAGAACAGTTTTGATAATTTATTTCATATAGTTTTGGATACACAAGGTAAGACCAAAGATACTGTAAAGGTGAGATTAGATCTTGCCCAAATTTGCAGGCGACCAGAACTTGAACTATTTGAAAATGTCAGATCACAGAGGTTAATGAAGACAAAAGAATCTTATACACTATCCAAAGAGATTCACTTATTATTTTGTCAGTGGATTGAATATTTGAGACTTCTAAATAGCTATGTTTCCAATTTGGGAAGATGTGTTAAGAATGGTTATATTACTAGATTAAAAATTCATTATTTTCTTGTTATAATAGAAAGAATTATGCCGATTGGATTCAGAGGTTTGTTGAATTATATGATTTGGGATTAGATAAAAGAAATATCATATTTTTGCGAGACATTTTTGTAGATAAAACATTCTACGATGCGCTAAGAAAACTGGAGGAAGATGTAGCTGTAATTATATATAAATTGGAAAAAATATTTTCGCCAGCTTTCTTTCACTCAATGGAACATCTAATATTACATTTTCCACATAAAGATAAATGTGGAGGTTCAGTACAGTTTCGATGGATGTACCCATTCAAGAGATGCATGCATAAATTGAAGAAAACAGTATGTAACAAAGCATTCATTGAAGGCTCAATTTCTGAAGCTTATTTGCAGGAGGAAATTGTTTTTTGCTACTCTCCTTATTTTGAATCTCAATATCCCTCAAAACACAATCACATGTAATGAAATCAGTGGAATTTTATTGATGAAATGGACAATCAATTTTCATTTTTTAATCAGACAAATATTGGTTTCGGTGGAGTTCATGAATGATGGCATTCAAATGATGAAAATCACAGAGCTCATACATACATTCTGGTCAACTGTAAAGAAATGACATCATTTGTCCTGTGAGTGCTTCTATCACTTATTATATAATTAATTTTACAGTATTTAAACTTATTTTATTTTTAGGTTATATGATAATCATATCAAGAAACAACTTCCACAAATTACAGCAGCTACTTTTGAACAACGCAGACAAAAAAAAAATTCTCAATGGTTTCAAAAACTGGTAACATAATTTATTGATGGTTTAATATCAATTCTATTTATTATTTATTATATTGATATTTGTTTTAAAAATTTTCATTTGTCTCAATATGCTGATAAATATGATAATAGACTCTGTATATTGAGTAACCCACCATACAAAATGGTTAAATCTTATAATGCATATTTGGTGAATGGTTTTTGATTTCATACACATGCATACGGGGAATCAAAAAAACAATGAACAGTGGAGTTTACCTGAGAGGATCACATCACAGAGAAACTGAAGTTGACGTTTATGGAATTTTGGATGAAATTATTGAGCTGTGTTATCTAGGAATGAATTACATAACAATTTTTAAATATTGGTGGTTGGATACTGAGAGAGGCATGCATGTTCATCTGACTCATGGAATCGTCGATATTAAATATAAAATTCATCTTGCAGTAAATGAACCATTTTTACTGGATCAACAGGCACATCAAGTTTATTATGCAAAGTACTATGCTCCTTAATGAGAATTGAGCGATTTGTGGAGTATAATAAAAATGAAATCTCGGGAAAATCAGTTTACTCAAACTAAATTTGGTTCCGTTGAAGTAGAAGGAATTGAAATTTTTCAAGAGACTGCTCAAATCCATCTGATTCACAAAGAGACGTGTATATCGATGATGACACCCCACAATTAAGGATCGATAGTGATGAAGATGTTAATGATGTTACAAATGAATTTGAAACGACAAGGGATACTGAAACTGAAACTCGTATAGATATTGATGATGATGAGGAGGAAGATGAAAACATTGACATTGACAGCTATGGAGAAGAGGATGAAGATAAACATTGACATAATTACATGTTGGTTATAATCAAAAAAAATATATATATATATATAGCTATATATAATAGTTTTTTTCAACTATCTTCTAACAACAATCATTTTGTGTTTCATATGGACCCTGATATATATCTCGAGTTGCAGAAGCCTGAACTACCTTTGGATGGGGGTGATTTTGGATCATCTAACCCTCAGCCTACTGACAGTTCAGGGGGTATGCGGAGGGAGCACGGTCTTGCGTGAATAATGATTCTTAACCCTATCCCCGAGCGACGTCCACATCTTGGATTCAATCCATGCACACGGAGGTATGGTAACCAATATATTTTTGTTATATTTCATTAATTTATTTATATATATACTAATTGTTTGATTATTCATTCGTTTTTCAAAGTTTTGAGAATGTAACTATTTGACAGGGGAGCGCTATCTTGCGTAATTATTTTTATCAGCCATTGATCACATGGGAACAGATTCCCGTTGATGTGCGACGCGACATGTTCCATCATTGACTGGTATGTAAATAAATAATATTTATTTTATTAACATCATTATATTATTATTTATCTGTAGGGTTTATGGTAGCTTATCAATGATATCATGTGTGACGCTATCCACACGGTATGACAGGTTTCTATGCGTGACCGTTTTTGTCAGTTTTTGCACAATTTGAGAAGGACAGCCATTAAGAAAGCAGGAGTGACAGAATATGATGAGTCATGTAAAGCCCACCGACCAAAGTACATTTCATCTCATGTTTCTGATGGATTATTTTTACACTAGTTGGGTGGTGGGTTTTAGAGAAGATATTCAGTGGCATGAAAAAACATGGGGAGACAGGAGGTGACGCATCGAGCTGGTAGCAGTACATTCAGTTCGTATAGTGAGCATCTGGTAAGTATATATATTTTTAAATATTTTATATATCTTTAAATATAAACAGATTATTTTATATTTATGTAGGCAGTTGAGCATCTCGATATTATGGAGTACGACATTTATCAGAGGATGGACAGTGATCAACCACTAGAGAGATTAGAGGTGATCGCCATCATCAGATTGTGGTTAGTATTATTTTTTTAGTTTCAAAATTAACTGAATATAATATTTTCACAATTTTAATTTTAAATTGGAATTGAAGGATTAATATAAGGTTGTGACCTCTCAGAACAGGCTGAGGGTCAAGACGATACAACCGAGTAGACCAGTGCTCACTATTTCGATGAGGTGGCATGGATGCAGGAAACTCAGTATGGCATTGAGAAAGGAAGATTAGTTGGTATCAGCTCTCATTTGACTCCTGGTACTTATTATGGTACTGCTGCGATGTCGGCTTCCATCTCGAGAGGAGCTCGTGGAGAGGCATCATCTTCTGGATCACAGTATGAGGAGCAGTTGCGAGCTCAGACAGAGCTTATAGAGACTTTGCAGAAGCAGCAAGAAGAGATGTGTCAGCGGCATCAGTAGCAGGAGTAGCATCATGAGGAGCAGATGCGTCGATGGCTGCAGCAACAACAACAGCATGAGGAGGAGATGCATCGATGGCAATAGCAGCATCACGAGCTGATCGAGTACTTGTGCCGTCTGACTCGTAGTTTAGAGATGGAGTATCCTCCACCATCTCCTTCAGCTCCTCCACCTCCTTTAGAAGACGACCCCCAGTGATTTTTTTAGGATAAAAATATTTGAATTTAACATTGTAATATGAATTATTTACATTTTCTGTCTTTTATATAGATGAAAATATTACATAATTAAATTTTTAGTATTTTATTATTTTTTATATTTTTTTGTGAATATTGAGAATTTTAATATTTTTTTATTTTTTTATTTTAATAATATTAATATTATTCTATTAGATATATTTTTTTTGTATTATATTTTATAATATTTTTTAATTTACTAGTAATAATAATAATAATAATAATAATATTTTATGTTTTTTTATTTTTTTTGTGAATATTGAGAATTTTAATATATATTTTTTAATAATAGTAATATTATTTTTTCATTAATAGTAATTTTATTAAATTTTTTTGTTAAAATTAATTTATTTTTTGCGACGAGAACTTTTGCGGTGGGACCCCATAGCAAATAATCTAAATAAATATTTTGAAAAACATATTTGCGATGAGACTACTTACCCGTCGCAAATACTTTGTTGTGGCAGGCCCGCCGCAGAATGTTATATATATATATATATATATATATACATACACACACACACACACAGATATATATATATATATATATATATATATATATATATATATTTTCGATGGGACGATGGGTCCTTCGTAAAAACTATTTACAACGGGCCCGTCGCAAATAATGATATTTGCAACAGCGTTTTATGCAATTGGCTATTTGCGACGGAACCCCGTCGCTAAAGCTTATTTGTGACGAGATCCTATTGTAAATACAAATAATTCCATTAGTGTAAGGTAATAATTTATTGGATAAAAATTATAAATAAATTTCCATGATTTAGATATTGATTTCATATTTCAAAATACTATTTATTTTGGATAATATCATCTAGATAACCCTATCATGAAAATATGTCACATATAAAATTTAATAGTGAGACATCTTGTCACTTTCATTTATTTTAATAATATCTAATTCCTTTTATGGGAAAAGATTCCATTAAATAATTAATATTAGAACCTTACATGTTATTTTTTAAAATTAGTTCATCCAATAATATTCGGGAATGTTTTAGGGTCATTTTAAAGTCCTTATCAATTTATTTTTACCCTTAATTACCCGATTTACCATTTTTCATGGTAACAATAATTACTGATGTTATTATTCACACTGGAAAAATAAAATTGGCATAATTACATAATTTGAACATTATTATTCCAAATATGGAATAATTTTTTCCAAATTCAATTCACTTAATTTTTATAAATTAATTAAACTTATTTTTGTAGATGGGATGAAACAATGAGTTTTAAATGTTAAAATGATCGAATGTTTAGAATGTTTTTATATCAAATAGTGAAATTAATTTCAATGAACTACATTGTATTTATTTATAAAAGTTACGTAATTATACCTTAAACCCATTAAAAATTAAAATTTAATGAAATAAGTTATTTATATGAAAAAATCCGGTTTCAATTAATATTTAGTATTTTCTACATGTCTTCAGAACATGAATCTTTTATGAAAAATATCAACAAATCAACCAAATTAAATTTTTAAATTTTACTATAAAATAAGATGTTTATTTTTTAAATATAATAATTATAAAATGATTAAAGATTTTATTTTAAATGTGTGGTTATTCTTCAGGTGTGTCGCTTTCTTGCTTCCCAGAAGTCGAGCCGTTGACCCACTCATTCGTGAGGGATGGCTCGCGTCTGACATTGGTGGCTCCAACAATGGCGTTCAATGATGTTGTAGTTGGCTTAAAACAGACTCTAATAGATGAGGGATGTCTCAATGGATTTGATTCAAGTAGGAGACAAGTATATCATTACGAAGGTGTCGAGTTGCGGTGAAGTGCTGATTATGTCCTTCATATACAAAAGTTGGGACGCCCCGAGAAGGGAGGTTCTCAAGTCGGAGCATAATGGGTTTGATGGAGGGGGTCATCCTTGGGTGGTGGGAGGGGACATCAATATCATTTCGCGACTGGACGAGAAGAAGGGGAATTGTGAATTCCCGAGATGGGTGAGTATGTCATTCGTTCAGTTTATGGATAGTAAGGGGTAATTGGACCTGGGGTATTCTGGCGATCCTTTCACTTGGTGTAATAATCGATGGGGTGGTAGCCAATGCCGGTGCAGACTTTATCGGTGAATTTCCAACGTTCATGCCGCTTCCATGTTCCCAAATACAAAGGTTAATCACCTGACCCAAAGTATTTTTGATCATTCTTCGCTCCTATTATCTCTTTGTATGACGGAGGTTGTACAAGACAATTTCAAATTCTTCATCCAGTGGGAGAGTGATCTGGCCTACCATCAAGTGGTGAAGAAGGTGTGGAGTGAACCTTCTTAGGTTCACTCTTGGGTGACTATTGAATCCATGTTTTGGCGGATGGAACCTGAACATATGATGTGGGATAGATCCTTTCCACCTATTGATCAAGATATGATTGCACTAAAATAGGACATTTAGAGCTTGGAGTCGAGTGTCGGTGATGGATGGGATGATATAGTGCTTGATGAACTTTCTAAGAAGATGACTTATTTGGCAGAGTTGGTGCTCTCTCTGGAATGTTTGATGAGAGAACCTCCTAGAAAAAATGGCAAACGACATGAGGAAAAAATACCACATACTTTCTTGAAAGCATTAGGGATAGGAGGCGCATGGTGAAACCCAGTATGTATATGGAGTATGGAATGTACAATAATGATAGAAAGGTCATCAGGGGCATGGTCATCTTGTTTTTGAAGGACCTCCTGGCGGGCACAATGAGCATAGGCCTCAGGATTATCCTTTGAGGGAGGCGCCACTCTGGGAGGGGATCCCAAATGTTGTCTCCATGCAAGATAATGCGTTGTTGGAAGGCCTACATGAGGAAAAAATGGTGCATGCAACAATGTGGACCCTGAATCCTGAATGTGCAGAGGGTCCAGATGGATTCCTTGGCTCGTTTTACAGAGTCACTTGGGAGGTTATGAAACATGATCTTATCCTCTCTATTAAATACTTCTTCATAGGGGGTGAATTTCCTCAAATTGCATCTACAACTACAAATATTTTCTTACAGAAGATCAATGACTGATCATCCCTCACACATTATCGGCCCATGTGCTTGTGCAACATCCATTATAAAATATTATCAAGTATCATTAATCAGAGGTTTTCTAGCATGTTTCCGTGGTGGATATCCATAGAACAACATGGGTTTGTCAAAGAGAATTCGATCCAGGGAGCCATGGTGATGGCGCAGTAGATGCTGAGAGATCTGAACACCAATTCTTGTGGCACCAATATGGCATTTAAGATTGATATGAATAAGGCCTATGATCAGATGGAGTGGGGCTTTATTAACAAGGTTCTGTCTAATATGGGAATCTACAACTGGTCCATTGATATCATCTTTAGGAGAGTTTGCTCGTCGTGTATGGTTGTGTCGTTTATGGGGAGAACTAATCGTTTCTTTAAGACCGTTCATGGGTTGTGGCTAGCTGATCCTTTATCCCATAGAATCTTCATCCTTATGCAAGAAACTTTTAGCTGGCAGATAAACAGGGGTATTCAATGAGGATATTTTTCCTTACCCTAGGAAGTTTAACTACCCCCATCATCACATTTTAGGTATTTTGATGACATGATAATTTTTTATGAATGGTTGGTGGATATCCCTCAATGAAGTTTACAAAATCCTAGCATAGTACTGCCATTGGAGGGGATATAAGGTCAATAGGGAGAAGAGTGGCTTTTATGTTTATAACTCTTCAAACTCAAGTAGGGTGAACCGTATGGGTAGGGAGCAGGGCATGAGGTGAGGCTCTTTCCCCATAGAGTATCTTGGTGACCCTGTCTCCCTAGGAATGTTGTGATCCAGGGACTTCGAAAATGTTTTTAATAATATTTTTAAATAATTTTCAAACTAAAAATACTATTTCTTATCCTTCGGGGGTCGAATCACTCTCATGAATATTGTACTCTCAGCAATACTGGTTCATATGATGGCGTCTACCAGTGTACCAAAAAAAGTTACTAGGTCCCTCGATATAATTCAGGTGCGCTTCATATGGGATGTGTTATCTAAGGGGAAGAGACAGTTGGTGTTGTGTGGGAACATGGATGGACCCATATTTGAAGGAAGAATCAAAGTTATAAGTATGGTGGACACCATTCATTCCATCCATGCTAATCTTGCTTGGGAAATTATCGAGGAACAAACTCTTTGGGGTAAGAGTATGTCTCAGAGATACATATTTTGTGCTACAACTCCACCGATCAGGGGTTTGTTGTTGTGGTCCTTGGTTTGTAACAACATTCTGAGACTTCTTCCATATGAGCAATGAATTATTGGGAATGGGAACATCATCTACTGGTATCACAACTAGTCAGGTGACGTGTTGGGGTCTCCAGGATTCCCATCTCCCACTTTCTCCTTTAGGGAGAGAAGTTGGCATCCAAGGTTTTTTCGATCTATTATAGACACATCTCAACAACAATTATTTGATTATGTGATTATTAACTCCGAGCAAGACAGGTGCATTTATACCCCTTCCACCTCTGGTAAGATTAACATGAATGATTTCCATATGATTAACGATCCACAAGGGTATTGGGATGAATGGAACAATATGGTTTGGTGAGAAAAATCCCCACTAAACATAACTTCCTCACGTGGAGGATACTAAACAAGGATATTCCATCTGATGATAACATAAAAACTCTGGGAATTATCATGTCTTCATGCTGTCATTATTGTGTCAATAAAAAGGAAGAAAGCATGAACCACATTTATTTGAGGGGGAATGGGCGAGGCCGGTGTGAAGTTTTATTGGTTTTTTTACAGGTTATTCTTCCTATGACGATACCAATGAGTGGTTCATGGAGTGATTGTTCCAGGGGATTAATGGGTGGGCGGTGGAGGTTGAGGTGCGAGCCATCATATTTAATGCTCGATGCTCGATGTTATAGAAAGAAAGGAATCATGCTAGGTTTGAGGGGATCCCTTCCTCTGGTAGAGCTGTAGTAACCATAACCATATGATTTTTTATTGAGTTGTTTGGTTTGGCTAGCATCAGGAAGGATGCGCCTTCCTTTCATGCATTAAAGGCACCAAAGTGGGTGGCTTGGCATCATGGTCCCGGGGCTTAGGGGAGATGGATTTCTAGGGCTCATCCAGAGGAAGGTATCAAGCTTAACACTGATAGATCTTATGTAAGGGGAGACATGCGAGGTGGAGGAGTCATCCGTGATCGCAGGGGAAGTGTGGTGTTGGCGTTCGCATCTCATTTTAGAGATGGAAATCCAATATGGTTAGAGGCTCGTGTGGTTCATACAGGGCTGTCAATGTGCAACCAAAGCGATATTATCATCACACACTTGGAAACAGACTCTTTGATCTTTCACAATGCATTGCTTGGTAAAGGCACCACTCCTTGGTCGATCTGCTATAACATTAGACAATGCTAGGCCATACTCAACTATAACATTAGAGTTTCTCATACATAGCGTGGGGGGAACAAAGTAGAGGATTACCTATATTCTCTTGCAGTCCCTAGGACCTCGGTCCTTTTCCTTACTAATGTTTCTCGGTTTAAACCTGAGGGGGTGAACCTAATCCAGGGTGATTCCCTTAGCCTTCATTATTTTCACCCCCCCTAGGAGGGGCTACCTTGTCCTTTCTTATATTGTCCTTATTGGGATTTATTTTTGAATAAAAATCATAATGTTGGATGGATGGATGCAATTCAAGATGTCATATGATTTAAAAATCTATTTTGTAAAAATAAATATCAGGGTTTTACACTTTAATTTTAAAAAATAAATTTCATAATTAAAATACCAAGAATAAAGGGATAATGGGATTTTTTATGAAAAAAAAATGGAATCTTTAAAAGGAATAAAAATATCAAATAAATTTTTTGGATGAAGGAGATATCATTTTATATATATACATTAAAATATAACATTTACTTTTCCATTTGTAATGAAATTAAAAATGGTCACTAAAAAATACATAAAAAATACTCTTTTGGAAAAACATTTGAATTAAAATAAAAAATGATGTTAAATATACATTAAAATTCATTTAAGACCACATATATACATTTATAATATAATTTTAATAATAAATTGATGGAATAAAAATATATAGAAAAGTAATTATTTAAAAGATATAAAACAATGTATTAAGTTAATGTATCTCATTCCTTGAGTCTGAATCATCATTCATTTTATTTATCTTTAATATAATAAACTTATATTATTTTTTTACTTGATTAATAATATTTATAATGTTTATTATTCCTTTTATTATATTTAGAATCATGTTATTTTAAATTACTTATTCATTTAAGTTCAAGTTAGATATTTTTACAACATGCGGTTTATATCTCTAAAATAACTTTAGTAGGATTAATAGGGTACACTGTATCATGATTAAATCATTTAAAAAATCATAATCATGATATAATTATCATTTTATACATTATTTATTCTTTTATTACCAACAATGTATAGTGTTTATGAAAAATTAATTACATTACAATCATGGAGATGGTTGACCGTACATACGTATGAGTAACATTTCTATTTTTTTCAAAGATTAATTGGTAAATAATGTTTGAATTATGAAATATTGTAGGAATTATAATTATATCATCAATATAATATTATTTTTTTAAAAAAATATATACATACTCCATGTGAGTTGGTTATGAAAATAACATATATCAAATCGTGTGGCAGCAATAGGCAAGAACATAGTAGCATTGTTTTTTATATATAGTTTGATGGTAAAGAATGGTTTAGAATAGAAATATACCATTTTAGAATTAAATATATTTCATATATACCATATTATTTTATTTGGATTGATAATTATTACTATACATAAGATTTGATGGTGAAAAATGAAATATGTCATCTCTTGAGTCTGTAGTCAGCATGTACAATTGAGGGGGGGGGGGGGGTTAATTTGATGGTTGAGTATATGATAATTGGTTATAACATAGAAATAATATAATTAAAATATATATAATATAATTATTTTATTATTTTTTCATGGATGAATAATATTTAAATGAGGTAGAAGAATAAATAAAACGAAAATATTCAGTTAAAATATATAACTCTTATTCAAAAAACAACTTTTTCTATACACCTTAATACCTATATTCATGGTATTATTCCAAAAATAACGCATATTTATCATGGGAGGAAATTTATTACATGATTTGGGTAGTTAGTGGCCGATCTAAATAGTTATTGGAGTTTATAGTAGAGATGAGATAGAGTGTCCTTTTATAGTCAAGGGAAAGTACAAATTTGTGTTTTAAAATATTTAAATATTATTAAGTCATTATACAGGAATAGATTACCATAATAATTCCAATTTATATAAAAAGAATATAATGGTTTAAATATATTTAAATAATAAGAATGAAGATGACTTTTTTTTGTCCCTACAACTTAGTTTTATCCTAGGTGAACCTATCTTACCATTTCACTCTGATGTCACATTTTTTTATCAATGTTACTCATCATAATTTACAAAAAATAAATTGACCACAATTATAAATTTTAAAATTATAATTTAAAATATTTAATCCATTTTATCAAATTCAATTCATTTGAGTGGTATAATTAAATTTAAAATTTAATTCACAAAACATGATAAAATGAATTTTTCTATAAAAATATCTTCTTAAGTAAAAGGAGTTTCTAAACCAAAATCAAGCATAAAATTGATTCAAAATGTGAATAATATATTATTAAAAATATAAATGAACTAAATTTACTTTAAATTTATTATAAATAAAAATATATCTATTTCAATGAAATTAATATATAATTTTCAATAAAAATCATTATTTTTCGTTATTCTTTCGAAAAATTAATCATTTCATGAAATTTAAAAAATCCCCCCTCAGATAATTTTTTCATTATTAATTATAAAATTATTAAAAATTTCAAATTATAATTTTATAATTGATAAATAGTATATTTTTTTAAAAATCATAAAATGTATGAAAACCAAATTTGGTTATAAATTATGTTTTTTTCCTTTTTGAGTAAAAAATGACTAATATTATTATATTGAAAAAAGCTCTATAAAATAAAATTGAATAATATTAAAAATAAATGATGATGATTAATTTACACATTACAATAGTTTTCATATTCTTCTATCTTTTATGGAAATTACATCTTCACAATTTTTTACTATTTAAACAAGTGGGGATATCATTCTCTCGAATCCTTTTTATGATTTTCATGTTACATCTCCAATCATATAGTTGCCACCAAAACCATAATCAGGTAAACCAATTTATAATAAAAAACATTCTCTTGGTGATCAAGAATATATAATTTATATTTCTCATGATAATGGTCATCTAGTAACTTAATTACTTCATGGATCAAAACATGAGATTTATCTGATAAATATTTTCCTAATAGTGATAATTTAAATACTTCATCTACTAAGATAGAATAGGTACCAAAGACAATCCATTGTAAATTGATCCATAATTTTTTTAAATGATATAAATAACTTTGGAATTAAATTTCACTTTTTAGAAAAATAAATTTCACTTTTCCATGGAAATAATTTACGAAAAAAGTGATAGGCTACCTCAAATGAAATATATGTCTCCTGATTATCTTCATAACATTATTTCATAATAAGAGCTGATATCATGTGATGATGAATCATATTTAAATTATCAAACATTTATTTTAAAAATATTTTCTACGAAACATCATTTCACCTACTTTTTTATAATATGCTAGATCCCAACACTGTTGTCCATATAACTCCTCAAAAGGTTCCATCTACATAACATAATGATAATTTTAATTATATGAATAGAAAAAAATGATACTGATCTCAACTTCCCTGGTAATCCATTGAATACGTTTGAATCATTTCATCCAACTTCAATGTCATTCTCTTCGACATTATATCATATTGAACATGAAAATTTATCCTGTAATTTATATGATTATCCATTGAATTTCGAAGGAATTTACCAAAAATATGAAGTAATCCTAGCATCATGGATAGATAAAATACAAATAATAACTCTATATAATCTAAATTTCTTATCGATGTACATTCAATAAATCTGATATAAATTCAGTTTAACTCAACTACTAAGGTAAATAAATATTTATTCAATTAATCAATAAATAAATACTTTATTTCATTGATACATCTTTGGCAATATCACCATAAAAACCATAGATATAATTTACATAAACTATGGAAATAGAAATGGCTGAAGTCTTCCTTTGATAACGGTATTTAAACATTAAAATATTTATAATTAAATCATTTACTAGAAAGTAATGAAATATCATTCTCTATTTCATCCAACTAGTAATACACCCAATGGCCTTTGTATATCATAGTACTATAGGGATGAACATAAAATGTTGAATTATGAGATTCACACAATAAATCGTTTTTTTCCTGGGATATAGCTAGAAAACACAATATTTGTCAAAATATCCCAAATAAAATTCCTTAAAAATGTTATGTTTATGAAACATACATTTCATTACTGGTTCTAACTTTTCTTGAAAAACATTATCTTACTTCTGAAAATGAATACTTCTGTTATACATAAAATAATTTAATCAAATTTGAAACAAAAAAATGGATGTTTCTACATGAAATTTTTTTAGGAGAACAATATTTATGTCACAAAATAAAGTATTATGTTCCACTTATATATAGGATAATGGTGAATTATCTTTTTGACTCAAATAAAAAGATACATTTTTAAATGTTTTATAGATTATAATTAATTTTTTAATCATGATCGTTTATCAGTTCTAACCATCTTCTTTGCCTAATGTTCAACACTTTTTCAGTTAATATATATAGAAAAAGTTTATTATCAATATATATTTCAAACATTACTCTATATAAATGATGAATCCATAATTTTAATAAAAAAATATATATAAGTTAGTTTATTAGCATGTGTTTTATAATTTAGATATTGAGGTTTCAATTGAAATCAAGCATAATAAATCACCTGATCATGGTGTATTTTAACATGACCACATCCCTTCAAAGAATCATCAGTATTGATGAATAACTCACAATTTCTTGAGATAATGGATTTAACTTGAGATTTTATCAATAATCTTTTTAGTTCTTTGAAAAAACCATCACACTCTTTAATACTGATTAATTTTACTTCTTTACATGTTAACTTATACAGTGGGCCAGATAACCCAAAAAAGTTTTCAAAAAACATTTGGTAGTAACCCAATTATCCGTGAAAACTATAAATATATATGATATTTTTTTGCCTTGGATATTTTTCAATCACATTACTTTTGGAAAGGTCAATTTTATTACAATATTGAGAAACAATATTCATAAGTAATGAAGTCTAATTTAAATAGAATTCAGATTTAATACATTTTACATATAACTTATTTTAATTTAAGGTTTGAAAAACAATCAATAGGTGTATTTATGATCATCATCACATTTATAATATACCAAAATATCATAATAAAACACAACCATAAACATGTCAAAATAGTTATGGAAAACAATAATGAATAGATTCAGGAATATAGCTAGTTCATTAAAAACCCAAATGGAATGACTAAACACTTATAACACACATATATAGTCCAAAATTACATATTCAAAATATCTTCCTCCTCCACCTTCAAGTAATGGTTTCTTGACCAGATATTAATATTTAAAAAAATATTGTTCCCATATAGAGGATCAAAAAGATCAACAATATGAGGAAAAATATATATATTCTAAATAGTGATGTTATTAAAGGATCCATAATCAATGATGAACCTAATTAAACATTATTTATTTATAATAAATTAAATAGTATAAACCTATGGTGAAGTGGATAGTCTAAGGAAATCTTTATCAAGAATCATATATAACAACTTTTCAGTTATTAAATTTTTTCTGGAGACATTTGATAACAGAGTGTTAAAATTATACTAGAATCCCACACTAATTTAATAGTAAAATCATTATATAGATCAATAATATCACCATAAAATAAATTGGGAAGTACATCCATGTATTCATTTACAACTTCCACATCACTAATTTGAATAATTTCATTCTTTTCAAAAACATGAGCTAGCTAACATTCATTGACATCTTTTGTAAATTTCTCTTATTCTTGATATATCAATGGTATGAAATCAGTTAATAATACCATATTTGATACTTAATATATTATATCATGATAAAATAAAATACAATCTATACCAAGAAAAACATGAAACTCTACTAAGGATAGTACAACATGATTTGACAGGAAACCGTCTCACTAATAATAATAGGAATATTACTATGAATATTTGTTTAATTATTCAACCAAGTGTTTTCACCAAATGTTTTATCTTCTTTTCATGATGTTTTGTTTCAATTTTACACGAAAAATAATCATAAATGGAGGAATTTAAATATAATGAGTCAAATAAGGAATTAACATTATTTGAAAAAAAAATTAAGGTGTATGTGCCCACTTCATTAGATGGACCAACATTAACTATAGTTGCAGAAAATGAATTTTTAACAGAATTTTTATTTCAATCATGGTTATTTCAAGAATGTGTAACATTTTTTGGGGAAAAAATAACCTAATTACACTATTCATTTCAATTAAAAATCTATATATTGGATGGATATCTATTTCCAAATTTTGGATTGTTTGTGACTCTTTTATTTTCTTTCATGATCCCTATGACTCAACTTATCACACCTGTAATACTTCTTATATCACATGATATATTTCAAAAAACATTTACCGCATGTGGTACATGTTAATGAATTGCATCAATATTTATAAGTTAATTTCATCCCAAATATATTTCTACCTTTACTTCTTTATACACTTATAATCTTAATGGACATAAGTTTTAGAAAACCCCATCTAAAATTAATTATCACATTAAAAAACATTCAAATAATGTTTAGAAACACACGAGTCAAATTATCTTTATAAAAATTGTTTAAATACTAAGTAAAATCTAATAATGTTTTATCAAGGTCCTGAATACAATTCATTATGCACTTGGTAAATCTTGTAAAATTCTCCTCATACACATCTATTGAATAATTCTTATTTTTCCCTTTATTTTGAGAATTGGTTCTTCATTTTGATTCAAATAACATTTTGGAAATATTTTTATAGTAATTTTTTTAAATATATCCCATTTGGGTAATGAATATCATCTATCTCTATCTCCCTATTATTATTACAAAATGGCCACCACCGATCAACTACACCTAAAAACATACATTCTAAGCATCTAATTAATTCAAATATATTTTATAGGGAACGGATCCATCCTTCAGTACCACTGAATTAGAAGTTACATTGATATTCTGATGGTTTTATTTTATAAAAGTTTCATTAATGGAAATGTTACTCCCGGGTATGTGTAGTTTCTATCAAAAAAGGATTTCACCACATATAACAAACTGAGACATCAAAATCATCCATGTACCAATATACCCACTTATATATATAGCTAATCTAGGTTTTAGATTTAGAATAAATTTTCCTCTTAATACATTACTACTTCAACTTCAATATTTCATTTTCAGAAAACGATTTTAGGAGGGTAATTTTTAGATAAATCAATATAGTAATATTCAAAATGTATATCCCGATAACAACAAATTAGATTATATTAATGCCACATACTTATATTATCCCAACTATTAATGTTATAAAATAATACACTATGAATCCATCAGTAAACCTAAAAATATAACATTATATAATCAATCATGTTTAACCAAGAATTCACATTTTATCATTCTTAAATAAATTTTAGATTTATAGTTTTAGATAATTTGTTATTAAATCTTACAAAATAATTATTTACATTAAAAAGTGTGCACTTACATGAAGTATTCATTTTCCCATGTCATAAAATATTAAAATGGATCATTTTTTTATGAAAAATATTACTGAATTTTAACATGACTTCTTCTTAGTTCTCACTCATAAGTAAACCTTGTGAAAAACATTTAAAAAACAGGGGATGAGAGAAAAATATATGAAAGGGACATACAAGATATAAATATATTAGTCTATTAAAACAAATGGAAGCATAAAATTTTTACGATTTTTTACAAGACAATTTTAATACATAATATAAATTATATACACATAAAAATAACACTTTTTTGTTTTGTAAACCATTAACACCCATAAGAGGAATATAAAAACCCCATATAGAAAAATTATAGAATAATTTTCATAACAAATGTTTACTCATGTTATAAATAACTAGAGTTTAGTTAAATCCATAATAGAAACCTCCATAGTTAACTCTCTACTCCTTTATTTGGATGAAAAGATTCATTACACAATGCATTATACATATATTTTGAGATCATACAATAAATGAACTGTATCAAACCCATCTATTTTATTACTTGTATATAACTCACCCATTGAATATTTTATATAATGATCAACCATAAAAATATATAATTTTAAAGTAGAATATAACAAAATTATTCTTTATATATTCATAATAAAAACCTTGTGAAAATATTTCAACACCATATACAATCTATATTCAGATAATGAAATACCCTTTTAAAACCCCATTTCCAAAACTCAAAATACCCAGGAAAAAGGTAAGTAGAATTTTTCTTAGAAGAATAAATAGAATATTGTAAAGGATATTAGATATAAAATAATGGTCATAGAGTTGGGAAAATATATATAAATCTTATATGTTAAAACATAACATTTATTTTTTTATAAATAATGTCAAAACATTCCTTATAAACAATGTAAAATGATTACTTTGAAAAAATATTAAAATAAAGTAAAAATAACCATCAAATATATTTTATAATTAAATTATTTCAAAATAAATAAATTCATAAAATAATTTTATTAATATGTTAATGGAATAAATAGTTTTAGAAAAATAAATCATTAAGATACATAAAATAAGGTTTTATGGTTAAGTGTCCCTTGATTAGAGTTTGAATCATCATATATGTTCTTTATATTTATAAATAATTAACTTATGTTAATTATTTAATTTATTAATAATAATTTTAATGTTTATTATTCTATTTATTTTATTTATTACCATGTAATATTCAATTACATAATCAATTTAGTTCTCATTTTAGGTTTTGAGAAAATTCGACTTATATGTCCAAAATGGATCCGGTACACTATTTATGGTCCAACCATTCATGATTATATCATTTAATTATTATGTATAATGATATAGTTTCCATTTTCATTTATATGCATTATTTATTTGACAGATTCATGTACGAATAACGTTTCCAATTTTAAATGATCATGAGGGAAAGAAGCTAAGATTTTTTTTCATAAATTTTAATTATATCATAAATATCAAATTATTTATTTATATCCACCAATATATAAAAACCATTTTTAGAGGTGTTGAAAAATAATATACATCTGTTCATATACAATATTCTGCACGTACACATGATAAATGGTTTTATTTTTTTAAAAATTGTAATTAAAGAAGTATAATATTTATTTAACTTTCCAAAATTTAATATTCATCATATATTTAAAAATATTAATTTTTATCCATTTTTATGACTGTCTATAATATGTTATAATGAAAAAAAATACATCATCTCATGAGGCGCTAGTCCATACAAACACATGATTGATATTTTTATTTTTCATTAAATGGTTGTGTGGAAGAAAAATTATTATAAAATAAACATAATAATTTTTTGTTATATCATAGAACTTTATATTAAAATTTAAGTGTTGTTTAAGAATGTTTTATGGATATAAGGGGATAAATAAAATGAAATAATTCAGTTAAAATCTATACCTATTCTTTGGAAAACATCCTTTTCATTACCCTTTAAGCCCACTAAGGTTAACATTCTAAAAAAATTATGACCTATAGAAAATGGGGATGGATGTTATGAATAAATTTTCTAAGTGTTTTATGTTAAAAATGGTTGGTTAAGTTTATATAAGAGAGAAGTGGATGATTCCTTTTATATGTGGGGGAGAGAACAAATTTTGTATTTATTAAACGATTAAAATATTATTAATAAATTTTAATTGAAAAGTATCCCAAAAAATTAAATTTATATTATTAGGTGATAAGGGTAGATCTAAAACCACCCAACAAGAATTAATATAAACGTTTCTCTCCTTATCACTTGGCTTTAAGATAGGTTTACTTGATTTACCCTTTAGCATGATGACTCATTTTTTTACCGAAGATTTTATTCATAATGTAAAAAAATGAAATTGAAATAATTATGTATATATAAATGATGATTCCAAATAGAGAATCCATTTTATCAAATCTAATTCTTTTATGTGATATAATTTTTATCATTCTGTTATTTTGAAAATGATGGAATTTCCATGGGAATTTGAATTTTTTGTTGGTGGATATGCCAACATTCATATTATATTTTCAAATAAAAATTTGAGAGGTATAATTAATTAATGAATTTGTTGGATAATATTTAATGATCAGTACGTGAATTTGGTGTTTGGTTTTGTTTTGAATGCATCGGACTTCGAAAACCAAAATATGGGAGACAAAACATTGGGCACACAATTAGAGTATAGTTAGTAGTAACCATGCGGAACAACAATGAAATCCATTTTCTATAGGGGTAACATTTGATCAAACCCTAAAAAGTGGCCATAAAATTTAGTGATTTACTTACCGAAAATTTCAAAGGTGACCACATAGGTTATGCAATGTTTTTCAAATAGTGTACCCAGTCCTGTGAGGTGGGGTGCCCTTTGGATAATGGCTTCATATGGTTGGTGCATAGTTAAACAAGTCAAGTGGAATAACTATGAAACTCATTAGAGTGGTAAAATTCCCAATTCCCCCTATATTATAGTTTTTTCTACTCCATTATTATCATTTTCATGCAAGTAGTAGTTGGAGTTGTCCATTTTTTCCTCTTTGAAGAGGTAAATGGATCTTCTTCATTTGAGCTGTAATTGTAATGTGTCGGCCCTAGTTACCCAGGTTTGGTGAATTATTAAATAACATTGGCATGATCACAATAGATCAAGTCTCTAAATACCGATTAGTTTAGTAGCCTTGGAAGTACTAGATACATTCATAAGTTTTTCATTGCATTTTGAAATGAAAAAAAACAACAATATTGTGTCCCCTTTGAACACAATCATATACCTTATCCAATTAATGTTTGTTAATAATAATATAATTCATGAAATACAAGTAAAAATAAAACATAAGAAAGGGGTGATATCAAATTCTCAGTAAGGATAACAATATAGCAGAAACTATCATAAATAAGAATAAACATTTAAGAAAATATATAAGACTAAAAAAATCCTTTTAAACAAAAAATTCACCATAATATGGAAATGATTATTCAAATAATTCCCTTTAATTATTCACATGGATATTATAGTAGTTTTTAAATGACATGTAATATCAATAGCTAATTTCATAATCATGTGATGCATAATGCCGGACATTATAACCACATAGTCAATGCCTTCTGCCAAGACTACAAACAATATTTTTTTTCAAGGCCTTGTTCCAAGACCCTAGTTTTTCTATTGAGACCTATAGATTCATCAAGGAGATATAGCTGGCTCTACTCATCACTTACTATGTCCAATGCATTACTCATATGAAAATGATGAAACATAACATAAACATTTGTATTAAAACTAGCATACAAAATGATAATACTTTAACCATAAACCATGAATGGTATGAAAATAACACATCCAAAGTAAAACATATCCCAAAAACATAAATACAATATAGAAGATTGTATCATAATAGATCAACATCAAACAAGTGTAAAATCCATCAAAGAATGTTGACATAGATGAAATCAAAACTATTCGAGAGAAATATCTCTTTCTATTTTGAAATCATTTAAAAGTCACATAATTATAAAATAAAACATTTATTTTTAAAATATTCTTATAACATTTTAAGGGATGTTTCAAAGATGTTATAACAGTGGAAAATAGCCACTCCCTTCGTATATGCTAAAAACCATTCTTACCTTAATTCATCAAAAAGGTCATAATGTTCATTGTTAAGAAAATGACAGAAATATTCCTTTCAAATTTTTTTATAAAAATCCAAACGAGGGTATAAATTACATTATCCCATATTCTAGGAAATAGTATAATTGTTTTGATATACATTTTTAAGAAACACGGATGTGGATGATAATGAGGTCCTAGTAGATACTCATGTATAAACAACCTCAGATAATAAAGGGATTGTAAAATAAGCCCTTAACTTGTACGTTTCCTTATTTGAGGGTACATTAAACTCATGAATAATAGTTAAATAATTTTTTTTAAATTTTAAAAGAACTATATTCATAAATATGATATTATACATGATTTGATTTTATTGCATTGTTGATGATATTTGAGTAGTATGTTTGCATCGCGTGTTAACTGATTCGTTTTCCTTTATATGTTTTGTTACGTAAGTTATGTTGTTTAGGGATAGGATGTATTTGATTCATATACAGAATGATATTATCTTCAAAAAAATTATTATTTATCATAAAATGAAAATTATTTTTAATTGGTTACGGTGGGGAATGAATCTCATCGCGTTTGTAGAGATGGTAATCCGCGCGTACGCATTAGCGACAATATCATTCTATTGATGGTGAAATATTATGTAATTGGATTTAATATCATATATACAGAATACTTAAGATATTATATTGGTTATTTAAATCAATTATACTCATTATTATACCCATCCAAATAATGAAGTGTTGAATAACAAACTACACCACGATGTGGAGAGGGTAGTTCGTACGTACGCATGTATGGTGACTTTGTCATTCATAGGATGAATAGAATAATGAATATGGTCGTAAAACATTTATAATAACATCAAATTATATAAAATGTACTGGATGTATTATTTTGGTATGAAAACAAAAAAGAAAGCGGACGTGGAAGAAGAAAATAACTTTGAAAGAGGTGATGAAATTATTACCTCTTCTTTGTGTGATTCCGTTTGATTTGATCAAAAGGGCTCATTCTGTCGGATTTTTCATCAATTTAAGTCATATAGGATGAAGTGGGGTTATATTATAGGATATTGGAGTATGGGTTGGCCGAGACAAATTTATTTGGAGGTGTGAAATTAAGAGAAGGGTAAGTAAAACATCATAAAAGAGGTGAGGGGCACTTTAGGAAAAGTTTGAAATATTATTTTATTATAAAATCATATTCATGTTATAATGGCTCCAAATAGATTTATTTCGAGGCTAATGTATGGATGGTTCTAAATCATTTCAACCAATAGGATTTAGACTATTTTAGTTCACCATATTAACTTTATATTTTATATTTAACTCTTAGTTAAATAGTTCGGATTTTAGGATGTCTTCTTATATTTTAATATTATATGGCTATTAACTTACTATAAAATGACTAGAGATCTTTAAGTGGTTCATTAATGAAATTTCTATAAATATATAAGTCATTTGGCTGAACCATATATTTTTATTAATATTATATCATTTAATAATATAGCATTTGTTTTAAAAACTCATTTATTTCCATTTTGACACTATTTTGTATTTGGTTTCTTTAAATGTCGTAACAACTTTATCACTTCGAAAAAAATATATTTAATCAACAAAAATATATCATATAAAACTTTAAAATTCGTGGAATTCATCAAAAGTATCAAAATATATTTATTTTAATATTTATAATATCAATTATTTTAATCTTTCATTTGTAATGTAATTACTAAATCACCATTGTGTCATAAATAAATTTAATTATTTAATGTATAAAATATTTAAATAAAAAACCATGATGCAAGAAATGTTTTTATATTTATAATTAATATTTATAGTCGAATTTATCTTATGCATAACCCTATAATAAAAATGGTTTAGTTATTAAAATTTTAATTTAAAACATTTAAGTCTTCTTTAAATAAAATAATAATAAATGTCCTAATCTAATCCAAATCGATCAATGAGGATCATATTTTATTCCTAAGGTTTATTTTGGTAGCAAAAAACATATCCAATAAAAATCGGACATGTGTCAGGGTAATTATAATATCATTTTTACCTTTAATTACCCTATTTACTTTTAGTGGTGGTAAATAAAATTCAAAAGTTACTATTCACCAAAAATTATTTTCATCCTATTTAACAATATTTTACTTACTATTTTCAACCGTGTCTCTTAGAATTTGGAAATTAAATTCATAGAAGTGGTAAAATTAAATTTTATGTAAATTTGTAAATGTACCTAGAAGGTGGGTAAAAGTCATAAAAAAGTTCAATAAACATTTATATGTAAAATCTTATTATAAAATGTATCCAATGAATTACAATGGAATAATATAGGTATTATGTATCTATTTTTAACTTTAAAATACATTTATGTTGAAAAAAGTTATTTAAAAAAAATTCAGTTTTAAACAATAACGATGTATTTTTTCACTATTCATCAAACATTGAATGTTTTCAGAAAAATACAAACAATTCACCCAAAGATAATATTGATATTCTAAATTAAAAAATGATCTCTACTTTACCAAATTCAAAACATAGGATTTTCATTAATTAATTTAAAATTAATTCCAGTTGTCAATACTAGAAAGCGGGTCATTGAGAAGTAAAAACTATCAAAATATTTATATGTGTTTATGTCCAATTTGAATGTGAAATTAAAAAAATGGAAAATACTGGATTAAATGAAACAAATATAAACAAATTATACTAAAAAACCATTCAAATAAAAAATTTAACACTATAAATTATTTGGATTCAAAAAGTTGTTTTCAATTAAAATATAGTATCTTTCTATATTCATCAAAATATGAAAGTTATCATAAAAACACCAAACATTTATCCAAAATAAATTTTTATGTCCTTATTATAAAGAAGAAATTTATTTTTTCAATTTTAATATATAAAAGTTTACATAATTTTTTTAAAAAGGGTTCACCATTAAAAGGTGGTAAAATTGTATTTTTTGAATAATACTGATTTTATCTGAAAAATTGAATTTGTTCTTATATTATGTCTCAGAAACTCATAATATAGATGTTAAAATTATATGGATTATATAAAATTCAAAATGTATTTAATACTATTCAAAACATCTTTTTGAACGGCTAGTTTGGTAAGTCGTAGTGTATTCGAACTCGGCATTGTGTGTAGCTCAAGCTATTGAATTACTTTAAAGAGACAACTTACTATGAAATCATGGGGTGTTATATTTTTCCATCCTTAAATAAATTGCGTCCTCACAATTTGAAATCGTTCTTCAAAAAATAAAAGGTTAAAAATTGAAAATACTTTTGTGGAAAACCAACATCAGAAATAGGTTTAATAAAATTTATTCTTAATAATAGAGAAAGGGAAATTAAAAAGTCACCACCAAATTATGATATAGAATATGAGAAAGTTTTTGGAAATTTGAGACACATAATTGGAGGAAAATGGAAATATTTATAGGGAGTGATTGAGGTCATGAATCACAAATAAGTGATAAATAAATTGAAAATTGAGGTCCTCAAAGCCATAAATATATGATGACTTAAAATATTTTTGGTTCATAAAAACATAAGGTATTAGGATAAAAGATTTTGGGTTTTAAGGTCCTTTCCTTAATTTTTAACAATTAATTTCTTCATAGAAAAATAAAAAAAATCACATTACAAGTAGATATCCATCATTTAACTAATTTCTACCACAAACTCATCTTTCACTCCAAAAGATAATAGAACATAAAAATAATCTATTTATCCTAATCATATAAGATTTCCAAGAAATTGAATTTATAATTAATCTATGATATCATTTATGAAAACTACATTATACAAACCAAGACAACACATAGTCCAGTGGTAGGTGATGCACCCTTTCCGCCCTTTGGTTGTGGGTTCAAGTCTTGCCGCCTTGTCATATGCGACATGTTGTCACTTGACCTCAGGGTTGACTTTTTTATAAAAAAATCCGAAAACAATCTTATGAAATGTTTTAACCTTAAATCATAGTATCATGTTTCCAAAATAATCCATTAAAACCATTATAATTATCCAAAATACTTATGTCCAAACTCATAGTCCAATTTTTTTTAAGGAAGGTCAATATATCATACTGAAGATCTCTTTTTACACATAATAATTGTTTAGTACATTCATCGTGTATTCTCATAAAACATGGTCACACCCTAAATTACCATAAAATGCATTGATTACATTCATTCTACCTTATTCCTTATAGAATAATATATGTATTCCATATATCCAAAAATTTTGAATACTCCAACAATGATGGAATAAACAAACCATTAATCAGTTCCTAGGTAGTCAAGAATATCCCATATAATTTATCTGAAACAACCATCTCTTATTCCGAAATCACTACCTCGGTATGAGGACCATATTAATGTTTATCATTCCATTAATCATGTATTTTCCAAAAAGTTTAACATGATGTTGAGTCACATTTAATAGTTCCATATAATCTTAAATCCTCAATGAAATAGTACTGTAGTACAATCCTTATTTACTTACATAATTAATATAAGCATTAAATGGTAGATTCAACACTCAAATGACATAATTAATTAACAAAAATATAAGAACACTATTTATTACCATTCATATGTGGTAGTATGAAAACTTGATTATTATCCAATATCATCATTTGGGGTATACTTTGATGATTGGGACATTGATTTGTGTTGTGTCCCAACTCCTTGCAGATGAAGCATTGTACATTTGAATCCTTTTTCATACCCTTGAAATCACGTACTTTGTGTCCTTTTTATACACACTTATTACAAGCTTCCATTCGCTTCAAGCATTTACCAAGGCGATTCTTTCCACATATATAAAATATAGGAAAACCTTCTTTCTATTATACCCTTTATCCATATTTCTCTCTACAATCCTTTTCTTCTCTTGCATCCCTTCAAAACCATAGGACTCAGATAATTCTTTACTTATCTTATTAACACATGATATTATTTCTATATATGATGAGAATATATTGGAGACTATTTCCCTTCTAAATGTAGGCTTAAGAATATGAAAGATATGATCTTTCTTACTCTTTGGATTGTGCATATTGTCGAAGTTCCCATTGATTCTACTGGGAACTATTTCTAAATAATGGCATACACTAGGTTAGTTTATGAATCACAATGCATAATTACAAACATATAAAATACCACAAAATTTTTAAAATTTTATGCATATAATCCATAATCATAAAAATGTTTTCTTTGATGAAGTATTTACTCATAAATCATACATAATGGTTTGTAATGAAAATTTGAATTATCCTAAGAATATCCCCCAAGAGTGTCAATACCAAGAGTGCAGCAAGGACCGTTGTCATTTACCATAATACCATAGGTCAAAACCAAAATTAATATTCTGAGTTTTTACTCCTAGGTATATCTATAATTGAGCAACCTCTACCTCTTTTTATCTAGACAGGGATGCATTTTCTTGGAAAACCCACATAATATTTACACTAACAAATATTTTGGATGTTTTTCTATACTAATCCTCAATGAATATCATAGTGAAATTTTCTCTAATAAGAGTTTATCTATATATAGTTTCCATGGTTTGTTCTAAACTTCCTCTAATACCAATTATATATCCCCCACCCCAGTTACCCATTTTCAGTGCATTATTACATTACATTGGCATTATCACAAGAGATCATATCTCGAAAGACCGATTAGTTTAGTATCCTTAGAAGTACAAGATACATTCATAATTTTTATGTTACATTATGAAATGAAAAAAAAACAATATTGTGTCTCCTTTGAACACACTCATATCCCTTAGCTTATTTCTGTAGGTTAATCATAAAATATATCTTCACATCCTTGGAAAAAGAAAACATAAGAAAGGGGTGATCTCAGATGCTCAGTAAAGATAACAATCTATCTGAAATTATTATAAATATGAATAAACATTTAAGGAAATGTATAAGACTAAAAACTCATTTTATATATAAAATTCAGCATAATGTGGAAAAGATAAGTCAAATAATTCAATTTACTTATTCACATGGATATTCTACTAGTCGAATAATCACATGTAATATCAATAGCTAATTTCATAATGATGGAATGCATAATGTTGGACATCATAAACACACAGTCAAAGCCTCGTGCTAAGACTATAAATAAGATTTTTTCAAGGCCTTGTGTCAAGACACTAGTTTGTGTCATGAGACCTTCCTATGCATCGGGGAGCTATAATGGGTTCCACCTTCACTAACTAAGTCCAATGCATTCCTCATATGAAAAGGATGAAACATAAAATAAAAATTAATATTAAAAATAGCATAAAAAATGTTATTAATTTAATCATAAACCATGAATGGTATAAAAATAACCCACCCACAGTCATGTATATAAAAAAAACCTCAAATACAATATGGTAGATTGTATCATAATAAATCAACTTCAAACAAGTTTAAAATCCATCTAATGATGGTAACATAGATGAAATCAAAACTATTTGAGAGAAATATCTATTTTTAATTTGAAATAATTTAAATTAAAAATAATTATAAAATAAACATTTATTTTCAAAATATTCTTATAATATTTTAATGGATTCATAGAAGTTGTTATAACGATGTAAAATATATGCACCCGTCGTATATGTTAAAAAACATTCTTACCTTAATTTGTCGAAAATATCATAATGTATCTTGTTTGGAAAATGATGGAATGATTCCTTTCAGAAAATTTTATAAAAATTCAAATAAGGGCGTAAATGAAATTAACCCATATTCTAGGAAATAGTAAAAATGTTTTGAGATATATTTATAATAAACATGGATGTGAATGATAAATAGGTCCAAGTAAATACTCACGTATATAGAACCTCACATAATAAAGATATTGTAAAATTAACCCTTACCTTGTAATTTTCTGTGGTCGAGGGTATATTAAATTACTGTATAATAGTACAATAATTGTTATTAAATTATAAAATAATCATCTACATAAATATGATATTATATATGATCTTATAATATTGCTTTGTTAATTATATTTCAGTAGTATCATTGTTTCAAGTGTTACCAGATTTGTTTTCCTTTATATGTTTTGTAACGTAAGTCATGTTTTTATTGGTATGATGTATTGGATTAATATATATAATGATATTAAATTCTTAAACATTAATTTTTTATCATAAAATAAAAACTATTCTTGAATGGTTATGATAGGGAATGAATCCCATTGCGTTCGTGGAGACGGTAATCTGTATGTACGCACGAGCGGCAATATCATTCTATTGACAATGAAATCGTATGTAATATGGAATTATATCATATCCACAGAATAATTAACATGTTATATTTATAATTTAAAGCAATTATACTATTTATTATATCCATCAAAATAATAAAGTGTTGAATAACAAACTACACCATGATGTACATACGGTAAGCTATATGTAAGCCCGCACAGTGACTTTTACATTCATAGGATGAATAGAATAATATATATAGTTGTACCATATTTATAATAACATCATAATATGTAAAAGTTACTAGGGTTATTATTTTTATATGGAAAAAACAAATAAATGGTAAGTGAAAGAAGAAAAGAACTTTGAAATAGTGATGAAATTATTACAACTTCTTTGGGTGCTTCCTTTTATTTTGATCAAAAGGGATATTTAGGTCAACTTTATGATCAAATTAAGACCCCTACGTTAAAGTGAGGGTAGTTGAGAGTATATTTTAGTAGGGATTGTCCAAACCAAATGGATTTGGGGGTGTGAAATTAATATAAGGAGAAGTACCGTTCTATAAGAGAGGTGAGGGGCACTTTAGGAAAAGATTGAAATATTATTTCATTATAAAATAAATTTCAGTTCGTTGTGTCTTCAAATGTATTTATTTCGAGGCTAAGGTGGGTATGGGTCTAAATCATCTCATCCAATAGGTTTTAGACAAGTTTAGGTCACCATATTAACCTTATCCGTTAGATTTAACTCTTAGTTAAATAGTTTAGCTTTTACCATGTATATTTGTATTTTTATATTACATGGCTAATAAACATACTATAAAATTATAATAGAACCCAAAATGGTTAATTAATGACATATCTATCAATATATAATTAATTTTTCTGAATCTTATATTGATAGGAATATTATATCATTTAATAATATAGTATTTTTTTTAAACTTGTTTATGTCAATTATGACACTAATTAGTATTTGGTTTTTGTGAAATTGATTACAACATTATCACTTCAAAAAAAAATTATCTAATCAACCACAACATGTCTTATTATTCTATAATTTTTTTTAATGCTTCAAAATTCTCAATATACATTTATTTTAATATTTATAATATCAATTATTTTAAACTTTCATTAATAAGATAATTACCCAATCATAATTGTGTCATAAATAAATTTAATTATTTAATGTATAATCATTATAAATAAAATAAAATGATTTAGGAAATATTTTTCGATTTATAATGAATATTTATAGTCAAATTTATCTTATGTATAACCCTATATTAAAAATGGTTTAGTTATTAAAATTCGAATTTAACACTTTTAACTCTTCTTTAAATAAAATAATAATAAATGTCCTAATCTAATCCAAGTGAATCAAATAGGATCATAATTTATCCACAAGGAATATTTTGGTCCAAAAAATATGTATACAATATAATTATGACATGTTTTTAGGCTAATTATAATATAATTTTACATTTAATTTCCCTATTTTCTTTTAACCGTGGTAAAAGAAATTCAAATATTACTATTCAACAAAAAATATTTTTGTCATACTGAACCACATTTTACTGACTAATGTCAACTGTGTCTCTCAGATTTTTGAAATTTAATTCACAAAAGTAGTAAAATTAAATTTTATGTAAAATTTAAAATGAGCCTAGAAGGTGGGTAAAAGTCGTAAAGAAGTTCAATAAAATTTTATATATCTAATATTATTATAAAATGTCTCCAATGAATTAAATTGGAATAATATTGGTATTTTGTATTTGTTTTTGACATTAAAATAAATTTATGTAAAAATAATAATTATTTAAATGAAATTCGGTTTTAAATAATAACGTAGTGTTTTTCAGTATTCGTCAAAAGTTGAATGTTTTCAGAAAAATATCAAAAATTATCCCAAATCTGATTTTTATATTTAAAATTAAAATATTATTTCTACTTTACCAAATTCAGATCATATGAGATTCCCTAATTAATTGAAAAATAATTCTAGTTTTCATAACCAGAAAACAGGTTTTTGAGTAGTAAAAACTATCAAAATATTGATATGTGTTTATATCCAATTTAAATGCGGAATTACATCCAAGGAAAATAATTGGATTAAACGTAAAAAATATAATCTATTAATACTTAAAAACCATTAAAATGTATAATTCATCACTACAAATTATTTTGATTAAAAATGTTGTTTTCAATGAAAATTTATTATCTTTCATTATTTATCAAAATATGAAAGTTACCAGAAAACACCAAAAATTTATCGTAACTAAATTTTAATTCCATTCTAAAGAAATATTTTATTTTGTAAAATTGGATATATAAAAGTTCCATGTATTTTATTTTAAATGGGTTCTCTATTAAAAGGTAGTAAAATTGAATTTTTTGAAAAATACTTATTTTATATGAAAAATAGAATTTGTTCTTATATTATATATAAGAAAAACATAATATGGATTTTGAAATTACATGGATTATATAAAATTTAAATTTTTTTCATACTATTCATAACTACTTTTTGAATGGCTAGTTTGGTAAGTCGTGGTGCATTCGAACTCGGTGTTGCGTGTAGCACAAGCTATTGAATTACATTAAAGAGATAAATGCACGGTGAAATCCTAGGGTGTTACACTAATTCAACTAATGTAAATTGAGTGGGATATCTAACAGTAATGATACTAGTCATATGGATTCCTTTATTATTTTATCTTTCTATTTGGAATAATATTTCAATCCAAGATAATTTTCACTATTTCTAGAGTGTCATTATATTTTTTATTTTTCATCCTATACATCTTAATATAGAGGCTAGTCTTCAGTGATTGAGATATAAGTATGCTATCATTTCTCCCCATTTTTATACATGACATGGGGTTCATATTTAAATGTGTGTCATTGTGGTGGTCTGATGGTGATCTTTTGAATCAATGATTAATTGTTATGTTGTTATCATAGGATGATGATGGGAAACTCAACGTCTCTTCATGTATATTGATAATTTTATAGAAATTTATGTGTGGAAAATAATTTCATAATTAATTCAGGTGAATGTTCCAGTTTATTAAATTAATTCAATTATGATATGATATATAAGTTCCATCAGAATGTTTTGGCACTCTCTTGAGATACATGGGGTGATTTTCATCACCGGTAATGAGGTGAGTAGGTTTTTATGGTTTAGGCAGACAATGATGACCCGTTTGATGCTTGGTCTGTGACATTATCTATCAAGGGTGTAGTTCCACTAGCTTGTGTGACAAAATATGGTTAGTGATTTCCACTCACTTTTATTTGATGATGAACCATTAGAGTCGTTTGAATTTTTGAAATAAATTAGTGAGGTGTCTTTGACCACTCATCGTGGGGGAATGACCCTATAGAATTTGTGTCATAGGGGATGGTAATGAACATTAGTTATAGGGGAAGTTATAACAATAGAAATCCCCACATAATAGTTTGTGAGTCCATCATACAAGGTACGATTGTCCCTGTGATTTTTAGAAAGACATTTTTGGATTATTGAAGGATTGGTATCGTCTTTCCATGTGATGTCATGCTTTTGGGCTGACATTGATTCAATGAATGAGAGTCTGAGGGACTTTTTCATATGTATTGTTTGTGATGTTAGAAGACCAGTTGTACTAGACATTAAAATAAAATATTTAATTTTATAGAGTTATATTTTGTGTGACATATATATGGTTGGGGAACCACAGGTTCATCCCTTATGAAAAACAATGGATATATTTTTTCACTCCAGTATTGATCGTTGCAGGTAAATTCTCCCTTACAGTTGTTGATAACCAGTGAAAAGGCTTAATTTATGTGTGAGTGTAGTTACTATTAATATTATGATTGATACACTAGAATAAATATATATGTAATGTAGAAACAAGTTGATGGTTTCTTACTGAGTTCATACACACACCCTAAACCAACCCCTCAGGACGGGTGCTGTCTTTATGTCATTATGAAAAGTTATGGGACCAGACTCAAGGGTTAGAACATAGAAATATGGGATATCCTGTGAGTATATGGTATGGATGGCAGTGTACTAAGTGGTTAACCAACAATAAATGGAGTTTATTTTCGGTTTTTGACTGTATACTTATATTATCCACCACTGAGGATCTTTCAAGTATCTTTTTATGGAAGTTATAACATGAATACATTATCTACTAAGTATTGTCAGTTTTATTTTTTTCCTATTATTATTTATCTTTATATATTTCTTATTCAGGGTTACATATATAATTTCATAGTTTCTTCTTATGATCATCTATATTATCATTAATTTTATTTTTATTAATATAACTAGAGGATATAGTCTCCCAAATATCACCTAACGGGACCCTCAATACTAGTTGATCGCCTTTGTCAAATGTGGGGGGAATTCTTAATGCCTAATTTCCCCTTCCGTAGAGTACTATTTGAGTGGCTCCTAGGTCAGGGTGGTATAGAATTTAATTTATAATTATTCCCCCAAAACCTGAAGAAAAGTGGTTTTCAAAAAAAAGCATCCTTAAGAATAAAAAGTATTTATAAAAAAATAATACATAAAATTAATTAAAAATACTAAAATTATTAATAAAAATATTAATGAATTAATATTAATTTTAAAACTATTTTAAAAAATAGAACTTTTTAAATACTTGAAATGAGCTGAATGTTTTAAATAAAAGTCAATATTTTTCAATCATCATTCGAAAAATTAAACATTTCAAAAAATTATAAAATATTTACACCATCTTAATTTTTACATCATAAATTCAAAAACTATATCTATTTTTTCAAATTCTAACTAAATATTTTAAAAAATTATATTTTTAATTAAAACCATATAATGCATGAAATCTGAATTTAATTGATGAATATTAATAATACATGGAAATTATTTATTTTAACAATTCTCAGGTTTTCATATTAATATTAATAAATATATAATCAAATGATGTGTGATATTCCTTTTATTATTAATGAGAAATTTCCTTGGATTATCTGTTAAATTAATTGGTGATAATAGTTCCCTGATATGATGAGAACCTTTAGGTTCTATGAGAAAATTCTTAAAAATATATTATTTGTAATTGTGGAATCTATCTAATGAGAAATGAATGGTTTTTTTATATCATATGTTGGAGTATCACAAGACATTGATATTTCTTCCCATGAATATCTCACATGTTAATTTTCAAGATATTATGTTATGTGAATAATCACACTAATATGAACATCTCATGTTTTATGTGTCATTGGATATTCCTATCTATCGAAATGAGTATTGGTAATTATACATGATATTATTATTAATCTATATCTCAAAACAAGTATGTTTATTCATTGAAAAAATATCAGAAGACATATAGTCACATTCAGGTAGGATACGTTATGTATGACAAATTTCATAAGGATTTAATAATTAAGTAAATAAAATATTTTTCCCTTCCCAAATCATAATTGATATATCATAACATTTGATTAAAATAGAAAAATCTTTTCACATCTATGTAAATGAAGGTTTATAAATGAATTCATATTATGTATTCAAAAAAAGATATATCAATTATATAGATTTATGACATATGGAATGCAACATTTCGGTTGATAAATCAAAAAAAAGGGATTATATGGCACATTGATCATCTGTATGAGGATGTCTTCATTATGATATTAACATCATTATATATGGATTCATTAATTGGTTTCATTACACTAATATTAGACTCTATAAAAACTCGCTTAATTCCACAGAGAAAGGGGACTAGTGGGTCTTCAACAAAGTTTATAAAGAACCTCAATAAAAAATATTTTAATTAAATATTTGAAGATATATTTTACTCATGAAAATGAAACAATAACTATTCATGTTATATTGATCACATTAATTCAATCACCAGTTGTTCACAAAAATATATGTGAGTATTGTATTAAATAAATATATATTTCCCATTATTTAATTTAATATTAATTAATTTATTGAATGAATATTATAAGTGATTCTTATTTATTTAAATTAATATTTATTATTAATGCCTAACTAAATGTCTAGTACGGTTAATGGGATGCGTTAAGGGTCTAGATGTATTGATATATTTAATTTAATAACATTTAAAAAACTATAAATTATTCACTTATTTCAGAAATGATATTTAAATATTTTAATGTTTTACGCATGTTAAAGAAATAATAATAATTGTATTATTATTATATGAGGGGTTAACAGAGAATTAAAAAACAATTAAGGTCCTTTTTCAATAAATATTTTCATTGAGAAATTGTATAACCCAACTAATAAAATTTCTTGGATATAGGATTAATTGTTCACAACAAAATCTCTCAATAGAATTATCTCAATTATGAAGATAAATCTCACAAGAATGCTCTAAAAAATAAGATTTAATGATCCTCCTCCTTCCAATAATGACCAAGAGAACTAGAAAAAATCCTTCAAGACCATATAGATTCTTGATATAGTCAATGAAAATCATCACAAGATTACAGGTCCATATACTCTAGTAGTTGAATTTCCATGGATGATGTTCCATGATTTTTGAATCATTTGTGGGTACTACTAAAGGGATTTTAATTTTTATAAATCAATATAATGATGGTATAACATGAATCTAAATCGAATCGAACAAGAATAAAATATTCCATTTGAGGAAATTCTTGTCAACGTAAATTGACTACACATTAGATGTGAAAATATCATCTCTATGAATATTTTGGGGATTCATTCATCATGTTCTATGGATTTTATCTAAATTTATTGAATAAAAATATTTTTTGGTATGGGACTATCAACATTACCTATACCAGAAATACATAAATTGGTATCAAATAAGTCACATAATAATTTATTATTAATATTATTATTGATCGAATTATGATTTTTTTACTTTTCTTTTACAGTTTATCATTATTAACATCAAAGTCAATATAATAAAATAGTTCCCTTTATATGAACAAGGAAAATCCAATAAAGGATTAAGAATTATAAAATATTCCATCTTGGGGTTCTTAAGATTTTAACTGGATAAGATAGATACATGACGTGAAATGAAAAAATACATGTCGTGTATTTATTGTCGACTACACCAAGACAAGTCGTACAAATCATGACAAAATTTATAGGAAAATATTTATCACCGTCATTGTGTACAATGTATTTATTCCCTATTGGAATGTGAGTTAATAAGGTCCCGTGATGGGTAAATTCTATACATTCCATGTAATCCAACATAGTTAGACCATGTGTGAATTGTAGAATTCATGGAGTAAAATCACGTGACATGTAATTAATACATGCATCATAACAAGTATCAGCTAAGAAATATACGCTAATTATGACTATGTAGCATGTTTCCAAAATACACATCAAGTGGAACATTAATATCATATATGAAATGCATGCAATGCCTATTATCATATATTATGAGGACTAGATAAATATGTACACAATGTGTAGCTTATAACACCCTGATATTTTGAAAAATGATTATATTATTGATAACGTAAAAGACACACAACATCGAGAAAAAAGGAACTGTGATGTAATTTTATTTTAAATAAGACCATTATAACTTATCTCTTAATTTGATTCATAAAAATTATGTTTTCATGAAGAATTAGTATTATTTATTTTCTGGTCAAATTTTATAATGAATTTCAAGAAAATTTGGATTTATTTTTTTGCAAAAAATGACATAATTTCATAAATCATCATAGCAAAATTAACTTAGAGTGAACTATTTGGATTTTCCAGAAAGATATAAATTTTTGATTAATAATGAAAAATACCATTTTTGTATAAAATTAATTTCATTTTAACAAATTATGTAATTTAATAGTACTATTATGTTTTAATTTATCATAAATTATTTTTTGGTTCTAAAGAAGGGTATTTTTCTAATAAACATTTGAAAATGAATAATGAATCTCCATTTTAATTCATTTTAAAAACCACTAATGATGAATTATATAAATTAAATTTATAGATTATATATTAATAAATATTTATTTAAATTATTAAAATGATGTTTACTAGTCATAGAGTTAATATTAAATTATATTATTCTTTAAGAATATATTTCTTGAAAAACAACTTTCATATTGTCTGCGGGTTTTATTTTAAATTAAATTCTACCACATCAATGTATGGAATTAATTAAAATGGGTTATTATTTTTAATTTTTATAATTCGTATTTTATAATAATATCAACTAATTTTTCCATAATTAAAATCAAAAATATTAAAAATATTTTATCATGGTTATGGTGAAAACGGGGTTACTTGGGGTTAAAATAAAAAATAAAATGGTTAAAATGACATAAAAACATGTTGAAATTACATAATATGACAATATTGAAACCTTATATCATATAATTATATATAATAGTCCATTTGTATCATTTTTATGTAAAAAATTTGGGAACACATTTTTTTGTTAAAAAAATCCATGTGAGTCCTCTCCCCCCTTTATTAAAGGTAACCCCATCCCATCTCGTCTTCACACATTCAAAGCAGATTATTTCATATAAACATTTACTAAATACCTCCCTTACTTCCCTCGTCATGGCCTAGATCCCTAGGATAGATCATAATTTCATAATAATTAGGATTTTGGTTCTAACCTGAGGAGGTTTTCCATATAAGAGTTATTGTGGTCGACTAAGAGTTTTTATTCATTGTTTTCGTCAAACCCCATGAAATATTGTTTAAATATGATGATATAATAACAAAATTATCTAAAATATAATAAGAAATTTTTTTCTCCTGGAATAATATAAATCAATATCATCATCCGTCAAATGGAAAATGAAACAATCATTCATTTGTTTGGGAGACTATCGCCTCACGAACCGATATAATTCAATTTTCCTCATCACCTCTCATGACTTGTAATAATTATGGATTTAATATATATGTATGAAATTTAAAATATAACTATACTCATTAAATTTTTATATCATATATAATTTGTACATTCCATTTCTTATGGGACACGATAATGTCGCTTGTGTATACAGAAGACTCCATCCTCATAAAGCGATGTGATTTATTTTTCACTTACACTTAACATGGAAGGTAACAAGGATAATGTTAATGAATATCTCTGATATATATGACATAATTAGGAAATAATTGAAATATTTAACCTTTATAAAATATAATATATCATTTGCATTCTTACCTCTCCACTCACTGAATAATGATAACTTTGTTCATTAGTACATGTGGACTACCACCTCTACGAAGCGATGCGATTCTTTTTTTCAACTCCACATCATATTTATAATATATATATATGATTATATTTAAAGAATAAATATGTTATTTTTTATTTTATCATCATTATATAATTATAAAAAATATATACCTTTTTTTATAATTATCCATCGATGATAGAAACGTTACTCATTCTTGTGTATGCCCTATCATCTCAATTATTATAACATAGTTTATTTTTAAAAATCAAATTTCATGATTTTTGTTAAAATTATTAAAGATGTATAAATATTATAATTATTTCATTATTATTATTCGTTATTTTATTGAGTAATAACCTCTTTGACCTTAGTTGACACCCCAAAGTCATTTTGAAACAATGAAGTGAACTTCCTCAAAACACATGATTTGGATATATCAGATTATGTATTTAAATATTTCATTAAAATAAATAAAATAATGAGTAAAAATATAATGTATTTAAACTACAAAATTTTCTTATGAAATCAAATAATTTATAAAATATTATTATATAGGAGTTAAAGGACATACATGGAAGGTATGTACTTGAGGTAAGGGACATTGTATCAATAACCCTTCATTGAGTCCTATTAGATTTTTATGCACCTAGTTTATTTATATGGTGTATATAATATCCATTTTATATCAAATATTTTCAATTATTCATAAATCTTGGTATTTTAATTTTCAATTTGAATTATTTCATCAAAGGGTATTTTAGATGCATGTTATCAACTGGTAAAGGATTCCATAACTCAATTTCTTTTCCATGGGTTATATTACTTCTTCATTTCATTTGATATTCTTTGATTATGTGTGTAATTAAATTTGATTATATTATGTTTTATTTAAACTTGTTTTATGTAAATTTATATTTGATTGAAATACCCAGTTAATTGTTTAATAATTAAATTTAATGGTATGATATTTTCAATTGTTATTCATCTCAAATTAAAATTCTTTGAGACATACATTTATGATTTGAACCAATATTTATTTTTGAGGTGTATATACTTCCCTTTTGAAATTTTCATCATGAATTTTACATTTTCATGATATTTAATTTTTTATTTGATGCTATTCTTTCATGGATATTACTATTATAGAGTTACCAATGTAGAAAAGGAATTATGTTATAATCTCACTTATTTTTTGAATTGTTTATGTTGAATTTTATTTTAGAGGAAATAATATGATATTATATTCATAAACTAAATATCTTTTCTTCTCACATTGTTATTTCTATGGTTTGTGTGTTTAATTTCAATTTCCACCCATATTAATTACCAGAATTTCCTAAAATTTGTTTATAAGTGATACAGATCATACAAATTTCTTTTATGTCGATAATCATTCTATTCCATATCTATGATTTCAAATATGTTTTCAAAATATTTCATTTATATACATATATTATTTAATAAATCTATTTTTAGTTATCTTTTAAAATATTTTAAAAGTATTTAAAAATTAAATTTCTTAACTTTTTCTTAATGGGTAACTTTGGACTCTCTATATAAAATGTATGAAAATAATTTTTATTTTTAACATTTAAAACATAAAAGAATAATAAAACCACCATGACCAGTCATTGTTTTACAGAATTATTTTTTAATATTCAAAGGTTTTTTACACAGAAAATTATTTATCTAATGGAAGAGAATGTTTAAGATCTTCAGTATTATATATTTTCAAAATGTAAAGGATATTTTTAAAAAGAAATGTTCCAAGTGAACTTTAAAAATAATTTTCTATTTAAGATAACATCCTTTGTTGTTACTAAAAGTAAAAAGGTTATTTTACACCTTGATTTTTCTAATTATATTTTGATATTATTTTTTTAATTAAAATCAATAATACTTTTTTTACATATTCTCCACTATGGATAATTTTTAATGGTATCGTTGTCATTATTTCTCTATATGGATTGTGATTATTTCAAAGAGATTTTAATGGAAACTATTCTATTTTCAATGTTTTAATCATGTTACAAATTAAATAATAGACTTTTGAGTTTTTATTAATAAAATCAATAACTATGTACTTTATTATTATTGTGGTTCTTCTATATGGTTTATATGATAGGTTGAGCCTCATTATAGATCACCGGTGAGGCCGATATAGCTTATACGATGGTTGTTCTAAGATATCACTAAAATTAATTGGGTATGGAAGTTGATTTTATAGTTTTTTAAATTTTAAGGATTTATTATTGGTTTTATAATGATAATGTTCCATGATAATGACATGTTTTTGTTATTTTTTAAATGGGTTATAAATGATTCCTATGATCAAGATGAAACTATATGGCTCGTGATTTTTAAATCATATGAATCTTTCCCTTTTTAAAGACTTTTGAAATAATATATGATTTATGATCTAGGTATTTATTGGTATTAATACGCATATTCTATAATCATTCACATTTATTATGTCATCATACAATTATGATCATATTTTTTCCCTGATGAAATTAGTTGTTAATGCTTATATTTACTCTTATTGAGCATTTGATCTCACCATTATTATGATTTAATTTCCCTATGATTTCAATAATTATATTAAGTAAATTATTTCTAAAAGTGTTTCCTATGAATTATTATGAAGACTTAATGTGAAATAAGAATATTTGTGTTTTGTGGAAGGAACAATCACTTGATGATGTGGTTATCCTTTATGTATGAATTTTTCCTAATTATTCAAATCTCTAAACCAAAAAGGACCTTGGGTACGTAAGGAATCCAATATGTAATTATTATATTTTATGTTTCTGATGGAAGAAATAGGATTACATTAATAATTACAAAATACAACAATGAAATTTTTATGATTTTATCACTGGATCTAGGAGTGGAGGTTCAGAGATGTAATAGTTGGTATCAGAGAAGTTATAAGATAATTTTAGATATTAATATGTTTTATTCCGAGTTTTTATTAGTATATTTGGATACCATTATGAGTTTTTTAGATTAATGTCTACCATAATTTCAATTTATTAATCACTTTTTAGGTTTTAAGTGATGAGATCTTAAACTGACTATTGACATTTTAAAATAAATTTTATTTGGTTGAATTATATATAAAACATTGGTTTAATGTGAATTATGAATTTAAATTTTGTTGAAAATAGTATTAAGAAATTGAAAACATGTATGTTTCATATGATCTTGGATATTGAAGAAACTATGGGATGACATGTTTTATCATATAGATAAACATGAAATTGAAAACTGATTTGGTGACTATGTGATTAATGTTATTATAGAAGAAGATCACTGTATTTTTTGGCACATAAGATAAAATGTGTGAGATAAACATTATGATTAGAAATCATTAATTTTGAGGTTATGTAAATTATTTTTGATATATGGTTACTTATTTATGGAATTATTTAGTTTTAAATTTTGAGTATTACTATTGAATATTATAGATCACTATATTATTTAATCATATTAATGTTTATTATTTTTGTGAATTATCAAACCATATTCTAATAATTTTTATATTTGTTAACGTATAAAGACATGTGTAATAGAATGATTATTTCATTTATGGTTATGTGTTCTAATAAAATTCTGTTTTAGTGCTTCTAGCCTGATAATTTAATCTTGAATTCTCATTATTTTTTGAAAAAGATGAGATTGTGGTGGAAATTTATTAAATAGTAAAATTTAACATATCAAATCAGTATATTTACATATTTTCATGGTATATATTGTAATAAATTATTAATTTTTTTATAAGGAAATTTAAAATGTAAATTTTGTCTAAACACATTCATTTGTAATGAAACAATTGTCCTTCTCACACCTCTTTGGTTTATGAGTTGTTGTTGTTACCTTTTTTTATGACCACGCGCATTATTCTGGTAAATGTTCGATATCACAATCCATTATTAAATAGTAATAAAATATTTATTCTATGTCCATTTATTAGATACCCACAAATTTTTTCTTACTTGGATACCCAGTTGTGTGCTATTACAGATAACGTTCGCACATCCCTCCCTCTCTTTTCATGTGGATGTTTTATTTACCATATTAATGATGTGGGATTTCAACAATGGTATTTTAAATTTTATAACCCATATTTATTTAGTTTTATTTCATGTTTTCGGAATAAATTATTAAAGTGTACATAATGTTACAAACCAATATTTTTAAAAAGGATGTTATTCTCCAATGTGTATAAGAAACACAATATCTAGCTTAAACAAACCATGGAACAATAATATTTTAAATATGACCATTATAACATAGCTAATAAAAATTCATTTACGAATATAATTAACTATATTATGATATATAAATATACAAATGATACTCAATATAAATTTATTTATAAATTCTTATCAAATAATCAATCAATTTCCAGAAAAGTAATTTTGTTAAACAAAAATATATTTTCTTCCTAAATGATTTCTATTCATTTTATTTGAAAATAATATAATAAATTATATATAATTTATATAATTTATTTGAAAATTTTAAATAATTTTTTAAATAATAATATAGAAATTAACTTTGGGTGAATTTTTTGTGATTTTTCAAAAAATATTGATTTTTAGGTGAATAATGAAAAAATAGTTTTTTGTAAAAGCACCCATTATTTTCATGAAAATATGTAATTTAAATGTAAATTTTCTTTTTAAATATTAATTAATGTAAATTAATTATTATTAATTTATATTTAATACGCATAATTTCATTTAAAACTTATTTATATCGGATTTTAGTATAAGTTAATATTTAGGTTTAGAACTTGTCTTTTTTCTGTAAATGATTTTAAAGTGCATAATTTTTATCTAAACATATTAATTTCAACAACCCAATATTAGTAATTAGATAAATTAAATTTATATTTATCAAAAAAATATTAATTAAAATTAATATACTAATTTTTTCTATTCATAACGTTAATACAGAATCATCTTAAGCTTGAAAAATACATTTATTGTAAAAAAATATTTTTTTCCTGTGGGTTTTATTTAAAATTACATTGTAAATATGTTGTGAAATGAATTTTGTATAAAGGATTAAATATTTTAATTAATAAATATATATATTATCTAATATGGTTAACTTAATTTTGTTTCAAATTGAATTGTGAAAATAGTTAAAATATTTCATCTTTGTTATGGTAAAAAAAATTTACCAGGGGTTGAACTAAAATAATAATGGTTAAGATAATCTAAAAACTTATCTAAAATATATATTATGGCCATATTAATACATTATATAATCTAATTCAATAGAATGGTCCATTTTTTATCCATTTTTATTGTGAAAAACAGAGTTACATCTTTTTATTTTCAAATATTACAATTGTGTCCTCTCCCGCACTTATAAAATCAACCCCTTATCATGAAAAAAACTAAAGCTCATATTTATTAAAAATGATTTTTTTTATGTTTTATTAGTCATTCATGAGATAAAAAAGATAAAAATTTTCATGTTTGTAGGAAAACCAACCAAATCCATAACACGTTATAACCGTTGGATGAGAATGAACAAGTTATTATATATGGATAACATCAATTTTATATAATCATAATGATTTTAAAAAAATTATCATGGACATAAATCAAATAAAATATGTGGTATATAAAAAATATAAATAAAATAGAATGGTAAGAAGTTATTGCTTATAAAGTGTAACAATATGCTCATTTTAGGAAATTACATTTTTTATAATTATATTTATTATTAATATAATGGACAAATAAACTTCCTATAACCAAAATCATGTTAAAATTTTAAATTTATTCATTACATTCATTTTAAAAACTATCTGTATAAGTTGGTGATGAAAAATGAAATGTGTCACTTCTTGTAGGTGGAGTCTACATGTTACACAGAGGACACATCCATTTTCATTTGGTTGAGATATATGTATATTATGGTTGGATTATAAACATAATAAAATTTCAGTATACTAAGGATACAAATTATATTATTTATGAGGCTTATTTAATGTTTGGATGCGGTGGATGAATAAATAAACTAGAATGAACTCATTTAAAACAATGACATATTCCTAGGATATCATTCCTAAGGTCTCTCCTTACACCTTCTTGGATTGGTATTATGGGAAGAAAAAAAAATAATTGGATTTATAAAAGTGCATTTTCAATTTATTTATTTTTTGTTTAACCCTATTTTTAACCATGTTACAATTTATCTTGGTGACAAACTCATTCCATGGTATCTTAGATTTATGAGAAAAAATGAAATGAAAATTATATATAAGTTTGAACATGTTGATTAGAAATGAATAATTTTATTATATTAAATTTATATAAGGGATAAAAATTAATTTTAATCATAGTGATGATAAAAAAATAAAACCAATTTTTAGAAAAAAATGCATCTTTTCACTGGAAAATTAATATATTTTCCTTCAATTCAAAGTAACAACAATTAGAGTAATGTTAATTTATTTTTTAATATATTATAAATAAAAAAAATTTAATTCATTCTTCTGTAGTGATTACATTAATTTATTAGGTTAAAAATACATTGTATATGTAATGTAATGTTTTTTGAGAAAATATCTTTTTTACATTTAAATAATGTTATATTCATTTATAACCAAATCATAATAAATAATTGAATTATTATTCATTTTATTACATTTATAAAAAATAAATTTCAATACATTTAAAATTCTAAGTAAGATAAATTTATATTCTAAATATAATCATAAATATATTGCTTTTAAGAAAAACATTTATATTTTGTGAATAATTAATATTTTTTATTCCTTAAATGAAATCATTATTTTATAGAAGCTATTAATTAATTATACTAATTATTTTAATAAAATATTGTACATTACCATCCCATAAATTTTATGATTTAGAGAAAATATTTAATCACTTAAAACTCAAATACCTTTATAAGGTTTATAGTTTACAATATTTAGGAATTCATTATATAAAAAGTGGAAACTTTCAGGTAATGTCTATTTTGACCATAAAATAAGTTATTTATAAATACATAGTTGATACAATCATGAAAACTCTTATAACTAGATATATTAATTTGTTAAATTTCATATTCATTCTTAATTCCTCTAAAATGATTTAAAAATGCGGGATGAGAAAAAAATCATAGAAAGAGACATAAAAGGAAAGAAACATTTTATTCCATTTGAAAACCAAAGAATCCATCATAAGTACTATCTTTTTTAAAATAATCCATGAGTTATAATGTTAATTTAATTATCTATTAAAACAAAATAATTATTGAATATTTTTTATAAAACATTTCATAAAAATTATTAAAATAAAAAATAAAAATCATTAGGGTTTCCTGTATGAACATAAAAACTTGTAATTACTCATAATTTTCGAATAATTTTTTTTTTATTTTTAAATGTGTATTATATTATATTATATATGTATGGTATACATAAATAATATATATATAAAAACACATATAATCACTTATTAAAATAATTAAAATTTTCACTGAATAAAACCATTTAAATTCCAAATATTATAAGGTAATAAAAAAACAATAAAATAGAAAATCTGCAATAGGTTCTTTCACAAACAAAATTACAAAAATAAATATAAATAAACTAATAAACATTTTTTAAAAATTTTAAATTTATAACCTTCAGATAAATTGAGGAGAATTATTAATGAACAAATGAAATAGTATTTACTAGAGGTATTGTGACCATTGAATAGTAATTTGACCATTGGAAAAGTTACCAGACCATTATGAATATTAGCATGATCATTGGAATAATAATTTGATCTCAAAACCGTAAAATAAAATATTAATAATATTTATCCAGAGTTTTTATGTAAATAAATTATTATAATACCATAAAATATTTATCAAGAATAAAAAAACTCAAAGAAAATATATTCACAATATTAATAAACTATATTTTTACGTATTTCATAAAAATAATCATTTCGATAATAAAAATTAAAAATAACTATGTAAGAATATTATTTCTATAAAATGAATTTCAATTTTATTAAATAATCATGTTGAAATTTTCCTAGTGTTATTTTTGTTAATTTTCTGAAATACTTCAATTTTCAAGTGAAGAGTAAAAATATTGTTTTTTCGTAATCGATATATCATGAATTATATAATTCATGATGTAATAATGGAATAATAATTTATATAACTTGAGCCTCAATTTAAAATATTTAATTTAAAAAATGAGTCATTAATATAAGCGAAACATAATTTCCAAACCTAAAAATCATTTCCAAAAGCCTAAAGTCAAAATTGTTCCCCTAAAATATGAAATAATGTATGTGAATTAAAATTATAAATTGGTTTAAAATACTAAAAAAATTATATTATATTTAAATATTATTTACATTATAAAAAATTCACTAATACATCTTTCCTTTGATATAGTATTATATTAAATATTTTATTCTAAAAATACACTTCTCCTCGTGTATAAATAACCCCTCTCCCTCCCCTTGGATAAGAAATCCTCCCACACTTTCCAAATAAACTTCACTACCAATGTTCTCTCTTATATGACTCTTTGATAATTTATAGATTTTCCCATGACATCACACTTCAATCATAAAAATTGTTTAGGGTCGTAGTGATAAATCAACACCGAGAAAAGTGTATGTTCTCATCAGTTCTCCCTCTCATTATCACATTATGTTTCTCTTTTCCTACACACATTTGAATCCCAAATCATATACGGATAATTAAGTAATATTTTAACAATAAATTAAGGATTTTAAACTATTATTAGTATAATATATATGATATATTAAATTCCCATATTTCTAATTCCCACTGCATTGTCAATGTCCCATTGACGGTCGGTTAAAAGGCAATATGGGAATTGACAATGAATTTATTATCATCAAACTTATGGCTAGTTATAAAAAAATATTTTTGACATATAAATGAATAAATATATTTATCTTGAGATTCCAAAATTAATTCTACTTACGTGTAAATTAACATGAACAAAATAGAAAAATTGAACAAAACGAGAAATTTTTATAGAAATAATGATTTCAAAACACATAAAAATCAACAAAATAGATTAAAAAATATAATATAATTATTATAATTAAAAATTATTCACAAAAATGAATATAATTAGCTTTTGGTTCAATATTCTCATAAAACTATGTTTATTATTAATTCTGAGGAAAATCGAGGAAATAAATCGGGATTTAAGTCAAGGTAATTCTATAACCCCACTCGCTTTCATTTTGATATCCATCTTTCAAAAAATATTCTATTTGAATATTACTATAATGATTCTTCAATTTTTTTGTAAATACCCGTAAATTTTAAGGAAATTTTTTTCCTTAATTTTCTTTGGAATTTTACAAGAATGCAGTTTCTGACGGCGCCTGATTCCGAGGCCCGGTGTGCCCGGAATCAATTTCTGAAGTTTGGCTCGGGTACGTTTAGTGAATGGACTAGAGGGTGTTTCTTACTTTTGAACCGGTGCTCGGAATCGAATTCTGAGGGCACCTATGGAATCATAGCTCCAATATTTTCTTAGAAACTCCTCTTCCGGAGTTGCATTTTCTCGGTGGTGGTTTTTAATTTTTGGGCTTAAAGTTAAGAAAGAAAATAAATTGTTCGAAAAACATTATTTTATTTCTCTTAAACCACTTGGAAGCCACATGAATCCACTTAAAGCGGCTTAAGATGGGTTGATGCTGAAAGGGTGCAATTCAAAATATCCTACCCACTTGGTAGGATATTTGTGAGGTGGGACCCACAGGAGCCCCACTGTTTCTTTTCTTCTTAAGTAACGCACCCGCGCCCCCTATTAAACGAAGTCAAACGTGCATTATTTTCTGGTTAAGAAACGCCCCAATTTAATTGGGCAGTTATGTTTACAATTAATTCTTCGAATTTAATTGTTCGTTTATTATCTTTTGTTTTTCAATTCTTAAGTTGATAATAAAATAAGTTGAGGACTTATTTTATTTTTGTTGAGGGGGTTTGTGTTGTGTTAAACCTTCGGGAGACCAGAGAGAGAATTCTTCATTCTTCAGCGAAGAATGCGAAAAACACGAAGAACGCGAAGAACGCTCCGACCTCTGATGAAGAACGCTCGTTTTCTTTCCACATAATTTCTCCCCTTCCCTGGCGAGACTCTTCAACGGATCTTCTTCTTCCCCTTCATCGTCAACGGATCGACGAACAAGCTCGGAAGCCGAGTCGGGTAGCAAGCGACGAAGGATTCGCCTTCCCTTGAGTCGGACGAACGCCGACGTCCCCCTTCGACGTCGTCATCCTCGTGATTCCATACCGTGACGAACTTTGAACGACGACGCCTCCTTCCGATCGGCTTTTACCCAAGGTAGGGGATTGTTTTATTTACTTTTCTTCTCCATTCATAATTGTAGTTATCATTTATCATGGATTCTTTTCGACTTGATGATATCGATTAACGAGGGGGGTGGGGGGGACCACACAAACACGGCTGAACCCCCCTCCTATGATCATGTTTGTTTCCTTGCGGATGGAACAGGATGGCGTGGTGCCATCGCACCACGCGTGAATCACACGGCAAGTATTGCGCTGCACCGTCGCGCCGCACCGTGGAAAGAAATTCAAGAACGCGACGCCATCACGCCGCGTCGAAGAAAACCAAAGACGCCGCGGCCGGAGCGGGGCCGCGGCGGAGGGGCACGGTGCCGTCACACCGCGCCGGACGGCAAGGGCCGCGGCTGGTTCCGGGCCGCGGCGGAGCAAGGTGACCGGCGGCCGGACCGGGCCGCCGGCGTCGGAGCTGGAAGGGGGCCGACCATTGCCGGTACCGTTGAGCAGGAACTGGTCAGCCAGTTCGGGCTAGCCGGAAGGGGAGGAACCGGGGGAATTAAATTCCCCCGGCTGGATTCAAGCAGCCCCAATTAATGGGGCCGCCGATTTCCATAAAGGAGGGGCAAAGCCCATACCTTGACTCGCGCGCGGCACAAAGGCCGCGCTGGCTGTTGCGCTGGCCGCGCAGGATGGCCGCCGCGTTGGCCGCGCCACCGCGCCGCCGGCTGGGCCGGGACTCCGGGCCGGGCCGGGTAGTCGGGTAGGGTCGCCGCTCGGGCCGGGTCGACCCGGTTCGGCCAACCCAGGGGGTACTAGGTCGGGCCGGGCTGGGCCCAGACCCCATATTTTCGGATTGAGTTGGTTCAAACGCCTATATATTGGGCTACAGACCTCCGATTGACGTACCATCAGTTGCGTAGCGATCCTTGGAACGAGACGGTCGTTTAGGTATATCGCACTCAAGGTTTCAGATTACTTTGGGTTCGGCCGGGTTGGTTCGGATACGAAACCAACCGAACCCTCGGAGCAGAAACGCTTATATCTTAAGCTCCGGATGTCCGATTGACGTGCCGTCGACATTAATGTATTCCTCTAAGTGAGAAGGATGTTTTGGCTTACTCCGCTCGAGGTTTGGATGACGTCGGAGTGCGGTCGGGTTGGTTCGTTCACGAAACCAACCGAGCCCCTGGAACGAAAAAGCCAATAACTTCCAGACCGGGCATCTGATTGACGCTTCGTCTATTGCGCTGCGTTCCTGTTGATGATACCGAACTTTTGGAATCCTCCGCCCGAGTTTTGGAGGTAGATGGACAGTGGCCGGGTTGGATCGCACCGAAATCCAACCGGGCCCCTGGAACGGAAAAGCTGATACCATTCTGACAGAACGTCTGTTTGACGAACCATCAGCAGCGTTGGTGATCTCGTTGAGAAACTGTCCCTATGAGTATACCCTATGAGTGTTCGGGGTATAGTTGAGTTACGGCTGGATTGGTTCGCACACGAAACCAACCGGGCCCCTGGGACAAAAAGGCTAGCAACTCACAGACTGGGCGTCCGATTGACGCGCCTTCTGTTGCGTTGAGACCCCTATGACGAGGCGGTACTTTGAGATACTTCTTCGTGGGACATTGAGATACCTGGAGAATCGACTTGTAGCTCGTGGAGCGGACCCTCCTAGAGACGAGCGTACGAAGTACGGAGATCGTGTAGCCGGCAGAGACCTGAAGACTGCTTGTCCGATTCGATTCGGAGTGACTTAAGTAGCCCAGTGGGGAGCACTACTTTGTGAGGTGGCAGACCCACAGCGGAGGATCGCTACTATGTGAGGTGGCAGACCCACGGTACTCGACAGGAGGAGTACCTCTGTAGGCTCTGAGGGGGGAGCACTACTGTGTTGGGTGGCAGACCCCGGTGGGAAGCACTACTGTGTGAGGTGCCAGGCCCGCGGTACTTGACAGGAGGAGTACCTCAATAGTCTTAGGTTATTGAGCAGTACCTCGGAGTCGTGACAGGACCACTGTACACTCTAGAGACGGATCTCTTCAGCAGTTATGGTTTCGATAATGAAAATCCTGGTTTGAGCTGAATCTTTTGACCTTGTGTTTACCTCATGATTGAGATGGGTCGCTTGATAACTTAGGTCACTACTAGAAATAGCGCTTTTAGCGACCGCCAAAAGCGGTCGCTAAAAGGCTTTAGCGGTCGCTGTTGCTTCGTCGGTAAAGCCCTTTAGCGACCGCCAATGGCGGTCGCTATTGTTTCACATCAACGAAGCAGCCGGATGCGGGTCTCCTCTCGTCTCGCGGCATATGGCAGGGACAGAGACCTTCCCCACCGGCCATGGCGGACACACGACGGCAGGTGGGTGGTGTGCGCGGCGGCGTGCGGCGTGCGGTAGCGTGCGACGGGTGCGTGCGGCGGCGGCGGCGTGGGGCGGCGGTCACGAGTGAAGAATCGTCCGACATAATGAGGCGGCGTGCGGGAGCGTGCGACGGCGTGCGACGGCGTGCGGCGGCGTGTGGCGGCATGCGGCGGTGATTATTTGCAGCGGCTAACGTAGGAGGGAAAGAAGAAGAAGCGCACGCGGGAAAAAATCGCGCTGGAATTTTAGTTTCGTATTAGCGACCGCCATTGGCGGTCGCTAATACCTTCTTTAGCGACCGCCAATGGCGGTCGCCCGCTTCAGCAGCCGCAAAAGCCAGGATTTTTAGTAGTGGGTATATATATGGGCATATACCTAGGTAGTGGTTATCCGTTGATTTCACAATCCTTGTTTTTACCTCATGATTGAGATGGGTCACTTGATAACTTAGGTATATGTATGGGCATATACCTGGGTAGTGGTTATCCATTGATTTCACAATCCTTATGTTTCCTTATGATTGAGATGGGTTAGTTGATAACTTAGGTATATGTATGGGCATATATCTAAGTAGAGGTTATCTATTGAGATCTTCGTGTGGTTATCCTTGTTGGTTTAGTGAGACCTTGAGGGTCTCGGGGTCCCTACTGAGTATCGTTATACTCAGCCCTGCACGGGCTATGCCCGCACCTCGTTGTGTTGGTTGCAGACGACGGGCAGTGCTGACGGAGGCCGAGTGTTCGAGGACTAGTAGGTACACGGAGGTGGACTACACGACGAGTCAGTACCCGGAGGTGGACTACAAGATGAGTCAGTACCCGGAGGTGGACTACACGACGAGACAACACACAGAGGAGGTTGACGGACGAGAGAGTGGAGGAGGCTATCTGTACCTACCCTTCAGGTAGGATCCGAGGAGGATGACCCAGAAGCTGCTTCCTTCTTCCAGCTGTTTGTCTTTTTCTGTTGTACCTTGTTCAGTTGTAGTTGTACTATCTTTTGGGTTTGTATTCTGGCACATTTTCTTTTCATCATTTCTTTTGTACTTAGTGTTTTGCTTCCGCTTGATCACTGTGGTGCTTGTTTTCTTTTATAAAGGCAATGCCTTCCCAGTTATTGGGATTTACACCTTTGGTGCTAGTCCCGAGCCCCTGGCATATGGAAGGAGGGCTTGGGGTAGTCACAGAACGGGCCCCGAGGACAGTTCGTGACAAATTGGTATCAGAGGAGTTCGGTTCTACCACAGAACATATAACTCTGATGCTTCTTTCTATGAACAAATAGTGTTAAGAGTACTGAGTGTGGTTTTCAGTTCAGGGAGTCCAGTGTTGGTGCGGGCGGCCGACGTATCCATACACCAGGACCCTAACAACTGATTTCCAACTTTGTGCACAAAAACACTGATTGCGTGTGTGTTTCCAGAAGTTTTTAAATGTTTGCTCAAACCAGGTTAGCTCACCAGGTATAATCATTTGACCGTGTCACATTGATTCTTTCAGGATGCCTTTTCTCGGACGACCATCTAGAGCCCAGAGGTATGTGCGTACTGATAGCATGTCGAGCGACGAGGCTTCGGTACATGGCCCTCTTGCAGTTGAGGCACCCGCGGAGGCACCAGCGGTACTACCATACGTTGGGCCACTGATGCCACCAGCCCCAGCAGTAGTCGATGCACGCCACTTGAGTGCACTGCACAAGTTCCAGCGCCAGAGGCCACCCAGGTTCCAGGGAGAGACGGACCCACAGGAGGCTGAGGATTGGCTGGAGGCTGTGGTGAGAGTCTTCAGGATAGTGGGGACGCCGACAGACTTCATGGTGGTCTTTGCTGCCAGCCTTCTTCAGGAAGAATCAGGCAGGTGGTGGAGCCACTTGTTCCAGTTTTTCGATGGGATGGCCTTCACATGGGAAGACTTCGATACCTTCTTCAAGGTGGAGTTTATGCCAGTATCTCTACCCCCCGAGCGTGTTCAGGAGCTGCTGCCTTTGCCCTGTGTTTTCGAATCAGTAGCCGAGTCATCTGTGGGTAGTAGACAGATGGTGCAGAGATCCAGGAGGACCAGACCAGCAGTTGGGCGATCTCGGGTTTTAGGACCGGTGGTGTGGGGCACCCGGGGTGGGGTCAGAGCCAGGCGTGCCAGATGAAGATTGTGTTACTCATGCAGCAGAAAGGGTTATATGGCACGTGACTGTCCGACTCCTCGTACAGTTGATCCGCAGGCTTTGGGGGAGCCACCGAGGCAGAAGCAGCAGCGAGTGCTTGAGCAACAGCCGAGAAGTGGACAAGGCAGTAGAGCTCCTGGAGTAGGTGGACAGGAGCGGAACTAGTAGATACGTCCCTTGTACTTCTAGTTCCATTTTTCTGTTGTATTCATGTCTTTGTACTATGAGCTGCAATAATAAAAATAAACTTATCTTTGTGATGTTTTGTTTCCTGTCCTTTTTGTTTGGTTGATACTGAGTGGTCCTGGTTAAGACTGTTGACTTGACCCTCACTTTTGAGATTCCTACTCGAGGAGATCCAGTGACCTCACACTGATGCTGACAGTGTGTCTCGACCCTTGGAGGCGAGAGTGACAGTTGGATCTCTTAGTAGTTACGTCGAGGCCTTACGACGTCATCCATGGAATTAATGCATCCTTCATGTCAGGATTGACTGTATTAGGCAATGGGAGTGGTTCATCCAGGGGGGGATGAGACCAGGTTTCTCTTTTCGGCAAAGGATAAATTTTAGTAGCTCTTCCAGATCATATGCAAATGAGGTGCAGTTCATCCAGGAGCGGATGAAGACTGCACAGTGCAGTAAGAAATAGGAAACCAGTGCCAGTCTTAGAGACTCGGGCATGTTAAATGTTTCAAGAGGATGAAGCATTAAATAGAGATGAGTCTGCGAAGTGGCAGACGTGGAGGCAGAGCTAGGAGAGGAGCATGAGGTGGTGTACATCTTAACATTCTACAACCACCCGCCTTAGTTATCCCTGCCAAGATCAGGGAGCTGGAGGGCGGTGGAAGAATGCGGCTGCATGCGGTCAAGGAGTGTGACCCAATGGCTCTAAAAATGATTCAAGGGACCGTCTGTGTCCACTACTAGCTGATGTAGTAACAGACGTCGATATGAATCATTCCTCGCTTTCACAAATCTTGTCCCAGACCTAGAGTTTCCGGTAAGTCGTGGACTTGACCCTCACGTCTAGAGATACCTTGGGAGGAGACTCGATACCCACACTTACGCCGATGGTGTGGTCAGACCCTTGAGGCGACAGTTTCGGTTGGAATCTCTTGGTCGCAGCGTCGAGGCCTTACGACGTTGGTTTGAGTATGGACTGGGCAATCACAGTTCATACACAAATTGACGGTATTAGGCAAACAGGTTGTAGTTTAACTACGACATCGGGAAGGGTTTTCCTTGGTCGGCGAAAAAGGAAACCCCAGGTAGCGCAGGTTAACTCTTGCATTGGAGGGTGCGACCGATCACTCTTGAGTCGGTCAACCATACCCTCGTAGAAGCAGTTGTTTTGAGTTTCAGTTCTAACGGAAAAAGGATACCTTTGGAGTTCGGGGATGACAACCACGTCTTCTTACGGGTCTCATATCGACGAGTTTTACGGAGATGTGGCCAGGGAGGCAAGTTATCTCCGAGGTTCAACGGACATTTCTAGGTCCTCAGCTGGGTAGTCAAGGTGGTTTACTGCTAGACCCATCCACCTCAGTTGCACTAGGTGCACAACGTTTTCCAGGTATCTCAACTGAGGAGATACGTGCTCGACCCTCCGCATATCATCGACCATGAGGAGCTGGACGGTGGCGATGGGCTGACTTCTACAGAGGTTCCTGTGGGGATCGAGGATCGATAGGAGCGGATCCTAGGAGGACGGTCGATTCCTCTTGTGCACTTTCTTTGGCAGCACAGGAACCTCCAGGTGAGCACATGGGAGCGGAAGGCTGGGATGCGTGCTCAGTATCGCCTTTGTTTCCCTATGTTTGTGGTGAAGCTTTACGGGGACGTAAAGCCCTGTGGTGGGAGTAATGTAAAGACCCGTAAATTCCAAGGAAATTTTTTCTTAATTTTCTTTGGAATTTTACAAGAACACAGTTTCTGACGGTGCCTGATTCTGAGGCCCGGTGTGCCCGGAATCAATTTCTGAATTTTGGATCGGGTACGTTCAGTGAACGGACGAGCGGGTTTTTCTAACTTTTGAACCGGTGCTCAGAATCGAATTCTGAGGGCACCGATGGAATCGCAGCGCCGGTATTTTCTTAGAAAATCTTCTTCCGGAGTTGTGTTTGCTTGGTGGTGGTTTTTAATTTTTGGGCTAAAAGTTAATAAATAAAATAAATTGTTCGACAAACTTTATTTTATTTCCCTTAAACCACTTGGAATCCATTTGAATCCACTTAAAGAGTCTTAAGCTGGGTTGAAGCGGAAAGGGTGCAATTCAAACTATCCTACCCACTTGGTAGGATATTTGTGAGGTGGGACCCACACGAGCCCCACTGTTTTTTTTCTTCTTAAGTAACGCACCCGCGCCCCCTATTAAACGAAGTCAACCGTGCATTATTTTCTGGTTAAGAAACGCCCCAATTTATTTGGGCAGTTAAGTTTACAATTAAATCATCGAATTTAATTGATCGTTTCTTATCTTTTTTTTTCAATTATTAAGTTGATAATAAAATAATTTGAGGACTTATTTTATTTTTGTTGAGGGGGTTTGTGTTGTGTTAAACCTTCGGGAGACCAGAGAGAGAATTCTTCGTTCTTCGGCGAAGAATGCGAAGAACGCGAAGAACGCTCCGACCTCTGATGAAGAACGCTCGTTTTCTTTCCACGGAATTTCTACCCTTCCGTGGAGAGACTCTTCAACGGATCTTCTTCTTCCCCTTTTTCGTCAACGGATCGACGAACAAGCTTGGAAGCCGAGTTGGGTAGCAAGCGACGATGGCTTCGCCTTCCCTTGAGTCGGACGAATGCCGACGTCCCCCTTCGACGTAGTCATCCTCGCGACACCATACCGTGACGAACTTCGAACGACGACGCCTCCTTCCGATCGGCTTTTACCCGAGGTAGGGGATTGTTTTATTTACTTTGTTTCTTCATTCATAATTGTAGTTATTGTTTATCATGGATTCTTTTCGACTTGATGATATCGATTAACGACGGGGGGGGGGGGGGGACCGCACAAACACGGCCGAACCCCCCTCCTATGATCATGTTTGTTTCCTTTCGGATGGAACGGGATGGCATGGTGTCGTCGCACCGCGCGTGAATCACATGGCAAGTATTGCGCGGCGCCGTCGCGCCGCGCCGTGGAAAGAAATTCAAGAATGTGACGCTGTCGCGCCGCGTCAAAGAAAACCAAAGACGTCGCGGCCGGAGCGGGGCCGCGGAGGAGGGGCACGGTGCCGTCACACCGCGCCGGACGGCAAGGGCCGCGGCCAGTTCCGGGCCGCGGCGGAGCAAGGTGACCGGCGGCCGGACCAGGCCGCCAGCGTCGGAGCCGGAAGGGGGCCGGCCATTGCCGGTCCCGTTGAGAAGGAACTGGCCGGCCAGTTCGGGCCGGCCGGAAGGGTAGGAACCAGGGGAATTAAATTCCCCCGGCTGGATTCAAGCGGCCCCAATTAAAGGGGCCGCCGATTTCCATAAAGGAGGGGCAAAGCCCCTCCCTTGACTCGCGCGCAGCACAAAGGCCGCACTGGCTGTTGCGCTGGCCGCGCAGGCTGGCCGCCGCGCAGGCTGGCCGCGCCGCCGGCTGGGCCAGGACTCCGGGCCGGGCCGGGTAGTCGGGCCGGGTCGCCGCTCGGGCCGGGTCGACCTGGTTCGGCCAACCTAGGGGGGTACTGGCTCGGGCCGGGCCGGGCCCGGACCCCCTATTTTTGGACTGAGTTGGTTCGAACACATATATCTTGGGCTACAGACCTCCGATTGATGCACCGTCAGTTGCGTAGCGATCCTTGGAACAAGATGGTCGTTTAGGTATATCGCACTCAAGGTTTCGGATTACTTTGGGTTCGGCTGGGTTGGTTTGGATACGAAACCAACCGGGCCCTCGGAGCGGAAACGCTTATATTTTAAGCTCCGAAAGTCCGATTGACGTGCCGTCGACTTTAATGGATTCCTCGAAGTGAGACGGATCTTTTGGCTTACTCCTCTCGAGGTTTGGATGTCGTCGGAGTGCGGTCGGGTTGGTTCGTTCAAGAAACCAACCGGGCCCCTGGAACGAAAAAGCCAATAACTTCCAGACCGGGCGTCCGATTGACGCGCCGTCTGTTGCGCTACGTTCCTGTTGACGATACGGAACTTTTGGCATCCTCCGGCCGAGTTTTGGAGGCAGATGGATAGTGGCCGGGTTGGATCGCAACGAAATCCAACCGGGTCCCTAGAACGGAAAAGCTGATACCTTTCTGACAGAACGTCCGTTTGACGAACCGTCAGCAGCGTTGGTGATCTCGTTGAGAAAGGTCCCTATGAGTATACCCTATGAGTGTTTGGGGTATAGTTCAGTTACGGACGGATTGGTTTGCACACGAAACCAACCGGGCCCCTGGGACAAAAAGGCTAGAAACTCACAGACCGGGAGTCCGATTGACGTGTCGTCTTTTGCGTTGAGACCCCTATGACGAGGCGGTCCTTTGAGATACTTCTTCGTGGGACTTTGAGATACTTGGATTATCGACTTGTAGCTCGTGGATCGGACCCTCCTAGAGACGAGCGTATGGAGTACGGAGACCGTGTAACTGGCAGAGACCTGAAGACTGGTTGTCCAATTCGATTCTGAGTGACTTACGTAGCCCAGTGGGGAGCACTAATTTGTGAGGTGGCAGACCCGCGGTACTCGACAGGAGGAGTACCTCTGTAGGCTATGAGGGTCGAGCACTACTGTGTTGGGTGGCAGACCCCGCCGGGAAGCACTACTGTGTGAGGTGCCAGGCCCGCGGTACTCGACAGGAGGAGTACCTCAGCAGTCTTAGGTTAGTGAGCAGTACCTCGGAGTCGTAACAGGACCATTGTACACTCTAGAGACGGAGCTCTTTAGCAGTTACGGTTTCGATAATGAAAATCCTGGTTTGAGCTGAATCTTTTGACCTTGTGTTTACCTCATGATTGAGATGGGTCGCTTGATAACTTAGGTATATGTATGGGCATATACCTAGGTAGTGGTTATACGTTGATTTCACAATCCCTGTGTTTACCTCATGATTGAGATGGGTCACTTGATAACTTTGGTATTTGTATGGGCATATACCTGGGCAGTGGTTATCCGTTGATTTCATAATCCTTGTGTTTCCTCATGGTTGAGATGGGTTGCTTGATAACGTAGGTATATGTATGGGAATATATCTAAGTAGAGGTTATCTGTTGAGATCTTCTTGTGGTTATCCTTGTTGGTTTAGTGAGACCTTGAGGGTCTCGGGGTCCCTACTGAGTATCATTATACTCACCCATGCATGGGCTATGCCCGTACCTCATTGTGTTGGTTGCAGATGTTGGGCAGTGCTGACGTAGGCCGAGTGTTCGAGGACTAGTCGGTACCTGGAGGTGGACTACATGACGAGTCAGTACCCGGACATGGACTACACGATGAGTCAGTACCCGGAGGTGGACTACACGACCAGACGACACACAGAGGAGGTTGACGGACGAGATCGTGGAGGAGGCTATCTGTACCTACCCTTCAGGTAGGATCCGAGGAGGACGACCCAGAAGATGCTTCCTTCTTCCAGCTATTTGTCTTTTGTTATTGTACCTTGTTCAGTTGTAGTTTTACTATCTTTTGGTTTTGTATTCTGGCCCATTTTCTTTTCAGAATTTCTTGTGTACTTAGTGTTTTTCTTCCGCTTGTACTCTGTGGTGCTTGTTTTCTTTTATAAAGACAATTCCTTCCCAGTTATCGGGATTTATGCCTTTGGTGCTAGTCGCCAGCCCCTGGCCTATGGAAGGCGGGCTTGGGGTAGTCACAGCACGGGCCCCGAGGACGGTTCGTGACAATTTTCCACTATTATTACATTTTATTAGTCAGATATACATGTTTTCCACCATGTTTTTTACGAAAAATACTAATATTATATAAAAATTTAGTTTCATTCCAAAATACTTCTGTGACTCCTCTAGAGTTGTTTCTTATTCACTCAATAATGATGATTTTATATAGACTATTTTATCCATTATTCATTTTTTAACCTTATATTTTTTTCATTAATGTATTAGTTATGAAATCTTTATGAATCCAATTTCATTCAGTGGGTTATTTAATGACTATTACTGTTATATATTCTATGTATCATACATTATTATGTAAATATTGTGATGTGACAGATAATATTATAATTTTATATCCCTCTAATTCCTTTTAATGTTATTTATCATATTATATTATGATCATTATTCATGATAATTTTGCTATATTTTTTCACAATGATAATGTTCTTATTTATGTAGAAATGTTATATGTGAACATGATGCTATCTCTGTTCAAAACTATGTATGGTATTTGAAAAACATGACATGATCTCATAGTTTCATGCATCAGCACATTACAATCCATTTCCAAATGTCTTACTAGTGTTTATGATTATTGACCCATTTTTATGATAGGATTATAAAGATTATTCTTACCCATGTACTATTGATTTATGTTTCTTTATTTCTTCTATGTTATCCTTCACCTTGCTGGGCTTTTAGATCACCCATTTATTTTTTGTATATCATCATGTTACTACCTATAATAAGGTAAACATGGGATATTTATTGGATAAATTAGAATTATTTTAAAAATATTTATGTTCTATTATGTATAAGTGACGTGGAATTTTAATTTACCCAAGATACTAATATTTTTGATCCTTGAGTGTATAAAAAATATGTTATTTATCAATAAAATATTGTAATTAGAATGTGAGAAAGAATAGTGGCACTATATTTGGTATTAGAGGTATCGTGTAGTTCATTTGGGATTTAGGATTAGAGAACATTGTTGAAAACCGTTAGGATAATCCTAATTAAAGGTAAGCATCTAAGAATTGTTTGAAATTAATTATTAGAAAAGGAATCCCATATGATAAAATTCTATACATGATTATTACAAAGAAATAAATTATTTATTCATGATTTTGTTGATATATATTTTATTAAAAAATTTTCTTTTCTAGAATATTATGGGGTCCCCTAGAAATAAATCCAACAACTAGTTTGATGTAAAATGAAACGATTATTTGAACTTGATTCCCAATTCCATGTTGGTGGGGATAAAAAAATTATGGTTATTATTACCCAATAGTATTAGGTTATAAAAAATAACCCAAACCATGTGTAACATCCACCTTCACCCAATAAGTGGAAACTAGCCATTGATACATTTATGTAGAAACAACCACCTATGTTTAGTGGATCTTCGAATTCACATATCCAAGAACAGGGGTTTAACACAATGCATAATATCTTTTGGGTGATATAAAATTATTTGGACGATAAGGGGATACTAGATAAATATCATTTATATTTAGAAAAAAATCAATGGTAGACATTGATATAGAACACCATGCCTAAGGATGAAATGGAAGATATGGAATAGGAAGATATGATGAATATATTTTTAAATAATAATTTCAACCCAAACTATTTCATATAAATATGGAGAGATTATTCATAGATTTGAATCGAAAGGATGATGAATCTATCATGACCTATGAGGAAAATTTCATAAAACTTAAAATATATTCATCACCATTTTTTTTCAACAATGTTAGAAAAATAGATAGATCCTTTAGTTATCAAAAACCACAACTTCTAAATGATCTATCTATCTGAGACATAAGTTGTTATTAAAAAGTTTTTTTATGTGCTCTTAATATAGATATGGAGTTTGGAGTTTAGTCCTTTGGACATGGGGATAAAAAATAGAAATATAGTTTCAAGATGGTGGGAAAATGAAAAATGAGGACAGATGATCTAACTACCCATGTGTCAGAAATTTTGAATGACTCATCATGGGAATTTCTACAATGAGAAGGGGAAATACTTTTAGTGTTGGAGAAAAGTATGCCAAGATAATGACTATTTATAGGACATGAAGAAGATGGCCAACATGTTTGAAGGAATAAATTTACATTGTAATGCACCACCCATATTTAAATGCATCAATTTTAGTGAGAAAGGAACTAATCTAGCTAGTGCACTAAACCATGGGTCCTTAAGGGTAATCATCATCAGAAACTATAAAATTAAAAGATGAAAGGGAAATCATATACCATAACTAATCATGAAGTGGATCAATAAAATAAATTCATATAAGGTATACTTCCAGTTCACTCAATAATGGAAAAATGTATTATTTTATTCATGCTCAAAACCTTCCATTATATTATTTTTGTATTATAAAACTATAGAATCCAATACATAAAATCTTAATGAAGATTAATACGTAAAAATAACAAGTGGTTTCATCATTTAAACCCAATTTTTGGACTCTTGACCTATTATTTTATGTTGCAATGCTTCTCTAGTGAATCTCATAATCCTTCCCTTGGTGAAATTCGATTATATACAAGGTTCGAATTGTATTTCAATATATACAGTAGAAATCAACTATTAGAAAAACAAAAACTATATTCATATTCCAAACTATCAAATGATCCTACAAATATTCATGGAAGATCATGAATATCCTTGAAAAATTACACAATAGTGTGGGTGTTTATACCATATGAAGAGTCATACTATGCCCAAATATTTGATTTGAAGGAAAGAATCATCCATGAAGAAATTATCATTTTTAGGGAATTTGTCGAACTTTTTAGAATAGTTACCAATATTTCCCCAAAATTAAGAGGTAAAATTCTAAATTAATCTTATTCTTTGAGGCAACCCTATCTGAAAATTCCCTTATAGGATCTCCCCTATCAAACTTGAGGAGTTGATGAAGTGTATGTAAGAGTATTTAGAAAAGGTGTTCATAACCCGTAGTGAATAATAGTGTGGAGGCCATTTATATTTTTAATGAAAAAGGATGGATCAATGAGACTGTGTATCAATCACATAGAGGTTAATAATATCAATATAAATAATAGGTATCCTTAACTAAGGATTTATGACTTTTTCAATCAACTATATGGAGTTGTTTCCTCTCAAAGTTGGATCTTGGTTCTGGATATCATCAGGTGATGGTGGATAATGAATATATTTTTATGGTGACCTTCCATACATGGTATGTACACTATTATTTCATTTTTTTATCCTTATGAATTTATAATTCCCATTAAATTTTCATTTATATGATGAATAGATAATTTAGGTGATAATTTAAGAAATTTTTGCAAGTATTTATTAAGGATATTCTCGTTTAATCCAATGGAAGGATGAACATGATTTAAATTTAAGGATTTCAATCCAAACATTATGGAAGGAGATAATATAGGATAATCTAATAAACTCGGAATTTTGAATGAATCAAGTCACATTCATGGTGCATGTGATCCGATGTGATGGAATTTTTACAGACCCTTCAAAGATAAAATCAACTCAAAAATTTACTATAACCTAAAATGTCATATAAATCCATATTTTTATTATTTAATTAGGGAACTACTGATTTTATCTGATAAATTTTTCACAATTGACTATCCTACTAACTACGGTACAAAGAAAGGGGAAATTTATATATTGACAAAATAATGTGATGAAAGATTTAAGGAACACAAAATGAGTCTAATCATTGTACTTTTACCCACAATATATATAATTGAATATGTTTATGTGATATAAAATAATTATTTGAAGAAATTATTATATGCATATTCATGAAAAAAGTTAAAGTGATAGCCTAATCCTCATGAACCCTTAATATACTTGAGAAGAACTACCCAACACATGATATTTAGTTAGTTGATATTATCTTCACCTTAGTGATTAAAAGGAACTACCACTATAGAGGATAATGATATATATATATATATATATCAATCACAAGACTCCAAACTATACATTCACATAGAAACAGATAAAAAATAATTAATAAATATTTTTAGAGAAAATCAACGACAATGATTTATCTACTATCTACCATCTAGGAAAGGAAAAAAGATTGATTGATTCACTTGAAGAAATGAAGTTGGTACTCTATCCATGACATGGATTGAGAAATAAAACATATTGAAGGCTATTATAAGGATGAATGTGAAAATCATAATGGCTGGGAAGACATCCTACCTTTTGAAAATGATTTCCAATCCATTTATCCAATAGAAGATCAAGGAGGAATAATGGGATGGTCTAGAGCTTCAAAAAAGTGTGAAAGAAGTAAAATAATGGAAGATTCATTATTCCCACAATGATGAAGATGGTGTGATTCATTTTTCAATAAGGATATTAGTTGCCTTTATCAACTAATATTAAGAAGGGTCTATGGGATAATCCACAAAGCACATCACTCTCCATCTATCATAAAAGTACAAAAATGCATCATGATCTTTGAGAACACTTATGGCGTGACAACATGAATAAAGATATATCTAATAATATCTCATGATTATTAGTATGCCCCCATGTTAAATTAGAGTGTCTAAAGTCTAATGGGATAACACAAACATTGTCAATCCCCGTGTGGAAATGGGAGAACATCAAAATAGAATTTTTTTAGTGTTCTCTTGAATACATATAAAGGCAAAAACGTGATATGGGGTGGGGTGGATTTAATCACAAAGAATTAGCTCTTAATCACTATTTGGGAAGCTTTATAACATGAAAAACATTTCATGATGTATGTAAAGTAAGTGGATATGAAATATGGGTCACCACATTCAATAACATCTAATTGTGATTGAAGGATCATATTTAAATTCTTGAGATGTATTCAACAATATTTTATTGTGGAATTGAATTTTAGTTGGACCTATTACCCCCAAACTGATGGCAAATTTAAAATATCTATTTAGATTCTCAAGGATATATTGATATATTTCTCAATAGAATTTAATGGAGGAAGGAATCAAAATATCCCAATAGTTGTCTTCTAATACAATAAAACGCCCACTCATGTATTCAAATGTCTCCATATAAATATAAAAATTGGATGTGATATAAAAATAATTTTTTAAATAAAGTTAGCGGATAAATGATACATGGACCAGATCGTGTGTAAGTGATTAAAGAGAAGGATTAATAAACCTAACAACATATAAAAGCTTCCCAATGTTATAAAAAGTCCTAATGATAATAACCATTTATGGGATATAGATTTTAATGTTAGAGACCATGTTTTTCTTTGAACATCACCATAAATGAGAAACAGGTGGTTTGGAAAGAAAGGGAAACTTAGACTTAGGTATATTGGCCCCATTAAGATTGTTGATTTCATAATAATATTAAACTATTATTTTTTACTTCCAAAAAATAGTAATCAAGTTCATCAAGTGTTGACCACATAATTCTAGATGAAGTACATAGTTTATTAATCACATGTATAGAATCTGGAGGTTCTACAATTATAGAATGACCACTTATAGAAGGAAGAATTGATGAAGATCTTGGACAGTGGAGACAAAATTCTATACAACAAAAAAACACACATTGTTAATGACCAATGAAGATAACATAAGTACAAATTTGTGATGTCTTATCTAGAGTAGAAAATAAAATATAAGTACCCTCATCTATTCCCAACATAGCATGTGAATAGAAATTTTAGCGGTGAAATTTCTAAAGCGGGCTTGAATGTAATGACCCTGTATTTTTAAATGATAATTTATTTTGAAATTATGGTGTGTTGTGTTATATTATATAATTATTATACAAATAGGGAACATATAGAAAAATAAAACATTAATTCCATAATGTAAATCATTACATTATTCAATGAATAAACCCATTAAAATCTAAAATATTATAATTAGAAAAAAATATAAAATAGAAAAAAAACATTAGGAAAATTTAGATCACACTGACCGACTAGAATCATCCCTCTCATGAACAAAACTATAGAAAAGAAAAAAATATTATTAAACCAATCCAAAATTTTAAAATTATTAAATTCAGAGCCTTTTTATAAATTTATTAGACTTATTACAAAATGACTTAATTAGTATTTATAAGAGGTAATGTTATTCTTGTAATAGTAATGCTACCATTGTAATTGTAACATGATCATTGGGAATAATAATTTGAACTAAAAATAATAAAATGATATATTATTAACATTTATCATTATATATTTATCTAAATATAAATATTACAACAAAATAAAATAAATATTATGATTAGAAAAATGAATGAAAATAAAAGCACATTTTTAATATACATTATTTGAAAGAATTTCTTAAAATTTCTAATTTTTATGAAAAATATTGAAATAAATATTTTATAAACATAGGTTGAAATAATTAATTAAAATTTTGAAATTATATAATCAAACTCTTCCAAGGTTATTTTTAGGGTAAATTTTTAAAAACATCAATTTTAGGTGAATAGTGAAAATATCGTTGTTCATAATCAGTGCATCTTAAATTACATCAATGATGATGTAAAACGGTACAAATAATTTATAAAAATTTCAGATCTTCTAGAAGGTATTTAATTTTATATATTATTCATTAAAATACAATAAATATAGTTTCCAAATATAAAAATTATTTTCTAAATCTTAATGTCAAAATTGTTCCCTTAAAATAAAATAAAATATCTCTCATTTTTAATAAACTAACTGAATTTTAATTATAAAAGGTTTTTAGACCTAAAAACATTCTATTATATTGATATAATATTTATATTTTCAAAAATAACTATTAACTATTTTACCATTGAAATTATATTTTATTTAATATTTTGTTCTAAAAATAACCCTCTACTCAAGTAAAAATCACCATCTCCCTCCCCTTGGAATACCACTACTCCTTAACATTCTAAATATAAATTTCTACCCATATCCTATATCATAAAAACATTATCATACCTAGGGTAATTCAAGATCCATACAACCCCAACCATTGAATGAGTTTAGTTGTGTAGAGATGAAGCAACAAAGAGAAGAGGGTATGTTATCATCAATTCTAGTTCCCATTCTCCTATCCTCTTTCTCTATTCCTCCACCAATTTCAATAAAACATTTTCAAAGGATAATTAGTTCATATGATATATTTTTATTATTTAAGTTAAAAAATTTATGTATTATATTTATGACATATTAAATAATCATACTTTACATTCCCTCTCTTTTGAAAATATCCCATTAATGGTTGGTTAACCACTACAAGGACATTGCCAATTAAATTTTAATCACCAACACTATGGATGGTTATCATATATTTATCATATAAATATTTATAAATATAGGTATTTTAATCTTATTATTTGAATTATACTTATGTATAAATGACCTTGAACAAAATAGCCAACTCAAAGAAATATTATAAAATTTTAAGGTAGGCATGATATAAAAACACTTCAAAATAAAAAACAAAAACTAATTATTTATTAAAATAGTTAAAATTAATAAATATTCCCATAAATTAACATAATTCACATCTATTTAATTGTATTGTTAAACCTAAATTAATTATTTATCAGGAAAAAATTGACAAAATAAATCCGGAATTAAGGTTAGGGGAATCTCAAACCCAACTCCATTTCGTTGGGTTATCCCTGTTTCAAAAAATATTTGGTATTGATATTCCTCTAATATTCGATAAATATTTTTCCTATATACTTTAAATTTCCTATTAGGGATATACATATTTACAACATTATTTTTAATCCAAATAAAATGATTTGACCAAAAAATATTTATCTATCAAAACTCATCTTTGAATCCTCTTGAGTTGTTTTTTACTCACACAAGAACGATGATGTTTATAACAAATATTTTTTCCCTTATTAATTTTTTAACCCAAATGTTTTAAAATTAAAGTATAAAATTTTAAAATATGATGAAAAACATTCATTTCTATGGGTTATTAATTGACTATGATTATTATACATTCGATATGGAAAGTATGATTATGTGAATATATTTATATAACAGGTGAGGCTGAAATTATCTATCCCACCAATGCATTGATTAATGTGATATATCTAATGGTATTATGTGTATTGTGAATAAACATGATTCTATATTTTTTGACAATGATTATGTTAAAAAAAATTCACATATGTTATGTATGGACATGATGATAGTTTTATTCACAACTATGAGTGGTGTTTTACCCCTATGACATGATGTTTCATTTGTTTTCATGACATAATTACAATGATTTATAAAATGCCTTCCTCATTCTCATTATGATGCTCTCATTCTTATGATGTGAATATGATGAATTTTCTCAACTGTTTATAATTTATTCATGTATCTTATTTCCACTATTTTATCCACCCTTGTACTAGTATTTTAGCTCACCAACTTATTTTATGTATGTCATCAGGTATCATAATGTACTAAAGAAAACATGAAATCTTCTAAGTGGAAAAATAAAAGGATTTTAATAATGCTTATTTTTGATTTTGTATATGTGATTTATGATACCAATTTTACCATGATACTAAACCTACCAATATTTTAATGTATAACTATTATGTTTTTATCGTTAAAATGTTGTAACATTCATGTAAGAAAACATATCTAGGCAATTAAAATCCATAGTTCCTATAAAAAATTCTTTCACATTAAAAAACGTCACAATCTATCCTTAAAATCATTATATCATTTACTTAAATTTTCAAATTAAAAAAATTTCTTATGAAAATGATATAAAAAATATCATCTTGATACCTTGGGATATTACCCTTAAATTAAACCTTATAATAATCCTTATAATGTAATCACCTAACTAGGTAATTCCAATATATCTTTAATTTGACCTATAATTGGTAAACTCTTTTACTTTACCAAATACATTGGAGAGCTATTTTAGGGTCACCCATCATTAGAGATATATTGGGCTCGCATATCATCATATAAAACATACAAAACTCATAGCATAAATAAAGCACATTAAGATTTCACATTAACCATCCAACTCATTTTAATTGGGATACAATCCCATAAGTCATAAAACATTGTGTTATCTCATAAAAATGATAATAAATTTATATTTCCAAAGAAAATATTTTTAAAACAAAAAATACATTTAAGATCAACTTTTTTGAAAAAAAAACATATAAACTCATAGAGGATTATTGATAACATACTATGTATATAATGATTGTAAAAGGTGCTAAACCTGTATATATTAAAAATTTAGCTTTTTCTTCAATAATAAATAGACAACAATGACTCTTAAAAAACTATTACCATATTTTTATCTCTCTTATCTTAAATATTAAATGAATATATTTATTTGGAAATATATGTTGAAATAAAATACTTCAAAATTTAAAAAAAAAATCGGATATGGAAGTCAAAATAGTAAAGCAAACTTAAAAATAATTGAAAATGTGGTCTTAAAGAAAAAGCCCCTCGCTTCAAGTCTCGACTCATTTAGTTCATACATCTACCCCACCATTTAATAAAATTATGTTAGTTTTATACATGGTTTAGATTTTTTATGTCAATAAACTTATTATTATTATATTTATTTTATTAATTTCAATTTTTTATATATACTATGTTAGTTAATTTAACATCATACAATTTGAAGACATTTAGTTTATAAGTAAAAGATGACTTAGGTAGGTGGAATATGGTCAAAAGTGTAATTGTTACATCATATATAGAATCATAATCATGTTATAATATTGATATTTTTAATTTTAAAATAATATTAATACCATCCATTTATCGAGGATATAAAAAATTAAATACATCATTTCATAGAGGTGTCAGTCTGCATGTACACACGAGCGATATTTAAATTTTTCTACTAAATTTTAATGAATTATGTTACATGTATTTTAATTTAATAAAATCTCAATTATGTTATAAAAGTAAATATTCATTCATTATTTATCTCCTTGTGACCATTCATGTGAGGTAGTAATGAAAATCAGATCAAATCACATCATGGATGTGGTAGTACACCCATATACAAGAGTGATGTTACCATTTTACAATCAATTTATAGGTAAGTTGGATAATAATGTCTTGTTTATGTATAATTATAATTATGTTATAAATATCACATTTATCCATTATATTCATAATTATAAACATCCATAATAGTAAGTGATTAAAAATGAAAGACATCACTATGTGGAGACGTGATTCTATCCTCACAAATATACGACAATTCACTTGTCATTTGATAGAAAATAGTTTGAAAATGTGTATTAATATAAAAATAAAAATATTTTTGTATATCTAATATAATTGTTTTATTATATAAATACAATAAAATAATATTTTATGGATTCAAAAAAATAAATAAATCAAAAGTACTCAGTTAAGAGTTATACTTCTTTTCATAACAACCTCCTCTGTCAAACACCATAAAACTTTTAGAATAAGTCATTTGGTAAGGAAAAAAATCTTTCACATTTTTAAGAGAGTTTGGAAGGTATATGGATAGTGATTAGATTATATAGTGATCTCAATGTCTTTTAATAATTGATGCGTGGATGTTCCCATTTCATATGTCACGGCCCATCCTCGGGGCCCGTGCTGTGACTACCCCAAGCACGCCTTCCATAGCCCAAGGGCTAGCGACTAGAACCAATGGCATAAATACCAATAAAAGGGAAGGAATTGCCATTATAATAGAAAACAAAAAAATAGAGTACACAATAGATGTAAGCACAAAGTGATACTGAATACAAAAGTTATCACTAAAAGGTAAATGGGCCATAATACAAACCCAACTAAAAGTATAGTACAACTGAAAAACTAGTACAACTTTAGTAAAGTAAAACAACAACCACTGAGTCATCCTCTAGGAATCCCACCTAAAGGGTGGGTACAGATAGTCTCCCTAGCACCACAGGTCCATCCATCTGCTCCGTGTACATCTCACCAAGTGGTCCACCTCTGGGTACCGTCCAGCTCTACAAGCCTCTACCATGATCAGGGTTTTCCATCGTCTGCATCCAACACAACATAGTGCGGGAATTTCCCGTGAAGGGGTGAGTATAACGATACTCAGTAGGGACCCCAAGACCCCCGAAGGTCTCCCGGAATCCACGAAGGATAATCCACAATGAAAAGATACAATCACGAAGTATCAACCATCTCTAATTAGGTATATTCCCATACATATACCTAAGTCATCAACCATTGAATGACCCCAACTCTCGAGCCCAAGTAAAACCCAGTCCATAAGGGAAAAAAGTCAATCACATTGATGATAATGATTGAAAATAAAGGCTCAGCTCTTACAGGTATGCATGTTTCTTAAATTGATAAAGATGAGCAGATGTAGTCACTGATTCATCTAAGTTTTCAAACCCACATAGGATACTAGTCCAGCTAAGCTGTCGGACCTGCGTTGGAAACTAGACTAACTACTCAGTCGGACACATGTAGGATACTAGTAAATAAGTCGAATTGTAAAACCCATGTAGGATACAAGTATAGTTGTCGTTGCTGCCGAAGCCACAGATGATTACAGTAAATTTGTCGTCGCTGCTGAACCCACGGAGGATTCCATTACAGTTGTCGTCTCTGCCGAACCCGTGGAGGATTCCAGTACAGTTGTCCTCACTGCCGAACCCACGGAGGATTCAAGTATAGTTGTATTTTTGGCTGAACCCACATAGGATTCCAGTACAGTTGTCATCGCTGCCGCAACCATCTCTAGGGTTTCCGCACACAGCACACTCAATTCTGGAAGGGTCCGCTCTTCGAGCCAAGGGGGAGATAAATAAACTATCAAAAATTCCATATTTTATGTATCCTGAAGTTTCGTCTCATCAAAATAAACCCAATGTGACAGACGGCGCGTCAATCAGACGCCCGGTCTGAGTGTTATTGGCTTTCCCGTTCTAGGGGCCCGGTTGGTTTTTAAGATATAACCAACCCGACCATACTCCAATCTCATATGAATCCCATGTGGAGTATGCCAATGATATTTCTCATTAAATGTAAACCAACGTAGTTGACGACACGTCAATAATACTTCCGGTCCTTAAGTTATCCTTTCCACTCCGAGGGCCCGACTGGTTTTTGGGTTCGAACCAACCTGGGCGTACACAAACTTTCCAAAAACCTTGAGTATAATATAATGAAATTATTGTATCTATCCGGATAATATTATGCAACTGACATTGCATCGATCAGAGTTATGTAGCTCATGTTATGGGAAAATAACCGAAAACGGTCCGAAAATGGGGGTCTGGGCCCGGTTCGACCCGGCCGGGGTGGGCGCACCCTGGCCCGCGGCCAGCCACGGCCCGCGTGGCCCGCCCCACCCCTCCTGGGAGGGGGATGTTGGCTCGGACAGCTAGCACGAAATTAAGCCATGCCACTATATTTCCGGAAAGGCTGAGTCGTTCCGGTTCCACTCGCAGCCGCCGCGGCCGGCTCCGGCGGTGCACTGTCGCCGCCTTCCTCGGACCACTGGACGCACTCCGGTGGGCTGTTTCGCCCACCATCTGTTCCTAAGATCATCTAGGCACCCAAACTCCACTATGAAAGCTCCAAATCGTCGTTGCGTTCCCATTTCATCGCTTCTCATCAATCCGCGCACAGATGAACAACCAGTAGAGGGTTCAGGCTTGTTCTTTTTCCTGATCCCTCCGCATTAGAATTTTTCAATAAAGATTTATGTTTTCAAACTAAAACCAATCCTGAAAATAACCCCGCATCAGATTTGAATCCCAACCCGCATGAACCTGCGATCCGCAGATCAACTGGGCAGAGGTTGGTCTGCAATCGTCGTTCTTTCCTCAAAAAGGAAAGGAGAAATTCAATACAATTCCCCTACCTTGAAAAGACGTTGCACATCGTCGAAATGTGGAAGGTGAACGTTGCGGTGGTCGAGCGTCATGGAAGAACTATGTCAATTTCGTTGACATCAGAGTGCACCCGAAGAAGAAGCCTCATCGGTGACTTCGCGTTCTTCATCCGTGATATTCTTTGTCGAGTGAAGTATGATGTTATTTTGTTTCTCCAAAGTTTTCTCCCGCCTCTCCCAACACAACGTGTGCCCAAAATAAAAATAATAGCTTAAGCTATTATTTTATTCTCCACATGAATCATCAAAAAAATTCAAACACATGAATTAATTAATTAATTGTGGATCAATTAATTAATTAAAGGGTGTTGGAGAAATAAAAGGAGGTAGGTGAAGAGATCTCATTAAATTGGGGAGTTGTCATATTAAAAGAAGGGAATATGAATGGTTAGGGCGCATGTGGGACCCACCACATTAATTACCTTCATGGGAGGTTATGTGGGTGTGGGCCCCACCACTAACTCACCATTGTAGGAAATAACTAACATCCATAAAATAAAATTGTGTTCCACAAATTTTATTTATTTTATTCTAAATCTCAAAATATTAACTCTCGACCCGCATAAAATTCAACTGTGGTAAAGGTCCCCTTAAGTGAATATCGGCGCTGCGAGTTCATTTTTATCCTCATATTTCCATTCTGAGCACCAGTTAAAAAGATAGAAAACCCCATATGTACGTTTACTGAACATACCTGAACAAAACTTCAGAAATTGATTCCGGGCACATCGGGCCTCAGAATCAGGTGATGTCAGAAACCGAAGGCTTGAAAAATTCACAAAAATTAAGAAAAATAATTCCCTTGAAATTTATGGGTCTTTAAATTACTCCCACCTCAGGGATTTACATCCCTATAAAGATACAACACACAGTAGGGAAACTAAAGGGGTGCTGAGCACGCATCTAAGCCTCTTGCTCCCATATGATCCCCTGGAGGTTCTTGTCCTGCGAGCGAATGCACACCAGAGGAATCGACCATCCATATAGGACCCGCTCCAGTCAATATTCAATATCCACTGGAACCTCTGTGAAAGTTTCCCCATCATCGATGTCCAGTTCTCTAGGGTCGATGATGACGGATAGGTCATGCACGCATCTCCTCAGTTGAGATACGTGGATGACGTCGGGCACCTGGTGAAAATGATGTGTAAGGACTAGGTGGTAAGCCACCTCTCATACTCTGCTGATGAAGAAGGAGGAGTGATCGTAGATAGGCTGCACCACCCCTTCCCACAAAAGATATCAGCAATGCAGCCAGCTGCTCTATCGCCTCTCCTAGAAGCTGAATAACAGTCCTCCTACTGAGCGCATCCACAACAATGCTCCCATTTCCAGGAGTATAGACTATATCAATATCATAGTCCTAGAGGAACTGAATACTCAAAACTATTTCTTCCACAAGGTTAAGGCTGGCCGACTCAAGAGTGATCAGCCACACCCTCTTAAGCATGAGTTTATCCTGTGCTTCATGGGTTTCCTTTTTTGTCGACCAAGGAGAAACCCCATCCCAACATAGTAGATAAAACAAAACCTTTTTACCCAATACAGTCAATCTGTGTATGAACTGTGGTTTCCCAGTTCATACCCAAACTAACATTGTAAGGCCTCGACGCTGCCACCTTGAGGTTCCAACCAAAACACTCGCCTCAAGGGTCAAATCACATCGTCGGTGTAAGTGTGATTATCGAGTCTCCTCCCAAAGGTATCTCCAGACGTGAGGGTCAAGTGAATGGTTTAAACTGGAAATTGTAGTTTTGGGAAATGATTCGTGGAAGGAAGGAATGATTGGTACCTATGTCTTATTGATACGGTAGCTCGTAGTAGACACAGACCGTACCTCAAATCATTCCTAGAGCCCCTGGGTCACACTTCGTGACATCATTCATCTATTATATTCCCCTACCCTTCAACTCCCTGAGCCTGGAGGGGACATCAAAGGCGGGTGTTTGTAACATGTTGAAATGTACACCACCTCATGTTGCGCTCCTAGCTCAACTTCCATGTCTGCCGCTCTACAGATTCATCTATCCTTAACACTTCATCTTCTTGAAATATTTTACATGCCCATGTTTCTGAGACTAGTGCTAGTTCCCTACATTCCCCCTGCTAAAATTCTCTAGCTGTATCCATTCATCCAAATAACATTCAACCAAAAAGGTTCTCCCTAGCACCCTATCATAAGTAGTAATGGATAGTGGAAAAGTGTTGGCTCAGATGTCCTTTAAACCCACCTCACTCTAAGGTCCAATATCTAAAGCCTTGATTGTATTGTAGTCATCATGTACTATGAACAATCGGTATGCCTTGATGAATAAGGAGCTACCAACATGTCATCCTTCCAAAGTTGTATAAGCTCTAGAAAACTCTCAGACACCTCCTCAAGGCAGTCTTCAGCCGCCCATGAGTTGGGCTAGCCTCGGAACCTGAGGGGCATCTAGTGTTGAAACACGTGTAAGGCACTAATTTTACATGTTTCATCTACAAATACCTTCGATAGGAACTGTTTACCAACAGGTAGTGATATAACTGGTGTTTGAGTTGGTGGCCTAGAACCAACTAATTTGTACTTTATTCATTAATAAATTCTTTATCACATCTTGATTGTTATTCTGCGTGACAATGCATGTGATAATGTCCTATGGACAACTGTTTCATTACTGGTTCATAGCGGATCCCTACTATGATGAGGACCTAGAAGGGCCACAACACTGTTCTTGAATATATGTTTTATGGCCGGATGATGTTATTTGAGGGACACAAATAATACAGGTCATTGGGGGTGAGGGCTCATAAAACATTGAGGCACCTTCTCATGGTGTGCTCCCTTGGTAACATCCAGGAGGATATTATGAGAATGAGACCCGCCAGTAGGAAATACACATTTCATAGTGCCATTGGATATTCCTATCTACAGAAGTGTGTATTGGTCCTTAGTATTTAAGATTATTATTAATGGGTATTACAACTCGCACACTTAGATGTATTGAAGAAAACTGTGACGACACACTGTTTGCAGTGAGGTAGGATACATTCGGTGCATCAGGAGTAATACTTCATTAATAGATAATGCGAGAAAGGATTTGCCCCTTCTATTCCATAATAGAAGTAGTTATCTTAGTCCCTTTGATGGAATTGATATACCCTAAATAAATCCATGGCCATGGTAAGGTATGGGTGAGTTCAATTATATAAAGTCAAAGAAAGAATTATCGAGCACATGGGTTGATGGAACTAGCATGAAACCCGCTTTATTAGAGATATAGAGACAATGAGATTATATTACATGGTAAGCGTTCGTATGAGGTACACGTCATTGCAGCGTTAACTTATTTCTCTATGGGTGCCTTGGCATGTTTCTAGATGCTAACTTTGGACTTTAGGTAGGCTCTACTTAATGCCACTGAGAAAGAGGCCCAGAGGGTCACATACTAAGTGTGTCCAAGTATCTCAGTTAAATATTAATTTAAAAAGTTAAATAAAGATTATTTCTTGAATATGGATTAATAATTATTTAAGAATGTCTGATCACATTTATTTCGATACTAGTTATTCGAGAGAATATATTGTGGGTGAAATAATATATTTATTAGAGAGTAAAGCAGTTACATTTATTTATGAAATAAATAGCCATTACTCAAGGTCTAATAAATGTGGAGGAGGAGATAAAGAAAAATAGAAAATAAAAGTACACACTATGTATATTAAATATACACGTCGTGTATTAATTATTACACAGCCTGTGGTTTTTCTAGTCGGGATTTTGAGGAAATAATATCATTATTGTGATATTAATTATAATCAGCATGTGCACATGTCAAGGAATTAATAATTCAACATGGGGGTTTTAAATGAGAGTTAATTAAATAAATAAAAAGAGTAACACATTAATTTATTGTCATAACTCTATAACCGCAAACCTAATTATAAATAGCCTCACAACCCCAACACTTTTCCAACCAATCGTTGTGCACAAAAATTCTGGAGAATTCATTCACGGCTGAAAGAACTCCTTCCTCTAAGAAAGTTCTCAAGACCTAGAGACAAAGGCAATCGAAGGCAGAAATCTCAAGGGATGGTTCTTCCGTGCTAGCACCAAGAGATATCTTCGGTGACGTGTGGAGATACGTGGAACATGTGTGGATCACTGGTAGAGGAATCCTACACTTGGATTCTACGACGCAACAATGGATCACATGATCATGACCATAGACATCGATGAATAAATAATTCCACCAAGGTAATTCCTGTGAATTAATAAAATTAATTATAAGAAAAATATGATGATCCTATCTCAATGGTTCCAGGATTCTTCTTTTCTTTTTCATTCTTCGTTCCATTATGATGATCCAGCATTTTATATCGTGTCTAATCTCGGATTGAATGTTGTTTAATGCCAAAATAATGATGGGGATTCCCACCAATGTGCTTTCGATACACCCAGAAGCTACAAGTGGTATCAGAGGGATCATATCATTGATTATAATTATTTAGTTTTTGATTGGTGATTTACTCATTTAATAATTTAGTTATTTCAATTCATGTTTAATCATTCGAGAAATATGAATGTCGAGATTTTTTCCTCCTCCCTCGTTTCTCGTTCACCTCACAAAAACAAATTTTTTCTTTTAATTTTGATTAAAATAAAATAGAGGAACTCATCCGGAGGAGCCAAATGTTTCTGGCCATACAACACTAGAATACACGGCGTGTTTTCAGAAGTACACATCGTGTAGTCTATGTAAAATGCATTGAATTATCCGCCAAATCAGGACGTGTATTGGATTATATCTAAGAATTTAATACATCATGTGTTGACCAGAAACATGTGGCACATGGTTTCCAGATTACACGTCGTGTAGTCTAATGAACACGGCGTGTGGTCCCTTTGGGTTAGGGTTGGGACATGTACCCCGTACACGGCTTGACCGGCTGGAAACCGTGAAACGCGGAAACTACACGACGTGTGTCCAAAAGAACACGCCGTGTACTCCGAAAATTTTCTAAGTACATTTACACACCATGTCGTCAGGCGTTTACTTCGGATGGACGATGAATAAAAGTACACGCCATGTAGTCTGAACTACACGACGTGTACTCATCAAAGTTACGCAGATTTATTAAAATTTATTATTTATATTATAAAAACCCTTGAGATGTGTACCATAGTGCAGCTGTAAAGCTAAGGCAAAACACGTGATAGGTGTTATATATATATATGTGTTTGATTTAACATCTACGTAATGAACGAGAATTCATCGGGTTGCCTCCAAGGTACATGTTACATACAAGGATAATTTTAAATGAATTTATTTGTTTAATATTATGATGAGAATATCAAGGATGTTTTGAAAAGTATTTATGATAAAAAGATTTATTAATTAAATATAATTAATTAATTCAAGCATGATTTATCTTAAACAAGAACTAATAAAGAATTAAATTATAGTTTTATTTATGTATAAATATAGTTGCATGTATGGATGATCATGAGCTAGAATGAGACCTTTTTATGTGAATGGTTTCTTTTAATTTTATTTATTTAAATTAAATTTGTTGGCCTATGATCCATCTCCTCCTTAATATGTAGGACATGCGTGCCCAAGGATTATTTTATGTAAAAACCCCTTTTACCCCTCACCTATGTTTGAGATAAATGCGTATGTAATGGATGGAGATACCAAGATAGTGGAAGTGGCTCAGGTCAGGAGCCAAGGTGAAACCAGTCCAAGGAGATTCAAAGGTGGACAGGTGGAAAGCTGTAAACACGAACCCAAAAGGTCAAGGTGTTTCTCCCTTAAGTCTTGGGTTAGTTTAACAACTGCTAGATAAACTAACCAATAGAAAAAACTCATGATCATACCATTTATTTTATTTCTGTCAGTTGCATGGTTTATTTATTGTGGATGTATTGTCACAATCACACAATTAATGAATTAAACAAGAAAGCAAGATGGAACTAAAACAAAAAAACATCTTATACGTAAATATTATCTTAGACATGGTTAATCACTTATATATATCCCACTTAATATTAACAATAATGTAATCAAAGATAATAAAATGGAAATTTACGTATAAGGATTAAACCCCTAAAAATAAATATTATGTCAGTATAGCCTTCCATAATGTCGGAAAGAATCAAACCATGGTTCAAAGTGCTTGACCAACCCTAGTTGGGGTGCTTTCAATTATCAGTGAATTAAAATTCAAGGTTTTGGGTTGACTTGACTTAGTTCGCATCAAGGGTTGACTGCCACACCCGGACTTGGTGTGACCAAGAGGCAAAGGTTGAGGAAATCCAAAATAAAATTATTTTCGGATTGGGGAGTCCACTTAGCGGATCAAGAAATGTGAGTTAATGCAGTTGGAATTTTGAATGCCTACCTAAAACCCTTCATGTTTCTTGACCAACCCTAGTTGGGGTAATGCGAAGGGCAATATGGATCGTTGCCACTAGAATACTCAGGCAACAGAATATTCCGAATTCAATGGTGAGGGCTATTGGATTTAAATAAAATAGTGGGAGACTAATATGTATTAATTTATTTATTTGTCTCAGTTTTGTAATAAAGTACAAAACCTTTTCTCATCATAAATTGTAGAAACGACAGGAAAATGAATTCAAACATATCATTGCAAACCATACTCGAGAAGGAAAACCTTCTCACTGGAACCAATTTTCAAGAGTGGCAGAGGAATTTACACATCATCCTTATCCAAGAAAGGAAATTGTATGTGGTGGAAGAGCCTATTCCAGTTGTGCCTGGGAAAGAGTCCTGTGATGGGGAATTATCTCTTTATATGAAACAAATGGATGATGCCACATATGTCCGATGTTTCATGCTATCAGCCATGTCCAGTGAGCTCTTGAAGTAACATGAAAACATGGACGTGTATAGCATGATGTATCACCATAAGGATCTCTACCAAGAAAAGGCGAGATGGGAGAGGAGTGAGAACTACAATGCTTTGTTTACAACTAAGCTTGCAGAGTCTACGCCAGCTGGGCCTCATGTAGTCAAGCTTATTGGCTACATTGAATGCCTGTACATATTAGGGATTAAATTCACAGATGACTTGCGTACAGATATCATACTATTATCACTACCTAAGACCTTCTAAAGCTTCATTGTCAACTATAATATGAGTGGAAATGAGAAGAGTCTATCGGAGCTTCTGACCTTGATTTCCAAGGTAGATAAGGAAATGGGGAATGAAAAACTCACGGTCCTTATGGTGAATAAGAAAAGGAAGGACAAGGAAAAGGGGCCAAAAACTTATAAAATGTTTGAAGCCCCCAAGCATTGTTCCTCCAAGAAGGGGAAGATCCAGAGGCATGGCAAGGAATGGGAGGAAGATTTTTTTGCATGTGGCAAGCATGGCCACTGGAAGCGGGACTACACCCATAAGCGTGGGGACACTAAAGGTGCGTTTTTTATCGAGTGCAATCTTTTTATTTCTACACATTGGGTATTAGATACAGATTTTGGGGATCACATCTATATTCAAATGCAGGAACCAATTATATTTTAAAATATCGCCAGAGGAGAGGTGGATCTTCGAGCTACCAATGGCACAAGGTTGGCTGCGTTGGCTATTGGCGACTATCATCTCTCATTGTCAATTGGCATGATTCTGGTTTTACAAAACTGTTATTTTGTGCCTAATGTTACCAACAACATAATTTCTATATCTTGTTCGAATATGGATGTATTTGTTTTCATGTTTGGAAATAAGGGTTTTCTATTTTATAAGAACAACTTATGTTATAGTTTGTCACATTTGAATAATGGTTTGTATATATTAAATTAAAAAAACCAAGTGTTGGAAATCGATAATGAAACAAAATCACATGACTCATACATCACCCTATTGTGGAATCACCGCCTTGGTCATGTAAAAGAGAAATGCTTGACAAAGCTCTGTCATGATGGCTATTTAAACTCTACTGAGTTAAAACCACTTGATAGATGTCACACTTTTTTACAAGGTAAAATGGCCAAGCCGCATTTTGGTAGAAAAAGTGAAAGGGCAACAATGCTTCTAGGATTGGTACACACAGATGTATGTGGACCATTTCCAGTAGAAGCTAGAGGTGGAAATTCTTACTTCATTACTTTTACTAATGATTTGAGTAGATACGGATTTTTCTACTTAATGAGGTATAAGATAGAAGCCTTAGAGAAATTTAAGGAATTAAATAATGAAGTAGAGAATCAACTTGGTAATAAGATAAAGAAGCATTGATTAGATCGAGGTGGAGAATATCTGAACCAAGAGTTCATCGATCTTCTACGGGAGTCTGGGATTCTATCTCAACTCACTCCTCCTTATACACCATAGTGTAATGGTGTTTGTGAAAGGATTAAACGCACCTTGTTGGACATGTTGAGGTTGATGATGAGTCATACAGATCTTCCATTATCTTTTTGGGGATATGCATTACAAACTACAGCAAACACAATAAACCAAGTACCAACTAAGGCAGAAAATTGAATTCCATTTGAGTTATGGAGTGGAAAGAAACCCATTTTGTCACATACACGTGTATGGGGGGTGCAAGGCGTTTGTTAAAGAATTATAATGAAACAAAATAGCACCCCAGGGCACGAAGTGTATCTTTATAGGATATCCCAAGGAAACTAAGGGATATTACCTATATAACCCTCAAGATAAGAAAGTGGCATCACCAGACAAGCCCTCTTTCTTGAGAGAGAGCACATCATCAAGAAGGATAGTGGGAGAAAGATTGACTTTGACGAAGTTGATGCTCAAGATACACAAGAGTTGGTTCAGGAACAAGTTCCACAGGTCCCCATGGAGGAGGTTCTAGAAACACATGTACTGCGTAGGAGCTCAAGATAGGTAAGGTAACCAGAGATATTTGGTTTCCTAGTCACTGAGGATGGTGAATCGTTATTGTTGGACAATGATGAGCCTCTCTCCTACAAGGAAGTAGTAGAAAGCTCAGAAGCTGCAAGATGGCTAGAATCTTTAAATTCTTAGATGGATTCCATGTATCAGAACCAAGTTTGGGTTCTGGTTGATGAGCCAGTTGATGTAAATCCTGTTGGATGCAAATGTGAATTCAAGAGAAAACTAGATATGGAAGGTCAAGTTAGCACCTATAAAGCAAGACTGGTGGCTAAAGGATTCAAAAAATGTCAAGGAATTGACTATGATGAAACCTTCTTGCTAGTTTCCATGATTAAATCCATAAGAATCATAGTTTCCATAGTAGCTTACCATGACTATGAGATTTGGAAGATGGATGTCAAAAAAGCATTCCTTAATAGGAAACTTCAAGAAGATGTCTATATGACACAACCAGAAGGGTTTGTGAAACCAGGTGAAGCCAAATGGGTTTGCAAGTTGCAGAAATCCATTTATGGATTGAAGCAAACATCCAGGTCATGGAACATTCGTTTTGATGAAGCCATAAAGGAATTTGGTTTCATTTAGAATGAATGTGAGCCATGTGTTTATAAGCAGTTTAATGGGAATGCGGTCGTTATCCTTGTAGTATATATTGATGACATATTGCTTATTGGAAATGATGTACTATCCTTACAGTTAGTTAAGGACATGTTGAACTAGTTCTTCTCCATGATAGATATATGTGAAGTAGCCTACATTCTAGGGATGAAGATCATTTGTGATAGATCCATGAGGCTGCTTGGACTAAGTCAGGGTACATACATTGACCAGATACTAAATAGATTTAGTATGGAACAATCCATGAGAGGATTGGTTCCAGTGTCACATGGCTTAAATCGATCTAAGAAAATGTTTCCTCAGACACAACAAGAGAAAGATAGGATGGGAAAGATCTCATATGCCTTGGCTATAAGATCCATCATGTATGTCATGTTATGTACCAGGCTTGAAGTTTCCTATGCACTGAGCATGGTAGGAATATATCAAGTAGATCCAGGAGAATAACATTTGACTGCTATTAAGACTATCCTTCACTATCTAAGAAGAACTAAGGATATGTTCTGGGGGTATGGAGGAGATGAGGAGCTTTTCATCAGAGTGTATGCTGATGATGGTTTTCAGACAGATCAGAATGATCTGAAGTCGCAATCTGGATATGTTTTCTATCTTAATGGAGGATCTGTGAGCTAAAAGAGTTCAAAGCAGCCAGTTGTCGCTGATTCTATAATGGATACCGAATATAAAGCTGATTCTAATGCAGCCAAGGAATCCGTTTGGATTCGGAACTTCATCCAAGAGTTTGATGTGGTGCCTAGCAGAAAATATCCCATTACATTGTATTGTGATAATACTACAGCGGTGGATCATGCAAAAGAACCAAGGTCACATCGACGGACAAAACACATACTCCCTAAGTATCACCTCTTGAGGGATTTCTATCAATGGGGTGAATTTGTAGTTATCATAGTGTCCACATAAGAGAACATGGTGGACCCCATAAATAAAGGCCCATCTCAGCATAATCATGAATATCATGTGAGAGATAGCGGGTTAAAGGTTGTTAGCAGTTGGCTCTAGTACAAGTGGGATTCTGTTGGAGTTTGTGGACTAGAACCAACTACATTGTACTTTATTCATTAATAAATGCCTTATCACATCTTGATTGTTCTTCAATGTGACAATGCATATGATAATTTCCTAAGGACAGCTGTTTTATTAATGGGTCATAGCGGATCTCTTCTATGATGAGAACCCGAATGTGCCATAACACAGTTCTTGAATATATTATCTATGGCCGGATGATGTTATTTGAGGGACACAAATAATACAAGTCATTATGGATGAGGACTCAAAAAACAATGAGGCAGCTTCTCATGGTGTGCTCCCTTGGTAATATCCAGGAGGATATTATGGGAACGAGAACCACCAGTAGGAAATCCACATTTTATAGTGTCATTGGATGTTCCTATCTGCAAACTTGTGTATTGGTCCTTAGACTTTAAGATTATTATTAATTGGTATTACAACTTGCGCACTTAGATGTATTGACAAAAACTATGACGACACACTATTCATGGCGAGGTAGGATACGTTGGGTGCGTTACTGGTAATACCACATTAATAGATGATGCGAGAAAGGATTTGTCCCTTCTGTTCCATAATAGAAGTAGATATCTTAGGCCCTTTGATTGAATTGATATAGCCTAAATAAATCCATGGCCATGGTAAGGTATGGGCGAGTTCAATTCCAGAAAGTCAAAGAAAGAATTATCGAGCACTTGGGTTGATGGAACTAGCATGTAACCCGCTTGATTAGAGATATCGAGACAAAGAGATTATATTACACGGTAAGCATTAGTATGAGGTGACACGTCATTGTGGCATTAAATTATTTCTCTATGTGTGCCTTGGAATGTAGATAGATGCTAAACATGGACTTTAGGGATGCTCCACTTAATGCCACTGAGAAAGTGGCCTAGAGGGTCACACAATATGTGATTCCTTGAATCTCAATTAAATATTAATTTAACAAGTTAAATAAATATTGTTCCCGACTGTGGTTTAATAATTATTTAAGGATGTGTGATCGCATTTATTTCGACACTAGTTATTCGAGAGTATATTTTGTGGGTGAAATAATATATTTATTATTGAGTACTGTTGTTACATTTATTTAAGAAATAAATATCCATTACTCAAGGTCTAATAAATGCGGAGGAGGAGATAAAGAAAAGTGGAAAATAAAATTTTACGCGGTGTATACTAAATATACACACCGTGTAGTTTTATGAAAAAACAGGTACACACAATGTATTAATTATTACATGGCGTGTAGTTTTTCTAGTCGGTATTTTGAGGAAATAATATCATTATTATGATATTAATTATAATCAGTATGGGTGTATGTCAAGGAATTAATAGTTCAACATGGGGGTTATAAATAAGAGTTAATGAAATAAATAAAACATGTAACATGTTTATTTATTGTCAAAACTCTATAACCTCAAACATGATTATAAATATCCTCAAAACCCCAACACTTTTCCAACCAATAGTTGTGCACAACAATTCTGGAGAATTAATTCAAGGCCGAATGAAGTCCTTCCTCCAAGAAGGCTCTAAAGACCGAGAGACCAAGGTGATCGATGGCGGACATCACAAGAGAAGGTTCTTCCATGTTAGCACCATGAGATACCTTCGGTGATGTCTTGAGGTATATGGAACATGTGTGGATCACTTCTAGAGGAATCCTACACTTGGATTCTACGACACAACGATGGATCATAGGATCGTGACCGGAGACCTCGACCAAGAAATAATTCCATCAAGGTAATTCTTGTGAATTAATTAAATTAATTATAACCAACATATGATGATCCTATCTTAATGGCTTTGGGACTCTTCTTTTCGTTTTTGTTCTTCGTTCCATTCTGAAGATCCGGCGTTTTATATCGTGATGGATCTTAGATTGAACTTTGTTTAAAACCAAAATAATGTCGGGAAATCCCACTAACACACTTCCACTGCACCCGAAACCTACAACTGGAACACTACCCAAAGGTACTATCTCAGGCATCTGTCCATGTACTGATGCCTTGTCACTATGAGGACCATCCTCATGGTCACTCACTGGGAAACACTAGTAGCTAAGATAACCATCTAATATACTAGTTTCGAAACTAGGTGTAAAACTCTATCAATCGCCTCCAGCCGGTCCACTACTGCCTGGGAATCTACCTCGCCTCGTAAACTCGGAGGACTCTACTACCTGCTGCTCATCTACTGGATGGGTCAGGCAGTCTCGAGCCTTATGACCTTGACCAATGCATGAATAACACTTCCTTCTCCTCATATGAATGGCTATGTTTCATGTTCCATGCACATCCGAACCATTATCCTGGGGTCGCCCAACTGATGTCCTGGTCCGCTTGGACTTCGGCGTCAACTGTCTACTCCCGTCTGCAGAAGAATCCGCTACATGTCATCTTGCGGTGGGTCTTGCCACTGGAGAATGCTCAGTGAGAAAGCTCTCCACTAGAAGGGATCGCTCCAGCACCCCCATCTGCATTGGGATGCTGAGGGGAAATGTTGAAGCCCTGATCTCGTGCCTCAGTACCTGCTTGAATGTCCGGGCCTTGAAGAATGGGCCCCGCACCATATCTGTGGTGTAGTGTGAGTGGTCAGTGAACCTCACTGAGTACTAATCTACTATCATGCTTCCCTAACACAGATGAAGTAACTCCTGGATTTGAACCTCACAGAGGGTTGGTGGAACAAACTCTGAGTTGAGGAGACTCTCGATGTCTGTCCAAACTAAAGATGACTCATCATGCACCTGGAGCATCAGGCTCCACCATCTACCTGCTGCTGTAGGTAGGAGACTCACGTCAAGGATCACCATAAGGTCGGATGGAGTCCCTACCAATCTAGAGACTCTGATGATAGCCTCCAGCCAATCCTCGGCTGCCTGAGGTTCCGTCTGTCCGCAGAACCTGGGCGGCCTCTGTCGCTGAAACTTGTGCAACGCACTCATGAAGCGTGCACCATCTACAAGAAAGGATGGTGTCATCTACTGCCCAATGGGTGGTGGTTCTACTGGTACACCGCCCGAAGGTGGTAACATTGTAAGAGGTCCCTGCACCAGAGTCTTGTCACTCAGCGGGCCGTCATCGTGTACTCTCTCTCTCTCGAGAACCCTAGCTAGCTATCGTCGCAGCGACATCCTGATAAGGAATAGGTGTTCCACGGTCATTAACTTATACCTGAGGAGATGACTTGAAGAGACCACAATGGAAAATCTTGAAACATACATGCAATCCGTGTTTTTGTGAAATTAGTCGGAAATCAGAGGTCAGGGTCTTGGTGTATGATTACGTCAACCGTCACACCAACACTGGACTCCCTGGACTGAAAACCACACTCAATATTCTTAACAATATTGATTCATAGTAAGACAGATCAGAGTCCTATGTTCTGCGGTAGAATCGACTCCTCTGATACCAAATTTTCACGACCCATCATCGGGGCCCGTTCTATGACTACCCCAAGCCCACCTTCCATAGGCTAGGGGCTAGCAACTAAAACCAAAGTCGTAAATCCAAATAAAAGGGAATACATTGCCTTTAAAATAGAAATCAACACAATAGAGTATGCAACAAATGTAAGCACAAAGTGATACTGAATACAAAAGTAAGTGCTGAGAGGTAGATAGGCCAGATTACAAACCCAACTGAAAGTACAATACAACTGAAAAGCTAGTAAAACTATAGTAAAGTAAAACAACAACCACTGAGTTATCCTCCGGGAATCCCACCTAAAGGGTTGGTATAGATAGTCTCCCCAGCACCACAGGTCCGTCCATCTCCTCCGTGTACATCTCACCATGTGGTCCACCTCTGGGTACCATCCAACTCTACAATCCTCTACCATGATCAGTGTTTTCCATCGTCTGCATCCAACACAATGTAGTGCGTGCACTACTTGTGCAGGGGTGAGTATAACGATTCTCAGTAGGGATCCCAAGACCCCCAAAGGTCTTCCAGAATCAATAAAGGATAAACCAAAAAGAAAAGATACAATAACGAAGTATCAACCATCTCGACTTAGGTATATGACCATACATATACCTAAGTCATCATCCACAGAATGACTCCTACTCTGGAGCCCAAGTATAACCCAGTCCAAATAGGAAAAAATTAAATAACATTGATGATAATGATTGAAAATCAAGACTTAGCTCATATAGGTATACATCATTCGTAAAGTGAAAAAGATGATCAGTTGTAGTCACTGATTAATCTAAGCTGTCGGACCCATGTAGGATATTAGTCCAGCTAAGCTATCAGACCCACGTAGGATACTAGACCAGCTACTCTATCAGACCCACGTAGAATACTAGTACAGAAGTCGAACTGTCGAACCCACGTAGGATACAATTACAGTTGTCGTCACTGCCGAACCCTCATAGGAGTCCAGTACAGTTGTCGTCACTGCGGAACCCACTGAGGATTCCAGTACTATTGTCGTCACTACCGAACCCATTGAGGATTCTAGTACAGTTTTTTTCACTGCCGAACCCACGGAGGATTCCAGAATAGTTTTCGTTGCTGCCAAACCCATTTAGGATTCCAGTGCAGTTTTCGTCGCTGTCAAACCCATGGAGGATTCCAGTAAAGTTGTCGTCGCTGCCACAACCTGCTCTAGGGTTTTTTCACACAGCACACTCGATTCCAGGAGGGTTAGCTCCTCGATCCAAGGGGGCGATAAATAAACTATCACTATGTTGAGAGTTGATGTATCCCAAAGTTTCGTCTCATCAAAATAAACCGAACGCGATAGACGGCGCGTCAATCAGACGCCTAGTCTGAGAGTTATTGGATATTCTGTTCTAGGGGCTCGGTTGGTTTTTAAGCTAAAAACAACAAAAACATACTCCAATATCATCCAAATCCCGCGTGGCATATTCCAAATGATTCGTCTCATTAATAGAAAACCAACGTAGTTGACGGCACATCAATCAGACATCTGATCCTTATGTTATAAGTGTTTCTGCTTCGAGAGCCCGATTGGTTACGAGTTCGAATCAACCCAACTATACCCAAAAATTCTCCAAAACCTTGAGTGTAATATACTGAAAGGACCATCCTGATCCTAGTAATACTATGCAACTGACATTGCATTGATCAGAGGTCCGTAGCTCATGTTATGGGAAAATAAGAGAAAATGGTCTGAAAAAGGAGGTCTGGGCCCAGTCTGCACCCTGGGACGGCCCGAACCGGGTCGACCCGACCCAGGCCCGGGTCTGGCCCGGATAGCACGGCCCAGCCCAAGGCTAGCCACGGCTTGCGGGTCCGGCCCCGAGCTAGCCTGGAGGGGGGCGCTGGCGCAGCCAGCTGGTGCGGCATTAAGTCGCACCTCTTGATTTTCGAAACGGCTGAGCCCTTCCAGTTCCACCTACCTCCACGGCTCAGCCGCGGCAGCCTACTCCAGTTGCGCACCGCCACTGCCTTCCGCGCACCACCGGATGTGCTCCAGTGGTCTATTTCGTCCACTTTCTTTGCCTATGATCATCTCGGGACCCGAACTCTAATGCGAAAGCTCCAAATCGCCGTTACGGTCCCGTTTCGTCGTCGCCCGTCAATCCGCGCACATACTGAAAACCGAGGAAGGGTTTTGGCTTGTTCCTCAGCCCGAGCCCTCCGCGTTAGAAGTTTTCAATCATGATTTAATTATTCAAACTAAATCCAACCCTGAACATAACCCCGCATCATATTTGAATCCCAACCTACATGAATGGACGATCCACTGATCAACCGGGCATAGGTTGGTCCGTGCTCGTCGTTCTTTCCTCAAAAAGGAAAGGATAAATTCAATACAATTCCATTACCATGAAAATATGTCGCACGTCATTGAACCGTGGAAGACAAATGTCGCAGTGGTCGGGTGTGGCGGAAAAACGGTGTCGATTCCATTGACGTAGGAGTGCGCCCAAAGAAGAAGCTTCGTTGGTGACTTCGCGTTCTTTGTCTGTCATATTCTTCGTCGAGTGAAGAATGATGTTATTCTATTTATCCATAGTTTTCTCTCAGATCTCCCAACAGAACGTGTGCCCAAAATAAAAAAAATAGCTTAAGATATTATTTTATTCTCCTCATGAATATTCAAGAAAATTAAAACCCTTGAATTAAATAATTAATTGTGGATCAATTAATTAATTAAAGGTTGTTGGAAAAATAAATGGAGGGAGGTGAAGAGATCTCATTAAAGAGGTTAGTTTTTAAATAAAAATAAGGGAAGAAGAAATGTTAGGGATCATGTGGGCCCCACCATAGTAATTCCTCTCTTGGGTGGTTATGTGGGTGTGGGCCCCACCACTAACTCCCCATTGTAGGAAATAACTAACATCCTTAAAATAAAATTGTGTTCCCCAAATTTTATTTATTTTATTCTTAATACCCAAATATTAACTCTCAACCCGCATAAAATGAAACGGTAGTAAAGGTCCCCTTAAGCGAATACTGGTGCTGCGAGTTCATTAGTGTCTCAGATTTCAATTAAGACCACCGATTCAAAAGATAGAAAAACAGGCACGTACCTTTACTGAACGTACCCAAACAAAACATTAGAAATTTTTTCCAGGCACACCAGTCCTCAGAATCTAGTGCCGTCAGAAACCGAAGACACATAAAATTCCAATCAATTAAGAAAAAAATTTCCCTTGAAATTTCCAGGTCTTTACATCATAATTGAAGGGAGTGACACAATTCTAATTATTTAATGTTTTCAAACCATGGGCCATCCATCCGACTTCCCCTTTGCCTCAAAACATCATTCCATGTTCTCCCGAATCTCTCATTCTTCACCGTTAACCTTTAAAACCATGAAAAACGCCATGTGAGGGTTACATACCAGAAACTGGGGGTACTACATTCTCCCCACCATTGGACGTTCCATCCTCGGAAAGTAGAAAACCTTCAGCCAACCGAAAGAGTTCCTGTCACTGCTCTTTCATTTCCTTTTCACATTCCCAAGTCTCTTCCTGAATCTGACCATGATGCCATATAACCCAAACTAGACCAATGCTTTTTCCATGAAAGACATTCTCATGCTTATCCAAAATCTGTACCGGGATATGTATTGACGAAGCATCAGTCTCTTGGTCAACGAGATCCCATCTGATCACATGGTTAGGATCAGGCTGATACTTTTTCTACTAAGATACCTGGAAGACATTATGCACTGAACTAAACCATGGTGGTAATGCCAACCAATATGCCACCTCTCCAACCCATTCTAGTATCTCAAAAGGGATAATTTATCTAGGATATAACTTACCCTTCTTCCCGAAACGATGATGTATATGCCTTGGAGAGATCCTCAGGGAGACATGATTACCCACAACGTAGGACAACTGTCTTCCATAGTGATCTAGATAAGTTGTCTGACAACTCTGAGCTGTCTCTATCCTTTTTATAATCAATTGGATCTTCTCTGTTGTTTCTTGGACAAGGATTGGCCTGACTATTGATGTTTCACCCATTTTCACCATCTATAGTGGAGAACGACAAGGACTTCCATACAATGCTTCAAACAGATCCACGCATATTGAGGCTTCATAGTAGTTATTGTATAATAACTCCACTAATGATATATGCACCTCCCATTATCCACCAAAATCCATTACACAATCCCACAACAAGTCTTCCAATGTTTTTATTTTCCGCTCGGATTTCCCATCCGTCTGAGGATGAAATGCCGTGCTCATAGTCAACTGAGTTCCAAGGTCTTGTTGTAATGATTTCAAGAAACGAGATGTTAACCTCAGATCTCTATCTGAGACTATAGATAGTGGTACACCATGCCTCTTTACCACTTCTCAAATATATATTTTTGAATGATCTTCCACTGTATAAGTTTAATGAATAGGGATGAAATGGACTGACTTGGTTAGATGATCCACTATCACCCAAATGGAATCGTGTTTCCGAACTATTCTTGGGAGACATGTAACAAAATCCATTACTATCTGATCCCATTTCCACCCTGTAATGGACAAAGATTGTAACATACCAGCTAGTCTCTGATTCTCTGCTTTAACCTGCTGACAAGTTAAACACTATGAGATGAACTCATCCACCTTCCTTTTCATGTCGCTCCACCAAAACTGCACCTTCAAGGCCTTATACATCTTCTATGTACCTGGGTGTACAACCCATTTTGAATCATGGTAAGCATGAAGGAGATGTTTTTAAAAAACCATAGGTACAACCATCGAATATTTGAAACACAAAACAGAACCCCCATCATGTTTCCAGCCATCAATGGTCTCCCCACCGTAGAGTTTTGAACTTACAACTAGACATTCCACATCAGATGTTTGTGCTTCTTTGATCATCTATACAAAATCAGGAATAATCATAGCTAAAAATAAAACAACAACATAACCTTAGTCTTCACATTCCACATGCATGCCGGCTAACACTGACATCCACTTCCATTCATCTGAAGATTCTTTCACTAACTGATCATATTACTTGCTACTCAATGCATCCGCCACCGAATTTCCTTTTCCCCGGTGTGTACATTAAGTCAAAGTTAAACATTTATAGATACTACATCCATATCCTTTGCCTCAGATTCAAATCTCGATGTGAGAAAATGTCTTTCAAGAGTTTGTAATAAGTAAACACAGTAAATTTCTCACCAAAGAGATAATGTCTCCGTGTTTTTAGAGCATGGATGACTGCAGCTGACTCCAAATCATGTGTTGGGTAATTGTTCTCATGGATCCTCAACTAGCTTGAACTATAAGCAATGATATCATCTCCTTTCATGGGAACACAACACAAACCTGATCTCGAAGCATCATAATTAAACACATACACCTGTACGGATTTTGGTAAAATCAAGATAGGTGTGGATGTAATCCACACTTTCAGTTCCAGGAAAGAATTCTGACATTCTTCTATGCATAGGATTGGAGCATTTTTTTAGTGCTGTCATTAGTGAAGCTAGTCATGATAAATCACACACAAAGCATTGGTAGTAACCATCTAGACCATGAAAACAACGTAATTTGAACACATTCTTTGGTCGTTTTCAAGAGATGACGGCTTCTATATTTTCAAGATCAACAGAAACACCTTTCTCAGAAATGACATTGCCAAGGAAACGTACTTTCGGTATCCAAAAATCAAACTTTAATATTTGGAATACAAATTATGATCTCTCAAGAATTGTGACACAGTTTCCAGGTGCTCTTCATGATCATCCCTTTTCTCTGAATACACTAAAATGTCCTCCAAAAACACCACAACAAAAGAATCTAGATATTTTTGAAATATCTAATTCATCAAACCATGAATACTATTGGTGAATTCGTTAGACCAAAAGGCATGACTACATATTCATAGTGTCCATATGTACTTCTGAAAGCTATCTTTGGAATATCCTCTTTGCAAAATCGTAATTGGTGATATCCTGATCACAAGTCAATCTTGGAGAAACATTTAGATCCCCTTAACTGATCGAATAGATCGTAAATACATGGAAGAAGATATTTATTCTTTTTTGTAACTCAGTTAAGCTTATGATAATCAACACACAGCTAAAGAGTTCCATATGCCTTCTTCACGAACAAAACCAGTGTTGCCCATGGAGACGTACTTGGTCGAATAAACCCTTTGCTTTCCAGCTCTTTTAGCTGCACTTTCAATTCCCGCAACTCTATTGGTTCCATCCTATAAGATGGAAGAGAAATAGGACTGTTCCTTGGAAGGAGATCAATCATAAACTCCACTTCCCTTAGAGGTGGTAACCTTGAGATGTTCTTGGGAAAGACATCTATAAATTGATCCACAATAGATGGAAAACTATTTTCCTCTATCTCATCCATTTATACCAAATTCAACACTACCAATTGGTAAGAGATCGTTCCCACCATTGGTTCGAACAAGATCTTTGCACCTTTCTTTTCAATCATCTCTCCTCTGAAGAGGTGGTCGATGCCATCCTCAGTCGTGAAACAAACCGTTCTCCTATAATATTTAATGTGAGCCGTAAACATTTTCAACCAATCCATACCTAGGATTACATCATAGACATCCATATCCAAAATCAAGAAGTCCCATTTTAATGCAGCTCCATCAACAGTTATATCACATGATCTACACACAAAGGCTTGACATTCTCGTTCACGAAGAGGAGTTTGTAGTTTCAAAATAGAAGGCATCATTTCTAGTTTTAAACATAGTTAGTCAAAATCACGAGAAGAAATGAAGGAATGTGATGCAGAAGTATAAAAAAACATGCACAAAGTTAGAATTCAAAAGAATTGTACCTCTTACTATAGATGGCCCAACCTGATCATTGACCATCATCTGCTCATCTACATACAATTTCAATGTTTCTACACTGTTCTACTTATTACCTTGCTGAGATTGACCAAGTTGAGGAGTCATAGTATTTAGAGAATCACCATGGATAGAAGTATTATGTTGATGAGACTGATTCTACTGTCCTCGTCCTGTGGAATCATAAGATGCTTGTGACACCTGAGGAGTGTCATGCACACCCGACCTCAGTGCATTCCTACAATAGCGCTATATATTCCACATCTTCTTGAAATATTGACATGCTCTAGGTTTCTCCATAAAATATCACTTTTTGTGGTCAAGCGAATGACATTGAAAACAAGCTGCTCTACAATGGGGTCGTGGAGGAAGGTTCACTGATCCCGCTGTCTGATATTGATTTCCACTTGCACTATGGAAATAGGTTTCCATTTTCCTCTTGTTCCCAGTGGTTGCGTTTCCACCGTTTCCTGTAGGTATCATCATTCCTCCCCCTATTGATCCCGAGATTTCATCTTCAGAAATAGTCGCTCTGTTCACCATCTCTGTATAATCTGTAATACAGAGCACCACAATCTTCGATCGAATCTCTTGCCTTAGCCCCGATTCAAAGATATGTGCCTTCAATGACACACTTTCTGCAACCTATGGTGCAAAATGGAATAAGTTAATGAATTTAGCCACATAATCTTTGACAGAGAGGCTCTCCTGCTTCAAGATGAAGTAGTCTATTGTTTTTTGGATTTTGAACATGTGAGGATAGAATTGTTTGTTGAAAAATTCTTTAAAATACTCCCATATAAGGCCTTCATCAAATTTATTCTGCAGTGCTAAATCCCCCCCATTGACTTGAAAAATCCTTGATCATATACGTCGCTAGTTTGACCTTGGTGTGCCAATGAAATTGGAGATATGATTCATCCTACTTCGCCACACCTCCGCCTTCTCGGGTTCAACATCACCCCGAATGTTCAGTGGATTCTGCTTCATGAACTAGATGGTACGATCGACATGCCTTGGTTCATTCCTCTGGTTACCTATAGCTACATCATGAAAAGCCCAGACGATAAACTGAACCAGCTCTTGTTTCAACTATGGTTCAGGTGCAACCACATTCTCCGTAGCTTCTTCGGGTTGGTTTTGACGACACCAACCGAGTGCCATTTTCTAAACCAACAATATCCTATGTCAATCTCACTCTCTAGAAACTAATGGCTTAACATTTAAAATTCTATCACATCAACTATCATAAAATTCTTTTCCAAAACATCCTTTTTCCATTTTGAAACATTTTTAAAAACATTCAACATTCTTTTTCATCAACACATTTTCAAAATCCACTAATTATATTATTTTAAAAATCTTCCACTTATAAAAAACTCCTCTATTTTTAAAAAATTTGCACCTTGCACAAAATCAAAAATCATTCCTCACAATGAGATATGCAATCCTAGTGGAAGTCATTCATCTATAATGCATGTAATTCCCGTCTCATTGGCTAAACCCATGATAATAAGATTTCCAACATTCTTGAAGTGTATCCAAAACACTTTTGTACCCAACACCCTAGAAACATGAAGTTTATCACAAATGGATTAGATACGTCCTTTTATGCTATACATTTCATGTTCTGACAATCGTACTCCTATCTATGATTTAGACCCATGGAATACACAAGAAGTAATTTCAACTCCATGACTAGGAACATCAATGACTACTTGTTAGGCAGGGACCGAACAAGATGATACCATTTGTAATGGCCTTCCAATTATCATTGGCTTGAGAGTACAATGAGTCGTTACATGGCCTTAACAGACAATCCCAACATTCAAAAGGTGGGAAATATATGCCGAAGGGTTTCAAATACAAGTCGGGTGAAGATTTACCTTTTAGGAAAAAAACCATAAACCAATATAACATAACCAAACATTCACTATATGATGAATGAACAAAAGAATGAAAACTAAAAAAACATCATTTGGGTTAAACCACATCAAGTAAACAACAATAGAAAACCAATCCAAGGATCAAAGTACATAGTGGATGAACAACTCAAGACTCTCATAAGACACCATGACTTCGTGCTCCACAAGCTCTAAGCTCCACAACATCTCCCAAGCATCCCCACGAGCCACTAAAAATAAGATGTTTTACCTTTTCTTGTATCTTGGAACATGAAATCTACAAAATCACCAAAGTGACAATGCAGGGGTGAGTATAAAACTCAGTAGGTTTCCCCAATGACTTCCCTACTAACGCCACTATGATAGAAGAGTTAGAAAAATTTATATAAAAACATTTTATCAAAAGCAGTTTATAACTAAATATGAAAAAGTTTTCCAAAACCACTTATAACCAACATCATTCAATTAAAACTAAATCCAATTTTTCCCAGCAAGTTATTTTCTAGAAAAAAATTACTAAACAAGCTTTAGAACCATTTCACAATATTTCTTTTTGGCACGCCCAAACCATTCCACAAACACATGAAACCAACCATTCATGATACCTGGAAGAGGGGGGAAGCCCTAACCCTTGTCCATCCCAACCATTATGGGGGGTGGACCTCTTACCCTTATCCAACCCAGGTGCACATTAATGTCTGATGGAGGAGATCCCTAACCCTTATCCATCCCAACACCAATGGGGGAGGCCCCTAACCCTTGTTAGTCCAGAATACAATATGAATGTTTGACGGGGGATATCCTTGGACCATATCCATACTAACAATAATGGCGGAGACCCTTAACCCTTATCCTTCCCACATTCCTGTCAACACACACAACCATCATGTCAGAAACCATGTGTGTTCAACCAATTCAAACCATTTCAATAAAACTGTACTTTTATTGGAATCCTCTTCCATCAATGTCATTTCAATATCAAACCATTTCAATAAAATTCTCTTGTTATTAAAAACCCATTTTTCATCAAACCATTTACAATTTCATAAAATCCATAATTTAAAATAAACATTTTAAATTCAAGAAGCCAAATCAATTTGCACAACAATTCACCAATATTTCACAATTTAACTAGAACCATAAATAATCACTAAAGAATATTTTTTCTATGCTTTTCACAGTCAATTCCATTCAAATAACCCAATTTGAAACTAATCCAATAAATTATAACAAGAGGAGTTGAGAGTGAATCCACCTACCTTTAGGTTTTTGAGGAAAACTACAACTAACGAAGAATGAACAAGAAAACCAGGTTGCTTCTTCCAAAACCCACGTTAGATCTCTTCTCCTAGAAAGATCAAGACCAAATCTCATCATATTTGGCATCCACACACTTATATCTACCCATAACGGGTGTATATCTAAGAAACCAAGATAAGAGGAGAAGTATATCTAAGTAGATCTATGAAACCGATCATGAACGAAGAATAATGATCACATACCTCAAGAATTTGGCTTTGATTCACCAAGAAAAGCCTTTGAATCGCTGCCGGAATGATGGGAGAATCGTCTTTGACCTTAGGAGAAGCAAAATACCGAGTTAGGGGTGCATGGGAGAAAAAAAACATGCCACTTAGAGGAAAAAACGTGTGAGAGAGACCTTTATAGGATCTCATTTAAGTGGCCGCACGGTTTGCTCGCACAGTTAGACAAACCCTGCGCTAGACATGTGTTAGACACAACCTCAACATACCTTCCATTCATGGTTTGGCCACATGGTTAGACAAACCATGCGCCACCCGTGCAGAAGCTACTGCCTCCAAAACCAACTACATGTGGTTGTTCCGCACAGTTTTGATAAACCATGGGATGTCCGTGCGAATTCCCTTTTGCCTCAAAACTACATTCAATGTTCTCTCACCTCTCCCATTCATCACCCTTAACCTTCAAAACAATTAAAATCATCATGTAAGGGTTACATACCGGAAACTGGGGGTACTACATATCTTCCTCCTCATGACATTCTAACTAAGCATCCCTACATGCTAAATGTAAAACTATTCGTAAACGTCATGTATTAGATAAATAAACAAATAGATTTAAAAATTATATCCTATTATATTGAAATAATAAATAAGAATCTATTAATACTATCTATTAATATCATTTAAACCTATAATTCTATCTAAACCATTGCTATGATACCAACTATAATAACCCACAAGTAACCATAAATTTAAAATGAGAAATGTTCAACAAAATATCCACTTTCCCCATTATAATGACATTCTTGCTATGATCAATTAAACACACATAAATGTAACTCCATATTTAAATACATTCTATCTCATCCTAAGCCATGTGAAAAAAATAAAAAAATGAGTGATTAGAAATAAAAATATTAGTAAGGAATATAAAAGAAAAATAAAACTCTTATTTTATTTTAAAACTAAAAAACCATAAATAATTTCCCCCTTTACATAATAAAACATCAATTAAAATTTTTGTTTAATTGTCTATGAAAATAACTAAATATATCAATACTGTTCTTTAAAAAGTTCACATACAATCATAAAGGTAAAATCCTAATCATGAGGTTTTCATGGAATAGTATAAAAACTCATGAATAACATTAATTTGATAACAATTATACTCTTCTTTAAAATGGTAAAAACCACTCCTTAAAAACATAACACATTTTATAATATTCAAAAAAAAAATTATTTTTCTCCAATACTATGGTGTGAATATAATTGGAAACATGATAAATTAACCTAACATTAACGTTTATAAAAACCACTATAAAAGGGTCATCTTAATAGATAAACCTTGAATATCTTAGGATTTACCTATAACCAATAAACTCCATAACTTTTCACAATGTATTAGTGACCTATTTCTGGGTCACCCATAATCAGTGTTATATGGGGATCACCCATAATCATGTCAAATATCTAAATTATAAAAAATGAATAAATTACATATTATTTTATCTTTAACCATAACTTATTTGAATTTTTATTCAAGCCCATCAGTAGCACCACATTCATTTATCTCATAAAAATGAGAAAAAATATCATTTCCATAGAGAGACAATTTAAAACTAGAATTTCCTATAAATGTTGGGAAAAATTACATTAAACTATATAAAACACTATATTATTTTTTACAATGAATATCTATTATAATGGTAGTAAAATTTTGTTGAACCATATATGTTAAAAGCATTCTCTTTTTTACCTCTATAAAAATAGTCAAACAATTACCTATATATAAAATATAAAAATTTGATTTTTTATTTAAATATAATTGAAAATAAGTAATTAGAAAATAATTTTACAGAAAAACTCTTGAAGATTTTAAATGAACATGGTAATGGAGGTCAAGAGATGAATAAAAACATCAAAATAATTGAAAATGATATTTTAAGGAATGATCACATATCTTAAGTGTCAACCTATATGGTTTGCATATCCACCCTAATAAATAATAAATTTATGTTAATATTATTATTTACTTAAAACAACAATCGATTTCATTCCATTATTATTATTAAAATTATTTCACTCATTATCATGTTTTAATTAATTACTAAGTTGGTTAATTTAACATTGAATGTGTTGGGGTCATTTGGTTTATTAATACAAGATGTCACTGGTAGGTTACATATGGTCAAATGAATTATGGATAAATCATATTAATAATTTTAAATTTTTCATAATTATTATATTCATACAATAAATTTACCTTTAAAACAATCCATGTAAAGTGGTCTAAAAAACAAAACACATAATTTTGTGGAGGTAGTAGTCCTCACGAGCAATCAAGAGACATTTAAATTTTTATACTGAATGGAAAATAAATAAATTATATATTTTTTTAATTTTTTAAAAATGTTATTAGGTTATAAATTATTTATTTGTTCTTTATTTTTATCCCTATGACAATCCATGCGAGGCATGAATGAAAAAGGAATCACATATCTTTATGGAGGTGGTAGTCCACATATATGTGCAAATTAAACTACTATTTTCCAAAAAAATAGTAGGGTAATAAGGTGAATAATATATGATGTTATGTCCAAAAAATATATAATAATAATATTTTATTTTATTTCATATGTTATATACAACATTGAGATTAAATAACTGATAAAATTTATTTATTTAAATTTAATCTCTTCAACAGCTTGCTAAATACAAAACCCCAGGTTGAAATGAATTGTATAATACTATAAAATTTTTGCCTAGACATTAAATTTGAGGGTATTAATATTAGTAATAAAAATAGGAAAATTATGATTATATGTTAATTATATATTAAATAAGGATAATTTAAATGAAAAATAAATGTTTTCTAAAAACTACATTTTTATAAATGATTATATGGTCCCTCTTTGAGAACACAATTAAAATATAATTAAGAATAAATATATAAAAATATTTGAAAAAATTAAATCAATTTTTTAAATCATATTATTAAAATTATATTGGGGTGAATTTTTAGGATTTATCTAAAATGTTTCATATTTAAGGGAAGGATAAAAAAATACTAAATTTCAATAGAAATATATCATTTTGTTTAAAATATTTTTAATGTTAAAATATATTTTATGTTTATTTTAAATTAATTTTTTTAAATTATATATTTAAGTATATTAATTAGTTTTTGGTCATTATATATGTTTCATATTAAATTTTTATAATTTTTTTTAACTTTTGAACATATTCTAATTGAGAACACGCCTTCTCGTCTCATTTTCAAGATTAAATTTAATCGAAAAATTTCCACCTATGTGAATCAAATTTTCCAAAATGGATTATATATAATGAATTATAATAATCTATATTATCTATTGATGTAAACAAAATTTTTTACCAATACGAATAGTGAAAAGGGTAAAAATTATTTACCACTATTATGGTAAAATTAAGTTTATCAAACTAAAAAGATAGGGGGTTAAATGGCCTATCAAATTATCTAAAAAATTTTGGGTTGAAATATTTAGAAATTATAATTTATAAGTATTTATATTAATCTATATTTACTATTTTCATGTAAAAATTTGGGTACACCTTTTCATTTTCAAAATTTACAAGTGTTCCTCTCACCTCACATACAAAAGGCCACACCTTACCCACTCTTATTCACTCCATGACACCCTTTATTTCTTCCATGACCTTCCAAAATTTATAAGAACCTGTATCTTCGTTTTAGGGATATCATTCGGTTCATGTTTTTTTAGAAAGAGGAGTTTCTGGAAATTTCAGGAGTACACACTGTGTACTTATATGTACACGCAGTGTACTACATTACTATAGGTAGTTGTGTACTGGTTGTGTAACGACCGATCTCATGACCTTGTGCGGTGACCTAGTGCCTGCCTAAAGTGGGGGCCAAATAAGAAATGAAAACGTCATGTACGTCTAATGTACACTCAGTGTACTTTCTTTTTATTTCATTAAACAGATTGGGGTAGCGTTTAATAGATAGAACCATCTTCTTATCGACCTATCTCGTCCTGGAGTATCCATACAGCCACAAATCTTCTCCAATCCCCCGAATCACTGTCTGTTCTGAATCAACTTCTGTTTATTTCATTAGAATAGCCACGATAAGATTTTCCTTCTTCTAAAGCATCGTTTCCTGATTTCTCCTCATTCACGAGATATCCTCGGTTGAAGTTTTCTAACATTTTTGTAGATCTATGGTGTTATTAAGATATTCAAGGCTTGAGTTTCATGAATATCATCCGTACAACGCCGAGGTGGGTGGTTTGTTCCTTTCCATAGTTATTCCTAGATTTATATGTGAAAAGGTTCCCAATATCCTTGTTCAGGGTATTGTGTGTTTATGGTTTGTAGGCCTTTTATTTCTTTCTATGCCTTTTTTGTTTGTATAGAGGTTAATTTTTTGTGAATAGGGTTACCTTTTCCAAGATATGTATGTTTTACCCATGTTTTCTTGTTTTGACCATTTGGTATAGCTTCATCTATTAGGATGCTGCTTTGTTTTCCACGCCTAGTATTATAGGATGGAGTGATTTTATCTATTATGTTATAGACTGTTTATCCAAGCAGTTCTTGAGGTTTACATTGGATGCCATAATTCATTTGTGGATTTTTAACTTACACAGGGTTGTGGGAACATGGTGTAGTAAACCATTAGTAGAATGGACATTGAGGGCTTCTCTAGAGAGTCTATTTACTTTTACATTGTGATACCACAGGTGGATAGACATAAGTTCTCCCTCAGAGTGTTTGTAGTTCCACATTTCTAGACCACAAGGGGAATTGGACGTTGAGGGATTCCCCAAAGTATATATAGTTAACGATATCAGACTATGTGAGTAATTGATGGTGATTTCTTCCATAGATAGTCTTTGCTAAAGCGGAACTAGATGGGTTAGACTGTGTTTACTTCCCAGAGGGTTTCTAGTTTTGTTTTGTTGAACTAGAGGGGTTAGGCTATGATTACTTCCAAGAGGGTTACATGTTTGTGTTTATCTACTTACTTGAAAAGTTAATATGAATGCAATTGAAACTATATGATTGTTTACTTTTATTTACATCCTCAATTACTGCCACTTTTGTTTTATTTCATACCATATATATTGACTGACTGTTAGGCATATATATTTGGGTGGTTACCAACCTGGATTCTTCTCACACCATGTTTGGGTCATGCTTTAGGGCCCAAACAGATTATATTGTTTTGGGTATAGATAAGGGAATGCTCCCTTCTACTTCGGATAATTGATTTCTAAGGAAGAGGAGATCATATAAGCAAGATGAGGCTTGTGATGCTATTGGAGTTCATCTGTTTTATTTTTTTACTTTGGTTTAGTCCTATATTTCAGCATTGTGACTAGTTTGGCTATTTTCCAATATATATGTATCATGCATCGTTTATATATATAAGTTATATAGTTTATTTCTCTCAGTATCCTACTGTTTAAATTTGTATGGTTTTATTACTTCTTCTACTATTGTTATCTATTTTACTTCTACTGTGTTACTCTGCTAATGAGGGCATAGTTTTACCACTGTCACACCCAAGACCCTCATTTCTAGTCAGCATCCTCTGGCATTTGAGGAAATGAACTTGAGGCCATGTGACCAACCGGGTACGGGGCGCCTCTAGGTGGCACCCAGAACCGGGACATTTTATGCCCAAATAGATTATATTAATGCAGGTCTAGATAAGGGAAAGTGCCATTCTACATCAGGTACTTGATTGTTGAGGATCTGTTGAACATGGGACCAAGTTGAGGCTTACGATGCTACTAGATTTCATTTGTTTTCTTTTAAATTTGGTTTAGTACTGTATTTCATCATTTTGACTTGTTTGGATATTTTCTTAGATATATGTATCATGCATCATTCATATATATATATGGTCCAGTTTACTTCTCCCAGTCCCCTAGTATTTACTTTTGTACGTTATTATTGCCGCCTTTTCTATTGTTATCTATTTAACTTCTGGTGTGTTACTGTACCAATGAGGGAATAGTTTCCACACTATCACACCCAAGGCCCTCGCTTCTAGTCAGCAGCATCTGGCATTCGGGGAAATATGCTTGATTCCATGTTACAAACCTGGTACGGGGCACCTCTAGGTGGATCCCAGAACTGGTATGTTATAAAGTGGTATCAGAGTAATTCCTTTCCTCTTGACATACTATTTAGAGCCTATATCCTAGGATAGAAATGAATATGTAGTTGGTAATATGATGTTCCCAGGAGTAGCTAACCCGTGTATAGGGAAAATTCAATTTACCTTGGTTATTACAATTTTTATTATTTTTCAATTTGACTGTTGATTTGAATTCATGGTTGGGTGATTCACATGCTTTGTGCTATTATCATTGATATAATTGAGATTATATTTCAATTGAAACCCAATGAGATGAGGGTATTCCATCTCATGCATCATATATGAACTTTTTGAAATCACATGTCATGCATTCCAACAATGCTATTTAGGGCGAATTAATGATTTCATGTTGTTGTGATAGATGTTGTGCTAGATATGCATGCTGTTGTGGTAGATGACTTGATAGAATACCTTATTTTGATATGATAATGTGTAAGGTTTTGTTTGAACGAATGCCATACATTAGTTCTTAAGGTGTTATGGGCCCTCAGGGATCAATATTTGGTGTATCATTTCATTTTTTTTCTTTTATATGACATGTATAAAATTCCATGATTTGATTCACATGGAGTATGGCCCCTCAAGGATCAGATTTTGGAACATTAATGTTGTTTTAGTGTTTTTATGGTGTTTCAGAGTAGTTTCTATGTCATACTATCTAGAAAAACCTAGAATACATGGAATGTAGTGTTGAATACATACCATGTGTCATTATGTTCAGGAAGAAACATTTTTTCTCAATTAAATGATGTGCCCTTTAGTTAAATTCCATGTAGTATCTTACCATGTCACTGGATGTACGAGCATAGACACGTGGTTGAGAAAGCTTTGGCAGAACACGCTTTGTACCAGACATACATGCCGTGTTGTTTAGACTATGTATCTGGCCGTGTGACTAATGGAAAAGGTGGATGAAAATCAGGAAGTCCACACTGTGTCCATCTAGAAAACATCGTGTAGAGTGATTCGTGTAACCGACCATGTGACTAAAAACACAGGTCGGAGAAGTTTTTCTAGTATAGGTCGTGTCGGGTCAAACACGCTGTGTAGTCTTTCTATATGAGAACCGTGTGGGTTAGTCATGTATGAGAACTCAGGCCGGAGAAAACGATTCAAGTACATGCTATGTCTGGGGAGAAAACACTGTGTGTGTGGGGTGTTACATGACCAGGGTTGGAAGAAGTACACTCCCATGTGAAGGCTTAAAGGAACACGTCGTGTAGGTGTTATACATGCCGTGTATCCAACTTTTTGAAAACATGAATGCTTTCTTCTCTTGTTCAATTATTACACGTATAGTTTTCAATACTTGATAATATTGATCTCTCGTGTGTTATTGACCTTGCATAGTCTTGCCATCGAGACGTCCACTCGTTGTACACCAGATTCAGGTTAGTGATCAGACACCAGATATGGCTGATTAGGAAGTACCAACAGACCCTCCAGTTGTTCCAGTCATGAAATCATCTATTATTCTAGATACAGGTGTTGATGCATAGATCTGAGAGGGTATTGTGAGGTTCATGAATAACTTCTAAGGAGTACCATATCCTTCCCCATCGATGGCAGAATTGACGCGGGTCTTCCAGCAGTAGAATCCTCCCACTTTGAGTGGGGAAGGAGGACCTTAGGTTGTAGATTCAGGGCTATAAGACATGATTTTTATCTTCTAACATCTAGAGACGCCTCCAGAAAGGAGGTTGAAACTACCTACATACATGCTACCAGAATCCACTAAGAGATGGTTGAATGTGATCTCACAGGTCGGGTTCTAGCAGGTTATTGCTTGGGATGAGTTCCGGCATGCATTCTAAAACTACTTTTACATAGATAATTTGAGGTCTGATCAAGCCCGAGATTTCATGAGTCTGGAGCAGGGTACCCTTTCAGTTATGGAGTATTATTCTCACTTCACAGAGATGCGGCTCTTCACACCCATCCCAGAAGATGATGAGTTATTCTTGCTGAGGATGTTTGAAGATGGTCTCAAACATGGCATCCGATCTCAGGTGAACATCTGCAGGTTGAATTCCATCACATCTATAGTCAACCAGATGATTATTACGAAGCACAATATGAGGAATCATGGAGTTGTGAGCCAGGTTGACTCGAAATCTGGATTTGGTACCCCTCCTTCTGACAGGAGGAAGCACCGCAGGGAGTCTACGGGCTTAGATCCAAGGAAGCAGGATATTTTTTCAGGTAGCTAGATGATAAGAAACCAGTGTTGGAAGGTCATGAATACGAAGCCATATTTCCCGAGAGACCCAATGGAGTGCCGATATTGTAGAACTACTGGTCACGTTCAGCATTTATATCAGTTTTTATCACCAACATTAGGTAACATAGGTTCTTCTATGACTCCACGTTCAAGAGCAGCACCATCAGTGTCACACTAGTCTGGAAACTGGAGTACATCCAGCTATTCAGGCCGCGGTGGTGGTCACGGTTGTGGTATCCAGGAACCATGATTTCAGTGACAATAGGGTGGATAATCTCATGGTGGTCAGTAAGTGTCACAAGGCCATAGTATAGGTCAGAGTTTTGTAGTGAAGCAGACCCAGCAAGAGTAGGATCCCGAACCCTCTACAATCACGGTATGATACTAGTTTCCCTAGTTTTAGCTTTTGAGCTTTTCGATACTGGGTATTCCCATAGTTTCAAATTGGTAGATGTTTTGGAGATCCTTGGGCTCTATATCTTTTCTTATGCTGATATCTTGATGTTAGACACTCTGTTGGGGACAAGAGTGGCTAGAGTATGTTAGTTCAAGGAGTACCCACTTGTGGATGGTGTGTGTCACTTCTTATGGGACCTCTAAATCTTAGAGATGATAGGCTATGATGTCATTCTCGGAATGGACTGGTTAGTTCCCTTCCAGGAATTTGTCGATTGCAATCACCGAATGGTGAGTTCTATGTCACCAGAGGGAAGTATGATTCTACATAAGGGTGAGTGGGATGTCCAGGGAAGAAGAGTAGGACTCAAGAATTCTCGGTTGGGAGGTGTTACAACCCAGATTACTAGTCTATATCTAGATGACTAGGGGACTTTTCAGTTAGACATTCCTCCGGTGGTCTATCATTTCAGGGATGTCTTTCTATAAGACTTCTCAGGTTAGCCTCCGGCGCGAGATGTGGACTTTTCTATTTAGATTGTTCCCGGAGAGGCACATGTGTCCATTATTCCTTTAAGGATGGCTACAAAAGAGTTGTATGAGCTCAAGAAGAAGTTGGAGGAGTTGCAGACAAAGTGTTTTATCTGACCTAGTACATCTCCTTCTTGTTTTACTTTTTTTTTTGCGAAGAAGGTAGACGGTACCCTCCAACTTGGTGTAAGTTATTGAAATATGATCCAATTGACGGTCAAGAACTGATATCCCTTGCTGAGGATTGATCATGTCTTTGATCAGCTTCGAGGAGCCTGAGTGTTCTCAAAGATTGGATTGAGATCCAGTTACCATAAGTTGTGCATTTGTACATCTTAACTACATCTTACAGCCATTCAGAGTAGGTATGGTCTATACGAGTATGTGGTTATTCCGTTCGATCTCCGGAATGCGCCTGTAGTCTTCATGGAATAGATGAACTGAGTGTTCCATCCATACTTGGATTCTTTAGTGGTAGTCTTCGTGGATGATATCTTGGTGTATTCTCGCACTCAACATGGCCATGCCACCCATATTTTGATCATCTTGAGTACACTGATAGAGCATTAGTTATATGCTAATCTCTTAAAATATTGAATTTTGATGGGCCAAATTCACTTCTTGGGTCATGTTATCTCAGAGACAAGAGTATCAGTAGACCCAGAGAAAGTGAGATCAGTAGTTTCCTTGGAGCAGCCGAAGAATTTATTTGAGGTACAAAGTTTTCTAGAGTTGGCTGGATAGAACAAACGTTTCATACAAGACTTTTCATTCATAGAAGTTCCACTGACGGGCCTGAATAAGAACAATGTGATGTTTTTATGGTCAGATTCTTGTAATTCAGCCTTTCAGAAGCTAAAAGGGGAGTTGACTTCAACACCGATACTAGTTTTTCCAGATCTAGGAAAGATCTATACTATTTATTGTGATGATTTAGGTATTGGGTTGGGAGTTGTGCTTATACATAGGGAAGGAGTCATTGGGTATGAGTCTCGGCAATTGAGGAAACATGAGAGGAATAACCAGACACATGATCTTGACCTGGCTACAGTTGTTCATGATTTACACTGTTGGAGACATTATCTATTGAGAGAAAATTGTGTGGTTTTCACCTACCAAAAAATACTCAAGTATATCTTCAATGAGTGTGACCTGAATTTGAGACAATGAAGGTGGGTTGGGTACCTTCAGTATTTTGACTTTGATCTTGCCTACACACTAAAGAAGGGATACATTTTGGCTGATGCGTTGAGTAGGAGGACATAGTTACCGGATGTTAAAGAGGCCAGTAGTGATTGGAAGCTTTTGGCTCTGTTCTTTGAGATGCATTTGGAGGTGCATGAAAGACAGGGGAAGACATTTCTTTCTCCTGTGGTTGTTACTTCTACTCTACATGATCTAGTGAGAATGAGGCAGTTATCAAATTATGATGTTCTAGTCCTATGGGAATGTGTGTCAGGAGAAGACCCTATTTATGTATGGACCATAGGTGAGGATGATATCATGCATTTTTAGGGGCGTGTGTGGGTATCAGCCGACATACGCGAGGAGCTGATGTGGGATTTTCATTCCTCAGTTTGGGAAGTTCATCCTGGTATCACCAATATGTATCCTGATTTACACCATAAGTATTGGTGGCCAGATATGAGAGAGATGTTTCTAGTTTCTTCATGAGGTGTTCCACCTGTCAGCAGGTGAAGGTAGAGAATCAGAGACCAGTAGGGCTTTTTCATCTATTACCCATTCCCGAGTGGAAGTGAAATGATGTCGCGGTGGATTTTGTGATCGATTTTCCGAGGTCGCCTCAAGGTAATTATGTTGTATGGGTTGTCATTGATCGACTCATGAAAGTTTCTCACATCATTGCCATCAAGTAGTCCTTTATTTTTGATGAACTGGAGAGGCTATACATCCATGGGATTGTACGACTACATCAGGTTCCAAACTCCATTATATTAGACAGGGATGAATGTTTTACTTCTTGGGTTATCCAGGGGATATAGAAGGATTTGGGTACACATGTACTTCTATGTATAACATACCATCCCCAGATAGATAGGCATCCCGAGCGTACGATTCAGATTCTTGATGTCATTCTTTGAGCATGCATCCTGGATTTTGGTGATTCTTGGCAGAGGCACATACCTCTTGTGGAGTTTTCCAACAATAATTGTTTTCAAGAAACTATTCAGATGAAACCATATGATGCCTTGTATGGTAGGCCTTGTCGATCACCTTTATGATGGATGGAGGTAGGATAGGAAGCTATGATAGGACCTTATCTTGTCTAAGAGACCACAGAGTAGATGGAGTTGATTCTAAAGAGTTTGGCTACTGCACATCCAAGACAGAAGACTTATGTTGATCGAAAGAGAAGACCTTTGGAGTTCGAGGATGGAGATCAGGTTCTCTTACGTTTCAGACCGAGGTTAGGACAAATGAGGATTAAGAGATAGGATAAGATTTCACCTTCGTACATTGGGCCGTTTGAGGTTTTAGAGAGAGTCAGGCCAGTTGCCTATCGGTTGTAGTTACCTCAAAGTTACTAGGCTATGCATGATGTCTTCCATGTTTCTCAGATCTGACATTAATTTTCAAACCCATCTCATGTTTTCCAACCGGACGAGGTTAAGATAGATATGGATTCCTCATTCAAAGAGCATCCTATCCAGATTATTAATTGAAGTGCGAGGGGTCTCCGTGGCTGGTCTGTTCTTCAGGCACGAGTGCTATGGTAGCACGAGCGAGTGTAGAACGAGACCTAGGGGAGGGAGGGCAATGTACAATCACAGTGGTCAGAGTTTTTTGAGGATTATTCTTCTAACCCACCTTTCTAGGGAAGTTCATGGATGAATTTATTTAAGGGGAGAAGTTTATATGAACCTGTATCTTTTTTTTAGGTAAGCCTTTCAGTTCTAGTTGTTTTTGGAATAAATTAGGAGTTTATGGAAAATTCAGGAGTATACATCATGCAAACATATGTACACGTTTTGTACTAGGTTACCATGGGTATATGTTTCCTGGTTATGTAACGGCCGAGCACATGATCGTGTGTGGTGAACTGGAGACACCCTAAAGTGGGGGCTGGATAAGGAAAGTACACAGCATGTACTTATAAACTACGCATCGTGTAATCCTTTTTATTTCATTAAATGGACCGGGGTCGCGTCTAATTGACAGAACCATATTCTTCTCAACCTATCTCATCCAGTAGAATCTGTATAGACACAAATCTTATTCGAGCCCCTGACTTTCCATCCATTCTCTGAATTTACTGCTGTCAATTGAATTAGAATATCCACGATAAGCTATTTCTTATCCTAGAGCCTCGTTTCCGGGTTTATCCTTGTTCGTGAGATATCCTTGGTTGAAGGTTTTTAATGTTTTTATAGATCTACAACATTTTTGGGCAAATCAAATACTATGGTTCATGAATATCATCCGTACAACACCGAGGTAGAAGGTTTGTGCCTTTCCGTAGTTAGTCCATGATTTATATTTGAAAAATGTCCCAATAACCTTGTTTAGGGTATTGCATGTTTAGTATTTTTAGACCTTTTATTGCATGATATGAATTTTTTGTTTGGATAGCGGTTAATTGTTTGTTAATAGTGTTATCTTTTCCAAGATATGGATGTTTTTCCCATGTTTTCTTGTTTTTTTAACTTTTGGTCTAGCTTCGCCTGTTAGGCTGCTACTTTGCTTTCCATGCCTAGTATTGTAGGATGGAGTGAATTTATATGATATGTTGTAGAATGTTTATCCATGTAGTTATTGATGTTTACTTTGGCTTCCATATATAATTTGTGCTTGTTTGACTTACACAGGGATGTGGGAACCTGGTGTAGTAGACCATAGAGAGAATAGACATTGAGGTATTCTCTAGAGTATCTTTTTAATTTTACATTGTGAGACCACATGGGGTGGACGTAAGTGCTCCCCGAGAGTGTCCGTAGTTCCACATTGCAAGACCACAGGGAGAATTATATGTTGAGTGCTTCCCCAGAGTGTCTATAGTTACGGATACAAGACTATAGGTGGTATTGATGGTGAGTTCTTACTCAGAGAGTCTTTGCTGAAGCTGAACTAGAGGGGTTAGAGTGTGTGTACATTCTAGAGGGTTTCTTGTGTTTTTTGGTTGAACTAGATGGGTTATGTTGTGAGTACTTCATAGAGGGTTACCTGTTTGTGTTTAGCTTCTTACTTGACATGTGAATATGAATGAAATGGAAACTGTATGATTGTTTACTTTTAAGTACTTATTTGTTTACTGCAACCTTTGTTTGTTTCCTACCATATATATTCACTGACTATTAGGCAGCTATCTTTGGGTGGTTTCCAAAAGAGAATCTTCTCACACCCTATTTGGGTCATGATTTTGGGCCCAAAAATATTATATTGTCATAAGTCTAGATAAGGTCAAGCGCCCTTCTAATTTAGGTACTTGATTGCTGAGGAGCTGGAGAGCATGAGACCAACCTAAGGCTTGTGATGCTACTGGAGCTTATCTAATTTCATTTTCAGTTTGGTTTAGTACTGTTTTCATCATTGTGACTCGTTTGTCTTTTCCCTATAAATATGTATCACACATCATTCATATATATATGTGCTCAAATTTATATCTTCCAGCCTCTTGCTTTTTACTTTTGTACGGTATTATTACTGATTATTATATTTTTATCAATTTTACTTCCAATTTATTACTCTGACAATGAGGGCATAGTTTCCCAACTATTACACCCAAGTCCCTCACTGCTAGTCGAAAGCCTCTGGCATTTGGTGAAATGCGCTAGAGGCCGTGTCACCAACTGGGTATGAGGCACCTCTATGTGGCGCCCGTTACCAGGACGTTACAAAATCACATCCAAACATCCATAACCTCATCCTAGATAACTTTATTTGGGTATAAATAAAACATTGGAATGATTTTTCAACAATCATAAGGATTATACTCAAAGAAATGGTAATGTTTCTCCATTGCTGTTTTTATTTTATTTCTTCATCCACATAATTAAATTCTTATTAAAATGTGATGATATAGAAAATCAATTATCCTAAATATAATAAGATATTTATGATACGTTAATTATCTAAATTAGTCCCTATCCATAAAATTATTTATAAAATCCATATTCATAAGTACATTAGACTACAACCTCGCGCGTCGATGTCATTCATTTTCTTATTACCACCATCATGGTTGGTTATAATGATGGATATAATGTATATATATGATATTTATAAAATAATAATCCCTTTTTTGTAATTATATAATTTATAATAATTTTTACTTATTATTTTGTAGGGGATATCATAATTTTTCTCCTCTATACAAGAGACTACCACATCACGACATGGTATGATTCATTTTTCATTAACAATTAAAATAGAACGTAATAATGATAAATTAAATTAATATATTTGATAGAAATGGAATATTTATGGTATTAATGACAAACTTATCATTATAAAAATATAATATATCATTTTATTTTTTACATTTTCTCTCATTAAAAGATGATACCATCATTTATGTACATGTGGACTACTGCTTTCACAAAGCGATGTGACTCTTTTTTCATAACCAAATCACATGGATGACATATATAATTATATTTAAATAAATTATATTTGATTTATTATATCATGATCATTATAAAAATATTAAATATTACATACTAAAATTTCTTAAAGATTGTTGAAAAATGGTAATCTTACTCATCTCTATGTTCAACCTATTTTCTCCATGATTTCAGTATACTCCATTTCTAAAAAAAATCCATAATTGTTATTAAAAGTATAATTGATATATAAATATAATGTTTATTCCATTATATTTATTCTTTAGATTATTTAACTATATATTATTTTGATGAAAAATTACTTTGATGAAAAAATAAGAATGAGAAAAAGGGAAATCTTCACCCGAAATAATGAAAATAATAAATTATAATTAACAAACAGGTGATATAATGTCATAAAAGGGTAATATATGATATTATAAATATTAATTTGGTTCTATAAAAATTTTATAACAATTTTAAATCTACTATAATTTTATTTTATGTACATATCACTAAAAAACATGCTTGATATAAGGGATTTCATTACTCAATTTACTTTTATTGGATTGACATAAAAATTATTGATTATTTCATGCTAAGATTATGTATGTGATAACATTTGATTAGTTTATTGTGAAATTAAACATTTTATATTTTTATTTACTCTTTATCCACATAATAAATTCTTTTATTAATCCCCACTTCAATGAAATGATATTTTTAAGGGTCTCCATCTTAATTTTCCAACATTACGGAATAGTGTAATGTTATTCACCTAATTTGATTTATATGGTGTTTATACTTCTCCTTTGAGATGTAATATAATAATTAATTAATACTTCATGGTATCTTATGTTGGAATTTTAAATATTTCAACTAAGGTTATTTGACATAAAAATTAACAACTCAATTTGTTTTCATTGGGTAATATTACTTCTTCATTAGCATTTGATATTATATGATAATGTGAATAATGAATTTTGATTATATTATGTTGTATTTAATATTTTTATATAAGGATTTAAATTTTATAAAATTAATATATACATTTATTAACCCCTGCTTCAATGTTATGATCATTCTAATGGATTTCGTCTCAATCTCCATTTTACTGAGATATGTTTGTTAATATGCACCTATTAGCTTTTATGTTGTGCATATATTTTTCGATAGATGTATTTAACATGAATACCTATTTTTTCATGATGGTTAAGGTCTAGACTCAATTTTAACCATATTTCTTTAATCCTAGATATAAAAACTTCCTAAACATTATTTCATTATATCATGCGATGTTTAATTGCTCTGTTATTTGATTATCGGGAGAAATATTCAAAACCCTGTATTATTTAGTCAATAAGGTTATTTTGAAAAAAGAACATTATTTATGTATTTAACAAATGATTTTATATTGCAGGAATTTTTTTATATATAGTGATGTATGGGGCCTGAAATTATATAGGCTCTCGATGCATCAGTAGTCTCATGTGGTGAATTAGAAAGCTGTTATTAAAAGGGTTCTACCCGTAGTCTTAAACCATATTTTAAAAGTTATTTATGGAAGTGTTATTTTGATTCCTAAAATCATTACATCCAATAATTAAGAATTTTCTTCATTAAAAATTTAGTTACTATTATCCATGGGATTTTCACAATGAAATTATATTTGGATACATTTTATTCTCTATTTTTTGATTAAATGACATGAGTTTTTGGTTATTTACCTTTCCATATTGATAATGCCTTGTATTATTATCCATGATATTTTTAGAATGATATTATCTATGGAAAATTTCACTTTTTATTGATTAAATGGAATGTTTTCAGTTATTTATCTTTCAATATTGATTATACCACATCTAATTATGATATTCATTTTTTATAAATGCAATTTGTGTATTAATTTTCATTTTCATATTTAATGTTATCATCTAATCAAAATAGTCATGTTATTGAATGAAAGGAATATTTTTTTCAATTTTCTACCATTCTATAATGATTATTCTTATTGATTAATGGTTACTTATATTGTGATTAACCCTTAATGAGCATGTGATCTAACCCTTATTTTTTCCCTATGAATGCCATGAAGTGTACTATGATATATGTGAAAGGATATGCTATAGGGAATAATGTTATTCTAAAAAAATTATAATGTAATAATTGTTTCTAAATATAATATTCGAATAATTTTTGTATCTTGTTCAATAAAACTACTAAACTATTCAGACCATAGTGATGTGAATCATTTTATCTTATTTTAATGTAACATTATATAATAATGGTTCCTTGTTATTAGGTCTGGTGTCCCTAAATATTATATCATAGAAATTCTAGTTGAATCCTTAGGATCTAAATTTTGAAAAACATCGATTATGGATCATAACCCAACGATATGAATTGGGGATATATTTTGAAGAACATCTAATTTTTTTGGTATAGAAGAGATTATGTGGTTTTACCAATAAGATATATCCCCTATCTGGATACTATAAGTTGATGTGGTTTTGGAACAGTTGTACATAGAGATATTAACTTTTAAAATGGTGCATTGGTCTTAACCCAGTCGTCACTAAGTGCATGAAAATTGGCTATACTACACACATATGTTGAAATTCCCTGGGGTTATGCTTAGGATAATTCACATTTTTGTTAAAAACTATTATGAATGATTTAAATAGATGATCAAAATGAATAACCTAGGTCAAACCTAAGGTGTCTAATATTGAGAATAATGTGTCATGATTTAGACATCCTATAAATGATTCTATTATTTCCCCACTATGATTATTCGTTCTCACACTATGTTTTTTATTTTATTCAATGGAAAGATAATGAAGGAACCATGTTAATAATTAATATTAATGAAAGGGTTGTGACTATAATACAGAAAATTTAACACCCCAAAATTCTAATGTAATAACCTTGTATTCGATATCATATATAACATGTGACACCAAGCATGTAAGGGAAGATAACAACCTGAGTATTAATAATATTTTGTAATATTTTAAATAAATTAAATATAATTTTTTATTGAAATTAAAGTGATATTGAGTTAGTTTGTGTCACAAGTAGCAACAACCTTCTTGGATAGATTTTCTAATATACCAGATCAAGTGTTAACCGAACAATAATATATTAGTAAAATACTATTATTTTGTACAATAATAATTAAACAAGTTGTTAAATTAGATATTATGAATACTATGAACTAAATTGTAAAATTATACAGTTTAAACATATATAAAATAAATTAATAGGTTACTTATTAACTAGAAATGAAAATATAATCCAATTTAATATAAAATAAAAACTATTTTCATGAACACAATGTGTTTTTTCTTAATAAATTAAATTAATAAAAATTAATTAATATTATTAATGGTATATATGTGGTATATAGTCAATGAATTATTTTTTATTTTCATACAATAGATTTTATAGACATAAGATAAGAGCAAACCCTATTTTACACATAAAAAACCTATATATTTATGATGGTGGTTTTATCTCCGAATAGTGGAGGACCGATTTTAAATATAAATTATGACACATAAATTAATTTAATATGTCAACATAAAATTAATCCTTGAAAGGGGAACAAAAAATTAGTTTTGGGTGATTTTTTAGTACTTTTTTATAAAATTTCATTTATTAGTGAATAGTTAAAAATATTGAATTTTACTTCCAAACTTATTGTTCATATCAAATAATTAAAAGGTCAAATTCTGGTTTATATTGATTTTAAATTTGAATTAGACAATATTTTTATCAATTAATCCAATTTAGTTCATAGTAATCAATTTTACTTTGGAATTGACTATAAAAACATAACAAACATTAGGGAATATTTACATTAAAACCCTGCATTGTTGTGCCGTATACAAGAAAAAATTTAATTTAATTTATTCCACTTATTTTATTGTAACTTGTAAAAATGGATTAAATATTTAGAAAAATAAAAATGTCTAATGTATAATAATTTCAACTTAGATATTTTTCAGAAATATTTTAGAAATTAATTAACAATAATTATAATGATTAAGGTTAAATTAAGCTTAATGGGGGACAAAACCATAACCTTAACCCCCAAATCGGTCTATACACTTGTCCAAAGGTTATTAGTTGGACATATTTGGACCCTATCCACTCTAGGAACTAATATGGCCAATTATTAATCCAATTTTATTAAATAATACATCGGTGGGGTTCCTTTATTTTAAAATATTACAAGAGATTCCACCCCTCCTCCATTATAAAATGCCACCTCCAATTGAACATACCCACACCTCTCAAGACACAATGTCCCTCCCAGAATCATCCATAATTTTTCCAAAAAATATATCATTCCTCATTGAATATTCTTTTTTCCATAAATCCCTCCAATCAATCTTTTTTAGTGGAAACTAAAAGAAGTTACCTGATTAAGATGTAACACCTTCTCACAAACTCCTCTCTTTTATATCAATTCTTCACTCCCTAAAATATTTTATTACGTCATTATATAAAAACTATAGTATCCTTAATATACTAGGATTTTTTAATCATAACAGTTTTACCTACACAAACTCACAACTCCGTATAATGGATTACAAACATAATGTTTTCGTGTAGGCGGACTACCGCATAGATAAACGATGATATTTCAATTTTCCATTACCACCTCCAATGGTGGACATTATAATGAAAATTATTATTATCTATGAAATATATTATATTTATAATATATATTTTCTTCTTTAATTCCTTTATAAAAAATACATATATACATTCTATTTTGCATATAAAAATACACCAACATGTGTAGAAGTGAAGACTATCGCCCCCTCAAATAAATTTGATTCATCCATCCTATACATGGAATATATTAAGGATAATTTTAATAAAACATTGTAATATATATGTAATATATTTTATTATAGAATTATAATATACATACCTATCATTTACTCATCATCCTTTTGATGTGATAGTGAAATGAAATCAGTGTTCATGCAAACATAAAGACTACTGTCTCGATTAAAGATGCACTTCATTTCCCCCCACCAAAACTTTTTATATAATTCTATATATATATATATATGATATTAAAGTAACTATTTAAATTATTAAGATTATGAATCCATGATAATAACAACAAATTAAAATTCAAAACAAACTCTAGAACTATACAACTAACACCCAATATTGTTAAATTAATGAATGTTTATTAATAAAAGGTTAATGATATATTATAAAAAGTTAACATATGGAATTATAAACATTGTAATGGTTCTTGTATAAGTATTTAAGAAATTTTAAACCTTTATAAGCGGATAAATACCACAGAAATGGAAGGTTAAGGTAAGGCTATTTCATTATAATTTGCATTTAAGTGAAACATATTTGTTATTATGTGCCAATTCACTTTTATTTGGTGTATGTACTTACTTTTTATATTATATAACGAATAAAATTATTCTATTTATATTAAAAGTTTAATTTAATTTTATAATTTTTTTGTGTATTATTATTTAAATATTTTAATGTTGAATGGGACCCTTTGGTATGTTTAAATATTGTTCTCTTAAAGACTAATACTAGTGATATTTCAATGGTTTTTCCATTCAAGGAAATTATAAAAACATTTTCCAATAAACCCTCTTATTCCCCTCTGTTTATTAATCACCATTTTCAGTTGATAGAAAAAAATTTAACCTCTTTTGTACTCAATGTATTTAAGAAAATGTTTTTAAGAAATCTCATCTTTATTTATCTCTTTTGGTAGAGAACCTATTTTTATTTAAAAAGAAAGTTTTATTAAAATGATTTCAAATATGTTTTAACCATTTCAAAATGATTTTGAAATGATATTTTCACGCTTTTTTCTATTACTAATGTTTAAAAGGATCCATCTTGTCACTTCCCGATAAGGCGTTTTTCAATCCTTTTTACCGAACAAAAGGAAGATTATGTTTACCTCATATGGTATGTACATATTTATCCACTGCCATTTGTTTGAAGAATTATTTTCAAGATTAATTGGTTTATTTTTAAATTAAAGGGTTTTAAAAGTTATTTTCAATGAAAAACGTTTTCTAAATTTTTTTCAAAGGAAATGGATAATTGGATAAAAAATTATTTTAAAAGTTATTTTCTTATTTCATCAACGACGATAACCCTATATTTTTACTAAACATTGGATGTTTGGTATTGATATCATCCTTATTCTTCCTATATATGGTTTAATATTTATAATTGTATTTACAATAATTATCAAAATCATTTTCATGGATATTACTATTTCATAAATCGTATACCATTGTATATACAATGTTTACATTGCTGGTTACTTAATTAAATGTGGAATTATTAACAAACCTATATTTCTCATTAAATAAGGTTATAAGGTTAGGAATATTAGGTTATTATGATTATTAATTTTGAGGAATTATTTTTAATTGAAATGATGAGTGGATCCCAGACTTTAAATAGTTCCTAGATGCATCGATAGGTTCTCATGAGAAAAATAACTACACAAATGGGTTCCTAACCTTAGTTTTACACTATCTGGTGAATGTCTGTGATGGTAATTGAGCCTTGTGTTCCTTAGACATGAAGTCCATTAAGAAATAATTTTCCTCATATTAGTTTTAGTTACTATTTATCCATGATATTTTTCATCGATATATTAATGGATGTAGTTCATTTTCAGTTTGATGATTTATGGAATGTGTTTTAGTTTCTTACTTTACATATTATTTATATCTTATCTTGTTATGTAAATGGAAATTCTTCTCAATTATGTATCATTAAAAATATATTGATTCATTATTTCATTTATTGTGTTGTCCCTTACATAGTATTTGAGCTCACTCTTCTTATGTTTCTTTCCCCAGATTTTGAATAAGAGGGCATTGATTAATATTTCAAGGATGATATTTATTTAAATTATTTTTTAACATGTTTTATTTTGTTTTCCTAATGTATTTTGGGTACCATTTATGTAATCTATCTTTTCAGGACTTCTAAACACTCAGTCCTTCAATATTTTATTCCATTTAATCATGCAAATTTAACAAAATAATGCACCAACATTGGGATTCTGGGGTAGGGGTGTTATGGTTGGTATCAATGGAAGTTTATCAAAAAACATGGAAACACATATCAAAAACATTAATTAGAGAGAAAACCCAAAATATTTAAATTTAGGATATGTGTAGAAGATCATCCAATAATTTTGGTAAGGTAGATATTATGTGGTTCTTCTTAGAAATACATCCCTTTATTAATACTACAAGTTGATGCGGTTCTAGTTTATATGTACCTATGAGTAATAACTCTAACAAGGTGTTCTAGGCCTAACTCGGGGTAACCTGGTACATGAAAACGGGGCTTACTCTGCACCTATTTTGACACTCTTGGGTGATATTCTTAGGAAAATTCATATTTTTTTGACCCACCATTATAAAAAATTTATTCCCCCAAAGTAACCAAAGTATATGGTTCTAGTATTTTTTATTCCAAAATTTATATTATTTATTATACCATACATGATGTTATAAGAAGTTCAAATTTTTTTTAGTCTAATATAGTGTATGGAATTGTTTAGAAATGACGCCTAGTAAAAGGAATGAAAAATCCAATAATACATGTGATATAAATTATAATAAGGATCATTTACTTCATCATATTATGCCATTATTTGGAAGGGAGATAGTCTCTCAAGTTCTATAATCATATGAGTACAATGTTTCATGTGTTAACAAGATAATTATTCTTCGAGTCCCATGGATTTTAAGGGGATAAATAGAGGAAGAGGATGTAACAAAAAATGGATATAGGAAAGAAGGTAAAGAAGGGGTTTCCCATATGTGATAACCATAGAAAGATTCACCTTGGTAAATTCTTGAATGGAATGGATGTTTGTTATAAGTGTTGAGAAAAAGGACACCCATTTCATGATTTTAAGGGTAAGAAAAAGGTTTTCAATGAATAATGATTCAGCTGAAAATAAATGGGATACTATTCAATCAATGTAACAAGAGTTAAAATAATATACCACAAAGGATTTTATTAGATAACGATCAAGTTATTCTACTATCAAAAATGATAAAGAGTGGTTAATATGTCTATTCAAGAATCATATCATTTGAATATTTTATCAGAAATTTACTGGTTATAAGAATTATGGAATATGTGAGGATTATACTACAATATACTTTCATTTAGGATTTGAGACCACATGTTGAATGGTACCAAGAATATATATTTAGAGGAATGTTAAATGTTTTTCAAAATTCATTATTGAGGGAAAGACAACCCTTAATAAATTCTAGATATTGAGATAATGATGATGAAATGATTGATTTGGATAAGTACTGACTAACTTGAAAATGATTAAGGACTTGTCGAAAATTGGTCTATTCAATCATGGAGGGAGATTACAACACATTTTGAGATAAGGAAGATATCCAATAACACATGTCTTACGTTAGTAATAAGGAAGATTTTTTGTTTCCAATATGGTTTTATGCTAATTTATGTTATTAACTTATTTCAAGAGGATACAAGATAAAGTTATTTACATGTTTGTAATTTGAAAAATTTAGAGTTACTTCATGTTGACTAAAGGATAATGATATTTTCATTCTTTCTAAAGTGTGGGATCATAGTATTTTTGAAAATTTAACTATTTATAAAATGGTTCCAGTTGACCATTGAATAAGATTTTAGATTTTAATTTGTTACTTCACCATATGATGCATCATGTTCTATGAAAATAAGTAGAAATAGTTCCAGGCATAATCAAAGAAACATATTTAAATAAACTAAAAATATATTTACTTATATTCTTAGAGTAAGAAATAATTACTCAACTCTAGGAAAAGTTATCTTAGAACCAAAAATGTTTTACCCTAATACATTAATTTTATTGAACCAATTGTCTGCTAAATCATCATATATTTATTTCTTTGAGAAACTCAACATTACACTTATCAATTACATGTTTGTGATAGATGACCTCAATCACTCCTTCTAAATATTTATGCATTTCCCCTAAGTATATATCTCTAATTTCCACTAATATTCTCTTACATATAGACATAGTTACATGGTAGTCCATGTGACATTTGTACTTTCCATTCTCTCTATACTAGAGGATGTTTTATGAACTAATCTACCAATTTAGGATTTCATCATAGGAATAATCAAATAATATATTACCAATATCAATTTTAAATTGAGAGGATGTGATATAATTAAGGTGGGTAGAATGTAACACCCTAAAATTATAAAGTAATAACCTTTTATTTGTTAGAGTGTATAACATTCACCATGAAGCATGTAAGGGAAGATAAACTCCAATGTTTTATTAATATTTTTTATATTTTAAATTAATTAAAGATAATTTGTACATTAGAATGCAAGCAATACCGAGTTAGCATGCATCACATGCAACTACGACCTCCTTCGATAAAATTCATTATACACAAGACCAATTTTTAACTGAACAACAATATTTTATGAAAATATTATTACTAAGTATACTAATACCTAACATATAGATTTTTTTGTAAAACAAGGTTTGTTCTTATATAATGTCTCTCAAAAATATTGGATGATTATCAAAAACATTTGATTGAATATATAACATATATATATACCATTAATTTTATTTATAAGTTTTAGTTAATTTAATTTATCATGACAAAACACCTTGTGGGAATAAAAAATATATTTTCTCTATATTCAATTTGTTTAAATTTTTATTTCTAATAAAATAGTAAACTATTAAATCATTTTATATTTTCTTAAAACATATATTTTCATAAGTTAGTTAAAAACATTGCAAAAATTATGTCATTTTTACTTTAAAACCCTGCTTTGTCCTCCCGTCTATGGGATTAAATTAAATTTAATTTCAGAGAATTTTGTGATTGGATTTTTTAAAATGGAATAAATATTAGGAATAATAATATTTTATTATTTCTAATAGTGTCAACAATGGATTTGACCAAAAATTTTACAGAATGTAATTAACAGTAATTACAAAGATTAAGGTGAAATTATTCTTAATAAAGGACTAAAACAAAACCTTAAAGGCCAAATAGGTCTATAAACATGTCCAAAGGCTATATTTTGGAAATATTTAGACCCTATTCTCTCTTGTAACGACTTTGGTCCATTATTAATCCACTTTAAATAAAAAAAATACATTGGTGGGATTTCTTTCTTATAGAATATTACAAGAGACTCCACCCCTCCTCCATTAAAAAAACTTCACTCACTTCCACATCCCCACACCTATTATGCCACTTTGTCTTGACGAAAATATTATAAATTGTCTCCCCAATATCCATCCTTTCTCCTTGAATCTTTTTTTGTCAAGAAATCCCTATAAGGAATATTTTTTGGTGAAAACCAAAAGAAGTTACCTAATTAATAGGTAACACCTTTCCACAAACTCCTCTCATTTATTTCCATTATTCACACCATAAAATCATTAAATTACATCATTATATAATAAATATATTATCATTAATATAATATGATGTTTTATGTAAATAGTTTTACCTATACATACACAGAACGCAATCTAATGGGTATCCAAAATAATGTTTAAGTGTGGGCGGACTACCGCCTTGATAAATGATGATTGTTCAATTTTCCATTACCACCTCTAATGGTGGCCATTATGATGGAAATTATACCTATATAAGATATATATGATATATAATATATTTATGATTATTTAATACATTTATATAATATACATTTATACATTCCATTTTTCATTAAAATAACAACATCGTTTGTGGAATTATGGACTATCGCCCCCACAAAGCAATGCGATTTGTTCAGGCTATATATGAAATGTATTAAGGATAATATTAATAAAAATATTTAATATATATAACATTTATATTATTCAAGAATTATAGTATACATACCTATTATTTACTCATCATCCTCTTATTGTGACAAACAAATTAAAGTAGCATTCATGTGAACGTACATACTACCATCTCTATGAACGGTACACTTTATTTCATATATCCAAAAAAATTATATTATTATAGATATATATACTGGATATATATGATTTTAATATAATGATTTAAATTATTGATATGATGAATCCTGGATAAGAATAAGAAATTACATGTAAATACATACTCGATGAACTAGACAATTAACATCCAATATAATAAATAAATGAATGTTTATTAACCAAAAAAGTAGCGAGACATTATAAAAAGATAATATATGGTATTATAAACATTAAAATGGTTCCAGTATAATTTAGTGACTAATTTAAAACCTTTATACCAGTGGATTAATACTACAAAATAGAAGGAAGGTTATGGTAAGGTAATTTCGTCTTAATTTACAATTCATTGATACTTATTTGTTATTATGAATTAATTCAAATTTATTTGATTAATATAATGATTTTTAATGTCATATAATGAATCAAATTATTATCAAGATATTATATATTTAATTTAGAGGCATTTTTCTTTTGTGGATTATGATTTTAATGTTTCAATGTTTTTTGGGACACTTGGGAATGTTTAAGGATTATTTTCTTTAAGACTGGTACTTGTGATCTTTCAATGGTGTTTCCATATGAGGAAATTATATGACCTTTATTAAATAATCCCTCTTATTATCCTCCAGTTATTCATGAAAATTTTATAGTATTTATATAATTTTTAAATAATTTGGTACTCAAAGTAATTTAAAAAATGTTTTTAAGAAAACCCAAAATTATTTATCTCTTTAGCTGGAGAACTAATTTTCTTATAAAAACCATGTTTTATTAAAAAAATTCAAAAATGTTTTAACCTTTTCTAACAGATTTACTAATGTTATTTTTACCCTTTTTTCTTTTACCCATGTTTTCAAATGATCCTTTTTTTCACTTCCTAACAAGGCATTTTCCAACTATTTTACTGTACAACAAGAATATTCTTTTTACCTCGTACATCATGTACGGATTTATCCAATATAAAATAATTGAATGATTATTTTAAATATTAATATGTTTATTTTTAAAAGAAATGTTTTTAAAATGAATTTTCAATGAAATTCAGTTTTCAAAATGTTTTCCAACAGAAATGGATAGTTTCCTCAAGAATATTTTTTAAAAGGTATTATCTTATTTAATCAACAACAACAACCCCTATTTTTACCTACATGAGATTTTTTGTATTGATATCATCCTTATTCATTCTATGTATTGTTTAATATTTATAATTGAATTTTAACTAATTATTTATATCAATTATAATTGATATTAATATATCATAAACCATGTTCCATTTTACATAAGGTTTTTACTTTAAGGGTTATTTTATTAAATGTAGAATTATTGATGAATCAATATTTCTCATTCAATAAGTTTATTTGAGACCACATATTATTTATTATGAATATTAATTATGAGTAATTATTTGGACTAGAAATTATTTGGGGATCCCAGAAATTATATTTCTCCTCGATCCACCCACAGGTTCTCATGAGACAAATACTTTCTCAAAGGTGTTTCTACCATTAGTTTCAAATCGTCTTCTAAAAGGTCATGACGGTAAATAGTCCTCATGTGCCTTATACATAAGTTCCATTAAGAAAATATTTTCATCATATTAGTTTTAGTTATAATTTATCCATGATATTTTTACTTTATATATCGATGGATGAAGTTGATTCTCAGATTATTGATTTTTAGAATGTGTTTCAGTTTTTTACATTCTATATTATTTATGCCTTACCTAATTATGTAAATAGAAATTATGATATGTTATTTATCTTTCTATATAGATTGATTCATTATTGCTTCCATTTTATTTACCTTTAATAATCATTTTATCTCATGCTTATTATGTTTCTTTCCCTAAGTAATGAAGAAGAAAACATTGATTATTCTTTTAGGGATACAGTTTATTTCCATTATTTTTGTATCTTGTTTTATTTTGTTTTACCAGTTTATTATGGGTATCATGTTTATAATCTGGATATCCAATACTACTAAAATCATGGTCCATTGGAATTTAATTCCTTGTAATCAAGCCAATGTAATAATTTAATGCACCAGCTCCGGGCTTCTATGGTTAGGATGTTATAGTTGGTATCAACGGAAGTTTAGTAATAACCTTGGAAAGTAGATTTTGAAACCATAGATTGAAGAGCACAACCCGAAGATATAAATTTAGGATTATTATGAAATAACATGCTACAATTTTTAAGGTAGATATTATGTGGATATTATTAGAAATACACACCTTTCTAGAAACTACATGTGGACGTGGTTCCAACCCAAATGTACCTAGGAGTATTAACTCTGAAATGGTGTTCTAGACTTAACTTTGGGTAACATGGTACATGACAAAAGTCTTTACTACACACCTATTTTGACACTCCCATGGGATATTGTTAGGATAATTAATATTTTATTTACCCACCATTATTAAGTATTTATTCCCCCAAAGTAACCAAAGATTATTGTTCTAGGATTTATGATGCCAAAATTTATGTTCTATTGTATACCATGTTTATATTTTTAGGAAGTTCATAATTTTATGAGCTAAGGTAGTATATGTCATTATTTATAAATGGCACCTAATATAAGGAATGAAAACTCCACCAATATGCATGGTATAAATAATAAGAAGGATCATATATTTCATTATCTTATACCATTATTTCTAAGGGAGATCATGTCCCATGTTCTCTCATCATATGAGGAAATATTATCACGAGTTAACAAGTCAAGTAAATAATTATCTGATTACCATGGATTTGAAGTGGAGAAAAAATAATAAGAAGATGTAAGACATAAATATGGATAAATGGATGAAGGGAAATAAGGGGTTTCCTACATTTGATAATTGTGGTAGAAATAAGCTTGGTAAATTATTGATGGGAATGAGATTTTGTTATACATGTGGAGAAAAGGGACACCAAGTTCATGATTTCAAGGGTTAGAAAAATGTTTTGAATGTATAATGCATCAATTCAAGGATCCGAGGCACTATGAAAATAAATTTCCCAAGATTAAATGTAATATACACCAAATATTCTACTATATAATGACCATGATACGATACTACTTCATTCAATGATGATAGATTAACATATATATTCAAGAATCATGTCATTTGAATATTTTATCAGCAATGTACTGGTTATAAGAATTATGGAAGACATGATGATTTTATTGTATTATATTTTCATTAAGGATTTAATAACATTTGTTGAATGATACCAAGAAAATATATTCAGTATAATGTTAAACCTTTTTGGAACATTAATGATTGAGGGAATCAAATCCACTACCATATTGTTAATGTTGATGTAATTACATTGAAATGATTTATTTAGATAACTACTAAATTCATTGGAAATTATTAATGACTTGTTGAAAAAAGTTTTATGATGTCATGTATGGAGTTAAAAAACAATTGTATATAAGGAATATATCAAATAACATGTGTATTACTTAAAGAATAAGGAATAACGCATGTTTCTAATAAGGTGTTAAGGTAATTTTAGTTATTAACATATTTAAGAGGATACATGATGAAGTTATTAACATGTTTGTAATTTGAGAATTTAGTGCTACTTCATGTTGATTAAAGTCTATTTATATGTTCATTCTTAATAAAGTGTTGGATCATAATAGTTTAGAAAATTAAATATTTATCAAATGGTTAAAGTTGATAACTGAATGAAATTTTATAGGTTGGTCTATTACTTCACCATCTAATGCATCATGTATTGGGAAATTAAGTATAAATATTTCAAGGAATAATCAATGGAAAGTATTATTATTTTGTAAACATATATTTAATTCTATTTTTATTGGTACAAATAATTCCTCAACTCTAAGAAAACTAATCTTGAAACCAAAATTGTGTTGCCCTATTACCAGAATTTTTTATCAAACAATGGTATACTAAATCATTTCAGATTCATGGATTTAAGATGATCGAATTTACATATTTCAATAACTTGTTTTTGATTTATGACCTCCATCGCTCCTTATATTTATTTATAATTTTACCCCAAGTATGTATCTCTACTTTCCACTAATGTTCTTTTACACAAGGACATAGTTACATGGTAGTCCATGTGACCTTTTTACTTTTTATTCTATAACTTCTAGAGGATGTTTTATGAAACACTATACTCAGGTATGATTTCAAAATTGAATGTGTCAGATAATATACTACTATTATTGAGTTTAAATTTTAAGAATGAAATTTAATTAAGGTGGGGAGAATGTTACTCTCGGAAATTATAACGTAAGAACCTTCTATTTGATAGTGTGTATAACACGCGCCACCAAGAGTTTATGGGAATATAAACTCTTGATTATTAATAATGTTTTTAATATTTTAATTAAATTGAATATAATTTGTAGCTTTAAATTAAATCTTTACAGATTTAGTGTGAATCACACCCAACGACGGCCTTCTTCGATAGCTTTCATTATATGGAAGGTCGAGTTTTAACCGAACAAAAATATATTATTAAAATATTATTACATAATATAATAAAACCTATTCTAGCAATTAAATTAGAAATTATTAATATTTTAAAATATGTTATGAAAATATATGTTAAAAGAAAATATAAAATGAATTAATATGTTACAAATTAATTAATATAAAAATATGTGTAAACTTAATATAAAGGAAATATTATTTTCATGCCAATAATGTGTTTTGTCTTGATAAATTAAATAAATTTAAATTATTAAATTATTTTAATTAAATATATTTGTTATATATTTAACCAAATATTTTTTATAATCATACAATATATTCGATAGACATAAGATAAGAACAAACCCTATTTTACACAACACAACTATATTTTTATAATGTTAATTTCAGCACCTTTTAATGGAGAACCCATAATAAATCTAAATTTGGAAACTTAAATTTAAATAATTAGTCCAAATTAACTTATTCCTTGAGATAAGAACATAAAAATTAGGATAGGATGAATTTTTTGTGCTTTTGTGTAAATTTTCAATTTTTAATAAATAATTAAAAATACTGAATTTTAGTTCAAAACTGTCTTTTCATATAATTTAATTATAAAGATAAATTATGTTTTATATTTGTTTTTAACATTAATTAGATATATTTTTTTATCAATTAATCCAATTTATGTTATTTTAATCGATTTCAATTTGAAATTGAATATCAAAACCTAGAAAACTTTACTACAATTTTACTTTGAAAACCATCATTGTTATTCCATCTATAGGATTACATTTAATTTAATTTCATCCACTTATGTGATTTTAATTTAAAAAAATGGATTCAATATTTGGAATCATCGTACTTTGTAATGTTTAAAAATGTCAACATACTTTTTGATAGAAAAAATATTTCTGAATGTACATAACACTAATTACAAGGATTAAGGTTAAATTAAGCTTCAGAAGGCACTAAACCATAGCCTTCAGGACCCAATTAGCCTATACAGTTTTCTAAAGGAAATTAGTTGGAAAAATTACGACCATATACTCTCTTGGAACTAATTTGGACCATAATTGATCCATTATTAAAAAAAAATACTTTTGTGGGTTTCCTTTCATTTAAAAATTTAAAAGAGATTCCACTCATCCTTCATTATAAAATGCATCCATCAATTCCATTTCCCAACACCTCTCAAGGAACTTTGGCTTGTCAAAAATATTCCAAAATGGCTCCCCCAAATCTCTAATTCCTAATTGAACAATTCTTTGTCCATACATCCATCCAAGGAAGATATTTTGGTGCAAACCAAAATAAGTTTCCCGATTGAGAGGTAACATCGTTCCTCACACTCTACTCTTTTATTTCAATTCCCCACTCCATAAAATATTAATATTCAATTATTATATAAAAAATAATTTATACTAAATATACTATTATTTGTTTATGATAAATTTTTAACCAACACAAACACACGCCTCTATCTAATAGGTACTGAACAAAATTTTTACGTGCCTGAAGACAATCACCTCGCTAAATGATAATAATTCATTTTATATTACCACCTGTCATTGTGACCATTATTATGGAAAAAATATTATATATGATATTTATAATGTTTATAATATCTTTATTTGTCTTTAATTACTTTATAAAATATTCATCTATACAGTCTATTTTTCAAAAAAAAATGATAACATTGTTTGTGGAATTGCAGACCACCACCCCCTCAAAGTAATGTGACTCATTCATTCTAAACATTGAAATTATTAAGGGTAATATTAATAAATTTATGTATTATATATTACATATATACGATTATGGAATTATAATATAAATATCTTTCATTTACTCATCATCCTTTAAATGCAACAAAGAAATGAATGTAGTGTCCATGTGAACATACAGACTACCGTCTCCATGAACGGTGCACTTCATTTTCTATCTACAAATCTTTTTATATTATTATAGATACATATAATAGATATATATGATATTAATATCATTTTTTCATTCTTGATATTTTTAAACCATGATAAGAGTACAAAATGACATATTAATACATACTCGATGAACTAGGCAATTAACACCCGATATAGTAAAATTAATTAATGTTTATTAAGAAATAGGTAATGATAATTATAAAAAGTAAATACATGACATTATAAACTTTAGAATGGTTCTATTATATGTTATTAACACATTTTAAACAAATATACATAATTATAGAGACCACAAAACAAAAGGAAGGTTAAGGTAAGGGAATTTTATCTCAATTTACATTTCATTGATTTCAATTTGTTATTATGCACCAGTTAAATTTTATTTGGTCTATATAGTGAATTTTTCATGTTATATAATGAATCCCCATATTTTAATTATATTATAATATTAATTTAATTTCATAATTTTTTTTGGGATTATTATTAAAATATTTCATAGTGTAATGAGACACTTGGGAATGTTCAAAGATTATTCTGCTCGAGACTAATAGTTGTGATCTTAAAATGATGTTTCCATTCAATGAAATTACACGAACACTGTTCAATAAACCCTGTAATTATAATCTTGTAATTATAGATAAATTTCAAGTATTAGTAATATTTTTACACTCTTTGGTGTTAATTTTTTTTAAATTTTTTTTAAGAATACCATATTTTATTTCTCTCTATAGTCGAATAATCTAATTTCTTCTAAAAACAATGGTTTATTAAAATGTTTTCAAAAATTTATTAGGATTTTCAAAATGATTTAGAAAATAAATGTTTAATTTTTTTCTATTACCTATGTATTTAATGGTATCTTCTTTTCACTTCCCATAAATTAATTTTCAAACCTTTTTACCATACAAAAGGAACATTAGTTTTAACTCTTGTGACATGTACAGATTTATCTTTAATCATTTAGTTGAAGTATTATTTTCAAGCTAAAAAGGATGATTTTTAGATATATTTTTTTAATATTAATTTATAATGAAAAATATTTTCAAAAGATTTTTCAAAATTAGAGGATATTTTCTTAATGAATTGATTTGAAAAGTTATTCTCTTATTTTATTAATGACAAAAACCCTCTATTTTTTATGTACTTTGAATTTTTTATTGATATCATACTTATTATTCCTCTAGAAGGTTTAATGTTGATAATTAATTTTTTTCATAATTATGCATATCATTTATCATGGATATTACTATTTCCTAAACCATATACCATTTTACATACGATGTTTAATTTGATGATTATTTGATCAAATGTAGAATTATTGATGAATTGGTATTTCTCTTTCACAACAGTTATTTGATAAATAATATTAGTTATTTTTATTTTTCATTATATTGAATTATTTGGACTATAAATTGCAGGTGGAGCCCAGCCATTATAAAGAACATAAATGCATCAATAGGTTCTCATGAGAAAAATAATTGTGCAAATAGATTTCTCCCCTTAGTTTTAAACCATCTTGAGAAAGGTCAAGATGGTAATCGGTCCTCATGTGACATAAGCAAGATTTCCATTAAAAAATAATTACTCTCATATTAGTTTCAATTATTATTTATCCATGAAATTTTCCATTTACAAATCAATTGATGTAGTTCATAATCTATTTATTGATTTATGTCATGTGTTTTAGTTTATAACATTAAATATGATTTATTTCTTATATAGTTATGTAAATGGAGATTTTTGTTATTTATTTAGTTTTCGATGTAGATTAATTCATTATTTATTCGGTTTTATTTACCCATAAAAATCATTTGAGATCACCCTTATAATGTTTCTTTCCCCAGGTTATGATGAAGAGAACTTTTGTTAAGCTTTCAAAGATTCATTTTATTTCAATTATTTTGTAGCATGTTTTATTTTGTTTTTCTAACGTATTATGGGTATAATGTATGTAATATATAATTCCAATACTTCTAAACTCTTGTTCCTTCTACATATGATTCCATGTAATTATTCCATCAAGTGCAAGATTCTGGGGTCTGGGCGTTATAGAAAATATTATTATGATTGGAGTGAAATATGTTGTGACTATTTCTAATAATTTTTTATAGAATTTTATTAATAAAATATACCTTAACCAACTATCATAATAACCATAGAATATAATTGTGTAGTTCTATAAGATATTGAGTGTTGGAGACCATTGAATAAAAAATGCTCGATTTCAATCATATGCAAAATTTGGAAAGAGACACATAGGAAAGTGTCTCAATAAAATGAGAAAAAAATCACCTTGGAAAAATTTGTGTAAAATGTAATGAATAACTAAGAAAAAATGAATAGTATTATGGAAGGAAATAAATCTCATATAATGGATCCTTTTATAATTTGGAATCATAAATGTGGAGAATCTGGGAATTATCTATGATAATTCCATATTCTAAAGGATAATCCCAAGACCAAGGAGGGTCCTATATTGAAATAAAATCGTTTAATTATTTATGTATCAGGGATCAATAATTAAATTAGAGAACTTTTTTAACAATGATATATTAGCGATACAAACTATGAAACATATAAATATTCTATTAAATTTAAGAAGAATATATGTCATCATGAACTTAAGAGATATAAATTCAATCACGAATTTATATGTTTAAGAATCTTCTTAATTTCAATGTCTTAAACCAACCTTTTTAGGTTTTATATGATGTGATTTACTATGAATATGTATATTTTAGAATAAATTTATATTAAATATATGTTTTAGTGGGAAATATATTTGAGTAATAATGCCTTTAAATTTTATAGACATATGTCTAAATGTATTAATTACCATTATGCTTACTGTGATCATTAATTACATTGTAATAAATTTCAAATAATATTGTAAGACAATATAGAAAAAATAAAAATATATTTTTTATTGAAAAACATTGTAAAAATGTAATTTAATGGTTCATTTTATTTTATGTATTTCATTCATATTTTTTGGGGGAATGATATAAAAATTTTATTAATATACTTTTGGAAAAAGGATAACATGAATACTGAGTGAAAACACTTCACTTATGGTAAGGAATTTTCTGTTGAACCCACAATATATGGATAAAAAGGGTTTAACACCTACCACTGGCCTACATGATATGGTTTTTAGTGTGTCATTTTTTTAGTGCAACAGTTTGATATATAAATTTTAATGTCAACCCAGTGGAGTAACTATTCCTATTAAGATATTAATGAATTATATTTGAGAACATGTGCTATACATATTGGTTTTTGGAAAATATTAAGAGATAAATGAAATGACTTGACGTAATTCCTCGGATGGTATGTTCCAATAAAGTTTAGTTTTAGTTGTTTTGGTATAAAAATATTATGTTTGGAGTGTTAGTTTTTGGAATTAATTATGATTTTGAAATTGATTAAGGCATAACCAAAGGACGAAAATGTGTTTATGAAATAGAAAACATAACATGTAAGTATATTTAGTTATATTATTAGTTGAAAAAAAATTATCATATTACCTTAATATCAGAAGAATCAAATGGTCTTTTAAATTCTCACATATTTAGGGTTTTGTGGTCCATAGCTTTCCTTTTATGATTCGATTTCATGTTATGAATGATCTCTATAAGTCCCTATAATTATTTATATTTTTCTTCCTTGTACATATCTCAACATTCCACTTATGACCCCCCCTACATAGAAAACATGTAATTTTTTATTCAACATGAAAATTATATTTATCTTTCTCTATAATCAAGAAGATGTTTTACTAACCCTATTATGATGTGGGTTTTTCAACAATGTTATTTCCAATTGTCAAACACCTAATTTCCGAGATAATGTATAAATTTCTAGGAAGAAATTTATTTTTGTTTTCATAATTTAACAACTGAAAATTAAAAAATAATAAAATTTTATTCTATATAATATTATACACACAACACTGTTCTTAAATAACCCAAGTAAAACATTTCTATAAATTTAATCACTTTCATAGCTTGTAGAACATGCAAGACGAGGTCAATATAAATCATAATATAGTATACTATTATAAAATATCCATTAAAATTTCATGATATGAATATTAATAACTAAATTAATAAAATCATGTTTATATATTAATTATAGTCAATATAATAATCATTTAAAATAAAAACATGTTTTCTGTAAGTAGTATTTTTTTATAAGTCAGTTTAGTCGCCCTTTGCGCACATAATTTAAAAAGAATTTTACCAATATTATAAATTTTATTTTTTTTGATTAAATTAATTTGTAATATATTCATATCAAATTTATAATAGGGTTAATTTTATGGGATTTTCCAGAAATGTTTCTGTTTCCGACGCTTTCGTCGGGGCGCGCGCCCGTCCGTCCGTGGGGGAGGACGCGCGACGCTTCTGTTGCCCCGCATTCCCACTTTCCAAAGGCGGGAGGCATTCTCTCCTTATTCAGTGTAGAGACCCGAAGCCTGACGTACATAGACTTTACATTACTTTTGCGGAATACTTGGTACATAACAAAAACACACACACACAAGGATCGTAATAGTTTAGTGTCTTTGGAAACTCGGAACGTAATCTTCTAATCGTGGTGAAAGATCTTCAATATCTCCCATAAAGTTCTTCCCCTTTTTTTTTACCTAAAACATTTCTTTATATCCTGGGGAAAAGAAAACATAAAAGGGTGAGCTCAAATGCTCAGTAAGGGTATACAAAAGAAATAAAAATCATATCATATCTTTTTGAAAATCATAACCTGCAAAAGAGATCATAATATCTTAACATGGAACAAATCATAGAAGTGAAAATGAGATCACCATAATCATAACATGAAACTTGAAACTTTGTGGCATGCACACATAATCATAGAGAATCATTTCTTGTTAGTCAAGACTCATTGCCAAGACTATCTTAGTGGACAAAGTCCCTTTCTGAATCGAGTAACCCTCGTTTCAGTCCTGTTTCACTGAACCGGTATAACCTACCATTTCAGCCATGTCTATCTCATGAGATATAAAATCTTTACCCAATGCATTGGAGGGAGATATAGGTCCCACCCATCTTATAATGAATCCTTTCTTATGTGTGCCACATAATCATAAATCATACATCATCGCATAACACATGTAACAAAAATGGGATTCTTGAAACATCATGACATCATAAATCTTATAAGGCAAATGACATCATAAAAAAAATCCCCTCACAACATAATCAAATCAATGTAATTAAAGGGATAAAAACAGAACCCTTTATTATCTTAGATGGAAAATAATTTTGATAAAACACTTGAATTGAATTCTTGAGGAAAATATCCTTTCTTTTTCAAAATCAATTTCTTTTCACAAAACATCATGCAATTTTAAAAGAAAGATATTTTATTGAAAATAGTCATGAAATATTTTAGAGGAAGCTTCATGAAAATAAGGCTCCATAAAACAGTAGAAATCCGTTCGTGCCGTATAAGTTAAAAAAACATTCTTTTTTACTTTTGTCGAAAAAGTCAAAATGTACCTCGTACGAAAAACGACAAAAGATTCCTTTCATATCATTTACTAAAAACTCACCAAAGGGTAAAATTGGATTTAAAACATTGTATATGGATGGAAATAATATTACATATTGAGGAAACATGGATGTGGATGATAAAATACACCCCAGTAAATACTTACGAATAAACAATCTCGGATAAAAATGAGATTGTGATATTTCCCTTACCTTAGGTCCGACTTGCTTTGTAAGTGTCCGATCCTCCTGTATAATGATTTAAATCATGTTATTGACTTATTACAGAATCATATTCATTGTTATGATATCATATATGGTTCACTTATGACATTATATTACCCGTTCTTTTGTAAATTTCATGTTAAAGAAGCGTTTTGGGTAAAATCGTTTCATTTATCGTAGGTGTTTTGACTTGTTGTTCTTGACATCATTATTACTTATATCATGATTTACTTACTTCCAGAATATAAAATATGATTTATATATCATATATATTCATTATATATATATATATATAATTGGTAGATAAATAAAATGAAAAACACAGTTCATGGAGACGGTAGTCCGTACGTACGCATGAACGCTGTTTTCCTTTCCTTATTGTCTTGAAATGGAAGTAAGTAGATGACATACATATGTATATATATACATAAATCCAGTAGCTTTATAATGTCATATATTTCATTATTATTTCTTATATATACATTATAATCATTCTTAAATGGTTAACATGGAGAATGAATCTCATCGCGTCGTGGAGACGGTATTCCGTACGTACGCACGAGCGATGATATCATTTATATAAATATTGAATTGAATTGGAGCGTATTATACAATATATCAGAATCAATATGATGTTGTAATAACTATGTATAGTTATTCTTTACACCATTATACCCATCCATGTAAGGTGGTGGTGGAAAATAGATTACACCACGGCGTGGAGACGGTATTCCGTACGTACGCACGCGCGGTGATTTCTTTTTCCGTAGGATGGATAGATGGTGAAATAGGGTTGTTTCATACTTATAATAACATATCAGTATATGAGTGATACTGATGTTATTACTTCATAATGAAACAACCTAATAAGAAGAAGTGGAAGAAGAAATAAAGATGAAAGAATTGGAAACGGTAATTACCTCTTCTTTGAAGTGCCTCTTTGAGACCTCCTCTTAGGGCACTAGAATTGGTCTTTGAGGAAGACCAGAACCTCTAGGATGTTTCTAGGGAAGTGGAGAAGGGATTTTGGCAGGTTTTGGCCGAGCTTGAGTGCTCAAATTGGTGTGAGGAGGAGGGGGATGAGGTGCCCTTTTATAAGGGAGGAGAGGGGCACCTTAGGAATACCTCAAAATATTATTTTATATTAATGTCAAAATCGGTTTATAATGGTTCCAAATGGTCTTATTTCGAAGCTAAAGTGGGGATGGGTCGAAATACTATCAACCAATAGGATTTAGACAAGTTTAGGATATTATTTTAACCTTATCAATTAGATTTAACTCTAAGTTAAATAATTTAACTTTTACCATGTCTTTTTGTTTTCTTTCACTATATGGTTAATAAACTTACTATAACATGCCAAACGAACTTCAAATTGTTTATTATTAATATATATATCCTTATCTAAGTCATTTGGCCGAACCTTAGATTTTTAGGAATACAATAACAATTAATAATATAATATTTGATTTAAAAACTATTTTGTGTCAATTTTGACACTATTTGATATATGATTTTTTTGAAAGTCATAACAGAATTAAATGTTCGAACCAAGTTGATTAAATCAACATTAATATATCATAGTAACCTAGAAAATTAGTGGAATTCATAAAAAATCTCAAATTACATTTATTTTGGTGTTTATAATATCAATTATGTCAATATTTCATTAATAAGATAATTACTGCATCATCGTTGTGTCATAAATAAATTACATTATTTTATGTCTAAAAATTACAAATAAAATACCATCATGTAGGAAATCTTTTTAGCTTTCTAATGAATATTTACAATCGAATTTATCTTATGTATAACCCCATATTAAAAATAATTTACTTATTAAACTTTGATTTTAACTATTTTAACCTTTCTTTAAATAAATTAATAATAAATGTCCTAATCTAATCCAAGTGGGCCTAAATGGTAATATGTTATTCCTATGTTTGTTTTCGGTCGAATTACACTTGTCCAATAGAATTAGGACATGTGTTAGGGTAATAGTAATATCATATTTACCCTTAGTTACCCTATTTACTATTAACCGCGGAAAAAAAAAGTAAAAAGTTACTATTCACCAAAAATTATTTTCATCTCATTGAACCACATTTTAGTCCTTGATATTAACCGTGTCTCTCGGATTTTTGAAATTCCATTCACAGAAGCGGAAAAATTAAGTTTTATGAAAAATTCAGTTTTTTTTAACTACCACTTAGTAGTTTCACTATTCATCAAAAATTGATGTTTTTCAGAACAATGCCAAAATTTCATCCTAAGCTATATTTCATATTCCGAATTCAAAAATGAAATCTATTTTACCAAATTCATAACATAGAAGTTGCATTAATTAATTTTATAATTAAATCTCGCTGTTAAAATAAATAGCGTGTTTTTAGGAAACAATATATATCAAAAGATTGACACTTGATTATGTCTGGTTTAAATGTGAAATTACAACCAATGACCAACATTGTATTAAATTGTAAAAATATATTCTAAATATACTTTAAAACCACTCAAATTAATAATTTATCACTATTAATTATTTCGATTAAAAAAGTTGTTTTTAATTATAATTTAGTAATTTTCACTATTCATCAGAATATGAAAGTTATCCGAAAAGTACCAAAATTTCACCTTAGGCTAAATTCGATACTCCAAATCCAAGAATGAAGTTCATTTTGAAAAATAAGATTTACAGAATTTTAAAAAGTGGTTATTACTATTCATAACGGCTAGTTTTAATAATATTTTAATAGCACATCGTTGTTTAGTGAAACTCGGTATTGCGTATTACACACGCTATCGAGGAAGGTCGCGATTGCGTGTAATGAAAGGCAAGACAAGGATGCGTGTTGTGCAAGCTCCTTTTGGTGTAGCGTACAACACAAGACATTAATAAAATTAAAAAGAATATTTTTTTATAAAATCTTGGGCTGTTACATTCTACCCCCCTTAAAATGAATTTCGCCCTCGAAATTCGTCGGGGTTATAAATGGTTTACTATTCAAAAGTTTCTTTAATAGAAACCCACATCGTAAAAAGGAATATCAAAACCAATCTTTAAAAACAAAAGTATGAAACGTAACGGTTACCCAAATAAACTAATCATTGGGTTTCCACATAGGTGAAAATATGGATATGGAAGAGAAATCTAACCATCATGTTTTGATGGAGAGTGGTAGAGAACATGGCTATGGAAAAGCCAGTAATCACAAATCCATAGATTTGTGATGATATAAGGTACCATCTGATTCATCAGGTATAAGATCACTAGGACAACATTTTTGGTTTTCAAGATCATTTCCCCTAAAGTTGAAAATTTGAATTAGAATAAATACTTACTTTATTTTGGTACGATCTCACTGTTGTTCGTGCCTTGAACAATTTCCACTTCATCTCTTAAATAAATGAAGTTGAATTTGTTATTCGTGAAGTGTTAGCAGATCATGTGATAGAATGACGGGTCATTCCATCCGTCTCAAACAAAAGGTTAGCAAAAATTATATGCATAAATCGATCTATAGTGAGATTAATCATATATGGTTCCTAAAATGGACTTATACTTCATATATCATACTGCTTAATATAATAAAACTAGTTTTTACTAAACAGGGACTTCCTGTAGGCCAGTGGTAGGCGATAAAGGCCAGTCGCACTTCGGTTGTGGGTTCGATTCCCACAGCCTTGTCTGAAGCGATGGGTTGTCGCCCGTCCTGCAGGTTGTCCTTTTTCTAAAACTATATTACTATAACATCCCATAGTATCGAAAAAAACTTCTATCCTTAAACAATACTAACTTATGTCCAACATAATCCATTCCAATCTTTAGTCCTATCCATAATACTGCAGTCCATTCTCATAACATAGTGAAAACGATTACCAGAGATTTAATACCATCGTTGATCCCCATATATCTTAAGATATATCTTGTTGGACACATTCCAAACATTCAAAGGCCTTAATCTTGTACTCTCTTGAATACCCATTGAACCTTAGTGAAAACTTGAATGCAGTTAAAAGTTAACACTTTCCACATACCAAAATCCTCAAAATTCTATATACTCAAACCATGATATCACTTAGTCCTTATATCAATCATGAGCTCATGAATACAATCAAACATCTCATTATATTCTTATCCTTTCTACTTTCCAAAAGTATCTGAATAACCTTTCATGGTTACTGGTAACATTAATCAGACAACAATGTAACAATCCTTACATGTCTCTTTATTCCATAGTACCGTGAGATTACTTATACAACATTACACATGATAAACATGTAATCATTCCACTACATTCTTAAACCATTGACCGAGCTTCAACAATTCTTTCCTCTCACATATCATTTGTAGTCTCTTCATCATCATCAACATAAATAATTCCCATACGACCATACTGATTATCTTCATGAGACTTTCCCTTAGGGCATTGGTTTGCATAATGCCCATACATTCCACATTTAAAACATTTAACCATTGTTGATGTCGTAGCAATACCATTATCCTCATCCAAGGTGTTAACTGAACCTTTTCCTTTGCACTTACTTGCTTTGTGTCCTTCTTTTCCACACCCAAAGCATCTTCCAGTTCCTTTGAAACATTCTCCTTGATGCCTCTTCCCACATGATTTACATAGGGGGAATTGAACTTTCTTTCCTCTATGATCATCATGAAACTCCATCTTTCTCTTATTAGCCGAGTCAGGAAACTTACCAAATTTTACTTTATTGATCATATTATGAGATTGCTGATTCGGCATAATAATGATGTTTGGACATCCAAATCCCATTTCATTATGAATAATATCATTCCATTGTCCACCATATCCTCCATTATCGTGAATCATCTTGTTTCCAACGATTTTCTAAAACCCCAAAAAAAAATAGTGTTAGAGGCAAAAATCATAATAAAGGGGGAGTAACTTCAATATCTAACATCTTAGGTTTAATCTAATATCATTACCATAGATCTAGGACTATATCCTATACGTATACTTATCCTTAGGGACATCCCTAGATATACCTTAGAAATATCTCTAGGGATCTCACTAACGTTTTCGCGTCCTAGTTTCCAAAGGTTGACTAAACCTTTCCTCTGATACCAACTGTAGAGACCCGAAGCCTGACGTACATAGACTTTACATTACTTTTGCGGAATACTTGGTACATAACAAAAACACACACACACAAGGATCGTAATAGTTTAGTGTCTTTGGAAACTCGGAACGTAATCTTCTAATCGTGGTGAAAGATCTTCAATATCTCCCATAAAGTTCTTCCCCTTTTTTTTTACCTAAAACATTTCTTTATATCCTGGGGAAAAGAAAACATAAAAGGGTGAGCTCAAATGCTCAGTAAGGGTATACAAAAGAAATAAAAATCATATCATATCTTTTTGAAAATCATAACCTGCAAAAGAGATCATAATATCTTAACATGGAACAAATCATAGAAGTGAAAATGAGATCACCATAATCATAACATGAAACTTGAAACTTTGTGGCATGCACACATAATCATAGAGAATCATTTCTTGTTAGTCAAGACTCATTGCCAAGACTATCTTAGTGGACAAAGTCCCTTTCTGAATCGAGTAACCCTCGTTTCAGTCCTGTTTCACTGAACCGGTATAACCTACCATTTCAGCCATGTCTATCTCATGAGATATAAAATCTTTACCCAATGCATTGGAGGGAGATATAGGTCCCACCCATCTTATAATGAATCCTTTCTTATGTGTGCCACATAATCATAAATCATACATCATCGCATAACACATGTAACAAAAATGGGATTCTTGAAACATCATGACATCATAAATCTTATAAGGCAAATGACATCATAAAAAAAAAATCCCCTCACAACATAATCAAATCAATGTAATTAAAGGGATAAAAACAGAACCCTTTATTATCTTAGATGGAAAATAATTTTGATAAAACACTTGAATTGAATTTTTGAGGAAAATATCCTTTCTTTTTCAAAATCAATTTCTTTTCACAAAACATCATGCAATTTTAAAAGAAAGATATTTTATTGAAAATAGTCATGAAATATTTTAGAGGAAGCTTCATGAAAATAAGGCTTCATAAAACAGTAGAAATCCGTTCGTGCCGTATAAGTTAAAAAAACATTCTTTTTTACTTTTGTCGAAAAAGTCAAAATGTACCTCGTACGAAAAACGACAAAAGATTCTTTTCATATCTTTTACTAAAAACTCACCAAAGGGTAAAATTGTATTTAAAACATTGTAGATGGATGGAAATAATATTACATATTGAGGAAACATGGATGTGGATGATAAAATACACCCCAGTAAATACTTACGAATAAACAATCTCGGATAAAAATGAGATTGTGATATTTCCCTTACCTTAGGTCCGACTTGCTTTGTAAGTGTCCGAACCTCCTGTATAATGATTTAAATCATGTTATTGACTTATTACAGAATAATATTCATTGTTATGATATCATATATGGTTCACTTATGACATTATATTACCCGTTCTTTTGTAAATTCCATGTTAAAGAAGCGTTTTGGGTAAAATCGTTTCATTTATCGTAGGTGTTTTGACTTGTTGTTCTTGACATAATTATTACTTATATCATGATTTACTTACTTCCAGAATATAAAATATGATTTATATATCATATATATTCATTATATATATATATATATAATAGGTAGATAAATAAAATGAAAAACACCGTTCATGGAGACGGTAGTCCGTACGTACGCATGAACGCTGTTTTCCTTTCCTTATTGTCTTGAAATGGAAGTAAGTAGATGACATACATATGTATATATATACATAAATCCAGTAGCTTTATAATGTCATATATTTCATTATTATTTCTTATATATACATTATAATCATTCTTAAATGGTTAACATGGAGAATGAATCTCATCGCGTCGTGGAGACGGTATTCCGTACGTACGCACGAGCGATGATATCATTTATATAAATATTGAATTGAATTGGAGTGTATTATACAATATATCAGAATCAATATGATGTTGTAATAACTATGTATAGTTATTCTTTACACCATTATACCCATCCATGTAAGGTGGTGGTGGAAAATAGATTACACCACGGCGTGGAGACGGTATTCCGTACGTACGCACGCGCGGTGATTTCTTTTTCCGTAGGATGGATAGATGGTGAAATAGGGTTGTTTCATACTTATAATAACATATAAGTATATGAGTGATACTGATGTTGTTACTTCATAATGAAACAACCTAAGAAGAAGAAGTGGAAGAAGAAATAAAGATGAAAGAATTGGTAACGGTAATTACCTCTTCTTTGAAGTGCCTCTTTGAGACCTCCTCTTAGGGAACTAGAATTGGTCTTTGAGGAAGATCAGAACCTCTAGGATGTTGCTAGGGAAGTGGAGAAGGGATTTTGGCAGGGGTTGGCCGAGCTTGAGTGCTCAAATTGGTGTGAGGAGGAGGGGGATGAGGTGCCCTTTTATAAGGGAGGAGAGGGGCACCTTAGGAATACCTCAAAATATTATTTTATATTAATGTCAAAATCGGTTTATAATGGTTCCAAATGGTCTTATTTCGAAGATAAAGTGGGGATGGGTCGAAATCCTATCAACCAATAGGATTTAGACAAGTTTAGGATATTATTTTAACCTTATCAATTATATTTAACTCTAAGTTAAATAATTTAACTTTTACCATGTCTTTTTGTTTTCTTTCACTATATGGTTAATAAACTTACTATAACATGCCAAACGAACCTCAAATTGTTTATTATTAATATATATATCCTTATCTAAGTCATTTGGCCGAACCTTAGATTTTTTGGAATACAATCACAATTAATAATATAATATTTGATTTAAAAACTATTTTGTGTCAATTTTGACACTATTTGATATATGATTTTTGTGAAAGTCATAACAGAATTAAATGTTCGAACCAAGTTGATTAAATCAACATTAATATATCATAGTAACATAGAAAATTAGTGGAATTCATAAAAAATCTCAAATTACATTTATTTTGGTGTTTATAATATCAATTATGTCAATATTTCATTAATAAGATAATTACTGCATCATCGTTGTGTCATAAATAAATTAAATTATTTTATGTCTAAAAATTACAAATAAAATACCATCATGTACGAAATCTTTTTAGCTTTCTAATGAATATTTACAATCGAATTTATCTTATGTATAACCCCATATTAAAAATGATTTACTTATTAAACTTTGATTTTAACTATTTTAACCTTTCTTTAAATAAATTAATAATAAATGTCCTAATCTAATACAAGTGGGCCTAAATGGTCATATTTTATTCCTATGTTTGTTTTTGGTAGAATTACACTTGTCCAATAGAATTAGGACATGTGTTAGGGTAATAGTAATATCATATTTACCCTTAGTTACCCTATTTACTATTAACCGCGGTAAAAAAAAGTAAAAAGTTACTATTCACCAAAAATTATTTTCATCTCATTGAACCACATTTTAGTCCTTGATATTAACCGTGTCTCTCGGATTTTCGAAATTCCATTCACAGAAGCGGCAAAATTAAGTTTTATGAAAAATTCAGTTTTTTTTTAACTACCACTTAGTAGTTTCACTATTCATCAAAAATTGATGTTTTTCAGAACAATGCCAAAATTTCATCCTAAGCTATATTTCATATTCCGAATTCAAAAATGAAATCTATTTTACCAAATTCATAACATAGAAGTTGCATTAATTAATTTTATAATTAAATCTCGCTGTTAAAATAAATAGCGTGTTTTTAGGAAACAATATATATCAAAAGATTGACACTTGATTATGTCTGGTTTAAATGTGAAATTACAACCAATGACCAACATTGTATTAAATTGTAAAAATATATTCTAAATATACTTTAAAACCACTCAAATTAATAATTTATCACTATTAATTATTTCGATTAAAAAAGTTGTTTTTAATTATAATTTAGTAATTTTCACTATTCATCAGAATATGAAAGTTATCCGAAAAGTACCAAAATTTCACCTTAGGCTAAATTCGATACTCCAAATCCAAGAATGAAGTTCATTTTGAAAAATAAGATTTACAGAATTTTAAAAAGTGGTTATTACTATTCATAACGGCTAGTTTTAATAATATTTTAATAGCACATCGTTGTTTAGTGAAACTCGGTATTGCGTATTACACACGCTATCGAGGAAGGTCGCGATTGCGTGTAACGAAAGGCAAGACAAGGATGTGTGTTGCGCAAGCTCCTTTTGGTGTAGCGTACAACACAAGACATTAATAAAATTAAAAAGAATATTTTTTTATAAAATCTTGGGCTGTTACATTCAGGGACGTCGGCTCCTTGATCGAAATGGGATGATGGGATGTCGGTTTTTCCTCCTGCGGATTCCTCCTCAGAACTCGTCACCTAGTCCGGGTCTCCCTTATAGATTTAATACGCAGTTCGTGAAACTCTTCCCAGTGCCATGTTTCCATGGATTCCGGTTAATTACACTGCTTCTGTCGGGACATTCCAAAGGGTCCGGTCAGGGCAGAAACCTTCAGTCAGGGGAGTAGTCACGTTGAGGCATCAGTAGCGTGTCTGGATGCTGGGGTACCTGGCATGTCTGTCTGTTATCTTTGACCACAAGGCTTCTCGAGGGCGTGGAAGCTCGAGGCATCCCACATCGAGCGCGGGGAATTATATTTCATAGACACATATCTGAGGTTTTCCTCCGCTTCCCGTGCTCAACACAGGGTATGCCGCAAGTTTAACATCCAACAGAGACGGATCAACCCAACCAGAGAATTAGCTAGGATAGATCGGATTGAGGGATTGTAACACCCCAAGATTTCATACTGTGTTATTTCTTCAAAATAATTCAATAACTTGCACTACACGCAACACCGAGTTCAATCACACCATGACTTACAAAAAAAACCATTAAAAGAGGTCATGAATGGAATTAACTACATTTTAAACATTATATAATCCTTATAATTTTAGAATCCATATTATGAGTTTCTTAGTCATAATGCAAGAACAGATTCATTTTCAGTATTACAATTTTATCAACTTTTAATAGTGAAACCTTTTTAAATACAATATTTTATACTTTTTGACTAAATGGGGACATCAAAAAATTTAAAATGAAACATCCCAAGCTTACACGGTACGCTTTCCTTTGAATAAAACAGTAGCGTGTGTTGTACGCAACGTCGAGTTTTAACACACACCACAACCGATCAAACTAGCCGTTATGAATAGTAATACCTAAATTTTGAAATTATATATATTTTATATTTCGAAATGGACTTCATTTTTGGATTCGGAATATCAAATTTAGCCTAAGGTGAAATTTTGGTACTTTTCGGATAACTTTCATATTTTGATGAATAGTGAAAATTACTAAATTTTAATTAAAAACAACTTTTTTAATCAAAATAATTAATAGTGATAAATTATGAATTTGAGTGGTTTTAAAGTATATTTAGAATATATTTTTACAATTTAATATAATGTTGGTCATTAGACATAATTTTACAATTAAACCGAACATAAACAAATGTCAATCTTTTGATAGTTATTATCTCTTAAAAACACGCTTTTTGTTTTGACAGCGGGAATTAATTTTAAATTAATTTCTGCCACTTCTGTGTTTTGAATTTAGGAAAATGGATTCCATATTTGGAATCAGGATGTTCAAATTGTGTAAATAGGTAACTTTTATTTTTAGACATTTTGAATAATTACTGCGGTAAATATTTTATTTACCATGGTTAAGGGTAAATCCGGTAAATAAGGGTTAAACAAAATAATATTATAATAATACTAAATTACCCTAAAACGTGTCTTAACCCTATTGGTTGATACATGGTCGACCATGGGAATCTTTGGGTCTATTTTGGGACCCCATGGATCCACTTGTAAGTGATAATGACACTTTATTTTAATTAAGTCAAAATGAATACAAAAATGACACAAGCATATATATTTTAGAAAAACAATTGTTACATAGGGTTATATAAGTTGGATTTTAGATTATAAATATTCATTAGAAAGCTAAAACGATTTACTACATAATGATATTTTATTTATAATTTTTAGACATTAAATAATGTATTTTATTTATGACACAATGATGATGCAGTAATTACTATAATAGTGAAAAATTAAAATAATTGATATTATAAATACCCAAATAAATATAACATGAAACTTTTAATGAATTAAACTAATTTTATATGATAATATGATATATTAGGATTGATTTATTTGACTTTTTTCGAATTAATCAATCTGTTAGGAGTTTCACAAAAATCAACTATTGAATAGTGTCAAAATTGACATAAAAGAGTTCTTAAAACAAATATTATATTATTAATTGATATTAAATTCCTAAAAATCTAAGGTTCGGCCAAGGGACTTATATCATGATAGGGGCATCATTAATGGACCACTTGTGGGTCGCTTGGATGTATATAGTAAGTTTATTAACCATATTATATAAAAATACAAAGAGACATTGTAAAAGTGAAACCAATTAACTTAGAGTTAATACTTAAAGATAAGGTTAATATAAGTACACAAACCTGTATAAATTCTATTGGTTGAGTGGTTTTCGACCTATCCCCACCTTAACATTTAAATAATCAACTTTGGAGCCATTAGAAACCGAATATGAATTTATTATAAATTAATATTTCTAGCTTTTCCAAAGGTGCCCCTCACCCCTCTTATAAAAGGGCACTCCTCCTTCCCATTTCTTCACACCTCTAAAGCCTTTTGGTTCGGCCAAACTCTGCCCAAATACTCTCCCAACATCCCTCACTACATCTTAGAGGCCTTAGTTTGATCAGAAAGCCAACCTAAGGAGCCCTTTTGATCAAATCAAAAGGAAGAACCCGAAGAAGAGGTAATGTTTTCACCACCCGTTTTCTAAGTTCCTTTCTTCTTCCACTTCCTCTTTCTTTGTTCTTACCATTCTAAAATAATAACTCCAGTATCTTACATATACTGTGATGTTATTATAAATATGGTACAACCATATTCAGTATTCTATCCACCCTTTGAATAACATGTCACCATACGTGCGTACGTACGGCTTACCGTCTCCACGTCGTGGTGTAATTGTTATTCAATATATTATTATTTGGATGGGTATAATAATGACGTGTAACTCATGTAAATAATAAATATAACATGTTAATGATTCTTTATATATGATATACCATCCATTTATATATTATTTTAATATCAAAAGAATGATATTGTCGCTCGTGCGTACGTACGGACTACCGTCTCCACGAACGCGATGAGATTCATTCTCCATCGTATCCATTCAAGTATAATTATCATTTGATGATTTAAAAATGATTTTTAAGGACTTGATATCATTCTGGATTTGAATAATATACAACCTATCTTTTACAAACATGTCTTACGTAACAAAACATACAAAAGCAAACGAGTAAGTTAACACCCGAAACAACGATAATACTAAGATATTATTAACAAATCAATGTTAAAAGATCATATATGATATCATATTAATATATATGATTCTTGTATAATTTAATAACAATTATTTCACCATTATAAAGGAGGTTAACCTACCCCAACCAAGGAAAAGTACAAGGTAAGGGGTTTTCATCTCACTCCATATTCCCGTGAGATTCATGTCATATTGCCACCATCACCTTTTGTGTGGTGTATGTACTACCCATAATTATATTCTTTCTGTAATACACTCAAATTTATGTGTATTTACATATTCATTGTATGATACCTCCTTCATGGGTTGTATGTTTCATAAGTTACCAAATTGGTAAGGGTTATTTCACAATCTCTTCATTATCCGAGGTTGTATTATACGTAATAATCTACTGGGATCTCTTTATCATCCACATCCATGTTTCTTCGAAATGTATTTCAAACATTTTTACTATTTACATGAATATGGGTTAAAGTCATTTATACCCTTGTTTGACTTTTTATAAGAGGTTTATAAAGGGATCTTTCCATCGTTTTCAAAACAAGGTCCTTTTTAACCTTTTCGACAGAATTGAGGTAAGAATGTTTTTTTTAACTTATACGGCGGGTGCGGTTATTTTACGCCGTTATAAAATCTTCAAAGCTTCCCTTACAAGCTTATAAGAATATTTTCAAAGTAAATTTTTTACTTTATAAATATGTGATTTTTAAATGATTTCAAAAAAAGAGATATTTCTCTCAAATACAAGAAAACCCAGTGCAAATGTATACGTATTTAATGCAAGCTTAAAAATGTTTTCAGAAAACCTGACTCTCGAGTTTGGTAGACAGGAAGGGATTGGGAGTGGACCCATCATGGCCTGTAATTAGTCGAGTAGTCTCAGAATCAGTTATTTTGTTTTCAGAAGCTTGCATAATATTTTCAGAAAAGCACTGAAGTATATTTGAGCAATTTTAAACGTAAGTATCTTCTAAAAAAATTACATCGGTAGGTCTCATGAGACAAACTAGTGTCTTGGCACAAGGCCTTGACAAAATCTTATTTGTAGTCTTGGCACGAGGCCTTGGCTATGTGGTTATGATAGTCTGGCATTATGCATTCCAACATTATGAAAGTGGTTATTGATTTTTGCATGTGATTATTCGATTAGTAGAATATCCATGTGAATAAGTAAATGGCATTATTTCATTTTATTTATGCCATACCATGTTGAAAGTTCATGTTTGAAAGGCTTTTGTTTTAGTTATACATTGCCTTAAATGTTTATTATTATTTATGAAAGTTTCCGCTATATTGTTATCCTTACTGGGCATTTGAGCTCACCCCTTATCTATGTTTTATTTTTCCCAGGATGTGAAGAAGTAAGTTATGAATGACCTTCAGGGATATTATGAGGGGATTATAGTGTGGACTGTGGAAACATTATGTTGTTGTAGTAGTTTTTCATTTTATGATGTAATGTAAAACTTATGATTATATCTAGTGTTTCCAAGGCTACTAAACCAATCGGTCTTTCGAGATTTGATCTTTCTTGTGATCATGCCAATGTTATGTAATAATGCACCGACTCTGGGTAACTAGGGTCGGGGCATTATAGTTGGTATCAGAGGAAGTTTAGTACAAACCTTGGAAGCTAGATTTAGATAAACTCTGATTAGAGCACGTAGACCTAAGATGAACTTTGAGGATTAGTATAGAAGAACTTCCTAGAATTTTGGTATTGTAGAGATTTTGTGAGTTTTCCAAGCAATACATCCCTGTCTGGATACGAGCAGGTAGAGGCGGCTCTGGCACAGATGTACCTAGGGGTAAAACCCGAAAACACCGCTTTGAGCTAGACTCGAACGGGAACTGGTGCACGACAACGGGCCTTGCTGCACTCTTGGTTATGACACTCCCGGGGGATATGCTTAGGATAACTCTCATTTTCTTTACAAATCATTTTGAAGGGATTATGAGTATATACTTCCTCAAAGAAAACATTCTTATGATTATGGATTATATCCATAAATAGTTCAATTTATGTTAAGTGTTTTATAAGTATGGGATTATGTGTTTTGATTCATAAACTGATCTAGTTTATGCCATGGTATAGAAATGGCGCCCAGTAGAAGGAATGAGAACTCCAGAAATACACATGATTCAAAGAGAAGGAAGGATCATATCTTTCATGGTCTTAAGCTAGAATTTATAAGAGAAATAGTCTCCCATGTATTATCATTATATGAAGAAATAATATCATGTGTTGATAAGATAAGTAAAGATTTTACTGAGTCCTATGGATTTGAAGGGAAGCAAGAGAAGAAAAGGATGGAAGAGAGAAAGATGGATAAAGGGAAGAGGGAAAAGAAGAATTTTCCCATATGTGGTAACTGTGGAAAGAAACACCCTGGAACATGCCTGAAAGGAATGGGAGTTTGTTATAAGTGTGGAGGAAAAGGGCACAAAGTACGTGACTGCAAGGGTAAGAAAATGGTTTCAAATGTACAATGCTTCATTTGAAAGGAGTTTGGACACTACGCGAGCCTATGTCCCAGTCATCAGACTATGCCGCAAATGATGTTATTGGATAATAATCAAGTTATGATACTACCACAGATGAAGAGGAATGATTAGAGTTCTTATGTTGATTATGTCAATTGAGTGTTGTATCAACAATGTACTTTTTATAATAATTATGGAGTATATAAGGATTGTACTGCAGTACTATTTCATTAAGGACTTTAGATTGTGTGGAACAAAGAAAAGTGACTCAATATCAGGATAAATTTTTGGAAAATATATGGTTGAGAGAAAGATAAACCATAATATGGTTCAGATACCGAGGTGGTGATTTTAGAATAATACATGATTGATTTGGATAAATTATATTGGATATTATTGACTACCTTGAAGCTGATTAATGATTTGTATATTCCATCATTGTTGGGGTTTAAATCATTTTTGGATTAATGAAGTATATCCAGCATTCTATATGGAATAAGGGAACATGAATGTAATCAATAATGAATATGGTAATACATGATGAAGGTATTCATATACTATTACGGGGTAAAATGGATCTATATTATGTTTACCTTCCTTATAAATGTTGGACTGTGAGTTTGGAGTATTTTGGATAGTTCTAGTTTGGATTATTTTGGATTACCATAAAAGGACAACCTGGAGGTCGGGCGGCAACCCGTCGCGTCCGGCAAGGCTGCGAGACTTGAACCCGCAACCGAAGGGCGACAAGGGTGTATCACCTACCACTGGCCCACGAGATGTCCTGGATTAAATAATGTAGTTTTTATTAAAAGATCATGTATATGAATTATAAATTCGTTTATTTTGGAACCCTATACGAATAGTGTAAATAGAATTTTTTACGTTCTATTATCTTTTAGAGTGAAAGATGTGTTTGTGGAAGAAATTTATTAATGGATAAAACTCTAATTATAAAGTAAGTATATCTCCTTATGATCTTAGCCAATCTCATAAATAAATTCCTCAACATTAAGAAACAGAACTTATAACAAAAATGTTGTCCTAGATGGTTCCTTAAATCATCACTAATTTATGGCTTTGGGATTGTTGGCCTTTTCATAGCCATGTTCTCTACCACTCTCCATCAGATAATTGATGGTTAGATTTCTCCTCCATATCCATATTTTCCTACATGGAACCCTAGAATGTGTTATTTTCGGTAATCTTCATACTTTCCACTCTTTATTTTAAATAGAGGCCTCATTAATTCATTTTTCGATGTGGGATTTTAACTAAGATATTTTGAAACGTCAAAAATGTGTTATCCTAATATCCTATGTTTTGTTGAACCGATGGTATTTCAAATCATCATAGATTGATGAATTTAAGGACCTCAATTATACACTTGTTTGTGATTGATAACCTCAATCACTACCTATAAATATTTACGTTTTTCCTCCGATTATATGTCTCTAATTGCCACCAATGTTCTCTTAATCAAGATCATAATTTGGTGGTGACCCTTTCATTTCTCTTTTCCTCATATTAAGACTAAATTTTAGTAACCCAATTTACGATGAGGGTTTTCCCACAAATATATTTTCTATTTTCAACCTTTTATTTTCTAAAAACAGTTTCAAATTGCGAGGACGCAATTTATTGAAGGAGGGGAGAATGTAACACCCCATGATTTCATACTGTGTTATTTCTTCAAAATAATTCAATAACTTGCACTACACGCAACACCGAGTTCAATCACACCATGACTTACAAAAAAAACCATTAAAAGAGGTCATGAATGGCATTAACTACATTTTAAAATTTATATAATCCTTATAATTTTAGAATCCATATTATGAGTTTCTTAGTCATAATGCAAGAAAAGATTCATTTTCAGTATTACAATTTTATCAACTTTTAATAGTGAAACATTTTTAAATACAATATTTTATACTTTTTGACTAAATGGGGACATCAAAAAAATTAAAATGAAACATCCCAAGCTTACACGGTACGCTTTCCTTTGAATAAAACAGTAGCGTGTGTTGTACGCAACGTCGAGTTTTAACACACACCACAACCGATCAAACTAGCCGTTATGAATAGTAATACCTAAATTTTGAAATTATATATATTTTATATTTCGAAATGGACTTCATTTTTGGATTCGGAATATCAAATTTAGCCTAAGGTGAAATTTTGGTACTTTTCGGATAACTTTCATATTTTGATGAATAGTGAAAATTACTAAATTTTAATTAAAAACAACTTTTTTAATCAAAATAATTAATAGTGATAAATTATGAATTTGAGTGGTTTTAAATTATATTTAGAATATATTTTTACAATTTAATATAATGTTGGTCATTAGACATAATTTTACAATTAAACCGAACATAAACAAGTGTCAATCTTTTGATAGTTATTATCTCTTAAAAACACGCTTTTTGTTTTGACAGCGGGAATTAATTTTAAATTAATTTCTGCCACTTTTGTGTTTTGAATTTAGGAAAATGGATTCCATATTTGGAATCAGGATGTTCAAATTGTGTAAATAGGTAACTTTTATTTTTAGACATTTTGAATAATTACTGCGGTAAATATTTTATTTACCATGGTTAAGGGTAAATCCGGTAAATAAGGGTTAAAAAAATAATATTATAATAATACTAAATTACCCTAAAACGTGTCTTAACCCTATTGGATGATACATGGTCGACCATGGGAATCTTTGGGTCTATTTTGGGACCCCATGGATCCACTTGTAAGTGATAATGACACTTTATTTTAATTAAGTCAAAATGAATACAAAAATGACACAAGCATATATATTTTAGAAAAACAATTGTTACATAGGGTTATATAAGTTGGATTTTAGATTATAAATATTCCTTAGAAAGATAAAACGATTTACTACATAATGATATTTTATTTATAATTTTTAGACATTAAATAATGTATTTTATTTATGACACAATGATGATGCCGTAATTACTATAATAGTGAAAAATTAAAATAATTGATATTATAAATACCCAAATAAATATAACATGAAACTTTTAATGAATTAAACTAATTTTATATGATACTATGATATATTAGTATTGATTTATTTGACTTTTTTCGAAGTAATCAATCTGTTAGGAGTTTCACAAAAATCAACTATTGAATAGTGTCAAAATTGACATAAAAGGGTTCTTAAAACAAATATTATATTATTAATTGATATTAAATTCCTAAAAATCTAAGGTTCGGCCAAGAGACTTATATCATGATAGGTTCATCATTAATGGACCACTTGGGGGTCGCTTGGATGTATATAGTAAGTTTATTAACCATATTATATAAAAATACAAAGAGACATGTTAAAAGTGAAACTAATTAACTTAGAGTTAATACTTAAAGATAAGGTTAATATAAGTACCCAAACCTGTCTAAATTCTATTTTTTGAGTGGTTTTCGACCTATCCCCACCTTAACATTTAAATAATCAACTTTGGAGCCATTAGAAACCGAATATGAATTTATTATAAATTAATATTTCTAGCTTTTCCAAAGGTGCCCCTCACCCCTCTTATAAAAGGGCACTCTTCCTTCCCATTTCTTCACACCTATAAAGCCTTTTGGTTCGGCCAAACTCTGCCCAAATACTCTCCCAACATCCCTCACTACATCTTAGAGGCCTTAGTTTGATCAGAAAGCCAATCTAAGGAGCCCTTTTGATCAAATCAAAAGGAAGAACCCGAAGAAGAGGTAATGTTTTCACCACCCCTTTTCTAAGTTCCTTTCTTCTTCCACTTCCTCTTTCTTTGTTCTTACCATTCTAAAATAATAACTCCAGTATCTTACATATACTGTGATGTTATTATAAATATGGTACAACCATATTCAGTATTCTATCCACCCTTTGAATAACATGTCACCATACGTGCGTACGTACGGCTTACCGTCTCCACGTCGTGGTGTAATTGTTATTCAATATATTATTATTTGGATGGGCATAATAATGATGTGTAACTCATGTAAATAATAAATATAACATGTTAATGATTCTGTATATATGATATACCATCCATTTATATATTATTTTAATATCAAAAGAATGATATTGTCGCTCGTGCGTACGTACGGACTACCGTCTCCACGAACGCGATGAGATTCATTCTCCATCGTATCCATTCAAGTATAATTATCATTTGATGATTTAAAAATGATGTTTAAGGACTTGATATCATTCTGGATTTGAATAATATACAACCTATCCTTTACAAACATGTCTTACGTAACAAAACATACAAAATCAAACGAGTAAGTTAACACCCGAAACAACGATAATACTAAGATATTATTAACAAATCAATGTTAAAAGATCATATATGATATCATATTAATATATATGATTCTTTTATAATTTAATAACAATTATTTCACCATTATACAGGAGGTTAACCTACCCCAACCAAGGAAAAGTACAAGGTAAGGGGTTTTCATCTCACTCCTTATTCCCGTGAGATTCATGTCATATTGCCACCATCACCTTTTGTGTGGTGTATGTACTACCCATAATTATATTCTTTGTGTAATACACTCAAATTTATGTGTATTTACATATTCATTGTATGATACCTCCTTCATGGGTTGTATGTTTCATAAGTTACCAAATTGGTAAGGGTTATTTCACAATCTCTTCATTATCCGAGGTTGTATTATACATAATAATCTACTGGGATCTCTTTATCATCCACATCCACGTTTCTTCGAAATGTATTTCAAACATTTTTACTATTTACAAGAATATGGGTTAAAGTCATTTATACCCTTGTTTGACTTTTTATAAGAGGTTTATAAAGGGATCTTTCCATCGTTTTCAAAACAAGGACCTTTTTAACCTTTTTGACAGAATTGAGGTAAGAATGTTTTTTTAACTTATACGGCGGGTGCGGTTATTTTACGCCGTTATAAAATCTTCAAAGCTTCCCTTACAAGCTTATAAGAATATTTTCAAAGTAAATGTTTTACTTTATAAATATGTGAATTTTAAATGATTTCAAAAAAAGAGATATTTCTCTCAAATACAAGAAAACCCAGTGCAAATGTATACATATTTAATGCAAGCTTAAAAATGTTTTCAGAAAACCTGACTCTCGAGTTTGGTAGACAGGAAGGGATTGGGAGTGGACCCATCATGGCCTGTAATTAGTCGAGTAGTCTCAGAATCAGTTATTTTGTTTTCAGAAGCTTGCATAATATTTTCAGAAAAGCACTGAAGTATATTTGAGGAATTTTAAACGTAAGTATCTTCTAAAAAAATTACATCGGTAGGTCTCATGAGACAAACTAGTGTCTTGGCACAAGGCCTTGACAAAATCTTATTTGTAGTCTTGGCACGAGGCCTTGGCTCTGTGGTTATGATAGTCTGGCATTATGCATTCCAACATTATGAAAGTGGTTATTGATTTTTGCATGTGATTATTCGATTAGTGGAATATCCATGTGAATAAGTAAATGGCATTATTTCATTTTATTTATGCCATACCATGTTGAAAGTTCATGTTTGAAAGGCTTTTGTTTTATTTATACATTGCCTTAAATGTTTATTCTTATTTATGAAAGTTTCCGCTATATTGTTATCCTTACTGGGCATTTGAGCTCACCCCTTTTCTATGTTTTATTTTTCCCAGGATGTGAAGAAGTAAGTTATGAATGACCTTCAGGGATATTATGAGGCGATTATAGTGTGGACTGTGGAAACATTATGTTGTTGTAGTAGTTTTTCATTTTATGATGTAATGTAAAACTTATGATTATATCTAGTGTTTCCAAGGCTACTAAACCAATCGGTATTTCGAGATTTGATCTTTCTTGTGATCATGCCAATGTTATGTAATAATGCACCGACTCTGGGTAACTAGGGTCGGGGCGTTACAGGGATCCTCCTTGAAGGGATGTCGATACCGAGGCCAACCCATGGGCGACTGTGAAGAAGAGCGTACCGACATGGTCTCACCAGGATTAGACGGTCCGGGCAAGAATCGGAACGGGTGGTGGGTTGATGAATGGAGTGGAAGGAGAGTGAAATGGGACCATCGTAGGGGGGCGACAGTGAAGTTGGGCTTGAGCCTTGATGAGGCTTCCTATGTATCCCCGTGGCAGGGAATCAAAGTCCGCGTAGTTCGGGAAAGCAGGACCTTGGTCCGATGGGCATCATCAGAGTACCGATGTGAAGGTAGACCCGTGGGTCCACTAATTGTGGGCTTGAACCTTGGAAAGGTTTCCTACGTACCATGCCTTGACATGGATCAAAGACCTCGTAGTTCAAAGGGGGTTTATCGGCGAACCGACATGAAAGTGGACCTTGGTCCAATGAGGGGTGGGCTTGAACCTCTGGGAGGCTTCCTACGTACCATTCCTTGACACAGATCAAAGACCTCGTAGTTCAAATGGAAATATGTGGGCAATTTAATGTCATGCAGGACAAGGGGGGCATATAGTTTAACGTCATGCTGGACGAGGGCGAAACACGACGTGAATGAACGACCGAGCAATGTGGCTTGAACCTCGTAGACTCCTCCTACGTACCATGCCTTGACATGGATCAAAGTCCTCATAGTTCAGGTGGGAAAGGGTCGCAACAGCTTACCACTGGACCAGAATGCAGTTTAACGTCATGCTGGACCGGGGTGAGACCCGACGTGAATGGATGATGGGTGGGCTTGAACCTCGGGGATGCTTCCTACGTACCATGCCTTGACATGGATCAAAGACCTCGTAGTTCAAAAGGGGTTTGTCGGTGAACCGACGTGAAAGTAGACCCGTGGGTCCACTGGTGGTGGGATTGAACCTCATAGAGGCTTCCTACGTACCATACCTTGACATGGATCAAAGACCTCGTAGTTCAAAAGGTTCACCGGTGAACCGACATGAAAGTAGACTCGTGGGTCCACTGGCGGTGGGCTTGAACCTCATAGAGGCTTCCTACGTACCATGCCTTGACATGGATCAAAGACCTCATAGTTCAAGGGATGGGTGGGTCGCAATGGCTTACCATTGGACCGGAGTGCAGTTTAACGTCGTGCTGGAAGGGGGTGAAACCGGACATGAAAGACGGGTGGGATTGAACCTCATAGAGGCTTCCTACGTACCATGCCTTGACATGGATCATAGACCTCGTAGTTCAAGAGGGATGAGTCCGTCGGTAAACCGGCGTGAAAGTAGACCCGGGGGTCCACTATTGGTGGGCTTGAACCTCATGAAGGCTTCCTACGTACCATGCCTTGACATGGATCAAAGTCCTCGTAGTTCGCAAGGGAACGCGCAGTTTAACGTCATGCTGGACGAGAATGAGACCCGACGTGGAGGAACGACGGGTGGGCTTGAACCTCGTGGAGGCTTCCTACGTTCAATGCCTTGACATGGATCAAAGAACTTGTAGTTCAAGGGAATGTTCGGGGTCAGGGTCGGTGCTCACTCTAAGCCCATGTGAGTCATGCTCGGTGTGAGAAATAAGAGGTTGCAAGGACCTGACGATCACGTCGCGAAGGGTGCGTCCGTGAGAAGCGAATAGGGGCTTACGCATTGAGCGGCCCATGGTGTTGGGACTTACTCTAGGTTGGAGGCCCAGAGGGGGGTGCCTCGTTCCCTATCACTCCCTCCACTGACCTTGGTAGTGGGGAAGTACAGAGATGAACGGGTGCAATCATCCGTACGAAAGGTTAGGGGCTTACGCTCTGAGGCAGCCCTTCCCCTACGAACATACGCCACTCCGACAAGGAGGATCTCATTCCATGTGCGGAAGAGTTCCATTCCCGTGGAGACGAGTGGTGTAAAAAATGTTTGAGCTGGGGGGACCCTTTGTGAGGGAGACGAGGTTGGGTCACAGTTTAACGTCATGTGTTGAGGACGTGGTGCTTGGCAGTTTAACGTCCTGCAGCTCGGACAAGGTGGGTTCACTCCACACCCCTAGGACTTACATAACCGGTACCCTCTGGTCCTTGGGGAAGGGAAGGTACCGGTAAGGCCATGGTTAAGGGGGGTCGTGGAACGAACCATCGAGGGGTCCACGTTAGTGTGGCTATGCGAAGAAGCAATAGCCGTTAGTGTGCCTATTGAAGAAGCATTAGGCGATGCAACGCTACAGGTGGTATTGTCCATGGGACTTTGAAATCACATCGTGCAAACCTGGAGGGTCGCACGGGATGAGAAATCGCTAAGCAGAGGAGTGTGCTTTGCGAAGTGGAGTGCCTTGGCCTTAGAATGGGGAATAAGTGTGAGTGGAAGGTGCTTCGCGAAGTGGAACAGTTTTCGCGGAGCACTGCCTCGCGAAGAAGGGGTGCCTCGCGAAGCAGGGTCCTGTGAAGCAGTGTGCTTCGCGATGCATAGTGATCCTACCTTGGCATAGGGATCACTAGAATGGGTTGGGTGTTTCGTGAAGCATAAACGCTCCACGGCTGCCCGGGTTCCCTTGGGAATCCCCTTCCTCCGCGAACGCCCTTGAGCTTCGCGAAGGGAATCCCTCTCGGAGGAGGGGCTCAAAACGAGACAAAGCAGAGGTGTCTCGCGAAGTGGAAATACCTCACGGAGCTCATGATTCCCGTGGCAATGAGTGCTTCGCGATTCGGGAGAGGAGAAGCCGAAAGGTCGGATTGTCCGTCTTCGGGACTCAGGGGGAGTCCAGTATTTATAGGGAAGGCGCGCCGCGATGCAGGACTCACGCGCTGCCTCTGCTGCTTCGCGGCAGCCCGCGAACGTCAAATGGGATCGCGGAGGATTACCGCCTCTGGTGCTTCGCGGTTGCCCGCGAACGTCAAATGGGTTCGCGGAGCATTACCGCCTCTGGTGCTTCCCGGCAGCTCACGAACATCAAATGGGATCGTGGAGGATTACCACCTCTGGGGCTTCGCGGCGCCGCCATGGTTGGGGCGCTTCGCGGCAGGGCTTCGCGGCGGAGCTTCGCGAGACAGCGCGCCTGCCTTTTTCGTTCCTTTCTTTTGGGCCACATTTTTGGCACCAACAAATGCCCCCCTCAGACTTGGAGCCGCAGAGGGCGAAGGGTTGAAGTCTAAGGGAAAATCGCCAAAATTGTCCGTGGTTCGCGATGCATCATCGCGAAGGGGCCCCGCGATGCTCGCCGGGGCCGCGGATCTGGACGCGCCGCGATGCTTCATGCGGGTGAGGCGCGCCGCGATGCACTAGGGTCACCGCCTATAAGAAGGGGGTCCGACCTCTTTTGTCTTCACGTGCCTTCCTTGTCTTTTTGCGCTCTCGACTTCGTGAAGCTCCGCGTACTCCGCGACAGCCCTCTGCGAATCGAGCTTCGCGGCGAACCGCGGGTCTCCGACTCCGCGTCCGCGCTAGGCGAACATCTTGTCGGCCTTGGCCAGACTTCGCGGCTTGGTCTCGTGACCGATCTTCGCGATCCAGCTTCACGGTCGAGATCTGCAGTCGAGCTTTGCGATCTATTCGAAAGAATCCTTTTCTGAGGGCCAGAGTTAAAATGGCCCATCAAGAAGCTGTCTTGGGGGTCCTTGCAGATGCTTCTCGTCGAGATGAGATGGCCAACCGTCCAGGCTTGGGGGAGATGATCCGGAGCCACTCGGACCACAACTCTTTGATGGATCTTCTCTCGGAGGGTCAGAAAGATTATCCGCAGTGCAAGAAACTGCCGTTGTACGGCTTCGGGCTGAGGGATGACGTCTTCATCCCTGAGGCGAGTAGGGATGAACCAGCTTGCTGGTTCTGGAGCACACCGTGCCAGCACCAATGGTTTAGGGCGGCCGATGGTCACGCGCGGGAGGACTTCACACCTGTCACCGCTGATTGTCTCTACAACCATGTGAATGATATCGACGAGAGGCCACTGCAACCGGAGACGTCCCCTCCTCTCTACCGCACCATGCTGAAGGCGGCTTTGCAGGATCCAAGGAAAGGATGGTCTGATGAGTGGGACCTGTGCCAGGGAGGCAATTTCACTGAAGACTAGGCCTGGGCCTACTAGGTAGGCGCCTCATGCGAGGAGTTCGGGGCCAAGTTGAGGAGAGTGGGGTTGTATGAGGCGGCATGGGCCTCCCAATTCCACATTTACCAACCGAAGCAGCTAATGTCGGAGTTGCTGAGTAGATGGTCATCTAGGACCAACACTTTTCACCTGCATCATGGGGAGGTGGGCATCAGCCTGTGGGATGTCTACCAGATTTCTGGGGTCCCAATCTTTGGGGCCATGTATGAAGAGTTCCTCCACGTTGCCAGCGCGTGGGGGGATGCAGAGCAAATGTCGCGACTGGCATCGGCGCTGATGGCGCTTGTCCCTGGAGAGGAAAAGGAGGCAGTGAGGGACGTCCACTTCAAGAGATGGTTCAAATGCTTCCTGAATTTCCCAGAAGATCGAGAGTTCCCGCCGAGGCCTCGAACTTGTCCGAGGGTGGCCCAACGGGGAAAGGGGCATTCGTATTGGCGGGACTTGGAGGACAGCCAATGGAAGACTTTGGGTTTCAGTGTCAGAACTGAACAACAGCCAATAGTCAGGCTGGAGGCGTTCATCGCGGCTTTCATCTGTGGCTGGATCCTACCGGTGAGAGATACAAGCATGGGGGTACGGCCCAGCTCGTTTATCATGGCGTCGATGTTGGTCATGGGGCAGCGGATCAACCTAGGGATCCCGATGCTCACCAAACTGTACAGAATGCTGCGACATATTAGCGAGGGAAAGAAGCCGCCAAGGATATGTGGGCCCTTACACCTCCTGTATGGGTGGATCGCAGCTCATATCAGGGGGATTTACGAATATCCTAACCCCATTTCACCGCCAGGATCAAACTTTCACCCCTCCATCCTGAACGTGGTCGGGAGCTTCCTGTTCAAACTGGTCGTTCCGATGGTGCTGAATAGGGTGTGGAGGGCGGACGAGTTCATCTTCCATCCCTTCTTTTTGCTGACGGGGATGCTTACTGATGACGGACGGGGAACGGAAGAACATCGGGCGTACCTCCTGGCCTTCCGAGGTGGAGTTTTGGTGGCACGAATAGATCGTGAGCCGCTCTGTGAACTGTACACCCCGCATCGGTTTGCGAGGCAGTTCTGGTGCCTCCAGCGGCTGACCCCGCAGGTCTACTGGGAGGTGCGTCACGAGGATCACCCGTGTGTGATGAGGCAACTGTGTCTCATGTTCACACGCAAAGATGGAAAGATGCGGATTGCATTGCCTCCATCCACCGCCGCCTTCAGATTAGTGAAGGAGTACGCCATCAGTTGGGAGGCCGCTTATCCGGGGGAGATGCTGAAGCAACCAACGATCCGGGTTGGTGATGGTGGGTCTCCTCTATCTCGAGGTCGGGGTCGGAGGGAAGCTAGGGCCGCTCATTGTAGTGAGGCTATGATGATGGCGAGACCCGCACCGGCTAAGGGTATGGCAGCAACGGTGGATCCGGTGGTCCCGGAAGAGCAGGGCCATTCGGAGGGGCGGCCACCGAGGGGATTTCGTCGGATATCCACTCAGGCTCCGGGGAAGCGGCTGCGTCACATCGACATGGCAGAAGATGCTATCTTTCCGGAAGCTTGGGACATTTGGGATGTCAACCGGAAATTCCTCAGCCCACCTGAGATGTGGGCCCACCTGAATCGCCTCGGGATGGAATTGTCGGGCATAGGCCCAGTTCGGGCTGGATTCATGGTGTCTCCGGCGGAGGCGGAGCAATACCTGGACGAGCTGGAGGATTACGTCCACTCCAACGGTGTTCCTCGCCCAATGACGGATCGAGTGAGGGTACTGCTGAATCAGACGGTCCCTCCGCAGTTATCAGCTGCCGATCTGAGGGAGCGCTTCCCCTTGCCGGAGGAATCAGAGGACTCCTCTTGGGAGGATGAGGCTGGAGGAGGGAGCCCGTTGGAGGAGGGAGAGGTCAGAGACCGAGGCTCAGAATCCAACGACCTCACGGAGGCTCTCGAGGTAGCATTCAGAACTTCTCTCTTTACGATATGTTCTTGAGACACTATGGGCTTCTCACCGATGTTTAGGCCATGCAGGAGAAACTTGTTCGCAGGCCTCGTTCTCGCCCCTTGGCGGGTGATGATGCGGGATCTTCAGAACCCGCGCCCATGGCTGCATCCAGGTTTGCGTCTGGTGGGACCAGAGCATCCATGGAGGCTCTCCCGGAGTCTCCAGACCTCCCAACAATATACGGAGGGCCTCGCCTCGGGGTCCCCTTAGTACCGGCTCAGGAGAAGCACCAGGAGGTCAATCTCTGTAAGTCTCCTCCACCGGTTCCCTTGTCGCCATATGTAGACAATGCCTTCCAAATAACGTTCATGTTCCTCTCTGTCGTACAGTTCTCCGACTGGCGTGGGCTGCTGCAGCAAGATTGGTCGGGATTTCTTGTGGCATCCCTCCTAGGGGCATCCCGGTGATGGTGGAAATAGTCCCTCCATCTCTTCAAGCTGCGACGCACATCATTACTGGCGGGTCCGCCAGCAGGGCCGTACCCGAAATCATTGAGGTGGACTCCGAGGAAGAGGATAAACCGGTCAGTCCTAGCTCTGTTGCGCCTGCTTCGGCGCCAGGTGTCGCACTGGATTCGACTCCGGATGTTGATCCTGCCGAGGATTTCCTGTGGGCGTATCCCGTGTATGAGCCTGCCAATCGCGCAGACTGGGACGAACCGGCCTCCGACGAGAAAGACAGCAGCATAGTTCATCGCCGTTCGTGGAAGCTGATCACACTCTTTATCAAGGACACTCCCCAAGCACAATGGCTGGCTGAAATGGATAGGCTTCGCTCGCGATTGCGTGAACTGTGCGCTGGGGGAGTGGATTCCCAACGTCCTCATGCGCTCATCCGAGACCTCATGGCTGAGAAGATCCGGGAGCATGATCGTGGGCTGAGCGTGGGATGGCAGCGGAGGAAGGCGACCAACATTAGGAAGCTCCTGGAGGCTGAAGGCGAGGTCCAACAGATGCAGATCCGGGCCAACGAGCTTTCAACCACTCTTGATACGCAGTCTGAGCTGGTCTCACGGTTGAAGGCCCAGCTGGCAGAGGCTGAGGAGTATATGGGGCAGACCTCTGGAAGGATTGCTGCCGTCCAGGCTGAGGTAGAAAGGGCCAGGGCCAGAGTTGACGAATTACGCCCCACTGCTGCTGAAGAGGAGCAGGAGTTGAATCAGCGGCAACAAGCTTTGGACGCCGCAAGTCAGCGGGTGGCGGAGCTGCAACGCTCTTTTGACGGGGTCAACCCGTCCATGGGGGAAGTCAACCCCTGAGTATTGTAACAAACCCGAAAGAAACTTTTATTAGTACTTTTGTGCTTCAACTCTTTCTTTCTCCTTTGTTTTGAGTGTCGTGGCACGCACGATTTCCACAGTTTAAATTGCCTTGTTATATCCCTACAATGTTTCCGGGATGTTTGGCGACAATCCTTCAAATCCACATGGGTCGAGCCCAATGTGAGATGCAGGTGGTAGTTGGCTTGATCGGAGAAGGAACTTCCAAGATAGCCAAATTACCGTTTCTTCAGCGTGCTCTTATGCACGAACGGGGCAACGCTAGGGGCACTGAAATCGGTCCAAACAGATGAAAATGGGAAGTGTGAATCACGATACCCAAATTCGGAACACTGTGGGGATGGCGTGACAATAAAGGACAACCGTTAACCGTGGCGGACAAACGGTATCCTTACTATAGTATCCTGAAATGGGGACAACAAATGAGGGTCGACCATTGACCATGTTCGAAACACGGGACCATGTCACAAGTTTTGTCGATCAATCCTTCGAGACGTTGGCCCAGGACAGTAGGTGGACCATAGGTCAGACATCCATACTTTTAGGGGGTCATTCCAGGCATGACCCGTCTTTCGGAATGTTGGCCCAGGACGGTAGGTGAGCCGATGCGGCATGAGACCAGGCTGTTAGGGGGTTCCTTCAGACATGAAAGAGGATGAGGGTCCGAATAAGGGGCACGCAAGGTGTGGAATATGGAGTGATGGTTTGTTCAAACAGAATCCAACACTTCGGTAGTTACACCACCGTGGTGGGAGTACGCCAGATGGGCGCATCGGTCTGATCACGGATCATTCCTTCTTCCAGATAGGGCCTCTCTGGCGAGGGATGGAAATGGGGAGGAACAAGATTTTGTGATTCTAGGGGCTGAACCCCAGGTGAAATGCCTGGGTGTCTCTACGTATCCCACATGATGATGGGAATCAAGCCTTACGTAGTTCTGGAAGCGCAGTTTAACGTCATGCGGGACGGGGAACAGCCCGACTGTATTGGCACCCATCCTACCAAAACTACTAAGCCCACGTGAGTCGTGCTCGGTGCGGGAAACAAGCAGTAGTGGCGGGAATTTCCTGACACAAAAGGGGCAGGTTAGGGCAAAGGGACGCTCGGTGACTACCGGCCCAATGACACTAACACGATCATTTAGCGCACCTAGATGCGCGAAGAGAAAGAGACAAGTATGATGGAGTTCCACTTGAACATGAGGGAGTGGAAATGTGTGAATCATGACGCTCGAGATTCGGATCACGATGATGGCGGCGTGACGATGGAGGATTACTGCTGACCATGTTCGCAACACAGCATCCTGTCGCATTAGCCTAAAATGGGGACAAACAAATGAGGGTCGACCGTTGACCATGTTCGAAACACAGGACCATGTCACAAATGTTGTCAGATATTCGTAGGGACGTTGGCCCGAAACGATTGAAGGGCCCTTAGGTCCAGCATTCATGGAGATCCCTTAAGCTTAGTATCCACGTCGTTCGAGGGTCCTTTTGGATGTGGAAGAGGATGAGGATCCAAATAGCGAGCTCACGAATCTTGGTCATGGGATGAGGGGAATGTCCTTGTGAAAATCCCACATTTCGGGCTCTTTGTCCAAACACATCTGAATACGGCAACGAAACATATTAGAGAGAGGGAGCAGATTCCTTTCCCTTGGGGAGATCTTAGTTTAGGGTCATAGAATTTGGACCATGAATGGGTAAAGGGATCAGGGGATGCATGGCATCAAAACCTGACATGAATGAGGACATAGTCCTACTTACCATGCGTTTTCTGAGGAAATGCTCGAGTCGAGGGACCGAACACAAGGGTTAGGCTGGGCCCGCGGGGAAGCACCCGGGCGCTCCTATGTATCTCATAAGGATGAGAATCAAGCCATACGTAGTTCTGGATGGTGGCACGGTAAGGTACCAGTGCCAGGGGAAAAGGGAAGTGTGGGCATGGCCCATGCTCTAAAAGAAGCGGAATTTGATAAATCTTGTTTGTTCTTTAAGGTGAATGGTTTTTTTGGTGAAGAAACAGTCCTAGAATAGTAGGTTGTGATGTCACCACAAGGATCAAGCCGCGATGGGCGTTGAAGGCATGGCACGTGGACAGTACCCAACGTGATGTCCTCTACAATGAGGTTACCACAATTCAGTGCCATTTTTCGTCATGCGGCTAGGACGATAATGTCACAGTTCAGGGTCGTATGATAGGACCAAGCATGTATTTTATCGTCATGCAGCGCAGACGTAGCAGAGACGATGCTAGGTGGGAAATGTGCGCAGTGTTATAAAACACAATTGACAGAGACATGATCCCACATCAAATTGTACGCCATCCGGAGAGGGAAACCTTAGGCCGAGGGGCCCATGCAGAGGTGAAACAGGGAGAGAGACTGGCTTCCTGAATGGGTTGTACCCGGAGACAGGGTGTCTGGGCGGTCCTACGTATCCCATTGAGGATGGGAATCAAGTTGAACGTAGTCCTGAATGGATATTAGTTTATGGTCTTAGAGCTCGGACCATGGGAGTCCCAAGGATGCCAGATTGCAGCTTTGTCCCCCTAGCATGCAAAGGTGCACTGAGGGATAGCGCCAAAAGTGTCGAGATTCCACCTCGACATGATGGGGTGGAAAATGATGTGAATCATGCAACCAACATTCAAGGACTGAAGGGGCTGGCGTGACGATAGAGGATTACTTCTGACCATGTTCGCAACACAGCATCCTGTCGCGTTAGCCTGAAATTAGGACTAACAAACGAGCATCGACCGCTGACCATATTCGCAACGCGGGATTTTATCGATTTGTTGTCCAAAACCCTCGGGGGCGTTGACCCGTATCGGTAGGAGAGCCATTGGGAATTGTATCCAGGCCGTTCTTGAGGGTCCCTCTGGGTGTGAAAGGTGATGGAAGTCCGAATAGAGGGGAACACGAAGCTTGACAAGTGGAAGGAACTTGATCAAGTTGAATCTGACACTCTTGGTCCTAAACTAGAGTGCTCTTAATACATGGGTGAGCCACTGCAAGGAGTCAAGGGACTCAACTTTGAGGGTGATCGAGAGATGGTAGGTTCCCGGGGGAAGGGGGCATGGTGCCCAAATCCTTGTATCATACCCACATATCCCTCTCCTGGAGAGGGATAGGCCATGTGGCGTTGGTGACCGGGAGATCGGGAGATTTCCAAGAGATGGGGCTGGACCCGGAGTCTAGACATCCAGGTGGTCCTACATATCCCATGAGGATGGGAATCAAGCCACAAGTAGTTCATGAAGGGTGCCTTTTAATGTCATGCTGGACAAGGAATATGAGGGCTAACTCTCAGAAGGGGGTACGCGTGGTGCAGCTGTTGCAAACCTGACGTGAATGAGGACATAATCCTGTACCACGCCACGCGGTCCCATGATCGGGGTCCCAATGGTAGGACCCGAGAGTCTGAACTCAAGATGGACCCAATGACAAGGGGTCTTGAACGTAGTTCCAGATGAGAGTCTTAGTTTATGGTCTTAGAGCTCGGACTGTGGATGGTGACAACTCCCGAGTAAGCACAAATGTCAACCCAATCCCTAAGCCCACGTGAGATAAACACGGTGTGGGAAACAAGGGGGGAAGATCCTTATTGCAATACTTGGGGCGTCCATCAAAGGGGAGTCGGCGGAGGGTTTCGAAGGACACCTTTGACACGACCTGTTCACCCAACGCGCAGACGTGCACAGAGGAAATGTACCAAGTGTTCCGAGACTCTGCTTGGACACGATGAAGTGATGAAGGGTGTGAATCGTGTACCCGGCATTTGGGCTTAATGGGTTGGCGTGGCGATAGAGGAAAACTGTTAACCATGACGGAAACATAACGTCCATATCGCGTTATCCTGAGGTGGGAACAACAAACGAGCATCGACCGCTGACCATATTCACAACGCGGGATTTTATCGATTTGTTGTCCAAAACCCTCAGAGTATCGGCCCGTAACGGTAGGAGAGCCCTTGGGCGTGGTATCCAGGCCGTTTTTGGGGGTCCTTCCGGCTGTGAGAGATGATGAAAGCCCTGATGCAGGGATACGCAAAGCCTGGAAAGCGGGTGCGGACATGTCCGAGTAAAGCTTGGCATTCCAGGTAATAAACCAGAGTAATCTTAGGCACATCGGTGAACCTTCGAAGAAGGGATCGACGAAACAGCTCAGTAGGGGGGAAAACATGGCGTGGTCATTACGAGACTGTCATGAATGATGACATAATCCCACACCACACCATATGATCCTCTCATGGAGGAAGGATAGGCCAAGGGGCCAAGATGGGATGAGGATTCCCGAGAGATGGGGCTGGACCCGAATCTTGGACATCCAGGTGGTCCTACGTATCCCATTAGGATGGGAATCAAGCCACACGTAGTTCTTTAAATGCAGTTTAACATCATACTGGACGAGGAGTGGAGTAATATACTCCTAAGAAAGGTGTACAGTATGGGAATGAAGCCGACGTAAATGAGGACATAGTCCTACCACACCATGCAATCCTATAAGAGAGGACCCGGGCTATGGCCCGGAAAGGCCAAGGGGTCTGAGGCTGGGCCTCGTAAGGGGAGTCGTACGGCATGGTGCATGATCCCGATGTGAATGAGGACGTAGTCCTACACCACACCGTACACTCCGGGTGAGAGATTGGGGAGAAGGCCAAGGGGCCTAAGATCAGGCATCAGTCAGGAAGGCCTGACTGGTTTGTAGTTTAACGTCTTACATGAGGACGAGGTTCGGGGACCCGAAAAGGCCAAGGGGCCTGAGGCTGGGCCTCGTAAGGGGATTCGTACGGCATGGTACATGGTCCCGACGTGAATGAGGACGTAGTCCTACTTACCATGCGTACACTCCTATGGGGGATCAGGGCCGTGGTCCCGATTGCAGGCACTGCCCCAGGAGAGGTTTGTTACCTCGTGATGGGGTGGACCCGAAGATCCAGGACACTGTTGACCATGTTTGAAACACATCCTTCCTATGGTAACCTGATATGGGAGTAACAAGTGAGCGTCGACCGCTGACCAAATTTGCAACGCGGGACTTGTATCGGCTTGTTCCTTGAAAAACCCTCGGGGGCGTTGGCCTGTATCGGTAGGAGAGCCGTTGGGCATTGTATCCAGGCCGTTCTTGGGGGTCCCTCGAGGTGTACAAAAATTATGGAATCCCAGTCAAGTAGTGGGTGAAGCATAGTTGTATCCATCCACGAAAGGGGAAAACACCTCCAGGGGGAATGTGCAGCCGGGTTGAGGCTTGCTCGATGTGGGTCGGGGAAAAAGTGTGCACCCTTCCATGTCTTGACCCGAGGGGATGATTTTGGCTTTTGGGCTGGGCCTACGGATGAAATTTCCGGGAATTCCTACGTATCCCATTAGGATGGGAATCAAGACGTACGTAGTTCTTGAAAGCCATGCAGTTTAACGTCGTGCGGTGAGGACGTGGGAGGATAGAAGAATGGGAGTGGGCACATGGTGTGACCCTTACAATCCTTGGGCAAGCGGGGTTGTATGAATGGGGATAAAAACCCTACTCCTGCTGCACAAAGATTCTCCAAGGAAACTACCCCCAGGGGGGGATAGTGGAAGAAAAATGCTTGGGGATGGGCTCAAGATGAGGCGTCCGAGCATTCCTACGTATCCCATGAAGATGGGAATCAAGCCATACGTAGTTCTTGACATGCAGTTTAACGTCATGCGGGACGAGGGGCATTTCATTTGGGGAGGTGTACGCTATGTTACATGATCCTGACCTGAATGAGGACGTAGTCCTACACTGTACCGTACGATCCCGTAAGAGGGTAAGTCAGGGAGAAACGAGGGGGCCTGGGGCCAGACCGCGGTCAGGGAGACCTGACCAGCTTGTGGATTAACGTCTCGTGGTGAGGACGGAGATTCAGTTTAAGGTCGTGCGGGACCAAGTTGCAGTTTAGGTTCGTGCAGGACCCTCTCACAGTTTAGGGTCGTGCAGGACCAAGTCGCAGTTTAGGTTCGTGCAGGACCCTCTCGCGGTTTAGGGTCGTGCAGGACCACTTTTTCCCTAGGCAAAGTATCTCTTGTGGAATTTGGCATTGGTGGGAGGGGTTATATGCTCTCCATCTGTGGTCACCAAGGAGTATGCTCCGTTGGGGTAATCCTTATGGATGATATAAGGCCCTTCCCATTTGGGATCTAATTTGGGCGGTTTCCTACCGGGAATCATTGGAGCTCGAAAGTCCAATACCAGGTCACCCTGTAGAAAAGAGCAGAGATGAACCTTCTTGTTGAAGGCCCTCGCTATCTTGTCCTGATGCCTTTCCAGATTGTGCAGGGCATGAAGTCGGTTCTCGTCCAGTGCTTCCAATTCAGATAGACGGATCTCGGCTACCTCATCTGATGTCTGGTGATCATAAACTGCAGTGCGTAGCGACGGCAGCTGGATCTCAATGGGTAGGACGACCTCAGCTCCATACACCAGGGAATATAGGGTCACCTGGGTAGAGTTGCGAGTCGTCGTCCGGTAAGCCCAGAGGGCATTGGGGAGCTTGTCCAGCCAACTCTTCTTGTTATGACCAACCATCTTCTGCAGAATGTTAGAGAGGGTCTTGTTGAACGCCTCGATCTGCCCATTCGCCTACACGTGGTAGCGGGAGGTATGGTTCGACCGGATGTCATACTTAGCGTACAATTTCTTCAATTCAGCTGCTCGGAAGTTGGTTCCGTTATCGGTGAGGACGGCGCGAGGGACACCAAACCGGTGGATAATGTTGGAGCTCACAAAGTCAACGATAGAACGAGCCTTGACCTCTTTGAGCAGAACTGCCTCTACCCACTTGAGGAAGAAATCTGTAGCAGTCAAGATGAATCTACACTGGCGGGCTGTTTCCAGTGGATATGGTCCCACTACATCAAGTCCCCATACCGCAAATGGCCAAGAGTACTTGGTAGGGTGGAGGGGTTCTGGCGGCCGGTGCAAGAAGTTGGCGTGTACTTGGCATGCATGGCATCTCTTGGCATACCCAATGCAATCGTGGATCATGGAGGGCCAGAAGTACCCTAACCTCTGGATTTGATGGGATAGCTTCGGCCCAGCTTGATGGGCGCCACAGGAACCGGCGTGAACCTCTTGCATAACATGAAGTATCTCTACTCCTTGGATGCAACGGAGGAGGACACCATCGAAACTCCGTTTATAGAGGATCTGCTCAAGACTGGGGCCGCTCTGGAGGGTAAATCGAAGTTTTCGGCGTTGGATTCACTCACGCTCGGCCCGGTCGTCCGGGAGGCGACCATTTTGGAGATACTCAACAAAAGGCGCCCTCCAGTCGGGAGTGGCTTCCACCACTGTGTCTGACGAACCCGGGACTCCCAATATAAAGGGTCCCGAGGTGAGATGACTTACCCACAGTCCATCATCATCCTCATGGTTGATGGGGGAAATGACTCTCCGGTGGGCCATGTGTATGACCAAATCATCTTGCTCGGGTTCTGCGAGCGACGCGGCTAAGACAGCCAGGGCGTCCGCTTGGCCGTTCTGCGACCGTGGGACATGGGTAACCTCTAGCCGAGAAGAGAACTGGGCCATTAGGAGGAGGGTGTACTCCAGCAATGGTGCAAGATCTGGCTTCCTGACGATGTAGTCTCCATTAACCTGTTTGATTACCAGCTCGGAATCTCCCTTCACATGTAGGTGGGGAACATGGATCTCAAGGGAAAACTCGAGGCCGGTGATGAGAGCATGGTACTATGCCTCGTTGTTCATACAACCTTCTGACAACAAGAATGAGTATGGCAGGATGGCCTGCGCCAGGGTAATGAAGACAATACCCAGGCCCACTCTGTTGAGCTTGGGATCATTGAGCCTCCTACCGGTGGGGCTCTGAGAGGCACCGTCGAAATGCATTTTCCAACACGGGACGACATGATCGACTGAGAGGATCGTCTCTTCGGGGAAATCCAGGTCTAGGGATTGATCCACGGAGGTTGGATGGGCAGCTAAAAAGTCTACCAATGCCTGTCCCTTAATGGCCTTCTACGGTACAAACCTGATATCAAACTGCTGGAGAATCACTGCCCACCGTGCTAGTCGGCCAGTCAGCATGGGACGGTTCAGGATGTACTTCAGTGGGTCTACTCGGGAGACCAATTGCACCTCGTGGTGCTGTAGGTAATGTCGCAACTTCTGCACGGCGAAGACGAGCACAAGACATCTCTTTTCGACAGGGGAGTATCGAATCTCCGTATCGAGAAGCATGCGGCTGAGATAGTAGAGACTATTCTCAGTACCCTCGTTGTTCTTCTGGGTGAGCAGCGCACCGAGGGATCTTTCCAGGGTAGTCACGTAAAGGACCAGCGGCTTTCCGGAGACGGGTGCCATCAAGACCAGAGGTTGGAGCAGATACTGCTTGATTTCCTCAAAGGCGGTTCGTCACTCCTCATCCCATTCTTAGGCAGCACCTTTCTTCATGAGCCAGGAAAAGGGCTTACACTTTCCGGACAGATTCGCAATGAATCGGCGTATATAGGATAAGTGTCCATGAAGGCCTCGGAGCTCTCGAATGTTGCTCGGGGGAGGCATTTGGCTGATGACATTGATATTCTCCGGGTCAATCTCGATACCTCGGTATCTGACAACAAAGCCCAGAAACTTCCCGGAGGTGACCCCAAAGGCACACTTCAGCGGGTTCATCTTTAGGTGACAGGAACAGAGGAAACCGAACACTTTCTCAAGGTCTTTGAGATGGTCCTGGCGCTGGCATGATTTGACTACAAGGTCATCCACGTAGCATTCCACCAATGTCCCGAGAATCAGTTTGAATATGCAATGCAAGGCCCTCTGATAAGTGGCACCTGCATTCTTCAAACCGAATGGCATAACCTGGTAGAAAAAGGTACCTTGGGGAGCCCTGAAGGCAGTAGACTCCTCGTCTTCGGGGGCAATCCGGATCTGGTTGTACCCGGAGTACCCATCCATGAAATAGAGGGATTGGAATCCGGGAGTGGCGTCAATCAACAGCTCCGTTACTGGGAGTGGGAAGTCATCCTTTGGGCAGTGGTGATTAAGATCGAGGAAGTCGTTACAGACTCTGATCTACCCATTCTTCTTCCTGACTGGAACAATGTTGGCAAGCCACCTGGGGTACTGGACCTCCTTGACGAAGTTGGCGTTGATTAGCTTATCCACTTCGGCCTCAACCATAGCACCATGGGAAGGGTGAATCTTCCTGGGAGGCTGCTTAAACCCACGATGTTTTGCCGGGAGGCCCAGACGATGAACGGATACTTGGGGATCCAGCCCTGGCATCTCATCGTAACTCCAGGCAAACACATCACGGTGCTGTTTGAGGAAGTCTACGTACTGTTGCCGCTCCACGAGGGACATGGCCGCACTGATTAATGTGGGTCTCAGATCTACCTCCCTACCAAGGTTCACCTGTACCAGTTCATCAACCGTGGTAGAGACGCCTTCTTCAAAGGCTGGGGGAGCATCCTCCAAGTCTTCCTCCCCAGCTGTGGGGGGACTTCCCGCGACAGAAGATACTTCTGGGCTATCAAGATCCACGGGGCAGCTGGTGCTGGCTCGGGCTGCAGCGGTCATCACATCAGGAGACTCACTTGCCATCAAGACCATGGCAATGAAGTCAGTCGACCCTATCCCATCTGGCCTTCGGCCTAAAGGGCCACGTTTGATGATATCAAAGTAGTGGTGACGTGTCGGCCTGAGTCGGTTAATTCCAGCCCGACGGAAGAGACACGTATGGCGTACCGCCGTCGTCATGAGCTTGACGTCCCGGTACCGTATATGGGTAGGAGATTCCGGGACGACCCGAGCCTGGTTGATGTAGGAGTACGAGGTGATTTTCCGCCGTTGCTTGGACACGAGAACATGCCTTCCTTGCATACCCGAAACAACAAAACATTGTCCCATGTCGGGGGTCGTGGCCTCCAACCAGTGGATCGAAAAGATGTAGGTGTCATCCATTATTGCCCAGGGATCACGTGTGATCGGGGCTGGCTCATCCTCGCTTACTAGGATTTTCTTGTCCTTACTTTTGTAATAACCCGCCTCCAGATAGCGGGCCTCACAAGAAGCGAAAGGGGACGCGTCTCTTTAGAGCACGCCTACTCGACCGTTGAGCGAGTACTTAAGGCACTGGTGATACGACGAGGGGACCACTGCATGCAGATGGAGCCATGGCCTACCCATCAATGCGTTGTAGGCGGTGTCCTGAGAAACAACCATGAACTCGGTGCTGGAAATTAAGCCACCGAACTAAGTCTTCAGGCGGATCTTGCCGACTGGGGTTTGCTATGTCTTGTCGTACCCCTGGATCCTGAGGTCAGAGGGAGTTAAATCACCTTCGGACAGACCCAGTTTTCGCAGCGTCCGGGTCGGAATCAGATTGATTCCAGAACCTGTGTCAACGAGGCAGCGGCAGACATCCACACCGTTGAAGTGGCCAGTGAAATACAGTGGGCGAATGTGCACCTGTATGGGAGGGTCCTCATCTTCACTAGAGAATGAGATAACCACCTAACATTCGGCGTTTTCAATCGTCTCGGTATGGAAGGCTTCCGCAGCTGCTACTTCCTTCTCGAACTGGAGGGGGCTCCTTAGGGCCTCAGCAAGTGCCTCGCGCATTTGAGATGACAGGCGAAGGGCCTCAAGGATGGAGAGCCTCGACGGGATTCCGGCCAGGTTCTTCAGAACATCGTACTTTCATGCCAAACGCGAACCTCTGCTTACAGGAGGTCATTCGGCATTTGGATGCACAGCGGGTCTGGCTGGATGAACCGGCGAGTGACTAGTACTGGGTACATCTTTCTGCCTACGAGTAGAAGCCTGAAGAGTAGTCGCCGGACTAGGATCGGACAGCGAAGGCTGGCCTGTAGCCGGGCAAGACTGACTGTGATACGAACGAGGTGGCTCCCCCCGATCCAGTAGCACGAACGACGGTGGAGGTAGAGCCGAGGGTGTTGGATGGGTCTGCGCGTGCTGAGATTTGCGCTGAGCCTGCTGCCTGGTCTCAGTATCATGCACGGCTTGGCCACAAGTGCCTGCTGATGTACCTCGATGACCGGTGCGATTGCGATTCCGCTGATGTTGACGTCGGCTGGAATCATTGGGGAGGTCTGCCTGGGGTTCCCCCTCGTCGGGGGTCATATAGGGCTTTACCATCTCCACGGTGTTAACCGAAGCGTACCCTTGGCTATCGCTCGAGGAGTCATCCACCGCTGGGCGGATCCTGGGAGGAATCCCCATTTCGGGGGGCATAAGGTCGCCGAGAGTGCGAGATGATGACGGCACTGGCGGTGCACGTTGCTTCTTCTTGCGTCACCGCTGCTTGCCCTTTTGGGCAGAGGTCGACTGTGAAGACGATGCGGAGGCACCGACTACTTCTTATGAAGGTTCCGACTACATCAGGCGTGCCCGGATGATACCCTGGGCACAGACAATGGTTTTTCGAGCCATCCAGTCATCATATTTCTGGGATCCACGGCTAGGGACCTGTTTCCACTCCCCTTCGCTGTCGCTGCCGATTTCTGATCCTGCAAAGACGCCTGCCACTTGCGCTGGTGCTGGGCCCAACTTGACTATGTTGTTGTTGACCTGGTCCTGAAGCCAGTCTTTAAACACATAGCATCACTTGAGGGTGTGCCCCAAGATCCGATGATAATGGCAGTAGTTGGGGTGATCGGTGAGATGCGCCTCTGTCAGCCTTCTACACTCAGGCAGACACACAATCCCTTGCTCTAGAGCACTTCGGAAGTAGCCAGGGACCTGATTTTCATTGAACGAATAGGTCTGGTACTTTCTTTCCGGATAGGGGGCCCTGGGGTCCTGGTCCTGACGAGGGGCCGGAGGGGCCTGCCGAGGAGGCGGCGCCTGGTTGTCTCACCTAGGTGGCGGGGGCGCGTTGCGCGGGGTAACCTGTCGGTTTTGAGGCGGTCGCTGCTGGGCGGGAGCCTGTGCTTGAGGTGGAGGACCTCTGCGGGGTTGCGGGGGTGGTGCCACCGGCAGCAATTCCAGCTGCCTCATGGCTTCTATTTGAGCCACCGTGGCGGGTTCAGCCCTGGCGGTCCTCCTGGCTGGGATCATAGGGGGCAGCAAACGTGCCTGACTGGCCTGTTGCAGGGCTTCCTCGAGGCGTTGAGCCTTGTCCGAGAAATCTCTGAACCCTCCATGGTAGTTCTGGGTAATCAAGGAGGGTACCAGCTCTGTCTTGACGTTCCCCACACACATTGTCAGTAATTTCTCCTGAGTCAGTGGCATATCGAGGGAATACGTAAGTCCCTTCTACCGGGCGATGAAGTCTGCGACTCGATCATTAGGCCTTTTCTTGCACTTGAAGAGGTCAGCGATGCTGGTCTTTCGCATGGTGGAGATGAACTGGTATAAGAACTGCCGGAGAAGATCCTCCCATCCGGTCACCGATCCGATAGGGAGCTGGCTGTACCAGACGAATGCGGACCTTCCAATGTTTGTACGAAACATCAGAGCTTGGCGGCTTCTTGCTGAGCCGGGGTCCCCAGCATGGGGCCACACCTGGAAGAGAAATGAGCCAAGTGTTGGGGCGGGTCCCCTGTCCCGTTAAGGGAAGAGAAAGTGGGGTTCCCAAAACCCAGAGGCGCGGGTATATCATCCACCCACGCGGGATAGGACTTGCCATCCGGTGGGACCGCCATCTGCCGCGTTTCCAACGCCTCGAGGCGGGATGTGAGTGCCACAATAAGGTCCTCCGGGTGGGGGTCCCTATCTTGACGGGGATCCCTAACCACAAGTTCATTGCCAGGTTCTTCAACACGGTAGACAGCTTCGGCCGCTCGTGGGTCAACTGGATGGACGACCGGCTGGGCGACTGGGGGAACCCGGGTTGGATTCTTCAGATTTCCCCGTCGCTCAGGGGGGTTTGGCGAGACGTATCACGCCCTCTTTCCGTATGTTCCGGCTTCCGCCCTGTCTGCGGCAGTAGCATGATCAGGGTGGCCCGGAGGCATCTTGCCGGGGGGAAATTGTTCCTGCCCCTGCTGCCCCGGCCTAGGATTACCATAGTTGGGTCGTCGCTCTGCGGTGCGTTCAGCCAAGAGTTCGTCAACTAGCCTTTTCTTCTCAGCAAGCTGCTGGCGTAATGTGGCCTTCTCGGGATCTTCGTCCGTTTTCTGCACAGAAGCGGACGGGTCAGAGTTCTTGACTGTTCCGACGTGCTCCTTACCCTTTCCAGTGTTTCGACCGAGTACCAGCGACTCAGTGGGTACGGGGAGGCCTAGAAGGTTTCTCTGCTGATGGGTAACTCTCCCTGACGGGTCGAGTAGCGGCGGTACGCCCTCGGGTGGTAAGTCTCCATCAAGGAACTCAAGCTCATCTTCCTTATCCACAACGTCGGCCATGTGGACTGTGACCCCTCTTGAGGGCATATCCTCGATGTCGCATAGCGAATCGGGCTTCCGTCGGATAGGGTCGAAGAGGAGAGCGACATAGTGTCCCCAACCACGGACATGCACATGGGGGGTGGCTTCCCTGAAGATTCTGCGGAGTGATTTAAGACTCTGAACTCATTTTCGTTGAAGGGCGCTCTGGTGGCCTGGAGACTCAGGGTGCTGGGCAACAAGAAGTGCGACTGCATCGATCAGGCGACATTGCTCGCCGATTTCTTCGAAGTGATCTCGACTCCTGGGGTATAACACCCGTTCGCAATGGAGGCGGAAGTGCATCACCCAGAGGGTTCGACAAAAGAATCCCACTTCTTCAGGGGTAAGAGACTCGGGTATGCGGAAATTCAGCGCCGCTGTGGGCCAGAACTTCTCTGGGAAATAGTTCCCTGCAAGAATAATCCAGAAGCTCCTGGGTTCGGACTCAGGGTCTGGCCCTGTGTTGCCCCACTCGTCAACCGGGGGCGGCTGAGGAACTGGTAGCGGTACTGAGGAGGACCTTTGGGATAGTAAGCTCGGCGGTGGAGAATACGGCAAACGAGTTGACTGGCCGCCGAATTCCGGGCGATCCTCCGAAGAGTGAGGTGACCTGGCCACGATGTCACGATACGACGGGCTGATAATCGCAGCTTCCGGAACAGCAGCCGCGGCTACCGGAGATAGGTAGTGTCGTCGCTCTACCGTCGTTGGCCCCCAAAATAACTCTACGTGATCTCTGGTAGAGGTAGAGGGCTCTTCTGGTGACAGAGGCGGTGATTGCGTGGTCGAGACCTGCGGAATTCCCAGGATTTCTTCCTCCTGGATGTACCTGCGGAGAGAGATGGGAATCCCGTGGACCTCAAATTCTGGGAGAACGAGGCTAACGAGTCTGGTTCCTGCCCCAGTCCTTGATACAGAGGAGCAGGGAGAAGGTTCCATCGCAGAATCGCATTCCTTTTCCGAATCGGAGAAGCGGGCAGGTTTGATCTCCACCTGGGCCTTCCCAGGATTTTTCTTGTGGCGGTGACGACCCGCTCTTCTGCCCCTGGGTGGCTCTTCGGGACAAGGTCGACCCATATCAGGCAGCCTCGGGGCGGCGCTGGCGCCGTGGCGGAGAGGTCCCCCACTCGAGATAGCCGGGGTGCGTGGGGCACTAGGGAAAATGTCGAAGGGTACATGGGGAGGACCTCCATGAACAGTACCCATGTGGGTGGGGCCTCTGTTGGAACTGGCAGGAGCATGGGGAGGACCTCCATGGTCGATGCGAGTGGAGCGAGGCCGACCATCACTCCTCGAGTTTCTGGGGAGAGGAGGACCATCGCCGGTTGCAGAGAGGACGTAGGGAGGGCCCCCACGTTGGAGAAGGACCGGATGGACGGTGCCTTCAGAAAGATGGACTCCATACCCTGTACAACGGGCACGGGAAATGTTTCCGCGCTAAGCGTCACTGTCGCGGGGCAGGTCTTCCTGCAGGATGGGGGAAGCACGAGGCATGCCTCCATGACGAACCTCGAAGCGGGAAAGGCCCACGCTCTATGGAGTAGTGGTACGGGGAGGACCTCCGTACGGGGTGACATTACCGCGGGTTAGCGCGCGGCGATCACCACTTGGGCCTGCAACCCGGAGAGTCAACCCAGCCTGCCCATGGGGCGGTTGGGGTCTCAATCTTGGTTGGGCGAAGGGGTGCCCCTTCTCAATGTACGCGGGGGCTTCATGATGCACGTCGGCGGTGGCTCGGGCCACTATAGCTGTCGACGTGGACGCGCCTAAGCGAGCTTCCTCAGCCCGGGCCCGGCGCTGACGTCGGGTCAGGCGGGCCGGTGCAGGTGGTGCAGGGACGTAGTCTGCCTGCTCTTCCTGTGGGGCCGGACGGCGGCGCTGACGTGGCTGGACGGGAGCTCTCGCCTGGGGCCCCTCGGGTCGGGGCCCTGAGCGGACTGAGCCGGACAGCGCCCGCCTCTTCAGCGTAAGGCGAGGAGTCGTCAAGGTGTTCCGAAGACAAGCTCCCGAAACGGTTGAATGTTGGGGTGGGGAGCAGAGGCTCCCTGCGCGGCCTTTTAGGGCGGCGTTGACGGCGGGGCCTGGAGGCCTCCAGGTCCAGGCGGGCCATATCTCAGGTTGGGATGACCCCTTCTTCCTCATACCTGCGCACGAGGTTGTTGATCACCCTTCGCTGGATGACCTCTGATGGGGAAAGGGGGCGTGGGCGCCCCGTATTCCGCGACGTGGCGGCCGTCGTGGCGGTAGCGGCGCTACGCGGGGTAGCCGTCGTGGTGTTGCCCCAGCCACTGCATGGGCGAGGAGCGGATGGTGACCGCATCTCTGAAATAGCAACCTGGTTCCTGAGAAACGAAGGGATCAACTCATCAGTACTGAGAGGAAAAGGATTGACGGCCAGTGCCCCAGCGTTCTTCCATTCTCCATGTCTGTGAGAAGGATCCACGCCAACACGCTGCAGAGCGGAGTGCCCCACATTCTACTACCCCGAATTCCGGTGAGTTTCACGGCAGGCTCGCTTTTTGCTTGGCGGGACCAGGCACCAGATATCTGGATCCGGTGACACGTCAATCTACTGGTGTCTCGAACGCTACTAATCTTCATATTGAGGAGAAGAAATTCACATTGGGTTCACCATTTCTGTTTCCGACGCTTTCGTAGGGGCGCGCGCCCGTCCGTCCGTGGGGGAGGACGCGCGGCGCTTCTGTTGCCCCGCATTCCCGCTTTCCAAAGGCGGGCGGCATTCGCTCCTTATTCAGGGACGTCTACTCCTTGATCGAAACGAGATGATGGGATGTCGGTTCTTCCTCCTGTGGATTCCTCCTCAGAACTCGTCACCTAGTCCGGGTCTCCCTTATAGATTTAATACATAGTTCGTGAAACTCTTCCCAGTGCCATGTTTCCATGGACGCCGGTTAATTACACTGCTTCTGTCGGGACATTCCAAAGGGTCCGGTCAGGGCAGCAACCTTCAGTCAGGGGAGTAGTCACATTGAGGCATCAGTAGAATGTCTGGATGCTGGGGTACCAGGCATGTCTATCTGTTATCCTTGACCACAAGGCTTCTCGAGGTCGTGGAAGCCTGAGGCATCCCACATCGAGCGCGGGGAATTATATTTCATAGACACATATATGAGGTTTTCCTCAGCTTCCAGTGATCAACACAGGGTATGCCGCAAGTTTAATGTCCAACATAGACGGATCAACCCAACCAGAGAATTAGCTAGGATAGATCGGATTGAGGGATCCTCCTTGAAGGGATGTTGATACCGAGGCCAGCCCATGGGCGACTATGAAGAAGAGCGTACCGACATGGTCTCACCAGGATAAGATGGTCCGAGCGAGAATCAGAACGGGTGGTGGGTTGATGAATGGAGTGGAAGGAGAGTGAAATGGGACCATCGCAGGGGGGCGACAGTGAAGTTGGGCTTGAGCCTTGATAGGGCTTCCTACGTATCCCCGTGGCAGGGAATCAAAGTCCGCGTAGTTCGGGAAAGGTGGACCTTGGTCCGATGGGCATCGTCAGAGTACCGATGTGAAGGTAGACCCGTGGGTCCACTAATGGTGGGCTTGAACCTTGGGAAGGTTTCCTACGTACCATGCCTTGACATGGATCAAAGACATCGTAGTTCAAAGGGGGTTTATCGGCGAACCGACATGAAAGTGGACCTTGGTCCAATGAGGGGTGGGCTTGAACCTCTGGGAGGCTTCCTACGTACCATGCCGTGACACAGATCAAAGACCTCGTAGTTCAAATGGTAATAGGTGGGTAGTTTAATGTCATGGAGGACAAGGGGGGCATACAGTTTAACGTCATGCTGGACGAGGGAGAAACTCGATGTGAATGAACGACTGAGTAATGTGTCTTGAACCTCATAGAGGCCTCCTACGTACCATGCCTTGACATGGATCAAAGTCCTCGTAGTTCAGGTGGGAAAGGGTCGCAACAGCTTACCACTAGACCAGAATGCAGTTTAACGTCATGCTGGACCGGGGTGAGACCCGACGTGAATGGATGATGGGTGGGCTTGAACCTCGTGGAGGCTTCCTACGTACCATGCCTTGACATGGATCAAAGACCTCGTAGTTCAAAATGGGTTTTTCGGTGAACCGACGTGAAAGTAGACCCGTGGGTCCACTGGTGGTGGGCTTGAACCTCATAGAGGCTTCCTACGTACTATGCCTTGACATGGATCAAATACCTCGTAGTTCAAAAGGTTCGCCGGTGAACCGACGTTAAAGAAGACACGTGGGTCCACTAGTGGTGGGCTTGAACCTCATAGAGGCTTCCTACGTACCATGCCTTGACATGGATCAAAGACCTCGTAGTTCAAGGGATGGGTGGGTCACAATGGCTTACCACTGGACCAGAGTTCAGTTTAACGTCGTGCTGGACGGGGGTGAAACCGGACGTGAAAGATGGGTGGGCTTGAACCTCAGAGAGGCTTCCTACGTACCATGCCTTGACATGGATCAAAGACCTCGTAGTTCAAGAGGGATGAGTCCGTCGGTGAACCGACGTGAAAGTAGACCCGGGGGTCCACTATTGGTGGGCTTGAACCTCATGAAGGCTTCCTACGTACCATGCCTTGACATGGATCAAAGTCCTCGTAGTTCGCAAGGGAACACGCAATTTAACGTCATGCTGGACGGGAATGAGACCCGACGTGGAAGAACAACGGGTGGGCTTGAACCTCGTGGAGGCTTCCTACGTACCATGCCTTGACATGGATCAAAGACCTCGTAGTTCAAGGGAATGTTCAGGGTCAGGGTCGGTGCCCACTCTAAGCCCACGTGAGTCATGCTCGGTGTGAGAAACAAGAGGTTGCAAGGACCTGATGATCACGTCGCGAAGGGTGCGTCCGTGAGAAGCTAAGAGGTGCTTACGCGTTGAGCAGCCCATGGTGTTGGGACATACTCCAGGATGGAGGCCCAGAGGGGGGGTGCCTCGTTCCCTATCACTCCCTCCATTGACCTTGGTAGTGGGGAAGTATAGAGATGCACAGGTTCAATCATCCGTACGAAAGGTTAGGGGCTTACGCTCTGAGGCAGCCCTTCCCCTACGAACATACGCCACTCCGACAAGGAGGATCTCATTCCATGTGCGGAAGAGTTCCATTCCCGTGGAGACGAGTGGTGTAAAAAATGTTCGAGCTGGGGGGACCGTTCGTGAGGGAGACTAGGTTGGGTCACAGTTTAACGTCATGTGTTGAGGACGTGGTGCTTGGCAATTTAACGTCCTGCAGCTCGGATGAGGTGGGTTCACTCCACACCCCTAGGACATACATAACTGGTACCCTCTGGTCCTTGGGGAAGGGAAGGTACCGGTAAGGCCATGGTTAAGGGGGGCCGTGGAACGAACCATCGAGGGGTCCACGTTAGCGTGGCTATGCGAAGAAGAAATAGCTGTTAGCGTGCCTATGCGAAGAAGCATTAGGCGAAGCAACGCTACGGGTGGTATTGTCCATGGGACTTTGAAATCACATCGTATAAACCTGGAGGGTCGCACGGGAAGAGGAATCGCTAAGCAAAGGAGTGTGCTTTGCGAAGTGGAGTGCCTTGGCCTTAGCATGGGGCATAAGTGTGAGTGGAAGGTGCTTCGCGAAGTGGAACAATGTTCGCGGAGCACTGCCTCACGAAGAAGGGGTGCCTTGCGAAGCAGGGTCCTGCGAAGCAGTGTGCTTCGCGATGCATAGTGATCCTGCCTTGGCATAGGGATCACTAGCATGGGTTGGCTGTTTTGCGAAGCATAAACACTCCGCGGCTTCCCGGGTTCCCTTGGGAATCCCCTTCCTCCGCGAACGCCCTTGAGCTTCGCGAAGGGCATCCCTCTCGGAGGAGGGTCTCAAAACGAGACAAAGCAGAGGCGTCTCGCGAAGTAGAAAAACCTCGCGGAGCTCATGATTCTCTTGGAAAATAGTGCTTCGCGATTCGGGAGAGGAAAAGCCGAAAGGTCGGATTGTCCGTCTTCGGGACTCAGGGGGAGTCCAGTATTTATAGGGAAGGCGCGCCGCGATGCAGGACTCGCGCGCCGCCTCTGGTGCTTCGCGGCGGCCCGCGAACGTCAAATGGGATTGCGGAGGATTACCGCCTCTGGTGCTTCGCGGCGGCCCGCGAATGTCAAATGGGTTCGTGGAGCATTACCGCCTCTGGTGCTTCACGGCGGCTCGCGAACGTCAAATGGGATCGCGGAGGATTACCGCCTCTGGGGCTTCGCGGCGCCGCCATAGTTGGGGTGCTTCGCGGCGGGGATTCGCGGCCGAGCTTCGCGAGGCAGTGCGCCTGCCTTTTTCGTTCCTTTCTTTCGGGCCACATTTTTGGCGCCAACAGTTTCATTGTTTGATGAATAGTGAAAAATATTGAATTTTAATTGAAAATTTCTATTATGTTTAAGTTATTTATAATTATAAATACATTTTAAATTGGTTATAAAGTAATAATAGTTTCAATTATATATCTATTAATTCAATTTACATCATTTTCATCATTTTCATACTAAATATTTATGTAAAAACATCATAAACTTGTGAAACCTTTCAATTTGGAAACTCAATTAATCATCGTAAATGCAATATTAATTTTACATTAATTATTTCCACATATATGAGTGAAATTTTAAAAAATGGATTCCATGTTATGAATCAGAGTAATTTATATTATATAATATGTTCTTCTTAATTTCAAACCAAAATGAATAGTGAAAATAGTAAATATTATTTATCGTGGTTATGGTAAAAACGGGAATTTCGGGGGGTTTACACTAAAAAAAATTATAATTTCCTAAAACGTGTCTAAAATATATTTTTTGAAAATATTTTAAACATATAATGTCAAATTATTGAAAATAATCCATTTTTGACACCTTTTGAATGATAAAAACGTGGTTACACATTTTTATATTTAGAAATTACAAGTGTTCTACGCACCTAAATTATAAAATTACACCTCCTACCCTCACTTATTAACATATTCACACCCATTTGGAATGGAAAATATATTAATATATAACTTCCCAAAATTATTAAAATCATACAATAAGATTTATTATTTTTTTAAATCAATCCTACTAAATCTTTTGGTCCAAACCAGAGGAGGTTATCCGAAGAAGAGGCAATGTTCTACAATGAGAGATTTAATTTTATTTCATTATCTACCTCCTTTAATTTTTATTAAAAAATTATGATATATTAAATCAGTATATTAGATATATTTATATTAATTTATAATTTTTTCATGAGCCTAAACCACCAATAAATCCATCTAATGGGCTACAAAATCATTTTTTTGTGTACGACAGACTACCACCGAATGAACAATTGTCAATTTGTTTTACATTACCTCCTACCACCATAAGTATGATGATGGATATAAAGTATATATATGATTTTTTTAACATAATTATACCAATAGAGTAATTATATAATATATAACTTTTTTACATTCCATTCTCTAGGTGATATGATAACCTCGATCATGTGTAAGACAATCTACCACCTCTTGAATAGATGTGATTCAATTTTCACTAACACATTACATTGAAGGTAATATTGATAAAGTAAATTTATATATGTGGTTTACATTAAATAATTATTATATTAATTACATATTTATAATTGAGAACATATTACATATGATTATTATTCATACTTTTTCAATCACTAATAATGATAACATAATTCAAGTACGTGTGGACTACAACCTTTATGGGGTGATGTAACTCGATTTTCATAACCACACCACATGGAGGAAATATATCAATATATTTCATAAAATAATATGGTAATTATGATATAATGATAATTATTTAAATATGAAATTTTACTTACCAATTTTACATAATGATCATTAAAAATGGACATTTTATTCATTAATACGTATGACCCAGTGTCTCTAGGATCATAACATACATAGTTTATTAGAATCCATCTTCCATGATTATTATTAAAAATATAGCTGATGTATAAATATGATAAATATTTAATTATTATTTTTTGGGACATTATGAAATTATTTAATATAAAACAAAACCGTAACATTCATGAAAAAATTAGAATGAACAAACAAGACAATTAACACACAAAACAATAAAAATAATGAAAAATAATTAACGAATGAGTGAAAATATAATATAAAATCACTATATATGATACTATTTATATTTATATGGTTCTATTATACATTAATAACATGTTTAAAACCACTAAACATGGTTTTAAATATTGTGTAACGAAAATCTTGTGTGAGGTATGGAATTTTATAACTCAATTTCCATTTATAGGGTTAGACATTTAATTCATTATTTATGTCAAGCTAAGATTATATGTGTAATTAACTTTGATAGTTTTATTATTTATTTACACTTATTTATGTGGATATAAATTTTATATATATAATCAATTAATTTATTAATCCCCACGACATTGGAATTATCATTGTAAGGGACAACATCCCAATTTCCCATTATCGATGAATATTGTAATTTTATGCACTTAATTTATTTTTCATGGTGTTTATACTTCTAAAATAACATGTAATATCATGATTCCTTAATAATTAATGGTAGTTTAAATTTATATTTTAAATATTTCATCCAAGTTTAATTAACATAAATTTTTTAAAGTGGTAAATAATTTCATAACTCAATATATTTTCATTTGGATACATTTACTCTTCATTTTACATGGATATTATAAGATTATGTGTATAATTACTCTTCATTATTTATGTTATTATTTAAAAAAATCCCTTTGTATTCACATTTTAAAAAAATAAAATATTCATTTATTAATTATCACTTCAACGTAATGATCGTTGTAAGAAATTTTCTTACAATTAAAATTTTATTTAGTCATTTCTTAATAAACACCTATTCACTTTTACAAGATGCATATACTTCCCCTTGGATATTTTTAATAGAAATACCTATTTATTAATGAGGGATAATGATTTAATTCCATGTAATCTATATTATTTTTATCATTCATATCAATATTTCATAAATTGTATACCATTATTACATAAGGTTTTTTACTTTGAAAGTAATTTTATTTTATGGTGAAATCCTAAACACACTGCATTCCTCAATCAATATGGGTATATTATGATAATTCACATTATTTAAGAATTAAATAAATTATTAGATATTTGAGGAATACTGTTTACATGATGTAAAGGGTGGGTCCCAGAATTATATAGCTCCTTGATGAATCAGTAGTCTTATGAGTAGAATCACTAAGAATTCATTAAATGAGTTTTGACATATAGTTTTAAATTTCCGTTTGAAAGGACATGATGGTTGAGGATTCATGATGAATTAGGTCTTAACAACCAATAATTAATCATTTCCTTCTATTAGAATTTAGTTATTATTATCCATGATAATCTAACAATTATTTTATATATGGATGCATTTCCCTATTGATTTATTAATTCAATGTAATGTGTTTTAAATTATTTACTTTTCTATAAGGATTACTTCTTGTTGGACTCATAATGTTATAATAATGTTCTAATGATCACTAATCCTATTAATCCCATTTAATCTATCTCAAATCATGTACAATGATGGTTGGTTTCACTATGCTTTAAATAAACTTCCACTGGATAATGATTCTTATATATCATGTTTGATAGTTATAAACAATATTTAATTTTGATCTATAATGATTTCATATATGAATGATAAAGTATAATTAATTATATGAATATTACTACTAAATATTGTCTACATATATATGGCTATGTCTGGGAAACCCCGAGTTTTCCACTAGTTCTAGTTTTCTCAAAAAGGACTGAGACATCGTAACCTATAATCCGTGACCCAGACACCGTTACCTAGACAACGTGACCCAGACATCGTGACCTAGAAACCATGACCCAAACACCATGACTCACACAATGTGACCCAATCACTCTGACCCAGACATTGTGACCAAGACATCATTGAATGTTTGGAAGAGGACCAGACACCATGATTCTAACCCCGCATCAGCGCTACCGGGTACTAAGATCAATGAAACTATATCATCATGAAAATCTCAATAATCAAAGGAAAATAAGAATACACAATTTGGTGGTAACACCTTTCCCATTTGATATTTTTTCAAGATAGACTTTGACACCCCTAATTAATATGTTTTTTTAATTTTAATTTAATTTCTTACAGTCATATTTCAATCATTTAAAGGCACAAACATAGTTTATGTTTCCTTATAGACATGAAAAATGATAGTAAGTGGTATGAGGTGAAGAATAAATGCATCCTATAAGATTCAAAACACAAACTCCATAACCAAAAGGATATCTTGGCATTGGAACAATATGCGATGTAGAGTGAGCGTTTGAAAAGAGAACTGATACATGAAACAAGAAAAAACCGATGAAAACATTAAGCACTATCGATTATTGAAGGCTGGAATACCATAGATAAGATCCAATATAATCTTCATAGTACCAACTCTATGATGAAATTGAGTTTGACATCTTATATGATCATGCTGGAAACCAGACCACTAGACATGTGACACTCTATTTTTAACAAGTGGAATCGATGCTTTCATATACATCATCCTACAATTCCAAAGATGAATAGAATAACACTCAGAGAACTTTTAACCCTTTCTCATCATCCTTTCTCAACTTTTTACTATTTTATGCTTTTAAGAAGTTTGATAGTATCTATATTAAAACACAAATTTTCTCTTTTAGTAAACTAAATGATACTAGATATGTTTTGTCTCATTTCTTATTGCATCTTTTTACTCCCATAGATAAGTGTGGAATAGGTCCTTGTGTGACCTGGTAGTTTATACCCATGATGAAAAATGGAAGAGGTTATGTGACATGGATAGTCTTGTGTTCTGTGTTTTAACTTGATCAAGGGTTTGGATCTAGTTTATTAATATAATCTAATTGGTGGCAGTTGATCATCAAGTGGAGTGGATTAGGTCTTTGCTTGTGACTGAACCACTTGTTTTATCTACTCTGTCTTTTAATTTAGTTTTCCTATACTTTACTGTATATTTCAAATAACACTATATTATACTTTAATAGTTTGTCTTGTATATAACTTATAACTATTTTTCCTCATTATAAAACCTTAAAAAGTTATATCAATAACATACATCGATATTAATGAGAATTTATCAATCTTCTGAGAATTTATTCGAACAGTCAAACTATTAAAACAGTATTACCTTAATTACCTAGGTTGTATTAATTTATTTTAGGGAAGATTTTTAAGTGAAATTTTTAATAGAAATTTTTATAGATACTCAATTCACCCCCTCTTTAGTAATGTACTCCGACCAAGATTTGGAATCAGAGGATTTTATTCTTATTAAGACTCTTTTTTTAAATATGTTAAATTGTGATTTATTTTTACATTAAAGATCTATAGATTTCTGTTAATTTTAAATTTCTAGATCTTTTAAAGTATTTCATTATTATGGATAATAGACTCAAAGGTGCTGCAAAAAACAGACCATAATTATTTAATGGTAATAATTATGCACAATGGAAAATTAAAATTAAAATGCAATTAGACAGTATGGGTTTTGAAATTTGTTCTTAAATTTTAGATGAGTATATGATTATTACTAATGATATAATTACATGGGATGACCCAAACAATACTTCTTATAACAATAATTTCAAATCCATGAATGCCTTATATTGATCTTTTCGAGATGAGGAATTTAATAGAATTTGTACATGTAAAACTGCGCATGATATTTGGTATACATTGTCTGTTTTACATGAAAAAACATCTAGTGTGCAAGAAATGAGACTCAATACTTATACTATTAAAGATTATAACTTTAAAATGAAGCCTAATAAGTCTATTTCTGACATGTATCTCTTGTTCAATGAAATTTTCAACATAATGATCTCCCCTGGAAGAGAAGTTATAGACAAAGAAAAAATTATGAGGATTCTTAGATGCCTACATGATATATGGAGTGGTACATATGTCTCAATTAGAGAGTCATGTGACATCAGAAAATTACTTGTAAAATAACTCATTGGGAAACTAATGATGTATGAAGAAGATTTGAATTTCTACAAGGAAGATGAGGATGAACCCAAATAAAAATATGTGGCATTTAAGACCACCACCTCTAAACACAAAGGAAATAGGAAACTGCAATTTTCTGTCGAATGTTCCAATAGTGAAAAATCATCACCAGACAGTGATGAGAATATGGCACAATTTCCCAGAAGGTTCAAGAAATTTTACAATAGGAATATTTTTTTAGAAATCAAAACTTCAAAGGAAGATATGATCAAAAGGGAAGCTGGAATAATGGTTGGAAATGAAATGAAAAGTCTGGTGAGATAGTATATTAAGAATGTAAGATAAAGGGACATGTAATGGAATACTATTTGAAGCTAAAATATAAAAAGAAACATGATGACAAAGATAGAATGTATAAAAAGGAAATGAAAGAAACACAGAGTGCATATAAGGACAGTTCAAGTGACTCAGAGTATTAAAATGATGAAAATGCTAACAAAGACAATGTGTTTTTTATGTTAAACACATCTGATGTAACCCTAGAATCTCCTGTACAAAATTCCTATTATTATGGAGATAAAATTGATTCTGAAAATATGCCTAAAAAAGAAATTTTTTAGTAATTAAATATTCTTAAAGATACATGTGATGACCTAAAAGATAAATTCACGTCTTTAAAGAAACGATACGCTCTTACCATGACTATTAAATCTAAACATGATGTAGAAATATAGAAAATTGTTCAATTACTCAAAGAAAACAATGAATTAAAGCTATATAATTAGAAATTGAAAAAGGACTTTGACAGGATTACTAATGGTAAATATAACTTGGTGAAAATTCTAGGAAAACAAATTTCACCTAAATATACTAATGGTATTGGCTGTCAACTTGGTTAATTAAATTATGGAAAAACCAATTTTGTTTCTAAATCTCAAACATACATCTTTACTCCTGATTCAAGAAAACATTCTTCTAGTGAAAATTATAATACACTCTCTATTATTAAGTGTTTTTATGGACCAAATAGAGTTTATTTCTAAAATAATTTGTATAATGCTTTAAAAAACCTATGAGGAAGATGTGGGTACCTAAAGAACTAGTTACTAATATTATTAGTCCCAACAAATATGGGTACCGAAGTCTATTATTATTTGAATATTTTGTAGGAAAATTGTTTAAAGAGCTCCTATAAAAGCTTATGGAACTTGGATAGTGGGTTTTCAAGACACATGTCAGGAGACTATTCATGATTCAAGAACATAATAAAAATTGATGGTGGACATGTCACCTTTGGTGACAATGCGAAAGGAAAAATCATTGGCCTTGGCTATATTTATAACTCTAATTCATTTTTAATTTCAAAATTACTTTTTGTTGATGGACTGAAATATAACCTTCTTAGTATTTCACAACAATGTGATAAAGGATTTCATGTTAAATTTTAAAATGTTTCTAGCAATGTTTTTAATTCTAAACATGAATTAACATTTTCTACCTTAATAAATGGAAATGATTTTTCTGTTAACTTAGATTCATTAGTTTCTGAAAATGATTCATGTTTAAGTGTATTTCACAATGAATCATTGATTTGGAATATAAGTATAAGATACTGTGATATTAACTCTCTTAGAGAGTTATGTAGAAATATTTTAGTCAATGATCTACTGAAACTTGAGTTTCCAAACAAAAAGTGTGAAATCCTTTTCAGAAGGGAGAGCAACACAAAATTTTTGTTCAAACTAGAGAAATAAGTTTCAACTTCTCAACTACTTGAGTTAGTTCACATGGATTTTGTTGGACCATCAAAATTTTCTCGTATAAACGGGAAGAATTATTTTTATCTTCTTGTAGATGAATTTTTTGGATATACTTGGACCTTCTTTTTTTGGCTCAAAAAAGAGAGGCCTACTCTCATTTCACAAAATATACTTAAACTGTTGAAAATATTAGTGGTATTAGAATTAAATATTTAAAAAGTGATCATGGTCGTGAGTTTGAAAATTAATATTTAAATCCTTTTCTCAGAAAATGTCTATAGACACAATTTCTATGCCTATATAACACCTGAACAAAACAGAGTAGTAGAAAGAAGAAATAGTACCTTACATGAAATTTTTATAACTTTACGTTGTGAATATAACTTACATATTTATTTCTTGGCAGAAGCTGTAAATACAACATGCTATATTATTAATAGAGTATTGATTAGACATATTATAAAAAGAACTCCATATGAGATATGGAACAATAGAAAACCCAAAGTAATCTACTTCAAAGTATTTGGTTGCAATGTTTATATCCTTAATACTAAGGAATATCTTGAGATATTTACATCCAAGAGTGACGAAGGAATATTTCTTGAATACACAATATCTAGTAAATCCTATAGAGTTTTTATCAAAAGAACTAAATGTGTGGAAGAATATGTCCATGTCATGTTTGATGAGACAGATCCACATGAGCCTAAGACCTCTCTAGAGAATCTTGAGGTTGACAAGTCAAATATGGACATCAAAGCTAAACCATCCAACTATCCTTTAATGGAATATGTAAAAACTTCTAGTTCTATAAATTATCTAGATTCAAGTAATAATGAACTCGAACCTGTTTAATAACTTGAAATCACAAGCCCATATTTTTCTAGAGCTATTATAACCCATAAGAACGTTTCATTAGATGTTGTTGTAGGAGATTTAGATAAAGAAACTCAAACTAGATCTTCCCTTAGAAATCATGTATAACATCATGTTTTCTTGTCACAACTTGAACCTAAAAACAATAATGATGCTATCAATGAAGAGTGTTTGGTGATGGATATGCGAGAAAAACATAATCAATTTCAAATGAACAATGTTTGGAAACTTGTTGACATACCCAAAGACATATTTACCATAGTCACTAAGTGGGAGTTTAGAAATAAGTTAGATAAAGCTGTTAGTATAGTTAGAAACATGGCTAGATTGGTTTCACAAGGATATAGTTAAGAATAAGGAATTGACTATGAGGATAACTTTTTACCTATTTCTATACTTGAAGCCATCAGAATCCTACATTCTTATGTTGCACCTTTGAATTTCACAATATATAAAATGGATTTCAAGAGTGGATTCCTAAATAGGAATATATTTGAGGATATCATTGTTTAACAATCCCTTGGTTTCATAAATCCTCACTTTCCAAATCATGTTTTCAAATTATAAAAAGCATTGAATGGATTAAAACAAGCTCCAAGAGCATGGTAGGATAAATTAAGTACTTTTCTTATTTCCAAAGGTTTTACAAATGATATATCTGATAATACAATTTTTTAAAAACAAATTTACAATGATGTTTTAGTAGATCATATTTATGTAGATGATATTAATTTTGGATCTTCAAAAAATTAATTATGTGTTCAGTTTTTTAAAATGATGCAAAATGAATTTGAAATGCATTTAATGGGTGAACTAAAATTCATTCATGGAATTCAAATCATTCAAAAATAAATATGTTATTATTTTCAATCAAATAAAATATACTAAAGATCTTATGAAACATTTTTTCTTGGATAAAACAAAACTAGTGATACTCCAGTGAGTAAAACGTTTTAGTTGGATCATGATGAAGATGTAAAATATGTTTACCAAGACACTTATATTGGAATGATGGGTAGATTAATCTACATAACAACTAGCCGACCAGACATTATTTTTAGTGTATGTATGTATGCTCGTTTTCGAGAAAAACCTAAGGAATCTCATTTAAATGATATTAAAAGGATTTTAAAATACCTCAAACATACACCCAATATAGGACTGTTGTATCCTAGAGGAAAATCATTTGAGTTATTTATAAATTATGATGTTGATTTTGGTGGTTGTAAGATAGATAAAAAACAACCTATAAAATATGTCACTTTTTAAGAATGTCTCTTCTATCATGGTGTAGTAAGAAACTAAACTCTATTGCATTGTTTACTGCCAAAGTTGTATACTAAGATACTGGTAGTTGTTGTGCACAAATTTTATGGATTAAACACATATTACTAGAATATAGATATAATTTAGGCATTTACACATAAATTATGAGAATACAAGTGCTACTAACATTTCAAAAAATCATGTTTCACCCTCTAGGACGAAACATATTGATGTAATGAATAACCTTTTGAGAGACCACTACCAAGAGGTGATATCACTTTGGAATTCATTGGAACTAAATATCAGCTTGATGATATATTCATCAAACCATTATATTTTGAAAGTATAGATTACATCATACATGAATTAGGAAGTATAAATCTAAAGTAGAAAATGTACATTTTTCAAAACTATAGTATTTCATAGCTTACAGTTTCATAGTTTATGGTTTCATGATTTACGGGTTCATAAGTCAGTGTATTATAATTATTGTCTCGTTCCCATAGTTCTACAGGTTAGTATATTGAATTTATTATTTCATTCTTACGGTCTCACATTTACTATATCTTGGTTACTATCTTGCACTAATTATTTCAAATGATGCAGTAGCATTGTTTGGAGACACACTGTAAAGATGACACTGTGAACGTGTGTTCTAGTGTCATTGTGACAATATGTTCTTGTCTCACCATGACAATCTATTCCATTCACACCATAATGAAACCCCTTCATTTTAATTATATTTTATTAACTCTATCACTATGTTGATTATTATATTGTTTTTATCCTACACTATTGAATTTGTGATGCTTGAAATCCCTAATTGATAAAAACGATATATCTTTCACTCTTTTCTTCAATCAAACTCTTTTCTCTCGAAACCAAAACCCCTCACCTTTTCAAACCATAGTTCATCCTTTATCCCTTCATCTCTCTCTCGAACCATTGTTTAATTCCAAAAATTAAGTGCTCATCTTCATCAACTCCTGAGAAATGTAGATCTAAGAATAAAGTGAGAACTGAACCGAAGGTAGTGCCCAAATAAATGTTGAAACTGAATCTTGTTGATAGAATAGTAGTACCAGAAATGAAAATCATTCCTAAGTGGTTGTTTTCAAGTAAGTCTTCAGTTTTGATTGTACAGGAAGATCATGTATGGATTAACTAGTTTACAAAAGAGGGAAAGATGATTTATCTAAAACATGTTTTTCAGTTTTATCAGTTTGTCAGTTTTCATTCAATAGTGAATATGTTTTTGTTTTAAGAAGCTGGATTAATGGTCCATGATGTACCTTTTTCCATGTGATTATGGGATGGTTTCCTAGGGATACCTCATGAAGTAATTTTTGAGAACTACGAGAGAGGACCTCCAACTCCTTGTGATTTTTTTGTCTTAGAAGAGGCCTTGGGAAGCATGACTGGAAATAAAAAAAAGAGAAATTTCTACATAGTTGGAAAGTTAATTGATATTGCTATTTAAGTTTATCCAGAATCTAATTAGTCCAAGGAGAAGATATTTTTCTAACCTCATGTATCAAGATGTATTATTGATATATCTTATAATAAATGGGCATAAGATTTACCTATATAAGTATATTATACATCACTTGTGTGATTTTATTAAGACAACATCAAAGTCTACCTCCTTGTTCTTTTCAAGTTTAATATTTGAAATGTTGTCTGCTAAAGGATTAGTTGGACCTAATGAAGAAGTTATCAAATACTATGAGTTTTGTATCTCAATGGTTATAGTCAAAATTATGTAAATAAGTTCGAATCCTTAGAAAAGGATTGGGTGGAGGACAATGAATGGGTATATGAAATGTTTAATCCAGTTGAGTATCTATGAAGACCTAAGTACATATCTGATCTTTAATTGGATTCCGATGAAAATGTTGAATATCCTGTTGATGAATAAGAAGAGCTAGTTATTACACTTATGGAAGAAACTGTCTTGGTATAATAAGATAGTGGTCTACCAATTCAACAAAATATAGTTTATAAGTAATCACAAGTTACTGAAGAAAATTATGATTTTGAAGAAGAACATGCTTCTAGAAAAGAATCTATTATTAGTGTAAAAGAAAATTTTGTACCAGAGGAGCATCTAGAAGAAGAGATTTCTATTGAGAAAGAGGTTGTGGTTGAGGAACATTTAATGGAACAAGATGATATTGAATCTATCCTATCGGTTGAGTAAAGAATGGAACAAGCCTTCTAACTAGCTAGAAAATAAATGGATGAGGTTATTAGAGTTGAAATTTTAGAAATAGATTAAGGGACTAAATCTCTTAGTGTTAAAAAAAGATGCACTTATTGAGGGGGAGTATCACCCCTGTTTAGAAAGAATTGAAGTTACTAATAATATTGATCAAAGTACTATGGATACCTCATATAAGTTTCCTAGATTCATTGATGTGGATAATGCCCAATATTCCCCGGTTATAGGCCTAGACCTATCAACTATATTTCAATTGAAACTAGTTTATGCTCTAGAAGTAATCTCTGCAAAGGAACCTAATCCTATATCAACTTCTATTCCTAAACCATATCAAGATCCTTCTGCTTATGTGATTCACTGTGATTTTAAATCTTTTGGAGTAACTTAATTAGCTATACTTGAAAATATAATCAACACAAAACCTACCATTGTGAAAAATATTTGTTAAAGAGGTGCTACCTTGCTTTTAGTTAAAATCATATGGCAGATACAACCCAAAATGATTCATGAAATACAAGAGGTTAAAATTGAAAACAAGTATTTGAGTAATGAGGTGAAATCTCTCTGAGCAATGGTAGATAATATAAAAAAAGTTTGGCAATCAAGATAATATTTATTGCACATTTTGTTGTGGATTTTATTGGTCAAATTCCACATAAAGTTTCATGTCTAATTCAACTGAATTTTAATTCAATATTTGAAAAATTGGATGAATGAAACATCTGGAGAGTCAATGAGATGTGTGAGGTTGTTTTTGGTCTCAACAAACTGACTGATGAGTACAAGGGATGTCTATAGAATGTTCTCAATCAGATAAAGTCCCTCACTTTAGCCATTACTAACTCAACTGCTTCGGGACAGTTATCTCACCCATTGATAGTGATATGCTTAGAACTGTTATTAAGGAGGAACTTCAGTTAGTGTTCAGGGGTTTTGACAAATAGGTTTATCTATAGTGGTCAATAATAGTGATATAATCCTTGGATTACTGAGTATAAATTAAAATATTACAAATGATTCTCAAGAAGAAATTACTAATAAAGTGAATTTATTCTTTAATTGAATTTTTTCAACGCATGATATGACTAATCATTTTAAATATATAGTAGAGAACCTTAAAATTCCACCTATCACTCAATAATCAAGACTAAAATCCAAAATATTAATGATTTCACTCCTATATTGGACAAGTTCATAGAGACCAAAGATTATTTCAAGAAAGAAATTCATTATGATGGTGAGATCATTATGGAATTTATTTAGTTGTTGAATCCTTATATTAATGTGCAGAGAACTGCTATTGTTGATCCTACCAAATCACCGTTGAGGCATGGTTTATCTCTTTCCTCATCAACTACTTTTGACTCTACCTCAATGTATGTATCTCAGGCTCTGAGCTTGATCAGACCTATTATCCTTGACCAAAACATTCCTCAGTCTTCCACCCAACCCACATTGTCACCTTCTGTTTTTTAAGGGAATCCTATTCCTTCTCTAATAGTTGGATCACCCTCTTATTCAACCTCCACTTCTTCTCCTGTGTCTCCTTTCGATACTGATGCAAAGGGAAAATAAAATGCAACTAGTTCTAATGAAAATTGAAACATGTATCTTGATAGGGATGTTTTGAACTTTTCCCTACTACATTTATGGACACATATTATTCTAAGTAATGAAATGTGCACTATTGTTGTCTATTCTTTTCATTAAGATCCTTATTTTTTCTTTAATTTAAGGGGGAGAAAGAAAACTAAGAACATAAATCCAACTCCTTTGATTTTTGATCATCAAAAAGTGGTAGATTGATGGAATACTCATGTTTTAATCATGTTTTAATGATCACAAATATTTTTAATAATATTTAATCTATCTTAAAACATGTGTATATATGGTTGGTTTCTTTATGATTTAAATAAAAATCCAATGGATCCTGATTCCTATAAATAATGTTTTATTTTTGTAAACTATATTTAATTTTGTCCTATAATGATTTCATATACGAATGATTCAGTCTAATTCATTCTGTTAATATTTCTGCTTAAGACTATTTGGAGATATTTGGCTATGTCTGTGAAACCATGAGTCTTCCATGGGTTCTGGTTTTCTGGAAAAGGACCCAGACACTGTATCCCAAACACCATGACCCAAACTCCGTGACCCAAACACCGTGACCCAGACACCGTAACCTAGACACTGTGATCAAGACACCATTCAATGATTGGAAAAGGACCAGACACAATGATCCTAATTCTGAATCTACGATACCAGTTACAATGATTAATGCAATTGTAGCATCATGACTCTCACATTGTTTAAAGGAAAAGAAGAAGGCATTGTTCCACGATGACACTATTTCCAAGTGATACTATTTCAAGACAGACTTTGACACCTTTAATTAATATGTTTTTTCGTTTTCAATTTAATTTCTAATAGTCATATTTGAGTAATTTAAAAGAAATGACATAGTTAATGTTTCTTTGCAGACATTGCACAAGAAAGTACGTAGTACAATGTTAAAAATACATGAATCATGTCAACTTTAACACATGCACTCGATCACAAAAATTAGAGGTTTGAACTGGAATAATATGCATAGTTGATTGAGTGTTTGAAAAGCAAACCGATAAATGCAATAAGAAACACCATAATAACACATGAATCACTCCCAATTATTGAAGGCTTGAATATTGTAGATTAGAGCCAAAAACATCTTCACAATACCAACATTATGAAGAACACGAGCTATACATCTTATAACATCGAGCTTTAAACAAGAGAATCAGACATATGATTCTCTTTCTTTCACAATAGGAATCAAAACTTGCATCTGCTTCATCCTACAAGTCCATAGCTACATAGAATAACACTCAGAGTACTTATATCCATTTCTCATAATCCTTGATCTATTGTGTACTGTTTTTAGCTTTCGAGCTGTGTGAGTGTCTGTATTAAAACACAAACAATCTCCAGTATTAAACAGAAGGATACAAGATATCCTTCCTCTCATCTCTTTTTTACATCGGTTTACTCCCACTGATAAGTTTGGAAGATGTCCTTTAGTGACCTAGTAGTTTATACCCATGAAGAATAGTAGAAGAGGTCATGTGACATGGATAGTCCTCTGTACTATTTTTTACCCCATTCTAGGGTGTGGATCAAGTTAATTAATATAAACTACTTGGTGGAAATTTATCACCAAGTGGAGTGTATTAGGTCTTGGATTGAGACTGAGCAACTTGTTTTATCCCCTGTGTCATTTAATTTAGTTTTTCTCTACGTTACTTTATATTCAATAAAACACAAAATTTAACATTGATAGTTAGTCTTGGATATGTGTTATAACTGTTTTTCACCATTAGAATAGCTTCAAATGTTGTATCAAAATACTCACATTGATATTACTGAGAATTAATAAATATTTTGAGAAGTTATTCAAACATTCAAACTATTATAACAATATTACCATGATTAATAAGACCACATTCATTTTTATTGGGGAATATTTTGAAGTGATATTTTTAACAAAAATTTTTATAGATACTCAATTCACCCCCCCCCCTTGAGTAATCAAATCCTACCAACACTTATTATCTTTTTATCCATGATATTCTACCTGGATACATTTCATTATTTTTATTGATTAAATCAAATTTTTTTAGTTATTTACCATTCCATATTGATTATATCAAATATATCCATCCTAGTCAAGTTATTTAAATGGAATGTCTATTCAGTTATTTACCTTTCCAAATTTATTAACACTTATAGAATCCAAAAATCAATGTTACTGATTTAATGTAATTAATTATTAGTTTTTACCTTTCCAATATGATTATTCTTATGGATTCGTGAGACCATATACTGTACTCAACCATTATTGAAAATTTGATATCACCCATATTTTGTTTCCTTCCCCATGATTCCATGAAGTGTACAATGATTGATGTGTAGGGATATGCTAGTGAGATTAATTTAATTTTCAAAAAAAAAATGTTTTAATTTGAGTTTGAAAATGTAATATATGAATCATGTATTTATCTTGGTCACCAAGGCTGATAAAATTTTTGATACACTAATATGTGGATCATTGTATCTTATGCCAATATAATAAAGTAAGAAATTGAAAAAGTACTAATCATGTCAATGTCATGAAGTATTATATATAAGGAATGATAATTATGATATAAATTTCATATATGTCCATTATATATATAATTATTACAATTCATAAAAGGTGGTGATGAATAAGAAATGACATCACTACATGGTGCTGGTATTCCAAACATTTGAATGAGTGTCGATTTCACTTTTCATTTGATAAAAAATAGATAAAAGAAAGGATTCACTATAAACATAATAAAATTTTAGCATTGGAAATATATTTATTTATCATATTATCCGGGTTATTAATTATTGATTGGAAATGGAATAATAAATAAAATGAAATAAATCATTTAAGAGTTATACCACTTTTATGGACAACCTCATTGGGATTACACCTTAAGTATTTTAGTATTTTTGTTTTAGAGAGTTCAAAATCTCAAAATTTTTGCGTGGAGGGTTAGGATGTTATATTTTCTGGATAATTCTATCTAGTGTGCTCAATGTCTTTTAATTAGTGAGGAGATTAATGAAATTTTTATTAGTGAGGGTAGTGAGACACACTCTTCTCTTTAAGAAGTGACCTAGAAGGGGGATCTCATCATCTGTTAATGATTCCCCATCCAATTACCATTTTGTTTTCCTTCTTCTTACCTCCACCCCTTTATTCGACACTGTTTCATGATTTTCCCCCCTTTCACATTTTTTGAAGGATTTAGATTCATATGGTTCCACATGTGTATTAATATCATCACTTGGCTTACCTCATTCAATATTAATAGTCTTGTAGGGAGAGATCATTCACAACACTCATCATTGGTTATTTTTTTTATTTAGTTTGAGTAATAGACCTAGGATGTAGTCTTGGGACGGATCATCTCATCTCTTATAGTTGAGGATTCCTATCTGTCTCAAAGGAATTCCATCCATCACAATATAGTATCAACTATTCCTCCTTTTACTAGTGGTGTACTGGTGTTACTCTTGCTCCCTTAGAATAAGATGATGGGTTCATGGATTCCAAATGATGCTTCATTGATTGATGGGTTTTAGGTTCTTTTTTATACTTGTTATCCATTTTTTATGGATTTCATTCCCTCATTGATGGTGGACGACTGCTGTCGGCGTGGTGGGGGCCACTACTGAAGACAACACAACACTGTGGAATGTTAAGAATAGAGTACAATGGTGGACCTTCGATAACATGAATATGTGGGTGATGGCATGTGATTTCATGCGATGTGTTGTAATGTAACCCTTTTAAAGAGAAAACATTGTATGTGATACTTGGAACAATTGGATGAAGACGTATTGGGATATTGGTGGTGGTGGTGTGTTGTCTGTGCGGTTTCAAGGTCGATGTTTTCATTTTTAGTTATTACGAGGTTTTCGTTCTATGAGATGATGAATAATGTAATTATTACTATTATTGGTGGTAGTTCCGACAATGACGATGAGTGGATGATTTTTGATGGTCGATGGCGAGACCTTGGGCCTTGTGGCCTCATTCAAGGCGGTAGTCTAGGGCTCAATGCATCACCAGTCGACATCATTCTCCTCAATAGAAATCTGTTTGAATTTTAAAATTTTCTTTTTTTATAATATTTTTTTCTTGGTTTTTTGGATTTTATAAATAGTGATTTTGGTACCTTATATGTTTAGTGATTTTAATGTTTCTCACAAAACCTAAATTAAATGTATTGTTTAAAATAATAATGAATTGTTAGAGTGAAACTCTTGTAATTATTCAATGTTTTAAAATAATATACCAACATTCTCATGATTATATAAAACTAAATATATTATATTTTGAGGATATTTTGATAATTGTTGAGATAATATCATTTTATAACAATTAATTTATGATTTTATGACCTTATCATAGATTGTTTACCCTAATTTACTAGTTTTACCCTATAATGTGGTGATAAAATTTTCCCTTGGTTATTGTTAAAAATTTCAAAAAATAAAATTGATCTCATTACCAAATATGAACCTTATTTTCTTATATATGAACAAAAATGTTCAATATTCAATTATTTTAAGTCAATTATATAAATTTTACAACATGTATGAAAAATGAAATGGGCAATATTTTTTTTATGAAAAAATCATTTTAAGCATATAAATGACTATTCCTAAATAATGGAAAATATTAATCATTATGTAATTAATTGAATTATTTTTAATGAATGAAGACTTATATTACCTTCAAACCAATTAATTACCAAAAACACACTTATGAATATCTTATTAATAGAAGAGTTAATATGTTAAGAATTAGTATTTTCACTACTCACACAAAAATAAACCATTTTAGAAAAATACAAAAAATTTATCTAAGATTATTTCAATATGTTGGTTTAAAAATTTAATTCAATTTTATCAATTTAAAAATATAAAGTTATGAAAATTAAATTTTAAACCAAACAAAATATTTCTTGTAAAATAACTCAATTATAATAAAATAATATATATTTTGAATAAAAATAATTTAAAATTATAATATTATAATCACATAAAATCAATTTATGAAAATTAAGAATACATTAAGTATAATTATTATTTACGTAAAATATGTTTTAACATGTTGAAAAATGTTCAATTCATTTTAATATTTTCATTCCTCAAAATAATTCAATCTAAAAAAAATACAAAATTCTTAAAAATAGTTCCAAAATATTTCTAAAAAATTAATGGAATTTTATTAAATATGTTAAACCACTTCTATTTTAAAAATCCATTTATTTTATCACTATCATTTAACTATCTATTGATGTATTTAAATTTTTTTTGTAATATGGAATTATTCATTTGTGTTCGATTTTGTGTATTTCACAAGACATCAAACATATTGGATTTATTTGAATGGAAAAATATATTCTTTAATCATGGGATGTTATACTAGATGGCCACACACTATGTATATCTAGAACAACAATTAAATTCAACTTGAATTTAAAGTTATAATTAATATTATTCTCATGATTGGGTAATAGTAATTATATAGGTTATATTGATATAATTAATTCAATAAAAAGTGTTTATAAAAAATATATATGATTTAAAAATTAATGATATATTTATTTTTCAATTAGTGAATATAATATTTATTTATTTATTGAATAAAATAATATTAGAGATATTTATTTATTTAAATATTTATTTATTATTCAGGTTTTGAAAATGTATTTAGGAGGATTGAAGTGATGAGTTAAGGATCTATATAGAATGACATATTTAATCTAATATCATTCAAGTAATGTTTTAATTGATTTATTTAAAAAATTATATATAAATACATGTGAGTTTTTCACATTCCATGGAAATAATATAATGTTATTATTTTTATTAATATATGTGGGGATTATTTATAGTAATTTAATAAGTTAAGGGATATTGTAAATTAACAAATTATGAGACCTAAGTATATAACTTAATTTTTCCATTTATAGGTTTTATGATTGGTTTTGAACAACATATTATCATGAGGAAATTCTATCAAGACCGAATGGAAGTCTATCAAGAATACTCTTAAGAAAGAGACATAAAGATCCACCTCCTTCTTCTCAAGACTGAATGATCTAATATGAATCATTTAATACTAATGTAATTCTTATTATACTAAATAATAAATGACCAAATATGATAATATAATCCACACTAGCACCTAGATTTCTATAAATTACATTCTAATTATTATGGAAGAATTGTGGATTCCGCTAGAGGGATTCTTATATAAATCATTAGATGAAACAATAATGTGATAAAAACTTCATCCAGATTTAACATAAATAAAAAATTATAAGTGATTTAATTATCATATTTATTTGAAAATATCCTCTATATGAATATACTAATGTTGTATCCATCTAGTTCTATGTATTTATTCAAAATAATGTGAATAATAATATTGTGGGGTGCCAGATGAACATCTTCTAATATTCCTCAAAATTTTGATCATTTTAAGAAAATCTAAAATTCCGATTTCAATAATGTAACAATTTAGAATCTTCAAGAGATCCATCAGAATTAAACAAGATCTTATAGGGTCAAGTGTCATCTAGATCAAATATACTTATTTTTACTATATGTATAACACCTTAAGTTTATATGAAACTTTTTTTGAATAAATTAAATTATATTTTTGGATTATGTTTCACACTACAAAAAGTCATGTTTTATATACATGAATCATTGGGTTATCTTTCACTATACACAACACTCGATTAGCATTTGTGATACACGACACTGAGTTTTAAGAAAACCATGATGTATTATTAATGTTTTTAATTAAATGAGACATTTATAACCAAACTGTTATACTTAGAAAAAAGAATTTGAATTTGTGTTAAATCTTCACACCTATGTAAATTCATTGTTAATTTTTTCAGATCTGATTTTTATATTTTTAATGATATAATTATTTAATTTTACTGTTTTTGTTAAATATTCACCCATATGTAATTTTATAATTAAATTCATTAATTAATAATTATTTATATCATATTTTGTATTTATGTTGTATTTATTAAATATGTTTATAATACATTATTTTTAGGTTCTTTAAATTTTCTATATAATTTTTATAAGCTATTGTTCTTCTTAAATAATTATAAGTGTTTGTATAATTTTTATTTAATTAATATAAACATAAATTTAAAATTTATTTTATCATATAACATTGAATTACTCCTTTAATCGGTTTATCTTATTAACTCTATTTTAATAATTAATTTTGATCTTATATTTTTCAGGTCTATATTAAATTAATTAATTAAAAATCAAGTTATTAATTTTTTTTGGTAGTTGAATTAATTTATCATTAATAAGTCAATTACATCCTATTTGAACCCTATCCATCATTTAGTTTTCACCAAATCTGTAGAACCCTAGCTGTATCCAGATATAGATCAGACTCGTAATCCACTATTACTCCAAAGGAGAACCCTACACCGTATCCTTCTTCTATTTCAATCCAATATCGAGTTTCCGATGCATGAGGAGGAAAGACATTAGATCTAGAGAGAATTTGTCTGAAACCTGATCCTCTATGGGAGTCCAAGAAAGGTTCTGCATTGTTTTCGCTTCGAGGTTCTGCTGAATTATTTGTGAGGAGTACGTCGTCGCCAAGTTCATGGTGTCACTTGAGCATTTCTAAGAAGCTCAAACAACCCCCATGGTTTTTCGATGAACAATTTTAAGGGGGGGAAATTAAAACTAAAAAACATAAAAAGAAATAAGTAAAACTAAAATAATAATAAATAAATAAATAATAAAATTCTAATAATTCATAATAAAATAAATATAATTATGAAAAAAATAACATAACCAATTAGATAAATATTAAAATAATTTTCAAAAATAATTATACAAATTTATCATAATAAATAAATTGAATAAAATTAATTATAATAATTTTTAAATTAAATATTTAGTTATAAATTAACAATATTCAATATAAGTAGTTGTCTTTAAATTATATAATAAAAATACTAACTTAATTAATTTTGAATAAATAACTTTTGTGAAACAAAATGATTATAAATAATAATAATAATAACAAATTACATAGCTGATATTATTCATATAAATTAAATAACATAATTACGCAATTAATATCTATTTATAATAAAGATAAATGAAAAAATAACTATTAAAACACCATAACAATGTCAAATTTAGTATTAATTATTCATTATTTTTATTTATAGTTTCATGCTGGAGTTTCGTTCCCATCTAGGTGAATCCTGATATGTTCTGGGAATGTTTGTTACTGGAGTTAAGTAGAAGTAACGTGTGTTGCTTGAAAATTTGCATGCATACTGCGTGAAACTAAAACAACAACCTTAGTTGGTGGAAGACAAGCAATGATTTGGAGCAAATGACAGAGGCATTAGAAGCAACATATGCAAGGGGGAATCCATTCACAACATATGATCATCTAACATTCGAATAGTAGAGAATATCCTGGAGACCCAGAGTACCAATTATAGGAGTTCTCATAGAGCACCAATATGCTCTTAGAGAGGAACATTTCTTCCCCTGTTCTTTTTTCTATTTCAAATATCATAATCATATGATTTCTAGTTATATAATCATTATGATTGTAGGTTAGACCTTATTGTTTAGGGAATTTAAATTTACTGATATCTCTTTTTTTGTAATAAATTGTTTATTAAAACAATTATGTAGATTCAAATGTTGAATTTGAATCAATTTCATAAAATTTAAATTATTTTCCTGCCTCATGTAAATTATTTCTTAACTCCAAAATCTTTTGGTGAATAATATAATGGATTACCTTTTTAAATATGAAATTCATTTCTACTAGTTGGTGAGATTTATCTTGGTATCTCTAATCAATTACTATTTTATTTAGGTGAATCTTGTTGTGGTGAACTTCTAGATGCACTTAGTTGTGAGATTACCCTCCTAGAGAGGGAGTTTAACTGATCATTCATAGAGGTTATGGACTACGTTGTTAACAATTGAATATTTTATTTTTCAACAATTATATTTGGATTCCCTGAACATATACCTTCATTTGAAGTTTATCCACCCTTCCACAAGATTTTTTCCATTTGTTAATTTTTTTTCATCATTACTCTAGTTCAAAATAATATTCTTAGTCAAAAAAAATCTTCTCAATACTAGTTATAAAAATATAAAAAAATATAAATAAAAAAATTAAAAAAGTATACACCACCCACTATTAACAGTGCTGTGTGTTTTAAAAGGGAAAAATGGAAATATGCTCATTCATCATTCCCTATGTGTTCGACCCTGATACCATTATACATTGTTTTTAGTAAGAAACCTAATTTTTTTAAAATTTGACTCATTTTCAATGACGAGTGTGTCAATTTATTGGGCACCATTATCAGGGAAGATTATGAGTGATCAATTTTATTCTAAAAAAAATAAAAAAAATCACAAATAATAAAATATTAAAAAATTGAAAAAAAGAAAAAATGAAATCTATATTTTAAAAAATCTACATAGATTCAGTGAGGTTTTTCCCTACTCATTTTACTAAATTTTTGTTTTTACATTACCTGTACTGATTTGAACTATTTTTTGTGCTGAAATTCATTTTCTATTTCCATTTGGATGGGCAAAAAACCACAACGCGATCCCTTGAACCTTGAACTGGATAAACACACAACTTCTCTAAGAATGAAATACAGAAATGGAATAGGAAATTTAGATGAAATAGTTTTTGTACCTAAATATTTCCACAACAATCACCTCAAACTCATAGAAAGAATGATTTACCAAGGATAAGGGAGTCCCAACTCCCTAAAGTGTCAATAACTCCTTCTTAGATCATATTTTCACCTAGATCCAAGAGATATGAGTTGAAAAAATATAAAATTTCTCTACCGCCTGCTTTCAATGGACTCTCTAATGAGTACAATTTAGCCTTCATTAGATATTTCAACAATATAGTGCAGTAATTACCACTGCTATGACTCACTGAAAATGAACTAAGAATTAGAGTATTTCAATTTTTACTTAATGTGAACACTCGAAACTGGTTTTGTGAGTCTTGATGAGAGAATATTCGAGAGCTGGATCAATTCTACAACTAATTCACAAAGAAAATTTATCCTGAATGACTTAAGGGGGAATTAAGAACTATGTTAACAAATTTTTATCTTTAGGATGTTGATGCCTTTCATGAGGCATGGGATAGAATTAGGGACTTTCTTAGGTAATGTCCCCATCAAAAAATCACATCACACATTCTCATTGATACCTTCTATGATGGGATGTTCTTTTTTGGTCATAACATAGTTGATCAAGAAGTTGGGGGAAATTATAATGGTAATATTGATGTGGAACTGAGAAAAAAATTCAATAACCTTCATTTAAACACTAAAAAAAATTCAAGATGATGAAAATGAATAGAAACCCAAATACTCTTTCTGGAATGGAAATAAATACTCAAGATAAACTTTTTGAAATATCATTCCAACATCAATATTTATTGAACCAATATTCTAAAAAATCATCTAATCAAGTTGTCTATCAAAACACAAATCAATTTCTTAGAGAATGATGTTCACAATGTGGGATGTTTAGTCAGGCTAAAAACATACGTCCCAACATTGACATACCTTCCCAAAAGGAGAACTCAAAATTTTCCAATTATGGTCCAAGGATTCCTTCTAATGATGGACCCTTTTTAACCAATTATAACCAAGCCTATAAGAACCATCAAAATTTGGGATGGAATGAACAAGTCCTAATGATGTTATCCAATGCCTATAATTTCCAAAAAAACCCCTAGAAAAATGTTTTAAAACCAATATAGGGACGAGTCTTTTAATTCTCAAGGAAATGATAAAGGACATGTGACATCAAAATGAAATCAAATTTTAAATATGATGGACTCTCAAGAGGAAATATTCAATACAAAATTGAATAATAATCAAACTCAAAATGAATCTGATAAAATTGAAAATGATGTTGGAATGCAGATCATGTTATCTAAACTGGACCAAATAGCTAGAGACTTTAAATATATGAATATGGGCAGATTTCCAAGAACAAATGAACTTAACCATAGGGAGATATTATTTACTTTTTTCCCAATAATTGGGATTAATACTAATACTATATCTGAAAAAGTCTTTGAAAATTCCCAAACTGTAAAATAAATTAATCAATAAATAAGAATCTTATTTGTTCAAAATCTGGAATTTAAGAGGGAAGTCTTGGAAATGAATAAAATTTAAAATTTTCATCTGAACAACAAGCTGAAATTTTTTCTAAAAATAAAAATAATAATGGTAATATGACATATGTTGAAGAAATTAGGGATATGCCAACTATTCTTAGATAATTTTCCCCACCCATCCCTTTCCTTGAAAAACAGAAACACTAATGTAATACTGATGATCAACTTCTTAAGATCCTTGGCCTTTTGGCCAAGCTCAAAGTGAACATTCCATTTATTCAAGAATTAATTCAAATCCCATATTATCTACAATATCTTAAAATTAATGTTTAAAAAAATTCTCTTGAATAATTTTATACCTATAGATTCACTAAAGTGTGCATTATTGTACATCAAAATAAAATCCCACCCAAGCCTAATGAAGAAAGTATATTTGTTATTCCCTATACAATAGAAAATTATAATCAACATAATATTATGTGTGACATGGGTTCCAGTATCAACCTACTCCCATAATCAATATTTAAACAGTTGAGGTAGGGTGATATTCATCCCACCAAAATCATCCTTCAGTTGTACGATCATTCTTTCACTCATCCTATGGGTTGGGTAGAATAATTCATAGTTGGAGTTGGGAATCTATTTTTATCTGCAGAATTTGTAGTCTTATATATGGAGTGTGACTAAGAGGCTCCCATCATTTTAGGAAGGTCCTTTTTGGCCACTAGTAGAGAATTCATACATGTGTCTATGTGTCATCTTATCTTTAAAATTAGTGAGAAACAAGAGGAGTTAAATGTAATTGAAAATGTCAAGGGACCAATTTTCCCTAAAAATTGTTCAAAGATAGAGTCCTTAGAAGATGATAAGAAATTTGAAAAACATAGAGAATCTGAAAGTATACCTTATTTTGAAGAAATAAATTTGGAAACTATAATTCATGATTTTACTATTTCATAAAGTGTAGAATCTGCTCAATATGAGAATCTGGGAAATTTTTTAAAACAGGACTACTGTCCAGTTTCTACTTCTACTAGAGATATTTCATCTATTTCAGAACATTTGAACATTTTGAGGGATCATTAGGCTGATTATTTTTACACCAATATTTCTGATCAATTTAATGAAGTAGAGGTAGATATTATAAAACAAAATGATGATTTTTCATTGATAAATTTGTTAAATTCAAATATGGAAATTTTGGATAGTGAGATGTCCACCTTTTATAAAACTTATTTCAATTATGAAAATGATCTTGAAATTTAAAATCATTTATCATTCCAAAGTCCTTACATGAAACATTTTGAATACCTTAGAGCTCATAGTCCCAAGAGTCTTCTGTTTGGTGAAAAAGAACCAATCCTGGCCCTAAACCACTTCCTTCACATCAATAATATTCATTTTTTGGTGAGAATTCCACACTGACTATTATTGTTTCTAATGAGTTTAATGTTAATCAAGAAGTAAATTTTTTGAATGTTCTTAAATAATTTAAATCATCCATATGCTGGACCATAGATGATATTAAAGGAAATAGTTCTTCATTATGCTTTCATAAGATACCAATGGTGCCAGACCATAAGCCTAGGGTATAGTGTCAAAGAAGAATGAATCCCAACATGAAAGAATTTATGAGCGAGAAAGTAATTAAACATCTGGATACTAGAATAAAATTTCTTATTTCTAACAGTACATGGGTCATTCTGAACGAATTACTCCCTATGAAAGCACGATTTATTATCGTCAAAAATGAAAAAATCGAAGAAATTCATGTTAGGAAAGAAACCAAATTGAGAGTATATATAGACTATATAATTATTGATTCTTCCACTATACAGGACCATTTTCATATGCAATTCCTTGATCAAATTCTCTTAAGGATTGATGGGAATGAATTTTTCTATTTTCTGGACTGGTATTTGGGTTACAACTAGATTCTAGGTGCTCTGGAAGATCACGATAACTCTATATTGAAAATCCCCATTAGGAAATTTTTCTACTGGAGAATTCATTTTTCCTTATATGGATCCCCTTCTACCTTTCAATGGTATATGATGGCTATTTTTCTCATATGATAGAGAAGATCAAAGAGGTTTTCATGGATATATCCTCAATTTTGGGTAATACTTCTTCAACTTTCTTAAAATGTTTTGTGTTATTTTTAGATATATGTTTAGAGACCATCCTGGTTAATAACTAATAAAAATTTCAATTTATGGTCGTTTAATGTATCTTGTTAGGTCATAAAGTGTCCTAGAGTTGTTATGATGTTGATACTGCTAAAATAGATGTAATTAAAAAAATCCCACCTCCTGAAAATGTAAAAGGTGTAAGATGTTTCCTAAGGCATTTCGGTTTCTACCGGAGGTTCAAAAATGAATTCCCAAAAATCACTAATCCCTTGTATTATTTTCTTATTAAGGATTCACCCTTTGTGTTTGCAAAAAAATATTTTGATTGTTTTAATATTATTAAGGAAAAACTCACTACATCACCTATCATTACTGCATCTGATCGGAAATTCCCATTGTTTTTAATGTATGATGTTAGTGATATGGATATAGGAGTTTTCCTAGGAAAGAGGGGAGATAAGAAGATACATGTAGTTTATTATACTATCATACTGCTAGATGAGGTTCAATGGAACTATACAACTACTGAAAAGTATTTTTTAGCTGTTGTGTTCTCTCTTAAGAATTTTAGGCAGTATCTATTAGGTTCAAAATTCATCATATTTACTGTTCATTCAACCTGAAGAACATGATTTCTAAAAAATATGCTAATCGTAGGTTGATTAATTGTATATTGTTGTTATAAGAATTTGATATTGATATTAGGGATAAATAGGGATCAGAAAACATATATACGGATCACATTTCTTGTATTCCTCATGCCTGTTGTGAAGATAAAAGGGAGATCAAATATTACTTCCCTGCTGAAAAATTAATCATTGTCTCCATTAAGAAGTCTTCTTTATTGTCAGACTATATGATTTTCCCGGTAGTTGTGTCTTTGCAAAATACTTTTCTAATAACCAAAGGAAGAAATTCATTTCAGAAATTAATTATTACCTTTTTTATGATTATTTATTATTTTGGAGGTGTTCTAATGGGATACTAAGGAGATGTCTGTTGGAGGAAGAGATGTTTTACGTTTTGGAAAGTTTTCACTCCCCACCTTTGGAAGGACACCATAGTTGTGAGAGGATAACTCATAAATTTATTCAATATGGTTTTATTGGCCTACCTTATTCAAGGATTATATGAAATATATTATTAGTTTTGATAGGTGTGAGATGCTAAGAAAAGTTGGGAGGAAGGAGGAGTTTCCTCAAAAGGATATTCTAGTAGTTGAAATTTTTGATGTCATGGTTTTAGATTTCATGGGTCCATTTCCATCATCTCAAGGGAATTATTTTATTCTTATTGTTTTATATTATGTGTCCAAGTGGGTAGAGGCAATGTCTCTTCCCAACAATCAAGCCAAAACTGTAATTAAATTTGTTAAAAAGAATATCGTTTCACTATTTGGAGTACACAATGCCTTAATAATTGATAAAGGAACAAACTTTAAAAACTATTCGTTTAAGGCTTTGGAGGAAAAATATTGTTGTGTTCATATGATTGGAAGTTCTTACACTCCATAATCTTGTGGACATGTAGATATTTCTAATAGGGATCTAAAAAATTTGTTAGAAAAATCTGTCTCTTATTTTAGGAAGGAGTGGTCTTTTATGTTAGATGAAGCTTTATGGGAATATAGAAAATCATTTAAGACCCCTAATAGGTATTTATCCATATATGAAATTTTTTAGAAAATGCTGTCATTTTCTTATGGAGTGGTAGAATAAGAAATTTTGGGTTTTAAGGCTTCAAATTATGATTTTAAGAGTACTGAGGGGAGAATTGTGCTTGAGTTGAGTGATCTAGTTGAAATAAGGAGACAATCATATGATAATAATAGGATTTATAAATAGAGGCCAAAACTCATTAATTATTATGTCATCTAAAATTGAAAATAAAAACCTTTAAATACGGTCCTAATCTTTCATTCAAGACATAAAATCATTCCTGGAATGTCAAAATCCACGTGGTTGGGACCATTTACTGTTGTTAGATACTTAAAGAATGGTGTTATTGAGATAGTCGGTGAAGAAAAAAACCCAAGATGGTTAATGGAAAAAGAGTCAAAATTTATTTTGAAGAAATCCCAAAGGGATTGGATACCTTCATTGTTCTTGAAAATTGAATCTGAATAAAGTCTAACTAAAGACATAAAATCCAGTGCATCATGGGAGTCAACCCATGGTTTATGTTTTATATTTTCATTAGTTCTTTTTTTGAATAATGTGTTTAAAAATTTACATTTAGTTCTATTCTTATTGTTTATTTTTCCTTGGAATGCCTGCTCTGTGTTTTTAGAGTATATTGAAAATTAGAGTCATAGAGGAGTGGAATTCTTATAATGGAGTATTAAAGAAAACAAATTGCAGGGATGGCCTTCTTTTTATATTTTGTTTCACTTTTCTACTCCATTAAAAAAATCCCTGATAAGTAACTATTACTCTGTACAATGGTATGTCGTTGAGATACCATTTATTTTGAGTAACTATTACACATCTGGCAAATGAGTCTTCTAAATGGTGACTTGCTGATAAACTACTATTGGTGAGTTAGTGAGTGCTGTTCAGAAATCATGTTTCATGTTCTTTTGTTGTGGGTAATGTTTCTTTAAAATTCAAGTTTATTAAAATAATTTTGATGCGTGAAAATGTTTCTAGAAATTATATTTCACTATTTTTAGAATCACATTAATACCTGATAATAAATGTGGTGGATTTCTTATGGATTTTTGTTAGTGGTAGTGATCTTCTTTAGTTTGAGGGGTGTTTGGATTACATTTTTATACTATTCTAAATATATTTTTGAATAAAAATTATATTATTTTTTACAACCTTTTAATTGTACACTCACATGTTCACATGGAAATTTTTAACGTAATTAAAACATTTTTAATCGCTGACATAAATGATAAATCATAAAAACAAGCTGTAAAATAATTTTTGTGGAAAATAAAATTCTTTTTTGTTTTAGTGAGACCTGTAAACAAGTCATTAATATTATGTGTTGAAAATATATTTTGAACATTAAATTATAATTGATTTCTTCTCCATATTTTAATTCAACTTCTGGGACAAAGATGTGATTTAAGTATGGGGGAGGGTTTCAATTCATGAATCAATTGAACCGTGTTTAATGATATTACATCAAATCTATCTTCCTTCAAAAGTTTTTGTTAAAAAACGGTTAAATTTTTTAAAAACCCATTCGTAAATTTTCTTTTTTAGTTTGTACAATGTACTTTAATTGAGTCATTTCTAAGGATGTTACTTATGGGTAGTGAAGAATATCCCTGAGTTTTAAACTTGTGAGGATGGATGATTGTTGAGTGAATATGGTTAGTAAACTTATAGATACTTGGTTTAGGAACTATATTTGAGAGTGATATAGGATACTTTTTTGTGCATTTGATATCATAAATTTAAGTATGGGAAGACTTGACACTATCGTAGGGGACTCAACTTATTTTTTAATTATTTAAAAATAATAATAATCTTTTCACTATAAAAATTTGAATGGTTTTCATATGAATCATTTGAAGCTAGATTAAAATGAGTATATGGTAACCCACAGTGAATCTATGAGACCCTAGGCACTGGGTGCAATTCTGTTAACTAAAATCCCTCTATACAATATATAATAAGTTTATTTTCACAATGACTAACATAAGATACATTGCTTGGAAAAAATTATAGTAAAATTCTAGGGTCAAAAATGAGTTCATTGAGGTGAGGGGAATAATGAACATCAGATAAAGAAGTGGAAAATTTGTTTGTTTGAAACGATTTAGGTTGTACCGAAAAGGTGATTCAAAAAAAATATTTTTAAAACTTTGGGGAATGTCAAAGTATAAGGTTATTTTTGTTAATTTCGTGATTCCACTATTTTTTATCCTTTTATCACTCTCGAACAAAGAACATGGATTTGAATGTAGTAATTCATTAGGTAGTAACATATATGAGGCAACATATCCTAAACAATGGATGATTTTTCTCTCTCTTTATTATCTTTTGAGTGTTTGGAATTTGGAAAGATCCATTTGAATATTACATTTTATAAAATCATTTTACTCAATCTAATTTTCCTCTATTTTGGAAGTAAATAACATGTTACATTTTGAGTTCATTAATAAAAAACACACTTATTTCTTCCAAGATTATAAGGCATGATTTTTTTTGAGGATAAATAGTGTTTATGTGCGAGGGAATTTGATGTGACCTTAATTTTATAGATTTTTCAACATATTTTAATTAAAATTTTAATGATAGAATAATTTAAATTTTACACATTTTTTTAAATATTCAAACATTATTAATTTTATAATTAAATTCATTAATTAATTAGTTTTTATAACTTATTTTTTATTTATGTACATTTTATTAATTAAGTTTATCAAATATTGTTTTTATGTTCTTTAAATTTTCTATTTAATTTTTATATTTTAATGTTCCTTTTAAATAATTATATGTGTTTATTTATTTCTTAGTTAATTAATCTTCTTCATTTAATTAATCTAAACATAAATTTAACTTTTATGTAATCTTATGACATTGAATTATTCCTTTAATTAGTTTATCTTATTAACTCTATTTTAGTAATTAATTTTAATCCAATATTTTGGAGGATTTAATTCAATTTATTAACTTAAAATAAAATTATAATTTTTATTTTTGGTACTTGAATTAATTTATCTTTAATAAACTATTTTCACTTTTAAATTTCATATATTTTTAATTATGTAATTTTATTTTAAAATTTTCAGTTCATTATTTACGTTAATTATATTTTTAGACTTGTAGAATGAGTTTATAGATATCCTTTATGTAATAGTGAATCACGTGTCACTGTTCTCCTGCCCTATTACGAGTGTCTCCCCCTCCAGCATTGGTGCCACCGATGTTCCCTGCCTTAAACTGTCTCATCGTTCTCTCAAGGGTGAGACATCTCATAGTTAACTTTACACCCTACCACTGTCATGAAAAGACTCATATATATGTCTTGAAAATGTTTCATAAATACACACACCCGCTACAAAAACAATGAAATATTGGGCTTCCATTCTTCCATCAACTTCTGGTCCACTGTTGCAATGCACAACCATCCAACACAAACAATAAATTCAACATCAATTCAATGAATCAAAACGTAGATTTGAGATTAGAAGAATAATTAAAACCAATTTGAACCCTAAACATCATTTAGTATTCACCATATCTATAAAATCTAAGATGCAATTAGATGTAGATCATACCTAGAATCCACTATTACTACAAAGGAGAACCCGACAATAAATCCTTCCGCCACTAAACCGTTCATGAGGAGCATGTCGTCACTAAGCCGAGGGGTGTCGCCGCAGCTTCTCTAAGAAGGTCGACCCTCCCCCATGGTTTTACACCGAATAAGATGAAATGGGGGGTGGGGAATAAAACTAAAAAATGTAAAAATAATTAATTAAATCTAAAATAATAAGAATACTAATAATAAATAATAAAATTATAATACGTAATAATAAAATAAAGATAATTATTAAAATTAAATAACAAGACCAATTAGATAAATATTAAAATAATTTTCATAATATATTAATCTAATTTATCTTAATAAATTAGTTAAATAAAATTAATTTTAATGATATTTAAATTATATTTTAACTTATAAATTAATAGTATTTAATAAATATATTTATCTTTTAATTATTTTATAAAAACAATATCATAATTAATATTGTATAAATATTTTTTTTAAAAATTAATTATAAATTTTAGTAATAATAATAAATTAAATAACTTCTATTAATAATATAAAATAAATAACTTAACTACTTAATTAATATTTAATTATAATAAAATTATTTAAATAAATAATTATTAAAACTCTATAATAATGTCAAATTAAGTATTAATTATTTTCTATTTTTATCTGCAGATTCATGCAATAGATTGGTTCCCATCCCAACGCCTCCCAATAATTTCATGTAATTATAGTTACAGCAGTAAAGTAAATGTGACGTGTGTTGCATGAGAAAGTGCACATGTTATGTGAGAAATTGAAACACCATCCTCAGTTAGTGGAACATAAGCCATGATTTTCATCAAATGATAGAGGTATTAGAAGAAACAACATAATGGGGGGGGGGGATGTATTCCCAATATTCCATCATCCCACATCCGGAGAGTATATTGATCTAGGAGACTTAAAGTACCACTTTTGGGAGTTCTCGTAGAGCAACAACACGAACTTAGAGAGGGAGATTTATTCGATTATTATTTTTCAATTTCTGACATCATAATGAAATGATTTCAATTTATATAATTAATATTATTTTAGATAGTCGTTAGTGTTTAGGGAATTTATAATTGCTGGTATCCCTTTTCTAATCATCAATTGTTTCTTCAAAAAAAAATATACAGATTCAACTGGTGAAGTAGAATATATTTCCAAAAATTTAAATTTTTATCACACCTCATATAATTAATTTCATAACTCCTTGATTTTTAGTGATACATAGCAAGGATTACTTTTTTAAAAATGAAAATCATTTTTATTTGATTAAATTATTTAGATTTATTCTAATTTCATTAATCAATTACTATTTTAGTTAGGTGAATATAGTGGGGGTGAAATTCTAGATGAAGTTAAAAGTGAGAATTACCTCATGGCAGTGGAGTTTAAATGATTATTTGTAGAGGTCATGTATTAAGTTATAAACAATTGCAGATGCTATTTTTTAACTAGTAGAGTTGGATTCCTTGAGCCTATGCCTTCATTAGAAGTTTCTCGAACCATGCATTTGATTTTAATCCTTTGTTAATTTTAATTTTAATATTAATCTAGTTCAAAATAATTTCAGGTTCAAACTTTTTTTCTTCTCAATAATCCTTATAAAAAATGCACAAAAAATATAAAAAGTAAAAAAACTATACTCCACCCACTGTCGACACTTGTGGGTGTTTTTTGGAATAAAAAATGGTAATTTGGTCTTTCAACATTCCCTGTGTGTTCGACCCTGCAACCACTATACATTATAGTTTGTAGGAAACTTAAAATATTTAAATATTGACTCGTTTTTAATGATTAGAAGGTCATTTACTAAAGCGATTATTGAAATAAATTAAAAATTAACTATTGGTATTTGGGTAAAAACATGATTATTTAGTGGTTAAACATAGAAATAAGATGTAAAAATGACCCAAAAATTATCAAAACCCCATTTTCTAGCCATATTTCACTTTATTATGTGTAATATTTGAATTTCATCCATTTATGAATCTTTTTTAAAATGAATAAAGTGGGTGGAATACTCACTTATGATGGACTATATCCCCGTGAACTGATGTCATTTTTTTTCATTACCAACAATCAAGGTTGGAAAAAAATATGGAAATAATGTATATATATTATATTTTTTTATTTTTTTGTTTAATATCTATAATTTTTATGTCACACATAACTTCATGCTTTCCATTTGGTGAGAATACAATAATGACATTCATGTGTACGACAAACAACTTGTTTGCGAAGTGAGGTGATTCATTCACGCATTAAATAGACTGAATGGCCTGAAGGCCTCAATTTTTATTAATTTTTAGATAAAACATATTTTAAGTCAAAAAGGGGGAAACCTCACATGACTTAAAAGAAATGGATACATAAACACAACCCAGTACGAAAACATGACTACTTGAAATGCCTCTCCCTAGCATCAACATCATTATGGAAAGACTCCACCGATGCTATGCTACTCACCAAACTGTGCCGTGCAAAGATGCACGGGCCTGGTACCGATGGCTAGTCCATACCCTCTCAATATTCCAAATCCGAATATCCTTGCATAGTGAAGGCTACCTACTCTAAGTCCTCATATGAAGCAATTCCTTGTAGAAAGTCTGGACCAAGCCATCATCCAAAAAATTTGAACCATCAAATGTAAAACTGATTCAGCTTTCCCAAATGTTCTGACCATACTCCAAACAAAAACAAAACAACAGAGAACCTCCATCACAAAGATACAGCTCCACCACCTGAAACTCTCATTCCGAACACTAGCTAAAACAATCATCCCAATTTAATAATCCAAAATTCGAAGCAAATGGCAACCAGACCAGAGAAGACTGTGAGGTAAAATCCACACCATGCACCTCAACCCTCCACTGCCCTTTCTGGGAATGCCGCATCCAAGAACCACCTTCGCTGATGTCAAGAAATCCTCCCGCAACGCCAAATTGGTGACCAAGCTGCTGAACTATATTCTGTAGGACACCATGATCACAGATTCCCTCACTCCAAAATCAACATCAAAGCTTCAGATCCATGGTAACACAAACACGTCCGCAGATCAAGAATTCCATCCTAAAAAAAACATTACTGCTTCACCATCACTCGAAGACGCATAGCAACACCACAATAAAACCAAACGTAGCCTCACAAAAACCCAACTCCAACAGCCAACTACGACGAGACGATACAAAGCCACATCAGAAATAACCTTAAGAGAAAATGAATCCCCATATCTGGGCATAAAGAAGAAAAAAACCTAAATTGGATGCTAAAATGAAGAAACTGAAACCATCACCAGCGCGCATTTAGAAAAAACCAGTCACGATCCAAACACAAACCCCGTTGCCGCCAGCTAGGTTGCCCGCGACGACCCTGACACATCCCAACCCTCATCCGGAGATGCAACAGCACCCTCAGCCGTGGAAGTTGGATCTCTGTCATTGGACCAACACTACGCCGCCATGGGATCCCTATCGAACACAAAGGAGTTGAGCGAGAAGCAGGACAGTAGTAATGTAAACCTCCGAGACGACCGAGTCCATGAAGTCGCACGACACCTCCACCATGGGGGTTTTTCCGCCCAGGGCAAGGCGGCACATGGTGTGCTGCCTTTGCCCAAAAACTAACCTCAAAGGCAGCACACCAAGTGTCACCTTTGCATAATTTTTTTTTTAAAAAAAAAATTATTTTTATTTTTATTTTTTTGTTTTGTTTTGTTATATATATATATATATAACAAAACTTTTCAGCAGAATTTTTCTGCTATTTAATATCTAGCGGTTCTTCCATTACAACAGTCTGGATTCTGACTGATACCCTCACCCAGGACTCCCTTTTATAAGGGGGTTTGCCTTGAAAATCAAACTGCATTTCCGATGTGGGATTCTGGTTCTTCTTTTCCTGCGCAGTACATTCTGTGTTTCCGATGTGTGATTCTGTTTCAAGTACGCGACTTTTAAAGAATATAAAACATAAATTAGAAGACCAATATAAATGAAACATTAAGCACCTATTAAACTTATAAAAAAAAGTTGAAAACAAAAATAATTGCATAAAAAATGTTGATACAAATTAATTTATAAGATTTCAAAACCACCTACTTGAAACTTAAACATATTTCAAGTACGTGACTTTGAAAGCTTATAAAAGATAAACTATAACACCAATATTAATTAAACTTTAAAAATTGATTAAACATATAAGAAATAGTTGAAAACAAAAATAATTTCATTAAAAATGTTGACCAAAAATAATTTATAATCTTTCAAAACCATCGACTTGAAACATAAAAATGTTACAAGTTCCCGACATTGAAAGACTATAAAACATAAACTATAAGACCAATACAAATGAAACGTTAAACATTGATTAAACATATAAGAAATATAGCATTTAGGGATCAAATTTTTATTCAAATGTTGTAAATAAGTATATTTAGAAATATTTCCAGAGGACTGGTGGATCTTCGAGCTGACAATGGCGCGGGGATGGCTGTGTTGGCCATTGGTGATTACCATATCTCATTGCCAACTGGAATGCTTCTGGTTTTACATAACTGTTATTATGTACCTAGTATTACCAATAACATAATTTCTGTATCATGTTTCTATATGAATGTATTTATTTTCAAGTTTGGAAATAAGGGTTGTTTCTTTTATAAGAACAATGTATGTTATGATATGACACATTTAAATAACAGTTTTTATGTATTAAATTATGAAAACCAAGTGTTGAAAATCGATAAAGAAACAAACTCAACTGACTCATACAACACCCAGTTGTGGAATCACCATCTTAGTCATGTAAATGGGAATCATTTGACAAAGCTATCACTACTACAAAAAACGGGCAAGGGAATCACCACTTTATATCACCGCTAAGTAAAAACTGATGATAAAGAAGCCATGTATCAGTGTTAAAATTTTAGCACTGATGCATGGTAATCTTTATCATCACTGAAAAAGCGCTCATAAAAAGCCCCATTATCAATGAAAAAAAGATCTGATAAAGAAGGCATGTATCAATGCTAAAATGTTAGCACTAATACAGGAAGGATTTATGAGCGATTTTTTGGCACTGATAAAACTGTAGTCACATATTTTATAAAATCGGTCGCACAGTGTCCTTGGTTTATCACACCCTAAAGCTCTCGTTGTACTATAACCCTACGACTTCTCCTCCTCTAAGGTGAATTTCTTTTCTCTTGTTCTTCATTATCTTCATGAACTTTCTTCTTAAGAAGGATGTGAAAACAATACTTATTCAGTTTTTGTGTTTCTTTGTTATGGTTTTAATGGTTAAATTTCATACATAGGACTTTTAGTGTGAATTTATTATATTTTTTCCCTTTCATGCTACTATGTAAGGGGTATTTATCACTATGATTATAAGGGTGATCGTTTATTGATGTGGTTGGGAGCATGTGGTGTGGTAATTAATACAGTAGTAATGGATGGATTACTGTGTGGTTATGATAGCAATGATATGGCTATTTAGGCAAAAAAAGTGGTTTTATGGATTTTAGAATGTGTTTAGTCTTATATTATGTCATGAAAATTTAGTTCTTATTGGGTGGTGTTATAGTTTCCTTTTGGCATGGAATATGGTTGGAATAAATGAAAATAGTAATTGGTGATTTGTTGGAAATGATAAATTATGGTTTGTTAAATGATTAATGATAATGATTGGAATAACGATGTTTAATAAATGGTTAATGATAGAATAAATTTTATTAATGATTAATGAATGAATTATAGTGGGTAGTGATTTAATGATTGGTTTTACATTAAAATGGTTAACAATTGAAATGCATATGGTAGTAAAAATCCAAGAAATTATAATGTTAAATGCAATAAGAAGTTGGTAATGTTGATATGGATGCTTATGTGATTTTTTTGGGATTATTTGTCATTATAATGGAATTGGTTATAAGAGGGTGGTAGTAACAAGGCAATGGTTGATGAGGGTGTTTGGAGTGTTAGTTTGGTGTAAACCCTTAGGAAAGATTTATGTGTGACTATATACTTGTTATATTTTCTTATTATTTCTTACACACCACCACTTGAGTCAAGAAACCAGATTGAAATCCATATGGGTACATTGGTTCTGAGTGTTTTTCTCAATATCTAGGTTATAGAGGGAACACATATAGAACCACTCCCTATTCCCTTTCCCCCTTCACACTTAATATGCGTTGTAATGGATCACAATGGGTGTATATATTAGACCTATTATGATTTTAGGTTTTGGTGTATATATATTATTTTTTACATGATTATGTGTATTTGGTGTGGATACAAAGTGGGGGTTGTGCATTGTAGGAGGAGAGTACGATTTTTATTTCCTTCATGTTCACGATATCATACTGTGATTTGGATGTGATGTGTGGTTGTTATGTGGATACGGTTTTTTATGTGTTTGTGACATGTGTATGTGTGGATATATGGTTATGGGATTATATAAAAGGGGTTTAAGTATAATAAATATTCCACTAGATTGTGAGAATGACCATATTAGTGGGGAAGTGGATGTAGGGTAATTTATTAATATATACTCATTTGATATTACACTTAAGATGGAGTTTGTAATTAGACACTAATGAGGATAGAATGGGATGATAGGTAAATAATATTTGTTAAAATTTTCATATGGAATAACATGGGAGACCATCTATGACAAAAGTGATTACCCCCCAGTGATTTAAAGTAAGTAATTTGAGCTTACAAAAAATATTAGGCATGATTATATTGAATGTAGGGCAGAGACCTAGGAGTGGTAGATTTATCATTCTTGATTATTCTTGTGTTTGGACTAGGGTGATTTGAGGAAACTAAAATGAATCTAAAGTAATTATATTTTTTGAATTCCATATTATAGAGATTTTGATAATACTTTCTTTACATATAGAGTTGGCTACTGGTTTTCATCCATATGTATTTTAGGTTTGAGAGGTATAAAAGTATTGACTAGTTGACCATAGAAGGGTTGACCCAATAGAGGAGGATGATTCATAGAGGATGATGACGTGTGAGTTTTACCATCTATGACACAAGTGATTATCCCCATGAACCACTTTGTGTTTGGAAACTGTGTTGATTTTGATGGGGTTCTATCCTGGTTCTGTTGATTTCCAAATCATTATTAGAAATGGTTACGCTCAATTAATATCTATTTTTGTAAGGATATGGTTCTCTTCTAATATATTTGGAAGTCTTGTTTTGTGTATTTGAACCATAAATACTAATAATTGAGATTCCAATAGGATGGAGATGAATAATGATTTGATGGATGCTAATCGTTTGACAATAGTGTACGAGAACGGAGTGAAAGAGTTCATAATGTTTTCAAAGGATCACACAAAGGATCCTTCTCAAATCCATTTTCCATGTTTACATTGTTGTTATTCTAGACTACAAACTCCATAGGAGTTGGAAGAACATTTTATATGTCACGGAATAGATCGGAGTTATAAATGTTGGAATAAACATGGAGAAAAAGAGAATATAGTTACTGGATGGGATAAAACTACGTTTTATGTATCATCAGATATGAATAGAAATATGGATAATGAAGAAGACCGTATGGAGGATGTGATTATAGATGTCAATGATGATGACGATCGTATTGAGGACATGACAAAGAAAATTGAAGATAAACTCCGTGATTTCCAAAAATTGTTTGAGAAGTTAAAGAGTTGTGAAAAGACGCCATTTTATGCTGGTTAAACTAAATATTCAGCATTGTTAACTATACTCATGTTGTATAAATTGAAAGTATGCAACGGATGGAGTGATATCAGTTTTACGAAACTACATGCTCTCTTGAATGACATGCTCCCGAAAGAAAATGAGCTCCCAAGCTGGGCATATGAAGCTAAAAGAAATAAAGATGGGAAATTATATCATCTGGATGACTCTCTAGCACTCATAGTACATGGTCTGTTTTGTTGGTAAATTATAACTTTCCACCCTGGTTATGCATGAAGCGGAAATTCATCATGTTATCTATGCTTATATCAGGACCAAAATAAATAGGTAATGATATTGATGTTTATCTGTCTCCTTTGATTGTGGATTTGATGTTATTTTGGGATTCAGGTGTTATGATGTATGATGCTTATAATAGTGAATAGTTCATGTTAAGAGTGATGTTGTATGGGACAATAAATGACTTCCCTTCTTATGGAAATTTGTCAGGCTATAGCATTAAAAGAACTCAAGGTTATCCCATGTGCAATGAAAATAAAGAATCAATTAGGTTGAAACATTCATCTAAATCTGTGTTTCTAGGACATCGTAGATTTCTACCTCATCGACATAAGTACCGATCTTGGAAAACATCATTCAATGGATGTTCAGAACAACATGCAACATCGTCTCCACTAACAGGTGATCAGCTTTTTGAGAAAGTAAAAGATTTGAACACTCGTTTTGGTAAACCATTTTTGAAAAACTTTACAAAAATCGGTTGAAAAAAGATACCAGTTTTTTTTGAATTACCACACTGGAATTGTTTTGTATGTCAGAAATTTTCTTGATGTGATGCATGTGTAAAAAAATGTATGTGATAGTGTTATAGGAACATTGCTAAATGCCCCTGAAAAAACAAATAATGGAATTGAGGCAAGGTTAGACATGGTTGACATGGGAATACGAGAAGAGTTGGCTCCTGTGAAGGGTGAAAATCCAATGTTTCTTCCTCATGCTGCTTATACTCTTTCTAGGGAGGAGAGATATATTTGTTTTTCAACTTGTTAAATGATGTAAATGTTCTATAGGGGTATTCATGAAATATCAATAACATTGTGTCAATGAATTATATGAAGTTAAAAGGATTCAAATGACATGACAGCCATGTTTGGATACAAAATCTAATTCCTACAGATTTACGTTGCATTTTTCCCAAGAATTTTCATCATATGTTAACCAAACATTGTTTCTTTTTCAAAGATATATGTAGCAATGTTTCTTTTTCAAATCTATTTTTAGAAATGTTTTAATAAATGTTTAATGTTTCATTTATGTTTTTCTTATATTTTATGTTTTATAGTCTTTCAAATTCGCGTACTTGAAACATTTTTAATTTTCAAGTAGACGGTTTTGAAAGATTATAAATTAATTTTTATGGACATTTTTTAGGAAGTTTTTTTTGGTTTCAACTATTTCTTATATGTTTAATCAATGTTTAATGTTTCATTTCTATTGGTCTTATAGTTTATGTTTTATAGTCTTTCATAGTCGGGAACTTGAAACATTTTTAAGTTTCATGTTGATGGTTTTGAAATCTTATAAATTGTTTTTGGTCAACATTTTTTATGAAATTATTTTTGCTTTAAACTATTTCTTATATGTTTAATCAATGTTTAAAGTTTCATTTGTATTGGTCTTATATTTTATCTTTTATAAGCTTTCAAATTCACGTACTTGAAATATGTTTAAGTTTCAAGTAGGTGGTTTTGAAAGCTTATAAATTAATTTGTATCAACATTTTTTATGAAAATATTTTTTTTCAACTATTTATTATTTTCTTAATCAGTGTTTAAAGTTTCATTTATATTAGTCTTATATTTTATGTCTTATAGTCTTTCAAAGTCGCGTACTTGAAATAGAATCACACATCAGAAATGAAGAATGTACTATGCAGGAAACGGAGAACCAGAATCCCACATCAGAAATGCAGTATTATTTTCAGGGAAAACCCCCTTATAAAAGGGAGTCATGGGTGAGGGTATCAGTTAGAATCCAGACTGCTGTAATGGCAGAACTACTGGATATTAAATAGCAGAAAAATTCTGCTGAAATTTTTTGTTATATATATATATAACAAAACAAAACAAAAAATAATAATAATAAATTTTAAAAAAATATTTATGCAATGGCGGCACCTGGTGTGCCGCCTTTACGATTAATTTTTGGGCAAAGGCGGCACACCATGTGCCGCCTTGCCCCGGCCGGAAAAACCCCCAAAGGTGGCACACCAGGTGCCGCCTTTGGGGGGTAAAAAATAAATTTTTTTAACCTAGATGTATTTTCAAAATTATTTTTTTTGAAAAAATGTATAAAAAAACTCGGTAAAATCCACACCATGCACCTCAAACCTCCACTGCCCTGTCTGGGAATTCCGCAGCCAAGAACCACCTTCGCTGATGTAAAGAAATCGTCCCGCGACGCCAAATTGGTGACCAAGCCGCTGAACTATCTTTTGTAGGACACCATGATCACAGATTCCCTCACTCCAAAATCAACATCAAAGCTTCAGATCCATGGTAACACAAACACTTCCGCAGATCAAGAATGCCATCCTAAAAAACTACTTTACTCCTTCACCATCACTCGAAGATGCATAGCAACACCACCAGAAAACCAAACGTAGCCTCACAAAAACCCAAATCCAACAGCCAACGGCCACGAGACGATACAAAGCCACATCAGAAATAACCTTAAGAGAAAACGAATCACCATATCTGGGCATAAAGCAGAAAAAAACATAAATTGGATGCTAAAATGAAGAAACTGAAACCATCACCAGCGTGCATGTAGAAAAAACTAGTCACGATCCAAACACAAACCCCGTTGCCACCTGCTAGGTTGCCAGCGACGACCCCGACACATCCCAACCCTCATCCGGAGATGCAACAACACCCTCAGCTGTGGAAGTTGGATCTCTGTCATTGGACCAACACTACGCCGCCATGGGATCCCTATCGAACACAAAGGAGTTGAGCGAGAAGCAGGATAGTAGTAATGTAAACCTCCGAGATGACCGAGTCCATGAAGCCGCACAACACCTCTGTGGTAAGAATCCACCATCACGAGCTCGCTGAGAATGCGGAAGGAAGTTGATCTGAGCAGGAATGATGGATGAGGCGACGACGACGAGGGGAAACCCTAAAATTTCAGCACCCATTATGGGCTCAACCCATTAACGCATTAAATAGAATGTATTAATTATTGGTTTAATAAATATATATTATACTCAAGACACATAATGACACTATAATGATAATATATCATATAAATGTTTTCTTTAAATTTGAAAACAAAATTAAAAATACATTCTTGTGTACGTACGATTTACCGTCTCCTGGAATAGTGCATTTTATTTCATATTTCTGCCTTTTATATATTATTATATATATATATATATATATATATCTATATATATATAAATAATATATGGTATTTATATCATTTTTATAATTTGAGAGATTAGGAATCATGATTAAGGTAAGATAACCAAAAATATAATGAATCAAAAAATTTATAGAAAACAAAGTGGATGTTACCTGAAACAAAACTTTATCACAAAATTATCAAAATATGAGTAATATAAAGTCAATAGTAATTTATATATGGTATTTTATATATGAATATTCATATTTAATAGATATATAATAAAATTATATTTGTTATATAAGAGTTTTTAATGAGTATGATGTGATTGAAGACTTAAAGTAAGTGAATTTTGTCTTCATTTTCCTTCACTGAGACACATGTTATATTATGCACTTATACTCTTTTACGAGGTGTATATACATCCCCTTGAAATTTTATAAAATGAATTTCTTTATTTTCACGATATTTTAATCATAATGTATTTTCATTCCCTCATGGGTATTATGATTACATCTTACCAAAGTGTTGCGAGTTTATTGTTACAATCTCAACAGTTGTTTGGATTGTTTATGATTATGCTTCCATGGATGAAATATTATAACACATCTCTCAATAATTATCATTATGTTTATTATCCTTGGGTTATTAAAGATATATTCATGTAAAGGTACTATCTTTACACTATTTGGTATATAACTTAATTAAGAAAATATTTTTTTAACCAAACCTAAATTTGTTTCACTCATCGATCGGAAATCTGGATTCATTCAAAACAAATGTTGAAAAAATATTTTATTACTAAATTATTAATTTAAATTTTTTTTTTAAATTTTCACTTTTGTTAAAAAATTAAAAGGAATCTTCAGGTCATTTTCCAAAACAATTATCATTTGGATTTTACTGAAAATATGAATGGAACAGTTATTTTAATGCGTATGACAATATTTTTTTCCAACATCAAGACCAATAATTGATTCAATGTTTCCTCTATAGAATCTAAAAGTTATTTTCAAATTAAAAGTGGTTTCAAAATATTTTATATCATTAAAATAGTTTGTTATTCTAAATATATATTTTCTTCAAGAAAATATTTCAAATGAACTTTAAAAATTGATCTCCATCTAAGATGACATCCATTATTGTTAACTATTCCTTAATGGGGGTAGGATCTAAAAACACTATTCATATTCTTTGACATAATGATTTATGTTTTTTTTCATGGTATTTTTGAAATATTTTACACTTCCATGATTTGTACCATGATAATATTCTTATGAAATAATACTTATTTTCATGGGTTATGATTTGATATAATAATTATGAAACCTATCACTTTTATATAGGATATGGTATGATGACTTGTTTATGATACCATTTTTATTTCATGGGTAATGATATGATGAATTTTTTTGATCTTATCTCAGACATATGTATGATTTTATTATTTCGCAAGTGAGTCTTATATATCCCATCAATGAATTGGGAGAAGACTTATTCTCAAGATACAGAAATCTCTGGAATGGGGATTGAAATCGGTTCAATAATAATTTTCTAAAATAAGGAGTGAACTCAATTTAATAATAAAGGGATGACATGGGAAGTGGACCTAGTTCACTAATTCATGGATATAAGGGGTAGTGAACCTACTTAAGTAAAGTAATTTATCATCTATGATGGTTTTGGAAGTGATCCTTGATTAATGTAAAACTATTTCCTATGCTTATGTGCGTGCCACAAATTCAATGTCTTATGCAAATGTTATGATCTCATGGATTATGTTCTTTAATCTCCTTCTAATCCATGTCTCATAAACTTCCAACATTTATGCCATGTTTCAAGATTATGATATTTGATATGAATGCTAAGATTTTATGTTATTATTATCATGTTTCCACAAACATATTCTCATGTTATACTATCATATCTCCCTTTCTTACCCTTATTGATCATCTTAGATCACCCTTTCTTATGTTTAATTTTCCATGGTTATGAATATTTGTATTATTTATGATATTTCTATGAAGGGTTACATTGATGAATAAATTTGTGTGAGATTATCCAACTCACCCATGAACCATTGTTTTTGTTTCTATTCTTACAACTACAATTTAATAATATTGTCATCTGGCGTGTTCTTGTTTAATGAAATTATTACTCTAAAATGATGTAATGTCTATGAATGTTAATCATAGGTCATTATAGTTTGTATCAATGGATTTTTTTAGTAAAACATTTGAGAATAGGACACAAAATTCATAGTGAGATCCCTAAAGAGATGTCTAAGGTTATTTATAAGGATGATTCTAGGTATATAATAATGTCTTGATATTTTGGAAAAGTCTACATGGATTTGTTTCCTTAAAATAAATTCCTTTCATGAAACTACATGTGTAATTGGGTCTAGCATAAATGTATTTGTCATTTTCAAATAAATATAGTTGTATAACTAATATGTGGAAAGGTATATCCATGATATCATTTTCTTTTATGTTTTCTTTCCTATAAAAAAACCTTCACCTCATGTTAAATATTTCTTTCTCATCTCAAAGAAATTAAAACACAGTTACACCTGAACACAATAATTTATAATGTTTAACAATCAATAAGAGTATCTACATCCTTTGTATGGTTTGGAAACAGTCAAATACCACCTAATCCACTAGAAAACAATCCTTTTGTTGGGAATAAAATGAGTATGATATGCCCTTACACTAGTGTAGCATTATGACAAATTCAATTTTGAAATTTCTTCAAGTAGCACAAAATGATATAAGAATGTTTTTTTTAAAAAATATGTTATGGTTATTATTTATAAACAATAAGAAACATGGCCTTACAAAACAAATCTTTACATTCACAGCCAGATGCTGGTATGAACATCCTAGACTACGTAATGATACTCATCCCAATTTTTCCAGTTTGATTGCTCAATATAGAAAATAAATAACATTTTCATAATACATATAATACAATTTTGGAATACATTTTCTTCAAAATGGAAATCCTAATACGATTTTCCCATTATGATGATCCATCCCAATATGATAACTAGAAGAATACAATGATCAAGTCAATATGTTGATCAACAGAAGGAAATCTTGCCTCTCCTAATTTCTTCTTCTATATAACATGATTTCATTAAGAAAACACAATCAAGAAACTTCTTCTCTCAAAAATTATTCATCACTCAACATTATCTCTTACTTTTATGAGCATTACCTATATTAGATGAAATTAAAATGTACTTTATCTTTTATTGTCTCCACAAAATTGATTCTAGTGGGATTATTAAAAATATTCCCACCCAACCAAATTCTACCAAATCCTAATAATTCATTGAATTTTTACTGCATATTGACATTGTCAACAATTCAAAAAATTTATCTAACCATCATGAATCTTCTAATAAATTTATCTTTCATATAAATTCTTTAACAAATATTATTTATAATTTCAATTTAACATTCCAATTATCCCATTACAATTCTCCATTATGATAAATGAAATTGGTAACTCTGATTTCCTTGACCCACTTAGAATAAAATAAAAACTATAAATATTTCATTACACTTATCTTTACAAAATTATGAATAAAAATGAACATATTTACTGAGCTTCAAGAACCCCCTTGAAAATAATTTTTCATCTCCTTTAAACACTTCAACGAAGATTAACAAAACATCAAAAAAACTCACGTACAATTCTGATTCTGATTTTCATTACGATCTACCACATTCCGATGAATAAAAATATAAAATATTAGATTATTCTTGATCTTTTATATTGAACCATATAGAAAACAAACAAAAACTCGTGGTGATGACAAATGATTGACTAAATTGTGGAACACTCTCTGTTTTTCTAAATTGGCTCTAAAAATTTCAACATATTTTCATTATCATCAATTCCAACATTTCCCCACAAAAAAAAACAAATACGACTTTGAGGATTATTATGGAATAAAAAATTGGATAGAATGGTATCAACAAATTCAAATTAGAAACTCTTTATTTCTATTACTACGATCATCCTTCTCATCCATTAAAGAAATATTAATCTGATAATCTCATTACAACGATCATTAGATAGGAAATATTCAGTGTTACTAACATTATTATTCTTCATAAAACTTTTAGAATGTATCATAACATCCTTCAGGACATTTAATAAAATGTATTTCATCATTTTCATCGTATTGCATTCAAATAAATGTATTGTAACCTCTCAACAACTTGTTTCCAATTTGAACCAGAATACAATTGTCTGGAATATGATTGGGATGAATACAATTAGATGAACCATTTCTCCCATTTTCTTTCATCAATATTTGATCACAAGTTTTGTAATTTTCTGATGATTTTTGGGAAATAAAAAATATATATTAATAATTATATTTTTATCAAATTCAAGATGACTCGTAACATTCCCCTTATAATGATATTGTATTCTTTAATGCTGGACAAGTGGTGAGTCTAATAAACCTTTTCATATGGAAAACATATTCCCAATCCTATAGACATTCATAAGCATTGTGAGTATGATTTTTTGAATATGATTTTCAGTGTGATTTTCTCTAAAAAACTAAGTGAGGTAATTTTTCCTTCTTTGAACTTTTCTTGACAACAAAAGACAAAACCTTAATAAGATAATTATCATTGTCTTATTGGTCCTATCAATCTCTCCATTTAGATTTTTTTCAAATGAGATTCATTAATAAATAAAAATTGTAACCTCATGTTATGGATTAAATAATTAACAATTATAAACCTACATTAGCTAACTCATTATAGGATACAATAATTATTGAAAACAGTGCCATGATGTCCAAAAAATAGTGATTATGAATACATCTTAAGCCTTTCTTCAAAACATTATTTTTATATTTAAAATATTTGGTAAAAGAACATATATTTTCCCCCATTTCAACATTCCTATTAACAAATATTTTTTCCCTGTAACCACTCCAATAAATATTTATAATTGTTCAAACACATATATTGATGAATTCAAAACATTCCAATAACTCTATCATTTTTACTTGTTTTCTTTAAGAATAGATTTATGAAACAATTCTACCACATAACAAAACTAGGAAGAGGTAATATGAGAGTGATGAAAAACCAGATACCCTAACCTTGATGGCAAGGATGTTAGAAACCCATGTTAATCATCAATTTAGAAAAATGCTCAATCTGTAAAGGTTTTGTAAAAATTCTCGAAACTTGTTCTGATTTTCAAACATACTCAAACATTATTTCACTATTATTAAAATTATTTTTGATGAAATGATATTTTATATCAATAAGTTCATAATGTGAATATTGTATTGCGGTTATGAAAATTTTGATTTCACATTTATTATCACAACCGAAGCGAAAGGGTAAGTTCATTTAAATAAGTAAATCATCTAAATTAATCTTCATCCACATAAGTTGTGTTGTGAATTGAGTAAAAGCAACATAATCTGCTTCATAAATAATGAGAGTTATTGAGTTTTGTTTCTTTTTATGGAAAAATAGAACTTGTTCTATGAAATAAAACTCCATTAGATGTGGATCTTCTCTCATTAACATTTTGTGCCTAATTAGTATTTGAATACCCAAACAAGTCAACAAATTCTCATGTATCATTACTCATTCGGAAACTTTCTCTGACTTTTATTTATCTAAGAATTATTTTTCTTACAAGTAAATGGAATTCTTTAGTATCACTCTGAAATCATTCACATAAGGTAACATCATAAAAAATTTCAGGACTTTAGGTAGTCAGATACAAAAAACAACCTATCGTCTTTCAAAACACCTTATCATCAACTTCATTTTCTTATCCATATTTATTGATGTTAGTTCCCACTAAAATTGGTGTGGATACTGGTTTTGAATTTTCTATGTCAAATTTATTAATAATTTCATTAGTGTACATATATTGAGAATAAAAAATTTATTCCTTATTTTTTAATGTTTTTAACCCACAAACATATTTCATTTCCTTGTGTATGGACATCTCAAAAAACATTTTATTCTCCTCAGAAAAAGTTTCAGAATATCCATCACCATTCCATGAAAATATAATTTCATCAACATATACACTTAAAATTTTTAGGTCCATAAGGATGAATACCCTGAGAAGGGGATGAAACTGGGTATGAATAATTTAAAATTAAAGCCCGTTCTGATCTTGTTTTACTGTTAAGAAAAATAATCTTCTCTCTCTTTCCCGTGGCACAATATAAACTGAAAGTAAAGCATGCACAGGAAACAAAAATTTTTTCTTGGTTCACCCTCCCTGGGCTACGTCCAAAGAGCATACACCGGAAATGTGCTGATGTACTAAATCCACTAAACGCACACTACTGTTTACAATGTTCGGGCCAGATGACTTATATACCCAGGCTAACTACCTTTAAAATGTTTAGGGTCATCTAACTATTTTCCCAAGGGTCACTCCCTGTTTCTCTCTCTCTCTGGCTCACTACCAGTGGAGAGTATCACCTTGTTTCTCTTTCTTTTCTCACTCCTATGGAAGGAATCCACTCACAGTTTATAGACCTGTAGGACAATTCATTTGCATGAAATAATGCATCTTCCTCTATATGTAGATGCTCTGTTGAAGTCCAACTTTCACCCGTAGATGAATCTCTCTTTACACTGAAGGAATTGGGAAAACTTCCAGCTTCCAGGAAGCCTAAAAACACTACTGGAAAATCAACCGTACTTGGCGCGAAAGTCAATTCCGACACGTGGAGAACACATTCTGTGAATGTCCCATCTTCCCGCAACAATAACACCTGATATATGGTGCATTCCTTCATGGTACTTAATCACTTTGAGTTTCTCTTTGGGATATTTTAATATTCTGATTCTGCTTAGTGCCTAAAAAAATATTCAATTTGTGGACTAGTGTTTGCGGTTTGACTTCAATTGTCACAGATTTTTGTTTCTGATTAAGCCCTAAAACAGCCTTAACGTCTGAGCTCAATTAATGCTTCTTTCCTGCTAAACTACTAGGATTTTCTTTCAAATTTTTAGTCTTTGTAATAACCTGATTTCCCAAGACTGTGTTAGGAATCAAAGGTTCTTCCTGGTCATTGACTTTTCTCCATAGACCGAGATCTTCTTCTTCAAGAACTTCGAGACGCTTGATGTGATCTTTAAATTTTCCATTCAAGCCATCGATATCCCTTTTCTGTTATTCAATATTGAGCTTATGCTCATCAAACTTTTCAGGGCTCTCTGGCCTCGAAGACTTAATGTTTTCTATTTCTTTTACTAGCTCAAACTTCTATTCTTTTTACTGTTGCATGTAGAGTTTGGAATCTTGTACAACCTTGTTGGATTTCTTTTTTTTTTCACTCCAAATATCTATCTCTTCAAGAGCTGCATATAATTTAGCTTCCATATCAACTCTCCCTTTAATTTATTATTCTTCTTCATCAGCATCGGTTTCTTCCTTTTCATGAAAACTACTGACAACAAATAGAATTTCATTTTGTCCATGATCATTAAAAATTTCAAACTCCTCAACCACTTTATCCTCAGACTCATCTGAACTGTCTATTTCTAAATAAAGAAGATTCTTCTTCTTGATGAAATTTCTCTTGAAATGCTTCTTCCCTTTCACAGAGGCTAAAGATTTATTTTTGGGATTTTCAACTTCATCTTCATCATTTTCTTCTTGATACCTTTTAGGGCATCTTGTAGCAAGATGACCAACTTTTCCACATATAAAGAAAGCAAGTGGAAGTTTCCCTTTGAAATTTCCTTTTTCTCTTTGAATATTTGAGGAAAGGAATGACATAACCTCATCTTTCTCATCTTCTTCCTGAGAATCTTCAATGGTGAGATTTTTCATGGCCTTAAATGGAATCTCTTTGGATTTCCCCTTTTCCAAAACCTTGTTATCATCATTCCTCATCTCATATCCAACCAAGGTACTATGCAAATTGTCCATTGTCAGCTCTTTGGGATCTTTATCTTCTAGTACTAAAACTTTCGGATTGAACCTAGGTGGAAGCTTCCTCAAGATGCGCTTTACGATCTTTATGTCATCAATTACTTCACCAAGTCCTCATATATATTCCACAACAATATTTACCCTATCATTGAATGCATCAAAAGACTCATTCGGGTCACCTTCATATCTTCATACTTATTCCACAGCACTTCCAGCGTTGCCTCTCTGAAATTTGTATCTCCTTTATATATATTAAATAGTTTTTCCCACATAGCATGTCGCATTTTTCAAGACATCACTTTTGTATAGATGAGATTGGAAAGCCCCCCCCCCCCTAAGTCATTGATTACTTTGGAATCAACATCCAACTCTCTATGTTTAGCTTCTGATAATGCACCTCTATTAATATCAGTTGTTATACCATGCATAGCTACTGAAAACACATCCATTCCCAAATATCGGAAATAGTGTTGCATTTGATTAATCCATATTGAAAATTACATATTTAGAAGATCAGAATCCCTTTATGATTAGTGACCTCCATTTAGAGAAAAACTAATATCAACCTTTCCCTATGATACCAATTGTTAGATCCATAAGGCTGAATACCCTGAGAGGGGGGGTGAATCAGGGTATGACTAATTTAAAATTAAAGCATGTTTTGATCTTGTTTCTTTGTTAAAAAAACACTCTTATCTATCTTTTCTGTTGCACAATATAAACAGAAAGTAAAGAATGCACAGGACACAACAATTTTTTATTGGTTCACCCTCACTGGGATACGTCCAAGGAGCATACATCGACAATGTGCCGATGTACCAAATCCACTAAAAGCACACTACTCTTTACAAGGTTTGGGCCAGATCAATTCTATGCCCAGGTTCACTACCTTTACAATTTTTAGGGTCAGCTCGCTGCTTTCCCATGGGTCACTCCTTATTTCTCTCGCTCTGGATCACTGGCGGTGGAGAGGATCACCTTCTTTCTCTTCCTTTTCTCACTGCTCTGGAGGGAATCCACTCACAATTTATAGACCTGTAGGTTACTTCATTTGAATTAAGGAATGCATCATCTAATATATGTAGATGCACTGTTGAAGCCCAACTTTCACCCGTAGATGAATCCTTTTTTGCACCAAAGGAATCGGGAAAACTTCCATCTTCCACGCAGCCTGAAAACACTACCGGAAAATCAACCTTACTTGGCGTGAAAGTCAAATCCGGAATGCAAGTATCGGCACGCAAGTCACAAATAACATTCAAGTCCACATTAAAAACTTGTTCAACACAAGTTTCTTCAAGTCAAAACTTGCGCGATGCACTTCCCTTTACGCACAAACCAATATTGGCGTGCAACTATCAACAACCACAATTCTACAAATTTGGCGGGCTAGTCCTACTTGCGCAACACACCACCACTTGCACGACCACCACACCTGCACGACGGGAACTCTGATTTTATCTAAGTATTGAACTTCGTTGAAAATGAGGAGGGGTGGTCCAGTATTTATAGACATTTTGAACACCCTGCACGACGCCGCACAAGTCTACCCTTAGCATGCAAGTCTCAGTGCGCAAGTCTCTTCTTCTACAATTCACTTGCACGAGCCACATCCAAACATGCGCAACCCTATTTCCTTTTCCATATTTTGAAGTTCTGATATTGAAAAATATATGGTGCACAAGTTTCCAATACTTCTAGGTACCGACGCACAAGTCAATTCACAGCGCGCAAGTCACCTGCGCAACCACACAAATACATGCGTGACCTACTTTCCTTTTCCATATTTTGACCTCCTAATCCTGAAAAAAATTAGGCATGAAAGTTTCCTCTACTTCAAGTACACAGTGCACAAGTCTCTTTGCCAAAACCACTTTTCTCCTTCCATCGATTTTCAGCCCCAAATATTTGGCAAACACTGGAAAATAGTGCCACCTTGTATCTGTTCTTTTTGTACCGCCTCTAGACCGTCCATTCCTTTTCTGAAGTTATTGAATCAAACATTGATCATTACCCATAGCTCTTGAACTTGAAATTCCACCATTAATTCCCCTTTTTCAACATATTTTTATGTCATTGTTTTTCTTTTTCAACAATCAAGACACAGATGTCCACTTTGTCAACAAACACAATCACCTCAAAAATGCTTCAATGATGCCGTGAGGGATTTTTTCCCAACAATATCCCCATTTGGATTTGTTGACAACTATTCCATAAAAAGATACATCATTAATTTTCAGCCACCATTTGCCTTTTGTGATTCTGATAGCAATCAAGGATTTACTCAGCACATACTCTAAGCCCACATGAGAAATGCTCGGCGTGAGAAACAAGAGTAAATGAAAAGTTCATCAATGAATCGCATCATCTCTGACACCCACTGTTGACACCAAACTGATACCAATTTTTACCAAACTGATACCAATTTTTGGAAAAAATTCTTACCGCATCCCAACACTCTACGCTTTTGTCACGATCCTTAGCTCTCGTGATATATATTCATTGATTGATCACTTCTATAATCTTCAGATTTAATACTCTCCCCCTTTCTTCTTACTCCCCATATCTCGTTGCTCCACCTGTTAGCTTCTCCCCATATCATTCATGATTTATCAAATAGCCACACTGTCTCCCCATTGAACAATCACTATTTTCCCCCCCTTTGTCAATGAACCCAAAGGACACTCCTTTACAGTCTGTAATAGAGTTGAGAACACCTATTAGTACATTAGGGAAAAACACATCATACCTCGGGAAGAGGGGTGTGTTCCTCATCCACACTATTTCAAGTGTGGGGATTCGACTGAACTCATATATCTAGTCGATGCTTTTTAAAAACTTCCTTGGGTAAGGCCTTTGTCAAAATGTCTACAACCTGTAGCTCTATAGGCACATACTCTAACTTCACGATTCCCTGCTCAACTTTCTCCTTGATAAAATGATATTTGATCTCAATGTGATTTGTTCTTGAGTGATGAACTTGATTTTTGATAAGATTGATAGCACTTGAGTTATCACACTGGATTCTGATCGGAGACTTCACTTCAACTACCATATCGTCAAGCTGCTACTTCATCCACAATAACTATGAGCACGCTTGAGTGGCCGCAATATACTCATCTTCTGTGGTGCTTAATGAAATGCAATCAATGTCTTGCTAAGCCAAGAAATACACAATCCACCAAGATAGAATGCACCACCTGACATTGATTTTCTATCATCCACTGAACCAGCCCAGTCTGCATCAGTATATCCCAATAACTCTGTCTGATATTTGTCAGCATATGTCAAGCCAAAATCCAATGTTTCCTACATATACCAATGTATTCTTTTCACTACAAGCATGTGGTTTTCCTTGGTATTACTCTGATATCTCGCTACTTGGCATGAGGCGAAAACAATATCAGGCCTTATCGCGGTCAAGTACTACAAACATCCAATAATTTGCCTATATTTTGTGATATTAACAGCCTTTCCATCCTCATCTTTTGATAATTTCAGCAGGGTAGCAACCAGATTTTTCGTCTCCTTGGAATTATCCATGCCAAACCTTCTTAAAACCTCCTTAGAATATTTGGATTGAGAAATGAATGTTCCATTCCTCCCTTGTGTCACCTGTAGACCAAGGAAAAATGTTATCTCTCCAATCATTGACATTTCAAACTCATTTTTCATGAATTCAAAAAACTGGGTGCACTGAGATTCATCTTATCCGCCAAATATTATTTCATAAACATAAACCAACACCATCATCCTTTGATTACTATTATTTCTAAAATAAAGATTTTAATAAACTCGCCATGCTGGAAACCATGCTTCTTCAAGTATTGATCAAGCCTTCAGTGTCATGCTCTTGGTGCTTATTTCAGCCCATAAAATTCCTTTTTCATCCTGCAATCTTTTTTTTCATCCTCATGAATGAGAAAACCATATAGCAGCTCAATGTACACCTCCTCTTACAGAACACCATTCAAGAATGAAAATTTGACATCCATCTGGAACACTTTGAACTTTCGTTGCACTACTATGGACAAAAATGATCTGATTGTCTCCAGCCTTGAAACCAGTGAAAATGTCTCATCAACATTTATTCCCTCTATTTTGAGAGTATCTCTTGGAAACTAGTCGCGCTTTGTTCTGAATCACGGTTCCATATTCATTCATATTTTTGTGATAGACCCATTTAGTCCTGATGAAATTCTTATCTTCTAGCCTCGAAAAAATCTCCCATGTCTGGTTCTTCTCAGTCTGATCATGCTCTTCATTCATAGCCTAAACCCAGTTTTCATCTTCAGCTGCATCAGAAAAACATTTCAGCTCCACATGAGATAATAATGATGTTTTCTGTAATAATTTCATTCTTAGATTCTAAACTAGAGCTCTCTGATCACCAATGATATTCTGCCTATCAATTTCATCTAGACTCTTTGGATTCCTTGTAGACACATACTTGACACATTCTTGTTCATCATTAGTATATTCTTCTAAGTCAGCCTCATCCACTTCTTCCTCCCCTCTGTTTCTTACCTCTTCATCACATTTATCCAGAAACTGTTCACTGGGTTGTTGATTATTCTATTCATTTTCAACTATAGTGACATCATTTCTCTCAACAATTTTTCCCATCCTTTTGTTGAAACATTTATATGATTTTCTTTTCTTGGAGTAGCAAAGGAATATCCCCTCATCTCCTTGTGACTCAATCTTCCTGTGATTTTATTTGTTGAGAATTAAACACTTACTTAAAAAGATTAGAAATTATTACAACATTGGTTTCTTTCCATACCACATTTCATACGGAGTCTTCCCTTGCTTCAGACACAATATAGACCTGTTCGAAATATAGACCGAAGTCAATACTGCTTCCTTCCAAAATTTCTCAGGTAGTTCTTTTTCAATAAGCATTGTTCTGGACATGTTGTTGATGATCCGATTTATCCTTTCAACAACTCCATTCTATTGGGGAGTTCTCACTGACGAACCTTGATGCCTTATCCCATGTTTCTCGAGATAGTATTCCACTTGAATGTTTGTGAATTCTGTACCGTTATCCATACGAAACTTCAAAATTTTCTTCCCAATCATCCTTTCGGATTCCCTCCCATACTTCTTAATAAAATAGAACACTTCTGTCTTATGGGTAATAACAAATACCCAAGCCATTCTGCTATAATCATCAATGAAAAGGACATAGTACCTTTTCCCATTTATGGCTCGTTGTGAGATAGGTCCACATACATCAGCATGCACCAATTCAAGCACTCTGGTTAATTTCTGTTCCTTTGGCCTATATGTCTTTCGGATGATCTTCCCTTGTTGAGAAGCATCACATATATGAGTGCGATCACTTGATAGTTTGGGAAGGTCATTAGAAGCATCACATTTTTCCAGATCTTCCATGGATTGTTGGCATAGGTGACCAAGTCGCTTATGCCACAACTGGTTTTCTTCCTCTCTAGATAAAAGGCACATATGTTCATCGCCACTTACAAGGTAATGATTTCCATTTTTTCCGTTTTCCTTGTTGAACTACTGCTCCATCTTTTTATTTCACAACAGACATCTTCTTGGAAAATCGTATAGAGTGCCCAGAGTCACATAGTTGACTAACACTGAGTAAGTTTTGACTAAAACCCTCTACTACCAAGACATCAGCACATCTCATTTATTTTACCCCAAATTTGGCCTTTCTAGAACCAACACTCTTCATCCCTTCATCATTCCCAAACTTGACAACCCCTTATTTTTCATATTTTATGCCTTTAATGAGATCCTCGTTTTTTGTCATATGGGATATGAAACCACTGTCAAGAATAAATATTCCAAAACGATCTGAAGCATTAAGGGAAATTTCTGAAACTAGTGCCTTTTATTCCTTTTTCTTTTTGATCTATGTATTCGACTTCACTCTCGGTGTGGTTTGGAGAACATGATCTTCCCTAGAGTGTGATGGACCAGCTTCATATTGCAACACTGAAGATCTATTTTTCACTTTTAACTCATCTGTTGGTTTATTTATCTTCTTCTTGCGAACATTTTGATTTTTCTCAGGTACATTCCTCTGTATGGTTGATGTGTAATACCTAGACATGTGTCCAAATCCTCCACACCAAAAACAATGTCCTTCGAAATATGTTCTAGATAACCGTTCTCTATTTTTATACCACCATTTCTCTTGTTCCCTTTAATATCTATTGGATATAGAGTACACATCCTGTGAATGTCCCTTCTTCCCGCAACAATAACACCTGATATATGGTGAATTCCTTCGTGGTACTTCATCACTTTGAGTTTCCCTTTGGGATCTTTGAATATTCTGATTCTGCTTTGTGCCTAAACCAATCTTCAATCTTGGGACTGGTGCTTGCGGTCTGACTTCAATCTTGGGAATGTGTTAGGAATCAAAGGTTTTTCCTAGTCTTTGAATTTCCTCCAAAGACTGAGAACTTCCTCTTTAATCTCTTCGATACGCGTGACGTGATCTTTCAATTTTACATTCAATCCATCGATCTCCCTTTTCTGTTCTTCAATCATGAGCTTATGCTCAATAACCTTTTTATGCTCTATGGCCTTAAAGACGTAATGTTTTCTATTTCTTATACTAGCTCGGACTTCTCTTCTTCTTGTTGTTGCATGTAGAGTTTGGAATCATGTACCTCCTTGTTGGATTTCTTTGTTTTATCTCTCCAAATATCTATCTCTTCAAGAGCTTCCTCTAATTCAGCTTCCATGTAAACTCTCCCTTTAATTTTTTCTTCTTCTTCATCAATGTCAGTTTCTTCTGTTTCTTGAGCACTACCGAAAACTCCCACAATTGCATTTTGTCCATGATCATTACAAATTTCAAACTCCTCAACCTCTTCATCCTTAAACTCATCTAAACTGTTTATTTCTTCTGAAAGAAGATTCTTCTTCTTGAAGAAATTTCACTTCAAATGCTTCTTTCCCTTTCACATTGGTAGCAGATTTCTTCTTGGGATTCTCAACTTCATCTTCATCATTTTCTTCTTGAAACATTTTGGGGCATCATGTTGCAAGATGAAAAACTTTTCCACATCTAAAGCAGGCATGTGGAAGTTTCCCTTTGAACTTTCCTTTTACTCATTGAAGATTTGAGGAATAGAATGACATAACCTCATCTATCCCTTCTTCTTCTTAATAATCTTCAATGGTGAGATTCTTCATGTCCTTAAATGGAATATCATTGGATTTCCCCTTTTCCAAAGCCTCGTTATGATAATTCCTCATCTCTTATGCAACCAAGGTAATGTGCAAATTGTTCGGTGTAAACTCTTTGGGATCTTTATCTTCTAGTACTGAAACTTTCGGATTGAAATGAGTTGGAAGCTTCCTCAAGATGTGCTTTACGATCTTTATGTATTCACTGACTTCACCAAGCCCTCGCATATCTTCCACAACAATATTTACCCTGTCAAAGAATGAATCAACATACTCATTCAGGTTCATCTTCATATCTTCATACTTCTTCCACAACACTTGCAGCTTTTCCTCTCTGAACTTTGTATCTCCTTCATATATATTCAATAGTTTTCCCACATAACATGTGACATTTTGCAAAACATCAATTTGAATAGATGACATTGGAAAGGGATCCCCCCAAGGCATTGATTTCTTTGCAATTAGCATCCAACTCTCTATGTTCAGCTTTTGATAATTCACCGCTATTAATATCAATAGTGATAGAATGCATAGATGCTGAAAACACATCCATTACCAAAGATCCAAAATAGTGTTGCGTTAGATTCATCTATATCTGAAAATTACATCTATCGATGATCAGAATTCCTTTATGATTAGTGACCTCCATTGAGAGAAGAACTAATATCAACCTTTCTCTCTGATTCCAATTGTTAGATCGACAAGGCTGAATACACTGAGAGGGGGGGGGGTGAATCAGGGTATGGCTAATTTAAAATTAAAGCCCGTTCTAATCTTGTTTCTCTGTTAAGAAAAAAACTATTCTCTCTTTTTCCCATTTCACAATATAAAAATAATGTAAAGCATGAACATGACACAACAATTTTTACTTGGTTCACCCTCATTGGGATACGTCCAAGGACCATACACCTGCAATGTGCTGATGTACCAATTCCACTAAAAGCACATTGTTGTTTACAAGGTTCGGTCTAGATCACTTCTATGCCAAGGCTCACTGCCTTTATAATGTTTAGGGTCATCTCACTACTTTCCCATGGGTCACTCCCTATTTCTTTCTCTCTGTGTCACTGCCAGTGGAGAGAATCACCTTCTTTCCCATCCTTTTCTCACTGCTCTGGAAGGAATCCACTCACAGTTTATAGACCTATAAGTCTCTCAATTTTTGTGAAGGAATGAATCTTAATTTGTATGTAGATGCTCTGTTGAAGTCCAACTTTCAACCGTAGATGAATCCCTCTTTGCACCGAAGGAATCAGGCAAACTTCCTGCTTCCACGCAGCCTGAAAACACTGCCGTAAAATCAACCTTACTTAGTGTGCAAGTCAAATCCGGCACACAAGTATTGGTGCGCAAGTCACAACTAGCACACAAGTTCACCTTAGACACTTGCGCGACACAAGATTCTTCAACTCCAAACTTGCACGACGCACATCCCTTTACGCCCAAACCAATATTGTAGTGCAACTAAAAACAACCACGCTTCTTCAAATCTGGCGCGCAAGTCCTACTTGCGCAACACACCACCACTTGCGCGACCACCACACCTGCGCGACGAGAGCTCGGCTTTTCTCTAAGTATTGAACTTCGTTGAAAATGAGGAGGGGTGGTCCAGTATTAATAGACATTTTTAACTCCCTGCACGATGCCACACAAGTCTACCCTCAGCGTGCAAGTCTCAGTGCGCAGGTCTCTTCTTCTACAATTCACTTACACGAAACACTTCCAAACCTGTGCGACCCTCGTTCCTTTTCCATATTTTGAAGTTCTGATCTTGAAAAATATTTGGCACGCATGTTTCCAATACTTCTAGGTACCAGCGCACAAGTCAATTCACAGCGCGCAAGTCACCTGCGCAACCACACCAATACATGCGCGACCTACTTTCCTTTGCCATATTCTGGCCTCCTAATCCTGAAAAAAAATTAGGCGTGAAAGTTTCCTCTACTTAAAGTACACAACGCACAAGTCTCTTTCCAAAAACCACTTTTCTCCTTCCATTGATTTTCAGGCCCAAATATTTGGAAAACACTAGAAAACGGTGCCACCTTGTATCTGTTCTTTTTGTACTGCCTCCAGTCCATCCATTCCTTTGCCGAAGTTCTTGAATCAAACATTGATCATTAACCAAATCTCTTGAACTTGACATGCCACCATGAATTCCCCATTTTCAACATATTTTTATGTCATTGTTTTTCTTTTTCAACAATCACCACACAGATGTCCACTTTATCAACAAACAAAATCACCTAAAAAATGCTTCAATGATGCCTTGAGGGATTGTTTCCCAACAACAATGGGGGAATAATCCTTACATTCTTTAATGTGATGTCTTCCATAAACTATTCATTTTATAAAACTCATCTTACTTAGACTAGTATCCAATTTTGAATATTATGCCCTCAAAGCTTATTTTATCCTATAAGAGTCTTTCTTCAATCAGAATTCATAAATTTCATATTTCCTAATAAAAAAGGACACACGATTATTCAATGTAAACATCCCTATCAAGATCCACATTCAGAAATATGAACTTTATATCCAGTGGGATAATATTATATTTTCATTGTGTAGTAATAGAAAAAAATTCTGATTATTTCTAACCATGACACTAGAGAAAAATTATCATCAAAATAAACACCTTCAATTTGTGAGTAAACTTTGTAAACTAATATTTCTTTATTCCATATCACTTCTCCTTGTTCATTAAGGTGTTTCGAAAAATACACATTATACCAGTAACATATTTTTATCTGGAATATATATGAGTTCCCATGTATAAATCTTTTTTATTTGATATGTCTCTTAATTAATGGTCTGAAACAATTTTGGATGGTCAGTAGATTCATTCACATCATTTGGATAAAAGTTTGATTACAAATAACTATATTGAATATTATTGTTTTCTTCTTGTTTGAACATTCTTATATTGATGAAAAACAATGTTTTGAGCTTCCACTTATTTCCTCAACATGGGATGAAATTTCCATGAAACATCCTCATAATTGGAAATAGAGGAGTCTGATTCTTCTTCTTGATTAGTATTGAAACTGTATGTATCCCTATCTGAAATTTTAACCAAACATTCCTTATCCTACTGAACATCCTTATCAGCACAATCCTTTTTATATTACTCATAATTTTCAATAATTTTCACATCAATAGAATAAAAAATTACTCCTTTTTATTTGATGAAACAATTGTATCCTCTTCCTTAAAGATCATATATAAAAAAAGTTCTATCTTAATATTTTTGTTCAAACATACCAAGGATTTCACCTTTCTTCTTTATAATGCATGGACTCTCCAAAACAGTAAAGTGTTTCAAACTCATAGTTTTATCATAAAATATTTCATAAGGATTTATATCCAAACAAAATATATATAAACATTGGTTTTAGATATACTTTTTATTTCTCTAGTATTTCCTCAAAAAAATGTGATATACCATGTTCAAGAAACAGAGTCCTCCCCATTTCCACTAAACATATATTCTTCCTTTTAATAAACCCATTTTGTTGAGGTTTTTATAATGATCTTACCTCATGGCGAATTCCATCATACTCAATAAAACATTCAAATTATTCATTTTTTCTCTCACCCCCATTATCAGTTATAAATTTCGTCAATGAATACTCACATTCTTTCTTACATTTCAACCTGAAAATTTAAAACATTTTTAGATCAAATGGATTATGTTTCATATAAATACCACATGTAATAAGAGTAAAGTCAACAATGAATGTGATGAAGTACTTATATCCATTATTTTTTTCCTCATTGGCCCACATATATTGTTATGAATAAGTTTTAGGTATTGTTTTGAATAAATATCAACAATCTTATGAACTGAGTTTATAATTATTTACTCCCTAAAAAATAGTGTAACACTACTATCATCTTCCTGATATATCAAGAATGGCATGAGAACTGTCCAACATTGATAACTTTATAGTGTTTCCCTAACACATGTGTAACAAAATTTTATTCCACAACCGATACTCTTACACAATACCTGAGTAAAAAGAGTTTTATAGTTCACCAATATGAATAAAGTTTTCCTTTGTTTGTTGTCCTATTGTAACAATACTTCCATGATTCATAATTTTGACATAAAAACCATATTTTTAAAATTAAATTGGTTCCCTTTATAAAAATGTTACTAAAAACATAGAAAATTGTTTTTCTTCCCATCAAGATATAAAGTTGTTTCGTATTTTAACATTTATTTCTCAATGATTGTTAACCCAACACATTAGATTATAGGATATTGATCATTTCCAAATTTAATATTCCCTTATTTAATGTAGTTCACATTTATCATAAACATTAAATCTCCCATCTTATAAGATTAACAACCATTATCAATAATCCATAGTCTTTATGATTTTGTAGATGTTAAAGAGGTTCCTACAATAAGTTCAATTTTTCCCCTTTATATTTCTTTATCTCTAACTTTTGAAAATTAAGAAACTTTTGTTGTGTCAGTAACAATAAAAGAAATCCTTTTATAGGGTATCAAGGTTTTTAAATTATTTCATAAATTATTTATACTGTTTGGAATCTATTTTCAACTTGTACTCCAATATTCTCTAGGTTCTTGAAAATAGTCTTCATTAATTTCTTCAGAGGATCCTTCTTCTTCCATTGAGGTGATTGAATCCCCCTATAACTCCCCCATTTATAAATTATGGAATATTAATATTTCATTTGGTTGAACTAAAACATAATTTTAATGTCCATGAATCCATGAAAATACTAGATATACCCAAAAAGGTTATATTTTCTTATGAAACTTCCATACTGACTGGAGTTGTGAACATGTTTCTCAACAAACTTGTTATATTTATTACCAACACATTGTTCATCACTAAACATTGTATTTCTAAATGGAATCTTACTTTTCTTCCCAATTTTATTTTCAGCCTTATCAGAACCATAAATAATAGAAAATTTTTCAGAATCATATAGTTTACTATATTCTGATTTCCCAACATTTTTTGTCTTGGACGCATACATAACTTTTCTAACTATATACATTTCAAAAACTATTCCAGATTTCATCTCAACCTTTTATTGTCAATTTTTATGATCATTATCAGGTTTCTCCTTATGATAAATTTCACCAACATTTGAAATATATTTTTCGAAGCTTTTTACTTTTTGTTCAACTATGTAATGTTTTTATCAGACATGTTCTAACTCTTATAATTTTTCTTTCATATACCCTTCAAGATATTCATTATGATTATTTTATTTCTCAAGATAATTATTTATATCATAAATATCTTTCAATGACATTAATATATCATCAAGAAAACATTCTTGATTTTTTTAAGAGTAATTTTCATTTACAAAATTCATGTTTTCTTTATAAATAATTCTAATTATTTTTAGACATTAATTGAACTCTTCTTTTAGATGATATTTTAATTACGTTTATTCTCATTCAGAACTAATTATTTTCAAATATTAAATATTCATTATTTCAATAAAATTATTCTCTATCTTTTAAATTGAATTTGAAGATTCATCCTCAACATGTTCTCGTTCTTCATCTTTAGGAAAAAATCTTCTTTTTTATATTTGAGGGAATTTTTTATTTTCCTTAGGAAACTTTTTACCTTTATCACCTTGTTTATTCCATGAACATCTTATCCCTCTCTATTATTAATCATTATACTCATCATTATTTATATGAGGGAAATTATCCAAAATGTTCCCACTGAATGAACATTCAAAAAACATCAAGGGATGTTTTCCATTGTATTTACCTGTACCTCTTCTGACATTTTTAGAACAGAAGGTTAAAAAAACATCAAGATTTTTACAAACCTAATTTTCAGATTCATAGTCATAAAAATCATCATAAATAAGAATAGTCTTTAAAATTTATTTCTCGGTGTCCCTAAACAAAAATTCCCTATAATTTTTTTTTCTTTTAAATGATTTTCCCTCTCAATTTTTAAGTGATGAGAGTCCTATGAAAATCATCAAGATATATTGTTTTAGTATCTCTATCATCTAGTGATGAATCTTTATCATAAAACATGTTAAAAAGGATTATTAAGGTATTTTTAACTACTATAGATTCTTACAACCTTTCAACAAGACAAATTACAATAAAGAAAATCATATTTAACAATGTTAACAAGTACATAACATATTCACTCTCACCCATTCTAAAATCTTCATACTTATGCCTCCAAATTTTTTGTTTTTTACTTCTTCAATTTCGTATTTTCTTCATATATATAGTTCATCTTTCCCGTATACCATTGCCTATGGAACCATACTTCACCCGTAAAAATTCAATTTTTGGACGCGATTAAAGTAAAAAATTCTTAGTTCTTTGATCATTCTCAAGATTCTTCTTATTAATAGGTGTAAGAGGAAATCTATCATTAATAATAGTAAATCCTTGTATTTTAACTTCATGAATATAACATCTAAAAGACATTAAATAAGGCAACATTATATCTTTCAAAATATGATAAATATTTCTATTAAAAAAACATTTATTGTTGACTAAATTCATATTCTCCATCATTTCTATTAAGAAAATTAGTAAATAATAAAAAAAGGGAACATTCTTCTCTTATAACAATTTTAATTTCCCAGTATAGATAGTTGTTTCTTTAAAAGGGGGAGGGGATGAATCAGTGATATCATTTTATTATATGTTTCCTTGAATATGAAACAACCTTGACCTCTTTTTGAATATTTATTTCTTTTTGAAAATAATTAAACACATGTCCATAGAAAACCAATAATTTACAAGGATCACCACCCAATAAGAAGATCTACATATATGGTGTGGTTTGGAAACAGTACAATTCCATAAAATCCACTATAAAACAAACATTATATATAGAATAAAATGAGTAGGATATGCCCTTACACTTGTATATCACTATGATTAATATAACTGTTCCTTTTCCTCAAGTAGTACAAAATGATATAAGAGTGTATTTATAACAAACATGTTAACGTCTTTATTAATAAACATTCACTAATATAATATTACAAAATAATTATTCACTTTATTACCTAGATGTTGGTATGAACATCCTTGGCATGATAATGATACTCAGTCCAATTTTCTTAGATCAATTTTCCCAGTCATATTGATAAAGAAAAAGAATATAAATCTCTTCAAGAATATTGATTAATCAATTATCGACGACTTCTTCCTCAATCTAGAAATACCAATATAATTTTATCAATCCAATAATCCAGACCAATATGGTAACTTGTTAAATGTGATGATCAGCTAAATATAATGATATTCTAAATTCCATCTTTTCTATTCTCAATACTTCTTCTATCCGGTATGACTTCTTTAGGAAAAAAATCCAAATATTTATTCTCACTAGAATACTTCGTCACTCTATATTCTATCTTACTTTCATGAAAAATACTTATGTCATATGAAATTACAATATACTTTTCGTTTAATAGTCTCAAAAACATTGGTTTGGGTAGGATTCTTAAATTTTTTCCCACTCAACCGAATTTCCTCAAATCATAAAAACACCATTAATTTTGACCACATATTGGCATCTTCAACACTTCAAAAATCATCACGAACCTTCTTTAATATTCTAATAACATCATCTCACATCTAACTACTTTAACAATATATTTAATCTGATTTTGATTTTTCATTATGATTCTCCAATTACAGTTATCCATTATCATAAAGGCATTTGGCCACTATAATTTTCATGAACCACTTGAAAAAAATACGAACATAAGATATTTCATGATGCTTCACTAAAAAAATGATAAATAAAACAAAAAATATTCTTTGCTATTTAATATATATATTGAAAATACATATTTATCTCCATCAAATTCTTCCAAAAAGATTAAAAAACTTCAAAAAAACTCAAGGATGAATTTGATCCTGATTTTCATTACGATCTCCATCATTATGATGAAGAAAAAAAATTAAAACTATTGAATCTTCTTCCTTTTTATCGACCTACTTGGAAAATAACTATCAAATAATGGTGTTGTAAAATGATTGATTATATTCATGAATTACATATGACTTTTATTTTTGAATTGGCTCATAATATTTCAAGTTCTTTTCTTTTTCATTGGTTCCAACATCTCCCAAATAATACATAATCTACCATTGATTATTACGATGGTATATCGAATCTAGTAGACCAGTATCGATAATGATTATTTTAGAAAGTATTTTATTCTTCATTATGATCCAAATTCTCATCTTTTAAAAAAAATATTTTCAATTTATTCTCCTTATGATGATCTTGAGATAATAAATATTATCATTAACCAACATTCTCCATCAAAATTCCAGCATGTATTAAGAGTTTATTATCTACTTTGAATTTGTTAAAGATTAGAATTATCATTGTCTGAATTACCAAAGAAATTATTATAACTTCTATGTATCTTCTTTTCAATATGAACCTAAATATGATTGTCTTGAATATAATTAGTATGAATATGATTCGAAATTACTTTTATCCCCCATTCTTTCATCAGAATTACATAAAAATTTTTACAACATGCTTATTATTTGTGGGAAATTCAAGATATCAAAGAATCATCATATTTTCATCATAGTCAGGAAGACTCCAAACAAGAACCTTATAATGATATTCTTTCATTCATTCCAAAACTGAGGTAACTCTGATGAACCTTTTCAACTAGAATTTTTTTCCAATCTAATGTACATTCATAGGCATTGTGAATCTTATTTTATGAATACAATGGTTAGTCTAATTTTCACCAAAAACAAAGTGATTTGATTTTTCCTTCTTTGATATTTCATTAATAATAAAATACAATACCTCAATACGATAATTATTCTAATCAGTTTGGTCCTACATTAAATAGGCTTGATAACCCCGAATAAATCATATTTGATCTAGACTCGATCGAGAGCAGGTTCATGACAATAAGCCTTTCCAGACACCTGGTTTTACACTCCCAGAAGGCAAACATTGTAAATTTAGAAACTCTTTATGAACCATCATTAATTATTTAAACAGAATATGGCTATGAATGACCTAGATTAAACACAAGGTATCATTAATTAAAGATGTTTTCATATTTTATACATACTATAATTGATTTCCTTGATTTTTATATATCCAACTAGGATTATTTTTTCTTACTAAACGGTTATAGGTTTTATTTAATAGATATAACCTAAAATAACCCTATTAACGTTGAGTGAAATATATAATGAAATGTTTTTCCTCATAAGAACCAAAATTTTATGGGATTTAGAATGAAAAATATTTTTTCAATTCTTATATATCTTTTTCAAGATATAAATCATGATTTAATTTGAAATTATTAATATAATGGATAAAATAATCTTGTGTACTTCAAGTGGAAATATCCACATTTCATCAAAGGATTTTATAATACCCTAGTTACTAAAATATGAATTAGTACTAATGGAAATATAATTTACCTTCACTATTGTCAGGAACCTATGAAATTCAATTTGACTATCTACTATTTATAAGGAGATGTTTATCTATAGTGTATTCTTATCAAGTATATGAAGAAAATTGATGAAATTGACTCTATGGATTTGGATGAGTTTTAACAAATATTTTTATACAATTTATATCCATGAATTATTTATATAGAGATAATGAAAGTGTTTTCTAGTATAAGGTAGAAGGATTAAGAATATGTTAGTATATTCAACTCTAATTTTAAATGAATTTATAGGTAGGCTTCTAGTATTATCATACAACCTGAAAGTGATGTTGATCAATTAATTAGTGGCTTAAGACTATGTCTCTAAAGGAATTTTTATATATGAATATTCAATCAGCATAGAGATATTTCTCAATGCGCAATCATGGAAGAAATTGAATTTGGAGTTATATACCAATATCATGGTTTGAATAAAAAATGAAGACATAATTAAAATTAAAATCTCATAACCATGATGAGAAGATGATGAGTGTTCCATTATGCTCTATGTTTAAGTAGAAAATTTTAAGGAATTTTCATCGGGGGGATTGGTAAATTTTATATGTGTTGAAGGGAAATCCCTCAGTAAATTTATTACCGAAGTGATGGTAAGAAATTAGATATTGATGTAAATACATAGAAAGCTATACAGAATGCACCTCTCCTACTTCAGTGCTTCATGTTCAAGGATATTGGGAATTATGTTAACCCATGCCCAAACCTACATGTTAATGATGATGAACGATGCCTACAATCCCTTAAGATGAGGGATGAGGGTTAATCTCATATGATCTATTTTTTTGATGAGTCGTGTGATAATGACATTTTGAAAGGTACACATATCATCCACTATAGAACTTTTAATTTCATATTTTAATTTCCACCAACCAATTCATTTGTAGATAATAATTTTAAAAGAGTATCAGGATTCTACCAAAATATTTAGATGTTGAATTTGTAGTGAAAACCACTAATGCTATGCTGATTTCTTCTCAAGTCTATGATTATTATATAGTTGAAATTGGTGGGAATGTACTCCCAGTAAATATGGTCATTTTTTCCCATGGATGAATTTATGTCATTCAAGGAATGGATTGAATTTCATTGAAAAATTCCCACATCAATATTCAATTAAGAGAATTTATGTTTGATATTACAAAACAACAAAAGACATTATATCAATTTGATGATAAGTATGAACTTATGATAGAGACTAAATACAGTTTATGGGTCTTAAATCCCATCCCTAATTGGTGTTTATATAAAATTATTTGGGAGAAACATGAAAATGACCATACACCTTTTTTACTATAATTTTTTGATGTCATTAAAGAAATTTTTCCGAGCGTTTCTCCAAAATAAGAAGCTGAGTCCTAAATATAATTCATACCTGATTACACCCCAATTTTAATGACTCCCTATAGAATGGCCCCAATTGAGGTGCAGGAATGGAATAAGAAACTCTAATAACTCCTTGATTAGAGATTTATCCAGACAAGTGTGTCACCTAAGGGTGTACCTATTCTTTTTTTTAAATGAAATATGAACCAATGAGAATCTAAATTTATAATCAGTAAAGGAAGAAGATCACATTTAATAACATGTATCCTCTTCCCTATATTGATGACTAGTTGGACGAACTACACATAACACATCAGTTTTCAAAGATTAACATTAATTTTGGATAACATCAATTTAGGTATAAGAATGAGGATATCAACAAGATGGAATTCCGTAAAAGGAATATACACTATGAATATATATTTATTCCTTTCACTGTTACAAATGACCATACTATCTTCATGGATTTATATTATATAGTCTTTAGATATTACCTTGATCTGTTTGTGGTAGTCTTTATAGACGATATTATTATCAATTTAAAGAGTAGGAAATAGCATGGACACCACATGATAATTATAATAAAGACCACAAGGAAATAGAAAATATATTAAAAAAATTAAAAAGTGTTAATTTTTGATGAAATGGTTTAATTTCTAGGTTACATAATTACAAGAGATGGTATATCAGTTGATCCACCAATGAAAATGGTTTTTTAATACCATCCCATACCAACCTCAGTAAATGAGATATGAATTTTTCAAGGTTTATCTAGATATTATAAATTGGTTTTGGATAATATCTCATGACTATCTAATAATATAACCAAGATGGCTCAGAAGGGATGAAAGCTCCTCTAGAAATTTGAGAGTGAATAAGATTTCAAGGAACTCAAGAGATGTTTAGTTAGTGCACATATGATTATGTTACTCTGTATTGGAAATGAGTTTGTAATATATAGTTATGCCTAAAATAGGGGATAGATATGTGTTATTATGTAGAATGAAATTATTATATCTTTTTCCTCACGAAAACTGGCGTTTCATACCCAAATCATGGTTTAGTTTTAGTGAAGCTAATTGTTTCATTAATGATATAATGAAATTATTTTATCGAGAAATTTTTTATATACATACTGAATAAAAAAATTTAAAATATATATTCATGTTTAAGGAGTTAAACATTCCCAAAACAATATGGTGAGAGATGATTACATATTATAAATACATAATACATTACTAGCATTAAAATGTGAACAAGTTGGATGATTCATTGAGTTGAAATGACCATTCTAGCTTATCCATCATAAGGATAAAAAGGATTCAATATTTTTTTATTTGAAAAGGATGGATCTAGAAATCATAAAGGAAGAGAAAATATTACATTTAATAATTTAATTTTCAAAAATATATCCAAGATAAGATTAAAGAGTTGTAGAAGGAATATTTTGAGATAAAAATAAAGGATATAAATATTCAAAATTATAAGCATGATCATGATAGGATGATAAGGTTTAGGAACCATGTTTTGATTCCTTCCATAATAGACTTGATGAGGGAGTTTTCAGTTAATGCTCATAGTTATTCATTATTTATTAATCATGGAAATACGAATATGAATATAGATTTAGTGGAATAATTATAGTGCGATGGAATAGAGATACATATTGTAGGGTATGTATTTTAATGATTGGTATGACAACAAGTTTATGTTTAAAGAATAAAAGTGAAAGGGGTTGGGGTATCCATTAGACATACCATAATAAAAATCATACAATATAGCTATGGATTTTTTTTAGATTCCCCAAAATATTTAAAGGGAGTAATTATACATGGGTTATAGTAGGTCACCTTAATACTTCCCTAGACATCATCACTATGAGAGAAGATTTCACTTTGGATCAACATAAACCATAGTGTATATGTTGAGATATTATTCTTTGTATTTAAAAGGTGGTTGGTATAAACACTTTTCTCTAGATTATTTTTATTACAAGAAAACTAAACTCAACCATTTAGATTTATCCTTATGAAACCCCTATGGAAATAAATATAAGGATCTTACATGTTGGAATGGATTCGGAGAAATAATTCTACTGGGACCATAGATAGCTAAAGAATTGGATGATTTGGTTATAGCCATACAATATCATATCAAGGAACCTTAAATTTACAAGAAATGTTATTATGATAATCAAATATGTTTTGTAGAATTTAAATTTAGTTATATAGTGTTTCTAATAATTTTCTTATGGTATAAGGTCATGAGACTCAAAAAGAAAGAGAAACCAAACCCTTGATATATCATTCCCTTCTAAATTATTGATCATATCGAGATGGTATCCAATCACTTGGATCTTACAAAAAAACCCACTCATGTCCATGATGTGTTCTATTTATCTCTCATGAAGAATTAAATTCCTAACCCTTCACATGTTCTTTCACATATATAGAAATTAGTGGTCATACCACTTGATTAATATCTTTCTTATGAGGTATAACTAGTAGAGATTCTGGAACTTACAAGGATAGTTATATGAAACCAGAACCCTCACCTGGTCAATGTGTTGTATAAGAACCCAGACCTTCTTTCCAGGTATGTTTTTCCATTTTTGATTGTTTTTTGAGGAAAAAGGATTTTCTAGAAATTTTCTATGTACACACGGTGTACTTTTTGAGTACACACCATGTACCTCCTTACCACAGAAGGCTGTGTGCTGGCTATGATGTGGCCACACACATAGCAGTGTGGGAGTGAATTGGAGGCCACATAAAGCAGAGTATGGAAACGGCGAGTGTAGAGACCCGAAGCTTGACGTACATGAACATTACATTTCTTTTGCTGAATACTTAGTACATAACAAAAACACACACACAAGGATCGTAATAGTTTAGTGTCTTTGGAAACTCGGAATATAATCTTCAAATCGTGGTGAATGATCGTCAACATCTTCCGTAAAGATCATCTTTTTTTTACCTAAAACTTTTCTTTATATCCTGGGGAAAAGAAAACATAAAAGGGTGAGCTCAAATTCTCAGTAAGGGTAAACAAAAGAAATATCAATCACATCATAAGAACATAACATTTTGAAAATCTTAACCTGCAAAAGAGAGCATAATTTCATAACATGGGATAAATCATTGTAGTGAAATGAAATCCCAATAATCATAACTTAAAACATGAAACATTGTGGCATACACACATAATCATAGAGGATCATATCTTATTAGTCAAGACTCATTGCCAAGGCTATCTTAGTTGACAAGGTCCATTTCTGAACTGAGTCACCTTCGTTTCAGTCCTGTTTCACTGAACTGGTATAACCTACCATTCCAGCCATGTCTATCTCATGAGATATAAAATCATTACCCAATTCATTGGAGGGAGATATAGGTCCCACCCATCTCATAATGATACCACTCTTATGTGTTCCACAAAATCATAAACCATACATCATAGCATAACCCATGTAATAAAAATGAGATTCTTAAACAACATGAAATCATAAAACAATTCATATAAGATAAAGGAATTAATAAAAATATTCCCATAAAAAAATAATCAAATCCATGTAATAATAGGGATAGAAATATAACCCTTTATTATATTAGATGGAAAATAATTTTGATAAAACACTTGAACTCCATTCTTAAGGAAAATATCCTTTCTACTTCAAAAACATTTTCCTTTCTTAACATGTCTTACAATTTTAAACTAAAAGAAGTTTATTAAAAATAAACTTGAAAACTTGTAAAGGAATATTCTTGGAAATAATGTTTTAAAAATCCATTCATTCCGTATAAGTTAAAAAACATTCTTCTCATACTTTTGTCAGAAAAGTCAAAAAGTACCTCGTACGAAAAACGACAAAAGATTCCTTTCATATCTTTTACTAAAATCTCACCAAAGGGTAAAATAGGATTTAAAAAATTTTAGGTGGATGGAAATAATATTAAATATTGGGGAAACATAGAGGTGGATGATAAAATACACCCCAGTAAATACCAAAGTACAAACAATCTCGGATAAAAATGAGATTGTGATATTTTTCCTTTACCTTAGGTCTGATTTTCTTCGTAAGTGTCTGAAACTACTGTATAATGATTTAAATAATGTCATTGACTTATTCTAGAATCGTACTCATTGTTCTGATATCATATATGGTTCACTTATGACTTTATTTTACCCGTTCTTTTGTAAATTCCATGTTAAATAGCGTTTTGGGTAAAATTGTTTCATTTGTCGTCCATGTTTTGACTTGTAATTATTCATATGATTACTTAGATCATGATTCATTAATTACAGAATATAAAACATGATTTATATATAATATATATTCATAATATACATATATATAATAAATCAGTAAATGGAAAGAAATACACCGTTCATGGAGACGGTAGGCCGTACGTACGCATCAACGCTGTTTTCGTTTCCTTATTGAGTTGAATGGAATTAAGTAGATGACATACATATATATACACATAAATAAAGTATCATTATTATGTCTTATATTTCATGATTACTTATTATATATACTTTATAATCATTCATGAATGGTTAAAGTGGAGAATGAATCTCATCGCGTCGTGGAGACGGTAGTCCATACGTACGCACGAGCGATGATATTGTTCTCATGATCGTGGGACTGTATTAGAGTGTATGTATACTATTTTAGAATCAATATCACTTTAAAGTATTAATATATAGCTATTATTTACACCATTATACCCATCCAAGTAAGGTGGTGGGGGAAAAAAGATTTCACCACGGCATGGAGACGGTATTCCGTACGTATGCACGCGCGGTGATTTCTTTTTCCGTAGGATGGATAGATGGTGAAATAGGGTTGTTTCATACTTATAAAAACATATCAGTATATGAGTGATACTTATGTTATTACTTCATAATAAAACAACCTTAGAAGAAGAAGTGGAAGAAGAAATAAAGGTGAAAGAATCGGTAACGGAAATTACATCTTCTTTGAAGCGCCTCTTTGAGATCCCCTATTAGGGCACTAAAATTGGTCTTTTAGGAAGACAAGAACCTCTAGGATGTTTCTAGGGAAGTGGAGAAGATAATTTCGCAGGGTTTGGCCGAGCTTGAAGGCTCAATGTTGTGTGAGGAAGAGGGGGAGGGGTGCCCTTTAATAAGGGAGGAGAGGGGTACATTTGGAATAACTAAAACTATTATTTTATTATAAAGTCAAATTCGGTTTTAAATAGATTAATATTGATTTATTTCTAATATAAGGTGGGTATGGGTCGAAATCCTCTCATCCAATAGAATTTAGACAAGTTTAGGTTCCTATTTTAACCTTATCATATAGATTTAACATTAAGTTAAATAATTTTACTTTTACCGTGTCTTCTTGTGTTCTTACACTATAAGGTTAATAAACATACTATAACAAGAAAAAAGAACCCCAAGTTGTTTATTATTAATATATATAACCTTATCTAAGTCATTTGGATGAACCTTAGATTTTTAGGAATAAAATAATAATTAATAATATAATATTTGTTTTAAAAACTATTTTACGTCAATTTTGACACTATTTAGTAATTGATTTTTGTGAAAATCATAACAGAATTATTAGTTCAAAAAAAGTTAATTACATAAACAATAACATGTCATATTAACCTATAATATTATATTAATTCATAAAAAGTCTCAAATTATCTTTATTTGGGTATTTATGACATCAATTATGTCAATATTTCATTAATAAGATAATTACTGCATCATTTTGTGTCATAAATAAATTAAATTATTTAATGTCTAAAAATTACAAATAAAATACCATTATGTAGTAAATATGTTTAGCTTTCTAATGAATATTTATAGTCTAATTTATCTTTTGTATAAACCTATATTAAAAATGCTATACTTATTAAACTTTGATTTTAACTATTTTAACCCTTCTTTAAATAAATTAATAATAAATGTCCTAATCTAATCCATGTGGGCCTAAATGGTCATATTTTATTTCTAAGGTTGTTTTTGGTCTAATTACACTAATCAAATAAAATTACGACATGTGTTAGGGTAATAATAATATCATTTTTACCCTTAATTACCCGATTTACTTTTAACCGTGGTAAAAAAAAGTAAAACGTTACTATTCACCAAAAATTATTTTCTTCTCATTGAACCACATTTTACTTACTAACATCAACCGTGTCTCTCAGATTTTTCAAATTCCACTCACAGAAGCGGTAAAATTAAGTTTTATGAATAATTCATTTTTTAACTACCACTTAGTGGTTTCACTATTCATCAAAAAATGAAAGTTTCCAGAAAAATACCAAAAATTAGGCCTAAGCTATATTTGATATTATGAACTCAAAAATGATGTCTATTTTACCAAATTCAAAACATATCAGTTGCATTAATTAATTTAAAAATTAATTCCCGTCATCAAAAGAAATAGCGTGTTCTTAAGAGATAATAACTATCAAAAGATTGACACTTTTTTATGTCTGGTTTAAATGTAGAATTACATCCAATGAACAACATTGTATTAAATTGTAAAAACATATTCTAAATATAATTTAAAACCACTCAAATTAATAATTTATCACTATTAATTATTTTGATTTAAAAAGTTGTTTTTAATTAAAATTTAGTAATTTCTACTATTCATCAGAATATGAAAGTTATCCGAAAAGTACCAAAATTTCACCTTTGGATAAATTCGATACTCCAAATCCAAAAATTAAGTCCATTTTGAAAAATAAATTTACAAAATTTCAAAAAGTGGTTATTACTATTCATAACGGCTAGTTTTAATAATATTTTAATAGCATATCATTGTTTAGAGAAACTCCGTATTGCGTACAACACACACTATCGCGGAAGGTCGCGCTTGCGTGTAATGCAAGGCAAGTCAAGGATGCATGTTGTGCAAGATTCTTTTGGTGTAGCATACAACACAAGACATTAATGAATTTAAAAAGAATATTTTTCATAAAATCTCGGGGTGTTACATTCTACCCCCTTAAAATGAATTTCTCCCTCGAAATTTGTCGGGGTTATAAATGGTTTACTATTTGAATGTTTCTTTAATAGAAACCCACATCGTAAAAAGGAATACCAAAAACAATCTTTAAAAACAAAAGTATGAAAGGTAACAGTTACCCAAATAAACTAATCACTGGGTTTCCACATAGGTGAAAATATGGATATGGAAGAGAAATCTAACCATCATGTTCTGATGGAGAGTGGTAGAGAACATGGCTATGGAAAAGCCAGTAATCACAAAGCCATAAATTTGCGACGATCTAAGGTACCATCTGATTCGTCAGATATAAGTGCACTAGGACAACATTTTTGGTTTTCTAGATCATTTCCCTAAAGTTGATGAAATTGGAATTAGAAGAAATACTTTCGTGATTTTGGTATAGTCTCACCGTTTGTCGTTATTTGGACAATTTCCACTTCATCTCTTATAGAAATTAAGTTGAATTTTTCATTCGTGATGTGTTAGCAGATCATGTGATAGAATGATGGGTGATTCCATCTGTCTCAAACAAAAGGTTAGAAAAGATATCAAAAAATACATAAGTCCATCTATAGTGAGATTAATCATATATGGTTCCTAAAATGGACTTATACTTCATATATCATACTTATTAATATAATAAAACCAGTTTCTACTAAACAGGGTATTCTATAGGCCAGTGGTAGGCGCTAAAGGCCAGTTGCACTTCAGTTATGGGTTCGATTCCCACGGCCTTGTCCGACGCGATGGGCTGTCGCCCGTCCTGCAGGTTGTCCTTTTTCTAAAACTATATTACTATAACATCCCATCAATAATATCAAAAAAAACAAACAATACTAACTGATGTACAACATAATCCATTCCAATATTTAGGCTTATCCATAATATTGCAGTCCACTCTCAGAGACTTAATACCATCGTTAATCCTTATATATCATAAGATATGTGTTGTTGGTCACATTCCAAACATTCAAAGGCCTTAATCATGTACTCTCTTGAATACCCATTGAACCTTATTGAAAACATCAGTGCTGTTAAAAGTTAACTCTTTCCACATACCGAAATCCTCAAAATTCTATATACTCAAACCATGATATCACTTAGTCCTTATATCAATCATGAGCTCATGAATACTGTCAAACATTTCATTTTCTCGTTTTCCCTTCATTATGTGCATATCATCTTATTTCCAAAAATATCTCAATCACTTTCCATGGTTATCGGTACCATAAAATTATTGAATACACAATAGAACAATAAATAAATATTCCAATATTCCATGATACTATATACAACATTATTTTGGAATCCCATTACATAAAAACTTAATCATTCCACCACATCCTCTTTATATTCAACATCCCCAATAGTGATCGCATGTCACTTCCCTTTGTCCTTTGCCTTAAGTGGTTTCTCATGTCGATCATCACTAATCCTTCGATTAGGGCATTTATTAGAATAATGCCCCATTTCCTTGCACTTGAAGCATTGAAGTGTAGTAGGTTCATTCTGTGTATCCCTTCCTTTGTTTGCATCATTAGTCATCTTCTTCCCATCATTGCGGCATTCAAATGCCCGATGACCTTCCTTTCCACATTTGAAACATTTACTTGTCCCTTTAAGACAATCTCCACCATTCTTCTTTCCACACTTTAAGCATACGGAAACATTCATCTTCTTTTCACCATTATTCTGATATTTCTCCTTGAACTCCATCTTTTGTTTCTTGTCAAAACCATGATATGGACATATAACACCAACTTCAATTTCTACCTTGATAGCACAACGCACAATTTCTTCATAGCTACTGACGTCTCTTATTGCTAATGCCCTTCGATGACTTGCTTTTAATCCACTGAAGAATCGATCAACTTTACTTTCAGGTTGGATGATAAATCCAGATGCATACCTTGCAAGCCTTGTAAAATTTTCTTCGTATATACCAACAGATTCATCATCCTTTTTCTTTAGATCAAGAAACTCCTTCTCCATCTTTGTTCGAAGAATACGAGGGAAGTACTTATTGAAAAATAAGTTCTTGAACTCGTCCCATTCCATGGACTCAATTTCATCTATTTGCCTCATATTTTTGATAAGATTCCACCATTGATCAGCTTCACCATCCAAACGATATACTTCTATGATGACTTTATCATGTTCAGAACATTGAAGAACTGAAAATATCTTTTTAGTGGTACTGATCCATTGTTCAGCAACAAGTGGATCCGAAGACCCACTGAAAGAAGGTGGATGTTGCCTCATGAAGGACTCAATAGAATATTGTTCCCTTCTATGCTCATTTGGAGTCCAGAATGATTCATAGCTTGTGTAAGTATAGAAATAAGATTTTGCACTCCATCTCCCATAACATTTGTTTGTTCAGAAGGAAAATAATTGCATTGTCCATTGCATTGATCAACACGGTTCCTTCGGGTTCCATCCATCGTCTAATACCCAAAAAGAATAGTGTGCGTGGAAAAAATCATAATAAAGGGGGACTAAATTCAATATCAAACATCTTTGGTTTAATCTAATATCGTTACCATAGTTATAGGACTATATCCTATACGTATACTTATCCTTAGGGACATCCCTAGACATACCTTAGAAATATCTCTAGAGATCTCACTAACGTTTTTTCATCCTAGTTTCCAAAGGTTGACTAAATTTTTCCTCTGATACCAACAGTAGAGACCCAAAGCTTTACGTACATTAACATTACATTACTTTTTCGGAATACTTAGTACATAACAAAAACACACACACAAGGATCGTAATAGTTTAGTGTCTTTGAAAACGCATAATATTATCTTCTAATCGTGGTGAAAGATCCACAACGTCTCCCATAAAGATCTTCTTTTTTTACCTAAAACCTTTCTTTATATCCTGTGGAAAAGAAAACATAAAAGGGTGAGCTCAAATTCTCAGTAAGGGTAAACAAAAGAAATATCAATCACATCATAAGAACATAACATTTTGAAAATCTTAACCTTCAAAAGAGAGCATAATTTCATAACATGGGATAAATCATTGTAGTGAAATGAAATCCCAATAATCATAACTTAAAACATGAAACTTTGTGGCATACACACATAATCATAGAGAATCATATCCTATTAGTCAAGACTCATTGCCAAGACTATCTTAGTGGACAAAGTCCATTTCTGAACCGAGTCACCCTCGTTTCAGTACTGTTTCACTGAACCGGTATAACCTACCATTCTAGCCATGTCTATCTCATGAGATATAAAATCATTACCCAATGCATTGGAGGGAGATATAGGTCCCACCCATCTCATAATGATACCATTCTTATGTGTGCCACAAAATCATAAACCATACATCATAGCATAACCCATGTAATAAAAATGGGATTCTTAAACAACATGACATCATAAAACAATTCATATAACATAAAGGAATACATAAAAATATTTCCATCAGAACATAATCAAATCCATGTAATAATAGGGATAAAAATAGAACCCTTTATTATCTTAGATGGAAAATAATTTTGATAAAACACTTGAACTCCATTCTTGAGAAAAATATCCTTTCTACTTCATAAACTTTTTCCTTTCTTAACATGTCTTAAAATTTTAAACTAAAAGAAGTTTATTAAAAATTAACTTGAAAACTTGTAAAGGAATATTCTTGGAAATGATGTTTTAAAAATCCGTTCATGCCGTATAAGTTAAAAAAACATTCTTCTCGTACTTTTGTCGGAAAAGTCAAAAAGTACCTCGTACGAAAAACGACAATAGATTCATTTCATATCTTTTACTAAAATCTCACCGAAGGTTAAAATAGGATTTAAACAATTTTAGGTGGATGGGAATAATATTACATATTGAGGAAACATAGATGTTGATGATAAAATACACCCCAGTAAATACCAAATTATAAACAATCTCGGATAAAAATGAGATTGTGATATTTTCCCTTAACTTAGGTCCGATTTGCTTCGTAAGTGTCTGAACCTCATGTATAATGATTTAAATAATGTCATTGACTTATTCCAGAATCGTACTCATTGTTATGATATCATATATGGTTCACTTATGACTTTATTTTACACGTTCTTTTGTAAATTCCATGTTAAAGAGCGTTTTGGGTAAAATTGTTTCATTTGTCGTCCGTGTTTTGACTTGTAATTATTCATATGATTACATAGATCATGATTATTTATTCCAGAATATAAAACATGATTTCTATATAATATATATTCAGAATATACATATATATAATAAATCAGTAAATGGAAAGAAATACACCGTTCATGGAGACGGTAGGCCGTACGTACGCATGAACGATGTTTTCGTTTCCTTATTGAGTGGAATGGAATTAAGTAGATGACATACATATATATACACATAAATACAGTATCATTATTATGTCATATATTTCATGATTAATTATTATATATACTTTATAATCATTAATGAATGGTTAAAGTGGAGAATGAATCTCATCGCGTCGTGGAGACGGTAGTCCGTACGTACGCACGAGCGATGATATCTTTCTCATGATCGTGAGACTGTATTGGAGTGTATGTATACTATTTCATAATCAATATCAATTTAAATTATTCATATATAGTTATTATTTACACCATTATACCCATCCAAGTAAGGTGGTGGTGGAAAATAGATTTCACCACGGCGTGGAGACGATATTCCGTACGTACGCACGCGCGGTGATTTCATTTTCCGTAGGATGGATAGATGGTGAAATAGGGTTGTTTCATACTTATAATAACATATAGGTATATGAGTGATACTAATGTTATGACTTCATAATGAAACAACCTAAGAAGAAGAAGTGGGAGAAGAAATAACGGTGAAAGAATCGGTAACGGAAATTATCTCTTCATTGAAGCGCCTCTTTGAAATCCCCTTTTAGGGCACAAAAATTGGTCTTTGAGGAATACCAGAACCTATAGGATGTTTCTAGGGAAGTGGAGAAGAGAATTTGTCAGGGGTTGGCCGAGCTTGAAGGCTCAATGTTGTGTGAGGAAGAGGGGGAGGGGTGCCCTTTTATAAGGGAGGAGAGGGGTACCATTGGAATAACTAAAACTATTATTTTATTATAAAGTCAAATTCGATTTTAAATAGCTCCAAATTGATTTATTTCTAATATAAGGTCGGTATGGGTCGAAATAAACTCCTCCAATAGAATTTAGACAAGTTTAGGTTCCTATTTTAACCTTATCATTTAGATTTAACATTAAGTTAAATAATTTTACTTTTACCGTGTCTTCTTGTGTTCTTACACTATAAGGTTAATAAACATACTATAACAAGCCAAACGAACCCCAAGTTGTTTATTATTAATATATATAACCTTATCTAAGTCATTGGGCCGAACTGTAGATTTTTAGGAATAAAATAACAATTAATAATATAATATTTGTTTTAAAAACTATTTTTTGTCAATTTTGACACTATTTAGTAATTGATTTTTGTGAAAATAATAACAGAATGATTAGTTCCCAAAAAGTTAATTAAATAAATACTAACATGTCATATTAACCTAGAAAATTATTTTAATTCATAAAAAGTCTCAAATTACATTTATTTGGGTATTTATAACATCAATTATGTCAATATTTCATTAATAAGATAATTACTGCATCATCTTTGTGTCATAAATAAATTAAATTATTTAATGTCTAAAAATTACAAGGAAAATACCATTATGTATTAAATCGTTTTATCTTTCTAATGAATATTTATAGTCGAATTTATCTTATGTATAACCCTATATTAAAAATGATATACTTATTAAATGTTGATTTTAACTATTTTAACCCTTCTTTAAATAAATTAATAATAAATGTCCTAATATAATCCAAGTGGGCCTCAATAGTCATATTTTATTCCTAAGGTTGTTTTTGGTCGAATTACAATTATCCAATAGAATTAGGACATGTGTTAGGGTAATAATAATATCATTTTTACCCTTAATTACCCTATTTACTTTTTACCGTGGTAAAAAAAGTAAAAAGTTAATATTCACCAAAAATTATTTTCATCTCATTGAACCAAATTTTACTTACTAACATCAACCGTGTCTCTCAGATTTTTTAAATTCCACTCAAAGAAGCGGTAAAATTATGTTTTATGAAAAAATTCATTTTTTTAACTACCACTTAGTGGTTTCACTATTCATCAAAAAATGAAAGTTTCCTGAAAAATACCAAAAATTAGGCCTAAGATATATTTGATATTATGAACTCAAAAATGATGTCTATTTTACCAAATTCAAAACATATCAGTTGCATTCATTAATTTAAAAATTAATTCCCGTCGTCAAAACAAATAGTGTGTTCTTAAGAGATAATAACTATAAAAAGATTGACACTTGTTTATGTCTGGTTTAAATGTTGAATTACATCCAATGACCAAAATTGTATTAAATTGTAAAAATATATTCTAAATATACTTTAAAAAAACTCAAATTAATAATTTATAACTATTAATTATTTTGATTAAAAACATTGTTTTTAATTGAAATTTAGTAATTTTCAATATTAATCAGAATATGAAAGTTATCCGAAAAGTACCAAAATTTCACCTTAGGCTAAATTTGATACTCCAAATCCAAAAATGAAGTCCATTTTGAAAAATAAAATTTACCAAATTTCAAAAAGTGGTTATTACTATTCATAACGGCGAGTTTTAGTAATATTTTAATAGCATATCATTGTTTAGTGAAACTCCGTATTGCGTACAACACACACTATCGCGGAAGGTCACGCTTGCGTGTAATGCAAGGCAAGTCAAGGATTCATGTTGTGCAAGCTTATTTTGGTGTAGCATACAACACAAGACATTAATGAAATTAAAAAAAAAAATTCATAAAATCTCGGGGTGTTACAGCGAGTACATGCCTTGTACTTCAAAAGTACAAACCATTTATTTTATTTTATTTATTAAACACACCAGGGTTGTGTCTGATGGAAAAAACCATCTTCTTCCCAACCTAGTTCATCCAAGAGCGCCGAGAAGTCGTGAATCTTCGACGAGCCCTTGAGCCTCCGTCCATCCTCTGAATCGAACAATGTCGGTTGTGTTGTAATCACATCAATGAGTTCTCTCTATTTCTAGAGCTTCATTTTATGATTCCTCTTCTTTTCCAAGGTATCATAGGTTGAACGTTTTAGACATTTTTTTAGATCTTCGATGTTCTAAGGAGATTCAAGATTTTAGGTTCACATATAGTGATCTCTTAACCCCGAGGTAGGTGGTTTGTCCCTTTCTGTTCTATGTCATTGAGTATTATGTGCAAATTCTACCAATAACCTTGAATGGGGTATTGGGTTTTAACCATTTTACCCATGTTGTTTTCCTGCCATTCTTGTATTATTGTGTAGAGTTAATTTTGGATATGAATAGGGTTTATTTGAATTCTTTGGATGTATTTCCCTTTCGTGTTCTGTTTACGACCGTTTGGTCCTGTTTAGCCAGATTGGCTGCCTTGCATGTTTTCCAGGATTGTTGCTATAGGATAGAGAGTTTTTATTCTAACATGCTTGTTATGCTGTAGTCTGTTTATCCAAGTAGTTTTGTAGGTTTACTTGGCCATATTACACTACTATGCTCATTTAACAACATAAGGCTGTGAGAACCTGGTGTAGTAGACTATAAAGGGAATAGACCGGGTGGGCTTCCACATATAGTCTTTGAGAACTTTTGGATATAAGTGGAATTGACCGAGTGAGAATCCTTAGAGAGCCTAGAACCACTTGGGGCTATAAGGGGAATTGGTCGAGTGAGATTCCTCAGAGTGTCCTTGATTTCATTATAATATAAGGGGATTGATCAGGTGATCTTCCTTAGAGAGTCTTTGATTATATTCATGAAATTTTTGGACTATAAGGGGAATTGACGGTGTGTGCTTCCTCAGAGAGTCTATGAATGACTTGGGCTATAAGGGGAATTGACCGAGTGAGATTCTTCAGAGAGTCATTGAACTAGGGGCTATAAAAGGAATTGACCGAGTGTGATTCCTCAAAGAATTTCTTGACTACCTTAGACTATAAGGGGAATTGAATATGAGTGCTTCCTCAGAGAGTCTTCATATACTAAACCAGAGAGGATAGGCTGTGTGAACATCCTAGAGGGTTACCGTGCTTGATTGATTGTTTGACTTTTGGAACTGTTTACTACTAAGCACCTTCTTGTTTAATATTTTATGTACTTTTACCTTCTATATATTCACTGACTGTTAGGCATAGATCTTTTGGTGGTTGCCTACTAGGATTTAGTCCCAGACCCTATTTGGGACATGTTTTTGGGACCAAATAGAATATACTTTTGTAGGTTTTGATAAGGGAAAGTTCCCTTCTACTTTAGGTACTTGACATGCTGTGGAGATGGAGAGCATGAGACCAACCATATTCTTGCGATGCTGAGGAGCTGTTTATCTTTTATTTTGTAATTTGGTTTAGTACTTTTTGTATTCCAGTATTGTGACTTGTTTGGAAGTTTATTAAACATATGTATCATGCACCATATATATATATATGTGTGTGTGTGTGTGTGCTCCAATTATTTATTATCCCAGTATTCCACTTTTTACTGTTGTTAGATATTTTCTACTTCCGCAATTGTATACATTTGTTTAATTCCACTGTGTACTCTTCCAATGAGGGCATAGTTTCCTCACTATCACATCCAAGGCCCTTGCTGCTAGTCAGCAGCCTCTGGCATTCAGGGAAATGCATTTGAGGCCATGTGCCCAACCGGGTACGGGGCGCCTCTAGGTAGCATTCAGAACTGGGACATTACAAAGTGGAACCAGAAGAATTATTTTCTCTTGATTTATTGTTTGGAGCCTTTAGCCAGGTATAGGATGGAATAGGTACTTGGTAATAAATTGTTCCTGGGAGTTGTTAACCCGTGTACAGGGAAAAGCCAATCTACCTCATTTATTTCAAATTATTTTGGTTTTTCAGGTTTATGGTTGATCTGATTTTCACCATTGGGTGACTCACTTGTTTTGTGTTATTACATTTGATGTTATTGAGGTTCTATTTCTGTCGAGACCCGATGAGATGAGGGTATTCCATCCCATTCATCATATATTCATTTGCTAGAAATCACTTGTCATGCATTTTTTCCAGGACATTTAGGATGCATAATTGATTTCATGTTGTTGTGATAGATATTCTGTAAAATATGCTTGTTGTTGTGATAATTTCCTTGATAAAATACATGTTGTTTGATAGGGTATTGTTTTGTGAAAATTCGTTCTTGAATGGAAACCAAACATTGGTTCTTGAGGTGTTATGGGACCTCATGGACCGTAATTTGGTGGATCATTGCTATGTTCCCTTGTTATAACATGTATAAGATTCAAAACATTGATTCATGGGGTGTATGGGCCCTCATGGGTCAGAATTTGGCACTTTCAGTGTTCGTTTCAATTTTTTCATGGATTCGGAGTAGTTTCTAAGGCTTACTATCTGGAAAAACCAAGAATACAGATCGTGTAGTGTTGAGTACTTTCCATGTGTTCTTCTGTTCGTGAAGAAAATGTTTTTCTTATGTACACACCATGTACATTATATACACACCGTGTAATCTTAGACTATGTCGTAGGTCGTGTGGGAAGAGACACAGGATGGGGAAATTCTGGTGGGAACACACCATGTACCAGTCGAGCATGTCATGTATTTTTGACCCTATTTCAGCCCATTTTACTAACAACACGGACAGATAAGACCATAAGCTTTACACACTGTGTCCGCGTTGAACATGCCGGGTAGTCTATCCCTGGTACCAGGCTGTGTCGCAAATAACACAGCCCGGTGTTATCACTTCACATGCATGTCGTGCCCATCTGGAATATGATGTTTAGTGTGAGACATGTGTTAGGCCGTTTCACTAACAACACAGGCCAGGTGAAGATTGTCCAGTACACGCCATGTCTACCGTGAACACGTCGTGTAGTATTGCCTTAGGGGAGCCGTGTGGCTTGACCGTGTAGAAGGTCTCGTCCAGGGTAAGGGGATTCAAGTACATTCTATGTTTTAAGATAAACTCCGTGTGTTTGGGGTGTTACAAGACTAGTTTAGGCTGGGTACATGCCCATGTAAATGACATAAGGGAACACGCCGTGTAGGAAATGTACAGGCCGTGTATTCATGTTTTGTAAAACTTGAGAGCTTTCTTTCTCATGTTCCCTTATTACACTACTCGTTTTCAGTCCTTGATAATCTTGATCTAAGGTGTTTTCTTGACCTATCAGAGTCATGCCACCGAGACTTCCTCTGGTTGTGCGCCAATTACCAGACGGTGATCAGACACTGAACATGGCATATCAGGGACAACCTACAGATCCTCCAGTTGTGCCTGCCTTGGCCCTAGCCGTTGTACCCGACTTAGGTGAAGATGCACAGTTCAGGGAGTTATTTCTAAGGATGATGTAGAACATTCAGATAGCACCACCTCCTACCCTGTTGATGGCTGATTTGACGTGGGACTTTCAGTAGCAATATCCTCCCACTTTCTTAGGGGATGGAGGACCCCAGGCTGCAGAGTCATGGCTAGAAGCCACACTAATGATTTTCGAGCATCTGGAGATACCTCCATAGAAGTGGGTAATGTTTTCTACCTACATGCTTCAAGACTCCGCCAAGAGGTGTTGGGATGTGATCTCATAGGTGTGATGCCCACAGAATATGGTCTGGGAAGAGTTTCAGCGCATCTTCTACGATTACTTATTTTAAGAGTCCTTGAGGGCTAATCAAGGCCAAGAGTTCATGAGTCTGGAGCTGCGTATTCTTAATGTTATGGATTATTCCTCTCACTTCACAGAGCTATAGAGTTTCATTCTTATTCTAGAAGGTGATGAGTTGCTCCTTGCACAGATGTTTGAGGATGGTCTGAGGCATGACATTTGATCTTAGGTGAACATCTTCATATTGACTTCGATATCTTCTATCATCAACCAAAAACTGATCACAGAGCACAATCTGAGGGATTCTGAAGCTAGGAGCCTAGGCGGTTCATGAACCTTAGTTAGTATTCCTCTTTCTGATAGCAGGATGCACTATAGGGAGCATTCACGAGGAGATCCGAGCTGACGGGATGCATCTTCCGGTAGCCAGGTGGTGTGCTACCTGTATGGGAGAAGCATGTATAAGAGGCCACATTGCCTGAGAGACCTAGTGGAGTTCCAATATTGAGGCAAGATGGGTCACCTTTATTGTTTTTGTTAGTTCTTATCACTAGCAGCTGGTGATATGGGTTCTTCTATGACTCCTCATTCCGGAGCAGCACCACCAATTTCTTACTAGTCTGGGAACTGGAGTTCTCCCAGCCATTCGGGCCGAGGTGGAGGTCGTGGCCATGGTAGCCTGTATCCCGGTTTTCTATGACATCAATTTTGAATCCGCTTAGAGTGGTCAGGGAGGGTCACATGGCCAGGGAATGGGCCAAAATTTTGTAATGGAGTAGACCCAGTAGGAGTAGGATCCAAGTCCTTCTACTGTTCGAGGTACAATATTAGTACCCTCAATTTTATCTTTAGATATTTTCGACATATGGGATTCCCATAGCATTATATCTTTTGCTGTTGTGGAGAGCCTTGGGATTTATATTTTTTCCTCTTCCAATATGTTGATGCTAGACACACCGTTGGGGACTAGAACGACTAGTTTACATCAGTGAAAGGAGTTCCTACTAGAGGTAGGTGGATGTCACTTTCTATAGTAACTCTATGTCCTAGAGATGACATGCTATGATGTCATTCTCGGAATGGACTAGCTAGTTCCATTTAAGGAAGTCATTGATTTTTATCACCATAGGGTGAGTTTAGTATCACCAGAGGGTGGATACTTTCTTCATAGGGGTGAATTCGATGTCCAGGCGAGCAGAGTGGGTCCAGAGCATCATGGGATGGGAGGAGTTACAAACTAGATTTCTATTATATATCTGGATGAACATGGGAATTTACAGATGGACTTTCTTCCAGTGGTGTATCGTTTCAATGATCTCTTACAGAGGACTTTTCAGGGTTGCCTCTAGAGCATGAGGTATAATTTTCTATTGAGCTTGTTCTAGGAGAGGCACCAATGTCCATTCCACCTTATAGGATGGCTACACCAGAGTTGCAGGATCCCAAGAAACAGTTGGAGGAGTTGCTGGAAAAGGGTTTCATCCAACCCAGTACTTCTACTTGGGGTTCTCCTGTCCTATTTGCGAAAAAGGTAGATGGTACCCTTTGTCTTTGTGTGGATTATCAGAAGCTGAACCAGTTGATGGTCAATAACTGATATTGATTTCCTATGATTGATGATATCTTTAATCATCTTTGAGGAGACCGGGTGTTCTCTAAGATTGAATTAAGTTCTAGTCATCATGATTTGTGCATTAGACCATCTGATATACCTCTCATAGCCTTCTAGGGCAGGTTTGGTCCATACAAGTATATGGTTATGCCATATGGTCTCACGAACACGCCTACAATTTTCATGGCACTGATGAACCAAGTGTTCCATCCATACTAGGATTTCTTCATTGTTGTCTTCATTGATGATATCTTGGTGTACTCTCACACTCAACATGACCATGCCACACATCTTGAGAACAATTTGAGTACACTGAGAGAGCATCGGTTATATGCTAAGCTCTCAAAATGCCACTTTTTGATGGATCAGATTCACTTATTGGGTCATATTATCTCAGAGGAAGGAGTATCAGTAGATCTAGAGAATGTGAGAGCTGTAGTTTCATAGGAGCAGCTAAAGCACTTCATTGAGGTGCATAGATTTCTAGGGCTATCAGGTTACAACAGACGTTTCATACAAGACTTTTCACGCTTATCAGTATCGCTGACAAGTTTGAATAAGATGGGTGAGATGTTCTTAGGGTCAGATTCTTGTGAGTTAGCCTTTTAGGAGCTGAAAGGGAGGTTGACTTCAGTACCAATACTAGTCTTTCTAGATCCAGTCACGGACTATACTTTTTACTGTGATGCGTCAAGTATCGAGCTGGGATCTGTTCTTATACATGGAGATGAAGTCGTTGCGTATGGGTCTCAGTAGTTCAGACCACATGAGAGAAATTACCCGATGCACGATATAGAGTTAGCATCTGTTGTTCATTCCCTACACTGTTGAAGACATTATCTTATAGGATAGCACCCTTTGGTTTTCATCGACCACAAAAGTCGCAAGTATATCTTCACTCAGTGTGATCTGAATTTGAGACAACACAGGTGGGTTGAGAATCTTCAGTCCTTTGACTTTGAGCTTGCCTATACACCTGGGAAGGGCAATGCTATGGCTGATGCATTGAGAAGGAGGATGCAGATACATGTAGTTAAATAGGTCAGTAGTTAGTGGCTGCTCATGGCTCTTTTATCTGATATGCATTTGGAGGTGCACGATATACAGAGGAAGACTTTTCTATCTCCTGTAGCTGTTACCTCTACTCTTCATTATTGTGTTCGAATGAGGAAGCTATCAGATTCTAGAGGACTTATCCTATGGGAGGGTGTGTTAGGAGAGGACCCTATTCCATGATGGACTGTAGGTGAGGATGAGATATTGCGTTTCCACGGGTGCATATGGGTGCCATCAAACATACGCGAGGAGCTGATGCAGGACTTTCATTCCTCATTTTGGGCATTTCATCCTAGCATCACCAAGATGTATCATGATCTAAACCATCAGTATTGGTGAAAAGGTAGGAAGAGGGACACTGCTGGTTTCATCATGAGATGGTCCACTAGTCATCAGGTGAAGGCGGAGCATCAGCGACCAACAGGGCTTTTACAACAGTTACCCATTCCAAAGTTGAAGTGGAATGACATTTTGATGGACATGATGAACAGTTTATTGAGGTCACCTCAGGGTAATGATGATATTTGGGTTTTCATTGATAGACTCACGAAGGTCTATCACTTCTTTTTGATCAAGGATAACTTCATTGTTAATGAGATGGGATAGTTTTACATCCGAGAGATCATACATCTTTATGGTGTTCCACACTCTATTATTTCAAACGGGGATGCATGTTTTACTTCTCAGGTCTTGCAGGGGATTCAAAAGGCTTTTGGTACACTGGTAATTTTGAGTACAACTTACCACCCCCAGACAGATGGCATGTCCGAGCATACAATTCAGGTGCTTGAGGATATTCTATGATCATGCATCTTGGATTTTGGAGGTTCTTTGGAGAATCATATACCTCTTGTGAAGTTTTCCTACAACAATAGTTTTCAAGAGACTATTCAAATAGAACCTAATGAGGCTTTGTATAGTAGGCCATGCCGATCACCCTTATGTTGGCTAGAGGTAGGAGATGCATCTTTGTTGGGACCTCATCTTCTTTAGGAGACCACAGAGCAGATAGAGTTGATTCTAAAGAGGATGGCTACAATGCAGTCTCTACAGAAGTCTTATGCTGATCAGAGGAGACGACCTCTAGAGTTTGAGGTCAGGGATCAGGTTTTCCTACATGTCACACCAAGGTTGGTACACAAGAGTATTATGAGATAGTGTAAGATTTCTTCGATATACTATGGGCCATTTGACGTCTTGGAGAGAGTTGTGCTGGTTGCCTATCAGTTATAGTTACCTCCAAGGTATTGAGCTATGCACGACGTCTTCCACATTTCTCAGCTTCGATGTTACTTCTTAGACCCATCTCACGTCTTTCAACATGAGGATGTTGAGTTGGAATTGGATGCATCATTTGAGAAGCATCCTATCCGAATCGTTGATCGCAATATGAAGGTTCTCTGTGGCTAGTTAGTTTCTCTGGTAAAGGTGCTTTGGTAGCATGGGTGAGTACAAGAAGAGACCTGAGAGAGGGAGGAAGACGTGCAAAAATAGTGGCCAGATCTATTCGGGGTTTCTTATTCTACAACATGATAGGGAAATTCGGGGAAGAATTTCTTTAAGGGGTGACGTTTTTAAGAACTCAAACCTTTTTTTAGGTATGTTTTTCCTTTTCTGGTCATTTTTGAGGAAAAATAATTTTTTGGAAATTTTCTAAGTACACACCGTGTATTTTGTTTTGTTTTTCATTAAATGCACAGGGGTCACATCTAATGGACATAATAATCTCCTTCCCAACCTATTTCTTCCGAGAGTGCCGAGCACTCGCGGATCTTCAACAAGCCCCCAAGCCTCAGTCTGTCCTCTGAATAAAACACCATCGCTTGAGTTGGAATCACACCGATGAGTGGTCTTTTCTGCTAGAGCCTCATTTCATGATTCCTCTTCTTTAACAAGTTATCATGGGTTGAAAAAATTAGATGTTTCTGTAGATCATCAACGTTCTAAGGAGATTAAAGCTTCAAGGATCACATAGAGCTATCTTCTAACCCCGAAGTAGGTGGTTTGTGCCTTTACATTCAATGTATTTGAGTATTATGAGAACATTCCACCAATACCCTTGAAAGGGGTATTGCATGTTTACTGTTTACCCATTTTGTTTTCCTACCATGATTGTATGCCTGGTTAGAGGTAATTTTGGATATGAATAGTGTTGATTGCAATGCTTTGGATGTATTTCCCTTGCATCTTCTATTTATGACTGTTTCATCCTGTTTAGCCAGATTGGCTACCTTGCATGTTTTCCATGGCTGTTGCTGTAGGATGGAGAGTTTGTATTCTAACATGCTTGTTATGTTGTAGACTATTTATCCAAGTAGTTCTATAGGTTTACATGGACATATTACACTGCTATACTTGTTTCCCTGCATAGGGCTGTGAGAACCTGGTGTATTAGACTATAAGGTTAATTGACCGGCTGAGCTTCCATAGAGAGTCTTTGGGCACTTTTGGCTATAAGGGGGATTGACCGAGTGAGAATATTCAGAGAGCCTAAAACCACATGGGGATATAAGGGGAATTGACAGAGTGAGATTCTTTAGAGAGGCCATGATTGCTTTAGACTATAAGGGGATTGACCGAGTGAGCTTCCTCAGAGAGTCTTAGATTTTATTCCTAAACTGTCTAGACTAGAAGAGGAATTTACAGGGAGTTCTTCCTCAGAGATTCTATGAACGACCTGGGCTATAAGAGGAATTGACCGAGTGAGATTCCTCAGGGAGTCCTTGAACTTGGGGCTATAAGATTAATTGACCGAGTGAGCTTCCTCGGAGAGTCCTTGACCTTGGGGCTATAAGAGTAATTGACCGAGTGAGCTTCCTCGGAGAGTTCCTGACTACCTTAGACTATCAGGGGAATTGACTGTGAGTGCTTCCACAGAGAGTCTTTATATAATGAACCAGAGAGGATATGTTGTGTGTACTTTCTAGAGGGATACTATGCTTGATTTAATGATTGACTTGTGAAACTATTTACTGATGAGCACCTTCCTCTTTACTATTTTATGTACTTTTACCTGCCATATATTCACTAACTGTTAGGAACAGATCTTTGGGTGGTTTCCTACTCGGATTTAGTCTCACACCCTATTTGGGCCATGCTTTTGGGCCCAAACAGATTATATTGCTTCAGGTATAGATAAAGGCAAGCACCCTTCTACATCAGGTACATGACTTGCTATGGAGATGGAGAGCATGGGACCAAGCATATGCTTGCGATGCTGAGGAGCTGTTTATCATTTGTTTTGTACTTTGGTTTAGTACTATTTTTATTCTAGCATTGTGACTTGTTTTCCTGTTTTCCTATACCTATGCATCTTCCACAATTTATATATAAAAATATATATGTGCTCTAGTTATTTTTTATTCCATTCTTCCTCTATTTACTATTGTTGGATATTTATTGCTTCCATTATTGTATTCATTTGTTTAATTCCTCTTTGAACTCTGCCAATGCGTGCATAGTTTCCCCACTATCACACCCAAGGAACTCATTACTAGTCGACAGCCTCTAGCGTTCTTGGAAATGCGCTTGAGGCCATGTTACCAACCGGGTACGGGGTGCCTCTGGGTGGCTTCTAGAACTAGGACGTTACATGTTGTGAGAAAACACCTGCATTGAGGAATATTTGTTGTATTTTTAGGATATGATTCAACATAAATACCCTGATGTTTTGTTTTAGAGGGATCAATTGTTATATGGAAATTAATTTTAATGGGGGTAGAATATAACAACATTAGTTTTTATGTACATATTTTTTAATAAATTAAATTTCATTGATGGATTTCATTACATGATACACCTAGAAATTTTTTATCACAAACAATCATAGGATATATTTCACTACAAGAACCACTCAGTTAGATTGTGTGAAACAAGACACTGAGTTATTACAAAAACATGACATATTATTTTTATATTTGTTTAAATATGGATGTTGTAACGTAGAAATTAGACTTAACAAAATGAATAGTAATAAATAATTTTTAAATATTTATTATAACTTATTTAAATAAATAAAACATATTTATAATGAAAAATATAATTTATTTGTAATGTCTTTATATGTTTCAAAAATACTATTTTCTCAAAAATATTCATTTTATTTTTTTGGGAAAAAAATAAATTTTTTTACACTTTTTAAAATATAATTTGATGTAATAAACATAATTTTTAAATTTAGAATGTAAAAATTATTTTAGGTATAATTTATGTTGATTTTTAAAAGAAGTTTTATTTTTTGATTAATTATAAAAATTATTGAATTTTAATTGAAAACTGCATTTTCTTTTAATTTATTAATACAGTTAAATTTATTTTTAATTAGTTTTTAAATTTTATTTGTTTAAATTATACATATATAAGTCCAATTTAGGAAATTTTAATCAATTTATTATAGAAATTAAATATAAATATTTGTAAACTTGTAATCTTTTTTCCTTAAAATCTATTGTCTCGAAAGGTCTATTTGGTTAATTTTAATTTTTTTTTCTAATTATGTGATTAGAATTTAGAAAAATTGATTCAATATTTTGAATAATAATAACTTATAATGAATAATTTGTAAAAAGTAAATTTTTTAAAATGGTGATTAGTGGAAGAAATTAAAAATTAATTACAACTATTAAGGTAAAAACAAGATTGCATAATGGTTAATGTTAGAAAATAAGAGGTAAAAATTACCCAAAACATATAAAAAACCCATTTTATGGTCATATATAGATCTTATCATATATAATATTTAATCTTTATCCATGTTGTACACTTTTTACATAAGATAAATAGGGGTGTAATTCTCTCGTTAGAAAAATTACAAGTTTGTGACTCACCTCCGTTAAAAAAAGTCGCCCACTCTTCTCCTATATTGAAACCCCTTAGGCCCTTTTTCTCATAAAATTTCCATTAAAATATCTTCTCAAATTACATTCCCTAGTAATTTAAAATTAAATTTTTATGAAATCCAACCAAGGAAGTCCTTTGGTTAAAACCAAAAAAAGATACTTGAATAAGTGGTAATGTTCATCAATGATTGAATTTCCTTTATTTCATCCTTAACCACTAAAATTATTTTTATATTATTACTATATAATATCCTAAGTATATATAATATAAATAGATATTTTTATGTTTAGTTTGTGACCTACATCCACACACACTACCATAAAAATGGTTATGAAATCATCATTCATGTGTACAATGGACTGCCGCCTCATGAACTGATGTCCTTTTTTTTTCTATTACCACATATCATTGTTCGGAATGATGATAAAAATAAAATTTATATATAAAATTTATTATTTTTATTATATTATTTTTATATTAGAATTTTTATATCATACATAGTTTCTTGCCTTCCATTTCGTGGGTATATGATAACATAATTCATGTGTATGACAGAATACCACCTCATAAAGCGACGCGATTAGTTCATGATTTACATGGAATATAATAAAGATTTATTTAATTAAAATATATGATATATGTGAACAAAAAATTATTATTTAATTTTAATATATATAATTTACATTTTTCTATCAATTAATAAAATGAAAAAAAACATTATTGTGTACGTACTACCTACCAACACCATGAAGGGTGTATTTCTTTTCCTATTTTGATATTTTATATATCAATATAAATATATATATATCGACCACATATATATTATATTTATTTCATGGTTATAATTCTATATATGATTAAATATTTATTAAGGTAATTGAACAAAAAATAAAACAAATCAATAAAATTAATAAAAATAAAAGGGTTATTGCCTGAAACATAACATTAACATGAAATTGTTAAAATACAAGTAATATAAAGAGATAAGTAAATAAAATTTGGTATTATATATATTTATATAGTTTTGTGATATATTTATAATAAAAATAATTTTATTTAACTAAATGTTTTAATGAGTATGAAAATATTCAATAATTAAGGTAAAGTTATTTTTACTAAATTTTCATTCATTGAGGTACATATTATGTTATGCACCTATATTATTTTACGAGGTGTATATAATTCATCGTTGACATGTTATATAATCAATATACTTATTTTAATGATATTATAATCTTCATTTATTATTATTATCTCATAGGTATTATGATTAAATGCCACAAAAGTGTGAAGAGATTATTGCTACAATCTCATCATTTTTTGGGATTGTTGTTATTATGATTGCATTGATGAAATATTATGAACCATCTCTCAAGAATTATCATTAATTTTATTATCCTATGGTTATTCCTGATATCTTCAAGTACTGGTACAATTTTTATACTCGTTGGTATATAATGTAATTATGATATTTTTTTTAAGAAATTCCATCTTTATTTCATTCTTCGGTCAAAAATATTCTTTAAATCAAAACTGTGTTTTCAAAAAAAATTGATAATATTTTATTATTGTCTTATTATATTTAAAATACAGTTTAACCCATGTTATATTTTTTTGAATGAGATCTTCTTATCATTTTCCAACATAATTTTTGTTTGGGTTTTATCAAAAATGTGAAATTAACCATTATTTGAATGTGTACATCATGAAGAATATTTTCCTAGGTAATGAAAAAACATTTCTTCAAATACTTCATTATAATATTTCAATATTATTTTCTAGGAAAATTTACTTTAATTTTTTTTATTTTATGTTTTAAAGAGTGTGTTTCTAAGAGGAATTAATATTTTCCTCAAGAAATGCTCCAAATGATCTTTCAAAAAAATTTTTAATATATAATTATATACATTGGTGTAACTTATTATTTAATGGGAATATTATCCAACAATATCATTAAATTTTTCTCCAAATTTTTTATATTTGTTTGGAATTATATTTATGATTTTTTTCTTCCACGGGTTATACCATGATAAGACACTTATGAATGATTTTTTTATTTTCACAGGTTATACTATGATAAAATGATTATAAAACCTATCTATTTTCTATAGTTTATGATATGTTGAATATTTATAACACCCATCTTATTTCATGGGATATGATATGATGAATTTTTATGATCTTATGGAACACATATTTATGATTTCAATATGCGATAGGTGAGATAAATATCTCCCTCTAATGAATTGGGTAATGATTTAAATCTTATGAGATAGATAGAACTAGAAAAATAAGTGAAAAAAGTTTTTTAATATAGAGACAGAATGGGGAGTTGTATCAGTTCATTAATATAAGGTTGGAAAGGGAATTTAACTCAGTTTAGTAATACAAGGATGGAATAGAGAGTGAATCCAACACAGAAAATGTCCTTGTCATCTATTATTGTCTGAGAATTGATCCTTGACTAATATGAAATCACATTCTATTCTAATATACATGGAAACAATTACAACCCTTCATCTAATGTTATAATCTCACAGATTGTGTATTTTATTTTCTTATGATTCATGTCTTATGATCTTCCAAAATTTATTCCAGGATTCAAGATTATCATCATATATATGAAGGTTTTATTTTTCAGTTGTCCTTGTCATGTTCTCATACCCTTATAGTAATGTTATACTTACATATCCCCTCTATTGACCCTTACTGAGCATATAATCTCTCCCATTCTAATGTTTCCTTTACCCATGTTATGAAGATATGTATTATATATGATATGTCTATGTAAGATGGTATTTATAAAGAATACAGTGGAAGATGACATAGCTCACCTATAAAATATTGTTTATTTTTCTGAGTTACCAAGGAAAAAAAAACTATTTTGGTCCTCAGGCATGTCATTGGGTAATGTAATAAATATTACAAAAATATGATTTCATGTATTAGTATGATACGCTTGGGTAATTATAACAAGATCATGTACACCACAATATATATCATATACATAATACTTGTATATATATAATCACATTTTTCATGGAATCGATTGAATTAATGTCATAGAACCCATCAATATAAGATAGTCCATATCATCAATTCATGATTCTCAAAGATAACTAATTATATAAATGAATACAGAACATATAATTTATCTAGAAGATGATCATACCACATCTCCAATATCCAAGTAGTTGAACCCATCACATGAGATAAAAATAATAATTTTAATTAATTTATACATTTTAATTGAATCAAATAGAAATATTTATAATCTTATAAAAAATAGATAAATATCATCATGGTTGGGCTCCATCCTATTAAATGATCAAAAACATAACCAACCACCCCTGATTATCTAAGTCTAAAGACATATAGAGGAAGGTATAAAATTACGAAGGTTATCTTGTTGGTTTTCTCTCCAACCATAGAGAATGGGGATTGATAATAAGCATACACCCATAATTATACTGACATATTTGTGACATTCTACATGATATAATGTTTCTAGAAAATCAATTTATTATATCTTGACTTATTACTTCATGAGACTATTCTTCATATCTTGAAAATAAGATTTATAACTAGAATAAAAGTTTTCTCAATTTCACCATAATATATCATCACTAACCACAATAATTCATCATGATCATTGGTTAGGGATAATTTAAGGTTTACTTTTAAGGGGTATTATCATTCCATTTTTCATGTAAAATAAATTTTAGTACACATGAAAGAATCATAAATAGATATTTCATTTTATTAAAAAAACATGATACATGGTTTTACAATTGCATTAAATATTTTATGTATCATAACAAAATTGATTTAAAATAACCCTTATGTTATTGTTTTTGTCATAGTTTCATCAATGAATCTATGAAAATTTCTTTTATACCACCCTACAGATCATAACATCACTCATCTTAATGATCTATCATGTGAGATGATATTTTCGAAGGATGCATCTAGTCCTATGGTGATACTATGTTTACTTGGCTTAAATTTTTACCCTAACTATGTGGTAAAGTCATCCATAGTTCATTGTATATAATTATTCTAGTTTTTAGATCCACCATTTAGGAAAAACAAAAACCCATATTGAGACATAAAGACATCACTATTATATTTGAACCCATAAATAGTGTAACCATTTAAAAAATTCTCTTCCTCTCCTATAAATACTAAGAAAATTTCTATAGTTTTTCTCAAGTACCTTGGAATGTTATTAATCACAATTTTGTGACCCTCACATGGATTATATTGGTGTATAATGGTTACACAGAAAAGAAAATTGATTTCAATTCATGTATTGAACAAGGAATATATAATAAATCATGTAGTTGATACATTGGGAGTTTTATATATCATTCATAATTCTATTGATAGATCTTAAATCATCATAATATTATTTCTATAGAACAACGAAAAAAGACCCCTTTTTGGTTGTATCTCTATAAAAGAAATTAACACTATTCAAATGTATATTTTTTGAATGAGTTAATGTAGCCTCTTTGATATATTACTATAGATAATCATACATAATATATAGACTGCTTCACCTTTATCTTTTATAGAAAATCATTTTCCATTCCAAATATATACAATGTGTAAAGTCAGAACTCCATTTTGAAGAAGAATTACTTCATCTATATACAATAATAGAAGGGATAAAATAATCTGGCTAATCTTATTATACTCAAAATAATCCTCTACTTTCTAGATGTAACTAGAATCATTGAACGCATCATCAAGAAGGATATTGAAATTCTAAAAAGAATCATTTACTCCATAAATTTAGTATTACAACTTATATACCACCGATGATTGATTTGAAACTTAAAAAACATTTTCAGGTAACATATTTAGATATATCACTTAATAATATTTATGTAATGTTATTTGAATATCAATTGATATATATTAAATTTAAAATGTGTTGTTATGGAAAGTAATATAAAAAAAATTAATCATAGAAACATGGAAAATGGGTTCTTCAAAGTTAATACCATGAAGTTTATTGGAATTTTAATCCTCATGGAATGATATATGGAAATATAGTATACCATTCATGTTATTTTTTGTATGGAAACTCACTTACAACCTATGGGTATTACCCCTTCAGGTGGATCCATAACGCTACAAATTTTGTTAGTGTTCGTAGATTCTATCATAGATTTCTTTTATTATAACCATTACTCAATATTAACACATTTTATATACTATTCATAGGAATTAGGTTAATCTATTATGAACATTAATTAATGAATAGTTTCCATATAAAATCCATATCTATTTCGATCATGAGGAATTGTACAAGAACATGGTAGTTTTTGTGTATCATTAGTTAGTTTTATTCTGTAGCTTTTTGTGGAACTGAATCAAAATCCACAGTTGGACTAGTTTTCAATTTAGGGTCTTGAATTTATCAAATTTCAACTTTCCACACATTGAATCCTTGATTTAAGTGATACTTTTTATGAAAAACTCTATTTGAGGACAGAAGCATTTTTTCAATATGAGTATTGAAATAATATCACATAGTTTCCTTATGAGAAATAATAAAAAATCAATTTTCTGTATTATGGATAGTCTAATCATAATCCAATCAACATATGAGTGATTTACATACTCAAATCGTAAAATAAAATTAAAAATATAGATTATAGCACCCAGACATTGTATGGTATGTGTCTCTTAAATATATTCAATTCATTTGACAGCCTATATTGCATAAAGCACTATGTATCTTTGAAACAATACTAGATTATTTATGAGATAGTCATAACAAATCCATTAAGCTTAAATTTTCCACTTCTGTGTTTTGATTTTCAAAAAATAGACACACACGGTAGTGATTATGGTGATATTTGGAGTCTGATAGAATCAACATAATTGTCAGTGAATAGTAACATACCATCATGAATAGTATCTTCCCCTTATGAGTAGTAACATACCCTTATAAACAGTAATATGTCTCTTATGAATGGTATCCTTACCCACAAAAGTAAAAATAAATTTATGCACCTCAAAAATGAAGATGTATATTTTAATTGTTGGTATTTTTCGATTAAATAGTGATTTTAGATATGAAAATAAATTTATCATATTTACAAAATTATTTTGGAAAAATTGAATTCATTTTTGAATATTACATGTTGAAAATATTTTAGGGTCATTTTTTTGGATTTTTCTAAAATAGATGAATTTTTGGTGAATAGTAAAAGTTGCTAAATTTTTGAAATATGGTAAATAAATGAATTTCTGCATCATGCTTCAGTCATAGATGATGTAAATGGGAATTGGATTTCACTCACATGCACTTAATACCATATTTTTTTATAGAATCATCACTTTTTATTGTCATATTTTAAATAATAATCTAATGATTAAAATATTAAGAAAACCATCATCCCCTACATGATATAACCCACCCTCACCCCCTATTCCTTCCACACCACTAAAGATTTGTTTATTAACTATCTTATACCAAATACTCTTCCCAAGAACTCCCCCCATTTCCTAGACTTTTCAGTCTCACAAAAAGGCAAAAACATAGGCCTTAAATAGATTCTCAAGGAGAAGTACTCAAGAGGCAAACCTCTCTTCCTTTTTCATTCGTATTCTTCTACAAGTTTCGTTCTTTTGTTTATATATCATCATAGAACCTCATACAAATTCTATAATAATTATAGAAACTTACATGAAATTGAATTTTATTATTATAATGCAATATTTTATCATCATCTCTCTTTCCCCCCTCCTCTTATACTAAAAAATGAAAACATCGTCAGAGATGTGTTAATTTATCACATTTAAGGATGATGGGTTTTCAATTTATATTACCATATTAAATTCGGTTCATGAAAAAAATTTCTATGGTTCAACCACATTTGAATACATGTAATTCATTTTTATTTAAGGTCCTAGAATCCTTATCCACTCATAATATAAATAATAATACAAAACAAGTTCACTATGTACAAAACCACTACATTAATCGAAGTGTTTATCTTGAACATTTATCTAATGAGTCATTCTCAAGTTATATAACCAAAATAATTGTAAGTTAATTTATATCTCTCCAATTTAAATAATAATATATATTAATTATTCTTTATGTTTAAACACATTTCAAACAAACTTCCATTCATAAATAGAAATAAACCGATCATGAAAACCAAGAAAGATAATTCCTCCAAAACAATAAAAATGAACCTATTAAACCCATAAAATAGGACATGAATTAACATAATAAGGTTATAATAAATAAATTAAATTTATAGAAGGTTTTTTAATTATTATGTAATTAAGATAAATTTGATTATTCAGGTGATTAAGATCAATAAAAGAACACATTCAGACATAAGGTAAGGGGATTCTCCTATCACATTAATTTCCATGATATTTCCGTTGTTATCCACATATATCTTGTATGTGGTGAATATTTACTAACATATGATATATAATATCATGATTCTACTTATATTCATTGTATTTAATTATTCACTTTAATATTACTAACATTATTGATTATAATATTGTAAGGGACTTTTTTCGGATTCCATTGCATTGTTATTTACTTGGTATTGTGCACCTAATCATTCTTATGTAGTGTACCTACATCACCATTGAAATAATTTATCATTTAAAATTTTAAATATATTATATATCAATATTTTGGTATCATGGATATGATTATTTTCTTAAATTGTATATCCTTTTACATATGGTGTTTGTTAGGAATGTTGGTTTAACTATGGATATATTGATGATTATGTATCCCATAATCTTTAAAGATATTAAGAAGGAATAATTTAACGTTATTAAATATATGTAAAATGAATTATTTGGAATTGCAGTGACTGGTGGGGCCTAATATAGCCCAACTATGTATTGACATATCTGATGAGAAAAATTAGTTGGTGATAAACTCTTCTAGTTTCTTTCTAAAAGATAATTAGATGGGTATCTACCCAAAGAAATAAACAGTTTCGATCATATAGTGGTATCATGTTATATATACATGACATACAATTAATAACCATTCCCTTTATTCTTTTTTAGTTATTTCTATCCACATTTTTTTCACTATGAAAAAGATCTATTGATGCAGTTTTGTTTTCAGTTTACTGATGGTGTGCATTTTTTATTTAATCACCATTCCATATTGACTATGCCAATTTATTTATTGTTCTTGATTTATTTATTATTGATTCATGATTCCAAAATATTTCACCCTTTCAGAGCATATTATCTTACCCCTTTTAGTTTTTTACCTTAAACATGTTATGGAGAGGAGACCAATTATTGAGTTCTCGTGGATACAGTTTATAAGTTTTTGTTATGTATTGATTTTTTTCATTTACAATGTAAAATGGATTCCATATATTTATCTAGTTCCTTCAAGACTACTAGACATATCATTACTTTTTTATTTTATTCATCCTAATCATGACAATATAACAAATTAATGCACTGACTCTGAGTTTCAGGGGTATGGGCATTACAGTTAGTACCAAAGTTTGTTTTGTAGAAAACATGGAATTGTTTTAGAAGCCATAGATTATAGATCAAATCACTAATATAGTATTTGAGAATAAACATACAATTACATCCTATAATTTTGTTAAGGAATAAATTATATGGATATTTATTGAAAATACATCATTGTCTGGATGCTACATGTGGATGTGGTTCTAGCATAGATGTACCTAGGAGTGAAAAATCTGACAAGGAGTTTCGATCTAGACCTAGGGTACCAGGTACACAACAATGGGCCTTACTGTGCACCTAGATTGACACTCCTAGTGGATATTATTGGTATAATTCACATTTTCTTTACAAACCATTTTGAAGAATTTTATACGTAAATATAAACTATGTGTATGATTATGAGATTAGTTGTGCATAAATTTTCATATTATCTCAAATGTTTGTTAATTAGAAATTATGAACTATAACCTAATTTAGTTCATTAAATTTTTTAGTGATGACACCTAATGGAAGAAGGGGAATCAATACACATGGACAATGTTGGGATTTCCCCACTGAGCTAGTCAACGCGGTAAGTGTTGGAGCAGATCAGATCATAACTATATTGGGAAAACATACTCAGGCTATGTCAAAAGACCATGCAATACCTCTACTGTATTGTTTCATGAATCAGTTGACTCTGAATTTTAGTGGGACTACAAATCCAGTGGTAGCTGAGCAATGGATCAAGTACCCTAAAAATATATTTCTTTCAATAAGATGCAATGAAAATGAAAAGGTAGCACTGTAAGTATATTTCCTACAGGGTGATGCTGATAAATGTTGGTCCTAGATCCATAATACCACAGTGGAATAAGAAATAGAATATATGTAATGGAGAAATTTTAAGGAAATATTATTTTACAAATATTTTCCTCGTGAACAACGAATTGAAATGAAGGGGAAATTCCTTAGCCTAATGAAAATGGAAGAAGACAATGTCACAGAGTATTAGGAAATGCTCACAATTTTAGCTAGGTATTCTATATATTACTTACATGATTTATAATATAATATTGATCATTTCTTTGAAGGAATTAATCCAAGTATTTGAAGGGAACTCGCTTCTCAATCATTTCCATCATACGATGAAGTTGTATTAAGATCCATCCAAAGAGAGTAGGAATTTTCTAGATCAATGTTTTGAGGGAAATTATGTTAAGAAGAGTAATTCTATAACAATGGAAAATATGAAGCACCAATGAAGAATAAGGTAAAAAAGAAATTTCCACTATGCAAGAACTATGTATAAAATTATCATGGGAAATGCATGAAAGGAATGGGTGTTTTCTATAAGTGTGGAGAAATGGGTCATTGTTCTAGTGAATGCATGGGTAAGAGACAAGTCAATCATGTTTAATGCTACAATTTTAGAGATATGACACACATTGCAAATGAGTTTCATAAGTTCCAAGGAAATTTGCCTTAGAAAAAGCCACAAGATCAAGCGAAATCTTATGCAATTACAACTATGGAAGTTGATATTCATGATGATGTGGTGGAATTCATATATATTGTTTCCTCAAAAATGTCCAATGCTTTGTTTAAATCTAGATCATCACATTAATTTATATCTTCCTAGTTTTCCATGAAAATTAGACAGGTCCAATTTTATTAAATAAACGAGTTTTCAGTTAAAACTTATAGGGGATGTATCATTGCAAAAAAAGATGTGTCGATAAGTCCCCCTCATGGCACATAAATTTGCTTTGGTTTCTATACTTATCCTCATACCAATGATTGATTTTGATAAATTATGAATATGAATTGGATGTCCAATTGTGATGCAAATATCTATTGTAAGAAGAAGGAATTTACAAATTTTTAGAATGGTGTAGAATATGTTATCTTTAGATTAGAAACATCTCCATATGATTCTTATCTAGATCCATTCCTATTAGATCTACTGAATTCAATTCATGGAGAAGAAGAGAACACCATTTCTATTGGTGAGGAAAGAAATATGAAAATTGAAGGCATACCTTTTGTGCAACTATATTTTGACGTATTTCGAGAGGATTTTCCTAGACATCCTCTAGAGAGGGATGTTCAGTCCTATATTGATTTAATTCTTGATTCAAGTCTTATATCAAAGAATCAATATATAATGGACACTCTATAATTAGTAGAGCTAAGGAAACAACTAGAGGAATTGAGTGACAAAGGATTTATTCGACCTACATTTTCTATATGGGGTTCCCATGTCCTCTTTTCGAAGAAGAAAGATGGATCCATGAGTATATGCCTTGATTGTAGGGAAATCAATGCTATTAAAATAAATAACAAGTATCCTATACCACACATTGATAATTTATTTGATCGACATCATGTTGCCCAATATTTTTTGATGATTTATATTAGATCTTGATATCGTCAGCTATGTGTGAGGAAGGATGATATTCCATAGACATCTTTTCGAACCAGGTATATGTAACGACCCAAAGTTTCGTTAATGGAAATACCTCTTGATCGAATTAAATGACTCTTTATGTTTATATAAAATGTCAACTTCTTTGGTTTTATGTTAAGAGTTTTGACCATTGATAATATAGCTGTTGAATAGTGATCACATGATTAGTATAAATATAGGGCTTTAACAAATCCAATTTACATAGACAAAAGAAGTGATGGCCTCATCCAGTAGAATTTCTCCATACGAAGCCCATTTGTCGGAGCTTGGAAAAGATGTGGCATCCTTGGGATTCACTCTTGACCAAGCCCAAGCTGAGCTTCCTCATGTCATGCTCGAATGGGACCATCTACGGGAAAAGTGGAAGTTGATAGAGATTACTACTTGAGAAATGTTATCAGAGCCATCCCAAGAGTCTTTCACCATCGCACACCTTACCCTTAGGTCTTATGCGGCTATTTTAAGGCTTTATGTAACAAATCTATAGTACTATGTTCATGTACATTATTTTTTGTATATAATAATGTATATACATTCTTGTCTTCATTGATACATTGTAAATAGTTTTAAAAGTAAAAATAGTGTTTTTAGTTATTATTTAATTAAGAATTATATTTTATTAAATTAAGTGATTTTTAAATTAAATAGTAATATTATTAAAATAAATTTTATTAAATATAAATGATCTTATAATTTTATGAAATTATAATTTCTATTATTTTTTGAGAGCCATTTCTGTCAAAACCCGTGAATTTTTTATTAATGTCGGTTTTCATTTTAAAATTGAAAATAAAAATATTTAGATAATTATTTAGATAAAATAAATGTTATTTCTGGAATCAAGACGTCGAAATTATCCAACAGTGAATTTTCCATAATTTTCTGAGACAGTCAATTTTTTGGGTAAATATTAAATACCGTTTAAATATATAATGTGTTTTATGACATCATAATGACCCAATAGTGATGTAATAAAATACTATAATCTTTATTTTCATCCAATAAATGTTTTACCATGAAAATAATGTGATTTTGGGTATGTTGGACCTACTTTTCAAAGCATTAATGGACTCCTGAAAACTTATTAAACACATTGTCTTTTTAAATTAATTTACATGGGAGTATGACTCAACTCCACATAAGCAACCCTATTAATTTAAGAAGTTAATAATTTGTCCTTATAAAATATTTTTTTCCTCTTCCCTTTGCCAAAAACCATGGGCAAAAACCATGGGATGGTTTTTGGTTTGGATTAATTTAATATAAGGGGTCCCAACCCTAAATAATAAAGAATTCCCTCACCTTTCCTATATAAACCCACCCAAGCTCCCACTTCCTCCTCACTCAATTCCTTTGATGTTCATCCAAACTCTACCCTACTCTCGCTAAATTCCTCCAAAGGTTCCCCAAGCTCCCAAGAATCCTCTCACAAGCCTCTCTCAAGCCTTTGGAAGCACACTTCGAAGTAAGGGTTTTTCTTCCTTCCTCTTTTTGTCCAATTTTATTTAAGTTGTTTTTCCCTTTTAATTTCAATTATGAATTTTGGGGTATGGTTTCTCACCTCCCTCATACTACCCTATTTATGTTTTAATGATGGGAGACCCCTTTATCTCTCATTAGATGCATCCCATGTACACTCGTTACAATGCCGAAATTCCGAAAGGAACTTCTCTCTCCTCATTTACATTCAAGCAATACATTGGTATCATGAATCTAAATTCCATTAAAATTTTTGGGACATGTATCTATATGACCTCCTTACTTTCCATTACATGTAAATAAGATGAGTAACCCCTTTCTCTCTCATCAACCGTTTTTATTAATTCTTATGTCATGTCGTTACGCTGCTGAAATCGCACTGATTTTCTAAGCCATTGTGTAGTGAATACCATGCCCATTTCTCCATCAAGTGTATTCAACTTTATGAACAATTACTTATTGATTATAAAGTTTCATGTATTAATTCTACATTCCTATATCATGTAATAAATGATTATGTTTTATGAATCCATGTTTTATGATCCATGTGGCACACTTATTCATGAAATGAAATGTTTAAGAAGGGTGCGCCCTTATAGCGCTCCAATGCATTGGGTAATGTATAGTATCATGATACGTCATGTGAAATGAGTGTTGACTCATTCTAATTCAAGTTAAAAGTGGGTTTACTCGTGCTTCATGTGCAATGAGGATTTACTCATGCTCTATGTGCAATGAGTCTTGGCTCATGGTAATCGTATGTTAAGTGTTGTTGACACATTTCCAAGTTATGATTATCAAGCTTTATAATCACTTTATGTTAATGTTTCTCTTGTGCTCTATTGATATTCCTAATGTCTAACATGTATTATACTCCTCATGGTATTCCATGTGTATCTTTACTGGGCTTTATAGCTCACCCTTTTCTTATGCATGTCCTCAGGTTATCCCATGCAATGCTAAGTACGAGGGAATGTAGTGGTCATGTAAAGGAAGTTTTCAATAAAAATGTTGTATTTCATGTTTCAAGTTTTTATAAAATGATCGTAAGCCCCAAAGACACTAATGATCTCTATCCTCTTTGTTGTACCAAGTGATGTTTTATATAATAAATCATATTTACGTTTGTAATAAAATCAGGGTTTTCATAGTTGGTATCAGAGGATAGGTTTAGTTATTTTTGGGATTAGGATTAGAAAACCCTAGTGAAGCCTTAGAGACAGGACTAAGTACAATATAAACGTCCCAAAGTTTTGGTATGTACATATAAAGTGGTTTATCAAGAAAATACATCCCTATTTGGATATGAGCAGGTAGAGGCGGCTCTGGCACAGATGTATCCTAGGTGTAAAACTCGAAAACACCACTTTGAGCTAGAATCAAATGGGAACTGGTGCACGACAATGGGCCTTGCTGCACTCTTGGTTACGAAACTCCTGGGGGATATGTTTTGATGAATTCACAAGCGTAATATGAACCCTTATTAAGGGAATTTAAAAAAATGCCCCTAAGAATATATGTTAGAAAGTAGATCATGAAAACCCTAGATTGAAGCCTATAGACTCATGAGTTATGGAAATAAAAGTTTATTTATAATTCATCAACTTTTGTCTTTGGATTACCCTTTATGTATTACTTCTGACTTTCCTTTTCTTCCAGCTAATGGCCAGTAATAGGAGGACTTGGGCTAACAACCGTTGTGATGATCAATGTGATGATTGTACTAATGGGATGCCAAATCCAATGGGAGCAGGAATCGCGAACTTTATCACGATTCTCTCTCAACTAACTCATGTTTTGAATAGAAACACGGGTCAAGTGGAATGTTTAACCCCCCTAAGAAAGAACAAGTCACAATCGATAGATTTATGAGACAAAGGCCTCAAACTTTTAGTGGATCATCCTATCCCATGATCGTTGAACAATGGATCAACTCCATTGAAAAGATCTTCTCCATCCATTAATTTTCTGAACAAGAGAAGGTTCTCCTGGAGGCTTATCATATGGAGGGTGAAGTTGATCAATGGTGGACGTTGATAAAATATACGAAGCCTGAGGAGGAGATCGAGGAGTTGGATTGGAAGGATTTTTGGAATATTTTTTTCAATAAATATTTTCTGCGCACCCTCCATCTTAAGATGGAAAGGGACTTCCTTTACCTCAAACAAAAAGATGAAGAATATGTTGGAGCGTATGAGAAAAACTTCACAAGGCTTGCACGATACGCTTCTGGCTTTGTCGTTACCCCCGAATGCAAAGTTGACCGCTTCTTTGGTGGGATGTAGCCAAGCCTGCGGAAGGAATTGGAGATCCGTGACTTCAACATCTATGAGGAAATTGTCCGATGTGACCTCATGGTCGGAATGGAGATCGGAGAATCATAGGGGTATCATGGGGATACAAAGCGTAAGGTGGACTTCAATGCTGGTGGTCCGATGGATAAATCTCACGGTGCTAAGAAGATCCAGCACCCCACTTGCCAAAAGTGCAGAAAGAATCACCCTAGATGTTTCCTTAAGGGGACAAGGAAATACTTCAGGTGTGGAGGAGAAGGGCACCTAGCTATTAACTGTCAGCAAGAAAGACCAGCGGTTGTGACAGAGGAGATGAATGCTCCGTTCAAACCTCAATGCGTTTTTCAATGCTTCAAATGCAATGAACCGGGTCATTTTTCAAATCAGTTGCCTAATCCAAGGGTTTTTGGAGGCAACCAACAACCTCCAACGCAGTAAGGAAGATATTTTTCCATCACTTCTGCCAATGTGAACCCCGATAATGAAGTGGTGATAGGTATGCTAGTTATTCATTCAAAAATAGAAAACATACTTTTTGATTCAGGTTCTACGTATTTTTTATATCACGAAATTTTAGTAGAAAAACCCCAGCACCACCACAATTCATGGAAGTGAAGATGTCAGTGAGTACAGAAAATGGGTCCATCATTGCATCCCATGAATATAAGTCCTCCCTTATTATAATCTGTGGATTGAATTTCCCGGAGAACTTCTTCATACTCCCTCTAGTAGAATTTGATGCAATTCTTGGCATGGATTTTCTTTCCTTATATAGAGCCAAAATAAATTGTCGGGAGAGGGAAATCACACTCCTTATGGAGTATCGACCCCCGATTCTGTACAAGTGTAAGGAGGGAGATTAACCTATTTTAGATCCATCATCTCAAGCATGGATATTACTGCCTTATGAGCCCGCATATCTGGCTCCGATGATTGAGTCTAAGGAAGAAACCATCCTTGAAGAAATTCTTATTGTGAGGGAATTCACTGAAGTGTTTCCGGAGGAACTTCCTGGTCTTCCTCCTAGAAGATATGTTGAATTCACAATTGAAATTATACTAGGGGCTCTACCAATACATAAGAATCCATATAGAATCATTGTTGTAGATCTTGAAGAGATGAAGAAACAACTACATGAGAATCTGGATAAAAGGTTTATACGCCCAAGTGCCTCACCATGGGGTGCACCAGTCCTCTTCGTTAAGAAGAAGGATGAGTCAATGTGGCTTTGCATCGATTATCGTGAACTTAATAAAATCACGATAAAGAACAAGTATCCTCTCCCACGAATTGATGACTTGTTTGATCATCTGTGTGAAGCACAATACTTATCCATGATGGACTTGCGGTTGAGATATTATCAAGTAAGGGTGAAGAAGGATGATATCACCAAGACTTCTTTTCGCACAAGATACGGGCACTATGAATTCATAGTAATTCCTTTCGAACTCACTAATTCTCTATAAATATTCATGTACATAATGAATATATTCTTTAGAGATTACCAAGACAAATTTGTGGTAGTCTTTATAGATGATATTCTAATATACTCCAAAACCAAGGAGGATCATGAGGATCATTTAAGAACTATACTAGAGACTTTATGCAAGGAGAATCTCTACGCAAAGTACAGAAATTGTGAGTTTTGGTTGAAGGGGGACTCATTATTTGGCCATATCATGTCAAGAAATGGGATATATGTGGATCCCTCCAAAACAGATGCAATTGAGGGATGGTCGAGGCCAACATCGGTAACAGATATCCATAGCCTATTGGTGTTAGATGGATATTATAAACGATTTGTGAGGAATTTCTCATGATTTTCAAACCCTCTTACCGAGCTAAATCGGAAGGTAGTAATGTTTTCTTAGAGTGATGAATGCGATGAAAGATTCAAGGAGTTGAAAATGAGGCTTATCACTGCGCCCATGCTCACTTTACCCATAAGTGGGGAAATTTTTGTGGTATTCAGTGATGATTTGAAGAAGGGCTTAGGATGTGTGATGATGCAGAATGATAAAGTGATATCCTATGCATCAAGGCAGTTGAAAATCCATGATAGAAACTATCCAACGCATGATCTGGAGTTGGAAACAGTGATATTTGCCTTGAAAATCTGGCGGCATTATCTCTATAGAGAGAAATGTGAGATATATACTGACCACAAGAGTCTTAAATATATATTCACACAGAAAGAGGTTAATACGTGATAGATAATATGGATAGAGATCATCAAGGATTATGACTATTCAATCCATTACCACCCTGGGAAATCGAACAAGGTGGCAGATGCCCTAAGTAGAAAGGAACTAGTGATTCTATCAATAATGAGAATTGAGAAGGATCCAATCTTCTTAGACATGAGGAATATAGACATGGGAATAATAGATAAGGGAACATCATCAATCCTATCAAAAATAATTTCACAATCGTCTCTTTTGGAAAGGTTAAAGGATTATCAAAAGGATGATATGGGAATTCAAGAAAAAGTGGATGCTCTCAAAAATGGGAAATCCTTGAAGTTTAATGTTAATAAAGAAGGGATTGTGAAGTTTGGGAAAAGACTATGTGTTCCATCAAGTCCAGAGCTGAAGAAGGATCTTTTGGATGATGCACATAGTTCAAATTTCTCTATTCACCCAGGGAGAACAATGATGTATCGAGATGTCCGAGAAAACTTTTGGTGGGATAATATGAAGAAGGAGATCACTGAATATACATCAAAGTGTCTGGTGTGCCAGTAAGTGAATGCAGAGAGGCAGAAGTCTTGGGAGATGATGCATCCATTTCCAATACTAGAATGGAAGGGGGATAACATCACTATGAACTTTTTCACCGGACTTCTGAGGACATCGAAAGGAAACAATGCAATCTGGGTTGTTGTGGATCCTCTTAAAAAGACTGCACACTTCATTGCTATTCTGGAGGATTACTCATTGGATCAACTGGCACAGATATATATCAAGGAAGTGGTAAGGTTTCATGGAGTACAACTATCTATTGTATTTGACCGAGATCCAAGATTCACCTCTATGTTTTGGAAGAGTCTTCAATATGCTCTGAATACTGAACTGAACATCAGTACGGCCTATCATCCTCAAACTGATGGCCAATCCGAGTGGACTACCCAAACTATTGCAGATATGTTGAGATCATGCTCAATGGAATTTAAAGGAGGATGGGATCAACATCTTCCTCTGGTTGAGTTCTCTTATAATAACAGTTTCCACTTGAGCATCCAAATGGCATCATATGAAGCCCTGTATGGGAAAAGGTGTAGAACACTGACATGTTTTGATGAGGTCGGTGAACGTAAGCTTCTTGGACTAGAAATGGTCGAGGAAATGGTGGAGAAGTTGAAACCCATTCAGCAGCATATCAAGGCATCCCATAGTCGACAAAAGAGTTATAAAGATAATCATAGACGAGACCTTGAGTTTAATGTTGGGGACATGGTTTTTGTACACATATCTCCATGGAAGAAGTTCATGAGGTTTGGAAAGAAGGGGATGTTAAGTCCAAGGTACATTGGCCTCTTCGAGATTCATGATCGTGTCGGGGATATGGAATATCGACTAGAACTTCAACCTACTATACCCAAAGTACATGATATATTTCATGTATCCCTCTTAAATAAGTACATACCAGACCCTACACATGTACTCTCTTCTGAGCTGGTACAATTGGTAGATGATCTTTCTTATGAGGAGCAACCAGTGATGATCTTAGATCGTAGAGAAAAATTTCTATGAAATAAGACAATTCCCCTCGTCAAGGTGTTATGGAGAAACCACAATTTTGAAGAAGAAACTTTGGAATTGAAGTAAATGATGAAGCTGAGTTACCCACATTTGTTTTAGTGTGGGAAAAGGAAAATTTCCAGGGAGAAATTTCTTAAGGGGGGAATATTGTAATGAACCAAAGTTTCATTAATGGAAATCCCTCTTGATATAATTAAATGTCTCTTTATGTTTATATAAAATGTCATCTTCTTTGGTTTTATGTTATGAATTTGGATCGTTTCTAATATATATGTTGAACAGTGATCACATGATTAGTATAAATATAGGGCTTTAACAAATCCTATTTACTCAGACAAAAGAAGCGATGGCCTCATCCAGTAGAATTGTTGTATACGAAGCCCATTTTTCAGAGCTCAGAAAAGTGGTGGCATCCTTGGGCTTCACTCTTAACCAAGCCCAAGATAAGCTTCATCATGTCAAGCTCAAACGAGACCGTCCACGGTAAAAGTGGATGTTGATAGAGATTACCACTCGAGCAATGTTATCCGAGCCACCCCAAGAGTCTTTCACCATCGCACACCTTACCCATAGGTCTTATGCGGATGTTTTATGGGGTTATGTAACAAATCGACAGTACTATGTTCATGTACATTATTTTTTGTATATAATAATGTATATATGTTCTTTTCATCAATGATACATTATAAATTGTTTTTAAAGTACACATAGTGTTTTTAGTTATTATTTAATTAAGAATAATATTTTATTAAATTAAGTGATTTTGGAATTAAATAATATTTTAATAAAATATTACTATTAAATTAATTTTTATTAAATATAAATGTTCTTATAATTTTATGAAATTATAATTTTTATTAAGTCTTGAATGCTATTTATGTCAAAACACGTGAATTTTCGATAAATGTCGGTTTTTATATTAAAAGTGAAAATTAACATATTTATAAAATTATTTAGATAAAACCAATGTTATTTCTTGAATCAGGACGTTGAAATTATACAACGGTGAATTTTTCATAATTTTCAGAGACAGTAAATTTTTTGGATAAAAATTAATAACCATTTAAATATGTAATGTGTTTTATGACATCATAATGACCCAATAGTGATGTAATAAAATATTATAATCTTCATGTTCGGCAAATATATGTTTTAACATTAAAATAATGTTATTTTGGGTTTGTTTGACTTACTTTTCAAAGAATTAATGGACCCCTGAAGACTTATTAAACACCTTGTCTTTTTAAATTAATTTCAATGGGAGTATGACTCACCTCCACATAAGCAACACTATTTTTTTAAGAAGTTCGTAATTTGGCCGTATAAAATATTTTTTTCCATTTCCTTTTTCCAAAAACCATGGGAAAAATCCATGGGATGGTTTGTGGTTTGGATTAATTTAATATAAGGGGTCCCAAACCTAAATAATAAAGAATTCCCTCACCTTTCCTATATAAACCCACCCATGCTCCCACTTCCTCCTCACTCAAAGCATTTAAAGAAAGTCCAACCTCTATCGTACTCTTTCTATAATCCTCCCAAGGTTCCCCAAGCTCCCATGAAGCCTCTCATAAGCCTCTCTGTAGCCTTTGGAAGCACACTTCCAAGTATGGGTTTTTCTTCCTTCCTCTTTTTGTCCAATTTTCATTAAGTTGTTTTGCCCTTATAATTTCAATTATGAATGTCAGGTTATGGTTTCGAACCTCCCTCATACTGCCCACTTTATGTTTTAATGATTGGAGACCCCTTTCTCTCTCATTAGATGCATCCTATATACACCCGTTACTATGTCGAAATTCCGAATGGAACTTCTCTCTCCTCATTTACATTCAAGCAATATTTTTGTATCATGAATCTAAATTCCATTAAAATTGTTGTGACATGTATCTATATGACCTCTTTACTTTCCATTACATGTAAATATGATGAGGAACCCCTTTCTCTCTCATAAACTATTTTTATGAAAACTTATGTCACGTCGTTATGCTGCCGAAATCGCACCGATTTTCGAAGCCAATTCCATTGTGTAGTGAATAACATGCCCATTTATACATCAATGGTATTCGCCTTTATGAACATTTAATTATTGATTATAATGATTCATGTATTAATTCCACATTTCTCTATCGTGGAATAAATTATTTTGTTTTATGAATCCATGTTTTATGATCCATGTGGCACACTTATGCATGAAATGAAATGTTTAAGAAGGGTGCGCCCTTATAGAGCTCCAATGCATTAGGTAATGTATAGTATCATGATACGTCATGTGCAATGACTATTGACTCATGCTAATTCAAGTGCAATGAGGGTTTACTCGTGCTTCATGTGCAATGAGTATTTACTCATGGTCCATGTTCAATGTGTCTTGGCTCATGCTAATTCCATGTTAAGTGTTGTTGCCACATTTCCATGTTATTATTATCATGCTTTATCATTCCTTTATGTTCATGTTTCTCTTGTGCTCTATTTATATGCCTAATTTCTATCATGTATTGTACTCCTCATGTTATCCCATGTGTATTCCCTTACTGGGATTTATAGCTCACCCTTTTCTTATGCATGTCCTCATGTTATCCCATGCAATGCTAAGTATGAGGGAATGTAGTGGTCATGTAAAGGAATTTTTCAATAAAGATTTTTTATTTCATGTTTCAAGTTTTAATGTAATTATCCTTAGCCCCATAAACACTATACCTATCGATCTTTTTTGTTGTATCAAGTGAAGTTTTATGTAATAAATCATGTTTGAGATTGTAATAAAAGTAGGTTTGTCATAGAATAAGTATTATGAGTTTATAGTAATGCATTTTTGATAGACTAATGCACCCACTATTTTTATGGATCTAATGAATAGAGTTTTCAGGGAATATCTTGATGTCTTTATTGTGGTATTTATCGATATATCCTGGTATAATCCAAAACCTATGATGGCCAGGAGAATCCCTTTGGTATTATTATAAAAAAACTATTAGAAGAAATTAATTCTATGGGAATTTTCAAAAGTGTGAATTTAGGATTCAAATATTAGTTAATCTTGTGAAGACAAACATAATCCAAGAATGGCCCATGCCAATGAACATAACTGATGTATGTAGTTCTATTGGCTTAGTAGGTTACTATTGGCATTTAATTCAGAATGTCTCCCAACTAGATAACCTGTTAACCAAGATCACACGTAAAGGGGTTAAGTTTGTATGGACCAAAGAATGTACATAATTCTTTGAATAACTGAAAGTAAAATTTGTCAATGATGTAATTTTGACTCTTCCATATAAATATTATGGATTTTTGATAGAAAGTGGTGCATCATTGAATGGACTCAGTTTCATCCATATGAAAAATGATAAAGGTATTGATAATGAATCAATAAAAATAAGGAATCATGAGAAAAATTATCCAACTCATGATCTTGACTTAGTAGCAGTAATCATTGCTATGAAAATTTGGATAAATTATCTATAGTGTGAAAGATGTGAAATATATACAGATCACAAGAGCTTGAAATAATTTTTTACATAGAGATAAATCAACATGAGGAAAAAGAGATGGATCAAGATACTCAATGATTATGATTGTTCAATACACTACCACCTTCGAAAAGAGAATAATGTGGTTGATGAATTAAGTATGAAAGATCACGGTCTTTTGACCAAGATGTGGATTGAGAGAGATCCTATATTCATGGATCTACTAAACATGGATATGGGAATTGTTATTGAAGGAGAAACATATTTAATCATTAAAATTACTGCTAATCCATTTTGACTAGAGATGAAAAAAGCTCTAAATCTGATGATGAGAATCTAAAAAAATAAAATTAATGATGTTAAGGATGGAAGACTAGCATACTTTGTCTATGTGGATGGAATTCTGAAACTTGGGAAGAGGTTATGTGTTCCAACAGAAGCTGAGCTAAAATGTAAACTATTAGATGATGGTCATTTATCAAATTTCTCTATACACCATGGTATCATTAAGATGTGTAGAGATCTGAAGGAACACTTTTTATGGGATAACATAATGTGAGATATTTTAGACTATTTATCAAGGTGTCTAGTTTTTCAACAAGTGATGGCCAAGAGACAACATCCTAGAGGGGTAATGAAACCTATACCTACTCCTCTATAGAGGTTGGTTGTTATTATGCTGGATTGTTTCATTTGAATGCCAAGGACACCTATATAAAATGATGAAATATGGGTAATTGTTGACCGTCTCACAAAATCCTCATATTTCCTTTCTATAAGAGAATATTTTCCATTTGGGTGCGTGGAAAAAATTTATATTAATAATTTTTATGACTTCATGTTTCACCTAGGTCTATTTTCTATGATCGAGATCTCTGGTTTATATCAAAATTCTAAAAACTTCTCTAGAAGGAATTGGATACTGAGCTTCATTTTAGTACTGCTTATCACCCCCAAAAATATGGACAATCTAAATGGACTACAAAACACCGTAAGATATGTTGAGATGATGCACTATTGACGTTCAAGGTATATGGGATCAATACTTTCTATTGACAGAATTTTACTACAAAAATGGTTTTTATTCTAGCATTAAAATGGTTTCATATGAAGCATTATATGTTAAGTGGTTTCAAACTCCAACTTGTTGGGATAAATTTGGAGAGAGGAAACTTATTGGAATAGAAGTTATTGAAGAGACACCTGAAAAGGTAAAGAAAATTCCGGCCCATGTTAAATCAGACCAATGTAAGAAAAAGAGTTATGCTGATAACTTGAGAAAGTATTTGGAATTTCAGGAAGGAGATCACGTCTCCCTAAAAGTATCTCCGTATAAGGGTATCTTAAGGTTTGGTAAATAAGGGAAACTGAGCCCCAGGTACATCGAACCGTTCGAAATTCTTGAATAACATTAGAGCTATATCTTACCATTGAGCAATGGTACCAAGTTTCTTCAAAGTTCATAATGTGTTTCATGTGGAATTTCTAAAAAAATAAGCCAGGCCTAATGCATGTACTCACATATGATGAAATAGAACTAAAACCTGATTTTTCATATTATGAAGAGTCTATTGAGATTCTTGACACACGAGAGAAGGTATTGAGAAATCAAACAACTCAAATTTTAATGGTTCCTTGGAGAAACTATAATATGGAGGACGAAACATGATAATCTAAAGATGTTTTGAAGAAGAACAACCTATATATTTTTAAAGGGTTTTATACATGAAAATTTTGGAGAAAGAAATTTCTGATGGTGGGAAACATATATCACACAAAAACTTTTATGGTATGCTTCTCTTAAATAATTTAAATTCCTTAGATATCCTATATTTTATAAAGAATTGAGTCTCTTTAAAATAACACTTGTTTATTTTGTAGATATTCATAACATATCCATTAAACTGACATTTAAAACTTATGTGTTTTGATTTTTGAAAAATGAACATTGAAGGTTTTGATAAGGGTAATATATCGAGTTTGATAAAATCAACATAATTTATGGTGAATAGTAACTTACACTTATGAATATTAATATACACTTATTAATTGTAATATGACCCTTAAGAATGGTAACCTTACCCTAAAAAATAAAAATAAATTTCGGAACATTAAAAATGGAGATGAATATTTTAAGTGTTGGTATTTGTTTATTAAATATTTATTTTAATTAAACATTAAATTTAAAGTAATTATAATATTAATTATTAAATATAGTGTCCATTTTTTTAATAATAAATGTTGAAAAATTTTTAGGGAGAATTTTTGGGATTTTTCAGAAATAAATGATCTTTTGGTGAATTGTAAAATTTGCTAATTTATGAAATATGCTAAATAAATGATTTTTTTGATAATGCATGGGAATAGGATGATGTAAATAGGAATTATAACTTTATAACATGCACATATTACTATTTATGGTCATGGAATCATCACTATAGTTTGTATTATGGAAAAATAATAAACCATTGATTAAAATATTAAGAAAACCCTTCTCTCCTCCACTGGATAACCCACCCTCACCCCCTCTTCCTCCTACACCACTCAAATATTATGCCATACCTAAGTTCTTTCAAATACACTTCACAATCCCTCCCCCCATTCCCAAGACATTATGGTATCACAAAAAGGAAAAAAGGCCTTATGAATATTCTCAAGGAGGAGTAATCAAGAGGTGAACCTCTCTTCCTTTTTTCTTTCATCTTTATTTACAAGTTCCATTCTTTTGTTTTTCACTACTCATCTCCCATCATCCAGTTTCTATGATAATTATTTTAACATATATGAAAGATAATTTTATTATTCTAATATAATATTTTATCATAATATCTCTTTTCCCTATCCTCTTATAATAAAAAAATGAAAACATCATACGAGATGTGTTAATTTATCACATTCAAGGACGACATGTTTTCAATTTCTATTATCGTCTTAAAATCTGGTCATGAAACTATTTTTATGGTTTAAACAGATCCTAATATATTTATTTAATCTTATTTAAGGTTCTTTAATCATTACACACTCATAATATAAATAATAATCCAAAAAAAGTTCATTATGAAAAAAATCGCCAAGTTAATCTAATCATTTATCGTTAACTTTTATCTAATCATTCATCCTCATGTTATATAAAAAAATAATTATAAAATAATTTATATATATATATATATAATTTCAATAATAATATATATTAAAAAATATGTATATTTATACATGTTTAAAAAGAAATTCCATTCATAAATACAAGTAAACTGATCATGAAAACCAATGAAGAAACTGATTCCAAAACATTAAAATTGAACCACTTAAACCCATAAAAACGGTCATGAATGAACCAAATTAGGTTATGATAAATACATTAAAGGTAGAATATGTTATTTAAATATTAATTAATGAATCTAAATTTAATTATTTTGGTCATTAAGATCAGTCAAAGAAAACATTCAAACATAAGGTAAGCAGTTTATCATCTCATATTCATTTTCGTGAGATTTCCATTATTCACAACATGTTTCTTTTATTTGGGGAATATTTACTGAAATTTGATATATAATATCGGGATTCTATTTCTATTCATGGTATTTAGTGACACACATGATAATTTTTAACTCGATTTATTACAATATGGTAAGGGAATTTGTTTTGGTTCTATTTATTTGTGATTTACTTGGTATTATGCACATAATCATTCTTATGTAGTGTACCTACTTCCCTTTAAAATAATTTTTCTTTTTAAAATGAAAATATATTATATATCAATATTCTGGTTTCATGGATATGATTATTTTCTTAATCAATATTACCTTTTATATAAGGTGTTTATTTGTAATGTTGTTTATCTGTGGGAATATTGATGAATATGTATCCTCCATTCTATATAGATATTGAGAAGGGATATTGTACTTGTATTAAATCTACATATAAGGAGTTATTGGTACTTTTAGTGATGTGAGGGGCCCACTATATTCCCTCGTTTTATCGACGTGTCTCATGAGAAAAATCAATTGGTGAAAAATCCTCTGACTTTGCTTCCAAATAAAATTAGACGGGTATTTACCCAAAGACATAAATAGTTTCAATGTTATAGAGTTATCATGTGCCATTTTCTTGATGTCCAATTAATAAGAATTATATTTATTAATTTTCATTTGTTACATTTTATGAGGTTTTTAATATGACAAAATCTATACATGTAGTTTCATTCTCAATTTATTAATGGCATGTGTTTTTTATTTATTCACCATGCCATATTGAATATGCCAATTTTTCTATGATTCAGTTATTGTTGATTCATTATTCTTCAATTTATAAACCTTATATAGAATTTAAACTCACCCCTTTAATTTTTTTACCTTCAACTGGTTATGTAGAGGATACTATTTATTGAGTTCCCCTTGATACATTTTATTAGTTTCTGTTATTTATTGAATTTCTTTCCTTTCCCAATGTAAAATGTCATCCATGTATGTATCTAGTTTATTCAAGACTACTAAATTGATCATTACATGAGAATATGATAACTTTTAATCATTTAATGTAACAGAGTAATAAACCGACTTCGAGTTTCTAGGCTTAAGGAATTACATGGAATATTCCCATACTATATACCATATAATTTATTTATGAATTATTTATATGGAAGATGACTATATCAGATTCCATTGGTAATTAGGGAATAACATCATAATATATTTAGAGGGCTACACTAACCCATAAATTTGTTGAACCATTTAAAATAGGGTTCAATTCATCCTTTCAATCACTTAATTAAACTACTATGTTACCGAATGAGTGAGGTATATAATATTTACATAATAACATAGATTATTGGGGATTTATTTGATCTAGTATTGACCACCATGATTATCATAATACTTTTTCCCAGCTGATTATGTATTTTGTTTTTAAAAAAATCAACTATTGAATTTTTTATTAATTATGAATCATAATAAATATATAACCATTCGATATAAAGTCATCAATAAATTTATGAATTTCTGAAAAATTTTGGTAGCCCTCATTTTTATTACATAACTTTTCAATACATTATACAAAATGAGGATCTTTTAAAGTTTAGTTTCTTAAAAAAAGCAACATAATACATGAAAAAATAAAATATTATTCTATTCCACCTGATATTATTAATTAATGTTTCATAATTAGTACAATTATTGCATCTCATAACCTAGGGACATACATTAATGTAAAGGGTGAGCATAAGGCCCAGTAAGAAAAAACAAAGGAAACATTTTACATGTGATCTTGAGAAAATTCCATAAGAACATGAATAATATAATTATGGAATGAAAAATAGAACATGATTCATATCATAAAAAAAATAACCCAAATAATAACATATAAATATGGAAAAATAAATTATTTTATACATTCATAAGAATATCAACAAGGGTAGTCATCAACGTGTCATAAAAATTACTGAGGTTATTTATTAATATATTCTAAAACATGTCATCTATATAGATTAAATACATTACCCAATGCATTGGAGATATATCTGATGTAACCCGTAAAATGTATTACTTTTCATTTAATCCAAATTGATTATAATCAAACATATCATAAATATCCCATGGGTAATAAAGATTTTATTTTTTTATCGAAATCCTGGTGTTTTTAAAAGTGCTTAAAACATAATCATTGTATTATTTTTATCCCACAGAAAAGGAATAAGGGTTTTATATATTTAAATTCCAGAATAAAATAAATGAATTTTCACATATTGGTGAATAACCATTGAAAATAAATCCGTTTTGGTATTCAAAAATGAAAATAATGTATTTTCTTGAGAAAAAAGTGAGAAAATTTGAGAATACATTTTAGCAGCATACCAGGTAAGACAAATGGTTTTTGAAAAAATTAAAAATATAGGAGAAAAGAGTATCCAATTTAAAAAAGACTATTTATAAAGTTAATTTATATAATTAAATTGATATAAGAACATCATATGTAACTTTTAAATACATACCACATTAAATCGGAACTTTAATGGAAAAGAGAAGTTGAGATTTCCTTTACCAGGATGAGTGTTCCTAAAAATCAATGATTAAGACCTTGTGGGGCTTGAGGAAAACATAGGAGGACTCCTTGAGATGTAAAAATATCAAATATTCATTGAATATGATTTTGGAATGAAATATAATATAGAAATTGGTGGGTTTTTATAACAAAACTGAGGGTTTTTTTTTGTTGATTTCCATGGACACCACATTAGTGGTATTTGAAAAACCATGGTATTTACCATGGTATTTTCCAATGGTATTGGCCACAGGAGAAATAATATTCAATTTTAATCCAAAAGATTCAACCATATTTTTATATTAATTATTACATCATTATAATTTCATTAATCATATATAAAACTAAAAACTATATATTTACTATTCACCAAAACAAATATTTTAAAAAATTATCATTAATTCACAATAACCTAATTATGATGTTCTGATTTAAAAAATGATGTCTATATTATCATAATAATTCTATAATTTTGAAATATTTAACATTTAAATATAAAAATACTTAGTTATTAAAAATAATAGCTCACAAAAAATGCATAGTACAATTTATGACCATGGAAATAAAATTAAATTATTTGATCATAAAAATTTAAATAAGAGTGTTTTAATTTTAATATTTTAATAAAATATACATTATTAATATTAACTCAGTTAAATATAATAATTATACCTTTTTTGAAATGTAGAATATCTGTTTGAAAAATAAATTTTTAAAATACGACATTTTTAAAGAAAAAAACTCCATACAGAAATGATGGAACATCCTTTTGATTTATATAAAGAGATTAAAATATAAGTAAATATGTTTTTGAAATATGTACCATTATAACACCTACATATGACCTAAGGGTAAGGTGTGAAATGGTGATAGATTCTTGGGGCATCTTTGATAACATCACCCGAGTGGTAAATTCTACTAACTTGAACATCCCTCATAGTCAATTTAGATCTACCTTAACATGTTGAATCTTGGATTCCTATTGGTCAATAGTGAAGTCTAGTGATGAAACATTCATCTTATGCTCTAAAAAATGGATTTTTTATGACAAGAATATATAGGATTAGGCCATCAACTCTTCTTTCTTCCTTAATTAATGATTATCATTTCTATTTATGATACTAATTATAACGTTAAAATTATTATTAAGAGTATTGATTACAATGCTCATAATCACTGACTTTCATAATTTACCAATGATAATATAATGTTCGAAACCCAATGGCCACATTTCATTTATACTCACTTCAATATTAGTGGGATATAATTTTTTTAGTACGAAATAATATAACACACATTTTAAGGAAACAATTACCATTCATAATGTTATGGTCATTACATTCTTCCCCCTTATGAAATATCATACATGATATTTTATCTTGTTTTATTTATTGTGAATACATGTGGGATCTTCTAACTCATTGTTTCATCCGGTTCCCATATTAATTATTCATATATGTGGTTCCTCAACAACACTTTGATGAGGTGGGTAGTCTTTTTCAAGGAATATTTTATCTATAGTCCAATTTCTCAATCATCTTATACTCATAAAATAGTTCATGTTACAGGTTTACAACCTCAATATTTGATATATGTGAATGGTAAGGTATGTACTTCTTCAAGAGAGATATGTGAAAAACATCATGAACATGAGCTATATTTGGAGGAAGTGTAAGATGATAGGACACTACTCCTATACGATCAAGGATATCATCTGGGCCATTATACCTAGAGATGAGCTACCCTTTCTTCCAAGACCACATGAATCTCTTTAAAGGTGAAATTTGTAGGAAAATTATTTCTCCAATATAAAAATACATGTCCCTTCGATGATTTTCAGCCTAAATCTTCTACCAAATATGGCAAGCCATTATGCATCGTTTGATGGCATGAACCTTTTCTGTAATCTCTTCACAACATCTCATAAATTAATCTCTCTCTCACTATCTATATCCAAAAAATGTAAGAGTTTTATATATCTTTCCATATAGAGCTACATATTGTTCCATTTGAATACTCAAGTGGATGTTTTTGTATAAGAACTCGACTAGTTTGAGATTTTGATCACAATCACCTTTAAAATAAATTTTATATGTTATCATCATTTATTAGAGTGTTTTAATAGTCATTTTAGATTGGAAATTAGTTTGAGGGTGATAATACATACTAAAATTAAATTCATTATTCAAATAATGGTGAAGATTTTTCTTGAATTTTGATGTAAACCTTGGATCATGAGAAGAAATTATATAAAGTGGAACTCAATACATCTTTACCACTTCCTTTAAGTATATAATTGTGAGTTAATCAAGAATGAAATATTCCTGAATGGATATGAAATTGGATGTTTGGTGAGATGGTACACTATAACCCATATCACATTATTTCCTTCAGATTTTATTTGGAGACTAGTGACAAAGTCCATAGTGATATTGTACCACATCCATGCTAGCATGGATAGTGGTTTTAATACCCGTTTATAAAGTTATCTCAATTCCTTCACTTTTTGACAAACTATGATCCTTGTGGTGTAGTCGATAATCTCCCTTTTCATGTAATCCTTCCAATAATGATCATAAATGTCCGTATACATATTCATTCTTCCATGATGTATTATGTAATTAGAGCTATGAGAATCATACATTATCTTTATCTCTATTTATTGAATATATTTAACTCCTAGAATCTTATGAAATTTCATTACACATTCTTGACCATGATTGAACTCAATAAACATACCATTCTTTAGAGAATCTAAATTCGTCTGTAATAAGGGATATAAAATTTGTTATTTCTTTATCTTCTTGAGTAATGATGGTTGAGAAATATTTTGGTATAGTTTTTATGATGTCCATACCAATATGATTCCGTTGTAAATTTTACTAGGTCTTTGATCAAAGTATCTTTGAGAATAATCACCATTTCCAACACATCAGGGTCTTTCCTTCTTAATGCATCATCGACTTTATTTTCACTTTCGGGATAATAATGGATTGAAAAACTATAGTCATTAAGAAGTATGAAACATATCCTCTATCAAATGATCAATTACTATTGTGTAAAAATAGGTTTTAAACATTTACGGCTTGTTTATATATCAAATTACTCCTCATAAAGATAAATCTCTAATATCTTCAGTGAAAATTATAATCGCAGCTAGCACCAGGTCATGCATAGGATATTATTTCTCATAATGATTAAACTATTGATATGCATAAGAAATCAACGTTTACTTTTTTATGATAAACCACCAAAGCCCATTTATAGATTCATCACTAAAAATAATCAATCTTTCTCTGATAGAAATTATAGTTAACACCGGTGCCAAAACCAATCTCTTTTTACCTTTGGATACTTTATTCACACTCCTTTGTCCAGATGAACATAGACCCTTTTTAGATAACACTGTTTTTAGATTATAATTTTTGACAAGTTTTTCATATTACTTCTATAGTATCCTACTTTTCCAAGGAAATTTTGAATCATAGTTACTGATTTATGATTAGGCTACTTATCCACATATGTTCTCTTTGTAGAGTCAACCGAGATTACTTCATTGGTTAAAACATTCCCCAAGAAAACAAATTTTTGTAAACCAAACTCAAATTTTATAAACATTCCAAATAGCCTCACATTCCATAGTGTTTTCAATATAAACCTTTGATTATCCTCATGATCCACACAAATTGTGGAATATATCAAAATATCATCAATAAAAATAACCAAAATGCTATCAATGTAGTCCCTAAACACTCTATTCATAAAATCCATCAATTTAGTGGGATAATTGATCAATCCAAAGGGAATAACAAAAAAATAAAAATTCCTTTATCTTTATTGGAATTAAGTCTTTTGAATATCCACTTTATTCACCCACAATTGATGATAACCAAATCAAATATCAATCTTGGAGATGAATTGAGCCTCATGAAGATGGTTAAATTCATCATATATTCTTGGAAGAGGGTACATGTTTTTCACTGTGATCTTATTAAGTTCTCTATAATCAATGAAATACATTATTGATCAATCCTTCTTTGAGAAAAATAGAATAGGTTCTCCCCTACGAGACACACTTGGTTGGATAAACCCCTTCTCTAGAAGATGTTTTAGTTTTTTATTTAATTCCTCTATCAACACATTTTCCATTCTATTAGGGTCATTTAAATTATCTTGGAACTGGGGTTGAGCTCAATGGAATAGTCTAAATTTCATTTTGGGGGAGGCCGAGGGAACTCCTTAGGAAATACACCAATGAATTCCTAAATGATATGGATATTATCAATTATTATTATTTCATTTCCTTCTTCATCTTCACAAATTATTTCCATAAATAAGGTTATTGGAGGTACTTCTAGAGAATGTTCCTATCATGATATCTCTCCTTTGAATACAATTATAGGTTTTCCATTCAATACTACATAGTTTTCCTTTCTTCTATATTTTAATGTATCATTATAGTTTGACGTCCATTATATCCCTAGTATAATTTCAAATTCTAGCATGGGAGTGAATACTATATTTTTGATGAGATTATCATCACTAAAGTAAATTCTAGAGTTTTTATACACTGATAATGAATTGATAATCCCTCCAGGTGTCTTGACTAATAACTACACATCTAGAAGTTCCAGGTTTGATTCTATATTCTTTACAAACATTGTGGAAATAATGGAATTTGTTGAACTGGAATCAAATAAAGTTCATGCTATATTTGAGGGAACAATAAGAGTATGCACCACGAAATCATTTGGAGAATCAAATTTAGCTATCAAGATAAAAAATGCACAACCTTTCACCCTTGGAATATGATGTGGTTGATTGTTATTCCCCCCATTAAGTTCATATTTTTTTAGTGTTTGTAAAAGTTCCCAAGCTATCCACACTTGAATTATAGGACTTCTAATAGGGAATGCACCATATTAAATTTTTCAATAGTGTTGAGAATATTAGTATTCATCTCACTACAATATTTTTTAGAATTATAACCATATCTTCCACACATGTAACACATACCACTCTAAATCAAGCAATTCCCTGAATGTTTAATACCAAAATTGTTGCTTGTGGAATTTTTGTCTTGCTTTCTTTATCATTATTTATCAAATATCATCACCAAGTTTGGATCCAAATATATTTTCTTTTCATTTGATATATGGTACCATTGTGTCTCCAAAATATTGTTCAAACTTTATAGAAATTATCAATATCTCCTCATATCTATCATATTGTAAATTGGAAAGATTCTTCTATAAATGAGGTATTAGTCCACCGAAAAATCCATCAACCTTTCTATCATGATCCATGAAACTACATGAGGTTTAAGGGGAATGTCTTGTGAAGTTAATCTCACAGATCCCCACAAATTAATTTACCTTGTTCATTAGCTCAAGGAATTCCTTCTCCATTATTAATATTGAATGAGGAAAATATTTTTTAAAAAAGGTTCCCTTGAACTCTTCCCAATACATTCCATCAATATCCTCTCTTTTCTTAATGTCTTTAACAAATTTCCACCCCTAATAATATTCTCCATCTAAGAGGTACAGAGCTATGGCGAATTTCACTTATTCCGAATATCATATTACAGAAATGATATTATCTATAGAGTTTATCCATTATTAAAAAATCAATAGATCGTTAGATACATTGAAATAAGGTCGTTGTTGATACAAAAAGGACCCAATGTATTTTTATTCACTTCGAGGTGAATTTGGTCTCTCATGTTGATTCAAGTTATTACTCATAACCTGAGTCAATTTATTGATTATTCCCATTAATATTTCCATTCTGACTTCCATTAGAAGGTCATCAGTGTCTGGTTTTTTTAATCAACATTAATATGACTCCTCTTATTTCCCACAATTTTTCATTAAGAAGAAAACCTTAGTGTGAAATGGGTTTCAACTAATAATATTAAAAATCTTAGGAAATTTAATGACATGAAACATAATTCATAAATATGTTATTATTTAACAATAATTTAATTTTTTATAACTACATCATAATGGTAATTAAAAATATTGTTATTAACCAAATATACCCCATGGGAGTGTCAAACCAGAAGTGAATCAAGGCCCGTTGTCATTTACTAGGTTGCAATGAGTCAGGATCGACACATCATTTTGGAGTTGTTTCCCCTATGTACATATATTCCAAACCCATATCCATTTGTTCGTGTCTATATATATATATAGATTTTTTTTGGAAACCACTTACATAATACTTCACCAAAAGACCATGATGTTTTCTTATATATAATCTTAAACCTAGGGTTTTTCCAAATGTTATAAAATAATAATTTTAAGTAATAACTAATCCATCCTTCAATTCCAAATATGGAATCCCACCTTTATATTACATATATTTTATCTACCTTGTACAAATAAAGGATCTTTTAATGTGTCATTTCTTGAAAAAATGGTACATAATGAATGAAAACATAATAAAACATCTTTCCATGTAAAATGATTCAACAAAGATTTATAATATGTATAATTACTACATCTCAAAACCTGGGAACATACATCAAAGGAAAGGGTGATCATAAATCCCAGTAAGGTAAAATAAGGGAAATATTTTACATTTGGTCTTGAGAAAATTCAATACGAACATGAAGAATATAATTATGGAATAAAAGATGGAATGAGAGGAATTTCATAAATTAAATAAAATTACTCATAAAATTGAAAATGTGTCTAAATATTGAATTTTAGAAATTCATAAGTATATCACCATGTTTTGTCAGAAAGGTGTCATAATCAATACCGAGGTAATTCACTATGGTATTTTATAACATGTCATCTAATGAAATTAAATTCCTTACCCAATGCATTGGAGAGATATTAGGGTGAAACCTTAATATGTATTAATTTTCAAGGGATCTAAACAGATAAAAATCAAACATATCATAAATAATCCTTGGAGAATAAAAGAAACAAGTTTTATATAAAAATCTAGACGTTTTAAAAAGTGATTTAAAACGTGATCAGTATGTCATTTATAACACATGAAAAGGGAATGCTGGTTTTATGAATGACAATTAATGAAAAATAATAATAAATTTTTAAATATTGTGGAATACGCCTAGAAAATAAAAAATATTGGGCATTCACCTAAAGTAATTAAAATATTTTTTAGAAAATGAGAGAAAATTTGAGAAGAAATTTCTCCAGCATAACGAGTAAGAAAAATGTTTTTTGAAAACATGAAAAAGAGAGAGGATAAGGGAATATAATTAATAAAAGAATATTAATATGGTAAATTTGTATAATAAAATATAAAAAATAACATTTTCTCTTTATCTGAAATATATACCATATAAAAGGGAAATTCAAATAAAAATAGATGTTCAGATTTCCCTTACCGTGAAGAGTGTTCCTAAAACTAAATGATTGGGACCTTTATGTCTTGATTTCACCTTATTATGACTAATTTTATTTTACAAATATCTTATATTAGTGGATAATTAATTGTTAATGAAGTATAATGGAAAAATCTGTGGGTATTTATAACAAATGTGAGGGATTTTTTTATTGATTTTTGTGGATACCTCAATAGTGGTATTTGAAAAACCATGGGCTTTCCCATGGTATTCGCATATGTTACTAAACAATTGGAATCCCTAATATGTTATTTTAATAAAAAATAATCAAAAATAATTTTACATTTCTTATAACATCATTATGATTTCAAAAATATACTTAAAAATGAAAACTGAATTTTCACTATTCATCGAGAAAAAAATATTATAGAAAATTATCAAAAATTCAGCCTAAAATAAGTTTTAAATGCTGAATTAAAAAAATATTATTATTTTATGTTAATAATACTATAATTATTCTAAATATAAGTTTAAAATATTAAAATCATTTTTTATTAAAAATAATAGAAGATAGAAAATGCACAATAAACGTTTTGACAGATAAAAAATCAAAACTACTTCATAAATTAAATATAAATTACAGCTTTCAAAAAAATTAATTTCATTAAAATAAACATTATTAATAATAAATTAGTATATTATAACAATTTTACCTCTTCTAAATAGTATAATTTCTATCAGAAAAATCTATTTATCAAATTCATCATATTTTTATGAAAAAAATACTCTTTATAGAAATGATTAATTTTTTTACATATATAAAAGTATTATAAATTAAAGAACTATTTAAAATATCCCCTCATAATAGATTCTTAAATCCTGAGGTTACGGTTTTCTATGTCAATAGATTCCTAGGGTGACTCAACTATCATTGTATGAGTAATAATTTCCACTAATTTTAACTTCTCATATAGGTGATTTAGTTCAAGAATAACATGTTGATTCTCTTCTTGGTATTAGTAAAGATCTAAATTAAGTAAAATTACTTCCTTTCGATGATCTAACAAATGGGATATGTATGGAATGACACTACCAGACAAGGACATTTACTCATCTTTCTGTATTAATTAACCATTACCAAATCTATTTATAATAAATATTATAACATTAAAATTATTATTCAGAGTATTTATTTCAATGGTCATATTGATAAATTTTCATAATTTACCAATGGTAATATAATGATCAAAACCTAATCGTAATATTTCAATTATACTCACATCATTGTTAAAGGGATACAGTTTCATTGAGTACAAAATAATATAACACCCATTTCCATAAAACAATTATCATTAAAAAAATTTGATTCGTTACAAAAATATAAAAATATTATGTCCTTATTATTCTACATAAATAATAGTTTATGATATATAACAATCTGAAATAAATTTATCTTTTTATATAAAAACATCCTTTGTTCATTGATTGAACTAATAGAATTTGGTGTGTCTGATTTACTAACAATCATTATCCAAAATTAATTTAGTGTTGGAACTAGAGTAATATATAATTGGATTTGAAGTATAAATTTATTAAATTATATGTAGAACAAATGGAGGAGTTGTAATGGGGTTGTTAATAATACAAGAATCCTATGAACATAGTAATCACACTTTGATTGGTTGATGATAGAAGTAACATAGAAGTTTGTGAATTCATAGGGCCATGTTAGGAAATTTGTAATGTTAAAGAAAAAAATTATGTGGTTAGGTAACTATGAAATATTAATACTCATTTGAGGAATTATGTGTTTTTAAATTATGATATTTCTTGTAGGAAATTTGTGATACTACTGGAGAAAACATATTATATTTTACAAGATGAAAAATTGAATTTCCTGTACATTTCATGAAATAAAATGTCATAAAAAAGAATATTTAGAAGAATATATGGTCTTGTTCTTATGTATTCTATTCAAAATGAAATTATTTCTCATATTGTGAATGTTTTTTATATGATATTTAAAATTCATATGAAATTTACCTTTGTTAAATTGAGAGAGTTTTTGTTTATTTTGTGACACAATATGTCATATCGTGAATGATGGTTATGATGTTTTATGTAGTTTTTCATTTAAATTGGGAGATTTTTTTGTTTGTTTTATGATGGATTTAAGTAAGTGTAGAGTAGAGATTCTCATGTTGTTGAGAATTTAGCTTTGTCAAGATGGGTGACTGAGTAAAATTTAGATATTCTAAAAATATAGAAGAATAAATTAAATAAATTATTATTGTTCCACAAATTTTAAATGGAATCACAAAGTCGAAGTATAAATAAAATCATTATTCCATGATTGGTTGGTTAAATCATGAAGAATAATAAGGATCATATTGTGATCCTCGGAGAGTAATAAATATTATATCTATATATATTAGAATTTATTTTGGATATGACGGTTGAATGATCATCACACTATGAATAATTATATTATTCCATTAAAAAGTTTGAGTTATGGTCGATTAGACTATGAAGGTACAGACACGCCATGAAGGAGTAAAATTCTTGATTCATTGACATATACAATTTAAATTGAAAGAAATTCATCTATCATATAATTGTAGTTGTTTTCTTGGTTTTACATTTACATTAATGGATATATTTTCTTCTATGATAATCTTGGAAGGAACTAAGTGGAAAAGTGAGATTTAATCTCAACCATCAGATTAAGGGTCCGTCACAATAGATATTTAAAAAACAACTCATATTAGTTCAAAAAATAATATTACTATAGTATGTTTCATATCTTAAATTTAGATTTGAATAAATTCATATCAAAATGAATTATATTTCTAGTTTAGTTCTAATTCTTGATGATGTGGCTTAAGAGAATAATAAATGTAAATTGACCATTGATTGAGAATGAATGAAGGAAAACTGAAAATTCTAGTTTGTAATTATACACAACTTGGAAGCATGATATCTCAATACTCTATAATGACCTAAAAGATATATTCATGTCCCTAAAGAATTAGAGAAGACCCCAATATATATATACTATCCAACCTTTTCTTAATTTAATGTGATACTAGAAAAAATAGGTATTTCCTAGGGATCAATAGTACACATTTACAAATACTTTTATTTATAGAAACAATGAGTTATATTCAACACCATGGTACATGAGGACATTTTTTGTGTATTATCCTCGTGTTATCCCTTAACCTTGAACCATGTGATATTCATATATTTTCCATGATTTACATTTTCTGTCAACTATAGATTTTGGGAAAAGTGTATAAGTGTGTGACATATTGAAGATGTTCCTACAAACATGAGGACAACATCCATAAGAAAAAAAATTAAATTAGATTTTACTCTGATTAATCCCAATCGTAGGGTGGTTTGGGTAAATATGGTATAATAAAGTAGTATCATTGGTTATTCCTATCTTAAATTTCAATATCTATATCAATGTGGATTTGTTGCACACATTGAATATATAAAGAAACCACCATTTTTTGATAAAATAATTTTTATAGATTTAAAAAATAAATCATTATATGAATTTAGGCTTGTAGAAATCATATTTAGAAGTATATTCCTTAATAAATTGATATATATATATATTCATATTGAAGGATTGGGTGACATAAAATAGAGTATATCATGGTAAGATCACTCTATAAGGAAATTTAGAAGACCACCACTAATTTCAAATATACTTTTGATATTTTAATGGAAATTAAAACCTTTTACATAAAATTATAGGAAGTAATGAAGGATAAAAAACACATTTCAAATGAAGTATACCCTATATCAAAAGTCTAAAAAAATATTAATAAGAATCAGGGTCATACGAAGGTCGATTCTCTTAGCAAGGTGAAAAATTATGATCATGCCCTTAGATATGTTTCTAACACATTTTGGAAGATAATTATATAAAAATGAAATTTTAGGATCCACCATGAAATTTAATAGGATGACGTTATCATATAGAATGGGTCAATAGTGTCAATTCATATTTATAGATAGCATTCATATACCAACTAAGAGGATATTGAAACCAATTATAAAATTGGGGTTGAGTATGATATTTTCCATAAAGTAATCCATGAGTTAATTGAATATTTTAGAATTGAAAAAACAAATTAGAAGGTGGAAGTTCCCCCAATTATTGACATGAAAAATATGGTGCTAAAATGAATGATCAAAGTATTTTACATAAAAAATTTATCTAATAGATATAAAATAAAATTTTCTCTAAGATAAAGATAAATGTTTGTTTCATCTTTCTCAATACATAGCTTTAAGATAGAAGAATATCTAAAATTAATCCTGGCTCAAAATAATGTATATGGATTCCTATTAAAAAATATATTTGTATTAATGGTCTTGAATCAAATACTATTTCTTCAATGAGGAAAGATACGATGAAGATCCCCTCTATGGAAACCACAATAAGTGGGGAGAATATAAGATCACAAATATATTCTAGAAATAAATAGAAGGTTATCTAAAAATAAAAAATATATGTATCTCAAGGGAACATAGGTATAAAATATTACTATTGTGGGAGAGTGGGGAACACTATGAGTTTGTGTCTGAATCCCAAGAGCTCAGTAATTAAATAAGCTTTTTTTCAGAAACATCTCAACCAATAAATAAAAAAAGAATTAATAAGTATTGTGGGTGATTTTGGATTTCCCATAACCATGTAAAAATGTAAATTAATCGTAGAATAAAAATATATATTAATTTAATAAGGAATATATCGATTATAATAAAATACATGTTGGATTTTAAATTAATCTAATAAAAATTATTATAAGAATAGAAACTAATTAAAACCCAATTAGAGGATCTCCCATTCATGAAATATGAAACCTACATTTAAAAATTGATATTAATAAAACTTTATATATTCTTAATATTCATCAAATTCTCTTATATGGATACTTTTATCATAATTTAACACATTTACGCAATATGAAACTACTGAAAAAGTTTGCTTCCCACCTATAGTGGTATCCATCAATACACTATATCATTTATCATACGAATAGTATACAACCTCACACACAGTGTTCTTAAACCTCAGTTAATGAAGGATGGATAACTCAAGTGGTATGGATTATGTTTAATTTAGGAAAGGATTCTGGAAATTATACTCAGACACACCTTCCATCATATGGAAATGGATTTATAAATCTGTGTAAAATTTTCCTTGGGTACTATCTCATTTATTCATACATGAAAATATATGAATAAATACTATTTCTAGTATATTAATCCCTCTATTGAATTCATGTCCTCTAAAACAATTAATCTTATGAAGTGGTTTTTAATAAATGATAGCATCGGCGGATTAAAATTCATGTGTACTACCCATAATACTAATATATGATGTATAAAATAGTATACTACATTATGTTAGTAAATCATCATTCTCATACAAGAAACAAAATATAAATATATATCACACATATATATATATATGAGGATTTTAGTCATATATATCCTTCAATATCGAACTATCAAAAAAGCCTAAATGAATTTATATTATTGTATTATAGTCAAGATGTTTCTAAAATCATATCCAAAAACTAGTTTTTGGATATCATCAAAAACACATTTGGAATGTGGAAATTAAATTCACCTTGGATCATTTTATATAAAATAAATTATAGATACCCATCTAATACATTTTTGATTAACTCAAAAACAATTATAGTATATATAACAATTATTCTCAATCCCCATTCAGTCGACAACAAATTTTGATGCCACATGCCTTTATAGAATTTAAAATAAAAATAATATCTTGATTAATAAATTTATGAAATTGGTGACCTATATAAATGAAATAATTTTACCAAAAAGATAATTCAATGGGTCCTGGACTCCATAAAACACACGTATCATCATACCATTGTCCACTAGTCCAAGATATAGGAAAAGATGTTTTATCATATTATACGTTTTTCCAAAACATTTAGTGACTATGAGACCCAAAATATGTCAATACCATATAGTTGAATGATATTATATTAACTCTCAAAGAATATACTACCTAGTTTAATAAACACATCATAGGTCATTCATCCTTATATATAAGAGCATAAAATATCCATTATCCGGATAGATATACATTATCTAGGTGTGGTTGCACACTCTGCAATTTATCTAAACGGAAGACCCAGATTTCATACATGATATATGAGAGGAAAATTATTTCCCTTATTGATATAAAATTAAAAAAATATTATAAAACATTACAAAGCATCCTATTATTACCTAGGTAAACATGTATACTTACATAAATGAGGTTTCAATGTGATAAAATTCTCAAGTTATATATCTCATAGTCCTCATTTATGGGGACTAAAATATGATATGTGCTTTAATAATATTCTGAATATAAATTTATTTAACTCCATGTGGTATAATTAGAAGGTCATCTATTGAACAAAATGAATCATATTCTATGTTTGTGCATCATGGTATTATTGGGTATCTCTATATGGGAATCCTACTCACAATAACCTTAACATTTCTCTATAACCTATAATACTACATGAAAAGAAATGTTTAGGGATAAATTAAAATCATATTATGCATCTAGTGAGGATATTCTTAGGGGAAGGTTGTTTTAGAATTATAGTGCATGGATTCTTTAGGGTGGAGGTCTGTGATGCAGATAATTGATTTTGATGTAGATTTTTTGATCTACTCATCTCACTTGGATCAAATACTGGTACTGAATATATAATGTGTAAATTAGGATGATAGTTTATTCAAAATTATTATAAGTCAAAATATTGTTAAGGATGATTCCAATACGGTTGATATTTTTTGACAACTATGCCTGGTATAATGAATCACCCCTTGTACTTCTCACTGAATAACTCTTTGGTGGAAACTATTTTCACCTCCTATAATAATTATACATAAAAAGTAATTAAAAAACTTTAAGAAACATGGGTTGGATTACCAACTCATGCATCAATCTATTCTTATATCTTTATATATATATATATATACAACGAATGAATAATAAAGAGGATATTTATTTTATATATTATACATTTGAATATTCATAAAAGTATTTCATTAATACCTAAAGAACCCTAATAAATCTCACATATATAGTATCATATACAAATTTCAGACATATTATCATTATATGATTTACTGTTAAGTCTTTTTTTTGAATTGTATCATTCATTATTCCAATAATATCTCTATGTAACAATCTGATAAAACCCTCCCACTGAACTCTTTAGTGAGAAAAATATATAATGAAAGAAAATTTAAAAAATTGTGTGATTTAGTAATCATATTCATGATATTCAAAAACACGAACATATTAAAACTCTATAACAACAAAATATCAAATTTTATTACATTATCTTTTATTGTATACTATGAACTAATACTATGTTCATCACTATCATCATTGAAAACAATTATGTTAGACCCTTTCCATTAAATATAAGATAATTTACCTATTTATATCTTTTAATTTCCATCATATCAAAATTTATTTTAAGAAAATGTTTCCTTTACCTAGTTATAGTAACTAATATAACCTTTTATATTTATCATTACCACCATACCCTAATTTATATTTGGATATTAATTGATATTATTTTTAAATTTTCACTTCTAAATAGAATTATATGTGATTACTAAACTAATATAATTGTAAACATACTCCCACAAACATAGTAGATATTATATTACTCTTAGAATATTTTTACAAGATAAATTATTTTTATGTCTTGGAAATAATGTTTTTTCTATTATTTATGAATTTTTTACAAATAGGTATATCGTGTTTTGATCTATCTTTCTTTTAATTGAATTTATAGATTTTTATTGAATATAAAAAATCATAAATGATGTGTATTTAATTAATAATTTCATTTTTTGTACAAAAATATTCATTTTTATTAAAAAAACATATCTTATCACAAATGATAAATTAGATGAAAATATACACCCATAATTTAGATTAATTTGATATTTAATGATTTATATACATTAAAATACCAAAATATAATAACTTCATGGTTAATTCCATCAATGTAAACTACATGATCATGAAATTAATTATTTTATTTTTACCTATTTCATATTCACAAAAATATTTATTTACAAATTCAATATCTCTTACTTTTCAAAATATAAGAATTAATTTCATCAACATCCACACATGACATGGACATTACATAGAGTCTCCTAAGATCCACTAGGAATAATTAATAATATAATTATATTTAATAATTGTTTCCCCTTCCTGATAGTTCTAAATTAATATTACCCAATTGGATTTTTGAAGAATCAAAATTTTCCTTTTCAATTAACGTTCTTATTCTAGTTTGAATTATTACCCACAAGTATTGTTTATAAAACACATTAAAAATGAAATAATATATCCATTTTGTTAATTATGATGTATTTGGGAATATAATTTAATATTTTATTGAATTTAGTCATATTTCAAGAACATTTATATAAATGAAAATATGATGAATTCATTGACCAAATCAATCCATCTTAGTCTAATATAAATCACGTAATAGAATATAATGCATTATACATACTAAGAATCAAAAAAAAATTATCTCACTGTAAAAAACATAAAATTTATACATAGAATTATAAAGTAAAACTAATAAATAAAGTACACAACATTTATATACTTATTCAAATCTATAATCTTCTAATTATTTGGATGCAGTATCACCTTGTGTTCATCACATTGACACTGTCTTCAAGAATCAACAATGACTTATTTATTTTGTTTCTAGTACCCTGAAAATTTGAAAATATATATACCAATAGAATCAAAAACCAATAGGATATTATAAATTAATTCTATAAGATTTATTCCTAAATTGGACACTCTACATATCTTCTTAAAACCTTTAAGGTTATCAAGATAATTTCTCCCAAAATGGTTTATTTTTCACATTTTTATCATTGTCCATGATTTTTATTAATTTGTTCATATGGTGGTGTGTACTCTCCTGATCATATTTTCATTGATATGACATTACCCTTATTCATTTCCATCATAGTTCTTAACCTTGAACCAATTAACTAATGTTCAATTATTCTCAACATATTGAGAATATATTGTAATTTTTTATAAATTACAATCATTTTATTATTATCAAAAAACTATCGGAACCTTTTTTAAAGTTACTATAGACTGAATTTTGTTTCCATATGAATATTTAAAGGAGAAAATAATTTCAAAAAATCAATGAATTACCCAACCATATGGAGAATGTGAGAAGAGAAAAAGTCCCTTGCACCATCTTACAATTAAAGAGTTATTTGGACACTTGATAGCATTCACAATTTTTTTATTCTTGGTAAATATTCATTGAATTATCTATGAGGATTATGGAATTAATGGTTTTATGTTTCATATTTAACTGTGATTCTATAGTGATGAGAATATGTTTGGATTATCCCATTATATCTTATATATGTTTATGATATTCATCAAAATAATTTTTTGAATACACTCACTTGTGGGTTTCCCTAGAAGTGGGTGTTCTAACACATAGAACATTCACTATAATTTATAAACAATTATCATGATCTTTTACTAATTGAAGATGTTTCTACCATTTAATTTTTCCCTTTACAAGATTGATATCATGGTTAATCTAGAAGATGATAAATCCATTTATGTATACTAAATTATTTTATCAAATTAGTATATTATATAATAAATATTTAATATGGAATTTTATTTATTATGATTATAATAAAATGATAAAACCTATAAAAAATTCATCATATCCAATAATAGTCCAATATCAATATTTCCCCAGGATATGATTCTACTTTATAATTCATATCTTTTTTTAGTTATTTAGGTAGGGTATCAAACTAATCATATCATATATGACTCTTAGATAGTAGAGTAGAAGAAACACTAATTAATGTATCAAATATATACACATGACTCTATTTCTCTAGTATCCTATTTATTAGGCCCTCTATGTTAGAGTTAAAAAAAATTCCAAAAGTATCATAACTAATGACAATATACAAGAACCTCGTTTTCAAATGGAAATATAAAAGTATGATATAGTTTCACCCATCCACTTTTCCTTACACAGGATAATCCAGGGTAACTCTATTTCGCATGAAAATACATAGTTTTATTAGTGATGTATTGAAATGTGTCTCTTTGAATTGAATATAACACAATATAAATAAAAAGTATTTAATCTCACCATCTTATCTCATGTTATTCCATTTATATATGCATACTTCTAGTGATTTAGTTCATAATCCTACTCCATTTACCAAATCAATATGTTCAAACCATATTGATATGTTACTCTTTATAAGCCCCTCATGTTTTTCTTACTTACCCAAAAATATATGTTAACCATATTCTTACATATTTAAATGTATCAAATGTATATGGTACATGAACACTCCATGTAATGAAATACTATTTTATGACATTGAAAATATCCTCAAGAGTAATCCCATATTAATAGATTTCTAACCCCATTCACTTTCCAAGTCTAGTCATAGACCTCTAGGTAATTAGTTTTTCTAGGCCCAACTCCCTCTCCTGGGGAGACATTACATAAGAGATAATTCAATTCGTCATTACTCTAAAACCTAATATGCATTAGATAAATTTAAAAACTAAATTTAATTTCATAACATCAATTATAATCTATGGTAAAGGTAGGTAAAAATATAAATTCATTATTAAAACTAGTATGTTATAAAGGGATCTATCATTGATGTAGTATACAATTTAAAATAAAACAAAAAACGTTCATAATATAAAAAAAATATATAATTATGAATAAATTTTTGAATACCCTTTAAATAAATGAATAATTAAAATCCTTAACCATCATATAACCACTTACAAAAAATACATAAATAAAATATAATTATAATCAACATATAATTTTTGTTTTAAAGTATAGAAATTCCATGGTATTGGATATAATTATGTTATATTCACCTTAAATATGAACACATTTATATTCTTCATTATATGATATTTAATTATTTAATATATGATATTTTTTTAATGTGAAATTTTTTTTAATCAAATTTCTATTAAGTAAACATCGTACATAATCTAAATATCATATATAAAATATTTCTTAAACCATGATCATATCAATTTTCATAACAAACTGGGCTAGATACTCTAGTAACCTAATACCTAATCCATGCATGGTGTAGATCAAAGTGAATTCCCAATCTCCATGGGTTCCAGAATAGCACCTAACATCATACATGATCAAAGAAGGAATAAATTTTACAGAAAATAGTAGAATATAAAAGATACATGTTTTCATGTTCAACACATTGAAATGTAGAAGTACCACATACAACAGGTAAAGAAACCCAAAATAGTACATCATCAATGCACTGATTATCTAAAAATATGTAAACTCAAATAAAACAGGGGATAAAATCTCCAACGGTAAACTCCACTATCACTCCATGATCCAAATGATCACAAAAATCCACAACAACCAAGTAGATCATTAAATTTTCATGGATTTGTCATAAGAAAGTATAGAAACACCTTAAGTTAATGGTAGGTTGTGAGATATAAAGACCAGTTGGGTCTCCTCAAGGGATGCATAATTAATACAATAAACATTTACCATTTATTCTATCAATTGAAATAAAACAATACACGTCGTTGCATTTTCATTTTTTAAACCAAAACAACAATTAATTAAAAAAAAGAAGATAGATATATCCAAAAAGCATTCAAAGTGGCTTAAATGATATTTTTATATAAAATAGTTTATATAACTCACTTGGAATGAATAATATAGATCAATAATTAGTGGTACATTTATCAAATAAAAAACTCATAGAAAAGAACCATGTAAAAAATACTTTTGTGGTGTTAGTTTATCAGGTAATAGGATCTTCAAAAATCCTATAATGATCATGGTTCTAATAATGCATGCAAACAAAAATATACCCTAATAGGGGAATCCATCATGGGTAGTGATGATGTAGTTATTTTTGTAAAATTCTTCTTCATTAATCAATTGATTGGGAGTTAAGGAACGAGTGTGTTTTTCCCATTTTCAAATAAATACCCAAGGTAACATGTGCTTCAATAAATAAACCAATAAAATTGACAATAAATCATTTTAAACCAGTTGATAATATTATTTCCCCATTTCAGTTTGTTGACATGCCTTTTAATTTTAAAACTAAAACATCGATTTTAATTAGTTCATGCCATTTCAAATCACGTTTCAATTCAGTCAATTTTTTCTAGAGCATCAATCAAATAATTTTATCAAAAATATTTCAATATCCAGTCATCATATTTCATAAACTCCAACCACATTTTAAATTTCATTTAAATTTTGGTTTTATTCTAAATTCGATACTGATTTCAAATAAAATTTTTAGTGACCTCATATATATTTTTATGAATTCTTTTAAAAACATTTAAATTTAATAAATAAAATCATGGTTTCAATAATTGGGGAATGGATTATATAACCACATAACTTTATATAAAAGATCTATAAATCAACACTCGCAACATGACTCTCCAATGAAGAACATGGATGTGGAAGAACTATGAACACAACCTAGAATAATGATCGAATAAAATGGAGTTTATATCCATCAATTACATTATCATATATCAAAATCTATGGATTATAGAGAGATATACTGAAATAATCTACATGAGATAATATTTACTTATCTAGAGTAGAATGATCAAGATCAAAATAACATTGATCATCCAAGGAAAGGGTTTAGAGGGCACTTAATCACCTTTTGGGATCCTCCAATGTTGAAAAAATGTTTTAGGTTCGAGTAGGGTGATTGTGAACATAAAATGTTAGGTTCTTGATATTTAATTAATTTTCAAATATTTAAAATCTTGGGCATTTTATTAACTAGAGGGGGATCACGATTAAGTGAAAATTTTCTATAGTCGAGCACCGATACTATTTAGGGTGCACCGTTTTCTATAGGTGGTAACAAGGTTTGGGAATAAATGGCCCCACCATTCATTTTTTAGTGGACAGGGTGTGTATGATTTGTAGTGGGGTTCATGTTTTGGTAAAACCTTCCTCCAATCATGTAAATCCCGTTATGTTTCCAAAAATCTCAAAATTCACCCAGAACAACCCCAATATAGGACCTGGCTTAATAAAGATCAAAATAATGGTCATGGAATAACTAGAACAAGTAATAGGATGTTAGAACCTCCCCCCATACAAAAATTATGTCCTTATAAGTATAATAAAGATGATTCCATAGCAAACAGAATAGGGCATTGATCTCTCATCGATAAATCACAATCCTATGTATAATGAAAATTAGAACCATACTTCCATAGATCAAAGGCAAAGGGTATAATCATAACACGAAGTTAACTTTTCTCAAAATAAACCATCCTAAATAGATGTACTGTCATAGATAAATCAAACTCAACATCAGGATACTCCCAACTGAGGACACGAGGTGGGTCAAAAATATACTTCTGAAACTACAATATATTGAACAAATTATGTATGTATGTCAACTATTTTGGTAGTGATATGTAGTAATCCACTTATCCCACTCACACAAAAATCTGAAATGGTCCCAAAAATAGAGGAGTAAGCATCCCTTTCCATCATTTTTTTGGTCACCCAACTGAGGTGAAACTCTCAAAATCCCCTTTCCACCAACTAAAAACTCTAACATATTCCTATGATAGTTGGAATACTATTAGTAATAGATCTATACTATCAAAATTCTCTGAAGAATCAATTGAATATTTGATGTCACATCTCAGACTAATTTTGGTTCTTCCAAATATCATTCACCGTTCTATGATCATCAAAACTAATAATTACAATGCTAGCCATACTGTGCCTCAAAAAGAGTCATCTGAATTGTGAAATGTTAACTATTTTTATAAGAAACCTTAAACAATTCCAATTGGATGTCGCAAGCCCCATCAAGAATGAGTACTCATGAATGTAGCATGTACTCAATAATATTTTTACCCTCTATATCTATAAATCCATTAAAGGATGGTATGTCATACTCAAATGAACCTAGGAACCCATTTCCTCTATAAGGACTCACCAAAAAAGATATTTAACATTAGGATTTCTATTAGAGACTATATATGATGGACCTCTATGAAAATAAGCAATATTTTTCACCTACAGATTTACTAAATCCTCAATGTCTTTAGTATGTTGAATGTGTAAGATGTTTTCAAGTTTGGTTAACCTATCGATCACATCCCATATCACTATTGGATCCAAAATATGTTTTGAGGAAAAGGATACGAAGAAATAAACCAATCTGATAGAGGCTGCCTCGCGAAGCCTGTTCATAGAGCCCCATAACACCACTGATGGTGCGAAGCCGCCTCCTTTTCACGCATTGCAGAGTAATGTGGTGAGAGGCTCCGTGATCGGAAAGGAATTTGAGAAGACACAATTGGGTAAAGATGCGGGAGCCTCTGCGATACAAAAGACTATTGTGAAGAAACCATAGAGTAAAGAGCTGGGAGGCTCTACGATTCGAAATATGTTTATGAAGCCGTCGCAGAGTAAAGATTCTAGAGGATTCGTGATCTGAAAGGAATTTTCCAAGCCTCTATAAAGTAATGTAATGGGTGGCACTGCAATTATGAAAAATTGCCAGATGGAATCATGCCAAGCGATCCCTAATTCATAGTTCCTCTTGCCTATAAATATTGTGCTCCCCTCAATCCCAAAGGACAGATCCTTCATCCTTTCTCCTTCTTAGCTATCAAATCGCAAAGAACCGTTTTCTCTATGAAAAATGAGCTATTTGAGGTACTTGAGCATCAAAACATTCCTTTCCTTTGTCTTAAACACAACCCCCCATTTGAGAGGGGATAACCTTCATGGAGCCCTTGTACCTTTGCAAAGGAAGGAGTGCCATAAGGGGACTCGAGTCTTTGAAAAGCACCCATGCTTCCCAAAGTACCATCCATTCACATGTGAACCACATTCTAAGGTAGGGTCATCATTCTTCATGAGGCACACTACATTCCAGTGCTATGCTTTGCATGGAACCCTTTCTTCATGAAGACCTACGCCACGAAATACTCTCTTCTTCCTAAAACCTCCTCCATATTTACCTATTCCCTATGACAAAGCCAGGACACTCCTCTTTGTGAAGATTAAACCTTCACAAATCCCCTCTATTATATGGAACACCAGATCATTGTATGGTCCCTTCCTATAAAGCCACATTACTCGTAAACGTTTCTCGCATACGACCCTCCAGGTTTGTACAAAGTGATTTAAAAGTCACTTTTGAGGTACTTTACATTGCGTTGCTTAGACTTATGCTTATTTTCATAGAGAAACTAATGGCTATTACTTCATCACATAGCCACAATAATGTGGGCCCCTCAGTGGATCGCTCCATGAAACCCCCTCATCACGACACTGCTAGTGCCTACTCTTCACCAAGGGTTAATGCGTAGCAGTTATGTAAATCCTAGGGGTTCGGATTGAACCCGTATCATCTGAGCTACAAGACATTAAACTTACAAGCACCATCGTCTACAGCACATCACGTTAAACTGTGGCCTCACCCCGTGAATACACATGGGGTGACCTGTCTTGAAAATTCTCTATGCCTACTCATATTTATGTTAATTAGATCTTCCTGATATGGTATGATATCCTCTCTTCTGAAGTGGCGCCTATCTGTGGGGGAGTGAAATAATCTTGGTTTAATCCCCCATCCTTTCATATTGGAGGCAGCATCCCTGTGCCTTCTCTCTTCTTTTGTGCAAAAGTCTTGAGTTTAATGGGGCACATGGACCTTCATTATCCTGTCTATCTCCTCAAGGACATTTTTGCCACCTGGCCTCCATCATGGAGTAAGTCACAATATCCATCTCCCTAGGCTACTAACCACGTTTAATCGCCGGTTTCTTCTTTGGGACACTAACCACGTGTAAGCCTCACTCCACTTTCAATGGAATCTCATTTTCCAATGTGAACTTCATATCATTAATGCCTCATGTATCTGACACCGAGAATTAATCACGTGGGCCTAGAGTAAGTGTCTACCATGACATTATCTCACTTCCACCTAAGAGTGTAAGCCCAAAATCCACCATCCTGAACTATGTGGACTTTGATCCTTGCCAAGGAAAGGTATATAGAAAGCTTCCATTTGGATCAAGCCTATGACCTATTTGTCTGGACCCCTTCATGTCTTTTCACCTTCATCCTACATGACGTTAAATTGTATCAAAGACATTTTGAACTACATGGAATTTGATCCTTGCCAAGACAAGGTACGCAGGAAGCCTCCCTGAGGTTCAATCCCAACATCTACTTGTCCCGAACCCTTTATTTCGGTACACCAAACACTTCGGAACTACTTGGAATTTGATCCTTTCTAAGGAATGGTATGTATGAATCCCCCATGAGGTTCAATCCCAACATCCATTGGTCCTGGCCACATCACGTTGGTCTATCTTGGTCTCGCATGACGTTAAAATGTACATCCCTTTCCATACAGCAGGATGTTAAATTGTACCCAATTACACAACCTGGTATTTGAACCATGTCCCCTAGGAAAGGTATGTAGGAATACTCCCAAAGGTCTGAACCTAATCAATGGTAAGTCATCGCATTCCCCCAATCGACAACAATTCATTACATTCCCCCAATCGACAATAATCCATTGCATTCCCCCAATCAATGGTAAGTCATTTAATTCCACCAATTGATGGTAAGAGGTTGCATTCCCCCAATTGACGGTAAGTTGTTGCATTCCACCAATTGTGTTATATATCTAGGGGTTAGTTGTTGATACCCTAGAAAGTGGTAAGACGTTGTTCCCCATCCAGTGGTCAGCCTTTATATTCCACAATCAACGGTATTCCGTTGTAGTCCCATTAATTGTGACCCACATCTCTAGTTTTCCCCCCAAGCGTAAGACCAACCTAGGCTACTAACCATGTGTAATCCCCAGTATGTCGTCAGGTCATTGTCCTCTATGCATTCCTTGATTCTATGACCCATCCCGGACTTTTTGGACTTTCATTCCTTGCAATGGGGATATGTAGGAAAGCCTCTCTTAGGTTCTACCCCATCACCCATATCTCATCTTGTTCATTCCCTCAAGCCAATTTTTTCTAGAAAGGTCGTTCCCCATCCCACAGGTTCCTCCTCCTCCAGATCCTATCAATGAATCCATTCTCATGGGCCGCCTCCTCAGGTATCCCATCCCCTTGTCGAACTACACATACTTTCATTCCCTTACATGGGGATGCGTAGGAAGTCTATTCGTGGATAAATCCCAAAATCACCATCGCCCTCATGTCAGCTTCATCACACTCTCCATACACTCTCAACAATCCATGTCCCATCCAAATTCTTACCCGAGACACCACATCCCTGTGAGACCATGTTACCATCATTCTCGTTGCTCTGAATAGTAATCGGGAAACTAATCACACATTATCCCCCAACATCATTGATCAATCCTGGGGTTGGACCCATTTGACCAACTCTCATAACTGTTATGATCAGTCTGATCCATATCCACAGAATGTTAAACTCATAGTGTACCTTGTGTTAATCATGGAAGGATTAGGAAAACCACAGAGACATGCCTATGGAATATAATTCCCCTCTTTCAAGGTGGGATGCCCTAGGAATCCACACCATCAAATAGACCAATCATAAGGATGAGATACTCATAAGCATTAGTTTTCTAGCATCCAGACATGCCAACGATGTATAAGGTGACTACTACCCTGACCAAAGGTTGCTGCCCTGACTGGACCCCTTTGAATGTCCTGATAGAAGCATCATAATTATCCGGCGTCCATGAAGACATTGAATTGTGAAGAGTTTCAGAAACAATGTATTATGTCTATAAGGGAGACCCGGACTAGGTAAATAGTTCTGAGGGGGAATCCACATAAGGGGTAACCAACATCCCATAATCTCATTTTGATATAGGAGAAAAAATCCCAGAAAAAGGAAAGGATGTAACCTGCCTTTGGAAATTGGTAATGTGGGGAAACAGTAGAACTTCTTCCTTTGAAACACATGTATGCACTCCCCAGAAAAAGCATCAGAAATTGAAATGGTGAACCCGACGTGAAGTTCTTATCGTCAATAATGAGATTAGTAGTGTTTGAGACATCTATGGACTGATGTGTCACCAAATCCATGAATCTGGTGCCTGGTATCGCCAAGAAAATAGTGGGCATGGCATGAAACTCACCAGAAAATGTGGAAGTTGAATGTTGGATATCCCGTTCAGGGGCGTTGTCAACATGGATTCTTCTTACCAATCGTGGAAGATAGAATGGAAAGGGATAACTAGATGTCGCATTCATTATTTAAACACCAATGGTTAAATATATCTGCTTTTTAGGAACCATGTAATCATGGTAGTAAACCGATCACCGCTCGACACCCAACGCAAGGGCTGGGGTAACGTCGACGTGACAATCCAACACAGCCTCATATCTCCCATGGAATCCACCATGTACATGACTACCGAGCAGTCATGCCCCATCTCCTGTTCTAAAATCATCTAGAGAATGGTGATAAATGACCTCATTCGATGATACGAGGTAGAGTGGATTATCCCATCCCGATATATTTCTCGATAAGACATAGAGGCTCCTGATCCTTGTCGTCACCCCTTCCCCCAAGGGTTGCGCAGGGAGACACTGCTCCCCACTCTGATGCATAACCGTTTCAGGGGCCTCTCACCGAAACGCTTCGATGACTCCCTCCCCTGCGCCAATCAGGTGAGGGATGTCTAGGTCATCCAACTGGAATCCCATCCCATAGGCCACTAAGGAGGGATCCCACTAGTCCACGTCACACTTCCACTCAACCCCACGAGTTAAGGTGTAGGTAAGTTATACGCCTGCACCACAGAACACAATATGGTTGACCCAACACCAGCGTCAGGCACAGGACAAGAAGGATGAACACCGATGGATGTCAACATTAACAGATATAATGACCCGTTACACTATTGATGTATATCCCTTATTTATGATGAGTAAGGTCACTCATACACCAATCCTAGATTAAGGCCCCAACCACCCCACATGATGGCTGGGTCGACTCTCCTGGTCGTCGATACAGGTAACAACCGCAAAGGGCTGAATCGTGGAATTGATACCCTGTATGAAGGCCCTCCCCATACCATCACCGATGAGAGCGCATGCCCATCCAGCTACCAATCTCGGCATGGAGGTCCTACCCATTCTACCTTCAATCCGAAAAAGGGTCCTCCTTACTGTAGTGAAGCTCTGTAAAGATGTATCTTCCACACCCATGACCTTAGGTATTGAGTCATTCCTACAATCATAGGACTCAAGTTGGAAGATCTAGCCCATCTAGTTAAATGTCAGTGTGGGGGTATTCCCCATGTCCATATGGAAACTGATGAAGTTCCTCATCATCTCAGAAATCAGATAAGTGGAGGTTTTCCTCGCTTCATAAGAACCCAACACAGAGGTCCTACCTACGTTCCTCTTGACCAGTACGGGGACCCTCTTACTACCAAAATTGCCTAAGGAAATAAACATGGAGGCCCACAACCATTCTCCTAACAGCTCAGGCAGAGGTCCTACCTATTCCAACACTTACTATGGGGATTCCCACTCCGTGTCCGCCAATTGACATTGAGGTCCTACACATGTTCCCTTTGACATCTATCTTAGTTCTCCCTACTCCCTGACTCACCAAGGGGGAATTCCTCTCCCCCTACCATCAATTTAGTCAAAGAAACACCTCCATCCAAAAATATATCCTTTCCCAAAGATCCATCCCAGGGCAGGAGGTTGGGTCACCTAAGCCATAAAAAGAGTGCTGAGAAGATTCAGACACCAATTTAGCATGTATTATTCCCAGATTCCAAGAAGGAATGCGACTCAACAATGGAACCCTCGCCTAATTTTTTTGTGTTGAGGGCTGGGGCTGGAACGCGACATATCAGCCTCATCCTTCCGGAATATGAGGTCTACTGGATTCCTGTCTCCCTCTGTAGATACAACCAGGAGGATGATGATTTGGAGTCTCCCTAGGTCTTGGCTGTGTAATCCCCACCATTATCAGCAGGAGAATTCACTACCTAACTAGAGATCACAGAGAGTTATTTCGGGGACCAATGAAGGATGAGCATTAGCATGGTCCACCCCTAATAGTTGTGGTTCGTATTCTAGAAACTGTGGTCGCTAAACCATCTTATCATGATGTGGAGGCCAATTCACTACATTCTTCAGGGGATATCCCACAATGGAGAGGCTTGTCATCCCGCTCACCATATTCTCCACCAGCCAGGCTACCATCTTAGTGGTCTGCTTTAGTGCCGCTATCGGTCCCCTAGCCTCCCCTAGTTAATGAGTGGGGATACCAAGGGCCTGATCCTAAGTCTGAGAAAATGATATTGTGGGACATTTTTGTGGCATACCATTTCCTAGAGATGTTTTTTCCAGTTATATCACTGAATTGCAGTGTTCCAAAATTTCTCACCCTGGAGAAGGTCGTGATTATTCGCCAAACCCTCTAGGTAACACATTTTCTACTTTTTCACCGGCAAATGGATTTCCCCATGAGTCAGGCACACTTTGAGGACATCGGCCAACAATTCCATATATTCAACCTAGCTACACTCCCTATGACCCAACACCCTAGTTTGCATGGACTCCATCAGAACCTCCACTAGTGATCCATTCAGAGCATTAAAGTGTTCCACAAAATAATCATGGAGGCTTCCCCCATGTTCAGGTCAATGGTTGAGGACAGTATGTTTCCCTCCATTTTAGTTATATCCAGATCCATCCCAATAATCTAGGTGATATTGAGGACATGGCTCCAGGTAGTGTCTTGGATAACATTGTCGTCCTACCAGGGGGAGAGAACAAACTAGATCTCCTCAGAGAGGACATATACCTTGAGGGTGTATCACACATATTGGATCCATGCGAAATATCACTCTCTCGAAAACAAATTCATTGGGTATTCTAGTACCTACTGAGTCATTAGCCCTTGTCCATAATCTGAATAAGGGTAAAGAGAATCTTGGGGTCATCAAACCCTATGAATCGTCTAGCTTAGTGAAGAAGACATAGGATGATCTTGAAAAAGTCATGTTGAGTTAACAACTCACAGAGCACAAGAGTCTGTCACCATAGCACACCTTACCCTTCAGTCATATGATGGTGTTTTATTGGGTTATGTAACAATAACCTAGCACTATGATTATGTTCATTAATTTTGTATATAATAAATAATATACATTCATTTTATTATTGTTACGTTATAAATATATTTTGATGCACAAATATTATTTTTTGTTAGTATTCACATTAGAAATCTATTCTAATGAATTTATAGATTATTTAATTAAATAATATTTTAATAAAATTTTATTAACAATTTTTTTTATTAAATATAAATGATTGTATAAATTTTATCAATACAATTATAATTTTTATTAAGGTTTGAAAGTTGTTTTGTAAAAACCCATGAATTTTGAAAAAATGTTGGGTTTTATTTTAATAGTAGAAATTCATATATTAAGAAAATTATTTAGATAAAATTAGTATTATTTTTAGAATTAGTACATCGAAATTATCCAATGGTGAATTTTTCATAATTTTCTGAGAGAGTTAAATTTTTGGGTAAAAATTAAATATTATTTAATTATATAATGTGTTTTATGACATCGTAATGACCCAATAGAGATGTACTAAAATAATGGAAGTGCGATTTTCGACCAATATATGTTTTACCATTAAAATAATGTTATTTTAGGTTTATTTTATGTAATTTACAATGTTTTAGTGGACCATCCAAGACTTATAAAACATTTTATATTTTTAAAATGATTTCCATGAGACTGTGACTCACCTCTACATAATAATGCCTAATATTTTAAGATGTTCGGAAATTTTAATTATAAAATAATGTTTTCCACTCACCTTTGGAAAAACCATTGGAAAAAACTAGGAGTTGGTTTGTGGTTTTGTTTAGTTTAATGGGTGGTGGCCAAAATTGAAATAATAAATAATTCCCTCACTTTTCCTATATAAACCCATCCATGATCCCATTTAATCATAATTCAAAGCCTTTTAAGCTCAACCAACCTCTCCCCTTCTCTCTCTAAATTCCTCCCTAGGCACCCCAATCTCCCCAGAAGCCTCTCCCAAGCCCATCCTAAGAATTTGGGACCACACTTCTAAGTAAGGGATTCCTTCTTTCATGATTTTATCCAAGTGTCTTAATATTTTATGCACCTTTATTTTCAATTTTAAATGTTGGGGTATGGTTTCGAACCTCCCCCATACTATCCTATTTATGTTTGAATGATGAAATACCACTTTCTCTCTCATTAATGCCTCCCATGTACACCTGTTAACATGCCAATATTTCATAAGGATTTTCTCTCTTCTCATTTAAATTCATGTAATTCTATTGAATTGTGAATCTAAATTCCATTAAATTTGTTATAACATGTATCTATTTTACCCCCTTATTTTTTAATTCATGAATACATTATGATACATCCCTTTATCTCTCATCTCCCATTTTTATGAATTCTTATGTTACACAGTTTTGCTGCCGAAATTACACCACAACATTACAAGCCAAAGTCACTATGTATTGAATACAATGCCCATTTCTCTATCAAGGGTATTCACCAATATGAACGTTTACATATTTATTATAGAGTTTCATTTATGTGTTCCAAATTATTTTATCATTGAATAAATGATAATTTTGAATTATTCCACGTTATATGATCCATGTGTCACACTTATGCATGAAATGAAATGATTAAGAAGGGTGCATCCTGATATCACACTAATGAATTGGGTAGAGATTATTATCATGATACATTAAGTGAAATAAGGGTTTACTCTTGAAAATTCAAGTGTAATAAAGTTTTACTCATACTCCATGTGCAAGGATCCTTGGCTCAATCTAATACCTTGTTAAGTGTTGTTTCCACACTTCCATGTAATGATAATCACACAATATCATTTCTGTATGTTCATGTTTCTCTTATGATCCTTTGATATTCTTATTGCCTAAAATGTACTGTATTATTCATGTTATGTATTGTTTACTCCCTTATTGGGATTTATAGATCACCCTTTTTCTTATACATATCTTCAGGTTATCTCACGCAATGCTAAGTATGATGGAATTTAGTGGTCATGAAAATGATGTTTTCAATAAAGATGTTGTGTTTCTATGTCCTATGTTTTTATGTAATGTTCCTAATTTCCCAAGACACTGGACCTCTCAGTACTCAGAGTTGTCTTATGTGCAAGTTTAACTAATAAATCCTGATTATGTGTTTAATAAAGAGTAGGGTTGTTATATCTATAGAAACTTATACATCTTCGCGACCATCATGATCCTGAGGTTGACTCGTACCCCTATCTCCAACATGGACTCCATGATGAACGTTCTCTATATCATTTCCATGTTCGTAGCCCTCTCCAGCAAGATCCAGCCGTAGATAAGCACTAAAATGAATGCTTCCAACCTAACCATTGGTTCCTACTCAGTACTGACGCTGAATCCCCATGTCTTCCACATGCTATCCTCCACGAGTCTCTAGAATGAGGGATTCTTACCTCACTGAACCCCCTTCGGGTAGGTTCGGGGCCTCACAAGAAACTTTCCATCATTAGAATGATTCAAAAACTGCTTGAACCACCTCTTGAAATGGACTTCCCTTGCTGAATTTTTTGTCTTCCCCTGACAACAGGTCCATCAATTCCATTGCTAGTGGCTAATTCGTCATTGGATCCTCCATTGCATTTATAGCGGGGAGGAACTCGTCATACATTTCCCCTAGTATTGGGACCCCCATGATCTTGTGCAGGTCTTGTAGGTTGATGCCGACCTCTCTATAGTGAAAATGGAAAGTGTTGGTCCTCAATGACCATCTTCTCAGTCACTCCAAAATCAGATGCTTTGGCTGGTAGATATGGAATTTAGAGGCCCATGCCACATCATACAGGACCACTCACCTCCGCTCTGCCCTGAACTACACACATGAGGCACATACCTAGTAGGCCCAGGCCCAATCTTCTGTGAAGTTGCTTCCCTGATGCAAATCCATCTCATCTCTCCACACCTTCTTCAGGTTCCCTAGTTCCAGCTTAAAAGTAGTGTGGTATAGTGGGTGATATTTCATTGGTTGCAATGTCTTCCCGAATACATGGTTCACTTGGTTGTATAGAAAACCAGTGTTTACAGGCATGAAAGACTCCAAAGTATGGTCGTAAACTGCCCTAAACCACTGGAATTGGAATGACGTACTCCAAAACCAATAGTCCAGTTCATCTCTACACTCTTCAGGAATGAAGACATCACCTCACAGACTAAAGTCAAAAAGAGGTAGCCTTTTACATAGTGGATAATTCATCTGGATCTCTAAAAGCTGGCCCACAAATGATTCATGGTCTGAATAGATCTGTATGTATTCCCCGATAACCAATCAGTTCTCCAATACTTCCCTCCAGGATGTAATCGGAAGGACCCACTGTAAGCTTCCTAGGGAGACATTCAGGTTTCAAGTTTGTGATTTTATTTGTTTTGGTTCAAAAAGCTTGTTCGAGAAGCTCGTTCAAAAGGCTCATTCACAGAGCTCAGTTCCATCAAGTGGTGGTAGTTCCCTACCCCTGAACTGGCAGACACAAGCTGTGGAGCTCACACTTACAGAGTCAAAGGACTCGTTGTCCACTGCGAAGTAGAAAAGACAGATTCATTGGGAGCAATCATAGATTGCGAAAAGCTTCACGAATTGAGTTCACAGTCTCCAAAAATGCGAATGTGAGAATGGAAAAATTATAGGTCAGCCTCCCATATTAATAGGCAATGAAACTCTTTAATTCATAGTGCATTCGACTGCGGTAAGCTTCGCGGTGCTCTCTACCGACACGGTTCCTCTCCTCAGTGCGACCATCCTTCATGAACATGCATTACAATTGGCTTAAAATATGGGTGACTGAACCTCAGACATAGTACCTCATTTTCTACTTGGCTCCATGTCTTAGGGTTGGGGTAATGTTTTGGATCCCATATATGTATTGAGGAAAAGGACACAAAGAAAGAAACCAATCTCATAGAGGCTACCTCGTGAGGTCTATTCATGAAGTCCCGCAGCACCGCAGCCAGTGCAAAGCTGTCTCCTTAGCTGGAACCATAAAGTAAAGAGGAGAGAGGATACGTGATCCGAAAGATGATATCAAATACGACATGGAGTAAAGAGGCGGGGGGGATCCGTGATCCGTTATACGTTTGCAAAGCAGCCGTGGAGTAAAGAGGTAGGAGGCTCCACGATCTGAAAATAGTTTGTGAAGCTGCCCTAGAGTAAAGTGACGAGAGGATCCGTAGTTATGACAAAGAGCCACATGAAATCTCACTGAGCTATCCCTACTTTATGGTTCCTCTTGCCTATAAATATCGGGCTCCCCTCGATCCCAAAGGATAGATCCTCTGACATTTCGTCTTCTCAACTCTCAAATCCTGAACCACCTTCTGCTCTACAAAAATGAGATCTTTTAGGTACTTGAGTATCTTGAAGTGTCATTGCTTTGGCATAAACACAACCCCCCTTCGAGTGGGTATGTCGTTCACAGATCCCATGATCCTTCGCAAAGGAAGGAGATCCCTAATGGGACTCAGTTATTTTCAATGCACACATGCTTCGTGAAGTACCTTCCATGAACATGTGGGCCACATGCTAAACAAGGGTCATCGTGCTTTGCGAGACACACTTCTTCACAAATCTATGCATTGTAAGGCACCCTTTCTTCATAAATCCCTACTCTACAAAAGTCTATATTCTTCGTGAATCACTCTTCATATTAACCTATGCCCTATTCCCAAGCCATGCCACTCCGCTTCACGAAGTATACCCCTTCACGAATCCCCTCCATTATATAGAACACCAGAGCATCACATGGTCCCTTCCTGTGAAGCCACTTTCCTCACAATGCAATCTCTTGTACAACCTTCCAGGATTGTAATAAGTGATTTCATGGTCTCTTGGGCAGTGCTTTATGTTTCTTTGTCAGCCTTATTCTTATTCACATAGGCACGATAATGTATATTGTTTCTTCACATAGCCACGCTAACGTGGGCCCCTCATCGGATCACTCCATGACACCCCCTAATCATGACATTTTCGGTGCCTTCCCATCACCAATGCTTAAAGTGTGACAGTTATGTATGTCCTATGTTTGTGGAGAGAACCCTCCTTGTTCGAGCTGCATGATGTTAAACTGCAAAGTGCCATCCTCCCCAGCACATGAAATTAAAATGTGGAATCTCCCCCATGTTATACACATGGGGTTCCTCATCTCGAACATTCTCAACACCTGGTCGTCTCTATGGGAGTGAGATCTTTCGCACATGGAATAAGATCCCCTCGGCTGGAGTAGCGCCTATCCACTGGGGAGGGAAACCATCTTGGTGTAAAGCCCTATTCTTTCTTGTAGGATGCATCATCACTACTCCATCTCTCTTCTTTCTTTCCAAATACCAGATGTGAGAGGGAAACATGGACCTTTGTTATCCCATCCCACTCTATTGGGGACTTGTCTCCACTGGGCCACTATCCTGGTATAATTTCTCATCTCCATCTTCCTAGGAAGCTAACCTTGTGTAAGCCCCTGTTTCTTCTTTGGGCCGCTAACAACGTGTAAGTCCCACTCCACTTCCAATGGATGAACATTTTGTGATAGGATCATCAGGTCATAGCTACCTCTTGTTTCTCACACTGAGCATGAATCATGTGGGCTTAGAGTAATCATCAACCATGACATCCTCTCTAGGCCACCATAGCATATAAGGCCAAAATCAACCATCTAGAACTACATGGACTTTGATTATTTCCAAGGAAAGGTACATAGGAAGCCTACCTGAGGTAAAAGACCAACACCTATTTGTCTCAACCCCTTCACGTTGGTTCACCGCATCCTGCATGACATTAAACTATATCCAAACCATTCCGAACCACGCGGAATTTGATCCTTTCCAAGGTAATATACGTAAGAAGCCTCCCTAAGGTTCATTCCAAACACCTACTTATATTGACCCCTTCATGTTCATTCAAAATGTTTTTCCAAATTATGTGGAATCTGATCCTTATCATTGCAAGGTATATAGGAATCCTCCGTGAGGTTCCATACCCACACCCATTGGTCCTGGACAATTCCTATTGGTCCATCCTCATCCCTCATTACATTAAAATATATGCCCATTTCTATCTTCCATGATGTCAAACTGTACCCATTTAAACTATGTGGGCTTTGGTCCTTGTCTCCTTGGTCAGGAACGTAGGAAGCCTCCCTAAGGTCCAACCACAATAGATAGTAAGTCGTCACATTCCCCCAATTGACGGTAATCTGTTGCATTCCCCCAATCGACGGTAAGTCATTGTATTACCCCAATCTATGGTAAGCCATTGCATTCCCCAAATCGATGGTAAGCCATTGCATTCCCCTAATGGACATTAAGCTCTTTCATTCCCCCAATCATCGGTAAGCCTTTGCATTCCCCCAATCATGTGCCTCATCCAACATTAAGCCATTGAAACCCCAGTTGCCTTTATGCCGCTATCCCCCATCCAACGGTAAGACGTTGTTGTCTTCAATCAACAGTAAGTTATTGTAGTCTCCTTCATTGAAATGAAAATCTTCGGTCCTCCCCTGGGCATCAGAACAACCTAGACTAGTAACCATATGTATGCCCTAGTATGTCGATGGGTCTTTATCCTATGTGCACACACTGATTCTATGCCCCATCCTAAAATATGTGGACTTTTATCCCCTTCCTCGAGGATATGTATGAATCCTCGATGAGGTTTAATCCCATCACCCATGTCTCATCCTAGTATCTACCTCAAGCTTATGTGTTTCTTGAAAGTCATGCCCCAAAACAGTGGTTCCACATCTCCCAGATCCCACCCATGCGTCCATTCTCATGGGCTGCCTCCATAGGTATCCCTTCACCTCATCGAACTACACATACTTTGATTTCGTACCATAGGTTTATGTATGAAGTCTATTCGAGGCTCAATCCCAACATCAAAATCGCCCTTGTGTCAGCTTTATATCACTCTCCATCCACTCTCAACAATCCATGTCCCCTCCTCATTCTTACATGGGACACCACATCCCGATGATATCATTTGACCCACTTTCTTGTTTCTCCTAGAAATAATCGGGTAACTAACCATGAGTTAGCTCCCAGTATCAGCTATCCCTCCTAGGGATGCACCCATATGTTCCGCTCCCGTAAGTGTTCTGATTGGTTTGATTCAACTCCACTAGATGTTAAACTCGCAGTGTACCCTATGTTAAACATGGGAAGATGAGGAAAACATCAGAGACATGCCTATGGAATAATATTCCTGGAATTCTATGTGGGATTCCTCATGATAATGCGCCCTCGAGAAGAAATATCATAAGGGGAAGATATTCTAACGCATTAGTGTTGTAGCATTCAAACATGCCAGCGATGACCAACATGACTACTCCACCGACCGAAGGTTGCTGCCCTGACTTGACCCCTTGGAATGTCCTGACATAAGCAACATAATTAACCGGAATCCATGATGACATAGAATAGGGAAGGGTTTCACATACAACGTCTTAAGTATATGAGGGAGACTCGGACTAGGCAATGAGTTCTAAGGGGGAATCCATGGAAGGAGGAACCGAAATCCCATCATCCCATTTAGATCAAGGAGAAAATATACCTGAATGAAGAATGGATTCCACCCGCCTTTGGAAAGAGGGAATATGGGGAAAGAGCTATGCATCCTTCTCCGAAATATATGGATGCACGCCCTAAAAATAGAGTCAGAAAAAATCATGTTCATTACTCTAGGGGTATGTAGAATTCCAACCAAAATTTCCATATAAATATTATACCACTTATAATTAGGCACTGAAAGTGGACGAAAAAAACACCAAGGTCTACGGTGCTCTGCATTGACATATTAATAGGTATAAAAATGTGAAACAATGTTAGGGATGTACCATCTCATACATAGCCACCAGAGTCATCTATACAAATTTTAAAACATATTGTAAGTTCTAGTGTGAATGTACTACTAGTAATTATAGAAAACAACCATCACAACTATTATCAAGGAAAAGGAACCACAATCAAATAAAGAAATCATGGGATTCCCTCCAAAGAGGACGTCCACTCTCTAATGATCTCCCCTCCATATAAAGTTTACCTTATGAAATAATATTTATCATCAAGATAATTCCCAAGAATAATAATTTCAAGAATAGTGTATGTTATATAAAGTATTTCTAAGAAGACCTTATCCTCCTCCTCCAATACCCCAAAATGGAATGGTAAAAAAACCTTTCATGTTCCACTCTCTTGATGGTTCCTTTATGGATTGGGTAAAAAATGTCCAACTCGAATCATCAGAAATTTCATTCCCATTTCTAAGGGTGTAGGAAAATGAAAAAAAAAACACTATAGGGACTCCATCCAATGAATCCAATAAAGTATAAAATAATTTTTAGAGAATAAATAACTTATTAATTTTGTTAGAAAACATGGTAAACATTTAATTTAAAAGGTAAAATCACCTATTAGTTAGTTAATCCATCAAAGATATGAGTTCATGTTCATAGGTGGGATAGATTTTACCATGTGGTATAAGGTATCGAGAACCATAGGATACCACGAGACCATCCTTTATAAGAACAAAATACAATATCGAACCAAATAAATCATATAATACCACATAGATATGCCTGACCTCTATAAGAGTTAACACGAGTGTAGATGCCAAAAGATGTTTTAGTCCACAAAATAATTATGTCATTTTTCATTCCACATAATCTTTACATCTTTTAGAGTGAAAAAATTCCATGAAGAATCCAACTATGACAATTCCTTTAAAAACCAGAAATAATATCACATTAAACCAAATAATCTACCAATATCAAAAAAATTGTGGTTGTTACCAATCCATAAATTCTTTCAACAACATAGGATCAACTAAAATACTATATTCGAAGATCACGTGTCACAAGAACTTTACTTCCCAAATCCAAAAATTATATTTCACTAAAGTGGAATAATGTTTTTGATTTGTCAACATACCTAGAAATTCTCTCAGATAATACACATGATACTCCTTGAATTGAGATCAATCCTGTATTTCATCCAAAAATATCACTATGAATGTATCAAGATACTCATCGGAGAATCTATTCATCATATCTATAAACAATGCAGGATAATTAGTTATACAAAATGGCATAAAATTATACTCATATATACAATACCATCTTAGTAAGGATATCATTTGAATGTTTGATTCATTTATTATAAACTAGTGTCAACTTGATCGATGATAAATCTTCAAGAACCACTTCTACACTTTAAACTTGTCAAATAGACATAAATCAATGGTAATTGATACTTTTTCATCATCGTTACTTATTTTATATTCTAGTAGTCAACACATAGGTATAATGTTAAATATTCATTATTTTCAATGAAAATAGGAACCACCCAAGATGACACACTCATTCATATAAATTATTTCTATAATAGCTCATCCAACTGATCCATCAACTCTTTCAATTTAGGTGGTTATATATGGTATGAAATAATGGATAATAGTTGAGTAATAGCCAACAAATAAATAGATACCTAGAGCTATATTATCAGTGAAAAATATTAAAATCATAAGGAAACACATCAACAATCTTGAATAATCTTGGGGAGATCGTTGTGGAAAGACTCCCTCTCCAGAACAAAATAAAACACTAATATTACTTTTCCCAACTCTGGATTGGAATGTATACCCTACCTGAACAGAGGTCCCATTCTATATGAAAATACCTCCACACCCCATCCGACGCAGTAAAAGAGGACCATTAAAGATAATAATCGATTATTAAATTATTATCAATGAGAGATTACATCCATAGAATGAAAAAAATAAGTTTCATGTCAAAAATCAAAACATCTCAGGTAAGAATAATTTATAATAAAGAGAAAACACAAGTAGGAAAATGTAAACCCTACTCTATCTTTATTATTTAGGGTGTAGTAATATCTATCACATAAGATAAAATAAAAATATTATAATTATTAGTTTCCAAATATGATTCGATATAAATGAGTGATATATAGTATTATCAAATAAAATAGTCACTAAAGAGGATGTAATTGTGATTGTAACTCTCACTGTAATTGGACATGTTTTAGATTCATATAGAGAATCTTATAATAAGTGAATAATCATCATTTTTGGATTCCTATGGATGGAACTACTGACATCATTAGCATAAAATTTCTCTTTAGTTATTTTAGGGGCTGACAAGTCAGTTCAATTAGACAAAGAAAATAAGAAGTGGTATAATTTCTATAGGTATCTTTGGCAGCCACAAGAACTACATATCATTGGTGGCTTAGTAAAAAATATCTCTAATGGAAAATACTTCCATACTAGAAGCAATTCCAAGGTTCATTTATTTACACTACAAGAGGTATAAAGGATGCCTACTATTAAGAACCACCGTAAGACTCATCATGCTTCCCCTTTCCATTAAATGAATTCATAAAATGATGATTGGGTGAAAAATAAACTCTTATTAACACTAACTTACCTTCCAGGTCATGATCAACCACCAGGACCTTATCCATTATATTATAATTCATAGTCTAGTTTATTAAGAAATTATATGAATCATTCTCAGGTTAAATAACCATCTTGAACTGTCAAGCCTCCATCTTCTCATTATATAAAATCATAGGTAAAGACAATCAACACTCTAAAAAGTGTTTTTCATACTACTTCAGGGTCCCGTATACCTAGTGGATGTTTAAAAACTCAATATCTATAGACCAAACCATTTATTATTGATATAGCTTCTTGGTGAAAATAACTCTAACATCATTTCACTCGAGACTCCCATTATTCTTCGTTGTTACAATAATGTCCCACCATCTCCTTATGTGACCTTCCATCTTAAAAGTAGAAAATTTTACTTGAATTACCTCACTCATTTAAAATAAATGAAAAATGGAATATATAAATATATATATATTTTAACCAATCATTAGCCTCTTTTGGATCATTGTCTTCTTGCAAAGATGGTATATTCTGGTGAAGAAAATCTCAAGAATAATTTCGAGATTCGTCCCTTTGTGGTTCACAAAATGGTTCCAGGATTAGAAAAGATGTAGGTTCAATTACTAGATCCGGGAAATCATACAAAATAAGTTCAAGAATAATCTATTCTGTGGGAGGAAACACTCAATATGGTTCTCCCGTTGTTTCCACTGGGATCCTATTCTAGAATCTTCTCTGGGGCATGATGCTACAAATAATAAATCGAAAACACTTAATATATAAAAACATTACACATATCAATAACTAAAATAAGGTTAATGATATATCAAAACCATAATATAAGATATCATGATTTGGTTTTCCACATCTCCAAAAAGGAGTGAATCAACTAGAATCTGATCAAATTAGTCTTTAAGATGCATTTCCTGCATATCCTTGGTTACTTAAGGCTCATCAATATGAATGAAAGATTGTAACTAAATATAAAATAGATAATATTTCCAAAAAAATATTACCTCATATCTAATAAACAATCCCAAAATTCATACTAACATAATGGAAAGATTCATGACTTTCATATCTAACAACAAATTGTCAGAAATCGGCCTCGATTCCATGGTACCCTAATACCCGAGATGGATCTGGCCTGGACCGCAGGGATTTTTTGATCCCCATGAGTTGGGGAATAGAACCTAGAATCATACATGATAAAAGATAGAAAAAATACACTAAAATAATGGATGATAAAAGATACATGTTAGTATACCGAACACTCCCAAACTAAGATGTATTATAAAAAAAAGTAAAAAACTCAACAAAGTACATAATCATTGTAATTAGTACCAAACATAAAAAATAAAACATCTCATGAAACAAGTGTATAAAAGCTCCACTAGTCACCACCATCATCACTCCATGGTCCAAATAGTCAATAACATCCAACACCTTTATGTTGTACTTTTCCTTTTCATGGACCTAGAATAATAAAGTCAACAAACATGAAAAGGAAAATTTATGGTGTGATCTATGAATCCAAATAGGGTAGAAAAAAGTGTTTCGAAATAAATATAATAAACATTTCCCATTTATGATATCATTTCAAATAAAAAAACACATGGAATTACATTTTCAAATTTTGAACCAAAACATGGTTTCATTCAATAAGATAGAATATATATCAAAATAGACTTCAAATAGTCTTAAATGAAAATTTTATATAATTATATATATATATATATTAATTTTCATGAATAAATTACTTTAGTAATCAATGGAATGAATATCAAATCAATCAAATCCTAGCAATGAATCATGAAAAAAATCCCCTTGGAAATTCATTTTATTAGGTAAAAGGATCGTCACACATTTCATAATGATCATGGCTCTAGTTGGATGTGAACACACAAATACACCACAATAGTGGAATCCATCATTGGAAGTCATATCATTGTTGTTACTGTAATGTTTTTCTTCTCCAATCCATTTCTATGGAGTCCAGGTCCTATAATGCTCATCCAAGTTACCATAAACTACCAAGGCTAACACGTACTTCAAAACAAAAATCCATGAAATTTTAAATCTATCATAACAAAACATTTCAAATTATTATTCCCCAATTGAATTTTTAAATTGTCCTTTTAATTTTAATATCTAATCATAGGTTTTCATAATTTCATTCCATTTCAAATCACATTTAAATTTAATGAGTTTTCTCAAGATCAAACATCAAATCATTTCTTGAAGATTATTTCCATGTCAATCCATAATATTGCATAAAATCACCCCAGAATCTCACTGCCATATAAATTGGAGTTTTTCTATAATTTTCTCACCTATTTAATGTTAATGGTTGAATCATATCAATTCAACTTTTTTAAAATAATTTATAAAATCATATTAATTCAATAATTCAATTAAAATATACAATTATAGGGAAAAGAATTTTTGAACCACTTACCTTCAAAATATGGATGAAGAAATCTACTTTTGAAACATGACTCACAAACAAAGAATAGATGAGTTGAATTTCTAGGAAAAACCCTATAATTATGATATAATAAAATGGAGAGTAGATAAATCTATTACCTAATAATCTACCAAACTCTATGGATAATATAAATAGATATAAGAAGAAACTATATAAGAGAAGAAACACTTACCTAGAAGAGATCTATCAAGATTAATGTTTCTTTTGTCCATTAAGGAATGGTATTGGATTGTTCCAAATCAGTTATTAAGAGCCTCTAAGGAAGAATGTTTTTTTTGGGTGAAATGTGTTGATTAGGAACTTAAACTGGGGATCTAGGGAATTTATAATTAATTTTCAAAACATTAAAATCCTGCATGCATGACTAGATAGAGGGGGTGAAAGGCTAGGGGAATCCATGACCCATCCATGAGCCCCAACTATTTTGGGTGAACGGTTTCCCATGAAGGGTTACATGGTATGTGGAACTGTGATCCAACCATGTACTCTCCAATAACAAGGGGGGTTCATGTTTTTCATATGGGGATTTTCATGGTTTGGTTAAACTGTGTGCTAACTATTCAGACCCATCATGTTTCCAAAAATCATCAAATTTTGTTAGAACAGACCCAAAATACACCCAAAATAAAGGTGATCCAAAAAGGTCAATGAATTCGTAAAAATATTTATTCGGATGTAAAAATTATCAAAACATTTTTTATATGGCTTAAATAATATCCAAATAATAGCCCTTTTAATTGTTAAAAAAAATCCATTTATTCAATTCTGAGTGATTACAAATATAAATATTAAAAAACACTATTTTTCATTTACAATTTAAATTAATATACACATATAAACTATTAATTTTTATTTAAAAATAAAAATTTTATTCCATGATCATAATACATTACATATTAAATGTAGAATTTTATTATAAATATTTAAAGTTAATAATTATGGAATATTTAAAAATAAATGTATTATAAATATTTATTAATTATTTATAAGCCATTTATAATCATTGAATTATTTTATATTTTATTAGTTATTAAATTTACCATAAGAACATTTTATTTTTAATTTATATAAAATTTTTAAATTATAAGGAAACATAAACATATAAGGTTTTTAAAAATTTCTATTTACCCTTATGTATAAGGGGATACTTATGTGTAGGTAAAACCAATATAACCTTAGAAAGGATTATATAACTACTACATCCTTGAAAAACATTAGTTTAGATTAGATATCTTATCTACTAAAAGGTAATCCCGACATTACCCTTATTTTACCCAGCTATGTAAATATAACTTTCTGTGTTACTTTTACCATGCCTAGTTATGCAATGGTGACATCTCACTTACCCTTTCATTGAATTACTATTTATATTTATCAACATGGTTTCCATTATATAGCCTCTCATAAAATGGTATCGTCTCTATTAACATTATCTTTCTAGACTATATAAAGGTAACCCATATTTATCCTGATTATAAAAAAATCAATAATATTGGTCTATTTTAGTTTTATGGTTAATTTCAAAAAATTTGTCATAAATCATAAATATAGATTGTATTTGATTCAATTTTTGGGTTTAGAAAAATCTAGTAACGATTATTATGTTAAATTTAAGTGAATAAAAATAATTATAAATATTTCCCATTCATGTAGAATGATACATTAATTTAATAAATGAAATAAAGAACAATGTAAATTTTCATACCATTCATCGAAGAATTTTATTCTTCTTATATTATCTCTAGTTAATGAATTTTAAAGAGATGAAAATAATAGAAAACACAGCCTTCCCAACTATGGAGGTATCCCAAGACCAACTGGATAATTTATCTAATTAATGAGATAATTCATCACCCACATAGTTCTAGCATCTAAGTTTGTAAATGTTGACGAAATGGAGAGGTATTGGTTTAGAAAAATATATCTAATGAATTAGAAAAATAAGAACAAACACCTACCATCATATTGACATGTTATTATAAATCTATGTGGATACTCCTTGGGTTACGTATCATTTATTCATATGTTACCATATATTAATATGTGATATTTCAAGTAAGTACATTCATCGCATAAATTCATAACCACCTAAATGTTTCCTCTTATGTAATGACTTTATATTTTTGAAATATTGGGTAGAAAAAAAGATTTTACATCCAATATATATGATATAGTATATATATATATAATAATAAAACCTATTATTCATGGAAATCATAATCTGTGTGTAGTCCACACAATATACATAAGGCTTTACATTATATATCGCATTCAATGCAAGGAGATAGTATACACATAAATAAGATCATCAAATATGGAAAAAATATATAATTATTTGTAGGATAAAAATTAATCTCAATAAAATGTTCCTCATAAACCTATTGTGTCGCACTCATAGAATTCCCCTTTGAAGGAAACTAAAAACATTTTTAAGATGAAGAATAAAGAGGAAGTTTATCCAAAAGTGAGAATGGTGGACAAAAATACTAAGAGATGCTCATCCATGAAAAATAATTGAAGTGTGATTTTAATTTTTGTTAAATAGGATATGCATGAATTGCGACTTTTGAATTTTATTAGTCACCCCATAAGGTGGTAAGTAAATTTTAATACAAAACCTCATAGAGTTTAATACAAAAACCCTCTAATGAAGGAGTATGTATGAAGAAATATGAACTAGTGTTGAATAAAAATAATAAAATTTATATGTTTTATTATTCTCACTAACTATTAAAAGAAAGATCCATGGAAGAAAAATAACAAAAAATAAGGAATCTAGAAATTAAATATCTATATGTTGTATTAAAAACAATTCTTTCATAAGTCAGGGAAAAAAGGTGTATATAAAGGGTTGGTTCACTATGGATAGCCACAATCCTAGAAATGATGGTATTGGAGTTAATAATATCCCATTAATTTAAATATTAATAATTTTTTATGAATACTTATATGTGTATAGCGGATATTTTACCCTTGGGGTTGTGAATTTGATAAAAATTACATGTTCTTGATTTAAAAGTAGATCTGATCAAATTGGCGGAGTTAGGGAAATTAAAACTCTCAATTGGTATCTAAAATAATCATGAATCCAAAATAGTTTTATGAATAATCCTAGAATAATATGTGGTTTTTATAAAGAAATTTTAATTCCAAAGATAAATATTGATTTGAAATACTGGGATTAAAATTCATAAAAAATCAAGAACTTCATAAAGAAGTGCCTTATTTGGAATAAAATACGGTGTCAAATACGTTTATGAAATAATGAGTTGTATATTTTAAAATTAGACATATAAATATTTATATCACATTATTTAGTTAGTATAATCATGTAACTATGAATAATATGATAGATTCCATGGATTCGGAAATATTTTGTTTTTATTTGTTGTCTATTTTTATGTCATGAAAATATGGTATCTATTGAAATTTTTTAATATTCCTAGAATCCATTGGGAAAAAAATATTTCCCACACTTTGATACCAATGATACAAAAGATTATAATCAATTTTTCCCTGAGCGGAAGACATTTAGGTTCCGTTGGTGATGAATAATCAAAGGAAATTTTTTCTTAATCTGAAAAGAAGTTACCTTGTGAAGAAGATTCACGGAAATCAATTAGTATCATGATTTTATAAAAAATGAGTTCTATCAATTGTATTGATATATTTTAAGTATCACATAATATTAATTTATTGAATATTTTCAAATTATTTTGTGTTACTGTGACTGATATCCCATGAATATTGTTGAAGTAAAAAGAACCCCAATTTGTTTTTGTTTCTATAAGTTAGTATGTGACATCGGCATATTAGATATTTTATATTTGACTCCTATTTCCTACATCAATATCAGACTTAGTATGGTTATTGGGTTTTTTCATGGATCAAATTACCAGTGGTAATTTCACTCACTAAATATATATGAGTAGAATGCAGCTATAAAGGTGAATAAGACATGATGTTTGAAAGTTGATTAATATTGGATGTATCAAAGAAACAATTGGTAGACTATGTTGAATTTAAATGGGGTATATAAGGTTAAGTTTTATTCTAGAAAAAAAAATCTATTTGGATTAAAATTTAAAAATTGTTGATAGGTCCATGATTTCTAAAATTTAACTTTTAAAAATGTATTATAATGATAGAATGAAAAGGGATTAAAAATATCTCCTAATTTTTTTAAGAAGAACCAATAGACCATAACATGTCCATTGGAAAGATCATAAAATTTTTATTGATATAATTTTATTTATAAAGTGGTAATAAATATTATTAATGAACCCTTATGATGTGAAAAGAAACAGGGATAGGAAACATAGATAGAAAATTTTGGATATGAAATCCATTTACTTGTTTCTTCTTAAGGAAGAGTAAATACGGAAGAGGCGCATTGCATTATTGTATAAAATGGGTAGGATATCAATGTTTCATGAATCTAAAGACTAATGTAAATTAAGTGATCATATCATGGAGGGTTTACTCATGATAATCAAGAAAAAATCTAAAGGGAAAATTATTGTCACCAAAGGTATTTTGTGTGTTGGAATTTTTTTTCAATCATAAGAAAAATTTATATCATCTTAATCCTGGAGTCCTCTATTATTTTATTTATTTTCCACCTCTATATATTTATACATTTAAGACATATAAGAGAATTAAAAAGATCTTTGAGAATATGTGATCTTGTAGAAGAGGTGAATATGATTCAATAGTAGAGAAATGTAAATTGATACATTGATATTTTTATATATTATTATAATTTTTTCAAAGTGGTAAATAAGAAATATAAAAGACGAATAAGTAAGAGGAGTTGAAATTATATTGAATGTGGTTTGATGTAAAGGTATTGGGCATAGTGAATATGGGCGAAGCCTATGCCTAAAAAATATATTTTTTATTATATCTAATGAATTATTCTCATGAACATCAAAAATAGCCATCACATTACTACAAAATTGGTGTTTAACAATGATGGTATTTACCAGAATTTGAAAAAAGAAATGATAAATGGAATCTTTATCTGTGCTAAAAAAGCACTGATAAATTTAACCCTGTATTAGTGCCTTATTTTTTGTGCGGATAAAGGGAACCCTCTATCAGCACTATATTTTTAGCAGTAATAAATTATTCCTTTATCATGACTTTTTAGTGCTGATAATTGTATGAATTAATAAAACTAAATAATTAAATAAACAATTAGCAAAAAATAAAAATGAGAATATATAAAAATAATATTACAAATTTTATTAATTAAATAATAATTTATAAAAAAGACTAAATTAATTATACTATATACAAATTATAAATACTAAAAAATAGTATGTATTAAATATAAAGAAATATGAAAAATAAAAATTAAACAACAAAAATTAAAAATAAGTAAATTGAGAATAATATTATACATTTTATTAATTAAATGAATATTGATAATGATAATAAATAGTATATATTGAATATAAAGATATATATTAATGTATATAAAAATGTTTTATATATTTTAGAAATATTATTAATTATTTACATTAAATAGTAATGTATTTAGTGAATAATGGTTTATAATTAAAAATTAACAGGAATTAAAAATACTGACTAATCAAATCAAGTAATGGAAAAAATTGAATGTCATTTGATTTTTCAGATTATAACTTAGATCAAATGTATTTTATTGATTTCACAAATATGTATTTTATAAATATTCACACACTAATTTATTTTTTCGAATTTAATCAATTAATATTATCTATTTTATATATATTAATTTTCTATGTTTTATTACTTTCAATATGTATCCATATTTATTTCAATATATATTAATTTTTTAATGATTTATATTAATGAAATTTATCCAAATTTTTTAATATATTGTACTCATTTTTAATTAATCATTTTTAATCATTTTTAATATAAACAAACTTATGATTAAATATTCATTAATAATATAAAAATACATTTGCAAAAAACTATTTATAAATATAACTATTTATAAATGCATATTTTATTCATACATTAATTATTATAAATAAAGAAATAATATTTTTTTAAAATATACTTATATATTTATAAATAAATAATTATAAAATTATAATAAATTTATAGAAAAAATAAATATATTTACTACGTATATATATATATATATTAGAATATAAATATTATTTATTTAAAAAGTATTAACATAATTATAAATACCCAATTATATATTTAAATAATTGTAAAATTATTATATAATAAAAATTGTTATTATAAGTATTATAATTATATATAATAAATATTTTGTTTAATGTTTTATTTATTTGAAAAAATATATTGTAATTACTTATCCTCGCTAAACTATTAGCACTGGTAATGATGGATTTTATCATCTCTTATTTAGAACTGATAAATCTCTATCTTTATTAGTGCTAAATAAAGTAAGGATAAAGATTCATTTTATCAGTACTAAATAACATAGTTCTGATAAAAGTGCCATGATCTATTTTATAAACCCTATTAATTGAGAAAAAGTTTTCTGAACGCATTCAAGGAATGAGACTTCCTGTTGATGGTCCTTGTTTTCAATTCTAAGGTAGAATCCTGGATTGAATCATGGATCCAACTATTTGAAAGATTTAATCCAATTCTCGAGTGATTCACAGGTTGAACGCAACCACGGGTCGAATGAAATCAAGGTTTTTTCGATATCTCTAATTTCTCTTATTTATACACTAAAACTTCTCATCCCACATACGTGTATCCAAAAAAGTCTAGCTTCACTATCCTATAATAAAACAACCCAATATTAATATATTTTTAGATATATTGAAGTATCGTGTCACCCGAGATAACGTTGGTCTCCTTGGGACAACATTGGTACTATGCGATATGAAAGATGTCTAAAAATTTGTTGGGACATGTTGTTGTGATGTATAATAGGATCTCAATACCTATATTACAAGACATAAACCTTATTTCAATCGTCATCATTTGAAAATTATATTCATCTACATTCAGTGTTGTCAATGGTTTTGAATATTACATTGAAAATCACTTGGATGATGAAATATCTGACATTATTGGGGTCATTAATTTTGTCATGAAACAATTGGAATTGAGAGGATCAGGTGAAAAGTAACTGAAATATATTATTATCACCTTATATTTGAATGGTAATCCTAGACCTTGTTTCCATGAAATTGATGATGAAATATCTGATAGTCTACAGGTAAAACTATATAAATTATTTTTATGAAATGTTTTCCATGAATAACGAGCACTAAAATATGATGTAAAATTAAGGGATTTTTTTTAATGTCATTGAACTATTTCATAGGGTTTCATATATATTTGTCTGTCACTTATGAAATGTACCAAACAAATTATTTTTGTGAATCTATAAAATCAGATGAGAAAAAACAACATAAATGTTTGATTTATTGTCTTATTTATTTATCTATATATTTTAAAATTTTAATGTTTTCAGTTTTTATTTTTGAAATATTTCAATTTGAATTTAAATAATACAACTTAAATACTATAAAAAGAAAAATCAAAGAGGTTTAGGGTTCTATAATCCTTAGATTATATTATATAGGAAAAAATGATTTTGAGAAAAAAATGTAATTGATATTTTAATTTTGGTTTTTGAAATATAGTTAGAAAATAAATAATTGGATTGATTAATTTTTTAGAAAATCACTTAGTATCACGGTGTTTTAGGAAACTAATTAATGTTTTATTACATGGTGCAGAAGAAGGGTAAATATTTAATAGAATTTATTATTCTCAATCCTTTAGGAATTATCAATTTTTTTAAAACAATTTGATATTTTTCTTGATGTGTAACTTATTTAATGAGAAAATTATTCTATTGTTTAAATTTTAAAGTATATTTCAAATCATTCTAGAGTAAATATTATAATAATATATTTATCTAATTTTGATAATATAATATATTAACATTTATTAATGTAAATCTAATAAATATGATTTAATTCAATCTATTTTGTTGAATGAAAAATTACATTCCATAGATAAAATCATTACACTTTAATAACCCCACTTCAAGTCAACATTATTAGTTTTCATTTAATAATTTAATGACATTCTATGTTAACTATAGATTATTAAATCTATTTAATTTTAATTTATTCTAATACAAACATAAATACATTTTTTATCTCCTTCTTGTGCTAAATGGTACCCCACAAATTTTATATTCTCAATTACATGAAATGAAAAATGTTTCATTAATATAAATTACCATGAACTTTTATGATTATCATTTTACAGAATTATGTCAAAAACTCGACTAATTTTTTTATATTTTCAATCTCATGGAAATTGTTTGAACAATATACTAAACAACATGATCCATAAGAAGCATTCATTATTTTTATTCAAATCAAGATCCTTATTTCACATTTTCCTTTTTCTGATCAAGCTCCCCATTAATAAGCTTTACAAATTATCATCCTTATCAACTTCTCTAAGTGATTTAGTCTCTACATGGAAAAAATGATGCTTTTTTAGAGTCTTACTCCTTAATGTTTTTACTGAAACATTCTGATCACCAAGGAAATTTTATTACTTGATTTTAACCTTACTCATTTTAGTAACAGTTGATAAAAATATAGGCATAATTTAATTGATAGCCAACTCATTAATACTTATTAAAAATCATTTCATTTCATTCATCCCAAATCTAATAAACACTATTCATATTTTAATTTAATCTTTTTAAAAATAGACCATTTTTTAACCTTTCCTTTTGGTTCCACCCTAATGTTATCCTTATCCTCCTTATTCATTGATTTATTATTTGGGGAGATCTATTTTTTTATTCTTATCATCATTATTTCTTTACCGTCAGCATATACCCATGATCAAAAATGTTTTCACAGTAAAATCATTATCAATAGAATGAATGTATTGTTTCACATTTGTTTTTAATTGTTTTTATAATTAATCATACAATAATTGTTTTTATTTATAAGTGGCTTCTTTTGTTCTAGTTGGGGTGTTTTTTTCAAATATTCTCATTCTCGTTAGGTATTGGACATCGAGACTACAACTAGGATAATGAAAATAAGGAAATGCATCAAGAATGAATACAATCATTATGAATTGGTGAATTCATTCAACCAATTTAATAACTTTATAATCATTTTATCTTCTATTTCTAAGTGAATTTTGTTATCATTTTTATCTAATACATATTCAGTTACTTTTTAACAAATCTTTTTAGAATTCAAAATTTTCTTTCAACTATATATAATAAGCCATATAGGAGATAAAATGATTCTTTCTCCCAATGTAAACTTGTTTTCCATATTCATTTCCATTTATTGTTGATCTTCCAGCACGACATATCGATTTAATATTGTTATCCAAAAAACATTATAGTTATTGAAAAAAAATATATTAGGGGAATCTCATGTTCCAATTATGGGCAATTCTAATGATATAATGGACACAAGAGAATCTTAATGTCTTCTTATTTTCAAAAATGGGAAAAAAATTCAATAGAAACATAGAGTTAATATGCAGTGTTGGAAATTAATTATAGAAAGACAATTCAAAAATGGTTACATTGGATTTTATAATTGTTATGAGACTTTGGGACGTGTAAGAATCAACCAAACCTCAATCCGACATTGAGTGTGACATGTACGACTCCAATTAATATTTTTTTTAAAATTGAAATGAATTTTTGAAAGAAAGACAAACAACATACTTAAAACTAAGAAAAAATAATATTATTATTTTTATAATTTAGGGAAAATATAAAAAATTAATTTGGGAAGTGTAGTAATCCCTCTCACCTCAATCTGACAAACGATGTGACCACTATGACTCAATGTGTCAGTTATCAGTTTAAATTCAATAATTTAGTTCGAATAATATCACTCATTGATAAAAAATAAAACATTCTCAGATTTTCACGAAAATTTAGTACATCAATTTAAATTATATTTTTAGTGTGTATGAATTGGTCTCACATCATACAGATACATAATGTGATCATTATAAGTCAACGTGCATGTTTCAATATTAAAATGACAATTTAGTCAAAAAAGTGTTTTCTTCAAACCCTATAAATCAAATTATTATTGTTTTTATACTTTAATAAAATTATACATAAGTCATTTGAGACATGTAGGAATCAGTCACACCTTATTCTGATGCATAGTTTGACCGGTATGACTCCAAGTGTGTCTTTTTTTAAGAATGACATCATTTTTAATAAAAAGGAAAATTGTCCTACTAAAAACATAGAATTAAAATTCATATTGTTTGGATACATTAGGAAAATGATCCATATTCCATTGGGTATATGTAAGAAATAAATTCACCTATATATGATATATGGTGTGACTGATATAACTCAAAGTGCATCGTTTTATTTAAAATTGACATAAATTTTAATAAAACGGACAACTAACCTACTCAAAACCAAGAAAAAAATTCATATTATTTTGAGAATATAGATAAATGATCCATAAGTGATTTTCTATGTGTAGGAGTAATCTTCACCTTTGTTTTATACACTATGTTCCCAGTATGGCTCAATGTGCCCATTATTAGTTTTAAAATGACACTTTAGTTTAAAAATAGAACTCACTGAAAACCAATAAAATGAGCTCATTTTTTCTTGATAATTTAAGATATTGATTCACAAGTCATTTGTGATGTGTAGGAATCTGGTTCATATCAAAATTATACACTATGTGATCGGTATGAGTCAATGTATGTGTTTCTAGTTTAAAATGACATTTTAGTAAAAAAGACAAGTGAAAAATTCAAAACCATGTAATCTCAATCAGATAGTTTTGAAAAATTATAAAAAAATCTATAACACATTTTATACTTTTAGTAATGAGTTGTACCTCAGTCTAATTTATGTTGTGACCAAAATGACTATAATTTTATCTTTTAAAAAAATTATTAACATCGATTTTAGTAAAAATGGAAACTAACCTACTCAAATGTAATAAATCACATTCTGATTGTTTTGATACATTATTAAAATGATATATATGTCATTTTTTGAAATTTATGAATCAAACACACCTCAATATAAAACAAGATGTGTCCAGTATGAATTAATTTTTATACTATCAGTTTAAAATCAACATTTTCATTCAAAATGTATCACTCAATCAGAACCCTGAAAAACCTACTCGGCTTGTATTTATAATTTATAAAACTTATTAATAAGTCATTTTGGATGTGTAGGAATATGTATCATTGAATACCACCTTACAATGTGACCAGTATGATTAAAATTTCATGTTCTTAGTTTAAAATGACATTTTAGTAAAAAAGGCAAGTGACAGACTCAAAACCAATAAAACACATTCGAATTGTTTTGATACTCTAGGAAAATGATTCATATTGCATTATAGACATGAAGGAATCATTCTAACCTCAATCCTCCACATGGTTCTACCAATATAACTGAAAGTACATTTTTTCAATATATATGAATCATTTTAGTTTAAAAGGTGCGTCACATCTCCAAAATCGAGCAGACGAGCCTACATTGTTTTCTATTCATTTAAATTATATATTTATAAAATTTTTATTAATTTGTTGTTCTTTTTGGTTCTATATTGTGCTAGAATATGTAACCTTAATATTCCCTTATATGAGTTCTCTTCTAAGCATTGATAAAAGACTCATGATTTTAATTTCTCTCTAGTAGTTAGTGCTTGTTTAGCACTGGGTAAGGCCATATTTAGTAAAATTAAAGGTGTATTTTGTAATAGTGTCATGCCTCTTGAATATATACAATGAAATTAGAATTATAATCATTGAACTAAAGATTTTTTATTTCATTTTAAATTTAAAATTACTTTAATAATTAGAACATAACATGGTCCTGGAAACTTTCTTCGATATAGATGTTAATCAAGCAAAACCCATTTTAATTGTATAATCATTCTACTTAGTTGATAAAAAAGTATCATAGTAGCAGTGGTCCGCACATGCTCCTCTATATCTCAATGATATTTATGGAATACAATGTGAAATCATAGTCAATATAATTATCTTGTTTCTTCACCCTAATTCTAACATAATACTTCTATCTTGAATGATTTCTCTTTTTTTATTTTTTATTTAAAAGGAGAATATAAGTGGAATAATTATATCGATATTGGGTAAAAATATTTTGATTTTCATGTGGAAGATAGTTCACTAGAGAATATTCATTTTTCACATTAGTATATATTATTACTAACTCTATAAAATAAAATAAACGAATATTTATAGTGTTGGGACACGAATGGGTAATTGTAATTTATCCCTTAATAATTCACAAAATTCATATTGAATCCAATTTATAATAAAAATAATAAAATTATTATTTTTACAAGTGAAATTCCTTTGGACAAAATAATTATCATTTAATAATTATATAATATAATATTCATTTATATAATATTTAATATATCATTTTCACTAAATCAATTACTTTATTTGTCCCCCTTTATTATAATTTACCTAATATAGAATAATAAATAAATATTTTTTATTCGATTAAAAAGAATATAATCATGGAGATAAAATAATTATTTATTTGAAACATTCAAAAAAATAAATATTTATTTATTTTATAATAACTACTATTTGTTAGCTTGTCAATATAATTGGATATAAATAAAAATTATATTTGATGGTCTTAAAATAAAATAATTATTTAATATTCAAATAAAATATATTTTATTTCTAGAATATAACTGTTTCTTGAATATTTTATTTCAAATAAAATACAATGAATAAATATTATTACTCAGTTTTGATAATAATATTTATTCTAACTTATATATTGAAAAATAATTTAACTGATATTTAAGGATACAATAAGCATGTGAACCTCTTGGGATTTTACTCAATGGAATTATATGTTCTTTCCTAAAATCCATTATCATCATGTCGCAACTCATCAAGGATCCCATAGAAAAAAAAAGTTATTATGTTGATAATGAAAACTGAACATGAATAATCACTGTTCATTATAGTCCCTTTCCCTATATGTATCCAATCAAGAATGTTGTATTCCTATTCCATTTACCTATATGTTTTATTTCCCTTTCACTGATTATTGGAAATGATCTTTTTAGTATACCATGGTATTGATGTTATATTGATAGTTTTGTTCCAATATATAGTATTGGGATATCATCTTCTAGTCTGGGAAGGTGCAAATTATATTTTGACTTATTAATTTATGGTAAATAATTCTTGACTAAACCAATGTATTCAACATCCTTTGAGCATATGTCATTATAGTTTTTTATTTTGATACATGAATTTATGTGTGTCATGATATATATCAATAATAGTCACAATGTATAAGGATCATTACACACGTTTTCAGGAAGGAATAACTCATATCATTTAAATATATAAAATTCCCATAAGAATTATTTTATCATAATCTCACATCTTAGATATTCCCAAATATAAACATCATGAGATAAAGACTCATCCCCTTATGATTACACTCACTTTATATTCAACACTATATATATCACATTATATATTATTATTCTTCCCATATGACATAAGTTTAAGAATATCGGCATATCAATGCAATATTTTCAACATACTATAAAATTGAAATGATATTTTCAATTAAATATATACTCTAAAATATTATCACATTAATTTTATACATAATAAAAAAAAATATGTGAAAAAAAATTATTAATATTCACGGTTTGGAATATATATTGTCAATATAAAGCACAAATTAGTTGGTTTTAGGGAACAAGGTTCAACAACATTGAATATCCACTAGTGACAACTATTAATGTATTTAAGTCTTCTATCACTCAAATGATGTTCAATATTCTACTATGATATGGTTATAGTCAGTGAATCGACCATATTATCCACTATTATTACACTATATACAGTTATCTCACCTCTCTGAAAAAATCCATTAAGAGTTGATATTTCTATTGATGTGACCAAAAGTAATCATATTTTTTATTTCATAATAAATTTTTTATTTTAAAAAATTCATCACATAAATGTACTCACAACCTAGGTACAAAAGGAGTAATGTCTTCAGTGTTTTTTTACAAAACATTTATTATAGAATACTTTTGAAAACATCTATATAAGTTAAATATTCCAGAACACCTTCTAGATATCTCATACTTTATACTCATTACCATAAGCCATTGAATGGAAACACAATAAAGTACTAATATTGGATTCTTAGTATGGGTAAAGTTTAGAGATAGAAATTTATACTCATAAGTGATCCTAATATAAGCATAAAAGTATGAGAGCATAGTCCAGGTTCGAGAAAAAATATATTAGAAAATCATACCCAAATAAACATGGATCGTAAATAATAAGTCAAGGAAGATGTAAATAGGAAGAACATATGACACGACTCATTAAAAAAAGAAAACATTGAAAAAATATGAATTTGAAAAAAAAACTATTAATAGAAATCATAAGATAATGGATTATGAATTCACATTCTTGTTTCACATCACATATCAGATCAGGAATCACATTCTTTCCTACCGTTAATTTCTCAGCTAGTAATCACATACCTACCTCCCATTATTTCCTTATGAGATATCATACATTACCAAATGAATAAGAGGTCTATATAATTATTATCCCACCTATCACATAGTAAAAATTATATATTTATATATTCTATGACAAAAGACAAATTTCTAACATTTCATAATCAATATATGAAAAAGACGATGGTTTTATAAAAAAGATCACTGAATATTTCATAAGGCATATAGGGAAAACAATTCATGGTAGGATAAGAATATTTCTTCATATCAATAAAATAACCATTAGATTATATCTACATTGATGAAAAATAACTGTGTAGGATGGACACTTGGAATAGTTACACATAATAATAGATCATGAATTGGAATGTTTGATAATGTGAGTTTATGATGTCAATATTGAAAGAGTATTTAAGAGTAAATTCAATAAACAGTACTCTAAATGAGGTTAATATTTTTATGTGTATGAGGAAAACCAATAAAAAATTAAAAAATGAAATTAAAAAACAAATTTCTAACATATTCATGAAAAGAAAAGCTTATGGGTTACATTGAAAAGTTATAGTCAATATATTTCATTCAATACCATTATCGGATATTATTTTTAAATAAATTTCAATAATGTATCCTTGAAATATACTTAAAGGTTTTATATAATAAATTTGTGTTAGATGACAAAAAATCCAATCATGAATAAATAAAGAATTTTTAAAATTATAAAATAGAAATATTGAAAAACATTATGGGATAATAAAAAACATTTTAAAAAATATAAACAAAAAATAATAACTTCACAATAGATAATTTGTTATTATGTTTTTAACTAAAATATAGAATATTGGAGAAAACGATACAAATTATTCTTAATAATTTTATTCACTTATAAGAAGTAAATTCATTATTTACGGAGATTTGAATTTAGAACTTCATCTTACATAGATAAAAAAATATTGAAAATAATATAAAATTGGAAATATAAGAATATATGGGACATATAACCATGATGCTTAGTAAGTAATGTTATAACCCAATGAAATGATGTTTGAGATGATAAAATCTCTTTCCACATTAGATTCTATTGAATCAACTGTCAATGATAGATAAAAAATCCCTTTGATTTTTAAATAGATTAATTAACCTTAAAATTATGTGAAAAATAATTCCATTGGTAGTATATACACCACACAAAACGACAAATGATATAAACATTACATATGTATAGAGGAAATGAAATTGAAAAGATAAAATGAGCACGAACATCATAAATCATGATGTTTGAAACAATTGAAAATAGGTTCATGCAATTAAAATTAAAATACCAAGTAAAAAATAAAAAATAACACATAATAAAATTATAGGGAATATTGTACCCTTTTATAAGAATAAATTTCGTGAATAACAGTCATTATTCAATGAAAACAAATAGTGCTAACAGAAACTGTTACCTAAAATATCAACTTCCACAAAGCAATATAACATTTTTTATAATAAAAATATTCACATTTATAAATTATTTAATATAATTATCAAAATTTATTATCTTTTATACACATTAATTATGATAATTCACTATACCTTTATTGGTTAGATATTTTTTTATTTTGGTATTTGATGTTAATTGCATTGATTGTTTCCCACAAGCTTTTAAATATTCATGTCGATCCCCATTCACTAATACAAATTTCTAAACTAGTATATTTTAAAATTTAAATGAATATAATATTTATAATGATCTATATTGTTTTAATTTGGTATCATGAGAGTTTTAGTCAGGGTTCATGAAGATGGAATCAATAAGGAGCTTGTTTCGATAATGTGGGTCAAAGTATGAATAGTATACTAATAAAGTGTTTAATATTAATATAAAATTATCATAACATTAATAATGTATCAAATAATTTTATCTCATTAAATAAATTCATAGAATTATCTAATTATTGTAGTGATAAAATATGAAATACATCTCTTTCGAGAGCCGGTAGTCCGCTCTTACACCGAAATTATATTTTGGATTTCCATAGAATGAAATTAAGATATAATAAAATTTATCATTTAAATTTTTAATTCATGTTATAAATATATTATTTATTCATTAGATACTCCTTTATAAATATCCATCTATAGAGGTTAGTAAAAGTAAATCAAATTGTTTATAGAGGCGGTAGTCCAAATATAGCAATGAATGACATACTCATTCTTATATGAAAAATTAGAGCAAGGTAAGTAACTATTATTCAACATTATAAAACATTGTTTTTACACGAAAAATATCTATGTAATTATAATATAATGGATTAATTATGTTTTTAGGAGATAGAAGAAGAAATAAAGGGATTGAAAAGTAAAATTAGTGGTTGGGAATTTTCATCAAACTCCATTGAATAAAACATTTGAAAAGTGGTTTAAGAAAATGACTTTTATTATTTCGAGGTGAACATAAACTATAGAATATTTATAGGAGTTTTCTAAACATATATTGGTAGATTTTGGTCGAACTAATAGATATTGGGTTAGAAGAAGTTGAGCGGTGTATGGTTTCTTTTATAAGAGAGAGTAATGACATTTTTGTAATTAGAGGTGGAATATTCATGGAATGCGATCCTCAAATTAGAAAATAATGGAAAGGATATGAGTATTGGTCTGTAAAGACATCAAAAGCACATTTTATAAAAAAAATTAAACATATTATAATTATTTTAACCTAAGTAAAACCTTTTTTACCTTAATAATCATTTACATTATTAACTCCAATTTTTACCTCTAAAACATATTTTTTTATATATAAATAACATTTCCCATATTAACTATTTCTTATATTCTCATCTAAAATACTTAATCCTTTTTATAATTTTATATTAAATTTTTTTATAGTAATTAATTAATGATTTATAAAAATACAATTATAAAAATTATAACATTAGATAAAAAATTTCAAATATAAGTTTTCAAATTAAAATTAACATTATTAAATATTGAATTTAAATTATAAAATACATATTATTTAGTATTGAATAATGTTTTAAAGATAAAAATGCACAATACATTTAGAAAAAATTGTTTTTTGGAATGATTCCATTTTATATTAAAAGAACATAACTAAATACAATTAAAAGTAATTATTTGTATACTAAAATTTTAGTTTTATCAATATATTATATTAAATTATTTGTTCTAATTTTATCATGTCATTTTTTGTAATAAAATTTTAATTCATAAACAATTTTTATGATAAAATATTTTAATTAAATTTTATATTTTTTTTGTAAATTTTTTGTTTTGTAATTATATTAAACTAAATTTGATACAAAATAAACATTTTTTTTAAAAAATTTGATACATGTATATTCCAAAAAACATTTCCAATGACCATATTTCCAATGACCATATTTTCAATGATCACATTTATAATTAGAATATTTACCTTCTATATTTAAATTTATTAAAATCATTAATCAATTCCATCATCACTTTACAAAACACTAATTTCATTTCATATTACGGGTATTTAAGTAACATTTTCTCGATTTATTTTTTTCATTCAAATAAAAGTATTAGTTTCATTAAAAATGATTTCATGAGATGATATAGTAAATCTCTTAGTTATATATATATTATTGTTTTCTATTTTTTTACTATTTTTAATTTATTCAATTTTAGGATATGTAATCATTCATGGTGTATACAAATCCATGTTATATAATATAATGTTCCATATCATTGTATTATAATTTTTTGATATCGTTTGATCTATATATTATGTGACTCATTTCCAAATTAATTTTATTTTTATTAAAATAAAATAAAAAATTCACTATAATTATATAAACGTAATTTAGATAAGGAAAAAGTGTCCCTAAAATGTACAGTGTTACATTCTCTAAATCAATAATTATATCCTAAAATTTTTTATTTTTAATCAATAATTAAAATGTATATGATTTTCCATAATAAATATATGACACCAAATTTAATTTCTAAAGGTATATCATCCTCACTATCGTATGTGAGACTAGAAATCCAATATTTTCCTTTAAAATCCTCATATCCCCAATACTAAAATTATCTATAATCATTTGATCTAAATAACCCTCATGTTAGGGTGTTTGGAACTCTACAAATAAACTAATTTTACATTAGTGTTCATAGTTACCCTTTCATCGATAAATGATAATTGGTATATTTTGGATTTTCATATTTTTAATAATTAATTTGAATTTTGAGTGAATATAAACAATCTGTTTTTCTAAAATCACTTCAAAATTAGATAAAGGATGAATAATATTTTTTTCATAATGAATATTCCAATAATAATTATACAATTTTTCTCTAATAATATCTACTTATTAGGTGTGCTGATTTTATTCTATTTTAAAATACTATAGGTAGAGTAGATTTGCTTAAACAAAAATTCTATTTGAAATCCATAAATTTTGAGTAGAAGATTAGTGTTACACAATGATCATGGCATTCATTACTGATTTTCATAGAACATATAGTTTATATATGGTTTTTTTTCTATGAGGTTTATGATTCTTTTAATCCTTGTTATCAATTTTATTATAGAGTTTACATGTAAAATTACCAAATTCCACATATTTATAAAATTGAACTTTTATTGGTGCCTTAGGATTAAATTGTTTCCCTCCAAATTGTTAAATAGAGCCTTAATTTTTTAATTATCAAATTTTTTTATCTATGCCTATATTTTCCACATAAAAACATATTTTAGTTCCATTGAGACATTTTCTTAGGTGCTTTATCCCACATTATTGACATGTTGGAAAATTAATATTCATTAGTCAATTGTATTTATCACTTGAACATTCATGAAACTCCATCCTCATATTCTTGGATGTGTTTGTAAACTCAAAATTTTTTAATTTATTAATCATAAACTGAGATATATGGTTATGCATAACCATAAGTGATTCAATAAAAAAACCCATACCATTTGGTTTTTCCTTAGGTAAATAAACATATTTTCCATCGCTTCAATTATTAACTTGGTTTTCATTCGTACAGTCATCACTTAATGATGTGAAGATCAATATTGAGAATAATTAAATTTATACATCCATAGAAGGAAAACAATGAACATAGTGTAGAAGAATCATAAATATTTTATACCCAAACATATTGATGTGAATGTTTCAGTATTTTTTTTATCAATGTTCATTTCTTATTAGTTTTTATTAGGTAAATATATTATAATTTCCATAATTTATTGTAATGATAATTTGAATTAACCAAATCATATTCCTTTGGAGTATCAAATTCATTATTGAGTTAGGCCTCTTTATCATGCATTGGGTGGAGATCCTGATAATACCTAACCAACCATTTTATAAGTTATTACCCATATATTTATCTATTATAACGCCTATATAAATTTATTTTGTATCTAGGTAGGGATTTAAATTCAAGAAAACTATAAACTATTTACTTTACCACATTTTTATGATTTTCTCCTAAACATAGACCTGACCCTATTTTTTTCAATAGTTTTCCTCATAATAATCCCAAAATTTAAACCACTAATACTAAAAAATAACTGAAACATTGTCAAATAAAAAGCAATGGAACCAAAAGTAAAAAATTATATTTTTTTAATAATTCCATGATTTTGGATAATATATTTCTCAAATGATTATACATACTAAAGACCAATGTTTATGGTCTTTGGAGATTTTATATATAAACATCTTATCTTAAAACTATTGAGATCATCTATTCATAATCACATCACAGTATACTACCTTCTAGATATCTCCTATGTTATCTTTATAACATGGGGAGTGGAAACATAAGAAAGGGTTGAGCTCTAAATATTGGTGATGGTAAATATAAGTCATAATAATTAGTGATAATAAGTGCTCATATGATAATCATGCAAGAATGAAGATCAAATTTAGGTTCATGAAAAAAAAGTTAAGAAATCATACCCAAATATAAATTGATCCTTAATAACAAAGGAAGGCATAAAGATGAAATAGTATCATAATAATAGAGTTATAATAACATGAGAACGATTCAAATCATATGAATGCGACACAAATATAATCATAGGAATCATAAAATAGTGGATCCATAATTCACATTCTAACCTCCCTTCACATAGTGAATAAAGAATTACATTACTTCCTCCATTTACATAGTGGATTATGAAACACATTCAAACATCATATAATTATCACAAATGATATCACAAATTACCCAATTCATTGGACGGATATATAATTCTAGTCCAACCTATCATATAGTTAAAAAAATATAATTTCTTCCATTAAAATAATCAAATTTAAAACATTACATAATCAACTCATCAGGAATATAATTATTTTATATATATTTTCACCCAAAATATCAGAAGTTTTCCATAGAAATATGGTAGATGCTTTCATAGCAACATATCTTTAGTGTAATAAAATAAACTTTTAGGATGTTTATAGAGATAATGAACACCTCTATAAGAAGGAAATTTCGAATAGTACCACATAAAAAGAGAGCATGAAGTTGAATTTTCGATACTATGAGTTTAATATTATAATAATATAATAGAATTTATGTTGTAATCTGTGAAAAAAATTTACAAATAATATAGGATTTTCGGGGGAAAAGTAAAAATGAATGTGAAATAAAAAAATATATTTCATAAAAAGTTCATAACTTTATCATAATAATATAATGTTATTAGTCAATTTAAAAAGTTAATTTCAAAAAATTTAGTTAAAAGACATTATAAATCATTGTTTAGAAATAAATATCATTAATAAATCTTGGATAATTATGTAATGGTTTTTTTGAGGAAAATTGAATTGGATTATAAAACATCTAATCATAAAAGGAAAAATATTTTTTGTATTTGAAAATACTATAGTTGAAAACCTTAATCCAGGAAATGGATTAAAAAACATAATTTTGATAAATTTTAAAGTGAAATAATAAGTTATCATGAAATAATACAAAATTTGTATCAAAAAAATGATTGCATTGGAAGTATAAGATAACATTAACAACGAGGAAAACCCATCGTTAAAGAGGATGAGAATTATTCATAACAATTCTATAATTTTATAATGAAAAATAAATCCAGTTAGCAATATTAAATTAAAAAAACTACCTAGTTAAATTTCATGGACAATTATATGAAGTGATAAATAGAAAACTATTTGTGTCTTAAAATCAATAAATCCAATAAGTAATTTTATAACACATAAAACGCATGTTTGAATTGAAAAAATATCATATAACTTTAGTATATTTTTACTCAATAAAACTGTAAGAGATAAATATTAGATTTTTTTGAAATAAATTTATTTTAATTAAAATTATTATTAAAATACCTCCATGGGATCTATATACATCATATAAAATAAAAAATGATGTGAAATTAAAATATGTCTCAAAGAAAAAAATTGAGACGAGATCACCGTTATAGATTTCATAATTTATAAAGTAAAAATCATTTGTAAAGGGGTCTATGTGATTGAAATATTAATAAACAGAAAAAGAATAATTTTATTATATTAAAACTTTTAGAATAATTTACCAAACATATAATAACAATCTTGAAGATAAATATTAATAACTCAATAAATTAGTATTGAGTTGATGAAAAGCCTTACCATAACATTCAAATCACATGAAAGAATATTAACCTAATTAATAATAAATATAAGAATCTAAATAAATTATTTATAAAAAGATTTCCAAATTTATTATCTTTTTAACCTTAATTTCAATAATTTATTGTGATTTTTTTAGATAATTATTTTTTATATTAATTATCAGATGTTAGTTACATCGATTTATTTGTGCATGATTTAAAATGTCAATGAAAATCCACTTTTATTGATATAATGTTTATAATACCTAGATTATATAAGTTTTAATAATAAATTCTTAATAATTTTCTATAGATTACAATATTTATCCCATGATTGTTTCAGTCTTGGTGGATGAATACAGAATCAGTGATGATTTTGTTTCAATAATATTTTATAAAAAAGGTTGATATTTTAATAAAGAGTTAAGAATCAATATAACCCATATTTAACCTTAATAATTTCATAAAATGTATTTTATCTTGAAAAAATGTATTATAGTTATAAAGTTTTTGTGGTGTAGAAAAATTATGTGTGACGTTTTATGGAGACAATAGAGTACATGTACACATAGAAGATGTTTCCATATTCTATAGAATAGAATGGATGTAGAAATTAAAATATCATTATTGAGTAATAATAACATCATAAATGTCATATATATTCATTAAAACACCTTTTTAATTATTCATGAAATGCATTGAGTAAAAATAAAAAAAAATTCATGGAGTTGGTAGTTCGCACATATGGAAGGATGGTAATTTCATTTTTCTAAGTGAAATTGGGGAAGGTATATAATTATTATTCCATAATTATAAATAAATTCACTCTATATATTATATTGACGTTATCATAATATAATGGATAAATATATTATTAAGAGGAAGAAAAAATAATGGAATATAAATGAAAAGTTTGTTATGGATACTTTTTACCATTCTCATTGGGAAAACTCCTTCAAAAATTAGATTAAGACTTTAAGGATCGTATTTTGATGATACAAGAACCAAAAAACAATATCTAAGTGTTTTTTATATTAATATTTGTATATTTTTCTCAAATTAAGATTCTTATTGGGTGACGAGAATTTGGTTAGTGAAGGGATTATTTTTATAGGTGAGAGTAGTGCAATTTTTATAATAAGTGGTGAACAATTCAAGGAAATCAGCTCCAAAAGTTTAAAATAATGGAGAATTGATGATTATTTGTCCTGAAATCGCTCAACCACTCATTTTAGGACATAATTCGTAACACATTTTAGGTAGTTTACCCTTAGTTAATCATTTTTACCTTAATTTACCTTTACCATGGTAACTCACATTTTGTTTCATGAAACCCAATTTTTATATCTAAAAACATCTCCCATATTACCTCTTTTTGATAAACTAATCCATAACAAATAAAATATTTTATGTTATTAATTTCATAAAACTGATTAATTGTAAATAAATTATTGTATATATATAAAAAAAGTTTTCAAAAAAATACTATATAGGTTCTAAATGGTCAAATATATGTTTTTAAATTAAACATGGTATTTTTAAATATGTATTTCTTCCTAAAAATAAATATTTGTTCAATAAATTTTTTCTAATATTTAGGTCATTAATTTAATGACCAAAACCATAATATCCCATAACAAGTGGTTACATTACAATATTAGTAGTAGATACAAGTAACAACACCCCAAAGGGCCAAGTATTTTAATTTTCTGGGTATGATAGATATGATCTTAAATCTCATATTACATTTGAGAGAATGAAATAAAACATTGTGAAAGTAAAATATTTTAGATACTTGATGTTATTCAATGAATCATGATTCTGGGGAAAGGATAAAAAATAATTGTGAGAACTGATGATTATTAATATTTATATAAAGCATAAGATATCCAGAGTAAATAAAAAAAATAAATGAGGAAGAATCAATATGGAAAGGTAAATATCTACACACACAATCCATTTATTCCATAATCTAAGAAAAAATATTTCTATGGGAAATTTAAATGAAATAATCTCATGAATTACAATAACTCAATTCTTATTGAATGAGATTCATAATATTAAATTTCATAATTCCGAACATAATAATATTTATACCATCATGGCCTTTCAGTAGACTGTTTGAAACTATGGATAAAAAACTATTTAATGCTAAAATAATAATTCACCTCATGAGACTAGTGATGCATCATGGGTCAATATTATTTTGGGCCACACCTATCACCTCATTTCAAACGCCTTCCTCATATATAAAATGACCTATGAAATCCAATAACAATATACCTTATTAATAAATTTATTTATCAGATAAAGAATACATAACCTCCATATTCACCCACTCAATCAAATAACATTCAATTTAAAACATCCTAAGTATTGAAGATATATATTATAATATATTATTATATTCATGATAAATAATATAGACATTTTGGGGAAATGTAATGTCTAATGATCATAAAAATTTTTATACTTCAAGGGAATGTTAATGTAGAAAAAGTAATCAAGAAAATGAATGTCAATACATTATCAGAACCAAGTTTGGGTTCTAGTCGATGAGCCAGTTAATGTGAATCCCGTTGGATGAAAATGGATATTCATGAGAAAGATGGACATGGAAGGTCAAGTTAGCACCTATAAATCAATTCTAGTGGCTAAAGGACTCAGACAGCATCAATGAATTGACTATGATGAAACATTCTTGCCAGTTTCCATGTTTAAATCCATAAGAATCATACTTGCCATAGCAGCTTACCATGACAAAAATATTTGAAGATGTATGTCAAAACAACATTCCGTAACGGGACCCTTCAGGAAGATGTCTATATGACACAACCAGAAGGGTTTGTGACACTAGGTGAAGACAAACGGGTTTGCAAGATGCAGAAATAGATTTATGGATAGAAGCAAGCATCCAGGTCATGGAACATATGATTTGATGAAGACATAAAGGAATTCGGTTTCATTAAGAACAAATGTGAGCCATTTCTATATAAGCGGTTTAATGGGAATTCGTTCGTTATCCTAGTATTGTATGTTGATGACATATTGCTTATTGGAAACGATGTACCAGTCTTACAGTCAGTTAAGTACTGGTTGAACAAGTGTTTCTCCATAAAGGACTTGGGTGAAGCAGCCTACATTCTAGGGATCAACATCATTCCTGATAGATCCAAGAGACTTCTTGGACTAAGTCAGAGTACATACATTGACCAGATAGTAAAGAGATTTATCAAGGAACAATCCAAGAGGGGATTAGTTCCAGTGCCACATGGCCAACATCATTATAAGAAAATGTGTCCTTAGACAAAAGAAGAGAAAGATATAATGAGTAAGATCTCATACACTTCGGCTATAGGATCCATCAAGTATGTCATGTTATGTACTAGTCTTGATGTTTCCTATGCACTGAGCATGGTAGGAAGATATCAAGAAGATCCAGGAGAATAGCATTGGACTGCTGTTAAGACTATACTTATGTATCTGAGAAGATCTAAGGATATGTTCCTAGTGTATGGAGGAGATGAGGAGCTTGTCATCCGAGGGTATGCTGATGTTGGTTTTCAGACAGATCAGAATGATCTGAAGTCGCAATCTGGATATGTTTTCTGTCTCAATGAAGGAGCTGTGAGCTGGAAGAGTTCAACGTAGCCAGTTGTCGCGGATTCTACAGCGGAGTCTGAATATATAGCGGCTTTTGATGAAGCCACGGAATCCGTCTAGATTCAGAACTTTGTCCAAGAGCATTATGTGGTGCCTAGCAGTTAATATCCCATTACATTGTATTGTGATGACACTTCTGCGGTGGCTCTTTCAAAAGCACCAAGGTCACACCAACGGACAAAGCACATACTCTGGAACTATCACCTCTTTAGGGATTTTTATCAAATGGGTGAAGTTGCAGTGAGCAGAGTGTCTACAGAAGAGAACGTGGTGGACCCCATGACTAATGGCCAATCTCTGCAGAAGCATGAATATCATGTGAGAGCTAGCGGGTTAAAGGTTGTTAGCAGTTGGCTCTAGTCCAAGTAGGAGTCTGTTGGAGTTGGTGGCCTAGAACCAACTACTTTGTACTTTATTCATTAATAAATGCCTTATCACATCTTGATTGTTCTTCTGTGTGACAATTCATATGATAATGTGCTAAGGATAGCTGTTGCATTAATGGGTCATAGCGGATCCCTACTATGATGAGAACCCGCAAGTGCCATAACACTATTCTTGAATATATGTTCTATGGCCGGATGATGTTATTTGAGGGACATAAATAATACATATCATTAGGGATGAGGACTCATAAAACATTGAGGCACCTTCTTATGGTGTGCGTACTTGGTAATATCCAGGAGGATATTATGAGAACGAGATCCGCCAGTAGGAAATCCACATTTCATAGTGTCATTGGATGTTCTTATCTGTGGACGTGTGTATTGGTCCTTAGACATTAGGATGATTATTAATGGGTATAAAAAATTGCGCACTTAGATGTATTGACTAAAACCGTGATGACACACTGTTTGCAGTGAGGTAGGATATGTTGGGTGTGTCACGAGTAATACCACATTAATAGATAATGCAAGAAAGGATTTGTCCCTTCTGTTCCATAACAGAAGTAGATATCTCATGCCCTTTCATGGAATTGATATATCCTAAATAAATACATGGCCATGGTAAGGTATGGGAGGGTTCAATTCTGGAAAGTCAAAGAAAGAATAACCGAGCACGTGGGTTGATGACACTTGCATGCAACCCGCTTGATTCGAGATATCATGAAAAATGGATTATATTATACGGTAAGCGTTCGTATGAGGTGAAACGTCATTGGGCCGTTAACTTCTTTCTCTATGCGTGCCTTACCATGTTTCAAGATGCTAACCTTGGACTTTAGGCAGGCTCCGCCTAATGCCACTGAGAAAGAGGCCTAGAGGGTCACACAATAAGTGTGTCCATGTATCTCAGTTAAATATAAATTTAACAAGTTAAATAAATATTATTCCCGACTATGGTTTAAAAATTATTCAAGGATGTCTGATCGCATTTATTTCGACACTAGTTATTCTAGAGAATATATTGTGGGTGAAATAATATATTTATTAGCGAGTAATGTAGTTACATTTATTTAAGAAATAAATAGCCATTACTCAAGGTCTAATAAATGTGCAGGAGGAGATAAAGAATAGTAGAAAATAAAATTACATGTGATGTATATTTAATATACACGCCATGTAGTTTTATGGAAAACACGTACACACTGTGTATTAATGATTACACGGAGTGTTGTTTTTCTAGCCTAGATTTTGAGGAAATAATATCATTATTGTGATATTAATTATAATCAGCGTGGGCACATGTCAAGGAATTAATAATTCTACATGGGGGTTTTCAATAAGAGTTAATGAAATAAATAAAACATGTATCACATTTATTTATTGTCATTACTCTATAACCTAAAAACGATTATAAATATCCTCACAACCCAAACACTTTTCAAGGAATCATTGTGCAGAACAATTTTGGAGAATTCTTTCTAGACCGAATGAACTCCTTCCTCCAGAAATTCTCTCAAGACCGAGAGACCAAGGCGATTGAAGTCGGACATCGCAAGCGAAGGTTCTTTTGCGCTAGCACCCATAGATCCCTTCGGCGACGTCCGGAGATACGTGGAACATGTGTGGATCACCGCTAGAGGAATCCTACACTTGGATTCTACGACGCAACGATAGATCATAGGATCATGACCGGCGACATCAAGGAAGAAAGACTTCCACCAAGGTAATTCTTATGAGTTAATTAAATTAATTATAATCAACATATGATGATCCTATCTCTATGGTTCCAAGATTCCCTCTTAAGTTTTTTGTTCATTGTTCTATTCCAATGATTAAACGTTTTAAATCGTGATGCGTATCAAATTGAACGTTTTGTAACGTTAAAATTAAATTTGGGAAAACCCACCAACGTGCTTCTGCTGCACCCAGAACCTACATATATCAGTGATGAAATAATTCATGAACTAATCTACGAACCCTTATAACATAGAGTTCATAAGCCCCCATGAACATGGATGGTGTGTTAAAAAAATGAATTGAATGATGATAAACTTGAATTTTTCTTACCTTCATCTAAAAACATTCCTTTTGTTATCTCTTTACCACACCCTCGTCTGTTGATTTCTAGATCATATATCAATCCTAGAAAACAAAATGTCCCCTCTAAGATGGATTAAAAATCGTCTATACTTAAAAGTGGGTAACTATTATTGAAAATCACCAGATTAATCCTCTGATATTCTACACAAAACCTCAATCTATTATCTTCCTTCTTGGTGAAAAAAAACTAGAGCATCACATGATGCCACACTAGGTGGGATAAAACCATTCTTCATTAAATCGTCTAACTAAATTCACAACTCATCTAAGTAAAAATATGTCATATGATAATGAGATATATAAATTGGAAAAAGAATAGGATGCAATTTTATCCCAAAATCAACATTACATAGAGGGATTAACATAAAAAAATCTTCTAGAAAAATATATTGGAACTCCCCACTGACCCTGGGGTCCTCCTCCTTCTCAACCTTCACCGATTCCATCGAAAATATACCCATTAAGGAAATATGGGGCTCCCCATGAAAACCTTCCAACTGAAAACCCCACTCTCCAATGAAAACAACATGTTTTCCATTCATAAAAAAGAACAATAATATCCTTTAAAAGAAATATAAAATAGAACTTGTTGAATACAACCATTCTATGACAAGGATAACATCATATGGCTCGATATATTGTAAGAAAATATCCATGTGGAACTGATTCTTGTCCAACATTAGTCTACACCCCTCACATATATCAAATAAGATGGTCTAGGAACTGACTAATGTAGTCAACAACACGGGAAGAAGATGTATCTATAAATCTTTTCCCATAGCACAGACTATGGTGGGTACAATAACGTTGTGAAATTTTCTATAATCAAACAAGGCACAAACAATGGTGAAAACAAACTAATCATACCTCTAATGATCTCTATCTACCCTGGAACGACTAACTCCATTATGTCTAACTATCTTCTCAAAGATCCTTTACCTCTCTTCTGATGAACACCTCTATGACCACTATAAGATGTTTGTCCCTAAACACAAGGTACATCCAAATGTTGTCATCTACCTACTCCATCTTCATTGGGGGACCATAAGCCTTCTACTCCTACTTCTAGAATAGTATATATTGAAATTTATTATGAGGTTGGAATAGAACTTATCCATATCTACCAAAATATTCTTGGGGTTCCATGGGGTACTGGTTATGGTATTGTACACATACCCCACCACAAAAATAAACTACTATAAAACCCCTAGGAAAATCTCAGAATAAAATTTTCCCAGAAGTCTGGAAAGAAATATTATGATGTAAACTCTTCGCTAGTCGATATTTCAATGTTCATGGGGCCTTAGACCTACCATTGACAATTTCACACATCATGGTAACCTGATAGTTCCCCTCAAGTGATAAAATTACTCACAAGTGAATCCACTTGATCCCATCTAACATCTTATGAACATCCAGATTTATTGAAAATGTAAATGGTTTAACTAAATAATGGATATAAGGAATCTCATGCCTCCTCGGGGCATTCATGTTCAATTAAAGGAACTCTACCTAGAACACATTCTTGAATTTTGACCCATGAAAAATTTATCTCCTTCCACTCTCTACGATTCAATGTCCACTAATGATGCACACTACCCTATATTTGAATGGCTTCCAAATGGAATATGTATCCCATTGGGACCTGGAACAAACTAAAAAGTTATCTCAATTTTCTCTATCTATTTATCTGTCTCCACAATGGAAACACTTTCCTCATACTTCACAAAATACTACCACTAAAAAGTGAAAATTTTCATATTCCAAGCCTCACCCTCCATTTCCAGATCAAACATATAGTGATCAACTAGTTTATCCTACTATACCTCAACTACCAGAGCCACACACATATATTGAGCATGATCCATATATGAAATCAAAAAAAATTATTCCCTATTTCTAAGTAGTATGAAATTTTATTTTTATTCATTTTAATTTATACATTTTATCATTATCAAAATAACTAATTAAAAAAATAACATAATTCATCATGATGCATGTACTTATCCTACGAATCTACCCTACAAACTGGTCCACATAAAGTTTTATTTTTATAAGATCAGGTTCAATTCATTGTATTGCTAGTGGAACTAAAATCATGTGTCCTAACTGGTCACCCATTCCAATGTCACACACTAACTTCTATTAGAACTATTTCTATAGTAACCCATGAAACCATCACTATTATTAACTATACAATCTATCATATCTCTCAATCATCACATTTTGTACCAAATTTTCATTACCGCCTCCCTCAAAAAACACAATAATATGGTGAGATAGATATTGATCCCTATGTACCACATCCAATAGAACTCGATATGGAGACTAGTAGTGAGGGTATGGAATGTTCAATAGAAATAGAGGAATAGTCCTCAATAATGACGTATGATCGGGAGATATGATGAATCATCCACAAAAAACTCAATGTAATAATATATAACAAACAAAAAACGTCTCAACAATGCTAGTGTAAATAAAACTTATACAGATAAAAGTCACCAAAGTCAATACCGAAAATAAAATATATAATATAAACACAAAAACTATAATGATTTGTTATTTTATTATCTATCGTGGTCCATGTAATCTTCCTAGAATCTAAAAAGTAATTTTATATTCATATGGTGAGCATAGTGGTATACTTTGTAGGAAAACCAAATTCTCTCATGCATAAGTGAATAGAGGATACTAATGCACTAATTAGAAAAATTAATATACAACAATACCTAAAGAGGTCAACTATCCTTCCCAACATCACAAATCTATGCTCACCAAATAAAAAAAATACAATTAATATAAGTTAACTTTGTTCACATCAATAAAGGTTAACTCACACATCTTTGCCACAGAAATTCCACTCTCACTCCCCAACATCTTGCATCCTAGCATTTCTATATCTTCTGTATACTACACCACCACATAAAAATGATCACATCCCATCAAAATTGTAGACACTTGGAAAAAATACCATCATACTAATATCCACATAACATATTTCCTGAAAACACGGGGTCCACAACACAAACAAATCTAAATCATAATCAGTATGGTATCATAAACATCAATTAAATCAACCTCATTACCTCTTGTTACTAAGAATACCCCCAACCTAAGACACATCATACATTGTCATCCTAGATGAAGACACATGGTATATGTGACATATAGTGACTAAGGATTATAATATATATATATTACGTCATTTTAGATGAATAATCCTCACATTACAAACTATATACCGAAGCACCATAATAGTTTAGTATCTTTCTAATTTTGGGATAAAAATATTTTAACATGATGAATGATCTTAAAAATATCATGTAAATATCATCCTATATATCAATCCTACATAAAACAATTCATCATAACCTAGGGAAGGGAATCATAATAATGTGGTGAAGTTAAATTCCTCATAAGGGTAAACAACGTGATATGTAAGAATAATCATTAGCATAAGGGTATGAGAACCTGATCATATCATTAGAATATCATAACTTTAATATCAAAGATCATACTAAATATTTATACAATAATGATTTTTAGTTTATATGAGATGAATCATAAGGCAATTGGGAGAATAATCCATGAAATTATAACATAGTAATAAGACATGTAATTGTGTCAGACTCATAATCATATAAAATTATTTCCATGGTAGTGAGGGAATCGATACCAAGGCCATCTTGGTATTATGAGTCAACTCCCCATACCATCTTAGTAGTAATTGTTCACTCCCAATACAATATTAGAAGTGGCGGTTCACTCCAAATTCCATCTTAGTGGTCAAATCCTATTATTGAACCATGTTAATTACCCTCTCTAACCATATTTATCTCATTAGATATAAATTTTTATATAATTAAATAGAGGGAGATATAGGTCCAACATTCTTGATAATGATATCATACATAAATGTTCCACAAGATCAAAAAAATTGCATCATAAACCATGAAATAAAATTGGTGTCATAAACATGTAATCATATAATAACTTGTAGAAAAGAGACATGTTTCATAATAATTTCATAAAAGTGTCACCCAAGAAAAGAATCATGTTTAATAGGCACATAACCCTTCAAATTTTAGTGGGCTTTATAAAAATATAACCCATGAAAGTGATATAGATTTTATAAAAATATTACCAACAAAGGATAAATGGGATTCATAATCATATAACCTATGAAATATAAATGAGTTTAATAAACATATAACCCTGTGAAATAGATATGGGTTTCATTAACATTTATCTTGTGAAAGAGAAGCTTGTTTCATAAACATCATTCCACAAAAACATAAACCATTCATAGAATGAATAAGAATGGAACCATTGTGTCAATTCCCTATAAAGAAATGACTAACACCAATGGATGTAAATATAGTAGTGAAATAATATAGAAGAATCATTTCAAAACATTTCCCAAAGAAATTATCCTTTTAAAAAAAATATATGAAATACATAAACAATTTAAAAACAATTTTCTTAAAGATAAACATAGAAAGTTTAAATTTTCTCTTCGAAAAAACAATTAAAATCTTTTTCTTTGAAAATTTATAAATAAATATTGAAAAAAAAATTCTTTTATTTTTTAAAGACATATAAATAAACATTTAAAACCTTCAAAATAACATTTTCCCCAAAAAATTTAAAAGAATATTAAAAACGTTTTGAAAACCATTTCCTTGACAATAAATTGAAAACATATAAAAAAACATGAAAACAATTAAATCCTATTTCCATCAAAATACATTGAAATTTTAAAAATGATTCTTTGATATAATTGGATTTATTTTGTTTTAAATCAAACCTTATAAAACATAGACTGGATTCTTTTAATATCATTTAAAATACTTGATAAACAAAAATCATCTTTTAAAAACCCATTTTATTTGAAAGCCATTTTAAAATAAATAAATTTCTAGAATTTTAAAAAACAATTTTATTTAAAAAATAACATTCTAAACATTAAAATAATGAACCAATGAAATGAAAATCATGATATTTGGTAATTCTGTATATGGCGAACATTCCTTTTACAACACAAAGGTTTAGAAAATTTCCTTTATAAAAAAAATAAGATTCATTTAAAAACTAATTTTTAAACTTTTAATACAAGTGTAAAAGTTTCTTATAAATAACTTATGTTACTATTAAAAAATTTCAATTTTTTAGAAAAAACATTCTGGTAAGGACACTGATATCTAACAAAAAAAATACACTTCAGGTTTTCATTAAAAACATTTTATAAATTTTCTTAAGTGCCAATGAGTAGAAAAAATGGTAATATTACATGGATATAAAATTATTAAAAATTTGGAAAGAAACATAATTTGATTTATTTATATATTTATCATAATATTTCTTCAAGGGATGTATAAACCTAAAAAACCTCGATAAATGATGTGATATTAGTAATTTATTATTACCACTTCAGAAACATTAAATCATAACAATATAGAAAGAATAATATTATATGAATGTTAAAATGTCATTAAAATAAGGATATTGATGATATAAAATGTATAATGTTATTTATACACCTCATAAAAAAATATAGGTTCATAACATGGCATGTGTCACAAAGAAAGAAAATTGAGACATGAATACTTTACTTATTTAGAAACATTTATATCATAATCCACATGAATTAAAGGTAAAAAAATGGATATGTAATTACCCATAAATTTAAGTATAATAATAATATAATATATCCATGCTCAGTTTACCTACCACTTATAATAATTCTGAGGTGAACATGGATTGTATCTCATAGAAAATAAAAGTGACATGCGAAAACCCATACCATAAATTTTTAATTTTATTATATGAATTCCAAAAAAATTTATAATTAATATATTTTTATTAAAAATATTCCAGAAAGGTATATTCCTATATATAATACCATGATTATTTTCTTATTACTTTATTTTAAATGTTCATTTACATTCCCATATAAATGTTACATTTCTGGTAATATCTATTTTGTTTTTCCATATATCTTTTCACTTTTTTCATCATAATATTACATACATTTTGAATTAATTATTATAGAATTTAAAACATGATATAAGTATCATATATATATTTATTATGTAAATATTTATAGTTATATATCAAATATTGAACTATGAAATGGAATACACTGTTCATGGAGATGATATTCCTTACGAATGCATGAATGATATTTCTATTTTATTTTTATATTGAAATACAGAAATTAAATGACATATATATATATATATATATATATATGTTTTTGTGTGTGTGTGTTTTTTTCTGTGTGTGGGAGGGTAATTTATGAATCAATCACACAAATTTGAGGAAGCAGTTGTCTACCCATCCACAAAGGAAGTTATTTTATTTAAAAAAATGACACAATGAGGGTATGTTATATATAATATTTAAAGAAGCATAAAGACAGCATAAATATCCTATATATCATATAAAAATAGATTGTACATAATAATTACCAACCATGATAGTTGGTAAAGGAAAAAAAACAACAATGTTTCATGAGGCAGTAGTTCTTCGTACACAACTAGGAACTGTATGTTCTTTACCCATTAAATGTATGTGTGTGTATGTGTAGGTAAAAACCATAGAATAAAAATATATATGTATATTTTGGATAATTATGTTATTATATAATATTTTAGAAATAATATTTTAGGTGGTGGATATTGAAAATAAAATAATTGATCTTGAAGAAGGATGTTACCACTTCTTTCTATAACTCGATTTTGATTTCACTAATGGGATTCCTTGGTAGCAATTATGCCTAAATGGGGGGTGGGGTATAAAATAAAGGTAGGTATTTTTTGGGATTAGTATATAATACATTCTATGATAAAAATCTATTTATATTTGTGAATAAGTGTGAGGGTTGGGTGCCTTTTCATAGTAGAGGAGTGACATTCTTGTAAACTTTTTACAAGGGAATTTCTCCATCATTTCCCACGTTAAGTGTCAAAAATAATAGTACCAATTATATAGAAGGGCATATGTGGTATAAATATGTCCATAAAATGGATTTTGGATGATTTTATAGGTCATTTTGTCCCTTATGTTTACGGTTTGCTGCTTTGTTAAGAGAAATTTTCTCTTAATCGCTATAGGTAATTTTAATCAATTTAAATAATATTTTTTGAAAAACTTTTTGTTGAACTTATTAGAAATTAAAACTTATTTTTATTATAAATATAGGACCCATTTTTCAAAATTAAAATCAAATTAGTAGTGGAAATTATTTTAAAATTAATCTCGTAGACAGGATGACAATGCATGGTTTTTAAGTGAAAACATTCAAAAGATTGGAATGCTATTATATCAAATTTTATTGTGAGATTGGTTACAATGACATAAGATGGATTAAGTGATTTATAATTGATATAATTAAACTTTAAAACAAATCTAAAATATAATTTAACTATATAAATAAATTAGACAAAAAGGAAGTTTTGAATTAAAATACCTTGTTTTCCACTATTCAACACAATATAAAACTTCTCCAAAAAATACCAAAAACCCACATAATGTATATTTTTATATTTCTATTAAAAAAATAATTTAATTTTTTTTAAAAAAACATAATTAAATTTCAAAAAATTAGATTAAAAGTGGGATCGCCATTAAAATGTGTTAAAATTTCCTTTTAGAAAATACTTTTTTTCATTCATAAAATTGAATTTACTCGTATCTAACACCAATAAATTAATTTTTATGAGTATAATTTTTTATTAAAAATATAATTTTTATTCAAAACATTAAAAAAATATTTGTGATTAATTCTTTGAGATAAAATTGTGTTTTTTCATAGAAAAACTATTTCCATAGAAAATTAATTTTTTTTATTTTCAAATATTTATTTAATTCACTTATTCAAGTTTAGTAACCCAAGGATTCATTTTATATACATGTATTAATAATATGTTTACAATTTATTTAATATTATTCCTGAATTACATTCCAATGGCTAGGTGTAAGCTATAAAAATATTTTAATAATAATATTGTTAGTATTTATTACATCAATAAAACTCATTATTGTGTGTAATGAATATTATCAAAGGATCACTTATTTGTGTTGAAAACAAGACAAAAAATATTTTTCTATATACCAGGATCTAATTTAAATTTTATTTGTAGTGAAAGACTAACAATGTTTTTCACAAAACAAAATCAAAATATTGTTCTTTCACAATTTATATTCACGGTGGTGTGAAATGAAAATATATCCAAAAGTTAAAATTAAATTAATAAATATAATTTAAAAATCATGGGTTGTAAAATTATACCCCCTTAAAATAAATTTATTACTCTAAATTAATCTGGATAATTAAATTTTTGATAATTTAAATTTCCTTGCATAGAAAAACACATCATAAAATGTATTTAAATCATCCTTTAAAAATGGAATTTTGGAAACATGATTGTTAACTAATATAACTCATAATAAGGTTTCCACATAAAACAAAATAGGTTGAACATGAAAAACTTAGCATGGAAGAGAAATTTAATTATAATTTCCTGATTAAGAGAGATATGGAACATGGTTACGATAATGTTAACTATAAAAAATCAGTAAATCAGGGACGATCTTAGGGCCCATTTGATTCATCGGAAGTGAAGTTACTTGGATAAATTGTTTGGTTTCAAGATCATTTTTCCTAAAGATGAAGAACACTAAAATGAATATATAATTACTTGATTTATTTCTGTTCCATATTTACAGCCTCTATCTTTAGTTTTTCTTTGATAAATTCCCACATCATCTATTAATCTAGTGAAAGAGTGTGAATTTTTATTCCTAAATAATTAATAAATCCTACGATCCAAAAATAGAATAAAAATTCATTATATATTTCATTTTTTACAGAAAATTGGATATCAAATGTTATATAATATTCATAAATTATCATATTCTGATATAATACTTAAATATATAAAACATCATTATAATTATAACATAAACGATTCCAAAAATAGTTAACCGTATAACTATTCCAAAAGATGAAAATAGATATATTTATAAAGAAGATAACTAAACCTTCATAAAAATTATCTCCCATATATGTTAAATATTTACTAGGTTATCACATTCCAAACATGGGAACACATTAATTATATATTCTCTTGAAACATAGTAATAACCCAAATTCTCATAAATCATTTTTGAAGTCATGCATATTTCCTTTTTTTCCAAATTTTACCTGATATATTACTCCAATTAAAAAAGTTGTATACACAATACATGATAAAACAGATAAATTTTTCAACAAATCCTTCGTTAGTTATGAGGTTATAAATACCATTTCATTTAATTTATCCATATCATCATCACTTTATCCATATAATATACCATTTTTTCGTCCTTAGTGACATGTTAAGGGTTACCATACCATAATGTAATATTTCATTTAAATCAATTTTATAGTTATTCATTTATGTTTAACAAATTCTATAAAATACATAATGAAAAACTTATTCTTATATTTAATTTAAATAAAACTCTTATAATATCTTATACATTAAACATGTCATTTCGACTTCCTTTATCTTCAATAGTAAAACCAAAACTGATACAACCATCCTAATTACATTCATGGGATCACCACACAGTACATATATTTTTATAATTATTATAAATTTCACACAAGAAAAATTGAATTTTAATCTCCACCCAAATAGTTACTTCTATTTACCAACACAAGAGATCATTTTTTCAGAAATAATTATCATAGTAGAAAAACACATAATCATGAAAAATTAATTAAATTTATGGTGTACAAATCCTGAAAAGGTCTTCTTTAATCTATGAACACTTAGTTTTATCCATGGGTATTCAATGTAATATTATATTTAAATCATTCAAGATGATTCAATATATAAATTTTTACAATAATATATCAAATATAGAATTATGAAAGAGAATTCAATGTTTATGGAGAGTGTAATCCATTGAAAAAAATGAAGGTTGTTTCTGTTTTATTTTATTATTGAATGAAATAAATTAAATTTCATATATATATATATATATTTATGTAAGGTCTTAACTAATCATGTTTCATTGAGGAGGTGGTAGTCCACATGTCCACAAATGTTGTTAACGTATTTACAAAAAATGGAAAGAATTAATGTATTTTTTATAATATTTATATAAACATAAAAACATCATAAATATCATATATATCATATAGAAATATATTTTACACCATAATTCACAACCATTTGAGGTGGTTAATAGAAAAACAACATTGTTTTGTGAGGCAACATTTCTGCATACACAAGAATGGTATGTTCGTTACCCATTATATAGATGTTTGTGTAAGTGTATACATAAACATTATAATAACAATAAATCAGTATATTTATGATAATTTTGGTCTTATATAAACATGAAATAATAATATTTGAGTTGGTGGATAATGAAAATAATAAAATGAGCTTGAGGATTGACGTTACGTCTTCTTTTAGTGATTCCATTTCATTTTCACCAATGAGATTCCATGGATTGATGTCTGAATAAATGGGGGATTATTGAAAGAAGAAATGATCATTAGTGATTATTTGGTTACATTTTGGGTTAGAAAAATTTCTTCAGGGTTGTGAATAAGTGGGAGGGGTGAGTGCCATTTTATAGATGAGGAGGAGTGGCATACTTGTAAATTTTTTAAAAGGGAATTCCACACATGTATTTCCCATGTCATGTGGAACTAATAATGGTAAAAATTAGATAAAAGTATTTATAAGGTCTAAAAAATATACAAATTTATTTTTGAAATGGTTATAGGTCATTTTAGCCAAAAATTTTACGATTTTATCCATTGTTAGGCTAATTATTATCATAATCATTGTAATTAATTTTAATGACTTTCATTAATCATTTTTGGTCAAGAAATACGTTTTACATTTTAAAATTAAAAATTGTTATGATTCCAAATATTAAATATATTATTTCAAATTATAATCACATAAGATGTAGAAATTAAATTAAAATTAATCCCACAGATATCATGACAATGTAATATTTTAAAGGGAAATGATCCAAAACATTGAAATGTTTTATATTAAATTTCCTTGTGAAATTGGTTCAAATGACCTAAATTATATTAATTAATGTAGAATTGATCTAATTGATCTTTAAAACCAAAATATAATTTATTTTAACTATATAAATAAAGTATATGAAGAATCTGTTTTGAATTGAAATACAGTGATTTTCACTATTTATAAACAAACTAAAAATTCTTAGAAAAATAAATAATATTCCTCCAAAGAAAATTTTATTTTCATTTTATTTAAAAATAATGATTATTTTTTCAAAAAAAAATTATCAAAGTGTCAAAAAATCAAACTTAAAAAATATTCCCCATTAAAATTCGGTAAAATTTATTTTTAGAAAAAATAAATTTCTTCACTAATAAAATTAGATTTATTAGAATATAATAAATATAAAATATATTGAATGAGTATAAAAAATATTGATTAAATATATACATTTTTTGAAAACAAATTATTTAAAGGTTTTTAAATATTAATTGAAATAAAATTTGGTGTGTACATAGAAAAATAGATTTCATTGAAAAGAAATTTTTTTATTTTCAAATAGTTACTTCATTTTCTTATAGTTATTTATAACACAATGATTAATTTTATATGTCATTATAAATAATATTTTAAAATTTAGTTAATATTATTAATTACTTCTACTCCAATGGCTAGGTGATAGCTATAATAATATTATAATTATAATATTAATATTATTGTGTAGTTCGGTAAAACACGACCTTTTGTGTAACACAAGCTATCATATGAACTCAACATTGTGTATATTCGAAGCCAAATATAGTTTTTTGTATACCACAAGAAAATTTACATGTTGTTTTTAGGGAAATATGAACTTGGTGTTGCATGAAATGTAAGAAAAACATTGTTCTTTCACAAGATATACTCAGTTTTTATTGAAATGAAAAATATCGAAAAGTTTAAATTAATTCAAATAATAATAATTTTAAAAATATTGAGCTATTAAATAATATATCTGTGAAATACACATAGGGTCCCCTCCCCACAATCAATACCACATCAAAAACTCATTCAAAGACACTAGACTGTCACAACCACCATCTAGTGGAATGACATAACTCTTGCCATCAGAGCCTATAAAATACCATCATCACCTAGAAGAGGGAGTAAGAAATATTGGGTATGTAGTTTTTCATCCTTGCCTATAGATGTTGGGAAAATCAACCCCTACTTCATTATGTTGGTGTTTTCACATAGTTCTCGGTATGAGTGGGGTGCATATAGAAAAAAAATAAAATAGTATATAAATATAGTCACATACATGCCTAACTTATGTGTTCATAAACAAATTAACCAACTCACAACATCCCAACATTCACTACAACCATTAAATGTAAAAAACCAAAAATACACATTACATATTCTAAAATTCAAAGTTATTACTATTATCCATCCAATTCATTTAATTATTTAGCATCATCCACATTTATCCCCAATGAAAAATATTTATTTATTCATTTTTCATTTCTATCCCAATAACCAAACCAATACTTGAACATTTCAAACATTATTACCCTATTATGTATCCCACATATACCTTATAATACACAATAGAAAACACATATCTTAAGAAGCTCATCATCACCATCACACTATTGCCTCACTATCCCAAAATAACAGACAAAAAATTCCACCTCACCACCCAAAAATCATGTAAAAACTCACAACATGTCTACCCCAAAAGAAAATCTAGAAAACCATCAAAACGACACCATAAAATAATTTCCATACAACCATGACATCATCTCCCCAAAATAATTCTTGAAATATAACTTCACCAGCTAAAATAAAAACAAAAAAACCACTAACTCACCACCATAATATTGTGGATGCATCTCACCCATCATCCCCACATATCATCACAAACACACATCTTCACTCCATAAAAATGGACACCCATACTAACATATAAAATACCATTTAATTATTCGTAAATGGTAATTTTATCACATTTATCATTATTTAATGGGCGTTATCACACAATCTATAATCCTTGGAAAACCATTTTACTGTCCAAATAAAAGTGGCTAATCAATTTCCATTTTGGGGGAATATAAAAAGTATTATTACAAACAAAGAAATAAAAACATATGTAATCCAGTGAAAACAAATACCCGAACAACCACAAATTTTAGGGGCACATCATCCCATACAATCATTATTTAAAAAACAATATTAAATTTGAAAAAACATGTGAATCAGTGTATGTTTTCCACTTCAATTTATATTAACCATTTTTCATCTTTTCTATATATATAAAAACCAAAACCCATTAATAAACAAGAGAAAATACATATTTCATTATACAATATAATTATACACAAGGGATTAACTACCTCAAAGAAGCTTTTCTGGCTCACTACACACCATTAAGCATAAAATAAATGTACATAAACCAAAACTAGACGTGGGAAATCAAGGATTAAACTAAAGAACAACAAAAATTCATAAAAACATGGACTAAGTAAATCCACTAACCAAAACAACATTTTCGTAGTGAATCACTTTGAGAAGAATGAAAGAAAATCACAGGGAAAGAAGAATAATTCACTAAGGATCACCAATGGGGATCCACTGAAACCAAAAAACCAAATTTGAAGTAAGAGTACTAGAATATTCTATCAAAGAACATAAGGATTCTCTAAAATGGGAGATAAGGAGGTTTGGCCAAATAGATAAATTTCCAATCAGGAAAAGATTGTAAAACCTCAAATCTCACTAGTGTCACATCGTGTAATCATTACATAGTGTGTAATGCTTAATTTTAATAAATAAATCCAACTCTAATTGGAAACATGTTTTCTAGGACATTATTTGATATATTTTCTTAATTCCACTTCCATGACATGTAATACATCTAATAGTTTCCTTCTATATGTATTTAAAATACTTGAACCAACCAACAACACAAGTCATGTACCACAATTCATTATCATGTAAATTTTACATGGTGTGTATTCCCTACATCATCTCTTCATCACCTCCATAAAATTTAGGAAAACACTCTAATCCTCCTCAAGCCTCTTCTAGAATACCTTAATCACCTGAAACTATAAAAGTTACAGACCGTGGATGCACAATCTGTTACATAAAAAGGCTCTAATAATGGACAATTATTGATCCTATAAGGATTAAGGTAATAAATTATGCATAAAATGAATTTTAGATAAATATATAGGTCAATTTAACTTTTAGCTTTTAATTTTACCCCTACCTGATAATCACATTTTTACCTTAACTGTACTAATTGATTTTCAATATTTTCACTCTTCTTTTGGGTGAAAAATTATGTTGAACCTATTAGAAATTATAAATCATTCTACTTATAAAGATAAAATCCATTTATCCATATTAAATTCATAGAATTTTTAAATTTTTATTTAAAATTAATCTCTCATACATGATGAGAAAGTGTGTTTTTAAAATGAAAATGTTCAAATGTTTATAAACATTTTATAAAAAAAAATAATATGAATATTATTCCAATGATCTTATTAATATAAAATTGATCTAATTTAATTTTAAAATAAATCAAAATATAATTAAATTTTATAATTTTTTGAAATGAAAATACATTTTTTAATTTAAATTCAATATTTTTAACTATTCATCAAGAAATTTGTCTTTTTAGAAAAATAAAAAAAAATCACCCTAAGTTGAATTTGATATCCTAATTTAAAAAATAATACTTTCAATGTTGTTTTCTACAAGTGTAAAATATTCATCTTAAATTATGTTCGAAAATAGTGACTCATATGTCTTCATGAAAAATAAAAAAAATTCACAAAACATTTATTTTGATTTTAAAAGATTCTTATTTTACATCTAATAAATATATATCCTTAATTTTAATAATGTATTTTATAATATTTATACCCACGAATTTAACATTTCTGTATAATATAATATAGTTCATTTATACTCAAGTTATTGTGATTCATAGACTATGAGATATAATGTTCTTATTTCATAATTTTAGTGTTTTACACAAACAAAGTTAATCTTCTTAGTTATTAATGTATGATATTTTTCGTTGAATATTTAAAGTGATATTATCAAAAAAAATATCTTATATATTTTTAAAATATTATTTTTTTTCTCAAAAACCATCTAATATATCTAGAAATATATTATGCATCATATTCCATTTCCAGAAATATACTTCCATGGAAAAACAAATCATACTTGAAGTATTATACTAATTTCATATGATATAACTTTTTAAAATTTATACTTCCTTTCCAAAAAAATATTATATAATTTATGAAATTTTTTAGGTATTAAATTTATTTTTCAAATTTAAACATCAAAATATTGTCTTATGTATTCAGGTAATAGTTTAAATGTTGGTAAAATAACTATTTCAACTCAATAATTCTAAAAATGTTCACGTATGCTAAAAACCTCTTCAATTATTAGATAAACTTCTCTAATCCTATATCAAACATTTTAAAAAAACCTTAACCATAATTGTTGCTTTTTACTCTATGTGAGTTTTATTATGATTTATGAATTTAAAACACAATATCACACATAAATACATAATCCCCACAATCATTAATGATTCAACTTATTTTTATTTACTTATTTTTTCCAAGAAAAATAACTCAAATATAGAGACTTTTTATTTACCTCTATATCTTAACATATTTTAAATGTATCTTAATAATATCCCCATGGAATCAACATCTCTAAATATATATATATGCCTTCATAATATTCCCTTTTGGATTTAACTAGAAACCAAGGAACATAAATAAATTTTTAAAAAATATATTTATAAATTAATCATATTTAAATATTTTTAATCATAATTAACCAAATATAGTACATGAAACAAAAATATTGAAATCTTATATCATTTTATCCATATAAATAGTGAAATAAATCTATTTCTCCACATATAATGATCCTCTTTATAATAATTAAATTTTAAAATTTTCTTATCCATTGAAACTTATTGATATCATCCATTTCTTATTAAGAAAACATCATTTTTATTATATAAAAACTATTCTTCAAACATGTATTAAACAAGTTCCATAGAAACATCCTCACCCTAATGTTGAAATAGTTCAGAAATCAAAAAAACCAAGAACTTACATGAAATCCTCCTAAAATCCCCCTTTAAATAACTCTACCTAAATACATGATCCTCCTAAAAATATATCTCCCAACTTAGGATAAACACATATCATTGGATTACCCATAATATAGTTTTCTCCCCCTTCTAAATAAATTATATAAATAATGTAATAAACAAAAAGATATTGTGGTTTCCTTTCTCTCCCTTTGATAAAAATACCCTAACCAGAATTTATAGAGGTCGTAGAAAAACCATACCATATCCTTGACAGGAATTAGGTTGAACTCAATATATAAAATAGATTCATTGAAATATATCATTTGGAAATGGTTTAGAGATCACATTCATTATTTTATCCTTTATTTTAATAAAATAAAATTTAATCAAACTTTACTCCCCAATATCTTTGATGAATGGATATTTTATATCAATTTTAAATTATATTCAATGTTGAATAATATTTTTTAATTGATAGCACTTTAAATATAAAAACACACATGTAGTGAAAAAATATCATCACCTTGAGATCCTCAAATTCTTTCTACATACACATCAATTTGGTTATATCATAGCTTATAGCAACATATTCTACTTCAATATTACAGTAGGATATAAAAGCGTTCTTTTTTGTGTGATGACATACACATATTTCTCCAAAAAAATTAACTCCGCTAGATATAGGCCTTATGTCATCAATATTCCCATCTAAATCTGTATCTTTATACCCCATAAGATCTATATTTACACCAATATTATATTTTATTCTGTAACTTTTTATTCCTATAATTTATTTATGAATCTATTCCCCAAAAATGAAACTTGACATCTTTCGTTAACTATGATACCTAACACCTAATATAATTGTACATACAATATATGACCCTACTATTTTGTAATATAGTAAAATTTTAATATGATCCCTAGATTCCCTTAGTCTAATGTCATTCCCATTCCCATCATTAAAATTTTTTTACCTACTAATATTATTGTAGATTCCTATTTTTAATCCAACATAAAAAATTTCATTAAATGTTCATGATCATACTTCTCTTTTGAAATAATTATGTGATATTACTCTAGAAAAATTTTAAAAAATGGTAATTATCAAATTTCCCTAAAAATTTTTAATTTAAATACTTAATTTACTAATAAAACTCTTCCCAATCACTTTATTTATTTCTTATTAAAACTGATATCATCTACATAAACAATATTAATATAGGATACCATTTTTTCAATAATAATGTAGAGTTTTTTTGTCCACACTTCCTTTCATGAACTTAAAATACGTAAAAAACAATATAACAACTAATACCACACACATGGAGAATTTTTTATCCTATATTGTTCTTTATATTCCATACAAAAACCCTTATATTATTACCCAGGAAATAATTATATGTGATTATCAATATAAACATCTTGTTATAACTTTTCATTTTGGAAGGAAAACATGAAATGAAATTTCAAATTAAACTATTTCCTTTTTTATATAATACATGTAAATAAACATATGGTATCCATTTTAAAAATTTTGTTAATTTGTTATCAAAATCAATTCCTTTAACTTGTGAGTACACTTTTCATATAAGTTGTTATATATTTCTCAAAAATTATCCATTTCCATTCATCTTGTTTTGAAACATTATTCATTTTAGAAATAGGTAAAAACTCACAAATTTACTTCTTCTCAGTATAATATAATTATTAATTATTATCATATACCCACTATTTATTCTATTATTCCTCTTACAAATCTCCTAGATCAACGTGATAATGTAGTGAGGTATGTGTTGTTTTACTAAACGCTCTTATAGTCTGAAACCCCAACATTTATTACTGAATGATATTATTAAAATATGAATAATTTATAATCCTTAATAATGTGACCACATATTAAATTTATCATTATAAAGGGACAAATAATTTCCTTTAATCTACAACACATCTTAATTCTTTTTATTTTTGGAAATTTCATCTTGCATCTCAACAAAAAACAGTGTCATCATCATTATTTTTAAAACATGCTTATTGAAGTGTATGTAATTTTTGAGTATCTCCTAAATTTTATATAGATTTTATATAACATATTTATTATATGATTATTATAATAATGTTAAACTTTTCTATTTTGATTATTACCATGAATGATGTCATCAACAACTATCTGTTCAAAATTCACACTATTTTGAATTTTCACATTGATTATCCAAGGGTTTATAAACAACCATAAATAATTTATAATATAGGGACTTCATATAATTTATGTACTATAGTTTAATATCTTAATTTGGTCTATATAAATTAATGCTTCAAATGGGGATTTTTTCAGAAATTTCTTATCTCCCAAAATATTGTTAAGTATCATGCTTGATCAATATGTTACATGATATCTCTACCGAACATCTATGCTTCTATTAAATGACAACATTTTTATAGTTTGTATGGTGTAATGAGTTATTATTATATTCCATTCATATAAAGTTAGGTATTAGATAATCCACTATTTAATTCTATACTATTATAAGTCTGTATATTTTCTTATAGAAACCATATTCCTTTTTTTCAGTTCTTCTAAAACTTTTTATCATTTTTTGAGTCTCTTATTTATCATTCATAAACATAACATAAGTTTCATGAGTAAACTCATCCATAAATGAAATAAAATACTTATCTCTAATTATAAATTTTTTCATGTGGTCTCAAAATTTTTAAAAAGAATGATATCCAATTGATGAGTTGTTTGAAAATAAACATTCTTATGTATAAAATTAACAATCCTTCTTTTTTTAAAGCATATAACATCATTTAATCTCAATTTCCAAAATAGTAACATCAAATAATTTATATCATACGGTAAGAATTCTCATAGTATATTATCCAAGCTAACAAAAACTAGTATTCTATTATTCTATTTATTCTTTCATGATTTTGTGGTATCTCTTTGCAGTATCACAATCCAAAAAACAAAATTTCTCCTTATTCAGAATCATCTATTAAAAACACATCATTATTATAACCACTTTAAAAATAATTCCTATTTTTTATAAAAAAAATATTCATTACCATTGTCTAATAGATGATATATAATTAAAATATTATTTTTATCAAATTAACAAATAAATTATTCTTAGACATCAACTTCTCCATTCCATGAACTACTAAATTGACCCATTTTTAAGTGGTCCACTATTTCAAAAGGTTAATAATCATTACATACACTTATATATATATTTTCTATTATCTATAAAACTCATGTAATATGCGTATAATATTATCTAAATAATATCCATGGATGTTCTCTTTTTTATTCTCTTAGTGCTTAAATAATAAAATATTCTCTTCCTTTCCTTTATCTTTCATCTTATGAGACTTTTGAGTATATAAATTTATACTAAATTATCATGGTAAGATGGTAATATAATATTTTGATAATTTATTTAACTAGAAATATCTTCCAAAAACATTTTTTATTAGTTTAAATTTATTATCAACATTTAGTATAGGTTTCAAAGCCTCGAAAATTCTAATGATACCAATAATAGGAATACATTCCACTATAAATAAATTATATACATGATATTTATAGATCCATTTATTTATATGAAAAACCATAAATAATGTAAAATTATTGGGAATAATAATTTTTTAGACTCCAAACATATTACCCATTAATCAAGACATTTTCCCATCATTTTTAGAGTCTTTATTAACAACTAATTGTTTACATTCAAATTAATATTTATTGAATTTATAAATTTTATAGAATAATCCTAATTTTATTTAAAAAACTCATATATTATTTATTATTATATTACAATTATTAATTATAAGATTATTTTTAATATAATATCACAAATTCACTATAGTTCATTCTGGTATGCTTAAATCTCATTATTCTTCAAAAAAATATCACTTTTAAAAATCTTTTCATTCAATTTTCTCAAAATTTATCAATAAATTTATTAAAATTTTATTTCTAATTTCCTAATAACTTTGTTTTAGAAATCCAAATAATTTGGATAATATAATTATCTTTCTACTTCACATTAATTCCCCATTCCATTTAATATTTTTAACTTGTCTCAACGATAATCAATTTATTCAAGCGATCAACCAACTTCACAAGTATTGATACATTACCAGCATGAGTAGAATATTTTATAATTAAATATTAATTTTTATTCATCAATTTTTTTTCTCATTATCTAACTATTATATTATTTAATGATATTTCTTAATCTTTCTATTTATAATGAATTATATTTCCAACTCTTACTCACTACCAAAATCACTACCATTATCATTTGTGAACTCACCTACATTGAATATAGAATTGAATATTTTTTATTGAGTATAACTAAAGATATCATATTCTTTATATTATTTAATAGTATAAAAATCATCATATTTTATAACAAAATTCAATTTTTTTTTATTTTCATAAATTTCTAGTATTTTCTTTTCAATGAATCATTGGTTTGATTATTTTTTTCTTCTTAGTTTATCCTTGGCCTCTAATCACCATTTTCAAAAACATATTTATCTTTAAAATTTAGACTGTTTTCTACAAAAGGTCTGATGGGTCCATAATTTAAGAACATCTGTTAAACATTTCCATTAATAATTCCTTTTACTCATTTCAAACTTATGAAGATGAGTGAAATGAGTTTATTAAAATGGTATTCAATATCATTATATTTATTAGAATATTCATCCTGTACACTACCTAATTCTTACTTCTTGCATGTTCTAAGGATTAAAATAATCTTCCTTTCATTCCATACACATATTTTTAAGAAACTTCACTTTCATATCTTACATGAAATATGAATTAAATGTAAATCTTCTAATGTATGTTTATCGAGATCACATTCGTCAGGTGTCGAGACTTTTTCATGAAACTTGTTTAAAAACTTTTGTAGAATCTTCTTGATATATGTAGTATCTTTAAAATTCTAACAAAATATTCTAACAATGACCATAATTTTATTTAATATAGTTAATAATTCGTATAATATTTCACCTTCCATCATTTTAATAACTTCTTACTTTATCCTCTAAATATGTTATTTTTTTCAACATTTAAATAAACTAGGAGGTGTTTTTCACATTTTACAATATTCATTTTACTATCTTCAATTTTACCACCTTCTGAAAATAGTTTATGAAAGAGATGATAAAAAATATTTCCAATAACAAAATTAATAGGTAATTTACATCTTATTAGTTACTTTCAAAGAAACTATAATAATATGTGTCTATATGGGTCAATAATTTCAATAAAAAATTTATATTGAGGAGTCGGTTCATGTATTAATGTTTAGTTTAGAAATACAAGAGTCTAAAAATCATTTAATGATGTTTTTTTATGTTTCATGACCTGCTCAGTGGTACTAGTGATGAAATAAACATCAAAAAATGGCTTGGGTTTCCATAACTGAAATCTAACTTTTGTATCCATTCATACAATGAACATAAAGTCCAAACTATAAATATGATAGAAAAGTGGATATAAACCCTCATTAAAATGGTTTCATGATACACATTACAGTTCATCCCATGAATGTGTCTGGTCAAGTATGGCATCCTTCCATGAATCCCATTCACACTATTAATGGATTGGACAAATGAAGTATCATCACTGGTTACTCTTTTTCATGGTGTGAAATTTTCAATGTTTTTTTATTGGGGGAAACCCCATATATTTTGATTCACATCCTCTCAATTTATTGTTGTGTATTGGGGTGTAGGGATTCCATTTTATATCAATTATTAACTCATCTTCAACTCCTTCAACACACCAAGAGTGAGGGTGATTTTGGTGGTGAATCCTCACTGATTTAAGGAGTGCTCATCATGTTATTTAATTCTTCATTGATGGTTTTTCACTCAATCCATTCAATATTAGTAATGTTTTTAGAACAATTTGAATCAAGGTTTTGTGGAAACCAGGTGTCTATATGGGAATTTTTTTAAATTTTGTAGATGAATTATTTTGGTTGTGATTGAAGGAATTTTCATTTCATTTTATTAAATGTACATTTATATACTATTTTTTATTTTATTTTGAATGAAAATAAATAAATATTCCTATTGAATCAACTTCATGTTTTAGAGTTATGACGAGAAGAATTTAGGGGATTCATTGTGGACCTATCGTCTAGAATCCTAAAAAAACAAAACATATATAACACATTCCTTTAATGATTTAGAAAATATATGTAGAAAATAATGATATAAACAATGGACTAGAAGGTTTAGTATCATAGATGTTATACATATGAGAATATTAATTTATAAACATTTCTCCATAATCAAACTCATATAGGAACAATTCTAGATTTCGACAATTTATACTATCTGTATATCCCAACGAAATAAATAGCATAAGTAATGGGTGAGACAAAATTCTCAGTAAGGAAAAATATATCTATAAGTCATCAAGGTTTAGAACATATGAGTATGAAAAAAAATTGGAATGAGAGAAATTTTGAATAAAAATATCATGGGATCATACATTATAATCATAAAACATGATTGATCATTAAAGATAATTTTATAGATGTATAAAATAAATAAAGTTCAGAAAAATAGTGATTTGAGACACTTAAAATTAATCAAAAAAACATGAAACCATAATATAATATTGTGATATGTCTTTAGAACATGAAATATCATGAAAATTTATAATATTATATAAATACAACATAACAGTGTAAAAATAAGTTGATCCCAAATAAGCATATAAAATCTTATTATTAAAGACATCCAGGTCATTTTCACACAACTTGTGAAAAATGATTCCCACATCCCATTACAGAAACAAATTAAAAAAAAGCACCCAAGAACTCATTCAGAAATAAAACCAGCGAAAAATATTCCCAAAACTCATTAACACAATATTTCATCGGATCATTTCAATTAAAAACATACCCAATGTATTGCAGGAAAATATATGACCCCACCCATCATCATTATTATATATTACATGAACATTAAATTGAATCATTAATTTAGTAATAAATTACCCATGGATAGAAAATTGTTTTAATGACCTTTATAAATTGTATCACATAAAAATGTGTGAATATTTTATACAAAAAGAATGATCACCAAAAAGGATTGTTTTATAATAAGGAATATTGGGTGATTTTGTAACCATTAATTCATTAGAAGATGTCCAATGATAATTTATGATAAATAAAAAATAATTATATCGTAAAAACCATTTTATAATATCATCTTAAATAAACTATATTTTCAAGGTAGTTTATGGAGGCCATTATTTTGAATGAATACAATTTTTTTTAAAAATTTTGAAAAAAAAATTCTAATAAAGATATCTTGAAAATAAATAAAAAAACATTTAAAAATATAATTTATAGTGAAATAATTTCATTTGAAATAATGTCTATTAATGAATTTGAAAATTTATTTATGGAAAACACACGTCATTAGAGTAATGAAGAAACCTTGTATTAAAATAAAATAAGTTGAGAAAATGTATAATTGGAGATAAAATAAAATTGATTTTACACTAGCTAAAGTAGTGTATTGGTTGGAATTAAAATTAGGATATGAAATAAAAATACATTAAATGTAATAGGAATTATTTTTATAAAATTATTTTTCAAAATACGATAGAAACATGAAGGAAAAATAATTTGGTGTAAAACATGGTTCCATATAGAATAATATAAAAATACAACATATCACAATAATATGTTAAAATAAATCAATATTTATTGTTAATATTCATGGATAAGTGATTATGACCCATGAAAAATACTGATGTCATGAAAAACCCTTACAACATGGATAAAATTTTCATCAATCCTCCTTGAAAGAGAGGAATTGCAATAGAAATTAAAATATAAATATTAAAATATATTTCATGATATGATATATAAAATATTTAGTATGTGAACCTGGGAAATGAAATTATATTCATAATAAAAAACATGTCTTAATGAAATAAATTTGAGACAAACAAAATCTTATAACAAATAAAATGCTCTATTGAAAACAAATTGAAAGAGGGAGCATGAATATGAAGATAAAATACCATGAGTAAACATAATTACTGATATTATATATTCATTAGGTAGAGAACAAACCATTTAAATTGGATTAGGTGCATAATAAAAAATTTGTCTCAAAGATGTAATTTTTGAGATGAAACCCATACCATGTTACATATTAGTTATACACATCCACCTAACACAATATATAGTCAAATTAAGTTTATTATATACATTAATAGGAGTATTTTTATTTTTATTTTATTTAATATGGACCATTTATTATGATTTTCAATTTATTTATTGTTTTTTTTCTCTTTCCCACATCGTTTACTCGAGGTTATTCAGTCATCATTCCCTAACACTTTATGAATGTTAACGAAGGTAGAAAGAATAATAAAATACTTTTATAGTGTCCACAATATTTATATTGTTCTATAAATAATTTTTATATATAAGATATATTATTAAAACCATCTATTATGGGTTTTGATGTAAAACTAAACTCATTTCTTATATAGGTGGCAGTCCACACATACAGATGATTAATGGTTATATTTAACAATGAATGGTAGGAATTAAATTATATGACAATATTACATTTAATAATAATATTTATATTCTATATATAATATTTATTCATTAATACAATAATTATAATCACCTATGAGTGGTAGTTATGAAATAAAAAGATGTCATATTATGGAAGTGGCAGTCCACCCACACACACTAACAAGAATTGTTTTCCTCAGTGAATGGATATAGATAAATAAAATTTTTAAAATTAATATAATTCCATGTAATTATATAAATGATACCAATTTTACTATAATTTTGTGGATATGGGAGAATTTGAAGAGGATTATTAATGAGAAATGATTTTAAAGAGGGAAATGCTTATGTTGGGGACATCGTATTCTCCAAGAGATGTACATAGTACTATAGGAAATAATATGGAATATATAGATAATGCTATTATGGATGAACAAAGTAAAAATAGTATAGTAATTTTGGGTAGAAGTTAAATGGAATAAAAATCAATTTTCACCATGCATGGATGGAAGTTACCCCTTTTAGAAGTGAATAAAAGAGGCATTTTGGGAATATTATTTACACTTCCATTATATCAATACACTATTACAAGGTGAATGACACAAAAAATGTATTCACAATATAGTTTTAGACAGTATTGGGATGATAAATTCTCAATATGATTTTCTAAACATGATTCAATCCTTTAAAATAGGGTTCTAAATTTTAACATTTTGTTTTTTACCTTGGTAAGTAGTTTTCCTCTAAATAACAAATATTTTATTTAAAATTACAAGGAACCCCCTATTTAAAAATTTAATGAATTTAGAATAAATTTGTTCTCTATTTATTCTAATTAAATATCTAAATATGATAAAATAATCTTTTAAATTGAAATATATAATATATAGAAAAAAATATATAGAAGAATGAATCTTAACTATTATGTGTTCTTAATATTAATTAGTATTGATTACGAAGAGATTGAGGGTTAATATAATAATTCATATAGTATTAAATATCATATTATATTCATAATTTAAATTATATCAATTTATTTGATTAGAAAAAATTACACATAATTAATAAGAAAATTTATAATAATTATTTCACCACTTTCACAGTAATTATATTTAATATTATTAATATTTTCATTATGCCTAAAAATGTAATTGGACTTCTAGAATAATATTAATATTTTGAACTCAATTAATTGACATATTTTTCAATATTTAATTTTTTCATAAGATAAATCCAATTTTTTATGTAAGAATTTAAAAACGGTATTTAACAACATCTGTATTTGTTCTATTCTCCAAAAAATTTATTATTTCGGATAAATATCATAAAAAATATTGAGATAATAATGATATACTATATCCCCAAATTAATATTATATTTTAAATTTAAAATTATAAAATTATAAAATTATGAAATTTATTCTTAGAATAAAATGATAAAATATATTGAAAACTCATTATTGTTAAAAAATGAAGTTTTCAAATATTTGTTGTTTTTATTTTTATTTCAAGTCTTTAAACAACTAAATTTTTGTTAACAAAAAATTAAAATAATTTATCACAATTAATCTTATGTCTATTAAATTATAAAATCATGTCACCGAAAAATGTAATATTAGGAAAAATATGTGTTTTAATAATAAATGATATTATTATATAGTTTAGGTAAAGTAATTGAGATTCATTAAAATTAAAATTGGCCTCTATTTTCTAAATACATACCTTTTAAAAAGATTTTACTCCTTTATTTTCCATTTAATTCAATTTATTGGTTTTAATGGGGATATTTAATATTTTTATTTCTATCTATATATATCAAGTTTTTGTTTTTGTTCAGTGTTATATGTGGCGAATTCTATTAAACAAATTACCCTATTTATAGGAAAAAATAGAGGAAAATATTGTTTCATTACATTATATCCCCTTAAATAATTTTCATCCACACAATATCAATTATAACATGCTAGTAAAAGTAACTGAGTGTATCTAAGTGGTATATTCGACTCGTAGTATAATATCTAGAGTGTTATCATCAATCATAGAAAATATAACATTTTCCCTAATAATAAGTTGCTAATATCAAGTTTTTATCTAATAATATGAGATATATATCTATAAATATTTGTTATTATAACATATATAATGGTCTTAGTTTTCCAAGAGAGCTCATAGTCATCCTTGAATAGATAAATTATCATTTGTTGGTCTGAAATGTGAAATGTAATTTTTCTATTCTCCTGATTATTATGAATTATATGTGGTGATGACCAATACCTTTCAAAAATTACATTTAAATTCACCAAATTAGAGAAAATATGTATTTCATGAGTTATAATATATAAACATCAGATTTGGATAAAATAACAATATAAGATAATATCAAATCGTTAGGGTTTTGATTTGATCTTAGAAAATATTCTAGGCCTTCTTATGTTTCCAAAACTAGATTAAAATTGGATATCCCCAAATATATAGTTGAGGGTATAAAGCCCCACACATAAATATTACATTATCTTGATTTAAGTCAAGAATTCACTTCGAGGATCATTTCAGGTTTAGTGTTTTAGAGAATTAAGTCATAATGCTTACATATGCACATAAATATTAAAATGTAGAAACTTATACCCTATAAAATATTTTTGCATTAATAAAATCCCTTAAAAAAGAAATATTTTCATTATATAAATATTCTTTAATTTGTAATTCTCTTACCCTTACTTATTCCCAGTGAAAAAACATTTCAAGAACATACGATGGGCATAAAAAGAATTGCAATGGAATCCAAATAAGGAAATAATAAATTAGTACATGAATACATGAAAATAAATCAAATCATTATTTTAACTCATAAAGTATGAGAACATTAATATACAACAATAAATCATAATATTTATGAATAACTCATAGAAATAATAAATAATAAATGTAACTTGGAGAATCCATAACATACTTACATTGTAGCTTTCACATCCACTGAGGGAGTAACCTTCATGGTTAAATTTGGAATACCAATCACAATATATTCCCTAAATATCATAGGGAAAACCTTAAAGTTTACCTCTTTCATGTTTCTCAATTAATTGGAGTGTTATCTCTAGCTCACCTGCCCTCGGTTTATCACGGAACCGACTGTATACATAAGAAATTCCCATGAACCATAATATAATCATAACACATGTAGAAGTATAACTAAAAAATAACATTTCCACATTACAATAATAAGATATAATATCAAGATATTCAAATAATAAATCCATTATCAAAACAATTTTCAATATCTAAATACCAAAAAATGAGCATGGTATTTATGTTTCTTTTTAAAAACATTATGACATATCGAGGAAGCCAAATATCATATAATATTCGTGAAGGAGAAAAAGGTTGTTGTCACTGTGTATGTTAAAAAGATAAATTACTTTTGTCATTTAGTAAAATTTTTCTTAAAAAAATATTCGTTTTGAAAAAATTTCAATTAAATTAAAATTCAAAGGGTTTGATTAAGCCCTATGAAAAATAAGGTTGTGTATAAATGAAAATATGCCTCAATGAAAGTAGATTGAGACGAAGCCCTCCAGAAATATAATGTAATTAGATTAAAGTTAAATAAATGATATTAATATGTGTAAAAATATAAATACACCCAATATAAATGGATATTTATTCACAAAAATCAGAGGTCATTCACCTATATTCTTGTTAAAACAAAACCGACGACAAGGAAATTTAACTCAATGAAATGAGGCTGAGTTAATATTTCCCTTAAAAATTTCATATAAATGTCAAAGAATTTATCAATGGGGTGATTAGATTTTGAAAACGTATATCCACACAACGTTACGTGGAAATTATAAAATAAATAAATAAACAGTGATTCCACACATAATCCTTGAATAATATAATCAATGAAGTATGCCTAAAACCCTATGAGTGAAAATTGAGTATAGAAATTCCCTTACAAATGAAATTTTTTAAACAAACAGGTCGATTATTTTTATTCACTATAAATAAACATAATTCAAGTATAAATTAGAGATAATATATCAATGGTTATTTCTCACATAATCACATAATGGAATATTCAAGATGTAGAAGACCAATCCAAAAAATGTAAATTAGGTTAAGAAGATCTTTTACAATCAGTCCAACTTGTCTCATTCATTATTTAATTTCCTGATTAAAGATATTAGGTTAATTTATACTTTATTCATAACATTTTTTATTCTTATTACTCATTTTATACCGCATATTACCTTGTTATAACAATTAGATAATTATTTGAGTTTATATGAGACATTTTGTTGTTGTTTGGTATTTGAGTCAGAAATGAATGTGTTTTCATGAAATGTTTTCAAGTATTTAACAGTGAATAATCTCTTGAATAATATTCAATATTTAAATATCATATATATCTAGTATATATGTATTTATTATTTTACATTACATTTAGAGATAAGAAATGAAAAGCACCATTCATGGAGATGGCAGGCTCTGTGTACACATGAATGCTACGTTCATTTATTTGTCATTTTATAGCAATGAAATATAAATGATTTATATGTTTACTGTTGTTACGGTATAATATAAATTCTATATATGTTACATAAGTTCATTAAATTTGTCCTTAATATGTTCCAGGTATGGCATGAAAGAGTCATATCACTTTGAGGGTGAGGTAGTTCGCACTTTCTCAAAAGATATTATCATATTTAGAAATTATGGAATGCATAAAGGTATGATGTAAATAAAAAACAGATAAGAATAAAGAAAATGTAAATAATATATATATCATATATAAATATAGTTCTATCATAATGGCCACCATTAGAGGTGGTAGAATAATATTGGCTAATCATCGTTTCGTAAGGTAGTAGTTCACCGTGCACATAAACAGTATATCAATATCTATTAGATAGAGGTGTTTTTAAGTTTAATTATAATCCTTATCATTAAAAAATTCTAGTATATTGAATATACTAGTGTTTTATGTAATCAATGAAAAATAAGAGCATAGGGAGTGGCGATGGAAAATAAAGGAAAGGAACTTGAGGGATTACGTTACCTCTAAATTGGGTAACATCTTTTGATTTGAGACAAAAGGATTTCTTGAATTTCTTTCTTCCCAAGGTAAGGATTATATGAAAAAATTATAGATTTTGGGAGCATATTTATGTATAATATGGATGAGACAAGGGGCATGAGTGGTGTGAGTAATTGGGTAGAGGTGGTGGCATTTTATAAGAGGGAGGAGGGGAACTTTAGGAAAGTGTTGAAATATAAATATATTATAAATTGGTTTTTGAATAATAACAGTTCAAAAGTGATATATTTATAGTATAAGATGATAATGGATCTAAATACTCTAAAAATTGTTTTTATAAAATTTTATATTAGAAAATTTACCTTATCCTTAAACTTTAATCCTTACTTAAAAACAGTAACTCATACCATGTCTTATTAAATTTTCAAAATTTATGGTTTCTATAGTTTTGATAAAATGAAAAGAGAATGTAATGTGGATCATTAAAGAAAATTTTAAAATTATTTATGTCATTTGGACAAATCATATATTTTTTTTCTATTATATCATTAAATAAAATAGTATTTGTTTTAAAAACTCATTTTTTTCAAGTTTGACACTTTTTAGTAATTGATTTTTGTAAAAGTCATAACAACTTGATTCCTTAAAAAATTAATAAAATATAATATAATATTTTATAATAATCCAAAAAATAATTTTATTGCATCAAAATGATCAAGTTACAATTATTTTAAAATTTATAATATTATTTATTTTAATATTTCATTAATATGTTTTTTACGGCATACTCATTGTGTCATAAATAAAAATATATATTTAATGTCTAAAAATTATAAATAAAATAACATTATTTAGGAAATATTTTATAATTTATAATGAATAATTATAGTCAAATAGATAAATTATATAACCCCGTATTAATTTATTTTTTCAGTAAATGATGCATGTTTAAGTTATATTTCCCCTTTCTTTAAATTAAAAATTATAAAATGTCATTTCCACACCCAAGATGCTCCCAAATGCGAAACTTTCAGCATATGGATTCTTATGGTTGGAAAAATATCATCCAATATTATTAATACATGTTTCATGGTCTTTTTATATTCTTAAAATGTTATTTTTTACCCTTATTTACATGATTTACAATTTAACCATGGTAAATAAAAATAATTACTGAATTTACTATTGATAATGTCTAAAAATAAAAGGTACTAATTTAAAAAAAATTGGAGCTTTTTTTACATATATGGTATCTATTTTTCCATATTTTAAACACAGAAATTGATGTAATTAATTTAAAATTAATTTTTTTCGTCCAAACCAGATTGCAGATTTTTAATAAGTAAAAACTATCAAAAGATTGACTTCTATTTATGTCATATTAAAATGAGAAATTAATTCCAATGACCCAAATTGGATTGAAAGATAAAAATATATTCAATTAATTCTTTACAAATATTATATAATATTATTTAACCATATAATTGTTTTAATGGAAAAGGTTGTTTTCAATTAAAATTTAGCATGGTTTTACTATTCATAAAAGCATGATATTTATCAGAATAATATCAACAATTCATCAAATGTAAATTTTCATGTCCTAATTTTAAATAAAACGTTTATTTTGTCAAATACAACTTATAAAGGTGTCAAAAAATAAATTTAAAAGGGTTCCCATCAAAAAACAGTATAACTACATTTTTAGAAAAAAAAATTATTTTATCAGAAAAAATGAATTTGTTCTTAAATTATATCCAGAAAACATATATTGGGGATTTAAAATATCTCATTGAATATAAGACATTTCGTTTTCATTAAATAAATATCCATGAAGAGTTATATGATTTTATAAACACAATTACTCTTATTAAAATCGGTTTTCATGAAAAAATATCCTTTATATTTAATTGGGTTTTATTTCAATTTCTAATGAATTTGGTAACCAATGAATAATTATTTAAACATGTATGAACCATATTTTGATAATCATTTTTATACTATTAATTCCCTCTCTTCCAACAACTAGGATACAATTGTAACATTTAAATAATAATATTTTGATGTTTTTTCAAGCTCGATGTAGTGTATCATGTATGCTATGCACCATAGTGTTTCTTTAAAAAACTGATGATTTTACATCATTCCCCCCTTTGGGAAATTTCATCATCACAATTTTTAAATTTTTCATGGTATTTTCATTAAAACTACCTCATCGGAATAAGAGTCAATAAAACCTTCACTTTAAAATAATGAAAGATAAGTACAAAGGTTACCTGGGATAACTCATAGTATGATTCTATCTAGGAAATAATGGATATGGAAAAGAATCAAACCATCATGTACTTATGGGGAGTTATAGAAAAAATGATCATGATAATGCTAAAAACCAAAAACCCAGAAAAATGCGATGGGATAAACGGTCTTAGATTTCGTATTATGAAAAGTAAACTGAAAATGTTTTTATTTTAAGATCCTTTTCATAATGTTGAGGAATTTACTCAGGAAATTGACTAAGAACATAATGAAAAATTATTACTTTTCAAGTAAAGTTTCTTCCTGTAATAAATTTCTACCCCAACACATATTTTCTCTAAATAATGAGGATTCATGATGACATAGTCATAACTGAAGCATTTGAATCAACATCTAGAGAATCTCATAATCCACAAAAGATGAACTATATATTTCCCATGTCTATAGAAATTAAACAAAACCAAAGTGTTTATTTAAATATCATACAATACCCCCAAAATAATAATCCTTAATAAAAAGATATATTACTCTTAATCTCCAAAATTTAACTAACAAAACCCAATGTTCAAAAAAGACCATTCAACAAACAATTGGCTTTAAAAATTTTCAAAATAATCAAAACTAAAACTGAAACCAAAAACTCAGAAGGATTTGATCACATAATTTTCAAAGATAACTTTTATCAATTATCTCCAAACAACATAAATTACTCTTAATGTCACGTACCCAATAGTAATTAACCTAATCGCATATTCTATAATATTGGTGAATCATCTCCTTAAATACACAAATTACTCATATGTGGACAATTAAAATTATATATTATTCCCATGTCATGACCCGGCTTCACCAAGATGAGGGATGGGAATGTATATTGCCATACCATTCTTTCTTCATGTTGAAGGAGGGATAATGACCCCTGATACCTACCTTCAATAGGTCATGACACCAAGGTTATGGAATCATAGAAAAAATATAAATAATTACCCTTTTTATTTCATAGGATCAAGAGATAAGATATTAAATCCCAAAAAACACCAAAAAAATGGAAGAAAGCGTAATGCCAAACAATCCACTCCCATATGAATGTTCCAATATAATGTTCTACAGGGTACGAGAAAACTCCAATGGGAAGTACCGAATGAAAAGAAAAAATAGAAACAGAAAATGTCCTAATGTCTGAACTAGTAGGGTCCCACACAGTCCTCGAAGTCCTCATGGAAACCTGAAAGTAGTTTTATATACATATGGTGAGCATACAGTTATACTCAGTAGGGAATCCCAAAAACCTTCATGCATGAGGGGGAGGCATTCTAATGCCCCAAGAGGAACAGAGATAACCAAATCACCTAGAAAGGAAACTATCCATCCAAACCTCATCAGGTCACACTCCCCAAATAATGAAAGTCAAGTAAAGTAATAGTAATAACACAACAATATTTGGGTACCCCGCACCAATTTTCCACTGGTTATTAAAGACATCCCACGTGTTTAACATTACCCTCCATTTTCATCATAGCATCACTTTCATACCCCACCCGCACACACCTGGGCTACCACAACCACACATCCCTCCCGCAAACACTTGGTCTATAACCACACTTAACCATATCCGCAAACACCAGGTCCTGAACAACTACGACCACATCCTAAGACACCTTGGACTCATCTCGAATACCCTTGGGAAACATCCTTCACGCACACTCCTAGTCCAACCACCACACCATACCATTTCGGAAGAATCATAGGATATAATGGACCTAAATCTATCACAACCTACCTTAAGAGTCTTGGACTACTCGGGTAAGGGAGAAAAAAAGAACTAATAACCATCCACTCATAAGAGTTTTGGAAAAAACACCCTCCCCCATGAAATGGTGGTGTTCGGCACAAAGTGATCAACTTTGTTGGGGTGCGAATAAGAAACATAAGAACTAAATTATAAATAAGGGTAAACAAGCACTCATCCCGTCCTAGGGTTTCTAACACTAACACATACACAAACACCCTCATTACTATTCATTCATTAAAATAACAATAACCACATCCACATCACAACACTTTCCCGGAAAACAATTCCCCATTTAACCCATTATTGTTTTCATATTCAAGTAGTTCCATTTAAATAATTCTTCACTACTAGTAAACTAACAGGCATTGCCACAAGCCAAGGAAGGAAAATATCCAAGTAGCACTTTAAGAAATCACACCCGATTCTCTTCTTATTTCCAACCAAAAAATGGATTTTTGAGATCCCTCAAAGTATGGGAACCAAAAAAAGACCCACTATATAGCCCCACATGGCCATATATCCACAAAATAACAACAACACCACAACAGGGCATCCCATCCCTAACTATTTCCCCCACAAGAATCATGAAAAAGAACCACACACATTACCAAGACAGAGCAAGGGTGTTTTCAGATGTAAACACAACATTCAATGAGTTCTTTATTTTCTGTTGGGTTAACCGGGGTGATCACACAAGGATTCTTGTTCATTGGAAATCCATTTAATCAACTGAGCATACATGATTAACAAATTCCCATGTTTCATCCATTCAATCTTCATATAAGACCGGGGTTGATTAGTGCGCTAGTAAATACCACCAAAAACCATGATTTTCAGTGGACATAATCCCATACAATTTTCAACATATAATTATGGGTAAAAGAGTACACCCACATCATCAAACAGACCCCTTCAATAATTAAAATTCGATTTATTATATTCATTAAGGTATTGTTTCATCAATTCCCGTAGAAACATTAGCATACCTTCCTAGTATGATATGCAGTAAAGAAAGATTATTGAAGAACCCTACCTTGAATACCAACAATCAAAGTTTCTCTCCATGCGATAAACATTGGGGATGCACAACTTGCAGGGGAGGAACAATGAGGACTCCAAGAGTGAGATGAAAAGCTCCATCACAAACGCACCTCATTCCCCAGGAAGGGGGACTCCAAATGCACCAAGGAGAAGAATTAAACCAGCCAAAAAAAAGAAGGAAATAATTTTAGTGCGATAAAAGGAGAGATCCTGGAGTTACGGGATATGAAAATATCGAATAGATTTAAAGAAGGATCGTGGTGTCACCACATGGTTGGGTGGTTACACACGATGGAATTAATTTTCATTTAATAATTCTCATTAATGAGGTGTCCATAATGACTATTATTTAAAGGATTTCCTTTAACTAGTGGAAAATACGCGTAACAAGGGCAGAGCAAGAATTACAGGAAAATGGGTGTGGCATTGAGGAAAAAGCCACACATTTTGGTAATTTAAGGGTTGCCCAACTCCTGGGGGGATATTATATATCATTTATGGGCTTTTAATGGATTTTAAAGGGGTATTAAACACTTTAACATCAAAATAAATGTTTCAGGAATGAAACTGGAAAAAGAAACAAGGGTGGGACCCTATTTGGCGAGACACCGTCAGTGGTTCCACTGTCACAATTCCATAGTCATGGTGCAACTCTCACAGTTCCACCGTAAGTGGTGCCAAAATTTTGGTGTGCGATCTTGATTGTGTGACTGTTATGGTGCCACCATAATGGAGCCACCCTCACGGTGCCACTGTCATTAGTGCCACCATTTTAGTGTGAGACTGTGACAGTGCGACTGTCACAGTTCCAGTATCACGGTTCCATCCTCATCGTGCCACTTTCAGGGTGCCACCATCACCATGTAACATTCATGGTGCCACCCTCACAGTGCCACCCTCATGATACCACCATCCCAATGCCACCCTCACGGTGCCACCTTCACGGTGCCACCTTTATGGTGCCACCGTTTCAGTGGAACCGTTGGATGAAATCATGTTTTTGGAAAACTCATTAACGATTTCTTGTTTGGGCCATTACATCAGATACCTCTCAATCAATTCTCACCCCTAATAATAAAAATTAGACTCGAAGAAAAGAGAGGGTCTGAAGAACCACCTAAAAAAATACCTCTCATGAGTAAACCTCTTCGACATCTAGGAACACCTCTCCCTCAAGTAACCACACAACAAATAAAGATGTCACTTTCTAAACATATGGATTATGGATTCATTTCCCCCATGTTCAGATACAATCTGCTTTGGGTGGCACTGACTCACCCGCACTGGCTTAATTGCAACCCCCGTAATGCGTCTTGATCAGGGATCGAGTGCTCCCTTCCCCACAATCAGGTCTCTTCACACACATTCAGAGAACAAGGAAAACAATATCGTTCATAGTTAACAAGGTCAAGAACTAAATCAAAAAAAAGTACAAAAAAACTAAACAAAACTCAAAACAGCTCTGGGTACTAGGCTCGCATATGTGCCTCCCTTTACCATGTACTCTCTTTAAGGAAAAAATGTCTCCATAACACACAAACCATGGGAATGGTTCATCCATGAAGCACCGTCTTCTAACGTCCATTGGTCATCATTGGTCGCTCTACAAACGTCAAATCATCATCGATATCTAGAATTCCCCAGTTGAGGACATGTGAATCATCTTTTAGATATCGATGGTGCTAAGACACATGGAAGATGTAGTGCACTCTCAGAAGAAGTGGTGGTAGGACTAGATGATAAGACAATTCATCGTCCCGCCGCAACACCTACATGGGTCCAAAAAACCTGGGAGAAAGCTTACTGCCCCTACCAAACCTCTATTGTCCACGCAAAGGTTATAACTTCAAGAAGATGTGGCCCCCGAAATCTAACTCCAAGGGCCTCCTCCTATTATAAGCATAGGAATTATGTTGGTCCTGAGACACCTTCATCCTCCCTTTCATAAGATGAACCTTCACTATTGTGCTTGAACCACTTCCGGGACAAGAATACCTGCTTCCCCAACATCTGTCCAGCACACAGGTGAGTGACATGGCCTCCCATATAAATCTTTGAGTGGAGCCATGCCAATGGTAGAGTGATAGATATTGTTGTAGGAAACATATACCAGAGGAAAGTGTTTTTCCAAAAATCCAAAAAAGTCCAAAACACATACCTTTAGCATATCTTCAAATTTATAGACGGTGTGCTCTGTCTTCACCTCTGTCTAGGGGTGGAAAACAGTGTTGAGGAATATCTGGGAGCCAAAAGCATGTTGGAATCCTTTACATACCCGTGATGTAATCTAGGTATCTCGATGGAAGACTATCTACCTCAGAACTCCATGCAACCACATCACCTCATCCACATACCACTATGCTAGGGCATCCACCGCACTCGACTCCTTGGTTTCCAGGAAGCGAGACGATTTTTTAGCCGGTACACCACATCCTAGGTAGCATCGCAACCCCCTTGAATTCGGTGTAGTCCCATGAAGAAATCCATAGACATGTCATCCCACTTCCACCCGGGGATATCTAAAGGTTGTAACAGAACTCATAGGAAGCGGTGTTCAACCTTGAAATACTAACTCATGCGAAACTTTTCCACAAAATCATCCATTACTCACTTTACCCCGGGCAAAAAAAACAGACCCCTCAAACCCCGGTACATCTGGGAAACACTTGGGTGTACTAAAATGGGCGAGTTGTGAAACTCACCAAGAACTCTCTCATGCATTCCCACAGAGACCGAAAAAATTCCATGAAACAACATCTTATTCTGGTCATCTTTCTACCATCCTTATGCAGCATTGGGTTGGCTAAAATGATCACGTATCACTTCAACATCCAAGTACCCCCAATAAGACTCATCCACCTGCTACAATAGAGAGGGTTGTATTGTTATCTAAAACATACAGCCTCTACCATCCTATACCCTTGCATCTATGTGTAGGGAGCTAACTCCTCCATCACCTTCCATGCATCTTCCGACTCTTAAACCACACCCTTATGCAAATTCTTACTCAAGGAATTAGCCACCACATTCCCCTTTCCTGAGGTGTAGGAAATTTCGAATTCATAGTCCTAAAGAAACTCCATCAACCTCCACTGTCACATGTTCATGTCTTAATGGGAGAAGATATACCTCAAGATCTTGTGATCCGTGAAGGCCCTAAAGCACTCCTCGATGAGGTAATTTCACCACAACATTATTTCTAACACGACCATTAAATGCTCCAGATCAGGGGTGGCATGGTTACACTCAAGGGTACGCAACTGCCTAGACCCATAAGATATCACCCCATGCAATTGCATTACCACAAACCCAAAACCATGGCCTAAAGCATCACAGAACACCTCAAACATCACTCATTCTTCTAGAAACCACAACACTAGGCACTAACCAACTTCCCCTTTAGACTTCCTAGAACCGCTCACTCCATATAAATGACTGGTCTTTCATAGTCAAGGCTATCAAAGGTGATGCAACTAGGGATAAATGGGGAATGAAACTCCGATTGTAAACTACTAGACCAATGAAACTATGAACTTTTTCCATGTTCTTAGGTTCTTCCAATGAAACAACTTCCCCAACCTTCAATGGTTGCACTTCTATTCCCTTCTCAAACACCACGTTTCCAAGTAAGTTCACCTCTCATGTCCAAAACTATCACTTGGACAACTTTCCGTAGAGCAGGTGCTGTCGAAGGACCTATAAAACCATCCTCAAATTCCCAGAGTGATCCTCCTCTAATCCTGATTAGAACATGATGTCATCAATAAAGACAACTACGAACCAATATAGATAATCCCAGAAGATGGAGTTTATGAGTCCCATGAACATGGATGGTGCATTCGTAATGTCGAACGACTTGATCATGAACTCACAGTTCCCATACCTACACCTGAAGGTAGTCTTTGAGATGAAACCCTCCTTCACCCTCAACTCGTGATATCCTGATATCAGGTTGATCTTGGTGAACCATCATTCCCCCTTCAACTAGTCAAAGAGGTCGTTTATCCTCAAGAGAGGGTAACAGCTCTTGATTGTTACCTGATTCAGTCTCCGCTAGTTTATGAACAGTCTGAGACCACCATCTTCCTTCTTCGTGTACAAGACTAGAGATCCCCATGGTGATGATCTTTGTCGAAAAAAACACTTCTTCATCAAATCATCAATCTGAATCCATAACTCCCACAATTCATAAGGCTCCATCTGATAGGGAGCCATCAAAATTGGACGGGCACCGAGTTGCAAGACTATCCCGAACTGAACATCACGTCAAGGGGGTAGAGTCACTACCTCCTTAGGTAGTAAGTCCATTAATTTAGTGATTATCCCCATGAATTCAACCACCTCTAAGTCTTTTTTCTCCACTAACAACTCGTCTAACAAGGATCATAGGGGCTCCACTCATCGGCTACCCTCCAGGTGACCCCACTCACCGACGGAAGTCACATTTTGTTCACCTATATCCTAAAACAAGATCCTTCTTCAGAACCAGTTGATAATTGTACATATACAGAGCAACCAGGAGATTCCTAAAATGACATCATACAGCTAAATCTGCAGAAAATGAAGGTCCCACTGGACTGTTGTGGTCCCAACATCAGTCTACATCGCCGAAAAACATGAGGCAAGCTGGTCTGACCTCCAATTGGTGTACTCGAAACCAGGGTTGCAGGAAGTCCCGTTATGTCTAGACCAATGTATGGGATAGAATGGGTGAAACAAAGGAGTGTGAAGATCTTGAATCAAACAAGGAACATGATTGAGTACTAACAAATCTGATCATACCTCGGATGACTTCTGGCCCTGCTAGAACTGCTACCTCTGTGGAGTGTAACTACCCATTCCCATCTCCTCAGCCCTAGGCTGTCAGCCGCCTCCCTAATTTTTCCCTAGTCAAGGTCTCTGAGGAGCACCCTAAGGTCAGCCCCCTCCTTCAACGTCTTCTCTTGGATGAGCGGGAGCTCACTATCCCTAATGCTCCTGCTGAAAGGGCTTGGCTAGAAACTTTTGTTGTTGTGGTGGATGTTGAACCTTCCCACACCCACTGTACAACACTTGGTCCGGGCACTGATTTCAATGTTTCCCACGGCTGGAAAAGTTTAATCATCTTGGTCCTGGGCTAAAAATGAAAGGGTGAGGACCAGGAGATCGAAACTGGAATAGATGGGGCCTTCACCACACTGGCCAAAACCTAGAAGGCCCTAACACTATAGGTATAATGCTGACAACCTTCCCCTTTGACAAGCCTAATTGAATCCCTTATCAGGGAACACCTCATAGTTTTTACATCATCTCTACCACTTCATCCTTATTCTAGACCTCTATGTATGTCGGTAGAGTGAAGGGAGTAACAACATACTAGAGAGAAGGTTGAAGTGCCTCCTCTAAATGTCACCTCAAGACTCCTCATCCAGAAAGAGGTTCAGAGAAACCAAATAAGATCCTTGAACTTAATCCACAACTCCCTCACTGACATTATCCCCTACTGAAGGGTGACTAGCTCATAACTCTTCTCTGATTTCATCATTGAAGAGTGGAATTCCACCTCGAACTCCCTCTCGAAGTCAGTCCACGAAACCTTAGCTTCCATCTTCTCCTCAAGATAGAGAATCCACCACTAGTGTGCTACTCCCCTCATATGGCTTACAGCCAGAGAAACCTAGTACTCCATCGTAGCCTGAATAAAACTGAAAGCTATCCCCAACTCTTCATTTCGGCTCTCTATCTCTATCTTAAAGACGCTTCCCTCATACATCCCGAGTGTCTTCGGCTGAAAGGCATGAAGAATCATCTATCTTTGATCATCCTCTTCCTCTTTATTAGACCTCTACTGATCATCCAAATCATCCTCCTGGGCGTCAATCATCCACACTACTTGGGGTAATCATCTGGGTGTCATAGTTTCAAGGTAAACATGGAATGCCTAACCCGAGTGGTGTAGAAGATTGATTTTAAATTTTTCTTAATTTTTTTATTTTTTTTAAAAAATATCCTCAAAATACCCATGAAACACTAGAAAAAAAGTCATTATAATGCATAATAAATTTTCAATGGACTCTATCCTAGAATTAGTGTAGCCTCACTTGGCAGTTTGGTAGGACTGGAGTCCTTGCATCAGATTGATAGGGCCCCTAAAATCTCATGTCCTAGCTAGTCTTCCGTGGCCAATTTCACGTGCCAATATTTCCTAACGCTGTTACCCTACCATCCCATGAAATTTTCAATGCCTAACTTCAAACTCCAACCTATGTCTCAACTTCCCTTTTATACCTTTCATTTATGACCTACCTTCACCAAGATGAGGGATAGGATAACAGATTCCTATACCCTTCCTTCGTCAAGTTGAAGGAGGGATAATGACCCCCCGAGATCCACCTTCAATAGGTCTCAGAGTTGAAAATAGAACGAAATGTATGGAATCACACACAAATATGTAAGTCATTACAATTTTTTATTTAGTATGATCAGGAGATAATATAGTAAATCCCAAACCACAACAAAATTGGAAGAAGTAGTAAATCCAAACAATCCTTTACCACATGCATGTTCAAATATAAAGTGCTACAGGGTACAGGAAACTCCAACAGGAAGTACCAAAAGAGAAGAAGAACAAAAACATCATTTTCCCAACGTCTGAACTAGTAGGGTCCTGCACGGACCTCAATGTATTCCTGGAAACCTGAATGTAGTTTTATATACATAGGGTAATTGTATATGTATACTCAATAGGGATAACCAAAATCTCTCATGCACGAGTTGGGAGGTATTCTAATTCCCCATGAGGAAAGGAGATAACCAAAGCACCTTGCAAGGAAACTATCCACCCAAATCACACCAAGGCACACTCCCCAAACAACACAAGTTAAGTAATGTAATAGTAATAAAACATCGATGATTGGGTACCCCACACCACTTTCCCACAGATTATTGAAGACATCCTATGTGTCAGACCATCCTCACCATTTTCACAGTAGTCTCACTATCATACTCCACCGGCACACACCTGGGCTACCACAACCACGCATACTACCCACAAACCACTGGTCCACAACCACACGTAACCACTCCCATAGACACCTAGGCAAGAAAAACTACTGCCACACCCCAAAGACACCTGGGCCTCATCCCAAAGATACTTGGGAAACATCCTTCCCACACACACATGAGGGAAAAACCATAAAGTATGATGCCTGAAGAATCATGGGATTTAATGGACCTCTGGCCATCACAGCCAGCCTAAGGAGTCTTGGGTACTCGAGAAAGGGAGAAGAAAAGGGGATAATAACCAACCACTCATAGGAGTGTTGGTAAAAACACCCTCCCCCTTTAAATTGGTGTTTTTGACATGAAGTTCTCAACATGGGTGGGGGGGGGGAGAATAATAAACATAAGAACTAAATTATACATATCGGTAAAAAAGAAACCATCCCAACCTAGGGGTTCCAACACTAGCCCATACACAAAAACCCTCATTACAATTCATTCATAAAAAGCACAACATCCACAACCAAGTCGAAAATCATGCCTGGAAAAAATTCCCATTTGAACCCATTCTTGTTTTCATATTCAACAGGTTACATTTAAATAATTCTTCACTACTCAGTAGATAACAGGCATAGCCACAAGACAAGGGTGGAAAACATCTAAGTAACACTTTAAGCATTCACACTAGGTTTTCTTGTAAGTCACAACCACAAAATGGATCTGTGAGATCCCTCACTATACTGGAACCAATCCAAACCCCACCATATGTCCCCACAAGGCCTTATATCCACAAAACAACAACTACACAACAACAGGGGATCCCATCCCAATCCATGTCACCCCATAAGAATCAAGAAGAACAACCACACTTATAACCAAGACAGAGCAAGGGAGTTTCTAGATTAAGACACACCATTCCTTGAGTTCCTCCTTTTCTATTAGGTTAACCGGGGTGATCACACAAGGAATCTTGTTACCCGGACATCAATTTAATCAACCAAGATTATGTGATCAACTAATTCCATTGTAACATCTATTCAATCATCACAGAAGATAGGGGTTCATTTTTTCAAAAGTAAAGACCACTAATGAACATGATTTTGAGTGGACATAAGCCCATAAAATTCACAATATATATGTAAGGGTAAAATAGTACAACATCATCATCAAACAACCCCCTTTATTCTTTAAAAGTCAATTTATTTTATTCATTATGGTTTGTTTTCATCCATCCCCGTAAGAAACATTTTCATAACCACCCCGTACGATACACAATAAAGAGAGAAGATGGATGAACCCTACCTGGGTGATCAACGATCACATTTTCTCTCCACATGCCAAGAACTGGGGATGCATGAATTGCAGGAGAGGAACTTTGAGCACTCCAAGAGTGAGCAGAAAAGCTCTAGCACGGGTGCACCACTTCCCTCGAGAAGGGGGAATCCAAATGCACCATGGAGAAGAAGGAAACTAGCGATGAAGAAGAAGTAATGAATTCTAGTGTGATAAAAGAGCGATATCCTGGAGTTATGAGATATGAAAATTATAAATGGATTTAAAGGCAGATCATGGTTTCACCACGCGGCTGGGTGGTTACACCCAATGGAATTAATTTTCATTTAATAATTCTCATCGGAGTGGTCTCCATAATAGCTATGAGTTAAAAGATTTAATTTAACTATAGGATAAGGTGTGTAATAGGGGTGGAACTAGAATTACAGGAAAATGGGAGTGGTACCATGGAAAAATACACACATTTTGGTAAGTCAATGGTCACCCAGCTCCCGGGGGATTTTAGATATCATTTGTGAACTTATAATGGCTTTGAAAGGGGTATTGAAAAACTCTTACATCCAAAGATATGTTGCAGGAGTGTAATTGGAAGAAGACACAAGGTTGGTACACCATTTAGTGAGACACTATAAGTGGTGCCATGGCCACGGTGCCACCCTCACGATGCCAATGCCCGCGATGCCACCATTTTAGTGTGCAACCGTAACTGTGCAACTGTTATGGTGCCACCATCACGGTGCCATAATTAGTGTTTTCTCCATTCGGTGTGAGACTATAATGGTGATACTGTTACGGTGCCATCATAAGCGGTGCCACCGTTTTGGTGTGCGATAATGACCGGTGCCACCATTTCGGTGGAACCGTTTAATGGAACCATGTTTTTGGAAAACTCCTTAATGAGTAATTTTCTGTGACATTACATCCCAAAATATAATTCAACCATTAATCCTGAAATGAAATCCCGCAGTATTCTATTTCCTTAGGCATATAGAGTTCCCCAAAGACATAGCGGCATTAAAAATAATGTTTTTCGCATAATCACTAAATCATTTTTCTATATAAAATATATCAATTTGATAAATCATTTGTTCCCAAATTCAACTTATTATTTATCCATAAAATCATTTAACTACAGTGAATATGTTATAATCACTAGGGACTTCACATATTCCAGTGGAAGTCGATGGGTCCTTGTCTCCCTACGGTTGTGGGTTTGATTCTAACTGCCTTGCTGGACACGATGGGTTGTTAGTCATTTTTTGGGATGTCCTTTTTCTAAAATTATAATTTTTTTAACATTCTTAACATGAGATAAAATAATCCAAATAACTATAACATATTTTGATCTTATGTTTATATCATGCCCTTCATTTTCCATCCCAAAATATAATCACCCATAAGTGAATCAAATTTGAGGATCATATAAACCATAATGGTTATTTATAACTATATTAACAAAAGAAAAGATAATTATTCCTCATGTAAAATTTTTATATAAAAAACATTAGGGTTACAGATAATATAATTCTTCTCAATAATAAATATAAATATATCATCATACGAAGATCCAATATAAATCCTCGATTCCTAAAATGTAGATATCTTAATCATAAAAAATTATTCACAATCCTTTATCCATGTTTTCACATATTAACATTTAATACTTAATTCCAACAAAAAAAATTATAAAACATGTCTTAAGATTCAATAATTTCAAAACATGACCTATGAAATAATCCATACTATTCATAGGGAATTTCTAGTTTCCTCATCCTCAATTGGAATGGAATTGGGTGTCGGTAAAAATATATTTTTATTGTCCTGCCGATCCTATTCCTAAACCTTCTTCGTAGGAAATCTATTTTAATAATCACCATGAACAGTACATTTAAAACATTCAATTGATCCCTCCGAAAGAACATATTTCCCGTTCATGGAGTCAATTGAACGCTTCATTTTTAAATGGTGGGTTACTACTTTATGACCATCATAACCACATCTATAACATCTTCTTGTCCCTTTGAAAAAATTTCCTAGGTGTTTCTTTCAATATCCTTGACACATCATATTTTTAATTTAATCACTCATATGATAACAAAATAAACTTCCATAGGGATTATTTTCTCAAAAATATGATTCCTTAGAAAAATAACCAAGGTTCAAGTGTTTAATCATGATTCCAGATATTTTGTTAAGAATAACCACAAGAGTTCTCATTACATCTCCCATCTCATTCTGTTGATTATTCATAAAAACACCATAGTTTCCTTCACATCCATTGTTACTTTGGGGCCTGTAAGATCCATACATGCACAAAACCAAAAAGGTAAGTGTTAGTATTTCATTAAAATCATCATATAATATTTTTTGATTAGTGTAAACACTAAGATATTCTTATACATGTAATCATAAACTCATTCAATTTTCTCTAAAAAACTAAAACTGTTACTGATATTATAACCATTGTGGTTATATAAAACATGTAACTTATTCTTTAATAACACCCTAACCTAAAAAGTTATCTAAAGTTACCATTTATAAAAACTATAAGGACCCTACATTAAAAGTTACATAATCCTGAGTTAAGTTAAGAATTAACTTTCAAGATCATTTTAGGTTTTGAGTTTTAGAGAATTAGGTCATAACTCCTACATAACAACTTAAATATTACAATGTAGACACTTCTACTCTATAATTTGTTTTTCAAAAAAATAAAATGCCTAAAAAAGAAGAATTATTTTATTGATAAAAATATTCTTGAATTATTTTTTTCTCTTACCCTTCTTATTAATGGTGAAACCCATTTCAAAAATGTGGGATGAGAATAAAAATCATAGTAAGGGTTATAAAATTAAGAAATAATATATTAGTCCACAAATTCATAAAAATAAATTAAATCATAATTTTTACTCGTAAAACATAATCACTTTAATATACCTCATGAAATAATAAGATTTAAGAATAACTCATAGAAATGATAAACCATAAAGGAAATACGTGGCATCCATAATATACTTATATTATAGCTTTCACAGCCACATTGGGAGTAACCTTCATGGTTACGTTTGGAATACCCATCAAAGTATATTACCTAAATATATTAGGATAGACCTCAAAGTTTACCTCTATAATGTTACCCAATGAATTTGTGAGTTATCTCAGGATCGCCTACCCTCGTTTTATCACAGAACCACCAATATACATAATAAATGACCAATTACCATGACATAATCATAACTCATGAACATGCATAAAGGAAAAATAACATTTCTATATTACGATGATAATACATCGTTAAAATATATTGATATAATAAGTCAATTCTAAAAACAAATTTTAATAAAAAAATACCTAAAAAGGAATATGTTATTTACTTCTCATTTTAAAATCTTTACAACTAGCAGATGAAGCCAAATTTCAAATAAATTTATTTGCAGGAGAAAGGTCGTTGTCACCGCGTACATTAAAAAGAAACATTTCTTTTTTTTGATTAGTAAAACAATTCACAAAAATATATTCATTTTAAAACTATTTAATGAAATTAATAGTCAAAGGGTTTAATTTTCACCATATAATATAAGGTTGTATAGAAATAAAAATATGAATCATTGAAAGGAGATTTAGACAAAGTCCCTCACAAATATCATGTCATTAGATTAAGGTTAAATAAATGAAATAAAAATGTGTTAAAATATAAATACAACCAAAATAAATGGATATTTAGCATAAAACAATTATAGTTCATTCAAACATAATCTTGAAAAAAACCAATGAGATGGATATTTAACTCAATGTATTGGGATTGAGTTAAGATTTCCCTTACAAAGTTCATATAAATGATGTTAGAAATAATAAATGGGGTTATTATGTGTTGAAAATGTATATCAACACAATGGTAATTTGAGATTATAATGTAAATAAAAAAATAGTTACTCCACACATAATCATGGCAACATATAATCAATGATCTATGCATAAAACCAAATGAGTGGAAATTGAGTTAAAAAATTCTCTTACAAAGATCATTTTGTTAATAAAATAGATAAATTATGTGTATTTACTATAAATCCACATAATTCAAGAATAAATTAGTTATGGTATATCATAATTCTTTTCTCACATAATCATAAAACGACTTCATTATGGAGAATAAGATCAACCCAAAGAATGGAAATTGGGATAAGATGTTCCATTACATAGAGTCCTACATGCCTCGTTCGTTATATAATTTCCTGAATAATTAAATTAGCTTAATTTTTATTTTACTCAGAAAATTTATAATGTTTATTATTCATTTTATATCACTTATTACCTTATTATAACAAATAGTTAATTATTTGAAATTATATAGGAGTGTTTTTTTTATGTTTGTCACTTATGTCAGAAATGAACTTGTTTTGATGTAACTTGTACATGTAATCATGATTCCATCATCTCAAAAATATTATTCATGATTTAGAAATCATATATACACATTATATTTGTATTTATAATATTATATAACATTTTTAGATATGAAATGAGATGCAATGATCATGGAGACGGTTGGTTGTACGTACGAATAAAAGCTTATTTCATTTCATTCTCATATTAAAACAATTAAAACTAAATCATAAATAAGAATATTTTAATTAATGTATAATATTTGTGTTATATATGTTATATAATTTCATTAACTTCATCCTGTATATGTTCCATGTATGGTATGAATGAGTCATATCACTCTGTGGGGGTGGTAGTCTGCACTCCCTCAAATGAAATTATCGTATTTACACATTATGGAAATCATAAAGGTATGCTATCAAAAAAAAATACATGAGAATATATAAAATATAAATAAAATTAATATAATGTATAAATACCATTCCATCATAATGTACACAGCTAGAGGTGGTAGGATAAAATTGAACAATCATCATTTCATGAGGCAGTAGTTCCTCGTGTGAAGAAACTGTATGTTAGTATCCATTAGACGGAGGTTGTGTAACTGTAATTCCAATCATTCTCATAAACACATACTATTATATTGAGGATACTTTTTTTCATCAAAGAAAAATAATAGAATTAGGAGTGGAGAAGGAAAATAAATTAATGGAACTTGAGAGAAGATGCTTCCTCTAAATCAAGTAACTTCTACATATTTGAGCCAAAATGCTTTATTGAATTTCCTTCTTCCCATGGTATGGATTCTATGAGGAAATTGGGTATTTTGGTAGCTTATTTGATCTAAAAATGAATGATTCAAGGGGATTGATATGTGTGAGTAAGTGGGTAGTTGTGGTGGCCTTTTATAGGAGGGAAAAGGGGAACTTTAGTAAAGTGTTGAAATATTATTTTATTAAACATTTATTTAGAATTCTAATAGTTAAATGTGATATATTTCAAAGATAATGTTATAATTGTTCAAAATAATCTCAACAAAAAGGGTTTAGACATGTTTATGTCATAAAATTAACCTTATCATTAAGCTTTAACCATTAGTTAAAAACATTAACTCTTACCATGTCTTCTTATATGATCATAATATATGGTTACTATAGTGCCTATAAGATGACAAGAGAATACAAAGTGGACCATTAATGAAATTTGTAGCATTATAAAATTAAATTTGATGAATATTAGTTTTTATGAATGTTATATAATTTAATGAAATATTATTTTTTTTTTAAACTCATTCATGTCAATTTTGACACTATTTTGTGATTGATTTTTGTCAAAGACGTAAAATCTTGATTCATCTGAACCAAAGGAATTAAATCAAATATAATTTTTCATAATAATCCATAAAATTAATGTATGACATCAAAATTTTCTACTTACAATTATTTTAATATTTATAATATCATTTATTTGATTCATTAATTATTAAGGAAATTAGTGCATCATCATTATGTCATAAATAAAATTATTTATTAAGGGTCTAAAAAATGTAAATAAAATACCATAAGGTAGGAAATATATTTCAATTTATAATAAATATTTATAGTCATATATATCAATTACATAACCCTAACTTAAAATTGTTTTAGTAAAAGATACATGTTTAAGTTATATTACAATTCTCTTTAAATTAAAAAATATAAAATGTCATTTTGACACCTAAGTGACACCTAAATGCCATACATTCAGCCTAAGGATGATGATTATGGTTGATATCTCGTCCAATAGGATTATGAAACATTTTAGGGTAGTTTTGTATTATTATAATATTATTTTTAACCTTATTTACCTGATTTACCCTTTAACCATTGTAAATAAAAATAAGCACCGATGTTATTATTCATAATGTCCAAAAATAAAAGTAACATATTTACAAAATTTAAACCTTATGAGTCCTTATATGGAATAAATTTTTAAAAATTGTAGAAAAAAAATAATTAGAAATTAATTAAAATTTATTTCCCGTTGTCAAAACTAGAAAGCCGGATTTTAAGAAATAAAAACTATCTCAATATTGACATGTATTTATATACAATTTTAAAGTGAAATTAAATATAATTACCAAAATTGGATTAAATGATACAAATATATTGCATTTATTGTATTAAACCCTTAAATATTATTATTTAACCATGTAAATTATTTCGATAGAAAAATTTGTTTTCGATTAAATCATAACATATATTTACTATTCATCAAAACATGATAGTTATCAGAAAAATATCCCAAATTTATCCAAAGTATATTTTGATGTCCCAAATTTAAAATTAATGTTTATTTTTACAAATAGAACATATAAATATGTGAAAAAATAAATTTAAAAATGGTTCTCTATCAAAAGTTGGTAAAACTACATTATTAGAAAACTACTTCTTTCATCCAAAAATTAAATTTTTTCTTATATCATAACTAGAAAACATATATGGTGAATTTAAAACATTACATTAAATATAAATCACATATTTTTCAATAAATAATAATCTATAATGTGTGATATGCTTTTATAAACACAATTACTCTCTTTTTAATATATTATTATAAAAACACATCCTTTATATTCAACAGGGTTTTATTTAAATTTCTAATAAATTGGTAACCAATGAATCATTATATAAAAAAATTTAAACCATATTTTTATAATTCATTTTATACTATTAATTTCTTCATTCTAATGACTATGTTATAATAGTGTCATTTAAATAACAATATTTAGCTCTTCGTTGAAGCTTTTTGTAGCCTATCATGTATGCTATTGAACATAGTGTTTCTTTATTAAAACTATGTATTTTATAGAGGGTTTGAGTAAAATTTATAAATATTTTCATTACCTACTTTTATAATTATAAATTACACAGTCTTACCCATATTTCTTTGATTTATGATGTTACTTATGTTTTTTATCCTGAATAGGATTCCGAATAGAGCATCATTTGGAAAATTCCACAATTTACAGATCTTTGAGGCAGTATAAAATTTCGCCTCTATTTAGTTTACTAGATTCATTATCACAAATATACAATATTATCTTAATGGTGAATCCTTTCACACTTAGAACACATCTACAATCCACTGACGCATCACCTCATGTCATCCATGTGTTATTTTTTACATGTATAGAGTGGAATATTTTTTCTTTCATAATATATATTACTACATATTCTATAAAAATAAATCCATCACTTCAATGGTGTGTCTGTATTTTTTTAATGAATCATGTTATCAACCATAACTCGATAGAGTTGGGTATAAATAATAAGACGAGTTTCAATGATATATTTTATCACACCTAGTAAATCATTAGGATAATTTCTATATTGTCTGTAACATCCTTGTTAAACAATGTATATACTTTATCTAATCATTTATAAAATAAAGAGCTAATAATTATTGATCAAAACTTTTATCACAAGCGGGTTATCAAAAACTCAACCTCAAAATCTGTTTCTATTTAAAACCATCTCAAAATCTTTTAGTAAAAACTAAAAATATCTTTAATCTATCTTGGATTGTTTAAGTTGGATTCTATAATATTTCATATCCTATTCACATAACATAATAAATCCCTCATAATAACTTCCAAATATAATGTTATTTTCCAATGAATACCCCCTATGACTGTCAAAAAAGGTGTGTAGTTTTTCCATAAGGTTGTGCACCAAGTGGACAATAAGTTAATACTCAACATGACCTTTTTAGTTTTATTACCCCGAGATACATCTATGAAAAATAATAAAATAACATATACTATATATAATGGTATGTTATCTCTATTAGAGACACATAATATATACTAAAACATTATAATGTTATCTTAATCATATTATTGAGCTTTATACTTTACTATAGATTTTTTTCTAATGGAATCTAATAAATTATTAAAAAATAGCTAAACCCCCCCATGATAACAAAGATATCACCTCTATCTAAACATTAAATAAATAATAAATTAATTTCATTATTTAGATAACAAATAATCCAAATGGTCACAGAAACCATGTTTTGAAATGTTTAGTATCTTGTAGAATAGCCACAAAAACCTCTTAATCTCAAATAAATTCTCTACAATAAAAATACACTAGAATACCATATATAGTTTACGTATTTTTTAATATATTCCTAACTAGGGGAACATAAAACATATGAAAGTGGTGAGCTCAAATTTTCAGTAAGGTAAAACATATCAAAAAGTCATCAAGGATTAGTTCATAAGAATATGAGAAATCATGGTCACGGTATAGAAATTATATAAAAAGATCATGAGATCATAAGTAAAAACCCTAACACATTATTGATAATTAAGGATCACGGATTAGATAAATAAGGACAAAGAAACATCATGATGACATGGATTAGAAACACATAACATAAATCAAACAAAACATGAAATCATAACAAATCCATATTGAACATTTATATAACATGGAATATTACAATTTTTATAGCATATAAATAACCCATAACTTATGAAAAATAATATTCATAAACATGAGCATAAAAAATATCATGAAAAAACATTTTTGTATCCTGTTCACACTATTACTTGTGAATAATTATTCATAAAACTCATTAACACACAAAACATGGGAACAATTATTCTCTTATATAATATACAAAACAAAACATGAAAAGATACTTCATTCATCTCGTATATGAATCATTTCATCATATCATTTGATATGAAACCATATCCAATGCATTTTAGGATTATATAGGACCCCAATGATCATCATCCATACATAGAGTTTTACAAAAAAACCATTCATCTTATCATAAACAAACCATAGAAATAAAATTGGTTTTGTAACTTTTCCAAATGATATCACATAACAAAATAATGATCATTTTATAAAAAAACATAATTACCAAAAATTATTTCTTAAAAGTTTTACATACTTCATGACTTATGAAAAATTACTTCATTGGTTAAAAATCCATTGAATATTGAAGAGAAATCACAAAAATAAGCTTTCTTAAATTTTTTTCACAGTATCCTCATAAATAAATGTTATTTAGAATTGACATTCGAAAAAAAATTAATGAATATATAAAATAATAATACATTTATTCAAAACAACTTCTAAAAACATAGAATATTAGACTAAATAAATCATATATCTAAATATGATATAGCAGGAAGAATATCTTTGAAAAGATACTGCTTTGAAGTATTTAAAAATTCCTTTATTGAGAGCCCAAAATATTAAAATGATCCTGAAACCATTATTTTGAAATGAAGATGTTCATAAAAGGACCAATATAGATAAAAAATTGAGTGTCCACTTTGGAAGTGAGAATATTTTTGGGAATTAAACATTTTAATATGGAAGGAATATAAACATAATGAAATGGGATTCACTCATAAAAACAATTTCTTGGATAAATAAAATATTTATGGAATTTTTTTAAACATGGTTTACCCAATAAGTAATGTTGAAGTGAAACATAACATCTTCATTGGATATAATATATTAGTATGGATTGAAAATACTCAATGATAAGTGATTATACCCCCTCTATCATAGATAGTACGGGTTGAAATGGGGGGTTATTGTTTGGGGAAAGGTCATCGTGTAGATTACATATATTTTTTTTGGTGTTATAAACAAAACAAAACAAATAGTCTTATAATAAGAAGCAATTATTACCCATAAAAATGATTTTAGTCTGGAAAACCCCTAAAAACTAGAGTAACATTTTTTATAACCCTTCTAATTATAGATCATTTAAATTAACCTCACATATCAAGATTAAAAGATAATTTATTATATTTTATATAAAAAAATTATTATTTTTTACCTTAGATATTAAATTTTTTGTATAATACCAAACTTGTCTCAATGGATCGATTTTTGGACTAAAACCCCTGACAACTTAAAAAATGTTGTGTTAAAACCCCTTGAGAGACATAGAGCATGAATAAGATATTATAAAACCATTAATAAATATAATACAAGATATTATATATCCTACAGGATGTATACACACCATTTTAATTAAATTTGGTGCATAAAGTGAAATTTTGTCTCATTGAAGAAAAATTCAAGGTGAACCCCTAATCTATTTCCAGAATCTATTATATGAACTTGCCTATAATCCCAATTAAAAGAGTTATTTTTATTATATACCTTGTAATGAACCATATTATTACTTATTTTATTTAATATAAACTATTTATTATCAAATTATATTTTTTTTATTATGTAGTCATCTTTCTTAAATTAGTTACTTGAGGCTATTCGACCAATTTTCATTAACACCTTATGTATGTTGGCTATAGTAGAATGTGCAGTAAAATGAAGTCATAGTATCAAAAAATATTTACGGTTTTTTGTTTATAATTTTTATATATTAAACCTATTTTTAAGAAATACATGATGTGTGGCTATAGAAAATTAAACTCATTTCCTGTGGAGGCGGTAGTCCACACATACATAAGAACAATGTTTCCATTTCTCAAATGAATGAGAGTGAATTGTAGAATATTATATTTTGAAACATTAAAATAATATATATATATATATATTATATATAATATTTATTTATTAATAAAATCATAAAAAAACTATGATAGGAGGTTAGGAAAAATATAATATTTCACTTCGTTTTAGCGGTAGTCTACGTACATGCACTTACAGAATTCGTTCTCTTTATTAGATATATATAAATAAATAATAGTTGTTTAATTATATTAATAACATATAATTATATTAATTATACATATTTTATTATATTATTATCATCATCATCATATTATAGTGAAAACATGAGCAAGACAGTCCAGAAAACAACATGGAGAGGAGAGATCTAGGGGGAATAAAGTAATTCAGGACAAGAGAATCCATTCAAACAATATTAACTCCCTCAGGGATAAGGAAATATATTTTGAAGAAGTAGGAGGCACGGGTACCTTGGACCTCTATGGACACAAGATGATCAATGAACATATTTCCCTCACGCCATGTGTTTTTCAAGTTGTTGTTGGAAATCAGGCCTCGACAATTTTTTGATGATTTATGAGAACAACCAATGAGAAGTAGTGGAATAAATCATTACATTGAGGAGGATCATGGAGTCTGTTTCACATTTAGAGATATCAGTACCCCTGCCGACAGATGGATTAATCATTGAGAAAATCTAGAGCCTCCGCCTAGAGTTAAGAGATAACACCGATGTAGGAAGTGAATGCCAAAATAACTGAAACACTGAGAGACTGAACCATCGCACCCCCTCTCATGACACCTGAGATGTAGGATTCATCTGTATTGAGTTTCAATACAATCATTGGGGATCTCCAGAAAACCCATATCCCACCTAGGATTCCCCTCAGATATTATGTACTTGAGTTCAGTTCCAGAAAGTGAATTGAGGGAGTTCCATACCAGTTGTCACCAAGCCTGACCAGATAAAGAAGGAGACTCATTGTTCTGGTGATGATTCTACTCCTAGAAGATATAATCCCCTCCTATCTTTCTTTATTCCTGACATGCCGATGACACTGTAAAATGGCATGTCGAATAAGCACCCTTAGTGTTTTTTCGACCCCTTTGTCACCCGCACCATGAATACAACAAACCATAAAAGGGGTGTCTAGGGGAGACTAAGACGAAAATCCATAAAATCACCAAAAAATGTATATATTCCCCTATCCATTTCTCTGTTATAGAAAAGAGGATCCACTATCACTTCTTTATGGGTAGTGCTACATGAGCCTCAGGAGATGAATGAGATGCCACATTTTCTTACCATCTCATCTGTTGGGACAACATTATGAAGGAGCATACAGGATAGAAAATTATACTTATTTGGGATGTTCTCTACCCACATGGTTTCATTCCAACATTCCCTATGGGTCTGATATTGCAGCATCCACTGAATCACCTTGGAGGAGAACATTTCGGAGCTTGCTGGAGTGAACACACACCTGTTCGAGTCCATATTAGACTCAAAAACATGAAATGAGGCATGTTTATATTTTTATATCATAGACTTGATGATATCAGGGAAGAATGATGACTCTTTAAAAGATATTTTATAAGAGGGGAAACTCAGGAAACCTTGGGAAGATCCCAACCGGTTTTGATTCTAGAAGGACACCTTCCCCTCCCCGATAATCCAGCAGATGTGCGACTTCATGGAAGAGAAAATTAGGAGAAGAATGGAATTAAATTGGGACATGTTGTTGGCCTTCATTTCTAGGTTCCCCTCAAATGTGTAGTACATGTTTTTTTTCGATAATTAATGTCGATGATGAATATTAAGGTGAAAGAATTATAGAGAAGGTAATACTTTTATTCGAGACTTTATTTGCTCATAGAGATCTCATTTGAAGTGATGAACTGAAGCTGAAATCTAGACACTAGGGAATTAAGGATGAAAAAAGGAAACATGGTAGATGTATTTTTGGTATAGGTTAAATGGTATAAAATTGGGTTATGTTACAATGGAGGGGTGGAAGTGATCCACATTTTTAAGTGATGAAAAGGGAAATTTGTTGGAATACACTTTACTCTTCCATGAAATCGTAACATTTTTATTTCAAAAATGACTCAAATATTTTTTAACAGTATATTTTTGAGTTGTATTAGTTCCCTAAATCCTCAATAAAGACATTAAAATCGCATTTTAAAAAAGTTTCAGGTCATTCACTATAGGCTTTTAAAATTTTACAAATTGATTTTTATCATTGTAAGTTAATTTTAACCAAGTAATTTATATTTTCATTAAATATATAAGGTAAAAAATATTAAAAAAGTATTAGTTTTTATAACCTAAATATAATCTTAATTTAGTTTAATTAAAATTATAATTTTAAAAAAATACATTATAATTAAATATCTAACATAAAAACATGTTTCTATAGAAAAAATGCCTTTTAATAATCATGTGTTCTTGATATTATTTATTATTGACTACTAACTAAATAAGTGTTCATATATTTATCTATCGGTTTTTAAAATAATTTTATTTTTATCATTCAAATTATATAAATTTAACTTACTAGATAGCATTTACATGATTTTAATAAAAAAACGTTTCACTATTATCACCTTAATGAGCTATAATCATACTGATATTATATATATTACTAAGAATAAAATCTAATGTTCTAAATAAAATTTATATTTTTAATTCTAATAGAAAATATTTTTTTATATTTAATTTCTAGAAGTGATAAATTTTAATATTTAATATAAGGGTGAAAAAAACATAGTGTGAAATATTACTTGATTTTCAAAAAATATTAAAAATGTTATTTATAAATTAAAAATGGTATTTTTAAATGACATAAATTTATTATTAAATATATATTTTTTTAATAAAAAAGTTTATTAAATATTTAAATCAGTTTTTGATTATATAAACAATAGTTTATAAAAAAATTAGTAGTTTTACTAATCACCTAAAAATTAAAAATTTTCAAAAAAATGAGAAAAACAATCTTTAGATAATATTAATGTACTAAATAAAAAAATAAGTTAATTTTGTGATATTAAAATTCACAAATTTATATATTAATTTTCTTAATAAAATCTGGTAATATAATGGGAACATTTCTTTAATATAAAATGGTTTTTTTAAATATTATCATTAACTATTCTTGTATCACATAATTTTCATACAATATTAGTGTTAAATAATTTTTATATTAATTGAAATTCATTAATAATATGTTTCTAGAAATAGAAAATGAAATTGCATAAAATGAAATTTTAAGAAAATAAATTTCTAAACAATCAATGAAATAATTTTTTATTTTTCAAAAACATATTGAGTTTCATTCAAATAAAAAAGTTACATTTATTTTTTAAACGCATATTTTTCTTAATTTGGTTTCTGAAATGATGTCTTGATAATTTAATGTATAGGTATTGACAAGAAAGATTAATATTTATATTTTTTATCTAATTATATCACAGTTTCATTTTAGTTTGGGGTTGAGTGTGGATGAAGCTATCGAATACCATAAATTTATTAGAGAAAATATATACTAAAATCAAGGATTATTATATTCTACTGGCGATTAGTGATGGTTTGAGAAAGTGGATTTTTTCTAATAAGATTTTAGGGTTTATTCCCATTTTATTTTTAATTTTTACATAATTGTAAAGTGCTTTATTTAATTATTTGGTGGCTCTTAGTGTGACTTAGGGCCTTGGGTGGATGAAATATTTCCATTTCCTTCATGGATATAATTAGTTATAGATATCATGATATTCTTTGGAAAGTAAGTGGATTAAAATGAGGTAGTTTTTCCTCATTATTTTTTAAATGTTAATTATGCATGATTAATGATTCTTCTTATATGAGCAGTTATGAAAAACCAATGGTTGAACATTTTAATTAAATAAATTTTTTAATTAATTAAATTTCATTTTAAGGACTGGAAAAATTTGTAAGGCCATGGTGATCCTTATGTTGTGGATTGATTCCTTAATCATTTATGGTTGAGTACTTGACAATTAATATTTTCCCCATGACATATGAATCTTGAGGGGCTGATATATAACTGAACATAATTAAGCATGCCTAATGGGAAATGCGATTAAAGACATCTAAATTGAGGTGAGTGATGGAATGTGATGGATATCATACGGATTATATATGTGATAACCATAATAATTCATAGATTCCATGGTCTATTTGAGATATAAATGGGAATGATATCCCTCCCAATTGATTAGTGATTTCTTTAGTTGGTAGACCGAATGCAGATTAGTTGATAGGTTGTGTGTGTAATCTAGTATAGGGTGACAAGGGAAAAAAATGGGTTGGAGGCTATCTCTTGTTATTTTAACTTTGTCATGCCAATAGGTCCATAGTTTGGTTTTGTTAATGAAAATGGTTACTGTGCATTCTGATTTATAGGTATTGACCCAATATAAGGGACTTAGATAGAGGGACCCATGTGAGGTGTCCATAAATGGTGGGATCTAGGGTACCTCGGTGGGTTCCCCATTTATATATTAATCCTAGAGTAGAAACTTGATAAATGGGTAGTGATTATTATTGGTGTCACCATATAACCTGAATAAATAATTACTTTGTATTAGATGGAATGGTTTATGTGGGATGTGTAACCCATAAAGATGTATATGAGATACATGAGATGTCTTGTACATTATCCTTAGATGCAACTTTATTCAAAATGAATTTATATTTCATTGGGTTAATCCCAATTAAAAACATCTATCATGTCTATTTATATAGACTACATTGGTTAACCCCCTTAGATTTTGATGTTTGGCCTATCAATACCTAACATGGTGGGATTCTACATTCATGTCAATATGGGGTTTAAGGGAATACAATATGATCTCAACCATTTAGTTGGTATATAATTCTCGGTGCAATCCAAATGGATTCATATTTACGGTCTACATTTTATAACTACGTCACTAGGATACGACCATGAGGTTAATATGAATTCCTTCAAAAATCCCCTCATATTCAACCTCTATGTGTATATGATTATATTGGATGTGCTCCATTGAATCAACAATAATTCCAAATTATATATTATTTCCAAAGATAGTCAACATGGAATATTTGTGTCCTAAATAATTGATTTCCCCAATTCCCGAGGAATTAGATGTTTTGAAAGTACTTGTTAGGATGACTGTGTGATGGGATAAGAGGATCATGGGTACTAGTCGAATCAGAATTGGGATAATCAAAGGATTCACATTATAACCTTTATAATTATAATGATTATTTAATTTATTTAATTATTAAAATGGGTATGTCACATGAATATACACAATATTTTTTTATTATGTATAGTATCATGATAGTGGTTCCCTACTGAGTTGTACACGCACCCTACTTAAGTATCCATGGAACTATGGTACCTGAGAAAACTTCAATGGTTTCTAGATTAGGTTGGGTAGAGAATAGATATTGGATCATTCATTTATATATCTAGGAAAAATCCATGATTAGGATGTGTTATGGATCATGGATGTAGAAAATATAGGGCTATTTATTCTTTTAACTATTTCCAATATTTTAATGGACAAGTTGGAAACTGATTATATCTGGAATTTCTATTAGTCCCTACACATCCACAATTCATTTTTTATAAAACAAATTTAACAGATTCCATAAAAACATGATAGTTTATTCAATTTTATATTTTATACATGATGTTTTTATATTGTTAACATTGATATAGGGATATAGTCTCTCCATAAAGACACCATAGACCTCGCTTCTAGTCTGTATAATTTGGTGTATGGGGAGGCAATCCAAAAGTTATGTGGTGACCCTAGATAGAGAATCTGTTGACTGGCCTCTAACTCTTGGGAATTACAAATTGGTTTCAGATTCATATGTTACTGGTATCACTCATGTATCATAGTATTTTTTCATTTCTATTTAAGGAGATGGTATTCAATTGACATAAGATTTTGTTCGATATTGTGATGGATATCAGACTGGTGCATTGAAAAAAAAACTAATATTAAATCATGTTTACCAAGGATATTGGATATCTATTTTTTGGAAGTTATAGTTTTTTGATTTCAATGCACGAAATAAAATTAAGTTTATTAAGATTATTATTTATTATAGATTTTCGTTCTTGGAATGGGGAGACTAGAGGTGTCTTATATATAATATGTTTTATATAGGATTCCAATAACGTTAAAATTTATTATGTGATTTATATTAATGAAGACATTATTCAACTATTTAGTTTTCCAAAAACAACTTATATGGCATTAAACATTAAACTTTTTAGTGTATTTTTACTCTATTGGACCACCATGTATTATTTACTTCTGATGATAGTTCTTGTGGATCTTATGATGAAATAATCATTAATTATTACATAAATACAGTCCCTCTAGTAATGGATATGAATTTAAACCCTATAGTGTTGTATTATATATTTTTATTCATTCATATTGGTTCTACAATTGATAAATCGATTTGGTTATTTGATGTGTTAAGGAAAACATGTATTCTGTATTCCCATAGAGATTCTTCATGGAATTCTTTAGAACCGAATGAGATTACCCGGTTTTCTAAGAATATATTGTGATGGGAATATGAGATTATTTATATATTAATATATTGAAATATGAGATAATGATTCTTGAAGGGTAGTCCTATATGTAGATTCTATGTGAGAATCTGTTCCCTAATAGGTTGATTACATGGAATATGATACTTTTAATATGTGAGACCCTAGAGTGGGTAGTTTGGTCAGGGGTTATTTTAGAGGCTTTGACCCACACACCCATATCCATTGATAAATATTTATACTTTACCGAATTATATTTGATACACAACCATGTTTACAAAATATTTCACAAAATAATGTGATAATTACATTTCAATGACCATTTAGGTTTAGTCTTTAGTGAATCGGAAAAAATATTTAACTAACAGAAACCATGTCTTCTCATCAAATGAGAATTTTAACAAACATTAAGAGGCTTCTTAATTCATATTTATTATTCAATATATCACATAAATTATCAATATATGGTAAACTTATTAGAAAATCATAAAAAATAATTTCTTCCATAACCCAGTGAAATAGAAACATAACAAAGGGTTATCTCAAACAATAATCAAGTATAAACATAAGAAATAATAATCCATGATCTTAAGTGAGTGTAAGATAGGAATAAGGGAATAATAATGATAGAATATATGTTTATAACTAAAACTAATTTAATTAGAAAACACGATTCATAAAATAATGCTTGGAATGATATAAGACAAGAATAAAAATATAAAAGAAATAATATAAAATAATAATGAGTTATAAGAATAAGAATAATAGTGTAACATTCCAAGGAAATTTGGCTTCACCTCAAATGAAATACATCATTGAAATTTTTAATATACATCACCATATGATTGTTTTTTGAGAAAAAAAATAGTTACCACATTTTATAAAAAAACACATACGTGTCCAAACTATGTTATCACCTGAGATATAATTCCAGAACCGATGCATTGTAGGATGATAAAATAACCAACTTTTCATCATCCATACACATGTGTAACAATTAAAAAAAATTCATCCCAAATATCTCATATAAAAAAACAGGTTCCATTATCATTTTAAAGGGTATCAGATAATGAAGTTAATCACATATTTACCAACAATAATATCAAGATAACATATAGAAATTAAACGGTTATCCAATGATATCATGTAACATTATTGAAAAATATAATTGAAAAAAAAATATTTTGTATTTATAACCTATATATAAAATGAAATATGGATTTATGAATTTTCTCCCTAAAAATTGATATATAAGAATATTTTTGAACTCCCCTAATCAAGATATGAAAAATAAGGTATTTATTGTTGAATGACATTGACAGAAAATCATGCCTACATTATGTTGATAATCAAGCAATAAAAATCAGTGATAAATCATTTCATTGATAGGAAATAATATTATATAAGTCATCCATAAGAATAATTTGGATTCTTTTATTTGAAAAATATCCTTGATCAAGAATAATAAATTTCAATTGAAGATGATATAAATGAAAAACACATTCTAGGATCATTATAGAAACAATTTAATTAATGACAAGAATTATACTTGGTATTTTGTAAATATTTAAGAAGAAATATTTTATAAAACTAGGATAATTATTTCATCTAAAATCCATGAAAATTTATAGAGGGTTTTTTTAAACAAAAAAATGTTTTAGAAAGACAGATTCTCATGTAACTGTTAAAATGTATATTTTATTGAAAAAATGATCCATATAGAAATTTATAAATTATTTATATTTCAATACATTTGTAAAAAATTTCATGGTATTTGAAAATTAAAATTTTCAATTTATTTTGTAAATATAGGGATATCCAAAATATTTGGATTTGTAGATAAAATATGAGTGAAAAAACAATTTATTTTTTATTGTATTTTAAATACATTTTTACAAACATGTATCACATAAAATGATTATAAAACATCCAAATTTAAAGAAGTTAAATAGTACATAAATATCTCCATGGTAAACCAAAAATGATGAAAAATATTTTTATATTATAAATAAAAACTCTAATAAATTCTATGACATATTATCACATTTGTGACATCATGATTTTAAAAGGAGGTTTCCAATAGAATCCCTAGTAATTGAAGAAAAATATAATCAATACCTGTAAGTAGAATGATCAAGAATTTGATTTTTTAATATCATGAATAAATTTAAAATCATGATATAATTTATCAATATTTTTTTTAATGCTATGTATAAAATAAATTATGGTGTGTAACATCAAACATGTCTCATTGGACTCAAAATAGAGATAATTAACCTTACAACTTTGGTAACCCATGAATTGAAACCCGTTTAAATAAATAATGTTATATGGGTTTTAAAACCCTATTATTTATATGAATAATTTAAAATAACTTCATTTTGTATTTATAATTCCTTGTTAAATATATCATGATGCATAACATGAAATATGTATTATGAAAATAAATTTGAAGCAAAAATCCCCCTTTCCTTGTTTTTTCAAATTCTCGATCGTGATATAACCTCTTGTAAAAAATAACAATTTAAATATTTTATTTAAGAAAATTATTTGTGTAAATTAATTTTTATATAATTTATTTATGATCATTTATTAATGTTATATTGGACAATTAGAGATTAAATTTATCATTATCTATCAGTAACTTAAATTGTTACATTCATGATTTATGATGTCGATTTTGGAAACCAATATTTGATACCAAGTTCATAATTAAAAAATTAATTTAAGTTAATAGAATAGATATTTCATATTTATTTTTAAATATCATGTGTCATTCATATGTGTTTTTGTTATATTATACGATCATATAATCTTTATCGGCTATTGATACATATAGCAATCAAAGGTATCATTTTCATAATAAGCTAAATTCATTTTAAACATTTTTTAGAACCATAAATTAATAATTATTTTTCCATTAGAATATAATAATACAATTATTTTATTTCCCATATTCATCCATGAGATATTTTTATAGAACTGTTCTTTTAGGTGGTTTTACTATCCAAAATAAGAACAAACTATACTCTATGGGCGAGTGTGGTTAAAAATATGTTGACTTTGAAATTATATAATTATAAAAAAGAATAATTATATTATATAATTATTTTATATGTAGTATTGTATTTTAATATTTTATTATATGTAATTAAAATTTAGATGAAAAATGAAATACATTACTTTATGGAGGTGGTAGTTTATAGATATTCACTATTAACATTATCATTACACAAAAAATGAGGGGGGGATAAATATTTTTATCTTCAGAATAATAATAAAAATATGTATCAAATTTTATCAACATTTACATCATTAAAAGCATCCTTGGTAGCTGGTGATGAAAAACAGAAGAATGTGGGAGGTGTTTCTATTGATAAAAATTTAGCACTTTTTTAAAATAAATTATAACAGATATGTTTGGAATGAATTATTGAAGAGATGTTCCATCTTTTAAGTGAAGAAAATAGATCTTTTTTTATTACCAATTATTTTTATCAATGAATTTACACTATTCAAGAGTCAATGGTTCCAAATGTGGTCCATAATGAAATATAAACAGTAATTGGGAGGAAAATAAAATACAACACCAATTTTTAGAGTGTAATTGATCTATTGATTGATTTTTTACTGGTGATTTTATTTTATACTAAATTATATATTTTAATGATGATTAATTATATTATTCATTTAATTAATTTTAATGGAAAAATTAAAATTGAAATAATAACTAAATTTGGATATTTTAAATTAAATGTTAAAATAATTTTATCAAATATTGTTTATAATATCTAGAAAAAAATATTTTGTACTAGAACCCATGATGCATAAAAATAGTTTTTAAGATAAATTATTTCTTACGATTAAAACTCTTATGTATGATAAATTTATCATGTTTCAGATTCTTCATGACGTGTATTATATTATTATAAATAAATAATGTCTTTTTGAATTTAAAATAATTGTAAATATAAATATCAAATAAATAATATTTATTTAAAAAAAGACTAAAAATGATTTCATTGAGGGAATAATCATAGTTGTAATATTTAATGTCAATAATATACTTTCTATGATTAAACTAGTATTTGAAAATGCCTAATTTTGATTTTTGGATTAAAATTTTATTGATACACATTTATTCCTGAATTTTTATTTCCATATCAACTTATTATAATGTTGTAAAATGTATAGTTTTGTGGGAAACTATAGTTTCAACTATTCAACTAAACAATCAATTTTTTTAAAAAAAATATCAAAACATAATAATGTGATAATTATGATATTTTGAAAAAAATGATTTATATTTTGAAAAATTAAAAATGTAAAATTTATATATTTTACTTTTTTATGAAAATATAAATTATAAAAAAAAGTTGATTTATTTAAAAATAACCATTTCAAATACTAAGTGTCTTTAAATTTAATTCATACCAATTATATAATTAAAATAATTTTATTATATTAGTTTTTATATTGAAATATTATATAATATAAAAATAATTATTTTAAAGGCGGTTAATTTATTTTATTAATGTATCGGGTTTTTTATTTTAGTTCAGTGTTTTGTGTGTAGAACATTATAAAACTCAATATTCCTTGTAATGAAAACATTTATTGAAAAATAATGGGATTCTACAGTTTTCATATTTAAATTCAATATATAAACCATAAGGCGTCACTTATTAGTAGTGATCTATTTCTTTTGTAGTTTACATTCTAGGTAGGATAGCCTAGGGACCTCGATGGATCTCAGGATGTTAGTCAGTGCTGTGAGATTAGAGTGGGTAACACAAGAGAAGGGTTTTCCTAGAATTTTCAATCCCTTTAGATACATAAATAATTTATAATTAAATTGGTTATATAAGATTAGTGTGTATGATGTTCATCTGGGTATGCGTTAATGAAATGTTTGTGCCTTTGTTTTTAGTTTTACAAAGAAATTAGAGTGTGTTTACTATCGATGTTGTGTTTAAGGGAAGGATTGATCAATTTACTAACATTATTGACTCTTAATGTTCTTTTTTGGTGTATTGGAAGACTGTGTATATGATTTTTTTTAATATGGATTTAGATGGTGGACAATAATAGAGAGGAATCTATTGTATGTGGAATTTTTGATTTTGAATATATGTGACGGGGATTATTTTGTTTGATAAGATTAGAATTTGGGTGGATTATGTTAAATGGTTTTGGTGTGTGGGTATGGTTAAGATGACCTATGACTCATGGGATCATGATTCAAGTTCTGTAATTAAGTTGTAAGAGAGAATACTCCCAATATTTTTATATGAAATCATGGATAACTTGTTGGTTATGATTAATAACAGTTTATTTGGGGATAAATGAGAATCTATGTAGATGTAGAGGGATAATCGATTTAATGAAGTGATTTTTTGAATAAATCAAGATGGATTTCGATAAAAATTTGAAATTTATTTGTAATGAAGTCGTGACATCAGTGGAAAATCTGTGTAGTGGGACATGATGGTTCTGAGCATGAACTTGAGGGAAGCATTTGGGGTTGAGGTTGATGAGTGTGTCTCAAGAGAGAAAAAAACATTTGAATAATGAAAACAATTGAGTTTGATATAATAGGACACTATGAGTATTTCTATAGTTTTCAGAGTGCACCATTGGTAGTTTTAGGGTTTGAAACTTTTTCTAAATTTATTTTTTGCGAATGTCTATAGTGAAATTCCCGAGAAGTGAGAACAGCTAGAGAATTATGTTTCAAATTATCTATTTGGTGTGAGAGATATTTACCCATATATCCATTTTTAATGTTAATGTATAGAGTGTTTACCTTGAATGTTGGAAGCTAGTATTAGGTTTTCCATTGAGTCAGCAAGACTATTAATTAGATAGTTGATTTTGAATTTGTATGTGAGTAAGTAAACAGATATCATTTTACTTAGTTTCCTTAAATAATTTCACGTGTTAAATTTGGGAATGATTTATAACAAAGTAACAATGAGGGAATCTGACTCTAAATTAATTTGATGATATCATATCAGGAGTTGAATATGGGATGTTCTGGTTCTCAGGTGAGAGAATTTTAGCTATTGGTAGTGGTTGGTGATTCTATTGTGGAAATACATTGGAATTAATTATCAATTTTTGGGTATTTCTTGATCTCATAATTCCTCTACGGGTTATGGAATAGAGATAGAGTGATTATATGGTGAATGGAATTTAGAAAACAATAATTTTTTAATGATTCATACTAAGTACGACTGTGGAGAGTTTTCGTATATAATTAATTACAGTGGTTTCAAGACTATATCTAGTAAATCATTTTAGACAATGTTGATTTGTTCAAAGGAATAGATGAGGATTTTAAGGAACATTCAGGGTATCTAGATATTTTCTATGATATATGGAGACTATTTATATTCACCTTGAAATCTATGATGAGTAGTGGTAGAGACATATGATAGTTTTTTCTTTGTATGATTGAGTGTGGTGAGATATAAACAATAATAAGACTTTTATTGAAATTTTGTAAGATGGAATCAGCTATCGGGGATAGATTTTTATTTTTAGGGGAACCATGCAATTAAAACATCCTTATTAAGATACAACATACTATTGGGATAACCCTAAGCCTAAATATGAATTTATTAATGAAAATTTTGTCTTTTTAAAGAAGGGTATGTGTAACACCCATATATTATTTAAGAAATACTTTCATTAAATAATTGTTATTCTTTAGTAGCTTCATTTTCACACAATCGCTTGTTTAAAATTACCATGAGAAGAACTTATTATAAAATTACTATTATATCCTATATGGTAGGTTAGTGGGAATAATTATAACTAACTTATGAAAATGCATTGTGAAGTCATTCGCTAGAAATTATTTATGAAAATTATAAATCAATTAGATATTTTTATTTTTGAGTGAATTAAATTTGGTAATGAAATTAATGAGATATATATGTGTTATATACTTAATAAAATATTTTTATATTCATCCATTAGATATTTTTGTCATAGTATATGAATAAACCCTATTTTTTGTATAAAAACAGATATATTTTAAAAGGATGATTTTCCACCATTAAATGGAGAACCCCTTTTATATTAATATTTTTTACACATTAATAATTTATATATTTTATCATCAACATGTTATTTTGAAGTGGGATATAAAAATATACTTTGGATGAATTTTATATAATTTTCTAATAACTTTCAGTTTTTGATAAATAGAAAAAATCCGAAATATTTTAATAGAAAATTTCAATTTTCATTTAAATAATATAAACGGATAAATTATATTATTTAATTGTTTCAATGTATGAATATAATATATTTTTAAAATTTAATATAATTTAGGTCATTGAAATTAATTTTAAATTAAATTTAGATTTAAAAACATTTACATCTATTGCAGTATTTTAATGTTTAAAACTGGTTTTCTCATTTCAAAATCGATATTAATTTTAAATTTTTTCTAAAACTACTATGTTTTAAAATTTTAAAAATTGATTCTATATTTGGAATCACTAGGTATAAATTATGTAAATACCTTTATTTTATTATTGGGAAATATGAATAGTAACTTTGGTAAATTTTGTTGTCACGGTAAAAGGGGAAATCATTCAAGTAAGGGTAAAAAATATATTATAATATTATCCCAACACCGGCCTTAATATAATCTGATGAGTATAATTTTATCTATAACATATATGGGTTGAAATTTTATCCATTTCAACCAAATTTGATGTGATTAAGAAATTTAAATTATTTTATTTAATGAAAATAGAAATATGTCTGACTGAAACATTAATAAATAAATTATTTTTAATATAAAGTATTACATCAGATAAATTTTACTATAAAAACACATTTTAAATTATTATTTTTTATTTATCATGAATAATGATTTTTAATTTTTAGGGAATAAATAATTACATTTAAGGCCTATACATTCATGATGTAAAAATTAATTAATTGATGAGAAATAAATAAAACAATTTTTATTACAATATTAATAAACATCAAAAGGCCAATATACATAACCAACCCTTATTAGTCGAGTATATATCGACTATAAGAATCCATCTGTTGAAATAATGACCATTTGGAGGCTTATAGAATAGATTTTGACCCTTATATTATTTTATTTAAATTAAAGATAAATTTTTAACAGTCATGTTTTAAAATAATGTATCATTTTTAATGTTGGGGTTTTCAAAAGATAAATTCGACTAAATGTATTCTTCTAAAATCGTATGGACTTATATTCATCATATTATTTTATTTTGAATTTATATTCAAAAAATATGTATATTAAACAATTTCCAAACATTGAGGTAGTAATTATATTATTAATGAAGAGATCAAATATATGTAATAAAAAATATTCTAATATATCTAATTTGGGACAATTATTATTCAAAATGAGTTTTCTAGATTACCTTGACCCCTTAGGGATATAATAATATATTTATATTGGGTTTTACTTTTTATTTTGATATTTATAAGAATCTAGGAAATAAATAGTGTATCAAATTACACTATTGATATTTTTTCGAATTAAGGTTATCTTAAATTATTGAAAAACAATAAAGATTTTTTTTTTAAAATATAATAATTATGATATTGTATAAAATGTTATAAAGTATTAATTTCTGGAATAATTGAGTTCAAATAAGTAAATATTTCTCCCTTTTAATATTAAAATATTTGTTACCTAGTTATGAAATAAATAGAATATGTAAGTGCTTATTAAAATGAGAATTCTTAAATTGACTTAAAAATTTGTAAACTTGTTTTTGGTTGATTATATTATAATAGTAACTCATATAATATTCTAAATTGATACTTATTTTAGGTTTTTATGTGGGGTTTCATTTATTTTAAATTAATATTTTTGAGGTTTCCAAAAGTGCACCACACTTCAATTGTAAAATGAAACTTCCTCCCTCAATTCTTTACCTCATTTTGAGCCATAAATAACAACCACCCTCTACCCAATTCCCTTATCAACTTCCCTTGAATCATTATAGTGGTATTGGTCTTTCCAAACACCAACTCGAGTGCTTTAAAAGGATATTTAGAGGAGGCATGTCAAAGGAGAGGATTTTCAGATACATACGAAGCATATCAGACCTAAAGAAAGGTATATCCTTATAAATCTAATTTTTATTCGAGATTTCTTATTAATAAGTATTTAGTGGGGTATATTGATAATCCATTTCCATGTTTTCAAAATATGTATTTAAAAATATTCTTTATATCTTTATATAATTATTTAATGTCAATTTTATCCATTGGTGAATTATTTACTAAATGTTATGAATAGAATCTTTTACATTTCTAGTATTTTGTTCTTTTTTGGATTTTTTGTTAAAAGTATGAGAGGAATGTATTTTTAACTTGTTCAACATGAATGTATTTTTACACTTTCACAATTCTATGTTACCCTGAAGCTTTCACTAGAATCTTACAAAGTTATTTTGACATAAAATGATTTCATATAAAATTGTGTGGCATTTCGATGAAGGAATACGTTTTTAAACAAGAAATGACATTTTCCTCAGGAATTAATTTCAAGTGTTTTCTAAAAATTATTTTTCATATAAGATGACACTATTTAAATAGGGTTATACTAACCCTATTATTACTAATATTTTATAGTGTGTTATTTATTAAATCAATTTGGTTTATGTCAATTATGATGGAATGAAGTTTATGAAACACATTTTATTTCATGGGTTATTCTTTGGTGAATGTTTTTATGTTTTTGTGGAACACGTAAGAATGGTTTCATTATGATATGGAACGACCTATATCTCCCTCAAAATTAATTTGGGAATGATTTATATATAATTTTATTGACATGACTGTAATGAAAAGAAAAACAAGTTCAGTAATATAGGGCTGGAATGAGGAGTGAACTCGGTTTAGTAATGGAATTTGTTTGCTGTGATGGTCTCAACAATGTGCCTTTACTAATAGAAAATTATTTTCTATTCCACTGCGTGTATGCAATGAAATTTTATATCTTATGATTTAACAATCGGGATTAAATTTCACTTTTATGACTTATCCCATGACATGATAATATTATCTTTTTTATGAAAGATAATATTTTCAAATGAGATGACCTTATGATTACGATATGATCAATATTTCCATCATTTACCCTTTTTGAGTATTTTATCTCACCCATTCATATGTTTCATTTCCCTATGTCATGAATAATTTTAATAAGTAAGATATTTTAAAATGGAGTTTAGTTATGAAAAATTAAGCGGGAGATAATATGGATGTTTTATGAACCAGTTGTTTATGTTTCATAGTTTCTAAAGATACTAATCGTATACAGTCCTGGAGTTTTTTTATGTTTTGTAATAAATATTCCTCAATGTTGTAGTGATATCTATATGTAAACTTTGGGTCCTTATTGTTTGTATCAGAGCAAAGGTATAACTATCCTTTGGAAAATAGGATGAGAGAACCTTAGTAATAAACCTGAAGATTTTCAAAGTATAGGTTATAATATTATCCTTGGGTTTTAGAGATGTTCATGAATAACCTAGGATAAAACCTAAAGTTTCCTGAATTAAAATTTTATTCTTTATTTATGTGTTTGTTCTATTATGATTAGTGTTTATCACAATATTCTTCTTGGTTTTATTCATTTCCTATAACACAAAGGAATCACATTAATACTAAATGTGACGGGTAATTCAATTATTTCCCCCCTTAGAAACCAAATGTCTTGGGAGTTAAAATGAAAAATATTTTATACATGATCACACAATATTCTAAAGCTATAACTCATTTAGGACTTCCAAATGAGAATAAGAGGGAGAAACATTCAGTTGAATCCATTACGTGGAAGTTCTTACCTTCATTCAGCGGGTCTTTTGATCCATTAGTGGATGAATAGTGGATCAATACCACTGGAAAGATATTTTTAGTTCTACAAGGTTTTAAACATGAAAAATTAATCTTATCAATATATCGTTTTGAAGGTTAAGCTGATCATTGGTAGAATATTTTCAAGAATACGAGGTAAATATATTAAATTTATCCCAAGGAATGGGATGAGTTCGAGAAAATATTTTTGAATAAGTACTTTCCTTGTACACATCAGACAAATATGGAGAAGGAGTTCCTTGAACTTATTAAAACCAATTATTAATCTACTGGTACCTAAGAATAAAATTATACAAGAATTGAAATGAATGCTTTTGAAATTATTTTCCAACCAGAGTGTAAAATTCATCAGTTTTTTACTAGCGTAAAACCAATTCTCATAAGGGAATTAGCCATAAGGGACATAAATAGCTATGAGGAAATAGTTTGAGGTTCTCTCAAGTTTTTGATAGAGATTGGATTAACCCATCAGTCATATGGGTTTAATAAGAAAAGAAAAATGGAATTAAAAGGAAAATATAAAGACCGCAGTGAAAATAAGATGATTTTTCCTTTATGATCAAAGTGTAAAAATAAATATAGAGGGACTTGTCTTAAATGGACTAGTAAATTATTATGTGTGGAAAAGAAGGTCAGCGGGCAGTTGAATGTTGAAGTGAGGGTATAAGTATGTCTAAGGGCATGAAAAAAAGGAAAAGGCTACACAGAATGAACCACCTACACATCAATGTTACAAGTGCATGGAAATAGGGAATTATTCTAATAAATTCCCCAATCCAAGAGTTATTTATGATGATTGAAATCAACAAACGCTTATGTCTAAAAACCAAGGAATGTCACATTCAACCACTATCGGTGATGTGGAGTACAAAATGATGTGGTGAAAGGTACACTTACCATCAAATATAAATTACAAAATGTTTTATTTGATTTTGGATCCAACCACTCTTATATTTCTGAAGTTATTTCTCATGGTATCATCGTATTACATCATCAATTAGATGTTGAGTTTGTTGTGACAACTCTTAATGGCTCAATAGTCGAATCAAAAGAATTTAATTCTTCTATGGTTGAAGTCTGCGGGAAAATTCTTCCTTAAAATATTGTAATCCTTCATATAGTGTAATTTGATGTGATTCTTGCAATGTATTGACTTTCTCTATAGGGAGAATATATCAATTTCTAAGGAAGGGAAGTCACATTTCATATTCCGGATCAATATATAATCTTTTATTGATGCAATGATGAATATAACCTTACATTAGTAATTTCTTCCGTCTTTTAGGTATCGATTCCTATAAATGAAGGTTTTGTATCTCAAATGGCTGGGGAGAAACTCACTATTTAGAATACACATATTTTATTGGATTTTGAAGATATCTTTCTAAACTAAATGTCAGGTCTTCCAAAAAATAATTAAGTTGAGTTTTGAATAGAACTCATACCTAGTTCAATGCATACTTAAAAGAAACATTGTAGAATGACCTCTAATTAAGTAACTATAATTTAAGATACAACTCCAAGATAATCATGATAAGGGATTCATACGCCCTATTGTGTAACTTTGGGGGGCACATGTTTTGTTTTTTACGAATAAATATTGATCAATGAGACTCTACATTGGTTACCAAGAATATAATAAGATGACTATAAAGAAAAAATATCCCCTTCCCCACATTGCTGAATTATTTGACCAACTATGTGGAGCACAATACTTTTCCACGACTGAAATTAATTCAAGATATCGTCAATTAAGGGTCAAAATGGGGATATAACAAGACGACATTTTGTATAATGTATTGAAGTAATAAATTTATAATGATTCCTTTTGTCCTTATTAATTCCCCTACTTTCTTTATAGATCTAATGCATAGAGTCTTTAGAGAATGTCTTGATCTGTTTGTGGTAGTCTTTATAGATGACGTTCTTGCCTATTCGAAGAGAAATGAAGAAAATTATTGTCACTTGAGAATTGAAGTAATGACCTTGAGAAAGGATAATATTTATTCCAAATTTACCTAGTGTGAATTTTGGATTTATAAAGTTACATTTTGGGGTCACATAATCTCAAGAGAGGGGATATATGTGAATCCATAAAGAATATAGGTTATTGAAAGATGGCCATGACCCGAAGCAGTAATTGAGATCCGATGTTTTTGGTTTGGCTAGATATTATCAATGTTTTTTGAATGAATTTACACGATTATATAATCCACTCACCATGATGACTTGGAAAGGAGTTAGGATTGTTTAGATGGATGAATGTGAGAAGATTTTCAATGAGCTAAAAATATGGTTATCCAGTGTACCTGTTCCCACACTACCTTGTAGTAGAGAATGGTTTGTGATCTATAGTGATGCATCCAAAATGGGGCTGGGATGTGTTCTCCAGAAAAATGATATGGTGATAGATTATTCCTCACAGTAGTTGAAAATCCAGGGTAAAATTACCCTACTCAATATTTTTAGTTAGCTACGGTAATCATTGCATTAATGATATAGAGTAATTATCTTTATAGTGAATGTTTTAATATTTATACTGATCATAAAAGTTTAAAGTATATTTTCATAAAACAAAAGAGATGAATATGACCCAAAAAAGACGGTTAGAGTTTATTAATGATTATGGATGCACAATATATTGCTGCCCTGGAAAATTGAACAAGGTGGCAGATGGTATGAGTTGACAAGACCGTGCTAGCTTATCAGTGATGAGGATAAACAATATCCAATATTTTTTGATTTTAAATGGATGGATCTTGAAATTTTAATGTTAGTGTATAAATATTAAAATACTTAAATGAATGTTGAACCATATATACAGATGAAGATTAAAGGGGAACAAAAGGATGATGTAGAGTTACAAAAGAAGGTAGAAAATGTTCCTGAATTAAACCTCGATTCTATTGAAATAATAAGGTTTAAGAACAAGGATTGTATTCCTCCCATACCATAATTGATGAAGAAGCTATTGGATGAGGCTCATAGTTCTTCATTCACAATCCACCCTAGAAGAAAAAAGATGTATAGGGACATGAAAATTATTTTTTTGGGATAACATGAAATGATATGTCACTAAATATGTATCCTGATGTTTGTTTTGTCGGCAAGTTAAGGCTGAAATACAGATTCTTAATGGGATGTTAAAACCACTACCTACATTAGAATGGAAATGGGAAAACATCACTATAGATCTTATTTTTGAACATCCGAAAACATCTAAAGGATATAATGCTAAATGGGTTATAGATGGTATCCTTAGGAAGTCATCACACTTCACTGCTATTTGAGCTAATTCTTATCTAGATCAGATTTCTAGGTTATATGTAAAATATGTAGTAAGATTATATGTAGTACCACATTCTATTATATAAAATCAGGATTTGATATTTACCATGATGTTCTGGAAAAGTCTTCAGTTAGCTCTGGATACATAGTTATGTTTCAGAACTGCTTATCATCCTCATACTGATGGTGATATTGAGTGGACAATTCAAACACTGGAATACATGTTGAGACATTGCACCTTGCATTTCAAATGTTGATGGGATAAACACCTACATTTTGTGGAATTTTTTTACAAAAATAGCTTTCCCTCCCATATTCAGATGAATCTTTATGAACCAATAAATGGAATAAAGTGAATAACTCCAACTTTTTAGGATGAAGTTGGGGAAATAAAGTTATTAGTACCTGATCTTGTTGATGAAATGATAGAAAAGGTTATATCTATTCAAAAACACGTAAGAGATACTCAGATTAGACAAAAAGGTTATATTGAAAACCAAATAAAATACCTAGATTTTGATGTGGATGATAGGGTTTTTCAATAAATATCTCCTTGGAAGAGAGTAATGAGAGTTGGAAATAAGGGAATGTTGAGTCCTATGTATATTGATCATTCTGAAATTCTAGATCGTATTGGGAAGGTAGCTTCCCAATTGGAACCTCCACCGAATATCTCTCAAGTTCATGATGTGTTCCATGTATCTCTCCAAATAAAGCACATACCTAATAAAAAACATTTACTAATCTCATAATTCATACAACGATAGCACAATCGTTTTTATGAAGAACAACCCATATAGATTCTGGATCATAGAGAAAATGTTCTATGAAACAAGACCACACGATTGGTGAAAGATTTATGGAGGAACCATCAAAATGAAGAGGTAACATGAGATCTTGATGATATGATGAGGTAGAGGTATTCTCATCTATTGGTTTCCCAGTGATGAATTTCTAGGTCTAAATTCAGTTTAATGGGCGTTGAATTTAATACCCCAATGTTTTTTATGAAATATTTTCTTTGATTAATATTTATTCTTCAACATATTTATTTTTACGCAATTGTGAGTTTAAAGGTACCTTGTGATTCCATTATTAAAAAAGGATCATTATATCAAACCCATTAGGTTAGAGTTAATAATTATAAATGTATATTGAAAATACATTGTGAATTTATTTCCTATAAATTATTTATGAAAAATAGAAATAAATTAGATTTTTTTATTTTTGAGTAAATTACATTTGGCAATGAAATTAATGATATATAAATATATATATGTGTGTGTGTGTGTTATTCATGAAATATTTTTTTTATATTCATCCATTAGATATTTTTATCATAGGATATGAATAAACCCTGTTTTTTTATAAAAATCGATATATTTTAAAAGGATGACTTTCCGCTTTTGAATGGAGATACACTTTTAAATTCATATTTATACACACTAAATAATTGTCATATTACAACATAAAAATTTTATTTAGAAGAGTAATTTAAAAATTTACTTTGGACGAATTTTTGAAATTTTTCTGATAAATTTCATGTTTTTATGAATAATAAAAATCCACTAAATTTAAATTTCAAATACCTTTTTTCTTTGAAATAATTTATATGGTTAATATATATTATTGAATGTATTAATGGTATAAATAGAATATATTTTTTACCATTTAATATAATTTAGTACATTTGGATTATTTTTACATTAAATTAATATGTTAACAAATTTCAATCTTTTCCAATATTTTAACATTTAAAATCTCATTTCTCATTTCAACAACATGATTAATTTTAAATTTTTACTAAAAATTCATTGTTTTTAATTTAAAAAAAATGGATTCCATATTGGTAATCAGTAGGTCCAAATTATGTAAATATAATTATTTTATTTTTGGGCAATATAAATAGTAACTTCGTTAAATTTTATTAACATGGTAAAATGGTAAATCAATTATTGTTCGGGTAAAAATAATATTATAAAATTACCATAACAATTTTCCTAACATAATTTGATGATTATAATATTCCCTAAAATATACTTGAGTAGAAATGGTATCCATTAGAACCCACTTGAATAGGATTATGACATTTTATTTATTTTATTTAAATAAAAGTGAAATATTTATCACTCAAACATTAATAAATAAATTATTTTTAATTTAAGGTTATACAGAAGATAAATTCGATTATAAATAATAATTTTAAAGATAAAATGTATTTATTTATCATGAAAAATTATTTTTAATTTTTCAGAAATACATAAGTATCTTAAAGACTTATACTTGTATGGCGTTAAAATTAATTAATTGATGAGAAATTAATAAATAATTTTTTTTATTAAAATACTAAAACCATAAAATGTACCAAACAATTGAACAGACCTTATTGGTCGAGTATATATTTTCCATAATCATACAATTCTCAACTTATTGACCATTGGGATGTTTATAGAAGAGATTATGACAGTTATATTATTTTATTTTAGGTAAAGATAAAATTGCCACACACATGTTTTAAAAGAGTATAACATTTTTATTGTTGGGCTTGTCAAAAGAAAAATTCCAATACAAGTATTCTGCTGAATTATTATGAATTTATCTCCATCATAATATTTTATTTTTAATTTTTATTCAAAAAATAAGTTAATCAAATAATTACACAAAAGTGAGGTAGTAATTATTTTATTAATGAAGAGATCAAATAAATGTTATTAATAATATTTTAATAAAAAAAAATTTGGGATAATTATTATTTCAAATGAATTTTATTGATTACCTTGACCCCTTTGGGATATAATAAAATATTTGTATGGAGGTTTACTTTTTAGTTTTATATTGTTAAAAATCCACGAAATAAATAGTGTAAAAATTGACACTATTGATTTTTTATAAAAAATGGAATTCTTTAATTATTAAAAAATCATAAAAAAATATTAAAATATATAATAATTCTTATATGGAAGAAAATTTTCTAAATTTTTCATTTTTTGTCTAATTAACTTCAAATAAGTAAATATTTCACCCTTTTAATAATAAAATATTTTTTTACCCAAGATAAATATTAAACAGAATAGTAACGTGATAATTAAAATGATTTTTCTTAGATTAAAATAAAAGCATGTATAAAATTTTTTGGTCGAAGATATTAAAACTGTATATCTTCTAATCTTCAATATTGGGATAATATTGATGTTTTTATGGGGGTTTTTATTTTATAATATATTAATATTTTTGTGGATTCCAAAAGTTCCCCTCACCTCAATTATAAAAGGAAACTTACTCCTTCAAATATTTACTTCATTTTATGCCTTCAAGATCGACCACAAAATTTCAATTTCCCTTCTCAACTTACCTATAAAAATTCTACTGGTCCTTGTCTTCTCCAAAGACAAAATCCAGTGCTCTAGGAGGATATTTAGTTTAAGAACCTCATAGAAGAAGAGGTTCAGATACATAAGAAGCATATCAGACCTAAGGTAAGATATATCCTTGAAAATATAATTTTTTAGAGATTAATTATTAATAAATATTTAATGTGGTATATTTATCATCAACATCCATGTTTCCTAAATATTTTTTTAAAAATATTCTTTATATCCTTCTACAATTTTTTAAAATAAATTTTACCCATTGGTGAATTTTTTACAAAACAATATGAATAGAATCATTTTTCGTTTTTAGTACGATTTAATATTTGATATTTCCAACATCAGTATGAGAAGAATTTATTTTTAACTTGCATGGGGATTCTCGGGAGGAAAACCTAGCTTGGATTCTCCCCTCTATGATGGTTGCAGCATCTCCGTCGAATCCCCCCACCCCACTAATGGGGGGAGGGAACATTATCGCTCATCAGAAGGGAGACTTATTCTTCACACCCTTCACAAAGCCTGATTTACATCCCCCTTTCCCTCAATTTTCACTTGGACCGAATGATTTAGAGTTGCTCGATGGATTCCCTAACGTCCAGTTATCAACTGCCGAGTTCTCATAAACATTGTATCTTTTGAATAACACCTTAGTTGCTAGGTTTTTTTTGCAATGAACATCAATGAAATTGTTCGATATTCATGTATTTAGTTCTTTGGATTTTCAAGATAGGGCGAAAGTGTGTCTCTTAGATAGCCATCACATTATGATATGCTTATCCTAAGAGGCGGATCTCACCTAGGCCTGCTCAAGTGCATCCCGCAATTTCAATGGTTTCATATTTTTTCTATTTCGGTGGCCCTTCGATTGGAATATGAAGTGAGATCCTATAACTATGGAGACTTTAGTATTTTTCCTCAATCTTCCCTTGATATTCCAAAATCCTTCGGTTCTTCGTATGCTAGGGAATTTGATCAGTAGAATATGTGTTCAGATAACTGAAATGGAGCTCTCTAACACCCCATTAATCCATGAGTTTGTGTAGAATTTGATGCTTCATGGGTTCTATTTTTTTCATGTATGGATCACTGTGGGTGAATAGTACTGCTGCAAACAATGGTTGGTCTTCTAAAATTGGACTAATTTCTGTTCTGGATCCAAACCCATGGGTTACTCACTGGACTTCTGTCGTCGGGGGTCTTATTTTCCTTTGAGGAGGGGTAATGATTGTGAAAAGGAACATTAGGTGCAGGGGAACGTAGTGATGTCAAAATAGAATTTGACCATGGTGGAAGACAAGGTTGGTGGTGGAGATCGCTCCAGTTCGAAATTAGAGGAGATGACTCTCAGCAGTCTAGTTTCTTGTGAGGACGCATTTTTAGGGTCTACTAGGCCTGCTCAATCTCGGTCAACTATGAAGAAGAATTTGGTGCCTAAAGATAATTCTTTTTTTCTAATGTTTTTTATAGTTTAAGGCTGGACCTAGATAGACCCTCAACTGAGCTTCATGTGGAGGAGTATAGTCTAATTTAGCAGGACCAGGTTCGAGTGGAAACACAAGATTCTGGAAGCTAGGGGGAAATGTTCCAGGTTGCGGGCGATGGGGAGAATAATGTGGATGAGTTTCTAGGGTCGGATAGTTCTGTATTGCTATAGGGGTTTTAGGGGTATGCTTTGGAGTTAGATTATCAAAATAGTGAGGGGAAGGTATGGGTCCTGGTTCCAGGTACCAGACCCCAATTTCTCTAAATAATAAATATAATGGTCTTATAGAAGAAGACTTGAGTGTTGGCCTCAATAACTCACCGTAGGTAGTATGAGGATGCATGAATGAGTACAATAGAGATGAACATAGTGATTAAGTTTAGGAAACATAGAGCCCAATGATTAATAGGAGTAATAGGAGGAGGAAGGGTATGAAGGACTACTCACCCTTACCTCCACCGCTGGAGACCTGTTCTTCTAGGAATGTTAAATCCAAAAAGGTTGACGATGAGGAAGTGAGTTATTAGGGATCTGAGGTCCAAGTGGATCCGCATATGGAATTAATTTTATTCTTGGTGGAGTAATTAGTTGAGCAGGTCTTACTTCTCAATGCGTCTAGACATGAGAAAACTCAAATGATCGGATGGCCTCAGGAGACATCCCACAATGAGGAGAAATATGCTTGGGATGAAAAATTAGATTTAATAGTTGTCGGTGGTTCATACAACAAAAAATTAGCATTGAGGATTATATGCAGATGGAGGCCTAGCTGGCCTCTAAGTTTGAAAATATAGTGATGGAGACTCCTAACATATAGTCAATATATATTTCATGTAAATTTTTTAGGTAAAAGGGCTCTAGTAAGTTTAAGTTTCTCTTCAATTACTCTAGTTAATTTGGTGTTGTTTGTTATTATTTATGGGTGCATTATAGTTCGGTTTAAGTATGTTTTTGGATCTATTATTAGTGCATTGCAGAAGTGTTTTTGGTTTGATTCATTTATCCATTACTGGATCTTCCTCATGCGGGGTTTAGATGACGAATCCTTCAATTTTTCATGCCATTTGGATTTGAAAGACTGAGAGGGAATGACTAGGCCATCGGTACCAGGCATGTACACCCTTTTGTGGGATAGTTTGGCGTGTGGTATGCATTGGTATGGGTTTTTTGATACAAGGTAGTTTCTGGGGAGAGGAAGATCATGTTTCTTTTGTTTGTTTTGGTTTTTTTGGTTTTGTTTTGGTTAGTTTTTGTTATTTTCATGGACTTTGAGGTTTCTCACATTTTACATAAAATTGTTTTGATAATAAAAAAGTTAATTTTCAGTTTTTATTTTTAACTAGTATGGCATGAATGGATTTGTATGCTTTCATAATTCTTTATTAGCTTCAATCTTCCCCTATAATCTTAACATATATTTTCACATAAAATGATTTTTTCTAAATTTTTTGTCATTTTGAGGAAGGAAAACATTTTTGAAGAAGAATTGATAATTCCATCTAGAATTAATTTGAAGTGTTTTCTCTAAATTATTATTCTTCTAAGATGAAACTCTTTATATGAGGTTATATTTATAACCCTGTTGTTACTGTGATTTTATTGTTTGTTATTTAGGGAATCCATTTTTTATATCAATTATGATGGAATGATATTTATAAAACCCATTTAATTTCATGGGTTTTACTATATTGAATTTTTTTATGTTTTTGTGGTTCGTGTGTGAATGGTTTAATTATTAGATGGGTGGGACCTATATCTCCCTATAATTCATTGGGTATATATTTATATCTCGTGAGATATACATGACTAGAATAGAAAGTAAATCTAGTTTTGTAATAGTGGGCTGGAATGAGGAGTGAACTTAGTTAAATAATAGAAATTGTTTTCTATGATGGTCTTGACAATGAGCTTTGACTAATATGATATAATTTTATATGGTTATGTGTTAATAACATGAAATTTTATGTCATATGTTTTGACTATTGGGATTACATTTCACATTTATGATTTATCTCATGACATGATATTATGACCTTTCATATGCAAGAATATGATTTTCAAATTTTAATTTCCCATAATAGTTATATGATTTATATTCACCATGTTTACCCTTACTAAGCATTTGAGCTAACCCTTTAATATGTATACTTTCCCCAGATCATGAATAAGTGTATTATGTAAGATATGTCAAAAAGGAGTCTGGTTATGAAGAAATAAGTGAGAGAAAATGCCGATGTTTTATGAACCATTTGTTTATGTTTACAAGTTTCTAAAGACATTGAACATATATGGTCCTATATTGGTTTTTATTATGATTTGTGATAAATATACTTCAATGTTAATTTAATATCTATATCATAATTACGGTCCATTATAGTTGGTATTAGAGAAAAGGTATAGTTAACCATTGTAAATATAGAATGAGATAACCATAGTATGAACCCAAAGGATATGACTACGTATAGGTTATAATGTTATCCTAGTGTTTTGGATATTTTAATGACTAACCAAGGATAAAACATAAATTTTCCAACATTAAAATTTTATTTTTGAATTATATTTATTCATTATGATTATTTTTTCTCACACTACGCTTCTTGGTTTTGGTTAATGGATAAAACCTGATGGAACCATGTTAATGCTGAATACGACGAGAAATGAAGTGATTGTCTCCCTAAGACACAAAAGGTTATGGGAGATGGAATAAAAAATATTATATCCATGATGCCACCAATTTCTCATGCTATAAATCTTGCTAGACTTCCAAACGCGAAATTTTGGGAGAAACATACTGTTGAATCATTCATGAGGCAGTGCCCACCTACATTCAGTGGACCTTCTGATCCATTTTTGGGTGAACAATAGATCAGTACCACTAAAAAGATATTTTCAGTTCTACAATTTTCTAAACATTACGAAGTCTTCTTATAAGTACATCGTTTGGAAGGTGAAGACGATCAATGGTGAAATATTATCAAGAATACGAGGCAAAGAGTTCAAATTTATCCCATGGAATGGAATGAGTTCAGGAACATATTTTTCAATAACTACTTTCCTCATATTCTTTGAAAAAATATGGAGAAGGAGTTCCTTGAACTTATGAAAAAGGATGATGAATCTATTGGTACATAAGAAATTTTTCTTACAATACATTCAAGGTACGCTTTTGGAATTATTATCTATTCTAATAGTAAAATTGATCGATTGTTTAGTGGCATAAAACCATGCCTTAGAAAGGTATTTTCTATAAGAGGATTTATTAGATATGATGAAATAGTTCAATCTAATCTCATGAATAAATTGGATATTGGATTAACCCATTAGTCATATGGGTTTGATAAGAATAGAAAATGGAATTCAAAGGTATATCAGAAGACCACAATGAAAAGAATATGTATTTTTCTTATGCTCAATGTGTGGAAACAAACATGAAGGGAATTGTCATAAACAGACTAGTCAATGTTTTAAGTGTGGAAAAGTAGTTCATCGAGCAGTTGAATGCCGATGTTATAGGAGAAAGCTGTATAGTGATGTGAAATACGGAAAGGCTACACAGTATGCACCTCCTAAACTTCTATGTTACATGTGGAAGGAAATGGGGAATCATACTAATCAATGCCCTAATCCAATGGGTTGTTGATTATTTTTGACAAAAACAATATCTTATGGCCAAAGACCTTGGAATGTTAGATGCAATCACTATTGGTGATATGGAGTATGAAAATGAAGCAGTGAAAGGTACACATACCATCCAATCTAAAGTAGAAAATATTTTATTTGTTTCTAGATCCACCCACTCATTTATTTCTAAATAATTTTCATAGTGTATCACCTTATTTCCTCAACAATTAGATTTCAAGTTACCTATGAAAACTCTTAATGGAACAATGGTCGCATTAATATTTTATAATTCTTCACTAGTTGAAGTTTGGGTAAATAATATTCCTTAAAATCATATTATCCTTCCTATAGTGGAATTTTTTGTGATTCATGTCATGGATTGACATTCTCTACATGGAGATCATATCAAATTTTAATAAAGATAAGTCACATTTCATATTATAGATCAATCTATGACCATTTATCAATGCCAGGATGAATATTACCCTCTACCAGAAATTTCTTCCATATCCTGATTCTTGATTCCTATAATTTAAGGATATTTAACTCAAATGGTTGGGGAGAATCTCGTGATAATGAATAAACCAATTATATGGGAGTATGATGATGAATTTTTGGAGGAACTATCAGGTATTCTCGCAAATCATGAAGAAGAGTTTTCAATAGGACTCATAACATGTTCTATAACTGTTTCAAAGACACCTTATAGAGTGGGCCCAATTGAGTTTCCTGAATTTATGATGCATCTCCAAGAGAATCTTGGTAAGGGATTCATACACCCTAGTGTATCACCTTGGGGATAACATGTTCTGTTTTTTAGAAGAAAGATGGATCAATGAGACTCTGCATTGATAATCAAGAACCTAACAATATCATTATCAAGAACAAATATCCTCTTCCCATGATATCTTCTTAGTTATAATGTATAGATTCATTAGATTCTATGTTGATCAGTTGTGGAAGTGTATATAGTATTTATTCATGTCTGTTCAAAGATCAAGGAAAAACATGAATATCACCAGAGAATTATAATGATGACCCTGAGAAAGTATAATATTTATGTAAAATTTCCCAAGTGTGAATTTTGGATTTAGAAATTTTCATTTTTTTCTTCACATAATCTCAAAATATGGGATATCTATGGATCCAACAAAAATAGAGGTTATTTAAAGATAGTCGAGATGTATAACAGTAATTGAGATCCAATGTTTTCTTGGTTTTTCTAGATTGTATCAACCATTTGTGAAAAGTTATTTCATGATTATATAATCCACTCACCATGTTGAATCAAAATTGTGGTATGTTTGTTTGGATGGATGAATGTGAAGAGAATTACAAAGAGGTAAAAAGAAGGTTCGCCAGTGCACATGTGCTCACACTACCTTGTAGTGGAGAATGCTTTGTGATCAAAAGTGATGAATATAAGAGGGATATGGGATTTGTTATTAATAAATTTATATGGTGATATTTTATGCCTCATGGTAGTTGAAAATCTAGTTGAAAAATTACACAACCTTGGACATTGAGTTAGCTACGATATTCGTTTCATTAAATATATGGTGGAATTATCTTTATGGTGAAAGGTGTGATATTTATTCTAATCATAAAAGTTTAAAGTATATTTTTTCACCAAAGTATATTAATATGTTCCAATGAAGATGGTGATATTTTAATAAATATTATGACTTCTCAATACATTACCTCCCTGTGAAAGTGATCACGGTAGAAAATGCATTGAGTTTACAAGACCATTCTAGCCTATCAATGACTTGGATCACAAAAAATCCAATATTATTGGATTTTAAAAGGATTGATATTGAATTTTTAATGGAATGGGAGACATATTATCTTTCATAAATGAATGTTCATCCATCTATACATGTGAATATTAAGGAGGCACAGAAGGAAGACGTAGAGTTAAAAAATAAGGTGATAAGTGTTCCAGAATTCAACTATGTTTGTGATGAAATAATAAGGTATACGAATAGGGTTTTTATTTCTCCCATACTAGAATTAAATAAGGAGTTATTGGAGGAGGCTCATAGTTCTTAATTATTTATTTACCCTTGAAGAAAAAAGATTTATGGGGACCCAAAAGGTTTATTTGTGGGATGGTGTGAAAATAGATGTTTGTAAATATGTCCCTTGATGCTTTGTCTGTCAAAAAGATAAGGATAAAAGAAAGAAGTCTAATAGGATGTTACAACCATTACCCATACCATAATGGAAAGGGTAAAACATAACTATGGATTTTATTATCAGCCATTCTAAAACATCTAAAGTCCATAATTCTAAGCTGGATATAGTTGATCACCTTAAAATTTTTGAACACTTCTGTGTTATTACAGAGGTTATCTCTTTTGATCATATTTCCATGATATATGTAAATGAAGTGGAAATAATGCATGGAGTACCACATTCCATTACATATTATCATGATTAGAAGTTAACCTAGATGTTCTTGGGATGTCTTCAACAATATTTGGATACATAGTTATGTTTCATCACTTCTTATCATCCTTAAAAAGACTGTCAGTTTGAGAGGACAATTAAAACACTAGAAGTCATGTTGAGAGATTTCTCTTTGGATATAAATTGTTTTTGGGATCAATAGCTACCATTGGTGGAATTTTCATACAAAAATATCATTCAATCTAATATTAAGATGCATCCTTATAAATCCTTCTATGGAATAATGTTAGGGACTTAAACTTGTTGGGATGAAGTTTGGGAAAGAAAGCTATTAAGACATGATCATGTTGATGAAATTGTAGAAAAGGTTAGATCTATTCAAAAACACGTAAGAGAATCTCAGAGTGGAAAGAAATTATGCTTCCAACTGAAGAAAATACCAAGAGTTTGATGTGGGTGATAAGGTGTTTCTACGAATATCTCCCCAGAAGAGAGTAATGATTTTTTCAAATAAGGGAAAGCTGAGCCCCAGGTGTATTAGTATTTTTGAAATTTTGGATCTTATTAGGATGGTATCTTATCGATTTCCACTTCCATCAAATCTCTCTTATGTTCATTATGAGTTCAATGTATCTCCCCTGAGAACTTACATACCACATGCTTTACATGTACGAGGCTCATAAGTCGTACCGTTGGAGAAAGTTAATTCTTATGAATAATAACTGATAGATATTCTGGATCGTAGTGAACATGTTCTAGGAAAACAAGACCACTCACTTGGTTAATGTTTTGTGGAGGAACCACTAATTTAAATCAGATACATAGAATGTTTAGGATATAATGAGAGAGAGGTATCCTCATTTGTTTGTTTCTATGTGATGAATTTCGAGGGAGAAATTTAGTTTTAAGGGGAGAAGAATGTAACACTTGGATGTTTGTTATGAAATAGATTCTCTACAAAACTTTTATTCTTCATTAGATTGCTTTGAATGCAATTGTTAAATTAAATGAACCATTATATTCCCTTATTATAAAATTACCATTACAGCCTATCCATTAGGTTATCATAAATAATTATAACTATCTTATGAAAATGCATTGTGAATTCATTAGCTGTCAATTATTTATGAAAAATATAAATTAATTAGATATTTGTCTTTTGGAGTGAATTACATTTTTTTAATGAAATTAATGAGATATATATGTGTTATTTAATTAATAAAATATTTTTTATAATCATCTATTAGATATTTTTGTCATAGGATATGAATAAACCCTATTTGTTGTATAAAAACTAATATATCTTAAACGGATGATTTTCCTCTATTGAATGTCAAACCCATATTAAATTAAGATATTTAAAAATTAATAATTTTTATATTCCGACATAATGATTTTACTAGGAAGTGGGATATAAACATTTATTTTGGATGAATTTCAAATATTTTTCTGATAACATTCATGCTTTGATGAATAGAAAAATACAGTAAATTTCAATTGAAAATTTTATTTTTTTCATTGAAATAATTTATATTGTTAAATTATATTATTGAATAGATTAAAAGTATAAATAGAATGTATTTTTTCCATTAAATATAATGTAGGACATTAGAATTAATTTTACATTAAATTCATATGTAAAAACATTTCTATCATTGTATATATTTTTATTTTTAAAATATGTTTTATCATTTCAGCGACAAGAGTAACATAAAATTAATTACAAAAAATTTCGTGTTTTGAGTACTGAAAAATGGATTCTATATTTTTATTTTTCAGGTCAATGTTATTTAAATAAATTTATTTTATTTTTGGGTAATATGAATAGTAATTTCGATAAATTTTATTAACATGGTAAGAGGGTAATTTTGATAAGTAAGAGAAAAAACTATATTATAATATTAACCAAAAACATTTCATAATATAATTAAATAATTATAATTTTCCATAAAACATACTTGTGTTGAAATGGTATCCATTGGAATCCACTTGGATGATATTAGGACATTTCATTTATTTTATTTAAAGAAAAGTTAAATATGTCTCAATAAAACTTTAATAATTATATTATTTTTAATATAAGATTATTAAAAAGATAAATTAGATTATAAATACTAATATAAAATATAGAAAGTTTTTATTTATCATGAATATGTATTTTTAATTTTTCTGAAATAAATATATAAATCAATGAAATGTAAATGGATGATGTAAAAAATTATTAATTGATGAGAAATCAATAAAAAATTATTTATTAAAATATTAATAATCATCAAACGGCCCAAAAACTTGAAAAAACCTTATTTATCGAGGATATATAGACTATGAGAATTTGGGTGTAAAATTATTGACCATTTTAAGGATTATAAAATAAATTATGACACTTATATTTTTTTATTTAGAGTAAAGATAAATTTGTCACATTCGTGTTTTAAAAGAGTATAACATTTTTAATGTTGGGGTTTTTAGAAAATAAATTTGAATACAAGTATTATTATGAATTATTATAGATTTATCTTCTTCATATTATTTTATTTTTAATTTTTATTAAAATAATATATATATTAAATAATTACACAAAATATAGTTAGTAATTATTTTATTAATGAAGAAATAAAATAAATTTTATTAAAATATTTTAAAATATATAATTTGGGATAATTATTATATCAAATGAAATTTTAATATTACCATGTACCCATAGGGATATAAAAAAATATTTGGATCTACTTTTACTTGTTATTTTTATATTTTTAAAAATCCATGAAATAAATAGTGTAAAAATTCACACTATTGATATTTTGTAAAAATAAGGTTTTCATAAAATATTTGAAAATCATAAAACATATTTAAAAATATATAATAATTATGATATGGTATAAAATGAGCTAAATAATTCATTTATGGTCTAATTGAATTTAAATAAGTAAATATGTTACCTTTTTATATTAAAATATTTTTACCCTAGTTAAAAATTAAATTGAATATCTAAGTGGTAGTCAATATAATAATTCTTAAATTGACATAAAAACTTTTCTAAATTTCTTTGTTGATGATATTACACCCCTATATATTATCATCTTATAAATTTGGACATATTGTAGGTTTCTAAGTGGGGCTTTATTTTATTATAAATCAATATTTTTGACATTTCCCAAAGATCCCCTCACCTCAATTATGGAAGGGAATTTCCTCCTTCAACTCTTCACTTTGTTTTGAGCTTTAAAGATCGACTAACACCTACCCATTTCCCTTATTAACTTCCCAATAAACATTTTAGTGGTATTGGTAATTTCCAAATACAAACTATAATTCTCTATGATGATATTTAGAGGAGGCACATCAAAGAACAGGTGTTTTGGATTCATACAAAGAATATCAGACCTAATATAAGTGATAACCTTAAAAATATCATTTTATCTGATATGGTTTATAAATAAGTATTTGATGGGGTATATTTATCATCCTCTTTCATTTTTCCAAATTATTTATTTAAAATTTTCTTTATATCCTTATATAATTGTTTAAAGTAAATTTTACCCATTGGTGAATTTTTTTACTAAATAGTATGAATGGAATATTTTGTTATTTTTAGTGTAAGGGAATTTTTAAATTTTTGGTAAAAATTATGAGAAGAATTTCTTTTTAAATTTTATGTTGTGAATGGATTTTTACGATTTCATAATGATTTATTACCTTGAAGCACTCCCAACAAGATTACAAGGTTATTTTCACATAAAATGATTTCTTCTAAAAATGTGTGGCATTTTGAGGAAGGAAAAAGTTTTTTAAGAGAAAATGATATTTTACTTAGGAAATAATTTCATGTGTTTTCTAAAAATTACATCCCATTTAAGATGAAACTCTTTAAATGGGGTCATATTTCTAACCCTATTATTAATATTATTTGACAGTGTGTTTTTTAGGAAATATATATTTTTTATATCAATTATGATGGAATTATGCCTAAGAAACCCATTTTATTTAATGGGTTATTCTATAGTGAATGTTTTTATGTTTTTTGTGGAACACGTAAGAATATTTTCATTATTAGATTGGTGGGACCTATATCACCTTCCAATGCATTGGGTAAGGATTTATATTCCATGATATAGACATGACTAGAACAATAGGTAAATCATGTTCAATAATACAGGGCTTGAATGAAGAGTGAACTCAGTTCAGTAATGGAATTTGTCCGATATAATGGTCATGATAGTGAGCCTTGACTAATATGATATCATTTTCTTTGATTATGTTTTTATGGAACAAACTTTCATGTCTTATGTTTTGACTATTGGGATTACGTTTCAATATTATGATTTATCCCATCACCTGATATTAAGATCTTTTATATGCAAGAAAATATTTTCAAATGTTATGTTCTTATGATATGGATATGATTGATATTTCCCTTTCTTACCCTTACTGAGCATTTGAGCTAACCATTTCATATATTTATTTTCCCCTGGACATGAAGAAGATTATTGAGTAATATATATCAAAAAATATTCTAGTTATGAAGAAATAAGCAAGAGACAATGTGGATGTTTTATGTACCGGTTTTTTATGTTTCCCAGTTTCTAAAGACACCAAACCTATATAGTGCATGCATGATTTTTGTTATGTTATGTAATAAATATTCATCATTGTTTAATTAATATCAATAAGAAAATTATGGTCCATTATAGTTTGGGTGAGAATCGTCAACGTGGTTTTGTAAAATTGAAAAGTGGTGGATTACCTCTATATAAATAATGCACATCTTGTTTGGAGTGCCATAGTGGAAGAACAGTTCTCATTCAAGCGTAGATCATGATAAACTAGTTGTGAATTGATATCTTGGGAAGGTTATAATTGGTGGTTTAATGGCCTTCTAGTATTAATAGAGTTGAGAAGAATTAATTTCTATATAATTGAAAAGCATTTGTTTATAGAACATTCAATTTTCAGTAGAAATTTTAGTTTTTGGTTATTGAGGGTCTTATTAATAAATTGACATTTATATTTATAATTTTACATTAATAATTCCAATAAATTGTATTTTTATATGTGTTTGAATACTTGGTTTGTGATATGAGTGTTCAGGTGATCTTCAGATAAGGGTTAATGTTTCCTAAGAGTGGAAATATGACTATTGTAGCTACTCAAATCCTGAACATAAGTGTCACACTGTGAATAGGTATGGCTAGTGGATATAAATCATTATCTAAAGGATTTCATGGTGAATAATATTTTTCACAATATGAATGTGTTTGTTCAAGGGAGGCTTCATATGATGAATGTCATTCGTGCTGCTAATAGATTGGAAACTATATATTTCATGCTATAAACCTCTTATTCATGGAATGAATTTTTTTCGGGTGTTTTTTAATCCTAGTAAAATTGGCCTTTCCCATGTCATTCTCCCTTTAATTTTAGGAATGACTAGGGAAATATAGAACCATTTTTGAATGGTGATCATCTCCAAATCCCCTCATTCAACTCCCCCTTGATTTGGGGTGCATTTTACAGTGAATCCTGGGAGATTTATTGTGTGTTCATCCTTTTTTAATTCAATTATTATTCCTTCTTAGTTTTCCATTAATTCTATTTTATTTTATTTAGGGGTTGGTGATTATTTCCATAGAACCATTGTTTCAATTATACACCTTGATGAGTATTATTCTCATCTTCTCTATTGTAAATTTAGTGCGGGAGATCACATGTCGTTTCATGCTATTTCATTAATGGCATGCCTCCATTTGATTTCATATAGTATTTTGGTTGAAATAAAACTAATTTTATTATTTAATATTATTTTGTTAGTTTATTTTCCTAGATGAATTTTGGGGATAAGTTTTAGACCTTATGATACTGGTTGGTTGGGTTTTTGTAAGAGAGTATCTCTCGGTGATATTTTATCACTTCTTCCCTTTTTAGTAACATTGATTAATTAATTAAAAATTGTCTAAATTAATTTCAAGATGATTCTATGAATGATATTGGGCCTTAGGATGATGAATGATGGCCAATTTCATCATGAAAATCTTGACTAGATCTATCAGGTAGTGACATGGAAAGGAAGTGTCTTTGAATGTGGTAGGTGGTCCTTATGAATTTCCCAATAGAATTATCAACAATTTATAAGGTGTTTTATATTTATAGACTCACCAATGTAGTGGTTTAACCTTTTAAAATTAATTAAATTCACCTCGATAGAATGTTTAATGTCCCAAGAAAAAATGGACATTTCTCACTTCATGGATGATTCATATATACATGGTATGACATTATCTATAAAGGTATGACCTGTGAGATACAAACCCCCATGTTTTGATTAATAAGTTAATCGTACATACCGAACCTAGGGGTTGTTTCACTTAGATTCCTCTAGGTAGAGGTGAGTGATGGATTGAGAGAGATGACCTAGAGATTGGCCACTTGAAAACCTTAATATTCTATAGATTCCTTGGATTCCATAGGACTATCATGTGAAATTGATCCATCCCCATCGAGTTGTGATTATGTGGGTTGGTGGACCCCATGGAGGTTGTAAGATATGATGTGTCTTATTACTAACTATGGTTGAATTAGGAGGGGAATGGGCTCGAGGAAATATCTCATATGAGACATTCCTATATTTACAATGTTTTAAACCCTATGATTTTAAAAATAGCACTTTTTTTTTATTTTATATACATTATGAAACAGTCATATTAAACACATATTGACATACTATTAAAATATATTTATTTCTATATGATCATTGTGTCCTGCCTAGTAAATTGGTTGGTATGAATAGAATTAAATGCGTTATTAAAAAGTTATAATGTTTATTATAAACATACATGTATTTACATATTATTTTTAATTAAGAAATCAATTTTTAGTAAATACTTTTATTCATAGAAAATATTTTTTCTATAAATTAAATTATTTTTTATAGAGAAAATATTGCAATTTTTTAGGATTATCATTTTAAAAAAGAAAAATATTTTTTATAAAATCATATTGATATTATATTTTGAGTAATGTTTTTCTTTTTCTTGAAAAAATAGATTTTTCAGTGAGTAGTGAAAATAAATTTTTTAAAAAAACATTCAATTGTATTAATTGATTAAGAAATTTTAAAGTATCATTATTTATGGAATATTTTTTTATTGAAATATTATTATACATTGATATGATATAATCCTATTTATTACCTTTAGAACTCCTTTATAATTAATTTTAATATATGAATATTTTTAGTCTTAAAACATATTTTCTTGAAAAGAGTTTGAAAGTACACAATGTTCCTCCATTTCAACTAATTACAATAAACCCTAATGAAGAATTATTTAAATTAAATTTTTTGATTATAAATTTATAAATGTGTATTTTAATCCATATAATTATGAAATCCACTCACAGATATAATGTAATATTTTTTATTCATTGACAATTACATTTATTTAAAACATGTTTTTATACACTTTTAGGAAAGATTACATTTTAATTAAATTTGGGAACTTATAAAATTAATATTTTTAAATATTGATTTAATATTTATTATCATAATAATTAATATTTGGTAACACTTTAGCATAATATTTTTGTCATAATGAGTAGGAAAAATAATAAAACAACTATTTTTGATGGAAAAAATTTAAAATGAAAGAAAGTGAGAAACCATATAGATATTTGAAATTACATGAATAATAGTGTTCATTATTGAATGTTATAAGTGGTTATTATAAATATCATCCCTCCAAAAAATTATTTATCATTTTTTAGTCACTTTGATTAAGATTGACTTCAAATTATTGAACTGTTGTGTGTATTTCTAAAACGTTCAATCATCAAAAATGATAAAAAATAATCTACTCCACTCGATTATAGACACCATTCAAGCCATTTAAATTGATCAAACCTGGAAAATGATACCCTAAAACCATTATAAAAATTTTAAATATTTTTTCTTCCCAAAAAACATTTTTATGGTCTATTATAGGATATCTAAAGGTGGTTTTTCGAAGCAAAGGTAATCATCTTCACCAATCACCGTCTTTTTACTTATTCTTTTTCCACCTTTAATTATGTCTGAAAAGAAAAAATATAATATCACCTTTATGTTATATGTGCATATATGTTATTATTTTAATGAAATAATATTCACATATCTCATCTTCATTCCAATGAGAACATAGACTATCGTTCATGAGAACAACAAACTACCACCTCTTGAAATGATGTGATTAATTTTCCAACATCTAATCTAATGAATGATCATGAAGATTTATTTAATGTGTTATATTATATTCATGACATATAAATAATTAAGTAAAATTAACATATCAAATACAATTTTACCTTTAAATCTAATGAAAAATGATAACTTCGTCCATGTTTACGTTGTATTACCCCCTCGTGAAGCAATGTAATTTCATTTTTATATTACCACATCACGTGGATGGTATTTGTAAGTGTATTTAAAAACATAATATTATAATTATTATATTATTATCGTTCAAATAATATTAAAATATTACTTATCTTATTTTCATCATGATCTTTTAAAATTTAAATGTTACGCATATGTATGTGCACCCTGTCGTCTCCTTGATTAAAACATAGATCATTTTTCATAACCAAAATTCATGATTATTTTTAATAGAATAATTTGTGTGTATATATGATAATAATTTCCTAAATATTAGAAAACATTCCCCCTTGACCACTATCAACACACTGATTCCACTTTGAAATTATAAACTGCGCATTCCCAAAAGACCTCGCGTGGACATAACTCTTTATATAATTAAATAAGAAAATAAAATAAATAAAGTAAACGTTTTATGTAAGGGTTAATAATCCTGGAAAATTAATTATGTTAATAATAATTCATATATGTTTATTATATATGATATAATAACACACATTGAAATATTTGGACTTGAGTTAAGGGTTATGTATCAAAACATCATTTTCTAAGACACTTTTTCTTTTATGACACTAATATCATTTAAATAGTTTATATAATAACCATTAAAATACCATTTAATTAATCCTCCATACATAATTATTTTATATAATAAATTTATTTAAATTATTCATGGGATTTTTGATTCAAATGTTACAAAAGTTTTAAGGGTTTATGTTTCAATGTCATTTTAATTGAGATTATACAAGCTTTAATTTCTATTGAAATAATTACTTGATAGTATTATAATTAAAACCTTTATTTTTATTTTTCTCTACTTATTAATGAAATTTTAATGTAATAGTATCACTTTAATATATTTGGTACTTAAATTTAATTAGAATTTTTTTATATAAATTTACTTCATTTATCTCTTTAGTCAAAAAATGAATTTTCATCCATATCTATTTTTTATAAACAATATTTTTGGAATATTTTTAAAATTATCCCAAAATATTTGTTGAAGTATACTTAATTTTTTTTTAAATTTTTACAATACATCATAAAAGGAGTAATCTTTTTTATTTTCTGAATGATAATATTTTTTACCTTTTTACAATAGTGTGAAAGGAATGCATCTTTTAACTTATATGAAATGGATAAAATTACTCATCGTCAACGAAAATAAAATATTTGATGCTTAATTTATATGATTACATTTTTATTTTAATAAAAACTTTTTCTATAAAAAATAATTTTGTTTATTTTTTGAATATGTGATTCCAAAATGAAAAGTGTATTTTTATCTAAAATAATATCATGTAATCATTTAAAGAAAATTTCCTCACTAAAGATAATATTTGATGTCATGTATTACTTATAAATTATATATATATGTGTGTATATAACATATGTAAATATGTTATTCCCATTAATTTAATGGGGGAAATACATGCCTTAGGGTCATTTCTCAAACACCTTCTTTATGAAATTTTTATTGATTATATTATGAGACAAGATTAAGGAAACCATTTAATCTACTCAGTAATTTTATTTTTTATGCCTTATAATTGATTTATTTGGGTGGCACACATAATCATGAACAGGAAATTATGGCGGCACCTAAATAGTTCACTAATTCATTGTGTAATTTTATTTAGTCTCATGATATATCATGTAAGGAATTATGGAGTTAACCCAATCCATTATGGGAAATTGTACACTATGGGATATTGTTTAGGTTATTAGTATTACCACATGTTAATGACGTGTCTTAAGTTTTTGTCACATTATATCTAGTGAAATGGTCTTATGAAAGCATTTTATTTATCTTACTCTCCTATGTCATTACTCTTGATCGTTTAATTTTATGATATCATGTTAAACCTCTAGCACACATGCTATGTTTCCATATCATGTTTGTTTAGTTTTTGTGATTTTTAACTCACCCCTTCAATTTTTGTATTCTCTATGTTATCCCATGTATTTTTAGGACATCATATGTATTTTCGAGCACATGTTTTAGAATAAAATATAGAATTTTATTTTTAGATGTTTTATTTTTATATTCTTCCAAATACATTAGGCATTTTGATCCTTATTTTTTAACATTAATCTATTTTTATGTTACAAATAATGTAATAATATATGTAAATTAATTGGGTTTACAATTTATATATCAGTGGGAGGATTATTTATCCTTTATAGACTAGTATTAGTAATAATTAGTGACACACCTAGAGATTAGTATAATTATAACTTAAATTATATGAAATCATAATGACATTTTGGTGAAAGATAAAGATATTGGATTCCATGAAATTAAATCCTTCTATATATAGTATAAGTGGATTTCACTTTGATATAGTTATACCATGGGGTATTAAATAAAAAAGGGCATATTGAGCAAGAACGGATCATCAACTAGTGCATGAAAATAGGCCTTGCTACACAGCTGTTTTAACACTCCCAGATGATCAGTTTTGGAAACTCAAAACTCTTTAATAAACATTATGATGGATTGAACAAATTGTTAGGTTATAAAACCGAATATAAAAATTTTGCATTTATTACATATATTTCAACCTAAAGGATCATAAATTTTATATACATATCATCTATATGTTATCAATTAAAGGTTTATATGTTTCTGCTTTTTCATGCTAATGAATTCTCATCCTTCGTCTTTTGTTCCTTTTAGTTAATGATTGAATATAGTATAATTAATAACAATCAAATTTTATGGGAAATGTAATAATTTCCCTAATGTGATACTAAAAAAATTAATAATGATAGTTATATATCTATGATCATTCTGTACAAGGTATCTCAAATTATGATTATTAACTAGAACATGTATGAATTTTGAACACATAAAATAAGAGAGTGATGGAGTCTCCTAGATTTTTAACTATTTAACATGATAATGAAATTAAGATTCCATTTCATACATGAAAAAAATGTTTAAAGATGTTCCATGGAACATGACTAAATGGAACTGAAATATTATTTATTTTTTAAGATAAGGGCACAAAACATCAAACAATCGAAGAAAAATGAAGTGTTTGATTAAAAAGATACATAGAAACAATGTTTTTCCTAAAGCACCAATAATTTATTAATGTGATAGACATGGGGAATCTCATTTTTGTCTTTGTAAATGTTCAAATCTAATGATTAATTCCAGGGGTAATATGTTTTGAAAATCATTTAAGATCAATGATTGATGAGTTTTGTTGTTGTATCTCAATAATATTTTTTTGATTTATTTTTATAAATAAATATAATGGTTATAATAATTATGAAACATATAAGGATTGTTCAAAAGTTATTTTCGTTAAATTTATAATATAATATGTTTAATGTTATGAATGATATATAAATGTTATTTAATGGTAAGTTTATTTTATATGAAAAACACACAATTGAGTAAACCATAATTTATAATATGTTCTTAATATTGAGGTAATTATAGTCAATAAGAATTATTTGATTTTGTGGAAGGCATGAGTTTTATAGAAGATTATTATTAAAAAATTATTTAATGAATAAGGTTGTTTTGGGTAAATTCATCATATTTTAGGGAATATTATATGAATGAAATAATTTTTTTAGAAAAAGTACAAACCATATATTGGATGAGAACCCATCGTTTTCACATAAGTAACAGGGTATGAACCCATAACAGGAGGGTGATAAGTGTTGGAAACAAAACCGTTCTATGCAAGAAATTGAATATGGTTTATGTTTGTTTTCAATCCACATTAGATGTTCAGAATATTTTTCATGAAAGGGATCATATAGTTTAAGCGGGAAACAATATTGAAGGTGGCGTCATTTCCTAGTGTTCCAAATTTTTGTGTCGAAAAATTAGAATATGGTGAAAATTGTTTTTGGTAAACAGAGTTGCATGAAATGTTAAAGGGTTTTCAGAAAAATTCATGTAAGGATTAATTTAGAATTATTGCATCAAAATATGGAAAAGTTAAAATGTTTGTGGAAGACATAAATGTGTGTGAAAGATGATGAGTGTGGAAGAATATTGCGCACCCAATGTGATGTCAACATCCATTTTGCGCTCTCATGAATCATCTTGCATACATCAACAAAGATGCATCAAAAACATGCACACAGGGTTATTAAGGATTATAAAAAGGAGGCTACCCCCATAAACAAGTATAATAATTTTCCAACAAAAATACGGTTTCTCTGTGACATTAAATATTTTCACACAAAATAATTACAGACGGTTAATATTGCCTGAAAGGTGTTATTTTAGTAGGAAAAGACCAAGTGAACCATTCAGTGTAGTTGCATGAAAGCTAAGGATTGTACAGAAATTAGGGGTTGCAAAAAAGTCATATTTAGGAAAAATCCCAAATCATGCACTCATGTTTAGATATTGCGCACCCATGTAATATTACGCTTATGAATGCCTTTTGATTATATAGTTTTTGAGATCAGTTCTCTCAAGATCATAAATTCAGGAATTCAATGCAAGAAGTTTTTCAAGATGAACAGAGCCAAATACTTAAATGAGAATCAATAGAAGAGAACCCCAAGTCAATAAAATCAGTAGGACTTCTCCCATGGTATTCATCAAGGGGGAGTCAACAAAAGTGTTCCATGGGACGTAGTGAGCTATCCATGGATTATTGTAAAGGGTGTGTGCCAGGAACAGAGTGACTATGTAAAAATCTTGTACTCACCAATTAGTGAAGATTAGTATATTTTGGTATGACTACCGCACTGTCTGCGTATGATGATTATATCGATCCCTTTGTGGTGAACCATGTAAACGTTTTGTGAGGTCTCTTTGAATGTCATTTTTTAATTGATGTTTATATCTATAATACAAGTTACCACGTTCCAACCAATGTTAGAACAAGATCAATTACTTTAAAAGAAAATGTTAACACCCTGATTCACTCTTCCTCTCTCAGGACATGACAGGGTTATACAAGTTATATCAGAGGCAGGGTGGTTGTTTTAAATCTATTTGTTGTTGTCATGGAGAATTCATCCCGGGTTAGGGGAGTCCCCCTCTTCGATGGAAGTAACATTCAGATTTGGAAAAAATTAATGAAATCTCATATAATATCTATTGGAATGGAAGTACTATGTTCTAATATGCAAGTAATATAGGTCACTGATCCAACGGGGTTGGCTATGACTAAGATAGATAAGAAAATTCTTAATGTAGATGCTAAAGCACAGAATGCTCTCACCGCGGCTCATTCAGACTAGAATTATCTAAAGGCGATGAGATACATGTCAGAAAATCTATGAGGGGTAAAATTTAAAATATCTATGAATGATACATCAAGGTGATGGAGGAAAGACATCAAGTACTACAAGACATGTTTGAGAATTAGAAGATGCGCCCTTGTGAGAATGTATACTACTTCTTCAATCGAATTAATGAAGATATACGTGCAATTCGGGGACTAGGAGAAGAAATAAAAGACATTGACATAGTAATGAATACCTTGAGAAGACATCCACCCCTTTACAATTCAAATATTCCATCACTTGAGTAATGATATCTCTCTATGATCTCTCTGGATGATCTACTAAGTAACCTGGGGGCATATGAAATGAGATTCAAAATAGAAGATTATATGACTCGTGTGAGTAAGGAAATGGAATTCAAAACAATGGAAAAAAGTAAAATGTTCTGAAGAAACTAGCGGTGATGATGAAGAGTAAAAAAGAAATTCATTCTCTCATTTCTAAGATATTCTAGATGGGATGAGGATAATTTGAAGGAAAGCTACCTCTGGCATGTTTTGGTTGTTGTAAATTTGGGAAAATATCCTCCTAGTGCTCAAGGAAATTTTATGGTGAAGAGAGAGAAGTTGAAAACATTGAGAAGCCTTGGAAAAGGTTTTAAAATAATGTAAACATAAAAATTTCAAATAAACTATAGGAAAAGAGTTTTTTTGTGAATCAAATGACATGTATAATTTTTTCTTTAAGGTAGATAAACTAGAATATAAATCTAGAAAACATGCTTCCATGATGGCCACTATTGAAAAATAATAACCATCACAAGATAATGGTGGATATAATATTTAAAACTAATTCCAATCCCATGTTTTAACATAAGTATGCTTTTGGTAAGATTACTATTAAATGTCAAACAATTTTTCCATTTTCTAAGAGCTAGTTTAAGGGTTTATAATACCCCAAAACATGAATCCAAACCGCACAGTCCAAACAACAACAATAACACTTTCAAATAAAATTCAACATTCAAAAAACTGCTGCTCAACACCTCGAGCCATGAACCCATGCCACTGCCTCGAAGCCATAGATCCCTCGATTCATGAAACACTTCAATCCATGGTCATCCTCGAAACACACCCGAGAAGACTTAAGAATTCTCAAACTGAATCATCTATATATGTTGATCAGTTTGAAGCTAAAATTGAATGTCTGGAAGAATTTCTGAAAGTACAGTCTAAAATAAAAGAAATCTCAGATGATGTAGTGGATCTGATGTTGAGAATTGAAGAGATAGAAAGGTAATCAATGAGATCACCTCTAGACTAGATGAAAGGTCCAATACTATTGAGGGTCTTGAAGAGGAATTTGTTAATCTTAGGAGTAAACATGATAGTGAATTGATTTCAAATGAATAAAGAAAGAAAATATAATTTGGAATGTTCTCATGTGTTGAGCTATTGGATAGAGAAAAACATGGTTCTAGTGGATTTTTAAAGATTTTGAATGATCAAATACCCACATACATGAGAAACAGTAGAATCAATTTTGAGGAAGAATCATCAATTGTTGCAAATAAATGTGACCAAAATAAAGTCAAGATGAAAGTGAGTCATGTGGAAAAGTCACCTGAACTGTTGAAAAAGAAACCCCAAATTCAATCATAAATGAGAACCAATGTTTATCTCCAAGTGTCCAGGAATTACAGACAGTCAATCTGTTATCCCACAGAAGAAGGATTGAGAATAAATAGACATGAGAAGACATTTCCTTTCATGACGTGTCAGTTTTGTGGATATTTAGGGCATACCTTGTATTGTTACAAAGAGGCATGGATCTATTTTCATGGATAAGAGATGGGAGTACAACAAAGGATAACTAATTAATAACCTAAATATTTTAGAAAAAATAATTTCTATCGATATTGTTTTTGTTGTTCTAAGGTTGTCCATAAATCTATTTATTTCAGGATGTGGAGTGAAATGGACACCTCATATCGATGTAAGAGAAAAGTCAATGTTCATAAACATGATTTTGTTTCTCTCATAGATCGGTTTTGTCCTCTATAAGAAGAGAATGAATATGAAGAACCCATAAACATGGAAGAGAGAGTTGAAAGGCCATGGGTTTACTACACTCAACACAATAACTCAAGGAAACAAAAGAGGAAAATTGAAAAATCCATTCTTGTAGAAGTATACCTCAAGGCTAAAAAGAATTACAAAACCTTGATTCTTGATAGAGGATGTTCATCCCACATGACAGGTAATGCAAAATTATTAACTGATGTCAAGAAAATGGTCAATGGAATAGTGAGATTCGGTAACAATGGTTCTTTGAAGATGAAATCCTATGGAAGTAAAACAGCTATATAATAGAGTAATGAAGAAAAATGAATTTCATTATGTTGATAGTATGAGTCATAATATTCTGAGTGTGAGTCAGCTCTATGACTCAGGTCGTATTGTGATATTCAATATGAATGGATTTACTATAATATGAATTTCCTGGAATCCTCTCAAGATATGTTGTAGAATAGATGTAAACTTATATTAGTTCAACAATAAAGAGAACAATTTATACATAACTTTTTAAGAGGAAAAGAATCTTTGTCATTGAATATTGGGGGACATCAATTAGAAGGACAAGGAAAAGATATCTAAAATGAAAATAGTCATGGATATCCCTAATCTGAAGTGTGAATGTTTCATATGATTCCTATATGTGGGGGGGAGCTGGTCCGTAGTTCCAATAGGCCAATTATGAAAAGAGATTCTAATATACTTCATCCCATTCATATAGTCGTATGTGGGATGATAAATGTTGTCAGAAAACATGGAGAAAGGTATATTTGTTTTTCATTGATGATTATAGTATAATGACATATGTGATCATTATACACAAAAAGCTAAAAGATCTTGATTGCATGAAAAACTATCGATGAATTGCTGATAATGATACTAGATCGAAGAACAAATACCTCCGGTATTATAATATAGGGGAATAAACGTCCATTGAGTTTGAAAATTACCTAGAGAATCATGGGATATAACATGAGGTTGATGCTGTTAGAACTCCACAACAACATGTAGTTGTTGAGCGCCAAAATTGATAGGTAAACAACATGACCAGAACTATGTTGATCGAGAGTTGTATTCATTTACCTTACTAGAAAGTGGCAGTTCAAGATGCACATTATATCCAAAATAGAATAGGGCTATATATGGGTGAGGAAAAAATACCATATTAATTGTGGCATGTAAGTAAGCCAACATTAAAATATTTTCGTGCTTTTGAAAGTAAATTTTCCATCTAAAACAAAGAAGAAAACCAAGGGAACTATAGAGAAAATGTAGACAAAGGAATATTTCCTGGATACTCAATGAATAGAAAATCCTGCAAGTGTTTAAATATGCACATGGGATGAATTATGGAAAGCAGTGATGTTAAGATCATTGAAGAGATAAAAAGGAATTCATTATGGAATTCTTATACTGGTGTGATAGAAAATGTGGAAGAATGTGAGCATGGAACAAATTATAATAAAAAGGCAGAATAAGTTGTAAAAAACTCTTTGAAGACACATCATGATGTTTAATCATAATTATAACAAGATGATGAATTCATAGTTGGAGAGAATTCGATCAAACCCCTAAGGAGTAATCGAAGTGTATAGATTGATCAGTCCAACATTATTGGGGATCAGACTGCACCTACATAGACATAGAGAATGAGGAATAATATACAATCTACATTGAAATGAGTTGTGGAACCATCGTCATTTGAAAAAGCTGCAAAGGGTGAGCCATGGGTGTAAGAAATGAGTGAAGAGTTAGATTAGATTGACCAAAATCAGACTTGGGATTTTTTCACGAGACCTGAAGGTCACAATGTGATTAGTAAAATATAGATTTTCAAGAATAATTTTGGTGATCAGGGAAATGTGATCAGAAATAAGGCAAGTCTGGTCTGTAAAGGATACACACAAATCAGAGGTATTGATGTTGAGGAGATATTTTCTCTAGTAGGGATACTAGATCCACTCGGGTTGTTTCTTCTAATGGAAATCCGAATTGGTTTTAAAGTGTATCAAATTGAAGTCCAGATAACATTCATAAAAATATTATTTGAAGAAGAAGTATACATTGAATAACCTATAGGGTTCTTTCATGGAAATGAGGAACTAAAGGTTTACAAATTAAAGAAAGATCTCAATTAAATGAAAGAGGCACCATGGGTGTGGTACTCTCAGTTGGAATCTTATCTAATAAATTTTGAGTTTAAAATAGGAGGAGGAGATCACAATCTCTATGTGAAAAATTATCAAAAGCATTAGTTCATTGTATTGGTATACGTGGATGATATTATATTCAGTAGAAGAAGGAAGTTATTAGTGGATGAATTTTCCAGTCACATGAAATAATAATTTGAAATGCCAATAATTTTTGATCTCACATACTTCTTAGGGAATCATCTGATATATAAGAAGAACTAAACATTCATTTATCAGGAAAAATATACAAAAGAGTTGCTAACGAAATTTCATATGCATGACTCCAAACCAATGTTGACTCTAATTACAGTTGTGAAAAAATAGGAAAGCATCAGGATGTGACATATATTGATCCCACCATGTATAGGAGGATCATCAGAAGCCTACTATACCTGACAGTAATACAGTCAGATATTGTCTTTGCAACATTCTTGGTGGACCGCTTTCAAATTATTCCAATGTAAGAACATATGTCAGTAGTAAAAAATTCATGAGGTAAATTCAAGGTACTCATAATTATGGGATATACTTTTCTATAGGAAAGGATAGTGAACTATTAGTTTTCTATTATGCTGACTTGGTCGGGGATGTAGTGGACAGAAAATCAACAACTGGGGGAACATTCTATTTTGTGAAGAAATTTCTGGGATGGTTGAGAAATAAATTGGAAATTACATTTCTTATTTCTTCTAAAGAGAAGTATGTATCCTCTACAAATTCATGCACTCAGTTACTCTTGATGAATCATCAACTGACTGGAATAGGTGATGAGGTGAAACAACCAATAGTGATTTACTATGATAACAAGAGCGTAATTGATCATACGAAGAATCCTATTATGAATTATCGTCAAAAAAACATTGAAATCAGACATCACTTCATCAAGGAAAGAGTAAAAAAAGGTGTGATAAAAATGGATAATATGGGAACTACTAAGAAAGTGGATGACATTATGAAAAATACACTATCACTAGCTATGTATGAGAAACAACGGTTAAACCTCAGTGTTCATCCACTTCCAAGTGCATGAGGAGGCTTTGAAATTACCCCACCCTAGTTATATTAATTGTTTTAAATTTGTTTGTGGATGTGATGTAGGTTTTTTGGGGATATTATCTAGGGTTGTTTGAGATATACAATGAACAAATACTGATCTTTGGATTTATTTTCAATAGGGGATAATGAATAAATCCAGGATATGTAATGGACATGTAATTATTTTGTGACAGATGTTATTCTTTTGTGACATAATGAGAATTCGGTTTTAGGAGGAGAATGAATACATTCAGGACATGTAAAGTTTCTATGACATAGTAAGAGAATATCTTGGGAATCATTACGAATTCCCAAACATGGGAACCCAATTCATCTTTCCCCTCTTTTTTTTACCCATATCATTACTCATGTAGACTTAGAGTGTTGGCCGAGTCAATGCTTGCATTTCAGGTTTTGATAGTGGTTGGTGATCTGTTGAATTTATCTGGAGATTGCCCACAAACCCAAAGGGGGAGATTTTTGGAACCACAGCCGTTATATCAATGAAATTATGTATGGGTTGTTCTTATTTTCAACCCTCAGTTGAAGATCAGAATCGTTTCTAGGAAACTGATCGTACTATTCATGAGCGCAAAAATATTGAAGGTGTGGTCATTTCCCATGGTATGTCAATTTTTTGTGTCCAACAAGTGAAATATGGAGAAAAGTGATTTTTTTAAAAGTTATTTTCATGAGAGATTAAAATGTGTTAGGAAACATTAATGCAAGGCCTGATCACTAAATCAAAATATGGCAATGGAAGGAAGTGAAAGCAAGTCTAAAATGTGTATGGAAGATGAGGTTTTGTAGAATAATCCCACGCACCTAATGCAATGTCAAAAGAGGTTTTGTGCACTCATGAGGAATCTTGCATGCACCGACAATGAAACATTGGAAACTTGGAGGTACGATAATCAAGGCCTATAAATAGGTGTTTTCTCCCATGAAAAAGTAGAATAATTTTCCATCGAAAATTTGGTTTCACTATCACGTGAATTATTTTCATTCGAAATTATTAGTGAGAGTTATTCTTGCACAAACGATGTTCCTTTAGTCTAAAATGATCATGTGAACCATTCGGTGTAGTAGCATGATAAATATGTGTTGTGTGGAAAGAAGGGGTAGAACAAAAGTAATCTTGAATTAGAAATCTCAAATCTTGCGCACATGTTCAGGTATTGCGTGAAACTGTAGTATTGCGCTTATTAATGGATTTTTATTATCTTGTTTGGGTGGTTAGTGATTTCAAGTTCATCATTTGAGTACATCAATTCATGAAGTTTCTTATCCTAGACTGAGACAAAGACTTCAATTCATATTTGTTGAAGAGACCATCAAGTCAATAAACTGAGTAAGTCTTCTCCCATTGTAGTGAGAAAGGGGGAGTTGTGGAAAGGCTTTTGAGGGAAGTAGTGAGATATACCTGAATTTCTGTAATGGTAGTGTGCATGGAACAAAGTGATGATATCTGAACTCTTCTAATGAACAACTAGTGAATATTAGTGTATTTTGTTATGACCGACACACAGTCGGTTTATGCTTTTTGTACGTAACCCTTTTAGGTGAACCAAGTAAAATTGTTTTGTGGTATATTTGAATTTGATTATTAAATTTATGTTCGTATCCTCATACAATATTTACATCTTCCAATCGACATGCGAAAAATATCAGATACATTAAAAGAAAAAGTTTACACCCAGATTCACCCCCCCCCCCCTTAGGGTGTCCTGGGGTTCTACAACAAGGGAATGGTTCCTACCACTAGACAATGTAATGTATTAGTTATTATATAATTATTTTTTCTAAAAATTATTATGGATAAAAATAATGATAAATTTGGGGAAAAAATATAAGGAATAAATTATTTTAGAATTGTTTAAAATTTGAGGGGATTAGTGATATTTTGGGAAAAATTATTGGGATAGAATATATAAATCATTTAGGTTTACCATAATGGATTATTTAGGAATAATTATATAATGTTTTTATAGATGTATGTTGATGGTAATGATATCACCTTTGAGGTTAACACCTTTTTCTTAGTTGATGTTATTGAGGTTATTTGGAGAATATGGGGTCACTTCTTTATGAAATGGTATATGATAACCCTATAGTTTTATTACTGAATTTTGGAGATTAATATATTCATATTAATGTTTGGAACTTTTTTATTCAATAAAATTATTTATTTTTAAATCATATTCATATTTGATTTTAGTAGAAGTTTTATTTTAGGCTAAAAATGCATTTTTTGGAAAACTATTTTAAAGTGCCTAATGTCACTCCATTTTAATTAGTTATAATGAATCAATATTAGAAATGATATAAATTAAATTTAAATTTAATATATCCATAAATATTAATTTAAATTAATAAAATTGTGTTTTCCAGTCACAGAGGTTATATAAGATTATCTATTACTAAAAATATTTTTTTCCTTAAAACCCATTTTTATGATACATTTTAAGTGTTTGATAGTAAATTTAATTATTCCACTTATATGATTTAAATTTTAAAAAATTGGTTCCATATATATAATCATCATAATCATCATTGTTTTATAAGTTTAACTTAATTTGTTTCCTAATGAATAGTTAATTCTAAAAAATATCTACTTACTGTGGTGAAAAATTAAAATTGTAAAATTTGAGTAACCCTATAGGTAAATGTAATAAGATGAAAAAATGATTATGTTCTCATTTTGAAGGAGTGTATCCACCATAAAACCACAACTCCATTATTTACCAATTTTGTATGCCCTTGGCAGGAGAGTGACTACCAATTTTTGAGTAGATTAGGATATTTAAAAAAATGTTACTTCTATCAATTATTGAAACCTATATATTCATTTGGATCATGAAAACCTTACCAAAATCTCTCCCAAATTCCCTTCTCTAAATTTTATTCCTTTTTCGTTCCAAAAGTACTAACCATAAAGTTGATAATATGAGATCTAAAGGATGTTCTTCTATGTGAAAGCAATCATCTACATAGAGCTCCTTTTTTACTTAATCATTTCCACCATAAATTACATCGTACCAATTAAAATATAATAAAAACACAATATAATATATAATTAAATATAATTATGTTTATGGAAAATACTCATCTATCTTCTATTCAATTAAATGGGAAACAAAACTATCATTTCTGCGTATGACATGCTACCTGATCATGAATCGATATAATTAATTTTCCATCATCACCTCAAACAATATCAATGATAAATAATTTAATTTTTATATATGATATTAATGAAATATCAATCGTTCTATATAACTTACAAATGATAAACCTTATTTCTATAACATCCATTGATGTGGTAAAATTGTTTGTGTGTATAGTTGACTACTACATCGTGAAGCAATATGACCCATTTTTATTATTACCACGCCACATTGAGGGTATATGTAATTTTATTTAAATAAATAATATTATAATTATTATATTATACTAATTATATAAAGATAAAATCAAACATAACTTCTTTCAATCATTGTTGTTGAAAAATTGAAATGTGAAACATACGTATCAATGGCCTATCATTTCACTGATTTAAATATTGATCAGTTTTTAATAATATTAATAATTTATGGTTATTTTTATTGTATATATTTTTCAAAAATAATTAAAATTATTTCATGATTATTAATTTATATATGATGGAATAATGACCTTTTTGGAAATAGTCAACACAATGATACTATTGGAAATTATGAACTGATCATCATCAAAACACTAGATGTAGACAAAACTAATTAAGTAATTAAAGACATCATTACAATAAATGATGTAAATTGTTTATGTAAAATAGATTAAAATGATTAAATATCCATAATAGCAAAATAATTGATAAAATGTAATCAATCATGAGATGAAATACATAAACAAAAATTTCTGGACTTTAGGTAAGAGTTTCATCTCAAAACATCCTTTTTAAGACACAAGTTAATTTATTAAGCTAATTTCATTTTAGTGGTTTATATATAGAACCTTGATAAATTATATCAGGAATAAATCATATTTAATTATATATTATGTTAACTTTTATTTACTTTTTTATTGAGGGTTATAATTCCAACATTACCATAGTCGTAAGGGTTTATTTTTTAGTCACAATTTAATTTTGATTGTATATGATTGAATTTATTATGTTTGAAATTTTGGGATAGTTTTATAATTAAACCATTGAATTTTATTATCATGTGATTATTTTTTAAATTTTCTTGTAATAGTACCATTTTCATCTCTTTGGCACTTAAAATGAGTAATAAAATATCACTAAGAAATACTGACGTCATTTCCCTCTTTGGTCAAGAAATCCTTTTTCTTATATATCAATGTTTCCTAAATATATTTAAAATAATATATTTAAAATTCCATATAATTCTTATAATTTTTTTCCCTTTATTGAATTTTTAAAAAAAATTAATGCATATTATTTTCATTTTTTGAACGAGGAACTTTAACCTTTTTACACAAGTATGAATGTAATGATTCTTTTAACATATTCTAATACTTCAGAATTTCCTATCATCTTTACCAATAAACTCTTTGAATAATCATTTATATTCTTCCTTTAATATTTTTAATGATATTTTTTTCAATTATAGTTTGAATCTTTTTATATTTTGAATAATGTATTTCAATTTGGAAAGGGTATTTTTCTCATGAAGTCTTCTATGTAATATTTTATTGATATTTTAATCAAATATGAAAATCATTTAGGTTATATAAGGGTACCAAATTTGTCTAAATTTTTATAATATATATATCTATATTATTATATTTAAATTTTATGTGTAATACATGTGTTATTTTTATCATTCAATCTATTTAATTATTAACGCTCATTTTATTATGATATGATACAATATTATGCAACCGATTTCATTCCAAGTGTGATTCTTATGTTTATTCCTTATGACTGATTTCCTTTTTTGGAATAAAAAATTATGAAATTTTTTTTGATGGGTCCACCTACATATCACTCCCATGCAATGGGTGTTGTTTTTAGTCTCATGAAATTTTATGTATGAGATTATAAAGTATACCCAATCCATTACACGAATTCATCCACCATGTGATATTTTATAGGAAATTGTACTTGAGTCATGATTATGTCATGATTTATGTTATTTACTTATTTTCTATGATGTAATGATATTATTATACCATGTTATTTACGTTATTCTCCCATTAGATTACCCTTGAGCGTTCTATATTATTATATCATGTTATCACTTTTACAACATTGTATGTTTCCCTATAATGTTCCTTTACTTACTTGTAATATATCTCATCCCATTATTTTAGGTGTTCTATAGGTTATCCCATTTAGTTTTAAGGTCTCAAATGATTTTGGCATCTAATTATTGAGAATAAAATTAAGAAGTTTTATTTCGATTGTTTTAGGTACCATGTATTACCAATATACTATGAGTCGTGATACTTGTTTTTTTATTAATGGATATTTATCTTAAAAACAACATGATACCATGTGTCAAAGGATCAAGTCTCTATGAAATGAGGCTTCAGTTTGGTTGCTTCTATATCAAGGAGAAGTATTCCCTCTGAGTGTCAATTGGTGAATTAAGATATGAAATTGAGATTCATAAACCCATGTGAGGTGTCTATGTAGGATGTTACACAGGTGACCCTGGGCGGGGACCTAGAGATATAATTAGCCTTGAGGAGGTGTTTGAAAAATGGGTATTGGTGATTGTATCTGTTACCCTAAACCCATAATAAATGTTGAGTTTTTCTCTAAAGTAATGGTTTAGGTGGTATGTTCTATCCATCATGATGTATATTATATACACAAGATTCCATTGAAATTATCATTAGAACTAGCATCGTTCTGGATGACCTGAGAATGCCTTCGAGAAATAACCCTTAGATCTGACTATGATTTCTACTGCTATATAATTCCATGGTAAAGAAACCTATAGTTTACTATTATGCCTATGAATTCATAATATTCTAGGATTTTTCATTCAAGTATATATAAGAGTAATAAAATCCCATGTGATCTTGACTAGTTGTTAGAAAAACATTCCTTGGGAAATTCCATTGGATTCAGCCTCTTGGTCTATATGATATCCCTCCCCATGATCAATGGAATAGTCTATAATGTTTAATAATATACGATTGCCTTTGATTTTCCTCTACAAATTATCTTATACCTTATAATTGGTTTCCTAGGATTCATAGGAATCTGCATTATATCTATTATTGGATAGAATGGTCGTGTGATAGGTGTAGATACACATTAGATCTTTTTGAAGAAGGGTTTGGTTAATCCATGGTTATATGTTAGAGTTCGTGGATCAAAACTGGTTATTTATTTATCATTCTATATTTTATTTATTTATTCATCTATGTATGTGACATGAAAAAACAATATAAGTATGGTTAATGGGTGAGATTGTGTTGATGGTTACTGAGTGAGTTATTTCCACACCCTACCCAGGTATCCATGGAACTTGGGTACTTAATCAGAATTCATTGATTATATGTTTAGGTTGGGCAGAGACCATATATTAGATTAGCAAGCTAGATATCAAGGTTAATTTATGCATATGGATAAGGTATATCATAGAGATATAGTAGATCCAATTTTTATTATTACTTTAGTTATTCAATTTATGAGGTCATCGCTATGGGAATTTGATTGAATGATATCATTGCTATGAGTTTATATGCCTAAAAATTTCATTTTTTATATAATGTATTATTTATGGATTCCACATATTTTATTTTTATTTTTATAATATTATGTTATTTTATGCTATTTCACACAGTGATTCTAGTTATAATCTTCACACAAACATCCCACATACCCCTGATGCTAGTCAAGAGCCTTTGGAATAAGAGAAGATCCTCATTAGGTCATCTGGTAGCCTATTAAGGGGGAAAATCATGTAAAATCTGGCCTGAGTATGTTTAAGTAAAAACTACAACATAAAGATAAAATCCATCAGTTGTAGACTTATAAACACTAACACTTATTTATAAAACTCAAGGAAACATTTTTTCATTCCATACATTTTAAGGTTTCTTATAAATCATGTGAATCCGCTAAATGATCACTGAATTCATGTTTTCCATTATTGATGAGAGATATTTAGAAACAAAATCTTCAGATAATTATTAATAAATTTTCACTGTATTCCAAAAATAAGAACATTAGATAACATAAATTGGATCTTATAACACTTAAAAAAGGACCCTCCAGTTCAATGATAAATCTCTCATAATTAGAGGGGATAATTTTTATTTTTTTATGCTTCATATAGAAAAATGTATTTCAACTAATAATGTGATTAATTTTATCATTTTCTAACACATTAAAGAGAATACATAAACGTTATCAGAAATTTTTCCAATGTTCTTGAATAATAAAATGTAGAAATTAGATAAAATGAATAAGATCCACACAAGATCATACAACCCACTAGTTTTATCATGTAGATTATAATGATTCAATTTTATCCACTACTCATGATATAAAAATTTATCTTGATCATCAAAAGTGATCCTATCAAATGAAAAATATTCAATAAATTTTGAAAACAACAAGTGAGTTTTCTTTTTTAAATAAACTACCGTGAAGTTATTAGTGTAACTCATATTCAATATCCTCTTCCATTTAAGAAACAACATGTCTCTTATCCTTCATTTATTACACTTTTATTTTTTCTATTTTAGAATATTCTTATTCAAGTAGTTGAAACAATAAATACTTATTTTGTCCAAATATTGAAATCATCAAAATAGAATTTCAATTTGAAATGAGAATGTTAAAATAATTATGTATTTTTTATAGATTCAAAAATATTCTACATTTATTCACACTTATTAGTAAGTAAATTGGATCATCCTGGTTATTATGGAATGATATTATTGGTTTTATTGTGAAAAAACAATTATCCTCAACTTCTTCTTTAATTCATGGTGAAATATTCTCCTTCATGACATGAGAAATTATTCATTCATAGGATAATGAGAGGCCTAATTCAAATATATTATCATCATAGTAAAAAAATACACTTCATTTAAAAAACACTACTTGGTTTTGGTGTAGCATCTTTTTCATAATATTAACCATAAAAGTCAACTACAATAATCATAATCTCCCCTTATGATATTAATATATTAGCTTTGGTAATATCCAATTTAACATTATGAATTCCGCTTGAATTTATAAAAATATGTATTCTAAAATAATTCCATATTAAATTATATAGAACTCATATTTTTTTTATATTAAAATATTTTATGTAACATAACACCTTATTAACAGTGAAGAAGAACACCTTACACATATGAATATGAATTTTCTTCTGTGTTTGAAGTGATATTATTGTAAAAGGATATTTATATATATGAATAAAAATTTCATATATCCTCACAAAATATATTTTTTATCTGAAAATATCATACTTATCTACTTACTTTCCAAAATTTCTACTTTAATAAAGAAAAACATCTGACATATTCTCTAGGAATTCTAACATATGATCTTCTATTAAAAAATTAATAATTCAATATAGAACAAACTATTACATTTTCTTTATGATATATGATTTAAATTTTCCAATTTTTATTCTTTAAAAAATGTTTTAAATATTCATTTATGATTTCATGACTTATCAAAATATATTTTCCAATTCAATAACTACAAAAAAACATCAAATGAACTCAATAACTCTTGAATTCAACCATAAATTTATCTAAACATATTTCGTTCAATTAAAATCATCCAAAAATAATATTCTAGTTATAATGGAAATTATTTTATATGAGTATGAATATGATTTATTTATTGAAAATAAAACAAAATTTACTAAACATATCCTATACAACCTATAATAAATCCAAATTTTTATTTAGTTATTATTATATAGAAAAATACCTATAAACTAGGGGATTCTAATTAAAATCTAGATTATAATAAATAATACAAGGATTTAAAATATCTCAATTGGGACTCAAAATATTCTAAATCATCTCTTAGAATCACCCATATTTGATTTTTATTTTTAAAAAAATGATGATGTGATTCTTCAAGATATCAGATATTTTGATGATAAATATACAATTTATCCCTTAATGGGGTAAAATGTAAGAAAACTATACCTGGTATAATAATATAATATAAAAAATAATCTCTAAATGAATTTTTAAAAAATATATAACCTTCCATACAATTCTCTATTATTTATTCTTAAACCCACTAGACAAAACTAGGATTACCTTGGAAATACAACTGTATAAAAATCAATGATCAATTACTATGAGAAGATATTCTTCAGATAATTATGTCCAATATTCATACTCTGATCCAACACTAAAATATATATACCCTTTTTTAACATAGATATATTTTTTTTGGTAAAAGTATTATTTCTATCAATATAAAACTTTTATGAAAAGATATTCCCCTATCCCTAAATTTTTATTAAAAACTCTATCAAAAAATGATATTGAAATTGATAAAAAATATTATAAGTACAGAAATTACAATATAATATATATATATATATATATATATATATATATATATATATGTGTGTTTGAGTATATGCAAATGGTTTAGGAGTCCAGTGATCCTTATCGTAATATTTTTATTTGAAAATAATAATGAAAAAGGATACCAGGAAGGATGAGGTCAAATAGGGATAGGCCATCATCCATAGAAGAAAACTCCAAATTACCTTAATTAAGAATCCCCATAATCATAATCATAGGCATTATTAGAATATTCTCACTTTGATGGTGAATTACCCTGATTAAAGAGAACTTAATACTTCTCCTAATGCTTTCCTTAGTATGTAGTGAGTATTATCTTATAACGGCAATGCCCTCATGTTGAAGCCCAATCATCAGGACAACATCCACGACCATGGGAATTTGGAAGATGACCCCATTTCCAAGACCTGCGATGCCATCACCCCAATCAGAATCAGCCCCCCAATTAAATAATTTTCTCAACCATAATTTGTGTTTCCTCACCATGACCAGCATAAAGAGTTCTCTCACCATGTATGAGAAGAACAATGATATCCTCTTTGGTTTCAACATTCCATCTGAGGGAGTAATAAAAAACCTATGCATCCCCTGCTTCATTAAGCGAATTATGTAGAATTAGTTCTATTTTAAATGAATTTTTAATTTTTTGTTTACCATTAGTAATTATTGAGTCTTTTGCCTAATTTGTTTTCCCTTATCAATATATGATGTATCCTTGGGAACAATGTCTGACAAAATATTTTTCTCACTAGAGATATTTATAGAGGAATCCCTCTAAAGATCCAACTGAACACCGACAAGTGCATGGCTCTATATAAAAAATTATTCACAAATCACATCATTCTTATGTGTTCTATGTTTAATAAAAATTATACCCACTTTAACAGCCATTACTTGGCTAACTGTTTTCACTATCAGGTAATTCATTCCATCCCTATCATTCGCATTCTTAGTCAACGGAATAATAAATTTTTAATTTATTATTGAGTGACCAGTCTCTTTTTCATTGTATATAAATGGGTTTTTGTAGAATTCGGAGTCAAAGTTCCATATATTCCCAAAAATCATGAAAAGGGAACCTTCTAAAACTCCATTAAGAGTTCTAATTATTGATCTGTAACAAATAATAGAACTAAAACTATAAGAGTTGCTATTATACCATATTCTACAAGAAATCTAGAAAAATTTCCAATTTCTGAAATCTCTATTTTATTGTCAAATTTGATTGGAGACCCAATTGTTTAGGCAATATCCAACATCAACTAATAATTCCAAGTAAACCACGATAGACCATGAATTTATATACGAGTCAAGGAGATGGTGTTTTTCATAGCTGAAGAACTAAATAAGGGTTCCTAACCATGGATACATTAAATTATATGTTTATTGTTAATAAAACATAATCCTCGTGGTCAATATTTCAGTTAATCTGAATGGAAGACAATATGAAAGTATCCCTTACCAATTGAGGTGATAATCCACCCACTAATTCCCAATATTTGAAGAAGTAGCTCATTCATATATTCAATCCTTCAGGGATGACCTTGAGAAGTCAACTACACAACAATTGAGTTCTTACACACCACATGTATTTCTAAAATTAAAATTTTATTTTCATAAAAAATAGTGTTTGATCCTTTCTTTATTGTAATAGAGGAAGAAATAATCGAATTAGTGAAAACAATGTTCAACATAAGATTATCTAAAAAATAAATGCATCCAACTAGCACCTTTGATGTTTCATACCCTAGAAGAAAATATGGAAAGTCTATCTTATGAGAAATCCCATTTTCATCCATATTGATCTATAGATGACCAGATAGATCTAGATCCTTAGTAACAAAACTTTTATTATCTTCAAGCACCATTTAAGACACATCCAAGGCCAAGGTCAATAACTAAAACTGGTCAATCGAGTTTGACGGCTCCTCTAGAATAAACCTAGGAACAACTGGATCGAAAATGCGGTTACACAATCGTTCTCTATCATCAAGGGATCCACTAAATGAAAAATATGATATGAAGTGTAGTTATGAAACCATTAATCCTACTTCAATTGATCCACCAGAAGAATAGCGGGATCTGAAACAAAAATACACAACCAGTTATCTGAATTTGAGAGATCTTCCAGGTGAGAAGCAGCTTGATTTGAAACATAAGAAGTCGCATTTGTATTTAGAGATCCAAACCTCATCAGATTCATAGATAACTCCAGACGTGAGGTCTATACCCTCCTATAATCATCTAATTTCAATTCCCAAATAAAAAAAATGGTTGGATTGAATAAATATGAGCGCCCCATTGATGAGTAGAACCCTAATTTCCATAGTCATCCATAGCACCTCCCTTTGACATCCTCGGTCTTTTCTCTTGGTATATATGTAATAAAAACAAAGAAATATTATTCAAATATATGTTTTAAATAAAAAATATTTTTTTCCCATATCTTTTGAAATATAATTAAATTATATTTATAAATATTATTATATATAATCACCCTACTATTATTATATTGTTATAATTTTGAAATTATTTTTAATGAATATTTTTATGAGTTGGGTACCAACCTTTTAAGTGTTCCAAATTAAATAATAACATATTATTTTACAATTATAATAAACACTGTTTTCATGAAATAGTATTTGTAAAATAAAAAACATTACCTAAAAAAAGAAAGATAGTATTCCATGTTCGTAGAAACCAATACAACCCCAAAATAATTAAATCTAAAAATAGTAAAAAGAGAAAATTGTAATGGGAGAAATATTATGTTCCTTGTGAAAAAAACCAACTATCAGTATTATGTATTATAATTATAATGAGTTGATGGTATATATACAAAGTAAAATGACTATAGGAATTAACTTAGCTCAATCATGACCATAGAACAGTAATGGATATTTTTAATCAAGTTGTTTTTATGGTCACTTTTAGAGTAGTAAATCGGGATACCTTCCTCTAATGTCAACTTTTATACATCAATGATAAAAATAAACATAAACCTAAATACCAATTTCATTCCATGTAATTAATAGAAATAAAATGATACTATTTCTAAGGCACAAACCTGACTCTGAGTTAAAAAATTCCAAAATATATGTGTATCATCATCATAACATATGACTACTAATGCGATCTAATATGTTTTTTTGATTCTCCATAGCTTAAAAAATAGTCCTTGAATAAAAAAAGAAAACTCACATGTTAGTTCACATACAATAGAATAGAGTCTATGAATAATGGATTTGACATTAAAAACATGTTATCGCATACCTATGAATTATTAATTACTCTTAATACATTCAATATACACAAATTTATATAATTGACATATTTTTAACTATATTACCCACTAATAACTGAGATAGGGAACATGTGGAAAGTTATAAACTTCCTAATATTTGATCTGGATATGGAATCATTATCCAACATGTGGTACAAAAGTATTTTACTCGGAGATTATCATACAATCAGGAATCTAGTTACTCAAACTACAATTTAGAATTATTTAATGGAAACTCACAATACTGATTTAAAATAACTCCCTTGTCATATGCAGTAAAACTCACATAATAAAATAATTGAAGTTTCATTGTCATATTTTCCTCACAAAACATTAATTATCTTATACAAGTTCAATTAAATTATTAATCTAAATTTTTGATGATATATTTTATAAGTGTTTGAAAATAATTTGTCCAAATGAAATATAATTTTATCATAACTAATACATATCAATAATATAAAAACCCGATTATTATGCATGAAATTGTTTTTAAAATAATGATCCTAAATGATAAGTGTTCCATTTATTATTTTCAAATAAAGTTTCTTAAATTATTAGTGTAATTCAATCATCCCTTATAAAAATAATGAAAAGGATACATTAGATTTGATATTTTTTACAAGTATTTGAATATGAACAATAATTGAGAGAGTTTATAAAAAATTTAAAATAATACGTAATCATAACTAATTTATAAGTTTTTTACAAATTGTTTCAATAAAATATAATGAAAATATATGTGTGAAAAAAAATTAAAAAAAAAGATAACTATGAGAGAAATAATGATGGGTAAAAATTGATAAAGTTATAAAATCAATAAATATATAACTATTTATCAATATGATCGCATTTAATTTATGTGCTCAATCTATTCAATAAATTTTAAACAACTATAACATCGGAATGATTCAACACACTACCTATAAAAATCTAAATTTACATAAATCAAAAACAATCCCACGAAAAATTATGAAAATATTATAAGTATTGGAGTATCTTAAAAATATAGAACCCCAACATGTCCATTGCATAAAAAACAAAATAGGTCATAACCCAAAATAATAAAAGTCCACAAACATTACATGAACTGCCCAATTAGGATGCAATTTATAAAACATCATAAAAAATATAACATATAATAATTACTTCTATATACTATCACTTATTTTGGATGATTTCTTATAAAATTATAGTGAAAATAAATCTTTTATTGCATTTTAAATGTACTTAGTCTAAAAACTCATCAATAAGATGTTATAAATTTATTCAATTTTCAACATCTACCTTTCGACAGGTAAATAACACAAAAGTTAATTTGGAAATTAAAATTAACATTTTCTTCAATAACATGAAAGCACACTAATTTATAATTACATAAATATATCATTATGATATTAAAAATATAAATATAATTCAATATAGAGATCAACATTTATACATAATAAAAATAATTATTTCTATGCAAATAATGAATCGATTGAAAAACTCTTAATAGTAAAGACTCTAAATGTACAATTGAGTAGTATATAATAATATTAATTTTATAAAATAAATATAATGCATTTATTCACCACAAAAGAATCATAAACAAATATTAATAATCAAATTATTCTCTATTTAGGAATTCCATAAATAAACAAAATTTAAATTGTAACCAAATATATTTTATAAAAACATTATTCATTAAATTTAGAATTAATATCCTTATTCTATGATTTTTAGGTGTTCATTCATATGTAAATAAATCAATATCCTCCATTTTTTGGTGTAAAATTACCATGTAAATTGTATGCATAACATTAATTAATAGAATGAATATATTAATGTTCAATTAGAATTATATTTTAAAAAATAGTGATACTTAAAAAGAGTTTATACAATAAATATTTAATAAAAATAACTCATTCGCTATTATAATATCCTTAATATTGTTCACAATATTTATAAATCATTCACTAAAATTCTGATAACAATCATTATGATTTTATATTTGTGTGATAAAATGTCAAATAAAGGCATTTAATCAACATTAATAACTAATAATTGATAAATCATAATAGAAAGTAAAAAATTCTATAGTTTTAATGTGATTTTCACAACATATTTCATTTATCTCTCATTAGAATTTTAGCTTTTGACTTGGTTTATGAATATTTTTAGAAAAATTTAAGTAAATTTACATAAAAATAAATATTTCCACCCACGTGAAATGTTAATTGAGTAGATGGTAAAATAGGATATGTGTAGGGAAATAATAATACAATAATGAATAAATATATAAGAGGAGATATATTGATGAACCATGTAGAAAGTGATAAAAGGAAATGTAGCTGGTGAAGAATGATGTAAAAAAAATTGAAGGGTTGTGAATGGTTACTATATACTGGGGGGGTTAAAGGGGATGAATTTTTATCTTATTTTATGGATGAATCGAAATGATATAACTAATCTGGTGTTGAAAAGAATGGGTAAGTTACTGGTAGTGAACCAGAGGGGTATGAATGATGTAATAGTGATCAAACGCTTAATTTCACTTATATTATTTGGGTTACAAAGGTATAAAATTTTTGAGTGCCCTTATAAAGGATAATATAATTAAGGGATATAGGATTTTTTTTCTTATTAAAATATTAAAAAAATATAATAATTAGTAAATTTTAATAATTAATATATAATTCTAAAAAAATTATATTTTTCCAATACATTTACATTCATATTTTTTTCATTGCAGGTTTATTATTTATTTTGTTAGAGTAAACATAAATTTGAATAATTTATCAATAATTGTAAATTATATAAATGAATTTTATGAAACATTGTTAAATTTTAAATATTTGGATTCCCCATATAATCAAATATTTTTATTAAAAAGTGACCAATATATACTAAAAACTAATAAATATATATTAAATCATTAATAAATTTGTATATATTGAATAGTTTATTAAAATTTTAATGTTTTATTGAAATATATTTATTAGTGATAATAATTTAAAAAACATAGTCATCTTTCCATAAGATAATTATTAGTATTTCTATTATATATCTAAAAATTTAACTGTTAATAAATTATTTTATTGGTATTGAAAAATTAAAATTAAAAGGTGTTTATGATGGAATAAAAATTTTGGTGCATATAAAGAATAATGAAATTATATATGTTGGATTTATTCATTTTTACTTATATAAATAAATTGGTTCAAAATTTTCATTGGTATATGGCACTTTTTCCCAACAATTGGGTCATGATTCATGAGTCTTTATTTATCCCATGCCTCTATACTTTTATCAGATATGGAATTACAATATTATACATAAAATCGTGTTCAACTAAGGTCATCTATACACCATACACACTATTTAATTTCAGATCTAACTAAATGGACCAGACACCAAAAAAAATCAAATATCCAATGTGACAACACTAATCTGGCTAATCATGGACATGTCTCAACTACCTCAGAAATACAAGGTGTATGATCCAAAAATCATCACCCATTTAGTCATAAATATATTTAAAATATACTGATGTACCTATGTTTACTTGAAATTCATCTGGTGAATCTGTATATCCACTGGAGGATACATGCACTGTGTGAACAAAAAAAGGTCTATTCATAAACATTTCTACTAATTTAGACACATAAATAACAAAATAGTGTAATAATAATAATATAATAATTGAAAAAATGAACAAAAATATATTATAAATGAGTAATACCTGTAACAATTATGTCCCTATTCAAATAGGATACCAATCTAAACACCCTTTATTTGTAGAATCAAATATGGGAAGAATGAATAAACTATATTTGACAAAAATTAACATTATCATGTTTATAGGGAATAATTTAAAATATAGTATGGTCCATCAAGAAACATTTCCCATTAGGATATGGGAAACTCTAAACTAGTTTCAAGGAAATCAAACATTCTTTCATATATTTATAATCAATTTTTATACGGTGGAAAACTTATTTAAGTTATCTATAACAATTATTTATAACACCTTCCATTTTCTCAGTATTTAAATAAATTTTCATTCTTATATATATAACACTAATTTGTAGCATTCAAATTCTCAATATAAAAAAGAAATTGACATGCTCAAATGAACTACTCAATCCATATTTTCAGCATGATCGAAATCAATATTATGAATAAAATAAAAATAACCATTAATTTTATAAAAGGTTCACAATAAAATAAAAAACATTCAAGATTGAAAATTAAAAATACTTGGGTAGTTGATAAACCACCAAGAGTTGACGGGGCTGAATATGTGATGAAATATTTTACAATTTCATTTTCTAGATAACATCGATGATTTTTTATGGGTTTGATCCACTCATATTTAATCTCTATCACACATATAATGAAATAGTGATATAAGAGGTATAAAAACAAGAATTATTTATGGGGTTTAACTCTGATGAGAAAACCTACTATTTTTTTAGGTTTAGGTTATTCTAAGACAAAAATATCCCCAATATTTTATGTTTAAGTGATCACAAGTGATATATATCACACAAAAGTTTAGGTGGGTATCATCCAATTCTTGATTATAATATGACTTTATTTATATTGGTACCATCATTCATCCTAAATATATTTTTTCACTTATTCTAAATATGATCATATATATTCATTTTTATGTATCTATATCTGAAAAATAAAATATTCTACCATGATCTCAAGTCATAAATTTATAATGAACTATCAACAAAAAAATTCATGAATACTTTCCCTCTTAGTATTTTATAATTTATTAAGTTTACATTATAGTGAAACAACACACCATGGTCTTCCTCATCCACATGAAAAGACCTTAAATTGATAAACCCAAAATGTAGTTTTATTTATATATATAATAAATACAATTTCAATATCTTTTAAACTTTATTTTCTTTCTATCTCCCAAATATAATATTTTAAAATAAAAAATGAACAACACCAAGTTGTTAATTATTGATCAAACATTCCCTCTATATTGTTTTTTCTATATAAATTCCTATAAATAAGTGAAACATATTATAAATATTATAAATATATTAATCATAATTATTTAAATAAATTTAACCTTTATCCATTTTAAACCACTCACAAATATCCCTAGATGTAATCCTTATTCAACCTCCTTTAAATTCGAATAATAATATCCATTTAAATTTTTATGTGTCTCATAATTTTTCTTATTTGTACCCTCTAGGTAATTTTAAATATTATGTTGGGATACATGTTCTCATCCATATAGCATCACAGTGTAAAATTCCAAATCAAGGAAAAAATGGATTCACTCTTTGAATAAACTTTTTCTTGATTCATTATTCATAGTTTGACTCCGAATCTACTTCAAGAAAACATTATGTCTGAAAACATGAATAATAGATATTTCACAAGAGATCAAAATCTTCTACAACAACATATTTATTTTGTAAATACCGTATAAATAATATTGAGAAATTTGTGTATTCATAGTGAAAATTATGCATCTCAAGGATCATACTTCAATTTGAACATTTTTACACTGATTAGATTTAATAATATTAAACAAGGCTTATAAATTTCATGTCATTTCCATTTTCTCAAAATATTTTACAAAATCAACTACATGACCTTAGAAAATAACTTTTTGAAATTCATAAGAAAACATTATGATGTCCCAGATCCATCCTTATGAAGTTCAATCATTTATTCTTTTCCTATAATTTTTTTTAATATTCCAAATTAATTACAAGAAACAATACTATGTCCAAGTGGATATTAGGACATTTCAAAATTCATCAGAACCAATTAATTAAATAATAGATCCACCTTCCAACATTTTACCATATAACATCATCATATACGGTATTATAACTCTAAATATTTCTAAAACACATCAAAATATGTTTCACATGGTAGTAAAGTACTCAAAAAACATAATACGTATTTCATTCTCCCATTTTTTATTTTTCATCCATGATAATTTACTCTTTTTAAAACTCAATAACTCACTATAGTGTTAGTTAATTCATATCCCTTATCAGTGAGACTTGTCTTAACAACCCAACAATGGAAAATTAAGGGTCTTTTTTGAAAAATCCATTTCATTTTGATACGATATTTTGGATAAATAATTTCTATTCACTCCCCCTCAATCCAATCACTAATCCAACTTATTGTCCCCATTTTTAGTATAAACATATCTAAATAAAAATAGGTAAATTTAAAAAGATTCATTGTTTCCCCCTTTTCAAATATAATCTAATTAATTCTTTGTGTGTTGTGGTATTCATAAGGTCCCTCAGTTTATAGGGAAGAAATGAACTTTTATATTCACTGATAATGTCTCAAAATTATCCTTAGTCACCATATTAGTGAATATATGAATAAGTTTACCTTTTTGGGAATAAAATAAAAATTTATATATTCATAATCCTCTAATTGATATGGTGAAACATGGTATCAATGTTCATAGACCTATTATGTTGTATTTTAATTTCAGTAACATAAATAATACATTTATTGTCACCAAATATTTACAGTGGTTTTTCATTCTTCACCATAAATTCATAAATATATAATTTCATCCATATAATTTATATAAAATAACTTGTTTCAAGAACAAATTGAACTTATATGGTTTTTATATTAGTTTTGTTTTTTATTAATTTAGATTTCTTTATTTTTTAATTTTAGTTGTTTGATTCATTTTTTTAATCAAAATTACCAAAAGTTTTTGAAAGATAATAATTTCATTATTTTAATTAATCATATTTTATATTCATAATAATAGTTTTAGTATACCTTTCCTTTTTTCCCTATTTTAATTTTAATAAATTAATATTCAGGAAATATTTTTCAAAATATATTTTGGTTAAATTAATTTTATAATATTCAAGTGTAATAGTTTTATAATTTTTATTAGTAGTTATTATGTTATAAATTCACTAAAAAAATATCTTACAGGGTTTATAATAACATACAAACTAATTAATTATATGTTATAATGAAATTGGAATATCTTATAGGATACGAAACATATATCATGTTCAAAACTTATTACGTGATTTGATCAACTATCTAATATTAATTTAAAATTTATTGTACCCTAAGTTTAAAAACTATCTTATTAGAATATTAATTCATTATACATGCTATGAAATTCTTAAACATAATCGAATTCCCTTATAATGAATCTGTAAATTAACATAAAGTGCCTAACTAAAACATCTTTTGGAAAATTGATATTATTTTAAGAACTTATGACGAAGTACAATACACACCAACCTTTATCCATGATACACATTGATAACAAAACATATTACAAATGGAAAACGACTAACTATTATAGTGTTTTGAGAATGTCTATTAGAGACACTTATAGAGTACACCCTATATACATTCCTTTTAGAACTCTTAATTATTTTTAGGAACACTAATTCACAATTCATACATATTGGAAGATGTAGTCAAAATATTTATTGATTTTCATTAAATATACAAAGATGTGATACATTTAGACATTTCTTATTAATTTCATACTAGTTGGAATGATTTTTTGTGGATTTATGTTTTCACTATTATATTATCTTCGTGACTTGGAAGTATGTTCTTTCTATACAAAATGTAGTACACTAGACTATTTTTTGTAATCACACATTTTGTCTATTGAATTTATAGGAATCAATTTATTTTTTCACCATTGTTTATATCCACACACAAAAGACATAAAAATAAGGAAAATAATATCAGGCTATATCATGGATGAAATTGGTATGTTGATACAAAGATAAAATCTCCTATGATATTCAATTTTGTAGATATATTTTATATTTTCATTTTATATGATGCTATTATTTTTTATTTTAATAGTTTTATCATTTTCTTAATTATTTTATTATTTCTAATGAATCTATGTGATTTAGTTTTAAATTATTTAATTCTCAAACATCATGATAATTAATCATTGTATCCAAACAATGTTTAATCAAAGGTAACAGTAATGTTTCAATATTTTGTTATTCTTAACCATTACATGTGGAGTTGAGAAACTAAGAAACACCCACCTGTATATTATAGTAGATCATGAAGATGGAAAATTTGTTAAACTGAATATTGATTATTTTTACATAAATTATGATTAATGGTACTCAATGAATATATGAACTGATATATGTGAGATACAATGTATGAAAAATCCAATCATACTATTACAATGATATTATTTTCTAATAAAAAATGAGCTTTAACATTCATTATCATTATATTTTTATTTAATCTATATCATAATATACAAAAATTTAAGTAATTATTTATTTATATTTTTTTAACATTGTACTATTTTATTTATATGTTTCTTATAATTATTAGTTTATACATTTTACATTCCAAAATTAATTTAATTTCTTATTATACTACCTAAAATGGAACATACTCATGTTGGGAATCCTAAAAAAATCCATTCTTTATTATTGGATGGTTATGTTTGCTGTGTTGATTCCATCCAATTAAGAGAAAATAAATCTCTGTAAATGATTATCAGTACCTTTCAAAAGTGAGTATTTTTTCCTTCAGTTTTACTACTAATGAGGATATATTGGTGTTAATGGTATACATTGGGTTATTTTAAAAAAACTACTTTAAAATTGTTTTTTACTAATTTAAATTTTTTTCACATTTACTCAAAATTGAACTTATATTTTTTGTTTTCATTAACTATTAAAATTGATTTATATACTTGTTAATTTAATTTAATTAAATATAAATAAGGTTTAGTCTGTCCCTATAGAAAATAATTGACATATCAACATGTCCAATAAATTTTATCATCACCTATTCCTTTTGGATTTAGGTTTCAATTATTATTCTATTATTTCACTAACCTAGTCCCAAACCTGATAGTCTAAGGAAATGTTTCTTGATTTATTTCAGAAACATATTTTAATGATGGTTAGATTCCTCAAAACATAACATACTTTGTTGAAAATGATTTCGGTTATTGGATTGTATGAATGAAGGAATACAAGAAACACTTAATTGTTGATCATTATATGGTCATGGTGAATCTTTATAAATCACATGATTCTCATCTTGATTCTACTACTTGTATAATTGATATAAAATATGATTCTAGTTATAAATTAATTAATATATTCTATTTTTCTATTACTAAAAATGTTTCCATCCATGTTTTATATAGTAATTATGCACTATAAATATAGATAATCCAATGAGTTACTCACTACAGATCAGATAAATTAAACCGAATAAATCTTGGAATGCATCATGGAGAGTAAAATAGGCATTTATATGGGGTAAAATTTGTTGTTGAACCAGATGATTTTTAGATTGAAAAACATTTTTAATGCAATGAGTGTTTTGGAATACTTTTTTGACAATATATTGCTTGTTGAAATTGTTAAATGGTCTCTACATGAATTGGAATGTGGAAAAGGTTTCAATTTATGAGTTGAATAATTTTAATCAATATACATTGGATGAACAAATTAGATCATAGCTATAATAAGACCTTGAATTGAAAAATATTTCATACAAGGAAACTCCTAAAAATAAATGTATTATATTAAGTCAAATTAAACTATTATTTCTAACACATCTGACACTGAGATATATTAATGATAAAAGGATGAAATATATAAACTCACTAAATGAGATTATAAAATGATGAATAAAAAGATAGGATCCATGAAACTATAAAAAAATCAAAAATTTATAGTGATTTAGAAATTTAAATTCTTGTAATTACCTTGATTTTTCAAATATAACATGATATGACTATATGATGAATGACAATATAATCTTATATTATTATAAATTAAAGTAAATAAAGAAAATATAAGGAGTTTACTATGAAAGAGAAGAAGGATCTATATTGTCGATTTAGTTTCATGAAAGAGACTAACTCTAGTGATAATTATGAATGAGAGAAGATGAATAGTAATATATAAATGATATATTCATCTAATATGTTAATATATTCAACTATTAGATAAATTTTAAAACTATTTATCTCTTCAAGAGAATCATATTTTGATTTTCATTCCAATTATTCTTATTATTTAGGTAATCAATATAATGATAAATAAATAACTAAGAATGAAAACTTAATTATATATGTTTAATAATGGTTGAATTATACATATAAATAAACATGGAAAATAAGATACTTGTTAATAAATAATAATTTTACTAAATAATATAAAACATGGGGATGGCCATTGGTGATTTCATTCTTCTCAGCACCACTAGATAGTTGTTGGGATCCAATGGCTAGCCAGTGACACCATTCTAGATGGGAATTATAAGGTAGCTATGATAATGTTTTCTATTAATATCAATTTTAATTCTACACATGTATTCCTCCAATATCAATTTTCCTATTAAACTTTGGTGGTCTTTAGAGGTGTTCTTGGTCCCTCTTTCGTTGAATATTCATGAATCAAATTTTCTATTAAAGCATTGAATCTCTTTCAGTAAGTGTTATCATTGTAATCTTGTTAATTCCCCATTTCAAACTTTTTTAGTTCTTTGATATGAGTTGATCATCATATCATTGATGGATCTAAAAATTCATTCATGTAATTGTGGTTCTTTGATTCTTCCTTTATTAGATTATCCTTTTTCTACCATTGAGCATAAATCCAATATTTTTATTTTTTAATACCTTGATTGAGGTAGGATGTTCCATAAAAAAATTCAAATCAATTAAAACCATTGTTAATGGATTAATTTGAAATGGATTTTTAAATTATATCTAAACCATGATTTAAGCATTTTGAAAAATGTTTTTGATATTTCTCAAAGTGTGTGATTAAATCCCATTGAAAAAGGATTTTCAATTAAATATTTGATTTAAATGAAAAGATATAAAATTAAAATTAATTATTTCAAAAATTATTTTGATGAATATTTTTTAGGAAAGGAGGAAATGAATATTTTAGGATTTTGAAATTAAATGTACTTTTTTAAATGAAAGATTTAATTTGTCACTACCCACTTTCAACAAAAGGAGGGAAGGGTCAGCAGATTGCCAGGCTCTTCCTTCTTTAAGTTGAAGGAGAGATAATGACCCCCGAAACTCGCCTTCAATAGGTCCCGTGGAGGCGACTAGCACCAAGGGTTTAGAAATTTCTCACAAATGGAAGGCATTACCCTTTTTATTTTATAGGATCAAGAGATAAGGAGAAGAAAACACAACAACACCAAGGTAGAAGGAAAAGTAAAGCCAAAAGTAAACCATTCCCACATGCATTCTTCAAAAGTAAAAGCCACAAGGTGCAAAAGGTGACTACAAGGTATGTAGCAAAGAGGAAAAGTAAAACAGCAATAGAAACTGCCCAATGGTCCGAGCTAGTAAGGTCCTGCATGATCCCCGAAGTCCTCCTGGAAACCTGAAAGCAGTTTTATATACGTAGGGTGAGCATACAAGTACACTCAGTAGGTAAAACCAAAGACTCTCGTGCACAAGTGGAGGAACACACTAATGTACCGTGAGAAAAGGAGTAAACTAAACACCTATCAAGGTAAAATATCCACCCCAGACCTCACCAAGGCACCCACCCCAAATGACGCAATTCAAGTAATATATATAATAATAGCACATCGATGTTTGGGTACCCCGTGCCACTTTCCCACTGGTTATTGAGACATCCTACGCATCGGACCAATCCCGCCATTCTCACCGCAGTCCCACTGACACACCCGCCCGCACACACCTGGGCCACAACTGTCACACGTAACCATGCCTGCAAACACCTAGGCCAGAACAACCACCCCCACGCCTGAAGACACCTGGGATAAAGGACCCACTGCCACGCCCGAAGACACCTGGGCCTCCTCCCGAAGACACTTGGGAAACCACCTGCCGCACACACCTGGACAACCACCACACTACCCCGCCCGAAGGTTCTTGGGAAAATAATGGACCACAGGCCATTACAGCCTGCCCGAAGACACTTGGGTTATCCGGGAAGGGGAGCAGAAAAGGAGCTAATAACCAGCCACCAAGAATAGTGTTGGGAAAAACACCCTCCCCCATGAAATGGGGGTGTTCGGCACTAAGTGATCAACTTGGGTGGGCGCAAATAAGAAACACAAAGCTACAAGTATATATATAGGTAACAAGAACTCACCCAAAGCTAGGTTTTTCTTCAGATTTCCTACAGAACACAACAGTACTCAAGTTTGAGTCACGACTCATGCTAACAAACCCATTTTTCCCATTCTTATTTAACGTTCTGTAATAATGTTTATTTTTAAGCACTACTGGGCAACTAGTAGGCATAGGCATAATTCCAGGAAAGTAAATAGTCAAACATCAACCAAAACGCCCACACCCGGTTCTCAACAAAGAGGATTCCACCCCAATTCTTGATATAAACAAGTATCCACCCGGTCTTAAAACTCACAACCACCGAATCCATACCAACAGGGGATCCCATCCCCAATTTCACACAACCACCGAGGGTATAAAATAACAGGGGATCCCAACCCCTCCCACATCTCCAACAATCGGCCCGAAAGGAAAACAACCAACTACCACCACCAACATAAGTCAGGTATTTTCATATTTAATGACTTAACACACTCCATGATTTCAAATTCCGTGTGTTCTAACCGGGAGTTATCATAGATGGGTTGACCCTGGTGCTTTCAATTATTCAGCCGGATATACGTGACTAACCAATTCACTTTTCATAGCAGGAATTTACAACCACAAACAAGACATTTAAAACATCAGCATGGTTCATTAGTGCACAAAAAACGACCACCAATGGCCTCGATTTTCAGGAGGCATAAGCCAGCACAACTCAGAAAGATGATCACAAAATAACATAGAAACAACAATTACAACCCATTCCCCTTCATTCTTTAGATCATTGTTTATCATCTCCATTAAGTTTGGTCCAACAAGTTCTACAGAAAAAAAAATAACGCCCACCTTGCATGATACACAAAAGAGAGAGGCGAAGGAGAAATTCCCTACTTTTTGATAGACGATCGATGTTTAGGCCGGGGACGCGGAACATTACGGATAACGATGCGGCAGGCCCGATGCCCCAGAAGATGTTTTTGAAAAGCCACGATTAAGGAATGGAGAAACCACGGCTAACCCTTAGTTAATAAGAGCCAAGGACGGTTGAGGTGAAAACGTGAAACCGCGTAAGGCGCGGGGGTCGTGGGTTGACCACGCGACTCCACTCATCACAAAAATGGGGGGTCAGGTGGTTTAATCCGACTCATGAATTGATTATGTATTTAATTAAAACTCTTATGCGCGTTACGGGACTTGAAAACATGCTTAAACGAGTCAAAATAGGGTTTAAAACCCTATTTGCGGAAAGGTGCGCTACTGGAAACAACTTGACGAGGCCGGGTGACGCCAATCGGTCGTGCCGATCGGTCTCACCGATCGGTCTCACCGATCGGTCTCACTGATCGGTCTCACCGATTGTTCTCATCGATTGGTCTCACCAATCAGTCGCACCGATCGGTCTCACCGAGACGCGACCCGGATTTTGGTAAAGGGAAGGACCAAGAGAGTCTGGGTCATCACATCAGATACCTCTCAAACTATTCTCGTCCTCGGGAATTTAAACAACCCATAAAGAAAGGGAATGTCCGAACAACCACCACAAAAGATACCTCTCAAGAGTGAACCTCATCGTTATCTAAGAACACCTTCCTGTCACGAACCAAGCAACATACCATGCCAAACTGCCCGGGCATGTGGGTTGGGGAGTCTCCTCCCCCATGTCAAGATATTATCTGCTTTGGGCGGCACTGACTCTCCCGCACGGGTTTAACCGCATCTACCATAATGCGTCTTGATTAGGGGTCGGGTTCTCTCCTTCCCCATTGCTGGGGCTTTTCACACACAAGCAGAGGAAGAAAACCAGTACATTTCATAGCCAAAAGACAAAACATTCTATCACAACAGGTACAACAAGGACCAAAACTTAAAACAACTCTGGGTACTGGGTACGCATCTATACTTCCCTCTCCCACGTACTCTCCTCAAGCCCACCATGTCTCCACAACATGTGAACCAAGGGAATGGTTCACCCGCAAAGCACCATTTCTTTGCGATCCTCGATCACCACTGGTCTCCTCACAAAGGTCATGTCGTCCACGATGTCCAGCTCACCCCAATCAAGGACGTGTGAATCGTCATGCAGATACCGACGGATCTGGGACACATGAAAGACATCATGTATCCTTAGTAGCGGCGGTGGCAACGCTAGATGGTAAGCCACTTCGCCGACCCGCCGTAACACTTGGAAGGGTCTGATGAATCTGGGAGAAAGCTTACTCCCTTTGTCGAACCTCCACTGCCCATGCTGAGGGGAGACCTTTAAGAACACGTGGTCCCAAACCTCAAACTCCAAGGGCCTCCTCCTGGTATTAGCATACGACTTATGTCGGTCCTGGGCCGCCTTCATACTTTCCCATATGAGCTGACCCTTCTTTGTCATGTTCTGCACCACCTCCGGACCAGGGATGCCTACCTCTCCTACAACAGTCCAACACATAGGCGAACGATGTGGCCTCCCGTACAAAGCTTCCTACGGGGCTATTCCAATGGTAGAGTGGTAGATATTGTTGTATGAAAACTCTACCAGAGGCAAGTATTGCACCCATGATTCTCCTAAGTCCAGAACACATGCTCGCAGCATATCCTCCACGGTCTGGATGGTGCGCTCTGTTTGTCCATCTTTCTGGGGATGGGAAGCAGTGCTAATGCGTAATTGGGTGACAAACGCATGCTAAAATCCTCTCTAGACTCGCGAGGTAAACCGTGCATCCCTATCCGAAACTATAGACCTCGGAACTCCATGCAACCGCACCACCTCAACCACGTACTTTCGTGCCAAAGCATCCACAGCAATCGACTCCCTGATCGCCAGAAAGTGATCCGATTTCGTCAACTTGTCCACTACCACCCAGATAGCATCGTACCCTCCTTGGGACTTGGGTTGTCTCGTGACGAAATCCATTGAGATTTCATCCCACTTCCACTCGGGGACATCTAAAGGCTGTAGTAGGCCGCCTGGAACTCGGTGTTCAACCTTCTCTTGCTAACACACCATGCACTTGGCCACAAACTTTGCCACCACTCACTTAACTCTGGGCCACCAAAACTACCTCTTCAAACCCTGGTACATCTTGGAAACTCCCAGGTGTACTTCCAGGGGTGAGTTGTGGAACTCACTGAGAACCTTGCCGCACATCGCCTCCGGGACAAACAACCTTTTCTGGAAAAGAATCCAGTTCTGACCATCCTCGGTCCATCCTTCCGGTGCATTTCCCTAGTCAACATGGTCACGCATCACTTCACACTCTAGGTCTCCCCACTAAGACTCCTCCACCTGCTGAAACAGGGATGAATGCATTGTCATCTGATATATGCAACCTCTGCCGCTATCCATCTTCGCATCCATGTGTAAGGCATCCAACTCTTCCATTGCCTTCGAGGCGTCCGCTGACTCTCAGACCGCATCCTTCTGCGCCCTCCTACTCAAGGCATCAGCCACCATATTTCCCTTTCCCTCAGTATAAGAGATCTCGAAGTCGTAATCCTGGAGGAACTCCACCCATCTCCACTGTCGCAAGTTTAAGTCCCGCTGGTAGAAGATATACCTCAAGCTTTTGTGATCCGTGAAGACCAAAAATCGTTCCCCGATGAGGTAGTGCCGCCATAACATTAGCGCAAAAATTACCGCTGGAAGATCTAGGTCGTGGGTGGCGTAATTACACTCATGGGAACACATCTGCCTGGACCCATAAGAGATCACCCCTTGTCGCTGCATCAACACGCATCCCAGGCCCTATCCCGAAGCATCACACAATACCTCATAGGCCACCCCTTCTTCTGGTAATCTTAGCATTGGGTCACTGACCAACTTCTCCTTCAGATAGATGAAGGCTGACTAGCACTGCTCACTCCATACGAAATCCTAGTTCTTCTTGGTCAGAGCCATCAAAGGGGCTGCTACTCTGGAGAATTTGGGTATGAATCTCTGGTAGTAACCCACCAGCCCGTGGAAACTTCGGACTTCTGCCACATTCTTGGGTGATTCCCAAGAAACAACTACCTCATCCTTTGATAGGTCAACCGCCACCCCCTTCTCAGACACTACGTGCCCAAGGAAGTGCACTTCTCGCTTCCAGAACTTGCATTTTGACAACTTCTCATAGAGATGGTGCTGTCGGAGGACCTCCAAAACTGTCCTCAGGTGCTCTGCATGGTCCTCCTCTGATCTAGAGTAGACCAGGATGTCGTCGATGAACACAACCACGAACCGATCCAGGTAATCCCGGAAGATGGAGTTCATAAGCCCCATTAACACAACTGGGGCGTTCGTAACGCCGAAGGGAATGACTACGAACTCGAAGTGTCCATACCTGCACCTGAACGTTGTCTTCGGGATGTCGCTATCTTTCACTCTCAGCTAGTGGTACCCAGACCGCAGGTTGATCTTCGAGAACCATCCTGCCCCTTTCAGCTGGTAAAAAAGATCATCTATACTTGGGGGAGGGTAGCGATTCTTGATCGTCACCTGATTTAGTCTCCTGTAGTCTATACACAACCTAAGACCACCATCTTCCTTCATTGCAAACAAGACCGGAGCACCCCACGATGATGCAATAGGACGAACATAACCCCTCTTAATCACATCGTCAATCTGTATCTGTAACTCCCGTAGCTCCGAAGGTGCCATCTGGTAAGGAGCCATCGAGATTGGATGAGCGATGGGCTGCAGGTCTATCCCGAACTCGATATCACGTCGAGGGGGTAGAGTCGTCACCTCCTCAGGAATGATGTCCATAAACACACGGAAGATCTCTGCCACTTAGACTATTTCAGCATCTACTGATTCCACTGTCAGCTCGGTCAACAAGGAGAGGAGAGGTTCCTCTCTCTTGTTTCCCTTCGGACTGCTCTACTCACCGGTGAAGGTAACACGCCGGTTTTCCGAGTCTGAGAACACCACCATTCTTCGAAAATAGTCGATGATGGCACACACAAAAATAGCCAGTCGATGCCTAGGATGACATCGTATGGCTGAATCTGTAGCAGAAGAAGATCCCTAACCGACTGTTGTGGCCCTAACATCAGTCTACATCCCCGAAAAAGGAACAACAAGTCAGTCTGACCTCCAACTCGTTTTCTCAACACTAGGGGCACTGGAAGTCTCTCGGCATCCAGAACCAAGGCACGGGCTAGACTGGGTGCAACGAAGGAGTTCGAAGCTCCGGTATCGAACAAAGCATAAGAGAGAGTGCTAAACAGACTGATCATACCTCGAACAACCTCTGGCCCTGCTGGAACTGCTGCCTCTGCAGCGTGCAACTGTCCACACCCAGCTCCCCTGCCCCTCAGCTGTCGGCCACCTCCCCGACCATGCCCTGGTCGAGGTCCCTTTAGAGTACCCTGAGGTCGGCCTCCTCCTCGTACGTCTTCCCTCGGAGGAGCGGGAGCTTGCTGTCCCTGCTGCAGCTACTGGAAAGGTCTGGCTGAAAGCTGCTGCTGGGGTGGGTGTTGTGGATGACTGCCACTACTATAATGTACCCAGTCAGGGCACTGACTCCGGATATTCCCAGGGCTCCCACAGATGAAGCAATGTGGTTTCGGGCCCATAGTAAAAGGACGAGGGCCGGGGGATCGAAACTGAAACTTCTGCCGCCTGCTCCCTGCAGGTCGGAACCTAGAGGGTCCTGACGCTGGAGGCCTAGTGCTGACGGCCTTCCCCTTCGATGGTCCCAACTGGATCCCCTCTCGTGACACTCCCCCTAGAGCATGCATCCTCTCCACCACTTCGGCCTTCTTCTGGACCTCCAAGTATGTCAGCAGGGTAAAGGGGGTAACAACATACTAGAGGGAGGGTCGGAGTGCCTCCTCCAAACGTCTTGCCCGAGACTCCTCATCGGGAAAGAGGTCCGGATAAAAACGTAGGAGGTCCTTGAACATGATCCCTAGCTCCCTCACAGACATACTCCCCTGCTGGAGGGAGAGTAGTTCCTGCCTCTTTTATGCCTTCATCATCGAGGAGAGGAATTCTGCCCAGAAATCCTTCTCGAAATCTACCCAAGCCACCTCAGACTCTCTCCTCTCCCCCAGGTAAAGCATCCACCACTGACGTGCCACTCCCCACATCTAGCTAACGGCCAGAGGAACCCAGTACTCAGTCAGCGCCCGAATCAGGCCGAAGGCTATAACTAGCACCTCTAGCCAGCCTTCCGTCTTCATATCGGATGTGCTGACCTCATACGTCTCGAGGGACTGTGGCTGGAAGGCTCGAAGACTCTTCTTCCACTGGTCGTCCTCTTCCTCACGATCAGCTCTCTTCCGATTGGCGAAAGTAGTCTTTGGGGCCTCGATCGCCTGTACCACACGTGGTCACCTTCCAGGTGCCATAGCTGCAAGGTAAACAAGGAATGCCTAAGCCCATGTAGTGCTGAATATCGTTCTTAAAACTTATTAAAATTTTATTTATTCTTAATTCCCAAGATATCTGAGAAACACAACAACAAAAGTCATTATAATTCATGTACCTTTCCTAGGGTCTCTACCCTGCAATCATTGTGTCCTCACTTGGTCATTCGGTAGGTCCAGAGTCCTTGCATCGGATCACGGGGGGCCCTAAAATCCCATGTCCTAGCCGGTCTTCTCTGGCCTAATTCACGCGCCAAGGTCACCCAACACTGTTTCCTTACCATCCCATGCAATCCTCACTGTGCCTAACTCCAGACTCCATCCTACCTCTCAACCATCACCTCTGATACCATTCTGTCACAACCAGCCTTCACCAAAAGGAGGGAAGGGTCAGAAGATTTCCAGGCCCTTCCTTCTTTAAGCAGAAGGAGAGATAATGACCCCCGAAACCCGCCTTCAATAGGTCCCGGAGTGGAGACTAGCACCAAGGGTATAGAAATTTCTCCAAATGGAAGGCATTACCCTTTTTATTTTATATGATCGAGAGATAAGGATAAGAAAACCCAACAACACCAAGGTAGAAGGAAAATTAAAGCCAAAAGTAAACCATTACCACATGCATGTTCCAAAAGTAAAAGCCACAAGGTGCAGAAGGTGACTACAAGGTAAGTACCAAAGAGGAAAAGAAAAACAGCAACTGCAACTACCCAAAGGTCCGAGCTAGTAAGGTCCTGCGTGATCCCTGAAGTCCTCCTGGAAACCTGAAAGCAGTTTTATATACATAGGGTGAGCATACAAGTACACTCAGTAGGGAAAACCAAAGACTCTCATGCACAAGTGGAGGAACGCACTAAAGTCCCGTGAGAAAAGGAGTAAAATAAACACCTATCAAGGTAAACTATCCACCCCAGGCCTCACCAAGGCACACTCCCCAAATAACGCAAGTGAATTAATATATATAATAAGAGCACATCGATGTTTGGGTGCCCCACGCCACTTTCCCACTGGTTATTGAGATATCCTACGTATCAGACCAATCCCACCATTCTCATCGCAGTCCCACTGCCACACCCGCCTGCACACACCTGGGCCACAACTGTCACACGTAACCATGCCTGAAAACACCTAGGCCAGAACAACCACCACCACGCCTGAAGGAACCTGGGCTAAAGGATCCAATGCCACGCCCGAAGACACCTGGGCCTCATCCCGAAGACACTTGGGAAACCACCTGCCGCACACACCTGGCCAACCACCACACTACCCCGCCCGAAGGTTCGTGGGCTAATAATGGACCTCAGACCATTACAGCCTGCCCGAAGACACTTGGGCTATCCGGGAAAGGGAGAAGAAAAGGAGCTAATAACCAGCCACCAAGAATAGTGTTGGAAAAAACACCCTCCCCCATGAAATGGGGGTGTTCGGCACTAAGTGCTCAACTTGGGTGGGGTGCGAATAAGAAACAAAAAGCTACAAGTATATATATATATATATAGGTAACAAGCACTCACCCAAAGCTAGGCTTTTCTTCAGAGGGCTATAGATCACAACAATACTCAAGTCCGACTCACGACTCACGCTAACAAACGCATTTGTCCCATTCTTATTTCACGTTCTATAATAATGTTTATGTTTAAGCACTACTGGTCAACTAGTAGGCATAGGCATAAGTCCAGGAAAGTAAACAGTCAAAAATCAACCAAAACGCCCACACCCGGTTCTCAACAATAGAGGATTCCACCCCAATTCGTGATATAAACAAGTATCCACCCGGTCTTAAAACTCACAACCACTGAATCCATACCAACAGGGGATCTCATCCCCAATTTCACAAAACCACCGAGGGTATAAAAAAATAGGGGATCCCATCCCCTCCCACATCTCCAGCAATCGGCCCGAAAGGAAAACAACCAACTACCACCACCAACAAAATTCAGGGATTTTCATATTTAAACGACTTAACACACTCCATTATTTCAAATTCCGTGTTTTCTAACTGGGAGTTATCACAGATGGTTTGATCCTGGTGCTTTCAATTATTCAGCCGGATATACGTGAATAACCAATTCACTTTTCACAGTAGGAATTTACAACCACAAACAAGCCATTTAAAACATCGACATGGTTCATTAGTGCACAAACAATGACCACCATCATCCTCTATTTTCAGGAGGCATAAGCCAGCAGAACTCAGAAAGATGATCACAAAATAACGCAGAAACAACAATTACAACCCCTTACCCTTCATTCTTTAGATTTTCGTTTATTATCTTCATTAAGTTTGGTCCAACCAGTTCTAAAGAAACAAAAGCACGCCCACCCTGCATGATACACAAAAGAGAGAGGTGAAGGAGAAATTCCCTACTTGTTGATATATGATCAACATTTAGGACGGGGGCGTGGAACTTTATGGATAACGATGTGGCGGGACCGATGCATCAAAAGCTGTTTTTGAAAATCCGCGATCGAGGAAAGGAGAAACCACGACTAACCCTTAGTTTATAAGAGCCGAGAACGGTTGAGGTGAAAACATGAAACCGCGTAAGGCGCAGGGGTCGTGGGTTGACCACACGGCTCCACTCCTCACAAAAAAGGGGTCGGGTGGTTTAAGCCGACTCATGAATTGATTAAGTATTTAATTAAAACTCTTATGCACGTTACGGGTCTTAAAAACACGCTTAAACGAGTCATAATAGGGTTTAAAACCATATTTGCGCAAAGGAGCACTCCTGGAAATAACTTGACGAGGTCGGGTGACGTTGGTCGGTCACGCCGATCGGTCGCGCCGATCGGTCTCACCGATCGGGCTCACCGATCCGTCGCGCCGATCGGTCTCACCGATCGGTCGCGCCCATCGGTCGAGCCGATCGGTCACGCCGATCGGTCTCACCGAGACGCGACCCACATTTTGGCAAAGGGAAGGACCAATAGAGTCTGGGTCATCACATAATTAAAATTTTTTATATTGTATTTAAAATTAAAATTAAGTGTTTTTAAAAATGATTAAATAGAAAATTGAAATGATTTATTAATATGATTTGAGATTAAATTAAATGACTAATATCCCCTTGTATGTCTGATTTCATTAAAACAAATTAGAGCTTGGGTAGTTTGGTAGAAAGTGATACAAGCTATGACTATATTAAAACTACCAAATAATGGATTAATGACATAAATAAAAATAATATATTTATGAAGGGATGGGTTCTTTGGATTAATTCATATTTAACTTAGTGTTGGGATCTATGGATGTGTACACACAATGAGAGGTATTTTACCAATATTTTATGAAACATTATCACCTAACCTAAGTATCCTTAAGGATTATTTTTATATTTGTATTATTGAATATGATTTATATAAGATTTTTTATGAAATGATGTATTACTGTTTTTGTAATGTAATTATAATTAATGCCTATTTTGATAGAGAATTTATTTTTTATATGTTTTATTGTTTCAATTGGAATGATTTTAAAATCATGAATTTTTATGAACTATGAAAAGACTTCCATTCTCTATTTATCTAAAATTCACCATATTAGGTTTATTTAATATTTAATTATTTTTGAATTGTTGGTGGGATAATATATAGATAGTACTGTTCACACCAAACATTTTCCTTTTGGTGTTTCTATACATTCTTTTTATAGCTCCAGGAAAGGGGAAAAATTGATTTGATGCATTGGGTATTCTCTATAGAGGGACCAGGGGAGTTGGTGGTGATATGTGTAGTAAGATTTATAACTATTATGAGGAGATATTGTGATGAATTTGTAATTATTTTTACGATTATTTGATTAATTTCATTGTTAACTTGTGGGATTTTTACACATGTTTATTTTTTATGCATACCAATTATTTCTTATTATTTTTAATTGCATTATATTTATCAGTAATTCTAGAGGATAAATTATTCCAATGTGATATTTTTATCCCATGTGTCAGTATCTAGTCCATAAGGATTCGTAATACCCTTCAATCCTTCTCAAGATTTATTAGGGTACCCTTGAGATGATTTATCTAGGTTGGTTCACGAAAAATTTGTATTAGAGGGAGGTTAAGTATCTTTTAAATATATGTATGTTGTTTGGGATATATTGGTAGAGATACGATATTATTTTTAAGAAATAACATGTTGGTAATGAGTGAGTGTATGAATATTCTTCATCCTATCAATCATTTTTATACCAGGTAATGTTGGTAAAATGTGTGTTTTAGAAGATTTTTTATCTTATTCTATATGTTTCACAAGAATTAATTGAACATATATATTCAAAAGTTGAATTATAGTTTATTGATTTTATGTTCGTGGGTCTCTTGAATGCTATTTTATTTTTATATATTGATGTTGTATAATATCATTCCACCATTTAGAGAACCTAATAAACTTCTGAATGGAGTTGAAGATGAAACAAATCAAGAAGACCCTCCAGTTGACAAGAACCTCTTAGATGTTATAGTTCCTTCAGTCCAATCTCTGGGCTATGGGGTTTCACCATCCAACCATTAGACTATATATATTTTTCCTCATATAGATGATATAATAGATCAGGTCCATGTTTTTATTAATAAAAAACCACCATTATTCCATGGTTTGAACAATCCTAAACATGTCGAGTTTCAGTTGAAAATGAATGAAAAAATATTTTGAGTTCATTGAGACTCCAGATACCATTATGGTGAAGGGTTCCATCTTAAGGTTTTATGGTATAAGTAGAATATGGTGGGATGCTATAATGATGGTGAAAAGGAGTGGGGTCTCAAAATAGAATGACATCACTTCTCATTTCATTGATGAATTCTATCAATGTATGATAGTTTTGGATAAGTCTATAGAGATTCATTACTTAAATAATGGTGATAATTTAGAGACTTATTATTACAATCACATTGAATAACATGATTAGTATTCACCTAAGGAAGTGTCTGGTGAGACGATATATGAATAGAGATTTTAGATGGGCCTTCAGTCATACATCTGATCATAGCTTATTATGATAAATCTACCAATTTATGTTGATGTTGTGGATAGAACCGTGATGACATAAATTGATCAAGATGGTGAATCTAGGATCACATGAGTTACAAAAATTCCTAGTTGTAGCCTGAGTGGTTCCTTTAAGAGGTATATCAAGAGGGATATTCCTTGTGATGGAAAATATAGTAGTGGATCACATTAAAATAGTTTTTCTAAACTATAATTATATTTCGGTAATGGCCCAATGACTTCTTTCTATGGTGGGAAGGTTGGAAACTTGATGAATTATTATAAAGAGGCAATAATGATATCTAGGTTATATGGATGCTCTGGTCACATGTTGGGTTATTTTCATATTTTTATCTCTTTTTTGTAATGGTATTGGATCTTCTACACAAAGAAAATCTATAGTGTAATTACATTCTTTATGAATAATGGGGTTTTAGAAATAAGAATACAAAATGATGCTAATTAACATGGTGAATGTTCCTCTACTGAGGACTATCAGGGGCCCTATGACAATAAGAGATACCATTACAATTATTTTATCTTTTTTGACAAATTAATTTTATTTTCATTCCTCTTATTATATTATTTAAACTGACAATATATATATGTTAAATATTTTTACGGAGATCATGACTTATTTGAAAGAAACTACAACACCTCTCTGGGTGAAGATAGAGAAGGGTATTTAATTCCCCTCTTGTACCATATAATTATCTAAGTTAAAAATCATAATGGATTTTTTAGTCATTTAAATTAATTCAATGGATGATATTCTTGGGAAATACAACTTTATTTATCATAAATCCAAAATTGATTTTTATCTTTGATGGTTCTGCTTACTACCCCTAATGGGGAGTTGAATGATTTGATAGAAAATGGGAGTCAAGTTTGATCCATTTAAAACCTTATCTTATAGATCCATGTATGATTCTAAACTAGAGAATGAATATTTGGGTGGTTATATTCTTCATATATTCAATGAATTTTTTGATGTTTTTGGTCAGACATTTCTAGTTTTCCACGAATGGGGGAGGTGTACTTATGTATTGTCTTAGTCCTATGTAAATAACAAGTAACCATTATTTTCAACAAAATAATAAGAGGTGAACCAAAGGATATAAAGATTTAGTTATATGAATTGATTCTAATTGATTCATTTGACCTAGTTTGTCTCCTTGGACAAGACCAATTATTGTTTCTAAGAAGATCGATGGAACTCTTCACATGAGTGATGGTTATTAAAAGATCAATCAGGTTCTTGTCTAGAACTGATAATTTTGGTGTCTTTTATTAAGATTTGGCATTATTGATTTATCATTGAAAGGATTACCATTTACTCATATCATAAAATCATTAGTTATATATTCTCTAAATAATATTTAATTTTTTTTAGAGGTTATGGTTAAAGAACCAATGATCATTTGAAATTGGAATTTCATTCTCCCTTGGAAAAGGTAATATTGTTTCTGACATCGTGAGTTAGAAACTACCATCCTATGACATTAAGGAATCATTAGTATATTGGAATATATTGGAATTATTTTCTATTATTATTTTTATAGTTCATGAGGATGAGACTGAAAATGTTTTAAAAAGATTATAGTTAGAATCCTCCCATATGGAGATGATTCTCCATGAAAATATCCTAATGATGAGTTTCAATTCATTTTATATTCTTCATATGATTTGGTGAGCATCAGAAAATGGTCTTGATACATAGTGGGTATTCGATATTTCATGAATCATTTTTCCATTATTCCATTTTTTAGAAAGGCTAGGAGGGGTAGTGGTCATCATTCCAAGTGGGAAGCTCACATGAACATGATAAAGAAGATTTATGATATGAGGCATAGATTATACTGGATAGGTATAGAATAAGAAATTACTAATTTTTTTCTAATGTTTTTATTCAAAGGAGAAATCAGGTTGGACCACTAGAAGCCATTATTTTTTCCTTAACCCTTTTTAACGCTAACATGGAAGTGGGATGATATATATATATATATGTGTGTGTGTGTGTGTGTGTGTGTGTGTGTGTGTGTACTTTTTTGTTACGTTTCCATGTACACCATGAACATGGAATGTTATTTGGATAGTGATTGACCAATTAACTATATTAGATCATTTTATTATTATTTATGATAATACCAATGATATGGACACGATAAATCTATATTTTTAGGAGTTTTTTAGATATCATGGACTTTTATCATCCATTGTTTTTTATAGGAATACCCAGTTCACTTATCATTTTTTAGAGAGACCCCATAGAGGTGATTGAGTCCATAGTAATCATAAACATAAGTTGCTATTCTTAAATAGATGGAAATATAGAATATGCTACAAATTATATAAGACATGCTTTATTCTTGTATCCTTGATTTTGGAGGATGGTGGGATTACCATTTTGGACTTTTTTTATTTTTTCAACAAAAAAAGATATCAGTTCTCCTTATCTCTGTTTTAATTATAAGCACTTCTCCCCTAAATCTCATTTGATATATTCAAACATGGAAGATATATATAGGCATTCATATACCATTCAACCATGAAACATCATGAATTGAAGTGTTCTTTAAAACATTGAATCTCTTTTGGTATGTTTTATATTGATTGGATTGTGAATTCTTCTTTTCTCACCAATCTTATTATTCAATGGATGTGAAACCTCATGTCATAAATGGATCAGAATCTTCAATATTCGAATTTTGGTTCTAGGATTACTCATTGATTTGATATATTCATTCATATCTCTTAATGTGTATATCATTTGTTGGTTTTTGAAGATACATTAATTGAATTATGTAGTTCATTAATACTACTCATATCTACAGAAACAATTTTTTATTTCTTCATTTAGAATATATTTCTAATTTATTTATAAATCCTAATTTGAGCCGTTAAATAATAATTTATTGAAATGGATAGGATCATGTGTAAATATCTATTAGACATTGGATTTTTAAATAAAGTGTTTATTTATGAGAAATATTATTAAATTAAAAATAAAGGTTTTCTATAATCATTTTGATGTTTATTTTTGAGAGAAATTAGAATAAAATAGTTTTTGAGTTTGAAATGAAATGAATTATTTCAAAAATAATGAGTTTTTATGAAAACCATTTACTGTTGGTTATTGACATTAAATGGAACATTTGAATCAAAAACATCAAGATTTTAGAAATTATTGTTTAAAATGATTTTGGATTGATTAAAATGAATGACATCCCATGGAATGTTCAATTAAGTTTAACCACCTTAAATCTTGGGTTAATAAGAATGATATTCACTCTAGTCATGTATTAGATTAACCTAAAAATGGATTAACAATAACAATGAAGACAAAACATTCATAAGGAATAGGGATTTGTTAATTTAGGTGAATTCTTATTCCCCTAAGGATTTAGATCTAGGGATATGTGCACACTAGGGTACATATTTCACTAATATTTTCTAGAACCTTATGACCTAACTTAACTACTCATGGGGATTATAATCATAATAAAAACACTAAAAATTATTTATGAATTTCAAATTTTATTTAAAGAATTATTCATTCTTGTTATGATATATGTTATTAATCATTAATGTTTTTATCGAAATACAATTTTATAACTATTTTATATTTTTCAAATAAATAATTTCAATATTTTTTATGAATTATGAAAAGGATTGCATGGTTTTTTTCCTTAAAATTGATCATATTTAAATTATTTGATATTGAATTCATGGTGGGATCCTATTAGACTTGTGTTCCTCACAACCTAATTTTTCATTTGGACATTGGTAGATATAGGAAATATTAAGGTTTAATTCGTGAATTTTAATTTTGTTGTATAATAAAATAAATATAATAATGCATATGTTGAGGGGAAGGATATCACTAATCAGAATGATTTTATAAATTTAAGAAATCATAATGATTATTCATCATAAAATATTATTAGAAATACTGAATCTACAATTAAAACTAGTATGATAGTTTTAAAATTATTTTTCAAATTTCTATTTTATTACTGAGTTCATACCAAATAAAATTGGTAATGCTTTGAAATATTCTAATTTTTTTAAATAAAATAGTATTGGAAATTGTTCAATATACTATAAATAATTTTTTTAATCTAGGTGAAACCCCTAAATATAAATGGAATGTAGGAACAAATGAATTTTCATAAATTAAATTGATGAATCTAGGGTAATAGTTAAAAATATATTTAGACTTATTAATCCATTATGCTTTTCAATATAATGGGTTAAATTTCCAATAACATGTTCTATAATTTATAAAATTAATTTTGTTACTATTTTATCGCCTTTTCTTATTTTTAATATTTTTAATTTTATTCAAATGGATATTAGGAGTGCTTTTTAAAATGAAGGAATTTATTAATAATTTTTTTAATAAACCACCATGTTTTGAAAATTTAATGTATCAAAATCATTTTTTAACTTGATAAATCATTATATGGCCTTATGAAAGATCTGAGATCTTGTTGTTAAAGTCCATATGATTTTTGGTTGAATAATGGGTTTAATAACATAAAATCCGATCCATATTTGTTTATTAGTATGGATGATAATCATATTATAATTGTTCAAATTTATATTAATGATATTATTTTTGGATCCTCAAGTGAATATTTATTTTATGAATTTTATATTTTGATATTATTTAAATTTTATATAATCTAAATGGGTTAATTAAAATTATTTTTATGACTTTTTATAAAAAAATGACGGTATATTTTTTAATCAAATAAAATATTCTAAAGGGTTATTTAAAATGATCCTTTTTTATTATATTAATCATATATGAACTCCAAATACTATTAATTAAATGTACTATGTTTATGAATTTAGAAATCCTATAAATAAAAATATACTTAGAGGTATGATAATTGGTTTTTTTCATTTAACTACTTCACGACCTACTAAAATGACTACTAAATGTTTTTGTGTCAGATTTCAATATGAGCCTATTGAATGTCACCGTAAGTATGTTAAAAGAATAATATAATACATTAATGTGACTATCAATTTCATTTTATCCTATTCTAATAAAAAAAATAATTTTTAATTCTTATTTTGATTTTAGAGGATGTATGATTAATTAGAAAATAATAGTTGGTATACGTCATTTTCATAGTAACATTTTTATTTCATTCATTTCTAAGAAAACATTATCTGTTTCTTTATCTAAACATGAGGCTGAGTATATAGAGAATAATAGTTCGTGTTATTAATATCTTTAGATTAAACAAACATCATGGGATTTTGACTATTGTTTTGTATTAATTTATATTTACTACTATAATTCTTGTACCATATCAATTTTTAAGAACCCTTTCTAGCATTCCAGAAATAAACCAATTAATCTTATATTTCATTTTATTTGAAATAATATTAATCAAATGGATATTATTTTGAAATATGTTCCCACTAGTATTCAAGATTATTATATTTTTACTAAAACATTGGATTTACGTGGGTTTTATAAATTAAAATTTGAATATAAAATAATGGATATTTTTTTTATTCTACATGTTTTTAAATGTATATTTATGTTTCTGTGAGATATATGGTACTAAATATATCATCAACAAAATATTTAAAAAAATGATGTTTACTATTTTTGTTCTAATTAATTTGTTTTCTTGTATCACTGTTATACTTGTATCTATGAATTCAATTAAATACTAATATATATAGGGGAGTCCATAAACTATTATTCATATTATAAGAAATACTTTTTCTTAAACAATAATTAAACATTGAAAAATATTATAGACTCATTTTATTTAGTTTAAATATTAAAATATTACTATTATTAAGGAAATATATAGAGTTTTAACTAAATATAAATTATATATTATACATTTATAATATTGGGGGATAATTTTTTAATAATTTTTTATCTATTTTATTAATTTAAGAAAGGTGGAATGTTTTTATAAAATTATTATTTGGTAATATAATTTTCAAAAAAGTGTTCATAGTTATTTTTATTTTATATTATTAGAGAGATAATTAGTGTTTATTTTTTATAGTTTGTTTTAATGTTTTGATAATTAAATGTAACAATATTGTTTATAATAATATAAAATTTTTAGTTTTAATTAATCTAGTTTTATATTACTGCTCAAACTTTTAACCTACTTATAACTTTTTTCTAATTAATTTTTAATTTTTCAATTTCTAAACATTAAAATCCCCTCTTGTGAGGAGAGAGTACACATCATGTTTTCACGTTGTAATATCTATTATAATTAATAAATTATTTGGGTGTGGTTTGTGTGACCAACTCATTTCATGACTTTTATGATTAATGCTATTGAAATATTTTTATGGGTATTTGTTTAATTTATATTTTAAATTTAATATGAATTTTTTATCATGTTTATTTTATTTACATTTGAAATATCTTATTGGGTTTAAAATATCTTCTCATTGAATTAATTTTTTATTATGGAATGCATAATAATTAGTATAGGATACTAAAAATATTATAAACACTAAAAATTGTTACAAGATTTACAAATGTATCTTACAGACATTTAATTTTTCTTAAATGATGCTTTGGAGAAATTTCTTATAGTGATTTAGTTTCCCATAGGCGTTCAATATTTATTATGAATAACCAAATTATTTTATAATTTATAGATAAATTCTCTTATGATGTATAGTGTCAAATATTTTGATTATCTTAAATGATTTTAGAAAAATATGAGGATGTCTCATTTGCACAGCTACCTTCACATGTTGTACAACACGATGATAATACATAATGGAAATCGAACACATCTAACACTTTATGTGATCATGATAGGTTTGAAAGAAACACTCATAGTATACACACTAAAAGTCTTCACTTCTAGAACTCTCCAAAATTTTCTAGGATTATATTTCCCAACTCATGAATATTATATTTTTTACTCTCAATATGAATTGTTCCTCATTATATATACTACAATAAGATATATAAATGATTATCATATAAATTTTATATAGTGTTGTACATTGTGATATATATTTAGGTCTTCACTGTGTTTATTATATTCATTCCATATAAGTATGTTCACACAACACCACTCGATAAAAATACATTGTCGAAATTATTTATAAATCTTTTTTCATGGAATGTTAGTTTATTAATCTATTTTTCAGAATATGTTTTATATCCACACATCATAATATTTAAAAGTGGGGAAAAGGATTCTAAGATGCACCATAGATGAAACTATTATTCCAATATGAATTTTACATCTATTATGATACTATGTTTTTCATATATACTTTTATTTTCATTTCTTAAGAATTTATTATGCATTATTTTAATTTTTTCATCAACTTAAAATTAATTATTTTTTTCTAAAGAAGCTAAAAAAACTTGTTTTAAAATAATTAATATATTAACTATAAAAGAATTAATTTTTTAATACATATAATTAGTAAATAAAAGTAACATTGTTTTTCTATATTTTGTTATTTTTAACCATTTCAATTTTTTTGATAAATTAGGAAACCCCAACATGAATATTATCGCTAAACATTATGATGATTCACTATTTCTAGACTCTAAACATTATATTGTCTTAGTTATATTAATGTTTCAATCATAATTTTATTCTTTTATCATTAAATATTAATGCCTATTACTAGTTATGAAAACAAAACTAAGGTGCATCCTCGGGTTGCAACTCGAGTAAAAAATTCATTTTTTTTGTTGTGCCTTGGTTTGTAGAAAGGGATGATAGGTTTGATTGTGTTTTGTTATCCATGTGAGAAAAATGAGGTTTCTATACATGGTTTTAACTACCTTAAAAAATGAGAATCCATTTTAAGTTAGTGATATTATTATTAAGTAGAATAGTGGATTGAAGTTTTGATAAAGGTCCATGTTTAGTCAAACTTCTATAAAAATTTAATGTTATAATTTTTATTTCTACTATGTAACCACACAAACTAGAATTTATATTTTATATCTATATGAATTCATAACCCTATTTTCTAAATATTTTTAAATTAATTTCATTTTATTTTATAATGTTATATTTAAACCCCTACAGACAATATATAATATATCAATATGGCCCATAACAGAAGGACATTGACAGTTGTTTCATGTGATTCCGGCTAACAAGGGATCCTTTAATAAGAAGTATTATATAGGATTTTGATTTTATATCATTAAAATCTCCCTCCAAATTAGCATTTATAAATATAGACTTATTTAGAAACTCATTCAAGAGACCCAATGGTTGACGTAAATGGACATTACATTACTTTGGCGGAATACTTAATACATAATAAAAACAAACACCAAAGGACCGTAATTTTTTAGTGTCTTTGGAAACTCGGAACATAATCTTCTAATCATGGTGAAAGATCTTCAATATCTCCCAGAAAGATCTTTCCCTTTTGTTTTCTAAACTAAAACCAGTCATTATATCTTGGGGAAAAGAAAACATATAAATGGTGAGATAAAATGCTCAATAATGGTAAGCATGGAGAAAATAAAAAAACCATATACATTTGAACATAAAAACATAAAAATAAGGTTTAAACATCGAAATCTTGAGAAATGACATAAAACATAGCAGTACATAAGGCATAGTTACATCAATCATGATAGAATAGCATGGGCATAAAACATGTAATTGTGGAAACCATTAAGCACATGATCTGATTTCCATATTAGCCAATGCATTGCTGCCAAGACCATCTTAGTGGGTAAAGTCCCTTTCTGTATCGAGTTCACTCCTCGTTCCATTCCTATAACACTGAACCGGAATATCTTACCATTCTAGCCATGTCTATCTCATGAGATATAAATCTTTACCCAATGAATTAGAGGGAGATATAGGTCCCACCCATCTCATAATAAAATCATTCTTATTTGTGCTACAACATGAACATTAATCATTCATCATTGCCCAAATTATAAAATGGGTTTCATAAACATATTCACATCATAACATAATCCATACAAAAAATGGATACCATTTCATCATACTAAAAGTGAAACCATGTAAATAATATAGAAATTATACTTGAAAAAAACACATATGAAATAATTAAATCTTATAAGGAAAATGGTTTCAATAAAACACTTGAAATGAATTATTGAGGAAAATAACATTTTTTATTCAAAATAATATTATTTTAACAAAATTCCAGGAAATTTTAACAGAAAATGATTTTGTTGAAAATAGTTATTAAATTTTGTAGAGTAAGATTCATGAAAATAAGGTGTTATGAAGCCCTAAAAATCTGCTCATGATGTATAAGTTAAAAAGACATTCTTCTCGTACTTTTTCCATAAAAGTAAAAAAGTACCTTGTATGGTAAACAAAAGAAAGATTCATTCCATACGATGTGGTAAAACTAAAAAGGGTAAAAATGACATTAAACATACATGGAAGAAAAGAAAACATTTTATCAAAACATTTATAGAAAACATAGACATGGATGATAAACATAACCCCAGTAAATACTTACGTATAAGAAATCTCGAATGAAAAAAATGGGATTGCAAAATTCTCCCTTACCATAGGTCAGATATGCTTCATATGTATCCAAACCTCCTGTATAATGATTTGAATAATGTCATTGACTTATTAAAGAATCATATTAATTGTTATCATATCATATATGGTTCACTTATGACTTTATATTACCCGTTATTTTGTAAATTTCATGTGAAAGTAGTGTTTTGGGTAAAATCGTATCATATATCGTACGTGCTTCGACATGTTGTTCTTGATATTATTACTTATATACTGATTTACATAATTCCAGAATGCAGAAAATTATTTATATATAATATATATTATGCATATACATATATATATATATATGATATATCGATAAATGGAATGAAATACACCGTTCATGGAGACGGTAGGTCGCACGTACGCATGAACATTGTTTTCATTTCCTTATTGAATTGAATGTAATTAATTAGATGACATATATATATATATATATCCAGTATCATTTTTATGTCATATATTTCATTAATTTTATTTATATATACTTTTGGATCATTAATGAATGGTTATCATGGAAAATGAATCTCATCGCGTCGTGGAGACGGTAGTCCGTACGTACGCACGAGTGATGATATCATTCCCATGATCGTGGAATTGTGTTGGATTGTATGTATAATATTTTAGAATTAATATCAATTTAAAATAACCATATATAGTTATTTATTTACACCATTATACCCATCCATGTAAGGTGGTGGTGGAAAACAGATTACACCACGGCGTAAAGACGGTATTCCGTACATACGCACGCGCGGTGATTTCATTTTCCGTAGGATGGATAGAAGGTGAAATGGTGTTGTTTAATATTTATAATAAAATATAATTATATTAGTAATACTGGTGTTATTACATTATAATGAAAAAAATAAAGAAGATGAAGTAGAAGAAGAAAGAAACTTGAATGAGTCGGTAGAAGAGATTACCTCTTCTTCGACGCACCTCCATTAAACTTTTTCTTAGGGCACTAGAGTTGGTCTCCTAAGAATACCAGAACCTCTATGATGTATCTAGGGAGGTTGATAATAGTAATTGGCAGGGGTTGGCCAATCATCAAGGCTCAAAAGTGTGTGAAGAGAAGAGGGAAGGGGTGCCCATTATATAAGGGAGGAGAGGGGCACCTCTGGAAAAACATAAAATATTATTTTATAATAAAGTCATATTCGGTTTATAATAGCTCCAAATTGATTTATTTCAAATATAAAATGGGGATGGGTTAAAATCATCGCATCTAAAAGGTTTTAGACAATATTAGCTTACTATATTAACCTAATCAATTAAATTTAACTCTAAGTTAAATAATTTAACTTTTACCGTGTCTTCATGTTTTCTTACACTATATGGTTAATAAACTTACTATAACAAACCAAAATAACCCCAAGTGGTTCATTATTAATATATATAACCTTATCTATGTCATTTGGCCGAAACATATCTTTTTTGGAATATAATAACAAATAATAATATAACATTTGTTTTAAAAACTATTTTATGTCAATTGTGACACTATTTGTTAATTGATTTTGGTAAAATTCATAATAGAATTATTTTTGGAGAAAAGTTAATTAAATCAATAATAACATGTCATATTAACTTATAAAATTAGTATAATTCATAAAAAGTCTAAAATTGAATTTATTTGGGTATTTATAACATCAATTATGTTAATATTTCATTAAAAATGTAATTACTGCATCATCATTGTGTCATAGATAAATTAAATTATTTAATGTATAAAAATTATAAATAAATTAAAATTATAAATTGAATATTTTCATCTTTCTAATTAATATTTATAGTCCAATTTATCTTATGCATAACCCTATATTAAAAATATTTTAGTTATTAAACATTGATTTTAACTATTTTAATTCTTCTTTAAATAAAATAATAATAAATGTCATAATCTAATCCAAGTGGACCTAAATGGTCATATGTTATTAATAAGGTTGTTTTTGGTCAAATTAAACTTATCCAATAGAATTAGGACATGTTTTAGGGTAATAATAATATAATTTTTACCCTTAATTGCCATATTTACTTTTAACCATGGTTAAAAAGAGTAAAAAGCTAATATTCACCCAAAATTATTTTTATCGTATTCAACCACATTTTACTCCTTGATATTAACCATATCTCTCAAATTTTTGAAATTCCACTCACAAAAGAGGTAAAATTATGTTTTATGTATATTTTCAAATTCTCCTATGAGGTGGGTAAAAGACGGTGAAAAGTTCAATAAAATTTTCATATATGTAAAATTATTATAAAATAACTCCAATTATTTATATTGAACATATAGAGGTATTATGTATCAATTTTTACAAAAAATAAATTTAAATAAAATAAATATTTATTTAAATAAAAAGTCAGTTTTTAAATAGTAACCCAGTGTTTTCACTATTAATAAAAAATCGAATGTTTTCAGAAAAATTACAAAATTTCACCCTAGGATAATTTTGATATTCCGAATCCCAAAATGAAGTCCATTTTGAAAGATAAAATTTATAAAATTTTAAAAATTGGGTATTACTATTCATAACGGCTAGTTTATATAACATATCGTTGTTTAGTGAAACTCGGTATTGCGTATAACACACGCTATCGTGGAAGGTCAAGATTGCGTGTTATGCAAGCCAAGTTACGGATGCATGTACTGCAACCTCCGTTTGGTGTTGCGTATAACATAATCAAACTTTATTTCATTTATACATTAATAAAAATCTATAATTAATGTTGTGTAGAATAATTTCCACAAAAGGAACATGAAATTGTGTGTAACACGAGCCAATAATAGTGTTGTGTATACTGCAAGCTAATACAGTGTTTCATATAGAACAAGCTAATTTTGGTGTAGCGTACAACACAAGACATCAATGAAATTAAAAATAATATTTTTGCATAAAATCATGTGGTGTTACACTCATTACTTTTTTATATCATCCAAAAGTTTAGGTTTCCTTTGGTTTTCATGGTAACTCTCATGGAATCTATAGATGTGATTCATTGGGATTTCTTTGATATATTTAACACACAATAATTTTATAAAAAATATTCTGCCTTGATGTTGGTAGATATATTTTACTTTAAATCGATCATTTAAACTCCCTTTGATTCACAATTTCTCATTAAAAATTCGTTAGATTCTTTATACCTACTAGAATATGTGTGAAAATTATTTTTTTAATCTTCTATTACAAACTTCTTCAATAGTTCTATTGAATAATTTTCATAAGAAATAATCACTTTAAATCCAATAAATTACCATATATATCCTAGTGTAGATATCTCAAAAAGTGTGTCTATTTTTATATTAAAATAATTTTAGTCACTCTTCTAGTCACATGTAAAAATGATATCATCAAAATATATAGTAACAATTAGATTAAATGCCTTTAATTTCACAATGAAATGGTTTTTATTCACTTTACATTCAGTGAACATGATCTCTATTAGGAATCCATCTAGTTTAGAGTAACAATCTTTATTGGATCATTTTAACCCATAAAGAGAGATTTTATGTTTGAAACCATTATTCCATTACTATAAAGTATAATTTAGTTAATATGATCAATATAAAATTAATCTTTAGGTTCCATTTTCAAAAATGTAGATTTTATATCCATATGATATATTTTTCAATACCTAGGAGCTGAAACTGCTTGGAAAATCATTATAGTTTCTAGTCCAACAATAAGTGAAAATGTTTCTTTAAAAAAACACTTCCAACAAGTCAATATCCCTATTATATAGGGATACATTTTTCCTTCTAACTTCTCCACTATAATTGAACTTGATTCTAAAAACCCACTTGGTCCTAACCACATTTTTTAACTTTTGGAATAGGTACATGATCATAAATGGAATTTTTTTCAATAGGGCGAACATCATCATTTTTATTGTTTACCCATTCATTGATTTTAATATCTTATATAACTAAATAATTATCAATTTTTAATGTAATATTTTTTTCAATCATTAATCTCCCCCTTATTTGAACTAGTTTACTGTAGTATCCCATTATATTCATTATTTCCTAATGATTTTTTTATCTTCCCATACTTCTGTTTTTAAAATCCAATAACTAATTCATAATAAATTAATTTAATAGAGTTAATATCAACAACTTTTTAATCACTCTCATAATATACCTCATTAACTTTCACTAAAATCTTCTAACTATTTTTATGAGTGTTTTATAATTATAATTCATCAAGATCATTAATATTGGGTTTATTTTCAATAAAGATAACATTATAACACTAAAAACTGTACCACCCTAATATTTTATGAGAAGTATATTTTTGTTATGTCTTATGTTATATGCAACATCAGAGGAATATTTCATGGAACACAACACTATCTTGGCTAGCATTACATGCAATCACATCCTTCCTCGATAGCGTGTGTAGTACGCAATATAGAGTTCCACTAACCAATGATATATTATTATAATATTATAAACTAGCTTTTAGGAAAATTATTAAAAAAATTTTAAATTTTATAACATTATTATTCATGTTACATATTTTCTAGAACATGTTATGAGAACAAAATAATTTTTTCTGGTAAAATAAGTATTTTTCAAAAAATGCAGTTTTGTCGCCTTTTGATGGCTCACCCACTTCAAATCTAGTTTTTGAAATATTTATATGTTCAATTTGAAAAAATAAAATTCTTCTTTGGAATCAGGATATAAAAAGTTACTTTGGATAAATTTTTCAAATTATTCTGATAACTTTTATATTTTAATGAATAATAAAAGCAAGATATATTTTAATTAAAAACAACTTTTTTCATTGCAATAATTTATATGGTTAAATTATAATATTGAATGGTTTTAATGTATAAATATAATATATTATTACCATTTAATAAAATTTATTTCATTATCATTAATTTTATATTGAATTCATAGGTAAACACATTTCAATCTTTGGCGATGTTTTAAATTTTAAAAACCTGTTTTCTTAACAACTGGATTAATTTTAAATTAATTACTAAAAATTATATTTGTTTAATTTGGAAAATTTTATTCCATATTTGGATTCAGTGGGTCCAAATTATGTTAGTAGGTAACTTTATTTTTTTTCAGATTATGAATAGTAACTACGGTAATTTTTATTTACTGTCGTTAAATGTAAATCGGGTAATTAACGGTAAATATAAGATAATAAAATTATAGTAACATTGAAAAAATCCTATTGGATGAATAAAATTCTACCCATATCACAGAAAGGTTGGAATAGATTCATTTCATGGAATTTGTTCCATGAAATAATATAATTATTATTAAAACCAAATAAAGTGACAACATGTCACTCTCTTAAATCTGATAAGTATAATAATTTTAATTTAGTGATAAACTTCATGAAACTTAAAAAATGAATGATCTCCATAAAAATAATAAAATTATATACATCATATGAATTTATTTATAATTTTTATGTATTAAATAATTAACATTAACTATGGAACAACGGTGATGTTAAAATTATTTTATTGATTGAAATATCAAATAAATGATTTTAAAAGTATTGAAATAAATATTATATAAACTATTTTATGTTCTCCACTAATTTTCTAGATAAAAATTAAATGTTATGAATCTATTAAATATTTTAGTTCGATCATATCTTCTGTATATATTTTTTTAAACTAAAATAAATGAATAGTGTCAAAATTGACACTACTGTTAATTTACAGAAATTACATATTATAAAATTGTTTAAAAATCACAAAAATATTTAAAAATTTTAAATTAAAATATATATGGTCTAATATTTAATAACTTATACAATTATGGACAATTAACAACATATATGTAATTATTTATAATGATTTAAAATTTAGAATATTATTACCACAAATAAAATTAAATTGATTATATAAGGATAAATCATGTTGATAATGTTTTAAATAAATTCCCAACTTCTATAAATTTTACTGGCTGATGACATTATAGCCTTATCCCATCTATTTCTCGGATTTGAGTCATTTTTGGAGGTTTTTTAGTGGGGTTTTAATTTATTATAAATTAATATTTCTTATAATTCCAAAGGTGCCCCTCTCCTCCCTTATAAAAGGGTAACTCCTCCCTCTCCTTCTCACACCACTTTGAGCCTTCATGTTCGGAGAAAATATGCCAATTTGTATTATCCACTTCTCTAGAAACATCCTGGAGGTCTTGGTCTTCTCCTAATACCAATCACAGTGCCCTAAGAGGCGATTTCAAAGAGGCTTGTCGAAGAAGAGGTATTATTCGTTACCAATTCTTTCAAATTTATTTCTTCTTCTACTTATTATTATTTAGTTGTTTCATTATGGATTAATAACATAAGTATCACTAATATACTGATATGTTATTATAAATATGAAACAAAGCTATTTCACCTTCTATCCATCCTACGGGAAATGAAATCATCGCGCGTGCGTACGTACGAAATACCGTCTCCACGCCGTGGTGTAATCTGTTTTCCACCACTACCTTACTTGGATGGATATAAATGTGTAAATAATAACTATATATGATTATTTTAAAGTGATATTGATTCTGATATAGGATACATACACTTCAATACAATTCCACGATCATGGAAACGATATCATCGCTCGTGCGTACGTACGGCCTACCGTCTCCATGATGTGATGCGACTGGTTCTACATGATCTTCATTGAATAATGATTATATAAATGAATTTAATGAGTAAATATGATATATTTTACACTAATACCATTCTGGAAATGAGGTATCTATAACCTAAAAAAGAAGAAAAAGAATTTATTCAACAAAACACGCATTAGAACATAAATCAATAAACACCCGAATGAAATATTACAATAAGAAGCTAAGAATATGACCATATATGATATCATAAAAATGAGTATGATTCTAGAATAAGTAGATGACATTATTTAAATCATTATACAGGAGTTTTGGACACGTACAAAGCATATCAGACCTAAGGTAAGGCAAACTCTTGCGATCTCAATTTTTATCCGTGATTTTTTATACTTCAGAATTTACTGGGGAATATTTATCATCCGTATCCATGTTTCCTCAATTTGTAATATTATTTATATCCTCCTAAAATAGCCTAAATCCAATTTTACCCATTGGTATGTTTTTAGTAAAAGATAAAAAAGGAATCTTTTGTCGTTTTTAGTACGAGTTACTTTTTTGACTTATCCGGCCAAAGTACGATAAGAATGTTTTTTTAACTTATACGACATGAATGGATTTTTATGATTTCATAGAAAATTATTTCCATGAAGCTTATTTTACAAGTATTCAAGCTTATTTTTAATCAATTTTTTTTGATTAAAATTGTAAGACATGTTAAGAAAGGGAAAAATGTTTTTGAAGTAGAAAGGATATTTTCCTCAAGAATGGATTCCAAGTGTTTTATCAAAATTATTTTCAATCTAAGAAAATATAGGGTTATGTTTATATCCCTATGTTTACATTGATTTGATTATTTTATGATAAAATTAATTTTATTATTTCTTTTTATCTTATATGGATAATGTTATGATGGCTTGATCTTTAAGAATCCCATTTTTATTAAATGGGTTTTGCTATGATGTATGATTTATGATTTTGTGGAACACATAAGAATGGTTTAATTATAAGATGGGTGGGACCTATATCTCCCTCCAATGAATTGGGTAAAAATTTATATCTCATGAGACAGACATGGATAGAACAGAAATTTATTCTGGTTCTGTGATACAATACTGGAATGAGGAGTGAACTTGGTTCTGTAATGGAAAATGTCCACTATGATAGTCTTGGCAATGAATCTTGAATAAAATGAAATGATTTTCTATTATTATGTGTGTATGACACAATGTTTCATTTTTTATTTTATGATTATTGGGATTAAATTTCACCGCTATGATTTATCCCATGTTATGATATAATGATCTCTTTTGCAGGTTAAGATATTCAAAATGTTATGTTCTTATGAATATGATATGATTGATATTTCCTTTGTTTACCCTTACTAAGCATTTGAGCTCTCCCTTATTTATGTTTTATTTACCCCAGGTCAGGATTAATGGTATTAAGTAGGATATGCCAAAAAGGGAGTCTAGATATGAGGAAATAAAAGGGAGATAACGTAGATGATTTATAAACCAGTTGTTTATGTTTCCCAGTTTCGAAAGACACTATACATGTATGGTCCTTTCATGGTTTTGTTATGTTTTTTAATATGTGTGCTTCAATTTTGAAGTAATAACAATGTATGTAAATTATGGGTCATTATAAAAACGTTTTTATTATTCTTTTTTCGATAATATATGTCATTTATTTTAGATATTAACCCAGAAAGATACCTTCCTCAAGATTCTCATCAAAATTCCACATATAATTATATTTAATGTTTATTATGTGTGGAAATCCAAATTATCTTAAGTAGTTAATTTTTTTTATTTATCAAAAAATCGCAAATGAAGTAATTTTATAATTAGGTCTAATAAAGCACTTGTTCTGAATCTTCGTATATATAATAAACATTTATCTCTTAAAAAACGACAAACTATTGAATATAGAACACATTTCACTTCCAATATCCTCAAGAAAACTATTGATTGTCTCAATAATAAATTTTATTAGGAGTGTGGGAGTTTTTTATTGTTGCTTGATTGAATTTTTAGAAATATAAGATTCAAAATAATTCATAATAAAATAAATTATATGTTTTTCTTTAATTTATCTGATATATACACCTAGATTTATCTTAGCATACCTTCTATGAATTTTAAATATCCCCACCTCTATTGAATTATGCTACATTGATATAAGATTACATAATATAGTAAAATAATTAATAAAATTTATAACTTATAAGTATCCACTAGTGGATTGGTTTATCATAGTTCTACATAAATTATTCTAGATTAATTCAAATGTCCTAATAGATTTGATCTCCAATTTTTATAGATTCCATGTATCATCTAACCCTTTTGATGGGATGAAAAAAACAATATAGTATTAATTAGAGAATATTTTCCATATCATTTTTTTTCAGATTTTTATCATAGCCTTCTAACCCATATGGCCAAATCACATATTCCATATACAATTTTATTCTTTTTTACAGAGAAAACATTAATTACATTGATCTCCAGTATAAAAAATACTTTCAAATTTTATTTCATAATTATTAAGGATCGTTACAATTTAATTTTCTTCATTGTAATTGAGTACATATTTAAAAAAACCTTCCTTTAACACATAGCCTACTAACCCTCAACAAGATATAATTGACCCCATAAAGAAAAAAACATCTTTAGATCTCATGTTTTGAAGCTCAATTTTAGAATAACTAATTGTATTTATTTTATAATAGAATTTATATATAAAATATCTAAAACTGATGTTGTGTTCATTAATGTTATTTATGATTTTAACATAACCAAAAATATTTGATGAGTATTCACATTACATAATTCAATTATTGGTCTTCATGAATACTTTGAGGTAATTATCGATAATAAATGATTTTTTAGTTATTATAATATTTTTTTAAACATTTTTATATTCATGCCTTAGAGGAACATTCATACATTCCTAAAAATAATGAACCTAATAGTCACAACATGTATAGATATATTTCAAAAAAATATACTAATTTCTAGAAAGGTTATTATGAAAACATATTATTCTCTTATTAATTTAGAAGTGTTATATCTCTCCTCTAATACATGTATTCTATGATTCCTTAAGAGATAAATTATATAATAAAAGTCATATTATTTTCACTAAACCCTCCAAAACAAAAATCCATTCCTTTGAAACGTTTTCTTTTAAAAATTCTTTGTGTTAATATAGAATTTCCAACATGCTGTCATATTAAATTTTTATCCTCTAACTACTTTTTGGGTGAACTTTTCTTCTCCAAATCACCATTATCCTTATTTTATATATAAGTGTTCTTTTTTTAGTTTTTATCACCCCTGGATTTCATATATTACTATCAGTAACATCAATATGGGATTAAATATATTTTACATACTTGGGAATGACATGTGAAACTATTACATGAGCTTCTATATGTTTTCATAAATATCATCGGTTGAATTGAAAATTATTTATATAGATTCATCATAATAATTTTTCAATTTTCATGTGTATTCTCATCCTTATGAAAAATTTACTATTTTATATTTACTTTTTCTTCATTATAAACGTTTTTATTCTTAATCTCCTCGGTTATTCTGTCATTTTCATCATTTTTTACTTTTAAAAACATTATTTCTTCAATATAATCATACTTTTTTTGGGAAACTCTTATTTATCATTCATTATATTCAGAACCTATTTTTTCATATAATCTATTTATTTCTTATTTTGTTTATTACTTTCATGATTCACTTCAAGATATACTTTTTGCATGTGTTATGTATATTTTTATTCTCGTATTTATTCTACACTAAAAAATTATTCATGGTTTTAAATATAAGTCACAAAATTCATAAACTATTCATGAATATTTATATCATATTTAATTATATTTTTGAGTAATATTCCTATTATTTCATTAGAATTTTCCTTTTTAATCCTTTAAATTTCTTCTTACTCTTCTTATATATCTTAAACTCTTAAGAACCTCGTCCTTATTTATTACATTTGGGTATTTTAAAATATCCATTATCTTTATAAATACTAATTTTATTTATTCTAAAGTGTATTGAAATATGTCTAATTTTACAGCATTTAATTCTATTTTGATAGATTTTTCCTTTATAAACTGATCCTTTCCACTTTAATTATTTTTAGAGATAAGGAACGTAATACTATTCCAATCCTCGTCCACTACGTCATCATTATCTCATTAACTAGAGGACTACACTCTTTTCTCTTTTATATTGAGCATGTTCAAGGGTTCGAATATACATTTACCTTTGTCTTTCTTCATCAAATTCAGGAGCCTTAATGAAATCATAATTGATAATAGTATTATTTATCACATCTAGAGATATGTATTCCTATCATCTAGTCATCTTGGTATAATATATTAAAATAATTTTTCACCATCATCTTCAAAAATATGAATCTTACGATGTATCTATAAGTGTGGATTCAATATAATTAAATCACTGGGAGGGGAGGGGTTGAATCACTAATACTTTTTATTTTAGGGTTACTTGCAATTGAAATGACCATCACCTCCTATTAATGATTCTATTCCATGCTGAAAAAAATCTAACACACATCTATATGAACATAAATATTTACAAGGCTCACTATTCAATATGAATAGTTATGTCTCTGGTTTGGTTTGGATAAAATCCAATACAAAAAAATCCACTATAAAACAAATTGTGGATTATAATAAGTAGGATATACCATTTAACTCGTGTAGCTCATTCATGGAAATCCAATGGTGTGTGTACAACCTCATAGAAGAAATAAGTTAATAAAATGTTTTTGTAACAGTGCAAGTTACATGAACTTATTTTCAACTTCACAAATGAATTCATTTTAACAAAATTCTTCAATTTAATACCTAGACGATGGTATGAACTTTAAGGGCTTTGGTAAATAATTTAGTCTGATCGACCAGCCTAATTTTTCTAATATGATACCTCTGAGTATGATTCTCCCCAATATGATTCTTCCCAGTATGATTCTCTGACTTTGATTCTTCAGAGTCCAATATTTTGTTGTACGATTGAAAAATGAAATAATATATAGCACTCGTATAATACAATTGAGGAAATTTCAAAACACCTTTTTCAACTATCTGGAAATCCTAGTACAGAAATCATGATCCAATTATTCTGCCTCATAGGATGATAACCTAAATACAATTAACAATATGAATATGGTAATCACCTAAATATTATAATCATTGAGTATAATAATCATATAAATACAATTTTGTGATCTTGTCTCTTCTTCTTTTACTTCTTCATCAAAACATCTTCAACAATAGATCAGTATGAAAACTTCTTCTTAACTCAAAAAACATGGATTTTCTATCTATCTTTTGTGATGAACAATACATCAGTCATCAGAAAAGTAAAATGTACGTTTCTCCATTTATAGGTGACCCATGAGTGGTTTAGAATGAATCCCAAAATATTTCATCCTCAAAAAAATCACCCAAATTTCAACTTCCCATAAAAATCCCATGTGCATTTTTGACTTAGTCAACAATTCTGATATCTCCTCTTGGAATTCATCCCTTTGTCATACTTTGTTTATCAAATACCAGTTTGAATTCAATTTATGAATAAAATTTTATCATTATGATCACTTCAAAACAATTATTTTTATAAATTAAACGGATAAATGTATGAATAAATGGATATCACTCTGAATTATAAATAAAATTATTTTATTTATTATCAAGAAGCACCTTGATAGAAAATTTAGAAAAATTATTCATATCTGATTTTGAACCAATTTTACTTCTTATCCTTTTTAGTGGACCCACTTTAAAATTTAGTTGAATAGTAAAAAATTTAATTCATCCTTTTTCCCACATGATAATTTCATTAGAAAAAAATTTATATTTCATCTATATCTTCCATTAGTAAATTATTCAAACATTTCAAATGGTTAACAAAATTATGGACTAGACTATGTAATTATGATTTTTATCAGCTTCATCTCAATTCCATTTCCATCATCCATTGTTTGAATGAAATTCTGCCTGAGTAGGATGGACAGCTGAGTAAGATGGAACATTTTCAACAACAACCATATTTCTTTCCGACTCAATTTGAGTACAATTTTAAAAAGTATGATCATTTTGAGTACAATTGACCTAGATCAGATCTTCCAAATGACGATCATTCAAGATACGAATAGTTTTTTCTGGATCCTGAGTATGATTTCATGGGTATAATCCTTTATTAGTTTGTTCTTAGGATCCTTCTTTCTTTTCACCCATATCTGATTATTTTGATTCCAATATAGAGCATCTCTATCATTATTTTCACCCAAATATGATTAATCTGGGTGTGATTTACCTCAACACTTTTACTCCCCCTTTATTCCATTATCCTTGAATCATAATTTATCCAATAAAATTATGATTTATATGAGATAAAAATCAGAAAATAATTGTAATAAATTATTTACCATAGTCTTAGAGACTCTGATTCTTCATCAAACCTACCACTCCTTCCACATTGAATCTAGATTGAATCTAATGACCATTTATTCCAAATATTTTCCTCTCATTATGTTAGAAAACGTGTGTCAAATTATTTTGAAAATGTGTGTGTGATTATTTTTAATACAATGATCAATACTATTTTCACGAAGTATAATGTTAGGTTATTTTGTTTATTCAAACACATTCTTTGACAACAAAAGACAATAGTCGAAAAATCATTCCTTTTTATATTTGTGAAAACAATCTCCCACTTTGGATTTTGTTATCAAACAACATTAATAAATCAAAGAAATTGGTATCATCATGTAATGGATTACTTTTCAATAATTATAATCCTCTATGAGATAACTCGTGGTAGGAAACAATAATCATTGACCAAAAAAACATATTTTCTAAAAGAAGTAATTATTAAAACTATATTAACTTTTCATTCCACACCATTACTTCTCATAACTTTTACTTCTTTTAAAACAATAAAATTTATTCCTTACAACCACTCCAACTAACAGTTATAATAGTTCATACATAATACAATATTTAATTCATAGCTTACCCACAACACTCTTATTTTATATGAATTCAAAAGAATTGATTTGTGATACAATTATCCACATAGAAAATACAATCCATAGGTAAAATGAGAGAGGGTATAGAAAAAAACCACTTACATGATGAGAAAGTGGTGGGACACCCATGTTCCACCTCAACTTAGAGAATTATTCCTTCTTTAAAGGTTTTATTAAAATGGAAGAAACTTGTTCTGATGTTGTAACATATTCCAAATTCAATTCATTTTTCTCCAATTTCGTTTTTATTAAAATGATATTTGATATCAATATGCATTGAAAGAGAATATTAAAATGTATTTTTATGGATATTTATAGTTCATTGATTATATAAAACTAACAACTAGGGTAAATTCAATTTAATAAGTATGTCTTCAAATTGGGTTTTCATCCACATAAGTTTAGTAGGGTCTTGACATGAAGAAACATACTCTGCTTCAGATATACAAAGATTTATTGAATTTTATTTCTTTGAATTCCCAACAACCAAAAATGTTACCATAAAGAATACTCCACAAGATGTGGATCTTCAATCATCAACATTTTATGCCCAATTAGCATCTGAATTGTTAAAAAATTCAATACTATCTAGTATTCCCTACCTAATTCTGAATTCTATTATGCCTTTTATGTATCCAAGATATCTTTTTTCCATCATGTAAATATGATTATTTTGGAGAAACATGAAATCATTCCCATAATGTAAAATCATAAACAATGTCATGTATTGAGGCATTAAAATTAAACAAAACACCAAATCATCAATCAAAATTTTATCTGATAAACTTCGTTTCCTTCCCCAACTTCTGAAAACATTATTCCCATGGATATCGGTGAGGAAAAAAATTTGAGTTTTCCATGACAAACTTTTTGGGAATTTCTTTATCATACTTCTCTTGAGAAAAAAATGTATTCATTACTTTTTAATATTTGTGACCTATAAAGTTATTTCATTTCCCCATGTATAGTAATTTTGAAAACATTTTCCATTTCACCACAAATTCATTCACAACTTATTCCATGATTCCCAGTAAAGATAATTTCATCATCCTTAAACATTACAATTATAGAGTACTCTTATCATTTTCTGATATTGAAATTTTTTTCCACTCTTCATTTCTTAAAACTCATTTTCCTTATTTAATTTCCAATTCCATTCCCTTAGAGGTTATTTTAACCCATAAAAGTTTTTTCAATATATAAACATTACTTTCATATTTTTCAACAATAAAACCACATGACTGTTCAATATAAACTTCCACTTCAAGATCACCATTCATAAAAAATGATTTAACACCTATTTAAAGGATCGTTTAGCCTTGTTGTGTAGTAATAGAATGAAATATTATGATTACTTCAAGTATTTCCACTAGATAAAAAGTTTCATCAAAATCAATATCTTCAATTTTTGAATACACAATTCATACCAATCTTGCTTTTTTTCTTATAAATTCACCTTATCCAAACATCTGTTTAGGGAAATCCCACATTGTTCCAATTTTTTTATGTGCTTGGTTATGAGTCCCTATGTATATTTATATTCTATTTGATCTATTTTTTAATTCTTGGATTGAACCCATTATAGATACTCAAAATATTCTTTAACATCATTCACCTCAACATTTGAATAAAAAAATTATGATTAATTTCATTTTTTTGTTATTCTTGTTTGAACCACATGATGTTGATCAATAATTATATTATAATCTTCAATGTGTTTCCCTAGAATGGGATGATATTATCGAGTATCTTCCTCATAACTATAAATAGATGAGTCTATATATTCTTCTAGAGTAAAGATACAATTGTCCGTATCATTATTAGAATTGTTTTCAAAATATTTTTTCTCAACTATATCATCTTCCTGAGTATATTTAACTTTATTTTCATTTTCAATAAATTTCACATCAACTTAATCAACAATTATTATTTTTTCCCTATTTAAGAATTTATATCCTCCTCCTTCCAAAGAATAGAACAAAATATTCCATTATCACATTTCTTCTCAAACATTCCATAGTTTCCCCCTTTCTTATTTATAATACATGGACTCCTAAAAACATTAATGTGTTTTAAAAATATATTTTTTCATCAAAATAGTCATATGGAGTCATATAAAAATGATTCAGGTATAATCAATGGTTCTAAATATAAAAAATATTATTAATGGATTACCTCCAAATGTAATGAGAATGGACATGTGAAGTAACATTGTTCTTCCAATTTCTACACAACATATATTTTTTCTTTTAAAAACCTTTTTTAAGGAGTGTATAAGGAACAACAATTAAGGAAAATTCCATGATTATCAAGATAACTTTTAAATTATTCACTTCTATATTCACCTCCATTGTTTGTTCTCATATTCTTTACTAAATACTCACATTCATTCTCAGCTTTCCTTCTGAAAATTTTAAACATTTTTGAAGTAAATAAATTATGTTTTATATATATAATAAATGTATTGCAGGTAAATTCCACAACGAAATTAATTAAATAATTATCTATGTTTTTTTTCATTGGACCAAAAATATTATAATGAATTAGCTGTAGGAGTTTTCTTGAAAAAATCTCTACTTTCTTATGCACCGTATTTTTAATCATTTCCCCCTAAAAAATAGTGTAACCGCAATCTCTTATTCATGGAAGTCTAGGAATGTATTGGAAACTATTTCTATTAAATAGATTTATCTTGTTTCTTTGAACAATATGTAACATCCATTAATGCCAGAATTTACTCTATTCCACCATGCTCATGTAAGAAGAGTTTTTTATTTTACAAACTTGAAATAAATTACCTTTTCTATGTTTTACTCATGTAACTATAATTCCATATTATTCACTTTTAACTACAAAACTATCATTTCTAGAGATAAAATATTTACCCTTATCAGTAAATTGGGAAACTCTTAGAAATTTGTTTTTCAACCCATAAACATACAATGTTTTCTTGGATTTCATCTTTTTGTTTCCAATGGTGGATGATCTAACACCATTGATTCTGATGGATTCATCAATCCAACTATCACTATTCAATCTTTAAAATATTTCACATTATTCAAAAATTTAAAATCTCTTATCTTGTGAGAATTACAACCACTATCAAGAATCCATGGTCATTCTCATTTAATAGATTAAAATAAGAATTTATCAAAAAGAGGTTTTTTCTCATTTATTTGTTTTCTTGGCCTTTATATTTTCATAAGTATTAATAACATTTTTTATTCTAGATGAAAAAAAACCTTTTGTAATATATATAGGTTGTTTCACACATTTCACAAATAGTTTAAAATTATTTTAACATATTATCAACCTTCCCTCTAAAATTTTTAGGTTTCTTTATTTGTGAAAATTGATTAACAATCATCATTTTACATTCAAAACCTGTCGACTAATAGAAATTATTTTGTGTGAAAATAAAAAATATTTTTTGTGTGTCTGAAACAACCAAAATATCGACAATATCCATAGATATTGTTTTTTCCTCTTAAACATTAATGTTGATTATGAATACTTTTCTCATCCACCATTTTTTATTTCTTTTATGAGCCACCAATATCTCTTTTATCAATAAGAATATCATTATTCTTTTAACTTTTATTGGAACTAGAAGTATATGAGACATTTACAAGTTCATAATGTTTCAAAACATATTCATACTCAAGGTACTATGAGACTTCTAAATTCCTATCTTTATTGTTTTTGCCACATACGTGAATTTTCAATATTTCCTCTTTTAAAAAACAATTTCATGATTCTTCTCACCCTTTCAAGGTACATTTTTTTAAAGTTCTCAGGTTTATCATTACTAGAAATTCCACAAAATTTAGACATAATGTTTTTGAAACATGTTATTCTCAATTCAGCTTTAAATATCATTTATTGGACATGTTCTAAATCTTCTTCATTTTCTTTAAAGGTAATCTCCAAATTCTAATTTTTATTCTTCCCTTATTTGAGTGATTCCTTCAAATCATAAATTTAATTCTAGAGCTTCATCTTTTCAATATAAAAAAAATCTTGGTTGCATTTTGAGGAACAATAATATTAAAAAGTTTTGTTTTCTATTCAATTATTTTGATCCTTCTCATGAGTTATTTCAACTATTATTTCAAATTTACTTCATGTTGACTTTATTCATATTCATAACTACTTATTCTATATTCATAATCATTCACTATTATAATAATAGCAATATAAACACCACACTCAATTGTTTTTTTGGATTCCACACTACATTATTATTATTCTCCATCTTTTGATAAGAAAATTATTCTTTTGGATTTGAAGTCTTTTATTTCTTTCCCTATGGAATACAATTTTCCTTTATCACGAAGTTTCATCCATGATTTTTATGGATTTAATTCTTCTTAATTATTATCTTTTTCTTTATCTCTTTGAGGAAAATGAGACACATTGTGCCCAATGTCTCCACATTCAAAACATTTCAAGGGAAGTTTCCTTTTTTATTTCCATATACCTATTTTCACATTTTTTGAAAACAAGGATACAATTTTATCTAGATTTTTATATACCTAATTTTTAGAATCAGATTCACCAGCATCATATTTAATAAGAATATTCATTAAATTCTATTTATTATTATACTTGAAATAATTTTATCTATCAATATTTTTTTTGTCATATCTTTATCACTCCTCATTTAATAAGTGATGAGAGTGGTATGGAAGTCATAAATAGATAATGTTTTAGGATATTTGTCTTCTAATGAATAAACATCTGCAACAAATTTATCATAAAGTTTTATCAAAATATTTCTAAAAAATATAGAATCATATAACATTTATCCAAGACATCTGATAGTACTAAAAATGTCATTTACCCTTGTAAATAAGTCCCCAATAGATGTGGACTCACCCATATTCAAATATTCATACTTCAATCTATAGATTTTATTTTTTTTCTTTCTTTACTTTTTTATTTCCGTCATTTAGGTTTTTCAATTTATACTATATACCATATGTTCTAGAAACACATTTCACATTTAGAAATTAACTTCCAGAATGTAATGATAAAATAGAAATATTGTCCCTTTCATCATTATCCAGATTTTTTTGTCAACAAAAGTAAGAGAAGATTTAAAATAAATTGGAGGAAACGAATTTGTTTTAGCTTCAAGAACATCATATTCAATGGACACAAAAAAGTGACATTCTATCATTCCATATATGATAATTATTCCCATCTAAAATAGAATTCATTTACGATTCACACAATTAAAATTCACCATTATCAAAGAATAATAGAAATAATCCTTCATCCCTCATACCACTTATAAGTGCCTAGTCATTGAAATTGGATCACTGAGAGTGGTAGTAGTGAATTAGTGATACGTTTTCTTTTATTTTTCCTTTCAAATGAAACAAACTTCGCCTCCTATTAAACATTATATTCCCGACTAAAATAGTTCAAACACACATCCATAGTAAAAACAATAATTACAAGGTTCAATATTCAATATGAATAGCTACATCCTTAGTATGGTTTGGAGAAAATTCAATACCACAAAATCCACAAGAAAATAAGCCTTGGATTATAAGGAGTAGGATATACCCTTTCACTCATGTAGAACATTAAAGATTATATAATAGTGTATGTGAAACCTCTAATCAAAAATAGGGTAATATAATGTTTGTGTAGTAACGCATGTTACCTCTTCTTTTTTTAACATCCGAAATGTATTCCTTTTAAAAAAATTCTCCAATTTCTTACCCAGAAGATGGTAAGAACGTCCATGAAATTGATAAAGAATTCAGTATGATTTCCCAAACAGTTTTTCCTTGTCTAGGCCTCTACTCCACCTCACCAATATCCATTATTTACAACCCTGTGCGTATATACTCAATTCATTTATAAGTTTAAATTCATTTGAGAAAATCTTCCCATTTGTTAAACATTAATTAGAAAGTATCATAAAATTCCATTAATTTAAGTTTATTTCTTTTCTTCTCATCCTAGGAATGATTATATTGGGGATGATTCATTTTCAAGTATGATATTCAGCACCTGCTTTCATTCTACCCAGAACTAAATATTCTGAATACAGTCGGCATCATCTTTATCTTCTCTCTCGCCCAGATATGATTAATCTTGTTATGATTGGCCTCATCAATTTTAATCCCCCTTTCTTCTATCAAACCAGTAAAATATGTTATATAATGGAATTGTGATTTATGTGAAATAAAAACCAGTAAAGAATTATTTTATTTTATTTGTCATATTCATAGAGACTCTTATTCTTCATTTAATCAACCACTCTATCCACATCAATTCCTGGGTAAATTTGATGTTGTGTTCTTCTAACCATATTCTTCTCATTAAAATTTACATATTGAGTCTTATTCATTTTAGAACAAGAGTTTGACTCTTTTGAAAACAATATTCAATATGATTTTCACCAAATAAAAAGGGAAGTGATTTCATTTCATCAAAAAAATTCCTTTAAAAAAGGAAACACTCGAAAACACCTTCCTCATAATCATGGTCCTATGAGTATAACCAAAACCTATGATGTAACTCACTATATCATTAATTCTGGAATGAATTGTTCAATTATCTCATATTCATCCATTCTAATGACTTGAAATGTATTTATATAGATTTTTCATTTTCTTTATTTGACTTTAACATTCCCTTCATATATATTCTCAAGCTTGTTCCCAAAGACTAGGACATTCTTGAGCCTAATTACTATAGTTATTACATTATTTGACAATGACGAAAATTTGATATCTTTGTATTTTACATCCACCATTGGATTTCTATTATTTTAAAAGGACATTTGAGTATCTCTAATAGGGTTAATAACCCCACTATCACTACTTCACTAAATTCAGGGATTTATGATGAAATAAAAGGTAGAATTTCATTCTTCCATTAATAAATTTTTTTCATGAGATATCAAAAATCCTTTGTCGATGATAGAATTAAGGTTATCGATTGATTAAAGTAGGATATTAATGGGAATAAGGCTGGATCAGATAATAATTAATTATCACAGTTCAACTGAAACACCTCTGGGGGTGAATTATTGGTATATGATTTTATATTTTATTTATAAATTAAATTCCATGAATTTTAAAGTTCATTATACACTATTCATTACTCTCTTTATCACCTAGTATTTAATTATAATAGAAAAATAGGCACAAGAGAGATTAAATTTTTATAAGGATCAACATTAATACAGAACTAACTCCTTGTTCTGTTAATGTTTTTGAATGAAATAGATTATATCACTATTTCAATGTATATAGATTTAAAGTTATATAAATTTCATATATACATATATATATATTGGGTAGGTATCATATACATCCCTAAAAAGAAGGTATCACCAACATCCATCTCACAATATAGTGTTATTTATACTAGTTCCACTGGTCTTTAAGAAAATCTTTCTATTCTTTGTATGGAAAATATATTTAATGTTATTAAAGAAATACGTGAATAAAAACATATTCTTCCTCAAACTTAGGTTATTGACTTCTAATGAACTATCAAAAACATAGAACACATGCCAAAATTCCTTTTTAGTAATATAGATTGAAAATTATTCATGATTGTGTACACACACCATAGTCTACATCCTACCTGCTAATAATCCTTTAAATTGTCTTATCAAAATCATCTTCCATCAAAATAGATGATGAGTACAAAAACCGTATCTTTTTTTAACTTCTATTCTTCATCTCCCCACAATATAAAAAATCTACAAGGCATCCATATTTTTGAACCTAGATAATTGTACATAAATAATAAACTAATATCATGTTTAAATTGATACATATCATAAATAGTAATGCACACTAAGTAATGATTGGTTTAGTGTCTTAGAGACTAACTATATAAATATATTATTCAAAAATAATAATGAATCATTATGCTCATCCATTAACCTTTATACCAATATATATCAACATCCCTCAAAATAGATGATGAATACAAAAACATCATCTTTTTAACTTCTCTTCTTCCTCTCCACAATATAAAAGTTCAACAAGGCATCCAAATTGCTGAACCTAGATAATTGAACATAAATAATAAACTAATATCATGTTTAAATTAATACATACCATAAATAGTCATGCATAATAAGTAATGAATGGTTTAGTGTCTTAGAGACTAACTATATAAATATATTATTCGAAAATAATAATTAATCTTTGTACTCATCCATTAACCTTTATACTCATATATATACATCCCATATAATATAATAAAATTCATAACATGGTGAATGTAAATATAAGATGGTTTGAGAACAAATACTCAAAAAGTGAATCAATTAAACTATTCATAATTATTAGATCTAAATTATTATAAAAAACATCATTAAGTGATTAATATTAATTAAAAATATCATGAGATCATAAGTGAAATAAAACAATCTTCATTGGTCTTTATGGATCATGACCTAAGAACATAATATCAAATAATTTTCATTAAAATTAGGTTATAGAAACATATAAGAAACATTAAATAAATACATTATAAATTAAAATATCATTATAAATCGGAATATCATTAAAATTTAGAATATTTTAAAAATAAGTAAAATTTTAATGAAGTATAGCCCCAAATATTAGAATATAAATTTTTTTTCAAAATCTAAAAGTATGTATACCCTTTAATTTCATGAAATAATCCATGAATGTCCACGGTTTCTTTTTTGAAAAAATAAAATAATTTCAATTAATTATTATTTAATAAGATATAAAACCATATATAATGAAATGGATAGTGATATAGGACCTCACCTAAAGTCATATATACAAATGAGTACCACTAAAATTAAAATTATCCATATTCTCATTATAACACATGGGAAAAAGAGTGGGGGTCATAATTTCTCAAATGGAATCACATAAAAATACATGATAATTTGATACCAAAAACATGATCACCACAATATATAATATTTCTATAGATTTATCGTCTATGACTTTAATGGAGAAGAATCCATTGAAAATAAAATGTCATCAATAAAAATAATTTTCCTTAATAAAATTATTAATATAATCTTTATAAGATTTATTTTTTGGGAACATTAATAAAATATTTCGAAAAAAATGAATAGGAAACATCTTAAACATCATTAAGAAGAAATTCTTATAAATATACAGTGAAAATAAATATATAATATGTCAAAATATATTGTTGAAATGATAACTACATGACCTAATAAAGGAAAACACTTTGACCTATTTCAACATTATTTTACTAAAAATCCAAATTATTACAAGAAAAAACACATGGTTGAAAAATAAAGTTAAATATAAGTATCATTGGAAAAAAACACAATTTGTGTTTCCAATGTGTCAATGGGGACATTTAGGGGAAATAAAAATATGTATATGGAGGGAAAATCCATTTAAATAGAATTGAATTATCATTAGAAAAATCATTTACAATAAATAATATAGTCCTTGAGGAACAATAATTTTGTGGGAAATGTGATTTTCCAAAAAAATAGAAGAAGGAAATAAACCAAAAAAAAAATCATAGGATAGATAAAACCTTAATTGAAATGGTTTTAGATAAAATAAGTCATTATTACCTAAGGGAATGATTCGAGGAATGAAATAACATTAAATTCACTCCCACATAGTGGAATTGGTTATAACCTTCTATATCAAATATATATATATATTATTCAGGTATTGAAAAAGCTTATCCATTTTATACACTTTTATAATATTTTTTAGAAATAGTCACGACATTTTTATAATTTAGTTATCATATATTTTCAGAATCGTGTGTCCAAAAAAATGATTATTTTACACTAGTTTAACAATGAAGAAAATTTTATTCATTCATCTATAAAATTAAATCATTAAAAGAACATAATAGAAACAGTAAATAATTTTTCAAATATTTTAATAATCATTTCTTACATTTTTTGGTCATATTTTGTGAGGATTTCATCAAATATGATCTTATTTTGTTTAGTTTAACTAATAAAAGGTTACATACTAATAAAAGCATTTGATATTAATATTATGACTCTAGAATTATTATATAATATTTAATGCGTTTTTATTAATATTTTTACGTGAATAAAAATTTCATTATTCCTTCCACAACATAAACATTAAGATATCATCATATAGGTATATAAAACGATTGAAAAAATAGTATGTTATAATGATTTGAATGAGTAAGAGAATGTTATTATATAATTTCATTATAAACCTTGTATAATATTCATCAATTCATAAGTTTCATATATATCTATTATACTAATTCTTAGAATAATGTTGGATGGGTGATGGTGTCGCCCAAATTTACCCGTGTTATAAGGTTAAAGTGGTTGCTAGCAGTGCAGCTTGGGTTGTCGAATCCACAGAGACCTAAGAAAAACCTTTAGAAACACAATGAAAAGAGATACATTTTTTTATATTATGTGGCCAACTAGGTTTGATTTTAGATGGTTTTAAAATACCACTAAAAGATCTATGTAAATTCAAATTATGAGAAAATTAGTTGATCCAAGGTTATTGCTTGGGGTGGATTGGATGAATTATCATTTTCTTTTACAATTTCAATTTCATTAACATGAGAAGAATTAATGAAATCAATTACAAATACCCTCATTAATTACTGATTAAAAACCACCAAAAACACATAATAATCACCTATACACTTGTAGGTTCATTTTCATGATCACTCCAAGGTAAGAAATCTAATTAGCCCACAAATGTGGGGGCAATAAATTCAATAAGGAAGAGGAAGAGGGAAAATCATATAATGAATGAAACTCAAATAAAAGAAATTAATAACATTTATAGAGTGAAAAATAACATCCAATATTTCCCCTTACTACCCCCTTGGATCAACCCATAAAATATCTAGCCCTCCATTGATAACATGTTTTCAAGGGAAGCGGGGGGTAGACTTACGAGGGTGGAATTGAAGAAGTCAAAACTCAAAAATAAAGATCACTCCACTGTTGTGTGAACAAAATTATAATGTTTGGTGTGAAAAATTCACGCTGTAAGGCAATGGTATAAATGTAATATGAATAAGAATAGAACAATAGAATAATAAGTAATTTTATTGGAAACTAATGTGATTCGAACAACTTACATGAGAAGAAAAATGCTACAAAGAAAATTTGGCATAATAACATTACAATCAAAACAAAGCTCCAAGATCCTTAAAATCCTCGACCACTTCTACCTTAAATAAGAATTTTTGAAGTATTTGGAAGTTCCCCCATCATCATAGGTACTTTAATTAATTTATTTGGGGAAAGGTGGGTGGAAAGTTAATGGAGATGTGACTTTTCCACTCTTCCCCCGAAATGAAATCCACCTTGCATCCATCGGAAAGACGCACCAAAAGGGCCTTCTAGAAAGATGAATTGGAGTGGGCCATACAAGACCTAAATGAATATCTGGATGTCCCCTAATATCCTGTAACCTTTCAGACCAAAATACTTATTGGTTCATGATATATGATTTAAATGGTGTGGTGTTTTTCTGGTCCACAAAATCTGGCCCAGAATTACATCTTCAACTTGGGATACCTGGAACTCCATTAAAACATTATAATTAGCATGGGAAACTATTGAATTAAGTGTTCCCCATTATTTATTATATCTCCAGATAAATGTTGAGACTTTTTGGGCATGAATCATGGCCGCTACAGTTTTTTTATTGGGATGATGTCCAAATCACTTCGCCCAGAATGTGGTTGGTTCAAGGCCCACTTTGGTGGTCTTCCAAATTGAATCTCCACGTGCTCCAAAATAATTAATTGTTCCGTATATCATGGGAGACCTGAAAATATAATATGAAAATAAAATAATGACCATTTTTTGTTTTTTGATATGTTCAAAAATGTACCATGTAATAGTGCACTTTAGGAAAAAATTACAATCATGATGTGAAATTATGTTCAAAGTGTAAAATTCACTAAAATTGTATTTATGAATAACTTATCACATGAAAACAATAAAAATTAACAATGCATATTAGCCTCTTTCAGTGAATAATCACACCCCCAACTTTAGTTTTTCTTTTCCCGAGCAAAATATTTCTCAAACATATGAAATTTGAATTATCTTCTCCAAAAACATTTATTATACATTTCTCACCCAAAAATCTCATACAAAAAATTATGAAACCCATAAAATTTTTTTAAATCAAGCTCTTTCCATAGGCATACCTCAAGCCCAACCCCATTCCTTTGTTAAAATTCATCGCCATATTTCATCCAAATTAAATTAAGCACGATGAAGTGTTGTGCATCACAATAGAAAAGGGGGTTCATTTTAATTTGAGGGAGAAAAGATGAAAGCGCTAGGAAAAATTAAATTTTAATATTAATGTGAGTACTCATTTCTTATTTTATTTTATATTTAGTTTTTTTTTTGCAATTTTTCCATGGTAATTGAAATTGAACTCAATCTTGTCAACCCATGTAGAAAGACTTTGCCGAAGTCTCCTAGGCGCAAAGACCTTAGGGCACCAAGTGATGCTCACATACTCGAGCATAATCTCAAGTTAACTCTATCAAAAACAAATTCAAATTACCACAAAAAAAGATAAAATGACCAACTCCGGGCTAGATAACTATGGAGTCACGATCATCAAGTTCCTAAAGCCACACATTAGGTAAATTCATTGCTCTACGTGCAAATTGATTTTTTTTAATACTCATGTTAAAATTAAAATTATCACCAAACCTATTCAATTTATTATGGGTCCCCAAGAACTCAAACTAAAACCCCACAATCTAGAGGATGTGCATTGTGTTTTTTTATTAAATGGATAAAAATATAACAGTGAAAAATTCCTCCGGACAACCGCCCCTTCCGAAATCTATGCTCATGAACCTAAACATGCATTAAAATCAGAATCAAGGCATGCAAAATTATCTGATATCCAATTTTAGAGTTTCCAATGTATGTTATCATGTTCAAGGTTAATGAAATATTTTCCTTCAACACTTTTTTTATGCACAGTTTTTTTTATTTCATCTACACCCAACTTAGAATAACATTTTCATCGGTGGTTAATGAAAGGAAATATTATAAGGGGTAGTTCTAGATGAGAGGTGTTCTACAAGGAATTTGAATAAATAAACATGGAACAAATTCACATGGTTTTTTAAGTTGAACTTCATGATGCTCTAGATTTATCCATTTATCTCTTGTGAGATGTAGGCACATCCTTGATCGAATATGTATCACCCAAAATTGTCCCTGAACATTAAAAGAAGAAAAAACAGACAAAACAAAAAAAAACAACTATTTATTAAAAACCAAGTATCAACATTTTATGGTTTTCCTTGTTTTTTTATTTTAAAAATCAAACTGATAGTACATTGTCTTATTCAAATTTTCTGGGTAAGGTATTACTAAGGGATCACACCGCGTGACATGGATGAATACAGTGCTCCCCTTTCATACCCATCCTTCTTCATAAAATAAGAACAGGTCCGCAATATATATATATATATATATATATTAATCAAACTGATGATACACTGTCTTCTTTAAATTTTATTAATAAGGTATTACTCAGGGATCAGACCGCGTGACACTGATTAATAAGGTTCTCCCCTTTCATACCCATATGAACTCATAAAATAAGAACATGTGAAAAAAAACAATATTTGTTTTAAATCAAAATGATGATACATAGTCTTCATTAAATTTTCTGGGTAAGGTATTACTCATAGATCACACCATGTGACACGGATAAATATAGTGCTCCCCTTTCATACCCATCCTTAATGATAAAAAAAGAACAGTTGAACAGTCTATTATTTAAAAAAAATTAACAAAATTAAGAAGAAAGAAACAAAAGATTATTCACAAATATTGGAAACATGAAAACCACGGGTTTCCTCCCATGAAGTGATTTTGTTTAATGTCGTTAGCCCGATATAGACCCTAAATCTGTTAATTTATTTTATAGTTCTTATGTTGGCTCAGTTAACTCCTCCTTGGTTTCATGTATGTTGAATGATTCAATGAATAGTTTTATCCTAATCCCATTGACTTTGAAGACATTACCACTTGTGGGATCCTTAATCTCTATTTCCCCATGAGGGTACACATTATTCACTGGGTATGGACTAGACCATATAGAACTTATCTTTCCCAGGTGTAGATGATGTTTTGAACTATACAAGAGCACAAATCTTCCCGTTTCAAAATGATTGACTTTGTGATTACTAGATTGGTAATCTTGAACTTTAGATATATTGATCCTTGAATTTTCATAATCCTCTATCATAATTTCCTCGATTTCATTAAGATCTAATTTCCTTTTTGTTTCAGCCAATTAAATGTCAACGTTCAATTGTTTTTATTTCCCAAAAGTTCTTATGCTCAATTTCAACAGGTAAATGATATGCTTTTCCATAAACAAATCAATATAGTGACTTGCCTAGGATTGTTTTGAAAGTATTTTGATATGCCCAAAGGTCATCCAAGTGTTTCTTGGACCAATCTTTCCTAGATGGATTGATAGTTTTTTCAAGACTTTTTTTAATTTCTCTATTTTCCAACTCAGCTTGACCATTGGTTCGAGGATGGTATGTAGTGGATACATTATTAAAAATACAATAATTGGACATGAGTGATGAGAATGGGCGGTGGCAGAAATGGGTTCCATGATCACTGATTATAACCGTCAGAATTCCAAATCTAGAAAAGATATGCTCTTTTAGGAATTGGATCACAACTTGATGATCATTAGTCTTGGTGGGAATGGCCTCAACCCATTTTGAGACGTAATAAACAGATAAGTTGATGTATAGGTATCCCTTAGAGTTTGGAAAGGGTCCCATGAAATCAATTCCCCAACAATCAAAGATTTCAACGACCAGAATGGGAGTGAGGGGGATTTGATTCATTTTGGTAATGGATATTAATTTTTAACACAGAGGACAACTTTTGCTGAATTGGAAGGAATCATTTTTGAGGTTAGTCTAGTAGAAACGACTTTGGATTACCTTTTAAGTGGTTTTATATTTAGAAATGTGGCCTCTACATGCCTCTCCATGATAAAATTTTAGAATGGACTCTTTCTCAGACTCGGGAACACATCTCCTAATGATTTGATCATGATAGAACATGAAGAGGTAAGGATCATCAAACGCATAGTGTTTGACATCAGAATGAATTTACTCTTAGGTTGGGTCCCCAAGAATTTTGGAATGTCACATTTCACCAAATGGTTTCCTATTTCAGCATACTGAGGGAAATCACTCAATGAATAGAGGTGTTCATCGAGAAATGAATCAGACACAGAGAGGTGGTGTGTGTTGTCTTTGAATTCTATCCTAGATAGGTGATCAGCTAAAACAATTTCTACACCATTTGTATCCTTAATGGTTAAATTGAACTCTTGATGAAGAAGCACCCAACTAATCAATCTAGCCTTGGAATCTTATTTTTGGAAAAGTTATCATAGGGATGAATGGTCGGTGAAGACAATGATGGGTGATCCGAATAGATAAGACCAGAATTTATATTAGGAAAAGACAAAATCAAGAAACTCTTTCTCAGTGGTGGTGTAGTTAATTTGTGCATCATTTAAATATTTTCTTATATAAGCAATGAAACATGGAGTTTTCTCACACCGTTGTCCTAAGACTACTCCTACATCAAAGTAACTTGAATCACACATGATCTCTAAAGGATGTTTCCAATTTGGATATTACATGGTAAGTGGAGATATAATAGTTGAATTGAGTATAGAGAATGATTCCTCACAACTTTCTATATATAAAAATGGAGCATATTTTACCAATAGAGCACAAAGTGGTTGAGAAATAGAGCTGAAATTCCTAATGAACCTTCTATACAAACCAGCATGTCCTAAGAAGGACCTCACTACAATAACAGTTTTAGGAGAGGGAAGGTGACAAATTATTTCAACCATAGCTTTATCAACTTCAATCCCTCTACCAGATACCAGATGACCTAGAACATGTCCTTCCCTTATCATGAAATTGAATTTTTCCCAATTTAGTATGATATTCCTATCTTCACATATTGAAAAAACCATTTCAACATTTAGAATGAATCCCTAAAAAGTATCCCATTAGATGTATAAGTCATCCATGAAGACCTCTAAACAATCCCCCACCATGTCTGAGAAGATTCCGATCATGCACCGCTGGATGGTACTAGGGGAATTACATAACCCAAAGGGTATACGCTGGAAGGAAAAAGTTTTGAATGGACAAGTGAAGGATGTTTTTCCTTGATCCTATAAGGAGACTTATATTTTATTATACCCTAAGAATCCATCTAGGAAGCATTATAATTGATGACCCGCCACTCGCTCGAGAACATGATCAATAAAGGGCAAGGGGATATGGTCTTTCTTGGTACAAGTGTTGAGATTCCTACAGTCAATACACACTCTACATCCACTACTAACCCTTTCTGTAAGCATCTATCCATCCTTATTGGTTATTACTGTGATTCCAGCCTTCTTTGGAACCGCAAGGACTGGGATAACCCACTCTCTCTCAGTTATAGAATAGATGATACCAGCTTTTAACAATTTCAAAAGTTCTTTTCTCACTACTTCCATGATATTAGGATTGAGTCTCTGCTGAGGATGATGAAATGGCTTTGAATCAGATTCTAAAACAATTCTATGAGTCCCAATAAGTGGGCTAATACCAGGAATATCAGATAGGGTCCTTCCAATGGCATTCTTGTGTCTCCTTAGGACATCTAGAAGGATCCTCTCATGATCAGCTTCAATAGCGGAATAGATGACAAAAGGAAAGGATTGATTGTCCCCTAAGATCACATACTTGGGTGATGAAGGTAAATCCTTAAATTCAAGATTAGAGTGGTTATCACTTTCCATGAAAGGATGATAATTTGTATTGAACTCAGTTTCATTGTTCATATTTCTTGAAAAAATTAGTTCCTTGAGAAAGAATTTTTATCCAAAAAATTAGCTAGAGTAGTGTCATGAATGGGCATGGACTCGATGTTATTGATTTCACCCATGGTATCATGGATTGGTGATTCTAAAAATTAATCAATTGAGCTATATGAAAGATATTCAAGCCAAGGAGACAAATTTCCCTCATGTGAACAATGAAAATTAATCTCTTCTTGACATAAACATCCTTAGGTAATTCCTTGATGATCCTTGAGTTCACTATCAACATTACCTATCCAATTAACCTCATGGATCTCTTCATCATCCCCAGTTTGAGAGTTTTAATTGTATATGTTCAAGTCCAGACTCATGTTTCCAAATGTGATGGTCATGTTCCCATTTCGGACTTGGATAAAAGAGTTGATTGTTGCATAGATGGGATAACCAAGGATGATTGGGGTTTGCTCCCTAGGACCTAAGAATGGGTGATTTTCAAGAATAATTAAGTCAGCTAGGTAAAGGGAATTTTCAACTTTGACCAAAACATCCATTAAGATCCCCTTTGAAACCCTAATACTACGATCAAAAAGTTGAAGTGTGATAGATGTGGGTTGGAGCTCTTCTAGGACTAATTGGAAGTACACAGCACAAGGGATGAGATTGACACTAGCACCTAGGTCACATAAGGACTTGGTAACTTTTCTCCCTCCTAGTTCAACATTTCTGTAAGAGAAACCCGGGTCTTTCAAAATAGGAGGAATGGTCCCTTGAATGGTGGAACTAGAATGAACATCCAAAAGGACTTGGTTTTTATTTGAAAAGTTTCTTTTAAAAGTGAACAAGTCCTTAAGGTACTCTGAGTATGCAGTAATGGTTTGAATTGCATAAATGGGTGGAATGTTCAGCTCGATTTATGAGAATATTTCCCCCAATGTTTCACTCAATTCAGGCTTGGTTTTACCCTTCATGTGTTGAGTAAATTGTGCATGTTGTGGGTTTTTTTGAAGGGTTTTTTATTTGACAATGTTATTATGTTTTTTCATTTTGATCATGTGGTTCATTTGAATTTTCACAAGTGTTTTAAGCTTCAAATGGTTTGTGAATTATTTGTTTAGGTTTCTCAACTAATTTCCCACTTCCTAGAATAGTCACAGCTTTCAATTGTTCATGAGTTTTTGGAGTGCCACTTGACTCTCCCCTTATTGTTTGTTGTGGAATGGCTTGTGTAGGCATGGTTGCCATTCCAGTTCTGATGGTTTTAAGTTCTTGTTTCAGGGAAGAGAATTTTGAGTTCATCCTTTCCATTTTTTTCACAGTTGTTCAATGATTGGAAGAGAGACAGATTGGGAAGGGTCTTGTGTTGGTTGGGTTATCCCTGGAGGATACTTTGGTTGTTAGATGAGTTCTTGTTATTGGACTGTAGGATGTTGAAATTGGACTGTTTTTGGTAGGAATTGGATATGGTTTTGAAAATTTTTTGTAGGGTAGGGGTTTGGTCCTTGTGGTTGGATCGGTTGTTGGTTATCTTTCCATCAGAAGCCTAGGTGTTCATTATACCTTGTGTTGAATGTGTTTGGGTATTGGGGATTTAGAACGTTTAGGGAAATGAATTTAGCAGGTGGTCATCCAGAAATAAAATCCTTTATGGATGGAATGGTTGGGAAGTTGTCTATTTTTTGGTCATGTTTGTCACAGATTGTGCAAACAGGGTCTACAGTTCGGATTTCATGGATTTCCCTACGGTCTATCTCTTCAACCATCCTAGAGAGTACTGCAAGTTTCTCCCTAAGGCTTTCCTCTCCTCTAATTGTATGAATTCTAGTAGTTCATTTTGGATTTTCAGAATAAGGTGATGTTCTCTGTGTTTGGTTTTGTTCACCACAGATTTCTAGATACTCATAAGCGTCATTTTTGGATTTGTTTTTAAACGTCCCATTACACATCATGTCAATGAATTGTTTGATCCCTAAGCCCAAAACATCATATAAAATTCTCACTTGTTCAGAAATAGGAAAACCATATTGTGGAACTATTTTTAGGGTGTCTTTGAATCTCTCCCATGTTTCATAGAATGACTCTCCCTCTTTTTCAAAAAAGTTTTGGATACACTTTTTAGTTTTAATTGTTTTGTGGTGGGGAAAGAATTTTTTGTAGAATTCCATTTGTAATTGGACCCAAGAGTTGATGGATGATGGTATCAAATTGTTTAGCCAATTTTTAGCTCTATCCTTTAATGAATAGGGAAATAGCCACATTTATCTGATTCAAGTTAATGTGGGGGATAGATGGTTTCTACAATGACATTGAACTCCTTAATGTGAAGGTTGGGCATCTCAGACTCCATTCCATGGAATGTTGGAAGGTGGTTTAGGACATGGGGTTTAAATATGTAGTTGGCATATCCTAGGGAATTGTTTCTAATGCATGATGGGGAATTGGTCTATGTTGGAGTGAGGTAGTTGTTCATGGTTTGATCGACCACATTCCCTATGTTTGGAGCTTCTTGGTTTGGGTTTCACAATTGATCACCCACAGGGTTTACCATTTGATTTCATTGAAGACCATAAATTGTACTTGATTTAATTAATGAATTTATAGTTTCGTGAAATTTTTGATCAAATTTAAACAATCCCTTAGACGAACTTGGCTTCAATGTCCTAGGAGTTTCCACCCTAACTAATCAGTTTGAGTTATCACGGGTGTAGGCGGACATGCGCCAGTAGAAAAAAAAGTGAGAAAGGGAAAAGATAAGAGAATTTGGGTGAGAATAGAAGAATGGTGGAAAGAAAAGAAGGTTTTTGGTCTAAGTAACTTACTTGTTCCCTGAAAACGGCAGCAAATTTGGTGTCTCCCAAATTTACCCATGTTTTAAGGTTAAAGTGGTTGCTTGCAGTGCAGCTTGGGTTGTCAAATCCTCATAGAACTAAGAAGAAAATTTAGACACTCAATTAAAAGAGATGGATTTTTGTCTATGAAGTGGCCAAATAGGTTTATTTTAGATGGTTTTAAAAGAGAACTAAAAGATCTATGTGAATTCAAATTATTAGAAAATGAGTTGATCATAGGTTATATCTCGGGGTGGATTGGATGAATTATCGTTTTCTTTTACAATTTCTATTTCATTAACTCGAGAATAATTCATGAAATGAATTCAAACTACCCTCATCACATACTGATTAAACACCCCCACAAACACATACTAATCATATATTCACTTGTAGGATAATTTTCATGAGTAGTCCAACATAAAGAATCAAATTAGCACATAAAAGTGGGGCGAATAAATTCAATAAGGAAGAGGAAGAGAGAAAATAATTTAATGAATGAAAATTACATAAAATAAATTAATAACATTTAGATAGTTATATATAACATCCAATCCAACCCCTTGCTACCCCCTTGGATCAACCTAAAAAAGAGTTATCCCTCCATTGATAACATGTTCTCAACGGAAGCAGGAAGTGGACTTACGAGGGTGGAATTAAAGAAGTTAAAACTCAAAAATAAAGATCACTCCACCATTGTGTGAACAAAATCACAAGGTGTGGTTTGAAATACTTCACAACATAAGTAAACGGTATCCAGGTGATATTAATAAGAATAGAACTAGAAAATAATAATAACTTTTATTGAAAACTAATTTTATTCGAACAACTTAAATGAGAAGGAAAATTGCTACAAAAACAATTTGGCATAATAAATTTACAATCAAAACAATGCTTCAAGATCCTTAAAATCCTCCACCAATAGTGCCATAAATAATCATTTTGGAAGTATTTGGCAGATCCCCCATCATTCCATGAGCCTTTAATTAATTTTTTTGTGGAATGGTGGGTGGAAAATTAATGGAGATTGACTTTTCTACTCTTCCCCCGAAATGGAATCCATCTTGAAACCACCATAATGAGACGCTGAAAGGACCCTCTAGAAAGCCGAATTGGATTGGGACATAGAAGACCTAAATTAATCCCTAGATGTCTCCTAATAAACTATAAATGTTCAGCCCAAAATGCTTTGTGGTTCGCAAGATATGATTTAAATGGTGGGAAGTTTTTCTGGGCCGCGGAATCTGGACCAGAATTGCATCTTCAACTTGGGCCACCTAAAACTCCATTAAAACATTCGTATTATCTTGGACCACTTTTTAATTAAATGTTACCCCTGATTTCTTCTATCTCCACATAAATTTAGAGAGTTTTGGGGCTTGAATCATGGCCAATAAAGTTCTTTTATTGGGCTGCTTTCGAAATCACTTCGCCCAGAATGTGGTTGGGTCAAGGCCCACTTTTGTGGTCTTCCAAATTGAATCTACAACTTCTCCAAAAGAATGAATTGTTCTTTATATCATGGGAGACCTAAAAAAATAATATGAAACTAAAATAATGACCATTTGGTGTTTTGTTCTATGTTAAAAAATGTTCCATGTAATAGAGCACTTTAGGAAAGAATTGCAATCCTGATGTGAAATGATGTTCAAAGTGTAAAATGCACTAAAATGGTATTTATGAATAAGAAATCACATGAAAACAATATAAATTAACAATTAATATTATACTCTTCTAGTGTCTAATCAGGTGATTATGATAGATGAAATTCACTTGTCTATAGATGAGGTAGTCCATATGTACGGATGATTAAAAATATCATTTAACAATGAATTGGAGGAATGATAGTATATGAAATATGATAATTTTATCATTTTACTTTTAACAGATCCTACCCTTTTAATCATCAAATACAATCTTTTTATCATCCATTCGAGATAGTGAAGGAAAAAATTCATCACATCATGGAGGCAGAAGTTTGCATGTTCGAATGATTGATGTTAATTTGTTATCATATTGGATGGAAATTGTTGAATATTTTTTATCTAAAAAATATAATTTCAATATTATAATAATACATATTTATTTTTCTTATATTAAATGGATTATAATAAATTAAAATTCTACGACATGTAAATACTCACAAGGGAAGATTTTGTTTTACCCTAGAAATCTTCCAGGATTTAAAGGCTTCTAGAAAACATAGAATGAAATGATTATTATTTAAGTTACAGATTAGTAACATAAGAGAATGGTTTAATATTTTCACCATTTAATAATAAGGTAATTTATCACAATAAAAGGGTGGAAGTGGTATTCTTTTATAAGATATGGAATCTTTTGGAATAAAGAATAAGTTTTTAATAATTCCTTGGCACTATTCAAGGGTCATTGGATAAAAAATGACTAGAGAGGGGGTTAGAGGAAAGATAATTTTGATTATTATCTGATGAATTCATTTTGAGTCATTTTTAGATTGATTTAAGGCTTTTTTAAATTTTAACTATTTATCGAATCTACCACGACAATTAATTTTTAGCATTAGTAATTTGATTTAATGAATTGAGTTTTATTAACTAACATTATCTTTATAATTTAAAATTCAAAATTAATTTTGACACATATAATCATTGATGGAGTGAAATTTAAATTTTAAAAGAAACACAGTTGATGATCTATAAATATTTTTACAAAGAAACATGTTTTTAATATTTAATTTTACACATAAGTCAAAATTATTTTGTACAAAAATATTAATAAAATAAATTGAATTATAATAATAAATATTATTAGGTATTCAAGTAAATACACATCTTAATTTCAACATCTAAACACTTAATTGGGGGAAAATAAGAAAAACATATTAATGTAACATTTTAGTTTGGTTTTAAAAATATTGGACATATGATTATAAGTTAAAAGAATATTTTAAATTTCATAATGATATTAAATAAAAATATTTTTTATTCTTTAAAAGGTTGTTTTAATATTCTATTATAAAATTATAAAAGTGTTAGAAAAATATAAAAGGTTCACAAAAAAAGATATTTTTCGACAACAAATAAACCATTATTGAAATACCGCAAAAATCATAACTAGTAAAAAAGTTTCTACGGATTTTATAGATGATTTTATTTTATAAAATTTAAATTCAAACAATTAAAAATTCATATTTAAAAATAATTTACATAACATTAATAAAATATAATTTATAAAAAATAACCATTTTAATATTAAATCATACTAATTATTTACAAGTTAAATATTTAATTGTTCACCAAAATAGTCTTTATAATATATTTATTAATAATTTTATAATAAAATGTTTTGGGATATTTATATTATGTGTGGTGTATAACACCAGTTATTGAACATACCATCCATTTTATGAAGTTTAGAATATCTAGTCATTATGTTCCACCCCTTTAAGAAGAATTTCATCACAAATTTTTTTATTATATTGATAAAAACAATAGTGATTACATTTATCTCATAATATTATTATGTTCCAACATTTCTTACTCAAACATAAGATTCCTTCATAGAACATTGACAATATTAAGGGTCTTCTTCCACCTCACATTATCTCTTCAATCCAAAATTTTCTACGGTTTTTCCTCATATAAGAGATCATGTTCCTATTGCACGACTCCTGGATTTTTTACATGTGATAGGAATTGTACTAAAATACTATGAAGATATACATGTAATGCATCATGTAAATGGGAAAGGTCGTGTTGTAGTTCCAAGTGCCAAGTTACTTCGACGACATGATCAAGGATATCAAAGGGACAAAAATACCAAGGGATCAACTACCTTTATATCCAAAATATCCTAAACTACTACATAGAGAAAACTAAAGGAATACTTTGTTTCCAAATTAATTATCAAGATCTTATTGATCATTATCTCCATATATATTTTATCAAAATTTTATACTTTCATATTACACTAAATAGTTTTTACCAACCACATCATTTTATAGAAAAGAATATTATCTATCAAATCCCTCTCTCAAACTTTATCCTATCATGTTGGAGTAATACATCTCTTCCTACATAGAGCCTCATATGGAACAATTTTAATTCTATAATGGAAACTATTAGAATTACAAACGTACTAAGTGAAAGTGTTCATCCTAACATCCTTGTAATTCCATTGTATATGATATTAATATATCTTATAGGGTTTTGATAGTTCCCTTAGACAGACCATGTATTTGAGGTTTAGAAGAAGTGTGGAAAGTCAAAATTGTCTCTAATAATTTCTAATGAAACCTGGTGAATCTTTTGGTAAATGATGGAACATTATCATATATAGTTGAATGTGGAACCCAATTTAGTCTTTATACTTACATTTTTTATATCATGAAGTGTTGATGGATTGGGAAATATTATTTGATGCTAATAAAATAAAGTCACTTTCTATGGTGATCAACTAAAACCCAAATAGAATTATGGCCCTCATTTGTTTTGGGTAACACCAAAAATATAACAATGGAAATGTTTTCGATTTTCCATCTTAGTATGGGTAATCTCGACAAAATTCTCATAGTCCTTTATCGATCATCCATATCCCAATAGAATATCAAGAATCATGATGTGTATTACATAGACTATTTTGAACATTACAAGATCACGATCAAGATAAACCATCCACATCTCTATGTTTATGTACATCCACATTGATAAACTCTTCTTCTTAACAAAAAACACTAGTTCATCAAAAATAAAAAAACTCAATCATAAAACGATCATATCCATATTCTCTTGTAGCTGATTCTTCAATTATTCCAAGTTAATGGGTGAAATTTTAAATGGATTATTTGAGATATTCATAGATTTATGTATGATAAATATTGAAAAATAAACCTCAGAATTTGGGGGGAGGCCAAAAAGTTCATCAACAAATACATCAGTATACTCTCATAAAATAGGTATTTCATAAATTATGACATCATCCCCAATAAATTGAGTTAATAATCCTTCATGTTCAAGAATCATAACCTATAAAATAGAGTATTCTTATAAATAATTCTCATAATCATCTTTGATATGATATTTTATCATAGGATACATGTAGATATGAAATGAGATCTCCTTATCCTAACAATTTATATGTTATCTATATAGGGATTGAAAATCCATAACCAAAATCACACAACATTCAACCAAGTTATGAAGTAATAGATCAACATGGACTATATTACCTCATAATTATATCATATAAGAGTTATATATCTTATATTATATTGACATTCCATAAGGGGACTTTAAAGAGATTTCACTACACCTGGTTTCATGTGGTAAATAAACACTCTTAGATAACTATTGTGACCTAAAATAATGTTATGATACATAACGAAATATGTCATTTAAAGATACATAGAATAGAATTAGAGTATCATAAACCTATTCATTATCATGATCCTGTTAAATAATATTGATAGACTACACTCTCTCTTTCTCTATTGGTTTATGGGATACTGAGGCATATTCTCTTCAATAGCTCCGGGGTTAGGGTAGTTATATTCAAAATTCCCAATCCATTTATAAATAAATCATTATCTATGGGTGGAATATTAGTTGGATACTTATTGTTAACTTTTAATTTTATAAACCCCATCTTACTACTTGTGTTTTTTTTGAAATATGGCATGCCCTACCAAACATATAACACTTCCCAAATCATTTTATTCTGTTTCTCAGGGTTCTTAATCATATATTTTATCACATATGAAGTTACAATATCATTATACCTTGTGGATTAATGTTGGATATTTTGTGATACTCAACTATTCATCTCATTTCCATATAATAAACACAATATCCAATTTCAATCTCCACCTTTAGGACACGTTGAAAAATATCCTCGTTTCAGGCAAAGTCACTTATGATAAATTACTTTTGATTAATAATTTTTATTCCAACAAAGAAATTTTTTATCACGATTTTATATTGGGAGATATATCAATAAGAATAATTTGAGATAATCATGATGTATTTTTAAAATGTTCTATTAGATTCATCATACTTTTGTTTTACCTCAATCTATTCATACACTATATTTTCATAATGATTTCAAGGAATGATCTTGATAATGAATAATTTTTTGAACATATACTATTAAATATATTATAATTTCTTCATTTACATTGAATTATTAATTATAAACCACTATTAGTCATCATATCCTTATAAAAGATAAAAATTAAAATGACTTTCTCATGCTCTGAGCACTAGAGCAAAAAATGTCAATTTATTTAAATTGGTCCATTTATCAACAATAAGTTGATTTTGACAAAAAAATAAATGTGTAGAATACTGATTCCTTAAGGATTATATAGAATTATTTTTCATTCTTTGATTGTTTCGTAGCTCAACCATCATCATCATTCATTATATAAAATTAAAGCATGCTGGAAAGTGTACATCGAGAGAGAGTGGCCTGGGGGACAGAATTATTGGAGACTGAGGTAATCCCATGTATTAAAGTTAAACCCTTTGGGAATCACATGGATAATGTTATAGATACAGGATGTACCCTGAATATGTACTGCAAGCTTCGCCATATGATCAGCCACCTTATTGACCTCACAGCACATGTGAATCAACCGAATATTATTGGAGAGAATAGAATGATACTTACTTATGGGATACATGATTGACCAGGGAACATGGCCGGTGCTGATGAGTTCTTTGAAAAGAATATGAGAGTCAGTTTATGCTTCCACAATATGAATTCCGCCTTGACTGGAAAGAGTAATGCCTACAGAAAGGCATGTTTATCCACTTGCGAGGAGGTTCCACTTCCATGTTACACAAAGAATGAAAACCCGAAGTTCCCTATAGGGTTGTGAATCACCCCACGTCCTCACATGACACCCACGATACTAGATCTGTTGGTATTCAGATTCTTACCTCAGCGAGACGGTTGCCAACTGATCCATTAGCCACCAGAAATAGGGGGAGAGGGATTCACCAGGGCTACCATTTGCAGAAGCTGGAGGGAGGGAGTATCCATCCAATTTTCAATACAAATAGTTATATTGAGCATCAGACTATGGGAATGAGAAATAATGGCTCTTCAAGTAGAAATAATTCCTTCAAAACTTTTTCTGTTCTATGCCTGCCAAAGACTCTAAAAACCTGAATGTAAGATGATCACTCTGGCTAGACGTTAAACCCCTTTGATTCCCGAACCATTAAACCAGTTCTCAAAGAAGGGTACATCCCCAGAGGATGCTCTTGGATAGAAGTAAAACCACCAAAGAAGATCCATACCTCTATAGACCATTCTCCGTCAAAAAAGATGTGATCAGTATTGTCCTCTTCATGCACAGATCAACACAATCTGCAGGAGGCCATAAAGATTCCACATTTCTTAATGTTTTCATCTATGGAAACTACACCATGTCGAAGCCTCTAGGTGTGAAAGTTCATATTTTTTGGGATAATCTTGCTCCAAAGGGTTCCCTTACATTGGTCTTTATACGGGTGGGAAGCCAAGACACTGTGATAGTACCTATCAAAAATGAATTCGAGGATGAGGGGTAAAACACATATCAGGATCCACATTAATGGTGGTAAGTTGAAAGGTGGAATTGTGTTCTTTGTTGAGAATAGCATTGATGGAGGCTCAAAACTTTCTATCCTACAGAAACAGGATATTATAGGCTAGGAACCCCAGGAATCTGAGGATTTCTCATGCCCAGTTGACATGCAGAATGACACTTTTCCCTCCCAGTGATCTAACGAGCATGAGACTTGATTGTAGTGAATAAGGTAGAAGCATGGACATGAAGGTAGATATGTGGACATTATCCATCAACAGGCTTTCCGTATAAGTGTTTCCCATAGTCTTACCCCATAGGGTCTGATGATCATGAATTTCCCATGCCATTTTAGCATGCATGTAAAGAAGAGTGTCAGCAAGGATACGAACGTTGATCCCCCATTCTTGAATGGTCATATCCATGTCCCATCAGGAGACCTAGGGATGTTTTCCCTCATCCAAGGAATCCTAAATGAAGTGGGTTACGGTCTTTTATATCTTATATATCACCCCATTTGGAACCATCACACAATAGAGCATATGGAGGGGTGTGGGCAGAAGTAAACTATTCACCAAAGTGATCTAGCCCTCGAACGAAAGATACCTATTTTTCCAAATGATTAATATTTCATTTATTCAGCTGACAATATGATTGAAATATTGAACTCAAAGATGGCCTGAAAGAAGAGTATCTCCCACATAATTCAGAGGCAGGCTACCACTTTGTATGTCCAGAAGGTGAAAAATATGGACAACCAGATTGGGGCCACACATGCTCGATATGAATATGTAACTTTTAATATTTTTAATTCTTTACCCACCCCAAAAATAGTATTCCTCTAAGAAATTTATGAGGCCATGGATGGATCTGATAGAATCAGTCATGAAAATAAGGGTCTCATTAGAGAACATGAGATAAAAGATAGAGGGGACATTCTATTTTATTCTATAAGGGAGGATCATGCTGGTGTATATAATTTGATGAAGGACATGACTAAATATGTATTTGGATAGGAGATAAAGGCTCAGGGAGATGTGGTTTCCCTATCTTAAACCCCGAGTAGCCTTGACGAAACCATGATATTTTCTCATAAAGTGAACATTCAGCCAAGAAGAACTGAAGCAACAAAAAAGAGATCAGGAAACCAGGGGAGAAACCCATACCTAAGAGTACATTGTTGCTGGAATCCCATTCAATAATATCATAAGCCTTATTCATGTCAAATTCAACCACCATATTTGATCCATGAGATTTAGTGTTAATGTCAAAGATCATTACTTGTGCCCGGGAGATTGCACCCTGAATTGAATAGCCCTTCACAAAGCCATGTTGCTCTATGGAAGTACATCATGGAAGAAACTCCACAAGTATATCATTGAGGATAGTTGTAATGACTTTTTAAGGTAAATTTCACATGCAGAAAGGATGATAGATCATGATAGAAGAGGGGTTATTCACTTTAGGAAAAAGAAACAAGGTCGTGGAAAAGCCACTCGTGGAAGACTGTCTCCCTATAAATAGACTTGAATGGTCTCTATAGATTCATGTTTGACCACTTCCCATGCATCATTGTAAAAAATTATTGGGAAGGCATATAGGCCATGTAAACTATCGTCTTTATGGTGCAAAGCATCATTGTTGATTTCAAATTCCTCCAGGATAGCTTCCATAAGTTCATTTTCTTGGGGAGTAACTTGGTTGGAAATGTCAACCATAAAGGAAGCCTCTCCACCCGAGTAATCATCATTCATAAAAAAGATAGGGATACCCAAAGATCCCTGAAGTAAGAATAAGAGAGGCGAACCACTTCATATTTATCATTCTGAAAAGACCCATCCTTAAAAGGAATGTTTGGTTGAACTATGTGTTTCCGTTCATTGATGCACACATTGAAAAATGTGGTATTTTTGTCACAATTTTCAATCCACCTAATCTACAATCTCTCTATTACTATGAGCTCCTGTCCAAGAATCCTATCCGAAAAACTTTCCTTTTTTAGTGAATGACCTTAAAAAACCATCTCATCCCATTTTCATTCAAAACTATCCTTAAATCGATCAATATCTTTCCAGGAAATTTCCATCTCCCTATCACTTCGGGGAAAGTATTTTTCCCTATCTTGAAGCCAACTTATGATTCTTATATTCTTGTTATAGATTGTGATCTCTATCCTACCATTGGTGGGAGGATGGCACACTTTGTTAACAAATTATTGAAAACCTAGGAGTTTCCCCCAATATTAATAATATCTGAAAGGGTCGGGAGGGGTCTCTCTCAAGGAAAGAGTAATCAGAAGTGGGGAATGGTCTCAGACACCGCCTGTCATGTGGTTGACTTTAATACTAGGAAATGACGTGATGACCTACATGTTGGAAATGCATCAGTCAAGGTGACTCCATGAACGGTGAGATCTGTGTTGGTTGTTGTAGCATGTAAACTAGGATCCTATGAAGGGATGATCCATGAGACCATTGGCCACCATGAAATGAGAAAACGAAAAACTTTCATTTATGGGGAATGGACCCATTACCAGCTTTTCCTCAGGTGCTACAATCACATTTAAATCCCCTCCAAGTAACAAGTGAAAATTATTGGGGTCGAACAAGGATAATTAATTCTATAAGAGTTCACACTGCTTGTTGTCATAGCTCCCATCGACAAAGATAGAAAACAAGGTTCATTTATTGTGATAGATCTTGGTGTTCATATGCTGGTAACCTGATTGAATGAGGTGCACCAAGATGTTATGATTCTTGAAGATCCATATGTTCTTATTGAAAGGATTTTCATGCATATACTCATTCATCATTAGACTTAAGGAGATATCAGCAATTCAAGAATAATTTTTCATATGTTCAAGAATATAAATGACACTAACCTTATTCTTATGATCTTCTGAGGTGAGTAAGTATGACTTCAACTATGCTTTGAGGACATATGCATTCTATAAAATGAATAGAATCATTGAACAGAGGATGTCCCAGATCTGTCCATGGGACTCTTGGACATCGGTGATCAAGAGGGAGAGATATAATTCAACTAACAATATTGAGCTCTCATGAATCTACCTAGACTGATGGGAGAAGGAGGATGGGGGGAAACAAGCACCTTAAAATGTTGAGGGAACCTTGAGTTCTAGCCACGAGATGAAGAAACGATAAGAGTATTAAAATAGGCAACCTCACAGGAGGAGGGCTTGGGAATAGGGGAAGACAGAATAGAGGTAAGTGGTTTAGGTAAATGGGGAGAACTAGGAGAAACAGGGGCAGACATCGGAGGGATTGATGCCTTGGGAGCTAGTAAAGATAACATTAGGGCCTTGGGGACAAGAAACAGGGGAACCAGGGAGAATAATGAAAAGGAGGTGGCCTATGGGGGAAGAGGAAGGTTGAAAGGGAGCCATCCATGATGGACTTCTGGAGCTTTATAATCAGAGGGGGAAAGGAAGAAACATGGCTCTTAGGCAAGTGTACAAATAATGGGACTAAAGAACCCTCCTATATCACAAAAACAAGAGAAGGAGACACCAAGGACACCAATGGTGGGATCAGGTCCACTAAGGCTAATCCCACTGTAGAACCTGTGGGAAAGGCCTTACCTACTGAAGGAGGATCGATAACATATAGCTGACCACATGCTGGAACATCATGAGGGGGGAAACTCATGCCACCCTGAAAGAAATTCCTATAATCCTGATAGAAGTGGCCCTGAATAAAACATGAATAGAAGTACCATGGATATACAGGATAGAAGATGTGTTGCAACCATGAAAAGGTCTCATTGACTCCATGGGAGATGTGATTTGTAGAAGGTCACGATATGTTCATTCTTACACAGATACGCACTATAGAGGTGTATGAATAGCTCTAAGTCTGATCATACAAGTATAATAAACCCCCCATAAAATATATGATGACAATTAAGAAACCATCATTTTGAAAGGAAAGTGTATTTCCTAGAAAATGCACCAAAATCGCAACCAAAGTGCTTTTCTTCCCCTTGAAAACATCTACCAAAACTACATGTATTAAAACACCACTTTCTAAGGGATCTAGGAGCACTACACCAATCATGGAAAAAATCATCCTTCTATATAAAAACAATGAATGAATAATTGTGGTGGAGAACTGGGATGTTTTATAGAGAGAGCATACCCCACGATCCGACAAAATGTTTAAAGATGGAGACTAGAGGCTTCCCATCATCAAAATGAGTCTCAAATGTCAATTTGAGGCAGTCTTTTTCTTCTGCAAAGGCTGTTGATGGTACCTTATTTGAGATATGTAAACCATCTTTCAAACCCACTGAATGGGGAGGGGAAAACGCTAGAGATCAGGGATGGGTGGAGCCTTGAAATGGAGCACAAAGAGCGTCATGGATGGTGGGACTGCGAACACGAGCCCCTTGGGAGGATCCTAGATTGAAGACAACCAGAGTAGGTGACACCAACACATTATATCCATAAGAGGGAGGAACAAATAGAACAATTTGAAAAAGTCATGGTACATGAGTTCATTTCTGCAAAGAGATAAGAGAAGCCATCAGAAACATCTATTTGGTAGCTCAACCTATTTCAAATTAATATTCATATCTTGTGAAAATTACATGATCATTTCATTATGGTTTTGTACACTAAATCGCATCCCATTTGATATCTCAATAGAAAAATCATCTCATTGTCTATGGTACTCATTATTAGATTTTTTCACCCTCATTCCAATAATTATATTAAATAAAAAAATTTATGGGACAAAATTCAGTGAATGTGATGATAGAAAACTATGAATTTGGAATAATTAACTCCTAGATGATTCATATATATTAACATATGATATCTATAATTAAATCTATGTTAATCATGATAATTTATTTTTAGACTCCATTACCTGAACATGTTTATATCTATTATCATGTTTTATAAAGAGAATGTGATTTAACAATAGAATATCCCCTAAGAGTGTCTATATAGGTGTTCAACCTTGGGCCCACTCATCATGCACTAGGGTTATGATTATTTCATTTCTCAATCAAATCATTTAGGGATGATTAACCCTAGGTAAATCTATTCCATAGAAGAATCTACATTACAATATCCAAATAAAGATATATTTCATGGAAAACAACATAATTTATAATTTACCAAAACTACATGATGTAATTTAATACATAGTGTAATTCTAACAGTTCGCACTAATTTTATCTAAACCAATACATAGAATAACTAATCCTTCCCATGTATAAAAATTATTCTATTCTAATGTAATCATTCATAAATAATGCATTGATTACAACGTTTAATTAATACATTGGACAAGTAGTCAAAGAAACCAATGATTGAAAGGTTTAGTGTCTTGTAGAGTATATATATAAACATGTTATGTTGTAACACATATAAAATATTTTCCATAATCATTCACCTATAGACCCTCTTATTGAAAAATTATATTTCATTATCATATTTATTCTTGGTTAAATGATAACATAATAAATAGTGAGCTTGAATTCCTGAAAAAAGGAAATTATCCCCAAATCATAACAGTTAGATCTTAAATATGAGGGGAAACATTTTTAATGGACAAATATCAAATAAAAATACCCTGAGATCATAAGTGAAAAAATAATATGATCAATTATTAAGGATCATGACAAACAAACATAAGGCTATAGAAGCATAAAAATAGATTATAAACAAATAAAAACATGAAATCAATACATAAGAAAGTGAAATATCATTAAGACATGGAATATCATAAAATTTCATAAAATTTCGAAAATAAGGATCATTTAACATAAGTAGTTTATTAAAAATCATCACAGGAAAACATTTTGACAAAATCCATTTATCTACATCTTTAAATTTTGTGACCAAATCAATATATATCAACACTTTAGTTTGGTGAAAAAAAAAATATTTCTAAGAGTCATTATCTCATGATATATTAAACCAAAACCAATGCATTGGTGGGTTATACAGGACCCCATACATATTCATTTATACATATAACTGCATCATGAAATAAAATCATCCATATTATTAGAAATAACCCATAGTAATAGAAAAGGTTTCATAACTTTTCTAAAATTATTGGGCATAGAAAACCATGATGATTTGAAAAAAAACGGTCAACCTAAAATGATAAAATATTGGGTAGTTTATGAGACATTGATTTATTCATGAATAATTCTTTTAAAATAAAATATATATGAAAAAAGGATTGTTCATAAAAATAATTTTTAGATACCTTAATTAAAAGTATAAAATTTTTAGTCACATTCTAAAAATACATCTTTTATAAAAAATTATAAACATCATAAAATATTTTATTGAAATTAAAATTCAATATAGAGTCCTTGAAAATAGATATTCATATTCTAAAACATGATGGATGAGGAAAGAATGTATGATCATTAGGAGAAGAATGCTATGATATATTTGAAAACAACATTATTGATAATCCACATCATGAAAATGGAATTAAAATTTTGGTTTTAATGTAATGGTAAATATAAGTATGATTAGAGATAATAATAATTTTAGTTTTTTCTTGGGAAATGGTAACATTGGAATGAAGGAAAAATGTCGATATAAAGGGAAAATCTAAGTGGAATTTCATTTCTCAAACACTGTATATTTATCTAGGAAGACAGATACGATGTGAAAATCTATTTCCCCATAAAATATATCTATACCATAGGTTAGGTAATATCATATTTTAAATGTTTTTAGGAAAATATAAATTATTTCAACCCAAGTGAAGGATTTGAGTCATGAAAACCCCTTAAATTTATTCTTATTTAGTCGAATGTGCTACAAAATATTATATCAATAAAATTACTACCTTAATTAGCTATTTCATAACCTTATTGATTTATATAATTTTTTTGAAATTACTTTTTAAATATTTAGCACAATTTTATTTTTAATATATAATCTATTTTCATAATTATGTGCCCAAAAAATTGATCGTTTTAAATAAGTTTTGATGTGGTACTATTATTATTCAATCATATACCAAATTTCAACAGTCCTAGATCATACTAGGTACTAGGAAATATTTTTCAAAATAATTTTTAAATTTCTTATTTCATTTCATAATTTTTAGGTAAAGATTTTTGATAAAAAAAACCCAAGAGGAGGATGTTTTGGCTAGTTTAATGAATAAAATGAGATATATTAGTAACATCACTAAATAATAACATCTTGAATAAAAAATAATTTTTAAATATTAAATTATTTTTTATAACACTTTAATAAAAAAATATAACATTTCATAATCATTCATGATATAAGAATTACAACATCACTAATGTAGGTTGTAAAAATGAACTAAACAGGAGTGACGTTTTACTGATTTAATGAGCAAGAAAATATTATTATATAAATTTAATATAAAATTTTGAGAACCCTTAACATGTAATAATTATCATATATCATCATTAAACTCATTCTTATAACAATATAAGAAGGGTATATGAAAAATTAAATTCCTTTGTTCGTGGTGGTGGTAGTCCAGACATATTCATGATTAACAATCCAATTTCTCAATCATTGAGTGAATTGTTGGAAAATTAATAAAATATTATTTTATAATATTATTTTTCATATAGAAATTTTTTTAATAATAAAATCCATCCTTGGTAAAATACACAAGAGAATGTAATGAAAAACAAACCATATCACATCGTGTATATAATAGTCTGCACATTCACCTGATTAAGGTTATTTTTCTTCTGAGTGAATAAAAATTATTGAATATTTATGTATAATTAATATAATTAAATTTATGAACAGTAATGATACTTATTTTACTATATTTACAATATTAGTGAAAATATAAGGAATTCCTATAAAATTTTAAAATTCATAGTGAATGTAATATTCACGTTGGAATCTAGAGTTTTCACTAGGAATCCTAATTCAATGTGAAGGGAATAATAAAATGTAAGGTATTAAAGAGATTATGTAGGTTATATAGGGTTCTTGGATGAAAAAAATGTAATATTTTAAAAGAGTAATTATAAGGTTAAGTGTACCTTTGAAATAGTTGAAGTTGTGACCTTTTATATGAAAAGGAAGTGGAACTTTTAGAAAATCTCCTCATTTTTTAATAAATCAACTACACTATTCAAGGTTAAATGGATAAAAAGTGATAAAATAGGCATCTAGGAAAAATACAAGGTCAAAAATACTCTTATATATTCATTTGTAGACAATTTAATTATGATTTTGTTCTTTTTATAAAACATTTAACGGTTTAGAATAATTAACTATTATCATTGTAATTTATTTTTAACCTTAATAATTATCCAAAATGAAAAAAATAAGATTCTATCCTTTTATCTAATTTGTAATATATATTTTTAAATTTAAAAATCATTTTACCACAAAAGAAAGCAATGGCGTGAAAAGTATAATGTAAGCTAAACACACATACCTTCATAAAAATACTTTTCAGAAAAAATTCATTTTTAATCATTAAAATCATACATAAGATAAAATTATATTAAATAATAAATTTTGTTGAAAAAATTTAATTATTATAAAAAAATTATGACAGTTTCACAGTAATCTAGAAAAAAATTGACCATCTAAATAATTGATTATTGGAAAAGTTTAAAACAATATTTCTTAATAAAGTAACATTTTAATTTATTTTTCAAAATGTTTGAAATAGAATTATAAGTACAAATAGTGTTCTAAAGATAAAAATTACATTCCATAATTATATATTTTAAATATGAAATTTGTTTTATCTTCTAAGATATGCTTAAATAATAGTAAAATCATTAAAATTATAATCATCCGAAAAAGGTTTTTTGTACTAAAAATATACCATTTGAGAAAAATATCAAAAATTTATACAAACTAAATTTTGATGTGAGGAATTTAAAAAATATTTTTACATTAAAACAATTAAATTATAAAATTGATTAATGAATTTTTTAAAATAATATACAAAATATTAATAAAATGGATTTCATTGAATAAAACCACTTAAATATTAACAAATGTTAATTATTTACCTTCTTAATATTTATTCAATTAACATATTTGTCTTTATGATATATTTTCTAATAATTATATATTAACTTGATTTGGTCTGTTTTCATTAGGTGTATCATGAAACACATGTTATTGAACATAACATTAGTTTTGAAAAGTCAATAATTTCAAATCATTGTAACTATGTATCAACACCCACTTCTAAATTCAACCATCCCCCTACATCATTTTTCCCATTTATATTTATAGAAATATGTGAAAAATAAAATAAATATTACAATTGTAAGAACTTTAATGATTAATGGTAGTAAGTTTTTATCTATTTTAAACCAATCAATAAAATCCTCTAATTGAATCCTCATTCAAACTCATTCATATAATAGTAAAAATATCCATTTAATTATATATGATAATTTGAATTTCTATTCATTAAAAAGTGGTGAAATCTATACTGTCATAAATTTATTCTATGATAACATAACTATAATAATTTATAAATATTTAGGTTATTGCAAAACTACTCATGGAAAAACAATCTTCCTTCCAAAAATCACTGTTGATGTGACACTTTATCATCTTGAGCCAACATCCAATTGAAGACATTGTGATGTTAAAATCATAAAGAAATTATATGTTATCATATAACATAATTTTCCATAAATCTCTATAGAATATTTCAATATGTTTCCCATAATTATCCCTATCTATTTGATTCACATTAAACCTTACTTCTTTCAATGATCTTTTTTACCTATTCCATATTTTTAAATTTTATTGATTCTGTACGATTAAATGAAGCCTTAAAAGTTCATTCCTTTCCCATTTTATTATATTTTATAATATAATGTTCTTAATTAATCTATGAATCCCCCTTTTACTTCTTATGAGACAACATTACATGGTCCTAGAGTTAACCTCCTTTAGATTATTCCTTTTTTGGTTATATTAACCTTTTGAATTTAATCAACCATAAAATGTTATAATTAAACATTATGAATTTTATGACACAATAGTATTAAGTACTGACAGATCCTAGAACATCTCAAAATTCATAAAAACCCATAAATTCCAGAATAAATCTATCTCAACATATATTACCTCTCAAAAATATCAAACACTCGAAATCAACTCAAACTCATTCCAAAACACTTCAAGCATATCTTTCATATAGTTAAAATAAATTAAATAATGATTCAACAATGTAATCTGAATAATAAAATATACCAAAGTAATAAAAATATTCACATATACATTTCAACAATTTATTTAGGTATATCCAAAATCAATTCTATGATTAAAAACAATATAATTGTTAATTTAAACCATGGATCACAACAAAAAAAATCAAAACATGCTATAATGGAAAATTCGAGACATATTTTACCATACCAGAAATAAATTGTATGAATAAAAAACACAATTAAAATAATCCATGCATTAGAAAATAAAAAAATTAATAAATCACGGAAACCTCAATCCAAGCAAGGAATAATCACTACATTCAAAAAACCTTGATGTATGGCCATATATAGAAATTTCGATGGAATAAACATATTGAAAGGATCAAAAATTTCAAAAAAACACATTAATCCTTTTTCAATAGTAAATAAGGTATCAAGTGCTACCCAAACACTATTCAAAAAAAATAAACAAAAAGTGAAATCATCTTCATTATATCAGTTTTCACATTTAAATTACAATTCATTCAAAATATTTATTAAATTAATGTTCCCATTCAAAGATAAGATATAATTATGTTTCTCATATTAATGATTTTAATTTATAAAATATTAATTGTTTTTACATAAAAAGGTGGTACATTAATATTCTTGGGGAAACATTGGTTTTATTAAAAAAAATGTATTTAATTTATTTAATAGAGGTCTTAGTTTCAAAAACGATAGTCTAAAACCTTAAATTTTACTATAAACCCAATTTCAGGTTCAACCCTTTAACGTGGCAATAAAATTTTCATTCTTCATGTTATAATTTATTTTATAGAAACATATAAGCTAATGAAATCAAATAAATTTAGGGGAAAATCCTCCAATCTATATTAATCAACCTAACTATTAACTCATTACTAATGAAATGTCTTAATAATGTTTAATTGTATATTATTTACATATAAATCATTCATGTTTCTGTGTAAATAAGTGATTTAATTTATATAACTTGATAAAATAATAAATTTTGTATGTATTACAATGGAAGTGTCATACCATGTATAACAGCTCCAAAATTCCTTTATGATATTAATATATTAAATTTTATGTTCTAATAACAATTTTATTATGAGAAAAAATAAATACAATTACATTTCATAATAATAGTAAACATCATGAAATAATATTTTCAATAATATATAATAATATTATATGAAGATAAACAAAAGAAAATAATGAAAAAACTAAAGGAAACTCTATAGGCTCCAAATATCCCAATAATATCACTCCTTCCATATTAAATATTAAATAATCTTAAATTCATAGTAATATAAAATAATTTTCCTATGGAAGTGTATGTAATTCGTATGAAAATTATATAATGATGAATTATGATAATGGAAGAGTATATATTAGGTGTGAAAAGGCAATGTGACCATTGGTATCTGACCATTATATGATCGTTACATGACTTTTGCAATATGATATTCAATTATCCACAGGAATAGTAATAGTACCAACTATAATTTGAAAATAATTATATAAAACAATATTTAAAATTATTATAATTATATTGTATTTATTTTATTGGTTAATAAATATATATGATATTATAAAAATTTTAAAATTCTATATTGTTAATAATAATGGGATCTCATTTAGAAATAGTATTTAAAGACCTATAATTTCCATGTAATGTTTTTTTAATTATATTGAAATTTTAAAAGTCTGTGCAAATTGACGGCGCGTTATTCTGAGGCCCGGTGTGCCGAGAATGAATTTATGAACTTTTTGTTTCTTGTTTGTTCAGTAAACGTGCGAGCTGGTTTTTGTAACTTTTAAATTCGTTCTCAGAATTAAAATATTAGGGCACTTTTGAACTCACAAATCCAATATTCACTTAAGGAGACCATTACCTCAACTGCAGTGGGTCGAGGGTGAAAGAGAAATTTTCACTTTTTCATGGAAAAAAATGGAATTTTATTTTTTATATGAAACTCCTATGTGGATGTTAAGATGTGGGGACCAACAGAACTAAACCTCCCATGTGAATGTAAATAGGTGGGGACCACCCAAACCCCATTAATGGGAGAAAACCTCTCAACTCCCCTAAATCAATTATGCCAACTCCCCATTTAATTGTTAGAGACAAAAAACAATTATTGAGATGTATCATAAATTTTAATTTTTCCAACATAATTGATCAACTTAATTAAAATTATGCTGGATTTTCATTTTTGGTGTAATTGGGGAAAGGGTTGGCAAAGGAAAATTGGGAGAGAACCTTGGAGGGATTCATCATCCTCGAATGAAGAACACACTCAGGAATTTAAGAACAAGGACAATGTTCATTCCAACTTTGAAAGAAACTTGTGGAAGCGACGAATGCCAATGCCACTATTCCTAATGACTTCTTCTCCTTCCATAAGATCTCCATAAACAAACCATTGAATTAGGGGTTTAATTTACTGTGATTATTTATTTCAATTTTATTCCATTCTAAAAAAATAATGCAGATCAACTCTATAAAAAGTTGAACCAAGGAAGATTTATTTTTGCGGGGTTGGCAATAATCATTTCCAGAGGATGTAGGGTTTGGATTTCTTCATACTAGATTTATTAAGCAACTTTCTACTGACCTAATGTTGAGTGTGTGGGCCAAACGAACATGGCCCAAACTCTCTTCATTTTTTCTTGAGTTTTTTTTGTTCCTCTTAAAGGAAGAAGTTCGCGACCAGTGATGGGGAATGGCACCGGGGGGACTCTGTTGCAGTGACCGGCACACCACTGGACATGATGATGGTGCCACTGTCCCGCATCCTCTATGCCACCCCACGTCATTCGCACTGCCCTATAGTCTCGCGTTGTCTCGTGGCCTCTACGCCAACCAACTGTCGACATGCCGTCGGGCTGGGCCTCCCAGCGCGGGCCGGGCCGGACCCCGTGTGTCGGGCCAACCGGGTCGGACCAAACCTAGACTAGTTTGACCCATTTTTGCTCTTTTGTACATAACTTTGGCACAATGTTTCCTTTTTATGAGCCTTCTACAACACTAAAAACCATGGAGCGAGATTTTCCATTTTGTATACCCCTAACCCAAACCTCAAAGAAACAAAAGAGGGACTTACTTGAGGAGAACGACATTCAATCTACCAAGAAACCCCTTCGATTTGACTCCAAAACGAGCTAAGGAGCTCCCCAAACATCTGAAAATCAGAACTCCCGCGTGAGCCATGAGTGGGATGAAGAATGAGGAAAAAATGAGAAATCCTATGTGGCCTAGGACTTAAAAACCGAAACATTAAGTGGTAGTATGGTTACCCCACACGGTTTGGAAAATTGTATGCCAACTGTGTGGTTTCCACTGTCTCACCGAGGTACTTTGCACGGCTTTCCCTCATGGTATGAAAAACCGTGTGCTTCCCTTGTTGATCTTGTGTGTGTCTGAAGACATACTGACGATGTACTAGGATCTTATGTGGGTCTGGAAACGTATCAACGATGTTCTACTATCATGTGTGTGTCTAACGATGTACTGAGGATGTACTAGGATCCTTTAGGGGTTTGACGACATACTGATGATGTTCTAGGATCCTTTGTGGGTCTGACGACGTACTGACGAAGTACTAGGATCATGTGTGTGTTTGAAGACTTACTGAAAATGTACTAGGATCTAGTGAGTGTCTGACGACGTACTGAAGATGTACTAGGATCCTATGTGTGTTTAACAACTTACAAACGATGTACAAGGATCTTTTGTGGGACTGAAGACATACTGGAATTGTACCATGATCATATATGGGTTTGACAATGTACTAATAGAGTACTTGGATCCTGTGTGGGTCTGAAGACATGCTGACAGAGTACTATGATCCTGTGTGGGTTTGACAATGTACTGGCATTGCACTAGGATCATGTGTGGGTCTAACGACATACTAACAATGTACTAGGATCCTGTATGGATCTAACTATGTACTATGATCCTGTATGGTTCTGATGATGTACTGATGATGTTCTATGATCCTGTGTGGGTCTAACAATGTACTAAGATCCTTTGTGGGTCTGTAACTTGGGATTTTTCGTGGGTCTGCCACTTAAAAATGTGAGATGATTTAGTAGTTACATCTAATCATCTCTACTAATGTACCTAGGATATACCTAGTGTTAGCTGAGTCTATACCTGTGTGGTACTTTCCGTTTTGGTAATACCTTTGTGGTATTATTCTATGTGGCATACCTATGGTGTGCTTACCGTCGTGGTATTCTTTCCTTTGTGGAACAGTTGAGCTTTGGGATTTTGGGTTAGACCCTATGATTCCCCATGATTGAGATGGGTATACTTGATAACTTAGTTATATGAATGGGAATATACCTAAGTAGGGTTGTCAGTTGATCTCATACTTTGTGGTTTATCCATTATGGATTTTGTGATACCTTGAGGGTGTTGGGGTCCCTAATGAGTATTTTTATACTCACCCTTGATTGTGTTATGCCCGCACCTTGTTGGGTTTGGTGCAGACGACAGACATCGTTGATCGAGGCTGAGGGTACCAGGACTGGACAGTGCCCGTAGGTGTAATTTACAATGTGATAGTACCCAGAGGAGACGAGTGGATGTGGATTGCGAAGGAGGCGATCTGTACCTACCCTTCAGGTAGGAACCTCAAGTACGACCCATTATCTATCTTTCTCTTTCTTCAGTTGTATTGTATTTCAGTTGTACATGTACCTTTACTGTTGGGCTTGTATTACGACCCCTCTTAGTTTTAGAACTCTTTTTCTATATAGTTTACTTGTGTTTGTATCTTGGTGTGTGCCAGTTTGAGTGTGTTTATAGGATAGAAAGGCAATGCCTTACCGGCTTTAGGGAATACGCCTTTCAGTTCTAGTCACCAGTCCTTGGCCTATGTAAGGCTAGAATGGGGCAGTCCTGGCACAAGCCCCTCAGGATGGGTCATGACAAATAGGTATCAGAGGAGTCAGTTCTACTGTAGAACATTGGAATATTATCTTTCTTTTAACACCAATAGTGTTAAGTGTAGCGAGTGTGGTTATCAGTTTAGGTAATCCAGTGTTAGTGTGGTGGCCGACGTATCCATACACTGGGACCCTAACTTATGATTTTCAACTCAGTGCATGAAAACAATGATTGTGTGTGTGTTTTTCAAGAGTTTTCTTCGTGAACTCCATTAGTCAGGTAACCAGGTATAACTTATTGACTGAGGAGAACCTATTCCACATCTGGATGCCGCCGCATAGACAGCCAGCTAGGTTTCCTGAGAGAGTACGCGATGACGGCCCACCGAGCGATGAGGCATCAGTGAAGGGCCCTTTTCTGGCGTTGGCACCTTCGGGTGGTGTACCAACCACACCACTGCATGTTGGCTAGCTGTTAGTAGCAGATCCACTAGTAGAGGATGCATGCAGATTGGGTGCGTTTCTTGAGTTCCAGTGGCAGAGGCCTCAGAGGTTTCAAGGCGAGGCAGTTTCCCACAAGGCTTAGGGTTGGCTGGAGGTGGTTTCTAGTGTTTTCCGCCTAGTTGAGACACTAGTAGAGTAGATGGTGATATTAGATACTAGTCTTTTCTAGTGAGTGACCATGAGTATGGTCAGCATCTTGATCAGGCTTCAGTACATGTATAGTTGCATGATATATTACCTTGGGTAGTGTGCCACCTATATCACTCCCCATTGGTTAGAAGTTACAACAGGCGGTACTAGTAGATGAAACATGTATGCTTAGTGCCTTACAGGTGTTTCAGTATCAGATAGCCCTCAGCTTTCATAGAAATCCCGACTCACATGAAACTAAAGAATGGCTTGAGGAGGTTGCTGAGAGTTCCCTATAGCTTCTGCAACTTTTGGAGGATGATATGACAATAGCTGAGTATTCATCAAGGCATACTGACCATTCCTGATACTCGATGAATACGATATGATTAGTTTTCAGGGCTAATATATTTGAGTGAGGTGTGTTTAAGGACATCTGATCCAACACATTTCCTCTTTTCATTCCTACTTATGTTGGGGTGCTAGAGATTACCTTTGTGGTTGATTTTTCTTTGGCAGAGCGGATACCACCAGTGAATGTTTGTAGTGGGAAAACAAGAAACTGGTTCCAGTCTCGGAGACTAGGGCATGTAAAAAATGTATCAGGAAGAAGAAGTGTTAGGGATAGATGAATCTACGGGGCTGTAGATGTAGAAGCAGAGCTAGGCAAGTAGCATGAGGTGATGTACATTTTGATATGTTACAACCACCCCCCTATGTGGTCCTCGCCAGGATCAGGGAGCTATAGGACAGAGGAAGGGAGTATCTGCATGCAGTCAAAGAGTGTGACCCAAGGGATCTAGGAATGATTCGAGGTACAGTCTGTGTCTTCTACTAGCTGTTGTATCACTAGACATAGGTACCAATCATTATTTATTTCCCCGAATCATGTTCAAGGCCTAGAGTTTCCAATAATGTTGTTGACATAACCCTCATGTTTGGAGGTACCTTTGGGAGGATACTCTATAATCACACTTATAACAATGGTGTGATCTGACCCTTGAGGATAGAGTTTCGGTTGGAACCACTTTGTGGCAGAATCAAGGCCTTATAATGATAGTTTGGGTATAGAATGGACATCCCAGGTCATTCTCATATTGAATGTATTAGGAAAAAGGTTTTGGTTTCTCTACATTTTTTGAATGGGGTTATCCTTGGTCTGCGAAAAGGAAACCCATGTAGAACAGGATGGACTCATGTATAAGAGGGTGCATCTGATCACTCATGAGTTGGACAGAAATACCCCTATGGCAGTAGGAGTTTTGAGTTTTATGTTCCAAACAAGAGTGGTAGAGCCTGGGGACATCTTTTTGAACGATGTTAAAAGTATTACCTCCGCAAATGGATAGGTGCATCTTCTTTGGCTAGGTACTACCATATATTTTTACCGGACTTCCCCAGGGTAGCGGCACCCTTGTCAGCCTTGAAGAAAAAGGGGGAGCCTTTTCGGGGGACAGAGAAGTGTCCATAGAGCTTTCAAGAGCTAATAAAGATACTACAATGTAGAACTATGATAACCATGACCTAGAGTTAGATTAAGTGGTATTTTCACTAATTTTGTGGTGGAATTACCTAATTGGTGAACATTTTACAGTCTACTCAGCCCATGAGAGTCTCAGGTACATCTTATCTCAGTAGGACCTGAACCCGAGACAACGATGTTGGCTTAAGTTACTCTAGTACTATGAATTCAAGATACTCTATACTCTTGGGATGGGGAATGTTGTAGAAGATGCACTCAGTATGAGATCAGTTATACAGTTACTTGGTGAGGTGATAGAGCAGCTGGCCGCTTTGCAGATATCATTTGTGGATCGGGATGGAGGAACTGTTCTTCAGTCTCTTATAGTAACTCCCCCACTTCTTCTGCAAGTCAGGGAGGCGCAGCATGGGGACACTGACTACGAGGCTCGATGTGCTCAGATATCCACAGGATAGGCACCTGATATATTTTCTGAAGGTGGGTAGCGCGTCATTCTTTTTCAGAGGACATACCATGGAACCGGTGTCGCTTCGGGAGGAAGTGTTGAGGGATTTCCACACATACCCACTAGCGGTACATCCAAGAGTGGCAAAGATGTATCAGAATCTCCGACGACAGCATTGGAGGACGGTAATGAAGAGAAAAATAGTAGAGTTTTTCTCTCAATGTCTCACTTGTCAGCATGTGAAAGATGAGCATCAGGCACCAGTAGGCTTAGTTCATTCTTTAGAGGTCCTAGAGTGGAAGTGGGATGGGATATCCATGGAATTAGTGATATGAATTCAATGTAAATCTAGGGTTCATGATTCTATCTGGGTGATCTTCGACTGAATCAACAAGTCAGACAACTTCATACTAATTAGAGGGGAGGGTTCATTAGAGATCTCGGGACACCTCTTTGTGCATGAGATTGTTCGGGTACAAGGAGTACCCTACACAATTGTATATGATCTTGATACACATTTTACTTCCTACCTATGGAAGGGGTTGTAGGAGGCTTTCAGGACGCAGCTTCATTTGAGAACTACCTTCCATCATCAGACAGATTGCCAGATTGAGCAGACCATTCAGACCCTCAAGGACATGCTACGAGCTTGCGTCCTCAACTTCGGGGGCAATAGGGATGATCACTTACCATTGGTAAAGTTATAATATAACAATAACTATCAGTCCACCATTGGGATGGAACCTTTTGAGGATTTGTATGTCTGACCTTGCAGATCTCCATTGTGCTGGACTGACTCAGTGAAGTCAGCACTATTAGGACCAGAGATGGTACGGGCTACCATAGAGAAGGTGCAAGTCATCCAGGAGTAGATGAAGACTGCAAAGAGTAGGCAAAAGTCTTATGCCGATAGGAGACAGAGACCTATGGAGTTCAAGGATGGTGACCATGTCTTTCTACAGGTCTCATATAGATGAGGTTTGTGGAGATTTGGCTGGGGTGACAAGTTATCTTCGTTATTCAATTGACCTTTTCAGGTCCTCAGAAGAGTTGGAAAGTTAGCTTACCACCTATCTCTTCCACCTCAGTTGCACCTGGTGCACGACGTCTTCCACGTATCCCAGCTGAGGAGATACGTACATGACCCATCACACGTCATCGACCACAACGAGATGGACATTGAAGATGGGGTGACAATTATAGAGGATCTAATGGAGATTGAGGATCGACAGGATCAAGTCCTTCGTGGGTGGTCGATACCACTACTACGTGTTTTCTGGAAGCACATGAACCTCCAGGAGAGCACATGGGAGAAGGAGGCTCAGATTCATGCTGAATACCTGCACTTGTTTTCCTAGTTTTCTGTTGTGGCTTTTGGGGATGCAAATCCCAAATGTGGGGAGAGTGTAATGACCTATAATTTCAATGTAAATTTTGTTTTTAATAATATGGGAATTTTACGAGTCCGTGAAAATTGACAGTGCGGGATTCTGAGGCCTGGTGTGCCCAGAATAAATTTTTGAACTTTTTTTTCAGGTACATTCAGTAAACGTGCATGCTGGTTTTTGTAACTTTTAATTTGGTTCTTGGAATTGAAATCCAAGGCCACCGTTGAAAACGCAGCTCTGGTATTCCTTTAAGGTGACCTTTACCTTGAACACAGTTGGTCGAGGGTGAATGATAGTTTTTCACGTTTTCATGGAAAAATAAAAAATATATATTTTTATCATTTTTATTATTATTTGAAACTCCCATGTGGATGTTAAGAGGTGGGGACCATCAGAACTAATCCTCCCATGTGAATTTAAATAGGTGAAGACCACTTGAACCCATTAATGTGAGAAAACCACCCAACTACCCTAAATCAATTATTCCAACTCGCCATTTAATTTTTCGAGCCAAATAAAAATTAAAGTGATGTGTCAACATTTTTAATTATGCCAACATAATTGATATACATAATTAAAATTATGTTGGAATTTTATTTTTGGTGGAATTGGGGAATGGGATGGAAAAGGAAAATTGGGAGAGAACCCTGGAGGTATTCTTCATCCTCCAATGAAGAACTCACTCTAGAATTGGAGAACGAGGACAACATTAGATCCAACTTCCGAAGAATCTTGCGGAACCGACGAATGCTGACACCACTATTCCCAATGACTTCTTCTCCTTCGAGACCTCCATCAACAAATCTACATTGTAGAGGTTTAATTAAGTTTGTTTATTAATTACCATTTTATTCCCTTCTAAACAAAGAACGTGGATCAAATCATTAACTAGTTGATCCGTGGATGGTTTCTTTATGCGAGTTTGGGAATAATCATTGCTCAAGGTTGCAGGGTTTGGCATTCTCCATAAAAAAATTATTAACTTGCTTGATACCTCCCTAAAGTTGTGGGTGTGGGCCAAAGTAAAAAGGCCCAACCTCTCTGCCTTTTTTCTTGGTTTTTTGTTGTGTTCCTTGTAATGGAAGAAGGGGGCAATCGGTGCGGGTGAATGTCACCAGTGGGACTCGAATGTGGCGGCTGGCACAATACGGGCCGCGATGAAGTTGATGCCGCCCCATATCCTACACTCCGCCCCGTGGCCTCTATGCCACCCCACGGCCTTCACGTTGCCATGCGGCCTCACACCACCCCACGACCTCCGCACAGCGCCCTGGCCGCCCTGCTGCCGGGTTGAGCCGCACAGTGTAAGTCAGGCTGGTCCTAGGGCCGAGCCGACCCGAACCGGGTCGGGTTGGGCCAAGCCGAGTCAGACTAGACCCGGATTAGCTTCGACCCATTTCCACTTTTTTGGCCATTACATTGGCACTGAGTGTTCGTTTAATGAACCGTATGTGGTGCTGGAAACCATGGAGTGAGATGGTCCCTTAGTATAACCCTATCCAAAACCACAAAGAACCAAAATAGGGTCTTAACTGAGGAGAACCACCTTTTATTCACCAAGAAACCCCCTTTTATTTTCCTCCAAAATAAGCTAATGAGCTCCCCCAACATTTGAAAACTGAACTTCCATGTGAGCCACGAGTGGGAGGAAGAATGAGGCAGAATTGGGGAATCCCAAGTGGCTCGAAACTTAAAAACCTAAACATTATGTAGCTGCATAGCTACCCCGCTTGGTTTGGAAAAATGTGCTCCAACCATGCAGTTTCCAATGTCTCACCTAGGTACTTCTCACAGCTTTCCCGCATGGTCTGAAAAACCGTGTGCCGCCTGTGTTGGTCCTCTAAGGGTCTGACGACGTACATAATAATGTACTAGGATCCAGTGTGGGTCTGATAGTGTACTGATGATGTGCTACGATTCAGTGTGGATCAGATGACGTAATAATGATGTACTAGGATCTTGTCTTTGTATGATGACGTACTGATGATGTACTAGGGTCCTCTGTGGGCCTGATGACGTACTGACGATGTAGTAGACTCTTGTGTGGGTCTGACGATGTTCTGACGATGTACTAAGATCATGTGTGGGTTTGATGACAAATTGATGATGTACAAGGATCCTTTCTAGGTCTGACGATGTAGTGACCATGTACTAGGATCTAATATCAGTTTAACGATTTACTAAAAGTGTACTACGATCCTATGTGGGTCTGACGATGTACTGGCGGAGTACTAGGAACTTTTGTGGGTTTGAAGACGTACTGATAGAGTACGAGGATCCTGTGTGGGTTTGACGACATACTGAGGGTGTACTAGGATCTTGTATGTGTCTAATGACATATTGAAGATGTAATAGGATCATGTTAGGGTCAGACGACATAGTGACAAGGTTCAAGGATCTTGTGTGGGTGGGATGATGTAATGACGATGTACTAGGATCCTATGTGGGTCTGTAACATGGGATCCTTTGTGGGTCTTCCCTATAACAAAGTAAGATGATTCAATAGTTACATCTAATCATCTCTACTATTGTACCAAAGATATACCAGGTGTGATCTGAGTCTATACCTTTGCGGTACCTTCCTTTGTGGTAATACCATGGTGGTATTCTTCTGTGTGGTATACATGTGTGGTACTTACCTTCGTGGTATTTCTTCCTTTGTGGAAAAGTTGAGCTTTGGGATTTCGGGTTGGACACTACGTTTCCTCATGATTGATATGAGTATACATGATAACTTAGGTATATTTATGGGAATATACCTAAGTAGGGTTGTCATTTGATCTCATGATTTGTGTTTTATCCTTTGTGAATTTTGTGAGACCCTGAGGGTCTCGGTGTCCCTACTTAGTATCGTTATACTCTCTCACGCACTGGCTATGCCCATACATTATTAATTTTGGTAAAGATGACAAACAGCGTTGATCGAGACTAAGGGTACCAGGACTGGATGGTTCCCAGAGGTGGACTTTATGGACTGACGGTACGCAGAGGAGACAGGTGTATGTGGAGTGCTGAGGAGAGAATTTGTACCTACCCTTCAGGTAAGAACCTCGGAGGACAACCCAGTCATTGTCTCTCACATTCTTCAGTTTTATTGTATATTAGTTGTACTTGTACCTTTACTGTTGGGCTTGTATTCTGGCATGTCTTACATTCAGTACTCTTTTTCTATAATGTTTACTTGTGTTCATATCTTTCTGTGTACTTGGTTGAGTGTGTGTATAGGATAGAAAGGCAATGCCTTCTCGGTTTTTGTGAATACACCTTTCAGTGCTAGTGGTCATCCCATGGCCTATGGAAGGCGGGCTTGGGGTAGTCACGACACGAGCCATGTGGGACAGGTCGTGACATAGTATTTTATTGAAATTATATCATATAAATTTTAAATATTTATATATCATAATTTGGATTTAATTTTGATTAAACTAACATTATATTGTGAATAATTATTTCAAAAAAATTTAGGGTGAAATTTTGATAATTCTTTAAAATAAATAATTATTTTATAAATAGTAAGAAACATTTTTTATTTTTTATAGGAAATGTGGCTTCATAGATATGTAATAATAATTTTACAATATATAAAATAGAATAAAAGACCAAAAAATAGGTCATTTTATCACTATATAATATTTCCATGAATTAAAATTACTTTTAAAACCAATTAATAACACTCTGAAGTCAAAAAACGAAATTAATGTCTTGAAAACATTATTTTGTGGGAAAAAATTAATCCAATCAAAAATAAATATAAAATAATGAATTTTATTTTTAGAAATAAAATATTTCAAAAACCAACTTCTTAATTTCATAAACTATGAGCTAATACCAAGGGTAATCCGATTGTTTTGATTCATCCAAAACCTAGATTTTGAAGTCCAAAATTTTGAAATTATTTGACAATCCACCCACAGTTTTTATAAGTACCAACCAATACAACACATTATATTCAATACCAATCCATTAATAAAGAATTTGACCTCATTTTCTCCCTTCTTATCCTTTCCAAGGAGTTTATACATTTATAAGGAAGTATCATCAAGCATTAAGAATCTATCCTTCATGATAAGAGATTGTCTTTGTGTTCCTTTTATCCAAATACATTCTTTGTAGTTATTATTATAATTTCATTGTAATTGTATTCCGATGATAGTATTATTATTGAATTGATATATAATTATTGATATATTAATTATATACTTCTATTCTATTTCATTAAGCATGATCCATAACTACATAGTATACCTATATTGCTGTGTAAATATGTTTTTTATTTTTTCTGCCTCCCTATTTATGTTTTGAAAACCCAAACATATTTTTATTCATATTTCTTCATATATATATGTAATAATACATAGTTTATTGGGAATTTAAATGTATTAAACCTTTATTCTCTTAACATGGGATAAAAATTAAAAAATTTAAGCACTTTAGGTTGTCAATGACCTTATATAAAATCTATTCCATACCATCCATTGGTTATTGATGAATTGTTGAATTAATATATATGTTTCCCAAATTAATAGAAACATATAAATGGTGGTACCTGAGATATATATAACATGTTTTGTAAATAATTAATCTCTATAGATGACATGTTCATGATACCTCAGAGAATATCCTTAGTAATATGTTTTAGGACTCCTTGGTGATGAATCATGGTTATATGCCTATCCATGTATCCATTTTATATTATAGAATAATTCACTTATTATATATAATATAATTATAATTATTCTATAATTTTATTCCTAATATTTTACCCATGATGACCACTCATGATCTATTTCATTTAATCCGTTATAATGATTAATTCAAATCCATTTCTTTTAATGTATGTCCCTTGTAAATCACATGTAGTGAGGTGAACTAGCCTGGAATAATAATGGATTATTTAGATTTCACAAAATAATTATAATGTTTTGGTTGCCCATATATAATTCATTTAATATTTATATATTTTTCATGATAAAAAACCACATAAGGCCATTCAAAGTTATTAATGTAATATTTTGTTATGGAATAATGATTAAAATCATGTAATAAAAAGGTGGGACTCCATGATTGGTATCAAAGGAATGTTTAAGTTATTTACATAAATTGTCACAAGAAAAAAACCTAGGTTTATTTCTAAATATATTAAATATCCTTAATTTTTTTTAAACTATTGAGTCTATTGTTTTCTTAAAAAAATTCATCCCTATTTGGATACTGGAAATTAGAATTGACTGGGAATAGATATTCCCGGCGGAAATAACCTTAAATATGATATTTGGTTATTAAATTTACATATATATATATAGTGCATGAAATAAAATATTAATACTATAAACCTATAGAAAAACTCTAGAGAGTTATAATTTTTTAATCACAAGTTTTTTACAAACCATTATAAATGATATATAGATAATATAAATTTGAATTATATAATGCTATATGAATGATATTAAAAATTTAATAATAATATTTACTTTAGATTTATCATTATGAAATTGAAAATAGTATTAAAATCCTAAATTATTATTTATTCAAAAATTTATAGGAAATAGGAGGACTCATGTTAATAACAGATGTGATGGATAGTGCAATGATAGTCTTCTTAATAAGATAGAATTTGGAGTTTGGAACATAATGATGGTAAGAAACAAATTATCTTAGTTAAAGAATAAATACATAAAACTTTTAGATAATACTACTTCACAAAGGTAGGAACAATTAGAATTGGAATCCCTTATGTGTTAATTGACACCCATTTTTAGTGGATCCTCTTTTCTTATAATCTTGTAATAATGGGTCTACAATATAGAAATGGAACTTTTTAAATCATTTTTTAATAATATAATGGAATGATGACAATATATTTAATAGGTGAATAATTTTATTGGTGTTTGATTGTAATCAGTAACATGAATCTAATGGGTAACATGGAATCCGTGGAATGAGAAGACTTTAAATAATTCATTTTGAATAAGTATTTTCCTCATACCCTGTGATCCAAGATGGAGAGGGAATTAACTGATCTCAAAAAAATATAAAATTAATTAATGGGGAGTTATGAGATGAAAATTTAATATATTATGAAATATTCCTTATGATTTTCATCTAATTCGTTTGGTAAAATCATCTCAATCTTTTGTTCTCCCAGAAAACTTCTGTAGAAGAATTATATAATATGGGGATATGATAGTTATAAGGAAATTGTATTTTATAATATTAGAGAGTAATTATATTTTGGAGATTCATAGTGGTCTCTCTGAATAAATTAATATAATTTGAGGTTGAATCCAAATTTTAGAATTAAATTTTTCTATGAAGGAGAAGGAATAAGACAAAAACTACAAATGTCTAACTATTTTTGGAGGAAACATTTGTGCTCCAAGGTAGGGAAAAGTTATAAAATTCTATAATAGATGGATATGTAGATCAAAATATTACTGGAGATATAAGGAAAAAAATATACTTTCTAATAAAAAAGATGATAATGAAAGCACAACCTTCAATATAATTCCTCATGTTGGGAAATAATGGATATTTCACAAATCAATCTCTAAATTAGAATATAATATTGGGAAATTCCACCATCCCCAATAGATGACAAGGGAGGAAGGTCAATATTTTGATGTCATGGAATTTCAAATTATGGTTCTGAAGGATGTTTTGGTAGGTACACTCATCAAAAACTCAACTATAGAAATTATTTTGTTTTTTTGTTTAAAGTATTATTCAAACTCATTAAAGTTTACAAAAAAAGTCATGTCAAACCATGAACTTCTAGTGGTAGTGTCCCTTGTCAAAAATAAATAGAGGAAATATTTTAGTATCAAATATATATATATATATATATGGATTACAATATTATCTATGGTGGGTGAAATATCTCCTTAAATCTAGCGGTTATTCCAATGGTTGAATTTGACATTATAGTAGGGATTAATTGTATATAAAAGTGTAATTAAAGGGTCAAATATATATGCATGTAATTTTTTGTTGTATTGAAAGGATAAATGTAATTATTCTCAATGGAGAGTTATACCAACATGATTTTTATCAAGGAAATACTTCTAATTTCTTTTTTATTTAAATTATTGTTAAATAAGGAGAAGATGTAGAAAGTATAAATATGGGAGATGTGTCCATTTTCTATGAATACAATGATGTTTTTCTAAATATTTACTTTGAACTCACCCAAAAAAGGAGTTACATTTATTAATAAAACTTATACCTAGATCCTAGATAATATCCAAAACCTAATAAATAATGAAATTTGTTGCATTAAAGAAATTATTATAGTAACATAAATATATTTTAAATAAAGGGTTTTATTCGTTAAAGTGTGTATCCCTAGAAAGAACCTATTATATTTGGGAATATGAAGGATGTATCAATGTTGTGATTAATTTATTATAGATAACATAATGTTATTAAAGTGTATAACAAATTCCATATTAAATGGATTGATGATTTCTTTGAGAATTTTTATGGGGCTTGATTAACTATAAGACTACCCTCAGATTGAGATGTCATCAATTGATGGTGAAGAAGGATGATATCATTAATACTATCTTCCAAAAAAATAGAAATTATGATTTTTTTGTTATTCCATTTGAATTATCTATTTCTACATCAATACTAATAAATTATATGTATATATTCTCGAGGTATTTCCATGATAAAGGTTTGGTGGTGTTTATTGCAGAGGTGACTATATATTCAAAAATTCATAAGTGGTAGGAGGATCATTATATAGTTATATTATAGACATTAATGAAAATAAATTAAAAAAATTTAAAATATGTTAGATCTAGTTAAAACAATTTTTCTTTTATGGACACATTATAAAAAATAAAGTAATATTTATGGATTCATCAAAGAGAATGGTCAAGGAAAAGAAACCTCTAACTATAATAGTGACTGAGATTTTTATTTTCCTTGGTCAATAATAATACTATAAAATTTTTTGAAAAACGTTTCATGGATTTCAAATAAACAAATTGACTTAACATGAAAGGGGGTTGCATTTTTTTGAAAAAATGGGTGTGAGGAATTCTCTACTATTTTAGGAATTTTTTGATTAGTGCACCTTTGCAGACTTTACCATCTAAAGTTGACTTATGTTTCATTTAGAGTTATTCATACTTCAAGCGTCATGGATGTGTACTCATGAAAATGGAATATTGATTATCTATGTATTTTGATAGTTAAAACTCCATGAACAAATTTATCCTACCCATGAATTGGATTTATAGTGGTTATCTTTTCATTCAGGATATGGAGACTGTATCTTTTTTGGTATAAGTTTCATATATACATATAAAACCCATGATTGAAGTAAATATTCGAATAAATTTTAATTATAATGAGAAAAAGGACATGGTTGGAACTTCTTAATGACAATGGTTGTTCTATCTAGTATAAACTGGTAAACTCCAACAATGTAACTAGTGCATTGAGTGAGAAATATAATGGAGTTCCTACAATTATGGAGATTAAAAAAGATACTTTAATCAATGAATTGTTAAACAGGGGCATGTAATTCATAATTTAAGGTACATCATTAATGGTTTCCTTAATCATTTCTCAATCATCATGTCTATAAAATGTCAGGATTTAAGAAAAATAAGATATTAAACAAAAAAAGTAAATAAAATCTATGAAAAAGGTGATGTTTCTTGAGTTAATTGTTGATTAAGAGGGATAACGGAGGATTAATACATTTATATGTGTACATTTTTATGGACATAAAGAAGTATCTTATAGATAAGGCTCACAACTCATCATTCTATATACATCCTGTAAGAAAAAAAATTATTTTGAATTTCTTGATTATGATTTAGGGTATAACCTGAATAGAGAGTTGGGTAATTATATATAAATAAGTTTTTAATGTCTAAAGGTGTTGTTTGATTGAAAATACACTAATAAATGATGTAATCGTAGTATATTATAGTATTGAAGTGGGAAAACATCATAATAGACCTCATTACTTGCCTTACAAAGACATAGAAGGGAAATTAATTCATATGGTTAATCTTTGATATATTTAAAATGACTTTCCATTAATTCATTATAAAATAAATTAATCACCTGACCAACTTTCTCTTCTATATATTCAAAGAGTGGTGAGACTTCATGGAACATCATTTTAAAATGTTTTATACCATGATCCAATATTTAATTTTATGTTATGTAGGATCCTTCTAAGTGATATGAATACTGACGTAATCCTAGAAAAACCAAACTTCTTTAAAATAATGGGAATTCTAAGAGAATGATTCACACATTTTAGGACATCTTAGGTTCTAGATCAATTGTTCTTAGGGATTTTTCACTAACATATTCAACTTATTAAACTATACTATAACAATACTTTTTACTTCATCTTTCAAATGGATCTATATAATGAACTATATGGTAAGAGGTGTTGAACAAAAACATGCGACAATGAAGGTGGAGAAAGAAAACAGTTGGAACCAAAATTTATTAAAGATACTACAGAGATAATACATGTGATCTAGAAGCATATTTAAGATTCTAATATTTAATATATTCTTTATGAAAATAAATTATGGTAGGAGTGAGAGGTTCATTTTGTGGGTCATTTCTTCCAAAAAACATCACCATGGAAAGAGATCATGATATTTTTCAAGAAGGGGAAACTTAGACCAAAGTGCATTAGAGCATTTGATATTGTATAGTGTATTGTAGTAGTTTATATTGGATATCACTACCTATAAATATTTCCATTATCCATGTATACATCCATGTATCCCTTTTTATCAAACTCACCATATATACTAAACAGAAATGTGGTGGAATTGGCACATCACCCATTGAATGAAGAGGAAATCATCCATATTCTTGATGAAAAGGAACAAGTGTTGAGGATGAAGACAACATTAATCATGAAATTAATTTATAAAAATCAGATGTTCAACTAATAAAAATATATTCTAAATATATTATAATAAAAAATAACTCAATCATGTTTTGATTCATGGAAAACCTATTGAGGCTGAAATTTCATTACGGGTGAATCTAATGGAAAATATTGCTTTGTGTTATAAATGTAGAAATTCATATGTTATTTTAACTATTTTTTTATGATAATATATAAATACTATTATATTTCATAATTACTTTAAAATTAATGAAATAATATTTACCATAATAGATAATAATTTTATAGGAAAAGAAAAAATAAATAACAATAAACACACTAAAGGAAATTTTATGGGCCTGAAATCTACCATTAAGATCACTCCTAAAATAATAACTGTTAAATGAAATAGAATCAATATTTATATGATATACATTATCATGGGACGTGGAAAAAATTTGTAAGAAATATATTGAAATATGAGGTATGAGAATGGTGGAACATTTACAGGGTATAAAAATATAGTGTCACCTTTTTCATCTGACCGTTATATGACAACTACCAAAAATTTCATTGTGACTAATATATGACCAATGAAATAGTAATAATACCCATTTGAATAGTAAAAAAATCATATAATATTCAAAATTATTATAATTACATTTTAAATATTATATTTATGAATAAATACCTAGGATGTTATAAGAAACATATTATTTAAAGTGACTAGATATTGTGTTTTCCTTCAAAAAATAATATTTTATAGAAATTATTTAATTTTTATATAAAATAATTATTTATAATATTTAGGTGTTTATTTTAAATAAATAAATATTATATTTTAAATCACCAAATTGAAATTAATGTTTGAGGAAATTTTGAGATTTTTCTGAAATACTTTACATTTACGTGAATTGTAAGAAATGTAGTTTTTTGTTTTCTATAATTTTTGTGACATCATAAATATGTAATAATAATGTAATAATTAATAAAAAATAATTCAAAAGTAAAAATAGTTGATTCTATAAAAATATCATATTTTAATGAATTAAAATAAATTTTTCAAACTATAAATACATTTCCAAAGTCTAAAAAAAATTACAGTTAAAAAAACATTATTTTGTGGAAGAATTAGTTTTCCACATGCCAAAAGTAATGTTAAATATTAATTTTCAGCTATTAAATTGAAATAGTTCAAAACACCCATCATAATTTCAAAAACCATTATCCAAGTTGATGATTAATCGTATAGTTTTAAAGATTTCCACAACTTAGATTTTCAGGGATTTGTAATTAGGAATTAATAAAAAATCTTACAACATTTTCTTTAAATACAAACCTATACAACCCATTTCACTCACTCATAAGAAATTAAAAATATTTCTCACCACCCTATATCCTTCTACTGAATTCACAGTATGTTTTTAAATATCTATAGAATTGTCATAAAGCATTTAGAAGCTATCGTGTAAGGTATGTAATTATGTTACTCTCCCTTTTTTCAATGTACTTATTTTTCAGTTATTATTATAATTTCAATGTTATTATGATCTAAAAAATATATTATAATTCCATTAAATTCAATAAAAATATTATATCAATGAGATAAATTCATTTTCTCTCATTAAATTTGTTTTATAACATACTTTTTATACACATTATGTTGTCGAAATGAAAATCTATTTTATATGACTCTATATTTATACTATGAATATCCAAAACTATTTTTATTCATAGATATTCATATAGATGTAATTACACATTATTTATTGTGGGTTTACATTTAAAGTACACATTATTAACATGTGGGTTAAAAATTATGAAATGTTTAGATCATTAAACATTTATGTAATCAGTGATCATTCATGAAAATCATTATTTATCCTCCACATGTTGTTGATCAAACGACTTATTATGATCTATGTTGAAAACATGAATTAAAACTTATAAAGGGTATGCAATGATATCATATGAAGCAAATGGATAGATAATTAATCTCTAGAGATGACCCATTTATGATACCTTGGTAATAATTTTGGTAATATGTTTTGTGATACCTTCGTGATGAACCTTTCTTATATAAATATAAAAGCATCATTTTTATGTTTTATCCATGTTTCCAAGTTATGTGTCATATAATTATGATTATTATCTAATTTAATTCTTCCAATTTTACCCATGATGATCTCTCATGTTATATTCCCTTTATTTATCCCTCACTAGGTTTTATACTTTCCTTTTTCTGTTTTTATATATCCCTAGGAAATCACTTATAGTGAGGTGAAATAGGACGAAATTATAAAGGATTATTCCAAAATGATTAAATATAGTTTATCATTATGTTATCCTTTTTAACATTATATATTATGTACATAATTTCCAAGAAACTAAGCCTCGGTTTGTTTTTTAATGTCATTAAGGTAATATTTGGTTAAGAATTCATGGTCAAAATATTCTATTAATAAGGCATGTATCAATTCTATACAACCATTAGTTTTAAAAATTTCATTCACTTATACATTAAAGATACTAGTTGGTTTCTTACACTAGTGGTATGGTCTCCCTCTAATCATTCATCAGACCCTGGTTTAAATCATGGTGGGGGAGAATTTTCGTAGTTAGGTAGTGGCATACGCATGACGTGTGATGCGGGCAGGTAGTGACATAGGCATGACATTATCCTAGTGACGTGGGTAGTATGTTACAGTCCTAAAGCTGAACTAGACCTTTTATATTTGTAATGGTCTTCATTTCCACTAGGCTATTAAGTAATGTATTGAATAAATATGACATGATGGTGGGATATCTCTTGGGGGGTGTGCCCTACCTTTCCAGCATGTGTGTGTCGTGGGTGTGTATTTAATGTAATTGTTCCCCAAATCACCCAATATATATATATATATATATTATACAGTTAATACAACATTACATAAATAAGAACCAATATAAAATTAATTTATTTACACAATGTCCAATATAAGAGAACATCTGGTTTAATTGATCATGAATAAGTTAGGCAATGTAACATGATGTATGAAAGCAATAATACTTTATGGTTATTAAAACCATTCCATGATTTTTAACATTTCCATGCATGAGCTTCTATAATGAAATCATTTAATTAATTAAATTCACTACTAAAAAAATGTCCTTTTACTATGTTGAGCATTATTATTTTAAGAAAAAAAACATTGATAAAGGTGACCATTGATCAGTGCTTTTTTTGCACTGATGAAGGGTACCCATTAGTAGTTCTTTTCATAGCACAAATAATGTAAACCATTACTAGTGCTTTAATTTTAGCAATGATAATTGTTATCCTTTATTGGAATTTCAAGCATTGATAATGGTCTCGAATAAAGTGAAATAATTAAAAATAATAAAGATGAGTAAATTAAAAATAATATTAATTTTTTTTTATTTTAATAATTATTGATAAAAATGATAAACAATTAATATATATATATATTATATACTCACAAATATTATATATTTTATAAATATATATTTATATATATAATAAACTAATTAAACAAATAAAATTAAAAAATGTGTAAATAAAGAAAAATATTAAACATTATATTAATCAAATAATTATTTCCCATGTTAATAAATAGAATTTATATATATTATAAATATTAATATGAAGTATATAATTATATAAAATGAAGAAATATTAAAAATTAAATAAAATAATTAAAAATGAACAAATTGTAACAATAAAACAAGAAAAATTAATATTGGTTAAATATTAGTAATAAAAAAATTTAAATTTAATAAATTACAAATTTATTAGGGAATTTTTTAATGAAGCTATTATTAATAAAAATGAGTAAGATTAAATTTTTTTATATATATATATTTATTTTAAATCACAATAAATAATATTTATTAAATTAAAATATAGAAAATGAATGAAATACAATAATTAAAAACATATTAATGTCGTAATCATTTTTAATGGTTTTATACAAAATTATTCATTAATACGATTAATATTGAAATATATTCATATGTATATTTCTATATATATATATATGTATGTGTATAATATTTCCTAAAATATTATTTATATAATAAATTATATTTAATATTTATATAAAATTATCCATATATTTTGTGAAGAATGATTTATAATTAAAAAATAATATTAATTACAAATACTGACTATTTTCATCGAGTAATGGAAATTATTGAAGGTCATTTGTATTTTGGATTTAGCATATATCAAATGTTTGTAACATTTTATCAAAATAAATATATGTAATTAATGCACTATTATATAAAACATAAACAAAATATTATTTACGTAATTATGGAAATATTATATAGAAACAAATATGCCTTATATTTATGTAGTTCAATCGAATTTATTTTTCATTTTAGAATTTCATTTTAATAAGATAAATAAAATATATTAGTTCTCTAATTAGTGCATTTAATTTTTTTTATTTCTATTATCATTATTCTTATATATTAATTCATTTTTAATATTTTTTATTTTTTTTATTTCTCTAAGAAGATAATATTATTAAATTATTTTTTTATATATTTTATATACAATGCTTTAAAATTTTAAATATGTATTCATCAATATTTCAATATATATCGGTATTTTTAATAGTTTATATCTAATTAATTAAACATGTCCATTTTTTCAATATTTTTAATGTGTACATATTTTTAATTATTGAATTTCAATAATTTTTTACATTTATACATTTAATATTATATTTTGATTAATAATTTAAAAAATATATTGGTAAATATTTATAAATAAATATATTTATAAATGTATATTTACTATATTTATATATATTTATATGTATAAATATAAATAAATAACTATTATTTTTTTTAAGTATTTATATAATCATATATATTTAAATGATTATAAAATTATAATAAATATATTAAAATAATGAATATATATACTATGTTTATATTGAAATTTATTTTTATATTTATGTATTTTAATTATATTAATTAAATATATATTTATATAAATATATATACAGGTATAAATTTATAAATATTATTTTTTAAAAAGTAAATAGATAATTTTAAATAAATTATTAAATATTTAAAAAATTATAACATTTTTATAAATATATTTTAATAATTAATATAATTAATATATTTATATTTATATATATTTATTAATGATATATAACTATTAATTATTTTATAATTAAAAAATTTTAAAAATAATATTTTAATAATGAATATATTAACTATATTTATGTTTATATGTTCTTATTTAATATATATAATTATATAAATATATTTACAGACATTTTTATTTATAATTATTATTATAAATCTTTTATCAGCGCTAAAGTTTTAGCGCCGATAATGTTTCCATTTTCAGTATTTTTTAGCACGGATAAACTCTATCATTCTCAATGCTAAACAACCACTGATAAAGATAAATTTTATCATAAATTATTAAATTTGTGAAAATAAATGTATATTTATCAGTTTTTTTGAAATCACTGATAAAAGTGTCCAAAATTTATTTAAAGAATTGTAACCAGACCCAATCCAAATCTCAATATATAAATGTTTCCATGGAAGGAAATTTCTATAGGTGCTCTTTCTCATTGAATCAAATCATGAATTAGGGCTTGAATCAAGGCTAAAAACAATACATGGCTCGAATCCAAATGCCCAAAAAATCAAGGATCCGACAAATTCAAAGATCAAACAAATACAATCATTAGAAATATCTACACTTTCTCCTTGAAAATTCAAATCTTCAATCAAAGGATTGTTATTTTTTATATACCTCATCACTCATTGATTAGTTGTTTGGGGATATCATTTCATGTTTTTTGTTAATTAAATTTTTCTATTCATTATCCATAAAATATTTCCCATATAGAATGAATTTATAATTAGGGTTTTCTATGTTTTAGGGTTTTGATTCACACATTATGGGATTTCATGCTTCCTTTTAGCGTATTATGACATCCACACAATGATTTTATCCATTTTGGTATGTGGATTCGTTCACCTTCCTTTAAACGTGGAACCATGAATTCATACATCTTTAAAATCGATTTTTTTATCTGAATAAAATCTTTTGTAATTAACTATGAGGGGTTTTGGATTCCTAAGTGTTTTTTATTTTTTCATTAACATCAAAGGATTTTTTATTAAGATAAATGATTTAAACATCATTCCATTGAAATAACGCATGCAAAGTGTTTCTAAAAATTACGTCCACTGTCTTTATTGAATAAAAATAAATTGTTTTCATGTAATGATTTATTATGAGTTATAATGAAAAATTAGTATCTATTGATCAACAATTTCTATAAATTAAGCCATTTTAGATTTTTTTTTCAATATTTTTTTATGATTTTAATTAACATGGATGTATTGTTTCCAATAATTATTTTAAATGTTTTGGTGGGGTTTCAAATTAAAAGATTGATGTCTTTAATAATATTTTCAAACTCATTATGAAATGATTGATATATTTTTTCAATTTCATTAATATTTTTGGTTATATAAAGTATTAATTTTGATCCCCTTATTGAAACATAAGTTTAATATTTCTACTTATTATAAGATATACGGATCATGGGTCTTTAATTTCATTTAATTTACTTTGTTATTATGTTGGTGTTGTTAATTAAAGCATGTTCTAAGGTGAGAGTGTGTTTATGTTTTTTGAAATATTTTTATAATTATTTTTTATTTATTTACATGTGTTATGTTGCACTATTCACCTCCACATACATGTCATGAGAATCCATTAGTAGATCGTAAAAGATATAGGGATGAGTATTGCACTAGTATATGATCACACTTTTCACTACCTAATTCATTTTAAGGGTATGAAGAAAAATTATTTGTTAATTATTTTAGAAATATCCCTTTAAATATATTTTATAAATGGATCTACAAGGGTCTTACATGATTTTACATAAAAAATTACTATGGGTCCTTTTTATAGAAATTGTCTCATGTATCATGTCTAAAATAATATGTTTAGTCATTTCCTTATACATGAAACTATAATCTCTTGACACTGTTACTTCACTACCATAATTACTGGAAATAATTTGTATTATAATATTACATAACACAAATTGAAATAATAAGCATATGATTAATTTTTTCTTGTTCAACAAGTTGTTAAAGTATTACATTCTAACACTAATTTAGAATTTGAAATGACTATTTATTTATTTCCACCACTTGATATAACATAATATCTCTGAGGAAATGTCTAAAAAAATCATGGTTGATAATATAACATGATGTTATCCCAATGAGAATTAGTCTATAATTAATTTATTTTGGTATTAATTATAAAAAAACATGAATGTCTTCGTCTTTTTAATTGTAAAAAGTAACTAATTATAAATTTTATTTGATAAGCACTAGAATAAATATAATATCATTTCATTTAATGAACACCAAATATGATATTTGGTTTATGATATTATATAACATAATTTTAAGTACAAATTGTAATGTAATTTTCAATTTATGATACATTTATGTCTATATGAATAAAAATATTTAACACCAGATTCAAATGGATGATTTTCATCTTTGAAACAAATAAGATTGAATGTATTAAGTATATTTACAATATAATCATAATAACCTAAATAATAACCCCCAATATTTATTCTTACATTAATAATTATTATAGTATCTATAATTCTATGTTTATTCAACTTGAAATAATTTTTGCAGTCACCTGTAAAAGTGATAATGTACTTTTTTCCTCGACCAGTTAGTAAACCATTTAATTAAAATATATTTAAATGAAATAATTTTAACATTCATAAATTTTTCACACACTATGATTGTTTTTTACATTTTTAGATTCTATTCATGCTTTATATTTATTTAATTTTCAGAAAATGTATTTAAATGTAATAACTTAATAATATTTAGTGAATTAAAATTGGAATGTGAAAATGTCCATGTAATTTATAAAAACATTTCCCTGTTGATACCCATTGAATCACAGACAAGAACATATATTCCCCCCAAATATCACTATCAATAGGCCATGAGTTAATAACTAGTTCAAATAGTGTAACTATCAGAAATGGGATAAATTTCCCCTCATAGAGAAAAAATGGAGTAAAACTATCATCCTCATCGTCTCTATATATAGAACATTTATTATTTCAATCTGTTTCGTGAGGCCCTTTCCCCATCACTTATATGTTTTTTGAGGTTCTCTAAGATGTAGTAATCAAATATGATATCTGATACCTAATATGGGTTGACTACTACTTAGCATAGTTCAAGAAATATAAGTTCAAGCACACAAGATATGGGGCATGAGTCTCAAACAAACAAAAATGAAAAAACAATTATTTAGTATATGAATCTAGTTAGGATAAAAAATTTCTATAACTTTCACATTTAGATGAATTCAGAGGACAAAACATAATATTGTGCCCTAATTTCTTTCTAAAATTCAATTACCAATTTCCATTAAAGCATAATAAATTTATTTGAAATAATAAAATTTTGGGTTCCTCTTATTTGAACTATCTATAACATTCACCTTTGATAATGAATATATTATGCGTATTTATTTATTTATTATACAAAATAAATATTTTATAAACCTATTAGGATGTATATAAATTTATTGTAGATGCACAATAATAATTTAACAAAATATTATGAAGATGTAATTAATGAGATCATAAAGTTTCCAATATATAATTTATTCAACCATTCTCGAATCCTTTTTTTGTGTTTACGTTTTTTGTATTAAAAAATTAGCTTGAAAGAGTTTGAAGAAAATTTTTCTACAAAATAGACCAGTGATACAAATGTTGGAATGAACATGGGTAAAACTAAATGTTCACATAGATTTGGATGATTCTATGGTTTATGGATCTTTCAATATGAAATATAGTGTAATTCATGATGGAGATCACATGGAAGAAAAGAGAATTGAAATTAAATAAACCCTTCATGATTATCCAAATATTTTATAGATTTAAAATATGTAGGGTAATAGACCATTATATATCAATTGTACAAAACAAACAATATTCTCATCTTTATTGAAGTTATATACTTTGAAAACTGGAAGTGGATATAGAGACCCTGACATTACTGAACTACTTAGTTTCTTAAATGAAATGTTAGTATGATATAATGAATTTTTATGTTGAACATATACCTCTAAAAAATGATATGTTCTATATAAATGATATCTAAAAATATATATTTGTTTCCAAATGATTTAAAATTGTTTTAAAAGAAGCATAAATCACTCATAAAATTCCCAATGTGTGGTTGTGATTTATATTAGAAAAATCAATCGTTTCATTTGTGTGATGCATGGAACATTCCTATCATTACATGGTATAAAACAATATATTGGTAGAAAAAAATTATGTGACAATTGATGTGGCATGAATTTACTGGAATTAAATATTTGAACATATTTCTTCCAACAGATTCTCCTCAGTAGAGAATAATTTATTACAATAGCCCTAAATTTGTAAATGTTCTAAGAAACGTTTGACTTGCATTATTTATAGATGTAATAAATCCTTTTGGAGAAAATATTAGTACTCAGATTACATGACACATCATATTGGTAAACTATAACATACCAACATGTTAATACGTAAAGCATAAATAAATTATGAATCTTATACTTATATCTGGACCACAGATTCCTGGTAATGATATCGACATCTTTTTGGATCCACTATTCAAGGAAATAAAATTTATGTGGGAAATTTTTTTACAAAGTATGATTATAATTTATGTGAATAATACACATTGAGGGACATGTTTTATGGGATGATAATGAATTTACTTTTTATTAAAATTATTTATGCTATAGAATTAATGGAATGTCGGGGTGTCCCATTTGTGAAGAATTAACAGAATCAGTTCCATTATGATATTCACCGAAGACTCTATTTTTAGAACATCATAATTTTTCTCCCCAACGAAATAAATAACTATCCATTATGACATCATTTGATGAGAATACTGAATAAGGTACTACATAATCTCTACTAATGGGTTATCAATTATTAAATAATGTAAATTATATTAATGTTTTTCTATTAAACCATTTTTGAAAAACCTTATGAAATTAGTTTAAAAAAATTCATCATTTTTTTGAATTATACTATTCAACGAGTTTTTACTTCCTAAATTTTCTTGATGTCTTGCATGTAGAAAACCAATTATTCAGTAATTTTTTTTAATATCCATAAATAGTCTCATAAAAACCAAATATGGCATGAAGGCTAGGTCAGACCTGATTAATAAGGATATATTTGAGGAGTTGCAAATAGTGAAAGGTTAAGGGAAGACATTTCTTCCTCCAACAACATGCACTCTATCAACATATTTTTTTTGAAAATTTTCATTTAATTTAATGGATTAAAATTCCTATATGGGAATTCATCAAATATCTTGAATTTATATTCAATTGATAATTTTATTTTATAGAGACTAAATTCACATGTGTCTCTTTTTTTGATGAATTATTCAATTCATGTCAATTTCCCAATGATTATACCAAAATATTTATGGCATACATTAACCCAAATATAATTCTTGTTCAAAGCCATATGTTATAAATTTATTTACCTCAAGATGATTCTAACCATGAATAAGGGATTTGAAGACATATTATGTTAATTATATATGGTCATCCCACTATAATTCTTTGATATAATGTTTCATTAGACGATTCACTTGCATAGATTGGATCATCATTGTGGTCTATCCATTACCGGAGGATGTACCTCATTAAATTGTTTATGAATATGTGGATATGGTATGTCAGGAATCAATGTCATATAGAAGGTTTTATTGAATAATGATATATTTTTAAAAAAGATATTGAATTATTCAATGATTACCAATCAGATGATGAAAACATCAGTCTCCCAATGTCTCATCACAACGGGCACCTTATGGGTGAAGGGATTTATAGAAGTGATATTGTTACAATTACCATCACAAATAAGGAGCTTGTACACCTTTATATTTTACATAATAGTTAATATGTTTACATATAAGTTGAATCCCACAATGAAATTCATAGAGAACTTAATCCATAATAGATTGAAGTGTGTATTTTAAAAACACAGAATCACAAGTTAATAAGATGGCTCCAACATAAAATTTATACTGAAATATCTAAAACAATGAATGCTATTTAGGAATGATTTTGATTCATAGATATGGGATTGAAGGATAAGCGTTATATCACACACTGGATTTTTAATCAAGGCTTATATGTTTTATAAAAAAGAACAAAATGACTACAGTATGATTAAAAAAAGAAGAGACACTCATGTAGTGGATATTATGAACATATCTGGTTCCATGGATAGAAAAAAAGGTATCCAAATATTTCTTATCTTGGAATTATTTAGTAGATATATGAGTTGGATTATAAAACATTTCAAGTGACAATTTTCATTTTTAAATTAGTTAACAATTGCTTTTTTAGGAAGAGCAACGATGTTTCCTATGATAAATCAAATGGATATCTCAATGTTTTCAGAGTAAAATCTGTGTCGATAAAAGTATTGTATTATTTCATATTTATGTTTAATATATTTATTTTTTGTATTTATCTCTTAATAATGGTTTTATTATACATTTCAATTCTTTTTTTCGAGTTCGGGTGGTTTGTTCAATTCAACTCATGACCGTGAAAGATTATACTTCGAGGCCTAAATTAAGCTAAAAACTTAATGAAAAAGGTCAATAATATATACAATCATCATAAAAATACTAATTACTAATACTTGTTTAATTAGTTATTTCATCATTTTCTCTACTAGTTTTATGTTAATTTACATACAATTTTTATCTGATAATTATTTAGTATTTGTCATAGATATTTTGGGAATTAATATTTTTCTTTGATCTAATAGGAACAATCTCGAAAATATATGACATGTTTCTATATTAAGGAAGAAGAAACCCCATAATAATTGAAATGTAAAGTGTTTTAGGGATCATAGAGTCTCTCATACATAATAATGCCACATGTTCCCCATTTTTTGGATTTTTTTCAAATATTTTAATGAAAAAACAGATCTCATACTCAATCAGTCGCACCTCAATCTGGTACATAGTGTGCTCAGCATGACCAAGATTGTATGTTAATAGTTTATAATTTATATTATATTTAAAAAATGAATCACATACTCAAAATAATGAAAATAATTTAATAATGTTTTTATTTTTTTGCAAAACAATCCATAATCAATTTGTAACATGTATGAATATGTGGCACCTCAACTCAATGCAAGCGGTTCCTAATATGACTTTAGCTATGTCTTTTTATTTTAAAAGTCACTACTAAAAATCCTACTTTTTCCAACACCGCTATACCAATGGATCTTTAAAACCATTTGGATGGGCCATATAATATAAAGTTTCCCCAACAATTTTGTAATATTTTTGGCTTAGAACCAACAAATTGGACTTATCTAATGGCTATGTGAACATCATTGGAATAGTGTAAGTACAACCAACCGTTTTTCTAAAAACCATTTGGATATACTCTTCTTGAAAACAGATATCTCAATAGTATTTTAAAACTGTTGGGATAGACCATTTTGAAAACACCTATCCCAAATGATATGGAAAACTGTTAGGATAGGGTAAGGCAATCCCAAAGGTTTTCTAAATCATTTGGGACATACCATTTTTACATGGGTACCTATACCAACAGTTCTCAAAATCATTGGGATAGGCCTATGCCTACTATTTTGAGAATCCTTGGGAAAAGTTCATATTTTTTTATTAATTGTTTTGTTGAATATCATAAAAAATCAATATATAAATTACTTATATATATAAATATATCAAAGTATATTTACGATGATATTTGAAGGATAGTGATATGGTATTTGATATATAATGTGAATGTTGTGGGATCGAACCTCTATTGTGAATATTATTTTAGATAACCTATCCCAAGAACAAATCAATCAATAACAATCCCAATCATTGGAATAGGATTTACCAACAGTTTTGGGACCCATACCAACAGTTCAAACCCTTTGGTATAGGCTATTTTTTCATTATAAAGTGAAATTAGCGTTACTGAAAAAATGATGTGGCATTTTATAAACCGATATATTTTTTTCCATTCATTTATGTTATAAATTTTATTTCATATAAATTATATATTTTTATGTGATTTTCCTTCTTTATGATGCTATTTTTTGGCTTGGTTTCTATTTACGTACTTTTTTTTACAAAACTAAATATTGGTGTTGCAGTGTGCAATTACAAAATAGTATAGTATTTCATGTTATCAGAACTATAAAATGTGTAGATAATTGAAGAATTTATCATTAGTTTTACTAGATCTGATAAAGCGCCCCTTTATTGTCACATAGTAAAAGCTTTGATAAATGGTGTCCTTTATCGGTGCTTATAAAAGCACTGATAAATTGGGTCATTTTTCGATAATAATAATGGAACCCTTTATCAGTTCTTCTCTAGTCCAGGTAAAATCCTTCAGTTTTTAATCATCCATTGGTATTCAGTGCTTATAAATTCCTTTTTTAGTGATGTTAATGGAAATTTTTTTAGTAGTGATTGCACATGAACTCACATTATGTTAATAAAATATAGAATTATAACATTAATAAACATGGTCAATATAATTTAGATAAGATACCATGAATTGAAATATAATGAAAAAAAGTTATTAATTGAAAAAAAATATTATCAATGGAAAAAGTTCGTAGAATAACATCCATGTTTTGCAACAAACGCCCATACTAATAATCAATTACCACATTCTAGAAATAACTTATTCAAATTAAATATCAACATGTAAGAATAGTGAATTAACAAAAATAAAATTTTGTAATGTTATAAATAAAGGATTTTGATGATAGAAATTATAAATTAAATCAATTAATTATGTTCATGTAAAATTCAACTTAAATTCAATTAAAACAATAAATCAAAATATCTTTTTGAAAAATCATTAAAAATACAAAAAGGATGATGTATAATATTTTTCATCAATTAGGGAAACAATTGGCATAAATTTACTCCACATGGACTATAAATCTCATATAGTTATGTGATCACCTACATAACAAATTCATTCTTATGTTTATACCATTTTAACAATCACTATCCAACACCTAACATTCATTGGATATAATTCTATAACCAAAGGAATCTAAAAAATAATTTACCATGATATAAAAATACTAAAACTCAAGAAAACATGGTCAGATAACCTCTAAAAATAATCATTACAGTATCAACCAAAATACCTAATTACATCCACATAAATATGATTATATTTAATCATAAAATCACTACACAGAAAAATAATAAATACCACATCTTCCTTGAATAAAAACTACAATCAATCTAAGGAAATCGCCATTTTTATGTTTTTTATCTAAGATAATATAAAACCATATTCTATAATATTAATTCACCATACTTTGTCCTAATAATAATCAAAATTACCATAGAAATGAAATTAAATGGTAGGATATAAAATATATTGTGAAGAAGACAAATATATGATATGAAATACCTTGATTTGGAATTTCAATAATCATTGGATGTCTACGGTTTGTAGAGGACTAACCGATTGAGGAAATGAGGAAATAAATAAAGTATTTCATTTATTAAGGATGTATTGAAGAAAAAAATTCATGGGATTAAAAATAATGGATTTAAATTGGATAAGTTCACTTTTTATAATAAAATGATGACTGAGCTTATTGGGTACCTTGCGTAGGGACACATGTTGCCCGATTACACCACCTGCATACGCCATATAAGCCTAACCACATCGGTTACCAAATAACCCACCCACAACTTCATGGAACTATTTTTAGTTTAATAATATATATGGAACCCTCTATCTTCTTCAGAAAAATTCCAAACATCTAAAAAATATCAAATCATATGTAAGCCACATTTGGTTTTTCACCAACTACCAAATTGGCGTGTGAATCCAACATGACTAATGACTGATAATAATATTCAAAAATTAAAACAATATATACCTATCTTCATTAAGTTTACTCAAACATTCTGCAAACTCTACATCTAAAAAATTGACAAGGATAGGGGTCACGACATTATTTCATTCATTTAATAAATAAGATGTGAAAATATTGATTTTTTAGATCGTTTACATAGGGTGAGGAATTAATTTCACATTACAGTATTTACCTAATTATAAACCAAAAAAATAGAAATAATAACAAGATGAATATATGAAGATCAATGTTAAGTAATCAATCTCCAATAGTATATACCACACTACTCTAAAAATGAAATTACATGTAGTTATTTTACCACGCATGACAACAATTTATTTCATCACAATAACCATGAACCTAATTTTTTAAACTTCGTTCAAAATATATTTTTGTAACTCATAAAAAAATTTATAAAACCATAACACACCATAATATATATAAAACACATGATTAATCACTTTTGAGTTGATCCAACTCTCCCCCCCAATCAGTATACACAATATAATCCTCATTTATGGGGCTTCAATTCACATATTTGAGCCAACCTATAGTATGATGACCAAATGGGAGTTAAAAATATCCATAAATGATATCATTCATATTTATACACTAACCCTAATCACATATATTCCCCAAAAGAGTTTACTATAAAATCCTCAAAAACGATAAAAAAAAAGTGTTAAAAAGAAAAATAGAATTATTGGAATGGAATTTAAAATTTACTAATGATAATAATCACATGAGGTTCACTAAATCATGAATTAGGATTCATCTTAATTGTATAAGTAAACTAGTGAGTTCACTATAGTATTTAAAAATGTATATGTGGTTAATATAGAACCCATTAGTAGTGAACTTTTGACATTGAAGTAATAATCTTTTAAAAACAATTATTTTCAATGAATCAAATGAGATAACAAACATATATAATTGGTATAAGCATATATAGGGAAAATTAATGAGTTTATGTAAATTGAGTTATGTTGTATATATTTATAAATAACTAAATATTATTTTCATGAAAAATTCCATAGATGAGTATTTAATTATGTTATATGGTGTGTTTATTAAATGGATTAAATAAAATCATATTGATATAGAGATGAGACACATGACTGGTTTTTTATATCTATATAATTTGATCCATAATGTACACAAAATTATGAACACATATTATTATATATTATATTTTGAAAATAATTTATTATCTATAAATAAAATCATTATATTCATAATATTTAATTTTATCTACTGGTAGTTTAAACAACCTCTTACCAATGTCATACTGGTTTTATGAAACCAACACACATTTTAGTGTTGGTATTAATTTATAATGTGTTTCAATTTATTGGTGGAAATTATTTTATAGTGGCATAAATAGGGTATTAAATGGGGGGATAGGTTGTATATAGGAAATTTTTACAATATTGAAAATGAAATAATATTATTAAATAAAGGATTATAAAACTATCACAAAAAACATTGTTGTGATTTTGAAATATTTGAAATATATATATATATATATACTTGATGTCCAAGTATTAATAGGTAATCCCCCATTGATAATTAGTTGTTTTTATATTGGTTTTCTAGAGTAGTAGAGATCTTTGTGCAAATGGGTTACATCATCTCAGAACTATGAATAAATATTATGTTTGAAATCAAGATATATTAGATGATAGTATATAATCAGAGAATGGTTTTTGGTGGCTAAGAATAGTTATCACACACCTAAGGATTATCGAAAGTGGAACCTATATGGTCAGTGCAAGATCTATGCAACCTATGAAATTTTCTTCTCATTATATAATTTGGCTACAAAAAACACAATTAACATTTTATTGGTATCATTTTGAACTATAACTCAAATTGGGATATCTCCACAGTGTTTAGTAGAAACAATAAGGATTCCATATCAAAAAATTATTCTTATAATTCTAATTTTTATCAAATGTATAATGGATATGAGGTTATGCCATTAATATTGTTAATTGTTTTCAATTTATCTCTTCTCCACATATATATTCATTAATTCTTGTGTATGTCCTTTGAATTATATTTGATTTATTTATTTAGATCACTAATTTGAAATCATGAACAAAAGTATCATGATATTGTGATATTTCTCAAAAGGATTGAAAGATCAGACTAAAATTACTAATATCAGATCATGGTATCTAGTATTTTAATATAATCACCATTTTATATAGGGGAATTTTATTCACTCTTTATGGGATTAATATTTCTTATTCTATGATTGGTCTAATATTATGGTCATTGATTTGGTGCTTGATTATCCAAAAATCTTGGTGTAATTGATTAGATAATATTATAATTCTAATTCCAATAAACTCTCTAGTTTTTTGAATTAAAAAAATGGAGTTAGTTGGAAAATTAATATTAATTGAACCATTATATTTTGGTTTTAATATATTTAAGGGAATATATTTTGGGTGTCAAAAATTGGTTAGATTTAAGGTCAAGATTTTGTGGGTATTTGGTTAAAACGTTTTTAGAAAATAAAACAGTTTGGATTAAATGAATTCTTTTGGTTTGAGGAATTATCGTCATGTTTCATGGTTGAATATAAGGGATTTATATTTTGGAAGGACATAATTTTCTATAATTATATGATATTGATGTGGAACCCCTGAAATTCTGAATCCAATCGGGTGGGTGATGATTCATAGTGGGTATATTCTATGATCATTGGTTGAAATTTATGTTATTTGTATTTATATCTCATGTATTATATGATTTTATGGTTTACATAATATATTTTTATTGGGGTTAATTTAAGAGGGGATCCATGTTTTTAAAATAATTTTTAACATTATTTTCATCTTCTACGTCTATTTTGTATATACATATGATAAATTATTTTTGTTTTAAATACAATACACTAATTCTAATGTAATTGGTTTTTTTGTTGGAAATAGTTCTTATATAAGAGTTTATGTCCACTATCACCCTACAATATCATATAACTCTTTAAATAATATTATACCCTTGTGTGGTCATGGTTTTCAATGTCCAATGGCAGTGATAACATTATTTTCCCTCACTACTGAGAACTCTTCTTTTTTTGGTTTTCTTTAACCTACTTATCTCTCCCATGTCAAAATATTTTTCTCTCTTTATACATATTGTTGGATGATATAATTTATCAGGTGATTTCATATAGGTTCTCCTTTCTCCCCTTCATTGATAAGGTTGTTTAAGCTATTTTCATCCATCATTTTCCTCCTCCTCCAACCATTCTCAAGACTTGTCACACCAGACTGCAAGGTCATATCTTATGATAGATGAAATTTTTTAGGATTTTTTTAGTAGATGAGTTGGGTTTTTTCTTATATCTATAATATCTTCATTTATTATGTGGTTGTCCCAAGTAATTGTTTGCTTTTAGTTTCCCACTATCAGTTTTGTTTAATGGTTCTCCACCTTCTATCCTTCCACTAGAAAAATAAAGAATGAACCCATATCATCTAGGATTGATAGTGTTTAAGGTGTCTTGGGATAGTGATAGTGGATGTGGAAATGATGAATCAATAATATGGTCTCCCCATTGAGTTTTTGTGTCAGATTTTTTAATAATTATTTGTTCTATGGGGGTGGTTCTTATAGATTTTTAAACTCTTACCATCATCAATGTCCCCATGTCTACCATTGTTTTTTGTTATATCCATGTATTTATTTTACCTAGTCATTTATAATTTATTAAATCACTATAATATACTCATAGGGTATCTTATTGATTGGTTAAACCGATGTTATGAATTGGTGGAATTGGTAAATCAAATAAATTGGATACCTTTCAAATAGTGGAAACAATGTGAAAATAGAATCTAAATATGTGGATAAGGAATAATCGTAATAATTGGTTCATAATTTGGGTGATCTATTATATGGGTATGTGGTGGATTCGACCTCACATTGGATTGGTGGTGTTTTTATTATATATTATTCCTATTGATGGTTTGTCATTTCCTAATATATATAATTTATAACACTTTCCTTAGTGGATATTTTTTCTAACGAATGATTATTAACAACAAATCATCAATGAATAGGTCATTATTGTGAGTTAGTTTCTTTGGTGTGTCTATATCATCCAACACTATTACAAACCATAGTAATTAATGTGGGATATTTCATTTTTTTCATATGTTCTTCCTAGATTTGGGTCTCCCATTTGTATTCCCATGCACCTGTTTTCTATATTTATATTTTTTTGTTTTGTTTTATTGACTTCTAGGTCATTTTATATTTTTGTATTTGGTTTTGATATTTTTCAAATTCACACATTACCATTTAAAAATTCATTTATAGAAATAAAAAATAGATTCTATTATATGGAATAGGTCTTGCATGCGATTATATGAGAGTGACTTATAGAAATATTAAAATGTAGTAATAATCACCCCTACCAAAATATATTACTGTACATGTAGATTTATTGTGTTATGATATAGTAAATGTAATTACTATGATGTTCTTGGTTAATTGATCTTCTTAGTGGGGTTGGGGTGGAAATAATGGTGTTTGACTATATATTCATGGATGATTTATACCATTCAAATTAAATGGAAAATTTCATCTAGGTTTTCATTTCCTGAAAATAATGTATTTTCTTATTCTTATACTTCACGATTTATGGTTTTTTATTTTCAGTAAATTAGAATTTTAAATTTTTTTTAAATATTATATTAAATGATTCACTTTTTTCTAATATAGTTAATTATTTATTTGAGGAAATTAACTTCAAAAGAATCCTGGTTATTTCTTATCACTATTGTTCAGCCTTTAGTAATTGGATAACATAGATGAGGCATTATAATTGTCCTATATTAATCCTTATGGCTCAATAGTATAGGTTTAGGTTGTGACTATACATATGTGTGAGAGTATATATATATATATATATATAATTTTTGTGTTTTAAACTTCCTCAAAATTTTTATTAGTGGTTTAATATTTCATTTTTATTAAAAAAATAGTTTTAACCAGAAATAATAATATTTGTAACAATTATATATAATTCATAGTATTTTATTAATAGATAATAAATACTTAATCTGAATTTTGAATTTTTATTTTAATTTTATAATATTTGGGAGCCCTTTAAACCACCACAAAATGAAGTAAATGAAAACAATACCCACAAAAAGATTCACATTATTGTCAAACTAAGCCCAAAAAGTAATGAATTGAAAAATTATGTAATAAATTATAGTTATTAAAAATAAAAATCATATAAAGTCATATATATGATTGTTTTTTTGAATTTAATGATAGTATTATTTTATTTATATTAAATAAATTAGTTTAATATATATATATATATAATATAAAGTAACTATCATGTATAGTTTCATAGTCGTAGAATATATAAAATTTTATCAATGCAAAATTCATATAGAGGAATATTATTGAATCCATAAGAGGATGATAATGTATTGTTTATTCATAATTTTTTTATTTTATGTTTTTCTAGTTAAACTTATTCTGAAAGACAGATATTGATGCTCATGAGGAGTATTATCTAAATATATTATGAATTTGGATGATATTGTCAATAAATTCACATATAATCTTGTTTAAGTGTTTTAAGTTGATTATATTTGTTGTCATATGATATATGGGACATTATTTATTTATTATAGAGTTATATAATTGCGAAGAAAATTGTTGAAGTTCTTCGTTGGAGGTGTAACCCTCATTTTATATGGGTATCCTACATTTTGAAAATTTTCCAATTATTTTATAAGGGAATATAAAATGTGTATAAGGTTATATAGAGACTTCATAAGGGTAATCTCATACTTTAAAAGGATTAATGAATAAGTCATAAGAGTATTACTTGACTTTTAATGGGTAACTCATAACTTCATAAGGGGATTCAATTAGTAAAATTTAATAAAGGGAGATTCTCTGATAGAGACCAATGAGTTCAAAAGGGTAGAAGGGTATTTATTAAAACTACTAATGATTGATAACTATAGTTAAAACTTTGTAAGGGTATATTTATTTAATTTTAAATGATCATTTACTTATAATAATTTATGATAATTTATAGAATAATGTATTATAATGAAATAAAACATATATGATTTTTTGTTGTTAAAAAATGATTTAAACAACATTATTATTTAAACTATTATTATTTAATCTATTAAATAATCAAATTTAGTAAAAATGGGATGAATTTATGTGATCATGGGATAAAATATTTCACAAATATAACTAAGTATAATTTAAATCTAAAATTGGCTCAACAGTTTTCTGAAATAGCGACACAATGAATGAGGTAACCCCACCAAAAATGTGTTATGAAGATATTATTATAAGAATGATTTGAACAATAATGGGTAATTCCATTTTATAGTACTATAATATTTCATGAAAATATGAAAAATTATCATAAATAGATGATATTTTTTCAATAAGTTTAAAAATTTTAATAGACAACGGTACATCGCTATATTATATGAAATTAATTTCAAATTACTAATTATAATATAGATATACATGTTCAAGTATTCTGAGGTATTATTTTTTTTCATAATTTTAATTTGAATTATAGTGAAAATAGATGGATTTTTTAGATTATATGTGAATAATTTACAATATTCAGGTAATGAATTTTAAAAATAAAAATGAAAAGATTAAAAACTATTTCCAAAAATAAATACTAATATATGTAGTGAGAATAGTGAATGGGGATAAATATTTTATTATAATGAATAAGATTAGTTTTTATTTATCATGTGTTGAGGCTAAATCATATATAAGATATCATTATATAGAGGTAATAGTTTTTACAATATTTCAATAAAATTTTGGCTAATTAAATAAGAATTTATAATAAGATCAAGGATATACCCTTTCCTATAAGAACTTATTGATTAAAAGAGGATAATTGTATTTCTGATTGATGGGATGGAATAAAAACTATAACACACCTAGTAAGTGGTCATCCTTTTTGGAGTAAAACATCATTAAAAACTACTCTACGTTTATGTTTTTTTATTTTATTGTGTGTACTGAAATAATGGGGTTTTATAAGTATTATAGTTTTTTAGCTTTGGAAAAAATATACTAACACTAATCCACTACCCTCTTAGCCTTTATCACCCATTGAGTAATCTTATCAATATGTATTAGAGGTTTCCAACTCTCATTTTCCACTCAATGTGTTCCATGGGTCCTCAAAATATTTTTTATAGCATAGGTAAATGGAGACATATATAGTCATATTTAATGGTCTTATTCATTACCTAGGTAAACGGAAACAAAAGAAATTGAGTGGGGTCAAATTCAAAATAAGTTATCAAACTGTGCATGTTATCATTGAGTAACAAAGAATGAGTAGTATTTCTGGAATAAATAATCAATTCGAAAACATATTAATGAAGGTATGAGTATAATATATCCCAAGAATATATAAAAATAAAAAACATATGCCACATTTATAATAATAATGGATCTCATTGTAATAAAATGGATAATTCCATACATTATAATATTTCTATCAATTTTTCATTCCAAAATTTCATATATAAATAAGTCTGGAATATACCAAATACCCATGCCTATTTTTCTTATGGGGCCCATTTATGCATTGAGGTTCTATATATTTTCAGTACCAACCCTTATATAATTTATTCAAATGAATTCATAATATGAAAAGAATAATTGATAACTAAAATTCATAATAAACATGCCTTAGTAATTAATAAACATCCCAACTATAATAAAAACTATAAATCATACTCAATCCCTTTTTTATATTATTAATCTATATTGAGGGATATTTTAAACCTTATATATAATAATACACTATAAAAATAACAATTATACTTAATAATAATATTCCCCTAGATAGTAAATGAATTAACTTTATTTATATTAACCCTTGAACAACCACCCTTTATTTTAATGGGTATATTATTAAGTCAACACAATAAAATGGGTTGAAAATATATCCATAAAAATAATGTGGATATCATCATTAAAGTGTATCCCTAGTGAATCACAATAATGATTATAGGATGATTACATAGATGAAAAACACTTTTATTAGTGGATGGGTCACTTAACACATTTGAATGTTGTTGTATGAAGAGTGAAAATGATACATATTATTTTATATCATAATATTAACAATTAAAATGAACACATAATAAGTTAATTCATGGGGAAATTCATAAAGAAAAAATATAAAGAAGATATGTTATTTATATTTTTATAGAATGATATAATAGAAATTATAAAATGTATTTTTATATATACCTTAAAAAATATTAGTAAAAATATATAAGTGACATGAAAAAAATATTTCAATAGAATTAATGTGTAAATAAAAAATGTTAATTTTTAAATAAATAAAATATTAGAACCCCTAATATAAATAAAAAATATAAAACAAGTGGAATTTTAGAAATAAATTTACATAAGTTTAATGATATTCATTTATTAAGTTATATACAAAATTAATTACTCTTTGGAAAATAAAAAATTTAAACAAAAATGGGAATATAATTTACTTTATATACTGATGAAAACATGTTGAAGAATCATAATTATGGAAATAGATAATAAATTTAGGAATATGAATTACGGTTGAATCATAAAAAATAATATTATTTTCATAAATTTTTATCGAAATTAATAAATAATTTAAATTATCACTAAAATAAATGAGGTAGATAGAGGTTAATTTTTTAAATAATATAAAGAATATATATATTTATACTTATATTTACGGTAGAAAATAATTTATAACCATAAAAAAGAGATAAGTCTATCTCCACATACAAGACACTGTTTGGTTGAATTTTAACCAAATGAGAATGACTTGGTAATTGGATATACAGACCCCAATAATGACTCAAGTAGAATAAAATATCTAAGTATTATTATATAAATGTTATATCAAATATCTAGATGAAAAATTAGTCGTAAACAATGTCAAAATAAAAAATAGCAAGGAAAAGGAAAACGTTAATAATAGAGTTTGGTTTGAATAAAAATTCAAGATAATAGAAAATATACCATCAGTTTATAATGAAATTAAATTATTATGTCAAAAATTTAATAACAAAAAATGTATTTTTTAATGAAAAAATATATAATTTAAGAAAAATAATTGGAATAAGTAGAGAATTGGAATGTCACCCCTTAACAAGAATGTCATATTTATAGAAGGAATATATAAATTAAGTGATTTTTTGAATTAAATGTAAATACATATAAAAAGGTGGAAAAAATTATAAAATAATTAGAGGTTTAAATTCAGATATTCATTCAATAACGTAGTAAAGGATGGAAGGACATAACTCAATGAAAGTAAAATGAGATGAAAATATAATTATATATTTTATAATAAATATAGAAAATAAGGAAATAGATAATGAAAATGATTTTTAAATCACATTATCAAAATTTAATTTATAATTAAATAAGATAATTTACATATATTCCATCATTTCAAATAATAATTGGTATATAATTTAAAATATACCTCAGGAAATGGAAATTGAAACAATGATGCCTTCTCATATATTCTTTCCTTGTGAAATGCACTAAAAAACTTATACAATAAACTAATACTCATTAATCCTTTATTTTAGAGCCTTTTTATTGTATTATAATTTTTTTGACATCCATTTATAATCATATTCATTCATTTATTTTATAGTTTTTTTTCACATTTCCCACTTGTTTTTGTTATATCAATTTCCCGAAAACCACTTTGGTATGTTGAACATGGTCAAAGGAGATACCAAATTGTTCCATAATATCTGAAATTATAGATTTATAGATTAATTATCTGTTTATTATAACTAAATCCATACATCCTAGTATATTTTCTAAAATTAATTTAAATTATAGTAGATGTCTTGGTATGCCAATTTTTTGGGTGGTTAAAGTCAATATAAACATTTTTTATTAATATCATCAATATGAAGATAAATTTATATTTTCAAATTATTAATAATTTCATATATATAGTATTTCATCACTTGATGTATTATTAGATCCATCCTTGTAAGGAATTAATGGTAAATGAAATACATGATCCATAGAGGTGATTAACTAACCATAATATGGATGATGGTTTTATTTTTGAATTTAATAGTCGGAGAGAGTATGATAAATGATATTCAATGGATATAACAATAATTTATTTCACATATGATACTTATTTCATTCTATAATTATGGACTTAAGAGACTTAGGTGGGGTACATGAAAGAAGAAGATTGAAAGGAATTTGTTAAAAATATTTACCTCTTTATTATATATCTCTTATTACAACACTCATTATGATTTCTTATATTGAACTTTTTGTGAACTAAAAGCACTAGGATGTGTGAATAATTATTAGGGAGTCCTTTTTTAAGAGTTAGGATGATTTTAATGGATTTTTGTGTGATGAGAAGTTGGGTACCAAAGGGGGCCTTTTATAAGTGAGAGGTGACATTTTATTAAATATTAATTTCTTTATATTAAATGGGATGTAATATTTGAGGAAAAGGATCTAAAATTGTTAATTAGTGAGTATTATATAAGATAATTGAAAATAAAAATTAGGATCAATGTGATCAATGAGATGGGGAGGGGTGAATCAATGATTTTGTCTCCATAAGTTTTCTTTATTAAGAAACAAACCATACCTCCTGTTAGAGTGATATGAATTTTCTAGAAAATAAGTAGACAATAAAAACAATATGAATATATGTATTTAAAACTTTTAAAACTCAATATGTGTATGTATTCATCTAAAAGGTTGTAAATAATCTAAGATCAAATGAATAATTATTAAATTATTAAATTATATATACTTATAATTAGTAGGGGATATGGTTTCACTTGAAACACACTATAATAAATTAATAGTTTATAAGATCCTAACTAGAAAAATATTATAACAATGTTTTAGTAACAACATTAAGAACATTTTACATTATGGTTTATTATGTTTTCATTGTGTTTCCTAAACATTCATCACAATTTTTTATCAGGAAATAATAATTCATTTTCAAAATTAAAATCCTCAATGGTATAGCCTTTTAAGAAATAAATCTAGGTATCTATTTGATACAGTATTAAATATAGGTTTTATATATAATCTAGTAGTATTTTTATAGATTCATTTCTAGAAACCAGGTAAAATATCTCTTCATTTTTAATATCTTCTCATTGACTATAGTATTATCCAACCAATCTAGCCTAATTTCTATCTACTGTTCCGGATTCATCAACTTTATTTCAGTATATCCATTTATTGTTAATATTCAGGTAGTAATTGGGTCTCTCCATCAGTTTCCATACATTTTATTCATTCAAATTCATTTAATTATTCTTTCCTAGACATTATCCATTGTTCATTGTTGATTACTTAATTTATTTTAATAGGTTCAAATTCAAATGATAGAGCATGAAATTTTGACCAGTTTCTTAGTGAATCTCATGTTTGAGTCCCCTTTTCATATAAACTATGAAAAAATAAATATATAAATATTTATGGGTTCTAATGGTTCTAGGAATTAACATACAAAGTTTACCTAAATCTTCTTAATGTTTAGGATAGTCTTCTTGGTCTATACTGGTTGATTTGTTTAGTAAATTAGTAACACGATTAATAGGATTGGGGTAGTATTGATATTCTAATTATGCATAGCATCATCCATGTTATTCATTTAAACTTTAGGATTATGTTCCCATGTTTCATAAAAAGATGCCTAAACATATTCCTCTATCAGATTTTCTTATTGAAAAACTCTATTATTTATATGTTATTAATGTCTCCAGAATAACTATTTCATCACATATAGGGTAATATTTTTTAAAGATTCTATTTTTTTTAATAAAATCATATAGATTTTTCCTTAAAAGGGATATTTATGAAAATATATTAATTATATATCATGGTATAAATATAGCTTCATACAAAATATAGATAGGTAACTTATATTTTTTATGATTAGCCCATGAAATTTCTTGAACATTACTATTTATTTTATTAACCACTCTATTACATTGACGAGTTATAATAGAATATAATTTGTCATTATATTCATTTGGTGAACATAATGTCTAGAATGTGTGATATTAAATTTCAAAACCTTTATCATTTCCCACAATTTTTATAAAGGTTCTTCTATGTTTTTAGCTAATTTTTCATGATTTTTAAATCAATTACAGGGTTTAACTTTGTTACTCGGGAACTATTCGATGGAGAATCAATAACTATCATAAAAAAGCACATAAAAACAATGTTTTTCTGCTAAAATAGAATATCTAGATGTTCCAAATTAATCAATGTAAACCAAATATATTAGTTGGATGGTAAAAACCACTTTCTTATTTTAAAAGACATTATTTATTTCATTCCAATTTGATAAGGACTACACCTTTTTTATGGAATTATAGTTAGGGTAGATCCATTAATAAACCTTCCGTAAATATATTCTTATATGAGTATATGTTATAATGACGTATTCTATCATGACACAAGAAATATTATTGAGGAAATAAATTTATATTATATTTTTTTTAGAAAATAATGAATTTAAATAAACAGTATATTAACTATTAGTTGGGAAATATAAAAACATTAAATTCAGTTTTTAATCATAAGCATTACATTTATTTTCCTGAAATATTACATGATAAATATCATCAAGTACTTAATAGATGATATAAGAAATATATTTTAAAAAATCAAAAAGAAAAACATTTTGAATATGAATATTTTTATAATTACCAATATGACCTAAAACTGATTATTTTATCCTTGGAATTTTCATCAAAAGTGGCATGACAACCGTTCACATTTATTTCTTTAATCTTTGGAATTATATAGTGATGAGTGTGGACCATCCATTTCACATACAAAATATTCCTTTGAATGACCTCATGATGAAAATTTATTATAATTAGTAAGATACTCTATTTATATGGTACAAATATCATCTTAGGTCTAGGTAAGTTAAAAAATGTTGTCTTTACAATCCAATGTTTTTAATATATTTTTTAAAACTATTATAATCATTTTAAATGTAATTAAAAATATACCTTTTAGGTACAGATTGGATTCCCCCCATAATTTCATGTTCCAACTATAGTTTATACTAAGGGTTTATTTATAGGAATAAAAATAGGAACAATATAATTTTTATATTGTTTGAATTTTAATGTTGGTAGATAAATAAAATTATTTATACAATTAGATAAAACATAGCTTCCTAAAATTCTACTTAGGGGTTCATTTAGTTTTGTAAGACCTTAAATATCCATTATATGTTTTTTGTTAACTTATTTTAAATCATTGTTTTCTTATAAAACAATAAAATATTATCTTTCTGATTAGTATGGACAGACATCACAGTAATACTTAAAGCATTTGGTTTCTTCATATTCTTGTATTTATCTATTAGTTTATTCATGGTTTCCTCAAGAATTGATCTATATTCTGAAAGATATTCCTTATTAATTTTAGTGTCATTATAAAACTCTATTTTAGATATATCATATGTATAATCTACTACCTCATGTGTAGAAGGCATAAAACAGATATTATCCTTCTCATTTACAACTTCTCTTCTTAAGTTAGATTCACTTGATACTTCCTTAGAAGCAATATGGGTGGATTTCATGGTGTTCTTTAATTTTCATCCTTTATCAACATATTTACTCATATATTTATACGATGAATAGTAAACCTTGTTTTCTTATTTTATCTTTCACAAATAACATATAACCAAAAAAAAGGAATCATCATCTTTAAAATGTCATTTTTATCATATATTCATTTATAATTTATCTTTCTTAGAGAATTATTCTCCTTATAATTTTTTTAAATAATTTAGAGAGTTGTTCTATATATCCATCACTATTAGTATTAATAAAACTTCCAATTATACTCTTATACTTAATAATATCTTTGTATATTTAGTTATATGCTTAAAAGTTAATAGACATATAATGATCAAGATCCTCATTATAAACCCTGAGATCCTCCTCATATATTTTCTAATTAGTTGATTCAATGTTATCTTAACAACATTCCATGACTCTGAAATTGAGATAGTAGTTCTACTTAATTAATCATATAAATATCTTACGATCCATATCACTAGTTTATTTTTATTTAAAGTATTCCTATGTAAATTAATATTATTTATAATTCAACAAAACAAGGGAAAGATGTTATAAATTTATTCTTTGGACTTTATATTATAATTGTCTAATTTAATAGTATATGAGTTAGAGTGTGTTTCATTTACATTATAAATTCCTTAATGAGAAAAATTAACGTCTCACAAATTTGATAAGTAGAATCATAAAATGATATTATATAAAATTCATATTAATTTATTATACTGTCTCGAGCATTCATAAATATAAATTTACAATCATCTGAATATATTTTAGAATCACTACATTAATTCCAAGGATCTTTCATTTTACCATATTTATATTTAAAAATTCCACATGAAAAATCCTATAAAATCAAGATGTATTTTCATTTCTATTTTCCATTGAAAATATATTTGACCATTTAAGTATTATGGTTTATTAGTAGTAGTACCATCCAATTTAGAGGTGTCCATAATAACATAAAACATAGATAAATAAATAAAATATCTAATTATCCAACCTCATTCATGGTAAAAAAATTAAAATCAAGAGAAACATTTCCCCAAATACCAAATGTCTGTCCCAGATGAGTGCTCAGTAAGGGTGGATTAACCATCCCATGAAAATATATGTCTTAAAATAATTTCAAACCAAAACCCCCAACTGAAAATAGCTGAGGTAATATATATAGTATATATTTATGTAATTTGGTATTATAAAATATGTTCTCTAAGGAATGATAAGAACTATGTTAAAACAAATTAAAATCACATAAACATTTGAAATAATTTAACAGACACCAATAATTGAATATATATAACTAATAAGTGATTACTATCTAATTATATATTTAAAAAAAATCTATAAAAATAGATTTAATATTACAATTATATAATACAGTTATATGTAATGTTTTGAGAATTGGAGCACTCCATGAAGCATGGTTTTTATTTTGATGAACTTATTTGAATTCTATATTTTCATCTTTATGGCCTTTTTTATTCATTGATACAAATACTTTATCGATGTCACATTTAGAAGTTCTCAGGGATGATATACAAAGTCTTTGGAAAGAGTATTCCTTTGATTAATTATTGTATAAGAAGGTTTCAAGGGTTTTTTATCCATCATATTTATAATTTTAGAAATATTGTATCATATGTCTTGAGGATGGGAAACCATCTACATTGGTTAATAAAAATCTATTGAAAGAGAGTCTAGTCCCATCAAGGTCCTAACTTTTTTGAAGTATTGTACTTTCCAAATAGAAAAAACCCTTTAAATATTAAGGATATCAATTTAAATATTAATAGGATCTTGTTTTTTGAAAGATGTAGGATCATTTCAACTGAACAGTGTTACTATCATTTAATTTTCTCATTTGAGATTCAAATATCTACATTTTAGATTTACTATTTATATAACTACAGTCCAATAATTTTTTTATCATGAAATGGGACATCTAATTTAACCGATGACATTGAAAACAATCTAATCCCATGTATGGGTCAAGATCAATTTCCTTATTTGGGTATTTTTTAATCCAAAGATATTGAATTACATTTCCTCTTTCATCAAGGCCCCTCTCAATATTGATGAAAATAATTTTAAGGGTAAGTGTTGATATTATTAAATGGATTGAGTTTATTTGGTTCTATTGAATCCTATACTTAACAATGAAACATTGATTTTGAATTGTGAAATGATATATGTTGGTTTCATATTTGAATTCATCCCTATATTCTATAATATTTAAGATTTTATAGTGAATTATATATATATAAGTTACTATAATTAAATATGAGAAATCAATATTCACTTTGGATACTACGAATAGTAAGGAAATTGGAAGGGTTCATGAAGGAAGAAAACCAAATATTACTTAGGTAAGAATCCTATATGTTTATGAAGGAAGTATGGAGAAATATAGTTATAGAACCGTCACTTAATCCAAGAACAATGATAAATTCAAATAATTTTTAATGGATAAATCAATTAAATATTTTTATCATGATATATTTATAGATGAAACTCATGATGAGAACCTTGTGGTTATTCCTATTACTTCTAATTTTTTTAACTCAAATTTTAATGAGGTTGGGAAATATTAGGATGACTATGTGTATGAGGAAGAGTATGGGATTCTTAATCAAGATAAAACCATCAAAAGAAATATGTTGAAGGTGATAAATTTACTGTTGAAAATAATACATAAAAGAAGGCTTATCATAATTGTGATTATACTCTTGACATGATGGATCATGGGTGTAAAACATATGATAATGAATCCTCCCATGGAATGAAAACTGATTTCAACCTATATGAGGAACCATATCATTCAACCCCTTCTATGAATTAAACACAAAACAGTAAAAAAAGAGATGAAAATACACCACCAAGTGGAATTATTTCAAAATATAAGCATGGAAATTTTAAATTTTCATGGATTGAAAATAAAGCCACTACTAACTCTTTATGAAATTTTATCAAAACCCATCATCATATACTGATCGTTATTTTAGGCCCTAAAAATAAACTTTCCACCTTCAATGGCCAGAAAATTTACTCTTTTTACTATTAAACTATTATAATTAATAATGTTAATGAAAAAATTGAAACCCTAGGGGTTTTGGTTACAAATAATGATAGCAGCTAGTCTGTAGTAGATAATAGATGGTAAATTATTATCACTATGGTGTTCTTTGAGGGTAGAATATTTTTCATCTCATTAATTTATGATCTCTCCAACTACCAATGTATGAGGAAAATTTTGTAGGATATTTAAATATGTAGATAAACTATCATTAGGTTATTTCCTATATCATGTGATTTTAATTTTTCCTTGGGATCACATGAAAGAAAATGGTGAAATGGCTAATTCTAATAGGGAATGTGTAAGAAAAAATGACTTTGAAAATGAATATATTCGATGTGATGTGTTTAATTGGAAGAGGGAATCATTTCACAATATTATGACAAGAAAGAAATATAGAATCATTGTAAATATTGAGAAACATTAGTTATAGGATAAAATTCAATCTAGAACCATTTTGAATAATAATTCTAATAATCATTCCATACTAACAACCATAATTTTTAGAAAGAAAAATTTCCATGTTTCATTATTATTTATTAATGAATAGATTAATTATAAATACTATTTTTTGGTGGTTCAAGAGTCTTGGACCTGGAATGAATGTATTTATGACTTCTATAACTATGTCTGAAGGCTTATTGTAGTGAAATCATGACACAAAATATGGTGAAAAGGTGATTTTGAATAATGAATATAGACATTATGGATATGGAAAAATAATTAGTGGACCATAAGAACATTAATGATGAAGATTTTGACTTATCATAATTAAATAAGGAAGTGGACCATAATATTACATTAAATGATATTATATCTGTACAGGATTATATTTTAACGGATAACATTAAAACTCAATGGATTAAACAAGGGTATGGAAGCATATGTTTATTCAACAGTATGTAGAGATAGAAGAGGGGCATGAGTCTCATTTCTCATCTAATAAATGGATATAACATTATCATCGGGAACAAGGAGGACATTGATCATGTGGTACAATTATATCATCCTTTTTTTAATAGTGTATTTTCTCCCATCCATTCTAATTTCATAAATTTTAGTCCTAAATAATTTATATAATGTATAATGTTATGATTATAATAATCCCTCATAGGGACTTTGTTAATTATTTAATAATATATCTAAAATTTAGTGTTTACTTAGGTTAGATGGTTTCAATAACCATTTTTTATAATAATATTGGTTTATTATTAAAGATGATCTCCAAAAAATGATCCACCTATTCATTAAAAATGTAATTCATCTAGAATTCATAAAATCCCAATAATTTATCCTTCTAATTAAAATTGATGATGATAATTCACTTGACTCTTTCATGAATGTTTCCATTAATAAATCTATCTCTATGAAATTAATTAAGACTTTTAATATCAGGCTTTCTTATTTTCTTGAAAAGGGTGTTTCCAATAATAAGTTCAATGCTTTTATTGTATCAAGATTAAGACTATTTTTTATGCCTCTGAGTGTGTAAATATATTAATGAATAACTCAAGAAAAAGGTATAGTTACCATAAAATTGATGGTAGTAATGCCTTTGATTCCACATGTTATCACGTTATGATCAACGTGCTACATGAGATTTGATTTATTAATCATTTCAATGATATTATTGTGATTATTTTATAATCCATCCAAATTTATTCCTTGGAGGATGGAACCCATTATTATTACATCTCATTCTCATCTGGTATTAGATAGGCATACCCTCATTATTTTTTCCTTTATAGTATTTTTGAGGATCATCTCAGTTTGTATATTCTTAATTTGGTAGATAAGGGATGCATTACAGCCATCAAGTCCCGTAGTGGGATTGATGTTCCAACTCATCTGTTTTTCCTAGTTATTTAATATTATATTTTTAGGATAGAATGAGTAATATTTAAAATATAAATAATATTATTGGTCACAATGATTATTTTTTAAATGAAAACATAAACTAAGGTGATTGTCTCGTATTTCAGTCAAAATTACAAGTTTTAAGCATGATTTTTAATTTTAATAAGACTCGGTGTTAATGAAAAAAGATTGTATTTCACCTACCTCAGATTTTCACTATTTAATAGAAGTCCTATGGATATCTATTTAAAATATATCTATGACAAAATCAGGGGAGAAATTTTTTCTTAGAAGAAAAAATCTATTTTCCTTGATGGGAGAATATATCTTGTAAAAGAAATGGACACATTTAAGTTGATCAATTACTTAATAGTGTATAAAATTCTAGTCTATCAATATAAGAATCCATCAATGAGATTCAGTGATTTCATATGGTGTTAATGAATCTAAAAATTAATGGTATTTGTGGTCAAATGGTTTACGTGTTATAAAACCATTAAAGGGGAATGAAATTATGAATCAGGAAGAAATTAATAATTCCCTTACAATACAAATAACATGAAGACTTATGATTGATAATTTGAAAAACATTATTTTTCTAATGAAAACACCCCTAAAGACTTCTTTTAACAGAAAGTTTTTACAATATTCATTCCTCTATTTATCCTAGGTTAAATAAGGGTTATCAAGAAACAATGAAGTGGAGTTTATGTCTAGTTTCCCTTAATAAAACCCTCAAATTCAAGAAGGATAATTGGATGGGATCTCTTTTGTTTGTTGAGATATAGGATTAGATTAATATATATATACATATATATACATATATGTGAAAATAAGTCTAATTCTTAGATAATCTATGAAAAACATCCCAATCTCAAAAAAAATGATTTTTAAAATTACCACATCATTCCATCAATTCATTCTGACTTTTAAGATACACAAACTTATGGGTCTCTCTCCTATAAAAATTTCAGTGTCCTTTCCATGGGTGAGACAACTACTTTAGATTCGAAAAATTATAATTTTTTTAATCAATGGATTACTCCATCAGAGTTCTATATCATACAAATAATTTTTAATCATAGTAGTCCCATAGAAAACCACCTAATTAACAATATGATTAATATATTCTCCATTTAATGTGTTTAAAATATGTTCCTTGATTGAATTGATCATATTTTCTATCAATTTCATTTTTAAAAATTTTATAGATCATTCTTTCATATCACTTCAAGGTGAATTTTTTAATTTTATTGACACTGACTTTATTCCATTCCAGTGTGCATATAGTGAAGGCTTGACATCATTCACGAATATTCTACATGTTAAAGAGATTAAGATATGACATATCATCTATATTAACAAGAATAAGAATAGGAAAGGATTGAATGGTATTGATCACATTATTTCACTATGGTGTGTCTTGAATTCAATTAGGGTGGTAGCTTTATTAGTAAATGTTATGTGGGTAATGTAATTAGAAATATTATAGTTTATTACAGACATGGAATTCATTGGAATTTAATGGATTAAAAGGGATGTATACCAATGATTTGGAACCATCCTCTCAAATAATAGATCAGTATTAAAATTGATGGTGAATCCAAAGGAAATCCCGAACTTTTTTTATTGTGGTGGTATCTATAGAGACATTAATGGAATAATTAAATCATGTGTTAATAAGGATTTAGGTACTATAATTTCAAATGAATTATATATGGAATGTGTGAATTTAATGATTTAGAATATGGGGAATAATAATTTGTGGTGATTATGGGTTGAACAAGTCTACTATTTCATTACGAATTACATTATTCTTGTCACCTCAACTCCCCCAAGATAATTTCTACAACTTTTGAGTATTTCATGGATTATTTAAAGAATATTAACAATATGGTTTCACATAGATACAATGACGGAAAAAAATTGATGATTCTCTTAACAATAAAGTGGTTTGGTTAAAGTGATGTAATTTATCCAAGTCAACTATGTAAATTTTTTAAGATATTGTGCTCCTTGAAATTTTTATAAATCTATACATGCATTTTTTAATGATATTCTCTCAGCCTTAGATATTTTATCATGGAAATCATCTTAGTCTTTAATATATTTTTGACTTCAGTTATAGATAGTGTAAGAAAAAAACTATAGATTTTTTTTTCAAAAAAATAAATGTTTCACTCCCACAATGGATCTAAAGCCTCCCCATAGGATAGTTACCAATTTCCCTAAACATTTCCTATAACAAATAAACTGATCCATAACATTGAATTATTTTTTACATGACAAAACATCACACTATGTATTAAATTGTTAACAAAACTATGTCCACGGTTCTACATCAGATAATAGGTGTACTAATAAGAAAAAATTATTATTAGAGTACTCTTCCTAACACTATATAAGAATGGCTCTGAAAATATTCATAATACATAAGAAAAACTAAAAAATTAAAGAAAAATAATGATAGAAAGAGTGAACTGATTTTTTATAGATCGTAATATCTGACTGGCCATGGTAAATCAAAAAGGATATACACATTGATCAATTTACTCTAAATCATCCATGAACATCCCATTAATAGATATTATGAATTATCCTCTCATATATGCAGTTAAGCTTATGAAATTGAGTTTCATATGTAGCATCGTATCTATATTTTATCCTAATATTAATTATATATCTCTTATTTATTTCCTCATGTTAATATTACTATTGATTAATAAATATATTCTCCTTCTCCATTTATCCATTTTTGAAAAATCATGATTAATTAATCATACTAATCATTCTATTGGAAATATATAAATATTCTAAATTTTATTTAGTAAACTTAAAAAACCCATTCAAATAAACAAATATTTTATGAATGAATATTGGGAATGATAGAAACGATCATAGGGAGGCATAGTAGAATAGTCTAATATGGGAATGAATTTTTGTCTAGATAACACCCAAAAAATTAATAATTGATCATGTATAATATGAAATATTTTTTATAGTACATTGGAACATTCATTTGGTCAGTTTAAATATTCTTTTTTTAGATCATTTACAACCAATAAATAAACCTAGACAATTGAATCCCATCATGTGACACCTTGAGATTAACTTGTATTCAACCCATAAATTTCAAGAATGTTAGTTTAAATAGAACGTTTGATCAAAATACTTCATGTGGTCTCTTGATTTGTTCGTGAAGTGAATATGTTTGACATAAGATCAAATTAATTACATCCCATTGTCAAACTAGAACATTGTAAAATATTCAATATGTCAACATAGTAGATTATGAACGAATACTTGTTTTCACTGATGCTTAGGCATGAATGTTTGATTAGACATGTGTTCAACCTCTCATATGATTTTTTTAGTTATGTTTATTAGAGAATTTACGTCACTTGTAATTCAATACACATACGAAATATTAAAAAACCTCACAGATAAATCGGTTTCTTCATAGTATATATTTATTTGAGAACATTTTTATTTAAACTTATATATTTTTATCAAAAATATAAATTTCATTCTTAAAACATAAGACTCAATAAAATTATAATAATTATTATTTGGGAACATTAAAATAAGTAATTTCATGACTATATAAAAAATATAATACAAATAAATGATTATAAGAAAACATATTATTAGAAGAAAATAATATTCTTAGTATTGAGAATAGCCAAGGGAGAAAACATTAAAAGAATATGAAGAAGATAAATATTACTTATAGATGTGAAAAAAATCTATCATAATTTTTTTAATTATTATTTAGAGGGAATTATTTCTATTCTACTAATAGAATTATTTAACCAATTGTTTCCAACCTCTGTAATTGAATCAAGGTCATTCCTTATATTGTAAAAACTTATTTTTAATACATTGATAGAATCATGTGTGAGAGATAAAGAACAAAACACATTGGGATTATAAACATCTATTTCGAAGGTGAACCTCATTAGGAATTATTTTGTGCTCATTTCCTTGAAAATTCATTATGGGTTTTGAGAGAACAATTTTCAATATGTACTATATATTATTCAATTTGGAGAAAATATATTAATAGTGATCCCCCCTCTTAGTGTTTATCACCCTTTTAGGGGTCCTAAATCATATAAATGAAATTTTTATTTAATAGTGATTTTTAAAAAATATTTACTATAATATATTTATTGAATAAATAGAACCACATCATGATCTGGAAAAAATCAGAATAAAAAATACGTATAGAGAACTAAAAAATTCATGTATAAAAAAATTGAAAAAAACTATTTACACAGAAAAACATGCTAAAACTATTGATTCTAAAAATCAAAAAAATAAAATATTTACACTAAAAACACATGATATAAATCAATATGAAAAAAATGATCTTTATTTTAAATCATGGGTTTATAATGTTGATTTATATGTAAGAAAACCCATAATGATTTTAAGATTTATTAAATATAAAGTTAATTTTTTATCAAGTTTGATTTAAAAAAAATATGAGGTTATTAATGAACATTATACAATTATAAATGAAAAAAATAATGTTAGTATATATTTCAAAAAATATCTATACCTTACAAGAATCTATAATTATCTGATAGGAAAAGAATTTCTCGATAAGAAATAAAGGGAAACTAATTCAAAGACATTTATCATATGTACTGAAAGAAAACATTTCCTAATAGAAATATAGAAACAGTAGAATAAATTTTTCAAGGAAATTTCAAAAAATGGTTATATTTAAAAATATATATAAATCACCTTTAACCAATTTTCAATGTATTCACAAATGAGTATAATTTATTTACAGTTAAAAGGGAGTAATAAAAATATAAAATTAAAACACGTACATTTAATTATTTAAATTATCAATTATAAATTCAATATAAAAATTTCAATAATCCTTTTTTATAGGAAACATTTTAATAAAAATATACCAGTCATTTAGGTGGCCCATAATTCCAAAAACAGACGTTTTCATGATCACATTAGTTTTAACATATCAAACACAATATATTATATGTCTATTTAATGTCAAAAATAAAATTATTTTCAAAATTTCAAATATGATGATATAATTTAATTCAAAAATATACTTATCCTTATTATATCTCACTTCCTCTATCTTGCACCTCTATAATGATCCTTTATTATCCTTGAGAGATTTTTTTTCTCTTTAATTATTTTTTATAATATTTTTGTCTAATGAAGCTATTTATACCAATATTTGAAACTAAATAAATGTTATACAATAATAAAAAATAAATATTTATTTTCTATTAGGAAAAGTATTTAATATTTTTAATAAAATAATTTAATTATTTTTTTGAGTAATATATTGTTTAAAAAACATTATTGAACTCTTACGTTAGTATGGTAAATAGTAAAGGTATCTACTTATAATAATCTTATACCATTAATCATATTACATTATGTTATAAGGTAGATTATCGTAACATTTTATATAATTGATTTATTTAGAATAATCAATTATCTTGGTGGAAACAAAGTGGTTTTTAACAAAAATATTATTAACCTCACTGCCTTCCAATAAATCATCATTTTTCTTGAAAAGATAAATATTTATGTTTTGATCTATATACATGAAATTAATTATCTCAGTACACATTATAATACCACAGTTAAAGGAATGTTTAAATAAAATAATTGAGTTTTGAAGTATATGATATTTGAACAAATGTGATTGATTTTTTAGAGTTTGTAGCCTTTAATATTATAAGAATGTTTTTATCATTATAATTGAAAAACTAATTCCTTTAATATATCATGATAATGGCTTGAATTTCATAAAAAATTATAAAAAATAAAAAAACATTAATTTATAACCATATTCCCATAAGTTGTAGCCACATGAATAACATGAATTTCAAATAAATTGTGTCATAGGGATAATTAAGACAAAATATTCTCTAGAGAAATATCTATCTAATTATATTAATTAATATTAATATATAATTAAGTAGTAAACTCAAAAAAATTATAAATACCCCTAAAATTGTTGTACCTACAAATAATTTAATATAATTATTTATCCATATTCTTGGACATAGAATAAACTATTTTATATTTATATCCCATATTTTCCAAAATTGTTTATTATAATTTCATGTGATCGTTTAGGTAATTAATTGTGTGAAAATTAATATTAATCATATATTTTTTTATTTATAACCTAGATTATTCTATAAAGTCTCTTATCACTATATCTTAAAAGGAAACATTTCCACTATAGTGAAAGAAAATATCATGAGATATTATGGTATACAAAATCTAACAAATATGATTTGTTATAATTATTTATTTCTTGTATGGTCAAATATTCCATTAATAATTCTTAATTTTATATAATCTACCTACTTTTTAATTGATATAATATTTATTTCTTTTAAAAAATGAAATATTAAATTAATTTTTATTACGAACATTGTACAATTTGTTGAAAATGTTTTTTAAAATTTTATATTCTATATTAAATTTGAATTACCATAAAATAAATATTTATCTATTTATTAAAAATACAATACTTAATTAAAACAATCCATTAATATCATCTACGTCCCATAATATAAATAACTACATGTAATAAACCAATATTATAGGAGTCATGTGGGTATAAATGTATGGTGTAGGTATTTATAATTAAAAAAATCATAAAGAACTTATTAAAATTAATAAATATGTATTTTTGGTATAATTTATTGAATATATGAGTAATAAGTGTGGTAGATATAAAAAATTGACTATTTAATAGCCTAATCCCAAAACTAGGGAACATTGACCTTATGTATCACCCATAAAATTCCAAATGATGATGAATATGATTATTGGTTTAATAACACCTTGAAGGTACATTGTCATAAAATTTTAAAATTTTCTAAAATCCATTGTCAAAAAAATACTTATTTATCCATAGATAAATTTAATTGTAGATAAATGAACACATAAATAATGAAATAATGGAAAATAAAAAAAATATCATCATTATTTTCGTGAAGAAACCAAAAAAATAAAATATAATATTTATACCATTTATGAAATATATTTCATGATTATGTAAAAAATAAAGAGGTTACTATTATTAATATATAAAAACATCCATTTTAAATAGAGAAAAATTAAGTGGATAGAAATGTTTTTCTACCTAAACATCTATAATCCTATAAATCTTCTTCGTAACCAGCTATATCCTCTTTAGAAGCCACCTATATACCTACATAAAATAAAATTGACATGTATACACATGGTACACCCATATTTCATGTACTTGTAAGGGTGATTATAATTTAATTAATTTTAAATAAGGATATTAAATCATAATAAAACATTCTACAACATTCACTTATAGGTCAATGTTGGAAATCCTATTTTCATGTGATTTCTACTACTGGTTCCATTCAGTGTTAGGGATTTGTTTCAAGATTATTTTTGATAACTTATTTATCCCATTACTATTATTGATATTAATTCTTTAATAATGTTTTTATCTTCTACCTTTAAAAGACTACATATGAGTTACTTATTGATGATTTATTTTATACATGTTTCAGGGTTTTTGGATGTTTCTGGTTAGGTTTGTTTTCCACTGCATTGAGGTGAAGTATCATCATTCTTTGGTGTGGATGATGGTTTAACGACACATTTTATCCTGGTGAAAATTGATGTCATAAATTAATTATTCACATATGGATAGATTTTTATTTCAAAACAGAGAGCCAAACTAGATTATGTTTGAAAAATATTTCATTTGTTATTAGTATGTTAATCAAGCGTAAATTTATTTTTACTAATGTGGGGTAACATTTTAGGGAAAAATAATTTAAGAGGTGGCCTAATTGAGATCCATCATCTTCAGTTTGAATTGAGCATAAATTTATGACTTAAAATATAGAATTTATGGAAGTCAATTATATGTGATGGTGGAAGACGAAAGTACTTTTTAAAAGATGTTTCTAACGATGATGGGATGTTATAAGCTAGATGATTTGAGTGAATTTGGGTCACAATTGATGTGAGAATAAAGAGAAAAATTTGAACGTATTCTTGTATTATCAAGAATGAATGTTACTGTATTATATGGAACTCACCTATGATGATTATTGGATGAAAATTATAATGAGACACATTTTCAAGGAAGGTTATTCATTAATCTATAAATTACTGAAACAATAATAATTGAAATATGGGGTTTGATGTTGGTAAATTTTGAATTATCGGAGATTTATTAAATGTATCAAGAATAGTACACATATTCTGCATCATGATGTGTAAATTATGTTGAAGAGGTCCTCTAAAGATTTTACATATTCCATATGTCACATTATTTATTATTTTTTATCAGAATTAGAATTATTTAACAAGCCTTAATAAATTTTCATGTAATTCTGAGACGATTTTAAGAAGTTTGGTAATTTTTAGTTGATGATGAAAAATTATCAATGGTGTAGAATATATATGTTTTTTCAGAAGTGGAGTAATATAAATGTAATGGATCTCACAATGATATTTCAAATTATATATATTATATGTAAGAATAACATTGAGAGTATAACAAATCATTATAATAATTCCTCAATGTTTACACTATGTTACAAAACATATTTTATATGGTATATGTGGTTTTATAATGGATAGTAATATATCCTACTACATATAGATGTTATTTTTTGAGTGAATATGGAAAAGAAGAAAAAAAATGTTATTATGGTAATATATAACATATTTAACGTATTAAAGAGATATATACTATTATTTTTACTAAAATTTGATAAAGGAAATAAAAATTAATTATATATATAATATATTTTAGATTATATGAGATACTTATTATAGTGTGTATAGAAATATATGAAAGGAAAAAAATTACGAATATATACAACATATTTTAGGAATACCTATGTTATTTTGCAAAATTATTACTAAAATACTTAAAGGAAACCCCCATAATTTGATATGTAAGATATTTGAATCTTATTTAGTCTTTGAAAATTACATGATAAGATATTATTTATTATAAACATCATAAATTATTAGAATTGATGACATATAATATTATTATTTCATACATAATATATTCTTATGCATGTTTAAGATATTTGAGTATGATAAAGTGGTAAATAAGTTATTATATATATTATTTAAGGTTTATCATTTTTAAAGAAACCTAGTATCAATACAGATCAAATTTGGAAGATGATTTTCTACTCTTAAAATAATATACATAAAAATATTATGATTTTTTCATTATTCAAGCCATGATTAATGGATAATTAATTAAAAAACATTTAATATGATCACTGCTATAACATTTTGTGGTTTTAAATTACAAATATTTAAAATTTCTTAATAGTATTCAAATCTAGAGGAATTTTATAGAATATTATTAACCAGTTTGATATGAGATGGGGTGCATTAATGGAGATCAAATTTAGACAAAAATAATTATTTTGGGTAATTATATTTTATATTACCATATTATTATGTTAAGATATTAACTCAAATTACATTGTTCTAATATTCATATAATTTCTATATGAAAAATATATAAATTATTTTCATGTTATTATATGAATATTGTAGATGTTATATGAAAAAAGATTATTCAGAGTGTTAGATACAAAACTAATACTACAATCTTGTATGATACCTTGTGTATCAATAAAGAGAGTAGACAAAAAATTGAAGAGAAGGACATATGAATAGATAAATAAGTAGAAGATTCATGGAAGGAGGAGGAGGATGTGGAATCCAATGTATTACTAATACAAAATTTTAAATTAAAAATTAACGAAAGAAGATAAAATATAAGAGGGAAAGGTAATAAGATGTTATTTGAGAAAGGATAAAAAATTTTCTGAATAATTTTGTGCTCTTTATGTCGAGCATCGTGAAGAAGAAAAAGAATATTGACTTTGAAAGCCATTCGAACCAAATTTGAAAGAAGGTTTTAAATTTAGGTTACATAATAAAAAAATCATAAATTAATTATTCTATAAAATAAGATAGATTTGAAATCAAATCCTTGTTATTGAAGAGGAAGATATGAATATTTTGATACTATGATATTGTTGGGAATATTAATTATCTTGTTCAACTATGACTAGGAAATACCAATAAAAAACTGGTAGGATCTAGTATAAGGAAATAAATCGGATAACTATGTATCTATTGGGATATAGAAGATTAATTTTAGGAGATATAAAATTTATCTTCATTGGATTTATCGTTTAACACCTAGTTATTTTAAAAAATGTAATGACAAGTAAATTTAATTTCATTGATAGCCTGTGTTACACAATATATAGAGTTTAGATGAATATTGATATACTATAAAAATATTGTCTCATTGGAGTTGTATATATTAGTATGAATAGTACTAACTAAATTATGAAAACATATTTTTTACACATGTATAAAATTAATTCATTATTTATCATTAATTATAAATTAAAATAAATAAATTGAAAATATAAGAGGTGTCTTTTTCTTAATTTTTTTTATGTGTCTAATGTGTTTTTATCTTAACAAAACAAATTTATCACCATTAGTGACATTTTTTAATTGAATATATATATTATAGAATCATTAAATTTTTTTAACCTTCATCTAACTTTTTTTATGCATAGGATAGCAAAAAATCAATTTTTATGCTTATAACTGTATTTTTCTAAAAAAAAAATTTTGTCACATTTTTTCACAAAATCTAAAATAAATTTATTCTGAATATAGTTATTTAATTGGGTAATGTTAATTGCATATTTACAATCATAAGTTTTCGATTTAATAAATAATGACCTTATTTTTTCCAAAAATGAGTTGTAACTATGATAAAATTTATCATCTGAGTAATGAGTAAATAAAGTCAATCTTCATTAAAAATTATTTATAAGTCAATAATTATTCGTCTTAATATATATTTATTGAATTTAATTACACCCTTATAAAATTATTAAGAAAATTTCTTAGTTTGATAGAAAATTTTCTATGAAGGTGGCATGTATAATTTTATATTAATGAATGTTGAAAAGTTACACTCTCTTTAGTTTTAAAATCTTTGATGTTTCCACATAGTGAAAAAAGAATGTTATGAATGAATATAAGTGTTTACATTGGGATTAAATATGTTAATTTCCTAATATATATTTATTTATATTTTTTATTTATTATATAATTGCATTAATTGGTTATTCAACAATAATATGGAATTTAATAATTTAATAAATATTATAATAGATTATTTAAGATTATTAAAATTTATATAATTTTAATTTTGTAATATATATTATGAATTTTCGTGTTCTATAAGAAATATTTCTGTGGTTTTAAATAATTATATTCCAATTATACCTTTCTTCATTATTTGTTTAACATAAAATTAAACAAAAAGTGTTAAAAATGAAATTAATTTTATTTTATAATAAATATTATTTTATTAAATGATAAATAAATTAAAATAAATAATATTCTATAAAATTATAGGAATATGGTTTACGACATCTACCATGGTCATTTTATGGGTCTTTTTTGTTTTTTTGTAACATTTTTAACCATTAAAGTGTAAAAAATATTAATACTACTATAATTGTCAAAAGAGAAAACATGGTGTTTCTGACGCTTTCACCGGGGCGCGCGCGTCCATCTTGTTCGAGGATTGCAGTGCTGTTTTTTACCCCGCATTCCTACTCTTCAAAGGTAGGCGTCATCTGTTCCTTGTTAAGGGATGTTTTCTCCTTGATCAAAATGGGATGATGGGATGTCAGTTATTTTTTCTGTGGATTCCTCCTCAGAACTCTTCACCTAGTCCCAGTATCCCTTATATATTTATGATGTTGTTCGTGAAACTCTTAATAGTTGCATTTCTTCATTGACACAAGTTAATTACACTGCTTTTTTCGAGACATTCCAAAGGGTCCGGTCAGGGCAGCAACCTTTTGTCAGGGGAGTACTCACGTTGGACATCAATGACATGTTTGGACGCTAGGACACTGGAGATTCTGGGTTTCTTCCCCTTATTATATAGCTTCTCGAGGCCACGGATGCCCGAGGAATCCCATTTCAAAAGTGTGGGATTTTATGACATAGATATGTATTTGAGGATTTACTCATCTTCCCATGTATAACACGGGGTATGTCACGAGTTTAACGTCTAGAGGAGATGGAACATACTGATTATAACAATGATTCGAGTTGATTAGATGGGTGTTACCCCTATAGGGAACACTGATGTTAGGGCCAAGATGTGGTTAGTTACCCGATTGTTGTTAAAGTGAATTTGGAATGGGGTGGCATAATATCACCGGGATGTGGAAACCCGGGACAGAATCTGGATGGATGATGGAGAGTTTGATGAAGTGGATGGAGAATGAGATGGAGTCATCTCGAGGATAGCAGTGATGTTGTGATTGAGTCTCGAAGAGACCTCCTACGTATCCCCACGGAAGGGAATCAAAATCATCGTTGTTCATTTGACGACAGCTTACTGTCAATGGGGTTGACAAAGACTTACTGCAGAATGGGTTCACAATGGCTTATCGATAGATGGGGGATGTAGTTTAACGTCATTCTAGATGAAAAGGGGGCACACTGTTTAATGTCATTCCGGATGAATGAAGTTTGACGTGATGGGGGTCGGAACGAATGGATGGTGGGATTGAACCTCCGGGATGCTTCTTATATACCTCGCCTTGGAAACCACCATGTAGTTCAGGTGGGTCTTGTGAACCAACGAAAAGATGGTCTCGACCAATGGTTGATGGGCTCTCAAGGAGGCTTCTTATGTACCCTTCCATGGAATGGATCAAAAACCTAGTAGTTTATGCGGGTTTGGGAGAACCGACGTGAAGGGGGTCAGAACAAATGGATCATGGGCTTGAACCTGAGGGAGACTTCTTACATACCTTTCCATGGAAAGGATCAAAGTCCACGTATTTCGGAGAGAGTTGTGGGGCTTACACTCTAAGCTACCCAGATAGGATGTCATGGTTGATTCTTACTCTAAACCCATGTGAGTCATTTACAGTGTGAGAAACATGAGTCAAAAAAGGCCTGACGATCACATCGTAGAAGGTGAATCCATGGGAAGTGTAATTTGGCTTACATGTAGTTGGTGGCCCAAAGAGGAAATAGGGGCTTACGCATGGTTAGCAACCCAAAGAGAATGATATTGGGACAAACTCCAGGGTGGAGGCCCGAGTGGTGACATAGTCCAAAGGGATCGGGATTTGGCACCGATGAAAGGAGGGGTCCGGTGTCCACCACCCCCCCCCCCCCCCCACTCTCCAATCCTTGGGACCAAAGACGAATGGAAGAGCAGGGATGCTACCTCTTGTAATAAATTCTAGGGGCCATCACTAAGGTGGTTTCCCTTTTCCCGATGATAGAAGCTGCTCTAATAAAGAGGATCTAATTCCATGTGAGGAATTATCTCTCTCCCTTGGAGACCATTGGGTGTAGTGAATATCCAAGATGGGTCACCAGGCATGTAAGGTAAGGGATGATGTCATAGCGTAATGTCATGTGCTAAGGACGATGGCACTTGGTAGTTTAAAATCCTATAGCTCGGATGAGTTGGGTGTTCTCTGCACCACTAGGACATATATAATTAACACTCTCCCACCCTTGAGGGAAGGGAGGCCTTGGAAATGCCTTATTTGGAGGGCGTTATGGAGTGATCCATTGGGGGTCCATGTTAGCATGGCTATGCGAAGAAGAAATATCCGTTAGCGTGCCTATTAGAAGGATCATGAGGCATAGAAACGCAAAGGGAAGTATCATCCAAGGGTCTTTGAAATTTTTTCATGCAAACCAAGGAGGTCGCATGAGAAAAGGGGGTGTGATATAGATATTTTGGGAACAAGAGCCACTTTATGATGATGTCCAGAATAGGGATATCGAGCATGTGCAGAATTAGCTAGGGTGAGTGGTCCCAGAGGTCCATGCGCAATTGGAGAGAGTTTCACGAAATTGATTCACAAATGGAATAGTGGTGCGAAAGAGACCGGGTGCACGTGAAATTGAATAGATTCACATGTGAAGAAGAGCTGTGTTTTTTGCGTGAGGAATCAAGGGATTTCGCGCCATATGTGTGCGCAAGTCCAGCCAATCGTGCACTAGAACTTGTCAAAGTTTGTGCACAAGGAGAATGAATTGCACACAAGTGGAAAGGATTTCACACAAGTGGAATGAATTGTGCACAAGGGGAATGCATTGCACGCAAGGGGAATGTTTTGGGTGCATGGGGAATGAACTCCGCGCAAGGGTAATAAATTACACGCAAGGGGAAAGGATTGCATGCAAGAATCATGTCTTAATGGGATTTGGGCGAGGGTTAAACCTGGGTGGTCCTGCGCGAAAACTGGCCCCTAGGAAACCTATCGTGAAAAAGCACGTACCTAAAATCCATTTTTTCATGCTGAAGAGGTGAATTTTATGCACCGGTGGTGGTTTGGAATGTTTAGTCGTCAGAAGTTGAAGGGGATCCCTTCTATTTATAGGCGCTCTGGGCCACCAGATCTGTGCAGAAGCCATACCGCATGAAACATTGTGTGACAGGATCAGTGGCATGAAAACATCAGCCCCCGAGTTCAGCGCACACATAAGCTGCCCTGCCGAGGGTCAGTGGCACAGAAGTTTCCATGATTTTGTGGAAAACTACCTCAGATCCCGCGGTTTTCTGAGCATGAGATATGTGTTTTATGCATGCATGATATTTTCACGCGGCCCTTCTGGTCCCTCTAGAATGGATCACTGGGTCAAAATATGCCTTCACTTTGTTGCGAGAAAACCTCCTTCAGCCTTTGAGAATTTTTCAGCATCTACAAATGCCCCACCCCCACAAAATCAGATTAGCGAGGAGATTAAAAGGTTGGATTTAGGGGACAACACCGAGATGCATAACTTCTTAGGGTCGGTCCGCTCCCGAAACTGCAGATGCACCTAAAACCGAGAAGTTTCACATAAACCACATTTCACACGATTGAAATCTCTGCTCTTCGCCTATAAAAACCTATTTGTTCCATAAGTCTGTATGGATTTTTCTCACACGATATGTCTAGAGATCTTGTGCGTGAAAAACAGCCCCTTTCTTGTGTGAAAAATCGTTTCTGTTGTGCGTAATTCCCTGAGTTCATCTATTCTTTTACACGTAGATCGAGTGTTTTCCATGCCGCTTCCTCTGTTTATCATGCCAACTCCTAATTTTTCAATCCCCCTTGTGTAATTTTGCATTGTAGCAGCCTTTTTGTGTTGACTCCTTTGACCCCCCATCAGAAGAAGATGGCTGTTAATCGGATTGATGTTGAGAGAGAAGCTTTTTCCGCCACTCGAAGGGATGAGATGGCTACCAACCATGAGGTTTATGGCACCCTAAAGGATGTATCTAGCAACAAAAATCTTTTCAACATGTTGACCCCATCCCAGAAAGAGTATGCATTTTCTGAAAACATACAAATATGAGACATAGATATTTTGGAGGAGGTATCTGTGCCAGGATTTAAAGTCGACACAACGCGGTCATTGGTGACCCGTGATGATCACCTACCTTGATATAATATCACTAAAAATGGCCATCCTGCTAGAGAAACTAGAAATATGGATTTTTATGTCCTGAATCCCAGGACCGAAACCATTCTAATAATTTCCCCAGACGTAGAGAATTATCCCGCCCATTACGCAAATACTTTCTGGCAGGTTATTGATGATGAAACTAACGCTTGGCTGTAGGATTGGGAAATGAGGTCTAGAGGTAATTTCACAAGTGAATGGACCTGGGCATATTGGGTACGCTAGACATGTGACATGTTTGGGGCCTAACTATGGCACATCGGTTTGTTCGAGGCACTGTGGACGTTGTAGTTCCATTTCTACCGTCAACATGTATGTGGGCTTGAGCTGTTTACCCTATGGTCCCCTGATACCAATACCTTCCATTTTCACTCTGGGGAGGTTGATATCAGCCTTTGGGACATTCATTTCATCAAGTGTATCCCTTTGGATGGGAATCAGTACGTTGAATTCCTTCCGATGATGAACATCTGGGGAGATAGATCATGAACTCCCATCCTAACATGGCATCTGTTGGAGCTGGCTAAGGAGAGGCTGGTGGTAAAGGACTTTCTGAAGTAAATCTTCTTAAAAAAAATTGTTTATCTTATTCCTACATAGAGATATTAAAGTCAATGTGTCAAGGTGAGGAAGATGGTGTCAGACCACAGCACAGTGGAGAAAAAGAAGATCATACTGGAGGATCCTGGAGGTAGGGGAATATCAATCACGGGCTTCAGTAAAATTGAGATTCGAGACCCAAATGTATAATATACTATATTTCATACAACCTTTATTATTGGGTGGCTCCTACCAGTGAGGGACACGAGGATGGTAGTTCATCCAGTGACATTAGTGATGGTTGGCTTCATGGCTGCTAATCAGAGGATCAATCTTGGAGCCCCCTGTTAGCCCGTTTTAACTTCATTCTGGGGCGCATTTCAAGAGGGGGTTCACTGAGGAGGATCTGTGGTCCCTTTCAGATCCTGCATGGCTATATCACGGCTCATTGCGGCATGTATACCATTCCTAATGCCATTCGTCCTACGGGTAACAACATGCGACCTCCCTTGATGAATATTGTCAGGGTTATGACATTCACACTCAACAAGAAGGGGGTAAGGATCAGAATCGGCAATCATGCGAACATTACTTTTTTCTCATTCCCTACTCCGACTGGCCAAATGATAGGCTAGGGGAAAGGCGTGCTGGAGAAAAGGGAATACTTTTATGGAATCAGAGGTGGGTTGTTGTGGCTCAGATTGATGGGAGGATCCTTTGTGAGCGCTACATTCCATCAAGATTCACCAGACAGTTTTGATGCCTCCAACGGATATCGAAGAAAGTGTATACAGATGTCCCATATGAAAGGTATCCTTGCATTCTTCGCCAAAGGTGGATGATGTTCACATCCAATGGCTCTGGAGAAGTCATTACCTTTCCCCCCGCCGGATTTCATGTCTGCCTCTCGATAGAATATGCCAATCATTGGGTTCTAGTATACCCTGAGGGGCTTTTGTAAAAGCGAGCTCGCCAGCTCATGGTAGCAAGTTTGGAACCTGGGCAACGAGAGAGGAGATAGGGTGATGTTGGGGAGGAAATTCCAGAAGCAATTTGGGTAACTGGGCCCCCATAGGCCGGGTCTACAGTAGCAAGGACATCGCACGGTGTGGCCTTTCCCTCATCTCGTAGGGGAATAGGGGCTCACGGATCATCCAATGAGATTCCTGGGAAGCAGATAAGGTACCTGCTCCATCCTTCTGATGATGCAATCTTCCCGGTGTTTTGGTCGGCCTGGTTGACCCTACGGTAGTCAATGGGTACCAAAGACCTCTAGAAAAAAGATAATACGAGATGGAATCCAATTTCTAGAGGTCTGGATCATTCATATTGACAATAGGGTGAACATCCATCATTGGCATGTGTACCTGACTGCCATGGATGCATATGCACACCAGCGAGGTCGTTGTGAGAACCATCCCTCCTGTTGAATGTAATTCTCATCCAGGAGCATGATCCCGACAAGATGTCGTCCGAGGATGATGACATCGATGAAGATCCTGAGGGAAGTGAGACTTAATGGGAGGAGTAAAAAGGAGAGGGTTAAGGAGAGGAGGATCTTGGAGGTGGAGGGTCTTAGGGGACATCCCGTGAAGAGGTATTCGAGATATCTACACTATCATTGGCTCTGATGTGGACATAACTGAGCTACTTGAGGTACGTCTCATACTCTATCTATCCTTACGCCCATTGTTTTGTTTTTGTATCCCTCAATCAGATCTCTTTATCCTGCTCAGGTGCATATTGGTGCCGACTAAGAAGCTCTATCTGAAGTGGGGTAGGAGGTGCCAACAGAACAAGGTGGGGAGTCGACGCCCTTTATTGAGCTAACAAGTTATGAGGGATCCACCACCGTGACAGCTCCTGTGATGAAGGGAATTTAATAGGCTGATGCACTGAGTTATTGTAAGTTGTGTTTTTGTATCATTTCTATGCTTTTATTGGAAATTATAGAAGCCAGTTGATCAGGGTGCTCAATGTTTGTGCAGTAATCCTGGCATTGGAGGCTCGGTAGGCTGTCGGATCCAAATAATCCGTGAGTGACTTGGTGGAAAATGTGGCGGCCAATTCAGGGCACACTTCCCCAACCAAGCCGACTTGGGCACTTGGTGAGCAATGATCTATGGATATTAGTGCTATTAACACTGATCTAGGGTCTGAAGTCAGCAAAGGTGCTACCGAGACTGAGGCAAGATAGGAAGGTTGCCCAAATGTTGAAGGGCCCTACCCCTTAGGTGGAATACCTGAAAAAGACCCTTCCACTGATCCCTTGGCTGCTTACCCCAACTATCAGCCTGCAGATCCTGAGGAGATAAAACATTCTAATTTGGAGGCATCCGATGAGAGCCGTATGATGCGACGCAAGGGGTGGAAGTGTATCATGCACTTTCTCAGTCAACCTCAGACAGAATGGCTAAAACAGATGGGATCGCTCCATAACTGGATGCGCTTTCTCTTTACTAGAGGGGTGGATTCTCACCATCTTCATTTGACAGCCCGAAACTACATGGACAAGAAGCTATGTGAGAGTAGATGATGATCCGATGTTTCCTGGTGTCAGAATGAATCAAGGAATATTCAGGCATTCTTGATGGCAGAGCAGGAGTTCTGACGCCTTGAAGAGAGGACAAAAGAAAGGAAGGTATTCATTTCGAACTATTCTGAGCTTGTTGAGCAATTTAGGGCCTAGCTAGTAGACATCCAATAGTAGCTAGTGGAATCGGGTCACCAAATGACTCCACTTCAAACTGAACAGGGGCAAGTACATACTAGGGTCAGTGAACTGCGCTCTGCGGCCATAGATGAAGAGAGGGTACTCAGGGAGTAGGATAAAATCTTGGAGGCCACAAGACAAAAGGTAGCAGCGCAAGATAAATCTATCCAATATGATGATCCTTAAGGGCCCTGCCTTAGTCGAACTCATAAACTCATTTCTCTTTTCTACCTCTTGGTCTAAACCGTACGTATGAATATCATTTACTTACATTTTGGTTAGGTTTAATGCATTCCAACCACAATCTTCACAAAACAAAAAATCCATTCCTAAGCTCATGTGGGTCATTCCTGATGTGAGAAACATGGGATGACCACACTATTACATTGTTTGAATACAAGAGTTCCAACCATCCTTCGGGCATCCATGTTTTGAACACCAACTAATATTTCCAAGATGAAATGGGAGAGGCCCGATTAGAGGATGAGGACCTCAGATAAATCACTATGTCTTCCTTCTAATGTTCTCTAGTGCACTAGCGGGGTAACATTAGGGGCGTTGGAATTAATCCGAACATAGGGGAGTGGAATGTTTGAATCATGATACCCAACATTCTGATCATTATAGGGATGGCGTGTCAATTAAGTATAACCATTGACCATGTTCAAAACATAGTATTCTTATTATATTATCCTGAAACGAGGATAAAAAATGAGGGATAACCGCTGACCAAGCTCGAAACACGAGGCCTGACTCAGAATGTCATCCATTAGTCTACCAGAACAGTGGATCAAGACAATAGGTGAGCCATATGCCGAGCATCCATACTATTAGGTGGTTCCTTTAGACGCGAAAGAGGATGAGGGTCCGAATAAAGGGTACGAAAATCATGGAATGTGGAGTGGTGGTTTTTTAATAGAATCCAAAACTCTTTGTCAATACACCACCGTGGTGGAAGCACATTAGGTGGGCATACTAGTCTGATCATGGATCATTCCTATTTCTAGATCGGACCTCTTTGGTCAGGAAATTTCCATGTCCTAATGTTATCATGGAGAATCTCAAATTTTTTCATGGAAAAGTTGAAGTTACATGGTTCTATAAAAAAGATCAGGCCAAGGGGCCAAAAATGGGGAGGAACGGGACTTACGACTCCAGGGGATGGACCTGAGGAGAAATTCCTGGGTCTCCCTTTTTATCCCATAATAATTCAAATAAATAAATATGTAGTTCTTGAATAATTTCATCGTAAGATACCAATGCCTAGGGATAATATGGTTGTGTGGGTCTAGGGATCACATCAAAAGAAGCTGCATTTGATAGGTCTTTTATGTCCTTTAGGGTGAATGAATGTTTTTTTATGAATCGATGTTCCTAGGATTGAATGTCCAGGAATTTCCACAAGAATCAAGTTGTTTGTCTGCATTGAAAAATTGTACGGGGTGTGACCAATAACAAACAGGATGCCCCCTTGAGTGAGGATATCATGGTGTAGTTTTGTTTTTAATCGTGCGACATGGACAATAATGTCACAGTTTATAATCATGTGATGGGACCAACCATGCATTTTAATGTCGTTCAGTATAGACACTATAGTTTAAATTCATGTGGGACTTCGTAGTATAGTTTAAAGTCATATGTATCAGACATATATACCAAATATGTGGTTCAGTAGAGAATTCACATGATGTGGTAAAGCATACCTGACATGAATGAGGATGAGGACCACATCATACCATGTGTGATTCCAAGTAGGAAACCTTAGGACGAGGGGCTAAAAATGGTTAGAGGATTTGGGACAAGGGAGGCTAGCTCCTAGTTGAGCTGATTCTGAAGACAAGATTTTCCAGTGTTCCTATGTATCCCATGGGAATGGGGATCAAGCAATATGTAGTTCTTGAAGGTTCCTTTAATTTCATGCATGACAACATATAGTTTACTGTCAAGTGGGGAAAGAGGCGGTGGCTAACTCCTAGAAAGGGTCATACGTGGTGTGGTTAATTCAAACATGATGTGAAAGAGGACATAATCCCATACAACACCATGTCGTCTCATAAGAGTTAGAGCCTCGAAGGTAGAACATAAGAAATATATTATTGGAACATGAGCAGGACCCAAAGACGAGGTGTCCGGACGTTCCTATGTATCTCATGGGAATGGGAATCAAGCCGCACATAGTTCAAAAAGAGATCTTAGTTTAATATCTTAGAACTCGGACCAAGGGGAGCGGAATCCTTCCAAGTAAGTGTGGACCTAATCCCGATCCCTAAGCCCACATTAGTCAAACTCGGTGTGGGAAATTAGGGCGATAGAGGTTTTTGAAATACCGGGAATGCACGCCAAAGGGATGTCTGTGCGGATCACCAAATGATGACTTTACCATGGATTTTTTCCTCCATAAGTGAAAATTTGCACTGAGGGATAGTGTCAGGAGTGTAGAAATTCCATTTGGACATGATGGGTAAAAAACAATATGAATAATATTAACAAAATTCATGGATTGAAGGGTTTGGTGTGACAGTAGAGGATAATCGTTAACCGTACTCAAAACACAGCATCCATATCGTGTGGTCTGAAATGGGAACAACAAATGAGTGTTGACTGCTGACCATATTCACAACGTGGTACTTGTATTAATTTGTAGTCTGAACCCCTTCATTTCATTGGACCGTAATGGTAGGAGATCCCTTAGGCCTAGAATCCAAGCCATTTGGGGGTCCCATTGGGTGTAAAAGGTAATGTAATCCCAAATGATAAGGAACATGAAGCCAGAAAAGTGGGTGAAATCATTTCCACCTCGAATCTGACACATCAGGTTCTAGACCAGAGTAATCATGGGACAATTTGGTGAATCACCGAAGAGGACTGAGGGACCTAACTTAAGGGAAGCCGAATCAAATTGATGAGAGTAGGGAAAGGGAACAAAGGTCACTCAGGAGAGAGAGGTATATGGAATGGTTGTCATGGACCTAACATGAATGGGGACATAATCTCATACCACACTGTATACCCCTCTTCTGGAAGAACACAGGCCAAGGGGCTAAAATGATAGTGAGGTTTCTATGATATGGGAATCAAGCCACACATAGTTTTAGAAAATAAAGATGCAAATAAAGGAAAGACCAAACATTCAGGCGGTCCAATATCTCCCATAAGGATGGGAATCAATCCACACATAGTTTTAGAAAAGAAAGATGCAAATAAGGGAAAGATATCCCAATGAGGGGTGTGTATGGAATGACGTGTAACCCGACATGAATGAGTATGAGATCTCTCACCACACCATACAACCCTAAGTAAGATCTTGGGTCAAGGGCCTGAGAAGTCAGGGGGCTTGAGGATGGGATTCAGATAGAAGTCCCGACCAATTTTCATTTTAACATCATGTAGTGAGGAAAAAGGTAGGGGTAATGTATCTCATATGGGGATGAGTACGGCATGACGAGAAACCCAATGTGAATGAGGACATAATCCTTGACCACAACGTACAACCCTATGTGATAACTTAGTCCAGGGGCCCGGAAAGTCCAAGGGGGCTGAGGATGGGCTATGGATAGAATGTCATGGAAAAAGTGTAGTTTACTGTCTTGCGGTGAGGAATAAGGTGATCATAGTTTAGGTTAATAGATCTTGGACCGTATATGCCTAGTTTAATGTCATAGGCATGGGATAGGTGATGGGTGAATCATCATGCTTATGGAAGACCACAAAGAGGCAATGATGATAGAGGACAACTATTGACTAGGTTCGCAACATTGTATCCACCCTTGTGTGACCATAAGGGGGGAGAACAATTGAGAATCTATCGTTGGTCATATTTGCAACACAGGACTTGTATCAACTTTTCACTCACAATCCTCGAGGGAGATATCATGTAACGGTAGGAGGTCCCTTGGGCCGAGCATCCATGTCATTCGGGGGGGGCATTTTGGATATAAAAGGTGATGGAAGCCCAAATGATTGGACTTGCAAAGCATGTCAGGGCCTGTTCTCACGGGATAGACGATAAATAAAGGGAGGTACATCTCAAGGGGATGTGTGTGGAGTGTAGAAATTTCCCAACATGAATGAGTACATGTGTCTATACCGCACCACACAATCCTAAATGAGAACATGGGCTAGGATCCAGAAAGGTTTGAAGGACCTGGGGTTGAGCATACCGACCAACTGTAGCCATATGACCTCTCATATGGGCATTGCCTTCACAAATCCTATGACAAAATGAGTAATGATTGGTGTGGGAAACAATGAGTAGGACTAGGCTCTCCATATCACATAAGTGTTTGACAGATGAAATCACACACTTGCTTGAGGTAGGCCGAGAGTTGGAGAGACTGTGGGGCAGAATGAACCACAACACTCCATGTTCGGGACAAATGGGTGTGGTGACAATGAAAAAGGGTGGCGATTGACCAAATCTGAAACATAACATCTATATCGTGTGACCTGTAATGGGAAAAACAAATGAGTATCCACCATTGACCATATTCTCAACGTGGTAATCATTTCTATTTTTTTCCTAAAACATTTTATGGAAATGGCCTGAAATGATAGGAGATCCATTAAGCTAAGTATCCTTATTGTTTGGGGTCCCCTAAGGATGTGAACGATAATGGGGAACCAAATGATGGGGTGTGTAGAACATGAATGCACCCTTGAAAATACAAATAATGTTGTGTAGGAGAAAAGGCAGAGATCTTCATAGGAGAGAGATACATGGTACGATCATGATGAACTTGACACAAATGAGGGAAAAGAACTATGTCACACAATGCGTTTTGTCCCAATGGAAGGTCCCAAAGTTTTGGGGATGGGAATGCAGATGAAATTTCTAGGCGGTACTATGTATCCCATGAGGAATGGAATCAAGCCATACATAGTTCTAAAAATACCATGCAGTTTAGTATCACGCGGTAAGGACGTGGGAGGATTAGAAGAATGAATAAGGGAACATGGTGCAATCATTATAACCCTAAAACGGGTGGGGGCTAAGAATCCTACACGACTCAATGTGAGATCCCCCAAAAGAACTATGCCCAGGAGGGGATAGTCAAAGAGGAAACTGGGGCTGGACTCAAGATGAGGTGTCTGAGCATTCCTACGTATCCCATGAGGATGTGAATCAAGCCAAACATAGTTCTTGATATGAATTTTAACATCATGCAAGATGATGCACAGTTTGAAGTCATGTAGAAATGTGCAATTTAAGGTCATGCAGGACCATCATGCAGTTTAGGGTCATGCATGACCGAACAGTTTAAGGTCATGTAGGACCATACAGTTTATAGTCATGTGGGACCCTAAAGATGGCTCAATCAATGTGTTTCTTAAGGATCCGAGAATTTGTGGGAGGATTTATATGATCACCATCCATTGTAACCAGTGAGTACGCACCATTGGGGTAAACCTTGTGAAAGATATAAGGTCCTTCCTACTTGGGTTCCAACTTGGGTGGTTTCCAGCAAGGTATCATTGGTGCTCTCAAGACCATTACTATGTTTCATTGCAAGAAGTAATGGAGGCAAACTTTCTTTTTTGAAATCTATGTCTATCTTTCTCTAATTCCCTTCCATATTATACAGGGCACAAAGCCAATTATTGTCAAGAGCTTACAACTCATCCATACAAACTTCGTCTACTTTATCTGGAGCTTTCTGATCATTTACTGGTGAGTGCAATAAGGTAAATTGAATCTTTATGGGTAGGATGTCCTTTGTTTTGTACACCAAGGAATATGGGGTCACCTGGGTGGAGTTACAAGTCATCATCCAATAAGCCCAGGGGGCATTGGGGAGCTTATGTGGCCAACTCTTAATATTATGACCTACCATTTTCTACATTTTGTTATAGAGGGTTTTGATGAATGCCTCGATCTGTCCATTTCCTTGCGCGTGATAGTGATAAGTATGGTCAGAACGGATGTTGTACTTAGCGTACAATTTCTTCAGCTCAGCAGCTCAGAAGTTCGTGTCATTATCGGTGAGAACAATATGAGGGACTCCATATCGATAGATGATGTTAGAACTCACAAAGTCAACGATGGAATCGGAAATGACCTCCTTGAGTAGAACTGACTCTGCCCACATAGAAAAGAAATCTTTAGGTGTCAGGATAAATCTTCCTTGGTGAGATTTCAAATTTGGATATGTTCCCATGACATCGAGTCCCCAAACCGCAAATATCCGAAAGTATTTTGTGGAGTGGGGAGGTTCTGGTGGCCGATGCATAAAGTTAGCATGAATTTGGCATGTGTTTCATCTCTTGGAACACTCGATGTAATCATGGATCATGGAGGGTAAAAAGTTCACCACTCTCTAGATTTGGTGATAAAGTTTCGACTCGGCCTGATGAGCCCCATAGGAACCGGCATGGACCTCTTCAATGACCTTATAAATATCGACACCTTGAATGAAATAGAGGAGAAACCTATAAAATCTGAACTTGTAGATGATTTTCTCATGACTAAAAGCATCTTTTAGGGTAAATAGTAATGCAAAATGTTGGATTCACTCGAACCCGACCCAATCTGCTGGGAGATAACCATTCTGGAGATACTCAACAAAGGGGGCTCTCCAATTGGGGGTCGCTTCCATTACCGCATCCAGGGGACCTGAGGTCCCAACATGGAGGCTCCGGTAGTAAGATGTCTTACCCATGAGCTATCGTCATCATTGGGGGTGACATGAGAAATGACTCTCCGGTGTTCCACGTGGATAATCAGATAATCCTACTCAGGCTCTGTGAGTAATACATCCAGGGCTTCGGCTCAACCATTCTGAAATCTGGGAACATGAGTAACTTCCAGTTGAGATAGAAACTGGGCCATTAGCATGAGAGTGTGTTCCATAAATGTTACAAGCTCTGTATTTCTAACAATGTAGTCACCATTGATCTGTTTGATGACTAGTTGAGAGTCCCCTATCACATGAAAATGTGGAACATAAATCTCAAGATCCAGCTTTAGGCTAGTGATGAGAGCCTGATACTCTACCTCAATGTTGGTGTAGCCTTCTGAAAATAGGAATGAGTATGGAAGGATGGATTGTGCTGGCGTAATGAAGATGATACCCAGGCATACTCTGTTTAGCCTGGGGTCATTGAGCCTTCTTCCGGTGGGGCTCTTGGAAGAACCATAGAAGTGCATCTGCCAGCATAGTTTGTCTTAATCTAACAATAGAATCACATCATCGGGAAAACCGAGACCCAAGGCCTGGTCAGCAGAAGTTGAATGGTTAGAAAGGAATTCTTCCAATTATTTTCCCCTTAATATAATTTTTAGGGACAAACCAGATATCGAACTGTTGAGGAATTACTACTGACCGAGCTACATGGCCTGATTACATGGGGCAGTTCGGGCTGTAATTCAGTGGTTCTATTTGGGACACTAGGTTTACCTCATAGTCTGGATAATAATGTCGCGACCTCTATACTGTGAATACCAGAACAAGGATGCTCTTTTAGATGGGGGATTATATGGTCGTCGTATCGAGGTGCGTGCAGCTGAGGTGTTAATGGTTGTTCTTCGTCCTCTCATTGTTCTTATGGGTGAGAAGGGCACCGAGAGATTGTTCCAGGGATATCACATAAAGAAAAATTTCATATCAAGAGATGGGTGTAATAAAGACAAGAGTCTGAAAAATATACTTCTTTCCCTCTTCAAAATCAGTTTGACACTCTTCGTCCCACTCAAAGAGTGTTCCCTTCTTCATGAGCCAAGAGAATGGCTTATACATGTCGGCTAGATTTGCGATGAATAGGTGTATGTAGGATAAGTGGCCTTTAAAACCTCGAAGCTCTCAAATGTTTCTTGGAGGAGAAATCTTCCTAATGGCCTTGATCTTCTTTGGATCAATCTCAATGCCCATGTATTTGAAAACGAAGCCGAGACACTTTCCGGAGGTGACCTCAAAGGCACACATAAATGGGTGCACCATCAGATGATGAGAATAGAGGAAGCCAAACACTTTCTCAAGGACATTGAGATGGTCCAGAAGCTAGAGATATTTGACCACTATATTTTCCACATAGCATTCCACCAATTTTCCAAGGATCGGATGAAATATGAGATGTATATCTCACTGGTAGGTGGCACTTGCCTTCTTTAAACTGAATGAGCGTGAATTGGTAATAGAAAGTTCCTTGGGGTTTCCTAAAGATGTGAACTCATCATCCTAGAAGGCCATCCAGATATGGTAATACCTGGAGTACACATCCATAAAGGGGAAGTCTTGGAATCTAGTTGTGGCATCAATCAACAACTCTGTCACAGGAAGGGGAAAATCCTACTTCGGACAGAGATGGTTGAGATCCCAGAAGTCGATGCAGGCCCTAATCTACCCATTCTTCTTCCTAGATGGTACAATGTTGGCCAACCATTTGGGGTACTAGACCTCCTTAAAAATATTGGCTCTGATGATCTTATCATTCTCCATCTCTACCATGGCACTGTGAGAAGGGTGCATCTTTCTGGGAGGCTTCTTGAACCCCCAACGATTCGCCTGGAGACCGAGGTGGTGGACGGATACCAGAGGATCCAGTCCTAGAATCTTGTTATAACTCTAGGGGAACATATAATGGTGCTGCTTTAGAATGTCCATGTACTGCTTTTTCTCCTCGAGGGTCATGGTATCACTGATCAATGTGGGTCTCGAGACTACCTCACTACCGAGGTTCACCTTTACCAACTCGTCGAATGTGGTAGAAATTCCATCCTCAAAGGCGATGGGACTATCCTCTAAATCCTCTTCTTCACTTGTGGAGGGGGAATCCTCAGTGGAAGGAGTCTCATTTGAGTCGAAAGATCCTGACGGGAAGCTGGCACCCACCTGAGTGGCAATGGACACTACGTTGGAGGACTCCTGTGATGCCACAACCACAGCTATGAAGGCTGTCGATCTGATCCCCACTGGCCTCTGGTACTAGGGGCCTCGTATGATGATGTCAAATTAATAGTGGTGTGTCGGCATTAGATGATTAATTCCAGCCCAGCAGAACAAGAAATAATGGTGTATTTTTGTTTCCATGGGGCGGTCATCTCAATACCTTATGGGGATATGAGTCTTTGGGATCACCTGATCTTGATTTGTATAGGAGTACGGGGTGATATTTTAGTTTTTCTTAGGCCTGGGAATGTTCCCCCCCCCCTCATTCCAGAAACAACGAATCATTGTCCCATGTCTGCGGTTATGGCCTCCAATCAGTGGATTGAAAGATGTAAGGGTCGTCTAGATCCGTCCATGAATCGGTCACAGTCGTGGTATGATTGACGTCATTAGTCTGAAACTATTTATCCTTGCTATTGTAATAGTTGGAATCTAGGTGGCGAGCTTCATTGGAGGCAAAGGGAGATGCATCACCTTGATGCACACCCACTCAACCATTAAGGGACTACATAAGACACTTTTGATATGATGAGGGAATTGCTGCATACAGGTGGATCCATGTCCTTCCCATCAACGCATTGCATGTAGTGTCCTGGGAAACTACAATAAATTCAATGCTAGAGACTAGTCCACAAAAATTGGTCTTCAAGTGGATCTTATCGACCGGTGTCTATTTTGTCTTATCCTAACCACAGATTCTTAGGTCATAGGGACTCATATCATCTTCAGACAATCTTATCTTTCGAGGTCTTTGAGTTGGGATTAGGTTAATTCCAAATCCCGTGTCGACAAGACATTGACGAACCTACACTCCATTGAACTGGTCGGTGATGTATAGTTTGAAAATGTTCCCCTATATGTTGGAGCCTTCATATTCTATAGATAATGAGATAATGTCCAGGAATTCATAATTCTCAAATGTATCAGCATGAAAATCTTATGCGGCTGCTACTTCCATCTCAAACTAGATTGGGCTTCATAAAGCCTCAGCAAGGGGTTCACGCATATTTGATGACATGGTATGGGCCTCAATGATGTAGAGCCTGGATGTGATACTAGAAATATGCTTTATAACATCGTACTTCTGTGCCAGGCGTGAACTTATGCCTGTAGGAGGTCACTCTATGATAGGCGGTATGGTGGGCCCTGCCGACAAGACTGGCGGCTGACTGGTACACAGAACATCCCACTGCCCACTGGTTGAGGCCTTTAGTGTGGCTACTGGATATGGGTCAGACAACTGAGACTGGCATGTAGCATGGCGTGGCTGGTCGCGACATGGTTGAGGTGGCTTTGCCTGATCCAACAACAAGATTGGTGAAAAGTCATGCCTTATGCCACCTAGTAAGAAGGTTGCGCATGATGAGCTCTGCGCAGATCCTATTGTCTAGTTTCGGTAGCATGCACATCATGGCTAGAAGTGCTGACTGAGGCACTCTGACGGCCCACATAGCTATGGATCAATCAACACTAGTTATGACTGGGGACGTTGGGAGTATTTTCATAGCGTTCTTCATCGGTAAGAATAATATAGGTATTTACCAGCTCTATGGTGTTAACTGAGGCATTCCCATGACCGTCACTTGAAGAGTCATCCACTACTAGAAAGATTTTGGGAGGGAGATACATCCCTGTGGGCATTAAGTCACTGAGATTACGGGATGACGATGGCATCAGTGAGGACTTTTCTTTCCCATCATTCGTCTTTGATTGATCTACTGGGAAGAGGCTGAATGAGACGATGATGTAGATGTGGTGGCTACGGATTCAAAAAGATCTAGTTGATTTAGGCATGCTCAAATGACACCATGGGATTTGGTGACTATCTTGTGAGCCATCCAGTCGTCATTCTTCGGGGACCCTTGACTGAAAACCTAATTCCATTCACCCTCATTTTCGTTGTTGTCGTCTGACCTCACGAAGATGCATGCCACGTGCACCGGTGTCGGGCCCTGCCTAAATATGTTTTTGTCAACCTGTTCTCGGAGCCTGTCATTGAACACATAGAACTTCTTGAGAGTGTTCCCTGAGATATCATTATAGGGGTATTAAATATGGTTAATGGTATGGTTTTCCTCTTCTGGTCTTCTACACTCAGGGAAATGCACAATCCTCTATTCCAAGGCACTGTGGAAGTAATTGAGGACCTGTGTCTCATTGAATGAGTAGTTCGAGTTTATACTATCTGGAAAGGGTTCCCTTGAAGCTTGACCCTGATTGAGGCCTATAGGAGCCTGTAAAAGTGGTAGAACTCTGTTATCATGCATGGGATGTGGCGGTGCATTACGCGGGGGCACCTACCGATTCTGAGGTAGACGCTGCTCAGCTAGAGGTTGCGCCTTAGGTAGAGGGCCAATGCAAGGTTGTGGAGGATGCTCTACTGAAAACCACTCTAATCTCCTGGGGCCTCTATTTAGGCTACTACGGTGGGCTCAGCCTTGGCATCCCTTCTCGTGGGGATTGTAGGAGGCAACATATGTGCCTCTTTAGCCTTCTGAAAGGCCTCCTCTAGGGGCTATGACTTATCATAGAAGTCTCTAAATCTACTAGGAATGTTCTTAGTGATCAGAGAGAGGGGAAGATCCATGTTGACATTTCATATGCACATCATTAGTAATTTCTCCTAATTCAGTGGCATGTTGAGGGAATATGAGAGTCCTTTAAATCGGGCGACAAAGTCGGCGACATGATCATCATGCCTCATCTTGGAAATGAAGAGTTCCGTGAACTCGTTTTCCTTGTGGTAGAGCTGAACTGGTAGAGGAATTTCCTACAGAGGTCCTCCGAGCTGGTAATCGATCTGATGGGGATCTGGTTGTTCCAGAAAAATGTAGGCCCTTCCAACATGTGCACAAAACACAGGAGTTTGGCATCTTCCTTCGGCGTAGGAGTTCCCTACATAGAGCCACACATTGAGGTAATGTTTGCCAGGTGATGCGGGGTGTCACCCGCCCCATTAAAGAGGGAGAAGGTGGGATTTCCAAAACATATGGGTGATGGCATATCATCCACCCATGCCAGATATGGTTCCCATCAGGTGGGAGCCCCATCAGTCTGGATTCCAATTCCTCAAGGTGGGCGATGAGTTCCTCCATTGGATCATCTAGGGGGTCCCTATTATGATCAGGATCCCTAACCACGAGTGCGTTGGAGGGTTTTTCAACATGGTAAGCAGGCCTAGTAGCTCGTTCAGTGACTGGTGGCATGACCCTCGGGGCAGCTGGGGACTCGAGCTAGGTCCCTTGGATTGTCGTGTTGTTCCAGAGGGTTTGGGGAGATACGTCGTGCTCTCTTATTTTACGTTCTATCTTCAACTCTGTCTATAGGGGTAGGATGGTCAGGGTCACCTAGAGGTTGCTCGCGGAGGGGATTTTTTTCCTGTCCCTACTACCATGTCCTATGATAACCGTAGTCTGGTCATCGCTCTACAGCCCATTCCACCAGAAGGTCATCGACTACCTTCTTTTGATCCATGAGTTGTTGAAGCAACGCAGCCTTTTCGGGGTCTTCCTCAATCTTCTGCACTGAGCCGGACGAGTTAGAGAGTGTGGAGACTCCAAGATGCTCTTTACCCTTACATTGATTTTGGATACAGAATAATGCCTCGGTTGGCACTGGGAGACCCAACAGACTCCACTGTTGATGAGTAGCGCTTCCCAAGGGATCCCGTAGTTGTGGCACGTTTTCAAGGGGTTGGTCACCATCCAGGAGCTCCAGCTCATTTTCCTCTTCCAATTGGGTGTCCATGTTGACTACTACTCTACCTGGGGGCATGTCCACAATGTCCTCATCCGAGTCGAGTTACCGTCGAATATGAATAAAGAGAAGGGCAGTATATTTCCCTGAGCCACAGATCTTTAGGTGTGGGGATGCCCCCTTGATTATCTTGAAGAGTACCTTGAAACTCTAAATGCATTGCTGCTGGAGGGCCCTATGGTGACCTGGTGACTCATGGTCTAGGGCTACTGGTGATGGACCGCGCTACTGTTCTTCCACCATTGGTCCCCGAAATAGCACTCTATGATCTCTGGTTAAGGTAGAGAGTGCTTCTGGTGGAGATGGTGGTGATTGCACAACCATAACCTGCGTGGTTGCCAAATTTTCTTCCTCATAGATATAACTATAGAGGGAAGTGGGAATATGATGGAAATCTCATTCTAGGAGTACAAGGCTAACGTTCCTTATTCCCACCTCGGCCGTTGACATAGAGGACTCGGGCGAAGGTTCCATCGCTGAGTTGTATTCAGCTTCATAATCTAGGAAGTAGAACCATTTGATCTTAGTCAGAATCTTCTCACTTTTCCTTTTATGGTGGTGATGACCCGCCCTCCTACCCTGAGATAGTTCTTTACGATAGGGCAGATTTCCATCACGAGGAGGAGATTCGACTGTATTGGTGATGGGGCGGAGAGGGCATCCGGCTCAGAAAGCCGGAGTGTGAGGAGCACCAAGACATATATCAAAGGTGATACAGGTAGGACATCTGTGGGATGCACTGGAGGGGGTAGGACCTCCACTGGAGCCGAAAGGAGCACGGATGAGACCCCGATGCTTGGTTCCCCTAGCGGCATCAGTGCGAGGAAGGTCCTCGTACTGGTTGAGACGAACATGGGTAGGATCTCCATGTTTGGTGGTGATGTGAAGTTAGACATCACCCCTTTGATTTATGAGGCAAGGAGGACCTCTGTTGGCGGCTAGGATAACATGGGGAGGGGCCCACGCTGGAGAGTGACCGGATGTGCAACATCCCTGCACCGGCAGTCTATGGCAGGAGGGATGACTCCATACCTGATGTAATGAGCACGGGAGAGGCTTCTATGCTGAGTTTCACCGTCATGGGGAGGTCCTGAATTTTCACTGGGGGTAGCATGAGGTGTATCTCCATGCCGAGCTTGAGAGAGGGGAAGTCCTGCGTTCTCCATGGTGGTGTTGCACGGAGGGCCTCCATACTGGCCGCAGTCATTACCTGCACCAGCGGCTAAGAGAGTCGACCCAGCCTACCCATGGGTCAGTTGGGACATCAATTCGTGTCGAGTATGCAGGTACCACTTCTCATAATACACAAGGGGTGATGATTTTTTATTACATTGTCTCAAGCCAAAGTAGTTTTTGATGTTGACGCCCCTTGGTGGGAATCCTCTTCGGCCTGTTCCTGACGCTGGAATCGGGTCAACCGGATTGGGGCCAATGGAGCAAGCACATGGATTAATTGCTCCTCGACTCATGGGACTAGATGGCGGCGCTGGAACAACCGAGTAGGATCCCTCGTTGGGGGCTCCTGAAATGGAATCTTGAATGGGTTGGCTCAAACGTCCCCTACCTCGTTGGAGTAGGGGAGAGGGTCGTCAAGGCGCTCTAGGGAGAGGATCCAAAATGATTTTAAGTTGGGGTGGGGAGTAGTGGCTCCCCAAGTGGCCCTTGGGGATGACGGTGGTGATGAGGCGCAGACGCCTCCAGATCCTGGCGGGCCATATCCCTATTCGGGATAATCCCCTCCTTCTCGTACCGGAATATGAGGTCATTGATTAGTCCTTACTGAATGAATTCAGATATGGATATAGGGTGTTGGTTCCCAGTGTTTTTATCCATGTAGATTGTCGTCAGAGCGGTCGAACTGTGCGTTATTTCCGCGTTGGCATTGGCCTTGCCCCTGTGTTGGTGGGAGAGAGATGATCAAATTCCTACAGCATCTTGGTTTAAGAAAATCAAGGAGATTAACCCATTAGTGCTGAAAGGAAAGGAATCGGCAATCAGTTTCCCAACGTCATCTCATCTTCCATGTCTGGTAAGATGGATCTATGCTGATAACGTCGTTGACTGAGATGTCCAACGTTTTGACTGCCCCAACTTCTATAGAGTTTTAGGCCATGCCCGCTATTTGCATGGCGGGGCCTAATGCTATATAGCTGGATCTGGTGACACGCTAATCCACTGATGTCTCAAACACTACTAATCTCTATATTAAGGATAATATATTCATTTCAGGTTCACCATTTCTATTTCTCATGCTTTTGCAGGGGCGCACGCGTCCGTCTTGTTTTAGGACATTGACTTTGTTTGTTTCCCCACATTCACGCTTTCCAAAGGTGGGAAACATCTGTTCCTTCTTTCGAGATGTTTTCTCCTTGATCAAAACAGGATGATAGGATGTTGTTTCATCCTTTTGTGGATTTCTCTTAAAAACTCATTACCTAGTCTGTGTCTACCTTATAAATTTAAGATGGTGTTCTTGAAACACTTCCTAGTTCCATATCTTCATGGACAACAGTTAAATACACTACTTCTATCGGGACATTCTAATGGGTTTGGTCTGTGAAGAAACCTTTAGTCAGGGGAGCACTCTTGTTGGACATCACTAGTGTTTCCAGATGCTAGGACACTGGCACATCTGGGTTTCTTCTCCTTATTATATGGCTTCTCAAGGGCATGGAATCATGAGGCTCCCATGTCGAATGTGGGGAATTTTATTCCATAGACATCTATCTGAGGGTTTCCTTAGCATCCCATGCTTAACAATGGGTATTCCACGAGTTTAACGTCTATAAGAGATAGATCAGATTGATCAGAACACTAATTAGAGTGGATCAGATTGGTGCACCCCTAGAGGGAACACTGATGTTGGGGCCACCATGTGGTTATTTACTAGATTGTTGTTAGAGTGAATGTGGAATTGGGTAGTATGATCCCACTGGGATGTGGTGGCTCTGGAAAGAATTAGGATAGATGATAGTGAGTATGCTGAGGTAGATGGAGAAAGTGAGGGATTCTACTCGAGGACGACAATGATATTGGCCATGAGTCCCGAAGAGTCCTCCTATGTATCCTCGTGGTAGGGAATTAAAGTCCCCGTAGTTCATCTAACGACTGCTTACCGCAGATGGGGTTGACAAAGGCTTACAACTGAATGGGGTCACTACAACATACTGTTGGATGGGGGATGCAGTTTAACATCATATGGGACGAAAAGTGGGTATACATTTTAATGTCATGCGGGAAGAATGTGGTCCGACGTGAAGGGGGTTGGAACCAATGGATGGTGGGCATGAACCTCTTGGAGGCTTCCTACGTACCTCTTCTTAGAAAAGACCATGTAGTTTAGGTGGGTCTGCTGAACCCACATGAAGAGGGTAGGGACCAATGGTTGTTGGGCTAGAACCTTAGGGATGCTTCCAACGTACCCTACCTTGGTAGGGATCAAAGACTTCATAGTTTATGTGGGTTTGGGAGAACCGTCATGAAGGGGGTAAGAACCAATGGTTATTGGGATTGATCCTCAGGGAGGATTCCTACATACCTTTCCATGGCAAGGATCAATGTCATCATTGTTTGGAGAGAGTTGTGGGTATTACACTCTAGGCTGCCCAGATAAGATTTCATGGTGGATGATTACACTAATCACAAATGACCCATGCTCGGTGTGAGAAACAAGAGTTAGAAAAGGCCTGAAGATCACACCATGGAAGGTGCATCTGTGGGAAGTGGAATGTGGCTTAAACCTAGTTGGCATCCCATAGAGGGAATATAGGCTTATGCGTGGTTAGTAGCTCGAATAGATGGAGATTGGGACTTACTTCAGGGTGGAGGCCCAGGTGGTGACAAAGCCCAAAGGGGGAAGGATTTGGAACTGATGAAAGGAGGGGTCTAGTGTTCATCACCCCCCCCCTCTGTCCCATGTTACTGAAAAAGAAAGGATGAGTGGGGATGATACCTACTACTAGAAAGAATAGGAGCCTACACTATGGTGGTTTCCCTTTTCCCGTAGACAGACGTGACTCCGATAAAGATGATCTCATTCCATATGAGGAATGATCTCACTCCCATAGAGACTAGTGGGCATAGATAATGTCCGGTACGGGGCACCGCACATGCAAGTCATGGGATGAGATCACAATTTAATGTCATTTGTTGAGGACGATGACACTTGGCAGTTTAACATCCTCTATCTTGGACGAGATGGGTGCGCCCCACAATCATGGGACTTACATAACTGATACCTACCCACCCATGATGGAAGAATGGGATCGGCAATGACATATTTGGGGGGAGTTATGGAGCTATCCATTGGGGGTCCATGTTAGTGTGGGTATTTGAAGAAGCAATAGTCGTTAGCATTCCTATGTGAAGGATCCAGAGGTGAAGCAACGCAACAGGAAGTATCGTCCAAGGGACATTGAATTTATTTTGTGCAAATAGAGGAGGTCGCCTGGGTAATGAGGGAGTGATATAGATATTTTGGGCACAAGAGGTGCCCAAAGATGATGTCTGTAAGAGGGACATCAAGCACGTACGGAAACGGCCGAGGTGAGTGCTCCCGGAGGTCCGCATGCAACTGGAGAGAGGTGTGCCCAATTGATGTGCAACTGGAATAGTGGCACAAAAGAGACTAGGTGCACGCACAATTGGATAGATTCTAACATGAAGAAGAGCTGAGGTTTTTCACGTGGAATCATGGTATTGTGCACAAGATGGGGCGTGCAAGTCTCGGCAGTCGTGCGCCAGAACCAGTCAATGTTTTCATGCAAGTGGAATGAATTTTGGGCAAGAGGAAAGGATTGCGTGTGAGGGGAATGAACTTAATCCAACGGTAATGAATTGCATGAAAAGGGAATGGATTTCATACATGGATCGTGTCTTAAAGGTATTTGGGTGAGGGTTAATCCCGAGTGGTCCTGCGTGAAGGTAGACCCCTATGTAACCAGTCGTGAAAAATCCCATTCTTGAAAGCCATTTTTTGCACACTAAGAGGAACATTTCATGCATGGGTGGTGGTTCAGAATCTTCATTCATCTGAAGTTGAAGGGGATCCCTCCTATTTATAGGCGCTCATGGCCACCAGATCTGTTTGGAAGCTAGACCATGAGAAAAATTGTGTGATAGGGTCGACGGCGTGAAAAAAGTCAGCACCTGAGGTCTACGCGCGCTCAAGCTGCCACACTGAGGGTGAGTGGCATGGAAGTTTCCATCCCTGCCTGGAAAACTACCTCAGATCCCGTGGTTTTCCATGCATGAGATATGTTTTTAATGCATGCTTGAGATTATTGGATTAGCCCTTCCGGTCTCTCCAGAATGTATTTTCGGGTTGAAATATGCCTTTTCTTTGTCGTGCAAAAATCCCCTTCATCCTTTGAGCGTTTTCAATGTCAACACATGGGTATTAAATAAAATTATTAGGATATGTATAAAATATAAACTTTTCCATATTTTTTATATGATATTAATTACACTTATCATCATCTTAGATTAAAATATTATCCATTTGGTGCCCTTTGGACATCAAAAATATTTTATATTTATTTTATATTTTAATAAAATCCAAGAGTTAATCGTACTTAGTTATAAAACGGAACCCTCATTTCTCTTTATCTCACTAGTTTGATCATATATATCAACCAAAATCAACCAATTTCTCTCCCAAACATCCATATACACAATGAAGATGTTTTTCTTCTTCTTAAATGATCATCCCCAAAGCCCTTTAGAAGATATCTAAAGGGGTCATTTCAGAGAATTTGTTATCGCCTTAACCAAACAATTTCATTTAAATATTTATCAGAAATCTGATTAATATTTTATATCATTCATAAAATAATATATTTAGTATCATAGATACTCTAATATTGTTTTATGATTATCAAAAAAACAATTTTACAACATATTTCTCTTCTGATGGGAATTTAAAGTATCATTCATTTGTTAATATGGATAACTGTCTCCACATAGTGATACAATTAATTTTTCATTTCAATTTTTATGGATGGATATGATTATGATTTTAATATTTTCATAACATATTTATGAAACAATTATACTTCAGGTTTCATAATATAATTTCTACCTACTTACATTCCAATCCTTTGGGAAACGATTACATCCCTCGTGCGTATGTGCAGATGACCACACCTACGAAGCAATTTGAAATGATTTTCAATTATATTTTAATTAGATTTTAATAATTATGAATTTTGTGAATCTATATGAAACAAAATAAATAATAATTATCTTTTAAAGGTGAATTAGTGTTTACCTTTCTTAGGTTCTATCTATTTAAAATGAAAATATTGTTCATGTGTATGTAAGACTTATTATCTCCATGTATGGTATAAATATTTTTTATATCCCTATCATTTATAGGTGAATATAGATAAATATATATATATATATATATATATTATTAGTATATAATATATATATATACCATTATTGACATTTTATACAAAATTTTTCTATAATAAATGTACAAGGACTAAAACTAGCTAACCAAAAAACATATTAAAGATGAAGAAATTATCACCCAAAATAGTGATTTTAATAATGAATTATTAATGAACTGTTAATAAAAGGTTAAAAGTAAATAATATATGGTTTTATATATTTTATTATGTATTTAGAATAAAATTTTTGAAATACTATATTCATAATACAAGATTTTTGAAAACATACAATGGAATTTAGACTTAGAGTAAGGGTTTTTATGTTATTATCCCATGGTATATCTAGATTATTTGTGATTAACTATATGATGATGAAGATTTATTTTATACCTCTCAATAAAAAAATTAATTTTTTTATCATATGGTCATTTACTGATAATAATTTTTTTCATTTCATTTCCTTATCATGTACTCAATAGACCAAAAATATGTTTTTTAGGGTGATATACGTCATTTCTATCTTTTGTCCAAATATAATTTTCATCCATTACATAGTTTTCTAAAAATATTATATAGAAGTTCACTAATATTCTACTAGGATTTTTAATGTCATTTATACCAATATTTTAATTTCTAAAAAATTCTTTTCAAGTAATCTACTAGTAATTTTCCAAACAATGTACTATGTGACTTTTCCAATAAAAGTTTCGATGGTATATTTTTTTATCATATACAGAGTGACAAAACATTCATGTAATCATTTATGATCAATGTTTTGAAAATTCCTTTAAAATTACCCATAATAATTTTTAATGAAAATATTTCCATATTAATTTGGAAATTTTTATATTTTAAAAAATTGATTTTAATATAGAAAAGTTATTGTCATCATGAATTTTTTATTGATCATGATTTTCATCAATGAAAATATACATCAATTTTTTTTTGATTTTCAATGAATATGATCTAAGGATACAATATGTATTCTTCATTTCCATGTATTATGTTTACAATTTCATTATTTTTATGAAAAATAATTTTCCACGTGTTATGATATGTTTAAATTTTTACGAAATACATTTCTTTTCATGGGTTCTGATATGAAGAATTGTTTATGATATTCTAGATCATATATGTATTATATTCACTAAGTGATGTGTGGGACTTATTTCTCCCTCTAATTCATTTGGTAAATATTGATATCTTAATTGATAAGAAACACTGAAGTTGATTGTAAACCAAAATCAGTAAGAGACTTTATCCACAATGATAGTGTTAGAAGTAAACCATGACTACTACGATGGTATGTGTAGTTACCCTATTCCACTATAATAGTATTTGAAAAGATACTTGATTACTAAGGAAATTATTTTCATTAATTATGTTTATTCTATAATTCCATGTCTTATTCCTATATAATTCTCTCATGGATATTGTTCGTTGATTTCATTATGATTCATCACAGATAAATTTCCATCATTTATTCCATGACATCTATCATTATTTATGATATACATGGTATCGTTTTAAACTATTAATCTCATGTTTTCATATTATTTTTATCACGTTATTCCTATATGATCATTGTTATCTACCTTGTTTACCCATACTGGTCCTCAAATATCAAACTATTTTATGTTTCCTTTCCTATGTTATGAGTAAATATTTTTATGATATATATAAGAAGGGTGATAGTTATGCATATTAATGTCGGTGAAAATGTTGAGATATTATCAACCAGTTGTTTCTGTTTCCATGTTCCCAAAGATATATTCCAATATGATTCTAGAGTGAATCATTATGTTGTCTAAAAAATATTCTTCCACATAGATGTAATATCTATGTATCAAAATGTTGGGTCTCCATAGTATGTATCAGAGAAATTTAAGTTAACCGTTGTAAAATAGGATCAGGAAAAATTAATAATAAAATGAGGATAATATATGTTTAGTTAAAAGTAACAAAGATTTGGTAATGATCATGAATTACCTAGGTTAAACACAAAATATTATAGAAGAAACTTTCATGATTTAGACATATTAAATATTATTTTTCAGGATTATTTGGTTTCACAAAAATATAATTGTTTCTAAAACTATTCTCTAACTTTTAGTTAATGGATTGAACCAAAATTAATTATCTTAATGTGAAACAAGATATAAAATGGATTAATTATCTTTTTCATAAACTGAATGTTATGGGATAAGATATAAAAAACCCCATTTATAGAATCGCAGAACATTATCAAGATCTAAATCATGATTAGATTCAAATTGATAAAAAAAGGGTACAATTGTTTATTAATTCCTTCATGAGGTACCACTATCCTTATTTTAGTGGATCCACTAATCCATTGGTCACTTAGAAATGGGCCGGTACCATGGACAAAATATTTTCCATTTTATTAATCAAAACATTAGAATGATATTATGGTCTATTATAATTTGGAAGGAAAAGCATACAAATAGTGGAAAATAATCACGAACACAAAGTAATAGGATGAAATTCACTATATAGAGTGGTATGAGTCTGATATATTATTTATCAATAATTATTTTTCATGTATTATTATTTTGAAAATAGAGAAGGAATTGCATGAGTTGGAACAGAAGTCTAATAAAACAATTATTTCCTATGAGAATTATTTGAAAATTCTTTGATGTGTGATTATGGTATTATCATTCAACCTGATAGAATGGTTGATTGATTTTTATATGCCATAAAACCATGTATCTAAAGGGTTTTATCACTAAGGGATTTTAGTATCTATGATGAAATTGTTTTGTTTGATATCATAGTGGATATGGATATTGGTGTTACACATAAATAAAAGGGTTTTTATGGGGGAAAATGAAATTCAAAGGAAATCCAAGAAACCATGGGTAAAATAATATGAATTTTATTTTATGCACACAATGTGGAAAGAAACATCAGAAAATTTTATTACAGAAATGGTTAAATGTTTCTCATATAGAAAGTATGGTCAATAGGTAGTCGAATGATGATGTGATTTTAAGAAGTTAATTAATGATGTGAATGGAGAGAAAGCACCATAGAATATACCACCCACACTCTAGGGTTTTAAATGAATAAAGTGAGAAATTATGAAAATCAGTGAACAAATTTGGACGTTAATTATGATGAGTGACATCAAAAAAATATTTATACAATATAAACAAGTTAAATATCATGCTATCACAATTTTTAGTGACGGGTATGATAAATATGTGTTGAATGGAACACTTACCATCCACTCTAGAACTGCTAATATCATATCTGATTCTAGATATTAAAAAAATAATTATATATAAATACTTTTATAAGGGTGTCATAGTAACACCACAAATATTAAGTGTTGATTTATAAGTAAAATACCCTACTGGTATGATGATTTCATCCCAATCCTACGACTCTTCTCTAAATAAATATTTTGGTAATATACTTCCTTCAAATTAGGGAATTCATACTCTAATTAAATTACATGTTATTTTGGGAATAGATTCTCTTTCATTAAATAGATCCAAAATAAATTGTTGAGGATGTGAGGTTACATTTGATATTCAAAACGAAACTATTATCATATACCAGTTTGATGAAAAAAAATTAATTTTGGAAAAAATTACATCCATTATATGGGTATGATTCCTAATCAAAATGGGATATTTTTTCAAATTGTTGGGGAGTAACTCTAAATTAAATATCAACCTATTGTGTGTGATTTTATTGATGTAATTCCAAAATAATTTCCTTTTCATACAATAAATCATGAAGTTGAGTTACCAATATAAATATGACATGATACAACACCAATTTCCCTAACTCCATGTAGAATATACCTAATTGAGTTAAAATAATTAAAAAAGAAATTGCCAGATAATCTGGAAAGGGGATTTATTTCTTAGTACATCACCTTATATTGTTCCTATTTTTTATCAAGAGGAAATATGTATCGATGTGACTCTGCATTGATTATCAAAACGATAACGAAATTACCACCAATAATTATTATTCTATACCATGTATTGATGAATTACATGATCAACTCTCGGGATCTCAGTACTTTTCCAATAATGATATCATTCAAGATATCATCAATTTATGATCCAGATGAATGGTACACCCAAGAAAACATTTTTAATAGGGTAACGACACTATGAATTTATTGTCATCGAATTTTGTCTTACTAATTACCCCTATATCTCAGTTGATTTAAAGATAAAATTATCTACAAAATAAATTAATTAGTTTATAATACTCTTTATGGGATAAATTTATATGTATTTAGAGAGAAATAAAGAGAATGAAGACAACTTAAAGACATTAATGAGGACCTAATGAAGGAGAAACAATATAAAAAGTATACCATATGTGAGTTATGGATTTAAAAATTATCATTATTATTTTGTATAATCTCATGTAACAGTAACTCATTAAACCCATCAAAGACAAAAGTTACTGAACATTGGACCAAACCAACAACATTGACTAAGATCCAATTTTTTTTGGCTTTTTTGGGTGTTATAGATGCTTAGTGGAGAATTTTTCACATTTATTAAATCCAATCAACAATTTATTTTGAACGGGAGATAAGTTCCTTTAGATATATGAATATGAGTAATGTTTTAAGGATATAAAGAGAAGGATAGTCATATAATGTGTTATTATACTAATATATAGTGAATATGGGTTTTTAATCTATTGTGATGAATCAAATAAGGGACTAGGGTGTTTCCTCATGACGAACAATATGGTTATATCTTATGCCTCGTGAAAATTGGTTCTCTCTGAAAAACATTCTCCAAGTCATTATTACATTTAAACAATAGTAATTTTTACATTAATTATATGCAATCATTATATGGATAGACAAATGTGTGGCATATATACTACTCACAAATTTTAAAATTATATTTTCAATCAAAACGAGCTGAACAAGCACAAAAGAATATGGTTCGAACTCATTAAATATTATGATAGCTCAATACTTTACCATACTAGAAAATAGATCCATGTAGCAGATTCTATGAGTTGAACGGATGATTCTAGATTATCTATTATGAGGATAAAAAAGAACTAATATTTTTGTTCATGTAACGGATTGGTCTTGAAAACGTGAAGGAAATGGATAAATATTATCTTTATCAAATGATCAGTCAGCCATCTATGATAGTGAATATTAAATATTCACAAAAAGAAAAATATATATAGCTAAAAAATATGGTGAGATCTGTTCGTAAGATCAACATTTATTTTGAAGGAATAATAACGTTCTAGAATAGTGTTTGAGTCCCTTAAGTGCCAGAATTGAATGATTTTTTGGGTGAAGCTCATAGTTCTTCCTTTTCTATTCATCATGGATATATGAATATGTGTCGAGATTAAAAATATTAATTTTTAGTGTGATTTTATAAAGACATATATTTTGGAGTATGTTTCTCAGTTCTTTTTATGTCATCAAGTTGTGGTTGGATGATATAATTCTAAGGGGATTTGAAAATCATTATTGATACTATAATGGAAATGGGAAAATACCACCGTATATGTTTTCATCAAAATCTCCAAAAAATATAAATGTAATAATATTATATGGGTTTTAGGTTATCTTCTTAATAATTTATCATAAATTATTTATATTATATAATATTTCACATTTAATCTCATACTCAATTTCACATTAATTAATTGGAATGATTTCAAGTTCTTTCACTAACAATTGTATTAGAATTGGATATGTGGTTTACCATGTTATTTTGGACATGTCATCAAGAGGCTATGGATATAGAGTTATGTTTTAGCATTATATTTCATCCTCATACAAATTTATCAACCATATACAAATTTTAATTATGATAGGACCTTTAAAAATATTGAATTCATGTTGAGAGCTTTGTCTGTGGATTTCAAAGGTGGTTGGGATCAGTACCTTCCTTTGATAGAATTTTCTTAAAATAATAACTTTTACTTTAATATTCAGATGCCTCTTTTTTAATAACTATATGGTTGGAAGTGAATAAATCAAACATTCTATAAAAAAATTTTAGAAAGACGAATATTGGGACCGAATATTTATGGGGAAATTTTAGTGTAGGTAATATCCATTCAAAACACATATAATGCTTTTTTTGAGTTGACAAAATGTTATACGGATAATATTTGGAAATATATAGAGTTTGAAATTGGTGATAAGGTATTACTATAAATACCTTGGAGGAATAGGATGATATAATGTGTTGGTCGGAGTGGAATCTCAAGTGAGGTGTGAAATGAGTTCCTAATTAAAATTTCGGTTAAAAAATTACGATAAAGATCCCCCAATTTTGAAATGGCCCAGTTAATTAAGGTAGTAGAGATATAAATGTTTAGTTGGTCAATAGGGTTCTCAAAGTATGATTAGTCCTCAGTTGAATTTGTGTAAACCACTTCTTCATATTTTGAAACAAGATTACCGAATTTGACACGTAAACACACTAACCAGAACTAACTATCAAAGTCAATGAAAATTGTTTCTATTTTAGAAATTATCTACAAAGGAAAATAGAGAAAACATCTTATTGAAAAATATAGTATAAATTAGTGTTAAACTAGAAGTTTAGTCTCATGCTAATACTTAATCCTCTCAACTTGGTGATCACCTACCACCAAGAAGTATATAGGATAAAGGTAAGGCCTCTAGGTTGGAGGGAGGATGGTTGATAGGATATTTTGGTAGGTTATGGATGAGAAAAAAGGCTTTGTAGGTGTGATTTTGAGATAAGGGGAAGTACCCTTTTATAAGAGATGTGAGGGCCACTTTAGGAAAGGCATGAAATATTATTTTATAATAAAATAATTTTTAGATTCTAATTGATAAAAATAATTAATTTAAAGGATAAGGTAGAGATGGTTGGAAAACATTTCCAACAATATGTTTTATATTGGTTTATGTCACCATATTATCCGTATCTCTAAAATTTATCTCTCAGTTAAATAGTTTGACATTTTCCATGTCTCTTTGTATTTTTATATTATATAGTTAATAAACTTTCTATAACAGGCCACAGAAACCCCAAGTGGTACATTATATATATATATATATATTAACTTATCTAATTACTTTGGTACAACCTTAGATTTTTAGGAATAATAAATCCTTTAATAATATAATATTTTTTAAAAAAACTCATTTATATAATTTTTGATACTATATTGTATATTGTTTTTCTTAAAGTCTTGACAACATTATTACTTCAAAAAATTTATTTAATCAACCCTAGCATGTCATATTAACATATAAAATTTTTGTAATTCTTCAAAAGTCTCAAATTACATTTATTTAGATATTTATAATTTCAATTATTTTAATCATTCATTAATAAGGTAATTATAGCCACATCATTGTGTCATAAATAAATTTAATTATTTAATATATAAAAATTATAAATAAAATACCATTGTTGAGAAAATATTATTATCTTTATAATGAATATTTATAGTCGAATATTTCTTTTGTTTCACCCTATATTAAAAATGGTTTAGTTATTAAACATTGAATTTATCACTTTTAACTCTTCTTTAAATAAAATAATAATAAATATCCTAATCCAATCCTTGTGGACCAAAGAGGATCATATTTTATTCCTAAGGTTGTTTTTGGTCGAATTACACATATTGAATAGAATTAGGATATGTGTCAGGGTAATTATAATATCATTTTCACCCTTAATTACCCTATTTACTTTTAACCATGGTAAATAAAAGTCAAACATTACTATTCATAAAAAATTATTTTCATCTTATTGAACCACATTTTACATACTGATTTCAACTATTTATTTTGGTTTTTTGAAATTCAACTCACTGAAGTGGTAAAATTATGTTTTATGAAAATTTGCAAATGCTCTGAAAAGGTTGTTAAAAGAAAATTAGAAGTTGAATTAAATTTTATATATCTAAACTAATTATAAAATGAATCCAATAAATTACATTTAACATATATAGGTATTTTTTATCTAATTTAATCTAAAAAAAATTAAAATAAAATATCTAATTATTTAAATAAAAAGATAGTTTTAAATAATAACGTAGTGTTTTTTACGATTCCTCAAAATTTGAATGTTTTCTGAAAATACCAAAAATTCACCCTAAACTAATTTTGAAATTTTGAATCAAAAAATAAAGTCAATTTTGAAAATTAAAATTTTAAAAAGTGGGTATTACTATTCATAATGTGTAGTTTGATTGGTCGTGGTGTGTTAGAATCTCGAAGTTGTGAACAACGCAAGATATTGCATTATTCAAAGGGAAACGTACCGTGGAATCCTGGGGTGATACATTCTCCACTCTATAAAATACATTCATCCAAAAAATTTCTAGAATATTACTGCATAAAAAGATCTATGTGGTTCTTCATTATAAGTTCTTCGGGTTCCCACATTGCCTCTTCCAACTTATGGTTTCTCCATAGAACTTTCACCTGGCGAGTCGTCTGGTTTCTCAACACTTGTTCCTTGGTATCAATAATTCTAATAGGCTCTTCACAATAAGAAAAATTAGGTTTCAGTTTTATTCTTTCATAGGTGAGAACATGCATTGGGTCAGACATATATTTTCCAAACAGTAATATGTGGAACACATCATCAACGTTGGAGAGACTTGGTAGAATTTCCTAACAATATGCTACAACTACAATTCATTCTAGAATTTCAAAAGGTCTGATATACCTGGGACTCAATTTACCCTTCATACCAGATTATATTACACCCTTCCATGGAGATACCTTCAAGAAAACTAGATATCCTGCTTGAAATTCCAAATCCTTTCTTTGGTTATTGGCGTAGCTCTTTTTCCTATATTAAGCTGCTTTGATGTGGGTTTGGATAATCTTCACCTTTTCCATTGTTTCCTCAACATGTTCTGGGCCTATGAGTTTTCTTTCACCAACATCATCCCAAAAAGTTAGTGTGCGACATCTCTTTTCATATAACGCTTTATATGGTGCCTTCTAAATACTTTAATGGAATCTATTGTTATAGGAAAATTCTACGAGAGGTAAATATTGATCCCACATACCATGAAAGTCAAGTGAGTATGATCTCAGTGTGTATTACTAGGTTTGAATAGTCTGTTTTGATTGTCCATCAGTTTGAGGGTGGTAGGATGTGCTCAAACTAAGTTCAATATCCAGGGGCTCTTGAACAAATTTCTTGAATCTTGATTTAAAATGGGGATCATGGTCAGAAACAATTGATAGGGGTACTCGATAAAGTATTACAACTTCATTAATATATAGTCTTTCTAGGCATTCAAGTGGTAAATCTTCTCTTATAGCAAGAATATGTGCTGACTTGGAAAGACGATAAACAATGACCCATATTGCATCATTCCTTCTTGGAGTATTTTGTAGTCCCATGAAAAAGTCCATCGTAATATCTTCCCATTTCGAATTAGGTATGGGAAGAGGTTGCATGAATCCTTTAATATGTTGTCTTCTAGCTTTCACTTTTTGAAAAACATACATCTAGACACAAAATCAACAATCTATCTCTTCATGTTGTCCCACAAAAAAGTTACTTCAAATCTCTATATATCCTGGTGCTCTTAGGGTGTATAGAGAAATTGGAGATATGAGCATCATACAACAATTCCCTTTTTAGATCAGGTATATCGGGAACACAAAGTCTCTTCCCAAATTTCAAAATTCCACCTTCATATAAAAATATACTCAATATCCCATCATTCATAGCTTCAATCTTCTTTTGAAACTCCTCATTATCAGTTTGAGAACTTTTTATCATTTCTAGTAAAGATGGTTTAGAAACCATTTGAAAGAGTATTGATGTTTCACCTTCCATGATTATTCCAATATCCATCTTTACTAGATCCATGAAAATAGGTTCCTTTTCAACTCTCATCTTGTTCAAAACTCCATGTCCCTTTCTAATCAAAGAATATTCCACCTTATTTTCCTTCCCCAGGTGGTAGTGTATAGTGAAATCATAATCCTTGAGTAGTTAAAGACATTGTGTTTTCTTTATGTTGTGTTCTTTTTGTGAGAAAACATACTTTAAACTCTTATTATTAGTATAAATATCACTTTTTTTCACCATAGATATTGCATATCGATATTTTTAGAGCAAATATTACAGTCGCTAACTCAAGATCTTGAGTAGGATAATTTTGTTCATGAATTGTTAGTTGTCGTGATGCATGTGAAATAACTATATCATTCTACATAAGGACACAACCAAGTACTTTCTTTGAAGCATCACTATAAATAACAAACCCATCATTCATTGATGGTAGAGTAATGATAGGAGCATTGAATAATGTTCTCTTCAGTTATTCAAAACATTCTTCACACTCTTTTGTCCAAACATATTTAACCCCTTTACATGTGAGCTTGGTTAATGGTTAGCCAATCGGGCCGAATTCTGGATGAAACGTCTATAATAATTATCCAACCTATAAAAATGCATACCTCAATTATAATCATCGGTGTTTTCCAGTCATGGATTTCCTTGTTGTTTGAAGAATCAATAGAGATTCCATCTTTAGAGACAATATGTACAAGAAAATAAATCTTCTGAAGCCAGAATTCACACTTTCTAAACATCCCATATAATTCATTACTTCTTAGAGTCTTTATAATAATTAGAATATGATTTTAATTATCTTAATAGATTTTGGAGTATACCAAGATATCATCAATAAATACCACTACAATGTCATCAAGATATTCTTTGACAACTGTGTTCATTAGATCCATGAAAAATAGTGGGTACATTAGTCAGTCCAAAAAGCATTGTTGTAAACTCGTAATGCCCATACCTAGTTCAAAATGTGGTTTTCGGAATTTCTTCCTTCTTCACACAAAATTGATGATATCCATATCGATGGTCAATCTTTGAAAAATATTGATCTCCATGAAGTTGGTTGAATAAATAATCAATGTGAGGTAGGGGATACTTGTTCTTTATTATTATAGCATTGACCTCCTTGTAGTCAATGCACAACATTATAGATCCATCTTTCTTCTTAACAGAAAGGACAAGGGCTCCCCATGGAGAAACACTATGGATAATAAATCCCTTATTACTCAATTACTCAAGTATATTCTTTAGTTACACTAATTCCATAGTGTTCATTCTAGAAGGGGTCTTCGATATGGGCCTTAAACTATGGATTAAGTCCATGGAAAACTCAATTTCTCATTCTAGAGGATATCCAGGTAAATCCTCTCATAAGATATCAACATATTCTCGAAAAATAGGTACGTACTCTATTTGAACATTCCTTTCCTCACCCACAGTTATTTCATTCTCTCCATCCCCAATAACTAAATTTAGTAGATCTATTGGGGGTGGATCTAAATAAGAATCATATTGAGATTTTTCTACTCTAAAGATAAGATATTCATTATCATCATCGTAGATTGTAAATTCATTCTTCTTACAATAAATGTCCGAATAATGGTCTGAAAGCCAATCCATAATTAGGATTATATCAAATTCAATCATGGGTATGATAATGATATTAGAAGATAAAGAACATTTATATGCCCTAATGGGAACAAATTCACAAAAATTTGCTTCAATGATACTTCACTGAAGAGTTTTGACTGACAAATCCCTTGTTAAATCAAATTGGAAATATCTAATTTTCATAGCAAACTAGGAAGATATGAAACAATGCGATGATCCAGAATCAAATAAAGCATTGGAGAAACTTGTGGAAACCATTAAATTACCTTCCACCACTTCTTTCGGAGCTTCAACCTCAACAGTAGATATTGCATAAGCTGGGCCTTTTTTTGACTACCGCCCGAATGAACCGAACACCTTCATTTTTATAGATTTTTGATAACCCCCATTTGAAGGGATGAGGGGGAACCCAAATAAGGCCCGTAGGCTCAGAGATTACAAGGCCCATAGGCTTAGGATATTACATGACCTGAAGGTCTTAGAAAATTCAACCAGACTATATACAAGGAACTTCCCATCCCTAGCATCTGCATTGTGATAGTAGCACTCCACCTTTGCATGGCCGTATGGATAGGCTTACCATGAAATCACATGATAGTACCGATGGAAAAGTCATACCCTCCCATTCTGACAATCCATTTGGTTATGAACTGGTGAGTGCACCTGCTCTGAATTTTCTTTTGGGGCTGCTCCTTTTTTGTAGTGTGTCTGGGGCAACTGCATATGGTACAAAGGCCTTGACGTAGCCCGAGGGCCTTAAAGGTGGCCGGAAAGAACTACTGACCCTATGTCATGGTATAACATCCCACCTTTTTGTCACATAAACTTTCATTACATTATACAAAACTGAGGATCTTTAAGGATTAGTGTCTTCGAAACCAGGAACTTAATACATGGAAAAAACATTCTTCTTAAACACTTGAAAGGCTTATCCTTAGGTTCATCCTAGGTTCATTACTGCATCTCATAACCTGGGGACACACATCAAAATAAAGGGTTATAAAAAGGCCCAGTAAGGGAAAAAAGGGGAAACATTTAACATGTGAACTTGAAATACATCAACAATGTCATGAAAAAGAACTTTAAGGCATGAGAAAGAAATCATGAGTCATATCATAATAAAAATAAGATCATGCATAACTTGAAGATGTGGCTACTACATTTAACAAATAAAATCATGAACATATCACCAAGGTCCATCCCCAAGGTGTCATTTGAAAATTACCAAGGTTATTCACCAAGATATCGTGAAAATAATAATCTCTAGTGGTTACATCATTACCCAATGCATTGCAGCTCTATCCGGGCGCACCCATAAATTTTCCTTTATTATCATGTGAGCCACATATATCATCATCAATAATTTCATAAATAACCCATATAGCATAAAAGAAATGGGTTTCATTTCATAATCATAATGTTTTAAAAACTGCTTTAAAGACATGATCTTTACGTCACATTAAACCCACGGAAGGGGAGAGAGGGTCTCATGTATGTAAATCATAGAATTTAAAATGAACATTTCGATATATATGGGAATACCACTTTATAAATAAGATCTTTGAGTATTCACTTTATAACATAAAATAATTTTGAGAAAAGAGAGAGGAATTTTGAGACGAAAATTCGGCAGCATAACAACTATGTTTCGGGGTTTTAGAAAACATTTGAAAGAGAGGGGACAGGGGTCAAACATTCATAAATGACCCATAAAACAGTAGAGGGACAGAATAAGAAGGATATATGAACATGTCAATGAAATTTGAAGGACATGCCATTTGAAATGAAAAACATGGAAGGAAGACAAAAATTATATTTCTCTTATGAAAATTCGGCAGCCTAACGACGTCACTTAAACTTCAACAAAAATGATTTGAAAAGATAAAATAGGGTATCTCATCATGTGAACATAAGAGTTCATTATGATAGATATAGATATCATAACCCAACATAATTAAAAAAAAGAACTTGAAAAACTTGACATGAATGTAGAACTTTGAAAAGATTGAGAATGGTGAAAGAATCCCCTTGAAATTTCAGCAGCCTAACGACGCCGCTTAAAACATAAAACTAAAGAATTGAAGGGATCAAATGGGGTCTCTCATCATATGATCATAAAAGATCAGTATGATATATATAGAGATCAAACCCCACAAAATAAAAAAAAGAACTTGAAAGACTTGTCAAGAAAATAGAACATGAAAATGAGAAGGGTGAAAGAATCCTTTAGAAAAATTCGGCAGCCTAACGGTGCCACTTAAACATTCATAAAACAAAATGTTGAGAGTAATAGAGTATCTCTCATCCTATGAACTTAAAAAGGGCAGTATGATGAATATAAAATAACATCCCGAACATAAGAACATGGAGCTTAGAAGAAATGACATAAAGGAGAGTACTTGAAAAGAAAGAGAGAGGTAGGATCCCTTACCTTAAAACGTAACTCTTAAAACTAAAAGGTTGGGACCTTGAGGGATTGGGGGAACCTTGGGAGGCCTCCTTGGGAGGTAATGAGACCAGAAATTTGTTGGGGGAGAGTGGGGAGTCGAATGGATGAGAGGATTGCTTGGTATTTATAGGGAAAGTGAGGGGACAAGGCATTAATGGCCAAGGGACACCTCATTAGTGGTTTTGGCAAAACCATGGGCTTGCCCATGGTATTGGACACTTGGGACACCTCATACCTTATCTTACTATTCATAAGTCAACTATATTTATTACATACTTAATACATCATTTAATGATGTCATTAAACACTGGTAACTTAAAAACTGTATTTTCACTATTCATCGAAAATTCATCTTTCTCAGAAAAATCCCAAAATTTCACCTTAACCAAATAACGATGTTCTGATTTCAAAAAGGAACTCCATTTTATAAAAATAATTTTCAAAATAGTTTTAATTTAATTTTTAAATAAATACACTATTCACTGAAAATTCATTTTTTTCAAAAAAAACCCCAAAAATTACCTTAACATAATATTAATGCTCTGAGTTCAAAAATGAAATCCATTTTATAAAAATAATTTTCTAAATATTTTTAATTTAATTTTTAATTAAAAAACACTATTCACCCAAAAAAAACTAATACTTGAATAATAATTTATGAAACCGTTATTTAATCATTTTATTAAATCACATTACTTAATCAAGGTTCTTAGATTATTTTAGTACTTTCTTTAAGTGAGATTACTAATCCATTTGGACACATTACTAATCCTAATCATAAAATCACTATTCATAGTTTACTATTCATTAAAAATCAAGTTGATCTCATTAGACTCTAAATGTCATACTGGATATAATTGTAGAAGACCATTTTTTGAAAATCATTACAAATATTTATTTATTTACGGTTTACATAAACATTTTTAAAAATATCTTCTCTCTAAAATTCATTAAAAATATGCATAATATATTTATCCGGACATTTGAAAATTCATAAACTTCATCATAAGAAGAAATCCCAATTTTTTATTTAAAATAAAGGATTACACATGGACGTTACGGTCTCCTTACATAGCCCCTTATCACACCAGCATATGACATAAGTGTAAGGTGTGTTATGGTGAGAGAATCTGAGGGAGGCTCGGCCAACATCGCACGAGTAGTAATTTATATCAGTTTGAACTTCTCGAAAAGGTGATTCCATTCTAGCTTCACACGATGAAGTTCGTCTTGGGTTTGGTCCAGAGCAAAGCCCAGTGGTGCTACGTCCTTCCCAAGTTCTGTTAGATGGGATTCGATCGATCCAAGACTACTGGGTGAGGTCATCAAATCTTCTTTCTATATTAATTAACCAAGATAACTTGTATTTAGAGACAATAATCAAAACGTTTAGTTTCTAGTGGTCATACTGACAAATGGTCATATAACAATTAAAACCCAACGATCTCATTTTAATTATACTCATGTTATCAAATGAAACAGTTTTGTTGAGTATCAAAAATAAAATAACACACAAAATTAGGAAATAAGATTTATTCAAAAATTCAGGTTGTTACAATCTTCCCCCCTTAAGAAATTGCGTCCTCGCAATTTTTAAAATTGGGTTTTGAAATTTTATTGAAAGTCCCACATCGGAAAAGGAGTCAGTAAAACTATTACTTTAAAATTAATAAATGGAAGTACAAAGGTCACCCGAGTTAACCCATACTAGGATTCCATGGAGGAAAACATGGATATGGAAGAAAAAACAAAGGTTCATGTTCTGGGGGAGAGTGATAGAAAACACGATTAGGAGAAAGTTGACCATGAGAAAATCCCAAACTTATGATGTGTGTAAACGGCCTTTGATTACCTAGTAGGAAACGTAAACCAACCACATTTTTGTTTTACATTTCTTTTCATAATTTTGAGGAATTCATTTACTACCTAGAAAAAAACATAAGGAAATTTACCTACCTTCTTGTAGAGTTTCATCTTTTAATAAGTATCTACCAAAACTAATCTTTTCACCAAACGATGTGCATTCAAAACTACTTGGTCTCATCAATGCACAAGAATAATCTTATAGATAATCACATAATCCACCAAAGATTAACTATCTATTTCTTATATCTTATACATTATCCAAAAAATAGGAAGGGTAAGATAAAACAACTCTTCCAAAATAAAGAACCCCAGACGAAGGGAAACTAATTTAAATCTTCAAAGTTCCACGGTACTACCCAAAGTTCATCATAGACCATTCTGTAAATGAATGTCCTTAAAATCCTCAAAATAAACCAAACTAAGATTGAATCCCAAATACAAGAAGTATTTGATAACATAGTCTTACAAGGTAAACTTTATCATTCATCTCCAAACAACATCAACCAATCCTAACATCTTATAACAAAATTAACTAACCTAAACTTATTTACCTCAAGATAGGTTAATCATTTCCATAAGTAACCTAAATTACTATAAGTACGCCTTAAATTAATTGATTCTTCAAAATATAAGTCAACCTTGACTCCTAAAAGAAACTATTGTAGTAATCTATTTACCTTGATCAAATAGGGTTCCCAAAATAGTGAATGTATTCAAAAATAATAATCATCTTTTAGTCCCCTAATCATCTCTGTCATATTAATATTGCAATCGTCACATTTATTATCACATTGGTTGTTGGGACATGTTCTTCCATTCCCTGCCATTAACTAAGAAAAGAAAGTACAATTATGGGCTTAAATACTTATCAAATAATCATGAAAAGGAACTTAAAGCATATATGGATAACTTGTAGAAGAAAGGTATTCCGTAACTTGTGATCCCCGAGGTTCCAAACCCGGTTATCCATGATCATATATTTTTATGTGAATCATTATTTTATTTTATCTTGGTTCCTTTAATAATGGTTCATACTAAGCTTATGAATTTACCAAACCATATCCCCCGGGATTGTCATAACCAAGAGTGCAGCAAGTCCCGTTGTCGTGTACCAGTTCTCGTTCGAGTCTAGATCAAAGCGGTGTTTTCGGGTTTTACCCCTATGTACATCTATGCCAGAGTCACCTCTACCTACGCGTATCCAGATAAGGATGTATTTTTTTGGCAGCCCCTTACTCAATACTCAACAAAATACCAGGAAGATTTCCTATATTTAATCTTTTCTATAGGGTTCTTCCTAAAGTTGTCATATCCTAATTTCCACAAATAACTAATCCATCCTTTGATAACAACTATAGAATCCCGCCTTTTTGTCACATAATCATTCATTACATTATAAAAAACTTAGGATATTTAAAGTTTTGTGTCTTGGAAACTAGGAACATAATACATGAAACAAAAAAAACATTATTATTAAACACTGGAAAGGATTATCCTTTTGTTCATCCTAGGTTCATTAGTACATCTCATAACCTGGGGACATACATCAAAAGAAAGGGTGAGTAGAAGGCCTAGTAATAGAAACAAGGGGAAACATTTAACATGTGAACTTGAGATACATCAACAATATCATGAAAAAGAACATTAAGGCATGAGAAAGAAATCATGAGGCATATCATAATAAGAAAAACATTTTTCATAACTTGAAGATGTGGCTTCTTCATTTAAAAAATACAATCATGAACATATCACTATGGTCCATCCCCAAGGTTTCATTTGAAAATTACCAAGGTTATTCACCTAGATATCGTGAAAATTGTAATCTCTAGTGGTTACAACATTACCTAATGCATTGAAGCGCTATCCGGGTGCACCCTTAAATTTGCCTTTATTATCATGTGGGACACATATATCATCATAAATAATTTCATAAATAACCCATACAGAATAAAAGAAATGGGGTTCATTTCATAATCATAACGTTTTTAAAACTGCTTTAAAGACATGATATTTACGTCTCTTTAAACCCACGGAAGGGGAGAGAGGGTCTCATCTATGTTAATCCAAGAATTTAAAATAGAACATTTTTATATATATGTGAATACCACTATAGAAATAATAGCTTTGAGTATTTTCTTTATAACATAAAATAATTTTGAGAAAAGAGAGAGGCATTTTGAGACTAAAATTCTACAGCATAACAGCTATGTTTCGGGGTTTTAGAAAACATTGGAAAGAGAGGGGACATGGGTCAAACATTAATAAATGACCCATAAAATATTAGAGGGATAGAATAAGAAGGATATATGAACATGGTATGAAATTTTCAGGACATACCATTTGAAATGAAAAACATGTAAGGAAGACAAAAATTAGAGTTCTCTTATGAAAATTCGGCAGCCTAACGACGTCACTTAAACATCAACAAAAATGATTTGAAAAGATCAAATAGGGTCTCTCATAATGTAAAAATAAGAGTTCAGTATGATATATATATATATAGATAATACCCCAACATAATTAAAAAGAGTAACTTTAAAAACATAACATGAAAGTAGAACTTTGAAAAGATTGAGAAGGGTGAAAGAATCCCCTTGAAAATTCGGCAGCCTAACGGCGCCACTTAAAACATCAAAATACTGAATTGAATGGATAAAATGGGGTCTCTTATCATATGATCATAAAATATCAGTATGATAGATATAGAGATCATACCCCAGCAAAATAAAAAAAGAGAACTTGAAAGACTTGTCAAGAAAATAGAACTTGAAAATGAAAAGGGTGAAAGAATCCTTTACAAAAATTCGGCAGCCTAACGGCGCCACATAAACATTCATAAAACAAAATTATGAGAGTAAGAGAGAATCTCTCATCATATGAACATAAAAAGGGAAGTAAGATGAAAATAAAATAACATCCCCAACATAAGAACATGGAGCTTAGAAGAAATGACATAAACGATAATACTTGAAAAGAAAGAGAGAGGTATGATCCCTTACCTTAAAATGTTACTCTTAAAACTAAACGGTTGGGACCTTGAGGGATTGAGAGCACATTGGGAGGACTCCTTGGGAGGTAATGAGACCCGAAATTCGTTGGGGGGAGAGTGGGGAGTCGAATGGATGAGAGGATTGCTTGGTATTTATAGGGAAAGTGAGGGGACAAGGCCTCAATGGCTAAGGGACACCTCATTAGTGGTTTTGGAAAAACCATGGGCTTGCCCATGGTATTTTCTCATGGTATTGGCCACTTGGGACACCTCATACCTTATCTTACTATTCTTAAGTCGACCATATTGATTTCCTTCTTAATACATCATTTAATGATGTCATTAAACACTCGTAACTTAATAACTGTATTTTCACTATTCATCGAAATTCAACTTTCTCAGAAAAATCCCCAAATTTCATCTTAACCAAATATAGATGCTCTGATTTCAAAAATAAACTCCATTTTATAAATATAATTTTCTAAATATTTTTAATTTAATTTTTAAATAAATACTCTATTCACCGAAAATTCATTTTTTTAGAAAAAAACCAAAAAGTTACCTTAACATTATATCGATGCTCTGAGTTCAAAAATGAAATCCATTTTATAAAAATAATTTTCTAAATATTTTTAATTTAATTTTTAATTAAAAAACCACTATTCACTAGAAAAAAACTAATACTTGAATAATAATTTATGAAACCGTTATTTAACCATTTTATTGAATCACATTACTTAATTAAGGTGCCTAGATTATTTTAATACTTTATTTAAGTGATATTACTAATCCATTTGGACACATTACTAATACTAATCATAAAATCACTATTCATAATTTACTATTCATCAAAAATAAAGTTGATCTTATTAGACTCTAAATTTCGTACTTGACATAATTGTAGAAGACCATTTTTTAAAAATCATTACACATTTTTATTTATTTAAGGTTTACATAATCATTTTTAAAAATATCCTCTCTCTAAAATTCATCAAAAATATGCATACTATATTTATCCGGACATTTAAAAATTTATAAACATTATCATAAGAAGAAATCCCAATTTTTTATTTAAAACAAAGGATTACACAAAGCAGTTACGGTCTCCTTACATAGCCCCTTATCACACCAGCATATGACGAAAGTGTATGGTGTGCTATGGTGAGAGAATCCAAGGGAGGGTTGGCCAACATCGCACGAGTAGTAATTTCTATCAGTTTGAACTTCTCGCAAAGGCGATTCCGTTCTAGCTTCACATGATAAAGTTCGGCTTGGGTTTGGTCCAGAGCAAAGACCAGGGGTGCTACCTCCTTCCCAAGTTCTGTTATATGGGCTTTGATCGGTCCAAGACTACTAGTTGAGGCCATCGAATCTTCATTCTATATTAATTAACCAACATTACTTGAATTTAGAGACAATAATAAAAACGTTTAGTTTCCAGTGGTCATATTGAAAAATGGCCATATAATAGTCAAAACCCAACGGTCTCATTTTAATTATACTCATGTTATCAAATAAAATAGTTTTGATGAGTATCAAAAATAAAATAACACACAAAATTAGGAAACAAGATTTATTCAAAATTTCGGGTCATTACACCTGAGTGGCCCAAAATCCTTAAGGACTCAAAGCCCAAACCGATGGCCCAAGGTGAATAGTTCCAACTGCTACAGTACATGCTATAATGCCTGCTATAGTACCGTACAATGTACAGTTCTGGTATAGTACTTGTACAGTGTACAGTTCTGCTACAGTGCCCACACAGTGTACAGTACTACTATAGTGCTGCTATAGTGCCTACTACCATACCTAATATTGTACTGCTACAGTACTAGAAATGTACCTCTACCTGGTTTTGAACTGGGTCTTGTGGATGAACTTATGGAAACCTCACCAACTAGGATGAGGCTCACGTGCATAAGATAGGACTTTAACCCTTGTCGTTTTCTGAGGTATGTTTCCTTGTCTCTTAGGACACTCATTTGCATAATGTCCCATATCCCTGCAGTTGTAGCATTGACCATTTGTAGATTCTTTATTCCCCTTACAATCACTAGCAAGATGGTTATTTTGTCCACATTTTTAGCATAATTCTTTTCCATTTAGATAGGCATCAGGGTTCTCCCTTCTACAATTATCACATGGTTGAAATTCAATTCTTCCATTCTTCCTAGTTTCCTTATTTAATTTCCCTTAGTATTCAGCGTATCTATTCTTCTCTTACTTTTCATTAAAGTCGTAAGACTTAGAGAATTCCGTTTTTGTCTTGATAGCACCTGAACAAATATCTTCGTATGATGAGAAGTAATGTGAGACTAATGCTCAATTGAGAAATGGTTTTAACCCATCAAATAATCTAACAATATTACTCCTAGGGTGACGTATATAATCTGTTTCATGCCTTTCTAACCTGAAATAGTTAGCCTCATACTTTGTGACATTCTCATCCTCTTTTTTCCTCAGACTCAGAAATTTCCTTTCCATATCTTCTCAATGGTCATGAGGAATGTATTTGTCTATGAAAATCTCATTAAACTCCCTCCATTTCATACTATATACCTCTCTATACTCCTTTTTGTTTTTAGATGAATGAACACCATTGATTTGAATCTCCCATGAGGAGGAAAACATCCATGACAATTTTTTCCCTTTCGCTACTCCTGAAAGTAAGAAATATTTTCTCTAAAGAACTTATGCATCACTCAGCTACCAATAATTTTGTATTCCCATTGAATGCTGGTGGTTGTTGCCTCATGAATAGGTCTAACATTAATCCTCCACGTTTTGGATCAGATTTCTCATTAAAGGTATGGTTATTGTTCATAACCTGGGAGATTTGTCCCAGTATGGTGAAAATCTGATCAACACCCGTTGATCATAAAAAGTTTTTTCTTTGAGAAAGTATATACTTATAAAACACATTACATAAATTGAACAGTTTATGGATATAATCCATAATCATACAATAATGTTTTCTTTGAGAATGTATATACCCATAAATCCTTCATAATGGTTTTTACAAAGAATGTGCATTATATTAATCATATCCCCAGAGAGTGTCATAACAAATAGTGTATCAAAGCCTCTTTTCATGTACCAGGATACCCGAGGTCAAGCCCAAAACTACTTGTCATAGTTTTCACTACTATGTACATTTTTTCCAAATATTCCTCTACTTACTCCCATCCAGATAAGGATGTATTGCTTGTAAAATAAAAAATATCTCTACATTACCAATATTAATGGAAATTATTCTATAGTAATCTTCAAATTCTATTTTATGGTAATGTGTTATAATCAGAGTTTTTATAAATACAGTTTCCAAGGATTGTACTAATCTTCCTCTGATACCAACTATAACACCCTGACCACAGTTACCCAGAGTCGGTGCATTGTTAAATAACATTGATATGAGGCAAGGGATCATGTCCTGACAGACTGATCAGTTTAGTATTATTGGAAACAAGATACATACATAAGTTCAACATTAGAACATGAAAAGAAATAAAAATGTCTTAGGATTTAGATGGTATATTATATATATATATATAATCATTAAAATGTTATATTTATTATTTACATCAATTATACTGATTATTATACCCATCCAAATAATGAAGTGTTTGAATAACAAACTACACCACGACGTGGAGACTGTAAACCATACATACACATGTATGGTGACTTTGTCATTCATAGTATAGATAGAATAATGAATATAGTTGTTCCATATTTATAATAATATCACAGTATGTAGAAGATACTTGAGTTGTTATTTTGGTATGGAAACTATAGAGAAAGTGGAATTGGATGAAGAAAACAACATTGAAAGAGGTGGTGAAATTATTACCACTTCTTCGGGTGTTTCCTTTTGAGTTGATAAAAAGGGAAACATGTGTTGGATTTTTGATCAATGTAAGGCCTCTAAAATGAAGTTAGGATTGTTGAGAGGATACTTGGGTAGGGTTTGGATAATCCAAAATGCTTAGGAGTTGTGATTTTAAGAGAAGGGGAAGTACCCATTTAAAAGAGAGGTGAGGGTGACTTTTGGAAAAGCATGATATATTAATTTATAATAAAATCCTTTTTGGTTTACAATTGTTAAAAAATGATTTATTTCAATGATATAGTGGGGATTTGTCAAAAAAATCTCAACCAATAGGTTTTGGATTGGTTTAGGCCATCATATTAACCTTATCATTTAGATTTAACACTTAGTCAAATAATTTGACATTTACCATGTCTCTTAATATTTTTATATTATATGGTTAATAAAAATACTATAATAAGAAAAGAGAGCCCCAAGTGGTACATTATTATTATATATAACATTATCTAATTAGATTTTTTGAAATTTAGATATTTAGGAATTTTATATCGTTTAATAATATAATATTTGTTTTAAAAACTCTTTTATGTCCTTTTTTACAATATTTAATATTTTGTGATTGTTAAAGTCATAACAGCATGATTAATTCAAACAAAAATTATTTAATAAACCCTAAAATGTCATATTAACCTATATAATTTTTTTGAATCATCAAAAGTCTCAAATTACATTTATTTTGATATTTATAATATCAATTATTTTTATCTTTCAATAATAAGGTAATTATTGTCTCATCATTGTGTCAAAAATAAATTTAATTATTTAATTACAAAAAATGATAAATAAAATACTATTATGTAGGAAATATTTTTATCTTTATAATGAATATTTATAGTTGAATTTATCATATGTTTAACCCTTTATTAAAAATGGTTTAGTTATTAACATTGAATTTAACGCCTTTAACTCTTCTTTAAATAAAATAATAATAAATGTCCTAATCTAATCCAAGTGGAACAAAGAGGATAAAATATTATTCTTATGGTAGTTTAACATCGAATTACACTTATCCAGTAGAATCAGGACATGTGTTAGGGTAATTATAATATCGTTTTTACCCTTAATTACCCAATTTACTTTTAACCGTGGAAAATAAAAGTCAAAAGTTACTATTCAAAAAAATTATTTTCAGCCTATTGAACCAAATTTTACATACTGATGTAAACTGTGTCTCTCAGATTTTTGAAATTCAACTCAAAGAAGTGGTAGAAGTTTGTTTTATGAAAATTTGCAAATGCACCTAGAAGGTGGGTAAAAGATGATAAAAATTTCATTAAAATTTTATATATCTAAACTTATAATAAATTGACTCCAATGAATTACATTGAACATATATAGGTATTATGTATATATTTTGACTAAAAATATATTAAAATAATATAATTAATTAATCAAATAAATAGTCAATTTTAAACAATATCATAGTGTTTTCACTATTCATTAATATTGAATGTTTTCAGAAAAATAATATAAGTTCACCCAAAGATAATTTTGATATTCGGAATCCAAAAATGAAGTCCATTTTGAAAATTAAAATTTATAAAATTTCCAAATGTAGGTGTTTATATTTATAATTTCTAGTTTGATTGTTTGTGGTCGTTTAGAATCTCAATGTTGAGAACAGCGCATGATATTGCATTATTCAAAGGGAAATGTACCATAGAAGGTTGGGGTGTTACAAGCCTTCTCACTGGTATCCTTTTCAATGGTAACATTTAGCAGTAACCTTGTTAAAGGTAACCTTCATTTGTAACCTTCTCAATAGTAACCTTCTATCGGTGACCTTCATCGATGACCTTCATCGGTGACCTTTCATCGGTGACTTTCAACGGTGACCTTTCATCGGTGACCTTTCTTCGGTGGCCTTCATCGGTGACCTTTCATCAGTGACCTTCATCGGTGACCTTACATCGGTGATGTTCCTCAAAGAAATTCATTGATCATCAGTGACCTTTATTTCAGTGACCTTTATCTGTAATCTTTCATCGAAGAACTTTCTATTGGTGACCTTTATATCAGTGATCTTTCATCCTTAGATAAATTTTTCCTTGTAAGATTAAACAAGAGAGCATGGGGATTAATGATACATAGTGATCACTTGATACAAAATAAGAATAATAACGTGACATGATTATCATATAATAGAAACATGATTATCACATATGTGAACATGATTTGGGATTTTCAAAATAGGTGATTCCAACAATCTACCCATTTTTGATAAAAAAAAATTATCAGTGAAAATTTAGATTTAAGTCTTATAGAATTAGGGTTAAGAAACTCTTCTAATATCATCAGAGGTCTGAATAATTTAAATTGGAAAAAAGATCTTGAGGAAAATATATATAGTGTATATATTCAAAGAACTCAAGTCAATACAAAACTTCTCCCCCTTTAGGTATCTTAAAATTTATCCCCCTTCATTATTAACAAAATTAATGGAAGAAAAAAAATGAGATGAAAAAAGAGGATTGTATTATTAATGAAGCATGAATAAAAGATACAAAAATTGTATAAAAGATCCCTATCAACTAAGACATCCCACATTCAATCCACATCAGATATGTCCAAGGGAGTGTTGTATTTGAAAGCTGAGGAGTCAGGTCTAGATGATGGGGGGATAGGTCGAGGTATGGTAGTGGGAAATGTAGTAGGAGCTACAATATAAGAATAAATAGACCTAAAGTGAGTAGATCTATAAGGAATCATAGGGGTCAAGCTTCTGATGGCATGGGAAGGAGTCATCAATGGTGCAATACAGGTAGATCCTGAGGTAGCAAAGGAAGAAGGTAATGTTGGAGGAACAATGATGGGAGTGCAGTCTACATGGAGGAAGGTTAAAAAATGATTTCTGAAATCCATAATATTGATTCCTCCTCTTTCCGTAGCTAAGATAAAATCATCTTTATTCTCCATAAATTTATATAAGGCAAGAGTCAACTCTCTATTCCACCTAACTTTATCCTCAATCACCTGAGTGATAGGTGGGATCCTCACGTTCTCCAATAGAAGCTTAAAGTGACCATCCATCTGATGCTTAGTTTACACCATTTTTGTAGAAGAAATCAACTTGTTCATTCATGCCTTCTTGATCTTGAGTAGCTTCCCATAGATAATCTCCCACAAGCTTATGAATTTCTCTGGTAGTAGAAATGACATGAGTCATAGACTGAGTGTCCAATGAGCTTTCCCCAAAGAACATCACCACATCTTCTCTAACAACCGATATGAAATCTTCTAGATAAATAGGAGGAAAGGTCGAAGAGGAAGTAGATGCACATAGAGGGGATATAGTAAAATCCATTGTCTCCATAACGGATTTGGTCATCCCACTAATCAGCCACTTCACATCATCATCCTGGCCACTCACATGTGCCTCCATAGACTTCTTGACGTCCTCAAACATAGTGACCATCAGTTCAACAAAATTTTTGACATTCTTAAGATCTCGGTCCACTTGAACCCTTGAAGCCATATTGGAGTCCAAAATAGAAATTGACAGCTTCACAGATTCACTAGAATCTACCAAGGTTCTGACTTGATTCTAAAAATCCTTCACTTCATATATCAAAATTGAGTGAGAGGTGGAAATGTTTCATTCTAAGGCAAATGATACAGCATATTGATTTAGGTCCACTGTTCTCTCTTTCTCAACAGATATCTCATCAAAGTACCTCTTGAAATCTGATTTTTTGGATTCTAAATCATCCATCTTCACATAGTCCCAAGGTAAAATTACTACTGGATGTGTAATGGTGGTCTCTGAAGCAGAAGGAATTGGGGGGCTTCTGTCAGGCTTTCCATCACCAGAGTCTCCAAATTTTAGGCCCAAGACCACGAATCCTGGGTCTTCTGACCAGTATTTTATTCCAATAGCAACAAAAAATGAACCTATGGAAATAGTTTCCTCCCCCACACGTGGAGAATTCTCCTAATCAATTAAATCTATCTCTCTTATAACTCATTGATCAACAACATCATTAAGATAGTCCAATACCACTTCTTCTACGAAATCTTCAACTACTACCATTGCAATTCCATCTTCAACCGAACCAGTAACCTCTTCATCCTCAAATTATTCCATTTATGTATATCCTAATAGGATTAAGTCATAGACATTCCTCTTCACATTAATCAGCAGTTGTCTCAAAATCATCATCACTATATTCAGTTTCATTATCCTCCTCTAAGGTCTCTCTAATGTCTCATAAGACATTTTCTTCCCCTTCTTCTTCACTGGTTTCCTCATCTTCACTATCCCTTAGGACTATCTCCCTTCTAGGAAATATATTTGGTGGGATATGCTCACAAAATGATAAATTATTGGCATGAGTATTTGTGGAAAGTTCATGATCACTCCTGTCATCTATAAGAGAATCCCCTATTTCTTGCATAGAAGAAGCTCCCTCTTCTTCATCTAAGCATACTGGCTCCACTTCATCAAGCTTTAGACCAGGGTATCACTTATTCTTAGGCCTAGTAGGATGATTAATAGGGTTTAATTCCTTATAAATATTAGCCACATAATTCACCCATCTTCTTTTCCAAGGGTTCCAGTTTATCTTCATCAAAATGCAAATCATCTTAGTAATGCAAAATTTTTCCCTTAAAACTATTGTATCCTCTTTATTTCCAGCAACTCCATTCACTGTCAATATTAAGGATATCAATCTGGCATGAAACAAATAATTTCACTTGGAACTAGGATTTTTCATATCCTCTAAATGAATCATTATCAACCAACATAAATTTATCTTCTGTCCACACTACAACATATACAAATGAAATATGTCCTAATACTTTTGGTTAGAAAATTCCCTATCCTAGGAGTGAAGACATGATGAAAAAACTTAAACAGTTACTTGTTTTCTCCTTCCACTTCAGCAGAAATCACTTTTCTAGGGATCATATTCCCTCTCAGTTCATCCAATGCATCATCATAACAGAATAACTCCTTGGTGGGAGGTACCACTCCAGACTAGTAATCAAAAATCCCTTAACATGGGACTCCCAAACTGTCATCCCATTCGATAGAGGAAAAGATGATACTTACCCAATTTACCTTTTAGGACATTCGGTTTTCATTCTCAGACTGTTCGAATATTAGAGATTCATAGAACTCCTTCACTAACTTCAAGTAATAGGTTTCATTGTTACTTGCAAATCATTGTACCCTACCCTAAGCTTCAAGTGCCTGTAGTAGTAGAGACCAGCTCAAAATCAGCCATTTGAAGCTTAGTTCCTTCTCAACCACTATTTCTTTCTTCAACAAATGTGTATTGACCATATTTTCCACTACCTGGCTTCCACTACTAGACTCAAATCGAGGATTCTTAGGGTTCAGTGCATCTCCTTCATCCCTGACCATCTGTCTCTTCAATCATTGAATTTCAATATCGAGTGGTGTGAGGGTTTTATAAGTATGTGAGGATCTATGATTAGGGAGAAAGAGGTTCCAGATAGGGTTGAAGTTGATAGAAATGTGGTATATTATTTATTTTTATCAATTAGGTATCGAAAAATAAATCATGTAAAAGAAATAATTAATACTAAAAACGTTTAAGATTATGGAATAAAAATGCAATGTCCCAGAAAATTCTACTATCAGTAAGGTTCCAATGGTGAGGTCCAACGGTGAGGTTCCAATGGTGAGGTTTCTAATTGTGAGGTCTAATAGTGAGGTTCCTAACAATGAGGTCCAACAATAGGGTTCCTAACGGTTAGGTACAACGGTGAGGAACCTAATGGTGAGGTGAAAAGGCGAGTTTTCTAACGGTGAGGTCCAATAGTGAGGCTCCTAACCATGAGGTACAATGGTGAGGTTCTTAATAGTTAGGTCCAACGGTGATGTTACAAATAGTGAGGTCCAATGGTGAGGTTCATAAAGATGAGGTGTAATGGTGAGGTTCCAAACGGTGATGCCCAACGGTGAGGTTCCAAACCGTGAGGTCCAATAGTGAGGTTTGTAACAGTCTGGTGTGGTAGCGAGGTTATTATTGGAAAGGTCCAACAGTGAGGTTTATATTGGTGAGGTCCAACAGTGAGGTTCCTAATGGTGAGGTGCAATGGTAAGGTTCCTAACAGAGAGGTCCGACAGTGAGTTTCGTAATGGTGAGTTCCAATAGTGATGTTTCTAAAATAACAGTTTATCATACCTAATTCTTGTGTGATGCAATTTATCCTCTCATAAATCAAAGTATTTGTGAATATATCATCCAATTCATGTTCAGTGCCAATCAATTCCAGAGTGATATCACTGCTTTGATAATGATCTCTCAAGAAGTGATGTGTCACATCAATGTGCTTTGTCCTAACATGATATACTGAATTGTTAGAGATGTTAATAGAACATGTATTATCAAACTTTGTAGAGACATGTTTGAATTGATATAAATAGTCAAGTAAAGTGTGTTTCATCCATAGAATTTGATCACAACAACTACCAGCAGTTATATATTCTGCTTCAGCAGTAGATAATGCAACAGAATTCTGTTTCTTACTACACCAAGTTACAAGTGACTTTCCCATAATGTGACATGTTCTAGAGGTTCTCTTTCTACCTAGCTGGCAACCAAAAAATTCATCATCCGAATAACTTATTAAATGAAATGATTTTCCTCTTGGATAAAATAGACTTATGTTTGTAGTATACTTGAGATATTTAAAAATTATTTTAATAGCAGTTAAATGAGACTTTTTGGGATTGACTTTAAAATGAGAACACATGCATACATGGAACATAATATCAGGTCGGCTAGCAGTAATATAGAGAAGACTCCCAATCATGCCTCTTTAATTGGTTTGACCCACTAATTTACTAGTTTCATCAGCATCCAACATACAAGTGCTACTCATAGGTGAATCACTACATTTATTACTATCCAAACAAAAACATTTCAAACGATCCTTAGTATATTTACTTTGAAATAAAATAATTCCATTTTAATTTAGAAAACATTTAAATCCAATGAAAATTTTATATTCCCCCATTAAACTCATTTAAAATTCATTGTGCATAATTTTTGAGAAATCAGTACATACAGAAAATTTAGAGGATATAAAAATAATTCCATCTACAGAAATCTGTACTATTAAAACATCATTAGAAATCCATTTAATAAAAAGTGTCGGATCATCTATTTCTTTAGTAAAACATTTTGAAATAAGAAAATAACTTAGTCTATCATACCAAGATCTTGGAGATTTCTTTTTGACCATATAGAGATTGATAAAGTTTAAAGACAAGATTTGAAACACTGGGATTTGTGAAACGAGTGGGTTGTTTAATGAAGATATTATCAACTATGTACCCATTTAGAAATTCACTATTAACATCCATTTGATAAAGTTTGAAATTAAGATGAGCTGTATAAACCAGTATTATCCTAATGGATTCTTGCTTGGATAAAGGTGAAATGGATTCCTTATAGTCTATTCCTTCTTCCTGGCCATATCCTTGTGCAACAAGTCTAGCCTTGTATCTTACTATGTTACCAGATTCATCAACATTATTTCTAAACAACCCTTTAGTCCCTATGGTCAAAGTGTCAATAGATCTTTCTACTAATTCCCAAACTTTGTTTCTCTCAATCAGATTTAATTCTTCATTCATATCTATCAACAAAAATTCATCATTGATAGAATCATTGATATTTTGAGGTTCAATATGTGAAAGAGACGCTTAATGTTCAACCTTGTTTCTCAGAGAAGCACTAGTTTGTGTTCCTATATTTAGATAACCTACTATAACATCTAATGGATGATTCTTGTGAGTTAAAATAGCTCTAGAAATTTTGAACTAATCTCTTCATGGTTTTTTATAGGTTCAGATTCCCAATGCTTAGATTCGGGAAACATTCCAGAACTGGTTATTTTCACTAAGGGTTCACTGTCTTTATCATTAAGGTCTAGATTTGATATGTCTTCATCAAGTTGTTAAACATAGGTTTTGGGTTCATGTGGATTAGACTCATCAAATTTCACATGAACTGATTCTTCCACACATTTGGTTCTCTTATTGAATACTCTATAAGCTTTACTAGAGATTGAGTAACCTAAGAAAATTCATTCATCTGTCTTGGAATAATTTTTTTATGATTATCCTTAGTGTTAAGGATAAATACTTTACAACCATAACTTCTAAAGTAATTAACCATAGGTGTCCTATTATTCCATAAATCATAAGAGGTTTTCTTAAGAACATGTCTAATTAATAAAATATTGATTATGTAACAAGTTTTTTTTAAGTGTTTCATCCCAAAAATAGACAGGTAGATTATACTCATTTAGCATAGCCTGAACAATCTCTTGAAGTGTCATATTTTCTATTTCTTTAACTGTATTTTTTTATTCTTCTAGGAGCATAGAAATTGTGATTATAGCCATTTTGTGAGAAAAAAGATTCAAATTCCTAATTTTCAAACTCATGACCATGATCACTTCTCAATGACTTAATTCAATGTCCACTACGATTTTCTACAGACATGGAATATTTAATAAAGTAAGAATATTCTCCAATTTTGTGAGTTAGAAAGTATACCATGTATATCTAAAATCATTATCTACGAGAACATAAACTTAGTGATTCCCATTTAAACATGAAACTCTAGATGGTCCAAACAAATCCATGTGAACCAACTCAAGCAGTTGAGAATTAGAAACATCTTCCTTTTGTTTGAATGAAACATTGGGTTGTTTTCCTTTTTGAAAAGGATTACAAAATTTCCTATATGGGGATTCCAATTTAGGTAATTCTATAAATAAACCTTTCCTAGTTAGTTTCCTATGTGAGTGCACATTGTAGTGTCATAATCTTCTTCGCCAAAACCACGGTTCCTTATAAAAAGTATTTAAATAATAAAAATTTTCCTTATATAAATTATTTAAATCAATAACATATACATCTTTATTTCAAAACGAATTGAATATTAAATCATTTCTAGAATTAAAAACATTTCATGCCACATTTTCAAACATAAAATTAAAAACATAATCACACAACTGAGATATACGAATCAGATTATATTTTAAACCATTAAAAAGTACTTTTGAAATTAATACAATATTAGGGTTACCATTTTGTCTTAAGTTGATGATCTTACCTTTTGAATTATCACTGAATATTATATGTCCACCATAAAAATTAATTAGTCTCTTGAGGAATGAATATTCTCTTGTCATATGTCCTGAACATCCACTATCCAAGTACTATAGAGTTTTACATGAGCTCTTCAAACAATTTTCACGCAAAAGAGATTAAGTGTAGGGTAACTTTGGTACCTAGATTTTATTGTGTCTAGAGAGGTTATAAAGTAATGCTTTGGGAACCCATAATTGTCTCACAAGTATCCTATAATCAACATATATGTTTAGAAACATGAACACTTTTTTAGGTCCTTTAGAGATTTGTTTTCAAAAGATGGTCCAGAACGTGAACTTGTTGTGAACTGTCCAGATTCTGGAACAAATTTATTTCTAATAATCCTTCTATGTCTTGGTTGATATCCTATACTAGTTGTATATTTTTGATGGATTTTCATCCCTAGAAACTGAGTCAAGGTATCTCTACCAGTAGTAAAATTCTTGAGATACTTTTTTAATTGCTCGTTTGATAATTTAATTTTATTATTTTCTTTTAACAGCACATCACATTTTTATTTCTCGATATCCAAATCAGGCATATAATTAGTATTTAAAGCAGGTTGTCTTTTCAATAATTTATATTATCCGTGAGTTAATTAATGGTGTCCTCATGCATTCCATGGTATTCAAATAGTTTATCTTTTGTCTTATTCTCGTCATTATTTGATTCACTTTCATTCCGAGAAAAATAAGCATTGGGTATAAGAGAATTGAGTGATACCTCATATGTTTCAGTCATCAAACACAAGTTTTAATGTTTGTTCATTCAATATCAGAATTTTCAGATCCATTGGAGCTATCTTCAAATGAAATCCATGTAGATTTCATATCCTTTTTATATCCCTTTCCCTTGTCTTCATATTTCATCTTAAATTTCATCTTGGGGAAATATTCCTTCATATGGTCTTTTCATTTACAATCATAACAAACTATCTCATTTGTGTTATCATTCCATTCTCTATCCATTTTCCAATATAATTTACTATCAAACCTTCCTTTATAGTTTGATTTTCTATAGAACTTCTTCCTACGGTAGATCTTTTTTAATATCATAGAATGATGATCCATATCATCATCACTATCAAAGTCTGAGTCTTCACTGGTGGAAGTGTCTATAGGAGCTTGACATTTTTCATTATCATTTCTCTTTGTGGTAGTTGTATTGAAGGATACAGATTTCTTTCATGGTTCTTCATCAGTTTCATGATTTACCTTAATCTCTTCTTCGTACACCATAAGTGTTACAATTGGTTCCTTAAATTCTATCTTTACTATGTCATAAGATTCTCAGATAGTAATAGAAGTTTTTCTCCATCAATCTGGTAGGCATCGAAGCAATCTCATAATCTAATCATTGTTGTCCACTGTTTTCCCAAGAAGAAACATGGTATAAACTATTTCATTAATCCTTGGATACGTTTCAGATATAAGTTCATCGGGATTCATTATAAAATTATCATCTTTAATAGTATAAGTATTTAATCGCATTTTTTATCATTGGTGGTTCCCTCATGAAAAACAACCAAAGTACCCAGGCTTCCATAAACATTATTACATGTAGATATTATATTGAATTCTTCATCACTTAGCGAACAATAAAATGTATTAATGTATTAATTGTTATTGATGTATCCATATTTATTCAACATAGACCATGTGTCTCTACCAGTTAGAGGCAAAGTATGGTGTTATTATATAGTGTCCTAAATTTCTGGACCCAAGCTATCTAGAAACATTTTAATTTTTAATTTCATCTGAGCATAGCTATTACCATTAAATAAAGGTGGCATGTTAGTAGCAACACCCTCAACTCTGTTATATATAGTTAATTAGAATTTTAAAGGACTGAAAATTTAAATATCATAGAAATTTTATGATCTTTAAGATACAAAAAAATCATAGTTGAAAAGAAATTGACAACATGCACAACAGTTCAAATTATATAAATAATACAATTTCCTCTGATACCAAATGTTGGTTGTAGTGGAATCTTAAGAGGGGGTGAATTGAGTTCCTACATAATAATTATATTAAAAACATTATGATAAGGATCATCCAATTTTGAAATGGCCTAGTTAATTAAGGAAAGAGAATATAAATTTTTAGTTGGTCAAATAGGTTTCTCAAAGGGTGATTAGTCCTCAGTGGAATCAGTGTAAAACACTTATTCCACTTTTGAAACAAGTTTACTGAATTAAATGCATACAAACACTAACAAGAACTAACTATCAAAGTAAATGAAAAAAAGTTTTCTATTTTAGAAATTATAAGCACAAAAAATAGAAAAAATTGAGTATTATAAAATATTGTACACAGTAGAGTTAAACAAGAGGTTTAGTCTCAAGCTGAGACTTAATCCACTCCATTTGGTGATCACCTACCACCAAGCTGTTTATATAAATAATAAACATGATACACAGCCTATATCAAGATTTACAATAGTTTTCACTAACTATCTAGGGTTAAAACCCTCTAAGATAGTTCTTCATTTAAAAGACAAACAAGACAGAACACACACAGTCTCTTCCATAGTTATACATAGGAAACAAGTTGTAAGTGATGTTTAATATGAGGATTTTTTGTGTCCTCTAGTTCAAGAACAGGAGACAATGTGTGTAATAGAAAAACACATGCACTACTCAAAAATATAAAATTAAATATCATAGTAGATAAAATATTATAATATTGAGATTAGTATGCTCTATGTGTTTTTAGTTCATCTCTTGACTCCTTAGAGTGATGAAATTGTAGTTTGAGTTTTTCTCTCTAAGTTTTCCTCAAAAAAGAGTGTCGCAACTCTAGGTTCTATCTCTCATGAACTGAGAGTTATGTTTCTTGATTTGATAGAGGGTTGAGGAAGCATAGAAGGTAGTCATGATTTTATTCTCCTGGAATGATCTTGTTGAGGCTCTTAGGTTCACAGTGTAAGTGTTGTATGGTTCATCCTTGTTCTCTTTGATCTAGCAAGTAAATTCTTTCTCGTGAATTCCTTTCTATTTTCTTTTTCACTTTTCATGAACCCACAACACAGACACTAATTTTTTCATCCGTGGTCTTCTCATTTTATATTTTAGGTCCTACAATAGGAATAAGTAAACCACGTGTTGTCTTCCTCGTACCTCCTAGTGTCCTTAGATAGGGTCTCTTGATAAGTATACAATAAACATTAATTAATGTCAGAAGTATTAAATTTACAAAATATAACCATTATAATAATCTTAATAATTTGGCAACGTATGGAGTAGAAGAGTGGGAATCGGTAGACTGGTAGCGATAGCCTTCAGCGGTAGCCTTCTCAATGGTAACCTTATGCATTAACCTTCCCAACGGTAACCTTCAGTGGTAACCTTCTCCCTGGAAACCTTCTATCGGTGACCCTCATCGGTGACCTTCATAGATGAACTTTCATCGGTGACCTTCATCGGTGACTGTTCATCGGTGTCCTTTCATCAGTGACCATCATCGGTGACCTTTCATTGGTGACCTTCATCATTGACATTTCATCGGGTACCTTCATCAGTGACCTTTATCGGCGACCTTTCATTGATGAACAATCTATCAGGGACCTTTATCGGTGACCTTTCATTGGTGAACTTTCTATCAGTGACCTTTCTATCTGTGATCATTCATCCTTTAGAATCAAATTTCAATGTAATCTTAATCAAGAGAGCAATGAGATTAAAGATACATAGTGATAACTTAATAAAAACTAAGAATAATAATAAGATGCGATTATTATATAATAGAAACATGATTATCACATAAGTGAACATGATTTGGGAAAATCAAAATAGGTGATTCCAACATAATGGGAAAAATAATCCCCAGGTATATTAGTCTTTATAAAATTCTTTATATTATCAGGTTAGTAGTTATTCGATTAGTTCTCTCGTTGAACCTATCTCAGGTTCATGATGTTATCTATCTATCTCTCATGAGAAATTCCATACAAGGTCCTTTGGATGCACTGAAATCATAGTATATTACAGTGTTGAATGATATTTTATATGATGAATATATGTTAGATATTATATATCATAGATATAAATTATTATAGAACAACAACACTCACCAAGACAATGTTTTTTCCTGAAACCACCAATTTGGGGAAGCTACCAAAGAAATTGACAGTATGATAAGGTATATGTATAATAATTTTTTAATTAGAGTAATATAATTTTGAGGGAAATGTTTTTAATGGGGTTATAATTTAAAAACTCAAAACTTAATGAAATATATATTTTCTAATGAATTTAATTTCTTCAACAGCTTGTATTATACACAACAACATGTTTAGATGAACCAAGATATACTATTATGATATTATCACCTATTAATTAGAATTGTGGGTATGAATGGAAATAAATAAATTATTCATATGTATGGTTTACACATGTATAAAATGAAATCATTATTTATCAATTAATTAAAAATGAAATTAAAAATCAATTGAAAATAAAATAGATGATTTTTGGAAAAATAGATTTTATGTGTGCATTATAGTTTTATCTTATTAAATTAAATTTATCATTATTACTAAATTATTATAATTATATAAATATTTTATATATTCAATGTTGTTTTTAACATCCATATAATATTTTTATTAGGTATAAGAAAATAATAAATCCAGTTTATGTTGAGAATTGTTTTCTTTAAAAAGTGGGTTTTGTTGAATATTGTACACTTAAATTACAATTGATTTATATCCTTTATAAGTAATGAATTAGATAAAATGAATTATAATTTTATATTCATTATCCTCTAATTTAGTATATAGTCCCCTTTTATTTTTCATCAATATGAATAGTAACTGGGGTAAAATTTATCACCTTGGTAAAAGGTAATTCTTGTTAATATATATCCAAATTAAGTTTTGAGTCCATATATTTCATCGCAATTATTGTTTAATGAATATAATGTTTCCCTTATCACCATAGTATATAAATATTTAGTTTAATAGAAATTTTTCATTGAAAATGACCTATATAATATTTAAATCAATGAAAGATACCAAATGTCAGTCTCTTTGTTTTTAATATATCTTTTTTGTCCACATAGGTAGAAAATGAATTTATGAATGAATATAAGTGTATAATTTGACATTAAATACATTATTTTATTGAGATAAATTTATTATTAATTTTTATTAAATATATTATCATTTTAATTTCTCGTGTAACCATGATGTAATAAAATTAAATATATCAAAAAAATTATAAAAAATTATTTTACAAATTTTAAAAGTGATATAATTTTTATCTTTTATTGTGTAACGTGAATTTTATAGATCTATATGAAATAATAGGGAGGCTTTAAATTAGTATACTCTATTTCCCCATTTTTTGTGATCTATTTAAATTTAAATTAAATGAATAGTGTTAAACATGAAATTAATGATATTTGATAATCAATAATATCTTATAAAATGATATAAAATTACTAATAATAATATGTTATTTAAATTGAATGATAGATGGTTTCAAACATTAACCATGGTCCATTTATGGGTATTTTTCATTTTTTTAATAAAATTAGTATTCCTTAAAGGGTAGAAAACATTATTATTATGGTAATTATCAAAAGGGTTAACCTGGTGTTAACACTAAAATCTAATCATATAAATGTGATCACATTTTTTCAAAAAATTATTATATGAGATAATACAGGATCATAATCATATTATCATATTATCATATCAATTTTTATCCACTTATACATAAAAATTAATTTATATTAATTTAATATTATAAAAATTCCAAGGGTGCCCCTCCCCTCAATAATAAAAGGTTTCCCTTCATTCCCTTATGCATTCAACAGTGTTCCTTATAGATTTACTAAAATCAGAAAAAAAAAATTATAAACATATATAGACACATCCTATAATTTTTGGTATTCCTAAAATACCAACCTTTTATCCCTTTAAAGAATTTATAAAGGAGACATTTCTAATAAGAGGTAATCTCCTTAACCAATCGCTTCCTTTTAAAATTTTTATTTTTCCGCATATAAATCTGTTATATTACTCTTAAAATAATAAATTAAAAATCCTATATTTGAATAAATTTTATTTTTATTATTAATAAACCATTATGCGACCTATTTTCCATCAAATGTTAAGTGAAAGTATCACTTGTGCTTACGTACAACTTATTATCTCCGAATAGTGACACAATTAATTTTTCATCACCACCTTTTTTGGATTGACATTATGATGGTTAAAATATTTATATAATATATTTATGAAACATTTATTTTTCTATAGTGATAATATCATGTCAATATTCTAACTGTGCAGTCCTTCGGGAAGCGATAACATCGCTCATGTGTACTTATGCACTACCTCCTCCACGAATTAATGTGATTCCCTTTTCATTTATATTTTACCTGGACTATAATAAAGATGAATTTTATTTATATATATGACATATAAGAAATAATAATGATATTATAAACATGAAATAAATTTGACCTCTATTTTGTTCCATCTATTGAAAAATGGAAACAGTGTACCCATGTACGTATGGATTATCAACTCCATGAAAGGTGTAATGAATTTTTATATCCCAAAATTTTATTGATGACTATAAATATATATATAATTAATATATATTATGTTTATTAAATTATTATAATTTTGGATATGATGTAACGATGATCAATGTACAAGGACCAAACTACAAAATGAAAACCTTCACTGATAATCGAGAAATTGTCACCCAAAACAATGATTTTAATAATGAAATGTAATAAAATGGTAAAAAAATGATAAAATTGAACCTTATATAGTTTGTTATATATGACTACGGTTATGTATGGATATATATAATAAACTTATATATATTGTTGGAGTCTCAAAAATTTACAAAGGTTGTCAAACAAGTTGTAAAAAGTTTTATTTTATAATCTCATTATCAATGACATTGTTAACGATTATGTTTTTAATGATAAAAATTATTATATAACTCTCAATAAACTCATTAATTTTATTCACCTATGTTTATATATTTAATATATTCTATTTACATTCATTTTCCATTCCTTATGTAATAAATGGACCAAAAATTTGATTTTAAAGAAAAATCACCTTCATTTCTCTCTTAAGTCAAATTTTTTTTATAGAACCATGTTTTAAAAAAATGTTTTAAATTATAATTATAATATTACCCCATGATTTTTTAAATTCATTTTTATCCTTTTCTTAAAATTTATAAAATGGAATGGAAATTACATTCTTTTTATTTTCCAAACAACGTACTTCGTGAGTTTTCAGACCATAGGATAGAAGGAATGTTTTTTAACCTATATGAAATGAGTAAAATTTTATGTCACCATGACATATGAGTGTTTTGAAGAATAATTTACATGTTAACATTGTTAATTTCAATACAAAATATTTCCAAATTATTTTCTAAATTTTATGTTTTCAAAGAAGTTATTTTAAAATAGAACTGTATTTTTCCACAAGAAGGTTTTAATGATATTTGGATTCATTAATAGCAATAACATTCAATGTTCCATATAATTTATATGTAATATGATCTAGTGATACCATAAATATTCTTTATCTATATTTTTTATATATATAATGTAATTATGACTTTCAAACCTGTCATTTTTCATTTGTTGTACTCTGATGAAATGTTTATGAAACTCCTTTATTTTCATGGGTTTTGATATGATGAATGAATCATGATCTTGTGGAAAAAATATATATGATTTTCAATATGTGATAAGTGGGACCTATATCTCACTCTAAATAATTGGATAAATATTTATACCTCCTGAGATAAATAGTACTAGAATGAGGGGTGAACAAAATTCAGTAAGGCACTCTATCCACTATAATTTTCTTGGGAGTGAACCATGATTAAACTTTTGGTTTAAGAAGTGAAATCATTACTTTATGAAATTATATAATATTATCAATGATTAATAAGAAAAATTATTTTCTATGCATGTAGGTATTCCTATCATCCATGTCTTATACCTATATTATGCTCTCCTTGATTATGTTCTCTAATTCCATTATGATTTATTATCAATAAACAATGAATATTTATTAAATGAGTCAATATTATGATATATGATATTCATGGTATGGTTTATAAATGTTTTTCTCACATTATCTTAACCCTTCTCTCATTTTATGCTTATATGACCATTAATATATCCCTTTTAAACCCTTATTAAGCTATGTAGATCAACCTTTCATATGTTTCCATTCACAGGTAATGAATACAAGTTTTAATTATGATATTTATAATATGGGTGATAGTTATAAAGATACAAGTGTGATATGATGTAGAACTATAATGAACCCATTTTTTCTATTCACATTTTTTCAATGATTCAAGACCTATAATATTCAAGAGTGAATCATTATGTTTTTAAAGAATATTCATCTACCTAGATGTAATATCTACGTATAAATAGATTCCGTCACAATATATATAGAAGATATCAATTTATCGAACTTGAATTCAACACTGTATGTAATAGATTTGGATATTGGGGCAGAAACCTGTATAAAAAACCTTTTTTTATTCTCTTTATTTAATTAATTATTTTAATGTAATATTTTTTTTGTTAATTCTTTAGTAGATCCATTTATCATAACTGGTACATAGGTTGGAATAATTTGAGGTCAAATTAAATTGAGTAAATAGTCTGTTAAAATAATGTCACACTGATTTACCTCTCCTTTTATTATTTCTACATAATCCTACTAGGAACATAAATTGGTATTAGAGCCAATTCAATATTCCTCTAATTTGATATATTTTTCCTGTAAATGTTTTATTAGATATATATGAATTAAATATTTTAATAATATTCTGAGTTTCCTCTATTAGAGAATACAATTTTTATCATTGTTAGTGCCAACATGAAGGTGTTAGCTAATAGATTTAAAATAATTCAAAATAAATATAAAGAAAATTTAAAACACCTTAAAGGGGAAATAATATTTAACATTAAATAAGGGAAATAAAATTATTTTTTCATCTATTAAATATTTTCATAACTTCCTTATTAATGAATAATATTCAATCAATAAAGATTTTTTAGACAATTAGTCACTTACTAAATTTTCCCTAAATGAAAATATTACTTAAAAAAATAAGATTAATTTTAACAGTTTTATACTTAAATGCATCGTTGATCTATATCGTGAAAATACAAAATCAGATATGGAATACGAACCTCTTGAAATTGGTTGATGTAGAAGATACAAAAGAATAACACTCACACCAAAGATGTGGAATACACTGGTCATATTTAATGGTCAAAAAAGAAAAATTCACCCTAGTTGATGAAAATTTAAAAAAATAAATTGATCAAAAATATGATATTAATAAAATATTATATATAGAAGATCAATTAATTGAGTGATGTTGTTTTTTTCAAAGAGAATTAGAAGTAAATAAAATAAAATAGGATAAATAATCATGGTATTTGTTTGTAATAATAAATTATGATTCATGAAGAGTATACTTGGATGGTAAAAATATCATAAGAGTAATGAGTATTATTAGTTGGTTTTGTGAAAAATATCCTCCCCATTAATGTACATCAACATGAAGTCAAATTGAGAATCACGGAAGTGAAACAAGATGAATCTTTCTAAGATATTAAGAAAATAAGAACTACTTCAATGAATGCTTCTGAATAAATTATTGGTATAAAAAATACACACTCAAGGGAAAATAAGAACATAAAATAATCTCTAGATACATCATGAATAAGATCACATAAAAAGTTACACCTTGTCTATGAAATTTTAATTTATAATAATTTTTCTACATCTACTTGTTAGTATACAAATAAAAATAAAGAAAACTACTAGTGAACAAAAATTCTAAAAATAACACCACAACATAAATTGTGAATGTGTTCATGTACATTAAGAGTATCTCCCTAATGAAATGTCAACATAAGAGAAGAATGGTCGAAAAATATCAAGAAGAGAAATATTTATATACTCTAACTAATGGTTTAAGAATAAGTTTTGTTGTCCACTATTGTTGCTAATTTGTGTAGACACAGGTATATAGAGTTTTGGAATAATATTTTAATTATCATATATTATAGAGTGCATATATCTAGGGGTATAAAAACTAAATTGATCTATGGTACACAAAGAAAATAAATGTATTTTCTAAAAAATGATTTATAAATCTTTAAAATTTATGGTCTTTATAAAAAATGTCCAAATTGTGATGAGTTCTTATTCATTCTAAAAAAATTTAAATCATATTCTATTGAATTAAGAAGGATAAATGAGATTTTGAAGAAGAAAATAATAACTAAAAGTAATTCAATCGGGGTATTCAATCAAGAGAGAAGTGTTGAACAAAACACACACAATATGAGGTATATGAAGGTTATTGCACCAAAATGAGGTTATTATATTATAGGAAATTGGAATACATCATGGGACTTTGTAGATAGGACACAAACATCAGATGTAAATGAATAATATTGGAATTAAATTAACAGTCAGAATTGAAAATTAATAAGTTTGTTGATTTGGTATAAGGAAAATTTGAGGAGTAACTTGTTCATCATTATATAAAATACATGGAATGGTTACCAATATATACTTAGTTGATGAAAAATCTGATAGATAAACTTTATAATCCATGTTCTATGAATTATTTATTAAAAATTATTCCTTATAAAATAAGATAGCATAATATAAGCCTATGAAATAAATGATAATTTAGCCTACACAACTATAAAAGGATAAAAACTAGATTATTCACAATATAATGAATGTTATTTATAAAATTTTATAAAATAAATATTCCACATTATAATAAATCACCAAAAAAATATTATTATTTTTCCCATAAATTATTATATTTGGAAAATCAAAGGAGGTGTAGAAAATCCAAAATGAGAATTGTTTGTGTTAATTACTATAGGTATAATTTAGTTAGGAAGATAAAAAAGTATCCAAGATGTCTATAAATCAAAAAAACCCAATAAGAGTTCCTATTTTGATATATGAGAATGAATTTTCACATCCTTTTGATGCATCAAATAAAATATGATTTTAAATGTGGGAATATTTTATGCTTTTCTATATGGGAATTAAATTTAAGAGTAAAATAATTTGTCAAACTTATTATTTTTAGTTTATTTGTTCATTTAAATAGAAAAAAAAATTGAAAATATATATAATAGAGACCTGTGATTGAGAAATTTTAGTTGGTATCACCAGGTAAATAGTATCATGAATTAATTTGATGACATAGTTATCCAGTCATTTTTTTACACTGCGATAGCTCATGTAGACTTATTTTTTATTACTTTATGACTCACTACTTATGAGAAATGGGATGCCACCCCATTCTCAAGTTCATTAGGATTTAACCATAAACAAGGTAGATAATAAATTGAATAAGAAGAATTTTTAAATTAATAAGAAAAATGTGAAGAGTATGAATATCACTTACCCTTGAACCTATTCTTTTATTTTCAACTATTGTGATAGTGATATTGACATTAGAATAAAATATGTGTATTGAAAACTTATAAAAATGAGGACATTGGAGTGGACAAGTTGAATAATCTTAAATTGTATTATATTTATTTTTATCATTTCAATAATGATTAAAGTCATTATTTTTGGATATTTGGTGATTTTTAAGAGCCAAATATATAAAAATGATGAATAATTTAGATTCTTACAAGTTTTTTACAATTATCCTTAACATAAAATAATTGATATGTTGGGATTATATGAATCAAGTAAATGTGTTTATGTGACATATAATTATTTTCCAAAATATGATCCTTATAAATATAATAATCTATATCCAAGATGTATATGAATTGAACTAAGAAAAGTGATAATACATCCATATATTGTCAATAATTAATGCTACTACATTACTTGGAAGACTCTATGAATGGTAATCAAAAGACACTAAGAGTGATATGAGTAACTAAAAATGATTTTGTATTGATCTAGAAATTATTAAATGACTATAAATAATGAGAATCAGAGGATTTAAATTTTAATAACTTTTGAGGTACAGTATTGTTTTTGAAATACTCAATAAGAGTACACATGTGTTACATTATTCTTTGGGAATTATTCTTAATAGGTTTTTGACGGTTTAAAATACTTCTTAAGTAATTTAAATTATTTTTACTCTATTTCAATTGGAAATATGTTCCAGAAAATTTTATTGAGGATTAATAATGAAATGTGAATACTCGTTCCTAAAATTTAAGTATTGGGGATCCCCATGTACCACATAGTTTCTCACAGACTGAGAAATATAGATTCCTCAAAAATATTTCTAAATATGGTTATGTGGTGCTATGAACCTCCCTTTAATGAAAATATGTATTTCATCTATTTCTGATCATAATGTTTTTGATTCCATAGAAGATGATATACAAGGTAATATTTCACATCTCATAATTATACTTCAGTGATCATTTGGACAAAAGGGTCTTATGAATCAATATTTAGAACAATTTCATGTCAGACTACAACATCTTGCATGATTATCCTCTGAGGCGATTAATGTAGAAATGGATATGTGCTTAGTTATGTGACTAGGAGTATCGATGTTACCAGACCTCCTAAATTTTTTATGGTCGCCTGTTATCTTAACTATTTAGCATATATGAAATCAACTGAACCCCTTAGCTATGTGATTACATAACCCCCATTCTAATTGATGAGATCACATAAAAATAAACCCCATATTACATTATTAGAGTTAGACTTGTTTCACAATCACTAAAGAAATATGGATCCCATGACGGATAAATGAATATTAAATAATCTCGATCATGAGACACTTCCACGAAGTATTTTCCATGATAGAGTGATTCACACATTTTAGAGGTTACACAATCCTCCAAACTAATTGATTTATGATCGTATAAGTTTACCTGGGTACACTCTAATCTTGGGACAGATAACTCAATCAATATTTTAAAATCCATCCACTACTTCATATCCCCCACATGGAACTCATAGATATGTTATGAGGATATAATAACTTCTCATTAACTACCACTTTTATGGAATCTCTCCTTGTAACCATGTGAGCTTCAACCATGTATTCACTTATGTGATCTACCAACCTCATATCATTCATCTGATATTTTTACCTTATATACGTCATGTATCACATAACCATATATTCATTATGTAATCTCCTATCAGAACCTGGTTATATAATCACCTAATATGGACTCTCTCACATATATTTATCTCATGAAATTATGATATATGTGGGATAAGGAAGTGTATTGTTGTGATTGCTTTAACCCATTTCATCATGAGATCCTTAATGTGGTTTCCAATTTGGTCACACAATACTTAGTCATGTGACCCTAATTTTGTGAAACCATTCACAAGGCCTCTTTTAAATTATTTTTTGTCCCCCTTTGGTTTATTTGATATCCTGACCTCATATATTTCATGAAATCACATGACCCCCTTTTTTGCATGTGACATCCTAAGTATCTCCATTCATATAGTATCTGCCCCCACCACCTAATATCCTTAATTTTTCCAATTTCATCTACTATAAATTTTACTGGCCTATTTCGTAAGGGCTATAAACCCACAACCCCATTTGGGAACGATGTTATAATGTGTCCCTCTAGTCTTTATTTGTATATCTTTTCATTTATCCTTGAACCCTATAAAAATAATGTGTCACACCAAGAACTTTTTAGGATAGGTCATTCAGATATTTAGTTGTGATATCTACATCCACCTTCATCATCCCATATAATACCATCAATAAGGACACTCCCCAAGGCCCCCAAAACACCCATAGTCAATATTCTTATATAAGTTTCATCATATTTCACTGATTTAATATTATCCCCCTACAATTCCTTCATATTACCTCGTTTTAGATCATTATATTAACCTATCATCATTTCATCTTCATTCGATAGTATCCTTTTTTATTCTTATTATATTCATGTGTGTTGATATCTCTCCCCTGGCTTCAAATAATATTTCTTCATGTTGAGATCATTCCTAATGGATTCTTATCAACTCACCCCTTTACACCCATCAGCGAGAAACGTCATCCATATATGGAAATTCTACTCTGTGTAAGACCTAACCTCTTTTATAAATGGGAATCATATAATGTGTAATACCTAAACCTCTTCCATATGTGGTGATATTACTATGTGTAACCCTCAATAATTCTCATATATGGGAATCCAATTATCTATAAGACCCAACTGCTACTATATGTTGGCATCCAAATATTTATAAATATTAATGATTTCTTTAACCTTTTTAGTTAGCAAACAATATGATAATTCATAATGGTTTTTCATGCATATTCCTCATGTTATATTATATGGATCACCCTCAAGAAATTAAATTGATCCATAACCACCCCTTTTTTCTCACACAGAGCATGACTAGCATGGGAGTAGGGACATCAGTTGGTCACTTTATTATCATGATTGAGAAATATATTAAAAATATAAGTATGCTCTAATTCATTATATGAAAAGGACATATTGTAAATTATAAATGTTCCAAACCAAATACCATATCTCTCATTTTATATTGGAATCCAGCCAGTTCTAATCCCCAACCATGACTTCTCATGCATGGTTACGAAAAAAAGGTTGGATCGCAAAGGGAATCATCACTGAATAGGCCCCAAACTATAATTTTTTGATATCCCCCATGAAATTATATTGATCTATTATCATATCATGCTTTCCACACTTGGAATGACTCACATGGGTGTAGATATATTGGTTAATCATTTCATCAATGTTATTGAGGTACATCCCAATGACTATAGGATTTCATTCCAATTATTAACAAGATTCATGGTGAACCTCTTTGTGGTTTGAATATGATTTCATATTTTCCCACTCTATCAATATATGTGGTTTGTGATTCTTGTTTTTCGAATTTGATACTTATGACACCCATATCACAGGCCTGAATCCAACATTACAATACATCCTACCTCTTTTCATTGGAGCTAAAGGACTTCCTTGATGTTAATAAACTCTAGTGTATAATATTATATGTCTATTAAATATAAATAAATTAAATACATTTATTAAAAAATAGATAATATAATCACCACATATTGTTTTCTTCATATGTATGTTTTCAACCCATCAATTTCCAAAGGGTAAATTACTGCTTTAGTAATATTACTAGTAACGATTCCAAAATATTAATTTCTTCAATTATAGCCCCATAGAAGAAAGTAATCCACCTCCAAAGGGTGTGGATTTCCCTGGCCTCGAATTATCTTGACCAATGTGCATTCTTATGTGTTTTTAGAAAAATAATAGGGTCCACCCTTCCTTATAAAGCATGTATTCCAAAACTCAAAATATCATGATTGGGATGGACGTCGAGAGTATTGCATTTTGAAATCGAACATTTTGAAATATGGTTGAATTATAATTATTATATAATATCTGATAGTGTTTAAAAAGGTATTGATATTATCTTAAGAAGTTATGTAATTTGGAGTTGAAATGTAAAAAATACAATAGGCATAGAAAATGGTATTTTTCTCTAAAGAAAAATATTGATAAATGACAAGATCTCATTGTAATATTTAATATTCTCAAGATGATATGTATGAAGCACAATTACATAAATCAAAATAATATTTTAAGTTATTGGGAATTTTTACTATGACACATAACATATTTTATTGTTTATGTGACATTATTATACGGATCCTATCATATTAAAGTGTATATAGAAGTTATATGACAATTTCATTCCATAATTATATCATGTAAAATATATTGACATGTTATTTAAGATATTCGAGGAATTGAGAAGTTATACTTTCTGAATCACACTGTAATGAAAAATGGGAAACCCCTTTTGTATATACATAAGGTATTTGGAGTTCACCACATAGTGTACATTTAAATATATAAAAGAAAAAAAAATTGTGATACATAGTACATACGATTCATGAATATTATATATTAAAATTTTATTATAATATAAATAAAATGAAAACTGACATTATGATATCTAAGATACATGGAAAACATGTAACATACAATAGTTGGTTTATAAGATATTTTTGAGTGGAAATTTGGAAAATTATCAAAACTATTGATATGTATGAAATACTGTCTAACATCAAAGATATTCTCATACACAAATAATATATTTGGATCTCTCTAATGCGGTATATAAGATATTATAATTTTTAAATAAGGTTAAACAATTTCAAAAAATAATTGTATATTTAGTGATCAAATTGAGACTATGATTTTTTTCTTTTCAAGTTTTAATATATCAATGTTGTTATTGAATTTTCATTAAATGAAAGATAATAAAAATTAATGAGAAGAATATATATGGACACTGTTATATTATTCATGGTATTTTAAAATAAAATATTGTAACTAATTAATGGTGATCAATAGTATAGTATTTATAAATAATATTATTAACTAGTATAATATGTTTTGATGTGTTTTTTTGGAATGCTTTTTGAGAAATAAATAAAACTTTTCTAAGATTAGTAGATCGATCCCCATGTGATTCTATTGAGAGAATAAAGAGATTATCATAGTGCTCATAATAATATGATTTCTATATTCAAAATATAGAAAATATATTAATTTGATTACTTGAATATTGAATAGTGTAAAATAAATAAGACTACTTTGATTATGTAAGAAAAGATAACATATAATATTCTCATGAATTTGTCCTTGAATTTTGAATAAATAGAGTAATAAATGACAATTTAATGATAATACCTTGTGTATCTAAGAAGACGAAGATGATAAGAAGGAGGAGGGGTGATGAATTACTACTAATATATAACCAATTATCCTGGAAGAAAAAATATCGTAAATAAAGAGTATAAAAGAATAATAATATGATGTTTCTCAATGTTTTATATTTCTAGTAAACAGATTATTATTGTATTTGTCTTGAGATGATTTAAGTAGATGAAGAATGAGTGACAATGACATGTTATCGTGATCTTTAATAAGGTTTGTATTTTATGTGAACTGAGATAATAAGGGAAATGAGAATGATGTTATAATAGAAAAATTATTGGTTATTGATGATATATTTCTATGGATGATTATCCTTTTAATATTTTGTGTTGATGTTCTATATATTATAATGATATTTCTCAGGAGTGACTAGGGTGTACCATTTGTAAACTTATGGAAGCCAGTATAATGATGCTATTATAAATACTGTGAAGTTCTCAAGAGAGACAAAAGTACACTAATGAGATGTTTTATTTTTATTAACATGAGTTATATAGTGGATATATAGGTTTTATAATTGTCTTGAACATAGCATTGAGTAAATTCCTACGTTAGGGTTAAACCATGTAAAATTTCATTTTTCTTTTTCTTAATAATTATATACTAAATTGGAGGTGGTAAATTAATTTGGGTCATTTTTCATAAAATAAATTTATCACAACTAATAATGAGGTTCATAATAGGGTAAATTAAATAGTAGAAATAATTCGATAAAATAGGGTAACATTGATTCACCCCCCCCCCCCCCACCAGAATGATTGTATGATCATACAAAAAATATAACAGTGGATGGTTTACCTTTTTAATTTACCTTCTCATGTTAATTATGGTTTTTTAATGTTCTACCCTTTTAAATTTTTCTTCTTGTGGATTTATTTTTTATCTTTTAGGGAAGTTTTCTTTTTTAATTTTTTGTGGCTTTGTGGGTTTTCTATTGGATTTACAGAAATCGTCTTCTAACAGTTCTGATTACTAGGTTTTTGTTCTTGGTGATATTTTTTAATGGTATTAGATTGATTTATTCTTTGACGATTGGTTTTGAAATTTTTTTTGATAGATGTTGTAAACATTATGGTCTATTCTTGTAATGCCCTAAGATTTTACTATATATATTTTCTATTAACTAAACACGTTATTGACATATTTTTTCAAATGAAACACTGATCACAAACAAGCCATGAAAAATTAGGTGATAATTATTAAAAAACTATAATAACACAAAAACATATAGTAAATAGAAATATATTAATAAAAAAATCTTATACTTTTTGGATAAATAGTAAGAATATTATAATATTAAAATGGTCTTATATTTCTCAAATATCTTTTTTGATTGTTTTATATCTTATCCTAATAAACATAATAAAAAAACATTAAATAATAGTTATAATAATATAAACTATTGAAATATATGAACTCATGTAATAACATTTATTAAATTATTAATTTATTTGAAATAATTTTATAAACACCCAATGTTCAAAAAAATTATTTTTCACCAAAAGTTGCTTCTCTGTATATTTGTTTTGTTATTTAACAACTAATTGTATAAGTTTTAAATTTAAATTTAATGAAACTTATTTCTTTTTTTAATTAATAAGTTCTAAATTAGCTTATGATGATTTATTTATATTCTCTAAAAATGTTGATTTTTAGTGACAATAATGATTTTGTGAAAACAAAATCTCTTTTATAAAATTATAAAAATACAAGAATGACATAAAGGTATATGAAATAATTTATTAAATATATATATTTTTATAAAGAACTATACAACAATTAAAAAGACTCTTGAATTTATAAAACATATGTTTCACATTTTGGAAACATTTGTAATGTCTCAAAATAGAAATAATTGTTTCTATGCCATTGTATTAAAAGTTGTTTTTATTATCACTTTTTTAAATTTAATCTAAAAATTAAATTTTATATTTGAGAAAATGGATTAAATAACAATCAATAATATTCATTTTATTTTTATACATTAAATGATACTACTAATATTAACGTTAATTACAGAAATAATGGTGCAAAAGTTGTCTCAATTAATATTTTGGTTAAAATTGAGTAATTTTTAATAAAGTAATTCAATTTCATTTATTTAAAATCATGAATATGATATTCTAACAACCCAAAATTCAATAGTCGGAACCTTATATTTGATATCATGTATGAGAGGAAACACCAAGTGCTAAAGGAATATAATATCTGGAAACATTATAATATATTTCCTATTTAAAATATATAATATATATTTCTATGCATGAAAAAATGTGTTAGAGTGTGTTACAAACAATATAGACCTTCTTTGATGGCTTGTGTTATATGCAAGATCATGTTTTACAGGAAAATAATATATATCAAAATATTATTATTTAATATAATAATATATAAACTATCCTTTATGAATGGTATTAACTAACATATGAAAATTTATGGTTTATATACATATAAAATGAATTCATTAGTTAATAATTACTAATAAATTAAAATAAGAACCAATTGGATAAAAAATATTATTATTTTTATGTATTAGAAAGGGTTTTATCATAATTAATTATAATTAGTTTATTGATTTTAATGAAATATATTTGTTATATATTTAACAAAATAGTTTTTATATTCTTCCATTATGTTTCATAGTAATATGATAAGAAAAAACTCTATTTTACATATAAAAACTATATTTTCAAATTGAAAATTTTACCACTTTTTAGTGGTGAACCCATATTAAATCTGAATTTTGAAACTTTAATTGATTTAAAATTCCATAATAAAATTGAAATATGATTTAAAAACAAGTTAATTAGGTTATGGTTAATTTTTGATAATTTTAGGAAAAATTTCATTTCATAATAAATAGATAAAAATACTTAAATTTTGTTCAAAACTACATCTTCATCTAATATATTTATAAAAAAATTAGAAATTAAATGTTTTTATTCTTTAATTAGATTATAATTTTATTAATCAATACAATTTAGTTCATTTTAAATAAATTAACATTGAACATTATTATAAAAACATAGCAATCTTTAGTACATTTTTACATTAAAAACATTAATTGTTGTCTCACCTGTGGGGTGAATTTTAAATTAATTAATTCTACTTATATAATTTTAATTTGGAAAATTTTATTAAATATTTAGAATAATAATAATTTATAATTTATAACTAGAACAAAAATGTTTTTTTATAGAAATAAAAATTAAATAATTAAGATTTATTAAAATAATTAAGGTTTAATTAAGCATAATAAGTGTTTAAACCATAACAATATGGACAATAAAGACCAATATACTCCTCCAATATCCATTTCAGGGACATATTTAGACCATATACCGAATTTTCTATAAATTACTTGAGTATTATTCCTTATCCACTATAAAACAACTACTCTCCTCCAACATCTTCAAACCTCTCAAGCCATTTTGGCTTGATTTTGATCTTACCAAATAGCTCATATGAATACCTCACCTAATACATGAAGAATAAAATTTGGAATAAATCAATCCTAGGAAGTTGTTGCTTCATACAAAAAGGAGTTACCTGAATAAGGAGAAACAAACCTCCTCCAGCTCTTTATTTTTATTTCCATTACAAATCCCCTCAACAATTATTATTATATGCATGTATAAAAACAAAAATATCATAAATATACTAAAATCGTATTCTGATAGGTTTTATACCTACACATATACACACTTCTATGTAATGGTTAATGAACATATATTTTCTTTAGATGGCGAACTACTGCCTCACGGAATGGTGATTATTCCTTTTCTTCCGTTACCCCCACTAATGGTGGAAATTATGATAGAAAATATATTTATATATGTTAGATATTATATTTATTATCTATTTATGTTTAATTAATTTTTTTATAACACATACCCTTAATCATTCCATTATATGTAAATATGATAACATTGTTTGGGGAAGTCTAAACTATCTCCCCCTAAAAGTGTTGTGATTCATTCACACAATACATGAAATGTATAAAAGATTCTTTTAACTAAACATATTTGACATTAAAAACCTTGTATAAGATTCATGAAATAAATACATTTCTATATATATATATATATATATCATTTTCTTATTTACCCTTTTACACACATAAATAGTAATAACATCCTTGGTGGATGTGAAGACTACCACCTCCTCGTGATGATGTGATTCAATTTACATGAGAATAATTATATATATAAGTTTATATGATTATATAATATGGTATTTGTGATATAACTATCATTTTTGAAAGATATAATTCTATTCTCCTTCTTCCCATAATAATAATTGATATAAGTAAACGTTACACATGTGTACCTATGACCTACCGTCTCCATGATTGTTACGTTGGATCATTTTTCATAAAAATATTTAATTATTGTTGTTTAAGGTATAGCTTATCACTAAATCGATTAACTATTTAATGATTATTATTATGTACATTATATATAATGAACCCTTTGACCATAGATGAACCACAAAAGTCATTTTTAACACTTAAACTTGATTTTGTCTAAACACATGACGTAAACAATATTATTTAAGGGATTCTTGTCTCACTTTTTTACATCCATGAGATAAATGTCAAGTACACCAATTTTATATTTTTTATGATGTATCTACTGCCCATATTATTATACTATATCATTAATCAGTTTATATTCATCAAATTTTAAACATTCATTTAATTTTATCCCTCCATGAGGATTATGATTCAAAACATTTCAAAGTGGTATATGACACAGAGAAATCTTTAATGGTTATATTCCCAAATAATAACATTAATGATCCTTAAATGGTATTTCCATTAAAAATTAATAATATAATAATTTCTCAATAAAGAATTCTATATTTAGTCCAATGGTTATTTATGATAATTTTCTAGTATTAGTTCTGATTTTACACTATTTGGTATATAAAATGTTTTAGAAAATATTTTTTAGAAAACCTAACTTTCTTTATCTTTAGTCAAAGAACCTATATTCTTATGAAAACCATGTTTTATCAAAAAAAATATATATAGTTTTAAAATATTTGGAAAATAAATTTTTATCATTTTTTCTTTTTCCAATTTTTTTGAATTAATCTTCTTATCACTTTCCAAATAAGAAATTTTTCTAACTTTTAACTGAGAAAAAAGAATTTTCTTTTTACCTCATACAGCTTATACTAATTTACCTGCTGTAATTTATTTCTTGTTTCCATGGCTTGTTTATTAGGTGACTTTTTAAATAAAATATTTTTAAAATTTATCTTCTAATAAAATATTTTTCAAAATTGTTTTTCAAAACAATAGGATATTTTCCTCATGATTGTTTTTAAAATATCATTTATATAATGGTTCCATTAATAAATGATGACAACCAATTATTTTAATCCACTTATTGTATGTTTTATTAGTACCTTCCTTAATCTTCCTATTGATAGATTATGATTTATTTTTTCAAAGATAGTATACAAATTCACTTCCATCATTCCTTTTAGTCCCCTTGAAACATTCAATTTCCTCTTATGAGTTGACATTGATGTTCCCCAAAATATCTATATCATTTTTCATTGATATGATTATTTCTTAATCCATATCCAATTTTTCATATGGTGGTTACACTGAAACTTATTTGATTATTTAGGGAAATATTGATAAATTTTTGTACTTTATTCAATACTAATATTTGATAAGGAATATTATTTATTCAAAATAAGGAATGTTTGGGACATGAAATACACGGGTTAGAGACCATGTAAGGAAAGTCATACGAGTTGGGGATGGTTTTATGAAATCCCCTCGATGAATCGATGGTCTCATGGGAAGGATTAGTTGTGAAAATTAGTGAATTTTATAGCGTCTATAGATGGTAATTGTTCCATGTACTAGGAAACATGGTGTCTAATAATTAATAATTTACCTCATTTAATTTTATTTATTATTAATCAATGAGATCTTGTGTTGAAATATACATGGATACCTTTCATTTTTTTCACTGATTAAATGGACTTATTTTAATTTCTTACCTTTACATATTGATTTTTTCATTATCTAGTTATTTGAATGGATTGTGTTTCCATTTATTACCTTCCCATATTGTTTAGGAACTTCCTTCTAACTTTTTTGATTATATGATATGTGTGTTCTATTATTTACCATGACATAGTCATAAATATTATTGATTCATTATTTATTAACCTATACATTAATCCTAAAAAGCATTTGAGGACACCCTTATTATGTTTCACTCCCTAAGAATCAATGAATCATACTATGAATGAAATATAGGGATATACTAGAAAAAATAATGTTATCATTGATGTTATTTATTTATTTAGGAAAAAAAATTATGTTCTAATTTGCATATTCATTTTTAATACAATACATGTGACACCCCAAGCTACCACGGTATGTTTCCCTTTGAATAATGAAATAACTTGCATTGTATGCAACTTCGAGATTCTAACACACCACGGCCGATCAAACTAGTCGTTATGAATAGTAATACGCACTTTTTAAAATTTTATAAATTTTATCAATCCAAATGGACTTTATTTTTGGATTCATAATATTGAAATTAGATTAGGGGGAATTTTTGGTATTTTTTTGAAAACATTCAATTTTTGATGAATAGTGAAAACACTGAGTTATTGTTTAAAACAGAATTTTTATTTAAATAATTATTTATTTTATTTAAATTTATTTCAGGTAAAAATAGATACATAATACCTATATAAGTTCAATATACTTCATTGGAGTCATTTTATAATGAGTTTAGATATATACTATTTTATTGAACTTTTTACCGCCTTTTACCAACCTCATATGAGCATTTCAAAATTTGTATAAAACATAATTTTACTGAATCTGTGAGTTCAATTTCAAAAATACAAGAAAAGAAGTTCATATCATTAAGTAATGTATGGTTCAATAAGATGAAAATAATTTTTGGTAAATAGTAACTTTTTACTTTTTTACCACAGTTAAAAGTAAATATGGTAATTAATGGTAAAAATGATATTATTATTACCCTATAATAAGTCCTAATTACATTGGGTAAGTATAATCAGACCAAAAACAACCTTAGGAATAAAATATGAACCTCTTTTTTCCAATTCAATTAGATTTGGACATTTATTATTATTTCATTTAAAGAAGAGTTAAAAGAGTAAAATACAAAGTTTAATAACTAAACTCATTTTAATATAGGGTTACACCAAATATAAATTCAACTATAATTATTAATTAAAAATATAAAGCGATTTATTACTTAATTTTATTTTATTTATAATTTTTATACAATAAATAATTATATTTATTTATGGCACAATGATGATGCATCAATTACCATATTAATGAAGGATTAAAATAGTAGATATTATAAATATCCAAATAAATATAATTTGAGACTTTTAATAAATTAAAATAATTTTTTAGGTCAATATGACATGTTAGGATTGATTAAATGTATTTAGTTTGATTTAATAATGTTTTTAGGACTTTAAAAAAAATCAATTATTAAATAATGTCAAAATTGATATAAATGAGTTTTTAAAACAAATACAATATTATTGGTTGATATAATAATCCTAAAAATATAAGGATCAGCCAAAAGACTTATATAATGATATTTTTATCATTAATGAACCACATGGGGTTCATGTGGAAGTTTATAGTTTGTTTATTAACCATCTAATATAAAAATACAAAGAGACATGGTAAATGTAAAACTATTTGACTAAGAGTTAAATCTAAATGATAAGGTTAATATAGTGACCAAAACCTGTCTAAAACCTATTTTTTTGAATGGGTTTCGACCCATCCCCACCATAACCTTTAATTAATTTATTTTTTGTGCCATTAGAAACCGAATATGATTTTATTATAATATAATATTCCAATCTTTTGTTTATGTTCCCCTAACCCCTCTTATAAAAGGGAACTTACCCTTATCTCAATTTCAAACCTTCAAAGCCTTTTGGCTCATCCAAACCCAAACGAAATATCCTCTCCACATTCCTCCCTTCATCCTAGAGGCATTAAATTAGTCATAAAGGAACCCTAAAGTGCCATTTTGATCAAATCAAAAGAAATATCCTGAAAAAGAGGTAAACATTTCATCACCTATCTCATATTTTTTCTTCTTCCACTTCTTCATTACTTGTTGTTTACATTCTAAAATTATAACTACAGTAACTTCTATATACTATAATGTCATTATAAATATGGTACAACCATATTTATTATTTTATCCATCCTTTGAATGACATGTCACTATATGTGCATACGTATGGCTTACCATCTCCATGACATGGTGTAGTTCTTAATCCATACATTATTATTTGGATGGGTTTAAAAATGATGTAAAAATGATGTAAATAATAAATATAACAAGATAATTATTATTTATATACGATATAACATCCAATTATATACTATTTTAATATCTAAAGAATGATATTGTCGCTCGTGCGTACGTACAAATTACCGTCTCCACAAACACGATGAGATTCATTCCCCATCCTATCCATTCAAGACTAATTTTCATTTGATTATTAAAAATAATGTTTAAAGAATTAATATCTTTCTGAATATGAATAAGATACATCTATAAAAATCATTACTTACGTAACATAGCATATAAATGAAAACAAATCAGTCAACACCTGAAACGACGATAATACTAAAATATTATTAACAAAGAAATATTAGAAGATCGGATATGATATCATATTAATTTATATGGTTATTGTATAATTTAATAACAAATATTTCATCATTATACAATAGGGTAACCTACCCTCGACTAAGGAAAAGTACAAGGTAAGCGTTAATTCTACAATCTCTTGGTTATCTGAGGTTGTTTTTACAAAAGTATCCATTGGGACCTCCTTATCATCCATATCCATGTTTCATAAAAATTTATATCAAATTTTTTTAAGTATTTACTTGATAATGGGTTAAGTCCATTTATACCATTGTTTGAACTTATATGTTTTGAAATAAATATTTCAGTCGTTTTCCAAACAAGGTACTTCATGGCATTTTTGACAAAATTAAGGTAAGAGTTTATTTTTTAACTTACACAGTGGGTGCGGTTATTCTCTGCCATTATAACATCGTCAAAAATTCCATGACAAGCATATAAGAATATTTTGAAATTTAATGTTTTGTTTTATAATTATGTAACTTCAAAAAAAGAATGAGATATTTGTCTCAATTAATTTTGATGTCATCTCTGTCAACATCCTTAGATGGATTTTATACTTGTTTGAAGCCGATTCAATAGGATAAAAATATTCCATATTTTATTGAAGCTTTTGTGATATGTTTGACTATGGATGTGTTATTTTTATACCATTCATGGTTTATGGTTAAAGTATTGACATTTTGTATTCTACTTTTAATACGAATGTTTATGTTATATTTTAAACTTTTCATATGAGCAATGTATAGGACTTAGTAAGTGACGGGTGGAGCCCTCTATAGCTCCTAGATGCATCGATAGGACTCATGGACAACTAGATGTGGAATCGGCCGACGCCTTTTCCAATTTGATATATGGTTGTGGCTGAGGCATTAATCATTTTAGACGTCTTGGCCGGGGCCTTGTAAAAATTTTTTAGAATGTCCAACATTATACATTTCTTTATTATGAAAATAATATTGATGGTTCATATGATCATTCGACTAGTAAAATACCCAAAATTATGTTTTATTGTGGAATTATTTACTCATATCTTATTCTTTCCATAAAAGTGTTCATGTTTATTATTTATAAAGTCATGTGTTTTCTATTATTCACCATGCTCAATATCTATGTTATCTTACGATGTATTGCATGCCCTTACTGAGCGTTTGAGATCACCCCTTTCTTATGTTTCATTTTCCCAGGATATGAAGAAGTTAGTTATGAGTGACTTTTATGCCTAATCTTGAAGTCTGGGATGTTTTTAATGGAATAAATTGGTGTTTTATTTATTTTCAAGTTGTAATGTTGAACTTATCTATGAACCTTGATTCCAATAATACTAAACTGATCGGTATTTTGGGACATTATTTCCTTGTGATCATGCCAATGTTATGTAATAATGCACCGACTCTGGGTAACTAGGGTCGGGGATTTATAGTTGGTATCATAATAAGTTTAGTAAAAACCTTGGAAATCATATTTAGATAAACACTAACTAGAGAACATTATCTGAAGATAAACTTTGGGGATTAGAATATAAGATCATCCTAGAATTTTTGTATTGTAGAAATTTTGTGAGTTTTCAAAGAAATACATCCCTCTCTGGATATGATCCAGTAGAGGCAACTCTGCAAAAGATGTACCTAGGGGTAAAACCCGAAAACACTACTTTAACCTAGACTTGAACGGGAAATGGTGCAAGAAAACGGGCCTTGCTGCACTCTTGGTTACGACACTCATGTGGGATATGCTTAGGGTAATTATAATTTTCCTTACAAACCATTATAAATGGTTTATGAGTATATACATCCTGAAATAAAACATTTTTATTATTATGGATTATATCCATAAACTGTTCAATTTATGTTAAGTGGTTTACAAGTATCGAATTATGTATTTCGATTCATAAACTAATCTTGTAAATTCAATTGTCCATAAATGGAGCCTAGTGGAAGGAGTGGAACCCGTATCAATGTACGTAATCCATGTAAGGATTTCCCTCCTACTCAAGATAATTATAGTAAAGCTGGTGATGAAACTGGTGCTGATCAGCTTATCACCAAACTGGGATAACTCACTCAGGTAATGAATGATAACCTTACCGGTATGGATCACCCTGATCCACAACACAGATGATCAATGTTAGACCACTTCATGAGGCAAAAACCACCGAAATTCAATGGGAGTACAAATCGATTAGTGTTTAAGCAATGGATAAATTCCATAGAGAAAATACTTCATGCTTTGGGGAGTATTGAAATGGAAAATGTTCCCATGGCAGTTTATCGCCTCATTGGAGAAGCTGATCAATTGTCGTCATTGATTCATAAAACAAAGGAAGATGATAAAGTGTCTAGTATGGAATGGAGGGATTTTAAATAACTTTTCTGGAAAAATAATTTCCTCATGACCATCAAGTAGATATAGAGAGGCAATTTTTGAGTCTGAGCAAAAGGATGATGAGAATGTTGCAATGTATGAGGATATATTACAATATTAGCAAGGAATTCAAAATATTATATACATATTCCTAGAAGTTATATTGACATTTTATTTGATGACTTAAAACCATTTCTCTGTCAAGCATTAGTTCTTCGATCCTTCTCATCATACGAAGATATTGTCTCATTTTCTATCAAGAGACAAAAGTAATTCTCTGTGTATTACAACATTAAAGAAAAGAAAGAGAAGAAGATATATGTGGAACACTCTGGGAAAGGAAATAAGGAAATAGGGATGAAGGGAAGACTTGAATTTCCACCCTGTGATAATTGTGGAAGGTAACACCCTAGTGCCTGTCTAAAAGGAAAATGAGTATGCTACAAATGAAGACATAAAGGCCATCTTGCTGGTGATTTTAAGGGAATAAAAGATGATAACAATGTTCAATTCTACCATTTCAGGGAGATGGGACATTATTCAAATGAATGTCCTATGTGTTAGGGAAACTTATCTCATAAAAGGCCAAGGGATCACAAATAAGCTTATTCCATCACTACCACTAAGGTTGAAGCTCCAAAAGACTTGGTGGTAGTAAATTTAATGGTTTCATCAAGTTTATCTAGTGATTTATTTGATTATGGATCATTGAATTATTTCGAATCATCCTAGTTTTCAAAGAAAATTAGATATTTCCTATTTCTATTAAAAAGGGAGTTGTCAGTAAAAACTCCCACGGGATGTATCATTATAACAAAGTTTAGTGAATCAGTACACATTAGGGCATATAAATGTTCTTTATCTGTTGATATCATCATCATACCCATGATTGAATATGATATAATCCTCATAATGGAATGTATTATGGACCATGATATGAAAATTTATTTTTAGAAGGAGGTTACAATTTTCGATGATGATAAGTAGTACCTTATCTTTAGAGAAGAAACACAACCACCTGATTTTTATCAAGATCCACCCCCAATAACTCAAATAAATTCAATTATTGTGGAGGAAGATAACAAAATAACTATGGGTGAGGAAAGGAATGTTCAAATTGAGGATTTACCTATTATGCATGAATATTTTGATGTGTTTCCAATGTATTTACCTAGACATCCTCGAGAATGAGAAATTGAGTTTTCCATTGATTTAATTACTGGTTCAAGGCCCATATCGAAAACCCCTTATATAATGGACATAGTTAAATTATTGGAGCCAAAGAAACAACTAGAATAATTGAGTAGTAATGGATTTATTAAGCCTAGTGTTTCTCCATGGGGTGCCCCTATTTTTTTGTTAATAAGAAAGATGGATCTATGAGGTTGTGGATTGATTACATAGATATCGGTGCTATAACAATAAAGAAAATGTTTACCCTACCTCACATTAATGATTTATTCGACCAACTTCATGGAGCTCAATATTTTTCAATGATTGTCCTTCGATCTAGATATCATCAGTCATGTGTTATGAAAAAAGACATTCTGAAAATAGAATTTCAAACCAGGTATGGGCATTACGAGTTTACAGTAATGCCTTTTGGGATGACTAATGCACCCTCTATTTTTATGGATCTAATGATTAGAGTTTTCAAGGAATATCTTGATGAATTTGTAGTGGCATTTATTGATGATATATTTTTATACTCCAAAATCTACGATGATCATGAAAATCACATGTGGACCATTCTGAAAACCCTTAAAAGAAATGATTTATAATGGATGTTTACCAAGGGTGAATTTCAGATTCAGGAGATTTCTTTTCTTGGTCATATTGTCTCTAAGGTTGGAATCTCTGTTGAACCTTCTAAGAAAAAGGAAATACAAGAATGGCCAGAACTGGCAAGTATAACTGAGGTAAGTAGTTTGGTTGCTTTAACAGGTTATTATCAACGTTTTTTCCATAATTTTTCCTGATTGGAAAACTCATTAACCAAGTTCACGTGTAAAGGGCTTAAATTTTTCTGGACAAAAGTGTGTGATGAATGTTTTGAAGAACTGAAGGGAAGATTAGTCAGTGCTCCAATATTGACTCTACCATCGAGGAATGATGGGTATGTTATTTATATTGATTCCTCAATGAAAGGACTTGGTTGTCTCCTTATAAAGAATGATAGAGTTATTGCCTATGCATCATGATAGTTAAAAATTCATGAAAAAAAACTATCCTACTCTTGATCATGAGTTAGCAGCTGTAATCGTTTCTTTGAAGATACAAAGACACTGTCTATATGGTGAAAAATGTGAGATTTAGATTGATCACAAGAGTTTGAAGTATATTTTCTAACAAAAAGAACTCAACATGAGGCAAAGGCGATGAATTTAACAACTCAAGGATTATGATTTCACTATACAATACCGCTCGAAGAAGTAAAATAAGGTGTAAGATGCTTTGAGTATAAAGGATCATAAAGTTTTGAACAAGATGAGCATGGAAAAAGATCTTATATACATGGATCTAGTAATGATGGATATGGTAATAATCGTGGAAGGTGAAACGTAAATTCTTTTTCAAATGGTTGCCAAAACATATTTACTAGAAAGGATAAAGAGTTCTCATGCTAATGATGAGGAGTTTCAAAATAATATTAAAGATATGAATGACCGGAGATTGAGTGAATTCATATATGAAGAAGATATTTTGAAATTTTGGAAGAGGATTTGTGTTCCCTATATACCATGTCTAAATAGGGAATTGTTAGATGATGCTCATAGTTCTAATTTCTCTATAAACCTTGGTAGTACTAAGATGTATAGGTATTCGAAGGACCATTTTTAGTGGGACAACATGAAGAGGGAGATTTCTGATTTTGTGTCAAGATGTATGGTTTTACAACAAGCGAATGCTAGAAGGAATTAGCTTGGAGGATTCATGCAACCACTTCCCATACCTGGGTGTAAATGGGATAATATTACGAGGGACTTTTTCATGGGGCTACCAAAGACACCAAGAAGGAATGATGCAATATGGGTAATTGTTGATCATCTTACCAAGTCGGCACATTTTCATGCTATAAGATAAGATTTACCACTTGAATTTTTGGCAAGACTATATATTAATGAAGTTGTAAGACTCCATGGTGTACCCCTATCGATTGTTTCTGATCGTGATCCCTGTTTTACATCTAGATTCTGGAAAAGTCTTCAGAAAGCCCTGGATACTGAACTTCATTTGAGCACTACCTACCACCCTAAAACTGATGGAAAAATCAGACCAATCTATTCAAACCTTAGAAGACATGTTTAGATCTTGCTCACTTTACATTCAAGGTATGTGGGATGAATATTTACCTTTGGTAGAATTATACTACAATAGTTGCTTCCATTCAAGTATTCAGATGGAACCATATGAAGCGTTATATGGAAAGAGATGTTGCACACCAACTTATTGGGATGATATTGGTGAATGGAAACTCGTTGGCCCAGAACTGGTTGAGCAAACGATGGAAATGGTGAAGGTTATCCAAACCCACATCAAAACAGCACAAAGTAGGCATAAGAGCTACACCAATAACTGAAGAAGGATTTGTAATTTTAGGTAGGAGATCACGTTTTCATGAAGGTATCTTCATGGAAGGGAGTTATAAGATTTGGTAAGAAGGGTAAACTAAGTCCCAAGTACATCGTTCCTTTCAAAATTCTTGAACAAATTGGGGTTGTAGCTTACCGGTTGACAATGCTGCCAAGTCTCTCCAAAGTTCACGATGGGTTCCATGTATCACTATTGAAAAAATACAAGCCTGACCCAATGCATGTACTCACTTATGAGTAAATTGAATTGGACTAGATCAGTCTTATTATAAAGAGCCTATAAAAATATTTGATACCATAGAACATGTCTGAGAAACTGGATGAATCATCTGGTAAAAGTTCTATGGAGAAACCATAAGATGGAAGATGCAATGTGGGAACCTGAGGAACTCATGACGAAGAACCGATGGGCCCGTAAGGGGCGCTGCGGTTTCTGGGTGCTCTCATCATCGCCTCCTCCTTCCCTTGGGTTCTCGCCACCTCCTTTCCTCAGATCCGATTGCTTTGGGGTTTCCTCCGACTCTCCCGAACTCATTGCTTTCTAGATTTACCGATTCCTTTCACTGGATAGGGTTTTGGTTGGTGGTGTGGTGTCGGTCAGAGCTCGAAGCTTGAAGTTCTGGTGTGGGCGGTTGGTGTTTCGCGGCGGCTATTGAGGTCGATAAGGATGGGGCAAAGGGATCTGGATTGTGGGTTTCATCTGCTTTCAACGATTTCTTTCTCCCTCTGGTTTAGGGTTTGACGGTTTGTGTTTTGTTTCTTTGAATGTGTGATTTATTTTTCTGGATCATTCTATGGTTTTTTCTGGCCAGGGGTGGAAATGTTTCTCGATGGTCGTTGGCTATCTGCTACAGTGGCTATTCTTGACGGAGCTCCTGGTTGGATCTACGGGTGTAAGAACGGTTCTTTCAATGACATACTCTTTGGAGCGCTCTGGGTCCTTCTTGGTGCACGTCGGCATCTTCCGCGGTGGTTGGTTCTTGGCCACGGTTGAAGTTGATGTTGTCGGACGTTGGTGAATCTCACCTTCGTTCCGGTTGATGCATTTTCCTTGCTATTTCTCCAGAAGGCGTGATGAAGGTGGTGGAAGAGTCGGTGGTTCATCGGTCACTGGTGGTGATGTTCGCTGGTTGGTCTGGCATGTCTTGTCAGCGACTTCATTGGTGGCACGTTTCGAGGTGACTGCACGGCTCGAGGATTGACACATGATGGGGTCGTTTCTCGAGGTGGGGCACGTGGTTGGACCTTGTTTAGTTTGGATTTTGAATTTGAATTCCACTGTATTCTGTTTGAATGTTTGTGAGGTTTTCAGTTTTCCTTAAACCGGTTTAGGGTACCAGTTCCCTCTAACCGGCTTCTTGAAATGAAAAAAAAGATTGGTGGTATGATGAAGAACCACCCAAATATTTTTTTGTAGTGATATTCTATAAATTTCAAGGAAAAAATTATTTTAAGAGGGAAGAATGTAACAACCCATGCTTTCATGGTACGTTTCCCTTTGAATAATGCAATATCTTGCATTATATGCAACTTCGAGATTCTAACACACCGTGACCAATCAAACTATCCTTTATGAAGAGTAATACCCTCTTTTTGAAATTTTTTTAATTTTTCCCTTCAAAATGGACTTCGTTTTTGGATTCGTAATATTGAAATTAGCTTGGGATAATTTTTGGTATTTTTCTGAAAAAATTCAATTTTTTGATGAATATTGAAAAACACTAAGTTATTATTTAAGAACGACTTTTTATTTAAATAATTTTTTTATTTAAATTTATTTTATGTCAAAATAGATACATAATACCTATATATTTTTAATTTAATTCCTTGGAGTCATTTAATAATGAGTTTAGATATATATAATTTTATCGAACTTTTTTCCGTCTTTTACCCACATCCTAGGAGCATTTCCAAATATATATAAAACATAATTTTACAACTTCTGCGAGTTTAACTTCAAATATCCCAGAGACACGGTTGATATCAGTAAGTAAAGTTTGTTTCAATAATATTAAAATAATTTTTTTTAATAGTAACATTTTACTTTTATTTACCATAGTTAAAAGTAAATATGTTAATTAAGGGTAAAAATTATATTATTATTACCCTATAACATGTACTATTTCTATTTGATAAGTATAATCAGACCAAAACATATTATAAATAAAATATGAACCTCTTTGTTCCACGTGGATTTGATTTCGACATTTATTATAATTTTATTAAAGGAAGAGATAAATGAGTTAAATTCAAAGGTTAATAACTAAACCATTTTTAATATAGGGTTACACATAATATAAATTCGACTATAAATATTCATTAAAAATATAAAATAGTTTCCTACATAATGTTATTTTATTTATAATTTTTAGACATTAAATAAATAAATTTTTTTATGACACAATGATGGTGCAATAATTACCATATTAATGAAAGATTAAAATAATTTATATTATAAATATCCAAATAAATCTAATTTCAGACTTTTAATGAATTAAACTAATTTTTTAGGTTAATATAAAATGTTATATTTGATTAAAAGTATTTATTATGAATTAATAATGTTTTTTAGGAATTTAACAAAAATCAATTATTAATTAATCTCAAAATTGACTTAAATGTGTTTTTAAAACAAATATAATATTATTATTTGATATAATAATACTGAAAATCTATGTTTCGGCCAAAAGACTTATATAATGATATTTTTATCATTAATTAACCACTTTTGGTTCTCTTGGAAGTTTATATTAAGTTTAGTAACCATATAATATAAAAACACCAAGAAACATGGTAAATGTCAAACTATTTAACTAAGAGTTAAATCTAAACTATAAGGTTTATATAGTGACCCAAACCTATATAAAACCTATTTTTTGGGAGGTTTAAGACCCATACCTATAGTATCCTTTAAATAATTCATTTTGGAGCCATTGGAAATAGAAAATGATTTTATTATAAAATAATATTTCAATCTTTTACTAAGGCGTCCCTCGCCTCTCTTATAAAAGGGAACTTCCCCTTATCCCAAATTCACAGCTTAAAAGCCTTTTGGCTTATCCAACCCCAACCAGAATATCCTCTCCATTGTCCTCCTTTCATCCTAGATTCATTCCTTTAGTCATAAAGCCTACCTAAGGAGAAATTTTTCTCAAATCAAAAGGAAGAACCTGAAGAAGAGGTAAATATTTCATCACCTTTTTTTATTTTTTTCTTCTTTCACCGATTCTTTACATGTTTTTTCTATTCTAAATTAATAAATACAGTATATTATATATAATTTGATGTTATTATAAATATGGTACAACCATATTCATTATTCTATCCATCCTTTGAATGAAATGTCACTATACGTGCGTACATACAGCTTTCCGTCTCCACGTCGTGGTTTAGTTGTTATTCAATACATTATTATTTGGATGGGTATAATAATGATGTATAGTTGATGTAAATTATAAATATAACATGATAATGATTTTTTATGTATGATATACCATCCAATTATATATGATTTTAATATCTAAAGAATGATATTGTCGCTCGTGCGTATGTACGGATTACCGTCTCCACGAACACGATGAGATTCATTCCCCATCGTATCCATTAAAGACTAATTATCATTTGATGATTATAAATAATGATTAAAGACATAATATAAATATTAATATGAATAAGATACATCCATAAAAAACATTTCTTATGTAGAAAATCATATAACGGAAAATGGATCAGTTAACCCACAAAACAACGATAGTACTAAAATATTGTTAACAAAGTAATATTAGAAGATCATATATGATATAATATTAATGTATATGGTTCTTGTATAATTTAATAGAAATTATTTCACCATTATATAGGAGGATAACCTACCCTAGACCAAGGAAAATTACAAGGTAAGGGTTAATTCTACAATCTCTTTATTATACGAGGTTGTTTTTACCTAAGTATCTACTGGGACCTCTTAATCATCCACATCCACTTTTCATAAAAATATACTTCAAAACATTTTTACTATTTACTAGAAAATGTGTTAAAGTCATTTATACCCTTATTCGAACATATATGTTTTGAAAGGAATCTTTCAGTCGTTTTCCAAACAAGTTAATTTACGACATTTTCGAAGAAATTAAGGTAAGAATGTGTTTTTTAACTTATAAAATTGGCGCAGTTATACTCCGATGTTATATCATCATCAAATATTCCCTTAAAATCTTATATGACTATTTTCAAAATAAATTTTTTCTTTTATAATTATGTAACTTCAAAAAAATAAATAGATATTTCTCTCAAATAGTTTTGATTTCATCTATGTCAACATCCATTGATGATTTTATACTTGTTTGAAGTCGATTCATTATGATAAAAAATATTCCATATTTTATTGAAGGTTTTGTGATATGTTTGACTATGGATGTGTTATTTTTATACCATTCATGGTTTATGGTTAAAGTATTGACATTTTGTAAGCTAGTTTTAATACGGATATTTATGTTATATTTCAACTTTTTCATATGAGAAATGTATTGGACTTAGTAAGTGACGGGTGGAGCCTGCTATATCTCCTCAATGAATTGGTAGGCCTAATGATATAACTAGATGTGGAATTATATGAGGCCTTTCCCAATTTGATATATGTTTTTGGCCGAAGCCATAATCATTTTTAGATGTCATTCCCGATGACTTGACAAAATGTTCTAAAATGTCTTGCATTATACATTCCATCATTATATAAATAATATTGAGGGTTCATGTGGTCATTCTACTTGTAGAATACCCATGATTATGTTTTATTATGGAATTATTTACTTTGTTCATATTCCTACCATAAAAGTGTTCATTTTTATTATTTTTAATGTCCTGGGTTTTCAATTATTCATCATGTTTAATATTTAGGTTATCTTCAGTGGTATTGATAGCCCTTACTGAGCATTTGAGCTCAGCCCTTTCTTATTTTTCATTTTCCTAGGATACTAAGAAGTTAGTTATGAGTGACTTTATGGCATAATATAAGTGTATTGGATGTTTCTAATGGAATTAATTAGTGTTTTATTTCTTTTCAAGTTGTAAATTTCAACTTATGTATGAATCTTGTTTCCAATAATACTGAACTGATCGGTATTTCGGGACATTATTTCCTTGTGATCATGCCAATGTTATATAATAATGCACCGAATCTGGGTCAATGGTTTCAGGGCGTTACAACACTCATTTGTGTATCTTATTTATAAATACTGATAAATAATCCAGTCCTTCGAGATTAAATTCCCTGTAATCATGACAATTTAATTGAAAGGAGACACATGCTCTGGGCTATCTAGGGTTGGATAAATATTGTTGGTATCAAAAGAATTTTTTAGAAAAAATGGAAGATTTATTTATGAAGAAAATAGGTTATAGAACATATCCCTAAGAAATAATTTGATGGTAAGTATAGAATAACATCATAGAATTATGGTTAGATAGATATTATGTTGTTTTCCTTGAAATTCAACATGTTTTGATATTACAAGTCGACTTCATTCTGGTACAAATGTACCTGGGATTAATAATTCCAACAAACTCTTTTGATCTTATCTTTGGGTAACCTATTAAATGAAAATGGAACTTACTATGAACTTGGTTTGACACTCATGGGTGAAATTCTAATCAAAATTTACATTTTCTTTTGAAACCACTGTGATGGATTTTAACAACGAATTACATAGTTTAAACATAAAGTGTTTTAGATTAATGATAAGACGTCATGATTTAAAAAGCCTATAAATGAAATTACAGTTAAAACTTAGAATAATGAAGGATCTATGTATAAATAAGTGGATGATGAATTTATGTATTGATTTTGTACTGGAAACATTATGTTGGACTTACCTGTTTTGATAATCTCAATCATGTTTAGATATGACTTGATAATACCAAATTATGTCTATCTATATATTAATTATACTTTCTAATTATGACCTCATGCTAATGAGTTAATATGAATTTCAAAATGATCATATCATGTCATTGGAATATGTTATTCAATGGTTATTTATGATTATAAGTGTTTAACGATGATTAATCATGATACTAACTCAATCTGGAAATGAATTGCATAGAACAGATACCTTATTAATATTCTAGTTTTAAAGACACTAATACAGATAGAGCTACCCATAAATAGAGGTCACATATAGACTTAGTCTAATGATATACAAGGTCACTGATACAAGATACCGATAGAATGAAGCTACAGATAGAATAATTCTACCAATAGAAGGAAGCTACCGATAGAGGAAGCTACTGATAGAGAGAGCTACTGCTACTGATGTTAACAACTGATGATAGCGAGGAAGAGATACTAAAAGATGTTCACCATTATGAAGAGCTACCAATACATGGAGCTACTGATACAAGGAGCTACCGCTACACAGACAGCTAATAATATAAGCACACTACCATTACAAAAAGTAAAAACTACCAATGCAAGACCTACCATTACAAGTCCACCGCTACAAGTTCACTGATACAAAGAGCTACCAATGGAAGCCAGTCACTATTTCTCTAAACTCTATATCAGTTTGATTATTAGAAACAGTCATATTTTGTGCTTTTATTGCAACTAATATTAATTAATGATGTTTTTTGGATGTCATTAAACCGTACCTCGTACCTAAAAAGTGATCACGTCTTATGTACAAAATTAATTAATGATGTTTGGTGGCATGTTAGGGAACCGTACCTCATACCAACAAAAGTAATCATGACTTATGTCAAACCACCGCATGAGCTATAAAAGGATGATCAAAGCTGCATATAAAATTTGTGAGACATAGAGAATCCACTAAGAGACACATACAAGAAGAACACACGAAGAACTCGAAGAACACTCATACAAATCAAGAATAGAAGTTCAAGAGGAGGTTCAAGTACTGCAAGGAATACTCTCCCATTAAAGCTAAACATCTATACTTGAAGTAAAGGAACAGAACCATGACACTCTGTTTTCTAGAATACTTTTAGATAAGGACTCAAAGCTTTATCTACCTCAATCCAAAAAAGACTAGAGCAACATTGACATCACATAAGATCATTCTAAACTCATCTCAATTTTATTGCTCTGTTGTGATCATTTTTATTACATTACGAGCAGTGTGTGTGCTTCTGTCTATTTGGACACACACTGACTCCTAAGCTGTACTGGAGAATACTGAAATCCTCACACCAAACACTGTATACCTTTGATTATCCCACATAGAACTGTGGTAGAGGTATGATGACCTAGACTGCCTGTGTGATGTTGTTGTTGTTTTCCCACGTATAACTCTGGTAGAGGTCTGAGGACCTGGATAGTATGATTACTATTGTAAACCTTGATCAAGGGTGTGGATCAAGGTTTTATATAAACTGTTTGAGAGGACTAAGTCTTAGCTTGAGACTGAACATCTTGGTTAAAACTGTTGTGAACCTTATTTCAGTTTAAACTATTTTCAATATTCTGATGCTAATTACTCTGAAATTCAAATCTATTTTAAATTAACTCTGATATCTGAACTAGCCAGTTCTTGTAATAATTTCTATCTGGCAAGTTAGTTTTAAAATCTTTCTTAATCATCATATTATGTTAAATTAGAAGTTATCAATCTTTGAGAAACTAATTAAACACTTACAATCTTTATAAATTCAATACAGTTTAACTTTTTTTATGAGTTTGGGGATTTCCATATAAATATTTTAAACATAAATATTTAATTGGAGAAAAATTCACCCCCTCTTTAGTATCCACTCCAACTAACATTTGGTATCAAAGGTAGTAGATAAATGTTTTTCAAAACACTCTATTTTTTGAAATGTTTTCAACTGTTATTTTAGTTTTATCTTAAAGATCTCAAAATTTCTTTTAATTCTAAATTTTTTTATCTTTATATATCTTTTTAAAACATAGTTATTTTGGATAACATATTAGAAGGTGTAGAAACCAACATCCCCCCTTCATTAATGGTGTTAATTATTCCTAATGGAAAATCAAGATGAAATTTCATTTAGAAAGTATTGGATTCGACATCTTGACTACTATAGAGACTCAGTATAATATTCTAGAAACTGTTAGAACTACTTTGGAAGAACCTACAAAAGCTACTCCCAATAATAAATGTAATGAAATGAATGCTCTATATTGTGCTTTAAGATATGAAGAATTTAATAGAATATCTTCTTGTAAGACTGATTATGAAATATGGGATACTTAGGCTATTTCTCATGAGGGAACTACCAATGTTATAAAAATGAGACTTAATACATATGCTATTAAGTATAATAATTTTAAAATGAAATCTGATGAATCTATTTCTGATATGTATCTCAGGTTTAATGAGATAGTTAATAAAATGAGCTCACTAGGAAAATCTATTCCAGCAAAAGAGAAAATCATGAGAATATTTAGATGCATGCCAGACAGATGGAGATGAACATCATTCTCTGTACAAGAATCATGTGACATTAGCAAGACACATGTCCAAGAGCTTATTGGTAAGTTAATGATGTAAGAAGAAGATTTGAAGGTAAACAAATAAGAAGATTAGGAACCTAACAAAAGTCAGGGGAATTTAAGTCTACTTCCTCAAAGGACAAGGACAAGGAGGAAGTTCACATACCTGTCAAAATCTCAACAAGTGAAGGTTCATATTCAGATAGTGATGCAGAGATGGCTCACACAGTTAGGATATTTAAGAAATTATATAGGAAGAAGAAATTTTTCAGGAATTTAAATTATAAGGGTAAGTATAACCGATGATGTAATTGGAAGAGAGATTGGACGAAAGCTCATAAAAATGATTAGATGGTCTGTTATGAATGTAAAAGAAAAGGGAATGTGAAAGCTGACAGTCCAAAATTGAAGTTTAAGAATAAATATGATTATAAGGAAAACAAATATAAGAAATCTATAAAATCTACATGGAGTGATTATAAAGACATCTCAAGTGGATCTGATGCTTCTGACTCTGAAGAAAATAATCGTGCCAACAAGTGTTTCATGACTGAAACATCTAAGGTAACACTTAATTACCCTATGGACAATGATTATTATTCTGAGAATGAAATTGATTCAAAAAATGATGACAATATATCTAAAGCTGAATTATTTTAATGTTGTAATATGTCAGAAGATACTGGTAATGAGTTGAAATATAAGTAAAAATCATTGAAGAAACAGTATGCCTTGACTAGTACTATTAAATCTGATCTTAGTATAGAAAAGGAAAAGAATTATAAATTGTTAAAGGAGAACACCAAACATAAATTTTATAATGAGCAACTTAGAAAAGACATAGAGAAGTTCACCAATGGAAAGAATATTATAACTCCAATGCTTGGAAAACAAGTTTCACCAATTATACTACTATTTTAGGATACCAACCTGGATAGAGATAGATTGTTTAGAATAAATTTATTCCAAAATCTAGACAGTATGCTGCTAGTTTAAGTTATGGAAACTGTTATGCTTCATCTAGCTATTAAAATTCATACAGAACAAACAAAGTTTATTTATCAAAATAATTTCAATATGTTAATTATAGGAAAACCACTAGAAAAATATCAGTGCCTAAAGTTTTACTTGCTAACCATTCTGGACCCAAGAACATCTGGGTTCCAAAGTTATCTTCTGTCTAAATATGATTTTTAGAAAACATGCTTGAAACATTCCTGTATGAATATATGTTACTTGTAAAGTGGATGTTCAAGGAATATGATAGGAGACTACTCATGCTTAAAGATCTTAATCAAAGTTGATGGATGACATGTCACCTTTGCTGATAATTCAAAAGGAAAGATTATCGGCTTAGTCCAGACTGGTAACAATGATTCAATTTTAATTTATAAAGTATTATTTGTTGACGGACTCAAATACGACCTGTTATGCATTTCTCAATTGTGTGGTGATGGTTTCAATGTTAAATTTGAAAATTATTCTTGAAATGTATTTAAATTTAAAAATATTTTGGTATTTACTACATTATAAAATGAAAATTTTTATGCTATATATTTAAATTATTTAGACTATCAAAATATTACATGTTTAAATGGTTTTCATAAAGAATATTGGCTATGGCACAGAATATTAGGACACTGAAATGTTCATTCACATAAGAAACTGACTAGGAAAGGTTTAGTTAGAGACCTGACCAAACTAAAATTCTCAACAGACAATGTTTGTAATCCCTGTCAAAAGGGAAATCAACATAAAGTTTCTTCCAAATCAAAGAAAGAAGTTTCAACTTCTCAACCTATCGAGTTGGTTCGTATGGATTTATTTGGACCATATAGAGTTTCTAGATTAAATGGGAAGTAATATGTATATGTTCTAGTAGATGAATTTTCTCGATACACTTGGGTATACTATCTTGCTCCCAAAAGTGAAGATTCTTCATATTTCATTAAATACTCCAAGTCTGTAGAAAACCTTACTGGACTTAAGATTAATACCCTTAGAAGTGATCATGGTCATGTGTTTGAAAATCATGACTTTGAATCCTATTTCTCACACAATGGCTATTGTCACTATTTATATGTCCATAAGACACCTCAACAGAATAGTGTAGCAGAAGGAAGGAACAGAACCCTTCAATAAATTGAAAGAACTATGCTCAATGTATATGACTTACCTATTTAATTTTGGGCTGAATCTATAAATAATGCTTTCTATATTATTCAAAGAGTCTTGATTAGACCAGTTCTTAAAAATACCCCTTATGAACTATGGAATAAAAGGAAGCCCAAAATTAGTTACTTTAGAGTTTTTACATGAAAACTATTTCTTATCAATACTAAAGATAATCTTGATAATTTTTCATCCAAAAGAGATGAAGGAATCTTTATAGGTTATTTTATATCTAGAAAATCTTATAGAGTATTTAATAAGAGGACCAAATGTATGGAAGAATCTATAAACATCAAATTTGATGAAACTGATCCACATGAACCTAATACACCTCTTGAAAATCATGAACAAAATTTGTCAATTATAAATCTTAATGACAAGAATAGTGAACTTGTTGTTAAGACAACAAGTTCCAGAAATTTTCCAGAACCTATTTCTGTTGAACACGAACCTGTAAATGACCCGGAAATTTCGAGCTCTACATTCTCTAGATAAACTAGGACCCTTAAAACCCATTCTTTAGATGTTTTTGTTGGATATTCAGATAGAGGAACACAAACTAGAGATTCTCTAAGAGATCAGGTTGAACATCAAGACTTTTATTCATAGTCAGAACCTAAAAATATCAATGATGCTATCAGTGATGAATTTTGGGTAATGGATATGCAATAAGTGTTAAATCAATTTGAATGAAATAAAGTCTTGGAATTAGTAGACAGAACTAAGGACACTATGACCATAGGTACTAAATGGGTTTTTAGAAATAAAGTTAATGTGTCTGGAAATATAGTTAGAAACAAAGTGAGCTTAGTTGCACAAGGATGTAGTCAAGAAGAAGAAATAAAATATGAGGAAACCATTGAACCTGTAGCTAGGTTAGAAGCTATTAGAATTCTACATTCTTATTCTACTCATATGAATTTCATGTCATATCAAATGGATGATAAAAGTTATTTTCTAAAAGTTTTTATAATTGAAGATGTTTTTGTTGAACAACCACCTATATTTACTAATTCTCATTTCACAAATCGAATTTTTAAACATTCTAAAGCCTTGTATGGTTTAAAATAAACTCCACAAGCTTGGTATGATAGAGTTTTTAATTTTTTTATTTCAAAATTTTTTATTAAAGGGATTTCTGATCCAACTTATTTTATCAAAAATATTTCCAAACATGTTTTGATATTACAAATCTCTATTGATGATATTATTTTCAAATCTTCTAAAAATTCTTTATGTATTTATTTTTTAAAGAGTATACAAAGTGAATTTCAAATGAGTTTAATTGGATAACTCAAATATTTTCTTAGATTTCATGTTTTTTAAAATGAAAATGATATTATTTTAAATCAAAGTAAATATACAAAGGATATTTTAAAACATTTTGGTTTGGAAAGTAACAAGGAAAGTGATACACCTATGAGTACCACTTGTAAATTGGATGTAGATGAAACTAGGAAACCAGTGGATCAAACCAATTATAGAGGTATGATTGGGAGTTTACTTTATCTTACTTCTAGAAGACCAGATATTAGTTTTAGTGTGTTTATGTGTGCAATATTTCAAGCTAATCCAAAAGAGTCACAATTGCTTTTTGTTAAAACTATTTTCAAATATCTTAAACAAACTGTTAATTTAGGATTATTTTATCTAGAAGGACAATAATTCAACTTAATAAGTTATTCAGATGTTAACTTTATAGGTTGCAATCTAGATAGGAAGAGCCCTTCTGGAACATTTCATTTTCTAGTGAAGTATTTTGTATCATGGTGTAGTAAAAAAAGCAGAATTTTGTTGCATTGTCTACTGTTGAAGCAGAGTACATAGATGAAGGTAGTTTTAGTGCACAAATACTGAGGATGAAACATATTTATTGGACAATGGATATCAATTAAGGCATGTATATATAAACTGTGATAACACTAGTGCAATCAACATTTCCAAGAGTCCTATATCTAACTCTATGACTAAGAACATTGATGTAAGACATCGCTTTTTAAGAGATCATTATCAAAAGGGTGAAATTACTCTTGAATTTATTGGCACTAAACATAAATTAGCTGACATACGCACCAATACTTTAAGTTCAGATAGGTTATGTTACATTTTACTTGAGTTAGGAATGATAAACATTCCTTAAACCTCACCGGTAGATAAACCTCACTGGTAGATAAATCTCACCGGTAGATAAACCTCACTGTTAGATAAACCTCACCGTTAGTGAAACTTCACTATTAGATAAACCTCACTATTAGTGAAACCTCGTCGTTAGATAAACCTCACAATTATACATCATTGGTATGAACCTCACCACTGTACATCACTTGTATGGACCTCACTGTTAGGAATCCTCACCTGTATATGTTACCGCTAGTTTGTGCGGTCTGAAACTTCATGTTTTTTAGCCGCCAGAATCTTTATTTCTTGTATTATAATTGTTATGTTTTATTTATTTATTTCTTGATTCCTAAATGATAAAACATTAGTCTTAACCTCATCTCAATCCACCTTTGACCCTTTACATTCAATCCCTAGCTCCCAATCCTTTGTTTATCACGAACCCTAAACCTCAAGATTCACAGAATGACACAAGTGAAGAGACCGGCTGTTATTAGAGAGGGTGATGAGCCAAATTCCAAGAGTCTAAAAGGAGATTCTAGTGCTGATAGTAAAGTGAAGAAACCTGTAAACCTACATCTCATGAAAAGGAAAATAGTAATCGAGACTGAACTCTGTGCATAATGGATACTACCTAGAAAATCATTGATTCTAACGATTTTGGAGGAACAAGGATGGATCAAATGTTTTGTGAATAACAATGGTCCTTATTATCAGAAATTGGTAAAGGAATTCTATGCAATTATTTGTTTTGTGAAATTTGAAAGTGAGAACAGAATGGTATCAGTACTAAATGACAAGATAATATCTTTTTCTTCCATTGAATGGGCTGAGTGCTTGAAATTTCCACAGGAGGGTGAATTTGGATATCTATCAAATTAAGTACCTCCCACTAGAAACATATTTGAGTACGAACATGCTTTGGAAGAGCTCACTGGAGTTAGAGCACCAAGGAAAAGTAGTGGATACATAAATGGATTGAGAGAACCAGTTTCTATTCAAATTTATCCAGCATGTGTTAAGTCCAAGAAGAGGGGATTTTTCAAACCTCAGATTCCAAGAAATAATCTTGTTGTATCTGCTATGGTATAGTGCCAAAGTGAATTTATGTAGGCATATGATGATTCAAATTGAATATATGACTAGGAAAAAATCAAAAACAAATGATCTATTCTTTGCAAAACTAATCTCTTTTATGATCATGGTAAAAGATGTGGCTGGGTCCCAGGATGAGACATTGGTTGTTATAGAAAACTTTTGTATTACAAAAATAGTTTTTTCGTACATGAAGATTGGTTGGAACCCATGGAAAATGGGAATGGGTAAATAATGATAAGAAAATTTATGATAAATTTTACCCTGTTGAGCATCCAAATCGTCCAAGAGAGAAGATATATCCAAGTCTAAAACCTGATGAGGAAGAACCTCAATACAGTGATGATGATACTGAAGAGGGTACTTCTATAGGAGGGGATCCTGATTTTCCTCCAAGCCTAGTTTCTGTAAAGGTATCTTGTGGAAAGGAAAGATCATCTGTGACCCTACCTGTGAAGGAAGTAGTTCAAGGAGAAACTGTTGAAGAAATATCTATAAATGAGGATGACCTACCTAAATCTTATCATTGGGATATTGCTCCAGATTCTAGTTCCAGTGATGATTAAGAACAAAAAGGACTTGAAAATGGAAGTACCTATTTGAGTCTTAGTCATCTGATTGAGAAATCTATTATTTCTGTTGAGGAAATTCTTGTAGTAGACATACTAGTACATGTCGCTGACCTACCCCAGCCTGTGCAACCTGGTTTGTATATGAATTTGGTTATAGATGACTCTTATGAAGAAGAAGTACCCAATGATGCTGCTGCAGCTATTGTAGATATAGTGATGGAAGCTCATGTTGAGGGGGAGAAACCTGTAAGGATATGAACTGTTTCTATGACCTATGATAAAGAAGATTGGTCTGTGGATCCATGATTTGTTGTATTGGGACAAGAATATACTAATTATGATGATGAGACACCCATTAGAAGGCATCTTGTGTCCTATGATATTTTCTCAGAGGAAGTTACTACTCAACCAGTAGCTCCTCTAGCTTTTCCTGAAGAAAATGTGAGAAAAGAAGATCTTGTGGCACCGAAATCTAATTTGAAAACCTATTTTGTTGATAAGTTAAGTAACATGAAATGTTATTTAGTATCTTCTCTAAAAAAATTTTTGTCAAGTGCTTTGATAGAAGTGATGGATGAAGTGAAAGTGTGTCAAAATCATATTGGGAGTTTGACAGAGGTTATTGATTCTTTGAATAAATTTGTTGCTTCATTTGATACCTTCATGAGTTCTAAATCTCATGTTTATACTAATATCAACTACATTCGAGGTGTAGTGAAAAAGTTTGTGGATGTTTTTGAATAATTTAATAAGACCATAAAAACGCATGTCAGTACTTATGATTTTGTTGTGAAACATTTGATAAGTAGTTTGACACAATCCTTCAAAGAAAGAGTAGCTCTTACTGTAAAACCTCTTGGTACATCCAGAGTTTTGGTTGATGTTGAACAGTTAAGATTTGTGCTGAAAAAATAACATTTTCAAGTTCGTGCCAATAGCTCGTCTAATTCCTAGGTGATTACTACCACTAGGGATATTAGAAAAATTTTCCAAGATTATATGATAGATGCTACTGCATCCCAGAAGGAAATCAAAGAAAAAATTGATTACTATTTTCAGAGAGTGTACACCAAGAATCAACTAACCAATCACTTCAAGAAACTATTAGGGAATCTGAAACTTCCTTCAGTTACTCAAGCCTTCAAAGAACAGGTTAGTAAGCTCAGATAATTAACCCATTATTTGGAAAAAGTTATGGAGAACAAGGATGAATTTATCTCTAAAATGGAGAGAGGGGGATGTATCATCATGGATTTCAGGAATCTCTCACTGCCCTTTTTGCATATGGACAGTACCCCTATCATTGTACCTCTAACCCTGCCTGCATCTGGTCAGTCTGTTTCTCTACCTCAGTTGACTCCAGCTCAAGCTATAAGAATACTTACTCATATGATCACACAAAGGATTTCCCATTATAGGCCTGACAGTGTTTCAGTAGCTCAAACACATTTGATCACCACTGGTGTTCCCAAGCCTTCACCTACGCCTACCAAGCCTGAATCCTCTTCTGATCCCAAATCCAAATCCAAATTAACTTTTGAAGAGTTTGATTGATTAGTGCATAGGATATTTTATATGAATCTTTGTACTTATTGAATTTCTTTTTTACTATCTCATGTACTTTTATAATGTGAATTGAAAATGTTTGTTTTCTCTCTTCTCCTTTTATGCTCTGAACCATTGTTATTCTCTTTTTATTAATCACAAAGGGGGAGAAAGATTTTACTTACAATAAGGGGGAGAAAATTATAATATTTATCTTTGAGAAAATTATAATATATTCTAGTTCTTTTTACTCTTATGTTTTTCCGTAGTTTAGCACTGATACATTTGAGAGTTATGATCTGAACACACTAAGAAATTCCATTAGATGTATTTTACACTGATTCATTAAAGATTATCCTGGATTATAATGCCATAATTTTTTCTTTTAAAAAATGGGGAGACTGTTGGACTCACCTATTTTGATAATCTAAATTATGTTTAGATATGCCTTGATAATCCCAAATAATTTCTATCAATATAATAATTATACTTTCTAATTTAGACATCATGTTAATGAGTTAATATGAATAACAAAATGATCATACCATGCCATTGGAATATGTTATTCAATGGTCATTTATGAATATAAATGTTTGAAAATGATTAATCTTGATACTAACTCAATCTGTAAAGGAAATGAAAGAAACAGATACCTTATTAGAATTCGAGTTTTGAAGTCACTAATACAGACATAGATACTGATAAACATAGGTCACTGATAGACTAAGTCTACTGATAGACAAGTTCACTGATACAGGATACCAACATAATGAAGCTACCAATAGAATGATTCTACAAATAGAATGAAGTTACCGATAGAGGAAGCTACTAATAGAGAGAGCTATCGCTACCTATGTTAACAGCTACTGCTATTGAGGAAGAGTTACCGACAGAATTTCACCGTTATGAAGGGATACTAATACGTGGAACTACCGATACAAGGAGCTAGCACTACACATATAGTTATTGATACAAGCAAGACACGATTACAGAAATTAAAAGATACCAATGCAAGACCTACCATTACAAGTCCACCACTACAAATTCACTGATACAAATAGCTACCGATGGAAGCCAGTCATGGTTTCTCTAAACTCAATCTCTATTTGTTTGTTAACAATGGTCATATTTTGTTCTTTAAATGAAAATGATATTAAATAATGATGTTTGTTGGATGTCAGGAAACCATACCTCATACCTTAAGAAGTAATCACATCTTATATCTAAAATTAATTAATGATGTGTGTTGGCATGTATAGGAACGATACCTCATACTTGTAGAAGTAATCATGACTTATATCGAACAACCGCATGAGCTATAAAAGGAAGATCAAAGATGCGTATAAATTGTGTGGGACATAGAGAATATAAAAAGAGACACATACAAGAAGAAAAAACGAAGAACTCGAAGAACACTCATACACATCAAGAACATAAGTTCAAGAGGAGGTTCAAGTACTGCAAGGAATACTCTCACATTAAAGCTAAACATCTATACTGGATGTAATGGAATAGTACTACGACACTTTTTTTCCAAAAAAACATCCAGAGAAGGACTCAAATCTTCACCTGCTTCAATCCAAAGATTCCAGAGCTGCATTGATTTCAAAAAAGAGAATTCTAAACTCATCTCTATATTATTTCTCTCTTGTGATCATTTTTATTACGGTAGGAGCAGTGTGTGTGCTACATTCTATTTGGAAACACACTAACTCTTAGGCTAAAATGGATGATACTGAAATCCTCACACTAAACTCTTTATACCTTTGTGTATCCCATGTAGAACTATGGTAACGGTCTGAGCACCTGGATAACCTATGGGCTGTTGTTGTTATTTTCGCACGTAGAACTATGGTAGAGGTCTGAGGACCTATACAGTCTGAGTACTATTGTAAACCCAAATCTAGGGTGTGGATAAAAGTTTTATATAAAATGATTGTGAGGAATAATTCTTAGCATGGGACTAAAACTCTTGGTTTAAACTGTTTTTCACCTTATTTAAGTTTAAACAATTTTTAATATTCCACTGCTAATTACTTTTAAATTCAAATTTGTTTTAAAATAAATCTGGTTGTTGATCTAGAAAATGTCTGTAATTATTTTTTGTCAGTAAGTTAGTTTCAAAAGTTAACTTAATCTTCAGATTATGTTAACTGAGAAATAATCAATCATTGAGAAACTAATTGAAAACATACAATCTTTATAAATTCACTACAGTGTATATAGAGACCCAAATCTTGACGTACATGGACTTTACTTTACTTTGGAGAAATACTTAATACATAACAAAAACAAACACTAAAGGATCGTAATAGTTTAGTGTCTTTGGAAACTCAAAACATAATCTTCTAATCATGGTGAAAGATCTTCAACATCTCCCATAATGATCTTCCCCTTTGGTTTTCTTACCTAAAACCTTTGTTTATATCCTGGAAAAAAAGAAAAAATATAAAGCGTGATCTCAAATGATTAGTAAGGGTAAGAATGGCGAAAATAAAACAAACCATGTACATTAGAACATAAAAACATGTACATAATGTCTAAACATCGAAATCGTGAGTAATCACATAAAATATAGCAGTACATAAGGCATAGATACATCAATCATGATAAAATAGAATGGGAATAAAACATGTAATTGTGGCAACCATTAAGCACAAGATATGATTTCCATAGTAGCTAAGGCATTGTTTCCAAGGCCATCTTAGTGGAAAAAGTCCCTTTCTGAATCGAGTTCACTCCTCGTTCCAGTCCTGTAACACTGAACCGGATTAACATACCATTCCAGCCATGTCTATCACATGATATATAAATCTTTACCCAATTAATTGGAGGGAGATATAGGTCCCACCCATTTCGTAATGAAATCATTCTTACTTGTGCCACAACAAGAACATTAATCATTCATCATTACCCAAATTATAAAATGGGTTTCATAAACATCATCCCACCATAACATAATCCATACAAAAAAAATTGGATATCATTTCATCATAAGAAAAGTGAAACCTTGTAAATCATATAGAAATTATACTTGAAACATACACATATGAAATAATTCCATCTTATATGGAAAATGGTTTTGATAAAACACTTGAAATGAATTCATGAGGAAAATATCCTTTCTTCTTCAAAATAATTTTCTTTTCACAAAATGCCATGAAATTTTAAAAGAAAAATATTTTGATGAAAATAGTCCTTAAATAATGTAGAGTAAGATTCAGTAAAATAAGGTGTTATGAAACCTTAAAAATCCATTCATGCCGTATAAGTTAAAAAAACATAATTCTTGTACTTTTTCTAGAAAAGTAAAAAATTACCTCGTATGGTAAACAAAAGAAATATCCATTCATACGATGTGGTAAATGTAAAAAGGGTAAAGATGACTTTAATCATACATGGAAGAAAAATAAACATTTTATGAAAAAAATTTAGAAAACATGGACATGGATGATTAACATAACCCCAGTAAATACTTACGTATAAGCAATCTTGGATAAAAAAATGAAATTGCAAAATTATCCCTTACCTTAGGTCTGATATTCTTCGTATGTATCTGAACCTCCTATATAATGATTTAAATAATTTTATTTACTAATTAAATAATCATATTCATTGTTATGATATCATATAGGGTTCACTTATGACTTTATATTACCCGTTCTTTTGTATATTTCATGTTAAAGCAGCGTTTTGGGTAAAATTGTTTTATTTATCGTACGTGTTTCAAGATGTTGTTCTTGATATTATTACTTATATCCTGATTACTTAATTCCAGAATGTAAAACATGATATATATATATAATATATATTCAGCATATACATATATATATGATATATTGATAAATGGAATGAAATAAAATGTTCATGGTGATGGTAGGCCGTATGTACGCATTAACGTTGTTTTCGTTTCCTTATTGAATTGAATGGAATTAAGTAGATAACATACATATATATAAATACATAAATCCAATATCATTATTTTGTCATATATTTCATTATTATTCATTATATATACTTTATAATCATTCATGAATGGTTAACATGGAGAATGAATCTCATCGCGTCGTGGAGACGGTAGTCCGTACGTAAGCACGAGTGATGATATCATTCCCATGATCGTAGAATTTTGTTGGAGTGTATGTATAATATTTTGGAATCAGTATCACATTACAATAACCATATATAGTTATTTATTTACACCATTATACCCATCCATGTAAGGTGGTGGTGGAAAACAGATTACACCACAACATGGAGACGGTATTCCATATGTACGCACGCGCCGTGATTTCATTTTCCATAGGATGGATAGAAGGTGAAATGAGGTTTTTTCATATTTTTAATAACATATAATTATATTATTAATACCGATGTTATTAATTTATGATTAAACAAATAAATAATAGTAAGTATAAGAAGAAAGAAACTTGAAAGAGTCAGTAGAATAGATTACCTCTTCCTCGACACACCTCCTTTAAGCTTCTTCATAGGGCACTAGAGTTGGTCTTTTGAGAAGTCCAGAACCTCTATGATGTTACTAGAGAGGTTTATAAGAGTAATTGGAAGGGGTTGGATGAGCTTCAAGGCTCAAAAGGGTGTTAAGAGAAGAGGGAAGGGGTTCCCTTTTTATAAGGGTGTAGAGGGGCACCTTTGGAAAAACATAAAATATTATTTTTTAATAAAGTCATATTCTGTTTATAATAGCCCAAAATTTATTTATTTAGAAGATAATGTTGGTATGGGTAGAAAGAATCTCAACCAATAGGTTTTAGACAAGTTTAGTTTACTATTTTATCCTTATCATTTAGATTTAACTCTATGTTAAATAAAATAACTTTTTCCGTGTCTTCTTGTTTTCTTACACTATATGGATAATAAACTTACTATGACAAGCCAAAAAATCCCCATGTGGTTCATTATTAATATATATAACCTTATCTAAGTCATTTTGTCGAACCATATATTATTAGGAATATAATAACAATTAATAATATAATATTTTAAAAAACTATTTTTTGTCAATTTTGACACTATTTGGTCATTTATTTTTGTGAAAATCATAAAAGAATTATTTTTTCGAAAAAATTTAATTAAATAAATAATAAAATATCATATTAACTTATAAAATTATTGGAATTCATAAAAAGTATAAAATTGCATTTATTTGGGTATTTATAACATCAATTATGATAATATTTCATTAATAAGGTGATTACTACATCATCAATGTGTCAAACATAAATTAAGTTATTTAATGTCTAAAAATTATAAACAAAATTCCATTATGTAGTAAATGGTTTTATCTTTCTAATTAATATTTATAGTCTAATTTATCTTATGTATAACCCTATATTAAAAATGTATTAGTTATTAAATTTTGATTTTAACTATTTTAATTCCTCTTTAAATAAAATAATAATGAATGTCCAAATCTAATAAAAGTGGACCTAAATGCTCATATTTTATTTCTAAGGTTATTTTTGGTCGAATTAAACTTATCCAATAGAATTATGACATGTTTTAGGGTAATAATAATATCATTTTTACCCTTAATTACACTATTTACTTTTAACCGTGGTAAAAAAAAGTAAAAAGTTACTATTCACCAAAAATTATTTTTAACTTATTGAACCACATTTTACACCTTGATATTGAATTTGTATCTCAGATTTTCAAAATCCCACTCACAGAAGTCGTAAAACTAAGTTTTATGTAAATTTTCAAATTCTCCTAGGAGGTGGTTAAATGACGATGAAAAGTTCAATAAAATTTTTATATATCTAAAATAATTATAAAATGACTCCAATGATTTATATTGAACTTATATAGGTATTATGTATCAATTTTGACCAAAAATAAATTTAAATAAAATAAATAATTATTTAAATAAAAAGTCGGTTTTTAAATAGTAACCCAGTGTTTTCACTATTCATAAAAAATTGAATGTTTTTAGAAAAATATCAAAATTTCACCCTAGGGTAATTTAGATATTCTCAATCCAAAAATGATTTCCATTTTGAAAGATAAAATTCGTAAAATTTCAAAAATTGAGTATTACTATTCATAACAGCTAGTTTATATAACATATCGTTGTTTAGAGAAACTTGGTATTGCGTACAACACACGCTATCATGGAAGGTCGTGATTGCGTGTAATGTATGCCAAGTCCGGGATACATGTAGTGCAAGATCCATTTGGTGTTACATATAACATAATCAAAAATTATTTCATTTATGCATTAAACAAAATCTATACTTAATGTTGTTTAGACAAATTTCCACACAAAGAACTTGAAATTGTGTATAACACGAGCCACGAATAGTGTTGCCTATACTGCAAGCTAATACTATGTTGCATATAGAATAATATAATTTTGGTGTAGCGTACAACACAAGACATCAATGAAATAATAAATAATATTTTTATAAAATCTCGGGGTGTTACATTCTACCCCCCTTAAAATAAATTTCTCCCTCGAAATTCGTCGGGGTTATAAATGGTTTACTACTTGAAAGATTATTTAATAGAAACCCACATATTAAAAAAGAATACCAAAAATTATCTTTAAAAATTAATGTATGAAATGTAAAGGATACCAAAATTAACTAATCACTGGGTTTCCACATAGGATAACATAGGTGAAAATATGGATATGTAGAAAAAATCTAACTATCATGTTCTGATGGAGAGTGGTATAGGACATGGCTATGAAAAATCCAACAATCTCAAAGCCATAAATTTGTGATGGTTTAAGGTACCATCTGATTCATCGGATATAAGGGCACTAGGAAAACATTTTTGGTTTTCAAGATCATTTCCCTAAAGTTGAATAATTGTTGAATTAAAAGTAATATTTACTTGATTTTTTGGTACAATCTTACTATTTTTTGTGCCTTGAACAATTTCCACTTCATCTCTTAAATAAATGAAGTTGAATTTGTCTTCTATGAAGTGTTAGCAGATCATTTGATAGAATGACGGGTCATTACTTATTTTTCAAACGAAAGGTTAGAACAAGTTATTCAATATACATAAGTCCATATATGGTGATACTAAATGTATATGGCTCCATGAATGGACATGTCCTTCATATATCATACCGCTTAATATAATAAAACTAGTTTCTACTAACCAAGGACTTTTTGTAGGATAGTGGTAGGCGATAAAGGCCTGTCGCACTTCAGTTGTGGGTTCGATTCCCACAGCCTTGTCCGAATCGACGGGTTGTACTTTTTCTAAAAATATACTCTTATAACATTCCAAAAATAATATCAAAAAGTTCTAGCCTTAAACAATATTATCTGATGTCTAACATAATCTATTCCAATATTTAGGTTTACCCAAACTCACAGTATATGGAAAAATATTGATAGAGAGGTCATTTATCAAGCATGTAAATACCGTCTTTTATCCCCATATATCATAAGATATGTCTTGTTGATCACAATCCAAACGTTTCAATGCCTTAATCATGTATTCTCTCTAAAAATGGGTACCCATTTAACCTTAGTGAAAACATGAATTCAGTTAAAAGTTAACTCTTTCCACATACCAAAATCACAAAAATTCTATATACTCAAACCATGATATCACTTAGTCCTTATATCAGTCATGAGATCATGAATAATATCGAACATTTCATTTTCTCATTATCCCTTCATTATGTGTATATCATCTACTTTCCAAAATATTTGAATCACTTTTAATGGTTACCGGTACCATATTCTTATGGAAAACCACAATGGACCAATACATAGATATTCCAATATACCATAAAAGTACCTCAATAACATTATTCTGGCATACCAATACATAAACACTTAAATTCATCCTCTTCAATGATTGTCATGGAATAAGTCTTTCCTTGATTTAGAAGTATCCTCTTAGGTCAGGGCATTCAATTGGGTAATGCCCATGTTCTCCATAGATAAGAAATTGGACTCCATAACAGTCTATCACTCTATGACCCTTTTCTCCACATAGATAACATATTCCCCTCCATTTTAGGTATTCCTCAAGGTTATTCTTCCCTTTTTTATAAATCTCAATATTCCTTTTTCTATGCTCCTAACCATGCGAACATGCATAAAATTCCATCTTCCTCATATTTTATGACTTAAAAATACAACTAAACTTCACCTTGTGAATTATATATCGAGATGACTGATTCGGAATAATCACAATATCTTTCTATCTAGACGTTACAAAATTTCTTTGAAGATAGTCACGAATTTGTCCATTGGAATCAATGTTAACTGAATTCCTTCTCATTCCCTCCATTGACTAAGACCAAAAATCATAGTGTAAGAAATAGTTAAAACAATGAGGATAAACATAATTATAAAAATTCTCTTATGGGATGTCTAGATTATCACACATTCTTTAATCCATGAAACCCTAGGTTCACCCTAGGTTATTCATGATCATCAACATAATTCTAGAATTGTATCCTATATTTATACTAAACCATAGGGACATCCCTAGACATACCATTGAAATATCTCTAGGGATTTCACTAAAGATTTTTGCATCCTAGTTTTCAAAGGTTAACTAAACCTTTCCCCTGATACCAACTGTAGTGACCTAAATCCTGAAGTACATGGACATTACATTACTTTGGCGTAATACTTAATATATAACAAAAACAAACATCTAAGGATCATAATAGTTTAGTGTCTTTGGAAACTCGGAACATAATCTTCTAATCATGGTGAATGATATTCAACATCTCCCATAAAGATCTTCCCCTTTTTTCATACCTAAAACCTTTCAATATATCCTGGGAAAAAGAAAACATATAAAGGTCGAGCTCAAATTCTCAATAAGGGTAAGCATGGAGAAAATAAAACAAACCATATACATTTGAACATAAAAATATGAACATAATGTTTAAACATCGAAATCTTGAGAAATGACATAAAACATAGCAGTACATAAGTCATAGATACATCAATCATGATAAAATAGCATGGGAATAAAACATGTAGTTGTGGAAACCATTAATCACATGATATGATTCCCATAATAGCCAAGGCATTGCTGCCAAGACCATCTTAGTGGACAAAGTCCCTTTCTGAATCGAGTTCACTCCTCTTTCCAGTCCTATAACACTGATCCGGATTAACTTACCGTTCCATCCATGTCTATCTCATGAGATATAAATCTTTACCAAATGTATTGGAGGGAGATATAGGTCCCACTTATCTCATAATTAAATCATTCTTACTTCTTCCGTAACATGAACATTAATCATTCATCATTACCCAAATTATAAAATGGGTTTCATAAACATCATCCCATCATAACATAATCCATACAAAAAAATGGATATCATTTCATCATAAGAAAAGTGAAACCATGTAAATCATATAGAAATTATACTTGAAATATACACATATGAAATAATGTCATCTTATATCTAAAATGGTTTTGATAAAACACTTGAAATGAATTCTTGAGGAAAATATCCTTTCTTCTTCAAAATAATTTTCTTTTCACAAAATGCCAAGAAATTTTAAAAGAAAAGGATTTTTTTTGAAAATAGTAATTAAATATTTTATAGTAAGATTCATGAAAATAAGGTGTTATGAAACCGTAAAAATTTGTTCATGCCGTATAAGTTAAAAAACATTCTTCTTGTACTTTTTCGGAAAAGTAAAAAAGTACCTCGTATGGTAAACAAAAGAAAGATTCATTCCATACGATGTGGTAGAAGTAAAAAGGGTAAAAATTAATTTAAACATACATGGATGAAAATTAAACATTTTATGAAAAAAAATTTATAAAACTTGGACATGGATGATAAACATAATCCTAGTAAATACTTATGTATAAGAAATCTCGGATAAAAAATGAGATTAAAAAATTATCCCTTACCTTAGGCCTGATATGCTTGTACGTATCTGAAACTCCTGTATAATGATTTAAATAATGTCATTTAATTATTAAAGAATCATATTCATTGTTATTATATCATATGGGGTTCACTTATGACTTTATATTACCCGTTCTTTTGTAAATTTCATGTTAAAGCAGCATTTTGGGTAAAATCGTTTCACTTATCGTACGTGTTTCGACATGTTGTTCTTGATATTATTAATTATATCCTGATCTACGTAATTCAAAAATTTAAAACATAATTTATATATAATATATATTCAGCATATACATATATATATGATAGATCGATAAATGGAATGAAATACATAATTCATGGAGACGGTAGGTCGTACGTACGCATGAACGATGTTTTCGTTTCTTTATTGAATTGAATGGAATTAAGTAGATGAAATACATATATATAAATACAATATCATTATTATGTCATATATTTCATTATTATTCAGTATATATACTTTATAACCATTCATGAATGGTTAACATGGAGAGTGAATCTCATCGCGTCGTGGAGACGGTAGTCCGTACGTACGCACGAGTGATGATATCATTCTCATGATCAAGTAATTATTTTTGAGTGTATTTATAATATTTAAGAATAAATATCTCTTTAAAATGACCATATATAGTTATTTATTTACACCATTATAACCATCCATGTAAGGTTGTGGTGGAAAATAGATTACACCACAGCCTGGAGACGGTATTCTGTAAGTACGCACGCGCGGTGATTTCGTTTTCCATAGGATGGATAGAAGGTGAAATGGAGTTGTTTTATATTTATTATAACATATAAGTATATTAATAATACTGATGTTATTACTTTATAATGAAACAACTAAAGAAGAGTAAGTAGAAGAAGAAATAAACTTGAAAGAGTCGGTAGAAGAGATTACCACTTCCTCGATGCACCTCCTTTAAAATTCATTTTAGGGCACTAGAGTTGGTATTTTGAGAAGAAAAAAACCACTATGATTAAAACAGATAAGTTGAGAAGAGGAATTCGCAGGTTTTGGCCGAGAATCAAGGCTCAAAAGGGTTTGAATAGAAGAGGGAAGGGGTGCCCTTTTTATAATGGAGGAGAGGGGCACCTTTGGAAAAACATAAAATATTATTTTATAATAAAGTCATATTCAGTTTGTAATAGCTCCAAATTAATTTATTTAGAATCTAAAGTGAGGATGGGTCGATATCATCTCAACCAATATGTTTTAGACAAGTTTAGGTTACTATTATAAACTTATCATTTAGATTTTACTCTAAGTTAAATAATTTAACTTTTACCGTGACTTCTAGTTTTCTTACACTATATGGTTAATAAACATACTTCAACAAGACAAACGAACCCCAAGTGGTTCATTATTATCATATATAGCCTTATCTAAGTCATTTGGTCGAAACATAGATTTGTAGGAATATAATAACAATTAATAATATAATATTTGTTTTAAAAACAATTTTATGCCAATTTTGACACTATTTGGTAATTGATTTTTGTAAAAATAATAACAGAATGATTTGTTCGAAAAAAGTGAATTAAATCAATAATAACATGTCATATTAACTTATAAAATTAGTGAAATTTATAAAAAGTCTAAAATTACATTTATTTGGGTATTTATAACATCAATTATGTTAATATTTCATTAATAAGGAAATTACTGCATCATCATTGTGTCATTAATAAATTAAATTATTTAATTTTCTAAAAATTATAAATAAAATTATATTAGGTAGGAAATCGTTAAATAATTCTAATGAATATTTATAGTTTAATTTATCTTATGTATAACCCTATATTAAAAATGTTTTACTTATTAAACATTGATTTTAAGTATTTTAATTTTTCTTTAAAGAAAATAATAATAAATGTCCTAATATAATACAAGTGGACCAAAATGGTCATATTTTATTCATAACTTTGTTTTTTGGTCGAATTAAACTTATCCAATAGAATTAGTACATGTGTTAGGGTAATAATAATATCATTTTTACCCTTAATTACCCAATTTACTTTTAACTGTGGTAAAAAAAGTAAACAGTTACTATTCACCAAAAATTATTTTTATCTTATTGAACAACATTTTACTCCTTGATATTAACCATGTCTCTCAGATTTTAGAAATTCCACTCACATAAGCGGTAAAATTATGTATTATGTAAATTTTCAAATTATCCTAGGAGGTGGGTAAAAGACGGTGAAAAGTTCAATAAAATTTTTATATATCTAAAATTATTATAAAATGACTCCAATGATTTATATTGAACTTATATAGGTATTATGTATCAATTTTGACCTAAAATAAATTTAAATAAAATAGATAATTATTTATATTAAAAGTTGGTTTTTACATAGTAACCCACTGTTTTCACTATTCATCAAAAATTGAAATGTTTTCAGAAAAATAACAAAATTTCACCCTAGGATAATTTCGATATTACGAATCCAAAAATAAATTCCATTTTGGAAGATAAAATTTATAAAATTTCAAAAATTATGTATTACTATTCATAAAATCTAGTTTATGTAACATATTGTTGTTTAGTGAAACTCGGTATTGCGTACAACACACGCTATCGTGGAAGGTTGGGATTGCGTGTAATGCAACACAAGTCAGTGATGCGTATAGTGCAAGATCCGTTTGGTGTTTAATATAACATAATCATAACTTATTTCATTTATAAATTAAAAAAATCTATACTTAATATTGTGTAGAATAATTTCCATAAAACGAACTTGAAATTGTGTATAACACGAGCCAAGAATAGTGTTGCGTATACTGCAAGCTAATACAATGTTGCGTATAGAACAAGATAATTTTGGTGTAGCTTACTACACGAGACATCAATGAAATTAGAAATAATATTTCTCATAAAATATCGGGGTGTTACAGTTTAACTTGTTTTATGAATTGGGGGATTTCAATATAAATATTTTAAACAGAAATTTTTAATCGGAGCTCAATTCACCCCCCTCTTGAGTATCCACTCTGACTAACACATTAGTTAAAAGGCTATTAAGTGATTACCCTTATTTCAAGGATATCTGTTAGAATTATTTTGGAAATTATATTAATTTTGTTATAGAAAAGGACAACATATAATATGGGAGACAACCAATCAAATCTTATAAGACCGTGCGTCTTGAATCTAGGACAAAAATAAAATAATGGTTTCATTCCAGCCACTAACTGAGACAAAGTCCTCGTAAATTTTATATGGTTTTTAGTTAAAAAATTGAAGAACAAATGTTAATTATGAACCTGTAATATCACATTTGATTATTAGTGATTTATATACTGACGATATTGGTTTCTGAAGATATTGTAAGAGAAATTATTAGAATTATCACTCTTCTATAGTCATTTAGATCCTTTCAAAGTTTCCTTTAGTGATTCAGGAATAAAAAAATTCCTTATTGGTAATTAAATTCATGGGATTAAAGGGATAAATTAGAATTTTATCAAAGAAAATAAATAAGGATTTTTCATATAAAATTAATACTTATCAAGTGATAAAGATTCCTTATATTATTGGTCAGAAAAATAATTACCAGACATTAGGAAAATAAATTAGAAATAAAATGTTATATTAATACCATGTTTTCTTGTGAGCTAATGGTATTTAAATCATAATGTATTTAGGGCTTTTAGGACCTCAATTTTCTATTGATCATTTGGTTGTTTTTATTCCTAATAAAAATTTATGATTTTCCTTCATGTTTTTATCTCTACTTTCCACTAATGATCCCATACCTAGAGACATAGTTCTGTGTAAATCCGCGTTAACATTATACTTAACATTTTCCACTTTATAGAGTATTTTCTATTAAACATTCTTAAAATTTTGTTTGTAAATTTAGGAAATATTATACAATATATTACGAAGAAATAGTTTAAATTATTGGGATGTAATTTAATTAAGGTGGGGAGAATGAAACAACCACAGAATCTAATGTAAGTGCCTTGAATTTGATAGCATGTGTGACACACAACACCAAGCATGTAAGGGAATATAATATACAAATAATTAATAATATATTTACTATTTAAAATATATTTTATATATTTTAATTCATGAAACTCTGAGTTAGCATGTGCAACATACAAGAGAGACCTTCATCAATGTCTTTCATTACACACAAGACCAAGTTTTACTCGACCATAATAAATTATTGAAATAAAATTATTTAATAAAATGAGATATTAACTATCCATTTTGAGTATTATTAACTAGATTAGGAAAATCTATGGTTTATATAAATATGAAATTAATTAGTTAGTTACCAATTAATGAGAAACAAAAATAAGAACCAATTGGATATTAAAAAGAAGTATTATTATTTTTAAGATTCAAAAAGATGTTTATCGTAATTAATTACAATAAATTAATGATTTCAATGAAATATATAATATATATATTCAATAAAATATTCTTTATAATTATCTAGTAGGTTTTATATGAAAACTATAAGAAGAAATCCTATTTTACACATAAAAACATATATTTTTAAATATAATATTTTATGAATTTTTAGTGGAGAGCCCATTTTAAATATGAATTTCGAGACTTTAATTGATCTAATATTTTCAAAGTAAAATTATTTTTTTAAATAAAAACATTATAATTAGGGTAGGGTAATTTTTGGATACTATTCCGAAATATTTCATTTTTTAATCAGTAGTAAAAAATAATGAATTTTAGTTCAAAAATACATTTTCATCTTATTTTATTATAGAATAAAATATAATTTTAGATGTTTTTTATACAATTTTTATAAATTTATCCAGTGTATGTCCTTTGTATCAAATTAACTATGATATTTATCATAAACACATACTAATCTTTTAGGCGTTTCTACTTTAAAACCCTGCATTGTCATCCTACAAGTGGGGTGAATTTAAAATTTATTTTTTTCCACTTAGGTTAATGGAATTTTTAAAAATTTACTCCATATTTGCAGTAATAATAATTTATAATTTATAATAAGAAAAAATTGTGTTTTACCAAATATATTTGTGAATGTAAATAAAATTAATTATAATTATTAAGGTTAAATTAATCTTAACGAGGGATTAAACCTTTACTATGATGTCCAGAACAACCTATAAAAATGTCCAAAATCTCTTTTGTGGAAATATTTCAACACTATCACCACTTTTATATAAAATTTAACATTATTTTATCCAATTTCAATGTGAAAAACGTGCATGTAATTCCTTTGTAAAAGTATTAAAAGATTGTCAATCCTCCACTATAAACAACCTCATGTCCTCCCACTTCCTTGCACCTACCAAAACAATTTGGATCCAAAAACATCCTTAAATATATCTCCACTGCATCCCTACCCTCATCTTATAATAATAACCTTGGTAAGAATGTAATCCATGTAATACTTTGGGTCAAACGAAACAGAGTTACACGATTAATAGGTAACAGAATTCCTCAAGTTCTTTAGATTCATTTCCATTATAAAACCCATAAAAATTATTATTATATGCTTTTATAACAAAAAAAGTTTAAAAAAATATACTATTATGTTTCTATGCTATATTTTATACCTAAATATACACACAATTCTATTTAATGGGTAATGAATATAGTGTTTCTGTGTACGGCGAACTACTACCTCATGAAAGGATGTTTGTTCGTTTTTACTATACCACCTATCACAGTGTAAATTAAGATGTAAAATATATTTTTATATTTTATATATGATATTTAATATGTATTTATGTTTTTTTTAATTTTTTATAACACATACCCTTATACTATCCATTTTGTGTAAATATGAGAACATCTTTTCTAGAAGTGTAGACTATCGCACATCAAAGCATTGTGATTCATTCACACTATACACGGTATGCATAAATAATTATATTAAATAAAAATATGTGAAATATTAATCCTATATAATATATTAATTACATAATTACATTTCTTTAAATATAATATATATCTTTTTCTTATTTACCATTTCACACTCTTAAAAGGTGATAACGTCGTTCATGGTAGTGTGGACTACCACCTCCTCCACAAGATGTAATTCATTTTACATGATAAGAAATATATATATAATTATATATGACTAAATAATATGGTATTTATGATATAATTATAATATATAATGATATAATTACGTTAAATTTCTTTCAATAATGATCATTGAAAAATGGGAACATTACACTTGAATATGTACGACCTATCGTCTCCATGATTGTAATGACGATTCATTTTTCATAATCATGTTGAATTATTATTTTTAAAAATATAATTGATATATAAATATTATTATTATGAAATTATAATTATTCTTGGGATGTTATATAATGAACCATTTACCATAACTAACCTACCAAAGTAATGCTTTACACTTAAACCAAATTTGGTCAAAATAAACGACGTAAACTTGATTGTTTAAGTAGTTGTATAAAACAAAATAATAAGTGAAATAAAATTAATGATAATAATGAAAAAATATTCCCAAAAAAAAATAATTACCATCATTTTGTTATTCCGGAATATAAGGACACACAAGATAAGTTGGACGCATGGTAAGGGATTCTCATTTCACTTTTTTACATTCGTGAGATAAATGTCATGTTCACAATATATATTCCTTATGTGGTGTATATACAAACACTTTTTTATATTATTAGATTAATACTTTTATCTTAATGGTATTTTAAAAACTCCTTGATTTTTTTTTCTCTATCAGTATTATGATTTCAAATTATTCAGTGATCCTTAGGACACTTTGGAATTTTTAAAGATTAATTTCTTCATCAATAAATATAATGAACATTCAACTATATTTAAATTAATTGAAAGTATAAGAAATTTTTTCAATAAAACCTTCCATTTTTCCAACTCTGCTTATTCCTGGCCATTATCAGGTATTATTACCATTATTCAATTTTTTGTACTAAAAATTTTTTAGATAATTTTTTTTTCAGAAAACCAGACATTGTATCTCTCTTAAGTCAGAGAAATAGTTTCTTTTGAAAAACGGGTTTTATTAAAAAAATAAAAAAATATTTTTAAATTGATTTGGTGGATACACATTTATCCTTATTTTTCTTTAAATTTTTTTTTCAAATGAATGTTATTTTATCTTTTTAAATATTACATTTTTCTAACCTTCAGTCATACAAAAAAATGTTTTTCCCTTGTAGGGAATGTACAAATTTAGTGACGATCATTTATTTGAGTCTTAATTTTCTTGTTTAAAAGGTTTATTTTTAAAGAAAATATTTTTAAATGTGATTTTAAAAGAACTTTTTTTTTTCAAAACAAAAGAGTTTTTTCCTCAGTAGTTTTTTAAAAGATATTTTTATAATGGTACCATTCATCGATGATGAAAAAAATCTATTTTACTCTACTGTAGTAATTTTTTATTGATACAATCCTTGATCATCCTATGTATGAATTATGATTGATTTTTTCAAAAATATTATTCACAATCAATTATTTTATTATTTTTATTCCCTTTGGGAAAATCAATTTCATATGATAATTTTACATTGAATTTCCCCTAAATATCTATATCCTTTTTCATTAACAAGATTATTTCCTAAACCATATAACATTTTTAATAAGGTTTTTTCTTAGAAAGTAATTTGATTATTTGGGAAATATTGATAAATTAAAATAACTTATTCAATATGAATATATTATAAGGAATATTACTTATTCAATATAAGGAGTGTTTTGGACATGCAATACATGGTTGTGGGCAGGTTAAGGAAATAATATCGATGCATAGGTAGTTTCATGGGATGAATTAGTTGTGAAAATATGAATAGTTTAAACTATCTCATTATGGTAATGGTTCAATATACCTATGAAACATGGAACTAAATAATTAAAAATTTTCATCTTGTAGCTTCGGTTTTTATTCATCCTTGAGATCTTTCATCGGCATATCAATGGATACATTTCATTTTTTAGTTCATTGATTAAATTACATGTCTTTCAATTTCTTACCTTTACATATTCATTTTGCCTTATCTAGTTATTTTAATCAAATGTGTTCCCATTTATTACCTTTCCATACTTTTTATGCACATACAACTTAGTATTTTGATTATATAGTATTTTGTTTATATAATTTATCAATCTCGAAATATTGATCTCATTGATTAATTATTTATTCTTAAATACATTACACTTACTCATCATCTATGCTCACCCTTATTATGTTTCCTTCCCTCGGAATCAAAGAAGCGTATTATGAAACATATTTAGGTATTTAAGAGATGGAATAGTGTTATACTCAATTGTTTTTATTTACATAGAATAAAAAAATTATTTTGTTATTAGTTTCTTATCATTTAATACAAAACTCGTTTATATATCGGGTTCATCAGGACAACTAAACTGTTCATTCCTTTGGTATTTGATTCTTATTAATTGTGCCAGCATAATTGATACTATATATTGGCTCTGGGAAATTTTGGTTTAGGTCACTATAACAATAATTTTTAGAATTATTTATATTTAATCATTACCTAATAAGATTTAGATTGCGTAATGGTTAAAAAGTCATTTATCAACAAAAAAGGTTTTTTTATATATTATATGATTCTGTTTAAAAGTTAATTTTATCTTATTTTGAAATAGAATTGAATTAAATTTATTATAACATTTTATTTATCTCATGAATGTTTTTAATGACTATAATATTGTATAGTTAATCATTATGTAATTACTTAAAAAGCTAGTTACCAAGGTAAAAACCAAAATGGTAAATTGAAAAAAGATAATGGTAAATGACTCAAAAAATGTTTAAGAAATGTGTAAAAACTCATGGTTGAATCATGATTGTAAAAAAATCATCTCCACTCTATTATTTTAGAATCATGGATCCCTTTACTCTATAATTGTTCCATGTCATTATTAGAATTTAAAGAATATTTATAAAAATTCCATTTTGTTCACTTATAAAAGGGGATATGTCACACCATTTCCAAGATACATTTGTTATTTTAAATATTCATTAATAACTTCCCAAATGTTCTCCCCTTGTGATTATTCATATTACCATAAGGTTGTGATCTCTATCGCTCAGCCTATCCCTTATATTTCCAACAATACTTTGAAGAGTTGATCAATTTTCCAAGAATAATTTTATCCACATTAAAAAATTTATTATGAATGTTTCTTATCATAATCATAAAAAAATTAAATACACAATAATATAATAAAAACTATAAATTAGAATAATTAAATTTTATTAAATTAATGTAAAATAAATTATCAATTATTATCTCACCCCTAGGAAAAATGATATCCTTATTCATCTGTACATACAATCAATAACCTCCACGAACAATGTGATTTATTTTTCACTACCAACATTAAATGTAAATTTTATTGATTAATTTAACAAATTAATATGATATTTATAACATTATTAATATTATTATAAGATAAACCATACCCCACTTCCCTCTTGTCCTATGTAAAACAAATGTGTCGCGAGTGCTTATGTGTGAACTACTACCTCCACGATCCGTTGGAATTTGTTGTTCATAACCAACATATAAGGATCTTAATAAATTTTTTATTAACATATTAATTTTTTATTTAAATAGTTATTAAAATTCAATAAATCAAAAACCATTTTATAATATTCAACTATTCTAATAAAAATGAATCTTTTATCTGTGCATATATACCCACTACTTCCTCCATGGGGTGGTATATTTTATTTTTCATCTATTAGTTTATTATATATAAAAATATCTAAAATTATGATTTAAAACATTAAAAAATATAATTAGTATCATTATTCCCCAATAGAAATGATATTATAAAAAAAATTAACCCTACTTACCCATCTAATATTGTATATTCATGTTTGGTTCTCTTTGACCACGTACATGAAAATTGATATATACTTATATTGAGGATAAATATGGAAAATATATACTAGTATTATTATAAAATTAATTAGTAAATAATTAATGTGTTTTGATTATTTAATAGTTATATTTAATACTTATCTCATTATTAATAAATTAACTTCAGTAGAGAAAGGATTCCAAAACAATATCATCACAATTTTCAACATAATGAATGTTAATTAAAAATATCATGTGATAAAAATGTGTCATTATAAATTTTCATCAATAAAATATATTAGTAATAGAAATGATATATTAATTATTAAATTCAAGAGACCTAAAAATGAGCAATTTTGAAATTTATAAACATGCGTAAAAAAATAAATTACCAACACCCAATCACTAAAATAAACTATAAAAAAATATTAAATAAATAAGAAATAATTTTATAATTATAAAATTTTTTATATATGAATAATATTTTGAAATAATTTATTATGATAGTAATTTTTTTATATTGGAGTAAAATGGTAGTTCAACCAAGAAACAATACAACTTAATGGTATTTTGTCTCAAATTTCCTTCCATGATTCATTTTTTGTTTTGTACACCTAATTAAATGTATAACATGTATATAATACCAATTATATATATTTTACCATGAATTATATTCTATCCATATCCATTTACTTACAATTTCATATTATCTTTTTAAATAGGTTTTGACCAAATTGTTACCCAATCCATAACTGTTTTTTCACTCATATTGATTTTAAAATGAAATCCTTTTAAAAGATAATCCATATGAAAAATTCATAATTTTATTCTATGAAAAATAAATAAATTTATTCTAATTTATTAATTATTCATTTTTACATGTATTCTCATTGTTTCATTTTTCAATTAGCATGTAGTTTACCTATTGTAAGAGAAATTATCCCCAACACTTCTTTTGATTGGGTATCTTTATCTTACATATCATTATTCATTGAATGATTTTTTAGATGAAAATATATATGCTTTAAAATTTATTAATATCATTTAATATGATTTTTAATTTTTTTAAAATGGGGGTTTTATTTAATTTTTAAATAGTTCATTTTTAACAAATGTGTGAAAAACATATATTCATAATTTTTTTCTATGGGAATACATCATTCCCCAATATTTTTCATATGAATATTCCTCTATACATTTTTATGGATTACAAAATAATTTTATGCCCTCTAGTTCTTATAAAAAATTTTGTATTTAAATAAGCATTTTCAGAAGATCATGTATAATAATTATTTCCAATTTAATTTTACTAATAATCTTAAACGGTGTTTTCATGTGTCTTACTATCATTTGAAATATCATGTTCCTGAAAAATGATATTATTAAAATGATAACATTCACCTTATTTCTCTAAAAGGATTATGATATTTTCATTTATTTAAAAGGATTTATACATGAAGGATTTTTCATTACTTAATCATGCACCATATATAGGTATGAATTTTCTTACAATGAATTTACTCTATAAATGACTTATAATTTATCTGTTTCTTTAATGGAATTTACCTAGATTCTAATATATATTAATTTTTAGAAATTATTTTATAAATCATATAATGATTATTTATAGAATATAATTACTATAATCTTTGTTATTTTACCTGAATGGTATTTACCTTGTATGTTAATTAATATCTTTTAAACCAATTTTATATAATTGATTTTATCATATTATAGAGTTTATAACTATTTCAACATGGGATACCATTTGAAAAGGTAATGAAACCCATTTTATTTTCATTGTTTAATTTTTTATATGACAATTTATATCATGTGTAAAACATATTAATTATTTCCATAATGTGGTGGATGGGAATAAAATTATATATCCCTTTGATGCATCATGTAATTATTTATATATCATGATTTAATTTTTAATGTATTAGGGATTTAACCATTTCTACTATATTTATCTGTCCACTTTTTGATGATATTACTAGAATTTAACCTTTAGTTATTATTATTTTTATCATGATTTATGTTGAATGCATTTTTTTATTATCTTGGGATCCTTTTATTTCTATTTCTCACATGAAAAATCTCATTTTGTTATTCTTGATTGGTGATCCAGATTTTTATGGGTATGATTTATTTATATATGTATTTATAGACAATGATTTTTCCATACCCACATGTTCATTTGATTGTCACATACGATCATTGATTGATATCACTTATTTTTTCCAAAACTATTCTTTCAAACACACAAATTCTTATATTCCCATTGTTCGTCTATTTATCGAAAGGATTCCATATGATATTACTAGAATATTATCTTGTGTGGATAATTTATTGGAGATATTAAAGTCTTATTATGGAAGATAGAGTTCTTAGTATAGTTTTAAAAATGGCCATATCATTGGAAAGACATAAGTTTCCTTTGTGATAGTTTTTTTGTCCTAGTTCTCTAATTAATTAAAAAAAGTTACTTGGAACATAATTGATTCAAAAATTTCAAATGATTTTATAATTAAGGATAGAAAAGTGATAGAGCAGTCATAATGGATTTGGCAACAGTTTTTCTATAATATTAACATGATATCAGTTGATTCATATGTTCTTCCTATAAGGGAAACTCCTTTTAGGAAATTTTTATAAATAATGAAGAATTCATTGTTGGAGATTTCTGGAAATTATTATTTTATAGTTTTTGAGGTGATGAAGCTAGAACCGTTAATTCATCTTTTTTTAATGTATTCTTACTCTAATATAGATTACATGTATTTTAATTATTTCAGCCTTTTTTTCAATTGTTCTTGGTTTTATTGGAACCCTGGGTTGAATATGCTAAATCTCTTATGGTGTTGGAGTCTGGGTATTTTCCCCCATGGTTGTTCTCTATTACAGTTTGTTATTGGATTAATTTTGAATATAATAAAAATAAATTCCAAAATTATTGTATATATTATTTTGGATTATGTAAATTTATACAGTAAATAAAATGTGGAAAATGTAACCGATCAATATTCTTGAAAATACATAATCTAGTGATGTTTGTGGATTGCTCTAAGATCTTATCAATATGTTGATGGTATGTATATTTGTAAAATCAATCAATTTTAGGGGTTTCTTGGTATTATGTATCTTCTTTAATACTATCTCCCTCTACATCGAGTCATCTTTTTCTTTGGTTGATGTATCATACATGATATGGTGATCCATAATGCATCACTTTATGAAATACATCTTCCCTCTTTGGATTCTAGAATGCTTACCACTATTAAAGATCTAATTCATCCATTTTTTCTATTTTATATGGTATTAGTGTATAATTTTCATATTATTATTAGGTTCCCACTATGACATTCCTTCTTCATTTAAAAGTTTGGATGAATGAAGGGAGGGTATCTAGTTTTCACTCACTATAAGTTGGGATGAGTTCTTTTAGGAGAGGGGAAGATATCGTGCTCCTAATGATAGGGATTGGAGAAGGGTGATATCTACTGGGAGATGAGATTGAGTTTGTAAAGTTTGGGTATGTTTATCACTTCTACAAATTCATGAAAAATTTCCTAGGTATTTATTAATGTTTTTTAGAAAACATTGATAAAGGACACCCTTTACCATTCTTACATATCATTGATAAAGGTAACCCTCTATCAACACTAATGATCGGTTCCCTTCATAATATAATATATGTATATTAATATATTATTTGTTTATATTTACTTATAATTATATATTTTTATTTACAAAATATAACTATACTCAAAATTACATATATATATTTATAAAATATTGAAATATCATATGTATATATATATATTAATATTTAAATATATGAGTCATAACTCATATTTAAATTTATATATTTATTTTAATAATATATAGTTTATAAATTACATATATTTATAATTATATGTGTGGGTTTATAAATATAAATTTATTTAATTATAATTATATATATTTGTGTCATACAAAATATAAAAATAAGGAAAATTGAAGTCAATATACTGATACATTTGAAATATTTATATATATAATATGCATAATAAAATATAAAAAAATAAAATTAGAATGAAAATTATAATTCAAAGTAAATAAATTTTTCTGTAAAAAATTCACTTTTATAACAAATTTTGTGTACCGTGTCCAAAAAATTCATAATGTGACTTGTGAAATTTAGTAGGGGTTAGCGATGGATTTTACATTCATGTTGAGGGGTGTGGGGGAAGATCCTATACAATATGGAATAGTTAGTTCAGGAAAGGTTGTCTTCTTCATATATATCTTATGTTTTACCCATGAATGTTTACATATAGCCTATGATCTTCTTGTTAAATTCATCCCCTCTTCAGCCAATGATTATCCCCGATTTTGGGTTTCCATATAAATTTTGATGTTCTGGTTTATAGTTTACTATTAATGATGGTTCTTAATTACATATTATGAAATAAATAATTAAAAATATATTAAATAATTAAAAATATATTAATTAATAAAAATATTTTATAACGTATTTAAATATATTAAACACACATGCATTTACAAACACACCATTGAATACTTTACAGAAATCTATATAATTATTAAAAACATTATTTTTAAATATATAAATATATAATGATTATACACTCACAAAAATATATAAATAAATATTTAAATACACACATATTTGTATAAATAAAAATATATATTAATATTAATATATAAAATTAAATTAATATATATATATATATATATTATAATACAAGAAAAAAAACAAAGACTAGTTGTAATACTAATTGTTGAAAAAGTGTTTGGAGTGGGTTTAGATTCCACCTTATTAAATTATCATTGAATTTAAAGGATATATTTCATTATCCTTAAAGAGAACTAATAAAACTGATGGATTTGAAAGGGATCTAATAACACATGTTAGATGTAACATAACTGATTAAGAAACCCAACCCCAAGACCATTGTATATAGAAAAATGAAAATATAGGTACTATAATCAATGATATCAAATACTATACTATGTAGAGACACTATATATTCTTTATCATCATTAAATGAGTTTGATAAGGACTGATGGAGTGAAAATCAATCTAATCCCAACTTATGTGGTATCCAGATGTTGATGAATTGCTCCTCATACAAGTTGGAATCCCCTTCACCCCATAGTGTTCTATCAGCACATATTGTAACAGAGAAAAAGGAAATAAATCTATGGGGATCAGATAGATTTCATCCAACTCTGAAGCATGCAATAACACACAAACACACACCATCATATATAAGTCTGATTTATAATTATTTTCAAGACTCTCCTCGATAGTGGATTCATAAAATAATGTGTTATAACACATTAGTAATGCCTTGGAAAATTAGTGAAAGACCATGAAGAAATACATCTTCTCACATGCATTACTTATTATTTTTATACCTTTTTAAAGGATACACAACCGTGTAAGATTATTCAAATGTAGTCTTTTAACGTTTTTTCAGTATAGAAATACTAAGATATACTATTAAATTGTATCTTATAATTACATGGGTAGTGGAAGTTAATAATACTTCCCAACTATATAGTATGATAAAAGTGGGAAGTTACATGAAATCTTATTTCATTCCTTATAATTTACATCAGTTATAAAATAGTACATGTTTTATTGTATCACAAGAAAAATAAGATTTAGGGAATAAATGTTCTATAATCTCACACTTTCACTAAATTATAATATACATTATTCCATTTCTACTTCTATTCTATCATATTTAATAGATTTTGAAATCATATATAAATATCTATTAGAATATCATAAAACATTTTTGGAAATGAATACATGAATCACACTTTTTATTAAATAATATATAAATCCTTTTGAGTAAACATCCAAAAAAGTTTTTTGATTACTCTAAAACCCTTTTAGACAATCCCTCTTAGAAAAATAAATCACAACACAATCAAACAAAATGTATGACCCCATTAGACTATATAGAATTTAAAAATATATATGAATCTACAGATCTATAAATGTAATTAATGAAAATCATGTAGACAATAATCAGGGCTACAAAATAAGTAAAGTGATCTAACATGATCTCAATCAAAATCATGTATCTCTATACATGTATCCACCACCCCCATAACATTCTATAATTCACCCTTATAAATTCCCTTTTTATAGGATGAAAAAGTTACAATGAGATATGGATTATGTGAATTCCATATAGGCTACTCATTTTCTTTCAATTCTCTGAGTATAGACTTACCATGTTCATGAATACATTACAAGTCATTATACATCATTGATGACCACATGGAATTCCCCTCACCCTAATAGATAATAATTTCATACGTACTATCTTGGTGAAATTGTACACTACTTATTCTGTCTCAACTAAATATTTATATGATAAACTCGTCACATGAGAGGACAAATCCCATCTTATTTTATCTTCAATCGATGTGAAGATCAACAACATTCGCAACCACCCCATGATCAATAAAGAATAATGTATTATTAATGAAACATATAAAATTAAAAATATATTCATGATAGATATATTTTCAACCTCATCTAGTGGGGAATTCTATATGATCTATCGACCCCTACTACACTAAATACATAGTTTATAATTATCCATGTTGTATACAAAGTGGATTATCTTGCACAAAAAAATCCATTTTGGATACTTTTTAGTATATTCCATATCTCGATAAAAGAATACTAAAAATAAAAACCTTAAAATTAAATTATATCCTATTAATACCCATTTTAACACCATTTAAGGATAAGTCAAAGTCATATTTTCATAGGAAATTTTTAATTAAATATAATGAAATGTATATCTATATACATATTTATATGACCAATGTAAAAATGATAAAATGGAGATTGTATTTTATATGATACATTTTATATTTCAAGTCACTTTTATTATTACTTTAAAAAGCCTACATAATCACCTTTATATCCTATAATATGAAAAACCTTCCAAATCAACCTTATTTTTCTATAATTCATGGGGTTTTGTTGGCATGTTAAATATATTTGTAATTATTGTCACATATCGAAGTGATAACCTAATGAAATAGTCACACTAAACTCTTTAATCGGTGACATATCTAAATAAATCAAATTCTAATAATTGTTTTGTTTAGAAATAACATTCCTAATTCTCACCTCCATGAATATATTCAAACATCATAACTCCAAAATATCAAATGTTATGATTTTGACCTATGTTTTCTATATAATACTATTTACAAATTTAATATCAAATTATTTTCAACCTTTTCCTCCAAAAATGTGTATTTGAGAGCATTTCATAAATAATGTAACTATTTCTAATCACCCCATATTTACATACATGGAAATTAGATTACTTTTTTGGAATAATTAATACATTACAAAAATAGATTCCCAAAGACCATATTCTTTTAATGACATTCTATACTGGGAATACAAACATTCAGTCAAGTGAATGATCTTCACTGTTTCCCACAAATATCTTCCCCTTTTATACACCTACCTAATTTTTTTCTATATACTAGGGAAAAGAAAACCAAATAAAGGGTGGGATGAGAAACTCAGTACAGGTAAACATGGAAGATATTTAAGCAATATAAAACCATAAGTGTATTAAAACATGATCAAAACATTTGATGATCATGCCATAAATATCAAAATATCATATGCATGTGTCATTTTATAAATATTGACAATTTATAACACATGATTCATAAGTAAATAGTGAACATTATTTGTAAAATCATAAAATAAGAATAATACATCGAATTTGTGTCATACACATAAGCATATAAAATGATTTCCAAAATATTCGACGCATCACTAAAAAGACTATGTTAGTAGTATCAGTTCACTTATCATACCATATTAGTTGACATGTTTCACTCCCATAACCATATTGGTTGTCATGGTTCACTCGCTTAACCACCTTGGTGAACAAGGTCATTCTTATCTATCTTATTATATGTAAATATTTAACCAATGCATAAGAGGTAGATATAGTTCCCACGCATCTCATAATGATATCATATGTACATGTGCCACAATATCATAAAAAAAAACATCATAACCAGTGAAATTAAATGGGATTCAAAAACACGTAATGATATCATAAACTTTGGAAAATACACAGGTTTCAAAATCATTCCTAAAAAGATTATCTCATGAAAATAAGTTGGGTTCTTAAACATTATTCCATCAAAACATAAACCATTAAAATAAAAATTATGAATGAAATTATTAAACAAAAAAATTATGTCATCATAGAATGGGAAGGATTCTAAATGATCATTTGGAACAAGTCATTTCTTTAAAAATACATTTTTAATACCAAAATCAATTTCAAAACACTTTCGTTGAAAACACTTTGAAAAAATATCATGAAAAATCATTTAAAACATTTCACGGGGAAAATATCATTTCTTCTTCAAAATCGTTTTATTTTCCTAAAATACAGTATAATTTTAAAATAAAGCATCTTATTTGAAAATAACATTGTAATACTTTAAGGTAAGATTCAAGGTAATAAGGTTTTATGATTTAATAAATCCTTTTCATGATGTATAATTTAAAAAACATTCTTCTCATACTTTTGTTAAAAAAGTCAAAAAGTACCTCATTGGGAAAACAACTAATGATTCCTTTCAAACAATTTAAAAAAAGTATTACATGGGTAAAAATGACTTTAATTATTTTATAATAATAGAAATAATATTTTGGACTATAAATTTACAAAACATTTATATTAATTATAAATATACCAAAGTAAATATGTATATATAAACAATATCACATAATAATAAGATTGGGAAATTACCCCTTACCTTATGTATGGTATCTTTTATATGTATCTGAATCTCATGAATAATTATATAAATAATGTCATTTAATTATTCAATTGTCATATTCATTTTTATGATATCATATATGATCATATTATCATACTTTTGTTAATAAAATTTCATTATTACACGTTATATGGGTATTAACTACTTCATTTTCTTGTGAATGTTTTTTTGAATAAGTTATTGTTATCCATACTAGGTTATAGTTAAGTAATTTAAAAATGATTTTATTTTAATATATATAATATTTATTCATTCTATACATTTATATAATCATTCTTTAATGGATATCATGTTGAATGAATTTCATCACATTGTGGTGATGGTAGACTATGCTTACGCATGAGCGACAATATCATTTCCATAATTATGAAGTGGTATTGAAGTGGATGGTATATATTTTGTAAAGAAGAATTATAATGTTATAATAATCATATATAGTTATTATTTCCCTCATTATACCCATCCATGTAAGGTGGTAGTGAAAAATAGTTTACACCTCGGTGTGGAGACGGTAAGACGTATGTACGCAAGCATGATGATGTAATTTTTTGTAGGATGAATTAATGGTTTAATATGGTTTTTACATAATAATAATAAAATTTCATAATACAGGTTATAATGGGTTTATTACTTTAGAATTTAATCAACTTAGGAATATGAAGTAGAATAAGGAACAATTTTGAATGCATTAGAAGAAAATATTACCTCTTCTTCGATCAGTGTATACTGCAAAATAATACAGTGTCTCATTTAGTGACTGATTTTCTTAGGGTAGCATATCACACAAGAAATGAAATTTATTGAAAATAATCTATCTCATAAAAATATTAATGTGTTAAATTACATAACCCTTAAAATGAATTTCTCCCTCAAAATTATTCTCGGTTATAAAATTATTAACACTTTAATTTTTGTTTCATAGATGCCCTTATTGTAAAAACAAAGAATAAAACACCCTTTTAAATTGTAAGTGTCATAAAATAATAGTTACCTAAAGTTAATAACAACTAGGTCTCTACATAAGAGAACACATGAGAATATTTGGTTATTGATGAAAAATCCTAAATAATAAAATATATTGACAATGGTCACTTATCATAAGAAAGTGGGTGATCTAGAGAATATTAACATTCACAAAACCATAAAATAAATAATCATTAAAGAGGTCATTGATATCATCAAAAATGATTATTATGATGCACCCTTTTACATCATGAACATTTTTCCTAATATTGAATAATTTTCATGAGAAGATATACATACCTAATTTCGTTAGAATGGCACAGTTGGTCATGCTTTGGATGACTTCCACGTCATTTATTATTCAAATAAAGGAAGTTGAATTTTTATTCATGAAGTGTTAGTAGATCATTTTATCCATAAATTGATTGATAGGAAATACTTTTATCATTATCACACAACAAAGGTTAGCACGAGTTATCAAATATGCCTAATCCCACCTATGTTGAGATAATACATTATTCTAAAAAACATAATCTAAATTTTAAATTAAAATTTTCATAGATAGATACCCTTACAATCCGTCCAAAATCTATATATCCAAATCTTTAGAAATATTTGCACAAAATCGTCTTCACATTTATCCCCAATATATCATAATACAGCTCTTGTTAGTCACAATTCAAACATATGAACACCTTCATCTTGTATTCTCTTAAGTCATGGTAATAACCTGAGTTACCAAATATCCGTATTGAAAATGTGCATGTTTCCTTATTACAATTTTTATTAGATATATTCATTAATTCCAAAAAGTTTTAAATTTCATCAATGATAAGATAAAAAACTTTTAAACCAATCCATTATTAGTATCATCCAATTAATCATATCCAAAATATCATTATCCAAGATAAATTCAATTGTCTCCACATCATGAACACATAATGGTTACCTTCCCTTAATCAATGTATTACCTTTCCCTTAAATAAATTTTCTAAGGATTCATCACCTTTAAAAATATCATTTTCAATACTTAATAATAAACTTATACAGAAAATAATTATACATAATCCATTAATTAAAAAACATATACACTTCAATTTTCCAACATTATTCACAACCGATTACTCAGGATTAATTACTTCATTCATTACAGGAGTATGAAATGTGAATCATTTATTGAGGTTCCTCAACCATAATGTAACCAATATTTTTATATTTACTATAAACAATAATTCTAGAACATTACATACCTTTAACATGTCATATACTATATATTTATCCTTAGTATTTTAACCAATACTTGTACCACTATCATAATTATCATCATGATATTTCTATATATGAAATTGATTTTATTAATTCCAATAATTCATACATCTAAAACATACAATTTTAACCATGTTGTATCTAGTATAGGCTATTGACTTAGACCAGAAAAAAAAGTGTTCAAAACAATTATCATTGATGAAAATCACATAACCAATGGAAGCTATTTAATATTTCAATATATAACACTATAAGTTTAATCCTCATTTATATATGATTATTAACAAAATTCTTGGATTGCAACAAATACTTAGACTTATCCTTGGGGACACCCCTAGATATATCCATAAAAATATATCTAGCGATGTAACTAAAGTTTTCACATCCTTTTTTCTAATGTTTAACAAAACCTTCACTCTGATACCAACTCTAATTAACCAATCTTGATGTAGATGGACATTAAATTATCTTTTCGGAATACTTAATACATTGCGCAAATGGATGCCCAAAGACCATACTATTTTAGTGCATTTAAAATCATGGAAAGTAATCATATAGTCTAGTGAAATATATTCAATGTTTCCCAAAAATATCCTCCCCTTGTGTACACCAACCTAAAACAATTCTTTATATCATGGGGAAAATAAAACATAAGAAAAGATGATCTCAGATGCTTAGTAAGGGTAAAAATAGAAGATACACAAACATAATTCCTGAAATTAAAAGGGAATAAATATTGAAATGTCATTAGATATGAATCATAAGTAAATAATGAACATAATTCATGAAATCACAACATAATAATAAGATATCAAATTTTTGGTAGACACATAAGAAAATAAACTGATTTCCATTGTAGCCATGGAATCACTTAAAATGTTGTCTTAGTAGTGTGGTTATACTTCCCATACCATCTTGGAAGTCATGGTTCACTCCCATAACTATATTAGTAGTGATGGTTCACAACCATAACCATATTGGTAGAAAAGGTACTTCACATCTATCTCATGAGATATTTGTAATTACCCAAAGAATTAGAGGGATATATAGGTCCCACCCCTCTCATAATGAAATCATACATGTAATAAGATCTTAAAAAACATATCATAACCCATGAAATGAAATTATAACCTTAAACATGTAATCATATCATAACCTCTGAAAAATATGTAGGCTTCAAAATCATTTCATCAAGAGAATAACCTATGAAAAGATATAGGTGTATTAAACAGTATTCCATCAAAACATAAACCATTTGAAGAAATGATATGAAGGGTATTCTTGAAAAATATTAAAGTATGTCATCCTAGATGGAGAAGGATTCTAAAAGATAATTTGGAACATGATATTCCCATAAAAATCAATTTTTAATATTAAAAAACATTCAAATCCCTTTCCTTTGAAACCAATTTTAAATCATATCATTAAAAATCATTTAAAACATTTCCTGAGGAAACTACCCTTTCTTCTTTGAAATTTTGTTATATTCATAATATACCATGAAATTTTATGACAAGAAATTTTATTTGAAAATAACATTTTTTTCTTGTAATGGATGCATCAAGTTAATAAGGAATAATTAAAAAGTAAAAATCCATTCATTATATAGAAGTTAAAAAAATTCTTCATTTACTTTTGTTAAAAAAGTCAAAAAAGTACCTCATTAGGAAAATGAAAAAATATTCCTTTCATACCATTTAATAAAAACATTACATGCATAAAAATAATTTCAAAAAATTATAAGAATATATAGAAAATTTTGGAATACATATTTAGGAATGATGGACATAGAAGGTTAATATGTCTCGATAAATACTTATGCCTAATCAATCTCAGATAATAATGAGATTGTGAAATTATCTCTTACCATAGTTCTGATATCCTTGGTATGTATCTAAAACTCCTATTTAATAATTCAAATAATGTCATTGACTTATTCCATAATCATAGTCATTTTTATGATATCATATATGATCATATTATCATACTTTTGATAATAACATTTCATTATTATTTGTTATTTGGGTATTAAATACTCCATTTTCTTAGTCATGTTTTTTTTGAAATATTTGTGGTTCTCATTATTAGTTTATAGTTATATAATATCCAAAATTATATTAAAATAATGTGTATAATATTTATTCATTATATACATTTATATAACAAATCATTAATGGATTTCATGTAGAATGAATTTCATCGCATCGTGGAGAAAGTATAACGTGTGTAAGGATAAGAGATGATAACATTCCAAAAATTATGAAATATTATTTAATTGGATGGTTTATATATTGTTATAGAATAAATATAATGTTATATTTATCATATAAACGGATTATTTTCATATTTATACACATCCATGTATGGTGGTGGTGAAAAACAGATTACACCCTGATGGCCTCTATTCCTCCTCTATCTAGTAGCTTTGATTGCCTCGTTTTGAGAAATGTGTTCTCCTAAGAGGAGTTTCGGGAGTTTGTCTCACGATGTTGGAGGGTTTTAATGGATTATGACAAGAGTTTTCCTGTGGTTATATTTCTAGGGGATGGTGACGATGGTCTCACTCGCATGGCTATTTGAGGTGGTCAATTTTGTGGGTTGATTCAGGTTTTATTCTTGTGTTCTCAAGTCCTTGGTTTGTGATATCCTTGGTCAGTAATGGTTTTTTGGTGATGATAATCAGTGATATTGTGTTTGTGGTTTGGAATAGTTGTCGGTGATGAGATGAAAATGATGGATGCAGTATTGAATCGACATGGTGAAGTGGTTTGGGTATCCTATGTGATTTACGATATCTTATTGGTTTTGATGAATTTTAAAATTTGAATTTTGAATGTCGAATTACATCTCGATTGATTGAGTGATGTTCTTTTGGATTGTTTAATATTTTGAACTATGTGTGGTTCCCACTGTAGTCATCAAAGTGGTTTACGAAAATAATAATAATGATGATTTTTGGGAGGATAATCGATCATGAAGCCTCAATGTTATCTGAATAAGTGATGTAAGATTTCCCCTTTTATTATTGTATTAAGGGGAACTTTTAGAACCTCAAAAAAACAGGAATTTATAAAAATGTCATGAAACATCCAAAAAACTCTAATATGTAATATTTTTTTAGAATAATATGAGAAACTATTTTGATATCTTTGGCCAAAAAAATTTAGAAAATTATTTCAATCACTTTAAACCTTATCATTTTAATTAACCCTTAGTTAATCTATTTCAATTTTAATAATGCTAAAAAAGTTATTTAATATTAAAATAGTGTAATTTGTACTTATTTGATGTCAGTTAGAACATAAATTAATAATTTTGAACATTTTAAACCATATAATAATTATTTTATTTCAAAATAATGTTTTATGTTTTTTATATAATTTAATAAACCATTATTTTGAAAAATATCAATTGTTACAATTGTAACACTATTTAATTATTGGATTTTAAAAAATATCAAGATAAGATGTTGGACAAGAAAAAATTATTTTATTATATCTATATGGGATTAAATTCATCTATAAAATTTATTAGATATATTAATTGTCCCAAATTATACTTATTTTAATATTTTAATAACATGAATATGATATTTCTATTAATAATATAACTACTGCATAAGTTTTGGATAATTATTTAATATAATAATCTGTTGGTTATAATTTAAAAATATAATAACATAATGAATATAATTCTTATATATTATAGAGTAATATTTATAGTATAATTTATATTCTGGAAAATACTATTTAAAAACTGTTATATTCATTAAAACATGAATGTAAAAATATTGAAATTTCATTCAATAAAATATTATAAGTGTAATAATCATTTTCATGTGGCTAAAAATGGTCAATAATTAACCATAGGATGATTATAGCCAAGAGACAGTCTACCAATAATATTTGGTGAATTTTGTTTCCTTTTAATGGTTATTATCATTTTAATAAAAATTATTTTATTTATTTTTCATCAAATAAACAATTTGTGCATCATCAATGTATAATAAATTAAGGTAATTATATATTTCTTAAAATTTAAAAATAAAATAACATAATAAATTAAAAAATCTTATCTTTCAAATGAGTAATTATAGTCGAACATAGCTTCTGTATATAATTATATTAAAAATGATATGGTTATAAAATATTGAGCAAGACATATTAATATTTTCTAAAAATAAAACATATTAATTGTACAAATATAATCTAATTGGATTCTAAAGGATACCATTTCAACCCAAGGGTTACTTAGGTAGATAAAATCATCCAATTATATTAGGAAAAGTTCTAGAGTAATTTTGTAAAATTATATTTACTCTTAATTACCCAATTGACCCATTTAATGAATTAATTTTTTTTACCAAAGATATAATACATAATGCCAAAAAAATAAAAGAAATATTTTTACATAATTTAGACCTACTAATTACAAATATAGAATAATTTTTTAAAAATTCAAAGATCTAATGTTTCACTAATTAATTTAAAATTAATCTCTTTCTCCGAATGAGAAAACGCGTTTTAAAACATAAAACATTGTAAATGATTCAAATGTTTTTACATCAAAATTCAATGTAAAATAAATATAAATGAACTAAATTATATTAAATTATAAAAATATAATCTATTTATATATTAAAACCATTAAATAAAACAACATTTTAATATAAATTATTCCTTTGAAAAAAAAATTCCATTAAAATTATTATATTTCTATTATTCATCAAAACAAAAACGTTTTCAAAAATTATCCAAAAATCATCCAAATAAAATTTGTAAATCCTACATACAATGAATATTTTTATTATGTAAAGTAGAATAAAAAAGTTGTTAAAACTAGATTTAAAATTAGTGCTCCATCAAAAGGCAGCAAAACTGATTTTTTTTTTAAAAACTATTATTTTATCTAAGAAATTGAATTTGTTCTTATATATTCTATAGAAAACATATAATATAAATTTTAGACATTTTATTAAATAAATAACAAATATATTTCAATAATAAAATTCTTCAGGATTCATTTTTTTATAAAATCACGTATTTACATTTAAATAGGTTTTAAGAACAATATTCTCTTTTATAAAAATGTTTTTATTTCCATTTATAATTAATTCTACACCAAATAATTAATTTTACATACATGTGTATAGAATATTTTCATAATTAAGATAATAATTTCCATACGCTCCCTTATAAGGGCTATGTTATACAGTTACATACTACTGTTTAATTTTCCACTTAAACTCAGGCTTGCGGGAATTAGATTCTATAAAAATAACATGAAATTGTGTGTATAATAAGACAAGAATAGTGTTGTGTATATCATAATCAAATATAGTGTTTCGTGTAGGGAAACATTTTCTTGGTTTCGAATAAAACATATGAAATCAAATAAATTAAAAATAATCTATCTCATAAAAATATCAGGCAGTTACACTATTTACATTATTATATTACCAAAACATTTTAAACGGTTTTTGGTTAAAGTGATATTCTATATATCATTTTAACGAATTAAAACACCATACATTTCCATTTACATTCAACTATGGATAATAATTTATAATATCCATTGATATTAACGGTCACGATACCCTCCCCACAAAGTGTACCCCTCCTGGGCCAGCAATGTGAGAAGGGAGATAATGACCCCTGAGTCCCGCCTCTAGTAGGCCCCGGGTTGGTGACTAGCACCGAGGGTATAGTAACACACAAATGGGAGGCATTACCCTCTAATAGAACACATGCGGAAGAGAGAGATAAGATAGAGACCAATCAACTCCAACTGAAAATAATTTAAACCCAAATTCACATATATAATGTCATGAAAAAGTACTACAAAAAAAAGGAAACTACAAGAACCTATAGGAATGTAAAAAAATAGCAGCAACCACCAGCCCGAACAGCTCCTACAACCTCAAGCTATTAGAAACCGGCTTGATCTCCAACCTGCTCAAATTGACCTGAAAATAGTTTATATATACATAGGTTGATTATAATAGTATACTCAGTAGGATCCTCCTCGAATCCTCTCCTGAAAAAGTAAAGAATTCATGATAAATCATAGTGAACAACAAGTGAAACTAACTCATCACCTAAACTGGTAGACTATGTTCCCAACCTCCCTATGTCTACTCTCACCAAGTAAGGCGTACAAAAAATATATATCATATAGTAAATAATATCAACGGTACTCCACTACTACTATCCCCATAGCTTTACTGCTTTTACCCAACAACATACGTCTTGTGCGTCTCCCTCTAAAGGCTTGCCCATATACACCTGAGCAAAGAACTACGATCTTCACCACATGCACCACAAAGGCTTGCCCACAGACACATGGGAGAAGCACCACACCATTCTCATAGCCAAAAGTGACCAGGTGGTTTCCAAGAGCCACCACATCTCGTATAACGTTTATCAAGCGTCATGTATTATACCTCAAGCCATTACAACCCATACACCGAGTAAGGATCCTCAAGCCATCACAGCCTATACACGTTACACCTATAGTATTCCATAGGGTACTATATCCAGAATATATGTGTGTGAATAACCACAAGCCATTACAGCCCTCTACACACATATATGGGGAAACTAACCGATGTGACTAATGGAACTAGTATCTACCAAGAGAAGTGAGTGGGGTCATGTGGGTAGTCAGCCATTCATCCTCCCACAAGAATGTTGGGGAATACACCCCTCAAGGCTCAGAATCCCCAGGGAGTCAGTTTCCCTTACTGACAGGGCGGAGTAGCATAAAGAAACACAAAAAGTATAGAATATATTATAACTCACAACCACACTATGGGAATAACCTAGTCTTATACACAACTGCACATAAAGTCTCTCGGAATCTGGGATACCACTTCTAGGACTAGGTATCCTATAAGCACAAAACCACTAAAAATCCTTTATTAGATTAATTTATTCCCTTTTTATCAATTTTACTGTACGTTAATTAATTTTTCAAATACTAATTAACCATGAACAATTCCACATTAAACTCCATTAACATCACATCCAAATCCACTATCCCTTCAAAAGTTCTCAACCTCATCATTATGTTTCAACAAACTCCAACCCCATGGGTTAACATCATTTATTTAAACATTCTTTACAGAATTACTTTCCCATATTCCCAGGAATTATAGAAAAGAATCCTATGATACTAAACACAAGGAAATCAACACAGTGAGTATATGTACTACCCATCGAGTCTTTTCCGCATATATCAAGAGCATATACCCATTATCCCTTGAGAGGCTAAACATGGAAAACATGTGGCATACCCCGTGTGTCTTCGCCTTTTTCGGAATATGGGTAATCAAGACCATAATCCTTGAGCTGTGGGGAAAAGTAAACCAGATCAACAACCAAACATAGCAAAAAGCATCCAAAAATTCCATCCATCGCATTCCATCATCCCTGGTGTCCTTCTTTACACCCATATGCCAAAACCAATGTGTCTCGCCACTCTAGGCGTCATCTGTTTCCATAACAACCAGGCCTCTATGCCTCCACATATCACAACACCCCTCCAAGGTCACATCAAAAAACAGGTAGTATGAAAGTAAACATAACATCAAATTGGGCTCTTGGACCTTTAAAAAGGAATCTAGCCTTCAAACAACAAGCACCAATAGTTTTTAGGTTTACCAACCAATTGAATTAATCACATACATCAGCATCAATTTTATTAACATCAAATTGGATCAACAACCACAACAACAACATCTATATTCTTTTACATGCCTCTTTATCATAATCCAATTAATTATCAATTAATTCCAGCTTTATGTTCTTTATCAATTTCATCAAGAACAACATGATAACAAGCAAGGCATAGATATCACACTATCTAGAAAATCATGAGGCGAATAGTAATCACGGTATAAGGAAACTACATGGGATCAAAACAATTATATTAATTCGATTAAAGTATTTAATTAGGTCAAATTCATTGTGTTCTAAGGGGCTAAATCATGCTAACTCAATGATTGCACATAAACAATTAGAGAAGCCACGAATTCCCTACCTCAAAGGTTTTTGAGGAAAACCACAATGGTCGAAGAACACCCAAGGAACTGGGTTGATTCTCCATGAATCCTCCTTAGATATCCTCTCCTAACACAACCCATACCAAATCTCATTATATTTGACATCCACACACTTATATCTACCCATAACGGGCATAGATCTATGAAATAGAGGAGAGATGAAGAGTATATCTAAGAAGATCTAAGAAACCAAAAAAATGATCAAATACCTCAAGAAACCGGCTTTGATTCTCCAAGAGAAGCCTCTGGATATTCTCCATAATGTTTGGGAGAGGTTCTTCTACCTCCAAGGAAGGGTAAACCTGAGTTATGGCCACTTAGAGGCATAAAGGAACCATTTAGATGCAAAAGAGTTCAGATCCACAATTTTAGGATCTAACTTTAAGTGGTCACACGGTTTGTCTGCATGGTTTAAAAAACCGTGCTCTAACTGTGTGTTAGCTTCTACCTCGAAAAACACTCCTCGCACAGTTAGTCTATACGGTTAGACAAATTGTGCACTAACTGTGCGTTAGCCACTGCCAACAACACCGATTATGCATGGTTTGGCTGCACGGTTTAGGAAAACTATGTGCCAACTGCGCAAAATCTATTTCCCTTTATCTTTCCAAAAAAGTCAACTCAAACGAACCCCTAAGCCACATTGGCCTCCTGGAACACCTCCAGCACAACATTTTCACAAAGGAATGGACCGTATAATTCCAGAAAATTACATTAGATACCTCTCAAAATATTCTCGTCCTCGATATTCCAAAACCCACCTAAAGAGAAAATGAAACAGGGTCTGAACAACCACCCATCGAGATACCTCTCAAAAGAGATAAATCCACCAAAGAAAAAAAGGGTGACATCTCATAAAAATGAAAGTTCCACAACCACATAAGGGATCATCATTACATGAAAAGAGGTCAACAACTAACAACTCGGGGTACTGAGCACGTATCTGTGACTCACGTTCCCAAGTACTCTCCTTAAAGCCACAGTGTTGCCACAGGACACAAAGTAAAGGAATAGAACAATTGAAAAACACCTTCTCCTTGCTCTCATGGATCTCCATAGGTCACTCCTAAATCAAACAAGACATACACCACGGTAGAAAACAAGAAAAGCGTACCTCGAACGAAATCTGGCTCGTCTAGAGCTGCCAACGCTATAGCATGAAGTTGACCATGACCTCCACGGCCTCTCTGACCCTGATGACGACCACCACCACTTCCTCGCTCTGCTCTCTGGGGATGGGGAGAATCATGGAGTTGTCCCTTACCTACCTCATCTACCCTCTGGTGATCTGAAACTGGTGCAATTGGCTACTGCTGCCTCAGCTGGAACTGTCTCAACGGGGGAAACTGAAGCGTAACACTTGGTACACGATGACCAATATGAAATGTTCGGCACTCCCGCTACTGATGACCACGAACACTACAAGAAAAACAAGCACTTTATCCCTTGGCATAGGCCTGAGATTTGCTGCCTCTAGAGAAACAAGATGTGAAGGGTTGGGACCTACCCCCGGCGGAATGAAAATTCTCATGCACTAAAGACCGAGAACCCCAGACCACAACCTTGCCTCATGAGGGATCATACTGATTCCCCTCTCTTGGTGATCCGGTCCTGGACGAAGTCCTCTCAACAACCTATATCCTCTATGGCACCTCAAGATATGTGTTTAACATAAATGGTGTGACCTGACGCTGGATCTCTGGATGCAAAGCCTCCTCGAAATTCCATGCATGGCCTCCTCATTCGGTAACAGGTCTGAAGCATATCATAAAAGTCTCCTGAAACGGATTCCAAACACTCACACACTAGAGCTCCCCTATCGAAGGGTAAGAAGCTCCTAGAGATTGGATGCCTTTGCAGTCGAGGAATGAAACTTGACTCTGAACTTGTCTCAGAACTCCTCCCATGAGATCGCTAACTCCTCAAGATCCCCGAGGAACAAGAAACACCACTACCTCGTTGCCCCACGCAGCATCGTCACAGCTAAGTACACGCAGGGCTCCGTCCGAGAACGGATCAAACTAAAGCCTATCTCGACCTCCTCCAATCAAATGGGAGGCATTGCCCTCTAAGAGAACACGTGCAAAAGAGAGAGATAAGATAGAAACCAATAAACTCCAACTGAAACAATTTAAACCCAAATTCACATATGTAATGTCATGAAAAATTACAAAAACAAAAAAAATGGGAAACTACAAGTACCCAAAGGAAAGTAAAAACAGCAGCAACCACAAGCCCGAACAGCTTCTGCAATAGCAAGCTAGTAGAAACCGGCTTGATCTCCAACCTGCTCCGAGTGACCTGAAAAAATAGTTTATATATACGTAGGGTGAGTATAAAAGTATAGTCAGTAGGATACTCCCTGAAGCCTCTCGTGAAAAAGTATATAAAGCATGTTAAAGCACAGGGAACAACAATTGATACTAACTTTTCACCTAAACAGGTATACTATGTTCCCAACTTCACCATGGATTCTCTTACCAAGTAACACATAAAAAAAAATATATCATATAGTAATGAATAATAAGGGTACCCCACTACTACTTCTCCACTAGATTTCCACTTTTCCCCAAAAACATACCTCCTCTACATCTCTCTCCAAAGGCTTGCCCGTATACACCTGGGTAATGCAACACGATCCGCACCACGTGCACCACAAAGGCTTGCCCATAGACACTTGGGTGAAGCACCACACCATCCTCACAACCAAAAATACCCATGTGGTTTCTTAGAGCCACCACAGCTCGCATAACGTGTATCATACATCGGGTGTTATACCTCAAGCCATTACAACCCATACACTAATTAAGGATCCTCAATCCATCACAGCCTATACAAGTTACACCTATAGTAGTCCATAGGATACTATATCAATAATATATGGGTGCGAATAACCACAAGACATTACAGCCCTCTACACACATATATGGGGAAACTAACTGTTGTACATAATGGCACTATTATCTACCAAGAGAAGAGAGTGGGATCAAAGGGGGTAGTCAGCTATTCATCCTCCCACCGGAATTTTGGGGAATACACCCTCCAGGGATAAGAATCCCTGGGGTTTCCGTAGCCCTTTCTGACAGGATGGAGTATCGTATAGAAACACAAAAAGTGCAGAATATATTATAACTCACAACCATACTATGGGCATAACCTAGTCTTAGACACAACTGCAGCTAACGTCTCTCGGACTCTGGGATGCCACTTCTAAGACTATGTATCCTATAATCACACAACCATTAAAATGGATTTATTAGATTACTTAATTCCCTTTTTTCCAATTCCAATTTAAGTTAATTAATTCTTCAAATATTAATTACCCATGAACAATTCCACATTAAATTCCATTAACATAAAATCCAAATCCAATGCCCCTTAAAAAGTTTTCAACCTCATTATTATGTTTCAACAAACTCTAACCTCATGAGTTAACATCATTTATTCAAACATTCATTAAAGAATTACGTTCCCATATTCCCAGTCATTATAGAAAATCATATTATGCTACTAAACACAAGGGGATCAACACGGTGAGTAGATGTACTACCCGTCGAGTCTTTTCCACCTATAGTAATAGCATAAACCCATTCTCCCTTGTGAGGATAAACACGGAAAGCATGTGGCATACCCCACGTGTCATCGCCTATTTCAAAATATGGGTATGCAAGACTAGCTGCCTTGAGCAGTGGGAAAAAGTAAAGCAGGTAAACAACCAAACAAAGTACCAAGAATCCAACAATCACATCCATCCCATTCCATCATCCCTAGTGTCCTCACCGACACCCACATGCATAAACCGATGCATCTTTCCACTCTAGAAGTCATATGTTGCCACAACCAACAGGCCTCTATGCCTCCGCATATCACAACACCCCTCCAATGACACATCACAGCACAAGCAGCAAGAAAGTAAAAGTCACATCAAATTGGGCTCCTGTCCCTTTAACAAGGCATATAGCCTTCAAACAACAAGCACCAATAGTTTTCAGGTTTACCAACCAACTGAATTAATCACATACATCAGCATCAATTTGATTAACATCAAATTGGATCAACAATCACAACAACAATTGGTTTCGTTTACATGCCTCTTTATCTTTATACAATTAATTATCAATTAATTTCGGCTTTAGGTTCCTTATCAATTTCATCAAGAAAAATATTCTAACAAGTAAGGTATTGAAATCACACTATCTAGAAAATCAAGAGGCGAACCGTTATCACAGTACAAAGAAACAACGTGTGATCAAACCAATTATTTTAATCCGATTGAAGTATTTAATTAGTTCAATTTCATTTTGATCCAAAGGGATAAATCATGCTAACTCTACAATTTCATATAAATAATTAGAGAAGCCATGAATCCCCTACCTCAATGGTTTTCAAGGAAAACCACAATGGTCAAAGAACGCCCAAGGAATCGGGTTAATTCTCCACGAATCCTTTTTATATATCCTCTATTAACACAACCAAGACCAAATATCATCATATCAGACATCCACACACTTAGATCTACCCATAACAGCCATAGATCTAAGAAACTGAGGGGAGATGAAGAGTAGATCTAAGAATATCCAAGAAACCAACAAGAACGATCGCATACCACAAGAAACCGGCATCAATTCCCCATGAGAAGCCTCCGGATCGCCTCCAAAACACTTGGGAGTGGTTCTTCTACCTCCAAGGAAGGTAAATCCCGAGTTATGGCCGCTTAGAGGATTAAAGGAACCATTTATAGGAAAAGGAGTTCTGATCCAAAATTATAGGATCTAACTTTAAGTGCCTGCATGGTTAGTCCACACGGTTTAACAAACCATGCCCTAACCGTGTGTTAGATTTTTCCTCGCCAAACACTCCTCGCATGGTTAGTCTGCATGGTTATACAAACCATGCACTAATAGTGAGTTAGCCACTGCCACCAACACCAACCTTGCACGGTTTGGCCTCACTGTTTAGAAAAACTGTGCACCAACTGTGTGAAAGCTATTGCCCTTTATCTTTCTTTAAAAGTCCACCCAAACGCACCTCCAAGAAACCATGACCTCCTAGAACACCTCCAACACCACATTTTCACAAAGGAATGGACCAGAGAGGTTGGGGACATTACATTAACATTTTTCTATGACTTTCATAAAACATTAGGATAATATGATATTCATTTTCTCATGGTAAATAAACGTAACAATTTAAATTTTGATTAGTTGTAATATATCATAAACACTTTTGTGTTATCAATTTAAAAATATATTTAAATTTTAAACTATTATAGTCTATTATTTGTTAAATTATAACCCCTATAATATTAAAAATATTCCCTTGAGCCTTAAAGATAAAATATTGATTCTAGATCATAACTCCATGAAACACACATCCCTTTTTTATGAAATTTGACTAATTTACCTTTATTTAGAATATTTAAAAAACATTCATTTTATATATAATATTTATTATTCTATTTCTATAAATAATATTACTCAGAAATTAATTCAATTCATAAAAATATACCATTCATGGGTTGAAGTAAAATCTTCTCCAATATTTTTATAATCATAATAATAAACATTTGTTGTACCTCTCTCTCATGATGTTTTCATCATCATAAACACTAATATTTTTTATAATGTTTTCATTTAATTATTTCTCAAATACTATAATTGAATGTAATTTTCTTTTTTATGGATCATGTGGTGGAATCGAAATCTTTTGAGGATCTTTCTTGAAGGGCTTTGATGTATAAAATTAATTCTTCACAGACATGATGATATCAGTGGAGGAAGATTAAAAGAGTCAGTTGAGGCATAAAATCAGGCTAGAGAACTTATCTAAAGTTCTTAAGGCTATAGGAAACACTGATTACTTGTCAAAGGAACTGTCCAATTGATTTCATATGGAAAAAACTTCCAATAGTAGAAAGAACCCACTGATTTCCCAATGGATGAGGACGAGCAAGCTAGTGACCAATCCAAAATTACAAAAGTTATTCTTGTTCAACATGTTACCCCATGGAAAGAGTATAGATTCTATCAATACCCTGTGTTACACTAGATACATGTTAGAGGATATAGGATATCTAGTGGTATTGAGACAAAAATTCTAGGGGTTCATTTATTATAGTTGAAAATTACATAACTTGGTCTTATTCTACTCTAGTGTCCTTAGAAATTTTATATATGATTCTTAACATTTTTTAGGTCATAAATAGAATACTATAGTGGAATGGAAGTTCAAAAAAAGTGCTTATAATGATGGATTGACACTCAAATTTAAATTTCTGAATAATTAATCAAAGTGATCTTCTCTAAGACCTCATAAAAAATCCAATTTCAATTATTATTCTTAATGTATCATAACACCATTTCTATCCATATATTATAGAATTTTTATTATCCATATTGAGAGATAAGGGTTCAGCTTTCTAATGGATTTTCAACAAGAAAAGCATTATTTTCTCGCAAAATCTTCTAAAATAGTTTATCAATCCTATAAAATTGAGGGATGTATATCATGACTACCAATAATGTTTAAGAGGGTAATCACAACAATAATTTTGTTGGGGGAGATTTGATGAAAAAAACTATGAAATGGAGTGGGATAAATTTAATTCTTCATATTCTTTAAAATCATGGGATAAATAACATAAAAATATCAACCCATGGGGTGTAGAAGAATAGGATTACACCGAGTTATTGGAGAACTCCGTTATTAAATATCTATCTCCTTTATTTATTTTTCACTGAATGTTAATATAAAACCACAAAATAACATGACTTTGAAACACCTTATTCTAGAACACATATTTACTAATATAATTTTAATTTATCCTTTTTAATATGTATCAATATTATATTTATCATTTTTATATGCTTTAATTAATAATCATGCACTGAAATTATTCATAAGTAATCATTGAGTACATTGGTCAATTGAATTCATTAATCAATTTATCTTTACATATTATTATATTTCTTATACACTTAAATTGATCTATTTTTTCTTCATCATCACTTTATTTTTAATTTTTATAGGGAATTAACTACCCCCTCATTAAATCCTACTACAACAAATATTTGGTATCAAAGGATGTAATTTTTTAATATACAATTTTTCACAAAAACCATTGTTCTAAATGTTAACCAGTTTTATATAAAATTATAAGATGGCCTCTATCTCATACCACCATTCCATTTTTATTGTACAAATTACTCTAATTATTATAATCACATATAAATTTTATGTAGAATTATTAGATAACCTATTTTGAAAATGGTCATGAATTTTTATACCTATAAAAATATATGAAAGATCAATGGAAACCCAAAAAATATTAATGATTTTTAGTTAAATGGTATTGTTATGAAATATATGTATTAAGGTTTTGACCAAAATGAATTTAATATTATATCTAATTGAAAAAACCCTGAAATTTGGAAATTCATAGAAATTCCACATACCATAATGAACAATGTAAGAGATATTATTACTGATTTATATTGATTGAAAATTTAAATTATTTATTTTTCATGTAATTGAATCTATTTATAATTTGTTTTCTCTTTTTACTAACATTTTCAATGACTAGAGGCCTCTTGGATATTATTTCACTATAGAAAATTTAGAAAAGAATATTTAATAGTCCTTACAAATATTTTAGACATAAAAAATTATGTATATAAAGAGGTTAATAGTATCCAAACAACGCTTATTGGGGAACTAATTTTCTCCCTTATGAAAAATGAAATTAAAATCAACCACAAATTCAAAAAATAATCAAAATGAACAAGTAATAAAAATAAGTGAAAAAATATTGATAAAAAACTCATTGATGTTGAAGTATCATCCAAAATTGAGACTAAAGTTTAGTATCTAAATAATAAATTTAATAAAAACATTGAGGAGAATATTTAAAATCACCAAAAATGGAAATATCTAAATCATGTTCTAGAAGTGACATACTAAAAATTCAAATAAATGATTATATTAAACTGGAATACCCAATTTATAAAAAGTATAAAAATTATAATATAAAAAGAAATAAATTCCTCAAAGTCTCAAATTGAAATTCTAGTGATGATACCTAGGACACAGACTCCACAAAATCATCATGTGATTAAAGGAATAAATTTTTAATGGTGCATCTTGAGGTAAATAATGAAGTTAATTATCCTATAACTCCTTTATATTCCACATCATCATTTTCTTCTTCTTCTATTTCATCTTTCATTTAAATAAAAATAAAATACTATGAATTAGAAGAGGTCAAAAAGGATCCAGAAAAAAAATTGATAACTCCTATACTTTTAGAATAAATGTAAAAAATAAACTCAATTTGTTTATCTATGAAAAGTAAAAACACCTCAAAGAGAAAGAAAATAATTTAAAATAAAAATAATAGTTGGCTTTGAAATAAGATATCACCCTCATGTGGAAATTTTAGAATCCAAGATCAAAGTCCCTAAAACTATATTTCCTCATTTTTTTCATGGAAATCAATATCTAAATATGATTTTTGGTTATCAACATTATTGGATAGGTAACTCTGATTTTTTTTCAAATTAAAATAATATTTCTCAAAAAACACTTTTGTAAATGGATGTTCCCAAGACAACTTTTTCATGTATTTATAAAAATTTAGGAATCTTATTTATGATTGATAATAAAAAAATGCAACATATTTTATACCAGAATAAATATATCATTAATGAAAAAACTCTAAATTAAAATATAGTTCTAAAACATTTTAGTACCCAAATATTTTTTATTTACCATTTTTAACCAATAATTAGGGCACCAAAATCCACTAACAATTGTTAATTTTAGGCTATGCCAACAGACATTATTGACATATCATTTGGTGGATTCTAATTGAAAATGGACCAAAAAAATATAAAATTTAAATGATATATAGTTATTTTATCCTCCAATTTTTTCTTTATTATACATTAAATTTATAATTATATAATTTTTGGTATGATCATAGAGAATGTGATATTTAATTATTTAAAATGCACAAAAAATTCTTAATTCATATCATGATTTTAAAATCATTTCATATTTTTGTTTCTTATAACGAATTTTATGACTCGATTATTAAAACAAATTTAAGGGTCAATTCAAATTTTTTATATTTTTTAAAATTTTATTGATTTTTTAAATGAGATTTTAATTTTTCTTTTAAATCATTTTTTAATTTTTTCAAAAATATCTTAATATCGTTAATTTTTTTAGGTTTGACTATTCAAATAATTGATTTAATATCATTAATTGTTAACGCATAAAATAATTTATATTATTGTTCTGACTCTCTATATTGTGGTGATGTTTCAATTTCCTTATTAATATAACAAATTTATGCGGATCCATATCCATTTAATGTTGGATTGAATCACTTTGTTCATCAGGGCCTAGTGATTCCTGGGAAAACAATTTATCCCTCGTGCAATTAATTTATTAATCTCTTCACTATATATATATATGTATCAATAGGATTTACCTCATTGTTTATATATAAAGAAGTGGTATGTTTTCTTTTACAATGGTTTTTTAAAGAGAAAATGTTACTTTTTCAAATTTTTTATTATTTTTCTTATATTAATATTTATTTCAAAAATAATTCTATTTTTAAAATTTGTATTTTTTTAAATCTTTATGTAGATTTTTTGTGAAATTTATTTCTATAAAAATGTGATTTTATAATTTTTAAATATTGAGATTCACTCTTCTATTTTTAATTTTTAAATGATATTTTAGAAACTTTTCTTTTAAAAATTACTATAATTTGAAATGATGAGTTTTTTAAATGATATAGTTATATCTATAATCTATATCATGTGATATAATTATTTCTACATTATGAATTATTGATGTTTTATATTCCTTATTATATAAACAATTATTTTAAATCTCATGTGAAAATAGTTTTTCATCTCTCTATTAACTTATTTTTTCTCAAGTATCTCATTGATATATAGCTCATCTATTATTTTCTCCGCCATGATTTATTTTTCATAACAACAATTTGGTATGAAATTAAAAATATAAAGTGGGAGAAGTATTAAAAGTTTCAAATGTGGAGAAATAAAATATTTTTATCCTTTAGAATTTGGAATTTTTTGTTTAAAATATTTTGATCTTTGAAATCTTTAGTTACATTGAATTCTGGATTCGTTCTTCATTCGAAATGGATACATATTTTTTTGTTTATTGTTTTTGGTCATAAAAAAGGGTTATATTACTATACCCCTCTCTCTATCATGATTATTTCTTAAATAAATACTCAAATTTGAATCTATTTGATTCATTTAAGTGTTCCTAATTTATAATAATTGAACATTTAATACTTTTTTTCTAGACTAAGCAATGGAATTCAAAGTGTTTGGAAGGTATTTTTTTAGATTCATTAAATTGTCAATTATAGTCATAATTTATGTGATTATTTCATGTAAGGAAGACATAATGAGTGAATAGAAGAATAGATTGAATATGGAGGACCATAGGTAAGTTATTACGATTAAAGGTAGTATTGAATACCCTATGTGTGTCATTATCTAGCCGGTGCCATTTCGATAGAACCATACCAAGAAGTAAGAGCCCATCATCCACTAGGTTGGGGAGAAGTGACTACACGGTGGAAAAATTCTATATTTTCTCAATGCTATGTGTACCACTAACTACTCGATTTAGACTACCAGCTATCTAGATTCATCATGATCGAGATTCCAGGAGTGCATTAATTAATGTAAAAATTACATGATTTAGTCTTTCTCAGCATCAATGACACCTGGAAATTTCCAGATTGTACATATTATTTTTTGAGGGATCACATAGTTGTCCTTAGTGTGTAGGAAAAAATATATAAAACAAAAATAGTCATAATATTATAATGATAATCAAATTATAATTTATCTGTAATTAATAAATGTGATCTTATATGATCCCTCTTTTGAGGAGGCAATTTTAATTCTCAAAACTAAACGATCTCATCTCCTTTTATCTTTAATTATCCTATAATTTTACAATCTATATAATGGTATTATGGTGGGGCTCTCTAATTTATTTTTACAATAATATTATTTTTTTTACCTCCACCACTTCAACCAAGGGTTATCACTACCGAACTAGAGAATTCATTTTTCTTAGCTACCTATGAAGTTAAAGATGGGTGCTTAGAACCATAAAAACAAGGGATATAGGTTTATTTTCACTACTATGAAATGGTTTGGTTATAATTGGTTTTTTCCCTATTAATTTAAATGTAGAAATTAACAAAACCACATAAACTTTGTGGAGGAGAATTGAAGATTACACAAAGTTATTTTCAAATTATATATCAAAGATATCTATCCCTGTTATTTAATTCAATAATGTACATTAATTAAAAATTTCATAATTTCAATAATCCTTACTATTATACACTGCTTAATTAATTAATGTTGAAATTAAATTTATCAAATCATATCAAAATTATCATCATATTTTTTAGAGGATTTAATTATGAATAATGTGCCAGTGTTATTTATAATTAATAATTTATCAATTTATAAATTTATTTCCAAAATTATTTTATCATTACATTATATTATATATCTTTTGGAGTTACTATTTTTATAAATTTTATAATTTTTTTAAATTTCAATCATCTTTCTATTTCATTTTAAAAAAAGGGGAAATCCCCCTCCCTCATTTTTATCCTACTCTGACCAACAATTTTATCCTAAATAAATCAATTTCATACTATTATTATTTCTAATACATAATATAAAATCTTATTAATAAAAAACCATGTGTACTAAATTAATTATCTCATGTAATTGTTTTTAAAAAGTGAGTAATCACATAAGAGAAATGAGATAATTATAAATATATTTTATTTAGATATATATGAGATTGATAAAACCCATTATATTCACATATTTTGTATAGAAAATATTGTATTTGTCGATTGAAGGAAAAATATAAGAAATATTAATTATTTCTTTTATTATTAATTCTTGTATATTTGTAACATTTATAAATAATATAATTTTAAATATATTATCTTTATAAAAATAATTAATTTATATAACATGGAAACATTACATATACACTTTGTAGAGTTTAAAAAACCTCTTTAGATATTCTATAAATTTTATCTTAAGGAATCATTACTCCACATTAAAGATAAATTGTAGTTATAAATTACCTTTACATTCTATATGAAGAAACATTGTTGTAATTTCATGAAAAATTTTATTCTTGTTGTCTAAACTTTTCCACACTTATATTGTCAAAATAGCCCCAAAATAGGACTTCATATTCTCAATTCACCTATTCTCAACACTTTGAGAATAATGGAGTAAAAATTACTTGAATTCATTAATATTTCCATACTATTTTCATAGAAGATAAAAATATGAATTTCTTAACCATAATAAGACTTATAGAGAATATTTAGCCTCTACTTCCTTATTATACTCAATCATATCAGGAATAATTAGTATATATAATCATATTAATTGTATGATACTAAAATACATTAGGTAATTTTACATATTATTCTTTTGAAATCAAAAAATGAATCCTTATATAACCCTAATAACAATCTATATTTATGTATTGAACATCATCAACACTTAATTACTCAAGAATGTCTTTCCATAACAAATTGAAATTTATCTAACGTATGAAATTTTTTTATGTTACAAATTTTAAGAGTTTCTTGAATTTATATTTTCCTATTAAATATTTATTTAATATTTAATTTTTTTGATAATAATTCTATTATCCACAATAGAATATTTTTTTTGATGATTAAAAAATTTCATTACCATTTAATAATGAATTTTATAAAATGGAATTCGACTAAAATAACAACACCTTTTGAAACACATCATATCATTTAGTTGGGGAATATAATTATTTCATCAAGAAAAATACTAGGTGTCATGTAAATAAGCAAGGAATATATATGGTGGAAAACTATTTTAAATCATATCATATTTGAACTGTAGATAACTAAGTAGATAACTCTGTATAAAAATACATGATATAGATAAAAATTGTTTTTATTTTTTCAGGTATCCAAATAGGTTGGGTTTTCTACTTTATTTTAACCATAGGAAAACAAAAATAAAAAGGCTAAAAAAGGGTAGGGTCACCCAATTAATTATATTCTTTCCACAAGATAATATATGGGAACTTAACAACTAGGGTCATTTGTAGTTATTGATCAAATTATTAACAAGTACTTATTTAGAAGGGACCTCACACTTTGTCTTTGAAGGTAATTTAATCCCAAAATATTATCATATATTATTACATTTATTTATGCCTATATCTATTGGTCTGTTTTGGGATCATATTTCATGCACCAAATCAATATATTCAAACCATATTAATGATTAACTCTATAAATAACTCATAGTTTTTCTTAATCACCCAAAAAATATAATTAAACTATATATATATCTCTCATGCATAAGGTACATTAAGTCTTCATGTAAAAGATTATTATTATATGAAATTAATAATATATACCAGAGTAATCAAGGATCCATAGATAGACAATCCTAATATTTCTAAAATAAGGCATAATCCTCCTTGATAGTGGGTAGTCTGACAGAAAGACCCTCTAACCTACGTTACATTACTCAAGACATAATCCAAATCATCATAACTCAAAAAAAATATGTATTAACTATATTCAATATATATATTCAAGATAATAAGATAAATTATAAATTGAAGTTAAGGTAAATAAAGACTAAATCTTTATATCATAAAAAGTGTGTATCTACATATATGCACATATGATAACCACTTGAAGTTAATAGATACCTAAAATAAATCATACACAATCAATGTTTAAATAGTTTATAAATCTGAATAATGTATGAAATAACCATTTAATAAATAAACATTTCAACCATTTAAACATGAGATAAATATTTTTGAAAAGATTATAAATAAAATCAAACTACAAAAAAATTATTTTTTTTCTAATCATTATAGATATTTTTTAGTATTGAATATAACAACATTATATACCTTTAAAAATAATATATATATATATATATCATATTATACATTTTATGGAATTTCATTTTCAATGAAATTTATTTTATGAATTACAAACATTTTAGATTTCAATTTATATTATTTAAATATTTAACATAATCCACATATCATACCCTTAACATTAACTAATCCTTGATTGAAATAATCATCAAAAGTATTTTGATGGAGTTTAAATAATATAAAATATAAATAACTTAACTAATAACGTCAAATTAATTAATTATAATCAAATAATACTTTTTAAAATATAAACACATTATATTTTACCAGTTTTGTAATTTGTAAACACATTATAAATCTCCATAATGGTTTATAAATAAAAATTTTATCTCTATTTCATAATTCATTCCATTTAATTAGGTAGATTTATTTTGATGTTAATTTTAAATTTTTTTTGAATATCGATTAATAAATATTTCATAAAAATTTACTAATTACTTAACATTTTTATAATAAATTAATTTATAAATATATTATAAAATAATAAATATTTCTAACAAACCAATTTTTATCATTTATAAAAAATAATAAAATATAAATCATATTTTAATTTTAATTACGATGATATTTTATTAACTAATCATATTTTATGACTGAGAATGAGTATTAGGATATGATTCACAACCCTATTATAAAGTCTCATAAATATCCATGGCAAGGACTGATAATCCAATAGATTATATTTTCAATCATATATTTTTAATGATATCATAATTGAGATATTTAACAAGTATATAATATTTAATGATATAATTCGTTATCATTAAATGGACATGAAAATATGATTTTTATAAAATTGGTTTAAGAAACTGTATAATATGATATGTAGATATCGTTTTCTAGGATAAGTAAAAAATAATGGATTTAAACTATTCCATCACTTACAGTATCACATATCATATTTCAGGATACAAAACCAACATAATAAATATCCATTTATATTTTAATACAAGTAATATGAAATAAAATAAAATATAGAAAATCATTATTTCCCACAAGTTTTTACACATATAAATGCATAGTAATATTTAAAATCTCTATTGTGATTCTTTTTGTTCAAATAACTCTTATCAGATGTTATATAAAAAGTTAAGTAACCAAAAACGAAGATCAGAACGATTAAATAAATGAAAATATATAGAATTAATATATCATGTTCCTCACGCTATAGAACCACTAAATCTAATTTAACCCCATGGAATGATTTTGGAAAAAGATCATTTGAGTGTAATTGATAGGACTCACATCTTCATATGTATGAGTAGTATGATGAATAAATCATTGAATGATTATATGTCCCTTTATATAAATGATGTCTTCTCACCTCATAGTGAAATGGGGGAAAAGATGATAAATAACTAGGATTTAGATAGTTTTCAACCAACAATAATGAAATCTACATTCACTAACACCATTACATGGTACTAGTCTATATAAATCATTTGAGGATGAACCTTTATATTCCATGCATTAACTCTTTCCTTACACGTATGAGTTAATCCCTTTGTTTATTCATGTAATCCCTTGCATGAATATATTTAATCATACACATTAATTCTTATATAACACCTTATTTAATGATAAAAATAGTTGAATATTAGTTGGATGAAAAATCTTAGAATTATTCCATGATTTAAATTATAGGATATATGAGAAAATCATATTATATGATTCCATGGGTAGTAACATGTAAGGATTTGGACCCTTTATATAGTATGATAAAAATAAAAAATGGAATCATATCACATTTCATGACCTATAATTAATTTTATTTATAAAATATAGCATGTCTGATTTTATCACATGAAAATTTAGATTTCGGGAAAATATCTCCTTCAACCCTCGACTTTTATCAGTGATTTATTGAGCATTGATAAAAAACCTTACTTTAATCAAATTAGAAAACATTAATGATTTTTTATTTTAGATAAATCTCATTTTGATCATTGAAAAAATAGAGGATATATAGTCGTGGATCTAGATAGAGGGATATTTTGAGAGAAGTGAGGGATTTTAGGGTCAAGGGTGAGTGGTATTTTTTCCATTTGAAACCGAATTATAAATCACAAAATTGGTTTATCATTTAAAAATCAAGTGTATAATAAAGATATAATATCATAAAGAACCAAATAGAATATTATTTGAGTGAGAACACACTCACTGTACTATATATTTACTAGACATGACTGAAAAATGTAATCAATAAATAACAATAGAAAAGAAAAAAAACTCAACCACACACAACATTGGCACGTAAGGAATTTAACATCGTACGAAAATTTTCTACATAAACATAGGAACAACTCAATCCACTATAAGATATATAAGAGATAATTCTTATATTTATAAATATTTATATACTTTTAATGATTTAATTTTTATTCAAACCAATAAAAAATCAATGTCTTTTATTTGTAACAATCCTGGACCACAAATTATATATGTACCAAAACACCTACTTGTTTTAAATTTTTATTTATGGAATGAGCCATATAAACTAAAATGATAAATATAATATTGATATTATCTTATAAAAACATATGAGAATATATTTCTCAAATTTTTATTCATTATCAAAGGGTTAAGGTTTCCACATAACATTTAGAGATAATTCAATTAGATCAAATTTTAGAGTTTGTTTTTTTTGAAATCTAGAATCATTAATTATCTAAAAGAATCCCTATTATGAAGTGTTAAATAACAGTTTATTAAATATTTATCAACTATTTAATTATAAATATTCATTTAATTATACAAATAATCTATTATCTATTTGTAAAAATATATTAATTAAATATAAATCAAAAATAAATGAAAAAATGTATACATGATCTTTATTAATTTTGTAGATATAATATATATTATTTTTTATGAAAATAATACGTGTTGGATTTCGTATAGAAGACCTAAAATTACCTAATTTATTCTTTGAAAATTTTGTTTAGGTATACATTCTTTTCTAGTTTTCTTAATATAATGTTTCATTATAAAAGGGTATATAATGTATTCCAATTTGGTAAGAAACACATATCTTCTTTAAAATTAATCAATGTGGTTCTTAACTCATATCATTGAAACTTATCCAAATCGATTTTTTACTTGATATATCAAAACTATTTATTGGAAATATTTGATTTAAAAAATAAAGGGTATTTATATTAAATTAGGTTTACTTTATTAGGATTGAAAAGGTATTATTAGGTTGTCATCATGAACTTCTTCAAATTTTTTCAAAATGAATAATATTTAAAAATAATTTCATTAATATGTGACCATAGTGGAGAATTTGAAATTAATTTTATTACCTAATATAGTTAAAATTTTGCTTTAAATTTTTTTTATATCCCCATTTAAATCCTCAAAACAATTTGGTTTTTTAAAATATGGGTATGACATTTCTATAATTCGTAAGAACCATGTAATGTGATTTTATTTTAATTACTCATTTTTTGGGTTGATGTTATTAATAAAACATTCCATATAAAAAATTGGATTCTAATAATACCTATTTTAAATATAAACCCTATGAGTTATGGAATATAAGAAATCATAAATTCTGATACTTTATTTCATTTTGATGTAAATTTTATATCTTGAACGCTAATGATAATGTCGGTAAACATGGTTGAAATGATAATAAAGGAATCATTATTTCTAATAAATTAGAATAATATTTATTTTTAAATAACAATACAATGATAATTAAATAATAAATTAATAAGAAAATTTAAAATATTAATACATATATTCATAAGTAAATGATTATTGATGACCTTGAAAATTCTCTTAGTAACTTGATACTTTGGATAAAATGAAAGTGATGATGGGGATGAACTTCATTATGATAATTATTATTTTAATGATTTATAATTCAAAAAATATTAATGTTAGATGAAAATATGGAATAAAACATTAAAATGATATCACATATAATATTTTACTAGTTATTTAATATAATGTATTATGATTAAAATAAGTGTTTCAAATAGGGCCTAGATTTTTATTTTATCACCCAACTTATTCTTAAAAACATAACGTAATCCATGAGTGATGAAAGTAGGGTTCTATTTATGTAAAAAGAGATAAAATAATTTAAAATGAATAAAGTATTAGAATTGGTGGATAGACTCTTAGATTTCATTATTATAGGAACTGATTTGTATTTTGGAAATAAGAAATGTGATCATTGTTTGATCATTTGGAATAAGTCTAGGTTAGTATCAAATTTTTATAAAAAGTGGAAATAATAGACTTTGAAGAGACCATTTTACATTTTTGTTGGTTAGTATACTCCTAGATTATAAATCACATATAAATTTTAAACTACTCTAGATGGAGGATAAATCATGTTGTAAAAATGGGTTTATTATAAAGGATTTTTATGATAAATAACCTATAGTTTTTTAAAATAAAAAATTTTCAAATTCGATTTTCATAGATAAAAAATAATTTTAGTCATAAATAGGAGACTAGAGAATAGAATGAGCATCCAAGTTTGTTCCATTTAACAATTTTTTTTCGCTTAATTATGCTTATTTTTTTATTAAAACTCTATCTTCATATATTTTTTGTCCAAATATATTTTAATGATATGATTTTTGGTTCATCAAATTAAAATTTCTATAATGAATTTTCCAATCATGTTCTATAAGAGTTTAAAACGAGCATGATGGATTATATGAAAATTATCATTAGTTTTCAAATCAATTATAATGATTTTATGAAGGTTTTGAATCATTAAAGTATATCATTGTCTCACTGATAATTTTTGACTTGTAACCAATAATTTATATAAAACTCAAATGATTTGTAATATGAAACTTAATATTTATAATTTTAAGAAACCAATGGAAGAAAATTATATAAAGGAAGAATTGTATGATTTTTATATCTTATGATAAATACATTATACATCATTATCATTGTATGTCTCTATTCTAGGTCTTAAACTAATCCTTAGATATATAATTTTAATTATACAAAAATGATTTTAATATATCTTATTTTTTTGTTTCTCTTAATTATTTTTCCCTAAAATATTTATATATGTTTAATTTTATATTTTAATGATGAAATTGAGGGTTATAGACTATATAATATGGGATCCTTGAGATCATTTCATTTATTAAAAAAATACTTTGTATAGTATGAAATATCATTCTATTGAATTTCATACTACATAATATCAGTATGTTGTAACTCTAAATATTTTTTCTTTTGTTTTATAAATAAAATACACATTAATGTATTTTTTATTCAATTATGAATATGTTCTTGTCAAATGTGATAAAAAGTTTCTATAAACATTTAAATAATTTCAATAAACCATTATATAAATATGTAAGTGGATATAAGATGACATTTTATAACATATCGTACTAAAAACGTGATATATCTTTTGATTCATCTGACACTAAATATCAGTTGGATGTTATATTCATTTAAACCCATGTTCCTAATCATTATGATTTTATTTAGTGATATTTTTTAGAATTTAATATATTTTTTTGTTTTTTATGTCATATTTATTATATTTTATGGTTTTCTATTTTTTTTTAATCATTTATTTTGATATTTTTTTATTATGTATGAAATTTTTAATATTATTTAACATAATATATAATAATAAAATGCATACATTTTTTATATATAATATAAATTATTTGATATTTAATATCCAACTCATGATTCAAAATCCGATTAGAGGATATGTATTATTAATATTATAAATTTAATATTAACTTTTAGAAATATAATATAAATTTTAATTTTAGTATTTTAATTTTATTTAATATTAAATTATTAATGTATTTATTTTAATATGTCAATTTTTTATCAATTAAAACATATAATTTTTGTGTGTGGTATATTTCATAAAAAAATGGACCATTTATATCCAAAACCCAATTTTATTAAAAACTAAGAATCTAACTTTTGATTCCAAACCCTAAATTCATGAACTTCATAATCAAATTTAATAATGCAAATGATGAATAGATCAAATACTTCATCTCTTGTAACCTCAAACAAATTATAGTGTCGAAATGAAATTTTTAAATGGGAAGGATGTCAATTTATCATTATGGAAATGTATGAATATGTTTCAAAATAATTTTTCTAAAATTTATGTATAAGAGTTTTCCTTTAATTCATTAGAGATAATGGTTGTTTATAAAAAGTAATTTATAGTGATGTATACCAATGGTCATATTATTTTTCTATTAAAATGGTTCAGTTTCATCCATAGTTAATGGTAGTGAATTTTTATTCAAAAATATTGATTTAGAAAAGTTTTTTCACTTCCACTATGATGAAAAGTATTTATTTACTCAATCTCGGATGGATGATAGTTATTTGATGTCTCTATATCCAAGAAACAATTAAAACATATTATGAATTTCTATCCAAATATATATTTTTACTAATATTATTGTATGTTATATTCCTATCTCATCTCATCCAACTAAACCCTATATTGGTTAAGGTCAATATACACCTAGGAAAATTAAGTAATGATCTAAAGAAATGAATAATATGGGAAAATAGTAATAATTCCTACATCTAATAATCATAGATTTTATTTCTAAAAAATTAATTTAGGCTCTTCATCACAAAATAGACCCTTCTCCCAATCCTCGACAACATATCCAACTAAACATTATCTTAAAACTACCAATCATTGAAAATAATGCCCTTAAAACCACATTCCTAAATCCAAATGATATAGTATTTTTTTATTTACCATTTATTTTTTATCAATTGTTTATTAATTATTGATTGAATAAAATTTCTTTAACCTCTATTTGATATTTATCATCCATATTTTCATTTCCCTCTTTATTTGGGTGTGTTTTTGGATATCTCAGGAAATAGAGCCTTTTCTAGGTAAAATAAAATAATTTTTAAGGATGTAAGTCTATTTGAATTAATTGGGTCTATGTATAAATGGGAAAAGGATTTATATAATATCTTTTTGGATTTAGGTTGTCCGGTGTGGTTTTTCTATGTGTTTATTTATAATCTAACTGATGTAAAATGTCACATCATGATATTATTAATGACACAAATCTGTTGTCATACTAATTCAATAAACTAGTTCAAAGAGTTAAATGTTCACACATTATGAGAATGATTCAATTCATTTAAAGGTTGATCAAAGTTTTTTTATTCTGGGGTCCTATTTTTTTACGTATCTTAAAAATTTAGCAATTCACGTCATGAAAGAGTTTTGCATTAGGTATGTTTTGTGATTTTTAGATTTAACTATAGTACAAGTCTGATTTTATTTTCATTCAGAATCAACCTTCTCTATAGAAATATTGAATCCATTCACAGAAATTTTAGGGCTCTTTGGTCCATCTTTTTCATTTAATTTGGTGGTGTATCTTCATTATGGTTTCATTATGTCTCTCTGAGTAAGTCATATTTTTTCATCTTCATTAGTATCAGCTTTTCCTGACTCCTAGCTTTCTTGGTATTACTTTTGTGATATTCCTTTGTAGTCTAACCATTGTGTTGGCTGATGTGTCTTGTGTGAGTTCCTTGAATAATGTGTTGTCTTATCTTCACCACTAACATATTTATTTTGTGTAAATGGGTTTTTTTAGAAAACATGGTTTTCCATTTTTTATGGGAAAAGTTATTTTCAAATCATTTTGAAATGGTGTTAGGAAAATGTTTTTAAATAATAGTTTTTATGAATTGATTTGGAAACTGTAGAACATGGTAATCCTTGGGTACTTAGGTGGAAGGTGTAGTACTAGACCTCATTTTTCTATATTATCTGGGAGTTCATTCATGGGGTGTTCCTATACTCCCTAAGCCTTTTGTTGTGGGAACTTGTTAGACCTGTTGGGAGGTTTTACTATTGGTGTATCATCTTCTCTATAGATTCGATGCATATATCTAGAGACACGATGACCATGATTGTCTATATTTGGGAACTAGTGTACTAACTATCATAACATATTCTGATCCCCAGTTGATGTTACATGTGATTTGGTTTGGATGGATTTGGATTTCATAATATATGTGATTCATGATTAAATTTTACATCTTAGATATATGAGATATGATTTCAAACTATTTTACATATAGAAACTATGTAAAATATTTGGAAAATTTTTCATTCCTTTGATGTAAAAACTATTTACGGATTATAATGCCTTGTTCTCTATAAATTTTATCATGTTTATATTTTTTAAAAAAGAATTGATATGGAACACCTATGTGGGATATCACTAATCATATTTAGGACACTCCCTATACACCCCTCTGGTGTTGCATAGAAACTTTTATATATTTCAATGTCGGGATTGGTAAGGTTACATAGTGACTCGGTGATGTTTTCTATCAGCTATGTTTGTGTTGTTAGTGGAGAGATAGTGGGATTTTTACCATGAAATCGAATGGATTATCTATCTTGGTTTTTTACCTTTACATGTTGACCTATAAAATGGGTATTTTTTTGCTTCTTTTTAGTTCTATCACTTTTTTTGTTTTCCTAGTTATGTAATACATTTCCTATTATCTTTTAATTTTTTATCTTTTATTTCTACATGTCGGTAATTTTTTTAATAGGTTGGTTGAAGTTGATCGCTATTTATTTTTTTAATGCTTTGGTTCTAGTTTCAAACCTGTGAGGATTAGAAACATCTCTCATTTATGTATCAATTTGATTCAGGTATCAGTCTGGAAGGGTATCCAATTTATTTTTTTCATAGATGGTATTATAAATTATGCTCAGTTTTTAGAATTTGATAGACTAGTGGCATGATTTTTGAGACATGAGAGGTAGGTTGGGGTGAGTTCCAGACAAGATATTTCTTTGACAAGATACAAGTTACCCTGGGGTGTTGGGTTCTGTGTATTCATTTATATGTTATTAATCATTATCTCAATTGTTTATTATGTTATTTTTGTTTCAATTAAATTAACTTCTTTCATGGTCATTTATTCTATTTATGTGTGACGGTATTCCAATGAGACATCATCCAAGGGTTCCTCGGGATGGTACAGTGGATTCTCCTTAAGTAAACTTTCATATATATCATAATCTTATCATGGATATCCTTGAGATTTTCATGTTGTCAACAGAAATGTATCACAAGTAAAAAAAATAGTTGTCGAGGTATGGCTAGGAGATATTGAAGAAATGGATCGGTCATGGTAGTTATTACATGACAATCCACCATCCTTTAAGTGTAAGAATCCACCTAAAGAGTTGAAGGATAGGCTAGAAAATATTGATTAGATAATATACTTCTTATATGTAATGAATAATGTTGAGGTGAAGTTTGTGACGTTCAAACTATAGATTCATAGTAACTAAAGATGGGATTCCAGGGTATGGGAAGATACACATGTGATATTTGACTATAATGGTTTCATGAACCACTTCTTTCAACAGTTTTTCCCTAAGGATCCAGTGATGGTGAAGTCTCTAGATGTCAAATCATTAAAGTAGAGAGTGTGTCCGGTGTTGGCATACACCAATAAATTCATTGAGTTTGTTAATTTTAGTCTATAGGTAGTAAAGAGTGAAAACATTATGGCTCAAATGAACCTGCAGGATTTGTGACCATATATTAGATTTTTGGTAATTATGATAAAACATTATACCTATATGGAGATAGGGGATAGGTAAATGACTGTGGGGAGGTATATAATAGGCAATTTTGGGTATTATTCCCCTAATCTTCCACCCACTGGAAGCTTCAATGGTGCATATGGGATGAAGAGGTAGTGGAATGATCATCATAGGAGTGGTGGTGGTGGTTCTCATTAAGGATCCTCATATATAACATTAGTTGTGTCTAGTATTTTACCCTTTAATTTCTATAAGTGTGGAATTATTGGCAATTCCGTATTTTCTTATTCCACACCTGTGAAGATGTGTAATTATTTTGGTCTCTAATGGAATCTAGAACATTTATTCCAGGTTATGTTTATTCCCCATCATTGTCAAGAACCATTGGCTTGAAATGCTACTAAGGAATGTTCATATACATCAATGACTAGAGGTATCTGATAATAGGACTCGGAAGTGATGTACCTTCATGCAGTGGATGAGTTTCCAGTATAGGTATATATCGGTCAAGTGATAGCCATAGGTATTATCCTTGTTTCAACTTTAGTATTGGATGGCTTGTTTGATATAGGTTCCCCAAATCATTTATATTTTGTCATGTTGTGAATATGATTAAAGATAAAATATATCTTATGTCATTTCATATATGTTTAGAGATACCTCTTTGAAAGATGAAGGAGCAGGGGTTTTGATGTCTATATTCTCATCGATAGTTGATGCAATGTTCATCTGGATAAAATAATATCTGATTTGTATCAATTTGAATTTCATCATTAGGATGGATTTTCTTATTTATCATAATTTTGATGTTGACTATTATCAATTATGTTTATTTTTTATAGTATTTTATGGGAGCTCTTAGGTGTTTTGGGGAATGTGTGATATCAGGTTAGTTCATATAGGACATTTCCACCCAGAGGCCAAGAGTGTGTTGTATTATGTTATCATTGAGCCCGATGTTGATTATTATGTGGGTAATATCCTCCTAGTTTTCAGGTATTTTAATGATGTTTTATTAGATTATTTTAGGGTCCCACCTATTGATTGGGAGTTAGAGTTTATGATTCATCTTGTAAAAGGTAGAGGACTATTTTGGATCCTTTTTATCATATGGAACCGGTGGAGTCGAAAGAGTTCAATATTCAGTTTATTGATATGATAGATAAGGGTTCTATTCTCCCTAGTTCATTTCCTTGGGAATCCCATATGGTATTTTCCATGAAGGAATAAAATTCACATTGATTGTTTGTGGACTAGTGATGTGAAATCGGGTAACTCTTAAGAATAAGTATACACTTTCCAAAATGGAATATATTTTTTCCAATTTAAGGGGGGAAAGTGGTTTTCAAATACCAATAACTAGTATATTTATCATTTGTTTAGGGTTTGAGAGTCTGATATACCGAAGATGGATTTTGGGAAAAGGTATTTCCATTAATAATCTCTTGTTATTCAATTAATTATGACCAAAACTTGTTCAGTTTTCATGAATTTGAGGAATTTTATATTCCATGAGTATTAAAAACTTTTTTGGTAGTATTTTTAGATGATATATTGGTTTATTCCTTGATCTGATGCTGAAAAAAGTGTTATTTGAGTTTGGTTTTGGAGATCTTGAAGAGTCTCTATTTATAAATAATAATTTTAAAATGAAATTTATATATTTAAGAAGTTAGTTTATTGGGGTATATATATTATTTATAATCATGGCATATCATTTCGTCCAAATAAGGTTCAGGAAATATTTTCTTGTGGAGAGTTATGAAATATCTTTGAGATTTAGATAATACTTTATCTTATTGGGTACTAAAAATGGTTCATCATAGATTTATAAAATTTGGGTTTACCATTGATATATCTAATGAGGAATGGTTTGAAATTCATATTGGATGAAAAGTGTCGGTCTTATTTCGATAGGAAGAAAACACATCAAACACCAGATCATATTTTGATCTTACGTGAACCTACTAAGGGGTTTTTGGTTTTCTATTATTCTTATGAAGTATTTATGCGCTTCATGGTTATGTATTATTATCATGTTTTGGGTTATATAGCTCTCCATATATGAATTTATAAGACTAATTACCCCATGAAATATTTGGAGCATACTGGATTTATACATGTTTAAAATTATTGGTCTGAATATTATTTTGTTGAGAGGTTCACGATATTTTTGAACCATAAGAATAGGCACTACATATTTTCTAAAAAATACATGAATCTCTGAAAACATTGGTAGGTGTAATACTTTCAGATGTTTGACTTCGACATCTCCTATACACTAAGGAATGGGAATTTCTTCGTAAACTCTCACACCAGGGATGTACAATGACACTAATTTTTCATATTGAAGGAGGAATTGAACCTTTTGGTGCTCTTCACTCAGTTGCACCTAAATTATTAAGATGATTTTTTAGGTATGGTTTTTATTAGTTTAGAGTTATCATCATATCCCCTTGAGTCAATTCAACATTTTCAGCTGAAGGATGATGAATTTAGGTGAATTATATAGACCCTTAATAGTAGGGAGACTGTATCTCATTGGTCTCTCCCTTTTTATGGTATTCTCTATTTTTGGGATTAGTTTTTTATCCTAACATCTATGAGTAGGTCATTTTTTTATTTTCATAGTTCTTTGTGGATATTTCATCTAGAAAATATAATGGTGTATTATTACATGATTGAAAAATTATGGTTGCCGAGTATGAAGCATGACATTCTTTATTATGTGTCCCATTATTACACCTTCTAACAAATAAACATAATGAATCTAAAACATTCTCAGTTTATTCGGCCTCTACTAGTTCCATTTCAGGAATAGGATATGTTTTCAATGAAAATTCTTATTGAATTACCATGGACTCACTGATGGAGGAATGATATTTGGGGGGTAATTTATCATTTTAAATGGTCTTATCACTTGATTCTGATCAATGACACCACTAATGTTGATGATCTAGGTACGCTCTATATATAGATGGTTGTATGATATATGGGGTTCCCTCTAAAATTATTTTAGATAGGGATCCTAGTTTTAACTTGAAAATCTGGAAGAGAATCTTGTAGATGATGGGGACTCATTTCTGGATGGGTACAACTTCCCATCTATAGACATACAACCATAAATAGCATGTTATTCAAGTCTTGGAAGATATTCTCCATGCATGAATCTTGGATTTTGGTGAATCATTGGATAGTTATTTGGGAATTTTTTAAGATTTATTACAACAACAATTCTAATTCATTGGTCACAATGGATCCTTTAGAGTCTTTTTAGGGTCCTATGTGCAGGTCACATCATTGTTGGGTAGAGGGGGGAAATGAATCTATTATAGCACTTAGTCTTGTTTAGGATACATTGTTAAGGATTCATGATATACACCAACATATGGTTATAGCTTAGAGAATACCAAAATTTTATTCATAGAATCGAATTCATACTATTGAATTTTCCATCAGTGACTGTGTATTATTGAAACTTTTTCCAAGATTGGGTCATCGTTAGCTTGGAGAAAAAGTAATTTTGGATCGGGTATATGTTAGATAGTTTTTGGTTTATAAGCATTTTGGGAAGATTTATTAAAGGTTGAAATTACCAGTTCAGTTGGTATGTATTCATGATGTTTTCCAAATGACTTCTCTTAGGAAGTACCATCATGATTCATCTCATGTTCTGAGTTGGGAGAAGATTGATTTGAAACCATAATTTTCTATTATATATCACCCAGTGGAGATCATTAAGTCTCATGTAATGGTCTCATGTGAAAATTAGATCCTACTGGTCAGAGTATTATAGTTACATGTTTTAGATACTCACAAGTCATGGGATCATGAGTCATAGATGATGGATAAGTGGCCTTACCTCATTCTAAACACCACTCTTCCATAAGAATTATCAATGGAGAAAAGTATCATGGGTATGATTTTGTAACATATTTTTACTGACAGTCAGGTATTTCTCATCTCTCTTTTTGTTTCCCTCCTTATTTTGGAATGTTTTGGGACATTTGAGTATAGAGATCCCTTACTAGAGAAAAACAACCTAATGTTCATGGATGTATGTTTATTATAAATAATATATTCCAAGTATAGATGAATAAAATGATTAGGAAATGTCATTTAGGGTCATGTTTTATCTTAGGGTTTTCTAAGTGTTTCTGAAGAATAATTCTTTAGGATGATTTCACATCAAGAAAGGGTTATGAGACATGAATCTATTATCAGTATTCTTTTCAAAAATTATTTAGAGAGTGAAATGTTTACATTTTATGAGAATGGTTCATGTAGTGTCAATGTATATATGATTAATTTTAATATGAGTTTATATTTTTTAAAGTACCATAAAATTTTTGGAATTAAGATCATAATATGTTTTCATTTCATGTAGGTTTAAGGATTTATGGTTATAACCACATTGCACGTCTTATTTTATTTTCATTCATTATCATCCATGTCGATCAAATCCTAGGAACTCACCCATGAGGTTTTGGGTTACTCTACTCCTTCATGATTATTTCATTAAATGGTCGATCTATTCTATGGTTTTTCTATGTGTCTTCAAGAAAGTGATCTTTCTACTTCTTCATTTTCATTGGTCAAATAAATGTCATTATAATTTTTTTTATAATCTATTGGTATATTATTTTTGATTATATTGATCCTTTCAAGACCCTTTATGTGATCATCCAATGGTGGATGTCCTCTGTATTGGATGTGGTGCGGCATGTGAGTTCTGTGAGGTAAATTTTGTTTTATCTTCTTGATCATCCTTTTTTAGTATTGAATTAATTATGAGATATAGGGATTTATTCTATGGTCTCTATTTTTTTCTTTGTGTTCTTCCATGTTGGTGGATCACATTTATGGTGTGTGTAGAACATGTTTGAGGTAGGAGGATATTTCTTTAAACTATATATGTGAACTGTACTTGTTTTTTAGAAACTATTTTATTATTGAATTGGAAGGATTAAATTGTGTACGTGGAAATGAATTTTTTGAGAAAGGATGGATTTCCCCTTGTTTTTTTAATATAAATTTTATTTTCAAAGCATTAAGAAATATATTTCTGAAAAGGTTTTCAATGAATGGTTTTGAGGAATTGGTTTGAAAAATGTAAAACATTATAAGCCTTGGTTACTTATAAGTAAGGTTTGGTAATAGACCTCATTTGTTGATACAGGTGGTGGGGGACATTCATGGGGTTTTTTTAGACCCTATAAATATTTTTATAGGGACTCGTTATACATATTTTGAGATTCAAATTGTAGGGTTTCCTCAAATATTGAGATTTTATTCCTATAATCTATATACTTAATGTACATGATTACGTATGTTTGGTTATGATTATCCTAGGAATCAAAAACTAGATTTATCATTTGTGTGAGATTACATATTCTTTTCTTTGGACTGCTTTCGATTTGATATGATATGTGATACATGATTTTCTTTGACATCATTGATATATGAGATATTCTTTGAAAATGATTTTCTTGGAAATTTTTTTGGAAAATGGTGATTTATTTACCTCGATTTTATTATAATAAATGATTAGTGGTAATTATTTCTTGTTTTATATAAAGATGTTTATTTTAATTTTGTAGTATAGACACTTGATATGAAACACCTTGGTGGGATCATACTAATCCTATTTATCTCAAACCCTATGCACCCCTTTGGTGGTGCAAATACGTTGTTATAAATTTTGATGTTGGCAAAGGCATGTCATCATAGTTAGGAAATGAGGTTTTCTATCGACTTTGACTGGGTATTTGTTGATGAGATGGTGGAATTTTACCAGTTATATTATAAGGATTAGTTCTTTTTTTAATTTTATATTGGAAATGTACCTTGGATATATTTTAGATGCTTTTGAGTGTTATTACTTATGTTGTTTCATTTTTTATAGAATATTTTTCATGTTATCTTTCCACCGTTTCTATATACTTCATACATGTATTCCTCGTTGTTTTCTTAAGGATAGTAAAATCATTACCTCTTTTCTTTATGTACTATTAAGAGATAGGAAACAACCCATGGGGGTCGGGAACAATATCCAAGTATGTGTTAGTTCGGCTTAGATATCAGCTTGAGAGGATATTTTCATCAATTGTTTCCTCGAATCTATTCAATAAAAGTAAATTTTTACTTATAAAACATTTCAGTGCACCATTAAATCAATTTCGGTTGTCAAAGTCAGTATATTATAATATTTTACCAATTTGTATTTACATTAATTTTGATATCAGGAAGGGGGAGAATCCCACTGATAATCATAAATTTTATTAACTCTATTACATTTATTTTTATAATATCACTAATTTATTCTATTAAATTTTATTGGTTTTATTTTCCTCAAAATGGATGATATTGTTGAATATTTTTAATATTCTAGAATACCATAAAACATGCTAATGTGTATTTCTTATAAAATCCCATATTGGTTCCTAATAATTTTACACTGAGTGAATTTTATGATGATTTTTGATCTTCCACATGGTTTAATTAGTTATTATGGTTATCAAAAGTTATAAATTTATAAATAACTCAATCTATTATTATATAATAAGTGTATCATGTGGTAAGTTCAAATTCAAATACACAAGGATGATTTTTGAAGTGCCGAGATCAGTGTGGAATCACTGATAGGGGAGGGGGTGAATCAGAGATCAATTTAATCTTCTAATAAATTAATTATTTTCAATTAAACCTATATAGATGGTTAATGCAACAATACACTCTTCTTGTGTCTCACACACTTACCATGAATGATGTTATAAATATAAATACACTGAACAAAATTATTTATAATGTTTGGTTCAAATAGCTACTCCCTGTTGTGTTGGTTATTATCCACAACATATTTTTCCACTATATTCGGATGAAAAATTATAATGGTTGATACAGAATCACACTATATCTCTCCTAATTCCCATAGGGGGTTATTTATAGTATATCTAATAGTGTTACCAGTGTCTCACTAGCATTATCTAGAGTGTTAGTGAATACTTATTCTCCTAAATATCATATATTTCTCCTTAATCTTGAATATAATGAGCAGATTCCTCCTATGAATGATTTTGATTCCCGGTAGATTGATCTTATTCTCTTCCCCCACAATATTTTTGAATCACACTTTCCCGTGTACCAATTCAAGTGTATTCAACAAACCATTGGTATGGTATGTTGGCCTTTCTCAATGATACTAATCACTTTTTTTGATCAACTATCTTAGTGCAACATTGCTCTCAAAATTAATTATTCTTCTAATGAAGTCTCAGCCTCGCTTCTATGTGCTTAGATGGTGCACACAGCATCTTAAAGAATATTAATAATGAATAATTCTCTTCCACTATGTCATCTATTTTTGTCCTCTTGCATTCTCAAAGACTATCAACTCGGATATAATATCTTCTTTAAGTATTCTAGGCTTCAGTCCCAATTCAAATCCACTTCATGCATGGGTTTCATGGAATTAAAAACATGTTATTTTTTGTGTCTCAATATTATCTCCATGTTTTAATGGTCATCGATGAATCCATGTACTCTTCCCTTTCTTCTTGCTCAACTAAGTTCCTTTCGTTGTTTTTTCTTCTCACATCCTTCTTAAAAAGTGCACACATGATATTCCCTTTTTAATTTATTTTCATAATCTATGTTATGAATTGTATTATCATTGAATTTTTCCTGAACATTATGTTTTCTCACCCAAATGATTAGTTTTTTCCTTTTATTACTGTGTTTCATCCATGTATATGTTATCACATGAGCTCCTGAATGTGTAGAAGGTGTTCATGCATTCTTCGTATCCTTGAAGGGTAGTGTATGTATGCACTATCTTAATGAGTCTAAAAAATCATTCATACAATATTGGTTCACAATTATATCTTCGCAAAGAATAAAAAAGTTGTGTTTTCATCAATTTAGTACCATCGGGAACATAATTACGAAACATAGTGAGGTTTTGAGAAATCATACTGCATGCTCGAGGTTTCTTCTTCCCACAGAAGGTGTGGTTCTCCTTCTTCATGATAATCATCAGTAGTGAATAGAACTTGTTGAAGGCCTGTGGGACATAGATTATTTTCATAAAGATATGAGCGTGGCATGCACTATTTTTATTTTGAAACATAAACACTCAAAGATATTTGAATGGAAGCATCGTTCCATGGCTCAGGGATTCTCAATTTATAGAAAAACATGATACCACTAAAGTATTAAAATCTCATAAGAATACTCATTTAAATCACCCATTTGAATTTCCAAGAAACATGGCTTTGAAATCTAAAAACATTCATATTAGATATTCCATATATCTCGGTTTGTTACTTTTCTACTCAGGATCTTCATTTCACATGAAAACATCTTGTGCATGCATGAAGAGTCACTTGAAAATCTCAATCAAAAATTCTCAAGACCCTTGATGTGACCTCACACCTTTGATTTCTTTATCCATGATAAATCTTCATACTTACATTTCATTCTCGAAAATTTAATTGCATAAATGATCTTCTGTCATCCCGACAATCCTCATGTTGTATGTTAGATCCACAATGGTGCCAAGAGTATGATCATGGATGCCCTTCTTCATCTCTGGTGTAGTTGTGATGTGTTGAAAACCCTTTATCATATCTGAGGTAGAAGATGAATAAGTATATGGTGGATGATATTATTAACACAAATGATTGATCATGGACAGAGAAGATTAGAGGGTGGAGTGCGAATTTGATTTGTGCCCGGGATGTAACCCGATATTAGATGTACGGTGTGGATTGCATCAATTTTTTTAAAAATTTAATACTTTCCACATTTTCCTATACCAAATATAATTCTAAATGCAGCATTTATTCTACTTAAGTATTAATGAGGTTTTACCCATCACCATATTACTCCTCCACACTCCACAGTACCACCCCTTATTGTGTTCTTTGTTGGCGCGCTCTGATCCCACCCTCTATGTGTTTCAACCAAAACCCATGAGTAGGATTTTTCCCATGTGCGCCTCAACTAAATTCATCCATTATGGTTGGCTGTATAGGGTTTAGGCTCATCCCTCCACTCTGTGGTGTGTGCTACTTCCCCTAGATGGTTAGTTGGCTTGGCTGTAGAAGTCCAATATTTTTTATAAGAGCCATTAAAAAATATTTCTCAACCTAAATATAATGTCCTTAAAATATATCCCAAAACCAATATCTAAACCTCTTTATACACATAAATAATTCCACTTATTCTATTTTTATTGGAATTAGAATTACAAAGAACATTTAAAACACTTCATCCAATTAGAAACTAGTGGATGGCTCTTCCAAAACTATCATGGTATAGAGTACTGCATGGGATTTTTCAAATGTTGTAACAAAGATTCATTCCATGAAACATGTATTGGAATTCAATATCAGTTAAACCATCTTCTGTCTTAAAATCATGGATAATATACCAACTTAGGCATCCAATTCTATGAATTGATAACAATTCTCCATGCATCGATAGTGTTGTAACAACTTCGTCGGATTGATAGCAATGAGATATTCACATCTCATTGATCACCATTGCCAACAAATAATTATTAACAGTACATTTCAACTAATATAATTCATAATCAATGTGAGACCTTAACTGAATCAATAAAATTACATTAAGAATTACCACTTCAATCATCATTACTACATCAATCATTTCCTTTCCATACACATAATGACACATTATTGACAAAAAATGAAACACTATTCTCAACAATTTTAAAACCCTTTAAAATTATTAAATTAAGATGAATGGGAATGAAAGATAAAAAAAATTGAACAATTTCAATTTAATAATATTCATAGGTTCAATAAATCTATGTATATGTGTTAATTAACTAAAATGATAAGTTAGTTTAACTAATATTTTTAGTGGAGTTTATTCTAAAAAGTATTTGGTCTTAGTAAATTATATCTAATATTAAATGGTCCCTTTTCGCATTATCATATAATTATAGTGACATAACAAATATGTTACATACTTCTGTTTTTACCCATAACCACCCCAATCCATTAAATGGACATCTTTGAATTAAAGTGGGTTTTTAGTTCATCAAAAAATACTTTCAAATTAAAATTGATATGGTAATGATATAAGAAGTGGAAGTGATTGAAAATATCAGTTGAATGTAAAACCGTGAAATAATCATAAAAAATTAAACTAGTTCAATAAAAAAATATTGTTTTTTCACACATATTTAAATTAATAAAAAAAATTCCCTTATATATTCTTGAGGGAGAACGAAAATAAAAATGACTTATAAACATAGCTAAAGTATTATACAAACCCACTAGAATCTTTATTTATAGACTCTCTCATGTGGTGATTAATTTCTCATATCCCCCTTTAACACCATAAGGTGTTGTAATTTGAAGGCATTAAATAACACCCATGGGTTTTTATTTTCATTGAAAAAGATAACATTTAAATTTTCCTAAATAATTATGGTCAAACATGTCATATTTCCACCTCAAATATCACTAGAAACTATATTATTAAAACTCTATGATCCATACTTTCACAACATAATGTGTAGGACATGGAAAAAACATCTTCCTTAACATAGTATGTCAATATGGTTGTGCGTGGAATAATTTCATTAATGAAATAGCAATAATGTGACACTTTCTTCATAAAACCCAATCTTCACTATCTCATCCAAAATGGACATGAACATTCTAGTTTATAGTTCCAATAACCTCTAGGTAATTATCAAGAAAAATTGTATCTACAAGACCTCATCCTCCATTCTATGAATAAATTCAACTATTATATTCACCCTGATATATATAGTCATTGATACTACATCGTTTATATCTTAAAATTTGTGTCATGGATGAACTGGATGTTGTGAGGCTCATTTCCCAAGTTTTAGAAAAGCCACTCATCCATAAGAACTCATCTCTTTAACCTTACATAGATTTATTTTTTATTATCATGGGAATATAAATGGTCATAATTTACCATTATGACATGAAAAAATGAGGTACAATGTGAGTTTTCATTTCATGTTCATGATTTAATCCTTATGGGTTCATAGTGAAAAACATCCCACTAAAGTTTGATCACATCTTCATCATATCATCATTATATAGGTGAGGAGCTAATATCATTCCAATTCATGTCTTCCATAGTTAGAGAAAAAATTAGAAGTGAAATATATGCTTTCTTGTGGCCTTTAAGAAGTACATATCAGGATTTAGTGATTTTTATAGGAACTAAAAAGATTTACACAGGAAGCACTAAGCTCATATAGTGGCTCTTATAGTGGGTTTTTAATTCACAGGTCCTCATAGATATGTTCTCAAGATTATTTAGTTCATACATGGTTGTTTTCCATTGTGCCCAATATGAAAAAAATATCATATAGGGCCACATATTTGAGTAATTAAAACCCTATAAGTAGAAGAAGATGACATGGATAACATAGTTTTTCCATGTGATGAATAATACCCACATGAAATGAGTCCCACATTATTGTTTCTATTAGGTAGTCTTTGCTTCATATATGAAAATTTAGCATTTTTTACCAGTGAACAACAACGTGAATTTTCCTATACAAGTCCTCTTTCCCAAAACTGATCTATGTTGGGAAATCCTCTTACATATTATTGAATTCTTATCACTAACATGTACAAAACATATCTCTATGCATTACACCCAATCTAATAACTAACAATATCTAATGATTGGATAAATGATTCAATATAACTATATAGGTCCTATATGGTTGGATATGTTGGAATTTTTTTTATAAATAACTCTTTTTTTGATTGTTTTTCTAAATTACACAATAATAATATCTAACGTTTTTAAGATAAAGAAAACTTCCTTCATTTAAAATTATTTTATCTCCACAATCAATATTAAAGTATCATTGACAAAAAAATATAAATAATGAAATTAAGACATATGAAAATTATTTAAATAAATTAATTAATTACTTTCATTAACAAACATATATGTGCAAAAAGATATATATCAAATCCCACCAAACCTATACCATTTATTCCCCCAATTCATTAACCCCAACACAATCAAAAATTAATTACATACTTATAATGCTTAAATATAAATTTCAGTGAAATGAGATGATTATAAACAAGATATACGTATTCAATATTCTCAAAAAAGAATATATTCCACTCCCCTTTATACCATGAATACAGGAAAATCGTGTATTTTACTTTTCCTCCTTTGAGTTTGAGGAGGCATTTTTTAACTTCCATGAAAATTTATTATTTCATTGTTATGACACATTCCAATTGTGTTCTACCTCACAATTATTCTCTTTTATCACTCAAAACTCAATTTTAAATTTGACATGGGTAATTCTCATAACATAAGTGCATTATTATAAAAATATGCTTGTAGGGAATTTTAAATTTACACCTTGTAATGATAATGATCAATATCTATCATATAGAATTTAAATGTAAGTTCAAATAACTCTAAGGTTAAGGGTGGGTATGAATTTGTGTAAAAACATACATCTAAAACGAGGTAAACTATTAACAAAATTTTGTGACAGAAAAAACATAATATCAACAAAATATCCTCATGCCAAAGTGTTGAACCTAGCTTCCCCCAACTCAAAGGAATAGCTAAAAAATGTGGAATGTCAGTATAATGAATATACTAATTTGCCATTTTTTTCAAAAGATATACTTTGAAAAAATCTTATATTCCTCACCCAACCCTCATCATATCTCCACACATTACTAATAGTATTATTTATAACAAGATCATAGGTTCAGTTATAGTGGTTTTCGACTTTCCTATTACATAGCCCATTATTTTTATCTATTTTTCCAATAACATTTTTTCATATATTATGATTGTAGAAAACTGAATAAACTGATTTATAATCATTAACCTTCCCTACAATCCATTTAAGAAACCTTTGCATCTTCTTACATGTGAAATCCATGACCTTTCACCATAGAGAACCTCTCCCCCACATTTATTTCATTGAATATCATGAAAACATTCCCAGAGTAAGTTATCAAGGAAACCATTATCTTGTAATGTGGCTCTACATATAAAAGAAATTCATGGGTTCTATACGATTAAAATTAAGATTCAATTTACTTTTATGCCCCAATAGATATAATGGATCAAATAAAAAATGACTCAATTATTTAAATGTGAATTTTTTCAATCATATTTTTTATAAGATATCAATTTAACTTCTAGTAGGTCTCCAGTCCCATGTATCTACCAAGAAATGGGTATTATATAAATATAAAAAAAATAACATATAATAATCTCATAATTAAAAAAAATATGATTGGTAAATCAATCAAAAAATTTAAATAAATAAATAATAAATCAACATAAAATTTGGAAAATTATTGAACCAAAATGTTGAAGGGTAATTTCACCAAATTTAATTAATTATTCAAAAACCTAATGATCCGTTTAATTGAAACCCTTACTCTCATCTATACACATCCACTCCCCACTCCCCTAATTAATTATTATTAATAATGAATTAAAAAACATGGAATAATTGGATTCCTATGAAATTTTTAACATTGATTTAAAATGAAACAAGAATTTATGTTTGAAATGACATTTTACATCAAAAATAACATCATTTAATAAATATTTAATATAGTAAAGTTATAGAGAATTAAAAAAAGTACTCCTAATCCACATAAATCTGCATCCATTAATTTTTTTTCTTGTTTTTTTATCCTTCATGAAGGACCTAAAATTTCAAAAAACATGTGAAAGTACTGGTTCCATGCAAATTTATGACTAAAAATTTTAGGGGGATTCAAACTCTTTCCAAAAAAATTATTAAAATAATGTTCCTAAAAAAATCATATGAAAAGTTTTTATTTTCTGTGAAATAAATATAGAATACATAGGTACCCTCCATTAAGTTATTTATTAATGGTCTTTAAGCTAGATATTAACTCTTCTATCTTCATGTGATAAATATTTTAAAGGAATTTACATCATCCAGGTCAATAAACTTTCATATATATAAACTTTTTTTCAATTTATAAAATCATTTTCAATTTCCCTATAGGAAACACAATTTCCAAACCCATGGGGACAATCCACCAATGTTCAGTCCACACTGAAAAACAAATTATTATATCATGTACAGCCAAACATTATGGCCTTATTTTATATTTTCTACAATATCCTTCTCTCTAAAATATTTAATTATTTATGATAACATTTCCTCATTAATTTCCCCTATTTAACTATTCTCTTTCTAGTAGATATAAAATACTTCATTATTATAATATATGTAAAGAACATATCCAGCTCATAACTTGTTCTACTCTTCCACCTTTTCATATTTTTAATAAAACAATTCAATTTCTAGTTAATTTTAAAATTCAATTTCTTAAAACAAGTTATTACAGACATCTACCATAATTTTCTATCAATTCAAGATCATAATATGGCTAAAAATTGTCTCCCCAATATGAGTTGTGTTATCTTTTCATCCATGGCGAGTAATATAACATATTCTTGTAAATTTATATTTTCTATTATAATAAATATGTCATTAATCAACACTCGTGGATACTTTACGATTGATAATTCAATTTTGAGAGAAACTCTTGTGGCCATTATACCTCCAATTCTAGGATTTTTAATGTATATTAAGAAATGTTGTTAAAAAAATTATCTATAAAAAATATCCTTTCCATGATCATTAGACACTATATTAATAATAATTGAAAAGTTAGATGGATTGTGTTGTTTCTTTCATAGACTTTTTGAAACAAAAAAATTTATTTTACTTGGAGTTTTATAGTGGCCAAATATTCATGTTTTTTATTGTTTGAAACTATATCTTTCTCGAACATATTGTATGTGAGAATTTTCACTAAAGAATCCACAAAAGTGTTATTGATATGTATTTTTTAAAATATTTTCAAGAAATTACCACATTGTTCATTAATCCTTATTTATTATAGTATTTACAAAAATAGTATGGGTGTATTTTAGGGTGTTGTATTTCTTCTTCAACTTATTTCATCACTGCATTCAATTGTTTATTTCCCTCGACTTCATTTTTCTCTATTTATAAAAATTTTCGTATTGAATTTTCTTACATATTTCTACATTGTACTTAAAATTCCCCCCCCCCTTATAAACATTCCATCATTAAATTTTTTTTTTTGGTTTTTTCTACATGTCACTTTGTAGAATCCATCCATGCCCCTCTTTGATATGATTTATAATATATCCCATATGTATTTATTGATGTTTCAAAATAGTTTGTTGTTCCTTTGAATCATCATTAAATTCCATGATATTATCAAAATTAGTTTTAATAAATAAATTCATGGTCTCCTATAAAGAATAATTTTGGATTGGAAGTGATATAACATTACATTTTTGGAACCATGATTATCTTTTCTAAATTCCATGAACTTTTTATAGTTCCCTCCACCCATGAAATTTATATTATTAGTTAAGTTAATATAGTTATCTAATTAATTATACATACCTTTGGATTGGTGAATATCCATTATCTTATCCATATTTGTTATAAAGGATTCCAATTATATAGCCAACCAACCATTGTTATCCACCATGTACACAACTCTCTTTAATAATTCCTTGGTTTTCTATTTGAAATTGTTTCTCCCAATAATTTCCAATAAATTACAACATTTTAGATAAAACTTTTTTATTTGTGATCCCCTAATAGTGATAACAATAATTGATCTATTTATTTTCAAGAGGGACTTATAAATGTTTTAATTAATAACTAAAATTTAATTCCATGATGTGGATATTTTCAAAACAAGTATTTAATCTTCTCACATACATCATAATTTGATTAATTGTCAAATTGATTGAAATTTATTTTATTGACATGAATGTTCAAGTATTTAGATGGAAAGAATAATACTGTAAGAATATTTCTAGACAAATAATCCCATGATATAATTGAAAGACATTCTAGAGTTTAAATATATTATTATGATTTATCTCTCAATAAAAATTAAAAAAATATAGGAACCACCACATCACTAGACGTATTATTGAATTGGATGGTTTTTTATAATTTGATAAACCCACCCATGTGTGTATTCAGAACATCAAGTGGTAGCCTAAAAAATATATTTTATATTATTTTATCTCAATTATAATAATTTTGATCTATAAATGGTTCAAATCTACTGGTGGAACCAAGGTATTTGTTTTCACACAAACACATGAGGGTCAACCATATTCCAACAATGTCTTCAGCCCCAAATATCTTCGTTGAAGAACTTTGTCCACTCGTTTTTCTCTTTAAAGACCCACAATGTCTTATTGTTGTTTTATATTCTATTAGATTCTTTGAAACTCGAATTTACATTCATGAAATTTCATTCCATTTCCCTGAGTTTAGTAATCATGCATCAACGATTTTTTTTGAAATGCACATCATGGTAAAACTAAGAATAAAAATAATAATCATGGAAAATATAGTGGGAAGAACCTAATTATTATATTCTTAATAAGCGACCATCCCCGGAAACAACACCAAAACATTGATCATCCATAGGTTTTTATTGGTTTATATGTGAAAATAAAGTTATAAATTTATAAAAAATCAAACAATTACTTACAAAAAGGATTATCACATAGTAAGATCAAGTTCAAACTCACAAGGATTGTATTATAAAACTTTAAATTTTAAAATTATGTTGACTAGAAATGAATCATTGAAAAACATAAAAAATCAAAATTTAAGAAAACATTTCAAGTGATTAAATTCAGTTCATGAGTTTATGCAATGAAAAGATATATTTTTTTATACAATGTTGTTGATGTAGTGAGTCTAAACAATTAATTAGTCTTGGTACTTTCCCATTACCAAAAGAGTTCTCCATTTCTCATGGCCATATACTTATATAAACTTAACAAATAGATCACTTGATACCATGTTTATTTATTATCACCCCAATCCATAAAATGGTCATGCATGAATTAATCTAGTTAATTGGTGCATTGCAAAAAAACTTTCAAATTCAAATAAAAATGGAAATGATATAGGAAGAGGAAAATTATAAGAAATTGAAATTGAATTCAAAACCTAAAAATATTCTATAATTATAAATGTAACTATCGAACACAATTCTCATCATCATTATCCTTTGGAACAAAGAAAACACACCTTTCATGTTATTCATGATGGAGTATGAACTAAAAATTATACCTATGAATATAGCTAAAGTAGTGGTCAAACTCAACATCAGTTGAAGTCACAATCTCCCTTCTGAATTACCTAGTTTTGGATCTCCCCCATCAATAAGCGTGATCTCTACTATATATAGACATAAAATTTTCCAAACAGTTTTTTTTCCTTCCAAAATATAAACATCAATCGAAACTGAAGATCCATGGCCAGACACACCTAATATTCCCTTATATTCTAAGGGAAAACACTATTTTAAATAACCATGACTGATCCATTCATTGAGAAAACTGTTTGATGTGACATAAACCTCTTCTTTAACAAATTTTATCTTCATGGATATTGATGGGATCATTAAATAAATGAAACAAAATTAATAGAATAATTCCATCATAAAACACCATATTTATTTCCACTTTGAATATGGTCACAATAGAACAAGGGAACACCTATTCTATTATGAAAATATATTTAATCGTTACAAGAACTTAATTTTATAATGACCCCTTGAAACATACTCCTTTCTATCTTTCTGTGATGTATTTCAATCTGAAAATATTGTTAGATTATTCATAAATGATTCGTTAAAATATTTTTAAGTGGAAGGATGATTTTAATTATAAAATTGGGTTTTAAAAAGAAATCAAGGGTCCTTTTGAAAGAGACATGATGATTTTTATATGATCTTAAGGAAATAAGAGTGTTATCTTGGAAATTATTTTAATATAGTTTGGGTGAATTTCATTTCATGTTTCAAAATTGGTTTGTTTTTTCATTTATGCTTTGGTTTCGTATTTATAGAGTTATGTATTTTGATACTTTTTATATATTATTGTGTTTCTATTATTTTTAGAGTATTCCACTACCAAGTCTCAATGGATTCTTGTTTGGAAGCTACATGTGGTATCATAAAAGTGAACTCGCTATTTTATCAACCTATTAATGTCCTTTTAGGATTTTGAAATTTGATTCACCCTCAAACTTATAGTCAACTGAATCATAGTGAAGCATATATGTGGTTAGGTAATATTGAAAGGATATTTTTTCTTTTTATTCCAGAGTATTCAATCTTATGTTCCTAACATTTTTTCATGATGTTCAATGTTGTGGGTGGTGATACCATATCATTATGTCTAATCTACTAGAGGTTCATTCATGGGATTTTTTTATACTTCTATTCACCCATGATTATTTCTATGTTGTTGTGAAGTAGAGAAGGAGATTATGGTCTATCACCTTCTATAGGGTGATTAGTAAATGTTACACTATGTGTTATAATTTATTGGCATATTCCTCTATCTCGTATAGTTGGTATTGGATGATTCCCTAAAGAATCAATATTTTTAAATGGGTTTTCTTCTTGGTATTAATTTGTCGGTGATGGGATTTTTTTCCCTATTATATAGATTTGGTAAGGCGGTTCATTAATGTTATAGTGATTTTAGGTATTGTTCTTGAGGTGAATTATACTTCCTCTATTCCTCAAACTTTTCAATGTATCTCTAGAATAGTAAATGTGGACGTGTTCTTGGTCTAATTAGGGTGGTAGTTTCATAAAGAATGAACCTGATATTTCTTCATTAACTTATTATAGGGGTAAGATAATATTGTTCCACCAATTTTTTTTGTCAATTCATAAGAATCCCACATTTTATAGGAATCCCTTCTCATTTTATGGTTTGTCTATAAGGATCATTTGTAAATTTATTTTTGGGGAGTCACTTGAAAAAAGTGATCTACCCCTCCAACCAAATCCTTAGTTCATCTTGTTGAACACGTTTCTGATCCATATCTTATTTGATGTATTCTTTTTTTCAAATATTTATCCTTTTTATGATTTTCCCTTTAGTTAGGGATATTTTTATACATTATTATGGGATTATTTTCTTGTGGACATATTCGATTATAAGTCAGTTTTATTGGATATTGTTTATGTCATTAGTAATTTCCCTTATCTCGGTGATGTCTACATTGAATATCTTCTCCAGGTTACATGTTTTACCACTTTATTGTTAGTTTACATAAATGTTTTACTATAAATATAATGTTGTTGTGTTTCCACCATAGTTTTCATTATGATGTTTCTCTTGTAAATAAATCTTTGAGGCCTTCATGGTTGTCTATATAGATAATGGAGTGTAAAATGGTTGGTTTAAACCTAGATATTATTTACACATCAAATTAAGTTTGGCATGTTATGTGGTTTGACTCAGTTAGTGTTATAGGACCTATCTTTAGTGGTGGTTATGGTTGTATATAGATCTGATAATTGAGTTGTCTTTATGAGATTGTACCTGATCATTTTTCCTAATTAACTGAATATACTCTATATTTATGGGTGAATAAAGAATTTTATATGGGATAATTGTCACAAAGAAACTTAAATTTCCCCTATTTTTCTATTTCTTATAGATCATTTGGATTTTACTTGGGTTTCATGTCATTTTCCATAGAAAAATTGAAATTCTTGGGTGGTGTGTTTTGGTCATTGATTTGAGCGCGGTTAGTATTAACCATGAAAAACATTCATATCCATGTCACTAGTGATTTTCAAGGTTAGATAATGGTTTTTTCTCCCTATACTACCGATTTATGTGGGTTCTTCGGTGATCCCAGGAGAAGGCGATTAGTTTTTGAAAAGATTGGTAAACCATTAATACTTCTTATAATTTTGATAATGTTGAAGTACATATACACCCCTAATTGATTTTCTTCACAAATCTATCCTCACCTCCCCTATTTTTAGTTTACGATTCATGGACCTCCTCACCTCCAATTTTGTTCCCATATATGGTGATTCAATGTGGGATCTAGGATATTTTGTATAAGATTATCACGATTACCCCTTATAAACCTTTCTTTCTCCACTATTATTCCTTATTTCATTTTTTATTTACCCAGATAGGTATTTATGAAATTAGAATTAATGTGTTATGGTTTTTAGTAGGGGTTTTCTTTATTTAAGGGATTAAACATTTTTATTAGTGGGTTTTCATTCCTTGATGAGTTGTATTAACAGCTTATTTTATTGAAGCAACAATTTTAGGTATGTTTTCTATTCAATTAGAATGTAAATTTTATATCCTTATATTTATTCACCTTTAAAACCATGTTTTAGATTTCATATTGTATAATTACATGTTTGAATGGATCCTTTTTTAAGAAATATTTGTTTTGTCTTCGTTTTTGTTAAGTGAAATGGATTTTCCAACCAAAACATATAGTTTTAATTTTCTGTTAACTACCGTGTGGACTACGTATCTGGTAAATTATTCAATGGATTTTAAAAATGGAAACTAAAATATTTAATATTGTTTAAGCCTTCAAACTAAATTATTAATGTATTATTTGAATTTGTACGGGGTTCTTATGTATCATCGTTAACCCGATTGGTCACCTAAAAAATGCTATCAAGATAGGTTTCAGTGGCCTTAGGCACCCCCCCCCCCCCCCCACCCGTATTCTAAATTCCTATGACTAGAAGTTAGGGTGTAAATTTAAACATTGGGGAGACTATACCCATAGCGGGATGATATAATTATGGTCAGAGTAATAATTTGTAACATTCAAGGGAAATAAATGAATCGGAAGACTTGAACCACATCCGTATATGGAAAAAGAATGTTCAATATTAGGTAAATAGATGAACTAATAAATATAGAATAAGATTAATGTAAATAAACAATCCAGTATAAAAAACGCACTACCTATAGCAGCGTAACATAACAAGAATGAATATCAAAATTTTTCAGACATATAATATCCAAAAGAAGGGTTTCTGATGGGCCTACCATTGTACAATAAATATGTATGAAAGATAGAATACTGATACAGGAATGAAATATGAACAAATACAAACTCCAACTAGGAACAACCTCAAAGTCCCGTGCCATTCTCCATGCAAGAAGCTACTAAGATCTAGCTCTTGATGTTGATCCTTTACATGATTGTAAACTCATAAAGTCTACACACATCCTGAAAGACCCGAGTAGGGTGTGAGATGAATCTCAGTAGAATACCACCAAATTTTATGTACCTAGATTATGTGTTTAAGAAAGAATGTAATATATTAGATAAATTAGTCTGATGCAACAAAAAATACGGCATCCTTGGTTCTCACAAGCCACAAGATAGCCATCACTGGCCTTGGCCAATGCCGGAATATCTAGATATGATTAGGTCACTCGGACATATCCCAAGGTACATTTGATGTTATAAATATTAGGTGAACCTGTGTGTTCCACCTCTAATGCATCCCTAAACCATGTGCCTTCCAACACCAAATGTCCCAACAAATATAGATGTCAGGAATGAACACCATACAAAATCACCAGTGCCTCAGACCCCTGCTCATAAGCACACTTTCGACCATGAAAAAAATGAGACAGAAAATTATTTGTCCTCGAATAATATCCATTGTTGGCTCAAATCACTTAATCCTAAGGAATGATGATTTCAATCATCAAATATAAGTCCGTTTCCATAGCCTTAGGCACAGAAGGCCTTATCTCCAAACTATTAGCCTCAATAAGGACATCTGAAGTCTCCTAACCTTCTGTGGAGAATTATATGGTAATCACCCCTAATCATAAGTACCTAAAATGTCTATATTGTTGGACTATACCCACATAAGTGTTAAAAACCACCTCATTAAAAGATTCAACTTATGTGTAAAAAAACTTTTTTTTGTTTTGACCATCATGAGTGAGCGGAAATCACCAATATTGATCTTAATCCATTTCAACTAGCACCTCATGCCCCTATGACCATGTCAATCAAATTGTTATGGTAATAACATTCTAATATCATGGGCCAATCCATTCCTGATAGTCCCAATACCACATACAAAAATCCATGATGCCTAGTTATATGGTCAAAAAGACTCAATAAATTTCAGCCAAGCCCAACCATACGATCTCATTACCTAAATCCTGATGGCATATCCATAACAAGGTAAACCTGGGACAAGCACATCATGACCCCTTAGGGATCTTCTCAAGACAAGCATTAATGGAATTTAAAATGTTTATATATCATTATAAAAATACAATTCAACATTAAACAATAAACTCAATTTAGATTATTATATTGCAAAAATTCCTCAATTATAAAAATTCATGATATAATTCTTGAATTAATCTAATTTTTATAAGGAAACAAATTAAATTAAAACAAATATATTTTAATGGATTTGGGACCTCCAACCCAACCACCCTAAAGAGTGATTTTCTATAACCTAGCCTCGCTCGAGTGAAAATGGAATGGGGCATGTCCAATGGTATCCCATGGGCCACATGGTAAATTTAATTCCAAAAAAGTGGGGGGTCTCTCTCAATTTCCCAATGTTATGATAATAGTCACACCACCAAAACAACAATAAACCAGAAAAAGAGATATTCACCACCTACCTTTGACTCATAGGCGTAGTCACATATGATATCAAGATCTAATTGAAAATTGTTTTGTATAGATCTGAGTTTTTGTTGAATGCTCTGAAAATAGGTAGAAATAGCTCAATTGGATGTAGAGCTCCACAAGGTGAAAGAAAAATGAAGAAGAAGTGTGGGTGAGTTTATCCTTACCATTAAAAATCTAACACACCCAACAAATCTGAAATTACAGCACCATTGGATGAGAGGGTTCAAATTCCATAGGAGGAGGGGAGGAGAAGGTTTTATTAATATTGTTTGCTTGATAAAGTATAAATAAAGGGTTAATTAAGAAAAAAAATAGAAAATAAAACATAAAAAACACACGTAATAGGATGCACCGTTAACCCACACAGTTTCCCAAACCGTGCGGGCTACAGTACAAAGCTACTGCCAAAAAGGGAACCCTCACACCGTTTGTGCATAGTTTGACCTATCCATTACCAAAATATGTTAAATAACTCTAAATATAATGTAGAGAATCTTCCATGGTCATGGTATTCCCATGAATGGTTTACACCAACCATGCGGCAGTTCAAAAATGAGTTGCACGGTTACCTTGAAGGGGTCGCATAGTTTACGTTAAACTGTGCGCCCAGACCTGAAATTCCAAATTAGTCCACTTAAACTCTGATGCTCAGGAAACCTCTTCTAAACACCTGAGGATTCTACCAATTTTTTAGATTCATGTAAAAACAAGATTTAAATCTAAGGGAACTCTCATCATTCTATTCTTCTTGTCGGATTAGAAAATTTCATAGAAAATAATTGAAAAGTTCAAATTAGTAAGGAATTTTGTCCCATCTAAAAAAAATGGGACGTTACAATCTCTACAAATTAACATTTCTCATCCCAGAGCTATTAAAAAAATTGGAGATGGTACAGAACATACGCATCCAATTTAAATAAACCCTAGCTACCCTAGTATAAAATATTTAGGCCAGTTACCTCAAGGAGGGGGATCCCAACCTTTTGAATTACATGTCCCGATATAAACCTGACCAAAATAGAAAAGAAAACAATGGACCATAAATCTATATCACAGTTCCATGCCTCTTCCATAATTCATCATCAATCCTACACCACACCTGGTTCTCTCGTTCCATATAAGGTACCCATTGAAGTATCACACTGTATTGGTGACCGCCTCGAGTCCATGGCACACATGGAAGCATCGAGGACCAACATCTTCATGGGGTCTCAAATCAATCCTGGTGTATCTCACCTCAGTAATGTACCACACAGTCATAGTGTCCAGATGCCTCAGACCTTACGTAACCGACATTCATGATGCCCTAAATCCAAATCACATCACAATCATGCATCCTATAGTGCTCAATTTATAAACCCAATGGCACACCCCTCATATATACATATCACACATTAGATAGATAATGACATATTTACTAACATCTTTCCAGTCCATATACATCCCAAGAAACTAGCACACCAATATAAAAATCCATCAAGAACCCATTCCAAAAGAATAAAAAAATAAAAATCAAGGCCAAGCCTATGGTGTACCTTTGACTTTCATTTGTACACTAACCCACTTAGACCCTAGAAGCTCCATGGAATGCACCTGGCCTAAAGCACTATTTCTTTCTTTTATACCTCCCTATGTTGGTGCACCAACCACCAGCCATTAACCCCAATGTTGGGTCCCACAACCTCTTCAAATACCTTTGTATACAGTTGACCCTTGGATACTTTCATCAGGTACCGGTCACAAACTAACCTCAGAGGCCCGAGTTTTCCCTTGAACCTGATCGCTGGCTGAATGAGAATCCCTACTCCAAAACCTCTCAAGATTCCCGACCTACCCACTTGATCGACACTCCTTGAGGGGCCGCTCACATTAGTATCAACATTTCCTGGAATCCCACACTAGATGAAACCCAAAGAGCACCCACTCTAAGGTGGTCTAGCTACGTTATTGGCCTGAATTCCCCATTGTAACTTGTCTCGTCATCTCTTCCTTCCTTATAAATGTTCACTACTGAAGTCACCAGAAACAATTTCTTGGTTCATTTATGACCTATAAATCATATTTTCCTCGACTATGAGCACCTAATTCAACACATCGGATAATGAAGAAAATATAAATATGTTTAGTTGCACCAGAATGGAATTCTATAAACCATCTGAAAACTTCATATCCTTAGAGGTGTCATCATTCACCATATTGGGTGCGAAGAAAGATAGTTTGATGAACATCGTTGAATAGTCCATGAAGGAAATTCAACCCTACTAATGGATTATGAACTATCGAGGCCTTTCATCCCTCAGTGTTTCCAAGAAGTAATTATCAAATAATCTGGACTCAAAATACTTCCAGAACAGACCCTCATGTCAACTAGCGTAAACCCCCAAATCCCACCATTGTTTATGTGTACTCTGAGGATGTGGGTTTCTTCATTGACCCTCCACCCTGGGGGTATGCTAAGATCTTTAAATACCATCTTCATTCTTTAAATCTAGTTCTCATCCACATATGGACCACTCTCACCTGTAAAATGTGGTGGGTGTTGTAACAGTAATTATGGTTTCAGATATGCCATTGATTTCTCTACTCCCTGAGCACCCTCGTTGATGCCATAGAGAACCCACGACTAGAACACTGAGATATTCACATCAAGCCATGGACCAAATTCAATGAAATATGGCGGTTTTCCCACATACACTGGAAAATGATCTTGTCCTTGAGGCTATACATGTGGCTCGTGCTCTGCCTGACCCTGAGGGGTCTGAACCTGGTCCTACTTCTATGGTATTATTCCATCACCCACCTGATTCTCCATCCAATACATCCAATATGAACCCATTGAATACCACAAATAGTCGGACATCCCATATATATACCATATATATATATATATATAACACAGATATGGAATGAACTAAAAGGAAACATATCCTAACTACCTTACTCTACCCCATCATAGCCATAGCACACAGTATCCTAGTCTCATGGAATCCTTACCCACACTAAATAAATCCAAGTACCATATAATCCTCAAAAAATTCTTGTCCTAACAACCTTCATTACCTCGAACCGTTGACCGAGATGCCCAGTCCATGTGATCAAAATCACCTCAACTGCAGTACCTTCCTGCTCCCATAAAAGCCCAGCCCATTTCTCATCACATTCAATTATATATATATATATACACACACTAACATGGAATATCACATTTCATATATCAATTAAATCTTATCATGTAATTTTACATTTTTAATTGGAATTTGATATTTATCTCATGGTATAAACACTATAAATAATACATGCAATTTTAAAGTTGAAATACCCTAAAATGTTTCTATCAAAATCCAAACAACCAAGAAATTACACCTTGCCTTTCTAGGCCAAGGGCGAACGTCTCATATATACCAACTAGGTTAAGGATCATATGTCACATCTAAAAATTCAAATTCTAAAATAATCCACTGAGGTGGACATCATATAAACCATAATCTGAGGAAAATAAATTAGAATTTCTCACCCCTAGAAATGAAGTATGTCCATCACACATCAGGTTGTAGGCACCCAATCATGATATATGAATCGTGTTCTAGTATTACTGATCTCGTGTATACCATGTCCCAAAAATTAAACCAATAGAAATGATAAAGGTTGTCTGGATCTTGTTAGTATCCAGTCAAAATATTCCACTAATTCCCAGTCAAGAACTGATAGAATACCACTTCTAGTGTCCCAAACCCGATTATCCACCTAAATAGTGCTATTGATCTAGGTTCCACTAACCTTAGGCAGTCCCCCCCCCCTCTCAAAAGTCTTCTGACTTGAAGAGAGGGTGTAAATGTCAACATTGGTGAGACTATACCCTCAGGAAAACGATATAATTATGGTCCAAGTAATGATGTATAACATGAAGTGGAAATAAAAGACTCATAATAATCAAACCAAACTAACCAATGGTTACATAACATTCAATAGATGTTAAATGGAAGAAGAAATAGACATATATGTTGTGGAATGTAAGTAAATAAGCTATAATTCAAAATACACCACTTGTAATAAGTAAATAAGGATCCCCAAAAATCCATAAAGAGTTCAATATATATGTATAGAATATAGTATACTTCTATAAGAATGAAATATAAACAAAATAGAAACTCTATCTAGGAACAACCTCAAGGACCCGTAAAAAACACCATGAAATTGCCTACTAAGATCCATCACCTCGGGTTGATCCTTTACCTAAACATAAATTTCTAATTTCTACACGCATCCCAAAGGACCCATCTAGGGTGTTAGAAAAATATTATTAGGATACTTCCCAAATGTGCAAACCTAACATATGTGATTTAGTATGTATTGGACTCACCTGTTTTGATAATCCCAAATCATGTTTAAATACTGATCATAATATATTAAGTCATTTTCTAATCCTTTTTAATCTATATTTATATTATTAATCCTAAACAATTTATATTTTTTGTCTCATGAATTTGGTGCATCATCTTACAGTTTAAATTTCTCTAAGTACTAGTTCGCTGTAAAAGGCTACTGGTAAGAGCCTTCTATTAAAGGTCCCCATTATAGATCACTTCCACTCTGGGTCACTGTTGCTAAAAGGTAACTGTTGAAGATCTAATATCACTATTATAAGCTACTGGTACAAGGCCAGTGCTGTGAAAAAGATTCAGTTAGAAGTCCACTATCAGAATCTTTCTCGGGTCTTCTGTCAATAACTTCATAGTTCAATTCTACCATTGGAAATGTCTACCGTTAGTAGAAGGCTACCGCTAGACACCTCCTACTATCAATTTAGTCCACTTTTGTTCAATTATACTTTTAGTAGAACTCTGTTGGTATACAAACTCCACAGTTGATGAAGTCAACTGTTAAGATAGTCTACCACTGGAAAGGTCACTTTTGAAGTAGTCTAATGTTACAGAGCTGCCGTTAGAAGTTCACTAATTGATCTCTACTGCTGATCAAGCTTACTTAATGAACCCTACTTTTTAAGGTCTATTATGAGCCTACCGATGAAGTCCATAGTTGAAGAGCCTATTGTAAAAGTCTACCGTGTGACATGAATCTACTACCAGTATAATGATAACCTATTCTTCTCTTTACCAATTTTCTTAATAATATCATAATGGTCATGTCTGGACAATTTAATTCACCTGACATTATTTAATGATATTTTCAGGCATATCAGGAGAAAGTACGAGGTACATGGAAGACCACACGTGGTTGAATCATTTCTTTTGTTGGACCCTGCTGAACCAAATGAGAAACAGATGAGATGGAGAAGTGTATATATATATGAGTAGAGACAAACATCAATATATTGAATATATAGAATATAAACACATAAGAGAGACACATATAAATCCTTAAATACAAAGAAATAAGAAGAGCACTCAAGCACTCATTCTGAAGATATAGAGCTTCAAAACGATCTGTTGAAAGAACATTTTCAAAAGCTATGGTAGTGTTCTAAAAAGAGCTTATGACCCAAGAGGCTGATCATATCTAAATATGGATGTCTGAACCTGGAAGTTGTGACACTTTTTTTTAGAGTAAACTTACAGTAAAGGACCAAAACATCATTTCCTTTATTTCAATGAGTCTAGAGCTGATCTTCCAACACACAGATCATTCTAATATTCTTCATAAAATCTTTAGCTATACTATGTTTAAGTATTTTACATTTTTTAGTAGTTTGTATGTTATAAACACAATGACTATTGTGCTTGAACTGCGGGATACTGAAAATATTCATACCAAACTCTCTTTAAATTTGTGTCCCACGCATAACTGCTGAAGAAGCCTAGTGTGGCTTGGTAGTTTATTTTCCCACATATAACTGTGGTAGTGGTTTTCAAACCTATACAGTTTGTGAAAACTGTTGTAATTCCTGATAGAGGTTGTGTATCATTCTTAATGTAACTTCTTGGTTGCAGGTGATCACCAAGTGGAGAGTAATAGGTCTTGACATAAGACCGAACCTCATGTTTAAATTGTTGTGTTCAAACTTACAATTATTCTATTTTACATTTATCTGCAGCATATATTTTCAAAGACTTAAATCTGTTTTTACATTCACTCTGATGGTTAGTTTTGGTTAGTGTGTATATGTGATTCTTTTAGTAAACTTGTTTCAAAAGTTGAATTAGTACTCATACTGATTCAACTGAGTATTAATCAACCTTTTACAAACTTATTGAACAATAAGTCACTTTTATCTCTACTTCCTTAATTAACTGGGCTATTTTTATTTTGAGGATTTTAATCCTAAAATTTTAATACAAATTTTAATTGGAACTCGATTCACCCCCCCCCCCCCTCTTGTTTATCCACTCCGACCAACATTTGGTATCAGAGGGTTTCTTTATTTATACCATCAAACTACTTTTCAATCTTTTTAATTTTATTTCAACTGTGATTTTGCTTGTATCTTAATGATCTCAAAATTTCTGTTATATATAAATTTTCAGTTCTTTAATATTTTAGTTTTATATAGATAACCGAGTTGAGGGTGCTGCTACTAACAGACCACCATTATTTAATGGTACAAATTATGCACAGTGGAATCTTGAAATGAAAATTCTTTAGATAGTATGTGATTTGATATCTGGAATGCTATAGAACTCAATCTAAGATTCCAGAAATTGAAAGAACTGCTTGGGATGAACCTACTAAAAGTGCCTACAATAATGACTGTAAATCAATGAATGACCTGCACTGTGCTTTAGGGGATAAATAATTTAATCACATATCTTCTTGTAAAACTGCTTATGAAATCTGACACTTTGGCTGTTTCCCATGAGGGAACAACCAATATTAAGGAAATGAGATTGAATACCTATACTATTAAGTTTGATAATTTTAAAATGAAGCCTAATGAACCCATTTATGACATGTATCTCAGGTTCAATGAAATTTTCAACACTATGAGCTCACTTGGAAAATCAGTTCCTGCAAAAGAACAGATCATGAGAATATTAAGATGTATGTCAGACAAATAGAGAGGCACTTCAGTTTCAATTATAGAATCTTGTGATATTGGTGCTTTACATGTTAATGAATTAATTGGTAAGATTATGATGTATGAAGAAGAACTGAAGGTAAATAAGGAAGAATATGATGAACTAAGGAAGAAGTCAGTAGACTTCAAGACATTTCTTCAAAGAGAAAGGATAAGGAGAAAGTACACATACCTACTGAAAGCTCAATAAGTGAAATTTCTGATTCTAATAGAGATGCTGACATGGCTCAAATAGCCAGGAGAATTAATAAGTTCTGTAGGAAGAAGAAAATCTTCAGAAATTCCAATTATAAAGGAAAGTATGACAATAAAGGTTATTTGAAGAAGGACTGGAAGATGTCTGATAAGAGTGATGAATTTGTATGCTATGAATGCAAAAGAAAAGGTCACATTAAAGCAGACTTCCTGAAATTAAAGTTCAAGAAGAAATATGACTACAAGGACAATAATTATAAAAAGGATATGAAAGAAACTTGGAGTGCTTCAGAAGAAATTTTGAGTGGATCTGATCCTTTAGACTCAGAACAAAAAAACAATCCAATCTATGATTTATGACAGAGACATCTGAGGTAACATCTAATTCCCCTATGCATAATACTTATTATTCTGGGAATGAAAGTGACTATCATGATGATGAAGATATGACTAAAGAAGAATTATTTGAATATTGAGAAATGATTGAGGATACTTTTAATGAACTCAAGGACATGTATAAGTCATTAAAAAGATAGTATGCTTTAAATGAAAATTACAAGTAAAATCTAGATATAGAGAAAAAATTGCTAAACTGCTAAAGGAAAATATAGAGTTAAAATTCTCTAATGAAAAATTAAGAAAGTATATTGAGAAGTTCACTACTGGTAGGGATAACTTGACACAATTTCTAGGAAAACATATTAATCCAAAGTATACAACTGTTCTAGGATATCATCCTGGATAGAGACAAATTAGCAAAACCAAATTTTTTCCAAGAACTGGACAGTTCGCTGCTAGTTCTAGTTCTGGACCATCTTTTGACAAAAAAATTTCTAAAAGGCCTAACAAAGTATTTATGCCTAAAAATGTGTTTGTTGATTTTAGAAACCCTATAATGAAAATATGGATTCCCAAAGTTTTACTTTCTAACCTCTCTGGACCCAAGAAGATCTGGGTACCAAATTATCCCATGTTTAATCTATTTTGTAGGTAAGTTTTTTAAAGAGTTCTCATAAGAACTTATTGTACTTGGATAGTGGATGTTCAAGACATATGACAGGAGACTATTCATGCTTCAAGATTCTAATTAAAGTTGATGTTGGGCATGTTACCTTTGGTGCAATGCAAAAGGAAAAATCCTCAGCTTAGGCCAGATTGGTAACCTTGATACAATATTAATTTCTGATGTTCTTTTTATTGATGGGATAAAGTATAATTTACTTAGCATATCTCAGTAATGTGATGATGGATTTAATGTTAAGTTTTAAAATGATGCATGAAATGTTTTTAACTCAAAAAATGATTTAGTTTTCACTACATGTAGAAATGAGAATGTATATGTTGTTGATCTAAATTCCTTATCCAACCAAAATGTTTCCTGCTTAAATTCTTTTCATAAATAGTCTTTGTTGTGACACAGAAGGTTAGGACACTGCAATGTGGACTCACTTAGGAATATATCTAATAAAAGTTTAGTTAGAGACTTAACTAAATTAGAATTACGACTTGACAAAGTGTGTAATCCCTTTCAAAAGGTAAAACAACACAAAGTTTCTTTCAAACCAAAGAAATAAGATTCAACTTCTCAACCACTTGAGTTGGTTCACATGGATTTGTTTGGACCATCAAGAGTTTCAAGTTTAAAAGGGAAGAACTATGTTTATGTTCTTGTAGATGACTTTTCTAGGTATACTTGGTTATAATTTATAGCTCACAAAAGCGAAGCTTGTTCCTATTTTATCAAATATTTCAAGTCTGTAGAAAATCTTAGTGGACTTTGAATTAAGACCCTGAGATGTGATCATGGTTGTGAGTTTGAAAATCATGAGTTTTAATCCTACATCTCACATAATGGATATAGTCACAAGTTTTCTGCTCCTAGGACACCTCAAAAAAATGGTGTAGTAGAAAGAAGAAATGGGACCATTCAAGAAATTGTTAGAACTATTCTTAATGAGTATGCCTTACCTATTTATTTTTAGGCTAAATATGTAAATACTTCCTGTTATATCATTAATAGTGTTTTAATTAGACATGTTCTAAAGAAAACCCCCTATGATCCTTGGATAAATAGAAATCCAGAGGTTAAATACTTTAGAGTTTTTGGTTCCAAATTCTTTATTCTCAATAATAAGGATAATCTTGACAATTTTTCTCCCAAAAGTGATGAAGGAATATTCCTGGGTTATTCTATTTCAAGTAAATCCTATAGAGTGTTTAATATGAAAACCAAATGTGAGGAAGAATCATTTCATGTCAAATTCGATGAGATTGATCCACATGAGCCTAAAACCTCTCTTGAACACCTTGAGGAAGATTTGTCAATTCTGGACCTCAATAGTGAATCCCCTCTGAAAGTGTCCAGTTCTGAAATTTTTCTAAAATCTGCACCTACTGATTCTGAACCAACAGAAAACAATAAAGAATCTAGTTCAACCCTTCTTAGAGGTATTAGGACTCTTAAGAATCATCCTTTGGATACTGTTGTAGGTGATTTATATAGAGGAACACAAACAAGTGCTTCTCTAAGAAACCAGGATGAACATCCAACTTTTCTTTCACAGTTGGAACCCAAGAATATTAATGATGATATCAATGATGAATTTTGGAAAATGGTTATGCAAGAAGAAATAAATCAATTTGAAAGAAAAAAATTCTGGGAATTAGTGGAAAGACCTGAGGACACTTTGACAATAGGCACTAAATGGGTGTTTATAAACAAAGTTGATGAGTCTGGAAAAATTGATAGAAATAAGGCTAGGTTAGTTGCATAGAGATATAGTAAAGAGGAAGGAATGGACTATGAGGATACCTTTGCACCTGTAGCTAGACTAGATTCCATTAGGATACTACTTGCTTATGCATCTCATCTTAATTTCATAATTTATCAAATGGATGTTAAAAGTGCTTTTCTAAATGGGTATATAGTTGGGGATGTGTTTTTTTAACAACCCCCTAGTTTTAAAAATCCCCATTTTTTCAAATCATGTTTTTAAACATTCTAAATCTTTATATGGTTTAAAACAAGCTCCAAGAGCCTGGTATTAAAGGATCATATCTTTTCTTATTTCAAAAGGTTTTACCAAATAGATCGATGATCCTACTCTTTTTATCAAAAGGATTTCCAAATATATTTTGATAGTATAAATTTATGTAGATGATATTATTTTTGGATCTTCTAAAAATTATTTATGTGTGGATTTTTAAATAATGATGAAAAATGAGTTTGAAATGAGTTTAATGGGGGAACTCAAATTTTTTCTTGGATTTAAGATCTTTCAGAATAAAAATGGAATTGTTTTGAATCAAATTAAATATATTAAGGATATTTTAAAATGTTTTACTTTGGATGGTATTAAAGGTAGTGACACACCTATAAGTAAAACTTGTATGTTGGATGCTGAGGAAGATTGATAACCAGTGGATCAAACAAATTACAGAGGTATTATAGGGAGTCTACTCTATCTTATAACTAGCAGACATGATATTATGTTTAGTGTATGCATGTGTGCTACCTTTCAAGACAATCCAATCGAGTCTCATTTTACTTCTGTAAAAAGGATTTTTAAATATCTCAAATATACTCTTAACATAGGACTATTTTATCTGAAAGGATAATAATTTTATTTTATGAGTTATTCTGATGCTGATTTTTTTGGTTGTAATTCAGATAGAAAAAGCACCTCTGGGACATGTCACATTTTAGGAAATTCACTAGTATCATGGTGTAGTAAGAAACAGAATTTTGTTGCATTATACACTAAAAAAGTTGAATACATAGCTGCTGGTAGTTGTTGTGCTCTAATTCTATGGATGAAACACACTTTACTAGACTATGGATATATATAAAAACATGTCTCTATAAGGTGTGACAATACAAGTTCAATTTACATTTCCAAAAATATTGTATCTCATGCTAGGACTAAGCATATTGATGTGAGACATCACTTTTTGAGGGATAATTTTCAAAAGTGAGATATCACTCTTGAATTCATTGGTACTGAACATCAATTGGCTGATATATTCACAAAGCCTTTTAATTCGGAGAGGTTAAAGTAGATCAAACATGAGTTAGGTATTATTAATTTCAGTAGAGGACACCTAACCGTTGGACCCACTGATACACCTCACTATTGGACCTCACTGATACACCTCACCGTTGGACCTCACTAATACACCTCACCATTGGACCTCACTGATACACCTCACCATTGGACCTCACTGGTGTACCTCACTTTTAAGAACCTTGTTGTTGGATCTCACTGTTTTATTTTTACCATTTATTTTATGTGGGAATCTGAACCATTTTTATTCCTATTCATTATTTCTATATTTTTTAATCCCTAAATGATAAAACTAAAGGATATGAACAATATCAATCCACCTTATTTCTCAATATCGATCATTAACTCCCGAAATACATAAACCCTAACTCTCCATTTGAACTCTCAAACCCATTTCAATCTCAATGGCTAGAACCAATCGACCCTCGACTATCAATGAAGATACGCCAAGGCCAAAGAGTACTCGATCCGAATCCAGTGGCACCAGTAGTACCCCAATGGGACCTGTCAACCTGCATCGGAACAAGAGAGAAATCTTTTCTGAGAAGAAGCTGAGTGAAGAATGAGTTGATTCAATAAGGTTTTCCTTATGACTTTTCCATTCCTTCTTGTTTTGAAAATCACAAACACCTTATCTTTAAGGAAAATTGCTTTCTTAAGGAAAATTTCTTTTATAAGGAAAATTGCTTTCTTAAGGAAAATCGCTTTTATAAGAAAAATTATCCTTATCATATTTTCATTCATATTTTTCTTAAGTATATGTTTCAGATTCATTTTCTCGGAATCATTGAAACTTTGATATAAAGCATTCTGTTTTAGGGTTCGGATTCTGGACAAGAACTAAAAGGAAGTTTCATTCCGAATTCCGGATATGAACTCTGACTAAGTTCTATTCCAGATTCAGGATACGAATTCTGAAGAAGAATTCTCATTACGAATTCTAATGAAGAAATCCCATTCTGAATTCTCATTACGAATTCAGAAGAAAAATTCTCATTACGAATTCCAATGAAGAATTCTCATTACGAATTCCAATGAAGAATTCCCATTACGAATTCTTGATGACGAATTCTCATTACGAATTCTGATGACGAATTCTCATTACGAATTGTGATGATGAATTCTCATTACGAATTCTGATGATGAATTCTCATTACGAATTCTGAGGACAAATTCTCATTACGAATTCTGATGATGAATTCTCATTACGATTTCTGATGACGAATTCCTATTCCGAATTCTCATTCCAAATTCACCTATTAAACAGAATCTGATTATCATTGTTTTATACACTCTGAATTTATTCATTCCGAACCTTCACTCTGAAGTTTCTATTCCGAACCTTTATGTTAAAGTTTAAAACGATGTCGTACATTCTGTTACACTTACTTTGTTATAAAACGATGTCGTCCATTTTGTGATAAACTAACCGTTGTCTAAGTGACACGTGTATAGGTCCCTCCGATCTTTAAGGAAAATATGACCGTTGGAGAGGAGCCGACCTTACCTATAAATAGGAGCTCATTTGAAAGAGCTTGAAGCTGATGGCTAATATGCTGATTTGCTGAAAAAGTGCTTACATGCTGTTGAAGTGATTTCAAGAGAGAGAGTCTCTTATTAACTCTCAAAGCTTCGTGCTACTCCGAATGTTGGTGATTACATTCGAGGGCTTCCGGGGATAGGAAGACAGAGGTGCTGACTACCTTAAAGATCGAGGGCTTTCTTGCTGAGAAAGACAGAGGTTGCCAACTACCTTGAAGTTGAGGGCTTGCGGGGATAGCAAGACAGAGACTCCGATCTTCGTATCGAGGGCTTACCCTGGTGTGGGTAAGACAGACTTGCTTGAAAGTATAAATCAAGGGACCTTTATCCAAGGTTGTTGGATACCCTTCTCTTTGGGTTAAAAGACTATTATCTTGTTACTAGTAGTTTTAATACTTGTCTTTATTCCGCTGCATTTTGTATCTTAAGGAAAGTATAACTTTCTTATACTTCCTTACTTACTCTGATTCATTTAGATTCTATACGCTTTAAGGTAGAATCTCATATTGTAACTTTTGTTAAGTTTCAATTTCCGGAACCATATTTCCGGAACCTACTTTTGGAATCTCTTTACAAGTTTAGTTTGGTGTTAGAGGTGTTGTGAATTTACTTAGTTTAACTTTGTTAAACTTAGCACTTTCCTTTTCTTAAGGAAACTATAGTTTCTTAACTAACTTTAAAGGTTCCAAAGGAATTTTTAAAGTATATAATTCACCCCCCCTCTTTTATATTGAGCATCTCATATTATATTTCGATCCTACAATTGGTATCAGAGGTTGGAAACCTCTTACTCTATACCATTCTTATATTTGGTATCAGAGCCAAGGTTACTGAAATACTTGTACTCACATACAAGTTTTTCTTGCTCACTTTTTCATTCCGAACTTTTCTCATTCCGAACTTTGTGATTACAATTCTTTTCTACTAACAAGTTTGTGTGCAAAGTTATTTCTAGTATGGCAGGAATTAATGTTGGTTCAATTGACAATCTGAATCCTACAGGGCCACCAATCTTCGATGGTAATGACTATGAATACTGGAGAGATCGTATGAAGACATTTGTTATCAATACTGGAGTAGAAAACTTTGTGATGCTTACTGGTGATTATAAAATTCCTGACAAGGAAGTCAGAACCTTTACTAACCAGGAAAAGCAAGAATATCAACTCAACTATAAGGTACGCAACACTTTACTATGTTCAATGACCAGAAATAAATATATCCAAATTTCTTCTTGTGAAGCAGCTAATTGTATATGGAAGAAGTTAGAGGTTACACACTTTGGGACTTCCAAGGTAATTGAGACTAGAAGAGCTATGCTTAGAGATGAATATCATGGCTTCAATTTTCCTTATGGAGAACCTATCTGTAAAGTTCAACAAAGATTTATGACTATTGTCAATAGTCTACAATCTATGGGAGAAAAAGGTTTAGATGATGAAGCTCTTGTGGACAAGATAATTGAAATTATGCCCAATGAGTGGGAATCCAAGAGAACAGCTATAGATGAGAACAGGAAGGTCACTCAAATTACTCTTGATGAATTATTTGGAACTCTTCTACAACATGAAACCAGAATGAAGAGAGATGCTGACAACATCAAGAAAAAGAATGGAAATGGTACTGTTGCATTTACTACAACTTCAAATCAGATGAAAGCTAAGACTCCTGAGAGAGTAACCAGATCCAAGTCGAAGAAAGTCATTTTCCAATCCGAATCTAGTGAGAGTGAAGTTTCAGAAAATGAATTAGCCAATCTTGCTCGAAGGATGAACAAGATAGATGGAGAGAGAAATTTTCAATCCAAGTATAAGAAGAAGGATAGGAAAGATAAGAAAGATGGAGAAGTTACTTGTTATGAATGTAAAAGAGCTGGACATATTAGACCAGATTTCCCTATGCTCAAAAAGAAAGAAAGGAAAGGCATTCAGAAAGGAACAGGAAGAAGTATTATAAAGCCAAAGCTAAGAATGTTCTGAAAGCTAATGACACCTGGAGTGCCAGTGGTGGTGACTCTTCAGATGAATCTTCTGATTATGAATCTTCAGGAGAGAAGAATCTTGGTCTTATAGCCAGATTACCTATTGATAATCATTGTCTTATGGCTAAGGTACGAAATGCTGAATCATTGACCAATGTTTCTTTAAATTTGAATGATAGTAAGTATTATAACTCTTCTGATGAAGAATCATCTTCTGATGAGGAAAATACTTTACCTACTTATGAAGAAGTCTCTAGGTTTGCTGAACTTCTTGAGATTGAGAATTCCAAACTCAACAAGAAACTTGATAAGGCAAATTCTAGGAATTCTATTCTTACTAAAGAGATATCAGATCTTTCTAAAGATCTTGATAAGAAAAATGCTGATTTTGAAAATATTTCAAAAAATCTTGAGGAAGTAAGTTCTGAGAAGAATAAACTTTCTAAAGAATTAGAAAAAGTAATTTCTAAGAAAAATGTTTTCGAGCCTAACTCTAGTTCTAAAACTAATGATTTTGAGGATAAAAACTTGGTTGTAAAACTCAAGTACGAAATTTTTTCCTTAAAGAAGTGTTTATCAAACTTTACCCATGGTAAGGAAAATTTTGATAAGATGTATTCTCAAATACGACCTTTAAGAAATAAATCCGGATTTGGTTATACCCATGAAAAACCAGTTTTCAGTAACAATTATTTTGTTCCTCAGAGTGCCCCATTTTGCACTAAATGTCAATGTGGTGGTCACTGGGAAAAAAATTGTTCCTTAAACAAAACCCAATCCCTAGGTTTTCATAAAGCTTATTTTTCTAAGAAAATGTGGGTTCCAAAAATTTTATTGTCTGGAAATCTCGGATCCAAACAAGTTTGGATTCCAAAAGTATAATTTTCTTCTTGATTTCAGGAAAATAAAGAAAGTTCCAGCAACAATATTTGGTACATGGATAGTGGATGTTCCCGGCACATGACTGGTAACAAAAGATTTTTTGAAAAGATTATCAAAACGAAAGGAGGAAAGGTAACTTTCGGAGACAATGCTAAGGGAGAGATTATTGGTATTGGTAATATAGTTTTTCTTGGTAAAACTTTTATTTCAAATGTTCGTTTTGTTAAAGGTCTTAAGCACAACCTCATTAGCATAAGTCAGTTATGTGATGAAGGTTACCTTGTGAATTTTAGGAATGATAAATGCTTAGTTCACAATTCCAAGGAAGAATTTATTCTCTCAGACAATAGGCAAGAGAATGTCTACACTTTGAACCTAGAAGACCTAAGAAGCCAAGATTTACCTTGCCTAAGTGCAATGGAAGATCATTCTTGGTTATGGCATAGAAGACTAGGACACTGTAATATAAGAAACCTATGTAAACTCTCTAAGAAGAAACTTGTTAAGGATCTACCGGAGCTTAGATTTGATTCTTCTAATGTTTTTGATCCTTGTCAATATGGCAAGCAACATAAATCTAGTTTTAAGTCAATCGGTGAAGTCTCAACAACCGATGCATTACAGTTGGTGCACATGGATCTTTTTGGTCCAACACAAACTGGAAGCATTGGAGGCAAATACTATGTGTTTGTTCTAGTTGATGATTACACTATATTTACTTGGGTCTATTTTCTAGCAAAGAAATCTGAAGCTTTTTCTTATTTCAAAAGTTTTAGAGCTCAAGTTAAAAATGAGAAAAACCTTCCATTGAAAACTATTCATAGTGATCATGGAGGAGAATTTCAAAATTCTGATTTTGAAACTTTTTGTAGTAAGAAAGGTATTACTCACAATTTTTCAGCACCTAGAACTCCTCAACAGAATGGTGTAGTTGAAAGAAGAAATAGAATTCTTCAAGAGATAACTAGAACCATGTTGAGTGAATATTCTATTGCTAGACACTTCTGGGCTGAAGCTGTAAGTACTTCTTGTTATACTATAAATCGAGTTTTGATTAGACCTTTTCTTAATAAAACTCCTTATGAGTTATGGAATGGTAGAAAACCTAGACTTTCCTACTTCAAGGTTTTTGGTTGCAAAGTATTCATTTTGAATACCATAGATAACTTACATAAATTCGCACCAAAGACTGATGAAGAAATTTTCTTAGGATATTCCACAACCTCTAAGGCTTATAGAGTTTTTAATAAAAATACTTGTACTGTTGAGGAAACAGTACATGTAAAATTTGATGAGTCTGATCCTTTTGTTTTCAAACCATCTCAACCTACATCTTCGGATGTGTTTTCAAAAACTGATTATCAACCTTTGATAGAAGAACCTTCTGATAAGGAAATTGTTCTAAAAGATACTTCTGAAACATTTACCCCAGAAGACTTTCTACCCTATGTTGATGAACAGGTTTTACAAAACCCAAATCAGGTGTTTCTTAAGAATCATCCCAGTGATAGTATCATTGGTGATGTAAATCAACCTGTAAGGACTAGAAGTTCCTTAAGAAATGAAGTAGAACATCTAGCATTTCTTTCCCAATTAGAACCTAAAAGCACTGATGAAGCTTTAGGTGATGATGATTGGATCAAAGCAATGCAAGATGAACTAAATGAATTCGAAAGGAATAAAGTCTGGACCTTGGTTGAAAGACCTAAGGAAACTTCTGTCATTGGAGTAAAATGGGTTTTCAGAAACAAATGTGACGAAAATGGAGTCATTGTTAGAAATAAATCTAGACTTGTTGCTAAAGGCTATAATCAGCAAGAAGGAATAGACTATGAAGAAACCTATGCTCCAGTAGCCAGACTTGAATCTATCCGCATTCTACTTGCCTTTACAGCATTCTTTAATTTCAAACTTTTCCAAATGGATGTGAAATGTGCTTTTCTTAACGGTTATGTTCAAGAGGAAGTTTTTGTTGAACAACCTCCTGGCTTTGAAGATACAAAACATCCTGATCATGTTTTTAGACTTACCAAAGCTTTGTATGGCCTTAAACAAGCCCCACGAGCATGGTATGATAGACTCACTGGATTTTTGCTTCAAAATAACTATGTTAAGGGAAATGCAGATCCAACCCTTTTTATAAAGAAAGATAAGAAAAATGTTTTGATTATTCAAATTTATGTTGATGACATTATATTTGGTTCAACTCAGCAATCTTTGACTGAATCTTTTTCTAGTCTAATGAAATCTGAGTTTGAAATGAGTATGATGGCTGAGTTAACATTTTTCCTTGGTTTTCAAATTTCTCAAAAACTAGAAGGAACCTACATATCTCAACATAAGTATATTAAAGATCTTCTTAAAAAGTATGGTTATGACAACACTAAGAGTATAAGTACTCCCATTGGTACCTCAAACACGTTAGATCTTGATGAAGCTGGGAAACCAGTAGATCAAACATCTTTTAGAGGTATGATTGGAAGTTTACTTTTCTTAACAGCTAGTCGACCAAACTTAATGTTTTCAGTATGCTTATGTGCAAGATATCAATCCAATCCTAAGGAATCTCACCTAAAGGTAGTAAAAAGAATTTTTCGCTAACTTAAGGGAACCATGGATCTATGATTATTTTATACTTCTGGAAATGATTTTGTTCTAAAAAGTTTTTCTGATGCTGACTTTGGTGGATGTAGAATGGATAGAAAGAGTACATCCGGAACTTGTCATTTCTTAGGAGATTCATTAGTTTCTTGGTCCTGCAAGAAGCAACATTCTGTAGCACTCTCCACTGCTGAAGCTGAATATGTAGCAGCTGGAAGTTGTTGTGAACAAGTGTTGTGGATGCAACACACACTCACAGACTATGGCTTGAGTTTTACTAAAACTCAAATTTTGTGTGATAACACAAGTGCCATTTCCCTAAGTAAAAACCCTGCACATCACTCTCGTTCAAAACACATAGATATTAGGCATCACATTCTTAGGGATCACACACTTAAAGGAGATATTATTCTTCATTTTATCGGAACACAAGATCAACTTGCTGATATATTCACAAAATCTTTGCCTTCTGATAGATTTGAATATATTAAATAGAAGTTAGGAATGATAACCGTAAGGTAATATTTCTTAATTAACTTTCTGCTGAAAAAATCTCCTTACAGTAATAAACTCCTTTTCATAGGGGGAGTACATTTGGTTGCTTAAAAAAAAGTTTTTCAAAATTTGTTTTCAAACTTTTCGGAACAAAGATTTCCGGAATGAAAACTTCCGGAATGAAACTTTTCCAGAATGGATATTTTCATACAGAATACTTCTGGAATAGAAGTATTCGTATTGAAAATTTCCGGAATGAAAAACTTTCATACTGGTATTTTCATAACGGAACTTTCGTACTGAATCTTCCATAATAAGTTTTTCGTATTTACTTTTTCATAATAAGTTTTTCGTATTTACTTTTTCGTATTTACCTTTTCGTATTGAGGTTTTCGTATTTAGTTTTTCGTATCGACTTTTTCGTAGTCATATTTATATTTCCCATTACGAATAACTTTCCTAAGCTAATCCGAAAGGTATGATTTCCTTACTGAAGTTTTCGTAATCATATTTTACTTGCTGGAATTTTCTTGTATTATGTTTTCGGATTATACGTTTCTTAAATCTTTGTTTTAATAAAACCTCAAAAAGATCGGATTCAAGTTTTACAACCGTCAGATTTGATCTCAGTTCATTCTAAACTGTTAGATCAACCGTGGAAGGTGAACGGTCATCCCATTGCCTATATAAAGGGGACCTAATTCCTAGTCCCACATCGGTTTCAAGCTCTCGCGTGCTGAAGCTCTGACTCTCCGATTTAAGGCCGTTCCAAACATCAGTCTTCTCCGTTCCGAACTTCCCAGAGAACTTCTAATCTGAATTTCTGCAGAGTTAGCTTCTCAAGAAATGTCTTCAACAAAGCCTATTTCTCAGTGGTTAGTTTACAGAGAAATGTTATTTCATCCGACTTTATTCAGCAACTACGATTCTATCATTTCAAATAATATCAAGTTAAATGGCTGGGAGGATGTTGCGGTATCAAAAACAGGCAACCAAGATGAAGTGTATTCTGATTTTCTTGTTGAGTTTTATGAGTCAGTTGCTTTCTTCGAGGAAGATAATAGAGAAAAATTTTCTTTCAAATCGTATGGCAAGACATATAAGCTTTCTTACACCAAGGCTGCAAGCTTGGTAGGGTTAAGTTATGAAGGTGAAGCTGAGTTTATTTCTCATGTATTGCCGGACTCCAAGGGTAGTTTCAACAAAGAGAAGGCCTTAGAAACTCTCGGATTGGATGATGACAAGGCTCCGAAAATTGCAAGCCTATCTACGAACTTCCGGATTCTGGAATTATGGGTGCAAGGACTTATCGTACCGAGAAAAGGTGATAAGGACAGCTTGAAGAAAAGTGAGATATATATCTTAGATTTCCTGATAAATCTAAGAAAGTTTAACTTGATGAAGCATATTCTTCTTAATATTGAGAATTTGAAGAAGGGGAATCTGAGAGCTCAGATCGTAATGTACCCAGCAATATTATCAAAGCTCATAGTTCGGTGCCTACAATCTTTCAAGGTTGCTTGTAGTTCTAAAACAAGGGTGTGTAAGATCATGTTTCTTAGTGATGGCACGCTTAAAAGGATGAATATATCTTTTGACAAGAAGTCTGGTATGTTTATTGATCTACCTCCTCAACAAGAAGTAGCTCCGAAATCTGCTGATCCAGAATCATCCAAGCCAGTAAGGAAGAGAAAGCTGAAAGAAGTGGAAGAACAAGGAGAAAATCCCAAGTCTAAGGAAGTCCACTCCGCACCTCCAAAGCCTAAGAAGAAGAAGACCTATCCTGATGAGGTTGTTACGAAGTGGAGAGCTGACAAAGAAAAGAGGAAAGAAGGGGATCCGCAGTTCGGATTGGACCCTGCGGAGGCTAAAGCTTTGAAGGAAAAAGCTGCTGATGAGCTTGAGAAACAAGCTAAGGAAAAGAAGCTTAAGAAGAAAATGTCAGAAGCTGAGGCAGTCCAAGCATTGTTGAAGTTCAATGAAATGGTTTCAGCAACAATTCCAGTTCCGAGAACTTTCTCCCTGGAATCTCTACGTGAGACTCCAGGAAGAAATCTTGTTGCTCCGGAAGAGCCTGTTGCTACGAATACTGAGGAAGAAGAGAAAGTGGAACAAGTTGAAGAGGCTACTGAAGGAAGTGGTGAGACAGGAGATGTGCTAAAACAAGTAGATGAGTACAAGGGAACTCCTTCGGAACACTTATCTCTCCGAACATCTGAAGCTGAATCTTCGAAGCTAGTTACTCCTGTAATGGAAGAAGAGAAAGGGGAAGAAGAAGTTGCCTATCATGGAGAAGAAGAACAAATTTTACATGATATTGCTCAGATGGGAAACGTAGAGGTTCGTGTTCAAGAAGTTGCTGATGAGGAAGATTTGGTTGTTCAAGTTTCTGACAGTGAAAAGAAAACTCCGGAACAGGAATCTATTCCGGAAAAAGATAAGGGAAATAAAGTTCTTACCGAGACTCCGAGCTCAGTAGTAAGAAAGAGGAAGGAAGCTGGTAGTTCTTCTAAGAGGAAGTTGGAACTTATTGAGGAAGAAAATTCTCCGAGCAAGATTTCAGATTCGGAGTCATCCTCGTTGGGGCATGACTTTGTTGTTCAATCCTTAAAGAAGTTGGTGGGAACCATTCCAACCTTCTCTAGTATTGACTCTAGATTCCAAATGCTCCAACATGCGTTGAATCAGAAAACCGACTCCGTATCCATGGTTATGGATAAGTGTGTTGAGATTGAAGCTCAGTTCAAAACATTCTTTGTTGGTTACGAAGCTCATAAAAGATCTTGTAAGAGGATGACAAGCTGGTCGAAGAAAAATGTGGAAGAGATGAGGTTTCTTGATGAGTTTCAAGATAATGTTAAGGATTCCTTTGAGACCGAAGACAAGAAGATTAATGAGATGACTGCATCCTTCGAAGAGAAATTGACAGAGGAAAAGAACTTTCGGATTCAGGAAGTGAGAGATCTGAATGGAAAGCTCAATTCCGTTAATCAAAGTTGGAAATTTGAAAGGGATTATCGGATCGAGTTTGAAGAAAGGATGAAGGCTCAGGAAGAGAAGATGAAAGCTCTGGAAGAAAAGTTGAAGGCTCAGGAAGAAACAATTGAAGCTCAGTCCGCAAGAATAGTCATCTTAGAGAAGCAAGCAGAAGAAGATCACAAAGACTTAAAGAAGATCAAGATGATTCTTAAGGGGCTAATGTCGAAGGAGAAAGATCCGAAATAACCAATCCGATCTTTTTGTTGTATTTTTTTTGTTGTCGAGATTCTAATTTTAATGAAAGTCGTACTTGTTGTTTCTATTGTTGTCATTACTAATTTTTTCAGGTACTTTGATTAAGTTTTTCCATTCCCTCCAATTCTTTTTGAAAATCACAAAGGGGGAGAAGGAAAAGATCCTTAAGAAAAAGAGGAACTCTAATAAGAGTTTATCAAAGGGGGAGAAAGAAAAATACCCAAGGAAAAAGAACTCTAATAAGAGTTTGTTTAAGGGGGAGTTTTTCTTAAAGAAGACCTTCTTATGAAACATCACTCCGGAAATATGAATACAATCCTTAGAGTTTCAAAGCCTAAGGGGGAGTTAGTCGTATTCATCTATATCCTTAAACCAAGGGAGATAAGCTTTAATGTGTTTCTTTCTTCTTGGAATAGATTTTTCGTAAGGATGTTTGTGCTTTCCAAAAAGGGGGAGATTGTTGAGTCAATAAGGTTTTCCTTATGACTTTTCCATTCCTTCTTGTTTTGAAAATCACAAACACCTTATCTTTAAGGAAAATTGCTTTCTTAAGGAAAATTGCTTTTATAAGGAAAATTGCTTTCTTAAGGAAAATCGCTTTTATAAGAAAAATTATCCTTAACATATTTTCATTCATATTTTTCTTAAGTATAAGTTTCGGATTCATTTTCTCGGAATCATTGAAACTTTGATATAAAACATTCTGTTTTAGGGTTCAGATTCTGGACAAGAACTATAAGGAAGTTTCATTCCGAATTCCGGATATGAACTCTGACTAAGTTCTATTCCAGATTCAGGATACGAATTCTGAAGAAGAATTCTCATTACGAATTCTAATGAAGAAATCCCATTCCGAAATCTCATTACGAATTCAGAAGAAAAATTCTCATTACGAATTCCAATGAAGAATTCTCATTACGAATTCCAATGAAGAATTCCCATTACGAATTCTGATGACGAATTCTCATTACGAATTCTGATGACGAATTCTCATTACGAATTCTGATGATGAATTCTCATTACGAATTATGATGATGAATTCTCATTACGAATTCTGATGACGAATTCTCATTACGAATTTTGATGATGAATTCTCATTACGATTTCTGATGACGAATTCCTATTCCGAATTCTCATTCAGAATTCACCTATTAAACAGAATCTGATAATCATTGTTTTATACACTCTGAATTTATTCATTCCGAACCTTCACTCCGAAGTTTCTATTCCGAACCTTTATGTTAAAGTTTAAAATGATGTCGTACATTCTGTTACACTTTGTTATAAAACGATGTCGTCCATTTTGTTATAAACTAACCGTTGTCTAAGTGACACGTGTACAGGTCCCTCCGATCTTTAAGGAAAATATGACCGTTGGAGAGGAGCCGACCTTACCTATAAATAGGAGCTCATTTGAAAGAGCTCGAAGCTGATGGCTAATATGCTGATTTGCTGAAAAAGTGCTTACATGCTGTTGAAGTGATTTCTAGAGAGAGAGTCTCTTATTAACTCTCAAAGCTTCGTGTGACTCCGAATGTTGGTGATTACATTCGAGGGCTTCCGGGGATAGGAAGACAGAGGTGCCGACTACCTTAAAGATCGAGGGCTTTCTTGCTGAGAAAGACAGAGGTTGCCAACTACCTTGAAGTTGAGGGCTTGCGGGGATAGCAAGACAGAGACTCCGATCTTCGTATCGAGGGCTTACCCTGGTGTGGGTAAGACAGACTTGCTTGAAAGTATAAATCAAGGGACCTTTATCCAAGGTTGTTGGATACCCTTCTCTTTGGGTTAAAAGCCTATTATCTTGTTACTAGTAGTTTTAATACTTGTCTTTATTCCGCTGCATTTTGTATCTTAAGGAAAGTATAACTTTCTTATACTTCCTTACTTACTCTGATTCATTTAGATTCTATACGCTTTAAGGTAGAATCTCATATTGTAACTTTTGTTAAGTTTCAATTTCCGGAACCATATTTCCGGAACCTACTTTTGGAATCTCTTTACAAGTTTAGTTCGGTGTTAGAGGTGTTGTGAATTTACTTAGTTTAACTTTGTTAAACATAGCCCTTTCCTTTTCTTAAGGAAACTATAGTTTCTTAACTAAATTTAAAGGTTCCAAAGGAATTTTTAAAGTATACAATTCACCCCCCCCCCCTCTTGTATATTGAGCATCTCATATTATATTTCGATCCTACAGAATGGCTACTGTCGAGCATGTCATTAGTGTTGGAAGCACTAGAAGCCCCAGGATGGACCGAATGTTTTTCCAACAACAATGGGTCGTACTTATAGCGACTCGGCCTTTTCATACATTAATATTACATCATTTCAAAGATAAACAACATAATAGTATTACACATGGAGGATCCAGAGGATTAGTGTCTTGGGAAAACTAAGACTACACATAACAAGTACAACATCAAGCATAAAAATTCATTTAATCCCTTCTTCTATAGCTTCTTAGTATCAATTTTCCTATCCTTAGCACATGTAGCCACCTAAGGATATACATCAAAAGGGGTGAGCTAAAATCCCAGTAATAGGATAGATAAGAACAATATAGCATGGGGTGAGCATATTCATGACATAGGAAGATGATCTCGAACATGAGAGGAGCATAAACAATAAACTTGAAATGTGGAAAAGCATAAAAATGAAACATCATGTCTTAGTGTTTAACTACCACACATACTTGTGAACAAAGCTGGCATCATGTTCACACATCATTTCAAATTTACTCATGAGATTCATCACTTTACCCAATGCATTGGAGAGCTATATAATTCTGGGCACACCCGTCACATCATAACATTATCATTATCATGCTTGCCACATATAGCACATATCAAACATGTACATAAATAACCCATGGAAAGTAATGGGTTTCATCTCATAATAACACATTCATAATCTTTGGGTTCCCAAAAGAAAGAGGGAACAACATACTTGATATAAGAACCATCAACCTTGAATGAGATGTAAAAGGTGAGATCTTGAAAGAAGAGTTATTTTGGAAAACATTTTTATGAACATAAAAACCAATGAAAAACATGTATATCCCAGAAAAGTAAATTAAATGATGAACAAAAGACCTTTGAGGAGTAACCATATCAAAAATGGAGTGAAAGAGGGAGAACTCAAAGGAAGAAAATTGGGTTCGAGGTTTCCCCTTACCTTGTACTCGAATGACTCCTTCTCTTTAATGTCCTGTATAATGACATTATATTCATTAATTAGAAATTCAATATCCTTTTATACATTAATAGGGTTCATTCTGGTTTCATTATTTCATATTATGTTCCTTTGAATGACATATATAGTTTAAAAACATTGATCGGGGATGTTCGTTTTCATGGTTTTCTTGAGCGGTCCACTTGTATTCTTAATTTGATGTTTGGGTAGAACATGGGTAAACATACAGAACTGATATTACATGTAATTAATGATATTACAGAAGCTTGAATGATTTTATAATGAGTTATATTAGATCCATGTGGCCGAATCATTAAATAAGAATTAAATGAAGATTATTTGGGCTAATTTGAGCAGTTTTTGGATCACAACCAACTCATTTTAACTTTTAACTTAGTAGTATGGCCATAGGTTATTTCCATAACTTAAAATAGAACATAATACATATAAAACATTCTGGTTCATCCATAAAAATGGTTTTATGACCAGATTGATGGTATAAATGGAAGAAGAGAGCATGTTGTTTTTGAAGGTGATAAATTATCACCACAAGAACAACGTTCTCTTTAATAAAATAAAAGGAAGAGTGAAAGGGTGTGGGGTGATATAATATACCATTATAATCATAATATTACAGTATATTTATATTACTGGAGTTAAAAAATAGTTTGGATGAAGATGGTTAGGGAGAGATTAAGAAAGGAACTTGAACTTGAAAGGAAAAAATTAAAGGAGAAGAGGGAGATAAATCACCTTTTGGATCCTCCTCTTGAGAACCTCCTTAAGGGCCTAAGATTGGTCTTTTGATGAGAACAGGAGCTCATGGACGTGGGGGAGAGGCTAGGGAAGATGATTTGGCAGATCTTAGACAATTCTTGAAGCTTGAGAGGTGTGGTTTGGCAAGAGGAGGGGGAGGGCTTATTTATACATGAGGAGGGAGGTGTTTTTGGCATAAAATATTAAATAAAATAATATATCATATGTTAGACTTGTAATAGTAGTTTTTTGACATCATAAATCATATATTAATATAATAAAATTAGTTTTAGGCTTTAACTCTTCTTTATAATCCGAATTCATTACTTTATTAAAAGGAAAGTGAAAGAAAGAGAAAAAGACAGTTTAAGAAATCACCTTTTTGACTTTAGGCTTTGGAAAGTTCTTTTTAGGTTTGAGAATTGAATTTATTGTATTTAAAGGAAAAATTTATGAAATTTAATATGTTTTGGCAGAAACTAAAGTTCTAGAATGTTTATGTCATCATTACATCATTAATGATGCAATTTAGTGTACACCGATTATGCGAAAAACTGTATTTTTACTATTCACCCGAAAATTGAAGTATTTCAGAATAAACCCAAAATTTTACCCCTACCATTTTTCGACGTGTAGAATCCAAAAATGATGTCCATTTTTCAAAAATAATTTTATAAATATCATTAATTTAATATTTAATTAAAACCATAATTTACTTAAAAAAACAGTTTTTAAAATTAAAACTGATTTCACAGTTCTTTCAAAAATTACTTAGGGTCTTATAAAATTATCTAAAAACTATTAGACATTGATTCAATAATTTATGAATATATTTTAGGAAAATAAATATTCATTTAAATTAATTAATTAATTATAGTTAATTATTTATGACTTATAAAACATCAAAAACGTTTACTAAGGTCAAATTATCACTTTCTATGATGTCTAAATTTTATTTTATTATTCATAGGTAATGTTACTCTTATTTACTATTCATAAGGTTCATATTACTATTCATAAGGGTAGGTTACTATTCAATAAAAAATATTTTTGATTCATTAGACTTCAAAAACTATCTTGAACACAACCGTGTATGTTGGATTTTTAAAATTCCAAACATAGGGGTGACAAAATTATGTTTAAAGGTCACTTATCACTTAGGAGTTCATTATTTTGTGTTTTTATGACATAGATATAAGAAGGGAATTTTCCATTGAAAAACTTTGGGTCATTACAATCTCCCCCCTCCCCTTAAGAAATTTCTCCCCCGAAATTTCACTTTACACAAACAGGTGAGGGTACTTCTCCTTCATTGCCTCTTCTGGTTCCCAAGTTGCTTCCTAAAACTTTTGGTTCCTCCACAACACTTTGACAAGGCGGGTTGTCTTGTTGCGTAGAACCTTATCACTTCAGTCCATAATTTTTACCGGCTACTCCTCATATGAGAGATCATCTTCCAACTGTACCACCTCTGAGTATAGTACATGTGAGGGGTCTGGAATGTACTTCCTCAGTAGTGATACGTGAAACACATCATGAACTTGAGCCATATTCGGTGGAAGTGACAGACGATAGGCCACAGCTCCTGTATGATCAAGGATCTCAAAGGGGCCAATGTACCTTGGTCTTAGCTTCCCTTTCTTCCCGAATCGCATGACTCTCTTCCATGGAGATATTAGAAGGAAGACTTTATCTCCAACATCGAACTCCAATTCCCTTCGACGATTGTCAGCATAGCTCTTTTTCCAACTTTGAGCAGCTTTGATGTGTCTCTGGATGACATGAATCTTCTATGTCATCTCTTGAACAAGATCGGGACCAAGTAGTTTTCGTTCTCCAACTTCATCCCAACAGGTTTGAGTTCTACATCGCTTCACATAAAGAGCTTCATACAGAGCCATCTGAATACTCGAGTGGAAGCTATTGTTGTAAGAGAACTCAACCAATGGAAGGTGCTGATCCCATCCACCTTTGAATTCAAGAGAGAAGGATCTTAGCATATCTTCAAGTTTCTGAATAGTCCTTTCAGACTGGCCATCAGTTTGGGGGTGATAGGCTGTGTTGAAATTTAATTCAGTACTCAAAGCAAGTTGAAGGCTCCTCCAGAATTTAGGAGTGAACCTTGGATCACGGTCAGAGACAATCGAGAGTGGAACACCGTGAAATCTCACTACTTCTTTCACATATATCCTTGAAAGTTGTTCAAGTGAGAGGTCTTCCCGAATAGCGATAAAATGGGCAGTCTTGGTGAGTCGATCAACCACAACCCATATCGCATTATTTCCTCTTGACGTCTTCGGGAGACCTGTGACAAAGTCCATAGTAACATTTCTCATTTCCACATGGGTATAGGCAATGGCTGCATCATACCTTTGGACTTTTGCTGCCCAGCTTTAACTTGCTGACATACCAAGCACCTTGATATATATTCTGTAATCTCCATCTTCATGTTATCCCACCAAAAGTGTTCTCGGAGATCACAATACATCTTGGTACTTCCAGGATAAATAGAGAAAGTTGAGCTATGTGCATTATCCAATAGTACCTTCTTTATTCCGGGTGATGAAGGCACACAAATCCGCGTTCCAAACCGAATCACACCATCATCGTCGATATGGAACTCTTGCAGCTTCCCTTCCTTTACTGCATTTTCCCTCTTTTGTATCTCCACTTCATCCCTTTGTGCTTCCTTAATCTTATGTTGGATGGATGGTTGCGCAATCATTTGGGCAAGGTAGGATGTATCCCCTGCCCTTACGATTTCCAAATCCATCCTTTTCATATCCAAGAAGATAAGGTCTTTCTCAATCCTCAACATGGATAGAGTAGCAGGTTCTTTCCTGCTTTGAGAATCAGCTACCTTGTTCTCCTTTCCAGGATGATAGTGAATAGAGCAATCGTAATCCTTGATTAGCTCTAACCATCTCCTTTGACGCATGTTGAGCTCTTTTTGTGTGAATATATACTTTAGGCTCTTGTGGTCAGTGTATATGTCACACTTCTCGCCATAAAGGTAGTGCCGCCAGTTTTTCAAGGCAAAAATCACGGCTGCCTGCTCTAGATCATGCGTCGGGTAGTTCTGCTCATGGATCTTCAACTGTCGTGAGGCGTAGGCTATCACATTATCATTTTGTATGAGTACACAACTCAAGCCTTTCTTTGAAGCATCACTATATATCACAAAACTTTCTCCACTTTTCGGTAGTGTGAGTACAGGTGCAGTGATTAGCCTTCTCTTTAGCTCCTTGAAGCTTCCCTCACATTCATCCGTCCATACATACTTTACCCCTTTCCTTGTTAACTTAGTTAGTGGGCTTGACAATCGTGAGAAGTTTCTCACAAAATGTCTATAATACACAGATAATCCAAGAAAACTACGGATTTCTATGACACTAGAGGGCCTGGGCCATTCCTCAATCGCCTTTGTCTTTGAAGGGTCCACAGAAATTCCCTCGCTTGTGATCACATGTCCCAAGAACATGACTTGATTCATCCAAAAGTCACACTTGCTGAACTTGGTGTACAACTTCTCCTTTCTCAATGTCGCCAACACAAGTCTTAGATATTCTTCATGTTCCTCCTTACTCTTGGAGTAAATGATAATATCATCAATAAACACTACCAAAAATTTGTCGAGGTAATGTCTAAAGACTCTATTAATCAAATCCATGAAGATTTCAGGGGCATTAGTAAGTCCGAAGGGAATCACCAAAAACTCATAGTGCCCATACCTTTTACGGAAGGAATTCTTCTGAATATCTTCCTTCTTCACCTTTACTTGATGATATCCAGAATGAAGATCCACCTTTGAGAAGTATTGAGCTCCTATTAACTGATCGATCTAGTCATCAATCCTTGCAAGAGGATACTTGTTATTTAGGGTGATCTTGTTGAGTTCCCGATAATCGATACACAGCCGCATGGTTCCATCCTTCTTCTTCACAAAGAGCACTGGCGCACCCCAAGGTGATGCACTAGGGCGTATGAACCCTTTGTCCAGATGCTCTTGCAGCTGCTTCTTTAACTCCTCCAGTTAGATATGAGCCATCCTATAGGGGCACTTTGAGATAGGAGTAGTTCCGGGTATGAGTTCAATTGAGAACTCTACCTCACGATCCGGGGGAATTCCGGGTAACTCTTTGGGAAATACATCGCCGTATTCCCGCACGATGGGCATTTCCTCAAGGTTGGAACTTTCCTTCGACTCAAACATTTGGGCGTGGTATGCTTCTTCATAGGGAATCATCACCCACACCATTGAAGGATTTTTCAAAGGATATTCATGATCTTCCTTGCATTTGTAGAGAAGCATGGGATTGTTCGGAATATGAAAATATATTTCCTTTTCCCAACAGTTGATATGTGATCTATATAACGAGAGCCAATCCATTCCCATTATAGCATCGAATTCCACCAAGGGATGTATTACGAGATTTTCTGGAAGAATCTTCCCACATACGTCAACAGGAGAAGAATCAAACACTTGGGTTGCATTGATTGCACCACTTGGTGTTTTTACAGATATCTCTACTTCAAGGTTTCGGGGCTTCGATTCTATAGTTCTATCAAACTTGCAAGATATAAAGTAATGCGTAGAACCAGAATCAAATAAGACTTTTTCCATTCTTCAGTGAATAGGAAGTGTACCTTGTACGACTTCATTATCATGTTCCACCTCTGCAGTAGTGATGGAATAAGCCTTCCCTAGTTCTTTTGGTTTTGGTGGTTGTTGGCGCTGATTACCCTTGAGAGCTCGAGGTTTAGTGCACTGGTTTGAATAGTGCCCTAGCTCCTTACAGTTATAGAATTGAACCACAAGTGGTTCTCTCCTTTAATCAGCTACATTATCCTTCCTTTTCATGTCTCTTCGACACTCATGAGCTAGGTGTCCTTCTTTCCCACACGTGAAGCATTTCCCTGTCCCATAGAGGCAGTTCCCATTGTGCAACTTCCCACATTTTTTGCATGTGGGTCGTTGTGTTTTCTTCCCATCTTTATCACTAGATCCATCGGCTTGAAACTCCATCTTTCTTTTCTTATCACCATAACCATGGGACCATTCTCCAAACTCCATATCCACTTTGAGAGCACACCGAACAACTTCTTCATAACTCCCAAAGTCTCGAATTTCAAGAGCCTTTAGAAGATGTGGTTTTAATCCACTAAAACATCTATCAATTTTTCTATCATTGTTGATAACAAAACCCGAAGCATACCTTGCAAGCCTTGTGAAATTTTCTTCATAGGTTGTGATAGATTCTCCTTCTTTTTTGCTTGAGCTCTATGAATTCTCTCTCCATCTTCGTGCGAAGAGTTCATGGGAAGTACTTATTAAGAAACATTATCTTAAAGTCTTCCCATTCCATCTCTTCAATTTCCTCCCTTGGCTTGGTGTTCTTAATCAAAGCCCACCATTGATCAGCTTCTCCATCTAGACGATAAACATCTAGAGTCACCATCTCTATCTCGGAACAGTGAAGAACAGAAAAGATCTTCTCCATGGAGTTGACCCACTGTTCCGCAACTAGTGGATCAGAAAATCCACAAAACGTCGGTGGTCGTTGCCGCATAAAACATTCGATAGCTAGCTGCTCCCTCTTTGGTGAAGGAGTATGTTCCCCATTATTATGGTTATTATTCATAACCCGGGATAAGTGGGTAATCATCTCCATGATGTTTTGAACTCCACCTCCAAAATCATTGGGGATGTCGTTCGGGCAATCGTTGCATTGGCCTTTGCAAGAGTTGTTGGCATGATTTCTCCTTGTTCCCACCATTTTATAAAATAGAAAAGGTTAGAACAAAACATAAGTAAACAAGTCATGAATAAATTATCCTTTTAAACAATTATACCAAAAAAATAACATATGGGATCCCTAGGTAAATATCCTTGTGTGCATATTTGTACTTAGTCTCATGCTAGAGGTTTTCTTTAGGGTTCACTAATCCTAATTCCCAAATTAACTAAACCTTTCCTTTGATACCAACTATAGCGACCCGGAATTTTCATACATTACTATTACATCATTTCAAAGATAAACAACAAAATAGTTTTACACATGGAGGATCCAGAGGTTTAGTGTCTGGGGAAAACTAGGACTACACATAACAAGTACAACATCAAGCATAAAAATTCATTTAATCTCTTCTTCTATAGCTTCTTAGTAGCACTTTTCCTCTCCTTAGTACATGTAGCCACCTGAGGATATACATCAAAAGGGGTGAGATAAAAGCCCATTAAGAGGATAGATAATAACAATATAGAATGGGGTGAGCATATTCATGACATAGGAAGAAGATCTCGAACATGAGAGGAGCATAAACAATAAACTTGAAATGTGGCAAAGCATAAAAATGAAACATCATGTCTTAGTGGTTAACTACCACACATACTTGTGAACAAAGCTAGCATCATGTTGATGCATCATTTCACATTTAATCATGAGATTCATCACTTTACCCAATGCATTGGAGCGCTATATAATTCCGGGTGCACCCGTCACATTTAGACATTCATATTGCGCTATATAATTCCGGGTGCACACGTCACATCATAACATTATCATTATCAGGCTTGCCACATTGAACACATATCAAACATATACATAAATAACCCATGTAAAGGAATGGGTTTCATATCATAATAACACATTAATAAGCTTTGGGTTCCCAAAAGAAAGAGGGAACAACATACTTGATATAAGAACCATCAACCTTGAATGAGACGTAAAAGGTGAGATCTTGAAAGAAGAGTTATTTTGGAAAAAATTTTGATGAACATAAAAACCAATGAAAAACATGTATATCCCATAAAAGTAAAGTAAATGATGAAAAAAAGACCTTTGAGGAGTAACCATATCAAAAATGGAGTGAAAGAGGGAGAACCCGAAGGAAGAAAATTGTGTTTGAGATTTCCCCTTACCTTGTACTCAATGCCTCCTTCTCTTTAATGTCATGTATAATGAAATTATATTCATTAATTAGAAATTACAGAACCTTTTATACTTTAATAGGGTTCATTCTGGTTTCATTATTTCATATTATGTTCCTTTGTATGACTTATAGAGTTTAAAAACATTGATCGGGGATGTTCGTTTTCATGGTTTTCTTGAGCGGTCCACTTGTATTCTTAATTTGATGTTTGGGTAGATCATGGGTAAACATCCAGAACTGATATTACATGTAATTAATGATATTAAATAAGCTTCAATTATTTTATAATGAGTTATATTAGATCCATGTGGCCGAATCATTATATAAGAATTAAATGAATATTATTTGGGCTAATTTGAGCCGTTTTTTTGATCACAACCAACTCATTTTAACTTTTCACTTAGTAGTATGACCATAGGTTATTTCCAGAACTTAAAATAGAACATAATACATATAAAATATTCTGGTTCAACCATAAAAATGGTTTCATTACCAGATTGAAGGTATAAATGGAATAAGAGAGCATGTTGTTTTTGAAGGTGATAAATTATCACCACATGAACAACGTTCTCTTTAATAAAATAAAAGGAAGAGGGAAAGGGTATGGGGTGATATAATATACCATTAGAATCATAATATTACAGTATATGTATATTAATGGAGTTAATAAATAGTTTGGATGAAGATAGGTAGGGAGATATTAAGAAAGGAACTTGAACTTGAAAGGAAAAAATTAAAGGAGAAGAGGGAGAGAAATCACCTTTTGGATCCTCCTCTTGAGAACCTCCTTAAGGAACTAAGCTTGGTCTTTTGATGAGACCAAGAGCTCTTGGACGTGGGGGAGAGGCTAGGGAAGATTATTGGGTAGATCTTAGACAATTCTTGAAGCTTGAGAGGTGTGGTTTGGCAAGAGGAGGGGGAGGGCTTATTTATACATGAGGAGGGAGGTGTTTTTGGCATAAAATATTAAATAAAATAATATATCATAAGTTAGACTTTTAATAGTAGTTTTTTTACATCATAAATCATATATTAATATAATAAAATTCTTTTTAGTCTTTTACTCTTCTTTATAATCCGAATTCATTACTTTATTAAAAGGAAAGTGAATGAAAGAGAAAAAGACACTTTAAGAAATCACCTTTTTGACTTTAGGCTTTGGAAAGTTCTTTTTAGGTTTGAGAATTGAATTTATTGTATTTAAAGGAACAATTTATGAAATTTAATATTTTTTGGCCGAAACTAAAGTTCTAGAATGTTTATTTCATCATTATATCATTAATGATGCAATTTAGTGTTCACCGATTATGCGAAAAACTGTATTTTTTACTATTCACCCGAAAATTGAAGTATTTCATAATAAACCCAAAAGTTTACCCCTACCATTTTTTGAAGTGTAGAATCCAAAAATGATATACATTTTTCACAAATAATTTTCCAAGTATCATTAATTTAATATTTAATTAAAACCATAATTTACTTAAAAAAACAGTTTTTAAAATTAAACCTGATTTCGCAGTTCTTTCAAAAATTACTTAGGGTCTTATAAAATTATCTAAAAACTATTAGACATTGATTCAATAAATTATGAATATATTTCAGGAAAATAAATATTCTTTTAAATTAATTAATTAATTATAGTTAATTATTTATGACTTATAAAATACCAAAAACGTTTACTAAGGTCAAATTATCACCTTCTATGATGTCTAAATATTATTTTATTATTCATAGGTAATGTTACTATTATTTACTATTCATAAGGTTCATATTACTATTCATAAGGGTAGGTTACTATTCACTAAAAATTATTTTTGTTTCATTAGACTTCAAAAACTATCTTGAACACAACCGTGTATGTTGGATTTTTAAAATTCCAAACATAGGGGTGACAAAATTATGTTTAAAGGTAACTTATCACTTAGTAGTTCATTATTTTGTGTTTTTATGACATAGATATAAGAAGGGAATTTTCCATTGAAAAACATTGGGTCGTTACAGTTCTACCCGAAGATTGTGAAGGAATTCTATGAATACCTGAAGTTCAAAGAGGAAGATGATGTGCATAGGCTAGAATCTAAATTCAATGGATATGAAGTCAGTTTTTCATCTACTAAGTGGGCTTCCTATTTAAGGGTTCCTCATGAAGGAGTTGATGATTACTATTCTTGAGTGGCTCCTGTAGACAGTGAAATATTTGAGTATGAAAAAGCTCTGGAAGAGCTGATAGGAAATGGAAAATCAAGGAAGATTATTGCAGTTGAGATGATTGATAAGATAGGATATTGTTTAACTTCATTTAGCATGTGATTAGTCCCAGGAGAGGGGATTTTGCAATGCTAAAGTATCACGACATATTCCTAATGTACTTGCTGAAGATTAGGGAAAATATCAACCTATGTAAGTTACTGATGGCATAATTGGATTATAGGACTAAGGCAAGCTCTAATTCCAATGCCCTATTCCACGATAAGTTAATTTTAATAATGATAAAGGTATAGGGTGTGGCTGGAAATAAATAAAAAATGATAGTGACTAAGAATAGTGTTTGTATCTCCAAGGTTATTTGCAAATTCATGAAAATTAGATGGAATCCCTGGAAGAAGGCATGAGTGAATGATGAAGTATGGGTGTATGAAATATTTGACCTGACCACTCACCCATCTAGGCCAAAAGACAATAGAGATCCAGGCATGCAGCCTGATGAGACAGAACCGTCTTATTTAGATGATGAAGAGGATTTTGAAGGAGTTGTGGAACCTGAAAGAGAGAACACGCCCATTGATGATGGTAGTGATCATGATTTACCTTACAATTCGGTCAGGATAGTAGCTTTCGGAGCACCTAGCCCTCTAAAAGAACTTCCAAGAAGAGAGACTGTTCTAGAAGACAGTGATACTGAAACCATTGAGGAAGAAGAAGTATCTCAGAATATTGTCAAAGACACCTCTGAAGAGGATGATGCTAGTGATAAGGATGAAGCAAAGGAGGTTGCTGTTGCTAAAGCTGATGATGACGACAATGAAGAAGATGAGCTTAGTTTGAGCCCTCTGATAGATAATACAGACATGACAAAATCTGATCAAGAAGTAGGAGTGGCATCTACTTACATTGAAATAGAGGTCATTGATGACTCAGTGGAGGCTGTGACTCACCCCACTGGTGAACCAACAGAGTAGACAAAGATTGAATCTGCTATAGTTGAAGAGGAGGTTGTGGAATTACCTGGAGCAGAACCAGCATAGGAGAATAATCAGGAGAGAGCTCCAAGTGAGGGGGAGAGTTTTGGTTCTGTATATGTTCTGCATGACATTGAATAATGCTCAGAAGACCATGGATACTTGGTACATAGGCTGGATTATGATGATTCAGATTGTGATATGTTAAGCAAAAGGCACTATGTACCTTCTATTTTAGAACCTGCAGTAGTGCCTCTAGTGGTTACCATTCCTGAGAACCTTTCCACTAAGGATGATTTGGAATCACTAAAAATAGATCTTCACCAGATGTTTGATAACAGGGCCTTTGAAATGGAAAAGGAAATGGGCTTAATTCAATAGATGACTGCCTCTGAGATGGCTAAAGTTCAATCTTCCATTCAAGCCAGTTTATCCTAAGAAATATCTCAATGCCAGAATCAACTCAATGATGTGTCTTAGTCTGTGGAACTTTTAAGAAAATCAGTGGTGAGCTTGAATTATCTAATGGCTTCTAGGGGCCAATCAGAAAAAGATATTCACTACATCAGAAGTGTGGTGAAACAGATGGTTGCAGTATTTGAATGTTTTAAGGAATCCATGAATGATCATGTGAAGAGCCAGGATGAAGATGTGAAGAAACCTATCAATGGGTTAACCAAGTATTTTAAGGAAACCGGTGATTTCTCTATAAAACCTTTGACTACCTCTGCCTCTGCTTCCACCACCACTGCACCACCTGTGGACTTTTCAACTTTTAGGATAGTGGTCAGTGAATAGTTAGCAATGATTTCTTGTGTCAGTGCACCTGAATCTCAATCTATAACTCAGATTATCTCCACTACCAAATAATTTTGGAAGGTAGTTAGTGACTTCATGAGAGAGGCTGTCTAGGAATAGAAGAGTATAAAAGAAAAGATTAATTTCTATTATAAAAGTATTTACTCCAAGCATCTGATGGACGCTCATTTCATTCTTCTGTTGGAAGACCTCAAGATTCCCCCAATCCCCAGAGCATTAAAGGAACAAGTCACTCAGTTGGTCCAGTTGACTCTAGCCTTAGATAAATTTATAGTGAAAAAGGTTGATTTCATATCCGCTATGGAAAGAGGAGGAAGCATTATTATGGACTTTAAAAACCTTCTCCTACCCTTTCTTCATGTGGATTGTACCCCCGTCATAATCCCTCCTGCCTTACCTACATCTCAACCTAGTAGTTCTTCCATGATGTCTCTTGCTGAGGCCATCAGAAGCCTTACTCCACTGATACCATAGAGAGCTACCCACTACAGACCCACATGAGCTTCTGTTGCTGCCCCTCCAGTCATTCCTGCAGCAATTCCTAAACCGACTGATCCACCAGCTCATCCCCCATCATATTCTTCTAAAGGTAAATAATACTTGCCTATGGATGATGTGGATTGAGTTTTTTTATGTCTTTTTATAGGGACTAGGTATTATTTTTGGGTCATGTAATGTACTTCCATTAATACAAAAATTCTCAATTCTCTTTATTTGGGTTTCTTTTTTCTAATCCCAAAGGTGGAGAAAAAGAATTATGTGATAACACTAATATAATCTTGTGATTTCATTACTATATCATCTCATTTTAAACTCTTATACTTGAGAAATTACAACTGAACTAAGGTTCCCTTTTGATCTCTGTTTGGTAACTGTATTATATGTTTATCTGTGATATCTATAATTTATACATACTGAAATAATTTTTGATTGTCAAAAATGGGGAGACTGATGGACTCACCTATTTTGATAATCCCAAATCATGTTTAAATACTGATCATAATATATTAAGTCATTTTCTAATCCTTTTTCTTCTATATTTATATTATTTATCCTGAAAATTTTATATTCTTAGTCTCATGACTTTATTGCATCAGCATATAGTTTACATTTCTCTAAGTACAAGTTCATTGTTAAAGGATACTGGAAAGTGCATTATATTAAATTTCACTATTATATCTCACTATCACTTTGGGTCACTGTTTCTAAAAGGTCACCATTGAAGATCTACTATCACTGTTATAACCTACGGTATAAGGTCACTACTGGGACAAAGATTCTCTTAGAATTCCACTGTCAGACTCTTTCACAAGTCTTCTATTAAGAACTTCATAGTTTAAGTCTACCATTGGACATGTCTACCGTTAGTAGAAGGCTACTGCTAGAAACCTCCGACTGTCAATGTAGTCCACTGTTGTTCATGTCTACTATAAGAAGAAGTCTGCTGATAGACAAACTCCAACGATGATGAAGTCAACTGTTAAGATAGTCTACTGCTGTAAAGGTCACTGTTGAAGTAGTTTGATGTTATAGATCTACCATTAGAGGTTCACTGATTTAATTCTAGTACTGATAAATATTAATGACTGAAGCCTACTATTAAAGGGCAACTATGAGCCTACTGATGAAGTTCACAGTTGAAGATCCTACAGTCGAAGTCTACCGTGTGACATGAATCTTCTACTAGTCTAATGATAACCTATAATTTTCTTTACCAATTTTCTTAATACTGTCATAACGATCATGTCTATACAATTTAATGCACCAGACATTATTTAATGATATTTGAAGGCATATCAGGAGACAGTACGAGGTACGAGGAAGACCACACGTTGTTGAATAATTCTCTTGTCGACCCCTACTAAACAAACTGAGAAAAAGATGAGCTGGAAAATTGTATATATATATATGAGTAGAGACAGACATCAATATATTGAATATATTGAATATACACACATAAGAGAGACACATAAAGAACCTAAAATACAAATAAAGAAGAATTGAACTCAATAACAAATTCTGAAGATCTGGTGCTTCACAAAGATCTATTGAAAGAACATTTTAAAAATATGTGGTAGTGTGCTACAAAGAGCTTCTGACACAAGAAGCTGATCATTTCTACATCTAGAAGTCAGAACCTAGAAGTTGTAACACTCTGTTTTAGAGGAAACTTGTAGAGAAGGACCAAAACATCATTTCCTTCATTTCAAGGAGTCCAGAGATGATCTTCCAACACACAGAGCATTCTAAACTTCTTCCTAATATCTTTATCTCTACTGTGTTTATGTATTTTACCTTTGTGATCTGTGTGTATCTCATACACACACACTAACTCTTGTGCTTTAAATGAGGGATACTGAAAATACCCATACCAAACTCTCTTTACATTAGATTCTCATGCATAACTGTGGAAGAATCCTAGTGTGGCTTGGTAGTTTATTTTCCCACATATAACTGTGGTAGAGGATGTTAAACCTGGACAGTTTGTGAAAACTGTTGTAAATCCTGATATAGGTTTTGTATCATTCTTAATATAATTTCTTCGTGGTAGGTCATCACCAAGGGGAGAGGAGTAGGTCTTGACTTAAGACTGAACCTCTTGTTTAAATTATTGTGTTCAAACTTTCAATTAACGTGTTTTACATTTATTCGTTACTTATATTTTCAAAGACAGAAATATGTTTTTACATACACTCTGATAGTTAGTTTTGGTTAGTGTGTATATGTGATTATTTTACTAAACTTATTTAAAAAGTTGAATTAGTACTCATACTGATTCAACTGAGGATTAATCATCCTTTGAAAACCCTGTTGAACAATAATTCACTTATATCTCTAATGCCTTAATTAACTGGGCTGTTTTTATTTGGGGTATTTTAATCCTATGATTTTTAACAGAAATTTTAATTGGAACTCAATTCACCCCACTCTTGAGTATTCACTCCGAACAACAGTAGGCATGTAATATATTAGATGAAATAATTTGTTGCTATAAATAAAAAAGTCTTATGAGGTTTTCAACAGACACCAAGAAGTCATCGCCTACATTGGCCAACGCCAGAATATTTGGGGAGGAGAAGGCCTTTGGCCCATGCATAAGGTAACTATGATGTTATACAACTTAGGTCAACCCATAGGTTCCACAAAAAATGTTTTCGTACATCATGTCCCTCATAAAACCTCATTTACCAATAAGTACTGACGTCACAATGGAATTCCCAAACAAATCAATGACCTATTGGTCCCCTACTCATAAGCACAAGCTAGCCCATGGCCAAAATGTATAGGAAGAGTGATCCATGTCCTCAAATAATATCCAATTTTTCCTCAAAGAAAAATGTTTTTAGTAATGGTGATATCCATCCTTCAATATAATTCCATGACCAAAACCTCAAGAACAGAAGGAATCACCCCACAACTGTCAGCCTCAACGCTAACATCTAAAGGCACGTAAGCTTCCACATGAATTGATTTAGAAATCACTCCCAAACCATAAACACATAAGACTCAAACAATATGGGCCTCTAACAACCTGAGTGGTAAAAACCAACTCATCAACAGAGATAACCTTTGTGCATAAAATTAATTTCCACACATTTTCCATCAGGAGTGAGCTATAATCACCAATATATTAAATAATCCAAATCAATTGATACCTTGTTTCCCTAAGACCATGTTGTTCCAAATTGGATGGTCATACCATCCCAAAATTAGGGGCCAATCCCAACCTGATAGTCTCACTACCTCAAACCAATATCCATGATGCCCAATCCTCTAGTCAAAACAACTCATGAAACCCTGGTCAAGCCCAACCATATGACTCATCCCCTCAATCCCAATGTCCTGGAAACCTCATATTCATTCCTAGACAATACCATCATGACCCCTTGGGTATCTTCTCATTATAGTAATTAATGGATTTTTGAATATACATATATATATATAATATCTCAAAAAATCAACAATAAAAAATAAATTCCACTAAGAAGATTGAATTTCATAATGTCAAGAATTATTACAATTGAATATAGAGTTCTTGAAAGCCTCATATTTTTATAACCATACCAATTCAAATAAACCAAATCAATTTTAAAGGATGTTTCACCCCATCCAATCCACCCCAAGGATTTCCTGCCTATAACCTCACATTTCTCAACAGAAAATGGAATTGGGAATGCCCCACGACATCCCAGGGGTCACACGATCAATTTAATACCAAGAAGTGGGGGTCTCACTCAATTTCCCAAAGGCACACTAAAGGTTTCACCACCCAAACATCCCTAAAAACAAAAAATGATATATTCACAACCTTCATTTGGCCCATATATATAGGAACACCCAATATTCATCCCCAATTCAAAGGGGTTTTTTATATATGTGACTTTCCATCAATCTTCATAAAAATAGGGAGAAATGGATAAAATGGATTTTGCATTATAAAATTTGAAATAAAAATTAAGAATAAGGGAATGTGAGTTTCTCTTTTCATCTATGAATTTAATGAACAAGAAGGATCTAAAATTGGACTACTGAGGGATGAGAGGGATCAAATTCCACCACAGGATATGAGGAGACGGTTTTTCTCTTGATGTGTGTGCGGCCAATTTGAATTAAAATATAAATTAAGGGAAAAAATAAACAAAATACAAACTTAATATAACACCATATACAATCCACATGGTTTACCCTTATGGTTTTTTCAACCGTATTGTAACCATGAGGGCTACAGTGGAGAGCTACTGCCCAAATAGTTACCCTCACAATATTTTCACATGATTTCACCTACCCATGCTGAAACCATGTCAAAGACCTCTGCAACCCCTTTAGAGAATGTTACATTCTCTTTCACCTCCCATACATGGTTTTTACATACCATGAGTCAGTTCCAAAATGAGTCGCATGGTTACCTATATGGGGACAAATGTTCTACCCTAAAAAGTGTGCCCTGACCTAAAATTAAAAAAAAAATTGGTCATTCAAACATCGAGTATCCCAAAAGTACATCCAAACACCTGCGACTTAGGAAAAAAGAATGATACTCATGTAAAAGATGATATAATGATAATAGACCTCACAAAATATTATTCTGGTCATTGGATTAGAAACTTTCATAGCTTCTAAGAGAAAAATTCAAATCAGGAATTAATTTTTACCCCACTAAAAAACTTGGGACGTTACTGCTTTACTCTTGAAATACGATCCTTTGGAATAATATAAGTTTTATATAATTTATAAATCATTATAAATAGTTTAAATATATTTTTATAACATAAAATTTACAAATTATGACAATGAGGCCTAGTTGTCACGTTAAAGTGGGTTTTCTAAAAACAATATATCCTTGGATCAAACCCCAAATGGTTTGGTATTTGGTCTTTATTATAGGGTGTTATGTTTATATTGGAATTATGGGATGGATTTGTTGGAACAAAATTATATTGGTGTTGGGAATATATTTTGTATTTTTTATATATCAATATATACATACATTTATTCTTACCATATCATTACCTTCTAACTTTTATATTCCCACCTCTATTTTCATATTCCATGGGATGCCGAGAGTAGCTAGTGGGATGTCAAGATATACATGTTTTACTAGTTTAAGATCTTGATATGAATGGTAAATCATAGTATAGATTGTCACTTATTTGGGAGTTTTTTACTTAATTAAGATAGGTAGAGTATGTCTAAGTACTCTAATATATGGATTGCAAAAGGAACAATGATACGATGGATCATGTTTTAGTACTGTTCATGGTATCCTTATTAGATTTGAGATATTCCAATTTTTAATTATGATTGGACATGGATATTCAATATTACACTTATAATGTAGTAATCATTGGATTACTAGTTATTGATTACCACTTTGGATTACACATTCTTTTATCATTATGATTATAAATTCTGATTATTCATCAATGTTCTTCCAAAACAATGAAAATGACATATTTATCTTTATAAAAATGAAATGTCTTCCATGTAAAATTATTATTCCTTGTTTATGGTTAAAAAGGTTGGATTCTTTTGAAATTATTTAACTTTTTATTTTTGAAGAAATATTCATATAATGATAATTATTAATGGTTGATTTTTGAATAAATTTTCAACACATACTTTTCAGTTGAATTTTAAACTTGATTGAAATAGATATTTTAATTATAGGTGATACATGTAGTGTGGTTTTCTTTAGGATACCTATTTGGATTCATGATAATTCCTAATAAAAAATTTTATTCTTATTTCAACCTTAGGTCACTCAGGTAATTGTCATAGTTCTAGTATTTTATGGTGTCCTTGAGGTCATGTAGAGAGAGTGTTGATTATTTAGGGTCTTTTTTTTAAATCACAACAATTCAACATAATCTTCCATTATAGGGTTATTTATTTTTCTAACATGTATATTTATATTGTATTTGTATTTAATATTAATTTCTTGTGAATTTTTTTGTTATTTAAAATTTATTACATTTTATTTTATTTTTATTTTATTTCCAATGTTTTTATAGTTCAGGGAAAATTTCAAGTGGAATTACATTGTGGGTTTAATTATATTTATCATGAATAAAAATTCCCACTTAGGTGTGTGTGTTTCCTTGGTGTGTACTTCCTTACCATGAAGATTAGGAAATCCCCGTAGTTTATATCGCAAACCTTCTTGGGTTTCTAGTTTATGGTAGTCCTAAACTAGTTTATGAAATTTTTAATCACTATCATATCTATTTTAATAAACGATAATGATAGTTTCATGTCATTAAAAAAATAATTATCAATAATCCATGTCATCCGAAAACAAAAACTATCCCATATAACATATCAATCATTTCTTTTCCACTATATAATTTTGTTGTTACTAAACATAAATCCCTATAAAGTAATATATATATATATATAGAATAAAAAACAAAAAATATTTATTCTTTGTTTTCAAATACTATAAAAATAGGAATAGAGACCCAAAACAAACAAATTTAATACAATGTTTTATTCCCTATGAAAACATTTGATGAATCTCAACTAAAAATTACCCTCTATAATTATAGTAGGGGAAAATATTAGATATAAAAGTCAATTTTGGATGGATTATTTGTGATAGAATCTTCCCAGGACACTCTATATTAATGAGAAAATTATCTAAAATAAAAGTGATAAATACTATTATAAAAATGTAAGAAAACCCTCACCAAACATTGAAGCCTATGTAATTTAACATGGTTTAGGAATTTCCTTACCCCTATAGAGAAATATTTCAATATAATATAACAGATATACGAGTGAAACTCTCAAGGTACTAGTGATATCAAAAATATGAACTTGAATAATACGATGAACATTTATAAAAACCTTATGGTACCACCCCTCTATATACAGAACATATAACTACATGTAAATACCTATTCGACATGTGTATTGAATATTCCCGGATAATTCCTTCATTATTGGTCATTATTCCTCCCACTATCATCGAATTTGTATCCAATAATATGTAAAACGATCCTCCACTTTACAATATTTTCCAACAATTTATTGGATTTACTTATGCAAGATATCAAATTTAAATAATTGTTATTTTTATTTTAGTTATTCACCATCATAATTTCTCAACTAGTACTCTGTCATATCCATTGATACCCCACTAAATGGTGTCCAAACTGAAAACATGCTTCACACCACAGTAGGGTATCATCCTAAAAAGGGTAGGGGTTTCAGTTTAGTAGATTTTGTATTAAAGGATATTGAAACACTGTGATAGTGATACTATATTCGATAATTTTCCTATGATGGCTCATAAAAACCAAATTAAAATAGTTGATTGAGGGTAATTTTTGAATGATCACTGAAGAATAAAATATATCTTGACAGTTATCCTAAATCACCATTAAATGTTTATTAAAAATTAAATTATAGTATAAATAAAATATAATAGGTAATAAATTAAAATCCTCATAAATCAATTATGTATAAAATTTCATTTTCTTATATTTAATTACCAATAACATCCTAGTGAAATTTCCTAGATCATTATTAGGAATATCCTCAATATATTAATTATAACTATATATTTATTCATTGTCTTTATATGTATATAATAAAAAATTTAATATGTTAAATTAATGGTAGTTTTTAAACTAACAATGTTCATATTTGCTCTTATTCTATATTTTTTATAATTTAATTTCGATAAAATAGTTGAATGAGATCTAAATATCCTTTGGTGGCTGATTCTATAATAGAATTTGAGTACAGTATTTCATCAAATAATATGAAATATTTTTTTTGTATTATGAATTTTATCTATGTAATATGTTTAGTACTGGTAACTTGAAACACTATAGATCTATATAGAAAAAATAATAATTCTATGATATGGAACCCTAACCTTTCCAAACGAAAAAAATATACTCTTCAAAAGTACCATCTCATTATAAAATTAATTTATAGAAGTTATGTAATAATTTGATGATTTATTATGTAAAAAATATATTATAGAATTTTATAAAATCATCATAAAAATAAAAAAATATAGATACATTGAATGGGTATAAAATATGTCCGGGACTAAAAATATTTTTTTATAATACCAATGTTATTTCATATAATTTAATGTTTGGGATTATAAATCATGATATTAAAATTAAATTAAATCTATATATTATGATTTATGCATGTGAACTACATTAATTATAACCGAATTAATTAATAAATGAACCATTAGAGTAAATTTATGAGTATGTCATGTCTGGACCCAATTAAAATCCTAATTATGTTAGAGTTGGGATTGAGAATGAAAAATCAAAATTTTATTATAGTTTAGTGGATCATGTCTTATTTCAGTGTTATGAAACATTAATATTAAATGTACTAACATTTAAAAAAAAATATAATGACATCATATACAAAACCATGACATATATCCAAAGAAAATACTTAAAAATTATAATCACATTTTAAACTAATGAATGAATGGTCATAAAATGCCACCAAACACTGAAACAATAGTATAAAAATAACTAAAAACCAGAAAATTATATATTACATATAATAAAATATGATTCAAGACAAAAAATCCAAATAAATTCATCATGATTGAGATAATGTCACTCAGAAAAAAATTACTTATTCCATAATTTTTTTTAAAATATTTATAATCTATTTTTTGTATATTAATATAGATATTATAACATCACAAAAACTACCATGTATTTATATATATAGATAGCATTGATTCATTCATTAATAAAGTGGCTAAGATGTGTAATTAACTAATTATAATTGGTTTTATCTGCAATAATATATTTATTCCACACCTCACTATAAATACACAACCCAAATCACAAGATAGATATAAATAACATAACCCATGAAAAAATGTACCAATAAATTCTCTTTTTACCAATCACCATCAAATTTATTGAAGATTATCCTAATCAATATCATCTTAAGGTTTTGATACCTTTAACCATCTTATCTTGTATACATAATAAAAAATGTAATTATCAATATCAATGTCATCATTATAATGAAATGAAAGTATTTATATATGGGAAAGTAGAGAAGTAAATCCGTCATCCATAAAAAGGGATCATGATATATTAATATTAAGTTAATTATTAGTATAAATTACTGAATAATAATATTCACATTATTAAATAACAATGAGATAGTATGCTTCCAAACTCCATTTAGACATTATATCTTTTATCATCTCATACCATAATCAAACATGTATATAAATGGATGAGAGTTTCCACCATCATTTATATTATTGATCTCGTAACAATGTGTTCAAATGAATATTATATAGTAACATCAATAAATTAATCATACTAACCTTCTTGCAAAACTATCCTAAACATTGATGTTAATGAGTTAAAAATAATCATATCTTTGGTTTTACCCAAAAAAAGCTCAAAATACTAATCACTAGTCATATCCTACATTCATTAGAACCAAATATTAGTGACTACCCATCATCCAAACCAATCCATTCACATTTACACTTCCATATAATATAAAAAATCATTATTATGTATGTTTTTTTATTAGGGTTTATGAGTTTCAGAAACTGTTATTACTAGTATAATTCATCCCATGTTTTATAACACAAACCTGTGCTACTAGGAGAAGTATGATGTAAAAAAATTTGTTTTCTGAAACCCATGTAGTTCTATCATGGCCCCTTTCCCTTTTTAAATTCCCCCAAACTGATTTGACATTACCTCGATGTAAATCTTTGGAAGGGAGTAAATTCCAAATAGTAAGTTTCCTGATACCTATTACAAATTTAATAAAACATGTACGGGACATATTATTATCACATGAGGGTGTTCATTGACAAATAAAACCTCCATAATGTTTTTTTTAACCATTGTTCCCTTTTGAACACTATTGTAACAAACATAAGTAACAAGAAATTAATAAATTTTAATAAAAATTTCATTAACTAGAAAGTTTAAAAGAATGTCATGAAAGATTACAAAATTCCACATGACACTATGCAGTATCATTAGGGTTGAAAAGAATTTATAGTTTTCCAACATAAATAATTTCCCTTTATAATACATTATAAATTTATGAAACTGTGTGCCACAAATATTAAATAAAAAAAATTATAAAGAAATAATAATTTGAAAACAAATAATCTATTATAATCACATTTTACCCTAAATAATATCATCTCTTTTTAGATTTATCCTAAATTGTTAATACATTATAGAAAATCATAAACATCTTAAACGTGGATATATTAAAATTGATGAATATGAGTCCCAACTAAATTATACTAAAATTAACCTTTTTCGATGATTATTCATTCATTATACACCAAAATTTTTTTACTACCAAATTTTTAACTCGAAAAAAACATACCAAATGGTTGATTATAAGGTCTTGGTTGTATAAAAAATGATAGAGAAAATTATCGCTTAAATATATGATAATTTTTCCTCAATCATAAAATATTCTAACATATACACCAATAAAAAACAATAACTCCCCCTTTTAATTATACATTTGATCACCAAATTCATTAATTTTATTGAAACTAATAATTTCATAAAACCTAATCATAACCTTCCCCCAATATTCTGGTACTGATCCTAATCAATAATATCAATAATTTAGCTGATATTATTTATTTATAAAATAATAAATAATTATTTTAATAAATAAATTATAAATAAATCATGTAATATTTGATATTTTACAAATTTAATTCTTCATTATTTATAACCATAAATAAAATTCAAGGGTAAACACTCCATTCTATGATCAATGACTCACACATAATTTAATTTATAGACTTCTCACAAATATAATATTAATATTTTATCCTTAATAACCAAAATTAATAGAATAACTTAGAAATTTTAACAAACATCAAGGGCTCAAAATATACAAGACTTATCTCCTACTTGTTCAAAACTATTCATTCTAAAAATAACCTAAACATACTCATTACACAAAATTAAAAAAAACAATTCCAGAATTTTTTTCATTGCTTTCAAATCAAACATCCAAACTGATTCTATTTCAAATTATATTATGAAATTTAAGATAATTTGTGATACTATACTATCATTTAAATTTCCTTTTCTAATTATTTTTTAGGATTCCACCTTGTCTGAAGTGGAATCGTACAAAATGAAAAATTCAACCCAAAAAAAGTCTCTATAATCCAAAATTCAAACATGTTACTCCAAAAATTCATAACACATTAAATATCAGTCTCACACCAATCGAAAACATTATGTGGATCGGGATAGTACGTATAAAGTTGAGACATATGGATAACATCATGGATAATTTGTAGCTTTAATGGTTATAATTCTAATAAGATACATCCTGAATATGTTTCAACCCTTTTAAGAGTCCAGTGAATCTAGGTGAATTATTACCTCCTATATTGTATGTACACTACCCATGATAAAAATAAACTCACAAAATCTCCTTATCACCAAAATAAAATTATAATTTTACTAAATCTATATGTGTTCTTATTTTGTGAAAACAATATAATGGGTTATGTATGAACCCACATTTAAACACTGACCTCAATAAACCAACTACACACCAAATTTCAAACCACAAATCCAAAAGTCAAATAAAAAATAAAATATAAAATCACTAAATTAAATTTGTTTTCAAATTTTAAAATTTTAAGATAAATATAACTGGTTTCCTTGTCAGTCCTATGAAAATGTAAGAATGTTCATAGCCCCACACATTGATTAATTAAAACACAACATATCAAAATATTTCAATCATATGACATGAAGACTTAGGGGAACCATGTTTAATGTGTGTCACATCAATGCCCACCCTTTTTTCACCGGTGACTCTCATCCAAGGATTCAACATACCACTTTCACCTTATCCACTATTTACTACACTAATTCTATTATAGTAATAGTTAAATTTCAAAATTCCAAAAAAACCCTAGTTTGGAATAAAATGGTCATCTGTAAATTGTTTCTTATTATCTCATTTATACAGATAAATGGTTACTCTTATTAAAAAACTAAAAAAATGGTAAATGGAATATCCGTGATCCAAAAAAATCCCTAATGTTTCTTCTCAATATATCCTAAAATGATAGGATTAACATCCCAATTGTAAAATCATTCTTTAGATTAAATATTTACTCAAACACAAAATGGTTCCAAATATCTTTATATTTCTCTTTATATCATTCATGTAGCAAGATAATAATGATTAGTTATTATTGACTAAGAATTTTAGCTTAACTATACTATTGTATCCATAGATTTTCATCATAAACACTCAATTGAAATTTTATATTTAACCAATATGAGATGTGATAATTATATTAATTAGTGTAAAATAATAAAAATTTCAAATCCTATATGATATCTATGTAATCCCGTCAATAAAATCCATTAAAATATTTTCCCATTTCTATTGAAAAATACTCTATGGTATTAGAAACATATCTGTTTCTTGATAATTAATTTTTAATTAATAATTGGTATACCATTTTATCACATGATTCACCAAAAAATCATTCATTCAATGAGACTTATATTATTATATGTTAAAATGATATATATTTTGAACTCATATATATAATACTAATAGAAAAATATGAAATTAACACATTAATTCATCACGAATATCTTGAGGAACATATAAACAACATCAATAAGTGATTGGATACTACCCACATTCTAATGGAACTTCTGGTGCACTATTCTAAATAATACAATCTATATATTCATCAGTCCTAGAATCTTCAAACCATGAACCTATCAACCATTGTACAAATGACGAAAAAAAAATTTCATATAGTAAATATAATATAATACATAAATTCAATTAAGATCATGGTATATAAATCCTAGTATCTCTATTTTTTCATTCATTACTCACCAAAAAAGAAAATTCACTTTATAAATTCTGAATTTGACTGTTAGTGACTATATTATGAATCATTTTGGAATATAAAAAATAAATTTCATGGTATTAAAGAAACTAAAAACATATTCATTGTCGTAAATTCAAATCCTTTAGTGAGAAAATATGTCTAAAAATATTTTCATCTACATAAAACAAAACAATTTCCCTGGGTATATAATGTCTCTCAAACTTTTGTACAAAAATTTTCAATGATTAATCCAAATAATGAATATTAAAGTTAAGAATATGATAGAGATAATATATAGACCCTCATGAAATAAATAATTTATTATATATCAAGAAACATGAAAATCCTTGATATTATGCATCAAAATGCATTGTATAATAAATTCCATATCATGTAAATGAGGAATAGAATCTCCAATAAAATCATCTTAAATAATTTAAAAATATTATTTACATTCCTATATCTGAAAAAAAAAATATTTACTTTTATAAACAATGTTGATAGTGGTGTCATTATATAATAAAATATATGTACGAACCCTCTATAATGTGTATCTAGCCCTAATAAATTTTATATCTTTTTAACATTTTCAGTGGTTTATATGATACAACAACATTAATATTAACTAGGAATACCACTACTACATACTCTAAGAAACAATAACCCTGGATATGAACCTCGCATGAATAAAAATTATAATTAATCATATTCCCATATAGAATATGTTTCTTAAGTAATTACAAAAAACATTTTGGGGTACTCTAAATGAAACTTTTTTATCCATGAACAAATAATAATTCCATCGATTAATGAAACAAAACTTTAACCTATATTTTGGTGAAACATCCATTATATTTAAAACATAAAAATAAATGATCTACTTTTTAGTCTAAATTTGATCTGCAGAAAAATAAATTATTTATATTGATAGTGAAATGTTTAATTAGTAATAACAAAATCTTCACTCTCATATAATGATTAATAGATTTTAATTAAATTTTTTGAATCTATCATGCTACTTTAAAATGTTTAAATTTATCATTAATCATTATGAGTGAATATAAATTCTAAATTGGAACATTATTTAAACTTTGACTAATAATGATACTCCATGTTAAATAAAATCTCTCTATAATATAACATTTATTTTTTACTCACCATGAGTATATGTTAAGGTTCTATATGATAAGGTTTAATTTAAATGTATGAAATAAAAAGATATAAATCTATCCAAAATTCAATATCTCTCAAATTTGGTAAACTCATAACATTTGTTTAGTAAAACATCAATAAATTCTTTCAATACTTTCAGAAACTACTCAATTTCAGCCTTAGATACAAAATGATTCAATGTTACTTATTCTGTTGTGAATTTTTATGGTTAAATTCATTTATGTCCCCTAAAACAACTGATTTATATATTAAATACAATATTATATCCTTCCAGGTAAGAACACACCACCCTTACATGATAATATTGAGAATAATCATGTATCAAATATCAAAAATCCTTTTGGGAATAGAATCGTATAGTTGGATAAGAAAAGTTAATAATTTCCATGGTAATTTATAATCTATGAAAAGGAGCTCACAATTACTATATTCCTACAGGATCCTCATTAAACCACCTAATAGAGTTTCTAGATACTATTTTCATCAAATTTGTTCTACCATAAAATAAAACCAATGCAGTAAGGTATTTTTTATTAATGAACATGATTTATTGTTAGGTTATTCTTATGATTCCAACATTCTCTTCCCATGGAATGATGTATATTAATGATCCCAAAATACTCATATGTTTATCAAACATATGGTTTAGTATTTTTAGTGAAAAATTATAAAATGGAGGATATAAATTATGAAGACAATACTTACTATAATGTACCAGTTTATTAGTGTAACAAAATGGAAAATAAATGATTCATTGATTGGATGAGGAAGAAAATAGATAAAGACTTATATGGAATGAACATTACTATAAAAACATCATTTTAAAGTACAAAATACCAAATCTAAATTATAATGGAAAATTTCCAAAATATTTAAAAAAAATAATGTGATTATCTAGTAAATCTATCTGATATAAATTAAATTAGATAATGAATCAATAGTATGACTAAATATTAACCACTAGACAACTAAGCCCGATTACAATGTTTTTTCTAACTTGAATTATCCATTCACTGATAATATTTTATCTTCCAAGGAAATCAATATTTATTTTCCATATTACAATAAATGATTAAATAATTAATGTAAAATAAAATATTAAATTATTATAATAGTCATGAGAGGATCTACTTTTGATAAAATGGTCAAATGAAAATTAATCACAAGAGAAGCCATAGTATCTCTAATAGATATATTCCTTAACTATCAGATTTACATGTAGTTCCCTAATATAACATTCCTAGATAATGTTTTAAAAATAAATACTTTTTACAAATTATATAAAACTAAATGAGATAGAATATTGGTGTTACTTCGTTGTACACAATTATATATAAAATGTCATTATTAAAACACACCATAAGAACCTAAATGTTTAGTGGTATTGATATTAGATACATATCCATCCTATTTCACAATATAAAATCCAATTATAAAAAATATAAATAAATAAATAAATCCCCATTAGATATATACATGAATAGAAACCCCTTGTAAAATTAAGAAACATAAGAACGGGGTGATTTTATACATTCAGTAATAGATAACATAAAAAAGAATCATAATCATGGAATAAATAATATGGTAGGAGTAAATAACCAATATATATCTATATTAATAAATAAATTGAAATAAAATAGATCAGACATCAACATGGATAATATATGATCATAATAAATATGGGAATGTAAAAATAAAAAAACAGAAATATACTATCTAGGCCTTGTGTCAAGTTATCGTACATAAAAGGCTAGGTACACACCCATAACATTAAATTACTTACCACGTGGGATCTATTATTTCCCCAAAATGATATGTTGAGTTTGACTCACCATATAAATCATCTAATACTATGAATTATAAACAAGTCATCGAAGCCTTGTACAAAGAAACTATATATAAAAGGGTGGGGACACAACCATTACCTTTTGTTAGATATTTCATGAGACTTACCAATGCACCAAGGAGCTATTCCAGGAAATAATCATCAAAAAATATTATCCATTGAATTATATCATAATAACAAAGTGGATGTGATATAAATATCCTAATTTTTAATCATGAACAATCTATCAATATAAATCATAAGAATGATTTTTTTCTATACAATGATTATTTATATATAATAATGAGATATATAGTTGTATCAATAGTTTTTCATAGTAAATAAATATGTATGACTATCTAGGTTAATACCTTCCATAAAATTATGAAATTTCTGGATATTAAATCATTATTGAATAAATGGATGTATAGTTATCTTAATAGTTTTCCCAAACTAGTCAAATGGTATAGTTGTCTTGTGAAATCCCTTAAATCAGTAAAATGATATGTAATGTATTCCTAATGTTTTGTATATGGAAGATTATGATTGAGAAAACAACATTATAAATAGTTAATAAGATGGAAAGAAAAATATGATTATGGATCAGTACTCTCATGGATATTTCTTTTCAATTGAATCATGGTTAAATCGGAATTTGGATAATGAATAATGGTCTTATTTATAAGTAGTTACGACAAATGAAAAATGTACAATGATAGAGAATATAATATAAGGAATTTTTAAATGTGGAAATATAAATTCTTCTTTATGTATATGAAAAATCCTCTATAAGAATTGAAGATATTGGAAAATATTTATGAAAGGGATTACATAGTTTTTATGAAATGTTGAAATAATTACCAAAAAGGAAAAACATAATTTTCATGAAATGATATAATAAAAATATTATTTATATAAGTGAATTATTTTGTAATGAAGATTAAGGAATATAGAATATAATATAAATAAAGTCATTGGAAATGGATTTTGAAAAAGAACATAAGGAATTATAATAATGTTTAAAAGAAATAATTATAATATTTGTATAATATATGAAATTTATATGGAATAAAAGTGAAGAGGTTTAGAAATCTCGGAAAATAAATTATAATAAAATTATATAAATTCATTAAAACAATTACCTAAATATATATATATATATATAAAGAAGATAATAATATGAATACGAAAGAGAAATATCGGTTCAATAGAGAGGTTTTGAAAATTTATATTTGAAATCATCGAATTTCCTAAATTATGAATCAATGGGAGAATAATAAAAGAATATCTAAAATTATAGATAAATAACTTGATGTTAAGTAATATATGTATTAAACATAAAAAGGTATCTTTGTTTAATGGATATTAAATAGAATCAGTCTTTAAGATAATGATAAATCATAAGAGAACCCTTTATAGACATCATAATTTTTAATGAATTAAGGACCACTCAATGAAATATATGAATTAGAATGTAAAATTATTAAGATTCAAGTTAAAATGGAATAATATACTATCATATGATAGTTTATACATAATATGGAATAATATTGATCATCATTACAAAACATAATCTAATGAATTGAAATTGAGACAATAATTATCATATGAGAATACCAACTAGTTATGTGAGGATATATCAGATGGGAATACTAAATGATTTTAAAAAATAATAATTATTCAACGGAATATTATAAATACGTAATATAATTTAATAAGAGAGATAAAAACAAAACCATTACCTTAACTCTTGAGTTGTCCAAATGAACTAAATCCCCCTGTATAACTGAATGAAATTTACAAATCATATATATAATAATATTATTTTTGTTAATTTAATATTATAGTATATATTTTAATTAATTTTTAAATTATTGATTATTTTTACACATTTGTATTTTGATTATTGGATGTTAGAAGTTCCCACAATTCCATGATTATTTCGATATGGTGGTCTCAATCATTGTTCATTGATCATGAGTTCATCATATATATAATAATCTTGGTATAAGATTCATAATTTAATAATGCATTATAATGTTATATATTTATTCCATCGATGTTTTGGGTATGGTTTTCAATGAATAAATCCATAACTTTTCTATTTTGAGTAGTTTTAACCAAAAAATGAGTTTCTTTTCAATGAATATTCATATTAGTGTTACTATGTTTCAACCATAATGATAACTTAAATTCATATTATATACACTAAATATTCCTTATTTGTTTTTCTAATCTATTGGATTATAATTATAAAAAAACAGAATAACTAATTTTATAAGAGATTATTTTAGATAAACCCATTTTTTATTAGTGATCATAGATGTGTAATAATGAATCAAAGAATTAAATAATTTATAACTGTAAAACAACCACTCAATTATATTACAAAATAAAACACTAAAAATAATTGAGATAATAGATATATAATATTTTTTATTTCATCAAATATCATCTTATAAATAAGAATACAGGTAATATGATTGTAACGAGAACTAACAACACCGCCTAAAAACAAGAATTGTACAATATTCCCTATATCGAGGGACACCATTATATAGACAAAACTAATGGTATGATTTATTTATATTAATAATAATAATAGGATAAAAGGATGATCATATATAAGTCAAAGGTGGTTGAAATAATTAAAATAAAAACATACTAGGGGTTTTAAGAGAGAGATTTAGGTAGAGTACAAATAGAAAAATGAATGGTTCGGAATAGGTGGTGGAATATCCCATTTATGTTTAATCAAGTTACTTTACTCTCGATACATGTGGAAGGTGAAGGTAAAATATAGAATTTTATATGAATTAGTTGAGTCATGTGATATAATATTTAATAGAATAGTAAAATAGACTTTTATAAATAACAAAAATTCTTTAAAATATATAAATATCAATTTTATTATTTAATATTCACTCCATGTTATATTAAACTTATATTATCATATTTTACCATATTTGAATATTTATCATTGTCACTATTTAAAAAACATAATTTATACCCTCATACCTAGTTTCAACATCTCAATTCAAATATATTATCCATCTTATTAATTTCAAACTCTAAAAGTGATAAATATGTCATTTAAATAAAAACACAAAATATAGAGAGAAAACATAGAATAAGTATTTATATTTAAATTAATGTTTAGATTTTTAATTATTATAATTATATATATATTTAATGGATGCAACATGATTATTTATAATTGTCAAATTTAAAATTTTTAATACAATATTCATGCTTATATAAGTATTATATAATTATAACAACTTAAACATGACCATCAGTTTTATATAAATTCAATAGAAATATAAAAATTACATTACACTTTTTATTCCTATATATAACCTTAAATTATTATATAACAATAATTTATTATATTTTCATAAAAATTATAATATTGTTATAATATTTTTCTTCAATTTACATCTATAATCTGTGGTATGATTCTATAATACTTCTATGAATTATCCTCTTATAGTTTTCTCTATTATGTATGATATATGTTTCTTATGATATATTGATTTTTGTTTCTATTTATGTAATTATATTGAATCTTAAGTAAATAAATAATTTTTTATTTCTTAACGGTATTATGTTTGAAACATGTTATTCGATATTGGAACACATAGAAGACAACTCATATTAAAATCTTGAGTATTACATACTAACTCTATATAATAGCATGAGGGGAGCCCATTTAAAGCACTGATTATATATATATTAAATTAGATTACGTATAGATCTATTGGAGAGAAATTGGAGTATTTAAGGATATCTCATGGATCATTACACTTCTCTTTTATCTTCCTCCTAAAATATTTGTAAAAATGAATTACCTTTTTATAGCATATTTTTTATTCCTCTCTAAACCCATGTTCATTATCTATTCCTAGTATTGTATTAAATTAAAAATGGAACAAGGAACTTAACAATGTATTCCCCTCTAAGTCCCTCCTGCCTATTTGGGTTAAAGGTGATGGAGTTTTTGGAGACAAAAACATGTTTTATAAATAAGAAATATGGGACTAGGATTACATGTCCCAGAACTCTTCAACATTTATTCTGTCTTTTATGTACAATCTTTATTTTAATTTCATTATCTATTTTAATTTGAAATGTCTTGTGGTCTACTTTATGTTAAATATTTTTTAAAATATTGACTAGTTTTAAAGAGTGAAATTAAATTTTTCACTCATTATACACTAGTGTATCTTTTATTTTCTATATTAATTCTTGTCATATCTTAATTTGGATATTTTTTAAAAGGAATTTATAGAATCGGAAAGGTATGGATTCATTTATTTATAAATTTTCTTCCCAAACACTCTTAATATAGTTGTTTCTAAATATTATTTTATCTATCAGTTTATATTTTTCAGGATATAATTTATCCATTTAGCACTTAATTTATTATAATTTACTTTATTTATTTTACCATGTAGTTTAATAAATTGGGTTTTTAATAAAATATTCAATTTTATAGATCACTTTATGTTTTATAAATGTGATAATTTCAATCCAATTTGGGAAGATAAATTTTATCAAAGGAACCTCACAAAAGATCATATCTTTTCATCCCAAACAAAGTATTGAGAAAAGATAAAAATATGAATCATATATTTCATAAAAAATCCAAATATTGTTAAATGGGTTTTCTTATTAATAATCCTGTTGTTTATTATGGAACAATTTTTTATTAAAAGAATGTCTTGATGGAATATATTTTTATATTTTCATGTTTTATTAGTTTTATTATTATTTTAAGACCTTACAGTAGCCCTATAAAGTAGTGTTCTGGTCTATCGTAAAATTTTTATGAAATTAATACTACCTAATTCCATGTGTTATCACATAGTATGATATGGTGTTTCATATAGTATAAAATACATATTGGAAAGGTCTTATTTTATTTGTTAGGTAATATATTATTTTTCTAATATATAGATATTGTATAGTCTTCTTTTGAAAAATAATGTTATATGAATTGAGTGACTCATAGTTCCATGATTTGTTAGTTATTATTAATCTAACACTGACTAAAAATTAAATTTTTTATTTCAAAATAACTTTTGAGGAAAAAGTTGGAAACCAGAAGACATCAAAGGCTTAAAAAAAACATGAATCCATTGTCCAAGTTCATCAAGACAAAGTACAATCCAATTTAACAAATGGAAAATACCCACCAAAGAAAAAAATCAATACGATCAGTATCCACCTTCCCATCGTTTCACGGTTATCTATCACGTGCAAAGAACCATGGGAACAGTATCGATGGAAAATGCCATACCCTCTCAAAACATCCAATTCCATGTAGCGAGGATAAGGAGGACTCTCCCTGCTTTGAACCTCATCTGGGAATTTCCTTGTAAGAAAACTGGATGTAGTGTCTCATGGACGAAGTCCACAGTGCCTCAATCAAATCCAAAAAATACAAACTACATAATCTTCTTCAACGCACAGCAAAATAGAACAAACCAACCTTCACCAAGTTGAAAGAAATCAAAGATGCATCTTCACTGTGACTTCATTTTTCTCCTTCAATGAAATCAGATCCACCAAAATAACACCCCAAAGAACAGAAACACAGAAAAATTCAAGAAACAATATTGTCATGGGGAGTTCCCAGTGTGAAACTTTCATACTGTCACTACGATACTGATGTTGCCTCCGAACCAAAACAAGAATAGAACATGTAAACAAAAACATCACAATATTGTCCCAGGAGTCGCAACCCTTCCTGAGAGAATAACCCATCCACCATGAGCGTTAACACTTGAATCCCCAATACATTGGCTATCATTGAATAACAATTTAATAAGATTAAATGGATGGGAGATTTAATGCATGAGGGTTAAATTAAAAGTAACCAAGGGAATTTATCATATTTTTATGAAATATATGATTAAATGCATGTGATTGGAGAGTATACTCATAAAATATATGAAGGTTTCTAGACTGTGTATCTAAAATAAATGTGTGTGTGTCATACTCTAACAAACCCTTATCTGATTATATCTTACTCATGAAGATCACTTCTTCCATCCTCATTATCACCATTTTCTACTAACATATCATGGATATTTATAAGGTCCTTTCCAAGAGTGTTTAGGTTATTTAGTTAAACCCATGGATACACCTTAGAGATAATATCCTTTTCATTTTTCCATGGTGATATCCACCAATAACTGGCTAATGGTAATGATAGTTTTCTACTATCATGTAAGATATATGTTGTTAATTTCCTATTTTATAGTATTTGAGTTTTAATATCAGTGTGATCTATCATATTAATGTATCAAAACTTTTCTACTTATTTTATTAGATATTAATAATTTCTTAAAAACCATTCAGTTGTATTATATCCTTAATATACATTTTGATTCACAAAATTAATCTAAAAAATATTGTTTTTTAGGAAAATTACCATTCCATTTCTATGTTATATTATAAAATAAGATTGATAAATTTATCTACCTAATTGAGTCATAAGATAAAATATGGGATATCGACACTAATTTTAATTTAATTTATCATTTATTATACAAATAATTTATTAAGAGTGTAATGAGAACATGGGGAGATACCATAAACCAGATAAACAATAGAGGATGAAACTAAACCATTTTGAAAAAAAATCAAATTTTTGAACCTTATAGCCTTGGTAAGTTATAGTTCATATCGAATTTCTATACCTGTGGTTCTTCATGAATAATATCATCAATGAAAGATTCCATTCTACCCTAAACATGAATACATTCCTCCAAATATATCATCATTTCATTGAAATTATTTACAGAATATAAAAACCCTTTTTGATTAATTATTTTTTCATTGATTTGAATAATATTAAATATAGGATATATAAATTTCTTACAGTGTCTATATAATGGAAATTTAAATATAAAATATTTAACATCCATAAAAAATAATATATATAAATAAATTCCATATAATAAATCATATGGAGGAGTTAATAATTAGAAATAAATATAAACTGTGTATATTTATCTCATTATGAAATCAAATTAATTAATTTTAAATTATTTATAATTGTTAATTTAGGTATTTCAGATAAATTTTTATATCATGATTAAATTCATCTATTTTTCTTTTATTTATTATTTTTTTGTTTTATTTAAAGATGTAGTTACTATTTCTTGATTTTTCATGTTCTCTTTAGTTTAAATGATAAACTGCATCTTTAAATTGTTACGCATATGTGTAAGGAGATACATGCTAAGTATGATAATAGATTTAGTTTTCTTAAATCGTTAATTATCATTATTTTGATTTTAGGCTTGAATTATTATTTATTTCTGATTTATACAAATTAGGTGTTATAATTATGAGGGAAATGAGATCTGTCATGAGTAATGTATACCTAGGTGGAGGGTCATTGGATTAGAGTTCCTACTATCCTGGAAGATTATGCCTTATTCTAAAAGGGTTTGGGTTGATTATTTGTGTTTCTAGGTTTACCCATATAGGGATTATTCATTTCATATAATTAAAAAAAATCATGAAATATTTTTATATACTTTATATATAAGATTCATTTGTATATGTGTGGATATAATTGGTTTTTCTATTTTGGTTAGTAACACATGTTATTAATTATGCAGAGGGTTACACATCAATATGGTTTACAGATATTGATTTGGTAGAAATTATAAAATTCAAAAAAAATAGAATAATTAACTCATGTAAAGAGAATAACATGTGGTAATATGGTGGTAATAAATCCCCTTTATAATTCTAGTTGTTAGATTTATTCTGAAGCAACACTTATTAAGACTGTGACCATTCATTATGGGTGACCCTAACCCTTATGTACACATTCAATATCTACTATATGAAATCACAGTATTGATTTGACCATAACTTTTTGGTTCATTATACATCAAATTTTTTATTACATTTTCCTGGGAAACCCTAACCATACGGATTTCAAATAAATCAATTTTTAGGAATCTACATGAAAAATTTTGTAATAAATTATACACTTATCTGTCCAATATCAATATATGAAATGTTTGACGACAATATTTTACCAGATATATACAACAAATTTATATGTCATTCTTAGTGTAATTAATGGTGATATATCGATCATGGCCAAATGATGGGATTGATGAATTTAGAATGTTTCATCATTTCATCATTTTAATGTTAGTTTTTTTTAAAAAATCCTTATTAAATTAATATATTACATTATAATAATTTAACAAATATTATATTATAGATAACGTAATCGTTATATTTGATCCTAAATATGATATATATATATTGGATAATGAAAAAATAGACAATATTAATTTCTTTGTTTTGTATTGGAATTTTAAAATAGTTTTATGAACGGATGACCATTTTATGTATTTGAGGAACACCTTCTTAAGAAACTAACTGGTGAATCCATTCAATATATGAAAATATATGTTTTTGATAGTCATAAGAAGGATTCACTAGAAGTATCAAATATCATTATTCTGAACATGGAGTCCATGTTGAAAATAAAATATGTGACCACAAGTACATACATGATGATATGAACCATGAAAGGGATTTATTAGAAACAAGCTAGGAATGAGATGTATGGGGTTTCAAAAGCACCTTTTAGTGAATCATGGTGGAAGGAACATCATTCTCCACACATGTGGTTAATATGATTGGGTAAATCGATGAATTTGAGATAGAAGGTTCATATATGAAGTTTTACCCTTCCAAATACATCATTTTATAATGCCTGACTAAAAAGTTTTGATAGTTCATTTGGTAACTATAATAGGAATGATTTCAAAAAATATTTAGTTTATCTCCTCAAAATATTAAAGAGAGGTAATTATGACATTTTATGTCCATGATCAACTTCTGTAATTATGGTGAAGAAGCAAAAGGGTAAAATTATTTGTCATAAAAACAAAAAAGAGGCCATTTAGAGTCCCCAAGGAAAAGTAAATAAAAAAATTTATGGATGGGTATTTTTATCATTATAGAGAACAAGTATATTAAATAAAGATATATAAAGAATACTAGAATTGTTATAAGAAACCTATTAGATATTTAATACTTCAAAGAAGTTTTTAACAACATTGGCCTTTGGAAACGATAGAAAGAGGTGATGATAAAGGGAACATTTATCAGTTCTAAAAAATCCCTGATAAGTTGAACCATTGATCAACGCTTTTGTTTTAGAATTGATAATATATACCCTTTATCATCACTTGTGTTTAGCATTGAAAAAGGGTAACCTTTATTAGTTCTTTTATTTTTAGCCTTAAAAATGGTACCATTTGTTAGTGGTTTTTTTCACTATTAAAGGGATCCTTTTCAAGGCTTTTTAGCACTAATAAAGGTCCGAATAAAATTAAATAATTAAATAATTAAATAATAAAAAAGAGTTTATTAAAAAAATTAAACATTTTATTAATTAAATAATTATTGAAAAAAATTCATAAATTCATTACACTATATATAAATTATAAAATACTACAAAATAGTATATATTAAATATATAGATAAATGGAAAAAAATTATAAAAATAATAATTAAAAATAAATAAATTAGTAAAAAATATTAAACATTTTATCAATTAGAAAATTATTGATAATGTTGAGAAATAGTATATATTAAATATCTAGATAAATATATATATGAATGTATATAAATATGATTTATATATTACAAAATATTTATTCTTTACATTAAATTGTCATATATTTAGTAAATAATTGTATTTAATTAAAAATTAATCTGAATTAAAAATATGGACTATTAGCATAGATTAATGGAAATAATTGAATGTCAAAAGATTTTCCAATTTCATATAGATCAAACATGTGTTGTATTGATTTAACATATACATAATTTATTCATTTTTATATATAATGCACACAAATAGAGAAGCTATCCAATTTTTCAATATTTTTAAAGTGTACTTAATTTTAATTTAATCAAATTCAGTCATTTTTAACATGAATGTGCACCTAAGATTAAATATTTATTGATAATGTTAAAATACATATTTGTTGAAAATATTTAAATATATATATATCTATATATAAATGTATATTTACTCAAATTATACATTTATATATTTATAATTATAAACAAAAAAATTATTTTTTAAAAGAATTTATAACATTATGACAAAATAATTAAATATATTTAAATAATTATTAAATTTACAATAAATTTATTTAAGTATGTATATATTTAATTTATTTTTATTTAAATTTATTATAGTTATATATACAGTTATGTAAATATATGTGTTGATATAAAAAATATTTTTAAAAATATTTTAATAATTATTAATTATTAATTATATATCAAAATATTATATTATTATAAAAAATATATTTGATGAATTATAATAATATGATAAAATGTTAATATAAATAATATATTGAACATATTTATATTTATATTTATATATATATATATAATTATATGTATAAACAAAAAAATATTTATATTTATAATTATAAATCATTTATCGGCGCTTAAGTGATAAGAGCTGATAAAGATCCCTTTTATGAACACGAATTACTTAATTTCTCGTATAAGTATCTTTATTAGTGCCCTTTTAGAAGCGTTGACAAAAGTGTTGTGATCTATTTAAAAATCCCTAAATAGTTGTGAACTCTTTGCGATATCAAAAGATCTCTACAGAATCAACCCTCTATGGGTACTCCCCCTTAGTGAATTGAAGCTCAAATAATGGCTCAAATACAGGGCTCGAATGAATCAATGGTAAAATTATTCTAAGGCTCGAGCATAAATCTTTCTAAATTTTCTCTCGAATTTAAGTCTTTATCTACTTTATCTTGGGAAACTCATGGTATAAATTATCAATGGTTCTAGCCATAGAGGAGGCCTTATTTCAATTTTGAGTGTGGTGAGTTAGCCATTTTAGATATTTGGTTGTGGAGATCATCCATTTGGATGCTTGGAATTTTTACACTATGAAACACCTATACTTTTAGAATTCCAAGCTTCGCTCCCAAGCAGTACGAGTATCTACTTCCTTCTCAATAAAGATTGGGAATTAAGGTATGGGATTTATAATCTACTCTTTTATTTATCTGAATGTGTGGATGAATCATGATTTATTTTCATTGGATAAATAGTGTAATTAAATATATTATAGAATCCCTATCCCATTTTACATCATATATATAATTTCGTAAGTATCAATTTCTACGATGGTGGTTTGGAAGCCTATGAGACTGCTTCCTGGTGTATTAATCTAAATAATTATTTTCATATTTCTATAGTGTAGAATTTAGATGGGAAGTGATGTTTTATAGATCTATTATTTTTTTGATTCCACACATATTTCTGAGTAGAGTAATGGTAGTACACTTAGAAAATGTGATCTCACCGGATTCATTTCATCTCAGTAGAGTCTAGTGTGTATGGGATAGATTTTGTAAGGGTTTTTTTATTATTCTCCCTTGATTATGATGTATCTTATTGGTGTATACTATTTATTCCTAACAACTTATTTAATAAATTCCATAGAATCTCAAGGATGGATCAATTTTTATTAGATAGAAACCCTAGAATGTATTATATGGGTAGATCTAATGGGATTACCTCCTTAGAATCCTTGGGATGGGTCAGTGTAGTGATATGACATCCTAAGAGTCTTAAGTTTGTTTCAGATATTTGATATACCATTAGTATTAAATGTAATAATTACTTAGGTTGTTACATAACTTGTTCCAAAAAAATAGAATAGATGTTATCAATTTCCCTATATTAGAAATTATTTTTAGGTATTCATAATTGTTTGTTACTATATATTGGTTCCACCCCTAGTAATCTCGGATTACTATCCATGTAGATAAAATAAGTCTTTTTTTATTAAAATGATTTATCAATATATTTTTATATCTTCTATTCAGTTGAATGAGAGTTTATTATTCCGGTTTTTTCATATTTTGGTTTCTTATAACTTCTTAATTTCCTATATTTTATTTTATTTTTATTGGGGATTTGAGTAACAAAATAGTGTATCAAACAACAATTATTATTTCAATTTGTTTCTTTAGATTCATGCCCCATATATTTCATAGACTGCTATCATTCTCATCAATTTATTATCTTGAATAGTTATTTAATTTTGTTTCTTAAGACTCAAATTTGGTCTCTTTTATGATTCTTATACTAATATAAAGAGTACTCATCCCATAGACGACTAGCACATAATTTATTTCAAGTAACACAGGTTCATTTATATAAGATATTGAGAATGTGAATCAAACAAAAAAATGCAATGATAAATGATCAGGATATGATGTGATGATCATGATAGTTGTCTAATATTCACCTATGAATGAATTCAGAGGAAAAACCTATTATAGTGGAGTAATGATTTTCTTAAGTTAAATTACACATTTTTTCAAAAAATACTAAAATTCATTGAAATAATTAGATATTGGATTTCCCTATTTAGAATTGTCTATAACATTAACCTTTGATAATGAATATCTTATGTTTATTTATTTATTTATTGTACATGTTTAATATATTACTAACCCAATAGTATGGATATGAATAAAAAATTGATTCATACAACTCGTTTACTGAAATTGTATAAAGATAGAGTTAAATAGTTCATCTTGTTTACAAGAGATCATGTATACGACCTTTCTCAAATCCTTCGTCTGTGTTTACATTGTTTTTATTGTAGAAAAAAATTTCGTAAGAGTTTCAAGAAAACATTATTTGAAAAGGAATTGATAAAATATATTAATTTTGGGAAAAACATGAAGAAAAAATAAGAATTCACACCAATTTGGACGATACCATGGTTTAGGGACCATTTGATATGAATACCAGTGTAAATGATGATTAAGATCACATTGAAGAAATGAAAATTGAAAATAAAGATAACCTTTTTGATTTTCCAAAGTTTTTTGAAAATTTTAATATACGATCCAAGAAACCCTTTTATATTGGTTATACTAGATACACGTAATTTTCATCTTTATTGATGTTATATAATTTGTAAGCGGACAACAGACGGAGTGACACCAGCTTTATAAAACTATGTGGTCTCTTAAATGATATGATACCAGAAGAAAGTGAACTACTATATTGAACATGTGATGATAAAATAATACTACATTCGACGGGAATGATCTCTAAAAAACTTATGTGACCCAATTATTGAATATTGTTTCATAAGGATCATTAATCACTCATAAAATTCCCTACGTGTGGCACCGATCAGTAGAAGAAAAATGAATCAAGTCCTTTGAAATATATATGGAAATTTAATATCATTCCATGGTTTAGAGTACTATATGGAAGTTAATAAACCATGAGACAATTGATATGGCATGAATATATAAGAATTAGATATTGGAACCAGCGTTATCAAGTAGATTCTACTCCAGGAAATAAAATTTATTATGAGTATCCTGAATTTGGAAATGGGATTAGAAACATTCTCTTTGCATTATCAATATATAGAATAAATCATTTTGGTGTATAGAGTAAAACACATAGTATATGTCCCTTCATGTGGGTAAATTATAACTTTCCACCATGGTTATGCATGAAGAACATATACATTATGTTTTATCTTCTTATATCTTGACCAAAGAACCCCGATAATTATATTGTTGTTTATTTGAGTCCATTGATTGAAGATATGAAATTAATGTGGGATATAGGTTTTATAGTGTAGGAAGATCATAGAAGTGAATAATTCACTTTGAGGGTCATGTTATAGGGGATGATAAAGGACTTCCTCGATTATATAAATTTATCCAGGTATAACATTAATGGAGTATTGGGGTGTGCCTTTTTTTAAAAACAAACATACTCAGTTTAGTAAAATAATTCCTCAAAGACTATGATTTAAGGGCATGATAATTTTTTTGTCGATGAAAAGAAAATAATCCTACAGTACAGAATTCAATGGGAATATCGAACAGGGTACAAAACCATATCTAGTAATGGGTTTTCAACTGTATAATAAAGTAAAATAAAATGAAACAATTTTTAGTAAACTATTTTCTAAAACCCTTAAAAAATTAGGTTGGAAGAAGAGATCAATTTTCATTGAATTACCATACTGGAATTGATTGTATGTTAGACACTTCTTTGAAATCATGCACGTATAAAAAACAATATTTGATAGTTTCATTGTTACACCACTAAATGTTCATATAAAAACGAAATATGGAATCATGGATAGGTTGGCCTTAATTTAAAAAGGGATAAGGGAATTATTGGCACTGATGATGTAACATCCTGAGTTTCGATAAAGGAATTATTTTGATTAATAAATCGAATTGTAAATAAATTATTATTATTATTTCAGAAATTATAATTAGTTTTAAATCAGTTAAATATTTTCAATTATATTTTTTGTTTTATAAAATGATATAAATATATCATAATACGATAATAATAAAATTTTAAATATATTATTACATTTTTATATACTAAATAAATTCAATTAATTTAAAGAGAAAATATTTTTTATAAATTATTATAATTTTTTGTTTATTTACGAAATTATAAATGTTTATAATTGTATTATTATATAATATAACAATGTTAATAAAATTTTAAAATTATTCATATATGAATGTTATTTTTTTATCAGATTATAATTTATTTTATAAAACATTGAAGATTTATAAATTATGACATTTTTAATTATTATAAGAAATAAATTTAATAAATATAATTAGGTTGATTTTATAAATTTTATTATTTAAAATATGTGATATATACATATATTAGTTTCAAACTAAAAACAATGATTAATTTTTTTTTTAATTACTAGATTTTTTGAAATTTTTTTTATAAATTAAAACAGATTTAATTTTTATCATAAAAAAGTAATAATAATATTTGATTAATGAAAATGAAAAAAATGAGAATTGGGTTTAGGTCATTTGGTCCATGGGCCGTGAAAAGGGGGGTCGACCTAGGGTTTCATGGGGATAGGAATCATTAGGAGTCATTTTCACTGGGACTTGGGATTCGAGTTGTGCCGGAGGGAGATCAAGCTGATGTGATTCATGGCCTACGGTTCAATATTAGCACTAGCAGTCAAGTTACATCGAACTTTGGATAGAGGATAATCAGAATCTTCTACAGAGGATGTGGAGTGCGGTGAAGTTTGATCCTTACGTCGGTGAGGATTCCGATCAAGTACAGGTTTTGTTATGTGAGGTAAGTCTTCATTTTATTTTTAGGTGCATGATTTTCTATCTGCTAAACTTGGATGTTGTTATTTAGTTTCTAATTTCCAATCGAGTTTTGTCCAACCGATGTGGTTTGTTTGTTTTTTATGGTTTTCCATTAGACTATTAGTATATTGTGTTGTTTTGGTCTACTGATGATCCTTTCCTCTGTCTCAGTAATTTAAATCAATGTTTTTAGATTAATTTACTTTTTATTGTTTTATTTTTTTACATACACTACTTTCATCTGAAATCCCATATTTTTCTGAAAGGTGTAATTATCATTTTATTTGCCTATAAAATATTTATGTGTCAGCCTTCTATTAGGGAAACCTAATTTTTTGTCCTATGTATGTGTTCAAGGCAGAAAACCTTTTAGCCATTCTTCATCTGTTGCAACGCAAATCAAGTGAGGCTATATTTTATTTACTTTCAATTCTTTTTTTATGTTTTTATGACTATTTAAATAATGTTTCAAAAATCTAGAGTAAGGGATTATTTAGGAATATGGAATTTTAAATATATTTTATTTTCAATAGGGATAACACTGTGTAATTTATTTATGTTTCATCTAGGATATTTATTCTTTAATTTAAATTACATGAATCGACCATGAGCATATTTATTTATGTACATAATTTTTTCTACAACGTATATTTTATTTAATATTTTTTTATTATTTAGTTATCTTTTCAAATTAAATATTTAATAAATTATTTATATCCAATCATGTTTTAATACAAGGTGGTTAAATATACTCTTTGAAAATGGTATTTTGTGTTAATCAAAATTATATTTTTCTTTTAGTTAGAAAACTATATTTTTACTTACAAAATTCTTGAATAAAAATTAACTGATCTATAATGTTTTGTAGTGATAATTCTATAATATTTATGTACATAGATACATGAGTTATGGAAAACAATTCTTTAACATAGAATATAAATTTATGGTTTATAAATATATTGGTGATTTTTGAGTTTATGTTCGATGATTATGAGTTATGGCCATAAATCATTAATTTTCCATGTAACTTATTACCTTGTAATAAGTAAATTTATTTATTTATATATATATATGAATACATGTGAGTTGAGTGAATTTATCCTTTATAGAAGTTTTTTTAAAAACAATTTTATGCTAATATGGATATCACAAAATCCGTGTGTATATATTTATTTCTTACCTTATGTTATTTATGCATATATATATTTATAACAAAATACTAAACAATTGTAACATGTTTTGACTATGCAAGAAAAATATGTAAGAATATGAGATAAAATTATGAATATGGAATAAAATTACATATGAATACATATATAAATATTCAAAACAATTTTTAGATAGAATTTTTTTCATTATTTCATGTGCTTCACATAATTATTATTTATTTAGGATAATTTGATGAAGGAAAAATTATATATGTGTTTTAAAATAAAATTTTCATCACGTAATTAGCCATTTTGTTTACGATTAATGAATAATTAAATTTATTTCAAGTATGGGATTCTATAAAACTAGTTTTTAGAAAACTCTCATGAAAATTTATATGACATGATATGATAAAAATTTATTTTCTTTTATAGAAAATATTACTATGTATATATTTGGAAATTTTTTGGGTATGAAATGAGAGCGGCAGGCCAATGGTAAATTGTTTTAAAAAACTAGACCTAGTGAAATATGTGACATTATGGGGAGTGAACCCGTAAGTCATAGTTGTTACATGTACCCTTATGTTATGTATTTTAAAATGGTCTACCAAACATCGTGAATGACCCACCAAAAATTTATTACATTTGAATGATAATTCCCAACAATTTTTAATTACAATTATTTTTTGAGATACTACTTTTCCAAATAGATCCAAGTGTTGTGAAAATTCATTTTTACGTCTGTATTTTTATTTTAAAGAAACATTATAAAATATTTTATCGATGTTTTTTAGCCCTTACCGATCATATTAAATTCTCACCCCTTGTTTAAAATTAATTTCATAGGTAACACTGAATTCCAAAGTTGGACGACACCGTTTTTGGTGTTAGCACACGTGGAAGCAGAAACAGATTATTTTTTTTATATTATGCTTGTTAAAACTCTGATTAAAGTATTAAGTTTGTATATAATACTCCAGAACCTAGAATTGTAAAAGGTCTGATTTTTTAATAATTTTTTTGTATTTACAATTTATCTTTTATAGAAAAATATACACATTATTTATAAGAGCTGAGTCTGGTTGCTCATGATCGTGTCTTTATAGATGAAGGGTAAAATGAAGAATTTTCTTCCTCCAGCATCTTACACTGTATACATATAGAAAAATTCACAGTTTTTCCTTTTCCTTAATAGTGTAAATATTTCATTGGGGTATTCATCAAATATCAAGAATGTTCAGTCGATAACTAATTTGATCTTATAAGGACTAAAGTAACATGACTATCATGTTTTATTTAAAGATTTTATGCATGTTTCTTTCTGTTTCATTCTGCCTAAAAATGTATGGAACACATTAACCAGACTTGGTTTATTTTCAAATCCATATTAAGTAATGTTATAGTCCAAATTAAGTTTCCAATCATGAATAATTAGGTTGAATTCATATTATGTGAATTAGAGATGTTCTTCCCACCATCATTCATTGGTATAATGGTCCACCTAATGGTTCATTTAGTTATAGGGGTTCAACTATGTGGTACTATACATTATAGATAGATGTACCCCATTTAATGGAAAATTATGTTTTTGAAATTGTATATTAATAATCAATGTCATTCAATCGATTTTATTTTATAATGATATATTGTTGAAGAAGTTATTAAATTCTATACCAATTACCTAGAAGATGTTTACAAAATCTATCTCCAAAAGTACCATCATGGAAAAAGACTTATAGGAGAATGGATTTCCGAAATAGATTTTGTTAAAATTACCTTGATGGAATAGGAAAATGTGAAAATTTACATTTTACATAATAGTGAATATGTTGATCTATACATCAAATCCCTCATATAAAATCCTAGAGATTTGAATCAATCAAGGGATAATTGATGGATATCAAATACACATAATCAAAAATTTATAAAACATTTTTTAGATCAATTTTGAAAGGAGTTTTATAAAAATTATATTTAAATTTATGAACAAATTTAATTTCTATGAAGGGGATTGAATGAAAATGTTATATGTTACACTATTTTTGTAAACAATGGTTATATCTTCCATAAAAAATAACAGGTTGAATTCCATAAGATGAAAAACAAATTGTCTTCTGATTGTGGATGAAGTGATGAAAATATCTAGTTCTAATGATAAAAATCCAATTTATGAAAATATTTTATATTTTGGCATTATCGAATAGATATATAAGTTGGATTATACAACATTTCAAGTGTCAGTTTTCTATTTCAAATGGGTTGAAAATATGAGTGCGGTGAAAGTTGATGAAATGGACTTTGTCAGGATGAATTTCAGTGTGGAATGGTTCAAATATGATTCTTTCATAATGTAATAAAAAGTAATTCAAATCTTTTATATCTCGAATCCATTAAAAAATAATCGGTCGATTGACTTGTTAGAGAATAAAACAAATTTATGTTCAGTTAAAAATTCAATTAATGATGGCCCTTTCATTGGGAGATAAGAATCATTTCATGATGTTGCAAATGTATACAATATCATATATCTTAGAGGGTACCATAAAGAGGTCATTAGGATTCTAGATAGAAGAATAAAATCCTTAAAACCATTCAAAAATAATAGATTTCAATGAGTGGATAAAAGTGTTTTTTAATATACAATTACTTCCCCATAATATTATATGTTCTGTACTTTATTAACATAATTTTAATTAAATTTTGGACTAATATGTATAAAATAACTTTTCTACATGATGGTGTTACCAAAACATTGGAAGAACAAACAATAATGAAGGAAACCATTTGGGAACATTAAATGGTAATGTTACGATATAATTTCTCTATTTTATCCGAAAATTATATAATAGAATATTGATTTAACATTAATTATTTATTGTAGAGTTTGTTAATTTTAGAATATTTTTATCCATATTTAATTCCTTGGCATAAAAAGTAACGATTCTATCTTTTACCAATAATAGAGGTAATCTTGATATCTATGAAATAAAATTGATGTCCATAAAATTAACTTACTGATTCACATTTTATGTATTTATTTATTTTTTGTATTACTCAAATAATTATTATTTTACTATATAGGTGTATTATTTTGTTCAATTTCGGTTGTTTATCCCTCATTCATTCTTTTCTACAAAAAACCATCCATAGACTTCTTCTCCATCAAAACCTATTTCACTTCTGTAGTGTTGGAATTTATAACATTCTATCAAGTTACCTCCACTACTCAATCATAGAGGTCATATTGATGTTTCAATAGTAAATTCATTATCCATAGAATTATTTTATATTTTCATATTTAAGTTTATTTTATTTCTTTTTAGTATCACTTGGATAATAATTGTTTTCTTATACAGGTGGATTATTTTCTTCAAGTTGGGGTGGTCTTTCCATATTTCATGAATTTTTACACTAAAGCGGTGGACATGGACCAAATAAAGGGAAGAGGGGGATTCTTCTTTTGGGAAATTTCCTAGTTAATAAGGATATGAAATATAATCCTCAAAAGGACTACATAAATTTTCAAAAATAGTGTCAATTGAGGTCTGTCGTCAAAGCTAAAAACACATCGAACGAAACCATGACATTTCATGCCCTACATGTTGTACCAGCAGAGAAACTAGGGGAGATTTTCTTGTATTCTAGTGTTGACTCGGTTCCTGTTATGGTGGCTGCAGAGGGGGAAGAGGTGCTGGGGAGGGAACTGGTGGAGTTAAGCCCAGTAATCTAGGAGGGGAAATAGAGTGAGGGGAGCGAGATTCAATTGGTTCTGATGTCTCCTACCAGGGAGGGGGTGAAGGGGATGCCTGGTGAGCCCTAAGGAGAGGCTATGATTAGGGAATCTCCATGGTAAATGCTAATACAATTTGGGGAAGATATGGAAGAGAAGTTGTTAACCATTTTTGATTCTACTGAGGATGCAGAATGGATGAATCGAATATTGATCCTAGTAGACACAAATAAGGAGCAATTCAAGTTTATTTAAAAACAAAACCTAATTTTAGTCAGAGGTTTCAATAATATTAAAATTGTGGTGGAGGAGTTCTGGGGAGAGTTGGACAAGCTGGCTTCCCATTTCGAATACAGTATCAAGGATGACCCTGGAAAAAAGTTAACATCTCTATCCTTGAATTTATATAAGTTAATTGTGTCTAATGTGTTTAATCAAGTCTATGATAATTTTTTTATGTGCTATAGTTTTTTATGTTTTGGTTAGACATTATGGTTTTATAATTTTTCCATAAAAGTTTCAATTAATAAGAATAATATTTTTTGGATAGAATTAATGTATTGATTCAAATTTATGTTTTTGTAGTATTAATCATATAATAATTATTTTTTATGCAGTTTGATTATTTTTTTCTAGTTGGTGTGGTTTTTTTGAATCTACTCATGCTCGTGATAGATTCTACTTCAAGCCTGCAACTAATATAATTACAATAAGGAACTATGTAAAGAATGCATACAACCATCCTGAAATGGTCAATCACTACTACTTATATAATTAATTTTTTAATCATTTTATCTACTATTTTAATGACAATATCCTTATCATTTTTATGGAATACGTTTTTATTTTTTTCATATATATTTTGGGAAGTCATATTGATTCGAAATGTTTTGCAAAAAAATATTTATCGTTGAAATCCAAAAGATTAAAAGAAGCTCCTATGGTCATTGTGGAGACCTCTCATGATATAATGGGCACATGTTCTTCCTATAATCTTCTAGAGTTCAAAAATTAAAAAGTTCTTTTGTCTATAAACATCAATTCAATATACAGTGTGGGTATTTCGACCAAGAAATGAAATCTAAATAAATGTGACATTAAAATTTTGGATTTTTTTTGAGTATTTGAGATTTTTAAGAATGAATGGCACCTCAATTAGACACAAAATGTGACTGATATGAATCTAAGTGATTATTTTATTTGAAATTGACATTATTTTTACAAAAAAAGACAACTAACGTACTCAAAAACAATAAAAGATTGTCTTTTTTCATAATTTAGGAAAACAATCTATGTGTAATTTGTGACAGGTAAGAATTATATATAGCTAATCCCAATAAACGATGTGCCCAGTATGACTCAATTGGTTTGTTATCTGTTTAAATTCATCATTTTAGTCCCAAAAGTTTTACTCATTGAAAATCAAGAACAAACACTTAGATTTTATTTATAATTTAGGAACTCAATTAAATAGTCATTTTTTGACGTGTAGTAATTGGTCTCACTTAAAAATGATACATGATGGGTTCAGTATGAGTCAAATTTCATGTTTCTAGTTTAAAATGACATTTTAGTAAAACAGACATGTGATGTACTCAAAATGGAGTAAATGCATTAGAATTTTTTTGATACTTCAGTAAAATGATTAAAAATCGTTTAACATGTATAGGAACTATCCACACCTCAATATGATGTACGGTGTGACTATTATGACTCCAGATGTGTATATTTATTTAAAATTGAAATGAATTTTAGTAAAATGGACAACTAAACACCTCAAAACCTTGAAAAAGAAATTTTATTGTTTTTATATTTTACTAAAAATATCTATAAGTCATTTTTTACGTATAGGATCATCCATAACTCAATCTAATACAAGATGTGCCCGGTATGACTCAAAGTTTCTGTTATTATATTAAAATTGATATTTTAGTTTGAATAGTCTAACTCACTGAGAACTGATAAATGTGCTCAAATATTCTTGATAATATAGGAATACAATTCATAATTCATTTATGATGTGTTGGAATTTATTTCATATTAAACTGATACATGATGGGATTGTTATGAGTTAATGTATATGTTCTCAACTTAAAATGAAATTTTAGTAAAAAATAAAAATGATTTAGTCAAAGCTAGGAAAAGACAAACATATTTCCTTGATGCTTTGATAAAATTGTCCATTTTTTATTTGAGAAGTGTATGAATTAACCACACCTCAATCTGATGCACAGAGTGATTGGAATGACTGAAAGTGTGTCTAATTGTTTAAAAGTGTAATCATTTTTAGTGAAATGGACAATTTTCCTACTCAAAATCAATAAAAAAACATTTTATTATTTTGATACTTTATATAAATGATCCATCAATCATTTTTGATGTTTGTTAATTATCCACACCTCAACCTAATACATGATGTTCTTGGTATGACTCAAATTGTCCATTATAAGTTTAAAATCAATATTTTAGTTCAAAAAGTGTCCCTCACTTAAAACATATCAAAAAAACTCATATTTTCATGATAATATGGGAAATGATTCATATTTCATTTTTTACATGTATGGGTCTATTTTATTTAAAATTGATTCACAATGTGATCATTATCATTCAAAATTTGTGTTTCAAGTTTAAAATGACATTTTAGAATAAAAGGAAAGTGTTATACTAAAAACCAAGAAAATAAATTCTGATTATTTTGATAATTTACAGAAATAAACTAAAAGCCTTTTAAGATTTTTTTGGAATCATTTTTACCTCAGTCTAATGCAATGTGTGATCATTATGACTCCAAGTGTGTCGTTATATTTAGAATTGACATAAATTTTTCAAAAAATGGACAACTAATCAATCGAAAATATAGAAAATAGATTAGAATAGTTTTGATACATTATAAAAATGATCCATATGTGATTTTTTAGCTTTTAGGAATCATCCAAACCTTAATAAAATACACTATGTTGCCATTCTAGCTCAATGTTTCTCTTATCTGTTTAAAATGGATATTTTAGTTCAAAACCCAGAACTCGCTGAAAACTAATCAAATAAGATCAAATTTCTTTATAATTTATTAAAATGATTCATACATCATTTGTGATGTGAAATAATCAGCTACAAATTAATATGATACATAGTGGTCTTGGTATTATCCAAATTTTATTTCATAATTAGCACTTTCTTAAATTTATTTATTTAAATTATTACTAAAATAAAAAAACATATATGTGTGCATTATTTTTCTCAATCATGGGATTTCTGTTCAAAAACATAATGTTTCAGGGTTAGGATAATGAGAGAAGGGAAAATTGATGTTTTTTAATGTATGTAAAAAAATTACTTATGTAATTGTAAAATTCAATGTTTGATTTGTCTATAATATAGTTTATTTTTTTTCATGAATTTGTGCTATAAATTTATTTTCATTTAAATTTTTTATTGGTTCTTGATTTTTTTGATATTTGGTGGTGTTTCTAGTGATTCATTGTGCTTCTATAGCATATTTCATTGGTTCTACATTTTTTTATCCAAGCACAATACAACATTCCCACTTATTAGTACTTTTTAAAGCACTGATAAATGGGACCTTTGTTAGTGATTTTGAATGAACTAGTAAATTGTTCTCTTAACAGTGCTTTTGAAATAATAGATAAATTAGTTTTTCATCACTAATTTTAAAAACACTAATAAAGGTTCCCCATACAGGTGCTAAAAAATTGATTATAAAGTGTTCTTTTATCAGCACTAACATAATCACTTCTAAAGGACCCATTTATCAACTCTTTTGAAAGCACCGATAAAGTACCCCTTTATCATTTCTTTTTTAGCACAGGTAAAAAGGGGATTTTAATATCACTTAAGTAGTTTTCACTTCTTTAGCACTGATAAATACCATTTTTAGAACTGTTAAAGGCCTATTTTTCAATAGTTATTCAACCTTAGGTATTCATATTCAATAATTAAATTATTTTCTTTTTAAGGGTATTCAATAAAAATTTGTTCCTTGAAGAGTGTCCTAAATATACATAAGTTTATAATTTTTTAAATGGTGTATGATGGGATCTTAATGTTTTTTAACGTAGTGAATCATGGAGTTTTCGAATTGTGATCAATGATGTAATAAATTACCCAATATTTAATGAATTTGAGTTAAAATACGAGTCTTTTAAGCTCATTATTCCCTCTTTTAGGATATTATTATAAATATTGGATTTTTAAAAGACTGTATTAAATGTTTTTGTATACTTGGTTGATGATCCATCCATATATATAACATATTTTAACAGAATACATGGATAAAAATAATTTTATTTGATATAAAGTTGTTATCCAAAAATATGAGGGAATATTGTTCTACCACTAGCAGTGAAATAATTTATATAGTCTTATTTTTGTTTTATATTTAAAACATATAAATGTTTAAATATTATATAGAAATAATATATTATTTATTTGGTATTCCACAAAAAGGAAATTAGTTTCATTTCATAATAAAATTTAGTTTATAAATCTTATCATGATATTCTTTAATGAATATAGTTTTTAAGATTCTAGTGAGAGTATGTTTAGATTTTGAGATTTCATAGTTGATAAATAAAATATCATTCTAGTCCATGGTCAGGGTAAATTTCAATTTATTAACTAAAACTTTTTAGGTGTACTGGTAATTTAAAATGTAAATAGATTAATTTGGTTACCATAACAATTTCATTTTCACTTAATATCCCGATGGGGATTAACATATATGATAAAGATATAATATAAAGAGATTCATTTTTTTCAAAAGTTATCTCAGAAACAATTTGATGGAAAATTATTCAATCATGATGCTGATAATATTTTTAAATTTTTAAAGTAGATAACAGAAGTTAGTAACATTATAACATTGGATGTTTTGGAGTTAATGAGTTGGAATATGTTCATGAAGCTGAATATTAGGAATGTAATTATTAAGTATTGTAATTATTCAAACTAGATTAATTTATAGATGTTAATCAATAAATATTTTAGTGAGGTAGTTTATAATGTGGTGAAATAGTTATGTCATAGAATATAGATATATATTTAATGATGACAAAAAATCCCTACAATTATAATAAAAAAAATAATGATTTCTAATTTTATCGTATAAAATAAGTTAGATAGGACCTTATGTATTTTTCTATTAAAATATTCTTAAAGGGTTTAAGACTACAAAATATATCATGTAACAAATAAATAAATATCATATTTATCATTCTTAAACATGGACATATATATTTATTTCCATACATATTTGATGAATTGTAATGATACTTTACCTCGCAGTGTAACACATGGATTTATCCTAATTTGTGATCATCATAGAGAACTATATGTTGTGGAAAAAGTTTAATATTAATGTGATTGTGATTATTGTATTATGATGCAAAATATGCTTATAAAGCATACAAAATGCTTTGTGTATTATATGAACCATGAAGTATAACACATATAGAGTTATACAATATGAATTTGGTATACTATTGGTGAAAAGTTTATATTGAGAGTCCCAATTCCGTGTGGTTAGAGAGATACCTATCATGAGAACCATCATACTTCAATATCATTCCTACAAAAGCATCAAGCATTAGATAATTTGGTGGTGGTTAGGTATGTTGTTGATCATTACATATGTTAAAGCTCAATGAATATGGGATTTATCTTCTTGTATAATTCGTATGACATTTGGGCTCACTATTGAGATGGGATGAGAAAATGTATAAAAAAAACTCATAATAGTACATGTGACATTCTTATATACATGGATGAGGGACATGTGATGTGATAATCAATGAGATTAATTTCATATGATGAATTCATTTTCCATGTTAGGGTATACTCAAAGAGTCAAGACCATATGAGGAGGTTATATGGGTTTACATACTCTATGTTCCAAGGTCACTCAATTTCTTATACTAAGGGATCATATTAAAATACAAGCTTTAATATGATGTAGTTGGTAGAAATAGTTATAGAGATATATATTTTTTAGGTTGCTCACACCAGATCCATTTATTTCTGAAATATCATAAATACTTTTCTAAACAATTTTATTTTATTATTTTTATGGATCCTATTGTTCATATTGTTTTCACCAATATAAATATTGATGGGTTCATAGGACAAATTATATGGGATATGATTGGGCTCATAAATCTTATGTAATATTGTTTAAGAGTTTTACCCAAAAATATTTTTTGATTAGGTGTTTCCAATATATTACATAAAATATAATATAGGATTAATTTAATGATATCTTTCCAAAAAAATTAAAATATACCTAAAATTAGTTTTGGATATGATTTCATGAGTTATTTTATATGATATAACCTGAGATAAATTTCATGAATTGTTTTTAGGATATACTGAAACTGGGAGATAGAAATGAATATTCACTAAATAAAAGTTATATTATATATTATAATATGTTTTATAATTTAGATGGAATACATATAGAAAAGTAAAATTTATCTCTTTTTTGTATACAATATTTTATGATATATATGTGTGTGTGTGTGTGTGTCATATAGCCTAATGTTTTTGGTCAAATTAAATTACTTAGGTTAGTCCTAATGCCTTGAATCATAAGTTACAAATAATTTGGAACTAGTATCGTTCATCAAATGAATTGGAGTGTTAATGAGTTAGAACTTGAATCTTGTACACATTGAATATCATTTATTAGACAATTCAAAAGATGAAACGGATGAAATAGTCAATGGACAAGGGTTACAGGCAATTTAATCATATCCATTACATGTATGTTTATGAAACATGCGAGTAAATGCATGAGACTATAGAGAATAATCATAGGCTATGTAAAGTTTACTAGGTTTTGATTCTAAACAATTAGTCGATGTAATCTTCCTACAAACCTATATATAAATCTCCCTCTCCCTTAAAGATCTCTTCATCCATCCTCTAAATCAGTACACAATAATATAATATCATGAACTCTCAAAATATCCAACCAAAAGTGTCTGGGTGATCCAATGAAACCCATGGATACCCATTGGAAGGACTATACTTTTCCTTATTCCATTTTGATCTTCATCAATCACTAATTAAAGGTGATTATCTACATAAAATATAGTGTAAGTTACACACTCTCCATTTCCAGTTTCAGATAATTTTAGTTTCAAAGGAATGGTGATCTGGGTTTTTTGGATTCTAAAAATTTCCTCTATTTGGATTAATTTTCAATCATTCCTTAGAAACCTTTCACCATGTACATATTATTTATTGAGTAAAATATGTAAAATTATTGCGTTTCATATTGATTAAGGATTATTTTTAGTAAGTGGTTGTGAGAAGTTTAATTTCTAATCATAAGGAAATCATTGTTGAAATTATAAATTCTTTAAATTAAAATATCATTATTCAACCCTCTCAGGATATATTCCCTCAATAGACCTTGATATGTAGTATCAGATTGAAAATATAAGGGTGTTTTTTACTTTTTTAATTACTAAAGAGATCAAAAATCTCAAATAAGTTAAATTATTTTTTGGGAAATCATATATATATATATATATCAACATCCAATATCTAAGCATAGATTCATATAGTGTTGGGATACTTGTAATTTTTGTAAACAACTGATTCAAATACCTCATGTAGAATTATAATAAAGGGGTGGATATTGATTCCCAATGACTCAATAGTCAGGGGGGAGAACTATCAACAAATATTTACATTAATGAAGTATTGTAAAAATCATTAAATTGTATGGGGTAAAATTTTGAATACTTACATAGGTGATTCGAAAGAAAATAGGGTCAACTGTAAGGTGTTTTGGAATAAATATACATAATTTAAGGTTTTCCAAATAGAAACCACCAAATAATTCATCAATGAAGTACAAATTATTCTATAAGACATGTGTGGATTATGGTAAACTGTTGAAGACATCATATTTTTAAAATTAATCATATAATGGATACCTACTCTATTTAACTAAAAAAATTTATAAGAATGGGGAATGAGATATAAAGATAAAATCCCAGGATTATTTATAAGTAATTTTCATTACATACAATATTTATATGGATAATGATAATCTAACAATGAAATATACATAAAGAGAAATATAATTAAAGTCTATAAATATTATTTCCATTGATGATGATCTAGAAGATAGGGATTATTATATAGTAATGTCATTACATTCCTCTAAAAATAAAATAACAAATTTAAAATTAAATGGGAATATTTTATAATATTTTTTTAATAATTCTAATTTGGGATTTCAATAATGAATTTTTTAAAAACAAATTATGGTTTCGGGGATAATGATTCCAATAAACCTAATGAAATACATAGTAGATATTATGGGGGAATTGTAAACAAAAAAAATTCATTAAGAATAATAATTATTTCTCATAAGATAATGATGGATCAAATGAACTTGGTGATGGATATATTTATGACTTCATGAAATTAAAAATAAGTCATGATGGTTTTTATTGGTAAATATCAAATCACTGAGGCCAGATATGAGAAGAAATCTAAATTATAATGGGTTTTTGACCATAACTGATGTATGGAGTATGATCTTGAAGAAATTAATGTATAAAATGAAAATTTTAGGAAGAAAAATACAATGTAACATGCCTAGAAATTATATATATTCCATGAGTAAGAAAATAAATATAAGATAAAGTATAATCATTAAAATATATATATATTAAAAATCAATGAAATAAATATAATTATAATCAAAATATCTATGTTGAAGATCAAAAAAGGATCATTAATGTTATGACTACGATATTAATTGAAAATTGATATGTGGTCTTAATGTAGATGTATTTTATAAGAAGAGAAACTCTATATTCAATAAAGTATAGTAACACTCTATATAACATCATGTAGTTCATTATGTTTTGAATGTATATTTGATGAGAAATAAAAAGGAGAATTTCATTGACTCATAATGGAATCTTGTCAAGTGAATACTAATATAATGCTCACATTTTGAAGGAAAACTCTCCATGAGGTATGATTCCAAAAAAAACTACATCTCACTTAGTGTTAAGGTGATATTTATTACTCTGAGAATAATGATTGATTTGGGAAAATCCAAAATACAATTCTTCCGGCACAGGGGAGCCACATGACTGCACATCAAGTTATGTGTTTTTATGATGTAAAGATATGATATTTGTAGAATGTGTGTTCTATATAGTATAGGTGACTCAAGTAAAAATATAAAAGATGGAAAACAATAAGGATTGATCATTTTTTTGTTTTTATGGATACTATTTTCTTGTGTAAGGTAAATTAAAAAACTAATATATTTCCTATCAAAGAGGTAAATGAGTGTGGTTGTGGAGGGGATTTTGGATTAAAGGATAAACCTAATGATTCCTAATGAAAGTTGAAAAAAACAAATTTTTTGCATTGAATGATGAATATGATCTTTATTATCCAAATAACATCTTGATTTACTATAGATTGTGTGTATGAAGTTGTATGTATGGATAAAAAATAAGTATGTTGGGATGATTTTTTTGGATGAAATTACATTATATGTATATAATTGAGTCAAAATAATGATTCTTGTTAGTGTATGAACATCATAAATGAATGTAAATATAATATATTGAAGAATATAAAATATTATGAGGAAGGAAACATGTGATTGGAAAAAATAATTAATTTAGGATCATTTTCTTGGGGAAGTCCAATCAATATAGAAACATTCATTAGAAAAATGAATATGTTTTTGGTAGAAGGTGTAAGTCATAATTTATATATTATAAGTCAAATGTGACTTCGGAAATGCATTCCACTTTAAAAATAAGTCATTTCTGTTAGAAAGGTTATAATAAAGTAATTTTTTATGCCAGAAAAATGAATTATGGGTAACATCTACCCACTAAATACAGAAAAATCTGTGTGTCTTCTTTTTAAAGAAGATAAAAATTTGTTATCACATAATTAAAATGTTCCCCTATGTAAAAGATCAATGAAAGTGTTAGTGAATAATTAATTCACCTTAGATATTCCCACATTGGCACAAGAATATAATCATATGTGTAGTATTTTTGGAAAAGGTATAATTATAATAAGTCATTCTATAAGGAAAAAATCCTAAAGGATTAATTAATTACATCATGATAATATTTCTTGAGAAATAACTCTAAATTACATTAAAATAAAAATATATTATATAACATATATTTATGACCATAGTATGATGACATGAATGGTTATTATCTCTCAAAAAATAAAGCTACACACATGTTTTGAAATTTATAAGATCTTAGTTTATAATATAGTTGAATAAAAATTTATATATTTAAAAATAAAAATGACACATAGCTTACCAACAACCATGTATAAATATTATAAAACATTAGATAATATAGAATGATTTCATATTTGGAAATCATCATAAAAATGGAATTTTAGGGATGAGAAATAGATGAATCAATATCATTCAAAAAATGATATTGATTTAGGAAAAAATAATATTGAAATTTTTAAAATAAAAAATATTTAAATTAATTTTCATTTCAATTATATCATTTTTTACTATAGAATTGAATCTCCTATAAGATATGTAGAATAAAAATAATTTAGCTTTGAAAGACTTTGAAATATTTTTATAGTAAGTGTTTTATTATCAATAAATTGAGAATAAAAAGGAAGTTAAAGTACTAAGGCGATAAAAGTATATTTCTTGGCCACTCTTCTACAATAAAATTCGAAAAATTATTTTAAAATAATACTGGTATGATCATGGGGAAAAATGAATAATATTTTAGTAAAATAGGAAAATTTCACCTTAAATATGTAATTGAATCAACCAGAATGTTTTTGTTGAATTTAAAATCCATGAAGAATAAAAATGAATAGCAATGATTTATATGTTATCACTGAGGTTAATAGTGATATATTAATTTTACCATCACCTAGAAACTCAAGAAAAGTTTATAAATTGATAAATGTAACATATTAAGAGAAATATATTCTTTTATAAATAATTAGAGAATAATCTTTCTATATTTAAAAATACTCAAATATCTAATAGGGATGAAACAATTTAATTAATAAGACTAAAATAGGGGTGGTGTTAATGCTATTAAATATTAATGGAACCGAATTAAGAAAAATAAAACATTTTATATTTTTTGTTGGTGAAGCATAAAACAATTATTAGAATCATGTGGGTTTTTGTTACAAAAAATTACTATGATATGGTAATTTAGAAAATACAATTAGTTGTGTCCAAGGGTTACTCACAAATAAAAGGTATCAATGAGGATAATTTTATTACTCTTATATAAAGGTTGGATATGATAAAATTATTCATAGAAATTCCAATCCAAAATAATTACAATGTATTTTAAATTTTGGTAAAAACATAATATCTCAACGGATAACATGGCAAAAAAACTCTTAAACGAATAACCATAAATATTTATAATTACAGAAGATGAAAATAAGTTATATCTTTTTATTTTTTTTAAAAACAATTATGTCTATTTAATAAGGCACTATGAAGTCTAAAATATATTCCATGAGCATGATATTCAAGTAACATTAATTACTTAAAATGATCAGATTCATAATAGATAGAGTTGATCACAAATACTATCTATAAATGTATTATAATGAGTGATTAATGGTTATTATTTACGTTTATGACATAATATTTAAAGGTTAATTAAATTAATTGTATATAGAATTTATTGGATGGATTATGAGAGAGTTTAAAATGATAATGGTGGGTAAGTAAATGAATTTCCATGGTTTATACGTTGGTCAATAAAGTCTTATAACTTTTATTTCCAAATTTTATTGTGTGAATAAAGTGTTGAAAGGATTTATCTTGGAGTATATAATTCCAAATGTTATGTTTTATGCCAAATGAATCAAATTTTTATCAAGTACTAGTGTAAATTTAGTCAATATTATAAATTTCATGACACACAAACACTAGGAAGCCCTCTTAGTCGTGCAATGAAAGTGTAAATTTTTAGGCCTTCCTCCAAAAGGAGCTAGAATGGTTACTATAAAAGAGGATATAAAATATGTAAATGAGTGGAATTACCCCTTCATAATCCATGAATTCATAAATAACCCACCAATATACACTATAATAAAAATAATACAATATCCATATTAAACACACAATGCAACAATATTTCAAAAAAAAATAAAATTATCCTATGAAAATACCTAATAAATTTCAATATCAGAAACAATGTAGCCAATCTCCAACTCCAAGCTATAAATTCATTTCTTGGTCACCAACCACTACCTAAAATCCCCAAATGGTTTATATAAATTTGGGTAATAATAACATGTTTATTCTATATGATCATATCCACTATTTGTCTATAATATTTGTAATGTTAATTCAAATCAATTAATGATTTAATAATAGAACACATAATCACAGAGGTGGTAAACTGACACCAATATCATCATGTATCACTCAATAAATATAACAACCAGTAATATTAAAATATTAATAAAATATATAACATGAATGTACCTTAATAAAACTTCTCCACTAGTTTACTACTCAAATGCCACAACATCAAATGTCATGTTCCTAACCCCCTTCAACATCCATTCACTGACATGCCATATGTAGATTCCATATCAGTATAAATAAATGAACATAAAATACATCAACATATTCCCCCTCCCCCCACCATATGATCTACCCCTTCAAAGTTCCACCTTATCTATGCCCTACAGGATCTGCTAGTACATCACATATATTTTAATCCAACACCCAATAAGTTCTATAATAACATGTTCTACCTCAACATATCATAACACATAAGGTATACCAAAATATTTTTTACCTCATTATCTTATACCCCATAGGATATTTAAATACATTTCATTCCTTATAAAACATATATATGGGAAATTATGTGTGAGGGGTTCGCTAGGATTCACACCTCACTAACTTGGATATTGGGGAAAGCACCAGGAACCCATAATATTTGGTGGTCGGTAAGGTTATTCAACCTGGGAGGAGTTTGTAAAAAATGAGAATAAAGTACTTAATATAAAATCTATATGTAGCTACGATTTAGGCCAACCAAAAGGGTTAACACCTAGAACAATTACATTACAACCCACAACCATCACCGCATCACCACCACTACTCATTTCCACTTCTTCAAACTGTCACACCACAACTAACCCAACATAATAATTTAGAAAAAATTTACACAACTATTCAATTAATTGATTTTATTTTCCATTCTCAATGAGAATACACATAGATACACGACCCATATTAATCCCATCTAATACATTAACCATTAATTCATTACCGGTTATTAGATTCCACTATAAACAAGCAATACAAAACAACCCAACACTAATCTCAACTGAGATCCCCCACATACATCCCAATACCACAACCCAGATTCCCCTTCATAATGCTTTCCAACAACCCAACCAACACTATACGACCACTATAAAACCAATTCCTAATTCATCCCATGTTATCCAATCATATCCCTGCTATGTTTACTACTATAATGGAACAAATGATCATATTTCCATTACTCAACTTGTACTAATAACTGTAAACATCCATTCTCAGGGTTTATTAAGGAATTAACACACTACATCCCCATGTTAAACATATAATTATATCCATAGAAACAATTTATACTAGAACACACTTAAATAATTTCAGTTTGAATCACATCCATTTTAAGGAAAGTCATCAAATCAATTTTTGATTTCCAAACAATTGGTGCATTACAATTTTTAAGTTATTACACATTTATTAAAGGTGGATCCAAAAAACAAGCATGGAATTTGAAATCAATTCCTAGTGACATAAAATATATGCATCATTATTGTTGGTCAGAGTGGATACTCAAGAGGGGGGTGAATTGAGTTCTAATTAAAATTTATGTTAAAATATTTTCTATTTAAAATCCCCCAATTTATAAAACAAGTTAAACTGTAGTGAATTTATACAGATTGTAAATGTTCCCTTAGCTTCTCAAAGATTGATTAGATCTCAGTTAATTTAACCACAAGATTAAACTAACTTTTGAAACTAACCTACTGATTTACAATAAGTGTAAACACATTCTAATTTAACTATCAAAGTAGCCTTAAAATAGTTTTGTATTTCAAAGTAATAGTAGAGGAAAAAATAAGATATATGTAGTGTACTATAAACTTAAACTAAAGATGCACAGTAGATATAACAGGAGGTTCAGTCTCAAGCCGAGACTTAGTCCTCTCAAATTTATATAAATTTGATCCACACCCTAGATCGGGGTTAACAACACTTTACAAAACTGTCCAGGCCACACATGAACCTCTATAACTGTTCTTCATGGGAAACAAAACAAAGACCAGTCCACACAAGGACCTCTTCCACAATTGACGTGGGTAAACGAGAGTTAAGAGATTTGGAGTGAGGATTTAGATATCCTCCAGTTTAGTGTAGGATATAGTGTGTGTATACAAAATACAGAGTACACCACACTGCTCGAAAGCTAATAAATAAATCACTTACAGAGAGAAGATAAGAGTTTAGAAAAATCTAGTGATTATAAATGAAACTCTGGACTCGTTGGATTCAGCAGGAATGCTTCTGATCCCTTCTCTGGTTTTTTGTTGAAAAACCGAGTGTCGTAGTCATCTTGTCTTCTACAGGAATGAAAAATATCTCTTGACTCGTCATGTGTTCTTCAGTGGTGATGGATTACATTCATGAGAATTCTTTGAAAGTCTGGCAATCTCTTTTTTTTATCAGGATTGTTCTTCTTGTAGTGCTCTCGGTGTATGTAAGTTCTTCTCGTTGTATATTCACACTTGCACGCCACTTTACTTCTTGCACATGTACTCCATCTCAATCTTTCTTATATTCTATGAGTTCTGGTGGTAGGAATGATTCCCTTTTCATAGGTACGAGATACAGTTTTCTGACATGCCAACAACTATCATTAAATAACATTAATTGCATTAAAAACATCAAATATGATCGTTAGTATTATTTAAATAATATTGACAAGAAGTTAAGAAATGGTGTCACAATGTAAACGGTTTCTTCTTAATGGTATGAACTTCCAGGTATGAGCTTCATGGTATGAGCTTCACGGTATGAGCTTCACGGTATGAGCTTCATGGTATGTCCATGTCACAGTGTCCAGCTCACGGTGTCGAGGTCACGGTTTTTCCTTCACAGTGTCTGGGTCACGGTGTCTGGGTCATGGTGTCTGGGTCACGGTGTCTGGATCACGGTGTCTAGATCACGGTGAGTCCTTCACGGTGTCTGGGTCACGGTGAGTCCTTACTTAGAAAAATATCTATATTTGGACTTAGATAGAATATGCATAATATGGATTAAGTTTAATCATTAGAGAGTAAGAGAACTTGAATCATAAACATAAAGGCTTGATAATATATGTGAAATTTGTGATCATGCATAAGACTTGTAAGTAATAAAGAGAGTAATTAACATCCATAAGATTTGTTATCATTAAACCATTATGTGTAGTTATTATTGAGATTGAACACCATTATCAAGATGTGCAGTGAATATTGAGATTAATTAATAGTAAAAGGATTTGTGATCATTAAAACATTATTAACACCTGAGGAGTCCAACAATCTCCCCCTTTTTGATGATCACCAATCAGATATAGTTACAAGATAAATGAAATGTAACTTTAAAGATACTATCATAGAAAAAAAACATTATAGAACTGACACTTGTAGTTTTTCTCTCCCATTTATACTTGTATATTTTTCTCCCCCTTTTGGGATTATAAAAAAGTAGAGAAAATGAAATGAAACTTGACAGTTTTCATTAAACAAAGGGTGAAGAATACAACATACAATAGAAGTACAAACAGTAAACAAGAAATGACATCCCATCAAAAAGAAAACAGTCTCTAGACTCTTCAGGGATCCATCTTTTCCTTGCCTCTATCATCAGCAGGAGATGGTGCTGAAGTAAAAGAATGCATAGTGCAGTAGACAAAGAGGGTAATGGTATACCTTCAAAAACAAATGGATCCAAAGTTGGAGTAGTAGAAGATCTAGGATTAGGTTGGTCAAGAATGACTGGCCGGATCTGAGAAAGAGCTTGGCTGACTGACATGGAAGTTGAAGCTAAGGTAGGTAGAGTAGGTCGAAGGGGTGCAGCAGTTGGAGCCACGATATCAGTACTCTACACATGAAGATACGGCTTCAAAAGACTGATGAAATCTGTAATGATTTCACCACCATATTGAATAGACTTTTCAAAATCATCTTTATTCTCCATAAATTTGTCCAACAATCTGGTGAACTCTGTAAATTTCTAAACATGAGTTTAAAAAGATTGAGTCACTGGAGGGATTCTCAAATTTTCAACAAGATATCAAAAGTGATCTGTCATATCACATTTAGAGAAAATACTGGAGTGATAAAGATCTATTTTCTTGGTGATCTCTTGTTGAGCATCATTGGCTATCTTAGAATGAATCATAACCAAGTCCAATGCTCTATCACTATTCTTAACCTCTTCTATCAATGAAGATAGATCCAAGCCACTGAAGGCACTCTGAATTTCTTCCTTGATTATGGATCTCAGCATAGAATCATCCAAAGAAGATGTGGAGGTCTGACCAGAAGCAGGTGAAGCCTTGACAACTTCGGTTAGAACTTTTAGCTATTTCAACACTTTTTGCAGGAAACCAGTGTATTCATTTGTAAGCTTATTCAGATTTTCCACAAGTTCTCTCATGCGTTCCAGCATCTTGGTGTGTCTTTTTTCAATCTTTTCATCAAAATAAATCCGATATGGATGAACTTCAGACACAATTTCCCTAGAAAGGAGGGAATCAAATGGATCAAGAGAAGTAGCAACCGGTGCAGGAGCAGAAACAGGAGCAGGTTCTGATCTCAAGGATAACTCATTCTACAAATTTGCAATCATATTTTTCAGATTTGCAACATCAGCACTCAGCAGCTTATTCTCAACTCTGACTTCTTGAATTTCTTGAATCATCCTTGGTTTAATATGAAAGATAATATTTTCCAAGGGAATTGATGCATCTTCTTCACTTAACTGAGTTACTGGATGAGGTTTAGTGGAGACAATTTTCTCAACTCCAGCTAAAAAAGTTTCTCCAAAAACATTCAGATCATCTTTGGTCACAAAGGAGTGATGATCAGGTAAGGGTGAAGGTAAAGGTAGTGGTTCAGATTCTGGTAGAGGTTCTGAGTCATCTTCAGACTCAGATTGTGATTCAGATTGAGGTTGGGGCTCTGGCTCTGGTTCTGGATGAGCTACAGACTTTATTTGAAATAGAGAAGAAAGATCCATTCCAGTTGTAGACACTTGCTCTGACTCATTCACATCATAAAAGCTTGGGAAAACAAACCGGGTGTGCACAGAGTATGAGACAGCAGGTTGATAAGCTTCAACAGATCCAGCTTCTGTAATCTCAAGATTTTGTGGTTCCTCCCCCTCAAATTGTTCTTCCCTTTAAGATTCTTTAGGCTCAGGAATATGGATAAGATCCACAGGATCATCCCTAATCTCTTCAGAAAACTCTTGCCTTGCCAACTTGAAGGCAATTTCCATCCTCTCTTCAGCAGAGGGAATTATCTTAGGAACTTATAGTTCCACTGGCTGAACTTCCAGACTTGCTTATTTCTCAACAGAAAGATCATCTTCAACCGGATCAACCTCTAAGGTTGCTTTCTGTTATGAATCAGGAAAAACCAACTTCCTTGAAGCATTAGGATGATATTCTGGATTTATATCCGCACTAGAAGCATGATCTTCCTCTTCTCTAAAATTAACATCAACTTTATTCTTGAGGTATTTCAGCAGGGATAACAGCAGAGACAACATTCCTTTATTTTTCAATAGGATCTGTTTCCAATTGTGGTATTTCAACCTCTTCTCTTTGAGATACTTTAGCAGTTACTTCCTCTTCTTCTTCTTCTTCTTCTGAAAACTCAGCCACTTCATCTGGTTCCAAACCAGGATCAGATAGATTTTTAGGCCTTCTTGGATAGTCAACCGGATTAAACTTTTTATTCACTTGATCATTGTCCTCAACCCACTACTTCTTCTAGGGGATCCAGCTAATCTTCATCCTTCTAATGATAGGAAAGGATAGGTATAAATCAAGGTCCTCTAACTTTTCTTCATTCGGTCCAACCATCCCTTTTGAAACTAACATAGACGAAATCATCCTTGAGTTAAACAAGGTGGTGGATTTGGAAGTGACTTTGATCAGCTCACAGATATGGTTGATAACATACTTGAATAGTATGATCTTATGGCCATTCTTCAACAGGTGAATCAGGAACACATCCTGATACTTCATCATAGCAAAATCTCCTTTTGTTGGACAAATAAAATTTTGAACAAATTTGAACAAAAGTCTAGTCTCCCCATCTAATTCAGCAGCTATGGCCCTTCTCTTGGTTCCATTTCCAGTCATTTTTTCCAAAGTAGTCTCCAGGTCAAAGATGTTGGTTGTTGGAGGAGGGTCTATATGGTAATACTCACACACTCCTTCATGGGGAATCCCTAGGAATAAATCCCACAGCCTCGCAGAGAAAGAGCACTTTTGACCATTTATCAAACTTGTCACCATAAATCTTTCTCCAAACTCAAAAGAAAACTTTTCATACTGATAAAATTGAGATACCAATATCAGGTAGATTGGTCTATTCGTTCCTGTTAACCATCCAAGCCATCCTTGATCTCTTAAAACTTTTAAAACTAAAGATCTGCTAGACAGTAACCACTCTGGGAAAACTTCCTTTTCAGGTACAACTGTACGTCTTACCAGGTTTGGGTTTAGAGGTCCTTCGTGAGATATCCTCGGTATCCTCTTCTATTTCTTAGAGCGGTGCTTCTCAGATGAGGGTGAAGATGGACGCTTCATCTTTCGCATCCACTTAAGGTTTGGGCGAGAGAGAAGAGAAGGTCCAGGAGAGAGTTCGGGTAAGGAATCGATGAAACCCTTAAGTTTTATCATTTTGGAATGTCAAACGTCATAAAAACAAAAGCACGGGAAATCAAATATCTGTAAAATAAAAATTACGCGATACGGGTTAACATAAGAATAAAAATAATCTTCATGGTGAGACCGTGAGCAGGCGTTACGGTGTGATGAAAACTAGTCATCACGGTGAGACAGTTGATAGTTGTCATAGTGAGAGAGTGAGCATTCTATTCAGTCACGATGAGATAGTATGTTGACAAATCGTGATCATAAAGTCTTCACGGTGAGACAGTGAACATAAAAAAGTAACTTAGAAACAGTGTCCATGAAACCGTAAAGTAAAATATAGTAAAGTAATAAACATTGAGATCAGTAAGATATTTACTTATGATTAATCATACAAAGATCATTTATGATGTAGTCTAATATTTTTGAATTTAAGGGTTTAGTGAATATATCAGCAAGTTGATATTCAGTACCAATGAATTCCAAAGTAATATCAGCTTTTTGATAATGATCCCTCAAAAATTGATGTCTTAAATCAATATGTTTCGTCCTAGAGTGCGAAATAGGATTCTTAGAAATGTTAATAGCACTTGTGTTGTCACAATTTATTGGGAAATGTCTGAATTTGTATCCATAGTCCAGTAATGTGTGTTTCATCCACAAAATTTGTGCACAACAACTGCCAGCAGCTATGTATTTATCTTCTATAGTGGATAATGCAATAGAATTTTGTTTCTTACAACACCATGATACTAGTGACTTGCCTAAAAGATGACACATTCTAGAGGTGCTTTTTCTATCTAACCTACATCCAAAAAAAATCAGCATCAGAATAACTAACTAATTCAAATGATTGTCCTTTGGGATAGAATAGTCTTAAATTGGGAGTATGCTTGAGGTATTTGAAAATTCTCTTTACAGCATTTAAATTTGACTCTTTAGGGTTTTCTTGAAAAAAAATCACACTTACACACACTAAACATAATGTCAGGACGACTAGCAGTTAGGTAGAGTAGACTTCCAATCATTCCTCTATAAGTGGTTTGATCAACAGATTTACCATCTTCATCAAGATCCATCTTACAGGTGGTACTCATGGGAGTGTCACTACTTTTTTTCTATCCAATCCAAAATGTTTTAAAAGATCTCTAGTATATTTACTTTGAGTTAAAATAATTCCATTATCATTTTGAAAGATTTTAAATCCAAGAAAGAATTTAAGTTCACCCATTAGACTCATTTCAAATTCATTTTGCATCATTTTAGAAAAATCAGTACATAATGTAGTTTTTGAAGATCCAAAAATAATATAATCTACATAAATTTGTACAACTAAAACATCTTTAGAAATTCGTTTTATAAACAATGTAGGATCAGCTATTCCTTTTGTAAAACCTTTAAAATTAGGAAAGTACTTAATCTATTATACGAATCTCTTAAAGCTTGCTTTAAACCATATAAAGCTTTTGATAATTTGAAAATATGACTTGGAAAATGAGGTCTTGAAGATCCAGGTGGTTGTTCAACAAAAACATCCTCAGCAATATATCCATTTAATAATGCACTCTTGACATCTATTTGATATAGTTTGAAATTTGATGTGCGGAATAAGCAAGTAAGATCCTAATAGCTTCTAATCTGGCTACTGGAGAAAAAGTATCCTTATATTCAATACCTTCTTCTTGACTATAGCCTTGTGCAACTATCCTAGATTTATTTCCAACTGTGTTTCTAGACTCATCAACTTTGTTTCTAAACACCCATTTAGTGCCTATTGTGAAAGTGTTCTTAGGTCTTTCAACAAGATTCCAAACTTTATTTCTTTCAAATTGATTGAGTTCTTCTTGCATAGAAATTGCCAAAAATTCATCATTGATAGCATAATTAAGATTTTTTGGTTCTAACTATGAAAGAAAGACTTGAGGTTCAACCTGATTTCTTAGAGAAGCTCTAGTCTGTGTCCCTCTATCAAGATTTCCTACAACATCATCTAAAGGATGATTCTTTAGAATTATAGTTGATCTAGTAAAGGTAGGACTAGAAATTTCATGTTCTTATCTAGGATTGGGTTCATTAGTATTAGATTCTGGAATAAGTCCAGAACTGGTTGTCTTTATAGCAGGTTCAGTAAAATTGTCATTAAGGTCCAGAACAGATAAATCTTCTTCAAGATTTTCAAGAGAAGTTTTAGGCTCATGTGGATCAGTTTCATCAAACATGATGTGAACAGATTCTTCCACACATTTTTTTCTCTTATTAAAAACTCTATAGGCTTTTCTAGTTAAGGAATAACCAAGAAAGGTTCCTTCATCACTTTTAGAAGAAAACTTATCAAGATTATCCTTTATATTAAGAATACAAACTTTACATCCAAAGACTCTAAAGTAATTAATTTTAGGTTTTCTATTGTTCCACAACTCATAAGGGGTCTTGTTAAGAACAGGTATAATTAAGACTCTATTAATGATATAACAAGCTATATTGGCAGCTTCAACCCAAAAGTAAATAGGTAGGTCATATTCATTAAGCATAGTTCTAGCAATTTCTTGTAGGGTTCTATTCTTCTTTTCTACTACACCATTCTGCTAAGGTTCCCTAGGAGCAGAAAAATTATGACTATAGCCATTGTGTGAGTAATAGGATTTAAATTCATGATTTTCAAACTCACGGCCATGATCACTTCTTAGGGTTTTAATCTTAAGTCCACTAAGGTTTTCTAAAGATTTGGAGTATTTTCCGAAGTAAGAACAAGCTTCACTTTTGTGAGCTAAGAAGTATATCCAAATATATGTAGAAAAGTCATCTACTAGGACATAGACATAGTGCTTCCCATTTAAGATATAAACTCTAGATGGTCCAAACAAATCCATGTGAACCAACTCGAGAGGTTGATAAGTTGAAACTTCTTTCTTTGATTTAAAAGAAACATTATGTTTCTTTCCCTTTTGACAGGGATTACAAACTTTTTCATTTGGAAACTCAAGTTTAGGTAGCTCTCTAACTAAGTTCTTCCTAGTAAGTTTTCTAAGTGAGTGTAAATTTCAGTGTCCTAATCTTCTTTTCCATAACAAAGAATCTTTCTGAAAATCATTTAGACAGGTAACATTTTTCTTAGCTAAGGAATTTAAATCAATAGCATAGACATTTTCATTTCGCAAGGCAGAAAATACTAAATCATTTTTAGAATTAAAAACATTACAAGAATCATTTTCAAATTTGACATTGAAACCATCAACACATAATTGAGAAATACTTAACAGATTATATTTCAGTCCATCAACAAATAGAACTTTTGAAATTAATATTGAGTCAGTGTTACCAATCTGGCCTAAGCCGATGATTTTCCCTTTAGAATTATCACCAAAGGTGACATGACCTCCATCAACCTTTATTAAGATCTTGAAGCATGAGTAATCCCCAGACATATGTCTTGAACTTCCATTGTCCATATACCATGTATTATTGTGGGAACTCTTCAGGAAGGTTTCCTACAAAACAGATTTAAATAGGAAATGATTTGGGTACCCAAATCTTCTTGGGTCCAGACAGGTTAGCAATCAAACCATTCGGTACCCATATTTGTCTTATGGGTCTCATATAATTTGTAGAATAAAAATATTTTGAAAGATATACTCTATTAGATTTATAACTAAGTGAATAACTAGTTGAAGCATATAAATGTCCAGAACTAGAACTTGCAGTATTCTGTCCAGATTTAGGAATAAATCTATTCTTGGTAATCTATCTCTGTCCAGGTTGGTATCCTATACCAGTAGTGTATCTAGGTGCAATCTTCTTACCTTGCATTTGAGTAAGAGTATCTTTTCCATTTGTGAACTTTTCTAAATCCTTCCTAAGTTGTTCATTTGATAATTTCAGTTCAGTGTTTTCTTTAAGAAACTGAGCATTCTTTTCCATTTCTACGTCAAGATCATATTTATGTTTAACAGTTAAAGCATATTGTTTCTTTAAACCTTTGTATTTGTCTTTCAGCTCATTACAGGTTTCCTCCAACATATCAGAGTATTCAAACAGGTTAGATTTTGACATATTTTCAGAATTAGAGTCATCTCCAAAATAATAATAATTTAAAGAAGGAATTTCAGATGTTACCTCAGAAGTGTTTGTCATAAAACACATGTTTGCCTTATTTCTGTTTTTAGTCTCAGGAGCTTCAGATTCACTGGAGTTATCCTCCGAAGCACTCCAAGTAGCCTTCATGGCTTTCTTATACTTATTATCCTTATACTCATATTTCTTCTTGTATTTTGGATTTGGACAGTCTACTTTTATATGTCCTTTTCATTTGAATTCCTAGAAGAAAACATCAAAATATTTTTCAGATTTCTTCCAGTCCTTTTTCTAGTGTCCCTTGTTGTCATACTTACCTTTGTAATTTGATTTTCTGAAAAAAAAATCTTCTTCCTATAAAACTTCTTAAATCTTCTAGCTATGTGAGCCATTTCTGCATCACTGTCAGATGCACTTTCACATTCTTCACAGCTTGAGCTATCACTTACATGAAGCTTCTCCTTATCTATATTCTTTGAAGTAGTAGTCTTGAAAGCCACTGACTTCTTTTTTGGTTCATCTTCTTCTTATTTGTTTACCTTAATCTCTTCTTCATACATCATTAACTTAACAATAAGTTCCTTTACTGGCAGTTTACCAATATCACAAGATTCTCTGATTGAAACAGAAGTGCCCCTCCATCGGCATGGTAGACATCTCAAGATTCTCATAATTTGTTCCTTTGATAGAACATCTTTACCAAGTAAATTCATTGTTTTGACTATCTCATTGAACCTGAGATGCATATCAGAAGTAGGTTTATCAGTCTTCATCTTAAAATTATCATATTTAATAGTATAATTATTCAATCGCATTTCTTTAACATTGGTTGTTCCTTCATGATAAACACCCAAAGTATCCCAAATTTCAAAATCAGTTTTTCAAGTAGAAATTCTGTTAAACCCCTCATCTCCTAGAGCACAGTACAGGGAATTCATAGCTTTACAATTATTATTTTAATCTGTCTTTGTAGGATCATCCCCAGTTATTCTTTCAGTTTTTGGAATTTTATATTGAGATTCTATAGCAGTCCAGATATCAAAACTAATGCTTTCTAAATGAATTTTCATTTTAAGTTTCCACTGAGCATAGTTTGTACCAGTGAAGAAAGGTGTCTTGTTAGTAGCATCACCCTCTAGTCTATTGTACATAGCTAGATTTGAGAAAGATAATTTAAAGAGCTAAAATTTAGAACTAAGAGAAATTTAAGATCTTTAAAGATGCAACTAAAATCACCATTGAAAAACAGAGTATTTAAAAAATCCTTAAGCAAAATCAAATCCTTTGATACCAAATGTTGGTCGGAGTGGCTACACAAGAGGGGGAAGAATTGAGTTCCAATTAAAATTTCGGTTAAAATATTGTCTATTTAAAATCCCACAATTTATAAAACAAGTTAAACTATAGTGAATTTATACATATTGTAAATGGTCACTTAGCTTCTCAAAGATTGATTAGATCTCAGTTAATTTAACCACAATATTAAACTGACTTTTGAAACTAACCTACTGATTTACAAAAAGTGTAAACACTTTATAATTTGACTATTAATGTAGCTTTAAAATAGTTTTGTATTTCAAAGTAATAGCAGCGGAAAAAATTATATATATGTAGTGTACTATAAAATTAAACTAAAGATGCATAGTAGATATAACAAGAGGTTCAGTCTCAAGCAGAGACTTAGTCCTCTCAAATATATAAATTTGATCCACACCCTGGATCGGGGTTAAAAACAATTTTCAAAACTGTCCAGGCCACGTAGGGACCTCTAACACTATTCTTCATGGGAAACAAAACAAAGACCAGGACACACAAGGACCTCTTCCACAGTTGACGTGGGTAAACAAGAGTTAAGAGATTTGGAGTGAGGATTTAGATATCCTATAGTTCAGTGGAGGAGACAGTGTGTGTATACGAAATACAGAGTACACCAGACTGCTCGAAAGTTAATAAATAAATCACTTAGAGAGAGCAGATAAGAGTTTAGAAAACTCTAGTGATTATCAATGCAGTTCTGGACTCGTTGGATTCAGTAGTAATGCTTCTAAGTCCTTCTCTGGTGTTTCTGTTGAAAAACAGAGTGTCGTAGTCAGCTTGTCTTCTACATGAATTAAAAAGATCTCTTGAATCGTCGTGTGTTCTTCAGTGGTGTTGGATTTCATTCATGAGAATTCTTTGAAAGTCTGGAAATCTCTTTTTTTTATCAGGATTTTTCTTCCTGTAGTGCTCTCGGTGTATGTAAGTTCTTCTCATTGTATATTCACACTTGCACACCACTTCACTTCTTGCACTTTTACTCTATCTCAATCTTTCTTATATTCCACGAGTTCTGGTGGTAGGAATGATTCCCTTTTCATAGGTACGAGATACGGTTTCCTGGCATGCCAACAACTATCATTAAGTAACATTAATTGCATTAAAATCATCAAATATGACTGTTAGTATTATTTAAATAATATTGACAAAAAATTAAGAAAAGGTGTCACTGTGATTATGTAAACGGTGTCTTCTTCACGGTATGAGCTTCACGGTATGTCCATGTCATGGTGTCTAGCTCACGGTGTCGAGGTCACGGTTTTTCATTCACGGTGTCTGGGTCACGGTGTCTGGTTCATGGTGTCTGGGTCACGGTGTCTGGATCACGGTGTCTGGATCACGGTGAGTCCTTCACGGTGTCTGGGTCATGGTGAGTCCTTACATAGACAAATATCAATATTTGGACTTAGACAGAATATGCAGAATATGGATTAAGTTTAATCGTTAGAGAGTAAGAGAACATGAATCATAAACATAAAGGCTTGATAATATATGTGAGATTTGTGATCATGCATAAGACTTGTAAATAATAAATAGAGTAATTAACATCCATAAGATTTGTTATCATTAAACCATGATGTGTAGTTATTATTTAGATTAAAGACCATTATCAAGATGTGCAATGAAGATTGAGATAAATTAATAGTAAAAGGATTTGTGATCATTAAAACATGATTAACACATGAGGAGTCCAACAATTATTTTCTAATGAACATCAAGTATAGTAATAATACAAAAGAAACAATTTAACCATGTGAAACATTCATTTACCCATTGTTATTAGTATATATATATCATTATATATTTTTTGTTAATCTATACTCTTCACCGATGGAGAAAAAATGATTGATAATCCGATAACTACATGAAATAAATGAAGTTTCAAAAATACCCTACCTCAACTGAATTGTTTTTAATCATTGCACAAGATCCATATGGATAAATGGGTGATGACCTAGTGGGAATCACTGTGGGAGGCTCAATAACCTAGTATAAATCAATCTCCATCTATGATAACTCAAAAATAGTAGATCAAAGCCCACATACCACTGATAAAACCCTCCCAAGATGAATATCGAGGAAATTAAACAAGTATGATCAAGATGAAAACTTCCCTGTATTGGGAATTCTCAATCTCACAAATCATAGGATGAAACACAAAAAATAATGGTTTAAGGGACACCAAAGACACACCATAGATCACCAAATCTCAAGAGAAATTGAAGGGTGCTGAAAACAATTTGGAGAACTGGTAGATTTATATCTATTTTGGAAACTTAAAAATAATGGCTTGATAGTTCACCATCGTCCATGAAATCTTGCAATATTACCAGGTTGTTGGAAAAAATATAATCACCACACTCTGAATTTCCAATCCTTTGATTAACTTCATAATACATTGCAAGAACACCTTGATATCCCCTCCTTTAATACCTACTAAACCTCAATATTTGGATAGACCAAACATGTTTCATGGTGTGACCTATTCCTCTATGGAAGAACGTCACCAAGGTAGATGCTTTGAAATCCCATACTTCAGGGCTTCTCTCTAAAAAAAACATGACATCAATAAAAACTAACAATAAAACTCTAAGGATTTATCATGCTATCAAACACGCCTCTAACCTAATGCCATACACCATGACCATGTCACATGAGGTTCAACACAAATTTGTGACCCCAATAAAATTCCATGACTAACCAGATTCCCAAAAACATCAACACTACTAAAAAATATCTTTCATCATAAATCTGAATTCCAAATCATTATAGTCCTTATACATCCAAAACTAATACTCTAACCACACCTCCCATATAAAACAATTCTATCTACACCACCAAATTACCAATCAAAAAATTTTATGGTCTAGAGGACCCGTGCCATTACATTATATAAATATTAATTGATTATTATCTGCATGAATAAAAACAAACCCCAAAAGAAATTGTTAACCACAAATACCACAAACACTCACCAAGAAATTCCACTCAAATAAGTATGAATCCACTAACCAAATATAATTGAAAATGATGAGAAAGATTCAATAAATCATTACCAATCCAAAAAAAATAAATTTAAATTCAAAATAATAATTGAAAATTTCTTGGTATATTGAGTACACATCAGATACTTACATTACAATATTCTCACATCCATGAAATCAAGCCTCTACAATACATTAACTAAATGAAGAAAATGCAAGAATAATACCTTCTCTCAATGATTTTAAATCCTAACTGAATTCTCTATGAATTTATCATTATCTTCAATATCCTACAATGCCTTATTGATAAGATGAAAATATTCCTAAATATATAATTGGAGATGTTATATTTATAATATTTAATAAATCAATTCTAGATATCATTAGAGCGCTAACTAATATACCACCTTTCCAATACACCACAACACCTCAATGGGTTTTATAAATCTGGGAGAGGTATTACCAACTGGTTAAACCTCTACTACCCACAATAAGGGTAAACCCTCAAGAACACATGAACTCTAAACTCTATGTCTAGTAGTATCCTCCTATAATATAAATATGAACTTTTATAATCATGAACCACCTTCATCTTCTCTAGAATAATTTGTATCATACTTAGCATACTATGCACCATATATGATCTTAGGACAATGAACTCCCCAACCATTAACAAGACTAATAAGGATTTATAAGGTTTTTAATAAAACATATATAATTTATCAATATAGATAGAAGAGTCTTATCTATTATTATAAGGTAACTCGTCTAAAGTAATTTTTTCCCAACGATCCACCAAAATCCAAGACACAATAATGGCGTATATCCTTCAATATATTGATTTGAGACTCTATTTTCTCATCAAACTGTGGATGTAAATCAGTTTTAGGTAACAATATAGAGCCAAAAATATTACAATACACTCAAGGATTTTTTTTTTTAAAACATAGATATTGGTTGGATATGATATTCCTCGATAACCTGTGAATCCAGAACACCTTATCCACAAACCACCTCATCAAGGCCTCCACAACTCTTGACGCCCTAATCTCTGGGAAATTGGTCAAATTAAACAAATGATCCATGTTAACCCAAAATAGAATCACATCATCCAATATATTACGTTATATCAGGGATGAAACTCATCAATTTATCCCCCCATTTCTATATGAAAAAATCAAATGGTTATAATAGACATCCTGGAATATGATTATCTATCATCGCATTCGGGAAGACCAAACATCATGAAAATAACTTTTATACTAACTTCTACTTCATTTTGAAAAAAAGATAACCCCTAGAAGAATTATACATATTTTATACCCCAATATGAACTACCAATATTGAACTATGAAGCTCTTGGGGAACCTCCTCTAGCACCACTAATGGAATAAATAACCTCACTTGATACAAAATATAATGTAGTTCACTGTAATAATACACGATTTTTGTATGGATTTATCCCTTAATAAATATTTTAAAATATAATATTTCATATTAAGAACTTTACTAAATGAAATATGAGTGAATTTTATAAGTATTAGATACAAATATTATAATATAGTCATTGGAATTACGTTTATAAAGAGAAATAAACATTTTTGAAAATGGATAATAATTAAATTGTGCCATATAATCATTCCTTACTGTTATCATTTATACATATTTTTGAATGATTTGTCACCACTTGGTTTTTTCCAAGAATAAATCTAATATGATCTTCAACATGTTTGACTATAGTGAAGTCATCTATGAGAGAAATTTAATCTTGAGGAAATCACTATGAGATCAGAGCTACATGAACCAAAACAAGTGACTGTCACCACTTAATGTTATAAAATTATATCCCATGATAAATTTTTTAGGGGGTTATTAACATGGAGTTTGGATTATATAAATAATTAATTATAAATTCAGAAAATTAATATCAAGTATTTTTAATTCATTTTACGCTTAGAAATACGGTTTCAAAGAATCTATTTTATGATTCATGTTTTATAATTTTAAATATTGTTTTAATAATTTTTTGATATTTATTTTGATAAAATAAACCTAACTTTTGGATTCATCGTATCAAAATTAGTCTAGGTTTATTTGTTCATAATTTCTGAAATCATTTATTTTTTAGTGAAAATACAGTTTTTTGATAATACTATAGCTATTATGAAATACTCATGAAATATGAATGAATTAGATTCTTATAATACCATTGTATTGAAAAACTATTTATTTATTAAATAAAATAAATAATTTTATAATATTAATTTAAATTACAAAAAATATGATTGACATTTTAGAATCAAAATGATAACTTATCTCAATAAAACTATATTTTATTATTTGGATTTGATTATGTATTTAAAAGGTTATATTTGTTATTTTATTATTTTTTAAGTCATTTAGATCTCCATTTTAGATATATAATTCAATTAATTCCATAGGAATCAATATTATGCATGATTTTATTGTATATTCAATTTTAGGATTGAAAATTTATTTTTTCTAAAATTTGTTATCCTTTCCATTATGAATTTGTATTTTAAAATTAATTTTTATCGCCATTGGAAGTTGAATATTATAAAAGGGATTTCGTATTTCAAATCATGAGGATTAAATTAGGTAATAATATCCATTTTATGTTTAGTCTCAAAATTTCTTTACCAAGGTAAATATTAGTTACCTCGATACAGGTTAAAATAAGTAAGACAATATTATCTTGAGGTGATTTTAATAATCATAAGAAAAACTAATATTAAAATTGGTATATAATATTATTTCTAACTTCCCCTACAATTATCATCTCTATATATCATTTTTTGTGCCACATCCCATTGATAATTTTTGTTATTTTATATTAAGTTTATATTATTTAATAAAAATGTCACTCTTTCACACATAATATTTTAATGTTTTTTTCAGGTATTTATAAGGATAAAAATACATTTTTTAAGTCTGTATAATGTTTAATCTATATAATGGGAGGAATTTAAAAAATATTCTTCGCCACATATTTCCCCCAAACTCTTTGTATCAAAATGGAGTGAGAATTAATAGAGGTGAAACAAAATGCGGATAAATTACTTAGAACGTATGATAAAAAATTTATGATATCCACAAGGTATGTTTATATATTCATTGATGTCATAAAATTATGTTAAATCATTTATATAGTGGATTAAAACGATTTTTTGAAAAGGCATTTCCCTTAAGAGAATTTTGACGAAATGAATAAATTGTTCAATGTGAACTTATGGTGTAAATGAAAACTATAGACTCTCATTTTTCTCATGGATGTAATCCTATTAAAAGGCCAATTGAATTTAATTGATAAATTAATAAAACTTCATAGGGGTGGAGTGAAAATCAACAACTTGTATGTAAAAAAAAGTGGGATGAAGAAACCAATAAATTTACTCAAATGGATAATAATTTTTTTACATGTAATAGGTTATGTTAACTTCAACTGAATTGATAAGGAAAAGAAGGAAAGAAAAGTATTACAATAGATGAGAAAAAGTTCAAACATAATGAACCACTTATACTTGAATTTTTATATTCAACGAGTTTATGTATTATAAAAATTTGAATCCCATTCCAAGGGATAATGAGTATAGTTGTCCTTAAAAATCCATGAGATAACGGGAGAGTGGATAACATATGAAATCTTAATTATTGAAGTAGTAAAAGGATAATTAAGTGATTCAATTTACACAATCCAAAACTATGAATGTCATATTTTTTTCTAGTTCAATACATTAATTCATATAATACATGTTTTTTAAGAATATTGATTCCAATATCAGTATTTGATATCTAATTATATGTAAAAAACCAAGAGGTTTCATTATTTCATTCAATGGTTAAAACACATCTTCAATTGAGGTTTTTGTGAAGATACATCCTATTGATCTAGTTTATCTTCCCAATGTTTAAATTGATGTGATATTAGGCATGGGATGGAAATCCCTATATAGATCACATGTTAATTATATCGAGAAGGAAGAATTTTTTTATATCTTTAATCATCCCATTATTAGATAAAGAAGAACGATTTATTATGAACACACATTCGAAGTAAATTATAAAATATGGTTCATGACACCCAATTGAGAGTGTATATGTTATCAAATGGTTTTGAGTGAACTAAAAATTGGATACATTCGTATTCTACATGTATATATTGATGTATTACATGATTGACTCCTAGGTCTTCCTCTTGAACGTGAGGTAATGTTTTCAATTGAACTCATACTTTGATCTATGCCTATGTCAAAAACCCTTTATAGAATGCCCTTGATTCATTTTCAGGAATTGAAGAAGTTACTCAAGGAGAAAATGTGAAAGGGATTCATATTCCCATGTGTTTCACCAGGGGGTTCATCAGCCCAATTTTTCAATAAAATTGATAAAACTATTAATGTTTTAATAGATAATCATGAACTTTAATAAATAATGATTAAGAAAAAGTATTACCTAGCATAGATTAATCATCCATTATATCAATATAGTGGGGATCAATACTTCTCAAATATTGATTTATGATATGAGTATAATTAATTAATTTTAAATAGAGAAGATATAACCAAGAAATATTGGTTTAGAATGTATAGATATTATAAATTCATTATAATTCCTTTTTTACATACAAATACACTTTTAATCTAAATATATTTTAGGAACATAGTACATATATATAAAATAAATAAATTTGTGGTAGTATTTATTGATGATATTCACATATATTCTAAGATAATTCAAGATAATAAAAAACAATTTAGGATCATGAAAAAGGCCTTATAAAAGAGTAAATTGTATTTAAAGTTCTGCAAGTGTGAATTTCAGATATAAAAAATATGCTTTTGTTTTATGTTATTACAATAAATGGTATATTAGTATATCTGTAAAATATAATTTTGGTTGAAAAATATCCCAAACCATCCACTTTGATAGAGATCCCAAAAATTATTAGTATATATGGATACTATAAATGAGTTTTTATAAATGTTTCATGATTTTTAATTCATCTAACCAAACTAACATAGAATGTAGTAAGATTTCTCTGGATAGAGGAGTGTGAAAAAACATCAAGGAACATATTTGTTGCACTTATACTTGCATTAATCTACAATGGGGATAGTTTTTTCATATATAGTGATGCCTAAAAAATCCCTTGGAATGTTTCCTTATGAAAAGTGACATGGTATTTTTTTTATTTCATGCATCAATTAATGAACCACTAGAAAAATTTCCCAATACATGATTTGTAGATCCAAATAAATATGTTTGAATTAAAAGTTTTGAAATATTATCTTATTGGAAAACAATTTGATATATATTACGATTATAAGAGTTTAATGTATATATTCACTTGGAAAAATTAAAATATATATCAAATGATATCGTTGGAATTGATCAATGAGTACAATTTCATAATACATTACCATCTAAGGAAAACAAACAAGGTGGTTGATTCTCTAAGTATAAAGGATCAAGTTTCCTTATGTATGATGATGATTGGAATATATCTAAAATTTCAAGATATTCATAGGATATACATGGAATTCATATAGGAAGGGATGAAATTCTATGATTCACAATTTATTTCTCAACCATCTATATATGTAAAGATCAAGTAGGTCTAGAAAGATAATGAGATAATATAGAATAATTATAGAAGTATTAAAAAGTTCAAAATTGATAATGGAGGGGTCAAAATATTTTGAAAATGAATATCTATCCATTAAAAAATAGAATTCCAGAAGGAGATTTTGGATTATTCACATTTCTCATCCTTTTCTATAAATCCATTAATTATGCAAATATATTTAAATATTAAGAAAAAAATGTTAGTGGGAAAATAAGAAATTGTAGATCATGGAGTATGTTACTTGATGACAGATATGAATGCAGGAAAATCATAACATCATAAACATAATGACATGGTTCAATTTCTTCTTATAGTACAATGGAAACAAGATAACATCACCATGGATTTTTTTTTGGGATTCTCAATATTCTTAATGGGAACATTTTATATAGGAATTAGTTGATTTACATTAAAATGAGGCATACTTTATTTATATCAGTTCAGGATTTTCACTAGATCAATATTCGTGGTTGTACATAATGGAATTAGTAAGGGTACATTGTCTACCATTATAATTGTATCTAATCAAGATCCATGGTTCACATCAATATAATAGAGGTTTCCTAAAAAGTCATTAAATAATATGATATTTATCAATATAACATATCATCATCAAACTGACGATATGTCAAAAGGGTTCATTTATTCATCTGGGGATATTCTAAGGTCATACTCAATGAAATTCAATGGAAGCTGGGATTGACATATTCTCTTGGTTAGGTTCCCATATAATAACATTTTTCACGCTAGAATATAAATAGAACAATATAAATCTCAATATGGGTAGATATGTAGAACTCTAATATGATTGGATGAATTCAAGGATAGGAAGTTTTAAGTAAATAACATTATTAAATTAATTAGGGGGAAGGTTGAACCCATTTAGTGGATTTAAAAGAATCATAAAGTTAACAGTAAATATATGTTGATAACAATCAATGAGATTAGTATTTGAAGTTGGTGATAATTTATTCCTTCATATATCACCTTAGAATTGGTTTAATAGATTCTGGAAGAATGTTAAGCTTAGCCTTATGTACATTAGCCCATTTAAGATCCTTAACCATGATGGATATATAGCATATTACATAGAACTCCCTCCAAATATCTCAAAGTGTAATATGTGTTCTATATATTACTTTGGAAGAAGTCCCTTCCAATTCTATCACATATACTAAAATTGGAAGATGTGATTACAGAACCTGATCTCTCTTATGAGGAATATCAAGTAGATATTTTGGATTGAAGAGAATAATTTTCTTGGAATAGGATGACCCATCGAGATTTTTTTAAAGAAATCATAATTTTTAGGAATCTATGTGTGATCCTAAAGAATTGATGAGACAAATGTGACCTCACTCATTTTTTTCCATGTAATGTAATGATGAGAAAATAATTATTTAAACGGGGTTTGAATTAAATTAAATATTAATTTAGTGTATATATCTCATTAAAAAAATGTTGAATGACTATTTTTTATATGAAACGCAAGAATAAAAAAACGTTTTACCATTTATATGTATTAAATATTATTTTGATAATATGGTTATTGAGTTAGCTAGTACAAATGGAATCAATCACATTATTTGACTTGCAGTAATAAAATTATTCTATAACAACATTATTTACATGTATCATTTATCAAATCATAGAAAGGTGGTGGTGTCATAAGGTATTTACACAGACTAAGACCATGATAAACTTTAATTATTATAGCCAGATAAAAAATCCTTACACGAGAAGTTAAATCTTGTGGAAAACATTATAATATCCATTCATATGGAACCACCCCCAATAAATCTCTCAACTACATATCATACACATAGATTTTATACAGATTACATGAGGGATTTTGTATGTTGGAGTTAAAAATATAAGAATTGATAATTTTTAATGTAATAAATTAATATTAATCATTTTTAATTCATTTTATTCAAAAAAATAATTTTTATATAAATTTATTTTCTTCATTATGTGCTGTTATATTATATTTAAATTTTATTGATTTCAGAATATGAATTTTATAAAATAAAATTTACTTTTGGTGTTACCACCTCAAAAAAAATCAAGGGTGATTTTTTTGGAATATTCTAAAACTGATGACTTTTAAGGGAATAATATTGTTTTTTAAAATATTTTAAATTTTATGAAATTAAAATTATAAAGGAATCACCTAAAAAATATATAACCTTCAAATTTATAAGATGTGTATGTTATTAATATAAAAAATAATTTAAAAATATTTATTTTAATTTAGAAAATTACTCTTGACATTTGAAATTAAAAGTTATAATTTGTTTTTATAACAGAATTTTGAATATTTTCATTTGATTGAGTATTCGTGGGGTTCCATTTATAATTTTATTTGATATCAATTTACAAAAAAAAAACTATCCATATTTCAATTAATATAATAAGAATCAACAATAAATATAATTTTGGGGTAAATTCATTTTTTTGATTGAAAATGCATTTTTTTTAAACTATTATTCATTGAATTATGTGTTATTATATTAAAATTATCTTTAACAAATATATAAATTTATTCATGTAAAAGTTTCTTATATTTTTAATCATATGTTTTATCATATATTTAAATATAGATTTCATTTTTTAAAATTAAATTGATATATTGGGGTAAAAGTTAGTCAATGTGAAAGAAGGATAAAATAATTAAAATTGATTTATCATAGGATAAAAGTATTAAATATCACACAAAAGTATCTTAAAATGGGTGTATATGGTTTTTATAGACCTATAATAGTTTTATATTCTATATATATCAATGTTTATTCAATATTCCATTTATAATGACCTTTATTTTATTTCATGTTAACTGTATTTGAAAAATAATAACTCTCTCTATTAATATTTTCAACATGTTATCATGATAATGATATAGATAATAAATTGGGAAAGGTTATAGATAATAATATTAATTATGTTTAAAATATATTTATTTAAATATTTTTTTTAAAAAAAATAATACTTAACTATCTAGAATTCTTACACACCTTTGACACAAAGCTTGTGCAAGCAATTGAACAATAAAGTAAAAAAATTAAACAAATTAAAAGTTATATGTTTATAGTTAATTATGTCATTAAAATTAAATTATATATAATAATTAAGTATAAGATATTACATATGTTTTTATATCGAAACTTCATTATTGTCGTGATATTTTCAAATCCAGATTATGTGAATAGTCTTGAAAATGACACCTAAGGGTATTTAATGTTAATTTTTTTATTAACTGATTTTAAAATAAAAAATACTATAATTATTAAAATTTATGGTAAATTATTGAGAATACCAAACATGATCCTTTTTAAAAAAAACTTTTTGTTTTTAAAATTACATTTATGACCCTTAATGATTGAATATTTTCAATAACACCATTTCTCTTTTCTTATAAAAAAAGGCTCAATATATACATTCTAATGACACAATTGAGTATTTGTATCTCTTAGAATTATTACCATATTCCTTTAAAAATATCCCATAAAACATAAAAAATATTTTGTTGTAACCATAATCCTCTCCTCCAAATGCCAAAAACTCAATCGAAAGGAGGATATTCAATAAAGAGGTAATTATCTTAATTGAGTAAATTCAAGTTTCTTTCTTCTAAAACCTCCTATAACTTTTCTATAACCATACTTATATAATTAAATTTTTATCCTTATTTTTTTGAAAATTTTATTATTATTTTCAAACAACCATTATTTACCTCCCTTCATACTTTGAAAAAATAAAAGTGTCACCCGCACACACATATATAATACCGTATTCAGTAAAACATATTTCATTTTTCATCAGAAACTTACATTTAAGGTTATAAAAATGGATTTCATGAATAAATATAATATCTAAAAAATTATTAATGATATTAGAAAAATAAAATCGGAATATAGAGATAATAGTAATAATAAATTCTAATCCTAAAATCTAACTTCTTGAATCGAGCATACCAATACACATTGTAAGTAATAACTTCATAAAATTATCATTGATTTCTCTTAATCATCTATAAATTCTTGAATGTGATTTATCAATTCAATTAAAATATTTTTAAATAACTATTATTTTATAAAATTGATATTATAACTATACAATAACATGTTCGCAATCATTCAAACAATATAATTTGTAAATATTTGGGGTTTTTTACCACCTACACAAATAATGTTATAATATTTATGAAAAAGATTATTAATAAAGAATAAATACTATAATAAAATTTTAATAATGATTAATTTAATGTTTTTTCATAATTATTGGGTGGTAATATTCAGAATAATATTTACTATTTAATTCAATTCTTTTGTTAATTAAAAAAATTGAAAAAGGGAATTTTTTAGGAATTCCATAAGAATCATGCACATCAGTTAATTTAATGGATAATGACCGAAAAAACTATAATTAATTCATATATTACTATATCATTATAATTCTAGAGATGATGAATCCATGAATGTGGTTCAAGTACTGGAACCCCTGAACTATAGCACACATGCAAAACTGAATAGAAAATGAAAAAAATACTAATTTTAGAAACAATTTTCAATACCTAAGAAATAATAAATTATAAATGATTAGTATATTGTAATATAAATATAAATATTTTTTTATATAAATGTTTCTTATTTATAAATTTATTATATTATATTTTAAGCAAAAATAAGTCTGACGTAATGTGTTTTATTCGAATGATATCTCCCATGATTATCCATACTGGTTATTTGATCTCACCATTATTTTATGTTTATATTACTCAAGTTATATAGAAGGATATTAAGTATTATTTTTATATAAAGGAGGTCTCATGTGAAGAATATTTATAGGAAATGTTGAAGATTCAGAAAAATAAGTTATTTTTGTACTTAATCACTAAAGACACTAAATATATTCTTCATTGGAGTTGTGAGGATATTTATGAGCTATAAATTTTAAGTTATGAAATTGGCATAAAATATATTCATGATTATCTTGGGTAACATCAATTATCCATTGAACATTCCTCCTGAGCAACATCATGGATAACACAATCATGCATCACCTTTAACTCTAAGGCTCCCCCACTGAGACACATCATTTGACTGCAATAATTTTGATTACACATTCCTAAAAATATAGAACTCACTATCACTAACCTATTCTAAAAGAGGATATATCACTACAATATCATCCATCCCACTCCAACCATATTTAGATTCCAAAAAAAATACCCTTTACTTTCTACCCAATGCATCTACAACTATGTTCCTTATAACTGGGTTATAAGAGATCTGAAAATTATAGTCCTAGAAAAACTCCATACATATATAATATAACAAATTCACCCCCCCCCCCACCTCTCCTCTGATAGAAATCATAACATAGCCTCTTGTGATTTTCGGATAGTAAAAACTACTCACCATTGAGGTATTGTCACCACGTCTTCAAGAAAAAACCACCACCACCAACTCATGATCTTATATGTAATAGTTACGCTCAAGGGGAAACATTACCAGACCTTTATGATATCGCTAATCTCAGGTTCATCAATATGCATCCCAAACCAACATGGTAAGTATCACATAACATTAAAAACATCACCCCTTCATTCATAAGCTGAAGAATGTGAGTGTGGATCAATCACTTTTTCAGGTTTTCAAAATGTTCCAAATACTAATCAGACCATAAGAATTCATCATCATTTTTATTTAGGTCTATCAATTGGACCACAACTTGAGATAAATCAGATAGGAACCTATGATATTGGATCATGAGACTAAGAAACTTTCATAGCATTGTAACATTCTTAGTGAATTTCCTGGAAATAAAAACATTAATATTTCAAGGATCTACTACCTCTATCTACAAAGGCATCACCTCTCTACATAAGTATGCCTCTCACATCCAAAATTTACACTTGGATAAATTATTTTAAAGATGTTGGTTTTTAAGTAATTCTAAAACATCATTAAGGTACTTTATATGATCCTCTTATGACCATATTTATATAAGTGTTTCAACTATAAAAATGACCATAAATTGATCAAGTTACTCACAAAAAAATTATTTCATGATTCCTTGGAATATTAATAGGGAATTCATGACACCAAAATACATGGAAATGCACTCCAAGTTCTTATACCGAGAGTGGAAATTAGTATTTGGTATAAAATACTCTTTAAATCTCATTTGCGGATATCTAGACCACATATTAGCCGTCTTGAACCATCTGGATCCTTCAAATGGTGAAATAGATCATTAAAACATGAAATATAGTAACTTTTTCTAGATTTTCACCTGATTCAGCCATTGAATGTCTATACAAATCCTTATACCACCATCTGTTTTCTTTTATAATAACATAGAATCACCCAAAGATGACACACCGGGATGGATAAATCCCTTCCTCATATGGTCCTACATTTTAATTCTCAATTCTCACAACTTAGAAGGTCTCATATGATAGGTATCCTTATAAATTTGAGATTACACCAGCTTTAATTCTAATAAAAATTTGATAGTTGAATAAATCTAAACCCACATCTGAAAGAATATTATAGAAATCTGCCGTAACCCTTTGAAAATCCACTGCATGTAGCACCTTTTTACCCAATGATAAAGTGGATAATAGGGAAAAAATTGTATCTATGTATTTTTGATTCATCTGACACATCATCCTTCCAATGAACACCATAAACTATCCTTTATTACCATGGAACAAAACTCTCTTACAAATAAAATCATTTATGGTATGCACAGAGTATTTTGAGTTGATGTTATAGATGAATTTAAATGGTTATATATAATGTATAAATAAATCCCTCATTGATTGATACTACCCCATCATCAATTTACAAACCATAAACATGTTAAGAATACTCATTTGGCCTAAAAATGGTGTGGTCAACATCAAGAGAATTGGAAGACTCTCCAACATTAGTCCATAGAGTTTAACCAATGGGTAAAATTAAAGAGTGTGATCCTCCAAAATTAAAAAAAAATAATAAAAATAGGTTAGATGATACAAATATGGTACTTATAATAATCTTGGGACTCTATGGTATAGGAACATAAATGAAATTATGTTTTCCATGTTTATATCCCTTTACTTTCTATTTATGACCACCTCCATGGCTACATGTTTTCCTATATCCCTAGGAGTGGGTGAAATCATGGGATTATTCTCCAGAGTATTTATCTTCTCTCAATGAAATATAAGACTACTACACCTTCTATAGCTATGAAATATGAGGTAACTATAGCTAATTATGTTAAAACTGAAATTGACTGTCCACGCAAAACACATCCCCAAGTGAGGAGATTAAGATAACATACCTGCCATTATGAATTCCACATTTTATTTATGTTATTGTATATTAAAATATTCTCTTGTTTTTAATGGTCTTTTTATTTTAATAATATTATTAATACAAATCAGTTATTTCATACTTTGATGTATTGATGATAACAATGATGACATATTCTTCTGGCCATATAGGATATGTTGGGTACATCACAACTAATATAGTATTAATTAATGATTTTTTTCTCAAATAATATAGGAATTTGATATCTCAAAGTAGTTCATGGAGTTTTTAAATCCTTATTATGTTCATGAAAACAACGGTGATATCAATTGGTTCATTTTCAAAATTTCAATTAAAGAGACTTCGAGCATATGAGTTGCTGAAGAAAGTAATGTAACTAGACTGAATTGGATCTAGTAACAACGATATTATATTAAAACATATGCATTCATGAGAGGTTAAAATTTCATTTATAACTTAGAAATTACATCTGTGGGTGTATCGACATGTTGATAGACGATAACCATGGAGTTTAGGATGATTTTTTCAAATATCATTGAGAAAGGAGCCTTGAGGGTGACACAATAAATATATCTAGGACCTTGATCAATTCAATATGAATTTAATAATTAAAATATAATTATAATCAACTAACTTGAGCTTCTATCTATTCTAACAGCCATCCTGGCCCATGACATTACTTCAAGGGCATTCCAAATCCCCAGTGGCTAGAAAATAGTTTCTGGGTATCAAGGAACTCCTTGGGAGTGATTTCTACCATCAAATCATCAACATGATCATAAATCATGATAAAAACAATAAATAACAAGGGATTAAACAAATGGACCACATAAAAGTTTTAGTTTAAATCCATAGTAAATTAACAAAATGAAAAAAAAACAAAAAGAGACCAAAAAATGAAACAAAAATCTCATCAAGACATAGGGGACAACCAACAATCATGTAACCTCCATCACAAGTCCCAAAATAAACCACTAACAAAAATATCTTCCACTTATGTAGGAATCCATACCTTTAAAAAAGTCATAAAATACAAACTCCACATGCACCCATTTATTATATGAAGTGTGTGATCTAACTTTCCCAATTGGATCTCACCATGTCTTCCAATCAAAGCCATTATATTTCATATACATATCCCAATTTGGAAAATTCAGAAAATAATTTAATTTAAAATTTGATTTATATTTTCAAGGACATTTAATAAAATAGTAATACTTATTATGTAGGGGAAAACATAATATAAGAACTATGGTAAATACCTATGTTTCTATAGTTAGTAGGGACCTAGGATCCCCGTAATCAAAGTAATCACTCCATTGATGTGATTGTATTTTCTTGTGCTTGATCCATCACCAAACCAAAAAATCATAAATAGTTTAAAATACAAAAAATTAGGTATATCCAGTATTTGTGATTAAATGGTGATATAAAAATTTTATGTTAAAGACCCCTTTTTCAGTGATATAAAAAATACTATTAAAGTGGGTATTTAACAGTTATTTTTTATCACTATTTTTAGCACTATTAAAGGGAGTCTTTACAGCACTAAAAATTCTATTAAAGGGGTACCTTTATCACTACATGAAAAAATAGTGATAAACTCCCCCCCCCCATTATGAGTGCTATAAAAAAGTGTTGATAAAGTTTGGGTCTTTATCAGTGAAATAAAAAGTCACTAATAAAGGCCACCTTTTATCAGTGCTTTTGAAAATGTTGATAAATGCTTGCCTTTTGTCGGGGATTTTTTTATAATGCTGAAAAGAGCATTATTTCATTAAAAATTCATTAAACATAATATGTTAATATGTTAATATATTAAAATGATAATATATATATATATATATTAATTATGTTTTTGATAAAGCTAAATGGAATTTACACTTAGTATATAATATATTTACTAAAAACGAAATATAAAATAATTTTAAAAAATAATAAATAACAATTTTATAATTTCTATAGATTAAATTTTGTTTAATAATAATTTTAATATAAAAATACAAATAAAATTAATAAAAGGTCTAAAATATGTTGAAAACACAACTCAAACTTCAATGAAAACATTTACTTTACTCTAGGTGTCCATTTGAACTCTACCACATATCATATCATAGGTTTATATGATATCTACATATTGGTGACCCTAGGAACCCATAGTCGCATTTTATAAGGCCAAACAAGGTCCAAAAGGTATCCAAAACTTTGATTTTAGTTAAGGATGATTTTTTAATTTTCTAGTGTGGAATGAATATTTTCCAAGGTATTAAATCATATTGATATTAATATTTTAAAATTTTATCATTGTTCGCAATGTTCCCTTATTTATAATTAAATATGTGCATATTTTCTTATATTTAATTATAATAAATCACTTGTAAAAATAAATATATCAACATATTTACATCAAAATTTAGTTTTAAATATACAAAATAAATATTTACTACTCATTTTATTTTAGTAAAAAATGAAACCATATATTTACCTTATAAAAATACCATAATTTGTACATATAATTATTATATATATATATATGTCTGGGTATTAATAAACACACACACACACACACACATATATATATATAAATATTGATATATCTAAATTAATGTCAATATATATTATATTTAAATATAAATAATTTTGTGTATATACATATCCCACATATTAAAATATATTCAAGTAAATATTAACGTCATTAAATATACAAGAAAAAAACATGGAATAGTCGTAAGAGAATCTAGTCGCATAATGGATGTCATGAGATCAATTCTAGGTACATTAATTTATTTTGTGTATCATTATAGTTATATAGAATGGGGTAGGAAATATAATCATGAATGGGTATTAAAGATCACTGAGAAAGGGGTGTCGTAATAATTGAGAAAGGGGGTGTTGGGGGTGTGTGAAATTTTAATTTTTTCTCCACGTTTTTAAAAACAATTTTTTAGAAGTGATAAATGTTGGCCTTTAATAGTTCTAAAAAATAATTTTTAACGGGTTCCGTTATCTTTTCTTTTTAAGAATTTTTAAAGGGTTCTTTTAACATCTCTTTATTTTAGCATTGTTAAAAGTCAGCTTTTAACATAACTCGCAATATCGGCACATTTAAATTACTGATGAAAACCTTTTATGGGTGCTGGTAAAAGATTGATTTATAGTAGTGCTAGTTAGTGTTGTGTCATAATCCTTTTTGGTATGTTGAATCATTCCTAGAATACCTATCCTAGTCTTCCCACCAAGATACCTTAGGTTACCAGGTTATTTTTACTATTTTTTCATATCATATAAATAAACACTCATCACAAGACAATCATCACGTGCCACAACACCCAATTTCCAACCGTATCTATAGGGTAAATCTCTTTCAATACCATTTCACACACACCAAAACACCATTGAAAGATCCCATTTACACACACAAAATGATTTATAAAATCATATCATTTTATAACAAGCATAATTAAATTTTCAAATATGGAACATCGTGGAACCCCATTCTTTTTCCCATAAAACTATAAACAACAAATCATAAACCACAATCCAATATGATATCATATTATATGAATAAATATTAATTAACAAACATCAAAACCCATTCGATATGGTTTATATTAAACTAGGAATAGGTCATCAAAACCACTGGGTAGAATGAAACTAAAGAACGATTATGGGAGAAACCAATGAAAAATGTGAGGGTTCACTTAATTATATTTTATTTTATGATTCTAGGTCTAAATAAAAAAAATTGTTTCATAAGGGAATATTAGGATAGGTTCTCCATGACTAGGTTTGGAGGAGTCATTAATGGGAGAAAATTATAGGTGATATGGGTCATATCAAAGAGGGGTAGTTTAGGAATTTGAAGAATTTTAAAAATATATCAGACCACATGATGTGGACACATAGTTTTCTATTTTGTTTTCTAGCCATGTGAGTTATTATGGTTCCATTATAAGATACTAAATTATTTTGGTGACATACTTCCACAAATTTTGTGCTTAACCATTCCCTCACTCTAGTGTGTTTTTCATATTCTCCTTGTTTGATGAAGATGGTGCATGATTTCCCCAAATTATGAGCCAACCATGCACCAAAATATTTCTTCCCAAAAAACACTAATTTATATAGGAAAATACCCAAAAACATTATTTTTAAATAGAAATACTATAAATTATTGATAAATACTTAACAAATACATTGTGAGTGTTATAAATCCTCTTATTATTTCACTTCTTTCCCTTGGGTAGTTAATCCATTTTCTCATAAGAGAGTAAGTGAGTAAATTGATCTTCTACCCAAGACATTCATTCCCACATCTCATTATTATCATTACCATGTTTCTATAAGACCTCATCTAGTAGAATATATTTCCCTTTAAGACCCTTTATATGGGAATAAAAGGTTCAAAGTTGATTCTTGTTCATTGACAAGTCTGGTTTCATAAAAAGTTCTTTCCCACTCAACACATGATAATGAACTATATTATACCATTTCAATATAGAAATATTGAAAACCTCATAAATTGATTACAACTATGATGGAAGACCCAAAATTTATAAAAAAATATTATACCCCTTAGCAATCTCAAAAGTTTTTACATACCTCAGAGTAATATTCCCTTTCTTCCTGAAACAAGGATGACCTAAATGAGGTGTTACCTTTAGAAACACCCTGTTATCAATTGATAATTACAAGTATTATCATTTTTTATCTTCATAAGAAATATAATGACATTAATATATCATCAAACAATTCCTAATCATCTGAATATTTTGAGGTATTTCATTCATGATGCTTGGTCCCACTAAATACACATCAAACTCTTCTATCCAGCATAATGGGGACTCGAAAGGTTTACCACATAGAGATTCAAAGGGAACTTCCCGGATCAAGGATTGGTATCAATTATTAAAGGAATATTATACCAATCCCATATGGTTATCCCATAAACCTAAGAAATATAACCCTTAGGCATGAAGAATGTCTTCCTGAATCTAGTTCGTCTATTCTATCTTGCGATCTATTTGTGGATAGTATGTTTTTATAAACATGATATATGAAACTATTTTATTTTAAATTCCTTCCCAAAAATGAGTTATTAAATGGGGGTCCTCATTATGGAAAATAAAATATTGCACACCGTGAAGCCTCATGATCTCTTAGATATACACCTTTCCCAACTGTACTACTTGGTGGTATCCTTGATTGGGATGAAATTTGTGGATTTTTGTAAGAGATCAATGACCACCTAAATAATGTTCCATCACCATGGTGTATAAGAAAACCAGATAGGGAAATATATAACTACATCATCCCACTTATATTAAGGAATATGGAGAGGCTAAATTATGTCTAAGGGACTCTAATCCTCATCTTTGACTTGTTGACATGTTTAAAATTCTAGAATCGTAGCTATCGATGTCATCCATTATTAGTGGACACCAAAACTAAGGTCTCCAATCGTAGAACATCATGGTGGAACAATAATTAAAAGAAAACTAATATGGATTAAAATCCTACATCACCCCCTTATTTGTATCAAATAGTTCCATAAAATAGACAATACTAAAAGGAATTCCTTTTGAAGATAAATACAACTCATTGGGAACCTCCCCAAAATTTATGAATTTAAGGGAGTGCTGAAATAACTCATCATTTGTCTTCAATTCCTAGATCATCAATATATGGGAATTAATTAACCAAGTACTATAAAACATTAACCCTATTTATCTAATTTTTATTCCAAGAGAATCTGAAAAAAAAATCCCAACAAGTTTCCACTCATTTTGGGACAAATTTAGAGATTGATTTTTAAGCTTCCAACTTAAGTCATCCATGACTTTGTTTCCTTTACCCAAATTATATATGATTTAAATTTTAAACCCTTTAAGATAAAATATAAAAAATATTTACATCATGTTTAAATATGTTTTGGGAAAAATATATAACATATCCTTTATGGACATAGTATTCTAAATAATCACCCAAATTGTTACACCATCACTTGATATCGTGCATCAATTTTGTAATCCTGTTATCATGGGTTGGTTAATTCTTTTCAGGTGTCCATAGTTGTAAAGAGAAATTTTCCACAACATGCTCACCATTAATAAGCACATAACCAAAACACATTCATGGATAATGACAGTAGACCCGGTATCCATGTCTGACCTTGGGTAGGATCATGATAGAGGTGATGGTCGTCATCATTTGAGTTCTTCAAAACATGATTGACATTCGGATCTCAAATAAATGTTTACCCATTTTAGGTAATTTTCTTCATAAGACAGGTGAGTGGAGATAAGTATTTAATATACCACCTATAATACAATACCGGGCCCCAAAAATACTTTTATCCCAAAATCATTCTTTGGATATTCTTACTATATAACTTCTTAAATGTATCTATATCAATTTAAACACCACACTCCAATATAACATGACCCAAATATAATAATTCATGAATATAAATCCTTCATTTTGAATATTTTTCCAAAATATGATGGCCCTATAAAATTTTGAGTATAAATATAAATTTTTTTCCATTATCCACTTTTGATCTTGAGTAAACAATAATATAATCCACAAATACCCTGATTAATTATTCAAGTTATATACGGAACAATTGATTCAAAATTTCCATGAAAATTATATGGGAATTTGTTAATATGAATGGAATTACCAAATATTCAAAGAGGATGTACCTTCTTTATAAAGTGCTCTTGTGGAAAATAGCTTCTATTACTATTAGCCAGTGATACCTTGAAGATAGGTTGATTTCTAAAAACAATTTGTTTCCCTTTGATATGGCTAAAAATATCATCAATATGGAGAAATTTTATTTCTCTTTTATAGAGACTCAATTTATCTTCCAAAAGTTGATACATAGTTGAAGAGAACTGTTAGCATTCTTGGAAAAGAGTACATGAGTATCACATGGAGACACAGTCATATGAATGAAACCATTAGACTCTAAATAAAATATATGGATATTTTAAACTATAAAATTTCTATGGATATATGATATGAAGGGAGTGATATCTGTTTTTTCCCTTAAACCAAGTCAATAGTGAAATCTATGTACTGTTTAATAGAAGTTATTGACAAATATTATGGGAGAAATTCATGGAATTCACTAACTACATAAGTCAAACTAATGTCTCATAATTCCCATATGATTCCAATGAAATGGGGGATTCCTTTCAAGAAAACCAACCCTACCCTTAAATAGGATGTCCTACTCATCCTAACTGTGGATATCATTCTCCCTATAAAACCGAAGTTCTTCCATTGGGGTCGTGAAACTAATACACCAACAGTATCAACTGATATTGTACTTAAAATATGTTATCCAATATACCCCTATAATCTTGGTTAAGAGGGCCATATTTTTGTAAAAAATCTTGTCACGACCTGTCCCTCGGGGCCCGTGCCGTGACTACCCCAAGCCCACCTATCATAGGCTAGGGGCTGGCAGCTAGCACCAAAGGCGTTATTCCCTAAAACTAGGAAGAAATTTCCTTTATAACCTGTAAACACATGCAGAAGATATGTTCGCGAGTAAACTGAATTACCAACAAGTCCGTACAGTAAGTGAAAAGGGGCCAGAATACAATCCCAACTAGAAAGTACAAGAAAACGAAAGAACAAGTACAACTAACGAAATAGGAAAAATAACCAATGGGCCATCCTCCGAGGTTCCTACCTGAAGGGTAGGTACAGATCCCCTCCTCATCACTCCACACCCGTCTATCTCCTCTGTGAACCAACACAATGTAAGGCCCACCTCCAGGTACCTTCCAGGCCCGGTACTCTCGGCCTCAGTCAGTGTTATTCGCCGTCTGCATCCAACACAACGAGGTTTGGGCATAGCCCGTGCAGGGGTGAGTATAACGATACTCAGTAGGGACCTCGAGACCCTTAAGGTCTCACAAAATACAACAAAGATAAACACACAATAATTGAATCAATATATAACCCCACTTAGGTATATGCCCATACATATACCTAAGTCATCAAGTAATCCATCTCAATCATGAGGAAAACACAAAAGTTATTGACTCGGCTCACACAGGTATAAAACTTATTTAGAGAGTTATATATGATTAGATGTAGCCACTAAATCATCTATTCTGTCAAACCCATATAGGATCTAGGAACATTAGTCAGAGCTATCGAACCCATGAAGGATCCAAGAACAGTAGACAGAGCTCTCAAACTCATATAGGATCCCGGAACAGTAGTCAGAGCTGTCAAACACAACACAAGATCAAGGAAAATTACTCAAGGCTGTCGAACCCACATAGTATCCGGGAATAGTAGTCAGAGCATTCAAACCCACATTAGATCTTGGAATAGTAGTCCGAGTGAAGCCAGCCACAGGGTTTCGCACAAAGCATTCTTGATTTCAGAATGGTCTGCTCCTCAAGCCAAGTTTCTATACATCAATTGACACAAAGTCTCATTTTGAAGTATCTAAAAGATCTATATTTCCAAAATAATCCCAATGTGACAGACGGTGCATCAATCGGACGCCCGATCTGAGAGTCATTGGCATTTTAATCTCGGGGCCCGGTTGGATTCGTGCTCGATCCAACCTGGCTGTATCTCAAAAATACCCAAAACTTCAGTGGTGTATACACGAAGGGACCGTCATGATTCATGAATACCAGCGCCGTGGACGGCTCTTCAAGTGGACATCTGATGCCAAAGATATGTCCAAAATAAAGTAAAGGGGTCGTAGTGGGCTCAGGTCTGGTCCGACCCAGTCGGACCTACCCGGTCCGACTTTGTCTGGGCTGAACTGGTTTGGGTTCGGCCTGGATTGCCCCGTTGGGTTTGGCCCAACCCCTGGGGCCCAGCCTAGTAGGCCACGAGGGCGCGGACCGGTCGCAAGGGCATGGACCGGCCGCAGGTCGGTGTAAGGGTGGTTCGGCACGGAGGCGCCGCGAGGGGCACAGAAGGCCGGCACGGCCAAAAGCCCTTGGGGCATGGCTCGAGGGCTCAGCTCGGATGGCCAAGGCCAGTTCAGCCAACGCCGCAGGGGGTGTGGCTCGAGCGACTCAACTGGGGAGGTTGGGTGGCCAGCGAGCGGTTGGGAGCCGGGTGGCATGAGCCAGCATGGTTCAGCCTGGGCGCCACGTGGTTCGGTCAAGGTGAGGCGGGCCGGTGGGGCCGAGAGTCCTAGGCGGCCGAGAGGGCGCCGCGGTGCACGGGAGGCCAGGAGGCCGGCGGGTCGGCTGGGAGCCAGAAGGCACTGGTCGGCACAGCTCAGGCCAGTGCGGTTTGGCTGGGGCGCGTGGGAGGTTGGGCGGACAAGAGGCGCCGGCCGGCGCAGCTCGGGCCAGTGCACAGGAGGCTTGCGAGCAGCCGGGAGGGCGCCGCGGGGCACGGGAGGCAGAGAGGACAGCGGGTCGGTCGGGAGCCTAGAGGTGTGGGCTGGTGCAGCGCGGTCTTGCGCGGTTTGGTCGGGGCGCACGGGAGGCCAACGGGTGGTTGAAAGCTAGGAGGTGCGGGTCGGCACGGTGGTGAGGCTTGGGTCGGGACGGTGGAGTCAGTTTGTCCAAAGCACCACGAGGGAAGCATGGGTTCCGGAGAGCATGGGTAGCATGGTCAATGCCTGTCACCTCATCGTTTCTTCCCCACACAAAAGAACATCACAAAAGAGAGATCGACGGAGGGAGTCGGTCCATGTTAGGTTGGCCCACACCCTCTCCATTTAAGGTGATAGCAATCAGTTCATAAGAACGATGTTCAAAATCCCACTGGAAAAAACTGAAAACACTCTCGCTATTTATTTTAAAATAAAGGAATAACGTGGAACTTAAATGAATTTAACCACCTACCTTGATCGTTGTTCAATGACAAAGTCATGGGGAAGAAGACAGAGTTGTCGTCGTTCATCGCGTCTACCACACACTTCCAATCTTGAGCGTGTGCGTCGGTTTATTGATGACGATAAAGAGGGAAGTTTGGTCAAAGACGTCCCACATCAGTAGGATTCCATGGATGAAGGTCGAAGGAGATATTTCTTCATTTGGAGCATTATTCATTCTTCGTTGGCGAGAGATTTTCACTCAAAAGCTCTAATCCTCCTTTTCCTACCTTTCCCCAACCAAAAGAAATATGAATCCAAGATAACAGATTATAAAATATACCGTTGGAATAAGAATTCAAAAAGGGGGTGAATTAATTAAGTTGGCTCCACTTAATTAATAAAGATGAATTAGCACAATTAAATTGTGAGAGTTGGCATAATTTAACGTGGAGGAGTTGAAGAGGCGCCCACCACATTATTAGGTAGTTGAGAGGATTCTCCCAATTAATAGGGGTTTCATGGGGTTAAAACCTCGAGTGTTACCCACCATAATAAACATGAAGAAGAGGTTAGGTCCGGGTGGGCCCCACCACCATAACCACTCATGGGAGGTTAAAGTGTGGTGGTCCCCACATCCAACTTCCATATGGTGGCTCAAAAATAAAATAATGTGTAGATTATTTTATTTTATTATTTTCCTTTAAAACCCAAAAACTAAAATTTATTCCCAAACCACTACCATTGAGGAGAATGTATCCTTAAGCCAATACAGGCGCTGCAAGTTCAACGGTGCCATAAATTTTCAATTCTGAGCACCGGTTTAAATGTTATAAAAACATCCTCGTACGTTTACTGAACGTACCCAAAAAAAAACTTCAAAAATTGATTCTGGGAACACCGGGCATTAGAATCATGTGCCGTAAATTTTTACAAACTCTTAAAATCCCATTTTATTAAAAACATTACATAGAAATTCTCAGTCTTTACAAATCCCATTCAATCTCAACTTTTTAAAAAGTGGAAATAAAAAATTGTCATAAGAGACATTTCACATTTATTTTTACAATAGGTGTAACCATCTCCATGAAATATTCCCTATGATTAATAAAAAATTTCATAAATTCCACAAGATTAGAATATATGAAAGACTCTGGAGATACAATGTTTAATAATAAAATAATTGTGGATGTTGAAGTAATGAAAATGATTTAGATTTTCATAGGGCCTATTTTAGATTCCAACAGCACCTGATTTATAGTATAATAATGCTTCATATCCATCTAATCCAACATAAAATTTAAAAAAAATATCTACATTAAACTAACTTTTTACATTAAAATATTACTTCTTAATGACACATCTCAAAGAATGATACCACACAACCAATGAATAATTAGATGCATTTTTTTCTACCTTGAGGATCTGTTGAACTTATAACACTCTAAGAAAAAGTTTCATTCTTATAGAACATATTTATATAGACCATGTTTCCAAAAAGCATACAAACCAATGTTGGAAGTGAATTTGTCGTCCGCATATATATTTTCATTCTACATTGATGACACAAAATAGTACTACTAATTTCAACTACAAAAAAATATTGTCATTGCGGGTATCTATAACTACTAAACCCTTTATAGTCTGGCCTAGTGTTGGAAGGATCTTAGTCATACCTAACATAACTGCGTGGTCAATTTACATCATTAAATCATGGTCAACCACCTCAATATAGCTCTTTAATTTAAACATGAAAACTTGAGATTGGATTTCCAGTTTGAACCCAATTTCAAATCATCAAAATTTCATATTTTGATTGGTGATCAGCTTAGGAGAAAATTGAACCTTCTCTAAAAAGTGGTTGGAGTATTTCATCAGTAAATGTTCCCCCTAATGGAGTGATAACAAATAATGTAAAATGGAAAGGGCTGAAGTCACATATTGAAATTAGTAGATGAATGTGGTGTTAGAATCCTTCCACCCCATATAATAATTCTATGAAAACTCCACCATATTTTCCAATGAACTACATTAGTGGCCTTAAAATTTTAACAAAACACATTTCACCTTAACATCTTCAAGTGTCCCATGAAACTAAAAGATTCAATAGATTTTCTCCCCCAATTATTCAGCTACATATGGGTTAATACTTACCCAGAAGTAAGGGGTATTATTATTATGAAACATTGACGACCAATACCTTTCAATCCCAAGTACAACATCCCTACCCTAAATATGACGTGATCCTCCTCTCTATTCTATGTTTTGGACAGACCAAACCACTTCCTTGAGATAAGTATCCAATAACTTTGTGGGTTATTTGAAGGAGAATTCTCTATGAACTCATCCAATGGTTATACATTAGATATTTGCGGAGGAATGATAATGCAAAATTCAAAAAAATAAAAGTAAGATCATAAACATAACAATACACTAGTAATAAATTAAAAAATGATAAAACATTGATAAAAACAAGATGAAACCACAATATCTCAAAATACCCACCCTATAAAAGTGACAATTCCCACCCTATATCCTTTGAATCTTTAAGTAGGGAGGATTCCAACTAGATTCCCATAGACCCAGGGAAACCCACGGTCTTTCATGAGGGTTGTTGACTATACACCCCACTCAAAACTAGTCCCTCATGCCCCAACATTCAAATATCATTTCTCTCCATACATGCCCAAAATAACAAGTCCCAAATAGAAAAATCAAACCAATTGGATCTGATTCTATTTAGTCATGAACCGTCCAAAACTTCTATCCAAGCTGACATGATAACTTGTATATAACTTATAACAAAGGGTGTTATCAATCCCCATTTGATGGAAACTTATTCTTGGGTATCAAGGAACAACATTGGGAATAATTTCATCCATACCAATCATCTACCTGAAGGTAAATCCTAATAATAACTTTACATAATGACAGATATAATGAAAGGAACATACACAATTTTAAGTGTGCATTTGTGGTCAATTACTAATATGAACCAAAAAAATAGTCCAAAAAAAGAAAAAATATCTCCCCATAATACAACTTCTAATGTAGATAAGTTCATATGGGACCAAGGAACCCCGTACTATCAATAATTTCACAATGGATGTGTAGGTTTGTTCTTGTGCTCAAGCCATCACTAAAACAAACCATTCTCAATATATTAACTTTTGTTATAATTTTATCCTACAATGTATGCTAGATAATTCCTATATTAATTGTCCTGGTATTCCCACCAAGATACATAGGAATCCAATGGATATTTCCACCTTTTTTCAAACCATACAAATATACTTTTATCACAAGAACGCGCTCAAATTCCACAATACAACATTTTGAATCATATTCATAGGGAAAATATATTTCACAATCATTTCACACACACACAAAAACCTTTTAAACCACCAATTTACATATGATAAAACATTTAGAAAATCCTTGTATTTAGAAGTAATAACTATTAAATATTTATGAAATGGAACAACATGACACCACCTACATTTTTCCTTGAAGCCACCAACAACTGGTTGGAAACTACAATCTAACAGGAGAGGAGATCCTATAAAATAAATAATAAAATTAATACATAAAAATCCATTCTATAAAGATTATATTATAAAAACACTTGGTCATCAAAAGCAATGGTTAGAAAAAAAACTCATGAAAGAGGAGAGCATAACCAAGGATAAATGAGTGGAGTGACTTACTAATAGTTCCTTTGAATAATCTAGGTCAAAATCAACTCTCAATTTATTCCAAGTTGCTAGAGGAGAACGGGGTTGGGATGCATAGGGTTACATAAGTCATGAGTGAGAGAAAATGAGTGGTTGTAAGGTTAAATTGGGTAGGGGTATCTTTTGAATCCAAATCTTTCAAAATGATGGGAAGACCTCATGGTTTGGCCACACAGTTTTCCAAACCATGCACTAACCATGCACATTCATCTAATTCAATAAGAAGAGGGCACATTGTTTGAGACCCATGGTTCCACAAATAAGAAACCTTGCCATGTGGGAACATCGGTGCCCATATCCCAACTCCAACAGTTTTCTGAGGTTGGTGTATGGTTTCCACAAACCATTCTCCAACCGTGAACCAGCCTCTATCTCCATAAAAACACAAATTTCCAAAGTAAAAGAGCCGTAAAATATATGGTTTAAAATAAATTACAAAAAATTATAAATAAATGATAGTTTTATTCTGTGTGTGGGTAGAACATTAGTGTCATTTAATTAGGAATAATACTTTTTCATTATTTTATTGATTTCAATCATTTGTTCACTAGTTATTAAAAAGAATAAATGTCAGTTTAATATTTAATAAATGTATAAATTTATTGTTTTTATAAATATATTACATATTTTTTAACTAATAATGTTGAGGTATTTATTTATACAAATAAAAAAACAATATTCAAGGTCCTAAAAAATATTTAGGACAAATGATGTATCGAGTTTTCAGGTTCTATGTAAAATGGAATATTATTTGTCATTAAAATAAATATTATTTTTTATTCATGGAAATAATATTTATTTTTCCACTAGTTGTGAACATTTTAATTAAATATTATTATTATTATTATTTGGACATGGGTTTCTTCAAGAAAGATTATAAGGATACAGGGCCATTTGGTAATTATTCACTAACCCTTGCTCTATAAATATCTAGTTATGTAATTCTCTAAACCTAAGAATTGAACTCCTAAAAATGGATTATACGATATACATAATTATCTAAGTAGATTTATTAAAACGCTATAGAATAATTCTCAAGAACACTACGAAATGATGTGTGATGATGAGACATGATGACCTCTCTACAGTCTAGAGAGAACATAATTAATTATTCTAGTTGGGAATATATTCTTCTATAAATAAATGATGAATGATTAAAGTGATAAGACCATCCTATATAGCACTTTGAAAATACTATATTGACATCTATTGGTTTCTATAGGATGCTTGGATCACTGAAAGTTGTAATCTACCATTGTTTCCTCAGATAAAATGATGATACAACAAGATATGTCAACCAAGATCAATAATGAGATAATAATTACAGGATGAGGTAATTCTTAATCGTGCATATATTAATTATGAATTATATATAATTATACTTTCAAATATTTTTTGGGTTAAAATGCTTTTCATTCTAATGAAAAATAACATGATTTTGAAAATATTCCATTATTGGTAATGACCTGATTCACTTACATTATAGCCCAAAACCTTCAAGTGGTATTATAGTTGTCACTTGTCAATTTATAAAAAAAAAATTGATATATTATACACATTTATTTTAGTATTCCTTTTTTATTTTATTCATTCTTAATATCACTAATTATTTTACACAATCATTCACTTTTTTATTGTTAATATATATAAATAATTGATGATGAATGATCAAAGATTCCACCAGGATGTCCTAATAATTTTTATGTATATCGTAGATACTTGATATGTAGCCCAATGGTATATGTCTTTAAATGTGTTCACTAAACTAGGATAACCCAACTGGATTCTATGTCATTATGTAGTGATTACAAGTTGTGTTCATTAACTACACCTCAAGTGTTGACTCGGTCATCCTAATATAATTTTTTCCAATTGTACACTTTGTAAAAAAACATACATACCAGGTAGTCCACATGGTTTTGAAAACTGGTTTGATAATATGTGTCATGAACTCATTACATGATGTTTGGACTAACATCCAAAAAATTACAATTACATATTTTAGGTAACACCCTTACATGTTGTGGGACTTCCTAATATCGTAAATTTGCACATGTTAGGTTCTTATGCTTGTATCATAGACAGAGGATAATAAATTAACATGGTGTGTAGCTCATAAATATAGTTTATGTATTCTAAAATTTTACATGTAAAGTATTTAATTATTAATTTATTGCATTAATCCTTATCAACACGTCTCATTTTGTATATTTATTGACAGTACATGCCATGAGATAGGTTTTTTTTATAATATATGATTAATTAATTTATATATAAATTAATTTCCATTATTATGCCTTTAATAACGTGAATTTTGTAAAAAAATGATATGCACTATACTCAATTTCATGTTCACATACTTTCCATATTGACACCCAGTACATCTTTTGTAATAGATTAATTTAAAATTAAATTAGCTCAATTAATTAAATTAAAATTACAGATATTGTGAACCTTTAGTATTTTTCATATGGTTATTAAGATAAAATAAATACTTGATTAATAATAAAGATAATTGAATTAATTTGAGTGTGGGTTTATCTTAAAAAATAATGAATTGAAATGAATTATAGCTAAATTATATTTAAATTTTTATTGCATGTGTGCATGACCATGAGCATGGAAAAACTTTATATAGATTATTTCTTTTAATTTAATTTATTTAATGATTTTTGAAATAGTTAGTATTAAATTAAAATGATGTTATGATTTTCAGCCTTCCTCTTTAATAAGAAGGATAGTCATTTCTATTGTTTTATTTCTGTACTATCCCTGAAATGATCAGTCGGTTCCCCTCAATATTGTTTGAGTATAAATATATAAATAAAGATATCCTAGGAAAATGGAGGTGTTTTATGTGTGGAACTAATGAAAACTCATTCATAAATATACATAGGAGTATATGTGGAATGTTTTAGTACGAACCAAGTTATGATTCAATGCGTTTTTATCTACATATCGCCAATCACTAATGTAAAATCTATATTACATTTAAAATTTATGTCAATTAATAAAATTAGAATATTTATGTGTGACATAAAAAAGAAACTAATTAAAATATTAATTCATCTATTCCCTTACATTACTTATACTAATATCCAACCATTTTTAAATTGATTGACCAAACTCTACTGGGGTTCTTTGTTAAACATCAGGGAGTCATATTCTTGAGTTGTGGGTCGACTTTGCCTATTTTTCATTATGGTTATATCACCTATATGAGACTTAGTGCAAGAATTACTAATGTTTTGAAGAAATACATGTCCAGGATTTTCATATTCAGAAGTCCACTCAATAGATCGAGGAGTTGGGATTTAATGTAGTTTGAAATATTTGACTACCGAAATACCGTCAAATTTAGTTTCTGACCCCTATATTCATTATTTAAAGTTAAATATATATTTTTTTCACTAGAAAATTCACACAGTGGGATATTATGAGTCCGATGGTGAGTGATCTTAGGACTCGATAAAATAGTAGGAGACTAATTAAATAAAATTTATTCTTTATACATTTTGGTAATCATGTAATGTAATATAACAAAGTCTGTTACTGTAGAAATGGAATGTAACACTTTATATATATATATATATATTATTGAAATTATTATAATGAAGGAAAACCTTCTCACTATCATGAAATTATAGGATTGTAATTGGAACAGGAACATTATAATATTCCAAGAGAAGAATTATTACATTTTAGAATCTGTAGTTCCTAAGTGCTTTACAAAGGAGTTAAATGAAGAAGAATTTAATCCCTTATTAAGAAACATGGTTGATGCAATGTATGTTCATCGTATCATATTATACTCCTTGTAATGTGGTATTTAGATTATTTATGATAATATGGATGCATATAACATATTACCTCATCTCTAAAATAATTATCAGTAGAAAGAGATGCAAGGGAGATGTGAGATATCTAAGGTACTTTTCATGTGAAATATTTGTGATTCGGTACCATCTAGGTTTCAGTTAGTCATGATGACAGATTCCATGGATTGATTGGACATCTTTTCCATTATACTCATAGATAGGTTTCACACATAACTAATTTTATTGTGACTACCTTATAGTATATCTTGTTTTTATGTGAATTATAATATGATTAACAGTGAGAAGCCACTATCAAAACTCCTCATCTCGGTTTGTCGAGTAGAAAATAACTTAGCGCTATTTTTGTCGGTAGTTATTATGGTGAATAAGAAAAATAACATTTAATAGGGACCCAATACTCAATTACTATCAAGGGAACCTAGAAATCATCCTTAAATAACAGAAATATCCAATAATACGGAAAAGGATTAGAATTCAATTTTCATAACAAGAGGGACGAAAGGTTATTGGATGATTAATTTTAATGAATTAATGATCAAGAAATCTATTTCGTTTATGTCAGGTATATACCTAATTTATGTATGTTTCATTTCTATGGTATTTAATATGACATGATATTTACACATTCGTATTAAATATGGGTTCCAGAGAAACATTATCATAATCTAGTTGAATTCTACCAGTCCTAGTGAAAGTATAATTCCGGTATTAGCTGTGATATTTTCAGTGCTTTATATTTACCCTAATGGATTCATTGGAGTTTTATTGATGGTTACCAAACATTTATGTTCACTTTTAGTTTTCCACAAGTATATGTAATTCTATATATATCGAATGAACATTATTATGGTACGTCATTCTTAATTGCTTTAACAGAAACTATCAGATCACAAGTATCCATAGAAAATAATGATGAATATAAAATATAATACATATACCCAGTTAAGGAAAGATAATTATTTTCCGAAATAAAATTAGTTTATTAGTCTACCATAATTATATTTAATATCTAATGAGGTTAAATGTAAGGTATATTGAAAAAATTACATATAAGAAAAATAATCTGGAAATAAATTTGTTCCATAAAATGTATAAAATGAGTTAAAAAATGCATGGGAAATGTTCTAATTATAACCTATAAGTAGATTCATATATTTTTTAGAATTTTATAAATTATATTTTTGGAATCGTAAATGGAAGTGTTGAATATACTTTCTAAGAATCTATATGATCATATGGAGATTTTATTTGATTGTATCTTCACTAAGTATTCATCAATCATTTAAATACAAATGATTGGTATTTGTTTCCTCACATTAACTTATACTTCATGGTTTTATAGTATAGATCAATATGGGTCTTATATTTATTTTAAGTCTACCATAGTTACTTTAATGACAAGTTATTCAAATAACTATATAAAAACTAACAACATTCCAACTAAATTTACTAGAGAATATAATATTGGATATGATATATATACATGATATCAAAGCCTCATGTGTTTGCTGGGAACCATTTTTTAATCTCATTTAATCTAAAAACATCAAGTTAGCACAAATTGAGCCTATATTAATAGTCATTTAGTCCCATAGGATATTGAAATCCCTATGATAGAATGTTATTTTTCATACTGACTATATTATTATAAGTGGACTACATCTATTTAGATATAGATAGAGAAAGAAGAAAATTAGTTGAATCTTGTCTCTAGATGCACTAGTTTTCATAGGAACACTATACTTCATTAGAATTTTCTAAGGGTTGGGTGAAGTGAAACATATTTTATATAATTATGAAAAAAATTATTTCATTATACTCACCACATTGGATGATATATTATTTGTTGGAAATAATAAGTCCTATAAGGACAGTAAGTTCCAACACAGAATAATTTAAAAGTTTTTATGAATTATAAGATGGATTCAATTTACCAAATTTCATGATATATGTTTCTAATTTATGTATAAAAATTGGTGTGTCTTCAATAGAAACTATACATGGATAGTAAAAGAAAAGTACAAAATGGGTTTGATTCGTTATACCAAGTCTCCATGATTAGATTCTTTAGAATTGAACTATGCATAACTGCATGATCACTTCAATTGGTTTTTTCCTGGCGAGTTCATTTAAAATTAGGGTAACCATATTATAAATTTATATATTGAATGGAAAAAAAGTATATATTACCCCATGTAATGCCAATAATTGATGCAAGTTTTTTGTATTCTTTCATGGATTGAAACAATAATGATGATCATGGGATATTCATTTAAAAATAATTGTTACCATGTGCCTAGAAGTATATAGTGGGAATACAATTTTTTCCAAGATATATATGTTTGATAAAATATTTAAAATAGATTATTAAACATATTTTTACTGAAGACTAATGATAATTTCTCTATAGATGACTTAATAAGTGACCAATTGATTGATATTTTTTCAACTGTCACATGATATTGTTGTGATTTATAGACTACATGTTCTTAAAATTAATATGGAAATTTATCTCACATTCCATGTAGTGTATTTATCCTATATACGTCTTTTATGTTAATAAGATAATGTAAATTCTAAGTATTACCTGTATAATTGCATAGATTTGTTTTTAGAATAATTTGAAAGGGCATGAGAAAGAAAAAACTGGTTGCGTTCATGGAAATTAGTGAAATTGGATTACAATTTTTAAGGGGAATTAAAACTAGTTTTTATTTAAAATATTTTGACATAGCCTAATATTAGAGAAAATGTAATATTCCATGGTATAGTATATTACATATGATAATTTTCATATCTACTATTACAGATTATGTTTAGGATTTTAATGTTCCTTAAGAATTAATATAGACATGAACTTTTCCAATCATGGTTTATAGTAATAATTTTTGTTTTGTTGTAACAAAAAAATATGGAATATGTAATAATTTTATAGTGGGATGTTAAGGTGTATAGTTAGGGATCTGATCTCTTGATTTATTTTCTCAGAGATATAAGGTCAGATTAAGCGAACTTTTTATCTAGGAATGTGGAAGGAACAAAATATACCACATAAAGATGTATTAGTTCAGGTAATTAAATCTGTTATTTAGCAGAATAATGTTTGTCATATATAAATAGTCATTGGAGTGTTAGTAGTCGAATCTAGTACAAGTGGGAGTATGTTATATTTTGTTCTCTAGAAAAAACTTATATATTGAAAAAAAACTGTGATGACATATACATGTGTCCAAGTCAGATATGTTGGGTTCCTAATGAATAATATGGTTTTAATGAATAATTCATGAAAGGGTTCCCCCTTGCCCAATTAATGGAAGTTTATATATTTGGCCCATTAAAGTAGTTCAAAAATTATGATTAAATTCATGACCATGGTGGTTATATTAGAATTTTTTTCAAAATTTCAATTAAAATATTTCAAGTACATTGATTGATAATATAAGTAGTGTGACCTACTCCAAAATGATATCCAAAAATGGGATTATATTACATGGTAAGTGTTGAATGTATTTTGAAATTTCATTTTAGTATTGAATTTTTTATCTATAGGTGTCATGGAAAATTAATAGATGTTAGTGTTGAAATTTTGATAGGTTTTTCCAAATGCAATTTTAAAATGGTCCTCGAGTGTCACGCAGTAAGTGTATCTAGAACATTAATTAAATTCAATATTAATTTGATAATTAGAATAGAATATTATTCTCAAGTTAAAAGGATTAATGATCATTCATTTTTTGTTCGATTGCAGATATTCATTGACTAGTATTTTAAATAATAAATTTGAGTTTAATATTTAATAAATATATTTATTTTCCAGTTTTTTATTATAATATATATTTATCAATTAATAATGATGTGATATTTATTTTTTAAATAAGTAACAAATATTCAATATATCATAAATATTATGGAGGAATTTAAATACATGTATTTTGGAATAATATAAAATTACATATTAAACATTATTTTACTACATATTATTTATTTATTCAAGGAAGTAATATTTATTTATCTGCGAGATTTTCACATGTTTTGTAAATAAAAAGAATATTATTATTATTTTAAAAAGGGGGTTTAGGAGGATTGTGAGAATGATTAATGGTGTTTTTGATATTATTCTCTAATCACAACTCTATAAATTCCTAGATATGTCATTATATAAACATATGACTTAGCATATATAAAAGAGTCACTATATTATTCACAATTTTCTCTAGATAATTTTTTCAACCATTGATTAGAGTTTTCAAGAGCACCAAGAAAGGTTTTTTGAAAAATATCCTCTTCCACATTTTTTAGTGTAGAGAAAACTTATTGAATAATTTTACTCCATAAAATATTTTTTAAATGATAAATTACGAATGATAAATGTAATGGATAATGTATTCTAGCACTTGAAGATTCCTACGATGATGTTCAGAGGTTTATGGAGAAAACATGGATCACCGCTAGAGGGAATCAACACTTGATTGCTCATATGTAATCAAGGTGTGTTAAGAGGATTCAATATAGATCGTCAAAAAATTAATAATTACCATAATAGGTAATTATTAATCTTCTATTAATTAAATATAATTTATATGTGACAATACATTCTCAGATATTTTATCGTTGTACTTTTTAAGGTTCTAGAGAAAAATCCAATTACTTTTACAAAATTATATTATTGGGGACCACCAAAATAAGTTCTTTTGTGCCTCAAAAAAATTTATAGTACCTAAAAAATGTATATTTCACCATCCTGTAACTATTGATATGTACATAGGAACTTTTATCCATAGAAAAAATTAGAGGGAAATTTTTAATGATAACACCCTTATAACAATAATTTCGATGGACCAAATAGATAAGATCCTACACCAATAGCTCAATTCCTCAGGGAACCTAATTTTATTCCTTCTAGATATGACCATTTCTATAATAAATATACTCTATGACCTAAATATTCTTATAATCCTAAAAATTTATAGGCAATATATATACAGTGTGCCGTTAATAATTGTCGAGTCCAATGCTTCACACAAATGACTGGCCCAAAACTCATCTTCTCAAAAAACAATCAAGAGTGAAGTAAAGAAGGCCCTTAAATATTATCCCAATATCTAACACACTGAGGATCCCTTAATAAGGATAGAAAAACTCCTACCTCTTCATCACTGACATCATCAATGGAAAATATTAAACGTGAAACTAATATTGAAAATTATCTTAAGAAGTAGTAACTGATTTCTACTCCCTGGGATGTAAAATATATCTCCAATAAGATACTCCTCTCATATGAATAACCGTAATTAGAACTTCATACTCACCCAAAAATTGAATTATACTAAAATAAATCATTCTCTATTATATCCATCATTCTATATACAAATTAAATACACTCCCCTCATACTTCTCTAAGAACTGATACTATAACTCACAAAAATTATTCCTCCATGCCTCATCCTCCTTGGGTGGGTCAAACCTTCTATATATAATATGATTATCCTATTTAACCTCACCAACACATGAAAATAAACACCTAATCATTTTGTTGTATAATTTATTCAATAAATTTCACAACTACAAATTAATTTTATTAATTTTATTTTTCGTAATACACCATGTCTATTAAAAAAAGCACGATGAATCTACATTTTTCAATTATATTACCTAAATAAAACTATATCTTTATTTTCATTCTCCTAAATCATAGTTCAATGTATTGTATCACATGGGGCCCAAAAAACCTACATTCTATTTGGAATCCCATGCTTATGTGACATGTTAAGCTCAACTGGAACTATTTACCAACAAACTATTTCATGAATTTATAATTATTAACTCTATTACCTATCTAGATATTGTAATTCTCTATCTCATAGTGTTTTGATGATAAAAAACATAGAATTTTTTATTTATCTATTTTATTGAAGTGGTTTTTTGTTATAAATTTTAATAAAATAATTGGTTTTTTTAGTTATAGGTGAATAATCAAAGGAGGAATTTAAAGAATTCATGAAGATATTTATTAAACCTATTTGGGTGTGTTAAATTATAGGAAGGATTATAAAATAACCATGGAGGACCATGGAATGAAATGTATGTGACACTTTTTGAAACAAGTTGCAAGAGGCGACATAAGTTAGATGGTATTATCCGACTATCAAGCTGGTTTCATGAGGTAGTAGCTCTAAATGTTCAAAAGTCACACCATATAGCCAGTAGAAACCCACCAGCCTCTCAGTGGAAGCTATTAATTATTCGGTGGTGTTTAGGTATAACATCTAAGGAAGCATTTATGGTGGTCAACAAATCTCCCACTCAACTCTTTAATTCCCCAAAATGACCAGATAACTTCCAAAATGTTTCTAAATGTCATTATGGATATAATTATAGGATTAAAGATTATTATATGATCAAACCATCCATAATTTTTTTAAGAAACAACTCTCTGATCGAATAAAGATGCTCGAAGCTCTAGTATTGTCCACGAAATACCCTCAAAGAGTTGACATTCCATTTACAAACCATTAAGAATATATCAACCCTACCTCTATAACTCACTCTCTATTAATATCCATGATTAATGTGAGGTAGAAGATTAATGTTTTGAATTATTTACATGTAGAAAATCTATCTTTTCTCTAACTATTTTGGGTCTTTATTCTTGGGTTTCATTTAAATCCACGGGAAGTGGTTCTTAGGTTTCCATGAAAATAAAGGAAATTTCTTTTATGAGTTTCCATTAAAAACAATAGATGTGATTTTCAGTCACCATTAAATCCAAGGTTTTTTACCTCTTCCATTCCAGTTAAAACCAACAGAATGTACTTATAATACATGTCTCTCTAATTAAGAGATAGTGATTTAGGGGATCTTCTAGAGGTATCTTAAAACACATCATCAAAAATTGTTTCCGTTCTATTCACTTTATTTTAATTCCATATTTTATTTTCATTACCAGTAATTTCATAAATTGTAGGTAATAATTTTAATTACTAATCTAATATTATTTTAATTATTTAATATGTATTTTATTTATCAATTGTTTCTTAATTAATTTCATTACGTTAATTTCATTATAATTTCAAAGTAGTTTTAATTTTAATTTTTCATTTGAATTTATATCTTTATTTTTTGTAATCAAAGTCACACCCTATTACAATTATTACCCTTCCCTATGGAACAATATTTGGTATTGAAGGAGTGGTTTCTGTTTTTATAAAAAAAATAGACTTTTTAAAAAATTGGTTTTTCATAAAAAATCATCAATTTTGAAGATAAATTTCATCCTAGAATTTATTGTAACATCCCAGGTAAATAAAAAATATTACTTTTTCATATTTATTAATATTTGGGAATAAAATATTAATATTACTTTAAAGGGATCGCTATGTTCGATGGCGTACCCAATACGCAACAACGAGTCCCTTTGAAATCTTATGTTGCGCTATAATAATAAAATAATATTATTTTAAATGGTAGTTAATGCCTAGCCGTTGTAATGGGGGGAATGAATAGAACTAACTACAGAATTATTTTATATGTTGGTCAAATATTTTTACTTTTTTACAATAAATGATAGAGGATTAAAATGAGAATGAATCCAATTTTAAGCGTAAATATTCTAGTATTCATTAAAAGGTTGATTAACTGCCTTTTGATGGAGAACCCTTTTTAAATCCACTTTTTGAATATTTTATATTATATATTGGACCAAATAAAATCCTTCTTTATAATCGGGACATCAAAATGTACATTGTGTATGATTTTGTTATTTTTTTCAATAAAGTTCATTTTTAATGAATAAGTGAAAAATGTTGTATTTTAATTCAAACCCTATATTTTAATCTAATTTATTTATATGATTAGATCATCTTTTTAATTGGTTTTAAAGTTCAATTAGAATATATTTTTACCATTTAAGCCAATAGTGGTCATTGGATTTAATTTAACTTAGAAATTGGACTTAAACTAGTGTCAAACTTTTGATATATTTTGTTTCTTAAAAACACGCTATTTGTTTTGACAACGGGAATTAATTATTAAATTGATTAATGAAAATTATATTTTTTTTAATTTTTTAAAATAGACATCATTTTTGAATTCGGAATATCAAATATAGCTTAGGGTGAATTTTTGGTATTTTTCTGAAAAACATAAATTTTTGATGAATAGTGAAACCACCATGTGGTTGTTAAAAAACTGATTTTTCATTGAAATGAAATTTTACCACCTCTGTGATATTAATTTCAAATATCCAACATACATGGTTCTCATTAGGATGTAAAATTTTGTTCAATGGGATTAAAATATTTTTTTGAGAATATTATCGTTTATGTTTTATTGATCACGATTAAAGGTAATTAGTGTAATTTAGCGTAATGATAATGTCATAATAATATGAAATGACCTTGACACATGTCCTACCCTTATTTTATGAATCATGTCTGACCAAGAAAATCCATGGGTCAACTTGGTGACCCCATGGAGCCACTTTTGTAAGAAAATGACATTAATAACTTTTTATTTAAAGTAAAAATAAAAATGTCACAAACATGTATTGTTTTACTAAAACAATTTTTACATGGGGTTATACAAGTAATATTTTTTACTATAAATAGTAATTGGAAATATAAAAATATTTCCTACAGCATATTATTTTTTTATAATTTTTAGACATTAAATAAATTAATTTATTTATGACACCATGATGATGCAGTGATTACCTCATTAATGAACGATTTTAATAAAATGAAAAGATAATGTAACATCTAAGATATAAAATTTTCAAAAACCTATAGGATGGGTGGATTTCGAACCCGTATCATCTTATCCTTGAAATATATCTTTTTGGGGCCTTTAAAATCCGAAAATCATTTTAAAATAAAGTGACATTTCATGACTTTCCAAGAGTGCCCCTCCTCCCTCTTATAAAAGGCCCCCACCTCTACCTCCTTACCCACACCTCTCAAGCCATTGGATCGGAAAAACTCGGATCATTTTATCTCTCTACATCCCTATATTCATCCTAGAAGCCTTCTCTTATACATAAATCTCTTCAAGAAACCCTTTTGGTTCAAACCAAGGGGAGTTACCCGATTAAAAAGGTAAAGTCTTCCCTAATGTTCTTTTGTTTTATTTTCCTTCTCCAACCCCCTAAACTCGTTTTATTACTTTATTTTGTAAAAACACCAGAATATTAAATATACTAGGATTTTTTTTATGAGAATTAATCAACCTACACTTACACACACCTCCGTCTAATGGTTGAAAAACATATTGTTTCCGTGGATGGCGAATTACTGTCACACCAAATGATTTTTGTTCTATCTTCTCCTACCACATCTCATGGTGGCCGTTATAATGAAACTATATTTATTTATGATATATATTATATTTATTTCCTATCTATTCTTCTGTATTTTATATTTAATACATTCCTTTATACTTTTCATGTTGTGCAAATGCGATAATTTCTTTTGAGGAAGTGTGGGCTACCGCCCCCTCAAGTGATGTGACTCGTTCATGCAATACAAGGAATGTATAAAGAATGAAATTAATGAACTTATGTGACCTATATAAACTATATATTATAAAGTAATTAAAAAATATATATATCTCATTTAGTTTTTATTCCATTAATGTGACAAAGAAATGAAAGTATCGTCCATGCGTACGTATGCCCTACCGTCTCCATGAACGGTGCATTTCATTTTGTTATCTCCGAATGTTATGGAATAGTATAAAATGAATATATAATTGATATATATGATATTTAAATCATTAATACTATTCTGGATATGGGGTAATTATAACTACATGGGAAATTCTTTTCAAACAAGTTCATTTTTGACTCATGTACCGAACATCGTCAAAAACGTCTGATATGAACTCACATTATTAACCAATTATTATAACATTAAAATATGTGATATTAACTGAATAATAATATTTAAATGAGGTCCTTAACCAATTATAAAATTTCCCAAATTTTATTATTCAGGAATATAAATAAACGAACAAGGCAATTCGACCTTGAGGTAAGGGATCCTGCCTCTCTCTTTCTTTTTAAGTACTCTCTTTTATGTCATTTCTTTTATGCTCATCTTTCTTATGTTGGGGTATGTTATTTTATATTAATATTACTGTATATTTTATTTTCATATGATGAGAGAATCTATTTTATCTATTCAATATATTTCTGGATGTTTTAAGTGGCGTCGTTAGGCTGTCGAGTCTTCATACGGGATTTTTCATCTCACTTTTATTCTCGTGAGATTCATGCTGAATTTTCCACTATTTACTTTTTTGTGGTGTATGTAATGCCCATTATTGTATTCTTTGTGTAATATACTTTAATTTATTGGTATTTACATCTTCATTGTATGACCCTTCTTTCATGGGGTGTACATTTCAAAAGATACCCAAATCGGTAAGGGAACCTTTCACCCTCCTCTTATTAAAAAGACTTCTTTATGTTATGTCTTTTAATTTACATATTCTTTATGTTGGGATATGTTCTTCTATATCCTTATTGATGTAAATTTTATGTCTAATTGATGAGATACCATTTTCTCCCTCATCAAACTTATTTTAGGAATTTTAAAGTGACGTCGTTAAGCTGTCGAATTCTTGCAAGGGAACTTCTTAACTCAATTTCAATCATTTGGGTTAAACTTGAACTCCTTGAATATGTCATTATATGAATATGTGTGAATGAATCTGATTGTTTTAACATTAATATCCTCTTATATTGGGTGTATTTATATTTTCCACACATAATTATGTAATTTATTTATCCTTAATCTAAGGATACTGACTTTATAAGGGACTTCGTCTCAATCTCCTTTCATTGCGGCATATTTTGTCTTAATAAAAGACTTTCTTTTATACGCTGTATAAAACACATTTGACTTTTAATTTTCTTCAAAATGAATCTTTTCTATGCGAAGAGTTTCACTAAATGACAAAAAGTATGTTTCTTTTTAACGTACATGGTGACAACGACCTTTCCACCGCCGCGAGTATTATTTGGTCTTCGGCTTCCTCAACAAGCCATAATGGTTTTAAAATGAAATAAATACCACATACTATTTTATGTATTCTGTTATTGAAATTTTTTTTATAATGGATTTGTTATGTCAATATATTTAGGTGATATATTGTGATCGAAATGTGGAAATGTTTTCTTTCCATTATATTTGTTTTATGTATTATTATTTTATAATGGTACATAGACATTTGATGGGTGGTTACCTGATAAACCATATTACGGGTGGTGTGGTGAATACCAGGAAGGGTGGTTATGTTATAACCTCAAATGCATTGGGTATGGAAGTCGGTCGTATGGCTATTCCATGTAGTGATATGTGTGGAAGTCGACCGTATGGTCATTCCATTTAAGTATGTTTATGTCCCAAGTTACCTTTATACGTTATCTGTTCTTTATATGGGTTTATGGTAATATTTTATTAACAAAGGATAAGTGGTGATATTTTATTCAGTGAAAATTATTTACAACTTTGTAAAGGTGAAAATTATTACTTTGATAAAGTATTCATGGTTTACTTGTTGTTTTGAAAAACTATTAGTTTTCCTTCATTGTGTATTCTTTACTAGGATTTTTGTACTCATCCCATGTTTTTTAATTGTTTTCCACAGGACATAAAGATGAATAGGGTCAAGGAAGGGATCAAGGAAAGACATGCTATCTAAAACATGGAACTAGACATGTTTCTTTTTAAGAGTTTTTATTTTGTGGAAACATAGTAGAAGTGTCTACTTTGTAATCTTTTGAGATGTAATAGTTATGTCCTAATTCTATAAAGCTCTAAACCTAAAAAGATCATCTATGTGAATTATTCATTTAATTCATGATTATGTAATTTTATAAGGCTGGGTCCTTATAGTTGGTATCAAAGGTCTGTTTAGATAACTTTAGAGGTTGGGGTATTCTCTAAGCATAAGTGACATTACCATAATGTTTAGGATTTCAAAAAGAGACATAGTTTTAGATAAGGTGAATGAGTAATTTTATCTTTGTGTTTATCTTCCCCATTAGTACATGATAATTTTGTTGATATACTCATACTGATATTTTTGGTTTTAGTAAATGGATGGATCTAGCAAGCACCAAAGTGACAATGGGTTTGAAGGAAACTATGGTGGTTCTCTGATAAACAGACTGGATGAAATGAGGGATTCAATGAGGAAACTAATTTTTATTCTAAACCAACTATCAAAGAGTCAAGATTAACCACTTTAACCTTGGTGAGTTCTCTGATGCATCATGTATGAGAGAACCAACTCAATGAGGATGTTCATGTAATAATTATAATGGTAACCATTAGGGTTTATATGATCCTTAATTTTGAGGTAATTATGGGTTACTATATGATGGAAGATGAAAGGCATGAGGTAAAATTGAGGTAAAATTATTTTATGGTTATTTTTGAAGATTTTATCTCTTTTTGGGGAATGTCTTAAGAATTATATAGTTTTGGAAAAAGGACAACATGCAGACCGTGTGACAACCCATCACGTCTAACAAAGCTGTGGGAATCGAACCCATAACCAAAGTGCGACTGGTATTTATCGCCTACCACTGGACTACGTGAAGTCCATGGTTATTATGACAAATTGTAGTTAGTTATATAATTTTATGAATCAAGAATATGTTGATTTTGGGTTATCTAGGAAAATATTGACCTATCATGGAGGGTATATGATTAGGTTAATTACTTTTCAATATGAGAATTTAAGAGAAACTAATGTTATTTGGAGATAAATGTTAGTTTTTACCTTGGAAGACTATGTGATTAAATACTTCAAATATATGGGTTTAAATCATATTTTTGTTTACATTGAAGAATTGTATGGACAAAATTTTTATCAAATGGTCTTCGTTGAACTTTGGGTTTTGTTGGACAAATTTTGGAGATTAGGAATAGATTTTCTTTTTATAAAGTACTATCCTTTTTTGGATTATCTGGTCTTTTTCTAACAATTTTGGTTTTGTTAAGGGTCTAAAGATATGGAAAACATATAGTTCTCTTTTTTGGATTAGGTGATTCTCTAGAAGTAGATTATAGCACTCTTAATGTGAACAAGTCATCCTAAATACTCGTCTTTTGGAGGAAAAATGAGTTTGTGTAAGAAATGAAGTATGAGATGAAAGTCTAAACGACAAGAAAGTATGATTCCTTGTAATCTAGTTAAGCTCATAAATAAATTCCTCAATGAAAAGTAACTTAAAAATAATTTTTTTTTGTTAACCTTTTCTATTGAGGAATCAAATACCGTTTAACCCATCACAAGTTTGTTATTTTCTGATTGTTAACTTTCTCCTAAACATGTTTCTATCACTCTCCATCAGAACTTAACCCTTTGTTTTTTTCCATATCTATGTTTTCATGGAATCCTAGTACCTGTTGTCTTGGGTGACCTTGGTACTTTTTTTTCTTTCTTTTAAAGTGATAGTTTAATTTACTAATTTTCTAATGTGGGGATTTCAAGGAAGTTTCCAATCCCAATTTTAAAATTGCGTGGACACAATTCCCAAAAGGGGGGAAGGATGTCACATCCCAGGTAAATAAAAAATATTACCTTTTCATTTTTATTCATATTTGTGAATAAAATATTAATATTACCTTAAAGGGAACTCTATGCTCGATGGCGTACCCAATACACAACAACGAGTTCCTTTGAAATCTTGTGCTGCACTCTAATAATAAAATAATATTATTTTAAATGGTAGTTAATGCCTAGCTGTTGTAATGGCTGGAATGGACAGAACTAACTACAAAATTATTATACATGTTTTCCAAATATTTTTACTTTTTTACAATAAATTTTAGAGGATTTAAATGAGAATGAATCCAATTTTAAGCTTAAATATTCTAATATTCTTTAAAAGGTCGATTAACCGCCTTTCGATGGCGAACCCTTTTTAAATACATTTTTTGACAATTTTATATGATATATTGGACCAAATAAAATTCCTCTTTAGAATCGGGACATCAAAATTCACTTTTTGTATGATTTTGTTATTTTTTCGATAAAGTTCATTTTTAATGAATACGTGAAAAATGTTGTATTTTAATTCAAAACCACTTTTTTAGTCTAATTTATTTATATGATTAGGTCATCGTTTGAATTGGTTTTAAAGCTCAATGGGAATATATTTTTACCATTTAAACCAATGGTGGTCATTGTAATTAATTTCACTTTGAAATTGGACTTTAACTAGTGTCAATATTTTGATATATTTTGTTTCTTAAAAACACGCTATTTGTTTTGACAATCGGAATTTATTATTAAATTTATTAATGCAACTTATATGTTTTTAATTTTGTAAAATAGACATCATTTTTGAATTTGAAATATCAAATACAGCTTAGGGTGAATTTTTGGTATTTTTCTGGAAAACATCAATTTTTTATGAATTGTGAAACCACTAAGTGGTAGTTAAAAAACAGATTTTTTGTTTAAATGAAATTTTAACACCTCTGTTATTTGAATTTCAAAAATCTTACTTACTTATTTTTCATTAGGATGTAAAATTTGGTTCAATGGGATGAAAATATTTTTTGGTGAATAGTAACTTTTAAGTTTTATTAATCGCGAATAAATGTAATTAGTGTAATTTAAGGTAAATATAATGTTATAATACTATGAAATGACCTTGACACATGTCCTACCCTTATTGTATGAATAATGTCCGACCAAGACAATCAATGGTTTAACTTGGGTACCCCATGGAGCCACTTGGGTAAGAAAATGACATTAATAACTTTTTATTTAAAGTTAAAATAAAAATGTCACAAACATGTATTGTTTTACTAAAACAATTTTTACATGGGGTTATACAAGTCATATTTTTCACTATAAATAATAATTGTAAAGATAAAAATATTTCGTACTTCATAGTATTTTTTTATAATTTTTAGACATTAAATAAATTTATTTATTTATGACATTATCATGATGTAGCGATTACCTCATTAATGAACGATTTAAATAAAATGAAAAGATAATGTAAAATCTAAGACATACACTTTTAAAAAACCTATTAGATGGTGGATTTAGAACCCTTATAACCTTAGCCTCAAAATATATCTTTTTGGGGGCTTTAAATTCTGAAAACGAATTTTAAAATAAATTGACATTTCATGACTTACCAAGAGTGCCCCTCCTCCCTCTTATAAAAGGCCACCACCTCTACCTCCTTACCCACACCTCTCAAGCCATTTTCTCGGCCAAAATCCGATCATTTTATCTCTCTACATCCCTATATTCATCCAAGAAGCCTTTCCTTAGGCATAAATCTCTTCAAGAAACCCTTTTGGTTCAAACCAAGGGGAGTTACCCGATTTAAAGGTCAAATATTCCCTAATGTTATTTTGTTTTATTTTGCTTCTCCAACCCCCTAAAATCTTCTTATTACTTTATTTTGTAACAAAAAAAAGTATCTTAAATATACTATGATGTTTTTATGGAAATAACTCGATCTAAACTTACACACACCTTCGTCTAATGGTTAAAGAACATACTGTTTCCGTGGATGGAAAATTACTGCCTCACAAAATGATGATTGTTCTATCTTCTCCTACCACCTCTCATGGTGGCCATTATAATGGCACTATATTTATTTATGATATATATTATATTTATTTCCTCTATATTCTTATCTATTTTATATTTAATACAAACCTTTATGCTTTGCATATTGTGCAAATGTGATAATTTCATTTGAGGAAGTGTGGACTACCGCCCCCTCAAGTGATGTGACTCGTTCATGCAATACATGTAATGTATAAAGAATTAAATTGTTGAACTTATGTGACTTATATACCATATATTTATAATAGAATTATAATATATATATATATATATATATATCTCATTTAGTTTTAATTTTATAAATGTGACAAAGAAAAGAAAGTAGCGTTCATGCATACGTACGGTCTACCGTCTCCATGAACGGTGCATTTCATTTTATTATCTCCTAATGTTATGGAATAGTATAAAATGAATTTATACTAGATATATATAATATTTAAATAATTTATAATATTCTGGAGATGGGGTAATTATAACTACATGGGCAATTCTTTTCTAACAAGTTCATTTTTGACTCATGTACCGAACATCGTCAAAAACGTCTGATATGAACTCACATTATTAACCAATTATTTTAAAATTAAAATATGTGATATGAACATAATAATAATATTTAAAGTAGTTCCTTTAGAAATTATATAATTTACCAAAGTTTATTATTCATGAATATAAAGAAACGAACAAGGCAATTCGACCTTGAGGTAAGGGATCCTACCTCTCTCTTCCTTTTTATGTACTCTCTTTTATGTCATTTATTTTAAGCTCCTATTTTTTATGTTGTGGTATGTTATTTTATATTCCTATTACATTATATTTTATGTTCATATGATTATAGACCATATTTTATCTCTTCAATCCATTTCTGGAAGTTTTAAGTGGCGTTGTTAGGCTGCCGAGTCTACATAAGGGGTTTTTCATCTCACTTTTATTCCCGTGAGATTCATGCTACATTTGCCACTATTTACTTTTGTGTGGTGTATTTACTTCCCATGATTGTATAATTTGTGTAATATACTTTAATTTATGGGTATTTATATCTTCATTGTATGAACATTCTTTCATAGGGTGTATGTTTCGAAAGTTACCCAAATCGGTAAGGGAACCTTTCACCCTCCTCTTATTAAAAAGACTTAATTATGTTATGTCTTTTAATTTACATCTTATTATGTTGGGATATGTTCTTATATATCCTTATTGGTGTAAATTTTATGTCCATGTTCTGAGATACATTTTTCTCCATCATCAAACTCATTTTATGAATTTTAATGTAACGTTGTTAAGTTGTCGAATTCCTGCAAGGGAACTTCTTAACTCAATTTCAATCCTTTGGGTTAAACTTGTACTCCTTGAATTTGTAATTATATGAATATGTGTGAATGAATATGATTGTTTTAGACTTAATATCCTCTTATATTGGGTGTATTTATATTTTTCACACAAAATTATGTAATTGATTTATCCTTAATCTAAGAATATCGACTTTGTAAGGGACTTCGTCTCAATCTCCTTTCATTGAGGCATATTTTGTTCCAATACAAGACTTTCATTTATACTCTGTATAAAGCACCTTTGACTTTTACTTTTATTCAAAACGAATATTTTCTATACGAATAGTTTTACTAAATGACAAAAATTATGTTTCTCTTTAACGTACATGGTGACAACGACCTTTCCGCCGCCGCGAGTATTATTTGGTATTTGGATTCCTCAACAAGCCGTAATGTTTTTAAAATGAAATAAATACCATACACACTTTTATGTATTTTGGTATTGAAAATGGTTTTTATAAAGTATTTTTTATTTCAATATATTTAAGTGATATATTGTGATCGAAATGTGGAAATTTTTTCTTTACATTATATTTGTTTTATGTCTTATGATTTTATAATGGTACTTGGATGTTTGAGGGGTGGTTACATGATAAACCATATTACAGGTGGTTCCATGAATACCAGGATGGGTGGTTACGTTATAATCTCCAATTCATTTGGTATAGAAGTTGGCCGTATAGTTATTCCATGTAGTGATATGTGTGGAAGTCGACCGTATGGTCATTCCATTTAAGTATGTTTATGTCCCAAGTTACCTTTATATGTTATGTGTTCTTTATATGGCTTTTTGGTAATCTTTTGTTTACAAAGGATAAGTGGTGATATTTTATTTAGTGATGATTATTTACTACTTCGTAAAGGTTAAAAGTATTACTTTTGATAAAGTATTCATGGTTTACTTATTGTTTTGAAAAACTAACAGTTTTCCTTCTTTCATTATACTTTACTGGGATTTTTATGATCATCCCAAGTTTTTGAAATGTTTTCCACAGGACATAAAGATGAATAGGGTCGAGTCTGGGATCAAGGAAAGACAAGATATCTAAAACATGGAACGAGAAATGTTTCTTTTTAAGAGTTTTTATTTTATGGAAACTTAGTAGAAGTGTCTACTTTGTAATATTTTGAGATGTAATAGTTATGTCATCATTCTCTAAAACACTAAACCTGAAAATATCCTCTATGTGAATTATTTGTTTAATTCATGATTATGTAATGTTATAAGGTCGGGTCCTTATACTTATTCTTATTCACATGTCCCTATGTTTTGTGGAATCGTCTTCTCATATTGGAAAAATAAAAGTTCAATATTTATTAGAATTATTTTTATCCTATTTTTAGAATTGTTGTCCATGAGTATGTTCCAACTAAAGAATCTGATGAAAAGTAAATTCCCAGTTATGGTATGAATTTTGAAATAGATTGTAAAGAAAGGAATTAATTACATTATAGTCATGAAAATAATTAGTTGAATCATATTTTGACATGAAAAATAAATCTTTATATTTTTAAATTATCAGAATTCCCACATGAAGGTATGAAAAATGATAAAGAAATCAGTTTGGATATAAATTTTTAGGATTTAAAGAGTTTCTCTATTCATAATAAAGAATCTATTACCAAAATATTTTTAAGATTTATTAACTTTTTTAATAATATAAAATATCCCAATGATGATTTTTTCCACTAAAATTCCCATATAAAATCTTATGGGTTATGCCTAATTCATGGGATCCAAAAGTCATAGGAATTAAATAAAAATATGTGAAGAAAATAGTGGCCTAATAACTCCTCACATAACTAAGGAAATGAGAGATCACCAAAAAACACTATGTAGAAAAAGAATCAATTTTATTCAATTAAAACAATAAAAATGTATATTTAAAGGAAATTAAATATGATGATTCTTCTGGAAGTGACACGAATGAGGATGGTGAGATTGAAAATATTCTAAAAGTTGTATACAAATTTCAAAAGAAGAATAAATCATATTAAAATGATGAAAAAAGGTCATTTTGATATTTCAGATGTGAAATGATACAAATGAAAGAAAAAGGTCCATATTTAACCACCATGGTCAATATAAATAAATATTAATAAAGAGAAAAATGAAGGTAATAATTATCTTTAGTTTTATACTTGTATCGATTCATTCTCATCAAGATATGAGAGTACTAAATTCTTTATAGGGCCTCTCAAGGAAGGTATTTAGGTTATTTATAAAATTTATCAATGTATTTCTCATTATAATTCTACCACATATTCTTTATTCAATTATTATTTTTAAAACCACCTAAGTTAAAAAGATGTAAAATATTCTCATTATTAGACCAAAAATTGTTTTAATCAAATGATTTTGTTATATAAATATCTTTTTAAGAAATGTACAAATGTTATTAATGATAATAATTATCTTTAAAATGAAAAATATATTCTTTTAACAGAAAAATATGATTTTCTTTTAAAATTAAAAAATGAATTGGAAGTTTCTGTTTTAAAATATTAAATCAAGTATATAAAAATCTCTAATTTAATGTTCCTTCAATGTTAACAAGATCATTACATGATCCTTGGTTCTGAATGTGTTAGTTAAATTAATCATGATTTTTGTTTTTCAAATACTGAAATCTCTTTTTAGAATAAAACATTTCTAAAAGGTATTTATTTATATAAGTTTTTCAATTATTCTAGAAACACTAACCATTTTTTATATGAATACGATTGAAAAAAACCTTCTTTGGATGTTCCAAATCCATTCATATTTCCTCTAAAATTTATAAAATAAATTCTTATTTTCAAAAAATTATGGTTCCTAAATTATTATTAGAAAATCATATTGGACACAAAATTTATTATTTACCTAAAATTTTATTAGATAAAATTTTTTGGACAAAAATCTAGGTACCAAAATAACATTTTTTATATTTTTTAAGTTTTTTCCATCAAGTATTACTGATATATCACTTGGTGGTTTCTCAATTTTATTTTTGTCTAAACCCTTTGAATGATTAATAAAAATTGCACAACTTGAGATCATTTTTAACATTCCAATTGAGGGCGGTGTCATAGAACATTCCTTTTTAATAAAACTGGGACATAAAAAGTAATCTACATGGGAATTTTTTTAATATTATTTTATTTTCTTCTTAGATTTAATTTCTTGATCTCCTTTCTCTCTCTCATATTTATGCCTTTTTGTCTTAAACGATCATATTTAGTCTTTTTATATTCACTTTTTTTCTTTTTAACTATATCAATGTTTACGTATCATTTTCAAATTTCGTTTCTTTTATTTTTGAAATTTTTCATTTTGATATCATGTTAAAAAAAATCTTATCATTTTTAAAATTTCATTTTATTATATTTTTTGAAATTTATTTTTCGATATTTTTAAAAGATCATATATCTTATCATTTTCAGAATTTCATTTTATTTTCTTTTTTTAAATTTATTTTCCTTATATTTTTCACAAAAATAAAATATTTTTATTTTCAATTTTTTTCAATTCTTTATCTTTATTCTAAAGTATATTTTTCAAAATTATTTTTTTTTTCAAAAAAAATTATCATTAAAATATTGAGATTCAATTTTATTATTTTTAAAAATTTAGTTGATAGGATCTTTTATATTTTTTTCTATTTCATCTCAAATACTTTTCTTCTTTCAATTTTGTTATATTATAAACTTTTTTATGTAGGGGAGTTGTTTTATTGATCTTTTCTTCTTTTTTACCTTATCCAAGCATTATAGTAGTGTTTTACCTTTTCTAAATATGTATTATCATGAGAATACTTTTTCCAAATCATGTTTTCAAATATTTATTATCTATAAAGTTTTTATTATGTTATATAAAATAATTTCCCTTTCCCCTTTTTGTTTTATATGTTTATAATCATAAAAGGGGATATGTTTTGGTGTTTTATTTATTTCATAGTATGATATTTTCTTATATATTCTTTATAGGGACAAAGGGGAAAATGTATTATATTTTAAAAGTGTTACATGTTTATTTAATTTTATGGATTAGTTGGTTTATATCTTTTTTTATGTATTTAATTGATGAATATATTATTATTTTTGTGCTTTTTGAATGTATCTTAGTTAATCTCTTGTGCATGATGATTATGTTAATTTCTAACTTCTTGATTTTATTTGATATCTCTTTTTTACTATTTTTATACTTTTAATATATTTTTTAATGATTATGTGTTTTTTATTATCAAAATAATATATATTTTTGTACATCTCTCATAGTGTATTAATTATCAATCATGCCTAATTTTGTGTCAAATTGTTTCATAAATGTGGTTCTTTGTTATATATTTTTACAGGCCATGTTGTGGTTTTAATTTAGAGTGGAATGATAAAACGAATACAGTTAAGTGTTCTTGATTCTCCATATGTTGTCTCTTTGGGTGCATTCAAGTTTTTGTAAGGAGGATTGAAGAATAGTGGAGGACCATGGAATGAAGTAGTGGAGCAAGTTGTTGAAGAAATAGGAAACATGAAGTATCGGCCAGTTGATGTAGTGGAACCATCTTGATGGTGACATTAGGTAATTGCCCTAGATTTTTAAAATAGATACTAACCAACTGGTGGAGTGCCATTAACCGGATGATGGAAGTAGGAAATGTGTAGATATTTCTAGGTATCCCATTAGCTACCTGATAGATTATCTGGGTATCTAGTGTCATCAAGGTAGAACATTTGGGGAAGCATTTATGATTGTCAATTAAGCTCATTCTTGATAGTTTAACTCCCTCTATTGACCTATAGAATTCTATAATGTTCCCAATTATATTGAATGATATAAATATAGTATTAAGGAGTCTTTTATGTTTATCCCTTCAATAATTTTATATTTCAAAAAAAATCTTAGATAAAAATAATGAAGCTCTAGAATTATCCAATCCCTACTCTCAGATAACCAACCTTCCATTTCCAAATATTTTAGGACTCTTCATTTTCCTATATCTCACTCCCATTTTTTATCCATTATGAAACAATTTTATAAGATTAAATATGTAAAATAATATTTCCCATAAAATATATATTTTCTTAAGCCTGTTTTTATCGGCCATTAATGGGTATCTTTTAAAACCAAGGGTGGTGGTTTTTGTATTTCTTATAAAACAATGTAAATTTGGTCCATGGTTTTTTATTAAAACACATGGGTGTGGATCTATGGTGTCAATTATATTAATGGAATATTTTTGTTGGGTTTCCTTTGAAAACAAGGTAAAACATTTATGTTACATATCTCTTTAATTGAGGGCTGCATACAGAGGGTCACATCAAGAGTTGTTAGTAAAATACATATCAAAATGATTAGGTATTCTCATTACTTTTTTGTAATGGAATCATTAATTTTTATTAAGATTAATTGCATAAATTTTAGGTGATTATTTCCCTACATATTATGTACTAATATTAATAATTTAATATTTATCATATTTATCAATTATTTATTAATCGATCTGATCACTTTAATTTCATTATCATTTCAATATCACTATTATATGAATTTGCTATTGGTATTTATTGCATAATTGTTTTAAATGAAATTTTCCACTCTTGATATTTTTACCTCTCTCTCAAAAACAACACCAAAATATCAACCAAAATAATAGATACCACTATTTGATGATCAATCCACACTAAGAACCCTTATTAGGCCTCTATTGAATCTGATAATGGCCAATGAGGCCCACCTCTAATAGGCATCAGGTTATCGACTAGAATGGAGTGTTTAAATAGTAAAAGTGGGAGTCATTACCCTAATGTTTCCTAATAAAGAACAAATAATCTAATAATAAACACTATAATATTAATAATTGAATATCCATAAAAACCTTATAATTTTTTAATTTTTCAAAAACTAGAAAACTCAAATGAAAATGCCAAAACAAATTTATATTCAATGAATCCACAACCCATATCCTGATCTGAGATAACCATTCCAAGATCAGTACCCTACCACACCCTCAGACAATAAAAAATATAAATATAGGGGAGTGGAAAACTTTTATAATCAATAGGAACATAACCAATATCTATTAGGAAAATTTTTAATGGGCGTAAAAATTCATTAGTTGGTGGACATCAGAACTAACAAGAATCAATCTGGTTAACTATAGCCAAATATCCCCAAGAATCTCTCAAAAAATATCATAACCAACAAAAATAAAATGGTATTGAATAATATAATATAAAAGTACCTTGAAACCACTTCACCACTGGTTTTTTTCTCTCATTCCCCAATATCAAACATCTTATTCTCAATCTATTGTTTATCCAATACGCAACACATCATATCTCAAATTAAACTCTATAGCGTATCATGAACATTAATGGTATCAACCTAGTTCCCTACTCCTACATTTTACATCCCCTAAAAATTACCACCCTATCAATACCTCATATATTTTTTCTTTACATTATGTACCTCCTCAAACAATATTTTATAGGGTCATTTAGTAAATATTTTTCATCATCATCAAATACCTCATAGTGACTTCCAATACTTGTCATATACTATCATACAATAACTCTTAGGGTGGTTAAGAACATTTTATACCTCATACTAAACCTAAAAGTGGGAGTGGGAAGATGAGGTACCAACCCTCCTCCCTTGCCAACATTGATATTGGGTAAAACCCTCGAAACCCAAAAACATTGTGTATCAGTATGGTTATAATAATTAAATGGGAAACATAATGAAATCATAAGAAAATTCCTCATATATATGTATATATACATCCAAAATCTATCTCATCATAAGGGGTTCACACCTAAAAGAAGTCCTCACAACCCAAACTATTACTGAATCACAACCACTACACACCACAATTTATTCCAACTAATATATTGTAACTAACAATCTATAATAATTTTAAAAAAATTACATCCAACCATACCATTAATAAATTTAATATAACTTGTTTAATAACAATACACTTATAGAAACTTCAAAAATTAATCCCATCCATTATGTTTAGAAAATTCATTACTAATTATGACATTCCTCTACTACCAGGAACTAGAAAACAACCCCATAATAATCCCAAAGGAAATCCTTCACATCTTTCACAATGTCATCCACCAAAAACTATACTACCCAACAAATAAAAATAGAATAATAAAAATCGTACAACCACTAAAAAATGAACCATAAATTATTTGGTGGTAACCAATCATGTCCCCTAAATATAAAACACCCCAACATCCCAACTGATCACAGCCACACTGCCAAATGTGAACCAATACCCATAACCAATTCATTCTCATGGAGGACCATGATTGTATACACTACAACCCCATGATAAAAAATAAATCCTATCCAGGATAAAAATTTATAACACAATACACATCAATAATTTCTTTTTTAATCATTCCCATTTCAATTCAAATGATATTATTAATTTTTCTTTTCTAAACAACTAGTTCATTTCCATCATTTCAAGATTATATTTTTATGCAATGTGATTCCAAAAAAAACATGTAATAAATAATTAATTCTTATAAATTTAAATGATTTTTATCACTAAAAACTGATAGGCATTATGCTCACTATAAATATCATAAAATATTTAAAACATGTGAAACACCCCTTTACTAATCAATTTAATTATTCCCAACTTCTTATCTTTATTTGGTCAATATATACTCTTCACCCAACTAGAATAAAAGTATGATAATCCCACTATTACACCAAATAAAGGAATTTTATTTAATCCCCTAATGAAAAGTTTTTTTTTCAAAAACACAGTATATGATCCATGTGAAGATGTGTTGATCATCTAGTCGAAGTCACTCAATAGGAACTTAGAAACATATGATACATCATTTTTTATCTATCACAACCCAAAACTAGCATATAATATTCCCTAACAAACTACTAAAACCCTACATTGATGTAGAAAAAGTGAAGAATCCATGATATAACTAAATTTAAATAAACTCAGAAGGTGAATTATCAGTCTCATGAAGTTATGTAATAATACCAAAAAATAGGGATCAAGGGACTCTAAATATGAAACTAAAGTCACTAAAATATTCACAGAAATAAATTGGTTCTGAATGAAATCATAAAGGCTTCATAATTTATATATTTTTATGAATTAACTAGATAGTAATGTGGCATTTCATTTTCATGTCATGAAATATTCAAACATCATCTATTTATGGCATGATATACTAGCACCATTCCACTAACACCCAATCCCAAACCTACCTCCAAAATCCATGTTGTGAACCACTTGCGATTCACTCCTTCAAATACAGATCAACTTAAAAATATATAGGAATTAAAAACAAGTTGTGGGTTGACCCTTACCAACATAGAATGACCTCACCAGGGAAAATGCCTTCAAATCATATCCTCCAGGAATTTATGTTTTGAAAAATCTATCATGTTGTGAGTCATACTGGTTAAAAAACACTCATAAATTCTCGTGTTCTCCTCCTTGATATGAACCAAATCCCTAAAAATGTGACTGATCTATATAAGTTTTAAAAATATATTGCAACCACCAATACCCTTCCACAATTAACTATATTTCCCAATAATGTAACACTCCCAAAAACGTGATTTTTGTTGTTATACTCATGTCCATTCCATTAAATACCACTTACAATAACAAATAAGATTCTAACCACCCCTCCCTTTATTGATCTTCCCTTTGGAACATCTTGTAATAAAATCACCAAACTTCTTGGATCTGAAGACCCAAACCATTAAAAAAATTAGAGAATCCTTTAGAGTAAGATTATATTTAACAATAAAATAAATATATATATTGTATACTACAAGTGTATTGGTGCGGAATCAAAGATATCAAAATGAAACACACTTGATACTAGTAAAATAGAAACTATGGTATATAATAGTCCAGATAAAAATTGGAATATTATATTTGGGAATAAATGAGTCTGAAATATTTGGATTCATGGATATTGATTGTACTGGTGCCCTCAATGATAGTAAGTCAGATTTCAAAGGTGCATTCTATATTAGAGTTGCGGGTATTTATTAGATTGGTATGAAAATGTTTTTAATTCATTAGGTACCTCATAAACTAAATATATATTTTTTTCTAATCAAGCTTATACTCAAATCTCATGAATAAAGAAAAAACATTAAGATATTAGTGAAAAGATATTTTCTTCCATTAATACTAAATTTTTTAACTTAGGAATGCTAAATTTGAAAAAAATAATATAAATTATTCATGGAATAGAAAAAATATAAAAAATATCAATGTATGAAGGAGAATGTAAGTTAAGGTGTAATTACATTTGAGTATGTGTCTAAAAATATTGAGTTACAAATAAAATGAAATGTGTTCTTATAAAGAAATTTTTGAAAAGCATGGGTTTACTCTTGGATTTTTATAATCTCCATACAATTAATGATTTTGATATCATCCAAAATTCACATTATTTTTTTATACATGCAATTTATAAAGATAAGATAAATATTTTTTTATTTTATAAATAATTTTTTTTTCTTAATTATTGATTAGGGATGATTATTTCAATAAATTATTATATTAAAGAGAACTTTGTGCACATTGATAAAGGGAGTAATGTTTCTTAAAAAAATAGAAATTATATGAACTCATATAAGGTGATATCATAAAGGGGGAATAATATAAAATATATGAATAATTACTAATGTAAAAGGGGGATAAATATAAAATTATTTAAAATAATGGTTGAAGATCAAAATTTGATTAAATCGAGAGTTTATTAGAGTTCTCGAGTGAGTGGGGTTACCATCAATCGGAGAATGATGTGAGTTCTATAATTATTCATGAAATAGTTTTATCTTACTCTTTTTTCTCATAAGAAACATGGGTCATATGAGATTTGATTAAATGAATCTATGAATCCTTGAAATCTTGAAAAAATATTCTGATGAAGTTAAAAAATTATCAATTGGGTTAAAATTATATAAGTATTGAAAGTGTTTTTAATCAACCCAAATATAGATATTTTTATTTAAATTATAATAATGTTCTTTTGATTTCTATTTAATAAAATTTATTGATAAATACCTAAGAAATGAATTATATTAATATTGAGGAATCATTATAAGGGTGTTTAAAAATGTTAGAGAATGTTATAGATAAGTTCCATGGAAAAATAAAAAACCACATTATGGTGGAGTTTACTAGATCATAGTGTGTTATTGTGTTTTAGGTAAATATATGGAATGATAAAGGGGAAACTATTTGTTCCATAAAGGAGATAATTAATGAATATACTGAATATAAAAACTAATAACCATTCTAATGGTAAATACTCCTTCATAGATTATATTTTTTAAAATCTCTATCCAAATTGGGATGATAAAAAATCACACTTGTGTATTATAATTTTTCTCAGATATTTGAGGAAATAAGAACTGCAAACATTAAAAATGTGAAGAACTTATGGAATTTTAAAATAAGATATTGGAAATATTTTTATCCAAAACAGATTGAATAAGGAAACCATGTCTTGGTAAATTTATTTTAACAAATAATGATAATATAAATTATTTTGTGCGGAAGTTTCCAGAGTGGACAAATAAGGTCTATACATATATCAAGCTTGACTCTCCATATTATAGTGGATATCACCTGGAATTAAGGGTTTGATAATACCATGAAGTGAATCTCTAAACTCAATATCATAGAATAAAATAATATTAAAAACACATAAATAAATGAAACAGGTATAAAAACTAATCATAATAGAATTACCACATTAAATATACCATGAATCAAATCATTGATTTGGAAAACAAATTCTCATAATAGACAAGATGAAATATATCAATCAAAGATAGCCTAATGGCCCAACCATATCCAGTAGAAAAATAAAATTGAAACAAAATAGCAATGATACCAAAACCCTATCCTCATTCCCACCTTTTTACAATATTAAAAACCTCTCCAAGATCCTCAAAACCACTCACATATAATAGGTCTCATTCCTTCACCTATATATCAACCATAATATGTTCACTCCTATAAATGTTCACATGGATTATGTAATCATAAAACTTTGTATTCCACCAAAAATAGTTACACAATTAATAATAAGATGTATATGTGCATTCATATATTGAATGAGATTAATAAAATACAACTTATATATATGCACATGTTATTCCATCAAGGGATCAAGATGAAAACAAGGCAATAAAATCATACTCACTTTAGTTAGTGATGAATATGGTATAAAATTATCATCGTATGATCAAAAATATAAAGTTGAATGGGTTGTCCGATCTTATAAAAATATTCATAGGTGACATAGTTATCACTAAAAATTTATCAAAGGTAAAAAATACATCTCCATAATCATAAACAAGGTATAAAATATTTCATTAATATAAAATACTATGTGAATAGTACATCATCAAACTAGTAGACCATGTCAACCAATGCATCAGAAATACTTTAAAATATGTGAATTACATATCAACATTCTAGTTAAGGGTGAACAATATATTTCCTTACTACTAGATAGGGGTAAATGATGTATCTACATATAAAAAACTCTCGGTTAAATATATATCATCATATTAAAACAATTTTTGAATAATTTATAACCATATACATAACACTTGGTGGATGATATGTCAACATGAAATTACCATAGTTTAATGATGTATCACCATATATATAAATCTAGTTAATATATGATTTTTTTTAATCGCCATGGTTTAATGATTCTTCACTATATACATAAAACTGGATGAAAATTACATAAAATTTAACATCCATAGGTAAATTATGTATCTCTATATGAATATGAATACATTAACAATGTACTGTTAACACAACAAAAATGGTGTTTGATGTGATGTAGACACAATGATAAGTTTAAATGATATATCACCAACACAACACTATGGTGAATGATGTATCACCAACAAAACACCATGGTGAATGATGTATCACCAATATAACAAATAGGGGTGAATTATTTACCACTACTATATTTAATCCTAGGAAAATAATCACCCTCTTAATGGCTATGACATTCCACATCCATCTATTTGTGATCACTCGAATAATGTGGAAAACTATGCCATATTTCCCTCTTTTCAATCAATACCACTCCTCATAAAAATTATATTTAGGGCGATAAACCCAATTATAGGAATCAAAAAACCTAGATAGTGCCCAAATATAACACATCTCTCCCAATATGGACCACAGAATCTCATAAACCACTCTTATACCTTGTATAGAATACATGACCATATCACATGCATCCATAAAACAAGAAACTCTTTAGGAATGTTCATCTCATTACTATATCTCACTCTCAATCAAAAACCCTATACTATATCCCAAAGATCTTATACTAATGGTCATAAAGTATAGTCACGATTGTAACATCAGAAGTATTTCATTAGTCTAATTGATTATGATATTCCAATTTTTTACCTACCCCTCAAATGGTAAGGGATCTATAGTTCTCATCAGTATAATATCCTATACAATAACCCGTAAGTATATGTTAATTAATGGGGCATTATCTCACTTTGCATACCCTTAGTAATGAAACCTTTTTAAAATTCTCTAAAGGATTCTCTCGATTTCGACCTCAATCATAGCATACCCCCCTAACCAATAATCTCCCAATGTTTCCATGTAACCATTAATATAACTCATACTATCCCACCACTCTATGTAAAAAAATATAGCAAAATTGAATACCTCATTAGGTTACTATTATTATTTCTCAATGTTAAAAACCCCCATGTAGTTCCACCATTACCTTAACTAATCCTTCCTTATACAAAACATAGACATCAACCACTACATAGTCAACGAATAATACTCTAAGGAAACGTTATGATCCTAAAAACATTCATGGAATTAAATCACACGTAGTGACCCAGCTCGATTCCATATTTAGTAAATCTCACCAACTTACTACCACTTATATTTAACATAACAAATACAATCACATGTAAAAGTGGAAATATTAGGAACCACCAACCTAAAATGTAGTTATATTATCTCTAAGATAAACCCCAATACCTATCTAGGATCATTCCAATTTTCCAGAATCAAATTCACCATATTTGAGACCATATCCTAGTTAAATAACTCAAAAAACTAATTATAGAACATTTTTAAAAAATTAACACAATGAATCAATAACAAAATTGTTTTAGATATAAATTAGAAAAAATTAATGTGTAGGACATACCAAGGAAAAAACTATGAAATTTTTAAAATCCAACCTCAATAAACCTTTATACTTATATATAAAAAATTAGTTATTTTAATATAGATATTTGTAATCAAATTTCACCCATTATCAATTAAAACCCAGGATTAATGAACATAATTAAATAACTCCCATGGAATATTTTATAATTATATGAGTTCTTTATACTCAAGCTTCCTCTTACATTTCACCAAAAAAATACTCATCCTATCAATGAAATTAACTAAAATCCAATGGAATCACTTATCAATACCTATTCCACAAAATTAAAATTATTTGAGGATGAGAAAGGATGAGGGGGGAACAAATGAAGAGAAATTAGCCTCAATCAATGGACGACTAACTATCATGCATTATTAATTAAGGAAGACAAAGTGTAAGGGATAAAGGATCCAAGGAGTTCCTCCCTTATTCTATGATTTAATTTGGAAAGGAATGAATTAAGTACTAGTTTTATAAAATTACCCAGTAAATGTAAAACTTACCCCCCACATTTATTAGTGGTTCAGAAAATAAAGTAGAAACCCAATAACCTACACCAAAATTCTTTTGAATCCATCATGTCCCTAGTCACCCCCACTAGACCCACAGTCATATAGACTATAGCTACATATTATCCACTAGAATTATCATGGCCTACCCCAAGATACTAATAGTATACTAATTTAGCCAACATTTCCTTTACTTTTCCTACTTCTCATATTTCTTCTTTGGTTATTCTATTCTCACAGATTCAGTTTAAAAAAATTCTTTTTTAACATTTAATCATTAAAAACGATTTAATTCTCAATTGAAATTAAATATTTTAAAAGGTTCTTTGTAAAACTTCCATTATAACCAGAAATTTCTTCAAATACAGTAATACACAATGGATATGGTCATTAAAAAATCACCATTATACGACTTCTCTTCCTTGAGAAGCATCATCATGTATTATATGTGATCCAAACTAGTAACTGAGATCTAATTAACATTTTTTATTTCCAAATTCCTACTTGTTTTTGTGTAAAAAATAATTCTTAAATTAGAAAAACTATCTAATACTCTAAGTGTCTTATGGTATAGTCCACCACACACCATGAATCTCCCCATATGATACTGATAAAAAAATTCTCAAGTAAATATTATTGATCACATGTGAAATGTACTAGTTGTTTTCCTAATACATTGATTATTTTCAAAGACCCGGCAACTGATGCATTGTATAATCCAAAAATCCATATACACAATAATGATGTATTGATATTATTAATATCTTTAAAATTACACCATAATTAATTTCATACTCTTATAGTTGGAATTTCTCTTATATCCTAGACTACAGATTTCTCAACCCAATACCTGATAACCTCTAAATAATTTTTACCCTTATTTCAAAAATCCAACTTGATACTCAATATTTATCACAAATCCTCTCTCTTTAATGTATTTCATAATACTCTCCCATGAGTAAGGACATTCATAAACATAGTTATATCATATATCCCTTTGTGGAATTTTAATCCTTGTTAGATTAAAGATGTACCATCATAAAAAAATTATCACAATTAGTACCAACCCCATGTTAGTTCTACTAACTCTATATATCTAGAACAATTTTATTTAACTTCCATGTAGAAACTATATCACCATTGACCATAAATTATTATAAATGTCTCCATTAATTTTAACCATTATTTACACAAAACATGGTTTCCACCCATAAGTATCTAATGGAATTCTCCCTATCATAAGATTTCATTTTTCCTCATCTAGTGAGAACCTTCTGACCCATAAAATTTCCTTAATCAAACAATAACTCTCATAATTCCAACTTGTTACCCCAATACTCCCTTTCCATGATCCTCTATATAAGTCATATAAAATCACTATACTATATACTAACACTATAATATATTATTGATAATCTATTATAATGAGAAATATACCAAACAAAATGCCTCACGACCAATGAACATACACACACTTCCTTATAAATCTTACTTTCCCTCCCATTGTAAACATAAAATCATCCCAATTACTATATTATAATTTAACTGTTTTCTAAATTATAATAGTCGGAAAAATATTTTAAGATATTAATAAATATCCCTAAGGCTCCAAACACATCAATTTTTCTTATGACACATATTTCATCTCATATCATTACACATTATTAAGAGTTCTTATCCGATACTCCTTTTGTTGACTATTATAGCATAATAATAGTTTTTCTGACACCCCAACCATTCCATTATCATATTATTGGGACTATTTATTTTACATTAAACGAACATTTATCCACTATTTCTCACTAGTAATTACATACATGGAAATACTAAATGCAACACTCAGTCATTTTAATATACTATATAATGTCAAAAGGTAATATCTATTTCCCATCTATCAGTAACAAAAATATTCCTTACTCTTTTATATAGGTAATATCTCAATTATCATACCTCAAGTTTGATTGTATACTAAGTAAAATTAGAATCACATGACTTATCTCAAATAATTTGAGTGAATCAGTAGTCTTAAAATGTTTCAAAACATACAATAACCTCATGAGGACCTATATTTCATACATTTCTTAAGAGACTAAAAACACAACCAGAATTAGCTGATAAATATAAAATGAATGTTTTTTATAATGTCTCAACTCATATAATCAATAATTATTGTGACCTTACCCTATAATTCACACTAATATCATAATCAATCTCCTCAACCAAAATATTTCACTAAAACCATCCAATAAACATGTCATGAATGTCATCCAAGATCTATTCCACATAACTAATAATTAATCTCACAACCATAACATCAAACTTATGCTAACCTAACTCACATACCACATATATTAAGTGAGAAAAAATTCACTTATATCATGGTAATATTTTACACCAAAACCACACTCATAATGATTCGAAATAACCATTATTTCCAGTTGAATCTCATACAGAGTTACGTATCCACCCATTTTCCACCATACCATACCACCCAACATACATCACCAAGGGTTTTATTCAAGTTTCAAGGCACCACATATTTCAATACTAAATTTATCAACCAAATTTCAACCATTTTTCGTTTATATCAAATATATTTTGTACCCATGCTTCCTATTTATAAGGAAACCATGAGTCAGGGACCCCCCCCCCCCCCCCTCACACCCCTCAATTTACTCTCAAACATCATTACCAATATAAAACTAAAATATTCAAAGTTACCTAATAATATGAAAAGTTACCCTACCCAATATTAAATATATTTTTATCTCATCATCCCTAGACACCCTCTCTTAGTAATTATACCATTCATCACTGTTGTCACAACTCATAGGCAGATTTAATAATTTTATCACACATATATCAAGGAGACTTATCATTCAATACCCACCATCCTTGAGATTTTATACTCATAAGGTTATACACATACCCTTAATACCCACTCAATGTACATTTTCATGTACATTTGTATCTTGGTGATTTTTATCCCAAGTGACACATATTTTAGAATTTATCCCAATCAGGTTCAATTAATAAGAGAATCACCAATAAATTAATTTGTAAAATAATAAATAATTTATTTTTGGTTCTTTAAATAATTGAAACCTTGTTATTTTTTTAAAAATTGTTTCTTAATCCCGCATAAGATTATGCATGTAATATGGAGGTATATTCCATATCTGATGCATAAAAACATTCATATTTCCACCCAATTCTAAGAGAAAAATACAAACTATAATCATAAACATTATGTTACATCATGATCAAATCAACTATAACAATAAATATAAATAATAATAACCCCATCTCCATACAATCAAATATTTCTACACATTGTTATATCAGAAATTTAAATACACAAGTTCCATTTATTGTTTGGACTTGTCCAATTTCTATATTCCATATCCTAAAACATAGAAAAACAAGTCACTGGTTCTAAATTATAATGTACCTTGATCAAAACCATCTTGTGCATCCCATACTGAAGTATTAATTACCTCATCCTTGACTTTAGGTATTCCAATGGTATCTGGCTATTGGAGAGTTTATAATAATATCATTAATATAGAAAATAACCTTATTATAATAACATATTCTAACAGATAAATCACATAAATAATTTCTATATCTATAACATCATAGTGAAATGGGATTACAGTAGAAGGACTGGAATAAATTATTTACAGGCTGGGGCTAATGGCTCATTTATTATAATAATATATAACTCATCTTGGTTAAGAAGTCATACATCAATGTAAGGCAACCCAATGGTCAAATCATATATAGTACAGAAATGAAACTGAAATAAAACTACAAAGAGACCTAAGAACTACCCTTAACTACAACTTCAACTGTTATCCACATCCCCTATGTCCTTTCAGCTTACTCACCTGTAATGAGGATCATTACCTAACTTGTAAATCCGCCATAAAAAGTATATACACCACCATGGTTCATTTTCAAGGTTTATTTCTAATTATAAACATTAGATTACTAATGGTTTCCCTAATAATAACTAGATATATTAAAAATATTAAATGAATGTTTTAATCATTTACTTGTGTGAAAATATCATGTTTTCGTGTGATATAGAAGACACTCTGATGGTTGGATCATACCTATTTGGGATAGAGGAAGCAATATTATGATTGTCACATTGTATAATCACAAACAATATGGATAATGGTCTATTACCTCTTAGAATAATTTTGATAAGTGAATGTTTTATCACAAAAATGATATCAGTGGTAAAGTATTCACCACTACAAATTCAAACATGGTAGATGATATATCACTAACAAAAAATGAGGAGTATGATGGATCACCACACCAGTAGAACAATGTAAATGATGTATCACCAATAATATAACTATGGTGAATGATATATCACAATACCATACAAGGGTGGAACATGTTTCACCTTACAACCATACATGGGTGAGAGATGTATCCCTATATACACCACTCTACGTTATTGGTATAGAACCATCAAACAATCATAGATTAATAATCTATTCTTATATACATAACTATGGATGAATTATAAATCCCCATAAATTAATGATGGGTAAATTATGCATCACCATATAAATATCATTATGTATATCACTATTAGAAAACAATGGGTGAATGATTCTCCCCCACATTGATAACTTGGGGTAAACAATATTTCACTATCTAACAACCATAGTTGAATGTTGTATCATCATATAAAAATCCATAGGTGATTGATGTATCACTAACATAATAATTAGGGTGGATGATGTACCATGATGCAATTAAAATAGGGAAGAATGTATCACTAACTCAACACCAAAGAAAATGATGTATCGCCAATACAATATTAAGGTGAATGTTTTACCACCAATATAAAAAGGATGAGTATATGACTAAAATGAAATTTAATAACATCCTTTCGATGGTCATGACATCTGGTTTCCATTATCTAATAGTCACCAGAATAGTAGGCCCAACCACATCGTTTATCCCTCTAGTCGATCCATACTGGCCATTATAAAATGAATAGTTAATTTAATAAAGAAAATAATAAGAAACTTTTATCCAAAATATAACATGAATATAACCCAAAACACCTCATATAGATGGTACCAAAAGGTAAACCGCTCCCATTACATATATAATATCCATTACCAAATGACAATAAATGCAAAAAACTAGGGAACTCGATAGACTCGACCTTCAAGGACATAACACTTTCACTCAATCACAACCTTAAATTTATATCCAATGGAACCTATACTCATGAAAATGAATAAACCCATCATGTATAACCACATGATACTTTTCCCATGTAATGTCATTTCTCATAATCTCACAAGATTAACATCATTCATAGTTATTAGCTCGTTCACATTTTCCTAGTCACCCATTACCTGGATAGGTATCCATTTTTCACATTAATAGACTATCCCATAATCTTACCCCCAAGATCAAACAAGACCTGGGTGTTAATCTCATTATTATAAACATGGTAGAGAAACCTATATAAATTATCTATGATTATCAAGGAGGTTATTGATTTATTACACAATCAAAGGATACCCCTCATTTTTAACCTACAATATCCCTCTAAAAACCCTAACCCTAATATCCAAGACTTAGTGGTTTCTTTATTACATTAGAATAAGATACATGTAATCAAATACCCAAGGATTGATCTTTTTAATTGTCTTTAAGTGAAAAATAAATACACAATTCACATATTACATTAGAAATATAAATTTCATAGCATAAGTGACATTCTCGCATTTTTTATGTTATTCATAATATCATTATTTATAACTTGGGGAAGGGAATTAAATAAAGGGTGAGATCTTATACACACTAAGGGTTTCATAATATAGAATATATCATAATTAAATAAGGAAAACCCAATATGTTAAGGTAAATAGCTGAAACCATGTGTCATTTAATCATTGACATGGGAACCAAATTCCTTCATGTATAATATAAATGAAACTATATCATGGATAATAATAACTAAATTCTTAATGTATGTAATGATTATTGTTATAAATAATGATCTCGTACGTTGTGATATATTTACCACAAAGATTTCTTTCTAATACAATTTATTCTATGGGTAGTCATTCGCCAAAAACCAATTTAATAAATTTGGAAACCTTTATTGTCTCAGAATACCTGTTAATGCGTCGAGGGATATATAATTCCAAGCCTCACCCATTACTAAATTTCAAATGCATTGATAATATATTAAATGATAAATCTAATTTATAAACAATATTCTTTTTCAAAAAAATATTATCATTGGGTAAATGATACGAAATGTCAAGGATTCTCCAATAATAAAAATTACCATATTAATAAAGCATAGTATGTAGAAATTATTTTTGATTTTGATAATAAGGATATATATGATAAAAATAATCTTGATATTTAAGATAAATATAATGTTCAATGAAAAATGATCCTAACAAGTTGAATGTTTCAAGATAAAGTTAATGACCCCAAAATTAATAATAGAGAAAATTTGATTGTCTATTCATCAGAATATTTTTTCATAACTTCATTTATTGTGTAGAATAAGAGATAATGAAAGTGAAAAAACAAAATATTTTTTCATGAAATATTTTAATTTTCAAAATCACTTTTAACTTTAAGGACAAACTAAATATCCTAATATTGATATGGCTTAGTGAAATTCAGTTAATTTCATATACATTAAAAATAAAACATTCCCTTTGACATTTTATTAATAAATTTGAGAATAAACCATTAATAAAATATTATAAATATTACATTTAGCCATTTTAAAAATTAATAGATAATATAATATTTTCTTAATAATTAATTTTAATAAATATAATGGACTTATCAAAAATAGTTGAAAAATATGTACAAGGGAAAAAATATTTTGGCCGAAAGAGAAATAATATTTTATTTTCATTTAAACATTTATTTTATTGATTAAAGTGGAAAATAAAGTTAATACTGGAATAAAACAATTAAAATACATAAATATTAGTATTATAAAAAAATAGATGATGTTTATGAATGATATATTATAATATCCATTCAAGGAAAATAAAGCAAATCGAAAAAATGAGATTATTAAAATAAATTATTTCCTCTTTGGTAAAATTTAAATTGAAAACACTTGAATGTGTAAACATGAATTGAAACATTAATAATCATTAATGAATAAATATTATTGTTAAAAGTATGGATAATAGAGTATATGTGGTATCCATTTATAAGGGAGGGAAATGACACACATATAATTATAAAACATATTAAATAATACATATATCATAATCAAGTAATGTGAAAAAAGGAACCAAAAAATTTATAATGTATCATAATGTAAAAAAGACAACTAATTAAATTTATGTAAATTTTTGATACATTTTAAGCCTATTTCATCTAGTTAAATTACATTAAACCCATTTCATACTTAATCAGGATAATTTAATTTTATACCATGATAACATAAATATATAACCAAAAATAAAAAGGGGATTTTAAAAAAAATGCAGATATGATGATTCAAAATTTGGAATCCATTTTAACAAATTTAATATCTATTAGTGGTAGAAATTTCATTTTATATAATATCACAAAATACATGAAAACATTTTTTAGGAAAATGCCCAATTTAAGAGTAAATAAATTTAACCCAAAATTATGTAATGAATTGGTTTCAATTATATTTGTTTAGATATTATAATTTTAAGGTTTTTATACTTTTGGATAAATAAATAAATAATGGAATCTTCCAAATATTTCATTATATTAAAATACTCAAAAAAAATCTTATTGAATAATATATAACTTATCTTTCACAAAAGTCGTGTTTGGGTTCTTAAATTAAAAATAATTATCTAAAATAGATAATTTAACTCCATAAAAATAAACTTTGTCTAAATATACCCATACATTACTATGGTTACTATTAATAATGACTAAAAAAGAAATAAAATGTTAAATATTTTCCATGTTCATTCCAAATATTGAATAAACATTTCAATATTTAATTCCTATGATTCATAAAATTTACTTTTCTTATAAATTCCTAAATGCAATGAAAAAAATTTATTTAGAAAAATGGGTTTTTTAGCCCAAAAATAAACTTATACCAAAATAATGTATATTACTAATTTAAGTGTAATTAATTATAATATGTATATTTAAATAACAATTATGGTTCTTTGAGGTAAAATTCATAGAACAATGATACTTTATAATGAAAACAAATGATATTTTTATAAATATTGGTATTTTTTTCTCTTCAATAAAAATTATACATTTCTAAAAAATCACAGAATTTAACCATAATAAAATTTTAGAATGATAATTAAAGAAATGATATCATTTCTATAAAATTAAATTTTATAGTGTGGTAGAAATTAATTATATTTTCCATGCATATAAATAAAAAAAATATTTTTTAAGAAAACATATTTTTGAAGAATAAAATGAATAGTACAAAATTTGTAAATATTTGTTATAAATTATTATATAAGTTTAGATTATACTTAATGTTTCGAAATATTTTTCATTTATGATTATTATTATTCATACCACAAAATTTAATGGATATTTTATAACGGTTTAATTTTAATAATAATATTTTGTGGTTCGTTTAAGCTTAGTGTTGTGTTTCGTTTATCCTATGGAATAAAGTTTTATTTTTTAAATATTAATTTGTTATATTAACCCCATTTAATAAATTTTATATTCATAATTTGATCTTAATCTCAATAATAAAGGGATTGACATTTAAAAATACTTATATTTAAACCCCGCATCAAAAAAAGGATTAATTAAGCTTACTCTTCATAATATGGAAAGGGAAATATGAAGGTCATCTGGAATAACAGATAACTAGCTTTAGAAATAGGAGAAAATTATTAGGAAGTGGAAATATGGAAATGGAGGAAACAATAATTTCCAATTATTTAGGGAGAGTGATATAGAACATTGATCACATATTCTTCAAAGATAAATTTAACATTTATATCCGAATTGCATAAATCACTCCTACTGCCACATACCAAAAATTTATATTCCGTAATTATATAATATCAAAGATATATAAATAATTTTCATAATTAACATGAATCTCCATAATATCATAATGAAATAATATATTCATCCAAAAGATAATTCAACCTTTATTTTGCAAATAAAATTCCATCTTGTCCAAAACAAATCTATTTACCCTAATTTTCTAGGGTTCCCAAAATAGTGAACTTATTCTAAAATAGCATAAATAAATTAATCACCAAATCACCTTTTGATAACCTATTTATCTATAATATATAATATTTGTTCCCAAAATATTCATTATACTTATCTTCCAAATTACTAAATTAAAAAACAATTTCAAATTAACGTGGACATAACGTTGGAAAATCATAGTTGTTGCACCATTGTCTCCCTTTAGTTGTAGGTTCATACCCCATGGCCTTTTTGTATATGAAAAGTTGTTGTTCGGCATTTGGGTTGTCCATTTTCTAACACCAGGTTAATATAATTCCTATAATGCTCCAAAATAATTGATGAACATCCTCAAAAATAACATTATTCATCAAATTACATTTTAATCAATAAGGTTTTCTATAAAACTAATTTTTTACATGAAATGAAATAATATTGGTTGACTATTATAAAAGTAACATCAATGATCTTATAAAAAATAATGTTTTTTATTAACTTTAAACATATATCCACAAAATATTAAATCATTATTCCCCAAATAACCTTTTTAATAGAACATATACTAAACCAAAGTGTTGTATTCCCATAAATGTATCACTAAATATTATAAAAAATATTAATCTCCCATCATGTAATTGGTTATATATTCCTTTAAACCTATGATTACCTATATAATTTTCAACCCAATACATGTTAGGTTTATCCCATATCACTAAGGAATATCATAGGTTTCAATAGATTTTATTCTCTCATCCATCTTACTGGTTCATAAAGGAAATATAAATTAAACCAAGTATATCCCCATGGAGTTCCCAACCAGGTATGTAGTAAGGTAACACTAACCATTCACCATAATTATAGTCAACATATAACCAAAAAAATATTTTGAGTTTATCACCCCAAGATGTATCTTTTTCAAAACAATTTCCACTTGTAGTGTCCCTATATGTATGTGTTTTTAGGAAAACAACAAAACCTATATCCTTCAAAAACAATAAAATGTTATTAAATAGATAAAATTATCCTCAAATTCTATCATATTGTTATGTTTACTAATATATGTTTTCTTAAATCTACTTCCTCTGTATTCTAATAAACATTCTCAGATACCAAATATGAAGACCTTGAACCTAGTACCCAGAGCTAGTGGTTAATTTATTATATTTGAAAACAATAAAATGGACCAAATTGTAGAAAATGAGACTATTAATACATATATATTACATATATATATTATTATTATACATAAAATCACATTTATATTCAATACATAATTGTATAGGTCTACTACCTTTAGAAACTTGATTATATAAGCAACTAGTAAATAAATGATCTATATATTCTCCCACTACGTTCTTCACTACTTGAACCCTTATTAGGAATTTAATTTATAAACCCTTTCTTAATATCATAAGGAAATGAAATATAATATATTGTGAGCTTATATTCTAAGTAATTGTAAAAATGGGACATATTAATAATCACATAAGTATAACATTAACATAATAGTGTCATAAAATTAATTTAACATTTTAAATATACACCATTCATATCATAAATTATATTCATGGGCCTTGGAATAAATATCATTATATCATAATGGAATCATAAATGAATCAAACAACATAAGCAATGAGATCTTAACATTTACATAAGACATGGAATCATGGAATAAACATGTCACTTTGAGAACATTTATAAATAGAAACATGTTCACTCATTAAGATACGGACATGAAATCAGTCCTATGAATAAATTTTTGGACATTAAACCAGTTCTACTCATTATATTATGGACATGAAATCTAATTCCACATGTAAAAGGATGAACATGAAAACCAAATCAATGCATAAATTTTGGAACTTTTTGTTAGGTTCATGAATAACATTGTCACCTCATGAGTAATCCATATTTAACCAATTCATTTAAGGGTGATATATGTCCCTCCAATAACATAGTAAATTATATATATGTGTTCCACAAGATCCTAAAACATTCATCATCTTAGAAAAAATATTAATTTCAAAAACATTACAACAAATTATAAATTGTTGAAAATGGAATAGGTTGCTTTAACATCTTGTCATCATAAACAAAAACAATCCAAAAAAAAATAATGATGGTATCTATGGATCATATTCTTATTAAGTATTATGTATCATTAAAGGATGTCATCATATATAAAAAAAATTATTTTCAATGATCACTTGGAATAATTATTAAGGAAAATATCTTTTTTATTAGAAAATAACTTCTATTTTAAATACATTCCCTCTTATAAATGAAAACATTTTCTTTAAAAATAAAATTATAAATTTATAAAGTAATATTCAAATAGTTTTGGAGTCATGGTGGTGGGAAAATCTTCTCTTGTTATATAAGTTAATAAAACAATTCTTCCATGTTATTGTCAGAAAATACACTAAGTACCTCGTTTGGAAAATAACAAAAAGAGTTTTTCTAAACCATTTTGTAAAAATTATATCATAGGTAGAAATGATTTAAAAAAATTATAAGTTTATTTCGAAAAAATTTTTGATAACATTATTTTCAAAAATGGAAATGTAAGAGAAATATTTTCCCATCTAATACTTAACAATAAACAATCCCAAATAATGTAGTGATTATGAAATAAAACGTTAACACTTTGGCAAATTTTGATTCATAATCCCTGTGAAAGTAATAAATTTATATGAAATTGTATATCCCAATATTTTCATAAAAAGAATCATAAAATATAATCATGGGAAGTATATGGACCACACAAAAGAAAGAATTAGTGTATAAGGCATGTTTCCCACACAAAAAAGAGATAAAAATACCTTACCTTAGGTCTAAATTCCATCATACATGAAGGAAACTCCTGTATAATAAATATTGATTTACTATAAATATATTTGAAAACTTAAATCTTATATATCAAACCATAAATTATTTATTTATATCCTTTTATCACCCATTGTTATCTATTCTTTATTATGATCACTATTCTGGGTGATATTTTCTTTATTATTCATGTATGTTATGGTTTCATAGTTAATAATGTTATAAATATAATATATAATATATATAAACATATTTTGTTTGTAATTTATAAAAGTTGTATATGGGAAAATTCATTAAACAATTCATTTATATGGTTGGCTACACTAATGCATGAACGTTGTTTTCATTTTTCGGTGTGTGGAATGAAAGAATGGTTGGTGAAACCTTGTTCAACCATATGGATGAAAATGTGAAAATGGGAAATTCTTTAGAAAAAGTAGGAGAAAATAGATGGGGTATATCAATATTTGAAAATTCTCAAAAAGTGGTTCACCCATGGTAGCCCAAATCATCAGCAGTGCACATGTACTTGCGCACCACCCCATTTGTGTGGCTAGTGTCCTTCACACAGGCTAACATATTTCCCAATAAATAGACCCTAGGGTTCTTAACTTATATGGAAGAATTTCCCAAAAGGTTGATTGCTAATTTTAACTCCCTAGTGCTTTTCTGAATTCTCACTATACCTCCAAGGTTTTTTTATAACACATAAATAGAGGATATTAAAGTAGGATAGTGAGACTTAAGTTCATTCATTGTTTTAAATAAATTAAACTTTTGTGACCAGTTCTTCCAACCCCCTTATTTAAGAATACTTGTGGAACTTTACATTTAACAAATACAAACTTGCATGAATCGCCTCTAGGAATCCCTATAGAGAACCTAGAATGTTTGACCAAAGCTTCTCTCATGTGTAGTCATCCAAATTGTCCATCACCTGAGGTGAAACCAATCTGCCCAAGCCAACTTGCGTAGAGACTCCTTGTGTGGTTTATATATTGCAACATTCTCCTTTGTTCACCTCACCTTTCAGCCTATGTGATCTGTTCATGAAGCCTCTTTCAAAGCCACCCATGGAATGGCTTCTCCTTCACTGACTCCCTTTCCTAAAAGGGCCATATTGAAACCTCAACCAAGACCTCCTAATTTTCCAAAAAAATTATGGATAGGAACATCAGCGTGTCTCCCATATGGATTTGGATTTCTATAGTCATAGGTTTCCTACACTAGCCCTAACAGATGGTCGGGATCCTTGGGGTTTCTATAGATTTTTATATCTATGGTCACACAGACTCTTACCCAAGGGACAATGTTGTGGAGTTCCCGATTATGGGTTCTGGGATAGGACTCTTTCCACCCCTTCTCATCTTAAGACTCAAAGCCTCTGGTTCCTAGTATTAAGGGTAAGGATCACACTTTATTTTACATTCTATATGGAATGAGATCCTCCTTCCAATACTAAACCAATTTTATGGAAATCATCCTTGTGTAAGACCCTGTACTTTCATGTAGGATATGCCAGTATCACTCCTCTATACACCCTTCACCTTCACACCTTCTTTACCATGGACCCTCATCTAATGTAAAGTGAATAGAGGGAAGTTCTATAGCTCTGGCCTCTTCTCTTGTATCCCCTTCCTCTTCCATCATTGATGGAATTATAGTGTGTGGTTCATTGAATTTTTCAAATCCGCTTTTGTCCCACACCAATCATTACTCACATGGGATTAGAGTTTTGGGATGATTACAAAAACCATCAAATACACCATAGGTAATCAATAATGACAACTCCAATTCCATCCATAATTGGGATATGTATAAATATTTCTCAAGGTTTTATATCTATATCATATCATCCATGAAATTTCAAATAGTTCCCCCCCTAAATGGGCCTCCTTCTAGGTTTAAGCCCCAAATTGAATGAACTATAAGAAATCTGATTCCGATCATAACTGGGATATGTAGGAATCCCAATCAGGGCTTGAGCTCAATGGGAATCCTCCTTAGGAATAATCCCCAATAATATTTCCCTTAATTCAGGTATCCACCTTAGGAGTAGACCTTTTGTTAATACCCCAAATCACCATGAGTTAAAACATCACCCATGGTCCTTCATAGGGGATACTCTTCTCTAGAGTAATCCCCAACCTATCCTCTCGAAGAGAAATATTCACCTCTAAGACTTAGAAAACAATGTGGGCTCTGATTCCCATCCAAATGGGATATATAGGAAGCCTCCTTGAGGTTCAAACCCAAAATTCCAAATCATCCATGTTCTCATTGGGCCATATCCCTGGTTGGGTCTAATTAAACTTGGAATCTCAGATTCCTTCCAGGTTCCTCAGGCTTCTTAGGTTTAAGTCCGACCCCAAGATTTGACTAGGCACTTTCCACCTAGATGTCCTTACTACTTGGCATTAAACTATATGGTTGGGTCCTTATCACGCGACCTTAAAAGGTATTATGTGTCCAATTAAGTGGAACTGACCTGTGTTGGTTCTGATTCCCTTCACAATGATATGTAGGAAACCCATCTATGTGTTCAATACCAACTTCTTAACAACCTATTTATCCCTATATAATGATAAATTCTAGTGTGAAATTCATCTGCCTATATGACCATAAAACTCTATAGTTCCCCACTTTGGGCCATAAAAACCATCATTTCTGCAATAATGACAAAAGAATCTCTAAGTAGTATATATGAGGACACCATCAATGTAGAACCCTAGATACTGATAGATATCTCCATTGATGAAGAACCTCAAATACATACGGATGATTCTAAATTCTATATATACTAATAATTGATTTGTAATATTAGGATAACTCATATTATACATGGGAATTAGTGAAACATTCATGAACATATCTTAAATATATGATAGTCTCTAAGTGGGGAATAATTCCCCCAAAAGGGTGTGACGAGCCCATCATCTCATCCTATTGGGCAATGTGAGTTATTAATTATCATAGGTCAATAAACCTAATGAATTACATACTTTGGAAAGTAGGTCCCTTTGGATATAAAACCATTGGGTGTTTCTGGTACCATAAACAAATCATTGGGAAACCATTCGGAAATAATGATTCATATCCAAACCACATGTTTTGAGGGGAAAATGGTGAACCCAACATAAATGAAATAAAAATAGAATCTCCCTCTCAATATAAAAGAGATGTAATTACTAGTCTCCATCATACCATTCCATTCATTGAGGAAACAACATTTCCATCGGGAAAAAATGGTGAACCCAACATGAATCCTTAACCAACTTGATAGGGTTACCATATGCTAGACCCCTTATCAATAAAATGGGGGTAGATAAAGAAATCAATCGTGCATGTTTTCATCTAAAAAATGATACTTTTCAAGAGTGGGTTTTTTTCATTTGTCTTATATATAAGCACTTCCTTCCAAGAACTCCCTTCATTCCAAATGGATTTCTTCTGGTTTTCACCAACGAATGCTCCACTTTCTGCTCAAGTTGAATCCTTATCTACTCGAAGTACACCATCACTAACTCAGCATATTTAATGTTGTGTCTCTAACATACTGGTTCAAGAGTTCCATCAACACGATCCCATTTCAAACATGAAGGATACCCAACAATCCATCCAAATCATGAAAAATCCCCTAATCATCTGGTCGGCGATGACTGGTGGTCCAAAAGAAGATATATCCAATCACCACCTTCAATTGTTTCGAGATATTATTCAAAGAATTAAATCACCAATTCATTCCATATTTATGGTAGGTCTTCCCAGAGACCACCTACTTCCTCTTCCCAAATCCACATGGTTCTTTCCCATTGGATCCTTCCAACAATCACCACTACCAACTACATGTAGAATTAAATACTCAACATGATGACGGTGTTTCCTTCGGTTGTCCAACCCAGGTCCCTCACTCTAGAATTCAAGATAGCCCACTGGGGGAGAATGGATAAAATTGAGTAGGGATATAACTTTTCCCCCTTCAGAGAATCCCACTAAGTCTATTTTCTGGAAAATAGTTAGCGGGGCACATACAACGATGTGCCTTCTTTCTTCTAGCCAACAGACTCATCTAACGGCACCCAACCAATCACACCGTTCAAATCCAGTGGAGTATCGTAAGCAATAACATGCACCTACCTAAACCCATCCATCCAACCATCAGAATCATCTAGCGGCATTCAAATAATCCTTCCAACCAAATACAAAGGCAGTCCTCAAGCAGGAACATACACTTGCTAGCATCCACCAAGCCTTCTAACAACCTCGTTTGGAAGCACCCATAGAATTCAATCAGAATTTCCCGATGACAAGAAGAGGTAAGACTTAACTCTCTTCCCATGAGTACTTTCAGTATACACTGATAGGAATGTGAGGATCAGAGTATTTACATACCCCCACTCTAGTTACATAATGGACGTATATTCCCATTTCATCCACCGATGTCACCATGAACATCATTGAAATGTTAAAAGGAAAGATGAAAATTATTGCTTTTATACTAGATACATTCCAAGATATCATCTGGCTGGAAACAATAACACATGAGGAATAGAAGCTTAACTCTATCCCCACTATCATGGTGGCTCATCAACATTTCACCCCAGAGAAGATACATACCTACGTTCCTATATAGTAGGGTCATGAGGAATACTCCCCCAAATCATACAGACAACTGAATCAGGAATATTCACAAATTTGAATTAGAGATAATCATCTTGTTCTAATAGCCACTCCAAGGAAAGCACATACACCTTCCCATGATAATAACTTTTCCCAAAAAGTGGCCCCAAAATCTTGAATGAAATAATCTACGAAAAATTATTATCAAACATATTTGGAAAATCAAGATCAGTTTTCTTATTTGGTTACTCTCAATGATGTATTTCTTAAACCCGTCATACATTTATTTTTTGAAGCTAAAGATCTCAACCTACCATCACCAACATACGGCAGCATGAGAAGTATCTTTGAATGTCCTCATTAGACACTTCCCCATGAAGGGTTCCTTTATTAATATTAGATCAATCTCGAGATCCTATCTCTTGATGAGTTCCAAATAAACCCTCTATGTGGAAAGAAGACGAAGGAGAAAAAGGGTATACCCCATGCTGTAATCCACCATGATGGTCCTTCCCATGATAGCATTCACTACAGATGTTTTCTCTATAGTTCTGATTCGCATTGTCAAGATAATTATCCAACTAAAAAGGTAGTTAAGAGAAATCCATCTTATCTTAAGGTATATGAAAACACATGTCCAGTCATGTCTAATGCCTTGTCACTAGTCGGTGAAATTTTTTCTCGGTCAGAAGATAGCCCAAGGTGACGGTCATTCTCCGAACCACCCATGGGTCATTTATCTTCTAATGCAATAGAGTAATTCTCTACCTATCTTGTTGATTCTGATAAATCAGTGATAAAATAATAACATTGGTCTAATAAAGTAGATAATACTTTTGAAAACGATGAAGGGGATATGTTGAACACAAGGAAACAACTAGATAATGGTGAAATACCAATTATGTTCTGGCTTTTGACAACCTCTCAATACAACATTCCAGAGATGTTGGTTGAATATTGTATTCCTGATATGCACCTCAACATATAGAATATTCTTAGTCATATAAAATACAATTTATTATCATATGATGAATATCAAAGTTGTGTAAAGGTAATATAAGGCATTTAATTCCAAATTGACTTGGAATATATCATAGTTTCCTAAAATACAAATATTGAGAATAAATAGGGATCCCTTCAAAATTCATGCCTAAATGAATTATTGATGTTATGAAGTTTCATCGTATATGCCCCATCTGGTTGTTATATCAGATGATAGGGTGCACATGGAGAATTAAATTTTACTACACCCTCGAGTCAACAAATCCTTCCATGACTGGTATCATGTAATGTTATTCCCTTAGGATGGCTAAAAAAATAAAATTAAATCAGGACCAAAGAGGTTCCCAACAAGAACATGCCTCAACGAAATTCCCCCAAATTAATTCCCAAAGATACCAAGCTATTGATATAATTTTCCATAAAGCTCTTGAGGACATCAAGCATGCCCGCCTATTTGAGGATTTAATCCCTCATATTGCACAAATATCTGAAATAACATAATTTTCTGCTGAAGTATGTGATTTAAGTGAGTGTCAGAGAGTGAACCCAACTGATATTTGGGCTATAACTCATAAAATCAGAATATGATTTTTTTATATCATCCATAGCAGTTCAAGAGACACCCAATCCCATAGGGTTGGGGGGTTTTTTATCCCAACCCTCAGATCCAACATACAGAGCCTGAACAGTTGGTAAAGAAGAATATAAATATCACATCCTGTAAGGTTGGGGTCATTTTCACATTCATAATCCCCTCCTCTGTAGAAATTGTTTTTCTACCAATTAGAGAAGAATATGAAAAAATAAATAAATAGCTGATTTTTCAAGGGATTCCCTTCAGGTTACTATCAACCAAATAGTTCCTGAGTAACCAAAAAATAAGAGGAAAAAGTCTCAGGGAGGGTGTAGAAGAGGGATTTCTCACAAAGATACTGACATAACACTAGCAATGTACTATTCATCGGGGAATATCATCAATGATGTCATTGAAGATCCTCCAGAAAATGAATTCATTTTATAGGAGTCAATGGATGAAATTTTTGTTCATAATGTGGTCCACACAAAATCAAATGAAGGAAGTGTTCATACCCGAAATTAGATGCATACCCAAAATTTAGGTATCCCCTCAAAAACTAATTGTCGACTTCTTTGAAAGGAACCTAAAAAGGGAAATTGTAAAGGTTAGACAATGTCTCACCTTTCCCTCAGAGAATATCAGTCCCCTTATTTTTAGGAATGATTTTCTCAGTAAGAGGAGGAGATGAAGGAGTTGAGAAGACTTAATGGTGAGTTACTCTGAGGCGTCATTCCTATAAGATATGATTCATAATAATATCCTTATCTTGTATTTCCAGTAGGATCACCTCACCAGGTAGTGTTTTTTGTGACTACTTGTGTGGATAATGATTTCTATTCATTGAAATTACAACCAATTAATGTTCTAGAATATCCTTACAGGCTTGTCTTCAGGGGTTATCCAAGGTAAAACCAATACTACCACCACTACTAGTCATCCCAGTCATCTCACTAATTGAAGCTCCAGTTGTCACACCTATGCAAGTCACAGATCATCCAAATATTCCTCAAAAACATATGAATACAATTGAGTCATTTACAAATCGATTGAAAGCTATAGAAGGATGGAATTCACTAATACATCCATAAAATAAGGCTTATCTTGAATGGGTGGATCTTACCCCTCCTCCTCCACGCATTGGGAATCCAATGTTTTTTATCTTTAATGGATTGTGAGATCTAGATCATCACTTGATTCATTTCATCTCTTGTTATGATCCCATGATGGGGACCCCTGAGAAAAAGTATGTAGTGGAACTTAGATGATTCTTACAATCATTACTAGGGCTATCCTTTTTATAATACACAAGTTTTCAGTCTCAATCGATCACTAGATGGAAATATTTGTGTCACAAGTTCGTTTTCTAGTTCATCTCATTGTTTTAGAAGATAATAGTCTTTGGTCTCAAAAACTGAAAGGAATGGGAGAATGAAAGAGTTTCAGATTTCATTTCTCAGTGGAAAGGTTAACATACTCCGTGAATATATCACTCCTCAAGAAGATTTCCTGCCCATTTGTCTAGAAAGTCTCCATGATGAGTTTCATACAAAACTAATCATTTTGAAATGAACCGGAGGGTTTAGGTATTTGTAATTGATTTCTCAATAGGTGTAAAACCCCATAGTAGAGACAAGATCCAAATCTAGAGTAATCCCATCAACTCTGGGAAGAAGAACAGAAAAAGTAGAGGACACTACAATCAAAATTAAGAGGTACTATGTACCCTCTCCTACTTCAAATACCTCAGAATACTATAGGGCTCTACATTTTTAGCATCATTATTAATAACCAAATCATCAAGATGATAAAAATGATCAATGGTAGAAGTAGTTTGAGGATTTAAAAGTCATTTTCAATTATTTTTGAAATGTCCAAGTCCTTGAATACTTTATCTCACCTTTGGAAAACAACTTATATCCGTTTCCAAATACAAAGTAACCTAAAAAATAATGATATGAGGACATACCAAACAATTTCTCCAACTATTATATTTTGGGGAATCTCATCCAAGAGTTTATTTTTTTAAGGATATCCTACAAAATACGGTGTACTCTAGGTAAGTAAAGCTAAAATATTAACTAGTATAGGTATCATTTATTATTGTTATTGATCCGAAGGAGGAAAGAGGGTGTCATGAAGTCAAAAGATAGAATAATCAGAAATTCAATGACTGGATAGTCACAAAAACAATCAACTAAACTCATCTCATTCTACAAACATAGTTGAAAGAACTAGCTATGTATCTTATCATTTCCATTACAGTAAATACGTATTCATAAAATTCATTATTCTGTTAAGGAAAATCCTCAAAAAATAAGCATGAACGGGAGGATAAGGGGAAATAAGATTATTATTATATCATGTCAAGGAAAATTGTTTCCTTGACCTTACAAGATTTCATGCCAACCATCTCAATAGTACGGGCACTGCCCCACCAAATGGCACAACAAGAGTCAACCCCCTGGAAGAATATTCATCTGATGAGGTGTTGATCTTAGGTTAGGTTAATGTTATTCACTTAATGGATCCATAATCAAATGATGATTCTGATTATGAACATGATTTCCCTAAGCTTTATTGGGGAACTAGGGGAATAGGTTGTCAGGGATGAGGATATTGTGGAAGATGTGGTCGTTCTAGGAGTAATTACTTCAACCACAGCCCTTCTCTAATTGTTTATACAATAAAAACTCATTATAGATCCCTCTAGTGGTATTAGCAGGAATAAGGGAATTATACCAAACATGATGGTGTCTTCCCTAACATGATAATCTTTTAAGAATGATTAGAGGCTATGCCACCACCTCCTCAGGGAGTAGGAAGACCTAGCTATCCTAATCCACCAATAGAAGAAGTAATTCCAGCTTCTTCCTTGAATGATGGTTGATCCACATCAAGACCATAAACTCCCATGGAACCTATAAAAGAGAATCTCCATGCTATAATATGTAGAGCTCTATATCTAAAGTATGAGGTTTTTTTAAGCCATAAAGAGTTTGAAGACAATGTTTCTACTGTAGAGGTTTACTTTATAGATAATGATCAAGTAAAATTTCATTCGGTCATATCTTTCATAGACCATGATGAGGATATTGTCATACAAGCTCACATAAAGACCTTATACCTATCTTGTAAGATTAATGACATTGACATCTGACAATCCTCCATTGATAATGGCTCTCATGTGTCAATCTCATTACCATCCATACACATCACTGATTAGGCCTCACTGAATCCCACTTATCTCTATCCACTTTTATGTTATAGGGTTACAAAAAGAATGAGAAAAAAACTCTTGGTGAGATTATGTTAAGAACTCAATTTGGGGATCTCATATCTAATTCAGAGTTTGTGGTTATCCGGCAAGACACATCATTCAATGTTCTATTGGGGATTCCTTGGCTACATCCACATATGTCCATTTCTTCATCATACCACCAACTTATCAAATATTGCATCAATGTTAAAAATGGTACATTTCATAGTGATAATGCCCCATTAAAAACAAGTCAATATCAATACATTTATGTGAAGTTCTATCACATAAAGGGAATATAGTACATGGAAAATGATGTTCTGGAATCAATGATTCCAATGGTCTGGAAAAGATCCCAGATAACACAATTAAGCATCTCAGTGAATATTATGTGTTTCCCATTAATCAAATTTAAAGGCTTGGCCCAAATATAATAACTCATTAAGTTGATTCTACACTTTAAGTTGTGGAAATTGATCCTGGTAGCATTAGAGAAGTTAGTGACTTTCTAAGCAGTGATGAAATCCTAAACAATGATGTCTTCATTTCATCCACCAAAGATTCATTAGGTCTATGATTCATCAACCAGGATAGAATTAGTTTTGGTTATCATGGAAAAATATCGGAAAGATTATTCTCATACCTTCATCTTCTATTTAGAGCTTAAAATGACCATTCATCATTAGTTGGCTCAGATATGGTCACCTCCTCTTCAAGATGTCCAAATATTGACTCCTCCCTTAGCATTGAAGTTCTTTCTTCATCACCTACCCACCAAGAAGATTCAGAAGAAGTCATACATGAATGGGAGGAAGAATAAGAAGACTATAGGGACTCCCCTTCATCATATGAGGAAGGTGTCTCCACTACTTTGGATGAAATCAAAAAAAATAAATTTAGGTACCGAGGAAGATATACTCCCCACTCTGATTAGTGTGGCCATGACTTCTGAAGAGAAAAAGGTATATACTTACTTTATAAAATAACATTGGGATGTGTTTTCTTTGAATTATATTGAAATTATAGTTCTTGTATTCAAGGTAGCCACCCATAATTTATCTTTTCCAGAAGATCAAAGGTGTTACATGTAAGCAAAAAGAAGAACATACCCACCTCAGACCTCCAAAATTGAGGCTAAAGTTAACAAACTCATCAGGACTAACTTCATCGGATAGGTACAATACCAAAATTGGATCACCAAAATTGTCCCTATGAAAAAGAATAATGGTAAAATCAGAGTTTGCATTGATTTTGGAGATCTCAACGAGAATGTTTCTAAATATGACTTCTCAGTTGCAATCATATAACTCTTAATTAATGTAGCAGATGGATACCAAGCTCTCTCTTTCATGGATGGATACTCTCGGTATAAGAAAATATATATTTCCCAAGAAGATGAGGAATCTATAGCTTTTATAGCTCCTCAAGGAGTATTTTTCTATTGAGTAATTCCCTTTGGATTGAAGAATTTTGGTGTGACATACCAACGTGCCATTCATCACTTCTTCAAACCCTTATTGAGGAAATTTTTTGAATGATATCTTGATGATATAGTAGTCAAATCCATACAATTTTATGCTCACCTAACTGGCTTAGGGACCATATTTAGAATTCTTCTATTGCATAATCTGAAATTGAACCCCTTGAAATATGATTTCGTGGTAACCTTGGGAAAATATATCTATTTTTTTGTACACCATAACAACATGGAAGTCGATCCCTAAAATAATAAAGCTACCCTTGTCATGTAAACTCCTCTAAAAAAGAATGAATTGAGAGGAATTAAAGGATAATTGGCCAATATCTCGCGCTACTTATCCAACCTACTAGGCTAGTGTTTCCCTTCCCCAAATTAATGAATAAGGGGGTCACATATCAATTGACCAATGAATTCCAGGAGGCCTTTGTTACCCTCATGAAATACCTCTTGAGACCACTGTTGTTAATGCTACCTTTTGAAGGAGAACCACACATTATTTATGTTATTGACTAGGAGCAGTCATTGGGTGCCTTCAATGCCCAAAAGAATGATGTTGGGAATGAAGACAACCTCCAGTATCTCAATCAAGCCATACTCGATGCAGAGATTCAAAATTAAAATATTTAGAAGAGCTACCTAGAATTAATCTATACATTTTGAAATTTGAGACACTACCTACAACATCATAAGTTCCATTTGGTCTCTCATAATAACCTTCTCAATTTTATCATCAGTCTTACTATGCTGACAGGACCTCTGGCATGGTTTATAGTTATTATGATGCTATTGGATATACATTTTGTTCCTCAAAATGTATTAAAATTCAAGGCCTTAGAACATTTCATTTCCGAACACCCTTCTGGGGAAGGTACATCATCCAATACTAAACTTCCAGATGGAGAAATATTTTCTATTCATGACAGTCTACAAATATGGGAAATGAACTTTGATGGTGCCTCCAGAAGTTCAATGGGGAAGATAATGGAAGACCCTAAGCTTAAAAAAGATGGTTTAGGAATTCTAATTATCTCCTGAGGAAATCTAATGTTTCCATACTCATTCCTTTTATAAGAAGGTGGTACCAATAACGAGGTTGAATATTAGGCTCTCATTGCAAGACTATAATTGGAACTCTAACTACCGGGGAAACACCTGGATGTGAATAGTGATTTAGAGTTGGTTATCAAAAAGAATAATGGGTACTACACCATTATAAATGAAGATCTAATTCCCATGTATGATTCTATTTGGGGGTTAATGTCAGAATTTCATTCAAAATCAACATCGTGTTTTGTATTGTGGTCACGAAAATTCCCAAGCTAATGAATTGGAAAATAAAACTACAGCCCTAGTAGATCTGAACAGGGTTGAAACAATCATCATCACTGCTCATCATCAGGTGTTTTTAAATTTTATTCAAATAAAAATAGAGGAAATCATTGAAATCAGTCCCACTATAGACCCATTTAATCCTACCATAAGACGAATGACACCAATCTTAGGGTATTTCCAAGACGGAGTAATTCCACAAAATAGATTTGGAATACATAAGATCTAATTACTAGAAGTTAATTTCACTCATTACAATAGCCCAAATAGATCTAAGATCCTCTATAAATGAGGCTTCAATGGAATTATCCACAAATAAATTAATGGGAAAGAAAATGTGGCTTTCATGAAAGATGTAGATGTCTAATCCTACGGTTCCCACTAGTCTGGGTATAAGATTTATTCTCAAATCTAAATTCTTGGATTCTTCTGGCCTTTGATGATCTAGGATTACATAGATTTCACTATGATGTTTCATTCCTGTGAGGTGCAATCCAACCCAATGAATAAACCCTAATAATATCTACATACATCCAAATAATTGTGTCCATTTTCAACATCGATAATGGATGTAGTAGGAAATTATCCTCCAGCTATGGCTAAGCAGTTCAAGTATATCCTTACTGCTACTGATTTCTTCTCAAAATGGTCTATGGAAATACCCCCGAAAGAATTCAGAGCCAAAAGAATTGTTAGATTTGTCAAAGATAACATCACCACCAAATTTGGTGTCCCTCATACCATATTGATGAACAACGACACCAATTTATATTCTGTTGAGGTAGGGAAATTATATCAAGAATGCAATATCAAATACAACCATTCATCCCACTATCATATAGAGGAAAACATAAATATAGAGGATTTCATAAAAACCATTCCAATATGACCCATAAAATGGAGAATACAGATAATAAATCTTGGATGGATAAAATAATGAATTCCTTATGGGATTACACGACTACTACCCATACTGCAACAGATTCATCACCATACTCATTGGCATGCATGACTTACAAATCTATGTCCATGGAAATTCAGATTCCATCACTCAGAGTTTCCATTTTTTATCAATTTTCCACTGAAGAGAATCCCAAAAATGGATGGATGAGTTGGAGCGACTATAAGGAAAAAATATTTAATACCTTCATTACATGGAAGTATATCAGAACTGAATTTCATGGGCCTTTAACAAGAACGTCTTCCTTCCTTCATTCCTCCGAGAAGATATGTTATTAGTCCTTAGGAATCCAATGATACAAGAAAATAATCCTCTGAAGCTTTATCCAAAGTTGGAAGGACCTTATTGCTTACACAAGGTCTATTCAAATGGATTTTATTACTTAATATTAATAGAGAGAGAACTCATTACAACTCCATCCAATGAAACATTCCTAAATAAGTATATTGTGTAATCACAAAAAGTTTTAACTAGTTGTATGATGATAAATTGTATTACAACCACCTTCCATTATGCATGATGTTAAACAGTGTAGCATCATCTTCCTTGCCACAAGATAGTAAACATCACGACATGAGGTCCTAAACACATGACCTAAAACTAAAAAACCCTATTTTTGATTTCCACATGAAATTAAACTGTATGGTTGAAATCTCCCTCATTTTACATTAATAAATATCTCTTGGTATGATGTGATGGAATTCATTGTGGTCCCTTAAATGATGAGAAACTTCCATGAATAATCCTTACTCAAATCATTGCCACTCTTTAGTAGCTTGTGACCCAACTACTTCCCTATGTTTGGATCAATCCCAAATAGGGAACCACCTTCAACAACTATGTATGGATTGATTATCATTCCAATTAGATACATAGTGACCCACTGATCTCTAATATTTGGTCCTTCCATGATAAAAAATATCTTTCATTCACTTTGTGTATGAGTCAAATATTCACAGGGAATATTTCTTCAAGAACTAAGTGTGTCGTGATTATTTCTTCTATAGGAAATGTGGTGACAACTGGGTCATATCCCATGGTACATCCATAATGTTTCATTCATATCAGGTCACCTTCATCCATACCACATGATTTCAAATGGAACAGTTCTTCAAGAAATACATGTTTCTTGATTCTCATTTCAATGAGATATGTATTGACACCCAAATATCCTATCTCAGGCCCGATAACAACCATACAAGAAAAAATTTCCACTTTCCTCATCTATGAGTAAATTATATACTAGGAACCCTTTAGAAAAATATTTCATGATTCTTATACCATATTTGTTTGGTCCAACCATTATTTTGGAAAGTATTAAAACCCTTGTTTCTCACATCAGCATTCAGTTAGTGTGGGGAACCAACCTCAAGAACTATGTATGGTTTGATTGTTTCCCCAAAGAGATACATAGTGACACCTAGTTCATATCCGCTAATCTAGATACCATATTTCTTTCTTTTAATTTTGGTTCATCTCATCCATACTGCATGATTTTAAACTGCATGGAACATTTCAAGAAGTATGTGTGGCTTGATTCTTTCCCCAGCAAGACACATAGTGATGTCAAAATCTCTAATCCTATGTCCTGCAAATATTAATCACTAAGACCCCTTATTTCATGTGCATAAATCATATCTAAATAAAGAACCATTCAAGAACCATATGAGACTTTATTTTTACCCCTAGGAGATACGTTGCGGCACACATAATTGCATTCTTGGGCACAACCGTAATGTTTTCATCACTTCATATTAGTTCACCTTCATCCTTACCACATGAAATTAAATTGCATGGAATTAAAAGAACTATTGGTGGATTTATTCTCGTTTTATTGAGATATTTAGTGACACTTGGATCATATCCCCTAGTCTTTCTGCAATTTAAAATCACTCATTCCCTTTGAAGAGATCAAAATTGCATTGGAAACTTATTTAAAAACAATGTGTTCCTCAACTATCTCCCTTGTGAGATACGTAGTGATGTCTTGATCTACAACCCTAGGCCCATTCACATAACAACATATAAAATCTTACACTTTTCCACATATGAATAAAAAAATTCTATGTAGGAGTTTTTATTTTGGGCCTTCTCCATAGAGAGCCTACCTAGGAAACAAGAAATGTCCCCATTATACATATAAGTCAGATCAATGTAAGGGACTCCAAACTCATGTCCAATATTAGTCCAAATACTTCCCTTATGCACTAGAAATTACCCATTTCACATTTCATACACCTAATCTTGATTAATTTTAGATCTTCATCATCTTTCTTCGGTTTTTCCTGGACGAATGTCTAATACCAGAGATCTCTTTTTCTTGACTATATAGCATGCTCCCCTAGTTTTCCTTAAAATATGTCGCCTCCATAATAGGCCTGTTAGCCAATGTATTCATCTATTTACCTAGGCATAATATTCCCTAGCTAGACCTATATAATATAACCCCCAAAATATGATTTTTCAAATAGTAGTAAATTTGTTCATGGGAGTAGCCTCCTATGTCCCTATGGGATTTTATGATGGTATGAAAGAACCTATAGTTTAATGTTTTCATATGTTGTATATTTGTTCAATATCCATTCTCTAAACCTAAAAGTCTCTATGACCATGGTTTACTATAAGGACTCAGCCTTATTACAATATATTATACTGAATTTATCCAATAAATCACTTCCCATCAGACTAAGGATCTTTTAAATTTTATATATTTAGAGAATTTTGACATAATAAATTCATAACATTACACATTAATAAAGAGTGGATTCCATACAAATATTATTCATTTCTTTCAAAATATAAAACTTTCAAATAAAACATTCTTTATTTGAAAGTTCATTAAACATTTAACTTGGATTCCTTATTTGTCTTACACATCCTTATAACCTGTGAAAATCATTTAAAAACTTGGGATGAGCACAAAAACTCAGTAAGGGATATAAAAAGAAGGAAAGGACACATTCTTCCATGAATACTTGTAACATATTAAATATTTTTCAAAAGTCACACTTTTCACCTATATATACCCAAAAATTCAGGAGACAGGCGATGAACTTATCCTAATAAAAATATATATAAATCAAAATTAAAAGTATACAGGAGAGTAGAGACATGAAATTGATCAAGAAAAATGGGTATACGCCTTACCACAAATATCAGCTTGGACAAGTTCATTGCAAAATTCAGGCGTGACGTAGGACCAATTCGACCTGACTTCAAAAATTCTTGGACAGAGCGTCAGCAACCCGATTGGCCTCATGATAAACATGCGTTACATCAAGAGAGAGTACCTCTGACAGCCGCAGACATTCGATCCAGTCAGGCAAGATCTTCCATGGTACATTTCTAGAGGGATCACAAAGAATTTGAACAGCAGTGGTCGAGTAAGACTCCAACCATAATTGGTGCCAATTAAAGTGGACAACAAATCTGATTGATTTAATTATATCCTAAAGTTTCTCTTCAATTGTGAGACCGTTGACAATAAAATGAAAGAGTCATACTTTCACAAATCCACAGGAGGTTCGGAAAACACCACTGCATCCAGCCGGACCCGGGGTGCCCGAGGCCGCTCCATCAACCTTGACTTTGATCCAATTGGGGATGGGTGGTATCCACCAGACATACTTCATCATAAACAGTTTCTTGGACCATCCATGTACACCAAGAGATCTCAAAAGCAAAATATCATCAACATCATCATTCATGGAACCTGTTTGTAAAAGGGAGGCCGTCCAAATTGCATAATGAATGCACAAAACACCATTATGAAAGGTTGGTTTAATGTTGTTGAAAGCTAATTCATTTCTCTCTTTCCAGATGAAGGATAAGACACTCATCGCAGCGGCCAACCGGAGATAAAAAATCCACTCACTGCAATTTTTTCTATAAATAGAGTGCAGTAGATCCTCCAAGGATTGAAGGTCAAAAAAGAAATGGAAAATAACCTGCAGATAACTCTAGAATTGGATTGTGAATTTGCAGGAGATAAATAGGTGCTGATGTGTTTCCGCGGTATCCAGGATGAGGTATCAGGTAGGAGCTAGTTGCAGTCCGGTGCGCTGCTGCAGATGCTGGACTGGGAGGTGTTGTTTCCAGATTTTCTAGGTGAGAAGTGTTGAAGCAGGTGGAATAAAGGCTGTCTGAACTACTTTAGTCCAGGAGGGTGGGTTCAAGGGAGGACCATAAGACAGCTCATAGCACTCCTTTGTAGAAAACATTTCGTTCAGGTTAGGCATCCAGACAATAGTGTAAGAGTCAACATAATTATACCTTATAATCTGCAGACGGAGATGATCAGGTAAAAGATCATTCATATTGAAAATATCATGGATATCTGCAATAGCATGGTCCAACATGGATGCAGGAACAGAAATATCATTACAGATGGATCGAGATAATGAAGGAGTTTTCCAGCGATTAAGATCAGAGTTCTCACAAACCAACCATCTTGAATTTTCCATCAGACCATTATAGGCCTTCTTAATGGAATTCCAGACAGAAGAAGTCATGTAATACCCATAACCCTGCTGTAACATGTCAACAAACCTGGAATATAGAAAGTATTCTGAGGGATCAGATCTGGACATTAGGTTCCATACAAATTTTTTAATCAAGGCATCATTAAAGACCCTCATATCCTTCACCCCCATTCCCCCCATTTGGATTGGTTTAATACAATCTTTCCAGCTCACTGTGATGAGTTTTCTTTCATTAATTGATCCAGTCCAAATGAAATTTCTAATCTTGCTCATCAATTCTTTCAAAAGTGCCCTTGGCCATTGGTAAAGAGAAAAGGAATATACAGACATTGAGGTGATTACTTAATTAACCAAGAAAATTCTTCTAGCTTGAGACATATTCTTACCTTTCCAGTTTTCCAATTGATTAGTAATTTTCACAGTGATGCCCTCAAAATAACACCGCCTCTCTCTTCCCCAAAATAGAGGTACACCGAGATATTTAAAGGGAAAAGTTCCCCGCTTCATTCCATGTTTCAGAGAAATTCTATTCTGTCTCGAGATGGTGATTCCTTCCCCAAACATAATTGAAGACTTATTCCAACTAATAACCTGACCTGAGACTTCCTCATAATGTGAAAAAATCCCTTTGATACAAGAAATGGTCCCATTCTCTCCCTTTCTGAAGAGCAGAATATCATCAGCATATAACAAGTGGGAGGGAGCAAGAAGGTTCCTTCCAATTTTTATCCGCTGAAACCAACCAAAATTAGCCAGATCATTGAGACACCAACTCAAGTAGTCCTCATAAATCGAAAAAAGCAGACTAGAGAGGGGGTCTCCTTGACTTACCCCTCGTGTACACTGAAAGAAACCTCTAGGGGATCCATTAATAAGAATAGAAAGATTGACACTGCCTAGGATAGATTCAATAAGCCCAAGAAATCGCTGTGAAAACCCATGCATTTTAATAATAGTGAAAAGAAAACTCCACCTAAGAGTGTCGAACGCCTTGGAGATATCAATCTTCAAAGCCATATCACTAACCTTTTTCTTCCTCTTCATCGAGTTGACACATTCCGAAGCAGTGAAAAGACAATTTTAAATATTCCTTCCTAGCACAAAACCAAATTGATTACTGGAAATGAGCCCCTTAGCGATTTCACCCAGTCTCTGGGTTATGATCTTGCTGATAATCTTAGGTATGGTATTCCCAATAGCCACTGTCCGAAAGTATTTAATATCAAGGGGACCTTCCTTCTTATGAATTAATGAAATAAAGTTAGAATTCATCCCAAAAGGCATGTAAGAGGACCTATAGAACTCCCTTACTGCATTAACAACATCCTGATTTACAATATCCAAGTTGAACATAAAAAACTTGTTGGTGAAGCCATCGGGACCAGCCACACTATCAATATTTAATGATAAAAGAGCATCATAAATCTCCTTAGAATTGGGAATTTCAGTGAGCCTATTATTTTTTATATCAAAAATAGAGGATTCAAAATAGTGTATAATTTTGTCAGAGTGATCAGCTCCATTGTTAGAGTAAAGCATCTCAAAGTATCCCGTGACAGCTTCAACAATTTCACTTTCAGAAGAATACATATTTCCATCAATATAAATGGCATTGAGACTCCTTTTTTCTCTCATTTCCTTGTGCATGCAATGAAAAAACTTGGAATTCCTATCACCCTCCTTTAACCATCTCACATTTAATTGATTCTGATCTAATCTCTCCTTAAGGGTCAAGAGGTTGTCAATATTTGAAGCAGCTTGAATCTCCTCTAGGGAAGGAACATCATGAAGAATATTATCATTTTGATGATTCAGCTAACAAATTTAAGCCTCCTTAAAGTCATTATCAAGGGAGGAAAACGATGCCTTTCTCCGATGCCTTAATCTGGATTTGACTTCTTTCAACTTCAAGCAGATAACATGGGAGGTACTTCCCAAGAAGTGAGAGTTCCAAACATCTAGAATGATCTCCCTGCAACCCAGCATCACCAGCTAGGCATTATTGAATCTGAAGGGGATCAGAGCTGAATGTATTCTTCTATCACAGGCCTTAAAAATAATAGGATTTTGGTCAGAATGTAATCTGGGCAGGGCAATTTCAGACACATCCATTCAACTATCTCCCTTATCCACTTGTACAAAACATTTATCCAGCTTACTTGCATGTCTTCCATTTCTGGTATACATGCTCCATGTGAAATCAGCTCTAGACACATGAACCTAGAAGAAACCACATTTTTCAATGCAAGCAGAGAACTCAGAGGCTGAAGTGCGACAAAAATTATCTCCTGTCTTTTCATCTAGACTCAAAACGGTGTTAAAATCTCCAAGAATAATCCATTTGTTATTGATATTTTCAGAGAGGTCCTCAAGAATCCTCCACAAATCTCTTCTCCTTGTGTATAGATTAAAGGCATAAACAAAAGTAACCGAGAATTTGAAGCAGTTTAGGCTGCAAGAGATAGTCACAAATTGCACATCATTCAGGGAGGAGCTCACAAGAACACTATGATGCTTCATAACCCATAAATATTCATCATTATCACCCACTTTATTACTAGAAACATAGGAATATCCCAACGGGGACCACTTAAAAGAGGACCAGCTTTCAAAATTCATTCTTGGCTCAGCAATACCAATTAAAAGAGTCTTATTGTCCAAGATGAGATGCCTAAGGGACTTGACCGTGGGAGAATTCCCAATCCCTTGGCAATTCCAAAATATTATCTTAATTTTTTTGATCTGAGCCTAGTGTTAGGCCCAAGATCATTGTTTTTCAAGTTTTTAATAAGTGTATCAATGTCCAGTTCAGCATGAGTAAGATCCCTTGAATCTCAGATCGCTGAAGATATTTCATCATTGTCTTCAAAAGAAGTCTCAGGGTTGAGTGATGAGAATCTGTTCATGGATTCAATAGGATTAAGCAGAGTGGCAGTGAGTCTTCGCTTCCCAACCTTATTTGGATGTACCTAAAGAAATTATCTAGGATGTTGTCCAAAATTATGCACTGCTCTTGCATCATCACCACCACTGGATGGGAGGACAAAATCATTCGAGACTTCATCAGTACTTTCTTTATCTTGATGTGCCTGAAGTAGATCACCAAGATGCTCAACATTCTAAACTGCATCTGCATCCCCACCAGCACTGGAAAGGGGAGGAATATGCTTTGAGTAACCCTCATAAATTTCCTTATTGACCATAGCATCACCAGAGGGAGGTTCCAAAGGAATCGCCATATTTGGTGCATCATCACATGTAATACATATCTTCTCATTATTCAGCTTGTCCTCCCAGTCACTAACAGCAAGGGGAGAAGGATGAGATGGTCCTGAAGGAGCTAGAGGATCTGAAACTTTATCATCCACCTGTGAAGATAATTCAGGAGGCATTTTCATCTATTCAGGATCTCCCATAGAAGCTGTATTGCCCAATTGAGTGGCCCTCTCGTTCGGATTACCTGACCCACCTTCAATTTCAGAGGGATCAGGCCCAGCAACCTTTCCTTTATTTCTCCTACAGCTCGATACCTCATGCCCTCTGATTTTGCAGAGGCTACAGATTTTGTGTCCATTGCAATCTGAAACCATATGTCCAAATAATTGAAAATTCGAGAAAAACATGGGCTTCCTCTAATAAATAATCCCAAGAGTAAGACTATCATCCTTAGTGGTCAACACCACCTCTTCCACAAGAGTGACAGACATGTCAACCTCAACCAAAATCCTAGCATAATGACCGAAGGAGGGACTGTGAGTCTGCTTATCCAACCTAATTGGATTACCAACAGTCGAAGAAATGTCCCATAATATATATGGATGCCATTATATCAATTTGAGATTACAAACTCTAATTTATATCTGAGCATATGTATTCTTTATAGAATTCGGATCAAAATTGTGTTCCGATTCATGAATTCAGAGGAACCCAGGCTTCAAAGGTACTGAGACAAAACTCCATCCATGCCATTTGAGTTCATCAGATCGAAACACAATATGATAGAAACCATGACCCATTGCCATCATTTTCCAGTCTGCAAATCCCCATATCACCTTAAGACTCTCAATTAGATCTTTGAACCTCCATGGCTTCCCCCCATTCAGAATTAGAACCTGAGAAATTATGGAAAACATACAAAAATTAACTCTTTCTTCAACAGCATTTTTACTTGCCACAACATGTGCAATACATCCTTTTCTAATAATCTTACCTGATGAACCAGATTCGAAATCTAAAAAGAAGGAGCTGCCCTTATTTTTCACCACATCTGCAAAGCATTTCCGTGCTTCATCTCTATCCCTCACATCACCCAATTTATGGTAACACTTCACACAAAGACTAAATAACTCCTTGTGGCCAAAAAAATCTTCCGCCACTTATTTTCAACCATAAGTACTTCCTAATTTAACACCATTTGATCAGGGATCAGAATCGCCAGGTTCTGCTCCACGCTCCATCAATCCTATAATTAATTTGTGAAATAGAATATTTCCACAAGATTTCCAAAGTAAATAATAACATAAATAGAACCATAAATTTATCTTGTGGAATTACTTATATAATCTTGTAACCATCTCGGCTACATAATAATTTGTAACCCTCATGACTACATTAAAATTTGTGTAACCATCGTAGTTACACTGGGAGTAACCATACATCCGACCTCCAACTTAAACATACCCAATTCATTTGAGGAAGATATATGTTACACCCTTTATCATAAAAAATTCCCATGAACCATAACATAATCATAAAACATGAAATATTCCATAAAAACATTGCTTTTGATTTTTGTAAAATAGAATTTTAAAAGAGGATTTTAAATGAAAAGCCCCTTCCAAAAATCATATAATTTGGTAAGACATAACAGATTGGATGGAATATGTATAAAAATTGTAAATACATATATTGAAACATAAAATAAAAAAATTCATCTTATAAACAATTTTAATTCCACATAAATACTGGAGTAGAATGTTAACTCAACGAATGGAAATCTGGTTATGAATTCCAATACCTCAAATTTTTCTTACATTAAAATCATTTAAACCACCTGTATAATGGTCAAAAGAGTGTTATTAATATCATAAAGAAACATATTTAGGCTTATAATACCTTATATGTTCATTTCATTACATCATTTCACCTTTAAATTATTTTTATTTTGTTCCTTACATTGTTTTGGGTGAATTCTTTACATTGTTCCCAGGATCAGTTCAAGATGGATATTCTTGTTGATTGGATGTGAAAATTTATAATTTGAATGGAATAGTATATAAATATTTCAAGAACCATAAATTATACAATTTATCATTTTGAATTCCTACATGAGGATGATTCATAAGTTAAAACATTATTGATATTTGTTTAGGTCATTTTGGAAATTCTTCAATCGTAAAGAACTCATTTTGTTTTACAAATTAACAACATGTGTATAAAATGATTCCAGGACCTTATATAAGATATAATACATAAATAATAATCTATTAAAATCATAAAAATGATTTTATTACTAGTCTTTAAGAAAGTAAATGAAATTGAAATCACATCGTTCATGATGTTGGAAAGTCGACACATCACAGACGATGTTCTAATTTCTCGATTAAGTTGGAGAGGAGAAGAAATGTAAGGGTGAGTATTCCATAAACATGATGAAATATAGAATATTTAAGATACTATATCATTCATTCCTCATGTAAAAGGGTATGTGAGGAAAGAAAAATAAAATAAATGAATCTCTAAATAAAAGAAATTTCGGGAAATCCCTTATGAAAATTCGGCATAACAACGACATCGCATAAAATTTTATAAAATATTTTGATGAGAGAAAATGGATACCTCATCATAATTAACTAATATGGACTATAAAGGGGTTATTGAATGTTATATCCCCACATAAGCCAAAGAAAAAAAATAACAAAAAATGAAAGGAAAGAAAGAAAACAAAAGAGGATGTTTACCTCTTAATATCTTCTCCTTAGGATCCTTCTTAAGACCTTTGGTTTTGGCCTTTTGATAAGAACCGCAGCTCTAGTACATGGGGAAGAGTATTATGAGAATTACGGGGTTGAACATTCTAAGTCTCAAGGCTTGAGGGGTGTGGGAGGAAGACGGGAATGAGGGTGTATTTATAGTGGAGGAGAGGAGGTATTTTACATTATTTTATTCATTATTATAATATTTTTTCTCAAGACTATGAATAGTCTTAATTGAAGTTACCAAAAATAGTAATAATAATGTTTGAGAAGAACCAAGTGGTCTTACATCACTTATTCTATCATAAATAGTGTATTTAAATGATAATTTGAATATACGGTATTTTACCGTATTTCACTATTCATTAAAAATTAAAGAATTTCAAAAATAATACCCAATATTCACCCTTACCATTTTTTGACTTGTAAAATTAATAAATGAAGTCCATTTTTTGAAAATATGTTTATAAATATTATTAATTTAATTTTTAAATAAAATCATACTATATTCAAAAATTAAAATTTTGAAAACTATAATTTCTTTTATATCACATTGAAAAATTAATCAAAATTTCATTATCTTAAAACATTAAGAAATTAAATAATAATAATATTTACTATTAATTAGGTTTATATTAATATTTAAATTACTATTTATAAGGGTATGTTAATATTCACCAAAAAAACAAGTTAGTTCCATTAGACTCAAAATAACTTACTGAACACAATTGTATATGACTATTTTTTAAAACTAAAAACATAGAAGTCTAAAAAATATGTTTAGGATCTAGTTATAAATATCTACTTAAAAAATTTGATTTCATTTCAATTTATTTTAAAAAAACTTGGGGTGTCACATTATCCCCACATTCTGAAAATTGGGTCCTCGAAATTTTATTTACTTATAAAAAACGTAAGGGTAACTTTCCCTCATAGCATTTTAAGACTCCCATGTTTCTTCTTCAACCATGTGGTTCTCCAAAAAATGGTTACCTATTGGATTACCATATTCCACAATACTTATTCCCTTCGATCAAAAATATGAACCGGTTTCTCTTCATAAGAAAGGTTCTCTTCTAGTTGAATTGCTTCTGGGCTTAAGACATGAGTTGAATCTGGCACAAACTTTCTCAACATCGAAACCTGAAAAACATTGTGTGACTAAGTCAAACGTGGAGGCAAAGCTACTCAATATGCAACTAGTCCAACTCTCTCTAAGATTTCAAAAGTACCGATGAACCATGAATATAGCTTTCCTTTCTTACCAAAACGCATCACACTTTTCCAAGGAGAGATTTTAAGGAAAACATGGTCACCTACCTCTAAAGATAAGTCTTTACTTCTGTTATCTAAATTACTTTTCTGTCTGCTCTGAATTGTACTCATGTGCTGCTAGATCATCTTCACTTTATCAGCCATATCCTCTACTAATTATGGCCCCATCAACTTTCTTTCACCGACTTCATCCCAAAACGTTGGAGTCTAACATTGCTTCCTAGAGAATGCCTCAAAAGGTGTCATCTGTATGCAGGAATGAAAATGTTATTATACGAAAAATCAACTAAAGAAACATGTTTATCCCAAATTCCCTGGTATCCTAGTGAAAAATCTTGAATCATGTCCTACAAATTCTAAATCATTCATTATAACTGTGCATTTGATTGAGGATGAAAAGTTGTACTGAAATTTAATTTTGTGTCCGATGACTTCTAAATCCCGTTTGAAAAGTTAGTAGTGAACATGGGATCCCAGTCAGATACAATGGAAAGAGGAACTCTATATAGCCTAACAATCTCTTTGAGGTATAGTCGATAAAGCTAATCAAATGACATTGTATCTCAAATAGAAAGAAAATGTGTATATTTAGTCAATCGATCACCAATAACCCAAATAGAATTGTTACCTAAAAAAGTCTCTGGTAGTCTCCCCACAAAGTCCATGGATACATTCTCCCATTTCCACTATGGTACTGGAAAATGTTGACGCATACTCTTTGATAACTGCCACTCCCCTTTAACATGTTAGCATGTCAAATATTTCACAGTAAATTCTACAATATCCATTTTCATTCCATCCCAGCAGTAATGCTCCTGAAGGTCTATGTACATCTTAGTACTTCCAGGATCAATTGAAAATGGAGAACTATGAGCTTCACACAACAAATATTTCTTTAACTAGGAATCGAAAGGCACACATAACCTTTTTCCAAATATTAAAACACAATATTTATCAAGGTTTAATTTTGGAAACATTCCCATTTTAACCAATTCAACCTTTTTGGTAGCTCGTGGTCTTCTTTGTACAGTTTCTTAATTCTGGCTAACAATGATGACTACACTAAAACAAAAAAAATAGAGGTATTCCCTTCTCCAAAAATGTCTAATCCAAAATTCATCAAATCATTAATCAAGGGATCATGTACCAAACGTAAGATGGTTAATGATGCATGTTGTTTTTGACTCAAGAGATCTGGCAATTTGTTTTCTTTTTCTAGATGGTAATTGATCATGAAATCATAATCCTTTATCAGTTCAATCCATCTTCTCTACCTCATGTCTTATTCCTTCTGAGTGAATATATACTTCATACTTTTTTACCAGTATAAAGATGACATTTGACTCCTTATAAATGATGCCTCCAAATTTTCAAAGTCAAAAAACCATAGCTTCCAATTCAAAGTCATGTGTGGGATAATTTAACTCATGAGGTTTGAGTTTTCTTGAGGCATAAGCAATTACCTGATCATTCATCATTAGAACACAACCAATTCCCTTCAATGAAGATTCATTGTAGATGAAAAACTCGTCATTTTAGGAAGGCAAGGCTAAAACCGGAGCATTCACCAATCTCTTCTTCATTTCCGGAAAACAAACATCACATTCTTCTTTCCAAATAAATTTAACCCCTTTTAGTTCTAACTTAGTTATCGAGCTATATAACCATACAAAGTTCTTAAGAAACCATCGGTAATAACCTACTAATCCAAGAAAACTAAAAATCTCTATAACATTTGTAGGTCTTGGCCATTCATCAACCACTTTTTTTGGCAGGATCAAATGTTATTCCATCCTTATTTACAATTTTCCCAAGAAAGGAAATATGTTGTAACCAAAAATCACACTTTATGAATTTTCAATACAGTCTCTTTTCCATTAAGGTCTGTAAAAAAAACCTTAGATTTTTGTCATGCACCTCTTTATTTTTATAAAATAATATAATGTCATAAATAAACACAACCAAAAACATATCAAAGAACTCATGAAATATTCTATTCATATGATTCCTGAATACAAAAATTGCATTAGTTAATCCAAATAGCATAACAACAAATTCAAAATTCACAGATCTTGTACAAATTTTTTTTCGGGATGTCATCCTATTTCACCTTCAGATGATTATATATGGATCTCAAGTCAATCTTGGAAAAGTACTCAGCTCCCTGGAGCTGATCAAAAAAGTCATCGATATGAGGTAAATATACTTGTTTTTTGAAGTGATGTTATTAAAGTATCTATAATAAATGAAAAGTCTCATAGAACCATCTTTATTTTTTACGAACAAAATAGTAGTAACCCAGGGTGATGTTCTAGAATGAATGAATCCTTTATCAAGAAAATCCTGCAACATATTTTTCAATTCATGAATTTCTATTTGAGCCATATGATGTGTGGGTTTTGAAATTTTCTTAGCATCAGGAACTCTATAATTTGTAAATGTGACTTCCCAACCAGGTATGACACTGGGTAACTCATCAAAAAAACATCAAGGTATTCATTTACCATTGGCACATCATTAATATGAATCGTTCCCTTGTTTTCAACAAAATGATCAAGATATCTCTCATTTCCATCATTCAACAATTTCTTAGATTCTTGATATATTATAAATTGTATGGGTTCGTTCTTGTATACAAATAGAAACTATTTTTAAAAAACAACTTCTTTAGCTCTAAAGTTAATCATAGCATGATAATGAAAAATCAAATCCATTCCCAGAATAACATCAAACTCGACTAAGTGAAAAACCACAAGGTTTTAAGGTAATTTCTTTCCACAGACTACAATATAAATATTCATATAATTCCTCTTTTGTATAATATTTCCCCCTGGTGTTTTAAAATTAAGTTCCAATCTCATTTTTTGAGGTGATGTTTTCAATTTACCAAAAAAAATCTCAAAAATGAAAGAATGTTAAGACCATGTATCAAACAAAACTTTAGAAAAATATGAGTAAACAAACACGGTACCTGATACAACTTCATTTTATGGCATGGAATCTACTGATTTTGTTGTAACATACCAACATGGAAGCCACTAAACCGATGCTCCAAGACAATTCACTAAAAGGCCTCAAGAATGCCTCCTTGTATGCTAGGGGATTCCGAATAGTAGTGAGGGCCTAGGGTGTGATAGTGGGAGACTATTCCCTCCTAAGAGAGTAAGAAAATAGCAGAAATAACTAAGTATCATAAACTGTGGAAAGTAAACAGAGTGTGGAAGCATTAAACAACTGAAATAGAACAAGATGTAATTGTAAAATTTTGTAAAAGCCCAAACAGTTATGCAATACAATAAAGCACCAGTCACTTACTGGGCCGACCATTCAGATACAAGTACAAAAGGAACTGAAAGTAAAAATAAAGGAATCTGATACTAAATCTGAGCCAACTCACGTACCTGATCTCTAGATATTATCGAACTGCATCAGCCCGATCAGTAGAACCACTCAAGCATCTCTTCTCAATCATGCAACAATGGGCCTCAGCCCTGTCCACCATGCAACTCGTGCTCAAACTGAAAAGATGACATAAGGTCTACACGTACACTGAGGTGTGTGTGCAGGGGTGAGAAATAATCTTAGTGGGGAACCCTGACAACCAACCTATAAATGTGCTTGTAAGTGCATGCAAAAACAACGTGCTCAGCCTACCTGTAACACAACAAAGGAAGTAAACCAAACGTGCAACCGCAGTCAAACTCAGGGTATGTAATCCATGTCAACAGGGCAAGTGCCACCATGGATTTCCATGTCTATATTCGTACACATGTATACTCTCATACCTATACACATATACATAAATATGAATATTCATGACTAGGTGAATTAAATAATAAGAAACCACATCCACAGTTGATCCTTGGGACTATAAGCCCGATCTCCTGGACATCTTATTTAAGGGCATTAAGCTGGATGTCGTGCCACTCAGGTTGTGTATCATAATTTGATCTCTAGGTCTATAATCCCATCGACATGTACCTGCTTCGGCCAACACCAGAATTAAATCTCTGAGCAATCTAATAAAAATCAAGTAACCTTTTGGGAAAACTCTCACGACCTAACCCCTCCTGTTCAACCAAACAAACAGAAGCAACACTCTGGGTAGTACTCACAGTCTAACCCCTATGGTTCAGCTTTAACAAAGACTCTCTGTGGAAGCACTCACCGTCCATTCCCCCTATAGTCTTGTATCAGTAACTAAAAGGTGCTCTGGGGATTCACATACATCATATTCCCCCTATGGCCCACGTTGAGGAACTACAGACACTATGAGGAAGCACTTAGGTCAATTCTCCATGTGGCCTCGCATTGTAGTAGTAAACAGACACTCTAGAGAAGCCCTTACGTCAATTCTCCCTATGGTCTACTACACTATGTTCTCACAGCCCTATGTAATTCAAACAAGCATGGAAATTCAAAGTGGCCAAAGTAAACCTCAAGAACTACATGGATAAAAATTATACAGCATAACGATAAGATATATAATAAACACTTCATACTATCAATACTAGGCATCAAATTTAAATAGCAGCCTAACAGGAAAACTAGACCAAACAGTCAAAACAAGAAAATATGCATGGTAAAACACAACCAGAGCACAAAAATTTAACCTATTAACCCTTAATTAACCTCTAATCAAGCATAAAATCATAGAATCCAATTAATAGGGATAAACCTGTAAACACACAATACCTATGTTGGTCATAGTGGACACTCAAGAGGGGGGGTGAATTGAGTTCCAATTAAAATTTTTGTTAAAATATTGTCTAGTTAAAATCCCCCAATTTATAAAATAAGTTAAACTGTTGTGAATTTATACAGATTTTAAATGTTCACTTAGCTTCTAAAAGATTGATTAGGTCCCAGTTAATTTAACCACAAGTTCAAACTAACTTTTGAAGCTAACCTATTGATTTACGATAAGTGTAAACACTGTCTAATTTAACTATCAAAGTAGCTTCGAAATAGTTTTGTATTTCAAAGTAATAGAAGAGGAAAAATAAGATATATGTAGTGTACTATAAACTTAAACTAAAGATGCACAAATGATATAACAAGAGGTTCAGTCTCAAGTCAAGACTTAGTCCTCTCAAATTTATATAAATTTGATCCACACCCTGGACCGGGGTTAACAACAGTTTACAAAACTGTCTAGGCCACGTCGGGACCTCTACCACTGTTATTTGTGGGAATCAAAACAAAGACCAGGTATCACAAGGACCTCTTCCATAGTTGACGTTGGTAAACATGAGTAAAGATAATTTGAGTTAGGATTTTGATATCCTCCAGTTTAGTGCAAAAGATAGTGTGTGTAGAAGATATACAGAGTACACCACACTGCTCGACGTTAATAAATAAATCACATAGAGAAGATAGATGAGAGTTTAGAAAGATCTAGTGATTATCAATGTAGCTCTGGACTCGTTGGTTTTAGCATGAATTCTTCTGAGTCCTTTGGTTTTTCTGTCGAAAAACAGAGTGTCGTAGTTCAGCTTGTCTTCTTCAGAAGTGAGAAAAGTCTCTTGATTCGTCGTGTGTTCATCAGTAGTATTGGATTGCTCTCATGAGAGTTCTCTGAAGGTCTTGCAATCTCCTTCTTGTTCAGGATTGTTCTATGATGTATGTATGTTCTTCTCATTGTATCGTCACACTTTTCTTGCTTTTCCACTTGCACGTTGCCTCCGCTTTTTGTGTACTGCATCTCAGTATTTCTTATATTCCACGAGTTCTAGCAGTAGGAATGATTCACTTTTCATAGGTACGAGATATGGTTTCCTGACATGCCAACAACTAACATTAAACAACATTAAATGCATTAGAGACAACAAATATGACTGTTAGTATTATTTAAATAATATTGACAAAAACTTAAGAAATGGTGTCATGGTGATTAAGTAAAAAGTGTCTTCTTCACTGTGTGTGGTTCACGGTTTTTCCTTCACGGTGTGTCCTTCACGGTGTCTGGGTCACGGTGAGTCCTTCATGGTGTATGGGTCACAGTGAGTCCTTCACGGTGTCTGGTCACAGTGAGTCCTTCACGGTGTCTGGTCATGGTGAGTCCTTCACGGTGTCTCCATACTTAGACAAATATCTGTATTTGGACTTAGACAGTAATATGCAGAATATGGATTAAGTTTAATCATGAGAGAGTAAAGGAGTTTGAATCATAAATATAAAGGTGTGATAATATATGGGAGAATTGTGATCATGCATGAGACTTGTAAATAATAAAGAGAGTAATTAACATCATAATATTTGTAATCATTAAAACATGATTTGTAGTTATTATTGAGATTGAAGAGCATTAGCATGATGTAAAATTAAGATTGAGATTAATTAACAGTAACAAGATTTGTGATCATTAAAACATGATTAACACATGAGGAGTCCAACAATCTCCCCCTTTTTGATGATCACAAATCGGATGTAGGAAAAATATAAATGACATGTAATATTAAAGATACTAGCATAGAAAAACATTATAGAATGGACACTTGTAGTTTTTCTCCCCCATTTATACTATTATAGAATTGACACTTGTAGTTTTTCTCCCCCTTTTGGAATTATCAAATAGTAGAGAGAATGAAATAAAACACTGTATTTGGCATTAAAAAAAGAGTTCAGAATAAAATAAAACATGAAACAATAAAAGACATCCCATCAAAAAGAAAAACAGTCCTCGGACTCTTCATGGATCCACCTTGTCTTTTCCTTTATCAGCAGCAGGAGCTGGTGCTGAAGTAGAAGAAGGCATTGATGTGGTAGACAACGAGGCTAAAGGTAGACCTTCAAAAATAGATGTAGCCAAAGTAGGATCAGTAGAAGATCTAGGTTGTGGTTGGTCAAGAATGATTGGCCGGATCTGAGAAAGAGCATGGCTAACTGTCATGGAAGTTGAGGCTAAGGTGGGTAAACAAGGTCTAAGGGGTGCAGCAGCTGGAGAAACTATAGAAGTACTCTGCACATGAAGATACATCTTCAAAAGATTGATGAAATCAGTAATGATTTCACCACCATATTGCATAGCCTTTTCAAAATCATCCTTATTGTCCAGAAATCTGTCCAACAATCTAGTTAACTCTGTAAGTTTCTAAACATGATCTTTAAAAGTTTGAGTCACCGGAGGGATTCTCAAATTTTCCAAAAGATATCTAAAGTGATCTATCATATCAATTTTAGAGAAAATCTGGGAGAGATATAAATCTATTTTCTTAGTGATCTCTTATTGAGCATCATTGGCTATCTTAGAATGAATTCTAACCAAGTCCAATGCTCTATCTCTATTCTTAATCACTTATGACAAAGAAGATAGATCCAATCCACTAAAGGCATTCTAAAATTCTTCCTTTATTATGGATCTCAGCATAGAATCATCAAAAGAAGGTATGAAGGTCTGACCAGAAGCAGGTGAAGCCTTGACAGTTTTAGTTAGAACTTTAAACTATTTCAGAACTTTTTGCAGGCATCCAGTGTATTCATCTGTAAGATTATTCAGATTTTCCACAAGCTCTCTCATGCGTTCCATCATTTTGGTGTGTCTTTTTCCAATATTTTCATCAAAAGATAGTAGGTATGGATGAACTTCAGACACAATTTCCCTAGCAAGGAGGGAATTAGATGGCTCAAGAGAAACAGCAATAGGTGCAGGGGCAGAAACAGAAGCAGGCTCTGATCTCAAAGATAACTCATTCTACAGACTTGCTACCACACTTTTCAGATTTGCAACATCATCACTCAGCAGCTTATTCTCCACTCTGACTTCTTGAATTTCTCGGATCATCCTTGGTTGAATATGTAAGATAATATTTTCCAAGAGAATTGATGCATCTTCTTGACTTAACTGAGTCACTGGGTGAGGTTGAGTGGAGAAAATTTTCTCAACTCCAGCTAAAAAAGTTTCTCCAAAAACATTCAGATCATCTTTGGTCACAAAGGAGTGACGCTCAGGTAAGGATGCAGGTAAAGGTAGAGGTTCAAATTCTGGTTGAGGTTCAGAGTCATCTTCAGACTCAGATTCTGATTCAGATTGAGGGTGGGGATCTCGTTCTGGTTCTGGATGAGCTAAGGACTTCAGTTTAAACAGAGAAGAAAGATCCATTCCTGTTTCAGTCACTTGTTGTGACTCATTCACATCATAAAATCTTGGTAACTCATACCGAGAGTACACAGAAAAAGTGATAGAAGGTTTAGAATCTTCAGTAGAACCAGCTTCCACAATATCGAGGTTTTGAGGTTCCTCCCCCTCAACTTGTGCTTCCCTTCCAGATTCTTGAGGGTCAGGAACATGGACAAGATCCACAGGATCATCCCTAATCTCTTCAGCAAACACTTGCCTTGCTAGCTGAAAGGCAATTTCCATCCTTTCTTCAGCAGATGGAATAATCTCAGGAACTAATTGTTCCACTAGATGAGATTCCAGACTTGCTTCTTTCTCAACAGAAATATTCTCTTCAACAAGATCTTCCACTAAGGTTGCTTGCTATTCTGAAATAGGAAAAACCAATTTCCTTTCAGCATTAGGATGATCTTCTTCCTCATGAATAACAACTGAAGGATCCATAGTCCTTTCATTTTCAACAACAACTTCCTCTCCTTGAGGTATTTCAGGTTCTTCTCTAGGTGGTACTTTAGCTGTTACATCTTCTTGTTCTTCCTCTTCTGAAAGCTCAGCCACTTCATCTGGTTCCAAACCAGGATCAGATTAATTTTTAGGCATTCTTGGATAGTCAATGGGATTAAACTTTTTATACAGTTGATCACTATTCTCAACCCACTTCTTTTTTCAGGGATTCCAGCTAATCTTCATCCTTCTGATGATAGGCATGGATAGGCAGTAATCAAGGTCCTCTAATTTTTCTTCATTCGGTCCAACCATCCCTTTCGCAACTAACATGGCTGAAATCATCCTTGAATAAAACAGGCAGGTGGATTTGGAAGTTACTTTGATCAGCTCACAGATATGGTTTATAACATTATTACACATATTGATCTTATGACCATTCTTCAACAGGTGAATCAGGAACACATCCAGATACTTAATCACAGAAAAATCCCATTTTCATGGACTAACAAAATTCTGAACAAACTTGAACAGAAGTCTTGTCTCCCCATCTAGTTCAGCAGCTATGGCCCTTCGCTTGGTGCCATTTCCAGTTAGACTTTCCAAAGCAGTCTCTAGGTCAAAGATGTCAGTTGTTGGAGGAGGGTCTCTCTGGTAATCTTCACAAACTCTTTCATGTAGAATTATTAGTCATGCATCCCACAACCTTGAAGAGAAAGAGCACTTCTGACCATCGATCTTGTTAGTCACCATAAATCTTTCCCCAAACTCAAAAGATAACTTCACATACTGATAGAATTGAGATACAAGACTTGGGGAAATCGGTCTATTCTGTCCATTGAACCATTCAATCCATCCTTGTTATCTTACAACTTTCATAACTAATGATCTGATAGATAGAAACCATTCAGGGAAAACCTATTTTTTAGGTACAACTGTACAGCTTACCAGGTTTGGTTTAGAGGTCCTTCGGGAGATATCCTTGGTATCCTCTTTTCTTTCATAGATCGGCGCTTCTCAGACGAGGGTGAAGATGGACGCTTCATCCTTGGCATCCACTGAAGGTTCGGGCGAGAGAGAAGAGAAGGTTCAAGAGAGAGTTCAGGTAAGGAATCAAATGAAACCCTTATGTTTTATCATTTGGGAATGTCAAACGTCATAAAAACAAAAACGCGGGAAATCAAATAGTGGTGAAATAAAAATTACCGCGATACGGGTTAAAATAAGAATAAACATAATTCTCACGGTGAGACCGTGAGTAGGTATTACGGTGAGACAGAATTCTAGTCATCATGGTGAGACCGTTTATAGTCGTCACGGTGAGACAGTGAACATTTTATATTGTCACAGTGAGACAGTGAGTTGTCAGACCGTGAGCATAAAACAGTAACTTTAGAAATAGTAAGTATGAAACCATAAAGTAAAGTACAGTAAAGTATTAAAAATTAAGATCAGTAGGATATTTACTTATGGTTAATCATACCAAGATCATGTATGAAGTAGTCTAATCTTTCATAATTTAATGGTTTAGTGAATATATCATCAAGTTGATATTCAGTACCAATGAATTCCAAAGTGATATCATATTTTTAATAATGATCCCTTGAAAAGTGATGTCATACATCAATATGTTTTGTCCTATAATGAGAAATAGGATTATTAGAAATATTAATAGCACTTGTGTTGTCACAATTTATTGGGACATGTCTGAATTGATATCCATAGTCTAGTAATGTGTGTTTCATCCACAAAATTTGTGCACAACAACTTCCAACAGCTATCTATTCAGCTTCTGCAGCTGATAATGTAACAAAATGTTGTTTCTTACTACACCATGATACTAGTGACTTGCCTAAAAGATGACATGTTCCAGAGGTGCTTTTTCTATCTAACTTACATCAACCAAAATCATCATCAGAAGAACTAACTAATTCAAATGATTTTTATTTGGGATAGAGCGGTCCTAAATTGGGAGTATGCTTGATTTATTTGAAAATTCTCTTTACAGCATTTAAATGTGACTCTTTAGGGTTTGATTGAAAACAAGCACACATACACACACTAAACATAATATCAGGATGACTAGCAGTCAGGTAGAGTAGACTTCAAATCATTCCTCTATAAGTGGTTTGATCAACAGATTTACCATTTTCATCAAGATCCATCTTACAGGTGGTACTCATGGGAGTGTCACTACTTTTTATGCTCTCCAATCCAAAACATTTTAAAATATCTCTAGTATATTTACTTTGAGTTAAAATAATTCCATCATCATTTTGAAAGATTTGAAAACCAAGAAAGAATTTAAGTTCACCCATTAAACTCATTTCAAATTCATTTTGCATCATTTTAGAAAAATCAGTACATAATGTAGTTTTTGAAGATCCAAAAATAATATCTTCTACATAAATTTGTACAACTAAAACATCTTTAGAAATTCATTTTATAAACAGAGTAGGATCAGCTATTCCTTTTGTAAAACCTTTAGAAATTAGAAAAGTACTTAATCTATCATACCAACTCTTGGAGCTTGATTTAAACCATATAAAGCTTTTGATAGTTTAAAAATATGATTTAGAAAATGAGGGTTTGAAAATCCAGGTGGTTGTTCAACAAAAACATCCTCAAAAATATTTCCATTTAAGAATGCACTCTTGACATCCATTTGATATAGTTTAAAATTTAGATGTGCAGCATATGCAAGTAAAATCCTAATAGCTTCTAATATGGCTACTGGAGCAAAAGTCTCATCATAGTCAATACCTTCTTCTTGACTATAGCCTTGTGAAACTAGCCTAGATTTATTTCTAACTATGTTTCCGGATTCATCTACTTTATTTCTAAACAGTCATTTAGTGCCTATTGTGAAAGTGTCCTTAGGTCTTTCAACAAGATTCCAAACTTTATTTCTTTCAAACTGATTGAATTCTTCTTGCATAGCAATTACCCAAAATTCATCATTAATAGCATCATCAATGTTTTTAGGTTCAAACTGTGAAAAGAAGGCTTGATGTTCAACCTTATTTCTAAGAGAATCTCTAGTCTGTGTCCCTCTATCAAGATTTCCTACAATAGCATCTAAACAATGGTTCTTTAGAATTCTAGTTGATCTAGTAAAGGTAGGACTAGAAACTTCAGGTTCATCAATAGGTTGGGAATCAACAGAAGCAGGTTCTGGAAAATTTCCAGAATTGGTTGTCTTTATAGAAGGTTCATTTGATTTGTCATTAAGGTCTAGAATAGATAAATCTTCTTCAAGATTTTCAAGAGAGATTTTAGGCTCATGTGGATCAGTTTCATCAAACTTGATGTGAACATATTCTTCCACAAACTTGGTTCTCTTATTGAGAACTCTATAGGCTTTACTAGAAATAGAATAACCTAGGAAAATTCCTTCACCACTCTTGGATGCAAACTTGTCAAGATTATCCTTGGTATTAAGAATAAATACTTTGTAGCCAAAGACTCTGAAATAGTTAACATGAGGTTTTCTATTGTTCCACAACTCATAAGGGGTCTTCTTAAGAACAGGTCTAATCAAGACTCTATTGATAATATAACAAGCTTTATTCACATCTTCATCCCAAAATTAAATAGGTAGGTCATACTCATTTAGCATGGTTCTGGCAATTTCTTGCAGGGTTCTATTCCTCCTTTCTACTACACCATTTTGCTGAGGTGTCCTAGGGGAAGAAAAATTATGACTATAGCCATTGTGTGAGCAATAGTATTCAAATTCATGATTCTCAAACTCACGTCCATGATCACTTATTAGAGTTTTAATCTTAAGTCCACTAAGGTTCTCTATAGATTTGGATTATTTAGCAATGTAAGAAAAAGCTTCACTTTTGTGAGCTAAGAAGTATACCCAAGTATATCTAGAAAAGTCATCTACTAATACATAGACATAGTGCTTCCCATTTAAGCTAGAAACTCTAGATGGTCCAAACATATCCATGTGAACCAACTCGAGAGGTTGAGAAGTTGAGACTTCATTATTTGGTTTGAAAGAGATTTTGTGTTGCTTTCCCTTTTGATAGGGAGTACACACTTTTTCATTTGGAAACTCAAGCTTGGGTAGGTCTCTAACTAAGTTCTTCCTAGTAAGTTTTCTAAGTGAATGTATATTGAAGTGTCCTAATCTTCTGTGCTAAAGCCAAGACTCTTTATGAAAATCATTTAAACAAGTAATATTTTCGATGGCTAAATAATTTAAATCAACAGCATAAACATTTTCATTTAGCAGGGCATAAAATACTAAATCATTTTTAGAATTAAAAACATTGCAAGAATCATTTTCAATTTTAACATTAAAACCATCATCACATAACTTAGAAATACTTAACAGATTATATTTACGTCCATCAACAAATAGAACTTTATAAATTAATACTGAGTCAGTGTTACCAATCTGGCCTAAGCCGATGATTTTACCTTTATAATTAACACCAAAGGTGACAAAGCCTCCAGAAATTCTGACTAAGCTTTTAAAGAATGAGAATTCTCCGGACATATGTTTTGAACATCCTCTGTCCAAGTACCAAGTCTTTTTACATGATCTCTTTAAGCAGGTTCCCTACAAAATAGATTTAGATAGGAAATGATTTTGGTACCTAGATTTTCTTGGGTCCAGATAGGTTAGCTAACAAAACTTTAGGTAACCAAATTTGTCTTAGGGGTCTCATAAAATTTATAGAATCAACAAACTTTGAAAGATAAACCTTATTATATCCATAACTATGAATATAACTAGTTGAAGAATATAAATGTCCAGAACTAGAACTAGCAGTATTCTGTCCAGATTCCGGAATAAATCTATTCTTAGTAATCTGTCTATGTCCAGGTTTGTAGCCTATTCCAGTAGTGTATTTTGGTGCAACTCCCTTTTCTAGAATTTGAGTTAGTGTCTCTTTTCCATTTGTTAACTTCTCTAAATCCTTTCTAAGTTGCTCATTAGACATTTTTAGTTCAGTGTTTTCTTTAAGCAGTCAAGCATTCTTTTCCATTTCTATGTCAACATCATATTTATGTTTAACAGTTAAAGTATATTGTTTCATTAAACCTTTGTATTTGTCTTTTATCTCATTACAGGTTTCCTCCAACATATCACAGAATTCAAACAATTCAGATTTTGACATATTTCCAGAATCATAATCATCTCTAGAATAATAAGAATTTAAAGCAGGAGTATCTAGGGTTACCTCAGATGTGTTTATCATAAAACACATGTTTGCCTTATTTATGGTTTTAGTCTCAAAAGATTCAGATTCGTTGGAGTTATCCTCAGAAGAACTCTAAGTATCCTTCATAGCATTTGTGTACTTACTGTCCTTGTAATCATATTTATTCTTGAATTTGAGCTTTGGGCAGTCTTCTTTAATATGTCCTTTTCTTTTTCACTCATAACAGACAACGTCATCACTTTTATCTAGCTTTTTCCAATCCTTCTTCCAATGTCCCTTATTGTTATACTTTCCTTTGTAATTTGATTTTCTGGAGAATTTATTCTTCCTATAAAATTTCTTAAACCTTCTGGCTATCTGAACCATTTCAGCATCACTATCAGAGTCTGAATTTTCACTGGTTGAACTGTCAGAAGGTAGTTGAGATTTATCTTTGTCCTTGCTCTTTGAAGCAGTAGTCTTGAAAGCCACTGATTTTCTATTAGGTTCATCATCTTCCTCTTTATTCACCTTGAGTTCTTCTACATACATCATAAGCTTACCAATGAGTTCTTTGACAGGTAGAGCAGCAATGTCACATGAATCTATGATTGAGATAGAGGTGCATCTCCATCGTTCTGGTAAACATCTCAGAATCCTCATAATTGGTTCCTTTGCTGCAACAGCTTTACCAAGTGAACTCATTGTATTGACTATCTCATTAAACGTGATATACATACCAGAAATAGGTTCATTAGTATTCATTTTAAAATTATCATATTTAATAGTATAAGTATTTAATATCATTTCTTTAACATTGGTTGTTCCTTCCTGAGAAACACCCGAAGTATCCCAAATTTCAAAAGCAGTTTTACAAGAAGAAATTATGTTAAACTCTTAATCTCCTAAAGCACAATACAAGTCTTTCATAGCTTTACAATTATTATTGTAAGCAGTCTTTGTAGGTTCATCCCAAGTGGATCTAACAGCAGTGGGAAGTTTATATTCTGATTCTATGGCAGTCCAAAAATCAAAACCCATGCTCTCTAAATGAATTTTCATTTTAAGTTTTTATTGAGCATAGTTTGTAACATTGAAGAAAGGTGTCCTGTTAGTAGTAGCACCCTCTAGTCTATTATCCATAACGAGATTTTAGAAAGATAATTTAAAGAGATAAAAATTTACAAATAACAGAAATTTAAGATCTTTAAAGATGCAACTAAAATCACAGTTGAAAAACAGAGTATCTTGAAAATCCTTAAACAAAAACCATTCCTCTGATACCAAATGTTGGTCAGAGTGGACACTCAAGAGGGGGGTGAATTGAGTTCCAATTAAAATTTCTGTTAAAATATTGTCTAGTTAAACCCCCCGATTTCTAAAATAAGTTAAACTATAGTGAATTTATACATATTGTAAACGTTCACTTAGATTCTCAAAGATTGATTAGGTCTCAGTTAATTTAACCACAAGGTCAAACTAACTTTTGAATCTAACCTATTTATTTAGAATAAGTGTAAACACTTTCTAATTTAACTATCAAAGTAGCTTCAAAATATTTTTGTATTTCATAGTAATAGCAGCGGAAAAATAAGATATATGTAGTGTAATATTAACATAAAATAAAGATGCACAACAGATATAACAAGAGGTTAAGTCTCAAGCTGAGACTTAGTCCTCTCAAATTTATATAAATTTGATCCACACCCTGGATCGTGGTTAACAACAGTTTACAAAACTATCCAGGCCACGCAAGGACCTCTACCACTGTTCTTCGTGGGAAACAAAACAAAGACCATGTCACACAAGGACCTCTTCCACAGTTGACGTGGGTAAACAAGAGTTAAGAGAATTTGAGTGAGGATTTTGATATCCTCCAGTTCAGTGCAGGAGACAGTGTGTGTAGAATATATACAGAGTACACCACACTGCTCAAAAGTTAATAAATAAATCGCGTAGAGAAGATAGATGAGATTTTAGAAAGATCTAGTGATTATCAATGTAGCTCTGGACTCGTTGGATTTAGAAGGTATTCTTATGAGTCCTCTGTTTTTTCTGTCGAAAAACATAGTGTCGTAGTTCATCTTGTCTTCTTCAGGAGTGAGAAAGGTCTCTTGATTCATCGTGTGTTCTTAAGAAGTATTGGATTTCCCTCATGAGAGTTCTCTGAAGGTCTTGCATTCTCATTCTTGTTCATGATTGTTCTCTGATGTATGTATGTTCTTCTCGTTGTATCGTCAAAATTTTCTTGCTTTTCCACTTGCACATTGCCTTTGATTTTTGTGTACTGCATCTCAGTCTTTCTTATATTCCACGAGTTCTGGAAGTAGGAATGATTCACTTTTCATAGGTACGAGATACGGTTTCTCGACATGAAAACAACTAACATTAAACAAAATTAAATGCATTAAAGACAACAAATATGACCGTTATCATTATTTAAATAATATTGAAAAAAAAACTTAAGAAACGGTGTCACAGTGATTATGTAAACAGTGTCTTCTTCATGGTGTGTGGTTCACGGTTTGTCCTTCACGGTGTTTCCTTCACGGTGAGTCCTTCATGGTGTCTGGGTCACAGTGAGCCCTTCACGGTGTCTGGTCACGGTGAGTCCTTCCCGGTGAGTCCTTCACGGTGTCTAGTCACGGTTAGTCCTTCACGATGTCTGGTCATGGTGAGTCCTTCACGGTGTCTCCATACTTAGAAAAATATCTGTATTTGGACTTATATAGTAATATAAAGAACATGGATTAAGTTTAATCATGAGAGAGTAAAAGATCTTGAATCATAAATATAAAGGTGTGATAATATATGGGAGAATTGTGATCATGCATGAGACTTGTAAATAATAAAGAGATTAATTAACATCATAAGATTTTTTATCATTAAAACATGATGTGTAGTTATTATTGAGATTGAAGAGAATTAGAAAGATGTGTAATGAAGATTGAGATTAATTAACAGTAACAAGATTTGTGATCATTAAAACATGATTAACACATGAGCAGTCCAACAACCTAGATCAAGGGTCTTGATAACTTTTGAACATAAAACCCAAATACTTCCAATAGAAGGGCACAAACCACCTACTCAGACACACAAGGGATATTAGGCATCCCAGAAAATATGAATAAGCCTTTTGTTAGGCTCAATAGCCACCTTCCAGGAAGCACCTCTAGTAACCACTACGACAACAGCAAAACGAGTCAGATATAAACAAACAAGTGAGGGTGGCCTAAACACCCAACCCAGTAATACATCCAAAGCCCCATGGGATTACTTTTTTGGAACATGTTCTAGGTGACACTCGAGCACCATCTCTACCCAAACCTGACGTAACAACTCGGGTTCGGTCAAACAACGGGCACCCGATGGGTCCCTTAAGTCAAACATTGAGGAGGCATCATACATGGGATCCTCTATGTAAACACGAGAAAAGGAATCCTACACTATATCCTTAGTGAAGAGTAAGGGAGAAATCCTACATGAGATACTCAAATGAAGGAGAACATAGGCATTCTATAACATGGGTACTATCAAAGGAAAACAAGAGAGAGATTCAACAAGGGACTCCCTTGTTCAGTACCCAAGTAAGGGTATCCCTCAGGGGATCCTTGGAAGCATCTGGTCTCACATCCTCATAGTCCATAAGGGAATATCTCATTAGAGGAGAAATTATCAAAATAATATGTCACAGGAGATATCTCATAGGTCATCTCATTTCAAAAGTCTCAACTAGGTTGGTCTGAAGACCCAACCTATCAACCGCGCCAAGTCTCACTCTCAGGTGACAAAAGAAGTTGATAACTAGAGGAAGAACCTCTCCATTTATATAGAAACCCAAAAAACATAATTTATATTACTTATAAATGTAAAAAAGGATTCCACCATTTCCATATACGTGGAAAAACACTCATAATCGACTACTCACATGCCCAATTCTGACTTCCAAAGCATACGATACGCCAAAACTACTAAGCTGGAGTAGTACATGGCCAGAACACATTGCTAGAACCATGGGTCTGCCTGTGTAATAGTACATGGTGTGTACGTTATTGTACAAGGCATGTAATGTTCACAAAACATCACCCCATGTGTGTTTTCACCTGAACACATTCCCAAGTTCCACTACACGGCGTGTACTTATAGTACATGGTGTGTACTACTAAAAACCACTATTTTGTGCCTTATTTCACATGGTCAGTCACACGGATATCCACTACACGATGTGTACTCAAGTACATGGCATGTACTATGGAAAACTTCGTCTTCACGGAATGGAAAGAATACACAACGTGTTCCCACTTGAACACATGCCATGTTTTCCGGGTTTTCCGACGAGAAATCCCTAAAAATGGTTGAAACGCCCGTTTTCACCCCTGAAACAACAGATCGAGCCCCATGGGCTCACAAGTGAGAAATATAAGGCATTAAAGTCTTCAAAACATTTTTAAAGGGTATCTATGGAAAAAAACCTAAACGGTCCTACATTTGGGAAAAAATCGCCGAAGCATCGGTTGATTTCATGGCTCACGATTGCCGGACGCCGACTCAGCGCGTCGAGAGTTTCGAATCGGTACCACCTTTGCCTCCCAAATCTCTCTCTGTCTCGAAGTCCAAATCCTCCCAAAAGAAATGGCCAAGGAGGAGCACACATGGATTATGCGCAAGAAGGAGGAAAGAAGAGAGAAGAAATAGATGAAAAGACGAAAAGAAAAGGAAGAAAAGGGGGTCAGGGCCAGCCCTAGTGCCCGACATGAGTTTATGCCTTCCCTACGCTAAACTTCCCATTTCGGACTCAACAGTGTAGATGGAATCTCAATCCAATACTCCATTTAGAAGTTATTGACATACAAACCTGCGTGAATAATTTAATATTTAATTTAATAATATTAAATATTAAATATTCTTCTAAAATTCGAACAACTCACATTTCCGCCAAAATACTATCCTAGGGTAAACTATCTATTAAAGGACCAATGGAGTTGTCTGGAAAATTATACGAGATCAGCTGGTAAGGGAAAATGACCATTTTACACCTCAAGAGCATCCAACAGCAAAAATTCAAATTTCTACTCAAAAAGACAGTCTGAAAAAAATAGGGGTTATTACAAACTCCCCACCATAAACCTTCTCGTCCCTGAGAAGCCCAGTGAAAGGACTAGAAGCCATACTCCCAACCTAAGAATCTGCACAACCAAGATATTTGGACCATCCAACGACCATCCATATAGCATTAACAAACACCTTCTACACAGAAGATATTCAACTACGACAAAACTGGCAGGAATACCCTTGTCATCATCTTAAAAGAAAACTTTGGGATCAAAAGCTCTTGGAAAACACCGAAGTTTTACCTAAATAAGGAAAACCACCCTCAATTGGAAAATGGTTCACCCCCCCCCCCACCATATGGATTTATTTACACAGCTCCAATAGCACAACCAGAATAGCGTTCATCCTCTACATGGATGAACATCATAAAAGGAAAAGGAGTTCGATATAGGGTCGAAGCTCTCTCACCATACTCAAGGTGAATCAAGATAGCGCAATATTGTCTCTTACAGGAGTACACTATGATTTCATTGAATGCATTCCCATATCCCTCTGAGCCACAATAACATCTTTCCAAAACCTGGCCATGATTCAAGAACGGGTCAACAATTCACGGAAATCTGACATTTCACAATGTTACCTCTACAACATAAGGACATTCCAACACAAATTCTGGGATCTGAGTCCACAGAATGTTTTGAAACATCGGTCCTCAGCTCACACCCAACCACACACCGATTTAGTTTCAAATGATGCCACCTATAATAGCAACATTAGAAACACTGGTCGACTAGGCTGGGCACCCAAATAGTCCTGCCCATCGAAGCTAGTCGCGAAACACAAGAACCGCCAAAAATGCATTGGAAAACACAGGCCAACCATTCTCACATAGGTTTCCGTAGAATATAACAGACATCCAAATACAAGTTTTTGAGTCAAAACCAAGGTTCTATAGGTCTTCCACCTTTCCTTGGACAAAAACTCTCAAAAATGGGTCACAAGGTGTAACCACCTTGCCCAAAAATCCAAAACCACTTAGAAGACGATAAGGATCACAACAACCAAAGAAATCCAAAACCAAAACACAACCTATAAGGGTCCTTATCCTCTCCAAGCATCCTCAGAAGGAACTACTCCCTGGAGTTCACACCCAAGTAGAAGAGAGACTGAACTGAAACTCATCAGGTATCCATATACGGAAATAACACATGGAGGATCAGTTCACAAGAAAATCCTTGGTATCTATCGTGATCGTTCTCAACGATCTGACTAGATAACCATAGACCTGAGAAAAAAACACTCAATAAGGGTTAAACAGAAAGGAATCACGTTCCATATCGACCAACAGGGGTCACTGCACCACCTGTGCGTGAGGACTAAGTCATTATCCTCACACCAAAACCTCAACATAGATCCACATAACCGACCATCATAGTAAAATGTATGTGTAATCATATCCAAAGGTCTCATTCGTCAGTAAAAAAACACACTAGCATGCCTATATTCTATGAATCTTATGTTCCTAGTTTGATGCATGAGACGCCTCTTACAAATGTTGGGTAAGAGTCAAAATCTGTCTCTGACCTCTTACCAATGGCCAAGATCCAGAGATCCATAGTAAATCAAAATACCACAAAACATGTGCATCGCTCAAGGAGAAAATCATATAAAACTGTAACATCGCAAAATCAGAACAGCAATCCCAAACCCTGAAACTGGGACTTCTTACCAGAACAAGTGTTCTCGATGCCCCAGTTTTATATCCATCACAGGTTCCAACACATTCTTAAAACTCATGTCTACTATATCCCAAATAGTAATGACCAGGAAAGGAAACTCCTCTGATACCACTTTGTAACGTCCCAACCCGGAAGCCACTAAACCGGTGCTCTGAGCCGGTTCGCCATAAGGACTCAATCACACCTCCCCGTATGCCAAAGGCTGTCGATTTGTAGCATGGAACTAGGGTGTGATAGTTTGGATAATATGCCCTCATAACAGAGTAATAAAACACCATAAATAACTAAGTATCATACACTGTGGAAAGTAAACAGAGTACAGAAGAAATAAGAAACTGAAATATAACAAGATGTAAGAGTAAAATTTTGTAAAAGCCCAAATAGCTATGCAATACAATACAACACTAGTCACCCATTGGGCCGACAAGACAGATACAAGTACAAAAGGAACTGAAAGTAAAAGTACAGGGATCTACTACTAAATCCAAACCAACTCACTTACCCGACCTCCAGACACTATCGAAATGCATCAGCCCGATCAGTAGAACCACTCGAGCATCTCTGATCGATCATGCAACATCGGGCCTCAGCCCTATCCACAATGCAACTTGTGCTCAACCTGAAAAGAATACATAAGTTCTACACGTACACCGAGGTTCACATGCAGTGGTGAGAAATAATCTTAGTAGGGCACCCTGAAAAGAAACCTATAACTGTGCTGCTATGTGTATGCAACAACAATGTGCTCTGTCTAGCTGGAACACAACAATGTAATTAAACCAAACATGCAACCACAGTCGATCTCAGGGTATGTAATCCATGTCTACTGGGAAATCTCCACCATGGATGTCCATATCTATACATGTACAAATGTATATTCTCATACCTATGCACAAAAACATATATATGAATATTCATGATTAGGGGAATTAAATAATAAGAAACCACAATAGCAGTCAATCCATGGGACCATAAGCCCGATCTATTGTACATCCTGTGCAACGGAATTGATCTGGACATCATGCCACTCAATTCGTGTATCATAATTCGATCTTTGGGTCTTAAATCCTATCAACATGTACCTTCTTCGGACAAATCAAGAATTATATATCTGAGAAAGCTAATCAAAATCAAGTAACCCTCTAGTAAAGCTCTCATGGCCGGACCCCTCTGGTTCAACCAAACAAACAGAAGCAACCCCATGGGTTGTACTCATAGTCTAACCCCTCTGGTTCATCTTTAGAAAAGACTCTCTGAGGAATCACTCATCGCCAATTCCTCATATAGTCTCATATCGATAACTAAAAGGAACTCTAGGGAAGCACTTACATCACATTCCTCTTGTGGCCCATGTCGAGGAACTACAGACACTCTGAGGAAGCACTTACTTCAATTCCCCAGGTGGTCTCGTATCGTAACATTAAACAGAGACTCTAGAGAATCCCTTACGTCCATTCTCCATATTGTCTACTACACTAGTTTCTCACATCCCTATGTAAGTTAAACAAGCATGAAAATTAAAAGCGGCCAAAGTAAGCCTCAAAAACTATTTGGCTAACCAGTACACTGCATAACAGTAAGACAAATAATAAACCCTCCAACCTAACAATACTTGGTGAGGAAGGTAAAAAAGCATCCAAATAGGTAAACTAGACCAAACGGTCAAAACAAGAAAATATGTGTGGGAAAACACATAAAAAGCATTAAAATTAACCCTATTAACCTTTAATTACCCTCTACTCAATAATACAAGCATATATTGAAATTAATAGGACTAAAACTGTAAACATACAATACCCTGATCAAGGGTATTGGGAACTTTTTCACATAAAACTCAAATACGTCCAACGGAAAGGCACAAACCACCTACTCAGGCACACAATTCATAGTAGGAATCCCAAAAAAACATGAAGAAACCTTGTGTCAGTCTCAACAGCCACCAACCATGATGCACCTCTCGTAACCACTATTGCATCAGCAAACGAAGTCAGATATAAACAAACGAGTGAGGGTGCCCGAATGCCCAACCCCATAATACATCCAAAGCCACATGGGATTACCAGTTTGGAATGGGTTCTATGTGACAACCGAACACCATCTCTGCCCAAACCTAACATAACAACTCAGGGTTGGTCAAATAACGTTCACTCATTGGGTCCCTCAAGTCAAACATTGAGGAGGTGTCATACTCGGGATCCTCCAGGTAAACATGAGAAAATACATACCACATGGGTTCCTTGTCAAAGAGTAAGGGAGGAATCATACATGGGATCCTAAAATTAAGGACAACATATGCATTCCATAACATGGGTTCTATCAAAGGAAAACAAGAGATAAAACCTAAATGGTACTCCCTAGTTCTGTACCCAAGTTAAGGCATCCCTCATGGAATCCTTGGAAGCATCTGGTCTCAGGGCCTCATAGGCCAGAAGGGAATATCTCACAAGAGGAGAAAGGATAAAAATCATATGTCACAAGAGAAATCTAATAGCTCATCTCATTTCAAAATTCACAACTAGGTTTTTCTGAACACCCTACCTATCATCCACGCCAAGTCTCACTCTCAGATGACAAAATAACTTGATAACTGGAGGAAGAACCTCTCTATTTATATAGAAACCCCCAAAACATAATTTATATGACTTATAAATGTTAAACTTATTCCACTATTTCAATATACATGGAAAAACACTCAGAATAGACTACTCACAGACCCAATTCTGACTTCCAGAGCATAAGATACGCCAAAACTACTAAGCTGGAGTGGTACACGACCAGAACATAGGGCCAGACCCATAGGGTCTGCCTATGTAATAGTACACGACATGTACTTTACTTTACATGGCATTTACATTTCACAAAACATCACCTCGTGTTCATTTTCACCCAAACACATGCCCGTGTTCCACTACACAGCTTGTACTTATAGTACATGTCTTGTACTCCTAAAAAACCATTATTATGTGTCTTATTTCACACGGTTGGTCACACTGACATCCACTACATGGAAATTACTCAAGTACACGGTGTGTAATTTGAAAAACATTATCTTCCCCAAATGTAAAGAACACAGCGTGTTCCCGTGGAACACACACTTTGTATTCTAGGGTTTTCGATAGGAAATCCCTGAAAACGCCCGAAACACCCGTTTTCTCCCTAGAAACAACAGATTGATCCCCATGGGCTCGCAAGCAAGAAATATAAGGATTTAAATACTTAAAACAGCATTTTTATGGGGGATATATGTCTAAAAATTAAATGGCCCTACTTTTTGGTGGAAATCGCTGATGCTTCTATTGATTTCACAGCTCGCTGTTGTCGGACACCGACTCAGCGCGTCAAGAGATTCGAATTGGTACCCCTCTTTCCCCCCAACCCTCTATCTTTCTCAAACTCCAAATCCTCCAAAAAGACACTTACAAGGAGTATCACACATGGATCATGCGCAAGAAGGAGTAAGTAATAGGTAAGAAATAAAAGTAAAGAAAACAAATGGACGAAAAAGGGGCTCGGGCCGGCCCCAGCACCCGACTTGAGTTTATGCCTTCCCTAGGTTAAAAACCCAATTCCGGAATCAACGGCTTAGACAAAATCTCAATCTGATTCTCTATTCTAAATTTATTGACAAACAAACATGTGTGAATAATTTAATATTAAATTTAATAATATTAAATATTACATATTCTGCTATAATTCGAACAGCTCAGATTTCCACCAAACTCATGTCCTATGGTAAACTCCCAATTCAAGGACAAATGGAGTTGTGTAAAAACTTATATGAGATCAGTTGGTAGGTTAAAATTACAATTTGACCCCTCAAGAGCATCCAATAGTTAACATTCAAATTTATGCTCAAAACGACAGTCCTGAAAAAAACACGGGTCCTAACAGTTGTCGTAAAGGATCTCACTACACCTTTCTGATTATAGTCAATATTCAATACATCATTCGGATCTCTCTTTGGGAAGTAATTTTCATAATGACTCATCTCACCACATTTAAAACACTTTGTATCATTCTTATTAGGATTAGTCTTTGGATCATTTTCATTACAATCTTGGGCCATGTGTACAAACATTCCACATCAAAAAAACTTCCCAGTTTTGGAAAGGCATTTCTGAGGGTGCTTCTTTCCACACTTTTCAAAAACTGGAAACTAGATTTTCATACCATAAAATTTCTTTGGTTGATTATTACCCATTTCTTTCCATCTAGTCTTATTTTTTTTATTTTTTTTCAAATTCCATGTGATCATAGGAAGACAACATCTCTTCCCACTCAACAAATTGAACATATTTCTCATAAATTTTAATTTCACGGGAGGCCAACGCCCTTCTATACCATGCCTTAAATCCTGAGTAAAAGCAGTTGATTTTTCAATCAAGATCCAAAAATAATATTTGGAGCACACCTCGCCAGTTGGGTGATGTTTTCTTTATACACATCCACTAAATCTTCCTCTTTTTTCTTCAATTAATATAATTTCTTCTCTATACTAAGTTGCACCACCTTAAGAAAATATTTTCCAAGGAAAATAATTTTAAATTCATCCCACTATAAGGAATCAATCTTCTCTTTATAATTGATATTCTTTACCATTGATCAGCACTGATAATATTCACCATAAAAGCATTAAATTTCAAGACTTACCTTTTGATTATCTGAATATCCCATAACATATAATATCTTTTCAAGGGATTTAATCCATTCTTCATCCGCTACTGGGGAAGAAGATCCATTGAAAGTAGGAGGGTGTTGTCTCATAAAATGTTCCACGATTAACATGTTATGTTATAGATCCTATGGTTTTTAACATGCATTGATTCCACCACCATTTATTTCTTACATTATCTGAGCCACTATGGTCACTGATTTCTCAGTTCCAATCCCTACCATTATGGGCTACCAATTCAGAAGGATGTCGTTCTCTCGATGTGTCTCCTCTTTAGCTTCCCTGTTTCTTTTGCGGACAAAAATTCTGAACAAATATATCTTAGTCGAATCCACATTGTAATCTTTAAATTATATAACATTACAAATTAATCAAAGAGTAAAAAAAATGGTATTATATTAACATCATCCTAACCCCTAAAGTTATCTAACCATCCTCTAATACTAACTATAAGCACACCGCCTTATTATATTAAATAATCTTGAATTTATCCAAGAAATCACTTCCATTCAAATTGGGGATCTTTTAAATTTTATAGATTTAGAGAATTGGAACATAATACATTCACAATATTACACATTAATACATAGTTCATACCATAAAAATAGTATTCATTTCTTTCAATATAAAAAATTATCAATTAAAACATGTTTTCTTTGACAGTTATTAAAACATTTAACATGGATTCCTTTTTTGTATTTCACATCCATATAACCTATGAAAATCATTTAAAAACATGGGATGAGCACAAAATTCTCAATAGGTGATACAGAAAGAAGTAAAGGACACATTAGTCTATGAATACTTGTAATATATAAAATCATTTTCAATAGTCACACTTGTCACCCATATATACTAACATTGTGAAACCTGATATTTCCACAAGATTCCCACAATATATAAAAACATAAATAGAACCATAAAGGTATCATGGTTCATTACATACATAATAATGTAACCATCTTGACTACCTTATAATTTGTAACCCTAACGGCTACCTTACAATTTTTGTAACCATCATAGTTACCCATGGAGTTACCATGCGGCCAACCTCCAATATACACACACCAAATGCATTAGAGGCACATATATGTCTCACCCATCATCATAAAAATCTCCCAAGAACTAGAACATAATCATAAAACATGAAAAATTTCATAAAAACATTGGTTTTTAATTTGGTAAAAAATAATTTTATAAGAGGATGTTAAATTAAAATCCCCTTACAAAAATCATATAATTGAGGGGAGACTAAATGGACTATATGGAATATGTATAAATACTATTAATTCACGTAATTAAACATAAAATAATCAAAATTTATCTTAAAAACAATTTTTATATCACATAAACAATGAAGTAGAATGTTAACCCAAAGAATTGAAATCAGGTTAAGAAATCTCTTACCTCGAGTTTGTATTAATTAAAAATCATTTAATCCTATTGTATAATGGTTAAGAGAGTGTTATTAATATCTTAAAAAACATATTGGTGTTTAGATTACCATATATTATTATTTCATTACATCATTTTACCCTTTAATTGTTTGTATTTTTTTTCTTCCATTGTTTTGGGTTCGTTCTTTACATTTTTCCCATGATCAGTTCTAGATGGATATTTTTGTCAATTGGAAGTGAAACTATAGTATTTTAATGGAGTGTTATTTACTTATTTCAAGAGCCATAAATAATACCTTTTATAATTCTTAATTTTTACATGAGGATGATTCATAAGTTAAAACATTATTGATATTTTTTTGGTCATTTTGGCGATTCTTCTATCGTAAAGAACTCATTTTGTTTTATTAATTAATAACATGTGTATAAAATGATTCCAGAACCTTATTTAAGATATTATTCAAAAATTATAATCTGGTTCAACCAAAAAAATAGTTCCATGACTAATCTTGAAGAAATTAAACGAAATTTAAATCACATCATCCACGATGTCGGTAAATCGACACATCACGGATGATGTTTTTATTTCTTTAACAAGTTGGAGAGGAGAACAAATGTAATGGTGAGTATTCCATAAACATGTTGAAATACATAATATTGAAGATACTTGATAATTCATTACTCTTGGATAAGGGTAGGTGAGGAATGAAAAGGAAAATAATGGAATATCGAAATAAAAGAAAAGTTGAGAAATCCCTTATGAAAATTCCGCAGCATAATGGCGCCGCTTAAAATTTCATAAAGTATTTTGATGAGAGAAATGGGGATCCTCAACATACTTACATAATATGGGTTGTAATAGGGATATTTAATGACATATACCTACATGATCCATTAGAAATTAAAAATAATAACAAAAATGAAAGGAAAGAAAGAATACAAAAGAAGACGTTTACCTAATTATCTATTCTCCTCGGGATCCTTCTTAAGGCCTTTGTTTTTTGCCTTTTAGTGAGACCAGAATCTCTAGGACATGGGGAAGAGTCTTGGGAGGATTATTGGCCAGAACTTAGTTATGTCCCAGGGATTGATAAGTGTTGGAGGAAGAGAGGAATGACGGTCAAATTTATAGAGGATGAGAGGAGGTATTTTACATTATTATAATAATATAGCTCAAGACTATGAATAGTCTTAATTCATGTGACCCAAAATAGTAATAACGACATGTGAGTTCAAACCAAGTGGTATTTCACCACTTATGATGTCTTAAATAGTGTATTTAACTAATAATTTGAATATATGGAATTTTACCTTATTTCACTATTCATGAAAAAATTCAAGAATTTCAGAAAAATACCAAAACAATCACCCTTACCATTTTTCGATGTGTAGATTTCAAAAATGAACTCCATTTTTTGAAAATAATTTTCTATATATTATTAATTTAATTTTATATAAAATCATCCTATATTAAAAAATTAACAATTTTAGAAATATTACTGCTTTTATATCACATTGCATAATTAATCAATATGTCATTATCTAAAAGCCATAAGAAAATAAAATAATAATAAAAATTATTTTTTAAAAGCATCATATTACTATTCATATTACTATTAATAAGGGTATGTTATTATTCACCAAAAAACAATTTGGTTCCATCAGACTCCAAATAATTTACTGAACATAATTATAAATGACTGTTTTTTGAAATTCAAAACATAGAAGTGGAAAAAATATGTTTAAAGGATATTTATTAATATATACTTAAAAAAAGTTTCATGAATTTCAATTTATTTTTAAAAACATTGGGGTGTTATGTCTACAATTTTCCCCTCTCATTTTTTCAAATAACCTTGGAATAACCTTGGGTCATTTGACCACAATATCAATCATTAGTTCCCTAATATTTTGGTCCTAGTTGAATGACCTAAAACTATAGGAACCATACTTTTTGTTCTAGGGTTAGTCCTTCGTAGAGATCCTATAACCAAAAATTGTTTGGAAATTATAACATGAATTACCTCTTCTATAGTAAGGTATTATTCTCTATAAAACAAACTATATGTTTGGTAATATTTGAATCTCTATAATCTTTCATCAGTTTTTAGAATCAGAATGTCAGAATTATTGAGATCTTCATTACCTTACTATGTAGTACATACCCTAAGTTATAATTGCATTATGTCTCCAACATAACAGGAATCTCATCCAAGGGATTCAACTGTTTGGCTATACAGTATATTCCTTAGCTATCCCTACATAATAAATCCCCCATAATGAGTTTTTCAAATAGAGATAACTTAATTGTTTTAAGAGACCTCCCTTAATTCTATTTAGCTTGTTTCCCTATATCACCCTTTAGATTAGGGTATCCCAAAATCCTATATTAAGAATTTTTCCTTACATACCTGAATATAGTAGTATATTTCTAGACAGATTACTAAGAAGTGGAGAACCATCAAACCTTCAGTCAATGATAAAGACCTTAAGTCAAAGCCCTATAAAGTCCTTAAAAATGAATTTAAATTGTACATCCCCCATGATGTCCTTGTTTCATTCCATTAAACTACATATCCCTCCTAATGTATTTACTACATGACTTTAAACTTCAAGCCTTAATATCCTCGTTTCATGACTTTAAACTGCACGCCCTAATGTCCTTGCTACACAACTTTAAACAAAACTTCATAATTCATATACTACACTACATTAAACATCACGCCCTAATATAATTTCTACAAAAAACTAAAATTAATAATATAATGTCCTTTTTGCATGACTTTGAATAGAACAGCCCCCTAATGACATTGTTTCATGACTTTAAACTTCAAGAACCAATATCAAAAATTCCCTTTCTGATGAAATGTTTCCTCTTCCACACACCAAATTCTTGTAGGAGTGGTTTCCTATTCATGGCCTAGGTCGGTATAGATGAGCCCTTTATTCATAGACACTATTCTTTGGAAAATCCACCCATTGCAGCCTCGAGACATCCAAATCATAAATTCATTTTTTTATCAGTAGTAGAATTTTAGAATCTCAGGGAGCTCTTTTACCTAAATATGCATTACGTTCCCTGGTTGGCCTTGCATGATTCTCCCACATAATGGCCATGTTATCATAAAGATTCAACTATCAACTATGTATTATCTACCCCAATTGGCCTTGTATAAAATAGCCCCCATAACGGGTTTGTCAAACAGTGGTAAATTATTTCTCAAAAAGGACCTCCTCTATTTCTATATTAAAAATTTTAGATTTGGAGACCATAAAAATCATTCCTTTGGATTCCCCTAGGAATTATCTAATATATATATATATATATATATTAGGAAATTCCTTAACATCAATCCTAGTTTGGGTTATAATTTCAGAATTATGGTCAAAACTATTCAACCTAAAACAATAGAATTATTAGTCTGACATGCATGACTTTAAACTACCCACAAAAATAGACATATTACTCAGCAGGATAAAAACCTATAAAGGTAAATCTGAACAAAATTTGAGTCTCTTCTCGATATACCTACACTCTATATAGTTTAGGAAAAATTGTAAAATGAAAAGAAAAATTCAAAAATCTTGTTAGGATAAAAACCCAAAAAGTGAAGCCTAAATAAAATCCATGTCTCGCCTACTAAGTCTCATATATATTGATCATTGGAAAAAAATTAGGGTAATGACACAAAATATGAAAAAAATTTAGGCTTGTCATTATGACCATAGAAACAGTCAAGCTACACTCACTAGGCCCATTGTCTTGGGTAAAAAAAATATTAGAGCACCCCCATCACTATCATTGTAATTAAGATTAGCTGGTATGAATATGTAATTCTATGAAAATCATCTTTGATATTATAATTATAGGAAAAATGTAAGGATAAATATATTGATGATTAGAAACAAAAGTATTTTCATTTATGAGAAAAATCCACTAGAGGAACATCCAGAAAATAGAGTCTCTATATCTTATATCACAAGAGGTCCTTGACATATCTTTTCATTTGTTGAATAGCCTCTTGAGCCTTGTCAGCTGCTTATTGAAGTTCAGTTAGTTGACTGGTCCTAGTCTCCTCGGTCTAACAAAGCACTTCCTTGGTATTCGTAATGGCATTGGCCTCTTCCTTTTGTGTTTTTCCTTTGAGTATTAAATTTATTCAAGTTCCCCTTGAGTAGAATCTAGCTCATTCTAAATGTGAAACACAAGAAAAACCTTCTCCTTGATTTTTCAGTTTAATTCCACCAAATTTGGGTTGTGGATGTCTTCCTCTTGGGATACTGCAGCACAGAAAACATCAATGTTGATAAGAAATTTGGACTTGATGAGATATTGCCGAATTTTAGGCCCCTTCTCCCACCTACGAATTGTCTCCTTCACCATAGTGTTTATTACATGGTAATCAAAACCATTTAATCCCAACATTCGGAATAACGCTAAAATCCATGTGATTCATGAAGTTAGTTCCTTGAGGGGTTTCTCAGAGGTAATCTTCTATATATCTCACCGTTCTTTGCGTCGTGCGATGCAGATACCATTCTGTAACTCTGGATCTGATTTAGAGTCACTATTATAAGGGGTGTACTCTAGAATTAATGAACTTCGAGAAGTCCCTTGTTCTTCTCTATCCCCAAAATCAGTTGTCTTTCCCCCTAATTCTGGTTGAGTTGATGTAGAAGTTTTACCCTTAGATCAGGCCATAGAGGCTGATAATCCTACATGATGAATCAAAATCATGGTTAGGTTCAAGATAATGAAAATATTGGGGCACAATCATATTGGTTGGTAATCTGTAGCCAACAGTAGGTCAGTATCCTAAGAATATCCTCCACAAAATTCTCAGCCTCTATAGTTTTGGTTGGAACCTATTAGTGAGGAATAATTTCATGAATCTTCTTAGGATTCTCTAAATTCACCTTCAGAAGATTTTCAATTTCAAGGGTCACATAAGCCGAATCCCCCATAACAGTTCGATTGAAATTGATCTCAATGTATCATCCAGGAATAATCACTATATTACCTCCTATTGATATATCATCACATTAAAATAAATAATTATTATGAAATCAAGCATTAGAATATTGACTGGATGGAAAACAAAAACTCGCATCCATTTGGTTCAATATATAGTTCCCAAATTATTTAAAGGTTGTGGGCATAATAACATGTTCCAGTACTTCTTCAAGAGACATGACTAGATTTATGAAATCTTACAATAAAATCACAACCCCCATGTTAGTATCTCTTGTGGGCATATGGGGAGCAGTTTGTTCATGACCCTCTGACGATGACTTTAGTCCCCTAACATCATCCTCAGTGACAACCATTGGGTCAACATGAGTCATCGTAGGATTTTTCGTTGCAAGCAAGGAACCTAAAATATTATAAAAATGAATTTCATTTGTTTATATATAGATTCTCATGATTCACTTATGACATACCAAATGCCTCATATCTCCCTAAAGCAGAAATAGAATCAGTTTAATGATGAGATAATGTTTTCTCTTACTTGGACCCCTCTTAAGCCAAAGTGGTCATTTCATTTATAAGAATCCGCACATGGTTGGAAGTGCCATGCTCGGTTCTTGGAGGTTAATTTATAACATCCTTTAAGGAATAAATATAATAAGTTCCAAAAATTCCAAGAAGATTAAATACTTTCATTGGATGTGGTCAAAATTGAAGCCTTCAAGAAGACTTGTTGTTACTAATAAACCATTTAGCCACAAATTTCTTTTTTCAGTGTACTTTATTCTTCATTTTCTTAAAAATAATACTAACATCATCATCTCAAAATACAATTATTGGAATCAAGAACCATCCATCCATTTCATCCTTCATGGCCTGATATATAGGATATATTTCACCTGATTTTGGTGGTTATTCAATATCCTAAATCAAAGTGCCATCAGATCTATACTGTAGCAATGAAACCTTATTTGATTTTCCTTTTGTAAACTATAAATTAAAATGGTATCTCCCCTAAGTAATATTTCTTTGAATAAATTTAAATCCAAATCAGAAATGTGTTTGAGAAGAAGATAATTTATATCATTAGGATCAACAAAATCATTACATTATACAAAATATGAATGATCAATCCCTTCAATAGCTCCCTGAACTATCATTTCCTTCACTCATTTTGTTATAGGGATTGAAACGACAGTTGAATATATGAGCATATCTAGCTCCTAGATATAGATTCTAGATTTAAAATAATTATCCTCAAAGTTAATATCAGATAAGGATCATAGATCTCATATCCCTAGAATATGAAATCTCTCACATATAATCTCCCAGGAGGTTTCTATAACAACCCTTTTTTTATAACACACTTAAACATGATTTATTAAATAAACTCTCTACTTGATAAAACATGGAATATTGATAGGTATAGTGTATTCGGAGCTTATGAACATTTCATAACAACTTAAAACATAAAACACACAACATCTTTAGTAAAAACATCCTTTATATAACCACAACATTCCCTCATACTTAGCATTACAGGGGATTACCTGAGGACATGCATGTAAAAAGGGTGAGCTATAAATCCCAATAAGGGGGTAAATGAGGAAAAAAATGAATAATAAAATACATTTTAGGAAATATACATATCAATTGAGCATAAAATAACATGAACATAAAGTCATGATATATATGAATATCATAACATGGAAATGTGGCAACAACTTAAACATGGAATTAGCCTGAGTAAAAACTCATTGCACTTGAATAAGCAGGATTAAATCCTCATTTCACATGAATTATCATGAGTAAATACTAATTTCACTTGATGATTCATGATACTAATCTTTACCCAATGCATTGTAGTTCTATCAGGTAACACCCTTCTTAATCATTTCATTTCATGCATAAGTGTGTCACATGGATCAAATAACATGGATTCATTAAACATAATCATTTATTCCATGATAAAGGAATGTGGAATTAATACATGAATATATATAATAAATAAGTAAATGTTCATAAAGGTGAATACCCATGATGGAGAAATGGGCATTTTATTCACTATATAATGACTTTGGCTTGGAAAACCCGATGCAATTTCAGCAGCATAATGGCGTGATATAAGAATTCAAAAAATGGTTGATGAGAGAGAAAGGTGTTTTTCATAATATTTACATGAAATGGATTGTAAGGGGGTAATATAGATACATGTACCAATATAATAAATGGAATTTGGATTCATAATACAAAAAAAATTGCTTGAATGTAAATGAGGAGAGAGAAATCCCTTACAGAGTTTTGGCATGGTAATGGGTATACATGGAAGGAATCGACAAGAGAGAAAGGGGTATATCATAATTCAAACATAAAGAGAACATTATAGGAGAGGTTATAAATCACACCCCTAGAATTATAATTGAAAATAAAAGGGTATAACAATATTAAGAAACATGGATAAAATGAGAATTTAAGGAATCCCTTATATGGAAATGTGATCCCAAACGATTGGGAGGGGCTTAAGAGAACATTATTGTAGGCTTGGGGCTCCTTAGAAGTATTATAGAGAATTTATGGAATAGTTTGGATGGACTCCAAAGTATTTTAGTGAATATAAAGTGGGATATTGGGTGGGTTTTTATAGGAAAGAAGCAGGAATTCATTATTATTTAGGTTTTGGGCACTACAAGTGAAACTAATCAAAACCACAAACCAGAACATGGTTTTTTCCCATGGTTTTTTTGATAAAAGAGAGTGTAAAACATTATTTTATAAGTCCAATGGTCTAATAACTTAAAATAATATGGTTTCTTATATATAGGTGAGTCACACACTCAAGAAAATCAATTTAAAAAGCTAAATTGTTTTATAAGTCATGGAGGGTCCACTAAGGCTTTGTATAAAAAATCAAAAAAAACCTAAAATCACATTATTTTAATTTTAAAACATATATTGGCCTAAAATAATGTGTATAGTATCTTATTACATCACTATTGGGTCATTATGATGTCCGAAAACACATTATATATTTAAACTGTATTTAATTTTTATCCAAAAAATAGACTATCTCAGAAAATTAAGAAAAATTCACCTTTGGAAAATTTTGATGTCATGATTCCAAAAAATAAAAATAATTTTATCTAAATAATTTTCTAAATATGTGAATTTTTACTTTTAATATATATATCTACATTTATTTAAAATTAATTTGTTTTGACAAAAACAGCTTCCAATCCTTAATAAAAATTACAATTGTTTTCATAAAAATTATATGATCATTTATACTTAATAAACTATAATTTAATGATAATAATATTTTATTAAAATATTACTTAATTTAAATATCAATTAATCTATCAAAATATATTTTTTAGTTGAATATTAACTAAAAATAGTATTTGTTCTTTAAAAACTATTTACAAAGTAACAATAATAAAATGAATGTATATTATTTATTATATACAAAAATAATTCACATAATAATAGTTCTAAGGTGTTTTCATATAACCCTTATAACACCATAATAAGTCCAATGTCTAAGGTGTTTGATGGTGATAGACACTTGGGGTGGCTCGGATAACATCGCTCATGTGGTAATCTCTATCAACTTTCACTTCTCTTGTAGGAGGTTTCGTTCGAGCATAACATTTTGAAGCTCAGCTTGGTCTTGGTCATGATCGATGCCCAATGAAATCACCTCTTTTCCAAGCTCCAACAAATGGTATTCATACGGGGAATGTCTACTGGATGAGGTCATCACTTCCTTTTTCAGAGTAAATTGGATTTGTTAAAGCCCTGTATTTATACTAATCATTTGATCACTATTCAATGACTATATTACCAATGGTCGAAATTTTTAGTAGTATCCAAACTCATAAAACCAAATAAGTGCATATTTTATTTAACCATTTCACATAATAATATATTAAATTTCATCAAGAGTAATTTCCATTATTAAATGTTTGGGTCATTATAATCTTCCCCGTTTAATAAATTTCTCCCTCAAAATTTTTGTTTCCCACACTAAGAAGATGAGGGTAACTCTTCTTCATCACTTCCTCGGATTCCCACGTTGCTTCTTCAAACATGTGGTTGCACTGAAACACCTTGATGAGGGGAATTGTCTTATTTCGTAGAACGTTTTCTCTATGATCTAATATCTTCACTTATTTATCCTTATAAGAAAGATCATCCTCAGATTGTACTACCTCTGAAGAGATTAAATTTGAAGGGTCTGGTATGTACTTTCTTAATAGGGATACCTGAAAGACATCATGTACTTTGGCCGTGTTGGGTGGAAGTGCTAGTCGATAGGCCACAACCCCGACACGATCAAGAATCTCGATGAAGGCGATGTACCTAAGACTTAACATCCCTTTTTCCAATTCGCGTGACCTTCTTCCATGAAGATATACATAGAAATACCATGTCTCCAAATTTTGAAATAAATGTATCGTCGGCGATTATCTACATAACTCTTTAGTCGACTTTGGGCTGCCTTGATATGATGCTAAATCGTTTTCACCTTCTCCGCCATTTCATTGACCATTTCAGGTACTAGAATCTTATGCTCACTGACTTCATCCAAACACACCGGTGTTCTACACCTTTTCTCATAAAGGGATTCATATGGTTCTATTCAGATGCTTGAGTGGAAATTGATATTGTAGGATAACTCAACCAATGGAAGATGTTGGTCCCATCCTCCTTTGAAGTATATAGAACATGATCAAACATATCTTCCAGTTTCTAAATAGATCACTCAGATTGCCCATATGTTTGAGGATTATATGTTGTTTTGAAGTTCAGTTCAGTCCTTAGATCAAGTTGGATACTTTTCCAGAACTTCGAGGTGAATCTCGGATCACCATCAGATACAATAGATAGTATTTCTCCATATATCATTACCACTTCTTTGATGTAAATCCATGCAAGTTCATCCAATGATAATTCCTCTCGAATCATGATATATCTTTATGCTCCCTGGGTGAATAGAGATGGTTGGGCTATGTGCATCATTCAGAAGCTCCTTCTTTATCTCTATATTGGATTGTACATGTAATCATGACCCAAATCTCTCAATTCGATCCTTGTCAACTACAAACTCTGAGGATTTCCCATTTCTGATAGCTTCAACCCTTTCATAATTTCCACATCCTTTCTTTGAGCATCCTTTATTTTCTTTGTGAGGGATGGTTTAAAAATAATTTGAGAAAGTATTGATGATGTTCCTTCCTTAATTATTCCCATGTACATCCTCTACAAATCTAAGTACATTGGATCCTTTTAACTTCTCATCATTGATAAAGATGAAGGATCCTTTCGACTTAGAACATCTACCACCTTGTTTGCCTTACCGGGATGGAAGTGTATTGAGTTGGATAATACATGATGATCTATATCCATCTTCATTGGTGTGTATTAGTCTATTTTTGTGTGAATATATATTTGAGGCTCTTGTGATCAATATATATCTCATAATTCTCCCCACATAGATAATGCCGCCAGATTTTCAACACAAAGATCGAAGATGTCAACTAGAGATCATTCGCGGGATTGTTTTGATCATCGATTTTCATCTTCCTTGAGGTGTGGGATATCACATTATCATTTTTCAGTAGCACTCAGCTTAAACCCATCTTTTAAACATCACTCTACACCACAAAGAGTTCTCCAATTTTTGGGTGTGTGAGTACTAATGAAGAGATAAGCCTCTTTTTCTACTCCTTGAATCTCTCATTGCATTCATTAAATCAAAGAAACTTTACTCCATTCCATGATATCTTAGTAAGAGTGTTGGAAAATTTTGAGAAATTCCTCAAAAATCAGTGTTAATATCAAGCTAACCCTAGGAATCTACGGACATCTGTTACAGATGATCACCTCAGTCGTCCCTCAATTGCAACTATCTTAGAAGGATACACAGATATCCCATTTCTTGTGATGATATGACCCAAGAATGATACTTTCTTCAACCAGAAATCTCACTTGTTTTAATTTTCATAGAGCTTCTCCTTTCGCAAGGTCCAGTACATTTCTTAGATACTTCTCATGATCATCCTTGGTTTTGGAATATATAAGAATATCATCTATAAAGACTACTAAAAATTTGTCAATGTAATCTCAAAAGAATCTATTTATCAATTCCATGAATATTTTTGGAACATTGGTGAGTCTTAAAGGCATTTCTATAAATTCATAGTTCCCATATCTTGTGCGAAAAGCAGTCTTGGGGATATCCTCTTTTTTCACCCTTACTTGTTAATATCTCGTCCGTAGATCCACATTGGAGAAGTATTGTGCTCCACATAGATGATCAAACAAGTCATCAATTTGAGGAAAAGGATACATATTCTTTATCTTGATTTTGTTGAGCTCGTGATAATCAATGAAAAGTCGCATTGAACCCTCCTTATTCTTGACAAAGAGGACTAGAGCACCCCATGATGAAGTAGTTGGGCGTATAAACCCCTTATCAAGTTTGTCTTATAGTTGTTTATTCAGATCATCAAGCTCTATAATATATATTCTATACAGAGTCTTGGATATTAAAAATTCCCCAGGTATAAAGTCATGTTAGAATTCAACATCTCTTCTAGGGGAAAGACCAGGCAATTCTTAAGGAAACACTTCAGTGAATTCTCTCACAAAAGGCATGTCTTCAAGGATGGTTGCATCCTTGGACTCAATCATATGATCCTGATACCCATGCTCAAAGGGCAGTAATATCCACACTTGATATTATGGTTCTAAAGAAGATTCATCTTTCTCTTTTCACTTGTATTGAATTGGGGGTCAATTCTCTATATGAAGAATGATTTCCCTCTCACAGAAATTGATGTTGTCCCTATATAAGGAAATCCATTCCATGATGATAATTGCATCAAATTCCACTAGAGGGAGTATGATGAGGTTCTCTTGGAAGTTAAATCCACCAATTATGATAGGGGTGGAGTAATATTCATGGGGTGGAATGATTACCCAATTTTCCGTACTCAATGACATCTTTACTTCCATGATTTTTTGTGGTGTTGGGATTGTTCTACTAAATGTTCGGGATACAAAAGAATATACAGAACCATAATCAAAAGGTATGTTCACTATTATTTAATTAATAACTATTTTACATATCACCACATCTTTTCTAGGGTTCACTTCGATGGTAGGGATGGAAAAAGATCACCCTTACTGCCATGGAGGTTGTTGGTTTCCTCTGAAAACCCTCACCTTAGGGAACTAATTTACAAGGTGCACTGGTTTGTTGTAGTTGAAGAAATAAACATTGTGATGAGGTTCAAATGGAGAATTCCTCTACTCTGTTGCATATATGGGGTTTTCATGATGGAAGTTAATGGCTATGATCCCTTCTCTTCCACACCTAAAGCATTTCCTCATCCCATTCAGGCAATTTCTGGGGTGTTTTTTTCTACAAATTTGGAAAGTGGGTGTCGGGTCTTCTTATAACTATTTGATTTATCCATCAGACTGCCAGAATTAAATTCCACCTTACGCTACATATCCCCATGATACCCCTAGGATTATCCATTCTCCATTTAAACTTTTAGGGAACATCAGACAATTTCCTCATATCTATTAAAGTCACGGATTTCCAGGGATTTCCGTAGGCTAGGTTTTAGCCCACAAAATAAGCAGTCAACCTTACATTCGGGTGTAACGACATAGACGGAGGTGTATCGTGCAAGCCTTGTGATGTTTTCCTTGTATGCTCTGATGGATTCATTATCTTTTTTCTTGAGTTCAAGGAAGTACCTTTTCATCTTATCTAGTAGGGTGTGCGGAAAATATTATTGAAAAATATTTTCCAGAAATCCTTCCATTATAGTGCATCAATATCCTCCTTAGGCTTTGTATTTTTTATCAATGTCGACCATTGATAGGATTTACCCTCCATGAAATAAGTATCCAGAAGAACCTTCTCTTGTTCGGAACATTGAAAGATGGAGAAGACCTTATCAATGGATTTGATCCATTGTTCGGCAATTATGGGATCAGAGGATCCATTTAAAGTGGGAGGCCTTTTCCACATGAAGCTCTCAATTGAAAATTGTTAATTATTAGGGGGTGTTGAACATTCCTCTTGACCCATGATTCTATTCAAATCTTAAGTTAACAGATAGAGTATCGTGACAATGTTCACAATTCCTACTCCCATAAAATTGGGCATCTCATTAGAACAGACATCACATTGATCTTCAAATCAGTTGTTATCTTGATTCCTCCTATTACCATACATTGGATGGAATAAAAGGAAATTTATGGGTAAAACATAAAGGTAATCCAAGGGAAAAAATAGATGACTTATAAATAACTTTTATTTCCTTAACTTATTAATTTATTGGTGTCAATCTATGTTTTCCATGATCTAATTTCTAACATATATTCTTAGGGGAATTTTTTTAATTCCATTAATATTGGTTTATACTATGCTTGGGAATTTAAAAAAGCGTATCCCCCAGGAGAATTGTAACCAAGAGTATAGAAAGGCCCATTTTTGTGTACCAGGATGCCTTGGGTCAAGCCTGAATCTCCTTGTCGAAGCTTTCAATCCTAGGTACATTTGTGACAGAGCCGCCTCTACCTGCTCGTATCCAGACAGGGATGTATTTTCTTGATAAACCACTAACTCAATACTCACCAACATTAAGCGATTTTTTTATTATAATTAGTTTTGTCTATAAGTCTTAACTACAGTTTCTTAATCATAATCCCAAAAATAACTAAACTTATCCTCTAATACATACTATAACAACCCTGATTTTTATTACACACATAAACATTATTTATTAGATTAACTATCCCCTTGATAAAACATTGGATATCGATAGGTCTGGTGTCTTTGGGGCTTAGAAACATTACATATCAACTTAAAACATAAAATATACAACATAATTGTTGAAATCATCTTTTACATAACCATGACACTCCCTTGTACTTAGCATTGTATGGAATAACCTAAGGAAATACATGGGAAAAGGGTGAGCTATAAAGCCCAGTAAGGGGGTAAACAAGGAATAACATGAAGATTACAATACATGTTAGGCTATAGGCATATCAATGGATAATAAAAGAATATGAACATAAAGGCAAGATATAGCATGATTATCATAACATGGAAATGTGGCAAAAACACTTGACATGGAATTAGCATGAGCCAAGGCTCATTGCACTTAGAGAAGGAGTAAAACCTCATTGCACTTTAATTAGAAAGTGTAAATCCTAATTACACTTGAATTAGAATTATTAAATCCTCGTTATTCTTGACATGTCAGGATACTATTCTTTAACCAATGCATTGGAGCGCTATCAGGGCACACACTACTTAATAATTTCATTTCATGCAAAAGTGTGCCACATAGATCATATAACATGGATTCATTAAACATCATAATTTTTTCTATGATAAAGGACTGAATAATTAATAAATGAAAATATATAATCAATAAGTAAATGTGCATAAAGGTGAATACCCTTGATAGAGAAATGTGCATGGTATTCACTACCCAATTACTTTGGCTTGGAAAAATGTTGTGCAATTTCTACAGCATAACGGCATGACATAAGAATTTATAAAAATGGATGACAAGAGAAAGGGGTGTCTCATAATATGTAAATGAAATGGATAGTAATCCATTCATATATATACATCCACAAACATAAGTAATGGAATTGGGATTCATAATACAAAATAATTGATTGGATGTAAATGAGGAGAGATAAATCCCTTACGGAAGTTCGGCTTGGTAACGGGTATGCATGGAAGGAATGGATGAGAGAAAAAGGGGTATCTCTTCATTCAAAAATAAATAGGAAAGTATATGTGAGATGAGAAATAATACCCCCCCCCCAATTTATAATTTAAAATAAAAGGGTATAATAATATTAAAAAACTGGGATAAAATGAGAAAGGAAAGAATCCCGTACTTGGAAGTGGGATCCCAAAGGCTTGGGAGGTGATTGAGAGAGGCTTATTGGGAGATAGTGGTTCCTTGGGAGGAATATAGATAGAGGAGGGTAGAGTTTGGAAGAACTCAAAAGTCTTTGAGTGAAGAGGAAGTGGGATCTTGGGTGGGTATATATAGGAAAAGAAATGGAATTCATTATTATTTAGGTTTTGGGGACCACACTTTAAACTAATCAAAACCAGAAACCAGCCCATGGTTTTTTCAAATGAGGTTTTGAAAAAAAGGTATTGGAAAACATTATTTTATAATTTCAATGCCCGAACTTCTTAAAATAATAGGGTTTCATACGTGGAGGTGAGTCACTCTCTCAAATAAATCAATTTAAAAAGCTAAAATGTTTTATAAGTAATGGAGGGTCCACTAAGGCTTTGTAAAATAAATCGAAAAAACTTAAAATAAAATTATTTTAATGGTAAAACATATATTTTCCAAACATAATGTTTATAGTATTTTATAACATCACTATTGGGTCATTATGATGTCATAAATCACATTATATATTTAAACGGTATTTAATTTTTACCCAAAAATTTGACTGTCTCGGAAAATTGTGAAAAATTCAACATTGGATAATTTTGACATCCTGATTCCAAAAATAATATTCATTTTATCTAAATAATTTTCTTAATTTTTTATGTTTTATACTTTTAATATATAAATTGACATTTATCGAAAATCCATGGGTTTTGAACAAAACAGCTTTCAAACCTTAATAAAGATTACAATTTTATTCATAAAACTTATATGATATTTTATACTTCATAAAAAGTAATTTAATAATAATTATGTTTTATTAAAATATTATTTAAATCAAAAATACTTTAATTTATCCAAACAGATTTCTCAGTTGAATATTAACTACAGATACTATTTGGGATTTAAAATTATTTACAATGTAACAATAATAAAATGAATGTATATTATCTATTATATAAACAAATATTGCACATAATCATAGTGCTAAGGTCTTGTTACATAACTCCTTACAGCACTTACATAAGACCTAAGGGTATGGTGTGTGATGGTGACTGGCTCTTTCGATGGATCTAATAACATTGCTCAGGTGGTAATCTCTATCAACTTCCACTTCTGTCGTAAGCGGTTTTGTTCGAGCTTAATTTGTTGAAGCTTGTCTTAGGCTTGGTAATGATTGAATACCAATGATTACACCTCCTTTCTGAGCACCAACAAATGGTCTTCGTATGAAGCAAGTCTACTAGATGAGTACATCGCTACCTTTGACCGAGTAAATTGGATTTGTTTAAGCCTTATATTTATACTAATCATGTGATCACAATTAAATGGATATATTAGCAATGGTCACAATTCTTAATGGTATAAAAATAATAAAACCAAAGAGGTGAATATGTTATATAACCATTTCACATAATTATACATTTAATTAGATCAAGAGGAATTTCCATTATTAAAAGTTTGGGTCGTTACAGTTTTATAATCACAAAAAGAGTTTTTCCAAAATTGAACTACCTCTCGTGGTATATAGTATAAATACATTCCATTCTACTTTGAAGATTCTATTGTAGCCTTAGACCTGACAGGATTCACAATTCCTTCCATCACATATGGTGTACAAGATAATGGAACTTGATTCTCTTCTTGGTGTTGGAAACTAGACCGCCTTGTTAATGATTCAATTGGCGACGATGGTGTAGCCCTCTTAATTCTGGAAGGTGGAATATATCTTTCATGATGTCACTTCGGAAAGAGAGGATCCTCATCATCCTCTCCCTCTTACTTTGATGATTCATCATCTTAAGGTGATGAATCACCCTACTAATTAGAAGGTTCTATCCTGCTCTTCCTCTTAACTCTGACCCAAGGGACATGTAATGCCCCAACCCCAGTTACCTAGAGACGGTGCATTATTACATAACATTGTCATGATACACTGAATCAAGTCCTGAAATACTGATCATTTTAGTATTATTGGAAACTAGATACATACATAAGTTCAACATTAAAACCTAAAAATAAATACAACACTAATTTATTCCATTAGGAACATCCAAACCTCCTAGATTATGCCTGCAAGTCACTCATAACTAACTTCTTCATATCCTGGGAAAATGAAACATAAGAAAGGGGTGAGTTCAAATGCTCAATAAGAGTATGCAACACAGAAAAAGATAACATAACCATTAGGTTTGGTGAATAATTGAAAACACATGCCTTTTAAAATAATAAACATGAAAACATTATGGTTGGGATATGATATGAGAAAATAAAGCCATAATAAAACATAGTCATGGATATTCTACTAGTCGTATAGCCACATGAACCGTCAATATTATTTTCATAATGAGGGAATGTATAATGTGGAACATTCTAAAACATTTTGTCAAATCCTCATCCAAGATGTCTAAAAATGATTAAGGCCTCGGTCAAAACCATATATCAAATTTTGAAAGTCCTTGGCCAACTCCATATCTAATTGTCTCACGAGACCTACCAATTCACTGAGGATTTATAGCAGGCTCCACCCTTCACTTACAAAGTCCAACACATTCATCATATGAAAAGGTTGAAATATAACACAAACATTCATATTAAAACTATCATATGAAAGTTCAAAACTTTAATAACACATCCACATTCAAACATATCACAATACATTAAATAAAATATGGAATATTTTTATAATAATAAATCAACTTCAAACAAGTGTAAAATTAATCAAAGGATTTTGACATAGATGAAATCAAAACTATTTGAGATAAATATCTCTTTCTACTTTTAAATAATTTAAGAGTAACATAATGATAAAATAAAACATTTATTTTGAAATTGTTCTTCTAATCTTGTAAGTGAAGCTTTGACAATGTTATAACGGTGTAAAATAGTTTCACCCTCCGTATAAGTTTAAAAAAAATTCTTACCTTAATTTTGTCAAAATGGTCATAAAGTACCTTGTTTGGAAAACGATGGAAAGATTCATTTCCAAACATATAGGGTAAAATAAGGGTATAAATGAATTTAACCCATATTCTAGTAAATAGTAAAAAAAAATTGAAATACATTTTTAAGAAAACATGGTTGTGGATGATAAAGAGGTCCCAATAGATACTTACGTATCAAAAACCATGGATAAGTAAAGAGATTGTAAAATTAACTCTTACCTTGTACATTTCCTTAGTTGATGGTATGTTAATGACCTGTATGATAGTTAAAAAAATTATTAAATTTTAAATTAACTAAATACATAGATATGATATCATATATGGTCCTCTAATATTGATATGTTAGTAATATTTTTGTAGTATCATCATTTTAGGTGTTAACTGATTTATTTTCCTTTATATATTTTTTTATGTAAGGCATGTTTGTTATGGATATTATTTATTTGATTCATATACGGAATGATATAATGTTATTAAACATTATTTTTTATCATAAAATAAAAATTATTCTTGAATGATTACGATGGGGAATGAATCTCATCACGTTCGTGGAGACGGCAATCCGTACGTACGTACGAGCAAAAATATCATCATATTGTTGGTGAAATCATATGTAATTTGATATTATTTAATATATAAAGAATCATTAACATGTTATATTTATTATTTACATCAGTTATAGTCATTATTATTCCCATCCAAACAATGAAGTGTTGAATAACAAACAACACCACGACGTGGAGACAATAAGTCGTACGTATGCATGTATGGTGAATTTTTCATTTATATGATGGGTAAAATAACGAATATGGTTCTACCATATTTATAATAACATCACATTATGTATAAGGTACTGGAGTTATTATTTTTTGGTATAAAATTCACAAAGAAAGAGGAAGTGGAAGAAGAAAAGAACTTGAAAGAGGGTGGCGAAATTATTACCTCGTGTTCAGGTGTTTTCTTTTGTGTTGATCAAAAGGGATCCTTAGGTTGTATTTTGGATCAATGTAATAACTCCAGGTCAAAGTGAGGGTAGTTGGGAGGATATTTGATCAGGTTTTTTCCGAGCCAAATGGCATTGGAGGTGTGATTTTGAGAGAAATGGAAGTACCCTTTTATAAGAGAGGTGAGGGTCACTTTAGGAAAGCTTGAAATATTATTTTATTATACAATATTATTCGATTTATAATGGCTCAAAAATGATTTCTTTTTAGGTTAAGGTGGTTATGGGTCAAAAAACACTAAAAAAATAGGTTTTATATAGGTTTAGCTCACCATAATAACCTTATATTTTAGATTTAACTTTTGGTTATATACTTTAACATTTACCATGTATCCTTGTATTTTTATATTATATGGTTAATAAACATACTATAAAATGACAAGAGAACCCCAAGTGGTTGATTAATGACATATATATTAGTATATAAGTCTTTTTTCTAAACCTTAGATTTTTAGGATTATTTAATCATTTAATAATATATTAATTTTTTAAAAACACATTTATGTCAATTTTGACACTATTCAGTATCTGATTTTGGTTAAAGTCATAACAACATGATTACTTCAAAATAAAATCATTTTATCAACCCTAAAATTTCATATTAACCTATAAAATTATTGTAATTCATCAAAAGGCTCAATTTATATTAATTTGGATATTTATAATTTCAATTATTTTAATTTTTCATTAATAAGGTAATTACTGCAGCATCCTTGTGTCATAAATAAATTTAATTATTTAATGTATCAAAATTATAAATAAAATACCATTACGTAGGAAATATTTTTATATTTCTACGTAATATTTATTGTCAAAATTATCTTATGTGTAACCCTATATTAAAAATTGTTGAGTTATTAAACATTGAATTTAACACTTTTAACTCTTCTTTAAATAAAATAATAATAAATGTCCTAATCTAATCTAAGTGGACCAAAAGGATAATTTTTCATTAATAAGATTTTTTAGTAAAATTACACTTATAAAATAGAATTAGGACATGTGTTACTGTAACGCCCTGACCCTAGTTGCCTAGAGTCGGTGCATTATTACATAACATTGGCATGATCATAAGAAAGATCAAATCCCGAAAGACCGATTGGTTTAGTAGTCTTGGAAACACTAGATATATTCATAAGTTTTACATTACATCATAAAATGAAAAACTACTACAACAACATAATGTTTCCATAGTCCACACTATAATCCCCTCATAATATCCCTGCAGGTCATTCATAACTTACATCTTCACTTCCTGGGAAAAATAAAACATAGAAAAGGGGTGAGCTCAAATGCCCAGTAAGGATAACAATATAGCGGAAACTTTCATCAATAAGAATAAACATTTAAGGCAATGTATAACTAAAACAAAAGCCTTTTAAACATGAACTTTCAACATGGTATAGCATAAATAAAATGAAATAATGCCATTTACTTATTCACATGGATATTCTACTAATCGAATAATCACATGCAAAAATCAATAACCACTTTCATAATGTTGGAATGCATAATGCTAAACTTTAATTACTTTTCAAGGCCTCGTCCCAAGACCTTGGGGCTAACTGTAACCGGAACCCAACCCGGAGTGCCTCTAATAACCGGACACCAACCCGGAGTGCCTCTAATAACTGGACACCAACCCGGAGTGCCTCTAATAACCGGACACCAACCCAGAGTGCCTCTAATAACCGGACACCAACCCGGAGGGCTTACTTTTACTAGTCCCTAACCTGGAGGGCTTACTTTTACCAGTCCCCAACCTGGAGGGCTTACTTTAACCAGTCCCCAACCTGGAACATACTTGTCCAACACATTCATATGAAGTAAAGATTGAAATATAACATAGACATTCTTATTGGAACTAGCATACGAAATGTCAATACTTTCACCATAAACTATGAATGGTATAAAAATAGCACATCCACAGTCAAACATATCACAAAACTTTCAATAGAATATAGAAGCTTTGTATTACAATAAATCAACTTCAAATAAGCGTAAAATCCATCAAAGGATGTTGACATAGATGAAATAAAAATTCTTTTTAAAGAAATATCTCTTTTTATTTTGAAATCATTTAAGATCCATATAAAATAAAACATTTTCTTTGAAAATATTCTTATAAGTTTATAAGGAAAGCTTTGAAGATTTTATAACGGCGTAAAATAACCGCACCCGCCGTATAAGTTAAAAAAAACATTCTTACCTCAATTCTGTCGAAAAGGTTAAAAAGGACCTTGTTTTGAAAACGACGGAAAGATTCATTTATAAACCTCTTATAAAAAGTCAAACAAGGGTATAAATGACTTTAACCCATATTCTTGTAATAGTAAAAATGTTTTGAAATACATTTTTAAGAAACATGGATGTGGATGATAAAGAGATCCCAGTAGATTATTACGTATAAACAACCTTGGATAATGAAGAGGTTGTAAAGTAAACCCTTACCTTGTACTTTTCCTTGGTTGGGGTAGGTTAACCTCCTCTTCTTCGGGTTCTTCCTTTTGATTTGATCAAAAGGGCTCCTTAGGTTGGCTTTCTGATCAAACTAAGGCCTCTAGGTTGTAGTGAGGGATGTTGGGAGATTATTTGGGCAGAGTTTGGCCGAACCAAAAGGCTTTGAAGGTGTGAAGAAATGAGAAGGAGGAGTGCCCTTTTATAAGAGGGGTGAGGGGAACCTTTGGAAAAGCTAGAAATATTAATTTATAATAAATTCATATTCGGTTTCCAATGGCTCCAAAGTTGACAATTCAAAGACTAAGGTGGGGATAGGTCGAAAACCACTCAACCAATAGAATTTAGACAGGTTTGGGTACTTATATTAACCTTATCTTTAAGTATTAACTCTAAGTTAATTAGTTTCACTTTTACAATGTCTCTTTGTATTTTTATATAATATGGTTAATAAACTTACTATATACATCCAAGCGACCCCCAAGTGGTCCATTAATGATGAACCTATCCTGATATAAGTCTCTTGGCCGAACCTTAGATTTTTAGGAATTTAATATCAATTAATAATATAATATTTGTTTTAAGAACTCTTTTATGTCAATTTTGACACTATTCAATAGTTGATTTTTGTGAAACTCATAACAGATTGATTACTTCGAACAAAGTCAATTAAATCAATCCTAATATATCATATTATCCTAGAAAATTAGTTTAATTCATTAAAAGTTTCATATTATATTTATTTGGGTATTTATAATATCAATTATTTTAATTTTTCACTATTATAGTAATTACTGCATCATCATTGTGTCATAAATAAAATAAATTATTTAATGTCTAAAAATTATAAATAAAATATCATTATGTAGGAAATCGTTTTAGCTTTCTAATGAATATTTATAATCTAAAATCCAACATATATAACCCTATGTAACAATTGTGTTTCTAAAAGATATATGCTTGTGTATTCATTTTAACTTAATTAAAATAAAGTGTCATTATCACTTACAAGTGGATCCATGGGGTCCCAAAATAGACCCAAAGATTCCCATGGTCGACCATGTATCAACCAATAGGTTTAAGACACGTTTTAGGGTAATTTAGTATTATTATAATATTATTTTTTTAACCTTATTTACCGGATTTACCCTTAACCATGGTAAATAAAATATTTACCACAGTAATTATTCAAAATGTCTAAAAATAAAAGTTACCTATTTACACAATTTGAACATCCTGATTCCAAATATGGAATCCATTTTCCTAAATTCAAAACACAGAAGTGGCAGAAATTAATTTAAAATTAATTCCCGCTGTCAAAACAAAAAGCGTGTTTTTAAGAGATAATAACTATCAAAAGATTGACACTTGTTTATGTTCGGTTTAATTGTAAAATTATGTCCAATGACCAACATTATATTAAATAGTAAAAAATATATTCTAAAAATATTTTAAAACCACTCAAATTCATAATTTATCACTATTAATTATTTTGATTAAAAAAGTTGTTTTTAATTAAAATTTAGTAATTTTCACTATTCATCAAAATATTTAAGTTATCCGAAAAGTACCAAAATTTCACCTTAGGCTAAATTTGATATTCCGAATCCAAAAATGAAGTCCATTTTAAAATATAAAAAATATATAACTTCAAAAAGTAGGTATTACTATTCATAACAGCTAGTTTGATTGGTTACGGTGTGTTAGAACTCGAAGTTGCGTACAACACACGCTACTGTTTTATTCAAAGGAAAGCGTACCGTGGAAGCTTGGGATATTTCATTTTAAATTTTTTGATGTCTCCATTTAGTCAAAAAGTTTAAAATATTGTATTTAAAAAGGTTTCACTATCAAAAGTTGATAAAGGTGCAGTACTGAAAATGAATCTGTTCTTGCATTATGACTAAAAAACTCATAATATGGATTCTAAAATTATAAGGATTATATAAAGTTTAAAATTTAGTTAATACTATTCATGACCTCTTTTAATGGCTTTTTTTTTGGTAAGTCATGGTGCAATTGAACTTAGTGTTGCGTGTAGTGCAAGTTATTGAATAACACACTATGAAATCTTGGGGTGTTACATTCTCCCCTCCTTCAATAAATTGCGTCCTCGCAATTTGAAATTGTTCTTCAAAAATAAAAGGTTGAAAGTAGAAAATATATTTGTGGGAAAACCCACATCGGAAATTGGGTTACTAAAATTTAGTCTTAATATGAGGAAAAGATAAATCAAAGGGTCACCACCAAATTATGATCTTGATTAGGAGAACATTGGTGGCAATTAGAGACATATAATTGGAGGAAAAACGTAAATATTTATAGGTAGTGATTGAGGTCATCAATCACAAAAAGTATAAAATTGAGGTCCTTAAACTCATCAATCTATGATGATTTGAAGTACCATCGGTTCAACAAAATATAGGGTATTGGGATAACACATTTTTGACGTTTCAAAATATCTTAGTTGAAATCCCACATCGAAAAATGAATTAATGAGGCCTCTATTTAAAATAAAGAGTGGAAAGTATGAAGATTACCGAAAATAACACATACTAGGGTTCCATGTAGGAAAATATGGATATGGAAGAGAAATCTAACCATCAATTATCTGATGGAGAGTGGTAGAGAACATGGCTATGAAAAGGCCAACAATCCCAAAGCCATAAATTAGTGATAATTTAAGGTACCATCTAGGGAAACATTTTTGTTCTAAGTTCCTTTTATTAATGTTGAGGAATTTATTTATGAGATTGGCTAAGATCATAAGGATATATACTTACTTTATAATCAGAGTTTTATCCATTAATAAGTTTCTACCATAAACTCATCTTTCACTCGTAAAAAAATTATATTTATACTATTCGTACAGGGTTCCAAAATAAACGAATTTATAATTCATCTACCAGATCTTTTAAAAAAACTACATTATTTAATCCAGGACATCTCTTGGGCCAGTGGTAGGTGATACACCCTTGTCGCCCTTCGGTTGCGGGTTCAAGTCTCGCAGCCTTTCCGGACGCAACGGGTTGCCGCCCGACCTCCGGGTTGTCCTTTTATGGCAATCCAAAATAATCCAAACTAGAACTATCCAAAATACTTCTGTCCAAACTCACAGTCCAACATTTATAAGGAAGGTAAACATAGTATAGATCCTTTTTACCCCGTAATAGCATATAAATACCTTCATCATGTATTACCATATTCCTTATTGATTACATTCATGCTCCCTTATTCCATATAGAATGATGGATATACTTCATTAATCCAAAAATGTTTTAAACCCCAACAATGATGGAATATACAAATCATTAATCAGTTCCAAGGTAGTCAAGAATATCCAATATAATTTATCCAAAACAATCACATATTATTCCAAAATCACTACCTTAGTATCAGAACTATATTATGATTTATCATTCTCTCAACCATATATTTTCCAAAAATTTATCCTGCTATTGAGTCACTTTTCTTTGTTCCACATAATCTCAAGTCCTTAATGAAATAGTACTGCAGTACAATCCTTATATACTCCATAATTATTATAACAAGTACATTGTTGATAAAACACTCAATTGACATAATCAACATAAGAACTCTAATCATTCTTCTTCATCTGTGGTAGTATCATAAATTGGTTATTATCCAATAACATCATTTGCGGCATAGTCTGATGACTGGGACATAGGTTCGCGTAGTGTCCAAACTCATTGCAAATGAAGCATTGTACATTTAAAACCATTTTCTTACCCTTGCAGTCACGTACTTTGTGCCCTTTTCCTCCACACTTATAACAAACTCCCATTCCTTTCAGGCAAGTTCCAGGGTGTTTCTTTCCACAGTTACCACATATGGGAAAATTCTTCTTTTCCCTCTTCCCTTTATCCATCTTTCTCTCTTCCATCCTTTTCTTCTCTTGCTTCCCTTCAAAGCCATAGGACTCAGTAAACTCTTTACATATCTTATCAACACATGATATTATTTCTTCATATGATGATAATACATGGGAGACTATTTCTCTTATAAATTCTAGCTTAAGACCATGAAAGATATGATCCTTCCTTCTCTTTGAATCATGTGTATTTCTGGAGTTCTCATTCCTTCTACTGGGCGCCATTTCTATACCATGGCATAAACTAGATCAGTTTATGAATCAAAACACATAATCCCATACTTATAAAACACTTAACATAAATTGAACTATTTATGGATATAATCCATAATCATAAGAATTTTTTCTTTGAGGATGTATATACTCATAATCCCTTCAAAATGATATGTAAAGAAAATGAGATTTATCCTAAGCATATCCCCCGGGAGTGTCGTAACCAAGAGTGCAGCAAGGCCCGTTGTCGTGCACCAGTTCCCGTTCGAGTCTAGCTCAAAGCGGTGTTTTCGGGTTTTACCCCTAGGTACATCTGTGCCAGAGCCGCCTCTACCTGCTCGTATCCAGACAGAGATGTATTGCTCGGAAAACTCACAAAATCTCTACAATACCAAAATTCTAGGAAGTTCTTCTATACTAATCCTCAAAGTTCATCTTAGGTCTACGTGCTCTAATCAGAGTTTATCTAAATCTAGTTTCCAAGGTTTGTACTAAACCTCCTCTGATACCAACTGTAACGCCCTGACCCTAGTTACCTAGAGTCGGTGCATTATTACATAACATTGGCATGATCATAAGAAAGATCAAATCTCGAAAGACCGATTGGTTTAGTAGTCTTGGAAACACTAGATATATTCATAAGTTTTACATTACATCATAAAATGAAAAACTACTACAACAACATAATGTTTCCATAGTCCACACTATAATCCCCTCATAATATCCCTGCAGGTCATTCATAACTTACATCTTCACTTCCTGGGAAAAATAAAACATAGAAAAGGGGTGAGCTCAAATGCCCAGTAAGGATAACAATATAGCGGAAACTTTCATCAATAAGAATAAACATTTAAGGCAATGTATAACTAAAACAAAAGCCTTTTAAACATGAACTTTCAACATGGTATAGCATAAATAAAATGATATAATGCCATTTACTTATTCACATGGATATTCTACTAATCGAATAATCACATGCAAAAATCAATAACCACTTTCATAATGTTGGAATGCATAATGCTAAACTTTAATTACTTTTCAAGGCCTCGTCCCAAGACCTTGGGGCTAACTGTAACCGGAACCCAACCCGGAGTGCCTCTAATAACCGGACACCAACCCGGAGTGCCTCTAATAACCGGACACCAACCCGGAGTGCCTCTAATAACCGGACACCAACCCGGAGTGCCTCTAATAACCGGACACCAACCCGGAGGGCTTACTTTTACCAGTCCCTAACCTGGATGGCTTACTTTTACCAGTCCCCAACCTGGAGGGCTTACTTTAACCAGTCCCCAACCTGGAACATACTTGTCCAACACATTCATATGAAGTAAAGATTGAAATATAACATAGACATTCTTATTGGAACTAGCATACGAAATGTCAATACTTTCACCATAAACTATGAATGGTATAAAAATAGCACATCCACAGTCAAACATATCACAAAACTTTCAATAGAATATAGAAGCTTTGTATTACAATAAATCAACTTCAAATAAGCGTAAAATCCATCAAAGGATGTTGACATAGATGAAATAAAAATTCTTTTTAAAGAAATATCTCTTTTTATTTTGAAATCATTTAAGATCCATATAAAATAAAACATTTTCTTTGAAAATATTCTTATAAGCTTATAAGGAAAGCTTTGAAGATTTTATAACGGCGTAAAATAACCGCACCCGCCGTATAAGTTAAAAAAACATTCTTACCTAAATTCTGTCGAAAAGGTTAAAAAGGACCTTGTTTTGAAAACGACGGAAAGATTCCTTTATAAACCTCTTATAAAAAGTCAAACAAGGGTATAAATGACTTTAACCCATATTATTGTAATAGTAAAAATGTTTTGAAATACATTTTTAAGAAACATGGATGTGGATGATAAAGAGATCCCAGTAGATTATTACGTATAAACAACCTTGGATAATGAAGAGGTTGTAATGTAAACCCTTACCTTGTACTTTTCCTTGGTTGGGGTAGGTTAACCTCCTCTTCTTCGGGTTCTTCCTTTTGATTTGATCAAAAGGGCTCCTTAGGTTGGCTTTCTGATCAAACTAAGGCCTCTATGTTGTATTGAGGGATGTTGGGAGATTATTTGGGCAGAGTTTGGCCGAACCAAAAGGCTTTGAAGGTGTGAAGAAATGAGAAGGAGGAGTGCCCTTTTATAAGAGGGGTGAGGGGAACCTTTGGAAAAGCTAGAAATATTAATTTATAATAAATTCATATTCGGTTTCCAATGGCTCCAAAGTTGACTATTCAAAGACTAAGGTGGGGATAGGTCGAAAACCACTCAACCAATAGAATTTAGACAGGTTTGGGTACTTATATTAACCTTATCTCTAAGTATTAACTCTAAGTTAATTAGTTTCACTTTTACAATGTCTCTTTGTATTTTTATATAATATGGTTAATAAACTTACTATATACATCCAAGCGACCCCCAAGTGGTCCATTAATGATGAACCTATCCTGATATAAGTCTCTTGGCCGAACCTTAGATTTTTAGGAATTTAATATCAATTAATAATATAATATTTGTTTTAAGAACTCTTTTATGTCAATTTTGACACTATTCAATAGTTGATTTTTGTGAAACTCATAACAGATTGATTACTTCGAAAAAAGTCAATTAAATCAATCCTAATATATCATATTATCCTATAAAATTAGTTTAATTCATTAAAAGTTTCATATTATATTTATTTGGGTATTTATAATATCAATTATTTTAATTTTTCACTATTATAGTAATTACTGCATCATCATTGTGTCATAAATAAAATAAATTATTTAATGTCTAAAAATTATAAATAAAATATCATTATGTAGGAAATCGTTTTAGCTTTCTAATGAATATTTATAATCTAAAATCCAACATATATAACCCTATGTAACAATTGTGTTTCTAAAAGATATATGCTTGTGTATTCATTTTAACTTAATTAAAATAAAGTGTCATTATCACTTACAAGTGGATCCATGGGGTCCCAAAATAGACCCAAAGATTCCCATGGTCGACCATATATCAACCAATAGGTTTAAGACACGTTTTAGGGTAATTTAGTATTATTATAATATTATTTTTTTAACCTTATTTACCGGATTTACCCTTAACCATGGTAAATAAAATATTTACCGCAGTAATTATTCAAAATGTCTAAAAATAAAAGTTACCTATTTACACAATTTGAACATCCTGATTCCAAATATGGAATCCATTTTCCTAAATTCAAAACACAGAAGTGGCAGAAATTAATTTAAAATTAATTCCCGCTGTCAAAACAAAAAGCGTGTTTTTAAGAGATAATAACTATCAAAAGATTGACACTTGTTTATGTTCGGTTTAATTGTAAAATTATGTCCAATGACCAACATTATATTAAATAGTAAAAATATATTCTAAATATATTTTAAAACCACTCAAATTCATAATTTATCACTATTAATTATTTTGATTAAAAAAGTTGTTTTTAATTAAAATTTAGTAATTTTCACTATTCATCAAAATATGAAAGTTATCCGAAAAGTACCAAAATTTCACCTTAGGCTAAATTTGATATTCCGAATCCAAAAATGAAGTCCATTTTAAAATATAAAATATATATAACTTCAAAAAGTAGGTATTACTATTCATAACAGCTAGTTTGATTGGTTACGGTGTGTTAGAACTCGAAGTTGCGTACAACACACGCTACTGTTTTATTCAAAGGAAAGCGTACCGTGGAAGCTTGGGATATTTCATTTTAAATTTTTTGATGTCTCCATTTAGTCAAAAAGTTTAAAATATTGTATTTAAAAAGGTTTCACTATCAAAAGTTGATAAAAGTGCAGTACTGAAAATGAATCTGTTCTTGCATTATGACTAAAAAACTCATAATATGGATTCTAAAATTATAAGGATTATATAAAGTTTAAAATTTAGTTAATACTATTCATGACCTCTTTTAATGGCTTTTTTTTGGTAAGTCATGGTGCAATTGAACTTAGTGTTGTGTGTAGTGCAAGTTATTGAATAACACACTATGAAATCTTGGGGTGTTACAGTTACGGTAATTATAATATGATTTTTATCTTTAATTATCCTATTTACTTTTAACCGTGGTAAATAAAAGTCAAATGTTACTATTTACCAAAAATTATTTTCATCTTATTGAACCACATTTTACTTACTGATGTCAGTATTTTCTCTCAGATTTTTTAAATTCAACTCCCAAAAGTGGTAAAATTTTGTATTATGCAAATTTGTAAATGCTCATAGAAGGTGGGTAAAAGAAGGTGAAAAGTTCAATAAAATTTTATTATAAAAATGACTCCAATGAATTAAATAAAACTAATATAGGTATTATTTATCTATTTTGACTTAAAATAAATAAAATAAATAATTATTTAAATAAAAGTCGGTTTTAAACAATAACACTATGTTTTTCACTATTCATCAAAAAATGAATGTTTTCAGTAAAAATCCAAAAATTCACCCAAAGCAAATTTTGATATTTCAAATCCAAAAATGAGGTCTATTTTAAAAAATAAAATTCTTAAAATTTCCAAAAGTTGGTATTACTATTCCTAATGGCTAGTTTTATTGGTCGTAGTGTGTTAAAACTCTAACTTGCGTACAACTCAAGCTACTACATTATTCAAATGGAAACGTACCATGGAAGCTTGGGGTGTTATAGGACAACATTTTCTAGAACCCCATCAATGTATGATTAAATCCATGTTTCTCCATACCGAATAGTCAATATGCTTTCTGCATCATCCATGGGTAGATTGGTCACTGCCCCTATCTTTTCAATGACAATAAGAAACCATATTTATCGATCCACCATTAGATTTTATTCAAGTCTAACATACATCGGAGGGGAGATAGTAATTTGTTTCAAAAATTTGAATTGGCATGCAAATCGATAATGATAATGGTCCTCGCATATGATGTCACTATCAATCCTGGTTGAAAATACACCTTCCCCTAAAGCTTCCATAAATGACCTCAACGTTATGCTGGTCTCCCCATCAACAAAAAACCTTCTTTTGGGTGGATTACCAAAAGGAAATATTTTGAAATCATTGAATAAAGTCAAATGTGTCCAAATTTCAGGATGTGTCAATGATAATGGTGGAATACCAAAGAATACGTGAATGCATAGTTGAAATGAGAAATCAATGACCTTTGTCCCTCTCAATAGAGTATATGTTCTGAATTGAGTCATGATTCATCCCCATAAAACCTAAAATGGCCCAGAAATTTAGAAAGGATCCTTCTATCCATGAATGTCAAACAAACTCTTGTAAATCTTTTCTAGAATAGGGGTAGCAAACCCCCACCATCTTCCTCTCTACCAAATTGGATACTACAAAAAATGTTCGGAACCTTATACCGCCTTTGTAATAATGAACAAGAAATAGATAAATACAAAGACACATAACCATAAAACCATCTAGATGTATCTTTACATGAATTTTGGGGTAAACTTCATATCCTCGTGTGCCAAACTCTCCTTTATTTTTAATCATATAGAAGGTTACAATAATACCTTTATTTTCCCACTTAGGACATATTTTTTTATTCTTATAACTGGGAACTTATCCTTCTTTATCATCAAGAATATTTTTATACACCCCATTTTATTAATTATTTCATGAGTATTTTTCTTATTGATTTATTGATCTATCATCAGTAGATCACGCACCAAATATGGTGTTCTATTAGCATTATTCCATGTTACCATATGGGGATTCAATTTCTCACACTTGTCTCTAAGGATCATAACCCCAAAGATCTTATGAATATCCCGCAAACCGATTCCCACTTCTCCATGAGTCAAATGGAATGAATTCAACTCTGGACTCCATCGGCTCAGCAACTCTGGAACTAAGTCTCCATTCCTGTGTACATAGGTTTTTCCTACCAATAATTCCTCATAAATTATGTTTCCTTTTAGATCATCTTTTAAATATGTACCGGATTTGTACACTTAGTACACCCACATCCATGCAGCCTTAACACCCCCTCCTTGGTGGAAGTCCCAATGTTTCATCCATCCTTTCGATTGATCCATTTCTGAATATAAGAAATGGAAAAATAATAATGAAGCTTTAGTTTGGGTGTATATTCTTTCAAATATGGAAAAAAACGTTTTGATTCATAAAAAAGGCCTTGGCTACTATCCCAACATTAATATATGTTCCCACACCAAAAATACTGGTAGCTAAGAATTTCTTTTTTTAAACAAAGAGAATGGGGCATAGTTCTTTTGATCAGGTATATTGACTTCCTACAGATGTTCATAGTCATAAATTGGTAAATCATTACTCTTTGGGAAATCATGGTGATACTTCTTCAGATATGCTTCCAGATCAGAAAGAGTGGTATCATAGATGTCATACCCTATGATATTTATTATCTCCTCAGTTATCTTTCTAAAGCATTAATCAGTCATTGTGATCTTCTTGGTAAATATTAAACTAGTAAAGGAATACCAAATTCTTTTCATAGTAGGTTCATTTTAAAAAACTTGAAAAATAAATAAAATATGACAAAGTTATTAATCTGTGTATGTGAAACTGCGGAACACAAGTGTTTCGCTCAACTTCTAGCCCGCAACTCAAATACATACAAAATTTTCATGACAAAAATCATCATCAATATAATCTATGTAGAAATAATTTCACACCGAAAGTTGATAATTTTGAGTCTCGAGTGATTTTCTCTAAAATTAAGGTTCTATATATAGAAATGAAAAATTATGTCTTCATGGAACCAACTTTCATAAAAAACCTAGAGTGACCATATAAGTGAGGAAACATGCATGACACATCTATCTTTTTCATAACTCTAACCTCAGGACATGACCCACTTTTCATTTGGATCCAATCTTGAGGTGGGTATTTTGTTGACACTCTATTCCATAACATGCATGAAAAAGTAAAAAAAATAAATTCATTAGAAAAATGGGGATAAAATAGATGGAAAATATCATTATTTGAAAAGGCTCTTAAATTGGTTTATCCAAGGTATCCCAAGTCACCAGTGGTGGGAAACTACCCGCACGCCACCCCATTTGGGAAACCAATTTCCTTCACCTAGCATAGCATATTTTCCTATAAATATTCCCTTGGGTCTTCATTTTTACAGATGAATTTCCCCAAATGTTGATTGCTACACAGATCACCCTAGTTCTTCTCTCAAGTCTCTTTAATCCAAAAAGGTAGTTTCATAACACCTGAAGAGAGGAAATTCAAGGGGTATAGTGATACTTAAGTCCATTAAATATTTTAAATAAAAAACAATTTCGTTACTAATTCACCCAAACCCTTGATTTAAGAGGTCTTTTGCGGTATGAACTTCCTTAAATATGAACTTGCATGACTCACTTTTGGGGATACCTATAGGGACCCTTGAATGATTGAACAAAGAATCAATCAAGTGTAGTCATCCAGGTTGTTCTTCACTTAAGTTGAAACCAATTATCCAAATCCTATTTTTGTTGATACCCTTTGTGTGGTCCATACCTGGCACGGTTATCCTTGGTTCACCTCACTTTCCAGCCTATGCGAGCATTTCATAAAGACTCTTTAAAAGACACTCATGCAAAGGCTTCTGCTTCACTAGATCCCTTTCCTTAAAGGGACCATGTTGAAACCTCCACCACGAACTGTTGATTATAAAAAAACTTATGGATAAGAACATCAACGTGTCTCCCATTTAGATTTTAATTTCTATGGTAAGAGGTTTACCATAATTGTCCTACCACAGGGCCAATATCCTTAGGTCTTCTGTATATTTTTATATCTACACTCACATAGACACTTAACCTAGGGACAGGTTTGTGGAGTTCCCAGTCATAGATTCTATGGATAGGACTCTACACACCCCTTCTTGTATCTAAGACATGAATCCTTTGGTACCCAGTAGTATGGGCAAGGATAACACTTTCTTTTACCTTCCATGTGGAATTAGATTCTCCTTCCACTATGGAACCAATTTTAGGGAAACCATCCGGGTGTAATCCCATATCCTTTCATGTAGAAGGTTGTAGTATTTATCTTCTCTACACCCTTCACCTCCACCCCTTCCATACCTTGGACCCTAATCTAATGTAAAGTGAAGAGAGGGAAGTTTCGTAGCTCCAGCCTCTTCTGTCGTATCCCCTACCTCTTCCATCATTGAAGGAAGGTTAAATTTGTGGTTTGTTGAATCATTCACATACTATTTTTTCTAAAATTGAGAATGAATCACATGTTCTTAGAGATTTTTGATGATTTCAATAACAACTCAATCCACTTGAAGGATTGAACTATGATAACTCTGATTCCCACCATAATTGGGATATGTAGTATGCCTTTTCATGTCCAGAGTCAATATCATCCCATCCATGAAATATGAAATCATTCACCCTCAATGGGACACCTTCTAGGTGTAATACCTAAATTGAATAAACCATTAGAACTCTCATTCCCATCATGAATGGGATAGTTAGAAATCATACTTAGGGCCCAACCTCAATGGAAATCCTCCTTAGGAAAAATCCCTAATCATAATTCCTTTAATCCAAAAATCCTTGTTAGCAGTAAACCCTGAGTTAAGCCCCCAAATCACCATGAGTTAAAAAATACCTCATGGTCCCTTGATAAGGGATATACTTATCAGGAGTGATCCACATCCTATCCTCTATAAGGTCCATACTCACTAGAGATACATAATGAACTGTGTGGGATTTGATTCCCAACCAAATGGGATACGTAGGAAGCCTACCTGAGGTTCAAACCCAACATTCCAAATCAACCATGTTCTCTCTCGGCCATATCCCTGGAAGGGTCTAATTCAACTTGCAAGATATTATTCCTTCCAGGTTCCACGTGCTACTTATGTAGACGTCGCACACCAAGCATTGACTAGGAACCTTCCTCCTAGATGTCCTTACCACACTACATTAAATTGTATGGTTAAGTCCTTATCACATGACCTTAAAAGGTATGATGTGTCCCATTAAGCAGAACTGAACTACATGGGTTATAATTCAACTCACAATGATATGAAGGAATTCAATCTATGGGTTTCATCCCAAATCTTAACAGCCTTTGTATCCCTGGATGATGATAAAGTCTAGAGTGACATTCATCTCCCTAGATGATTATAAAACTCTGGAGTGCCCCACTGAGTGCCTTAAAAACATGTACTATCATAATAAGGACCATAGAATCACTAAGTAGTATATAAGAGGATTCCATCAATGTATAACCTTGTATACACAAATATATCTCCATTGATGAAGAACCATGAATACATATAGATGATTCTAATTTCAAAATATTATAATAAATGATTTTTAATATTGGGATAACTCATATAATACTTGGAAAATTAATGAAGGATTCATGAACATATCATAAATCTATGAGGGACTACCAGAGCAGGAAATAACCGCCCACAAAATTTTGTCATGAGATTGACCTCCCATACTTTCAAACAATTATAGTTCTTAAGTACTGTATATCAATAAACCTAAGGAAGTCATGCCTTTGGAATGTGAGTCCCTTTGGATACATAATAGTTGGTTGTTTCTAATTCAATAAAAAACCCTTTAGAAATCGTTTGAAAATAGTGTTTCATAACCAGAACACTCATTTTGAGGGGTAAAATAGAGAACTGAACATGAATGACTTAACTATTGAATCTCCATCACAATATGAAAGGGATGTAATGACTATTCTCTATCAGACCATTTCATTACTCAAGGAAAACACATTTCCATTAGAAATAAAGGTAAATAACAATTAACCCCTTTCATAATAATTATTATATGTTATATATCACATATATATATATATATATGAATATAATAAATCCTCCTTACAATGAAAATATAATATAAAAAATGAAACGCATCACTTCATGAAGGTGGTAGTCCACACATACGCATGAGCGATGTTATCCATTTCCAATGGTTTAGAAGGTGAGAAGGTATATGTGATATTTTCATCCAATAAGAATAATTATTGGATAAATATCATAATTAAACATTAAACCCATAATATTACCCATCCATAAAATATAGTGATGAAAAATGACTTGTATCATTACGTGGAGATAGTAAGTCATTATACTTTCACTTCTTGTTTGATTGGAAAGAGGTTGTATAATGATTTTTTCATAGATATATAAAAATTCCATGATATTTAGGACACACAATTTATTATTTTAGGGTACATAAAATATATTTTTAGGTGTTAAATAATATTATAATTAAAGTGATCGGTTATAGTGATTTCCTATTCTTTGAAATGACTCCTTTATATCCCATAAAAAGGAATCTAGGGTTCATCTTTTGGGAATAACAAAACCTCTAGAATGTGGATATGTAATTTCATAATATAATTTGGTAGATTATGGTCAATCAATAAGGATAAATGTGGCATCAATTAGTGAGGGATGATGTTACCTTTTATGATTGAGGTGAGGGGAACTTCTGGAATCTCACAAATTATTAAATTATAATAAGACTGTTTTATATCTAAATGCTTCCTAGTAAAATATAAATGCACATGGTGTGAAAAATTAGACAATATATTATCTCGTTTGCCCTTATTTAAGATATTTAGTATTTCAAAATAATTTAATAAAATGTTTTTTTTATACAATATCATTACTATAAATTTTGATACTATACATTACATTGAATTTAATAACCTCAAAAATTAATATAAATTCAAAAAAAAAATTTTAATACATCCATAACAATTATATTTCATATATAAAATTATTCTATAAAATAAATTATCAAAAATTATTATATTTTTAATATCAATTATTTTCTCTTTCCTATAATTGAATAATTACTGTGTCGTTGTTGTATAAGAATTTAAGGAAATGTTTTCTTCACAAAAAAAACAAAATATAATAATGAAGATAAATATTTTTGATTTCAAAATAATATTTATAATCTAAAATATCCTTTGGTTATCCTCAACTAACTTGAAACATATATTTCTACCCATAATTATATTGGAAATGTATAAACACGACATCCATTTATTTATTTGGACCTATCATATTTCCATATTCCATATCTTAAATCATAAGAAAACAAGTCACTAGTATTATATTATAATGAACCTAGCTTAGAACCCTCTTATGTAGCCAATACTAGAGTACTACCTACCTCATGAATGCCTCTATGTATGCCAACGTCTTTTGGCTATTGGAGAGGGTATAATAATATCATGCATAGAGATAATTACCATAGTATCATAACAAATTATAATAGATAAATCACGTAAATAATTATAATATGTGTAACATCATAGTGAAATGGGATTACATTGGATGGACTTCCGTAAATAAAATCATACATCATTTTATAATAAAATGTAACTCATATTAGTTATGAATTCATACATCAATGGTGGGAAACTCGATGGGTAAATCATATATAATACACAAAGAAAACTGAAATAAAACTACATAGATACCCAACCACTATCCCTAACAATAACTTCAACTATTCTCCACATACCCTAATCTCATCTAGCTTACTCAACTATACAAAGGATCATTCCCTAACTTGTATATCCACCATAAAAAGTATAGAGACCAACATGGTTCATTTTCAAGGTTTATTTAAAATTATCAATATTACACTACTGACGGTTTCCCTAATAATTACTAGATATAGGTTAATAAAAATTAAATTGATGTTTTAAACATTTACATGTGTTCCCCTATCATATTATCATGTGCTCAATAAGTCACCATGATGGTTGGATCATACCTGTTTTGGATAGAGGATGAAATTTGAAGATTTTCCAATGGTATAATCACAACCAAGAGGGAGAATGATCTATTACCTAATAGGATAATATTGATAAGTTAGTGAGTTATTACCCAAATGATATCAAAGTTAAACTATTCATCACTACAAATTGAAACATGGGTGATGATATATTCATATCATTAAAAAAATGAGGTGTATGGTGGATCACCGCACTAGTAGAACAAACTAAATGATGTATCAGCAATAATATATCTAATTTGGATAAAATATCACCATACCATACAATGGATAAACATGTATCACCTTACAACTATACGTGGGTGAGTGATGTATCACCATATACACCACTATAGGTGAATGATATATAACCATCAAACAATCATGGATTGATAATCTATCCACATATACATAACATTGGATGAATGAAAAATCCCCATCAAATAATGATGGGTAAATGATGTGTCACCATATAAATATATCTTTGTATATCACTATCATAAAATCAAGGGTGAATAATTCATCACACATATATAACTTAGGGAAAAAAATATATCACTATATAAAATCCCCATATGTATGATGTATCACCTATAACTACCCATAGGTGATTGATGTATAATATACACAATAATAAGGGTGAAGGATTGATCATGACACAAAGAAAATAGGTAAAAATGTATCACTAACACAACTCTAATGAAAATGATGTATCGTCAATATAACACTATGGTGAGTTTTTTATGACCCATATAATAATGATGAGTGACTAATTTATCACGTATATAATTAAAATAATATTTAATAGCATCGTTATTATGGTCATGATATAATTCCTCCATCCTATAACAATAACCTAAACAGTAAGCCCAACCACAGCATCTATCTCTCCGGTAGATTGATACCAGCCATCAAAAAATAAACAGTTAAGGTATAAAGACGTGAATAGGAATATTTCATAAAAAACATTACTTTGATATAACCCATCACACCATGTATTGATGTTACCAAAAGGAAAACAAGTCCCATGACATAGATGCAATCTCTTATGACATCACATGAAACACTAAAACCAGGTCACTCGATAGGCTCAACCTTCCTAGACATAACACTTTCTATTAGTCCTAACCCTTAAGTCATATCCAATGAAACCTATAATCATGATCGTGAATTAAAGACATCATAGTTAACCACATTATACTTTTCCCATGGTATGTAATTTCTCTATTCTCACAAGATTTTCATCATTCATAGTTATTATTTTATTCCCATTTCCCAAGTCACCCATTACCTAGAGAGGGATCCATTAGTCACATCAATATCCTATCCCATAATCTCACCCCAAGATCAAATAATGACATGGTGGTAATATCATTATTCTACACTGGGTAGAGACTCATTTATAGATTATCTAATCCTATCAAGGATTGTCTTTATTTATAACACAATCATAGTATACCCCACATTGTTGACCCAAAATATACCACGAATGATCATGGCCTTAATATCCTAGATTTAGTGGTTACTTTATTATATTGGAATAATATATAAGGAATTATATCAATAAGGGTCGATAATGTTAGTAGTATTGAAGAAAATAATACATACATGACTCTCATATTACATTAGATATACAAATTTCAGAGCAGAAGTGACATTCCCGAATCATTGATATTTTTCATAATATAATTATTCATATCCTAGGGATAATAAAATAAATGAAGGGTGATCTCATATACTCATTAAGGGTTACATATAGTAGAATCTATTATAACTAAATAAGGAAAAATAAATATGGTAAGCTATATAAATGAAAACATGTGTCATTTAATCAATAACATGAGCACAAAATTCATTCAAATATAATATCAATGCAATAATATCAGGGATAATAATAAATAATCCCTCAGTGTATGTAATGATTAATATAGGACATCATGATCTAATACATCACAATATGTTAAACATCAAGTAATTTTTCTAATATTGTTTAATCTATGGGTAGGTATGCGCCAAAAAACCATTTAATAAATCTGGAAAACATGATTGTCTTCTCATACATGTAAATTAATAGAGGGGCTATATAATACTAGGATCCACCCATAAATAAATTTTCAATGTATTCCTCATATATTAAATGAATTTTTTTTAAACAATATTCCCCATCAAACAATTATTTTCATTGAGTAAATGGTACAAAATATCAAGGATTCCCCAATAAATAAAATAACCATCATAAAAAACACAATATGTAGAAATGATTTGTGATTTTGGAAATAATGATATCCATGATAAAAATTACATTGATATTTAAGATTAATGTAATGTTCAATGAATAATTATCATAAGAAATTTAATGTTTCAATAGAAAGGCAATGACCTCTAAATGAATATGAGACAAAATATTACCATCTATTAATCACAAATATATGTTTATTAATAAATTCTTGTCTTTTTTAGAATAATTGAATATGGAAGTGAAATAATAAAATATTTTTTTTGGAAATATTTTCATTTTAAAAATCACTTAAAACATTTAGAATAAAATAAATATCATAAATTGGTTATGGATTTTTGAATTTTTTCTAAATTCATCTACATTAAAAAGTAAACATTCCCTTCATCTTTTAATTATGAATTTCAAAATGACCCTTCCATAAAAATCATAAATATTACATTAAATCATTTTAAAAATTAAATTATATTTTAAAATTTATTTAAAAATCATTTCAGTTAATATAAAGCACTTTTGTAAAACAATTTTGAAAAACATGTATATGGAAGAAAAATATTCCCTATCGAAAAGAGATATAATATTGTATTTTAATTTAGACATTAACTTTTCTTGATTCAAGTGGAAAATATTGTTAAATTTGGAATAAATCAAGTAAACTTTTTAAATATCCATATTATAAGAAAATATAAAATGTTTATGAGGGATTGATTATAATATTCTGTCAATGAAAATAACAGAAATCTAAAAAATGTGATTGATAAAATAAATTGTTTACTCTTTAGTAACTATTAAATTGAAAACACTTGAATGTGTGGACATTAATTGAAACCATAATAATAATTAATGAATAGATACACTTTTTAAATACCTAAAATTAGTATTGTATGCACAACTTAAATGTAAATTGGTTCATAATTTCAAAAAATGCCTCATAGGAGTAGAAATCAAGATGAAATTACTTAAAAATATAATATCATTGATGTGATAATTGATCAATGAAGTGAATATGTGTAAAAAACTAAAAAAAGGTTTAAATACATCATAATAAATTCATATTAATATCTCTCATAATCATGTCATAACATATTCAATGAAATATAAGTATAAACAATCAAGTGGGAATTGAGTTAAGAAACCCCTTAACACAAAATTACCCTTTATTGATCATGATTTAACATCTAATATAATGGTTTTAAACTTTATATTAATTTATAAAAGATCTTTATTAATATTTATAATATCATATATGATCCACTTATAACATCATATCACCCATTTCTCAATAACGATTCATTATTATCACTACTTGAGGTTTTAACAGTATAGTTTTCACATGAATATTTAATTGAGGATGTTATGAATCTTTCTTATTAGTTGTAGTTTTAAGATATATATAATTATATTAATGTTATAAATATAATTTCTAGTCATTATATAGATATTTATAATCATTCTTGAAATTTATACATGTAAAATGAATCACATCTCTTTGTGGAGACAGTAGGTCATATATATTCAAGAGTGATGTTATAATTTCATATTTGGTGGATTGATAAGGAAATAGATTATATATAAAATTTATAAAATAAATATTATTTAAAATTTATCATATATATTCATTATTTAATCATTATTTATATCCATGTGTTTCAGGGATGGAAAATAAATTTCCTGGATTCATGAGGAGGTTATCTAACGTATACACGAGTTGTTGTTTTCTTTCCCATTTGATGGATAATGAGATGGATAAATATTATTTCATCAACATAATAATATCATAGTATATTGGAGATACTAATTTTATTATCTTTATGTTTTTATAACATAGTTTAGGGTTTTAAAAGAAAGAATTATAAAATGAAAGATCTTGGTAGAGTTGATTACCATCTCTTAGAAAAACCACTTTTTATTACACCACAATAGATGAAAGGATGATGATTTGGAATAAAATGATCTTTGACATTGGGAATGAACCTAGGAAGTTATTATGTTATTTTGGAGATGAGATATGTGGCTCTTAAAGTATGGAGAAGAGACTAAATGTGGTATCTATTTAAAAGGGAGGGAAATGACACCTTGGATATTACATAATGGATTAAATAATTTATATATATATATATCGTAATCAAGTAATGTTGAAAAATGGAACCCTAAATAAATAAATAATATTTAAAATGGTAAAAATAATCTCAAATAATTAAATTTTAGTAATTTTTTACACATATTAATCCTTTTTAACTTATTAAACTTCTTTAAACACATTTTATCCTTAATCGAAATAATTTAAGTTTATATAATGAAAACAAAATTGTGTGACCAAAAATAAAAGGGGCCATAGAAAATGGATATGATGATTCAAAATTTGGAATCCATTTTATCATATTTAATTTTTTTTGTGGTAGAAATTAAATAAAATATAATAACACAGAAATCATGATAATAGTTTTTGTAAAATACCTAACTAAAGATTAAAAATATTTTATACCTAAAATAATATAATGAATTTATTTCAAAACAAAATTGGGTTATATATTAAAAAATTATGGTTTTTATACCTTTATATCAAGGAATAAATAATTTAATATTAAAACATACAATTAAATTTAAATACTCAAAAATATTTTCTTAGTGAATAATATATAACTTATCTTTCACAAAAGTCATGCTTTTGTTCCTAAATTGAAAATAATGAATTAAAACACATAATGTAACTCCATAAGAATAAATAAGGTCTAAATATACCTATACATTAGTATAAATAAAATGGTTTATGTTAAATTAAGCTTTTAATATATATTTTTAGCCATTTTTACCCTATTTTACCCTTTACTGATGATACATTTTTCTACGGTTACTATTCATTATAACTAAAACTGAAATATATATAAAACATTTAAATTCTTAATTATAAATATTGAATATATATTTTATGATTCGATTCCAATGATTCATAGAAATTAATTTTAATATATGTTTTTATAATATAACTAAAAACAATTATTTTGAAAAATGAGTTTTATCCAAAAAATATTCTTTTACCAAAATAAGGTATATTACTAATTTAAATGTAATTAATAAGAATAAATATAATTAAATAAGAATTATGATTCTTTGAGGTAAAATAAATATTATTGTGATACATTTTAATGAATATAAATTATATTTTTACAAATAATGGTATGGTTCACTCTTTACTAAAAATTCATAATTTTTTAAAAAATCCCAAAATTTCACCTTAATCAAAATTTTAAATTATGATTTCGAAAATTTTATCATTTTTATAAAATTAAATTTTATAGTGTTGTAGAAATTAATTATATTATCCATGCATAGAAACACATAAATTTATTATAGAAAACATATTTTTAAAGAATAAAAGGACTTTAGTAAAAACATTAGTACATATTTATTATTACTTTTTCTGTAAATTTGGATCATATATAACAGTTCGAAATTTTTTTATATATTTTTATTATTATTCATAGATAAAAATTTAATGGCTATGTTATAATAGTTTCAACTAAATAAAAATATTTTCTAGTTTATTTATGCTTGGTATTGTGTGTCGTTTACACTTCTGAATAAATTGTTATTTTTAAAATATTTGTTTTTTTTATTAACCCCAATTTAATAAATTGTGCTTTCATAAATTGATCTTAATCTCAATAATCAGGGTTTTGATATTTGAAAATACCTATATTGAAAACCCACATCTTTAAAAGAGTTAATAGAACTTCCTCTTAATAATATGGAGAGGGAAATATGAAGGTCATATGGAATAACACATAACTAGCATCCAAAATATGATAAAACTAGTGGGAAGTGAAAATATAGACATGGAGGAAACAATAATGTACAAATAATTAAGTAATGTGATAGAGAACATTGATCACATATTATTCGAAGATAAATTTAAAATTTGTTTACAAATTGCATAAATCACCCTTAATGTCACATACCAAAAATATATATTCCCTAATCATATAATAACCAAGATAAGAAAATCCATTTCATAAATAACCTAAATCACTATAAAGTATTACTAAAATCATATATTCTTCCAAAAGATAATTCAATATTTATTACTAAAATAAAATTCCATATTGTCTAAGAAACATTCCATTTACCCTAACCATATAAGGTTCCCAAAATAATGATCTTGTTCTAAAATAAAGTTAATTAATTAATAACCAAATGACATTTAAATCACATAATTATTGATAAGATATAATATATGTTCCCAAAACGAAAAAAAATACTTATCTTTCAAATCATTTAATAAAAAAATATTCAAAATAACTTGGACATCGTGTAGTCCAATCATATTTGTTTCACCATTATTTCCCTTTAGTTGTGGGTTCATACCCCAAGGTATATACAGATGTGATGAGTTTTTTTTCGGAATGGGGTTGTCCTTTTTATAAAACCAAATTAATATAATTCTTATAATGTTCCAAAAATATAATAAACATCCACCAAAATTAAATTAATCACCAAATCACTAAAGTTTTCTATAAATAAATGGTTTACATTAAATAAAATAACATTAATTTCCTATTACTAACTTAATAACAATGATCTTATAAACACTAACGTTTATTAATAACATTAAACTTATGTCCACAAAATATAAAAGCATTATTCCTCAAAAACCCTTCTCAATAGAACATATACTATCCCAAAGGGATATATTCCCATAAATATCTCCAAAAATATTCTAAGTAATATTAAAATCTCATCATGTAATACCTAAAAATGGGTATCTATTCCTTTAAACCTATGATTATTATTATACTTAACAACCCAATACATGTTAGATTTATCCCATATCACTATGTAATATCATAGGTTTCCATAGGTTTTATTTTTTTCATTCATCATAATGGTTCATAAAGGAAATGTGAGTTATCCCATGTATATCCACAAGGCGTTCCCAACCAAGTACACAACAAGATAAAACTTTCCATTTACCATAATTATGATCTAGATATAACCATAAAATATTTTTGGGGTTATCACCCCATGGTATATCTATAACAAAACCATTTTCAATTTTAGTATCCAAACAGGGATGTGTTTCTATGAAAAAAAAAATTACTATCCTTCCAAAATGTTAGGATGTTATTAAATACATAAACTTATCCTCAATTTTGATCATAGGCTTATGTTCCTTGATCTATGTTTTCTTAAATATAGTCCCCAAGTATTCTACTAAACTTTCTCATATACCAAATATACATACCCCAAACCTAGTACCCAGAGTTAGTGGTTTCTTTATAATATTGGAAAATGATATAAGGGATCTAATTTTAGCAGTTGAGAATATTAATGCATATATATTAAATCTATTTATATTATATATTAATTACATAAAATTTATATTCACAACATAATTTTATTTGTCTTGGGCCTTTAGAAACATGAATATTTAAACAACTAGTACATAAATGATATATATATTCTTCAATTAAGTTCTTCATAACTGGAACTCTTATTAGAAACATAATTTATAAAACCTTTATTAATATCATAGTGAAATTAAACACAATAAATTGTGATCTTATATTCTTTGTAAGGATAAACAAGGGAGATATCAATGATCACATAAGCATAAATTGAACATAATGGTATCTTAAAATGAGATTAACATTTGAAATATACACCATGAATATCATTGGTAATAATCTTGGATCATGGAATAAATATTAGTATATCAAATGAAATGAATCATAAATGAATCAAATAACATAATCCATGATAGACTAACATTTCCATAAGACATAGACTCGTGGAATAAATATATAACTTTGTGAACTTTTATAAATAGAAACATGTTCAGTCATTAAGTTAAGGACATGAAATAAGTCCCATGAATAAATTTTTTTTACATGAAACTAGTTCTACTCATGATATTATTGATATTATATCTAGTTCCACATATAAATTGTTGAACATGAAAACCAGATCAATCTATAAAATTGTGAACTTGGAGTCAGGTTCATGAAAAACGTTGTAACCCCATGAGTTATCCATATTTACCCAATTCATAAAATGGATATATATCTCACACCCATCACATAATAAATTATACATATGTGTTACACAAGATCCTAAAACATTTATCATCTTAGAAAAAAATTAAATTATAAAACAACACATCAAATTATAAATTTTGGAAAATAGAATAGGTTTCATTAACATCTTGTCATCATAAACATAAACAATACCAAATAAGAAAATCTATGGTATCCATTTATCATATTCCAAATAAATATTAAGTATAATTAAATTATAGCATTATGTATAGAAAAAAATATTTTTTTAACAATCACATGGAATAATTCTTAAGGTAAATAACTTTTCATTTATAAAATCACTTCTCTTTTAAAATTAAATATCCATTACAAATGAAACTGTATTATTTGAAAATAAACATGTAAATTTATAAATTAATATTAAAATTATTTTAGTTTCATGATGTTGGTAAAATCTTATCATGTTTTATAAGTTATAAAACATTCCATTATGTTTTTTTCAGAAAATTCACCAAGTACCTTATTTGGAAATCAAAAAAAAGATTCCTTCCAAAATATTTTATAAAAATTAAAACATGGGTAAAAACAATTTTCAGAAATTGTAGGATAATTGAAAAAAAATATTTTTGATATTACTTTTATAAAACATGGACATATAATAGAAATATTCCTCAATGAATTATTATAAATAAAGACTTCCAAATAATGTTAAGATTATGAAATAAACACTTAACACTTTAGTAAATTTTTAATCATAATCACCATAGAATAAATAAATTTATATGAATATATATCTATCAAAATTTTGATACAAATAATCGAAAAATACATTCATGGGTAGTATATACATCACAAAAAATAAACAAGTAGTGTATAAGGCATGTGTCTCAGAGAAATAAAAGTGAGATGAAAATCCATTAACTTAGTTTCAAATACCTTCATACATGTTGGAAACTCTTATATAATAAATATATATTTACTATAAAAATATTAGAAAATAAAATTCATATATATCATAGCGTAAATTATTTACGTATATCCTTTTATCACACAATTGTTATAAATTATTTATTAATATCAATATTCTGGGTGATATTTTCGTTTTCATACACATATGTTTTGGTTTATTAGTTATTAATTTTATAAATATAATATATATTAAATATTTATATATTTATATTAATTTATAAAAGTTAGATATTGAAAAATTAATTACACTATTCATGGATATTGTAGGATGCACTTATACATGAATGTTGTTTTCATTTTCTGACGGATGGAATGAAGTAGAGGTAAATAATAATTAACCCGTCATATAAAATTTATTATATATTATAATATATATATATATATATATTCATAAAATCAATCCTTATTACCATAAAAATATTATATAAAAAAAACACATCGCTCCATAGAGGTGGTAGTCCACACATACACATGAGTGACATTATTGTTTTCCAACAGTTTAGAAGGTAAGAAGATATATGTGATATTTTCATAAAATAAGAATAATTATTTTATAAATATCATATATTAACCTTAAAACCATCACAATACACATCCATAAATTATGGTCATGAAAAATTAATTGTATCATTTCATGGAGATTGTAAGTCATTTGTATGAACACACTGTACATTCACTTCTTGTTTGATGGGAAATAGGTTGTATAATGAAGTCTTCATATAAATATTAAAAATTTAGGATATTTAAGGAAAAATTTATTATTTTAGGATAAATAAAATATATTTATAAGTGTTAAATAAGAGTATAAAAAAATTAATCGATTACGGTGATTACCAATTCTTTGAAACGACTCTTTTACATCTCATCTAAATGGATATAGGGTTGGACCTTAGGAATACCAAAACCCATAGAATGTGGATAAGGAAATTGATCTTGGAATTTGGTAGACAATGTTCAATATATAATGATACATGTGGGGTTAATGGGTGATGAAGGAGGTGTCCCTTAATAATTGATGTGAGGGGAACTTTTTGAATCTCACAAAAGATTAAATTATAATAAGACTATTTTAGATCCAAATGCTTTCTAATAGAATATAAATGAACATGGGATAAAACATTAGACCATATATTATCCCATTTTTCCTTATTTAATGTATTTATGATTTTAAAATAATTTAATAAAACATTATTTTCATAAAATGTCATTATTGTCAATCTTGAAAATATTGATTACATTTAATTTAATAACCTCAAAAAATAATATAAACTCAAATAATATATTTTATAACATCCAAATAAATTAATTTTCATATATAAAATTATTTTTATCATATACATAATCTCAAAATATAATATTTTAAATATTTTTAACGTCATTAATTTTCTTTTTCCACTAATTGAATATTTATTGTGTCAGTGTAATATAAGAATTGAAGGAAATTATTTCCTCATAATAATTTAAAAATATAATATAACAACGAAGATAAATATTTTATATTTCAAAATATTATTCATTTTCCAAAATATCCTTAGTTTAACCCATTATTAAAAATTGTATAGTTTTTAAAAAGAAAAGTTTGACATGATTAACTTTTCATGAAATAATATACTATAAAGGTCATAATTGTATAAGAATGGACATATAATTCCATATAATATAATATTGTTTTAATATGAACATGATGTAAAAATAAAATAAAATAAAATAAATTGTATAGTGTAATTTTATTGTTCTTATAATTTAATGTTTAACCTAAATTATATGATTCACCCTTACCATGGTAATAAAATTAGTATAGTTACTATTCATAATAATAAAAAATAATAGAGACATATTTATAAATTTTGGACACACTTATTCCAAATATTGAATCCAATTTTCCTGATACAACTCAAATAATTAGAATAATGTAATTTCAAATTTATCCCACAAAATTAACGAAAAATAATTTTCATCAAAAAAGTGGGTTTTTAAGACAAAAATATACTTATATCGAAGGAAGGTATAAGTATGAAAAAATGTAATTAATTAGACAATAAAAAAATAAATAGTTCTCAAGTTACTCTTATTTGAAATTCAATCATAAATGGACTTTATAATATAATGAATATGACAGCTTTATAAAAAACAATATTTTTCACTATTCATTGGAAAATTAATCATTTCGGAAAACTTCAAAAAAATCGTCCAAAGATAGTATTTGAATGATAAATTTAAAAATTAAATTAATTTTTTCAAATAAATTTCCTAAATTATCCAAAATATATTATAAAATTCATTCACTAGAAACCCCATTTTGGGAGAAGAAGTATCTTTTTAAAATAAAATAACATTTATAAAAAATATTTATTATTTACTATTAATATATAAATACATTTATATTGATTAGATAATTTATATATATTTCATAAATTATTAAATAATATTCATACCTTCATTGTTAACTACTTGGTTATAAGTATCACATTAAATAATAGTGTTTTAATTGTGTATTGTGGTTCATTTCCACTCAGTTTTGTGTGTAAAACAACCCATCAATGAAATAAAATTATTTAAAGATAAATATTTTATAAAATATCCGGGTATTAAATTATCACCCCCCCCCCCACCTCCATTTAAGAAATTGTGTGCTCACCATTTAAACTTGTTCTCAGTAATCAAAGGTTTCCATTTGAAAATTCCTTTATAGAAAAACACATTGTAAAAATGGTTAATAAAATTATATCTTGAAAAGAGGGAAAGGGGTGTAAGAATATTATCTAGGATAAGACATAACAGGATTCTAAATAAAATAAAATTATGGGGAATTTATGTTATCGAAATGGAAGAAAAGTAATTTCGATAGATCATTGACCAAGAGAAAGTTAATGATCTTGAGAAAGGTAACATTCAAAAAACTATAAACCATATATGTGGAAAAAAACCATCAATCTATTGTAATTGAAGGTAATAGGAAAAACATTTTTTCTTAAAATCATTTTACAATTATTGAAGCATAAAGTTTCTATATATAATAGAAATATAAGGTAATATACTATCTTGACAAGTATAATTTCTTCCATTAATCAATTTCCACCATAATCTAATTTATTCTCCAAATGATGAGTATACCAGATAAATTTTTTATATCTGGAGCACTAAGATCAACTTCTTAATAATGATATAATCGATAAAAGTGTAAAACACTACTCCTCCTACCTTCAAATATTAGCCAAAACATAATTGGTTTGAATAAGTTATCCAACACGGATAAATAATTTAATTCCTAAAACATCAAAAATAATGTCCAAGGTTTAACTTTATCCAATACTTAAGTAGTTAATCATAAAAATCCACATAAATATGCCTAATTTGTGAAAACATGCATGCTTTTAAAAATTAGCAATATCTTTATTCCTCCAATAAAATATTAGACTATTGAATATTTTACATAAATCCCAAATGCAATAAACATTATCAAAGATGAACAAAATCACTTTTTCATCAAATCACTAACAAATTCCAAGGTCATTAATACTATATAGTTGAATTTATCAACCTCAATCATATATTTATGACATAAAAACCGTATTATCCCCACAGTGGACATATATTAAAGGTTATCCTTCTCTAATCATGTGTTTATGTCATGACACGTCTTTGTGGGGCATGTGCCGCAACACCCCAATCCCACCTCCAATTGCTCAGGGTCTGTTGAATAACACTGAGTAGGTATATAATTAGCGTGGGAGGCATTGCCTTAATACTTGTACGCATGTACACATCTCCATGTCCATAATATTGAGAAGTAAAAAACCACAAATAACAAATGCATGAATACCACTATAACCCAACCAGATTATAATTGGAAACAAAAGTACGGCAAGTTAAACTGGGCTATAATACAAGCCCAAAAAGTAGTCTATAAACAAGTTCCTAAAACTCGTCCACAAAAATATCCAACATGATCCAACCTGAATTCACGGTATTGGAACTATTGTCTATAGTTGTAGGAACACCTCGGCATGCCTGGTCTCACAAGGCTCTGTAATGCCCCGACCCCAGAAGCCTGGATCTAGTGCATTATTTTAATTCATTGTCATGATTACGATGAATCAAGTCCCGAAGGACTGATCAGTTTAGTAGTCTTGGAAAATAGATTACACACATTAACATCACATTAAAATTTCAAACATATAATACAACATATATAGTTCTTTGAGAATTCCATTATTCTTATTAGCATAACCCTACATATCAATCATAATACACTTCTTGGAAACCTGTTAAAATGAAACATAAGAAAGGGGTGACCTCAAATGCTCATTAATAGCAAGAAATACATCAGGAGATAACATAAACATTAGTCATCGAGATTAATTAAAAAACATTCCTTTAAAAATAATAAACATGAACTCTTTACGGAAAACATATGAGCTGATTAAATAATGCCAAATAAAACGTAGTCATGGGTATTCTACTAGTCAAATAACCACATGAACCAGCAATATTATTTTCATAATGAGGGAATGTATAATGCAGGACATTCTGAAACATTTTGTAAAGGCATCGGCCAAGACGTCTAAAAATGATTAAGCCCTCGGCCAAAACAATACATCAAATTGGGAAAGACCTTGGCCAATTCCAAGTCTAATTGTCTCATGAGACCTACTGATGAATTGAGGATCTATCGTGGGCTCCACCCATCACTTACTAAGTCCAATAAATTCCTCACATGAAAAGGTTGAAACATAACATAATCATTCATATAAAAACTAGCATACGAAATGTCAATACTTTAACCATAAACCATGAAAGGTATAAAAATAGCACATCAACAGTCAAACTTATCATAACACATTCAATACAATATGGAAGATTTTATTATAATAAATCAACCTCAATCAAGAATAATATCCAGTAAAAGATGCTGACATAGTTAAAAATGATCAGTAAAACTTTTTGAGTGAAATATCCTTTTTGTAAAAAAAATTAAAAGTCACACATTTATAAAGGAAGTCATTTAAAATACTTTTTGAATAAAAGTTTCCCATACCAATTTGAAACATTTGAAATGAATTAACTTTTTAAAATAATCATGTCTATATAAATAAATCCTTATAACCATTTTGAAAACATGGACATTAATGAGAAAGATGTCGAAGAATAAATATTTAAGACATTTAAAATGATGTTTTTGTTAATTAGTACCTTAAAATATTCATTTTATAATGTATTTTATGAAACATGGACATGGATAATAAATATGTCTGAGAAAATACTTACACTAAAACAATCTCGGATAATAATGAGATTGAGGAATTAACCCTTACCTTGCACTTTCCTATGGTCGAGGGTATGTTTAACCAACTGTATAATGACAATATAATGTTATTAAATTATAAAATAACCATATTCATATTTATTATATCATCCATGATTCATTTATGACTTTATACTACCTATTTAACAATGATTTCCATGTCGAATTAATATTTCGGGTAATAATCGCTTTCTTTATTGTACGTGTTTTAACTTGTAATTCTTAATCGTATCATTTAGATCAAGATTTGAATACTACCAGAGTATAAAACATTATTTATATATCATATATATTTATAATATAATTATGTATAATAGATAGATATATGAAATGGAAAACACCATTTATGGAGATGGTAGGTCGTACATACGCATAAACGTTGTTTCCATTTTTATATCGTATTGAACGAAAGTAAGTGCATAATATATATATATATAAGTACATATATATATACCAAGTATAACTATTATGTCATGTATTACATTCATATTAATAATATATATTTTTATAATCATTGTTGAACGGTGAACGTGGAAATGAATGTCATCGCATCGTGGAGATGGTAATCCGTACTTACGCACGAACGCTACTTCCATTTTTTATTTTAAAAGAAAAGAAAACCAAATGATACAAATGTATATTATTATTCCAATATAATATAATATTTTATATATGTAATGTAATTTCATTAACACCATCCTTTATACGTTCCATGTATGGTATGAGTGAGTCATATCACTTTGAGGGGGTGGTAGTCTGCACTTCCTCAAATGAAAATATCATGTATATACAACATGAAAAGAATAATGATGTGTTATAAAAGATAATTTCAGAATATTATATATAAAATAAACATCATATATAATTATATTACCATCATAATGGCCACCATAATAGGTGTTAGTAGAAGATAGAACAATCATCTTTTCGTGAGGCAGTAGTTCGTCATCCACAGAAACATTATGTTATATACCCATTAGATAGAGGTGTGTGTAAGTGTAAATCAAATAATTCTCATAAAAAAACCTAGTATATTTAGGATAATTTTTCTTTTATAAAGTAAATAAATAAAGATATTTTAGGTGGTTGGAGAAGTAAAATAAAATAAAAGAACTTAAGATGAGATATTACATTTAAATCGGGTAACTCCCTTTGCTTTGAACGAAAAAGCTTCCTTGAAGTGCCTTCATCTGATGGTAATGATTCTAAGAGGAATATAGGGATGTAGGGAGCCAAATTTGTTAGAATTTGGATGACCCAAGGGGTTTGAGAGGTGTGAGAAATGGGTTCTAGGTGAGAGATTTTTAGAAGGGGGAGGAGGGGCTCTTTATGAATGTTTGAAAATATTATTTTATAATATAATGATTTTCGGTTTCTAAAGGTCCAAAACTCATTAACATCGAAGATAAGCTGACTCCTGTTCAAAATAAAATCATAAAATAAGAATTGGATAGGTTTTGGATATTGTTTTAATTTTTATAATTTCATTTATTTAAATCATTCTTTATTGAGGTACGCATTGCATCATTATTGTGTCATAAATAATTTTATTTATTTGATGTCTAAAAGTTGTAAAAAAAATTCCATGATATGGGAAATATATTTATCTTTAAAATTAATATTTATAGTCTAAAAGTTAACTTATATTACCCCTTGTAAATATTATTTTACTAAAAGATATATGTTTATGTCATTTTTGTCTTTACATTAAATTAATTAATATAAAACCTGGATAGGGGCTGTGTGGGAGTAAAAAGAATTTGTGTTTTAAGTTTCATTGTTTCATGTGAGTCATAAAAATATTTTTTTATCATAATATGTGACCATCAAAAATGGGATGATTACTAGGGTATTTATTCAGGGATGTTAGGGTGTACACATTAATCAAGATGATCAAATGCACTTGAATTTTTTAGGTCAAAAAATATACTTGGACACCACTCCTTGTCACCTACTCTTATAGAATATAAGATATAGAATCAAAATTATAATGGGCTTGTGTGAGCAAATCAGGCTACACTGAAACAAATTCACTACAATATAGATGTATAGGAAGCATGAGAGACACTTCATCCTAGAGTTAGATACTACTCCAAAAATCTATGCACTCTCCTACAACATTTTCAAAATGGGTTCTTATTTAGTCTACCAAGAAAAAAATAGAAGGATGATATTCACTATAGATCCCATAGGTTAAAAATACTAAATTGGATAATGAAACCCCATGTTACATCCCTTATGATATGCTATGGTTTGGACCATCATCCTAGAATAATTTTGTATTTTAATTACTTCTTGATATGGAAGTGATGTTTGTCTCCTGATTATTTTTTAATATTTAATGAAGTCCCATTAATATAAAAAAATTATACTAAAAAATTGAGACATTAAAGGGTAGGATTTTCACCAGAGGTTCATTGGTATTCAGTAAGGTGAATTGTTTTTCAATAGAAACACTTATTTTGAATACCTAGATTATTTATTTTCATTTGTATATTAAGACTTATTAATTCGTGAAAATAAATTTAATTTATTCCTTTTTATTCCTTTTTTATTGTTTCTTTTTGTGAACATGAGTTATTTATATCTTAATCCCACTATATTATCCATCATTAATGATAAATTGATCATGATTATTCATCTTGGAGATGGTGTATTATGAGTAGTTGGGTTAATGATCCAGTAATAATAATATTTTTGACATGTTAATAAATTTTGAATGATTAATATCATGTTAAGTGTGTTCCAATACAATTCTATAATTACCTAGAGAGGTTTATTATGATTATAGAGTGAACAAAAACTTGATAGAGGGGAATGAGATATAAAGAGCCATCCCAATTCTTCTTTTTGTCTAAGAAATTTTTTTTTACACACCAAGACTTGTTGGGTTACCTTTACCAAAAATATATAATATGTCTAATGAGTCCTAGTTTCTAATGACTAAGTCAGATAAGTAACCTCTGATGTCTTTGAATGTATATTTCACATCAATTATCATGTTGAATTAGATCATAATCTCAAGAAAAAAACATTTAAAATTGGTTTATTATCTTCTCGTTATAAAATAAGGTTCCAACAATCATTAGATAATTCCTCCCTAGAAACCTTGATCCCATAGATGTTACTCTCCACCTATAGTGTTCCCTATATCCTCAGTTTACTCTTCCTCAATTAAAGAACAATTTAGGATGTTTGGTTGGATATGGTCATACTTATCCATGTGGTTCAACTTCAGGGATCCACATTACAATTATGTGTTTTTATTCTTTTCTTAATTATGGGTATATAATGTTATTATAAACACTAACTAGAATCCTTGAAGTTGAAAAATCCCAAGAGAACATCATTTTTAGTGTCATTTATAGGAATAATAGTGATAAAACTAACCTTGATACTTTTTACTAATTTCACATCTCTCTTTACTTTACATTTTTTGTTTTAAAATATTTTTTATTTTCACATCCCAAAGTATTTCATTAATTTGAGTATAGGTTATAAGTGCATGAAACATAATATTTACATATGGTTGAGTAGTGTAGATTTTTAATAACCCCTCGTGTTCTATCCGAATATTGAGCACCATATTTCACAAAATCAAAATACATCCATGTAGAATAACCAAGGGGTTCAATCTATTTATAAAGAACATGTCAACCTCATTATCTTTAAACAACGAGCACAAAGTGAGATGACATTGATGGAATATGTCAGATCTCATATACCCTCAACCCCTAATATGTTATTAAAATATGGTATTTAAATACTACCCATGCTACACATATATAGTTAGAAGAACATCACATAGTAATGTTGCAAGTACATATAAAATAATTTTTTTGGAACATGTCTTTAGTGAATTAGGACAAATTTTTAACTAATAAATCCCATGTCTTCTTATCTAATAGAAATTTTTTACACTATATAAGAGAGGAATTAATCGATAATTTTACAATAAAATCAAACAAAAATTAAACATTTACAATACTATTGTACAAAAACATTAACAATACGTCATTATATTTCCTAGGGAAAGAGATTTTTAAATTTTAAATCTTATTTATATTGATTGTAAAGAGGCAACCTAAATGAGTGGTTCTAGAAGTTCACACATTTTTTGAAGTTATGGAATTGATTGTGGTACTTCCATAAATGTTCCAAAATGATATTTGGAATGAGTATGTTTCAGAATGGGTTCTTCCAAATGTTCTCAGGTTTGGATAGTGTCGTTCTAGAATATTCATCTTGTACTTCTGGAAGATGGGTTATTTGGTTTTATATGTTTTAATGGTTTACTATAATGGGAGTTCAGTATGAATATTATTATAAGATATTGGAAGTTAGAAAACTGGGATAGATGGATTACCATACTTTTCAAAGGATGGTTTAATTGTTTGACTATATATATTTCTCTATAAAATGGGGAAATATGTGTTGGGAGGTGAAATAAATGTAATTACATACTATTTTAATCTATAATTACTAATTATTCACTAAATTTTAATCATCCTTTCAAGGAAATTAATTACAGAAATGATTATCCCATGGAATTAGGGATATTATTTTTAGCTAAATTAAATTAAAGTGTTATTTACATGATTATGTTTATGTTATTTTACATGAATGTTTTATATTTCAGAGTCAAAATGGTGGACGTGAGGTTTAACTTATTATTATTACTTGGGTGAAATTTGTTTCTACTATGTTCTGTAATATTTGGTTTAGAGAGTTCATTTTAGAATCATATTCCACCATGTGATTCCAAAATGAATACTTCTTATATAATTCTAGAAATACTGTTGGGTTGAAAGGATTCTCTACAAGTGGTTTCGAATATCAGTTTCTTAAGAGGCTCAAAAAGTTTTCTTTATTTATGTAACATTATTTTTCCCAGAAATATTTTAAATTTCAATACCATTTATTGTATTTTATAAGGATAGTGTCAAAAGAATGAAATTTTTTACTGAAATATTCAATGGAATAAAGTTTTTCTTTTTGAGAATGATGATATAATATTATATCATTTAGAAATATTAATAGATTCCATTGAAGGGTGTCAAATTGGAAGTGATAGAAAATGTTAATGTGAAAAGTTAGTTAGAAAGGCACTTGGTTTTTTATGGATGTATTTGGTCTGTAATGTGGCATTGAATATTTTAAATAATGAACCCACAATATGGTTAGGGGATGTCCTAAAATAAATTCATGAGAAACATACAGCACTGAACAATGTTTACTTTATGAAAAGGTTATTCATTATGAGGTTATCAAAAAGAAGAGTTTTATCTGATCTATTGAATGATTTTATCTTTTTAAAGATCTAATTGGAGACTATTTTTGTTACTTTATAGATTATATTTGTTTTATTTTTTAATTATGATCTTTGAAAATCTCTTAGGAATCCATAGTAATAGATGTGAGTAGTTATAGTAGAAAACATTTATTCAATGTTCACTGATGTTTGGAACATGATTCTTAATGAGGAGCTATATAGGAAAGAGAGTGAAACATCATCTAGTGAAGTATTGACTATAGAAGTATTGGGACACTCACTTAATTGACATAATTTGAATCATCTGGAGAGGAAATCGTGAGAAAGGATCAAATGGAATTCTTTAGAAAGGGGTCATGTGTGTTGGCCCTATGGAAATAGATATTATTTTAAGAAATATTGTCTTGGTTGGAAAAAAACTTCCAGAAAATTTCTTCTGGATATCTAAGTGTGGAAATGGAAGGTAGTGAAAATATAGAGAAATTTTTTACTATATATATGGAATATTTTATAATATATTTTTTAGCATCATTACACATCACAAGATAAAAAACGTGTTTATGAAATTATGTTTTTATAAAAAATGGTATTTTTATTCTTTCTAATGATAAAGCTATTGATATTTTGGGAAAGGGAGAAGTTAAATTTCAATTGAAGAATGGGTTTTTTTCTTATATTGAAGGAATATTTTAATGTTTTAGGACATTAAAAGAACATAATTTTAGTGGGTTGACTGGATGAAGTAGTTTTATGAAGGATATTTTTGGAGGGAGTGTGGAAAGTTACATAGGGTTATATTTTCATAGTAAGAAGTATAAAATATGGATATTTGTATCAAAATGTAAGTGAAGTGGGAGCTTCACTTATCGGAATGACATCTTATGGAATTTTTAAGCTTTAGTATAACTATATTTGGAATCTTAATGAGAAGTTTAAAAATATTCTAACAAACAGAGGCATATTAATGATTGATCAATAAGATTATGGAATGTGTGGTAGTTTAATATTAAGGAATAAATTTTAGATATCGTTAAATATTTTTGGAAATAAACCAAAATGAAAGAATTTATAACGTTTTCATACATATATTGGGGTACCTACCACTGTACCTTCTGATGAAAAGCCTAGTTATGTTATAACATTCAATAATTATTCCAGAAAAAAATAATTGGATTACTTTTTGAAATACAAAAATCATGTTTTTGGAATAATTATTCAATAGAACGTTATAGTGGAAATGGAAACCAGAAGTACGATGAAATTTCTATGATCAAAAAATGGTGGTGAGATTACTAGAAGTAGTTTTCATAACTTCTTTAAGAGTTTAATCTGGAATTAGAAGATTTTCCTAAGAGAATGAATCATACATTGATGGAGAGTAAAAGTATTATTCCTATGAATTTTTTAAATTATTGGGGATTATTTCGGAGGAAGAAATATGAATAAAAATTATATTGTGAACAGAAGTACTCTAGCACCATTTGAAGCTAAACTACTAGAAGAACATTGGTCAGGTAATTTTTTGGAAGTTTCACATCTTAAATTTTTCGGAATTTTATCCTATATTAATTTTGATGATAAAGACAGATATAATATTGAATATAAATCTTGAGTGTGCTTATTAATAGTCCTTTGGGATTAATAATTTGGTTTTCATATTTATGATGATGAAAATAAGAATGTTTGTAGAATTTGGGATGTGATTTTTAATGAGTATTCTTTTAGAAAGATCGAAACATGAAAGTGAATGAAGTTGTGAAAATAAATTAATCTTCATATTATGTTGATTTCAATGGTTGTTTTAGAAGACCACATTTTCTATAATGTTATAATGTCTCTAAATCTAAAAAAAATACCCATATTTTTTAAGTAAGTTCATAGGGATATTTAGAAATCTTCATAAGACATCCGGTAGAGGTTTTATCAGAACGATTATAAACAAAGAAATATTTATCAACAATTCTAAATGGAAGAGATTCGGAATGATAAGTTATATAAGTTATATTTTTAAAAGAATCTGATTCACAAGTTAATATATAATTATCTTCATGTTTCAATTGGATAATAAAGTGGTTTGGGTCATATCTTAGTTTCTTAATACAAATGGATTCAAGATAACCTGATAGTCTTTAATAATTAGACACATTATATGATTTTGGAAGGAGAGAGTTATCAATATAGGAAGAATTAGATTCAATAAAAGTGAATAACACCGATGATCTAATTGAATTACCATTAGGGAATAAATAACTAGAGAAAACATAGGTATTCCACTTGAATGATGAAGCTGATGAAAGAAAAATATATAAATATAGGCTAGATGTGAAGGAATTTCAATATAATGGAGGAATTTTCATATCTGAGATATTATCTCTATTGGTAAAATATACTACCATCTTAATTTTTATTAGTTTGGTTGATTTTGGAAATTTTTACCTTACAAAAATGTTTGTGAAGAAGAACTTTCTTCATGGTGATTTAGTGGATAAAACTTAAATAATGAAACATATTTGTTTAATTGATAATATAAATCATGGATATGTGTGAAAAAGGATAGTTAATTAGGTTTGAAATAAGAACCAAAATTCTGGAACAAAAATTTTAATTCCTTCATACAATAAATAGTTTTCCTTTAGAGTAATTCTGATTAAATTTTTTATCAGAAATAGTTTAGCACAAATGAATTTATAATGTTACATTTTTATGTGGGTGATATATTATTGGTAGGTCTAAATATTCTTCTGATTAAGATGTTAAAGGGGGCCTTATCGGGAATGTTTGAAATAAAATATCTTGTTTAAGTAAACAATGTCATGATTATGATGATGGAACATACTAGGAAAAAATTAAGTTCGTTTTTGTAAAAAAAATGATCACATCCATGAAATATTTCAATGATTTTTAATGATTGGATGTAAGATAGATCCAAATCATTTCATTGGTCACATTAAAAATCAAATAAACAATCACTATGAATGGTAGAACATAAGAAGTAGAAATATAATGTTCTTTATGAATCAATAGTTAAAATATTGATGTTTGTACATATACAGATATTTCTCATGAAGTGGGATTTTTTACTCACGTTTTGGAAAATCTTGTAAAGGTAAATTATAACATTGTAATGTAGATTATTCAGTAACTACATGAAATTAAAGTAATAGATCTTTATCTTGGATATTATGATCTATTACTCCTGTTTTTTTATGTATAATTTTTCAGTGATTCTAATTATTATAGGAGAATAAATAGATATGTTTAACCGTTCAGAAGAACTATAGTGAATGGGATTTTCTGGTTACATAAGTTGATAGTAATTTCTAACAAGGAAGTAGAGTATATGGTTGTAATAGAAGAAAGAAATGAGATGGTATACTAAGGATGTTTATTTGATGAGCTATTTTATATCCAGAAGAAATTATTACTCTACTTTGATTGATAGAGTGAAATTAATTAAATAAGAATAATTTTTTTCACTCAAGAGTTAGTCATATTGATCTAGAGTAAAATTACATCAAAAATATATTGGAGGGTGGTGATTTGAGTTATATAAGGTAGATAAAAAACAAATTTTAAATTATGTGTTTACAAAGAGTTTGGGATTGGAAGTACAGAGGAAACACAAGATCTTGGTATGACTTGAGTAAATGTATGGAAATTCAGAAACATTGTATACAACAGAATTGGGAGGGGTTTTATGTTTTTTATCTAAATTATTCTTCTATTTGGTGTTTTTTTGGAATTTGAAGCCTAATTTTATTATTCGGATAGAGAAAAATAGGATTAATTACATAAGTTATCATGATTGAAAAGGGTAATTAAGTGATAGTGGTTTTTCCTTCAATGTTTTGAAATTAAGTTTAATAAATAGGATGTTTCATAATGGAATCATCTAAATATTATTAGGTTATGGCATCATCATTCTAGAAGTTTTAACTTTTAATTCTTGAAGATAGGGTATTAATTTTTCTATATTTTAATGATTTTCTAGAATGGGAAATTACTCTTAATATTTCTATAAGAGATTGGAAGGATGAATAGTGGAGTGGATTGAAACCTATACATTTCAGTGGATGATGCAAATAGATGATCGGATGACACTCTCTATATAATGTGGTGTGGGGAAATGTGTTTTGGGAGGTGAACATGTTGACAATACTTGTTCTATTAATTTGACGTTATCAATTAGTTTCTATGTTTTAATCTTTCTTATGTAGAAATAAAATGTTTGAATTTTTATCCCATGTGAATAGGAATATAATTCTAAACCATATAAAATCAGTGTTTTCTTTACTTGCTTAAATTTACATTACATTTCATAAATGATATATCTATTTGAGTGGAAAGGTATAAAGTGAGGTTCAATTTACTATGGTGAATTGGGTGACATTTGTTTCAAAACGATTATGTAACATTTTATTTGCATCATTCCTTTCAAAATAAAATTTTTCTAGTTAATTCAGGAATTAATCCTTCTTACTAACTTCTAAAAATATATTGAAGTTGAAGGGATTCTATATAATGGTAACATAAGAACTGGTGAGTTTAAATTCATCGTAAGAATAAAAATATGAGATAAAAATATATTATCATAAATAATAACAATATGATAATATGGGTATAATCAAAATACATCATAACCAAATAACATTGATCATGAAATATGAGTCATCGAATAAGGCTTGGAATAATATAAGACATAAATAAAAAGATATTGGAAACATGTTCCAATAATAATGAGTTATTATAATAATAATAATAAGAGTATATAATAATAAGAAAATGTTCCATGGTCTTAAATGAAAGGCATCATTGAATTTTGGAAAAACCATTGCATAGAAACCATTGTTATAAAAATCAATCATTCACATACATTATGAAAAAACATTTTCATTTCCACAATTTAAATATTAGAAGAAACAATAATTCCCATAAGTAGTTATTTTAGTTTTGTGGATTTATCCCTTTGAATATTTCTATTTATATATCTGGATTTATCATCAGAATCGACAAGTTTTTTGAAAATCTTGTGTTAATGGAAATAATATATTAAAAATATTAATATATTTTAATGCATGAATATGTATCATTTCAAGGTATAAGTTTTTATTTTTTTCTTGGGACCTCAAATACGAAATCTAATACTATTGTTTATTCCAGATCATGGGATTTACCCTAGGCGCAACATAAGTTTTGTTAGAATCTGATGTTCCAAGGGAGATGACCATTAGTGGTTGTGTTTAATAAAATAAATAATAAATAATACTTATATTAATATAATTACATAACCAATACTCATACTCTAAATATTATTCATTCAAAACGGTTAACGGCATAACACTAAGAGGATTTGAGAGGATATTGTTCTTTGTTGGCATTGTAAAACTAGATAACATAGATTGATGGTTAGATCGAGGAATATTAAGAGGCAGAAAATGCAGGATATCTTCTTCATCAATTGAGATTGAATTATTTATGAAAAGTTGATCCTCAATCAATATAAGGCTGAAAATTTATGTATTTTCAATAAATTTTGTTGAATAAGAATGGATTTAATTATATGCCTTTTGATCTGTGATTTATTGATCTTCACTTGAGAACTTCTATAATTATTTTATTTTTATTTATCTGATAAATCCTTGTTTCACTTGATATTACCCTTTCCTAAACCTTTTTTATGAGGTCATTGGCTGAAAATTCCTTTCTAATGAGTCATTTACCATGTTCTTATACTTTTTCCCCCACCGTTCTTTGATTTCGTCATCATTTTCCAAAGGGGATGCAGTTAAAACATTTTGGGTTAGGTTCAAGTGTGATCAAAACCCAAGATTTATGGTTTTTGTGAGAATGATGAGTGGTATGGTGATTTTTGGTTGGATTTTTATGGTTTTTGGATTGTGAGTGATGCCTCTATGGATTTGGGATTCTATTAGAGATGATAGTGGTGTGGTGAGATAGATGGAGTCATGTGGGGTTTGGGTGTCTAAATTCCATCCACCAGTGACAAATAAAGAATGAACGACCCCAGATCTAAGACCCATGGTGTAAATTATGGCAGATATAGTGGTTTCATGGGTGAAACGTGTAGCAATTTATGGGGATTCAAAAAAAAACCCAACTACATGACACGTACTGTGAAGAACACATGGTTTGTAGTCCCCTATAAATATTACTAGGGATACAAGTATAGAAAAATATCACATTCCATGTGGACCCCACCATATACCATGTGACTTGATGCTAGTGACTCAGCGTGTACTCCTAGAGCAGAAAGAAATGAACATGGATAGACACACGGCCACCAAAAGAGTACATGGACTTGTCTAGATACTTAGACATGAACAAGATACCCAAACACAACCATCTACGATATAATGGGACAATGTACATGGGCATGTACCAGAATAGCATGGGCATTCCCTGATTTCTAGAGACATGTTGTGCACCACCTGTACATGTTGTATAGTGTGACATGGATTCTCAATTCTTTTCCAGGGTAGAACATTACAAGGAGTCGATTTGAGGTCACACGTTTTGTGACCCCTTTCACATTCCATGTAATACTCCTAAAAAACATCCACCATTTCTATATCTTCCTTCTAGACTCGGATTTTGGTTTTTGGGTAGACTATCTTGATCAATTTTCCACATTGAATGCAATTGTATCCTTTATAATGTTTTTATATATATGACACGAGTTGATACATTCATTATTCTTCTTCAGGTGGCACTTGATCAATTGGGCTGATTAGGCGGGATCATGATAGATATGTCGATGATGGAAACACCCTATAATAATAGAATGGAGGTCCCCCCATGTTCATCCATTGTGCTTGGGTTCTCTATCTACTAAGTATTACCACCTATCGTACCTGGGTCTGGGTCCTCTATTCATCTAGTGGAACCCACTGTCATACTAGGGATTTGGTCCTCTATTATAGATTTTTCCCCCTTGACTGTACAAAGACGTTTCAAGGTGTGGGTCCTCCATATATCTCTTTTTCAGACATGCAAGTTACAGGTCATCATAGATATACTTTTGGAGCAACAAATAGACTCATCATCGTAATATGTTTTATAAGATGGAGATCCTATTTTTATCTCATGTAGGTATCTTTATGAGCATATATATATTGGGTTTTGTTTCCCTATTACTTTGGGTTGAGTTGACTTATATTGTATCTATTTATTTCTCACATTGTGGTTTTCTGGGTTCCCTATTGGGTACATATATACTCACCCCACCATGTTATTTTCCCAAATGTATCAAGTCCTATGAAAACGAAAAGTATTTCAGTGGTGAGATCAGTAGATCATATAGATACTTTGGTGAATTGACCATGTATAGTGGTTAAACTAGGATCTTAGAAGTCGGGATCCCAATAATTTTCCATTATTCTAGCTATTTTCTTTTTGAGAATCCATTTCAAGTTGGGTTTATATTTTTTCCCTTTAAAATTTTTCTTTTACAGTCATACTCTGACGTATTCCCTTGGGGTTATTGCATTAATTTTTTACTATTGATTTCACAAACATTTTTTATTCCTCTACACTTTTTCATCGAGATGATTGGGTGTGTGAATAAAAGTACATTATGAAAAGACTTTAAATTTTAGTTATACCTTATCAATGCTTGTCTCCAGCCCCTAGATTATTGAAGGTGGGCTTGAGATGTTCAGGACTTATCCTTTCTCCAACCAGGTGTTCCTTGGTGGGTCAGTTCATGACAGAGTGGAATAAATGGTGGTTATTCGCTAGGTTTTTGTAGAGATAGCCCCATGGATAGGATAGCTTATGAACTTATGAAAATGAAGTTGGAGTGTATCAATTGATGCTTTCCAACCAAGGAACCTAGTTTTGGTATGGAGGAAAACCTATATATTCACTAGGACATTGACTATTTGGTTTTTTACTCAACTTATCGAGACATTGGTTGTAGGAAAAAATGTTGCATGCATCATATAAGATTGATTCCTTTGACTATCCTTCTTGAGTTAGATCCCCATATATTTTCTCATTTAACCATGTTATGTCTTGATCACATTCAAGATGCCTCCATGAAAATAGTCATCCAAGTTACTAATACAAGATCACGAAAATAATATGTTGAGTGGTGAGGCATTAGTTAAAGGGACATCTAATGAGGTGTTTCCACAAGGTAGGATGAAATTATATCCCCTACCTATCGATCAGGAGATAATATCAACAGTTTTGGCTAATGATGCGTGTAGGTTTATCATGCTACGTGAAGTCTAGCATTAAAGACCACTAAGGTTCTATGGAGAGATAGAACCCCAAGAAACTGAGGATTAGCTTGATTTTCTCATCTGTTTATTTAGGATCATGAAAAACCTGGTTGATTAGATGGTTTTATTGGCATCTAGTCCTTTCCATTGAGAAGCAGGGTGCTAGTGGAGTCTAATCACAAAAAACCCGGATGATATGATACACTCCGGATAAAAATTCTAGTAGATGTTCCATGAGGAATATTACCCATCATTATTGTGCTCAAGGAGCTTCTTCAGCTATACAAGGATAGTGTGGTAGTTATTAACTATGTCATGAGGTTTACTGACCTTACATATTACTCCCTTTATATGTTGCAAGATGTTTTATTTTGGGTATGTTAGTTTTATCCAAGTCTCCATAGAGAAATTGATTCCATCATTGCCCCCTATTAATACCTTATTATTCTATAGTACTTGATTAGACTATATATATAAGGATATTTATGGTAGGAGGGTTCAATGAATCTGGATCTGGTAGTGGTCATCATGGGGATGAGTTGTATGTAGTAGCTATAAGTAACAATCATCGGGGTCTCATGGTAAGATACCACTCCATGGTAAGATAAAAGAATGTGGATCTATTTCATAGGTTCTGAGAGGAGGATCTGGTCATCTAGGAGAGTGGTTTATTCAGTTCTTGTGATGATTGATGTCACATGAAATGTGATATCATGATCTGACATGTTGAGGTGTGAAATAAAGTTGTAGATGAGCTTCCATAGTAGTGGCAGTGTCATCATCTGGGATCTCACAGGAATGGATAGGGTGGACCACAAGGAGGTGGTTCTATAATAGGAGCTACTAGATCTCTAGATTGGGGAAATACTAGTGTATGGAGACAATATAATGTACTTCCACCACCACCACCACCAGATGGTCAATTCGAGGCCCATGGAGCTGGCATTTGGAGCTTAATGTAGCTACATGTTATGGAGGGTTGTCACTAGGAAGCCCACGATTTGATTTGAAGTATGATATATGTGTTTTCTATAATTATTTGAGTACTTTTGGAAACATACTCTACTATTTACTTTGTCTATTTGTCCCTCGTGTGAGAGATATATCTTCTAATTGAGACCTAATCCTTATATATTTTTCTAGAGTTTCCCACATGGTGTGATTCTTTGATATCACATATCTATTAGTAGTACGAGATATACATAGTTGGATATAGTTTCTCATGGGACCTCATGGTCATCATGATGAAACCATATGACATCATATGGGGGTGGACTAGTTATCCATATTTTGGGCCCTGATTGACTATCATTGTGTAATCTTCAACCCATCACAGATTTTTTAGAGTGTATATCCCTTGGTGTAATGTTCTCTTTTGGAATCTGTATTCATTTCGTAGTGGAGGACTATATTGACATATTCCCCCATTGATGTTTTGGGACAACCTATATAGTGGGATATTGACATTAGTAATGACTTGAACCATGTGACTACACTGATATCTTCTATAGAATATCAAATAACCCCTATCTAGATCTAATAATTGATGGGATAGTTCGAGGACCTTTGAGTGAAGGGTTTCATTAGACCTAGTGTGTCCCCCTTGCATTGTTCAGATTTTTTTTAAATGGTGGATGGGAGCTGTAGGCTTTATATTTATTATCATTTCTAGAACTAAGTAATGATATAGAACAAGTATAACTTTTAGAGTATTAATGACTACTTTTCCCAATTGAGAGGTGCGAGTTGGTTTTCAAATATCGATCTTAGGTATTACTTCCATCAGTTGAAGGTTCCCAGGGATGATATTCTAAATATTACATTATCATGTTACTATGGACAATATGAGTTTTTTGTTATTCCTTTCGGTGTGAATAATTCCCCCTATATGATTATGGATCTTATAAAATGGAAGTTATATTCATACATGGATCAGTGTATGGTTGATAATTATTTAGATTTCATCAAACGTGGAGAATGTAGAACATATAGGGATGGTTCAAGACTTACTATGGGAGAACTATCTATATGGGTAGATATTGATGTGAAAGTTTTAGATCTATGAGGTTAATGTTGGGTGGCATGTCATCTCTAAGAAAGTATTACCTATGGACCTAGTAAAGATTGATGTAGTTCTTTCAGGGGATACAACCTAAGATCATGGCATAGGTGAGGAGTTATCATGGTATACAAGGATAACTCAAAAGGTTTTTAGAAGAATTTTATAGTATTGTGAACCCTTTTACCACACTTACATGTAAATGTAAGTCATTTACCTAGATTGAGAAGTGTCTGAGATCCTTTTAAGAGTTGAGGATAAAGAGAAATAGTACTCCATTATTGATACTATCAAAGGAGGGTGTAGAGTATGTAGTGTTTCATGATGCCTCTAGAGAAGGACACGGTTGCATGTTGCTGTAAAGGTATGAAGTGATCACATATTTGTTGAGGTAGTTGAGACCTCAAGGGTAGAACTATGTAGTTCATGAACTAGAGTGGGAAGTGGTATTCTTTACTCTGAAGATATGGAGACACTATATTTTGGGTAATAATTTTATTATTTACTCATCCCACTAGATTTATAGGTACATCTTTACTTAAAGATATAAAGACCAAATATAGAGGCATTGGTCACAGTTCCTATAGGATAATGACTTTGAGATTGTCCATACACCTAGGAAGGGAAATGTGGCTTCTTATTCCCTTATATAAGAACCCATATCTTCATTTTAGGTATGGATCTTGATTTCAGGTTGTTTCTTGAGGAGAAAGGAACAAATGAGAATTCTTAAGTACACATCGTGTACTTAAGAGTATACACCGTGTAACCGAGTACTGCGTACAGCCCCATATTGGACATGTAATGGCCGAGTACATGGTCGTGTAGGTGACATGGAAAACCAGCTAAAGCAGGGGGTGGTTGAGGCAACTACACGATATGTACATTAAATAAACATTTCATGTACTTTTTTTTATTTGATAAATCGGTGCAAGGTCGCGTCTCATGTCTAGAACACATTTCTTCTCCTCGTGTTTCTTACAGAAGAGTGATGGAATAGTTGTGAACTTTGTGACCCTCCTTATTCTTCATCTATGCTTCAATTAAGACATCACAAGGTGCGTTGTATTCCCACCAATGAGTTCTCGATTTCAATAAAGCCTTTCTTCCTAATTCCTCCTCCCTCATGAGTATTTCAAGAATGATCATTTCTACCCTTTTGTAGTTCTACATCGTTCTAGGACAATTCAAGGTCCAACGTTTAAGAGTGTTGATCGGAAAACATCAAGGTATGTGGTTTTTACATTTCTTTGATTGTATTTGGATTTTATATGCTAAAAGTGTTAAATACCAATATTTAGGGTATTTCGTGTTTTTGGATTTAACTCTGTTTAATACCGATTATGTTTGTTGTATGAGAAAGGTTTATTTATTATGTAAAAGGCTAGTTACCTTGTTATGAGACATCCCACGGATGTGTTCCATTTTATGCTAGATTATGGATGTTTGGTCTAGAATGCATTTTAGGATTTCTATGTTTTCCATGCCTTGTGTTGTTAGGATAGAGTTACTAATTATATGAGATGCATGTATTTGCCAATGTAAAAGTGTGACCAATGAGAATTGATTGTGAGATCTTCCCAAGGTAGGGTCATTTATGTATAAATTATTGTTATGTTGGCCCGTAGAATTGATTTTGAGAGATTTCAAGTGGACATAGATTAGAGGGGTTAGATTGTGAGAGCTACCCATAGGGTCGTTATTAAATAAATGTTAGGCCCTAGGTCATTGATTTTGAGAGCTTCAAGGTTGTCATTATATTTTATTGTTTATAGGCAGACCAAGGGGGTATTGAACATGAGAGCTACCTAGGCGGTCGTCTATAAATAATTAGTGTTATGTGGGGCAAAAGTGGTTATATTATTTGAACTTTACCATAAGGTAATTATTATGAATTTATAATATGTTAAACCATATGGGTTAGATAGTGAGAACATTCCCAAAGTGTTGCTTTTGAATAATTGATTTTTTGTGTCGAGCCTACCAAGATAAAGCACAAGTTTTGACTCTGTATTGCTTGTTTGTTTAGATGGTGTTCTAAGACATCTGTTGATACTATTACACTGGGGGATATAGAGCATAGGCTAGATCCTGAGAATGCACGATTCAAAGTATGAATAATAAATTTAAATGAATGTAATTTTAAACTGTAGGATTGTTTACTTTTGATTACTTCCTAGTTTATTGCTTCATTTCTGCATATTTCCTTCCATGTATATTCACTGATAGTTACACACAAATATTTGGGTGGTTTCCTAGTAGGATTTTTCTCACACCCTACTTAGGTCATGCTTTTGGGGCCCAATAGATTATATGGTTTTAGGTATAGATAAGGGAAACTGCCCTTCTTTATATGGTACATGATTATTGTGGAGCTGGAGAGCATGGGACCAAGCTATGACTTGCGATGCTATTGGATTTTACTGATTTTCTGTACTTTGGTTTCAATACTCCTTGCATTGTGACTTTTTTGGATGATTTACTAGATATATATGACATCCATCATTTATATAATCTCTATTTTTTATATTAACATCAGTCTTCGACTGTTTACTTTTTTTGTACGGTATTACTACTCCTGATCTTATTTTATATTTAGATGACGCTATGTATACTCTGCCAATGAGGGAATAGTTTCCCCAATTTCTTACCTTAGCACTAACTTCTAGTCACCAACCTATGCAGTTTGAGGAAATTCACTTGAGGATATGTGACCAACCAGGTTCGTGGCACCTTTGTGTGGCACTCAGATCTGGGACATTACAAAGTGGTATCCAGACGATTTATTTTCTACTTTTTCTTACTGTTTGGAGCCTATAGATAATGATAGGAAGGAATGGGTAGTTGATAATAATTTTTTTCTAGGATTAGCTAGCCTGTGTATAAGGAAAATCCATGGTACCTCTAATATTTCAATTTTTTGGGTTTTTTAAATTGTTACAATTGATTTTATTTCACTGTAGTGTGATTCACATATTTTGTGCATTTATGATTTATATCATTGTGGTTTTATTTTTTTTAACCAGATAAGGTGAGGGTATTTCATATCATGCATTATATAGAATATTTCTAGAGATCACATTCCATGCATTCTTATCATGCAATTTATGGTGCATTACAGATTGCATATTGTTGTGATATATTTTGTGCTAGATATGGATATTGTTGTGATATATGTCATGATATAATGTCTACTATTTTTGTAGGGTATTGGAATATGTAAAGTTTCATTTGTATGGATGCCAAGATTTGGTCCCTGAGGTGTTATGGGTCCTCTTGGATCAGGATTTTCTGGCTCATGTTTGAACATTAATTGAATTTTTCAAGTTATGATATGAATAAGGATTCCAAACATTTATTCATGGGATTATGGTCTCTCACAAGACTGAATTTTTCATGGCTTTGAAAATAATTATGTTTTTAAGGGTTCTGAAGAAATTTTAGTGGCATACTATATGGAAACCCAAACAACACGGTGTGTGTTGTTATAAAAACATTCCATGTGTTCTTCTGTTCTAAAGGAAACAACTTTTCTTAAGTACATGCCATGTACTGGGAGTACACACCATGTGGTTCTTGATCGTGTGACTGACTGTGTGAGCAGAGACATGATGTTGGGAAAATTTATTTAGAAAAAGCTGTGTCTATCTTATACACATCATGTTTTAAAGAAATGTGTATTCGTCTATGTTACCTATGATACAGGTGGATGAAACATAGTTTGTATATGTCGTGACCAGATTTTAAACCCCATTTAGTTATCAACTATGTATTTGAAAATGTGACTAATGATACAGGTTGTTAGAACATAAGTAGTACATGTTTTTTCCAGGGTGAACATGCCATGTAATGTTACACTGGGAGAGAAACTATATAGTTATAGCCACTTGGGGGGAACCCCAAGTTGATTGAGTCTTGTTAAGGACACACCGTGTAGATTATGTACACCCCGTGTAGTTTTCTATAGATATATATGGTGTGAGTCTTGACATGTAGATGGACATGGCCAGGAGGGAGGACTTGAGTACACACTGAGTTCTTGGATGGCACATTGTGTACCTGTGATGCTTACATGCCTGGTTAGAGTGTACACTCCTAGGAGGGAGAACAATGAGTAAATGACCGGCTGGGTGTTCTTACAAACCTAGTAGAGTCCTCGATCTAAGTTGAGTTGTGGGATATCTCTCATGATGTTTTTATTTTGAGTAAATTTCCCATGTGAGATATTCCTTCTGTTTTATGAGGTCACAAGACCTGTTTCTTCTAGGGAGTCCCTAGTAGGATCCCTTATTTGCGTACTATTTTGAGGATCTCTGTCGTGGGATTCCCTTTCTGGTTATCGTTTGAAGATATCTTGTAGAATTCCTCTACTTACATTCTTTGGATGGGGGGTTTAATAGAATGAACAACTTATGTGTTCATTCTTCGTGTGGTTAAAAAACTGTTATTGGTGTTCCTTCTTGAGGATCTAGGTTGGTTTAACAAGATCCTTGTAGGTTTCCTAGGTTGTTAAAAATGATCTTACTTACTAACTCTCCATTCCTGATGTAATGTTATAGTTTTAAAAGGTTTTAGAGGAAAGATGGTGAGACTTTCCTGTTTTACATTGAGATGTTTTCTGCTGAGAGATATTAACGTTGGTGCAGTCCAGGTGTCGTTGTCCCTAGTAGGACTTCTAGTTTTAAGTTACATACTTGTTTGGAGGGGTGTTCATTGTGCCTTGACATTTGATATTGGAACAAGATTGAGGATCACATGGTTCTCTAGGTTAGACATGCCTCGAGCATGGTCGGCTATTATAAGGTCATGTAAACCTACCTTTTCATTACTGATAAATGACATGGTGCATCACCACCCGACTTAATGGTTGTGTAAATGATGTGATTTTGAGCCAGTTCTTGTGTGATTCATCTGGTAATAGTATGCATAGATTTGATAACCTATGCATAGAACCCAATAATTTTTCATTGATCTTTTAAACTCGTGGAAGTGTTTGTTGGCATACGCAATACCCATCAAGTGTTAAATGTATAAATGATTCATTGAGTTTGGTTACATCATTGACATTTGATATGTAGTGTATGTTCTTTGGTTATCTCTTGTGTAGAGTGACCTATGTTTTATAGAACGTTTTTTCATCCCACTACTTGGGAGGACTTTCTGGGACATGGATGTTTTGACACACTAGTCAGTTTATCTTCATAGCTTCATGCTAAGTGATTTAACGTGGTGATCATGGTTCATGGAACGACACATGTGCACTTAATGTTCTTATGAACTATCTCATTTGATAATGTATAGTCCTTATCATCATCCAATACACTCCTAGGAAGGGAGCTTCACGTCGATTCTATTTCAAATGTGTTGTTTCCATGTATAAGGATCATAATAAAGGATTGTCTAAAAAGGGTCATTTTTACTGGATTTTTTTTGGCAAGCGGGCCTTTTTAATGATGGTTCTTTCTAGATATCACAACGTTGTTATGCTCAGTTAAATGATGATGTGTTGTCAAGTAGGGCCGAGTTTCCTTCTAGAGGTCGACCAGTTTTGGTTCGTCTATCCTTTTCTGTTAATCTTTGAAGTCCACTTAGTGTGGTATTTATTAAGAGGAGAGCATGTCCCCTATCATGAAGTCATGTTGGGTGCACTAAGAGAGTGTCGTTTATACACCATGATGAAGTTGGAAGTTATTAGATTGGTTCAAGACCTGTTTCTATGTTGTGTGATGGATTCATTTTTTCAATAAAATCTTGGTTAGTATTGAGTGATATTTGAGTTTTTGTGTAAGAAAACCATAGATAGACTCTTTATACCTACTGTTTATTTAACGTGATGGCCAGGAGGATGTCTTTTTGGGTACATTCAGTTTTTTTATGTGTACTTTTGGGATTCACAACAAAGTCTCACTTGTATGGGGAGTACGGACCACCTTGGCGAGTTCCTTGGACTCCAGGTAGTTAAATTCGAGGTTATCACAGACTTTGAGTTGGGCTCAAAGGTAATGCTTAAAGAGGTAATAATTCTAGTGGGATGGATCTTGAATTGCATTTTTTTCCATGTTGTGATATGAACTTTTTTAGTGATCAAGGGATGGTGTGACATAGGAACATCACCTAGATAAAGATGTACGGTTTGGAGAACGGGTCTGTTGTGAACATGTGGTGCCTTGGTAAAAGGCGTTATTTTTTTGTTGCAATATGTCGAATTTCTAAGACGGTCATTTCTAAGATAAATCATCTATTGATGGTTTGACTCATTATCCTTCTTGTTCCATGAGTATGGTTCGAGTGATCTAGTTTCAACACCCCTCCAAATAAAGGTGGGTGCGCTGTGAGAATCCACAATGTCTTTTGAGGAAATAATTCATGGCCAGTTTTTCTAATTTTATTTTAGGTTTGACCTTTCCTTACTATGAGGTAGCCTTTATTACCTCTTTTCTGTTCTGGTTCACCCAATTAAAGAAAAACATTCTGGTAGCGTCACTTGAATGCTTAGGGGTGTGCTTTGTTGAGTTTTTCAAATGATGGAGGTATCGTGGTAACGATACAGTGTGAGTTGATCTCAATAGGCTCACAAAGGTAGCACATTTCTGTCTATTTAAGGAAACATTCAGTGTTGAAGATCTTGGAGGGTTTTACATCTGAAAGGATTGTACGTTTTCATGGTTTTCAAAACTCTAATTTTTGACAGGGATGTCCGGTTTACTTATCTTGTCTAGAAGGGACTACCAAGGGCTTGGGGTACAGAGGTACTTCTAAGTACATCTTAACATCCCCAGACAGATGGCCAATCCGGGTGGATGATTCAGGTATTGGAGGGCATGCTATGAGCATGTGTCCAGGATTTTAGGGGCTCTAGGGATAGACACAAACCCACAATGGAGTTTTCATACAACAATAGTTTTCAGGAAATGATTCACATGGGACCTTATGAGTCTTTCTAAGGTAGGCCATGCTGATCACCCCTATGTTGGCTGGAGGTAGGAGTGGTATCTATGATGGGACCTTGTATTCTCAAGGAGACCATGGAGTAGATGGAGTTGATTTAGAAGAGGATGGATATTGCACAGTATCATCTGAAATCTTATGTTGATCAACAGAGACAACCACTGTAGTTTGAGGTTAGATATTAGTTTTTCTTACGTGTCACACAGAGGCTGAGACATAGGTGGATTTGAAGATAAGGGAAAATTTCACCGAGATACGTTGGGTTGTTTGAGATTTTGGAGAGATTCAGGCTGATTTCCAATCGGTTGCAATTACATCAGAGGTATTGGGATATGCACGACAACTTTCTTGTTTCTCAGATCTGGCGTTACATTTTAGACTCATCTCATGATTTTCAACCAGAGGAGGTTAAGTTTGAGGTGGATGCATCCTTCAAGGATCCCACTATACAGATTTTGGATTACAGCACGAAGGTTCTCCATGGACGGAATGTTCCTCAGGTATAGGTGTTATAAAATCACAGGCGAGTATAGGATGAGACTTGGAAGATGGAGGTCGATGTACGATCCTAGTGGCCAGAGTTTTTTGAATTTTATTCTTCGCCACCCTTGGAAGGTAAATTCTGGAATGACTTGATTTAAGGGGGGGTTGTTTGTAAGAACCCGGATCTTTATTTTAGGTATGGATCTTGAAATTGGGTTGTTTTGAGGAAAAAATAAGAAAAAGAAATTTCTAAGTACATGTCTTGTAGTTAGGATTACATGTTGTGTACTCAGGTACCTTGTACTATAGCGTACTAGCCATGTAATAGCTGAGTACATTTACATGTAGATGACCTGGCAGACCACCTAAAGTGGGGACCAGTTCAGGCTAATACACAGCGTGTACATTAAAAGAACATGCCATGTACTTTTCTTTATATTTGAGAAATCTTTGTGGGGTCAGGCCACTCATCTAGAACACCTTAATTCTCCTCATGTTTCATATAGGAGAGCGATGGAATGGCTACAAACTTTTTCCCCTCTCGATTCTCTGTCAGATCTCCGATTGAGATGTCGTTGGGTTCATTCGATTCCCAATGGTGAGTTCTATATTTCCCTAGATTCTTTCTTCTTGATTCCTCTTATCTCGTGAGTATTTCAATGATGATCATTTTTACCCTTTCATAGATCTACATCATTCTAGGCCTATTCAAGGTCCGATGTTAATGAGTGTTCATCATACAACCTCAAGGTAGGTGGTTTGTGCCTTTCTTTGGTTGTCTTCACATTTTATATACTAAAAGTTACTAATACTCATGCTTAGGGTATTAAGTGTTGAAATTTAATCATGTTTAATACCTTTTATGTTTATTGTATGAAAAAGGGTTATTTCTTATGAGAAATGTTAGTTACCTTGTTATAGGAAAACACATGGGTGTGTTCCCTTATTTGATTGATTATGGATGTTTGGTCTCAAATTCCTATTAGGGTTGTTTTGTTTTCCATGCCTTGTGTTGTTGAGATGGGGTTACTGATTATATGAGATACATGTGTCTCACATTGTGAAAGTGTCACAAAGGGGAATTGACTATGAGATCTTACCAAGGTGGGGTCATTTATGTATAAATTGTTGTTATGCTGACCTAGAGGTACTTAATGTGAGAGCTTTCTGGTGGTCATAGACCAGAGGGGATAGACCGTGAGAACTACCCATAGGGTTATTTTTAAATAAATGTTGTACCCTAGGGAATTAACTATGATATGTTCCATTTGGTCATTATATTTTATTGTATCTAGGAAGACCAAGGGGGTATTGACCACGATTGCTACCCAGGTGGTCGTCTGTAAAGAATTAGTGCTATGTTGGACCAAAGGTGTTAGACCATGTGATATTTCCCAGAGGTTCGTTATTATGAATTGATAATATGTCAAACCAGAGTGGTTACACTATAGGAACATTCCCATATGGTTGATTTTGAATAATTGAATGACCGTGACGAGTCTTCCAAGCTAAATCACAAGCTTGTACTCTATCTTACTTGTTTTTTTAGATGGTCTTTTGAGATGTCTGTTGATACTATTACATAAGAAGATATGGAGCTTAGGCTAGATCTAGAGATTTCAAGATTCAAAGGATGAATAATAAATATAACTAAATGTAATTGAATACTATAGGATTGTTTAATTTTGAGTACATTCTAGTTTATTGTTTCATTTCTGCATATTACCTACTATATATATCCACTGATATTTTGGCACGGATCTTCTAGTATTTTCCTACTGGGATTCATCTCACACCCTATTTTGGTCATGCTTTTGGTCCCAAAAAAATTATATAGTTGCAGGTATAGATTAGTAAAGGTGGCCTTCTTCATTAGTTTCTTTATTATTATTGAGATTGAGAGCATGGGACCAAGATGAGGCTTGTGATGCTGTTCGAGTTCACTGCTTTTTGGTTCCTTGGTTTCAGTATTGTATTCCCATAGTGGTGACTTGTTTGGATGCTTTCCTAGATACATGTGACTTGCATCATTTATATAATCTCTAGTTGTTATATTACCCTCAGTCTCCTACGGGTTACTTTTATTGTATGGTATTACTGCTTCCGCTCTCGTTTTTTATTTAGATTCTGTTGTGTATACTCTGACAATGAGGGAATAGTTTCCTCAATGTCTTACCTTATCCCTCACTGGTAGTCATCAGCCTCTAGCATTTAGGAAAAATCACTTGAGGTTATGTTACCAACTGGGATCATGGAACCATTGGGTGGAACCCAGATCTGTGATGTTACACCTCACCAGGAACTCGCATACTCATATCGTGGAGGAGGAAACTGAGTTGTTGTATTCTTTATATCCCACCTTATTAGAGGATAGGGGTGTATTTTTATTTATTTGATGGTGGTGATTCTTCTTCTTCTTCAACATGTGAGATAAGTTCAATTGGGATAGATCAACTGTGAGGTTCTCTATGACTGAATATCCTCAGGAGATGCACTAGGAGGATTTTTTAAAGGAGGGGCACACATCATCCTTTTCAAGGGACTAATGGTCATTCTAGTCACATTTGGTGAGGAGGTGATGGGTGACTTTCACAATTTCCCTTGGTTTTATATACTTGTGATGAAAACATGTGAAAGGCCCTTTAGCGGCATTTTTGGTGTGATGGAATGAAGGGGGGATTTTTTTTATTTTGTTCATCATTTTCTCACATTTTAGTAGGTAAAGTCTGAGAACCATGTTATGAAAAATTTGACACATCCTATTGAGATCTCATAGTGGAAATGGTATAGAATCACCATGGTATTTGTGATTTGACTTTCACATATAGATATAGGGTGTGATTCTATCAGGTTGATTGTTGACTACTATACGAAGTTGGTGTACTTCCTTTCAATCATGGAGAAGATTTAGGTCGAGAGTATGGGGATGTTGTATGTGAGGGAGATCATGTGGAATCATGGGGTAACCTCTATGATTGTATCTGACTATGATTCATGTTTAACATCACACTTAAATAAAACCTTACAAAAGGAATTTGGATCCCATTTTAGGACGAGCATGGTGTTTCAATCCTATATGGATGGGAAGACTGAGTAGACTATCCCTGTGTTGGAGGATATGTTGGGAGCCTACATTTTGTACTTTAGTCAGAGCTAGGAGGATCACTTTCCCTTAGTATAGTTCTCATATAATAATAGTTATCACTATACTATCAACATGAAAACATTTGAGGCCCTATATACAAGACATCTTGCAATTCACCCTTATACTAGACTGGGATCTTCGGGGCATCTATTGTTGGGTAAGAGATGGTGTAAATGATTGTATAGAAGATTTGGGTGATCAACAAGTGTATGAGGACATCCCAAATTAGACTAAAATATTAAGTAGATCAATATCATAGACCCTTGGAGTTCAAGTGGGGAGACAATATTTTCTGGAGAGTCTCCTCGCGATGACGATTTCAGGGGTTTATCTGAGGAAAACTATCCTTGAGGTTTGTATGTCTATTTGAGATTATATAGAGGGTTATAGAGGTTTCCTACTACCTAGGAATTCTCTAGTAGTTGGATCGGGTGCTTGATAATTTCCATGTGTCATAGTTGAGGAGATATGTGTATAACCATATGATCATTATTGACTTGGTAGAGTTGGATATTCAAGAAGTATCCACCTTCACAAAGTACTCAGTGATGTTCAAAGATCAGCTTGATATGATCTTGTATGGACAGACCATCTGTTTGGATCATGTTCTTTGGTAGTACAAGAGCATACGGAGAGCTCCTCAGAGAGTTAGGTCTAAAAGCAGGCTCATTACCCCCACATTTTTCTAAATTGTTCTTTTCATGGGGAAAATCCTTAAAGTAAGGGATAAAGTAACAACTTTAATTTTTTTGAATTAGATTAATTGAATAATTATATGTATATATATTTATTTATTCTCATAGTCAGCACAATTATTAGGTGTCCCGAGACCCTATAAATAATATATTAAAAATATTAATATATTTTAATACACATGTGTGCATCATTTTAGTTTAGTTGGTTTTATCATTTCATAGGACCTATGGTGGAAAATATCATAAATGGTTGATTCCAGAATGATGTGTTTACCACAGGCACAACCTAATGTTGGTCAGCATTAGATATTGTAAGGGAGATGGATGTTGGAGATTTAGTTTAATAAAATAAATAATTGTATTTATTTATTTTTATTTGATAATCTAATCTATACTCCCTATAAAAATATGATACTAGGGAAAATCACTAGGGTTCTCCCCATAACCCTTGGAGCATTTTAGATGTGGACTATTCTTTGTTAGAATTGGAAAACCTGAAAATGTGTATTGATGAGAAGATTAAGGTGGTTCAAGAGGCAGTGAACATAAGGGATTTTCTTCACCATCATTGAACACATTCTTCACCAATGATCAATCCTTAATTGAGGTAAGACACGTTATTTATGGATTTCTTCTCTATTTTATTGAATATGCATGGATTTAATTATCAGTATTTTGATCTATAATTTATTAATATTCACATGACTTCTTATTCAATTCATTTGTTATTATTGATTTTATAAATCCTTGTTACACATGATATAACCCTTGATTATCCCAGTTTATGTGATCATTGGATAATAACACATTGACAATGATGGATTTACCATTTTCTTCTTCATTTTCCACTATTGTTCTTAGATTTCTTCACCATTGGCCCATGGGATCATTTTTTATCATTTTTGGGGTGGTATCAAGTGTGATTGAACCCATGGATTCATTGTGGTTGTGTGAATGATGATTAGGATGGTGATTTTCTTTTAGATCGAGATGTTATTCGGGTTATAAGTGATGACTCCATTGATAAGGCCCAAAGCAGTGACAATAATTATGTGGTGTGACATATAGAACTATATGGGATTTGTGTGGCCGGAGTCTGACCTCTAGTGATGGATCAAGCATGGACAACCACAAATCTGAAACTCATATCATTAATAAAGGAAGATACAGAGGTGGCGGTGTCATGGTAAAATCACATAGATCCTTTTGGGGTTTCAAAAAAACTATACTACATGGTGTGAACTATGAATAACACATTCTATGTATATTCCCCTAGTCATGGAACTAGGGTTTCAAGGGTAGATAACTGACACACATCTTGTGGACCCCATGACACACAGTGCCAGCTTATTCTTGTGGATATACATGTACTCAAGGAGTACACAGTCATGGACATTTCTAGACACAAGGATATAGAAGGAGTACATGGGAATGAACATATACTCAAATATATCAAGGATTCCCAAACACATCAATGTACACTACAATGGGATGAGGTGCAAGGGCACAGGCTGGAATATCATGGGCTGACTTCTACTATCTTAAACACGCCATGTACTACTAGTACATGTCGTCTAGTGTGACATATATTATCAAGATATGTCTAGGGTAGAACACAGATAGGATATAAATAGAGGTCCCACATCATGTGACCCCTTTCATATGTCATGTACTTCTCCCAAAAACATACACTTTTTGTATCTCCTCCTTCTAGAATCATATTTTGGCCCACTGTTAGCCTATCTTGAGATGTCTTCCTTGAAGAATGTGATGGTAGCCTTCATAGTGGAAATTAAGAAGCGATGTGATGTTTTTTGAGTGTGAATATTATTTAGGTGATTATTCGCTGATAGCAGTGATTGGGTGGAATAATTAAAGAGATATTGGGGTTGGAAACCCCCTATTGTACTCGGACACAGGTCCCCCATGTACCTGTATATATTAAATGGAACCACTTCCATACTAGGGTTTGGGTCCACTACCTACTAAGTAGTTCCACAATAACTCACCGGGGTGTGGGTCCATTTTCCATCTATATATTGAGTGGTACCTCATGACTTAATAGGGTGTGGTTCCTCTATCTACTAAGTAGTAACCCCAAGACACACCAATTTGTAGGTCCTACATTCATCGAGTGGAACCCCCTCTCATACTAGGGTGTGGTTCCTCTATTAGAGATCCCTCTAATAATATAGAGTTTAGTGGTGAGGTGTGGGTCCCACACACAACTCTTGTTCGAACACGTGAGATGTTGGGTATCAGAGTTAGAATTTTAGCGATGTAGGTAGACTCATCATCCTTGGTTGGGCTATGTTATAGAGATCCTTTTTCTCTCTCATTTGGTTTTCATTATATAAATATATATATTAGGTAATGTTTCCCTCTTATGTTGGGATGAACTGACTTATATGTTATCTTTCTATTTCTCCCCTTATGGATTTTGAAGCATTTTACCAGGTATGAATATACTCAACCTTACATGGGTCTTTCCCACACATGTCATGTCTAATGAAGATGATATTCAATTTGGCAGTGAAATCAGTGGAACTTAGGGATACTTTGGTGCATTGACCATATATGTTAGTCATACTAGGAGATCAAGAGTCGAGCTCTCTTCAGTATACCTTTATTCCAATTATAATCAAGTGGAGACTCCATTTCAGTTTGGTCATATATTTTTTCCTTTAAACTTTGTATTTTACTTTTTTACTTTGATGTATTCTGAAGTGGTTATTTTATACTTGGTTTATTATAAATGTTATAGAGTTTTTATTATTCATTTTCATGTTTTTATGGATAGGTTTGGGTGTGTGTATAAAGGTACATAATAAAAATTCCTCTAATTTTAGTTATACCTTATTGAAACTTGTCGTCGGACCCTATACTATTGAATTTGGGCTTAGGGAGGTCACATATATACCTTTTGTTTTCTAAGATATTTGTAGTGGGTCATGTTGTGACACGACACATAATTATTATAAGATATATAATATATTAACCAATGAATTGGAGAGTGATATAAGACCCCACCCATAATTATCTATACACATGTATTCCAATTGAAAATAATCATTAATCATATCATAAAGAAAACATTTAAATAAATTGGGTTTCATCATTATTTCAAATGATATCACATAAAAAAACCATTCAAAAAAATCAACTTTCATAAAAACATAAACCATGTAAATTAAATGGTTATCCAATAATATCATGTTACATTATATTTGAATACCATTCAATTGAGAAAATAAAAAAATATGGTATATAAACTATATAGATCAAGGGAATGAATTTATTCAATCATTTTCCTAGTTAATCGATGTATGGGAATCTATTTGAATATCCATGATCAAAGAATAAAAAATAGGTTTTTGGAAGAAAAATCATGCCTATACATAGTGGATTATTAGGAATGAAAAAAATTAGAGTCAGTTCATTTCCTTGATACAATTTTTTTAATCCTTCCATATAAATAAAGTGGATAGTATCATTTGAATAATATCTTGATCAACCAAATGATATGTCAAGGGATGTGGAATTAGATGACAAACACTTTTTATATGTTCTAGAAATAAAATTTGAAATTAGATATATCCTTGATCATTAGAACCATTTAATAAGTAATATTTTGTAATAATATATGGAAAATAATTTGTTTCTAAAACTATTAAAATATAGGGATCCATATAATATTACAAAGTTGGTGGAAAGATAAATTCACATGGAAAGCTAACGATGATTCGTTTTTTTTTAAAAAGCCCCATAAAAAATAAATAAAAATTATTTTATATTAATACATTTTAATAAATATAATTTTTTTCATATTTCTTTTCTTCAAATTTTGAAAAAAAATATGGTTATCCGAAAAATATGAATATATAATTAAATTCCATTTTTACTAACTTAAAATACATTCATCAAAAACCACATCACATTAAAGGAAAACAAAACTTAAATTTTAAACAAATTAAAGTAAAAATGATGTTAAAAAAGGATAAGTATTAGAATATAAAATAATGTTTTTATAAAGAAGAAATTATATAAAAATTATCCATATGGGTTATCATATTTGGGATGTTTGATTTTAAAATGTGGTTTAGAATAAAAAACCTATAGCTTAAGTAATACTCAAATAAAAACCCTTAAAGGTGAAAGATCGTGAAATTAAAATTTAGATATAATTAATAAAATATGTTTCAAGATATAATATATCAATGGTAATGTAAATAAACTATATAAATTAAAATATTGTCTATAATAACTGACATGTCTCATGGGATTAAAAATAGATACAATTAACCAATATTGTTCTTCAAACAATTACATTAAAATACATTTAAATAAGGAATAAAATATAGATCCTAAAACCAATAATTTAAATAAATATTGTAAAAAATTCATTAAAAAGTAATCAAACCATATTAAATATATCATGGTGCACAATATGAAATATGTCTCAAGAAACCAATTTTGAGACAAAGAACCAATTACTTTATTTTATCTCTTTTTAAAACCTACTCTAACCTCCTATAAAAAAAATATATATCTTAACATTATATTTAATGACTATATTAATGTACATTATCTTTTATATTCTTCAACTATTATCATTTATTATAAATATATTTGTTAGTTATGCCTCATTGTTACCATCAGGTGTTAGTAGATTTAATCATTTTTCTTATGCTTTTTATGTCAATTTTAGTTCCCATTATTTAATACCAAGTTAATAATTACTAGATAATTTAATATAATTTAATATATATTTTTATTTATTTATTAATCTCTTATCAAATCACATATGTTTTTTTTTCTGTTCTGTGAAAATGAAACTTATGATATTTTTGTTGGTAATTTAAGAGATTGAAGATGATATATTAACATGAAGATAAATACTGAATATAAACATTCTAGAACCATTAAACAATAATTATTTATGAATTAAATTATAATAATATTACTAGTTAATTTAATATAGTTATCCATGATACATTTTTTATAACATTATTCTTATAGGTGGATAAACTGTCAAAATCTATAATAAACTATACTTTATGGGTGAGTAAGGTTGAGGATGTGTTTATTTGAAAAAATATCATTATAATAGAAGAATAATGATAATATTTTGATATATTTTTGGTGAAAAATAATTGAATAGGCTTTGTTAAAAAATTAAAATGAAGATAAAAAATGATAAAATGTTACTTTATGGAGGCGATAATCCGCACATACGCAAGGTTAATGTTATAATATTTTAAATGAATGAGACGGGTGAAGTTAGAAAATAATATTTCATTTAAGGATGATAATTAAATTATTTGTATTATATTTATTTATTAATTTTATATTGAAAACCATCTCTAATAGGTGGTTAGGAAAAACATATGTTGTCGCTTAATGGAGGCGGTAGTCTAATCATACTTAATAATGACATTTTTTATTTTCTTAATAAATGGAGATGAAAAATATTTCTTGTTCTAATGATATAATAACATATCAGTATATTAATGATACAAATGTTATTATATAAATATTTATATAGGAGTTTTGAATGGGAATATTAAGAAGAAAGTGTTCATGAGCAAGTTATACTTACGATGACACCATGATCTTCTTCTTGATGAAATTCTTTGAATTGATGGACATGGGACAACATGTTTGACCATGGGGTTTATATCATAATAGTTTATTACCGTATTGGTAAATTGGTATAGGTTTCAATGAAATTTCAGTTAAGGTGAGTTACTTTTAGAGGGTGGAAGTGATCCCCATTTATAAGTGAGGAAAAGTGACCTTTTGAGAAACCCATAAATTTTAAATAATATTATGACACTAGTCAAGGATAAATAGATATAAAGGTTGGAAATATTGGATTGTGTCATGATATTGGATTGATAATTACACAACAAAAAATTTCTAAACAAGTTTTATAATTGTATGTAGTAATTTACTCTTCGATTTTTACTTTGCCATTTTTTTACAAATTCAACTAGTTTTCACATAAGTAATATATGATTTTCTATAAATAAAAAACAAAATATATTGCCAAATTTTTATTTCATGAAAATTAATTTGAGATCCATTTTTTATAATTTAATATATATTTATTAGAAAATAACTTTTAAATTATAATACATACTTTATTCAAAAATCCTTTTTAGTAGAAAAATAAATTCTTGTTCATTAAATGTTCCTAAGCTTATTTAGTATTGATTAACAGTTAAATTAGTAATGATATATTTATATGTGTTTAAAAATAATATTATATTCATTATTAAAGGTATATTAATTAAATTTATTAGGTAAAAATTACACGATGAAGGGGCTTGGGCATCAAGAACTTGTGGTGTTTTAATGATTCCATGCAGGCTAGTTTTATTTGGAGGCTCATGAACATGAAATCTGGGGATCTCTCCTTTCTTAGAGATATATTAATGCAAAGAATCAAATTAGGGAACTTTAGTTACTTCACCTCTTTGGTTTGGCCTACCCTCAAGAACATTTTTTCCAGAATTGATGACAATTATAACTGGTTAGTCTCAAGGAATTCTCCCCTCCAATCATGGACATGAAACTGGACTAGAAAAAAATTGGAGGACTTGGTTCTTGAGGATAACTTAAATCTGGATTTTTATTTTTCAATAAAAGATCAATTGGGCTACATGGATGGTCTTCTGAATCAGATTATTTCCATTTTCAAGCAGTACTTCTTTTACTCTAAGGGGGATTTTTGGGCTTGGGAGCCGGATTCTAATGGGGTTATTTTTTCCAAATGTTTTTATAATCACGTTTCTGGTAGCACATCTAGCTTTCAGTGGATGGGTAGCCTGAAAAAAGGCTTCTTAAGGTCGTCTTGGGCCACATTTTCCTAGAGGCTATCTCACAGGAGGCTTCCAACTGATGACTATCTTAAAAATTGTTGAATATCCCTCTGTTCAATGTGTGTTCTATATCATCAACACTTGAAAGAAATTGATCATATCTTTCTTACTTGGGTGGTAGCTTCATTAATGTGGGAGGCTATGTCCAGCATCTTTGAAGTTAACTTACTTGCTGCAAACTCACTTGATGGCTTCATGCAATGCTGGCTTCAACTGAATCTTTCATCGCAGGTCTTCTCTATTTTTCTTTTTGTTTCTGAGGAACTTGTTCATTTTATTTGGTTTTATAGGAACAAAGCCCTGCATGAATAACATGTTTTTCATATGGGTGTGTCCTTGGATGGACTTTTCACTGCTACTCATTCTGTCAATGTTCCTAGAGGTATATTTTGTGCAAACGCAATTCATGATTTGTCAGTCCTAAATCTGGTTTGAGTCAAATTAAATTTTAGACCACCTCTTGGTACACTTGAGGTGTTATGGCTGCCTCCCTTACATGGATGAACAAAAATAAATTCAGTTGGCACTTCTAAAGGTAATCAGGTTTCCTCAAGATTTATTGTGGTTTTTAGGGACCATAAATCGTGTGTTTTTAGTTTTATATATGGTTCATGTGGTTTTGCCTCCGCTCTTGAAGCAGAGATGCTTGGAGTTATCGAGGTGGTTGAGCAAGCTGAACGTCAGGGATGTAACAAGTTATGGATTGAATGTGACCCCACTTATGTGGTCTTTCTCTGTAGATTGGTTCTCTTCATATTTCTTAGAAGTTGACTAATCACTAGTCAAGGAGTTTGGATATACTCTTTTCCAAGGATCATATTGTTACTCATGTCTATCGAGCGGTGAACTCTTTAGCGGATGGTCTTGTTAACAAAGGTGTGAGTAGTATTGATTTTCATTGGGAAGATCAAATAATGGGCAACCAACTTCCTATTCTTAGGAAGGATCAATGTAAATATCATACTTTTAGACCAGTGAAATTTTTATTTGTGCTAATAAATGGATCTTTCTCTTCTGGGAAAGGTCTCAGTCTCTCTCTCAAAAAATAAAACAATTCATCAAAAAAAACTATTCCACTATTGTCATAGTAATTAACTTCAATCCTAGTAATCTAATTTCATATTTAAAATATAAGTTAACCTCCTTAACTAGTATTTACATGTTTATCACAAAAATAAAATAAATTTTTTATATTTCTTTTCTAAAAATGATAAAATATATTTTTTTAATATAAGTGCATAAAAACAGTTTTTAATGTGAAATATTAATTGCATTTCCAAAATGTTAAATATGTGTTTTAAAAATTATTAATAGTATTTATAAATTATTTATATTACATATTTAGTATATATTTTTTTAGAAAACAGGTTTTCTTAAACCTTTCAGTAATTATTTAATTATGATAATGTTGTAAAAATAATAGTTTTAGCAAATCAGTATTTTCACTATGTACATAAAAATAAATATTTTAATGAAAATATTAAAAAAACATATATTTATAGTTTTTTTATATGTGTAATTCAAAAATTAAATTTACATGATAAGATTAAAATTAAAAAAATATATTTTTTATTTTATAAGAAAGTATAAATTATAAAGAAATCAACTTTTATTGAAAAATGACCATATAAAACTTCAAATTCTTTTTATATTATTTTCTAAAAAATAATAATTTAAATGGATTTAGAATAATATTTCATATATTGAAATATTATATTTTATATTTTCTAATTTATATAATTTATTTATTTTTTAAAAATATACATTACTTTTAAAAAAGTTTATTTGAGAAAGAACAATTCATTTTAATATTAAATCACGTTCATTATTTGTCATCTAAATGTAAGAATTTTTTGGTTGAACAATATATTTTAATTTAATAGTATTTTTAAATTTCTTTATAGTTTTCTTAATAATATTTATCTACTAGCTTTTGGAACATTTTTTTGTTCATTTTTTGTTTTGAAACAAGTTATTGAACATAAAGTTTGAAGGGGAAAAATATGCTGAAATCTTGTGTTGTTAAATTCTAATCATCTTAGAAAAATTGCATCCATACAATTTGATTATCTCTTAAAAATATGAGTGTCTAAGAAAAAAATATGACTCGATTAATTATTCCAAATGAGTTATCATCCTTAGTCATTTATGTAGGATTGGGAAACACATCTTTTACCTTACCATTTTTGGGAAATAACACTCATAACTAGGTATTTAGACACATGTAGTGGATTTAATTTTTATCCAAGATATTTTATTTTTAGAAATTCAATAATTTATTCTTTATATATTGATTTAAGATAAAATATTTTACTTTTATATGTTAATAAATGTAATTGTATTCCTTGTATTAGTGCATTGACATGGTTAGTACCTAATTCTCATACACATAAGACATTGTATTATAAAATATTCCCTATGAAAAACTCTATCTCTCATCATTGAGTTAATTAAACTCTTTATTTTCTCTTGATTCATTGATTTAGGATGCACTACTTTACCACAAATAAATAATATTATCTATCCTTTGAGACATTCTCCTACATGATTCTTCTAATATTTTTGATACATATGTAATTTATTCTTCTTCCCTCTGTGGTTCTATCATTTTACCCTATGAAGAACTCCATATTTCTCTTATTTAGAGAGTTTGGGAGTTGGTTAAAGATCAGGATATCAATAATATATCATGATAGATGATTACGTATAATCATGATAGTTTCCCTTCAATTTTTATTCCATTTTTTATTCTCTGTGGGATAATTAATGCATTTTTCATTGCACATATTACAACGCAGTTCCTCTAGGCTTCAAAATTTTCTTAAACCAATGAAATTTTAGGTGTTATTATACATAAATAAATATATATATAATAAAACTATATCTATGAAGGAGTAACTCATAAATTATGTCCCTAATATATGAATTTCAAGGTTTTAATCTCTATTATCCATAGTTATATTTCTATTAGGTTCTTTATCCTATCTAATTATGAAATTACATTAAAATTATGTTCAAATACATCATAATTTTTTGTAAAGATAATGTGAATTAACAAAATAATATCCCATTGAAGTTTCTATGTATGTGTTCAGTATTTGGCCACTTTGTCAACAATCGTGTGAATATTGAGTTAATTCATAGTCTCTTTTGGGGGGATATTACCCCTATGCACATCTTCCATAGTCACATACACCTTTCAATATCTATATAAGGATTTAATTCTATAAAACCAAACAATATATACTTTATAATAATTTTAGGATGTTAACCTTTGCTAAATCTTATTCCAAGGGCTCTCACCAATTTTCTCACTTTCTAAACCCAAAGTAAAATATTCAATAATATCTCAAAATTAGTCATATACCAACGTAAAGGGTTATTTATACCTTTGAAACTATGATCATACTTTACATATCAATCCTTAATGACCATTATAACTCTTAATTTATCTTATACTGATAACTTTCAATCATCTAATGTTATTTAAAACCTACTCCGATGCCAACTAAGATTCCCCCAGACCTGTGATAACAAATTTAGTTCTAAAACAATATATTCATAATACTTAATATTTTTCACATCCATAATTCCAAGATAATACCATAATAATATAACCATTAAAAATGAAGGAGAATTTGAATTTAGAGTTTTAGAGAATTAATACATAATGTTAAATATTAAATCCCAAGATTAACCATCAAATGGACATTTTTTTCAAGTATATAAGATTCTAATTTTTCTATAATGAGTCTTAAACATCTCCCATTAATTATCCATATACTATAATATTATTTTAAAATCTTACATAATACATTCTTCCATCACTAGGGTAAATGGAAACATAAGAAGGGGTGATCTCAAATGATTAGTAAGGGAAAACACAAATGATAAAAATAAATGATCATAATTGATTATAAGATAATCAAAATGGTATAATCAAGATAAATAATAAAATAATACCCAAAAAAAACATTGATCATAAAACATTATTCATGGAATAATTCTTGCCATAATATAAGACATAAATCAAAATAGAGTGGAAACATGAGACAAAATCATGAACTATGAAAATAATTATAAGTTATTTACATGTCTTGGGAATTTTTCATGGACTAAAATTAAAGGAAAAATAGAAATATAGAACAACCAAAACCAAAGAAAATAATTATGAGAAAATTCATTAATTAGAATACTTTTTGAACAAACACAAAAATTTCCACACATTAAATGTGAGAAAAAAAATCATGACCATGCACCATTATCTCATAACATATAATCTCTTAACTAATGAATCTGAAGGAGGTGTACGCCCCCACCAATCAACATCCATAAAAATTTTCTCCACTTTAAAATAATAATTCATCATACCATAATGAACCCATGTAAATAAAATAGTTTTTATCCTCATTTAAAATGGTATCACATAAATAAGACATTCAAAAATCTATTAATAATAATTTCAAGATCACCATTGGAAATTAAAAATGTATATAATAATATAAAGTAACTATCTAGATGAATATTAATCAATTTAGGATAATTAATATATGGTATTTACACTATATAGGTAAATAGAATATGGTTTAATCAATCATTTCCCCAATCAATTGTTCTATGGAAAACTAAGTGAAAACCAATAATCAAGGAATAAAAAATATGGTATTGGAAAAAAATCATCCCTATATATAGTGTAATATTAATAAATCCAAAAGTATTGATAGATAATTTCCTTGATTTAACATTTCATAATAAAACCTAAGAAAGAAGGTGGATGGTGTCATTAAAATAATATACTCAATCAAACATAAGATATGTCAAGGGATGTTGACTTAAATTAAAACACAATCTATAAATTTTAGAAAAATATATGTGGAAATATGAAATATTATTGATCATTTAAAAAAATATAAGGAATGTTTTATAAAAAAAGAGAAAAATAATTTATTTTTCAAAACTATGAAAATATAGGGAGAAATTTTCATATAAAATGAAAAAGATTGAATAAAGATACATTCATGTGGAAATGATAAAATATTTTTTTTCAAAAATGAACCATATGGAAAATATTAAAATGTTTTTATTTTTAATTATTTTTAATAATTTAAATATATTTATAATTACCCTTTTTAGTTTTATAAATAAATATATGTATATAAACAAAATACAATCAAAAAATCGAATTTTGTTTTTATAATTTAAAAAATACATTTTTTTAAACCATATCGCATTGAAAGATTATAAAACTTCTAGTTAAAATAAAGGTAATGAGAAAAGAAATTAACCAAGGATAAATATAGGAGAATAAAATTATTTTGAAATTAGTAAGAAATAATATAAAAATTCACCAAATTTTTTATCACATTTAACAGGTATCAATTTTAAAATTAAGGTTGTGAAAAGAAACCTTACATCTTGATTAACATTCCAAACAAAACCCTTGAAAGAGAAATAGATTAAAATTGTACTTAATATACCATGAATAATATATAATTTATGATATATTGTATCAATAGGGTTTTGAATAAATAATATAAAATAAAATATGGTGTGAAACCTCAAACATGTCTCATGGGATTTAAAAAAGAGACAATTAACTCTTACAACATTCGTAACCCCGGAATAGAAATCCATTTCAAGAAAGAAAAAGATATGGATCTTAAAACCCCATAATATACATGAATATGGTAAATTAAATTTATTATGAATTAAACACATCATATTAAATATATCATTTTGTATAATATGATATATTTATCAAGAAAAAAAATTTGAGACAAATAACACCCTTACAATTTTTTTATTGCTATGTTAAAGGAACTATGACATCCTGTAAAAAAATAAATATATTAATGTTATATTGTCAAAGGAACTATGACATCCTGTAAAAAAATCACTATATTAATATTATATTTTAAAACCTTATTCATAAAATTTAACTTTAATATACATCATTTATTTGGACTATATTAGTCAGTTTTGTCTTTTTTTTCATCGATGTTAGTAAATTTAATTCTTCCATGCATGCATTATAATTTCAATTTCAGTTCCATTTATTTGATAAAAAGTTCTATATTCCTAGATAGTTTTATGTGCTAAAATTGATAAATTATATTATTTATAAATCTATAAAATCCTCCCATGAGTTTTTAATTATATTGTGTGAAAATGAAACTGATGGTGACTTATTTTCATAATTTTAGTGATCAAAGATAATATATTAATAATAAGTCAAATAACTAATATAACATTTCTATAAAAATAAACCAATTATTATTTTCTTATTAAATTATAATAATATCATTATTTAATTTTACATAGTCATTCATGATAAATTTTTATAGAAAAAAATTTACAGGATGTTAAACAATCCAAAATAAGAACAAACTAAACTTTATGGGTGAGTATGGTTAATGAAGCGTTTATCTTAACATAATTAAATTATAACATAAGAATAATGATATTATTTAGGTTTCTTATTTTTTGAATCATATTTGAATATTTTTCAATAAACAATGACAATAAATATAAAAATTGATAAATTTTACTTCATGGAGGTTGTAGTCCGTACATACGCATGATTAGAGTTATCATTTTTCAAAATATTAGAGGGGTGAATGTTAATATTAAGTATTTTACTAAGAATAATTATTGAATTATATATATATATCTTATTTATTCATCAATTCCATTATTAAAAAAATCTATGAGAGTCTGTGATGAAAAACAAAATATGTTGCTTCGTGGTGGTCATAGTCTTTATATACCCACTAACAACATTTTTTTCTTAGTGGATAGAGATGGATATATAATTTCTATTCCATTGATATGATAATATATCATCATAATAATTCAACCTTTTCATTTTTTAAATAATAATATTAGAGGTTTGGAAGATTAATATTAAGAAGAAAGTGTAAAAGAGTAAGTTATACATACATCAAGACCTTGAACTTCCATTGGATGGCCTTTTTATAATTTAATGGCATAAAATAACTTTTTTTGACTAGGTAGATAGGTACAAGGAATTGAATTATATAATAGGTAAATTTGGTAGGAGTTAAAATAAATTTCCATCTAGGTGATTAAGTTTGAGAGGGTGCAATTGATCCCCATTTATAAGTGAGGAAAATGAACTTTCGGGAAGACCCGTCACTTTTGGATAATGTTATGACTATATTTGTGGGTAAATGGAAGATAATTTTCAAGATAATGTTTTTGGGGTGATATTTTTTTGATAATTCCTCTGTAAACAATTTATACACATTTCTAAAATATTTATGAAGTTATTTACTCTTATAGTTTTAATGAGTTAACTGGTTCTCACCTAATTAATTTATAATTTATGAAAAAAAATAAAAAATATACTAAAAAAATTTGTTGTTATGATATTTAATTTACATTATATTTAATATAATTAAATTTATATAAATGTAAAATTAAATTTTAAATTAAGTGTTTCAAATTAATCAATGAACCTTTAAACTGGTAAATGGAAAGTGTGTGTGTATATATATATATATATATATATATATCACATGGCCTTGTTAATTTTAAATGAATAGTAGTTGGTTGCATGTCCTTATCCTACCCTTTCAAGATTGTAAAAGGTAAATGAACAGACCTAATAATTTAATATGAGATGAAAGTTATAAATGGTTGCATGTCCTATTCATCCCTGTCACCTATTATGAACGCTAGTGGAATATACCTTTTAAATTATTAAGAATTCATGATTATTACATTGCCTAAATTAAATAATTAATCATGTATAAGGTACCTCTTGAATATATACCTTTTTATCTTAATAGGAGTGGTTAGAATTGATCCAGACATGGATTCACAAGGGAATTCATTTAGCACTTAGGGATGCCATTTTAATTCAAGGAGTTGGTTTCTATGGTAGATACCTACCTTGGATCATGGTTCATGTCTACTAGCGGATTCCCAATAAGATGTTTTAGGATCCATTCATTATATTTCTTGATATTAGGATTCCTTAGATGAATCCTTAGATCTAGATTGATGTCTTTGAACATGTGGGGCCATGTATTCTCTCCATTAGGCCCAGTCGTGATTATCCCTTTTAAATTTGGAAAAGATCCATGGGGTCTATTAGAACTACATACAGTTCAATGCCTTATGTGATGCGCCTTGTATTATATGTTGACCCCTTTTATTTCAAAACTGCATGAGTTACTACTATTAATTGGATTACTCATATGTTCATGTATTCCTTGGTTATACACTAGATCATATTTTATTATTATCATGATATATTTTTAGTTTTGTTTACATCTCATGTGACTACTTAGAATAATTTAACATAAATTAATTTATAAAATGATCTCATATTCAAAGACATTACCAACTGAGGATGTAGTGGGTATGATTTATTATTTTAGCATTGATCTATATATATAAATACCACCACACTTTTCATATTATATTCACAAAATAGATTTTAATATACATCATCAGTGTTAGCCTACTCTGATTTATCTCACACCCTATCTAGGACAATGTTGGTACTTAGAAATATTATATGTATTCATTCTTAAATAAGTGGTAGAATCTATATTTGGACACTTTATGTGATTAATTTATTAGGATGACGCAAGTTCGTAGATGATCGGGTCAGTGCTTGGGATACTACATATTTTTTGGATTCTTTGGATTATTTTGTATACCATGTATTTCCTGTTATCATGTATACCTTTTTCTAGTTTTGTAAAGAAATTACATTACATCATCATATTTTTTGTATATTTCTTTCCAACTTTTTATTATTACAATCAGTTTCATGGTTTTTTATGTCTCATTCTTCTAATATTTTCATTATTATCATGCCTCTGATATTTTTATCTGTATTTTTATTATATCTATATTTTTTGTTCTCCACTCTGATATAAGTTTATTGTCTTCCCATGGAAACTTTCTAGCCCCTCACTGTGATTTGGCATCCTATAGTGTATGTGGAGGTGTGCTTGAGACCATATGGCCCACCATCTTGGGGCAACATTGAGTGTAACTCGGGTTGGGACATCACAAAGTTATATCCAATATTTATTTTCTTCTATATTATTGTTTGGGAATATTGATAATAGATTAGAAACATGGTTAGAACTTGGTCATTATTTGTTCCTGGGAGTGTCTAACCAACGTTAGAGCTAAATACCAACTTTCACAGGAATGGGAAAGTGTGGTTATGTATTTTTCTTATTACAGTTGATATAGTTTCATTGTTGGGTGATGCACATGAGTTTTGATATTTCATGTGACTTATTGATATTTTACCTTGGCCTGGAACAGAAAGGATCATTGTTACATGTATCATAATAGGCACCTAGAATTCACATTTCATCCATATTCCAAGAAATATAGGTGAATTTCACTTCTTTCGTTGCTTTTTTTCCTATGATTGTTGAGTGATCCGTGGTTGTTATATATTCCTGTGCTACTAAAATTTTCTACAGGGTAAGGGTATTAGTTATTTAATGTTTTAGGGTCAATATAAATAGATTTTTATTGTATTGGTTGATGGTGTAATGGGTGATTAACTGATTCAAGACATTATATATCACCCATTACATATTGAGACTGAATTTTAGGGAGACTTATTAAAATTATATGGTTGTTTCATTCAATTTTAATGTGATTGGGACTTTGTTAACTAATAATTATGATCCATTTAATTGAAAATTTTTATATTTATATGATAAAATACAAAATTAAAATGTAAAACTTGACATATAAAATAAAATTTTCTCCCTTAAATAAAGAGGGCATGTATAGTGACCCATCAAAAACTAGAATCCTTATATATTAAACTTATACATTTACCAATACCCTAACCTTATAAGAGGGTAGTTGGGGTAGTATAACTTGTTTATTTATCCTTTTTCTTTATTATTTTCTTTCTCTAGTGCTTCTAACTATTACCAAATCTGTTTTGAGGCATGTTCTTGACATTTGTAGAGCTATTTGACTACAACTTCCTCTAGTTGTGTTCTAGGAGGGTGGCGAAGATCATGCTATGGAGGTGGTGGGCCCTAATCCACCAGTGATACCCCCAGTAGTTCCACTTGAGTTACTAGATATTATTCTAAAATTGGGAACTGATGATCAACTTCATGAGAGTTTTCTACATTTGAAGAATTCTATATAGGGTGCCCTATGACCTGCACCTATTATGACTAATCTAACCCATATAATCCTCTCATAGATTTAGGGGACGGTAGTCCTTAGGATTATGAGTCTTGGCTGGAGGCCATTATTTTTATCTTCGAGCATCTAGATACACCTCCAAATAGGAGGGTCAATATTTACACCAATATGTTCCTTGGTTCGGCCAAGTGTTGGCGGGATGTGATTACTCAGGTTGTTTTTTATGATGGAATGGTCTACGCAGACTACAAATTTTTCTTCTATGATTTATTTTTCCTTCATAAAATGAGAGTAGTCTAATCCAGAGAGTTTATACATCAAGAGTAGGATTTTATGTCTGTCACATACTATTCATCATGCTTTACTGAGATACAGCTTTTTTAGCCACTTTTAGCTGGTGATGAGATGTCGTGAGCTAGAAGTTTCTAGGATGGGATCAAGTATGTCATTACCTCATAGGTGACTATATTTCTCATACCTACCTTTTTAGATATCATTACTCTGGATCTTATCACTAATTGCAACATGAGAGAACACAAAATTAATAGGCATATAGGATCAATGGTGAGACAAGTAATTAGTTCATCTGATATCAGGCATCATAACCTTGAGGTTTCTTGTTAGGGTAGTGGAAGACAGAGTACCCACATAGGAAGCTTTGTTATATGCCATCATTTTTGGAGGAATGTGAATTTTAAGCCTTAGTGTGATAGATTCCCCCTTGATTATTGTTCTTGTGGTCATATGGGAAATATTCATAGATTTTGTTGGACCTATACGCCTATTAATAGTGGAATAAGATCCACACTAGCTCCACCATCAGGGGTGCGATTTTTTCTGTCACATTTGGTGGGGATTTGGAGTATCACTAGTAGAATAGGCTAAGGATGAGGTTTAGGTCATGGTATCTAAAGTTCTGATTATCAATACCAATATAGCAGACCCACTCAGAGTAGTCTAGTTGTAGTAGTGTACCATTGATCATGCTAGTTGCATGCCTTATAATCGATACCCAAGGATTAGAGTGAAATATCATCTATAGTATGAGGTACAATTCTAGAATAATCCACTATTGTATCTTCTTTATTTGATATAGGTGGTTCTCATGCATTTATTTATTTAGAGACCATGGATATTCTTGGGATATAAATTTTGTACCTATATGGTTTGATGATCTTGGACACACCATTAGGAGTGAAATCAGAGTGAACATGCCTTTGCATCAGCTTCCCCTTGAGGTTAAAAGTTATATCTTCTTATGGGACCTCTTGATACATGATATGATTGGACTTGATGTCATTATAGGAATAGATTAAATGGTTCTATATCATGCCTATGTGGAGGATTAGAGTTTACCACATATAGGTTTTCCTCCTATAGTAGACCATTTTTGGGATATCTTTAACAATGATTTTTTTTGGATTACTTTTAAAGATATAGGTAGTGTATATGATTGATCTCATTCTAGGTGTGACTCCAGGGTTTATTCCTCAAAATAGGATGGCACCTTCTGAGCTCCATGGAAACTTTCTAGCCCCTCACTGTGATTTGGAATCCTTTAGTGTATGGGAAGGTGTGCTTGAGACCATATGGCCCACCATCTTGGGGCAACATTGAGTGTAACTCAGGTTGGGACATCACAAATTTATATCTAATATTTATTTTCATTTGTATTATTGTTTGGGAATATTGATAATATATTAGGAACATGGTTGTAACATGGTCATGATTTGTTCCTGGGAGTTTCTAACCAATGTTAGAGGTAAATACCAAGTTTCATGGGAATGAGAAAGTGTGGTTATGTATTTTTATTATTACAATTGATATAGTTTCATTGTTGGGTGATGCACATGAGTTTTGATATTTCATGTGATTTATGGATATTTTACCTTGGCCTGGAACAGAAAGGATCATTTTTACATGTATCATAATAGGCACCTAGAATTCAAATTTCATCCATATTCCATGAAATATAGGTGAATTTCACTTCTTTCGTTGCTTTGTTTCCTATGATTTTTGAGTGATCCATGGTTGTTATATATTCCTGTGCTACTAAAATTTTCTACAGGGTAAGGGTATTAGTTATTTAATGTTTCAGGGTCAATATAAATATATTTTTATTGTATTGGTTGATGGTGTAATGGGTGATTAACTGATTCAAGCCATTATATATCTCCCGTTACATTCTGAGACTGAATTGTACGGAGACTTATTAAAATTATATGGTTGTTGCATTCAATTTTAAAGTGATTGGGTCCTTATTAACTAATAATTATGATCCATTTAATTGAAAATTGATATATTTATATGATGAAATAAAAAATTAAAATGTAAATCTTGACTTATAAAATAAAATTGTCTCCCTTAAATAAAGAGGGAATATATAGTGACCAATCAACAACTAGAATCCTTATATATTAAACTTCTACATTTACCAATACCCTGACCTTCTAAGAGGGTAGTTGGGGTAGTATACCATGTTTAGTTATCCTTTTTCTTTATGATTTTCTTTCTCTAGTGCTTCTAACTATTTCCAAATCTGTTTTGAGGCATGTTCTTGACATTTGTAGAGCTTTAACCACAACTTCCTCTAGTTGTGTTCTATGAGGGTGGCGAAGATCATGCTATGGAGGTGGTGGGCCCTAATCCACCAGTGATACCCCCAGTAGAACCACTTGAGGAACTAGATATTATTCTCAAATTGGGAAATCTTCATAGATTCTGTTGGACCTTTACGCATATTTCTAGTGGAATAGGATCCACACCAGATCCACCATCAGGGGTATGATGTTTTATGTCACATTTGGTAGGGATTTGGATTGTCACCAGTAGAATAGGATGAGGATGAGGTTTAGGTCATGGTATCCAAAGTTCTGATTATCAATACCAATATAGAAGACCCACTCAGGGTAGTCTAGTTGTAGCAGAGGACCATTGATCATGCTTGTTTCATGCCTTATAATCGATACCCAAGGATCGAAGTGAAATATCGTCTATAGTATGAGGTACTATTCTAGAAGCATCCACTATTGTATCTTCCTTATTTGATATAGGTTGTTCTCACGCATTTATTTCTTTAGAGACCATGGATATTCTTGGGATATAAATTTTGTACCTATATGGTCTGATGATCTTGGACACACCATTAGGAGTGAAATTAGAGTGAACATGCCAATGAATCAGCTTCCCCTTGAGGTTAAAAGTTATATATTCTTATAGGACCTCTTCATACTCTATATGATTGGATTTGATGTCATTATCAGAATAGATTGGATGGTTCTATATCATGCCTATGTGGAGGATTAGAGTTTACCACATATAGTATTTCCTCCTATAGTAGATCATTTTTGGGATATCTTTAACAATGATTTTTTTGGATTACTTCCAAAGATATAGGTAGTGTATATGATTGATCTCATTCTAGGTGTGACTACAGGGTCTATTCCTCGAAATAGGATGGCACCTTCTGAGCTCCATGAGCTCAAGAGATAGTTGGATAATTTAGAATCTAAGTGTTTTATCTTATCTATAACTTCTTCTTTGGGTTCGCTTGTGATTTTCACCAAGAAGGCGGATGGGGCCCTTTTTTATGTATGGATTACCAATGGTTGAACTAGCTTATAGTTAATAACTAGTATTAATTTCCTCATAGAGGATTAGATTTTACCGCATATAGGTTTTCCTCCTATAGTAGATCATTTTTGGGAAATCTTTAACAACGATTTTTTTGGATTACTTCCAAAGATATACGTAGTGTATATGATTGATCTCATTCTAGGTGTGACTCAAAGGTCTATTCCTTAGAATAGGATGGCACCTTCTGAGCTCCATGAGCTCAAGAGATAGTTGGATGATTAGAATCTAAGTGTTTTATCTTATCTAGCACTTCTTCTTTGGTTTCACTTGTGATTTTCACCAAGAAGGTGGATGGGACCCTTTTTTTATGTATGGATTACCAATGGTTGAACTAGCTTATAGTTAAGAACTAGAATTAATTGCCTCAGATAGATGATCTATTTCACCTACACTGATGTGATAGGGTGTTTTCAAAGATCGATCGGAGATTAGGCTATCATCATGTGCAAGTCAGACCCTTAGATATACCATGTATGACTTTATGAAGTCACTTCGATTTATATGAGAATATTGTTATGTAATTAGATATTATGAATTCACACAACATTTTCATGGATTTGATGAATATGATTTACACCCCTATCTAGTTTAATTCTTCATGGTTTTTTGGATGACATATTAGTGTATTATTATACTCATAGAAACCATCCTGAAAATCTTGAGATAATTTTGAATACACTGAGAGAGCATCAAATATATGCTATTATTTTTAAGTTCCACTTATTGATCAGTAAAGTTCACTTCTTGGGTCATATTATCTTGGAATCATGAGTATAATTTTACCTAGAGAAGGTGATCATTTTGGTTTCCTAGGACCATCCCCAGAATGTGTTTGATATACAAAGTTTCTTTGGGCTAGCTAAATATTATAGGTATTTCATACAGGATTTCCCATGCCCTTATTCAACTTTTTCTGATATTACAAAAAAAATTGAGGTTTCTATGTGAATAGGTGTAAAACAAATAATTTTGGGTGCAGGAAGGAAGGCTTACATCGACATCGATTCTAATTCTTCTTGATCCTAGAGGTGGCAATAAAATTTTCTATTATGCAGCAAGAATCGAGTTGGGAGTAGTACTTATGTAGGTGGATATATTCATTATGTAGGGTTCTCACCATTTGAGACCTCATGAGAATAATTACCTAATGCACAACCTTGAGCTAGCAGCTATTGTCCATTCTGGAGACACTACATGATTGGTGAGCGCTTTGTGGTTTATAAAGACCAAAAGAGACTAAAATATATCTTTACACAGTGTGACCAGAATATTAGATAGAAAAGATGGGTTAAATAGATTTATTCCAATGGTTTGGAGATTGCCTATATTCCTAGAAATGTAAATATGGTAGATAATGTGATGATCTAGAAAACTTAGGCACAATTCATATATGAATTATGTTATTAATGAAAATTGAGGGCCTTTCTTTCTGATATGCATCTGGAGTTTTATGAGAGTCACAATCATACTTTTCTTACAGCCTTGATATTTATATCTTTCCTTCTGGATTGGTTGATGAGTGTCCAGTTTTCATATTCTAATAGTTTGGTTCTATGGGATTGTATTTTTAGTGAAGACGTGCCACTTTATTAGTGTGTCGATGGAATTTAAATCCTACATTTACATGGGAACATCTGTGTTCTTGTAGATATGAAAGAGTAACTAATGTGAGAGTACCATACTTCTCAGTTGGTATTTCATCTAGGCATCTCTGGGATGTATCAAGATATATTATGCCAATATTGGTTTTATGGGATGAAACATCAAATAGTAAGTTTTATTACCAGGTGCTCCACCTGTCACCAAGTGAAGGTAGAGCACCAGCATCCTACTATCATTTTACATCCATTTTTTGACCGAGAATGGAAATGAGGAGAAGATACAATGGATTTTTTAGTTACCTTACCAATGTTTCCTCAAGGTAGAAACCCTGTTTGGGTACTCATGGATCAACTTACTAAAGTATCCACTTCATTCCTGTTTGAAAGTATTTCACAGTTGATGATCTAAAAATACTATATGTCTGTGAGATCATACAACTTCATGAGGTTCCTTTTTACTATCATTTCAGATAGGGATGCTTGTTTTACAACGAGTTTATGGAATGGTTTGTGGAGAGATATGAGTACATTGGTGATTATGAGAATATATTTTCAACAAAATATTGATAGCTAGTTGGAATTGATGATACAGGTGTAAAAGGATGTGCTCCGAACATGCATCCTTGATTTCGATGGTTCATGGGAGAAGCATATTCATATCACTAATTTATCCTCAATAATATAATTCAGAAAAAAAATATGATGTATCTGTATGAGGCCTTATATGGTTATTTGTTATGTTCATACCTGTTCTGGTTATAGGTAGGAGAAGGAGTGCTACTAGGTCCTTGTCTTGTGATGGAGACTTCGGAGTAGGTATAGATTATTAGGAAGCATATGTCTAATACTAAGTATATAAATAATTTTTATGTTGATCTTCATCGATGAAATATTGATTTCAAGGTTGGGGTTCATGTCTACTTGTAGGTATCACCCAGACATGGGAATAGATAGATACAAAGGAAAGGAAATATTTCGCCTTATTATTTCAGGCAATTTGAAATCTTGGATAGAGTTGGGACGGTAGCCTATCGATTGATATTACTTAATAGGTATTCTTCCATGAATGATATATTCCACATTTCATATCTTCTCCTTTATCATGTGGACATGTCTCGTACATTTGATCTTGAGGAGGTTGAAGTGGATGTTGATGCTTCACTTAAAGAGTATCCTATATGCATCGTTGACCAGATCATGAAGGCTCTCTAAGGCTAGTATTTCACTTTAGTGTGGGTGCTATAGTAGCATGTCAATGTAGAAAGTGAGACTTGGGAGTGGGAGGTTGATGTATGTAATCATTGGCCAAGTTGTTCTCAGATGAAGTTTTTTCTCCCATAGAAGGAGAACTCGTGGATGAGTTCCTTTAAGGGGAGAATGCAATAACAAAGTTTTTCTATGAGGTACAGACACTTTAAATTTAAGTAAAATTCTTTTTCTTGGACCTTTTATGGATGCCTAATGAGTCCAAGGAATTTTCACGGGTGTCTAGGGATTTTTCAGATCTAGGAACCCCGGTCGGTTGAAGAAACCACTATGCCTCATGGTTAGTAGAAACTGTGAATCTCAAACCACACAATTTCTCTTAAATTATGTGGGGTGTTTCAGAGGGAAATTCAGGGTTCACATTCTACCCTAATCATGTTCCCAGGGTCATACACCTGTGAAGGTGGTCTACAAAATTTAGAAAATCCATATATCATGGTTGGCGCACATTTGCTCAAATAGTATATCGAAACCATGCGGGTTCCCTCTTAAGGTAGTGAGGTGTGCACAGTTGGTGCATGGTTTTGACAACTGTGTTGTCAAACCATGTGACCCAATAATTTTTGGGGGGTTTTACCAAAAATACCTTAAATTCGTAATTAACTAACCCCTCCTCCTTGTTTCTCATTTCCAGTGTTTTGGGGCCTTCTTTTCTCCCATTAGATCTTCCACCTAGGAATAATCTATATTTCATGATATATATATTATAAAAAATATTATCAAATCATATTTCATCTCCTTGTATTCCTTTCAGTGAGATCTTGAATTTTTTACCTCCATTTCTCCAGTTATCTAGATTCTTTTGGTACTATTTTTTGGTGTATCATTAAATGCCCTATATTCTGAGCATTGATTTGTTATTCCATTTTCTTCCAATAAAATCCAGTCTAAGGTCTAATAATAGATTAAGAGAGTTATATAGTCATAAAATATGTGTTATATGACTCATACCTCAATTTCTATCCATTTAATAAATTGTTGTTGTTATGTGCGCGTTGATATCATCGGGAATTGATTATTAAATTCATATTCCTTTCTTATTGTCATTATTCATGTAATCTAAGACCATTTTTATATATGTTTATCAAGTTATTGGCAGTTATAATCTCAACTCCTTCCACCAAAAGTAGGGTGTGACCTCTTTTATTCTTTTATAACCCGTGATGGGTTCACCTATGCCACCATTAGGGTGAACTAGACATGGTGTTATTAAAGGTAATTATTTTAATCAAAAAAATTAATTTCCAATAGTTAGCATAGGTATATATCACTTAACCCTTCCAAGGTAAGTGTTTCAAATTAATTAGTGAAACATTAAACTGGTAGATAGAAAGTATATTTATATATATACTACTTGGACTAGTTAATTGTAAATTAATAGTAATTGGTTGCATGTCCTAATCCGACCATTCCATTATTATGAAAGGTAAATAAATGGACCTAATAATTGAATCTGTAATGAAAGTAATAAATAGTTTTATGTCCTACTTATCCTTTTCTCCTACTATGAAAGTAAATGTAATTAACCTTATAAATTATTAAAAATACATGAGTATTACATGGACTGAATTAAATAATGAACCATTTATATGGTACCTATTTTATATGGAATATTTAATTTTAGTAGAAGTGGTCATACTTGATCTATCCTTGTATTCTTGACCGAATTCATTAAGCACTCGGAGGATTCCATTATGACTCAGAGAGTCAGTTAACAAGGGAGATACACATCCTAGAACATGGTCCTTGTCTACTATATAAAGCCTAACATGATTTTATAGGATCCATTCACTATCCTTTTGGATATTAGGATCTCTTGGATACACTCCTTGGATCCAGCTTGATGTCTTTGGACATGTGGTGTCATGGATTCACCCCATTGGGCATAGTGATGATTAATCTATTTTACCTTGGATGAGATACTTGGACTAGGTTATAACTACTTATAGTGGAATTCTATCACATTAGTGGTTTCATTATGAGGTATTTTTTCAATTTAGTTTTTTTCAAGATTTTTTTCTTTTAGTTCCCTTTTTGGTTTTGCAGAAAATGGTAAAATTTGGGCTTGGTAGTCTATGGTGCACAGTTGGGGAACTATTATGGGAAACTGTGTACCCTACCCAAGTAACCATGAGGAAGATGATGGGTTTGGATAGTAGCCACTACATGGTTAGCACATGACTAGTCAATCCATGTGGGAAAACCATGCAGTTAATGCCTCTTGGATAGTGAGGGGTCCATAGTTGCCACACGGTTTGGAAAATAATGAATCTTATATTTTTCATTAAAATTTGGGTTTTACCTTTCTGTAAATTTCATATTTAACCCCAAATACACCGTTTTTTCTCCCCATCTTGGTAGTTCCATCCCTAAATGCCTCCAACCCTCCCCCTTTCTCCCTTGAATATCTATTTTTAAGTGATTTGGTGGGGCTTCTTCAAGAAACCTACAAGTAAGTGGTTTTCCTTCTTGATTTCTCCTATTTTCTATGGTTTCTCTTCTTTATAGGGGTTTCAAATATAAAATGGGTTGTTTGAAAAATTTAGGGATGCATATTGATTCTTAGGGTTCAATATTGATCTTGCTGGTTCAATATTTCCTTTATAGGGTCCCTTGGTGGTGCGGTTGGGGTTTAGCACCGATTTTCGGAAGTCTCTACACTTGAGGTAGGTGGTTCCATGCTTAAACATTATTTGTTGATTTTGATATGATTTCCTTTATTGTTTGTTATGTTCTATATATTTTTCTTGAGGTGCAGAAAAAAATTTTAAAAGATTCAAGGTGTGTTTTTCTTGAAAGGTGGTTTTATGAAGGAAATGAATTATGTTCCATGTGTTCTCATGTTGCTTCCGTGTTTTACTTCTTAAAGGTACTTGATAAAGTGTGTCAATGGTGAGAAACATGTTTTGAAATGTATTTTGTGTGCATTCAGATTTAAAAGAGATTTTGGTTATTAAAATGGTGGTTTATCATGTGACTTTATAGTGATTGGCTTTGCATGTGTGAAATTGTTGTCTTATGTGATATGTGGAAGGGAAATTGAGCGTGAAGGGAATCTTAGTTATCTATGTACGTATACTAGGACTATTAAACTAGTTTAAATAGAAGAGGCTTTCCCCAGATTCAACTAGAAGTTTTTTATGATTACGACACTAAATAAATTATGATGATGATTGGATACCAATAGTACTATGGATGGATTCCTCTCTAGTGTCTTGGGCACGAGGACACTGTGAGTTGTGGTTGTTATACCATGTTACGCTAAGATATTAGGTATCTATTTTCCCACTATACCTAGATCATATAGGGATTTCCTGTTACATAGTATTATCTTGTGATATTGTACTTACCATTGGTATACGGTGCACTTTTTTTATTCAAAAGAAAAGCATGTTTCCTTTAAAAAAATCAATAAAAATGACTCTAGTTGTTTTTATAAAACATGAGTATTAATTTTTTTTATAATATTTTTTCATGGAATCTCTTTTTTTGGGTGGAATCCTACTAGGCTTTGGCACACACCCTTCTTACACCTTTGGGTGTATGTTGACCCCATTATGTTTGACTCAGGTAAAGGAAATATATGTCATAGACATGGTGGATTCGGTTGTTAGAGTTCCTCCTTGTGAAGGTGTTGGTGGTGGTGGCTTATGGGTGATGTCCCTCTTGTGGCATGGATTTTTTTTTAGATACTCTTGTTGTTTCCATTCTGTTGTATCAAAATTTGTTTTTGGATCAATGTTTTAAACCTAATTCTAGAAATTATTATGCCTCATTTTTATTTGTTTATCTATTATTTGTATTTTTATTTAAATTGGTTTTTTATGATTACATAAATGGGTAAAATAATTCTCAATGTATATTTTTGATACCCAGGCACTAGTTTCCAGCACATGGGGATCTGGAATTCCCTTCGTGCCATGTTTCATATGAGTTCGGGTGTAGGTTTGGATGGCATACAATCTTGGTTCATGAAAAATGGTATGAGAGGAGGTTACACTCTTTTGGGTCATGTTATTTGGGATGAATCTGGATATATATAAGATAGGACTATTGGGGATTAAGGTTTTGGTTGTGAGTGGGTTTCCTATCCATCACACCTCATGACTAATCTTGAGTCACCATGGGATATTGAGGTTTTTTTTTACTTCTCCTATAGGTGGTATGAATTTGCTAAAGACTATATATGGAGACTGGGGGTGGAGCAGCCTATTTGACTTGTTATTGTGAAGTATTTGGTTAGGTTTTTATTTATGAATGTGTTGGTAATTGTTTTTATTACTGAAAAAGTTTAGAATGATTGTATTGATGGTTTTTCTTCTAATTGTTTCTTCTTGTATCAAAATGTCTCCCTAAATAATTCTTGTGCCACAACAAGAAGAGACCAGAGAGAGTTCTCTCTCACTAATTGATTAGAGATTAGTGGAATTAGTGGTTTGGGTTGTCCATGATTTGGGTCAAGGAGCAGGGTATAGGATTTCTAAAGTTAGAGTAGACGAAATGGGTCCTGGTAAAGAAAAAGCTCAGGAGTTCCTTAAGAACAAGCCTTCTTCTTTCTGAGGTAACCTAAAAATTTAGGAAGCAGATGAGTTTCTTGAGAAGATAGAGCATATGTTTGAGTTCCTTGATACTCTTTTGGATGCTAGAGTGAAATATTATTTGTTTATGTTGGAAGGACCCAGTCAGAAATGGTGGGACTCAATGGTGCAAGCTAGAAATCATGAGTATAAGGGTTAGAAAGACTTCAAGGTAATTTTTAATGAATAGTATTTTCCTGAGGTCTTAGACTATGACATATCCTGGGAGTTTATAGAGCTTATCAAGGGATACTAGTCAATGATGGAATATTGTAACCACTTTACTAAGTTAGTTCGGTATGCACCCGATCTTGTTTCCAATGAAAAAATAAAGTCTCAAAGGTTAGATAATGGGTTGCAGCTATAGATTTGATCTCAGATCTATTTTATTAAACAGAAGACCTATGCTGATGTGGTTGAACATGACATGATATTATGGATTAATCATAGTATCCATCCTAGCTTCCATGGATTAGTATCAATTGTGTGTAGTGGAAGTTCCTTAGAAAAGAAGAGAAAGTGGGATGAGAAGGGGAAAAAGGGAGGTGTTAGTTCAGTTCATCCTTCCTGGTGGTCTTTCTATGCAGCCTATAATGCAGGGTCGTTCAAGTGTGACCTGTGTGGGAAGTAAGGGCACATACGAAATGAATTCACATCTCCTCCCAGACATTTTCACTAATGTTATTCTATGGGACACTTTTAGTGGTTTTATAGGACCTCATGTCCTTATCAGAGTGGTGAAGGGTCTGTGGATTCTAGTGAAATATCAACTCAGTCACAACTGTCTAGGACAGTGGGTTCTTGGTTTGGAGGTAATGGTAGTAGGGTTGTATATTCTTCTTAGGAAGAGTCATTTCTAGTAAAATCTATAGGCTAGTGGTCATTCTCAGTCTTAGTCTGAGATGAGTAAACTTCATGCGGTGGATCGAGCACCTGTGGAATCAGATGTATGGCCTACAAAAGTTTGAGTTACCATCCTTATTGAATCATATTTAGCTAATTTTCTATTTTATACTAGTGTTTCCATTTATTTTATTTCTTCCTACCATGTTGATGTGTTAATTTTATAACTTTTCTTGTTTTATATGTGATAGAGTTGGAAACGCCTCTTTGTAATAAGTGAGATTAGGGTTTCATGTGTCTATCTTGGGCACTCACTATGTCAGGGTTCAAGTTAGAATGGGATTTCATTATTTTGAAGTTGGACCTATTTGGAATGATCATTGGTATAGATTGGATGTTGTGTTTTTAGGTGTACATTGATTATTATCGATGGTGAGTAAGTTTTGTGGAACCTGATGGAAGTGCCTAGGTTTTTTAAGTTGATTGGGATACTTGGTTGGGTCGCACTGGACCTCCACTTCCATAATTGGGAAATCTTGTTTTTAAGATATCATCACTCACAATGGAGGAAGACAATGGTTCTCCTAAGTGTGGATTACCTGCTGTGGTGGATGAATTTCTAGAGGTTTTTCGTAGGATTTTAAAGTTTTACCTTCGGAGCGGGATGTGGAGTTCCTGATCCATTTGGTTCCAAAAACATAGCTGATATCTCTTCCATCATACTATATATCCCCCACCGAGTTGAGAGAATTAATGTTTTAGTTGAAATATTTTGAATCCAAATAATTCATTCATCCGAGTGTCTCTACATAGTCTACCACAGTGGTGTTTTCTAGGAAGGAATATGTATAACTATGGTTGTGCATTGATTACAGAAAGATGGATAATGTAAGAATCAATAATAAGTATCCTTTTCCCCCAATTGATGACCTTTTCAATCACCTTAAAAGGTAAATGTGGTTCTCTAATAGTGATCTATGTTCTGTGTATCATCATGTCAGAGTTAGAGAGGTGGATGTTCTAAAAACAAACTTGAAAAGTAGGTATGACCATTTTGATTATTTTTTTAATGCCTTCCGGATTAAGGAATTATCAAGTGGTTTTCATGGAACTTATGAACAAGGTGTTACATCAGTATCAGACTCTTTTTTCATGGTTTTTTAGATGAAATCCTGGTCAACTTTGGGAAAGATGAGGATCATGAGTAGCATTTTCAGATCATGTTGTGAACCCTTCAGGATCATCGTCTCTATATAAATTTTTCTAAGTGCTCATTTTGGGTCAGAGAGGTGAATTTTATGGGCCATTTTATCTCAGAACAAGGGGTTTTAGTGGACCCTGAGAATATTAGTGTGGTGATTTCATGGGAGAATCCGAAGAACATTTTTGATATTAGGATATTTTTAAACCTGGTAGGGTATTACAAGCAGTTTTTTTGTGATTTATCAAGGATTCCCTCATCCATGACAGCTCTCACCTGGAAAGGGGTAAAATTTGAATAGATCCTAGAGTTTCGATAATCCTTTAAGTATATTAAGTTTAATTTGACTACACATCTCATTTTTATTTTTCCAGAACCTAGATAGGGGTATGTGGTTTATTTTGATGCATCATGTATGGGTCACAGGTTTGTGCTAATGCAATATGATCATGTGGTGTATTATGGTTATTTTTAGCTTTGACCACTTGAAAATAATTACCAAATTCATGACCTAGATTTATTAGTAGTGATGAAATCCCTAAATACATGGAGCAATTATATTTTTGGGGAGAAGTTTGTAGTTTATTCTGATCATAAGATCTTGGACCATATTTTCTCCAAAAAATATCTGAATTTGAGGTAGCTTCTTTGGGTTGAGTATCTTCAGGGGTTTTATTTTGATATAGTCTATACCCTAGGTAAAGATAATGGTGTGGCTGGTGATATGAGTATGAAGGTTTCAGTTCAAGTGTTGAAGAAGTCCAGTGTTGAGTGGACTTTGATGAGTCCCTTTTATCAAATGCATTTAGAGACCAAGGAGCACAGCTGAAGTTCATTCTTGGCTAGTGTTCATCTAACTCCTTATCATCATGAACTGATTCAGTGGGATAATCATGGTGATGTGTTTTTATAGTAGTCTATATAGTTTCTTCATGGTGGTGAGACACCTTATGATTGTTCATTGTCTCATAAGGGTGTTTTATACTTCAAGGGTCACTTTTTTGTGTTATTTTCTATGAGAAAGATGGTGATACAGGATAGCCACTAGTCTAAGTGGATCATTCATCCTAGTGCTAATAAGATGTACTAAGATGTGTTTCAATAGTTTTCATGTCCATGTATGAGGTGGGATGTGGATAAAATTTTATTTTCTTGTTATACTTGTCAGTAGGTGAAAGTAGAGCACCAAAGGCCATTTGGATTGCTTCAACCACTATCTATTCTTACCTGTAAGTGGTACAAGGTCACCATGGAATTTATTTTCATCTTACCCTATACAACCAATGGGAGGAATTCCATTTGGGTAGTGATTTATCTTCTGACCAAATCATCCCATTTCATTCTAATAAGTGATTCAACCGAATTGGCTGAGTTGGGTCGGTTGTATGTTCAGGAGGTTTTTAGGATTCATGTTTTGTCATCAACAATTATTTTTTATAGGAACCCGCATTTTACCTCACATTTTTTAGAAGGTATTCAAAAGAAAATGGGATCATAGTTCAAGTTCAGTACGATGTACCATCCTCGAACAGATGGTCAGACAGAGTAGGAGAATCAGATCTTTGAAGATATGCTTTTGGAATGTGTGAAAGATTTCAATGGTTTTTGGGATATCCATTTGGGATTGGTTGAGTTTTTATGTAAAAATAGTTACCAATCTTCAATTTTAATGGTTCATGTTGAGGTGATTTTATGGTCAGCCATATCAGTCTCCCTTATTTTGGGATGAGGTGGGTGAGACCTCATTGTTGGGATTGAGCCTTTTATAAGAGACTTCTGATAAAGTCAAGTTGATCAGCAAGCATTTTTTGATAGCTCATAATCTTAAAAATTCTTATGATGACCAGAGGTGCAGAGCTTTAGAGTTTTCCATGGGTGACCTATTATTCCTAAAAGTGGCACCTCACTTGGGTCATCATCATTTGGGTAAGCAAGGGAAGATAATGACGAGGTATGTCATAATCTTTTAAGATTATCAATAGGATTAGTAAGTTGGAATACAGGTTATCTTTCCAGTCTCAATTGACATCAATCCATGATATATTTTATGTTTTTTAGTTGAAAAATTACAATCTAGATCCATCTCATGTGCTGAATTGGGATGAGTTGGAATTAGAGCCTTATTTTTTAAAGTTTTAAAGGCCGGTGTAGATTCTGGATTCTCCAGAGAAAGTGCTTCATGGGAATTCTATTCTAGTGGTCCAAGTTCTTTGGAAACATGGTAAAGATGTACATGAGACTTGGGAGTGGAATTTGTGGGTTGAGTAAGAGTGTCAATTTTTATTTTCTAAAAAAACTTTATGTTGACTTTATAGGGACGGAAAGTAGTCATTGTGGGTAGAATTTTCACATATATGATTTCATTATGAGTTATTGTTTCTATTTACTTTTTTTTGTAACATTTTTTCCTTGATTCCCCTTTGTGTTTTGTAGAAAAATGGGAAAATTTGGGTTTGGCAGCACGTTGTTCACAGTTGGCGCACAGTTAGGGGAAATCAAGCACCCCTACCAAGGTAACCATACGGTAGATGGTGTGTTTGGATAGTATCTACCACACGTTTAGTGTAAATATAGTCAATCCATGTAGGAAAACTATGTAAACAATTCCTCTTGGATAGTGAGTGGCACACAGTTTCCACACGGTTTGGAAAATTGTGTGGCATGTCCAGATCATTAAAATTTGGGTTTCTACCTTTTTCCTTTTATATTTAACCCCAAATACACACCATTTATCCTCCACTCTGGATTTCCATCACTAGGAACCTCTAAACCACCCCTTTCTCCCTTGGATATCCATTTTTTAGGTGATTTTGGTGGGGATTCTTCAGTAAACCTTCAAGTAAGTAGGTTTCATTCTTTTTTTCTCCTGTTTTCTAGGGTTTCTCTACATCTTTCATGGGGTTTCATATCTCCACTAGGTTGGGTGACCTATTTTTGGTTGGATATTGATTCTTAGGTTTTAATCAGGATGTTTGTTGTTCAATATTTCTTTTATAGGGTCCCTTTCTTATGTGATTATGGTTTAGCAGTGATTTTCGGAAGACTCTATGCCTGAGGTAGGTGGTTCCATGCTTAAACATTATTTGGAGATTTTGATATGCACTTTTTTCTTCTTGTTTAATATTTTATCAATTTTTCATAAAGTGTGAAATGTGTTTTTCAATGGATTCAAGGTGTATTTGTGTCAAAAGGTGGTTTTCCAAAGGAAATGAGTTATGTTCCATTGGTGTTTCATGTGTTCTTCCTTGTTTTACTTCTTAAAGGTGTTTGATAAAATATGTAAATAGTGAGAAACATGTTTTTAAATGGATTTTGTGTTTGTTCTGATTTAAAAGATGTTTTGGTTATTGAAAGGGTGGTTTATCATGTGTGCTTATAGTGATTGGCTTGTGCATGTGTGAAAGTGGTTTCTTATGGGTTATGTGGAAGGGAAATTGAGAATAAAGGGAATACAAGGTATTTAGGTGGGAAAACTTGGACGAGTACGCTAGTTGACTCGAAAGTGGCTTAACCCAAATTCATCTAGAAGGTTTTATGATTTCAACACTAACTAAATTATGATGATGGTTGGATACCACCAGAACTTTGGATGAATTCCTCTTTAGTGGCTTGGGCATGAGGACATTGCAGGTTGGGGTTAGTATACCACAATTTACTAAGATATGCGGTACCTAGTGTCCCACTAGAGCTAGATCTTATCGGTATTTCATGTGACATAGTGGACTATTGTGATATTGTACTTACCATCATCATACGGTGCACTTTATTGATTATTTCAAAAGAAAATCATGTTTAATTTAAAAAAATCTACAAAAAAAATTCTTATCCTTTTTATAAAGCTTTTATATTAATTTTCCTTGGAATTTTTTTCCCTGAAATATCCTTGTTTGGTGGTATCCTACTAGGATTTGGCTCACACGCTGCATACACATTTGGATTTATGTATACCTTTTTATGTTTAACTCGTGTAAAAGAAAGTTGTATTATGGAGATGGTGGATCCAGTTTCTATTGTTCAACCTTGTGCAGGTGGTGGTGGTGGTGGTTTGAGGTTGATTCCCCTATTATCGCATGGAGTTTTTTTGGGATAGTCTTATTGTTTACATTCTGTTGTAGCATGTATGGTTTTTGGATCAATGTTGTAAACCTGATTTTGAAAAAAAATTTGCATCATTTTGATTTGGTTATCTATTATTGGGGTATTTATTTCAATTGGTTTTTTATGATTATATAAATGGTTAAAATCATTAACAATGTATATTTTTGATACCCAAGAACTAGTTTCAATCCCATGGGGATCAATAATTCCCTTCAGGCCATGTTTTAAACTGGATCGGGTGTCAGTTTGGATGGAATCACAGCTTGGTTAGTGAAAAATACCCTGGTAGATACCTCTTGGATTACACTCAAAACTCTTTTATTGCTAGACTATATAAGATACTAATATGATTTGGTTAATCCCTAAGGTCAAGGATTCCTTGGTTATACCCTAGATATATTTTATTTTTATCCAGGTATATTTGTAGTTTCATTTACATCTCATGTGACCACTTATAATAATTTTACTTAAATAAATTAATAAAATGATCTCATGTTCAGAGACATTACCAGATGAGGCTGAAGCATGTAAGATTTATTATTTTCAAATTTCTATTCATTTATATAAACCTACACATTGTTCAGTTTATATTAATATACTTTATTTGTATAGATATTTTTGGTGGTGGCATACTGAGATTTATCGCACACCCTATTTGGACCAACTTTGGTAAATGTTCATATTATATGTATCTAGGTGTTGATAAGGGGGAGTATCCTACTTTGGACACCTAATTTGTTTTATTGAAAATGATGGAGTGTGGTAGAAGATGATTGGGCCAGTTCTCAGGATGCTTAATAGTTTTTTTATTCTTTATATTCTTTTGTATAACATGAATTTCCTTCTTCCATGTACACCTGTTTCTAGTTTTGTAGAGACATGGAATTACATCATCATCTTTTTTATATGTTTCTTTCCATATTTTAATTAAAAATATCAGTTTTCATGGTTTTTTATTTATCCTTCCACTAATCCTTTCATTATTTTCATGCCTCCAATACTCTTATCCTATTTTATAGTATATCTATATCTATTGTTCTCCCCTTTGTATTGAGGGAATAGTCTCCCCGCAAACACGCCTTAGGCCCTCAATAATTTTAAGAAACCTATGGAATATAGGGAGGCGTGCATGAGGTCATGTGGCCCATCAGCTTAGGACAACTTTGAGTGGAACTCAAATTGGGATGTCACAACCAATGACTGGTCAGTTTAATAGCGTTGAAGAACTGGCTACATAAATGATTCCCATTTTATATTGGATAAAATATTAAACAAAGAAAAATTAAATAATCTACAAATTATTCAAATATTCATTTTTCATAATATGGAGAAAGGAAACTAAAATAAGGATTCACTCAAATGCTCAATAAGGGTTATATAGAGAATAATATACCACGAATAAATAAGTAATAATCAATATGGAAAGTTAGATAACTAAAAACACATTACATTTAATCAATACTTATGCATGAAATAGATCCCTGAATAATATCAATGTAGTGATATCTTGGGTAGTAATAACTGAATTTGTAATGGAGGAAATGTATAGTGGTGGATGTATTGATCAAGGACTAGTTCCAATATACTTTCAAATATGAATAGGTATACACCAAAACCCATTTAATAATATTATCCAACTGGAATGTCTCATGAGACATATTGATGCATCAAGATTCTATCTATAATTAGGCCTCAACTATAACTATTTTTCCAACTCATTCCTCATATGTTGTTTAATGACTAATTTTATTCATAAATAGTATGTCTTATCACAAAATATATATATTGAGTAAAGAATACATAATATTAAGATTTCCCCAGTCAATAAAATAATTTTCATAGAAAAACACCATAAATAGAAATGGTATAGGGTTTAGGAAATAAGAATACTCATGATACAATGAATATGGATATGAAAGAAAAATGTAATTTCCATTAAAATATGATCACATAAATGTGAATATTTAAATATAAATTTACTAGACACAAAATTAATAAGAGATAAAATAAGAACATTAATTCATCAAAAATATAGGTTTTGTAACAAAATCATGTCTTTTGAAAGATATAATAAAATTGAATCAAAACTTTTAAAAAATGTTTTTATTAAATAATTTTCATTTTAAAACTATAGTAAACTTATATAAGAATTAAAATATCCTAAAAAGTTTGCGGTAGTGGGAAAATACACTATAAGTTAAAAAAGAAATATTCCTTTTTAATTTTGGAAAAGAATTTCAAAAATGAACCTTTAAAAGAACATTGAAATGATAATTATAACCCTTATAAAGGAATTCAAAGATGACATATTATGTCCATAATAAATTATTTAATTAAATATAATATGAATTGGTAAAAAAATCAAAAAAATATGGATATATAAGAAAATATTCCCAAACAATAATAGAAATAATTCCATGTTATCTTTTAAACATTTCTTTTCTTTATTCATGTGCCAAATAGAGGAAAAATAAGAATAAAACAAGGAAAATATTTAAATAGAAATAAGAGAATAATATATATTGGGTTTTTGAAAGATATATTATAATATTTCTTCAATAAAAATATCATAAATATCAAAAATGATATTTTAAAAATAAAACTACAAAACATGACCAAAAATGGGTTTTCAGGAAAAAGCATTTTTCAAGCATAAAATGGGCTTAAAATAACACTATGACTTGTAATAATCATTATATGAATTTTAGTTCATATATATACATATATATATAATATTAATTTAATTTAAATAATTCATCATCAGTGATTTTTTAAAATAATTAAAATGGAAAATAATTATCCACTTAAAATGATTTTCTAAAAAAAATATCCATTTTTACCTGCAAATGGTTTTGTTTTATTTATTTTAAATATAAAATTAATATATGTTTAATTATTTATATTATAACACATTACTTTAATAAAAAGAATGATTATCTAAATACTACATTTTCAGTTTTCATACAAACATATTTTTAAGGGAATTTTAAAAAACATTCTAGGATTATTTTGACATAGTAAGTTTAAAATAGATATTCATGCTATCAAATAAGAATTTTTGTTCGATGAAATATTAAAATGAGAATTTTATTATAGTTTAATTTAATTAAAATTATCAATACCTATAATTTAATTTTGATTGTTACACACACCATGAATTAGTGAATTAAATATTGTATTCTTATATTTTAAAAGGAAATAAGAAAGTTTGAATGAGGATATTTCAACTAGGGCTTAGAGGATCTTTAAAAGAGAAACTCAGTACCCAAAATAATGGATTGACCAGTAGGTGAATTTTTGATCCTATAATGACAAAAATTGGGGGTTAATTAACTTCCTTTAAAAATTTTAAAAATTATGTTAGTGTTAATATAATTTTAAGGCTACTCGAGCATAATATACATAAATATAACATCATTTTGGATGTATATTCAATAAATTAAAAAATTATACATTCCCTAAAACCATAAAGGTTTATAGTCTTTGGAGACTAGAGACATTTAAATTTTATTTCATAAATTATCTTCAATGTCTACAAAAATTTCTTTTATCATAGTATTTTCCTTATAAATACCCTCCTTAAAACCTTTATTCATAACCTAGGGAAAATAGAAACATAACAAAGGGTGAGATCATATATGTAATGACCCATATTTTATATGTAAGATTTTTTAATTATATGGAATTATTACGAGTCATTGAAAATTTATGGTGCGTAATTCCAAGGCCCGGTGTGCCCAGAATGAATTTCGGAACTTTTTTTAGGTACGTTTAGTAAACATGCGAGCGGGTTTTTATAACTTTTGAAATGGTGCTCAGAATTGAAATCTAAGGACACAGTTGAACTCACAACACCGATATTCACTTAAGTAGACCTTCACCTTGACCTCAGTAGGTCAAGGGTGAAAGCTAGTTATCTATTTTTTCGTCGGAGTGTTAAGAAAATAAAAACAATACAATACAACTTTTAATTTATTTTTATTTTGAAACCTTCCATTTCAATTCACGATGGTGGGGACCACCCGAACCCCCATTTAATGTGGGGATCCCCTAGGAATTCTCCCAACTTAATATGCCAACATTAACTTAATTAAAGTACCAACTTTAATTGAATTAATAACTTAACATATTAAGATTGGAACCACACTTTTGGTGGAAGAAATCGTTGGCAAAGGAAAAGAGATCTTGAGAGAAACTTTGGAGAAATATCCTCCAATGAAGAACTTTCTTCGGATCAATAATGAGGACAATGCATGAGCTTGAATTGACTTTATCTCCTTCCTCACGACACCTCCAATGAATGTCAAGGTAGGGGTTTTAATTTTAAGTATGATTAAATATTTTTTTGATTCTTCATATCCCTAATTCACAATGATGATGGCCAAACAAACATTGCCATCATTCCGCACTTATACCTGGACCCCTTTTCTTTCTTTCTTTTTGAATTCTTCATGCATTCATCAATGCCAAATAATTAAGCACACTGGAAACACAAATTTTTGTTGAGCGCTATGTATGGAAATGAAGCCCTCTACCTGAGGATCGCGAATATGCAATCGTCATAGTTTTCAGGCTTAGAACAAAGTTGCGGTGACCCACGGAAGAGGAGGGTGCCCGGTACACCGGTCGGCCGCGTGGAAAGAGAGGGCAGAGCAGGACCGCACTACCGGATGAGTAGGAGGATGTCGCCCATTAGTAGAGGTAGAGTAAGGTAGCAGATGGAATGTAGGATGGCTGCGTGGAGAATTGGAACCGTGTGTTCACGCCACCAGAGCTGGAGGTCACAGTGGAGACCGAAGGGCAGCTGGCACCTGGCCGGCCGCAGAGGACAGCAGCGCCATCGCGCCGCTGGGAGGAGGACTGGCTGGGGATCTGTTCGGTCGTGACTCACCGAGCAGGACCCACTCTAGTGGGTCCCTCTTCTAAAAACCATATGTTATGTTGGACCGTATGGGTGAAATGGGAGGCGTCTCTCCTCCTGGTAGTCGGCCAGGGCAGACCTCTCCACGGCAGTCAACCCGACCGTGGGCCACCCAGCGGGCCAGGATGGTCATTCCTTTTGCAGTCTAGGCTAGACCATGGCCTAGCGGGCTATGCCCACCACGTCCTAGGCCATTCGGGCTGGACTCGGGTTGGCCCAGGCTGGGTCAGACCAGACTCGGGCCCATCCGGACCCAGTTTCACCTCTTTGGCCCTAACTTGTGGTCCGGGCATTCGTTTGACAAACCGTCTGCGGAATCAAAATCCTTGGATCAATAAGTTCATTTTGGAATACTCCAATTGAGTTTTGTATAATGTTGCGGTATGTATGGGTTGGATCGAACCCCGAATCCAACTGGTCCCTCGAAGAGGAAATGCTAATAACTCAGAGACCGGGCGTCCCATTGACGTGCCATCTGTCACGTTGGAACCCTTTTGACATGGTGATCTTTTGTGTTACTCCTTTGTAGAGATTAGTGATGGTCAAGGTATGACCGATATCTCAAGGGAAGATTCTATGGAACTTGAGCGCGCTGGGTACGAGGAATCCAGTGGCAGGCAGTGAGGAAAAGGTTGGAGACAGATCATGTGGAGTTCAGCACTCAGTGATCTTTTGTGGGTTAGCGCATACCAATCCTATGTGGTTCAAATCCTATGTGGGTCAGTGCTCAGCGATTCTATATGGACCAGCACATACCGATCCTATGTAGGTCAGATCCTGTATGGGTCAACGCTTAGTGATCCTTTGTGGGTCAGCGCATACCGATCCTGTGTGGGTCAGATCCTATGTGGGTCAGCAAGGGTTAGTTACCTATCGACTCTAGGTGGGTCAGATCTTGTGTGGATTCATTATGGGGGTTAGTACCTATTGATTTTGTGTGGTTCAAACTCTGTATGGTCAGAAGGAGTGACTCTTGACAGAATAAGATAATATAGCTTTACGACTGATCATTTGTAATTCTATACTTCACTTATACCTGGTGTGAGCTGAGTCTTCTACCTTCGTAGTGTTACCTGTTTGGTACTTCTACCTTCTTGGTGTTATCTTTTTTTATCTTGATAACTTAGATATATGTATGGGAATATAACTAATTATTGTTGATGATTATTTCTTCATGATTTGTGGTTTTTACTTTGTGGAACTCTAGGATACCAACAAGGGTCTCGGGGTCCCTATAGAGTATCATTATACTCACCCCTGCATGGGCTACGCCGGCACCTTGTTGTGTCTTGTGCAGAAGAGGGATAGCACTGATCAAGTTTGAGGGTACCAGACTAGAGGATGATCGAAGTTGGACATTAGATGAAACGATCCACAGGAATGACCATTCGAGATTTTTACCTACCCTTCGGGTAGGGTCCTTGGAGGGTATTCACAGGAGCTATTCTTTATCAGTTTTACTTTTAATTTCCAGTTGGGCTTGTATTCTATCCCCTTTACTTTTGGTACACTCCCTGTTTAATTTATATTTTACCTTGTGCTTGTATCTTTTTGTGTCCTTGGTTTTGGTGAGTTTACAGGTTTAGAGGAAATTCATCCCTGGCTTTAGGGATATGCCTTTCTGGTGCTAGTCGCCAGCCCTTGGCCTATAGAAGGTGGGCTTGGGGTAGTCACATCACAGGCCCTGGGGGATAGGTCGTGACAATATACTCGATAAGGGTAACCATTGTATATATCAATAAGTTATCATAAATAATCATAATTGTATCATAATATTATCATAACATAATAAATTCATACATAATAAATTAAAAGTCATTAATCATGATTATTGGCATAATGATTTGTTAAAAAAATCATAAGAGTGTGGAATCATCAATAATCAATCATAATCCTAGAGAGCATATCATAAAAATATGAATTTGGTAAATAAATTATATTGTAACATTTTATAAATGTATAAATAGTAATAGTATCACTCATTAGGTTAAATAAAACGAATTCAGGTCCTCATATAAACTTATAGACATAAAACTAGGTCAACTCATTAACTTATGGATGTGACACCAGGTCTATACATAATTTTGTGAACATGGAATGATATTAAGGCATAAAATAAATTTATCAAGACATATAAATCATTAAAAAATTCATTATAGGGAAATAATGGACCCACCCATCACATAAACATAAATAGTAAATTTAGCACGAGATCATAATCACATTCATCATTTCATCATAGCATAAAAAGTGAAAAAGAAATGGGTTTTAGAAATATTTCAAATTAGCTTAGTCAATTCTTATAAAAGTAATGGATTTAATATAATAATCCATAAAAATTATTCATATAAAATAATCCATTGAAAATAATTTGATGGTATCATTAGATCATATCCCATGTGAATCACAAGTAACATCAAAGTATGTTATCATAGATGAAAGAAATTCATTTTGAAGATCACTATAATGTTTTTTGGGGACAATACCCTTTTAATTTTTAAATCACTTATTTGAAATAAAAAAATTCAAAATATTAAGGAAATAATTTTTTTGAATAGAATCATAGAATATTGTTAAGTAATATTCAAATAAAATAGTAGTCATTAATGTTTTAAAAGTTTTCTAGGTGGTATAAATTAAAGAACATATTTTTTCACAACTTTGTTAAAAAGTATCTCTCTCTAAAAACAAAAAAATGATACATTTTAATTATATTTATATAAAGTAAAATATGAATAAAATGACATTATTTAATCATTTTATAATATTAAAACCATTATTGAAAAATTTTAAATAAAACGTGGACATGGAGGAAAGATATTCTTGGAAAAAACAAAAATAAAGTCAATTTTCTTAAAAACATTTTTCTCAATGATTTTAAGTAATAAATAAATTAAAATGGTGATATTAATTTAAAATTACATTAAAACCCAAAATAGAATAAAATAAATAGTTTTTAATGTATAGGATCAATATAATTTCTCTCAATATAAATTTAGGATAAACAATCCTGAAAAAAAAATGTGATTATAACATAAACTCTTACATAATGTACCTTCATACTTAATATGAATTCAAACCTCCAGTATAATAAATATAGATTTATTATAAATATATTCCAACACCATATTCATAAAAACAATACCATTTATTATTTACTTACAACATCTTATCACCTATTTATTAACTATTCCTTATTAAAATCATTGTTTTGAGTGATAATTGTTTCATTTTTCATGCATGTTTTGATTTGAGACTTATATTCCTTGTAATTTGATCATGGTTACATCATATCCAAAATTTTAATCATTTAACAAGTATCATATTTAATCATTATATACACATTTATAACTATTTATATAAAGTGATGATGAAAAAATATTTTCATCACTTTGCAGAGATGGTAATTTGAAATACTAAAAAGTGGTAGAGGTAGGTTTTGACCCAGATTCACTTTCACCTCCATTTTTTATATTTTTGATCCATTAACCTGGTAATAGTAACATCACATTATTTAAAATGTTAACTGTGATTCCAAAATATCCCTTCCCTTCTCTTCACTTAGAAATAGGTAACACTTTCTCCACTTCAGGACTCAATTTACCTTCAAATTAATCATTTAAAATATTCCAAATCTCTCCTACTATAACTCTATCACACATCAAAAAATCATTTTTCCTCTATTAGTTATCATAATACCTTCATTTTAAATGATAATTCCTAGATAAAATTTAAGTCCCCAACGTGACTATTCACTTCTTCTTAGTGATTCCTAATTAATTTTTATGATTATAACATTTGATAAATTTATGCATATAATGAAATAAGTATCATTAGTATAATTAAATTTCAATATATTTATTATTAAAAAATTATTCTATCCTTTACATTCACTATGAAAACAAAGTAACATCGTTTGTGTGTACGTGCAGATTACCACCTCCACAATGCGAGGTTGTTCTTTTTTCATCACTGCCTCTCTAGGATTGCATAAAATATGGACTTGATGAATAAATATATTTTATATGTCATAAATAAAATTATTAAATAATAATTATTCATATACCATTATTTTTTCCATTCATTGAAAAATGGGATTGTTAATCATGTGTGCAGCATACTACCTCCTTCCTAAATAATAATTTTCTTTTTCATCACCACACATAATTTATGGTTCCCAAAATTTATTTAATGAGGATATATGATTTTTATGAAATTTTTCAGATTATTTATATGTCTCGTTATCAATATCTAAATACACTCCCTTACTCAATAAATCATTATAAAATGTTAACATTTGGGTCGATTTAACCACCTATATAAACACTGTTATTATTATTGTGTCATAAATGGTCATGGGATGTAATATAATGGTAATATAACATTATAATTATATATTTAGATTTTTATAATAATTTAATAATGGTTTTGATAATATTAAAAATATTATTAATATATCATATTTTAGTCGTTAAACATGTTGAAAACTAGTTCATCATGATTACAATTTTCACTAGTCGTTCTAATGAAAATGGGACCTAAGTAATATTAAAAAATGATTATTATATCTTTAATTTTATATGAATTATTAAATTGAAGCTTCTTAGTAATAATTTATATATTCTTTGGGAAGTTTATACTAAACGATAAACTGAAAGTTCGATCACCCAATAATAAAAATACAATATAACTGGTAAATATATTGGTAATATATGGTTATAAATTAATTATAAAATTGGTAGTATTTATATATAAGGTTATAAGATAAGTAATTAAGATATTTATGTTCATTATACATAAATTTAGAGAAACGTAAACTAATTAGGAATTCTAGGTAAGGGTTTTTATCTCAAATTCCTCTTTTGGGGACATGTTTTGTATTGTGCATATAATTTCATTTATGTTGTGTATATACTACATATTTGATAAATAATATCATGAAATATATTTTATTTTTTTTATTTTAATTTTAATTATAGGTCCAAATTTTTAATGGGTTTTGATTAAATTTTTCTAAATCTATAAGGGTTTTCTTTGTTTCAATTCTGGTTCTTTAAGAAATAATACATTTGGTGCACCACGTTTTCTTTATACAATGTATCCACTGGACATCTATATATTTTATAAATACTCTTTATATTTCATGGTATTTTCTAGACAAATCATGTTCCACTATTCAAGTGGTTATTTAATCATTTATTTCTCAAGTAGTAAGTATTTTTGGAAATTCAACATTCATTCATTTTGTATTGATCATTATCTTGAACTTATTTCATATAAATTTGGTAAATTATACCATTTTATTATATTATGTGGTATTCTCTCATTTTTTGGGGTATAAATTCTTACCACATAATCCCTTTGACAATTATTTCCCATATCCAGAGTTATGTTCTTTTGAAACAATCCACTTTAATTCTCATGATGGTTTATGATTGTGTTATTCCAATATTAAATTAGTCTTATAATAATTTCTCTATATGAAGTGAAAATATAATTTATATAACATATATTGGATTATTTTCACTTAGAGATAATTTTATTCTATTAACATGGTGAAATGTTTTAGCATTTAGTATATTGTTTTTCTAATATGGATGATTATTGGAAGGTTGACTATGTTTTTTAACCATACACCTTCATTCTACAGATTGATTATGGTCATGTTGTACCCTTTGTTGACATGACAAAAGTATTTTAGTTATGTATGTTTTTATTTCAATGATAATTATTATTGGAAACTTTAATTATTTATTTCTTATTCATTTTCTCATATAATGAATTCATTATACATAAACAAGTTACTGGTTGGACCCAAAATTATACAAACCCTTGATGCATCTGTTATTCTCATGAAAAAAACTTGTTCGGGTACTTTGGTTTATTCTTACCTAGAGAAAGAAATTACTTGTATGGTAAGATCATGATGTATTACCTTATGGTGTGGAATTAACTGTCCGGTATTATTTATTTCATCACTATGGAACGTATTGTTGTTATCCATGTGGTCGATTTATTGTCATTATTATCCAATGAAATATTATGTTATTAATTTTATTTTATTAGATAATTATAATGATTATTTATTCATACCCTAATATTTTTTCTATGTTTATTCAATGATTTACTCATTTTTATGTTCTCCCTTACTGGTCATTTTAGCTCACCCTTTCATATATTTCCATTTCCCCATGTTATGAAGAAAAGTATTCCACATGATATGTCTAACAGGATATCTTATGTAGATAATTTATAGGAGATGTGGAAGACTTAATAAGGATTAATTGGTTTTTTATATAGTAAATAATATTTATTAATTAAGAAATACATGGGTTTTTTAGTTTATATGTTTCCATAATTATCTAAACCTATATTCCTAAAAATATCCTTTAGATATAATAGATTGAATAATCATTATTTACTTTTGAATTAATGATGATTATATATAGGATTTTCACTTGGTATCAATGTGATTATATGTTGTACATGTTTGTTGAACTAGATTTGGGACTGTGGGTCGGGGAGTCACAATTGTTATCAAAGTAAATGTTTAGATAAATTTTTATATTAGGATGTTTTTCAGGATGATTAAGTGTTTATAGGTTAAAGTTAATCACAATTTTAAATGTATAGATAACCCTTTGGAATAGTATATGATTTAATGCTAAGGTGATAACATATATTTTAGGTGTGAATCGGGATTTGAAAAAAATTTGGAAAATCCTGAGAATGAGTCTAATTATTGGATAACACTTCATGTTTTGGTAAAAAGATATTATGAGGTTTTTCCTAGAAACTGATCCTTGTTTGGAAACTACCAAGTGGATGTGGTTGTGGCATAGATATACCTATGGGTAATCACCCTAAAAATGGTTAGTTGAACATTGACTCAATAATCACTCAGATGCATGATGAATGGACCAAATATTGAACATATAGTTAGACACTTCTATGGGATATGATTTGGGTAATCATATTATCTTTGTAAACCATTATAAAGGATTTAAGAATCATGTTGATTAATTATGTTAGAGAACCTAATAAATAATTATTATGGATAACCAAGGATTTAATAAGGAGATTCGTAGATTAATTTAAAAGTATCATGTATTAAAAAAATGTGTTACGCGTAAAGAAATACACGAATTTATGTATTTATATTCATATTTTGGATATTATCATAAAAATTTTGGTTTTAATATTAAGTTGAAATTGGATCATAAAAATGAAGCTGAGAAAGGTATATACCAAGAAGCCAATATGTCTTATAACCAAATAAAGGGGAATAATTAAATAGTTAATATTCTTATTATTTTCCTATTATATTGTAAAAGGGGGTTTTCTTAGTCATACTTAAGGTAGTGATATTAATATTTTAATGAAAATTGAATCTTAAAACTTACAATTATTCTCATTTGTGAGTTCTATTGATCAACGAAAATTAGGTATATTCCAAAATTTAGTATGGATGCATATAAGGATAATTCTTAAATATTTTCTAATTAATGTTTTAAAATCATATATTAATGGGTATCAATAACCTTGAGAAAATATTTTAAGAACAGTTTATTTTTTAGTGATTACTATTTAAGAACAAGTTTATGAGGGGTGGATAATATTTAGTTCTAATACATGTTTGATGTCAAAAAAATAAATGTTTTAATGATTTTGAAAACATAATTTACATAGTAACAATATCCTTGTTATTAATGATAATTAGTGATATTTTTTGTTATGTTTATCTATTTTTTGTATTATGATACAATTTTACTATAGTTATACTTTATGAACTAGTTATTAAAGATAGAGTTAATTTTTAAAGGAATAAATAACTTCATTGTGGTTTATTGTCTAGGATATTCTAATGGTTTTGGGAAGGGTATATTATTGACAATATATGATATAGGTATAAGGATAATTAGGTATATTATTGTATGAATTATTAACATTGTTAGAGGAAATTTAAGTAACTTTATATAGCCTAAGAGAGTATGTTAGATGTCATACTAGAGGTTATACCCCGAATGATGAATATGTTAAGAATACCCTCACCTAATTTATTCAATAAATAAAAATAAAAATTGAGAGTACAAATTTTATTTAAGGGGATGATAGTGTAACACCCTGATATATTAATATATGAAAACCTTTAAATAATTTGTTGTGTTTGATATCTTTCCTTACATAAAACACTGAACTTGAATGAAAGTGTAAATATTTAGATAAATATAAATATTTAAGTACATCCATTAAAACTTAGTTATTGAATTATCATAAATTAACAAGAGTAACCATTTTATAGAATATATATATATAGAAAATAAAGTCTACTTTTGGTATAAATTAAATTCAATTAGTTTACATAAAATTACTAATAAGATCATTTATTATTTAGAAAATATTTTTTCTAAAAAATTGTATTTTATGTGATATACATTTATATTTCAAAAAGAAATATGATTAATAATGATAAATTATTTGTTATGTCAAAAAAAATTAGCGCCAATTTTTTTAGCAAATGATAGGGAATAAGATCAATAATAATTAATATTTCAAAATTTCATTTTCCAATAAAAGTGGATTTTCATTATATTTTATCATTTTATTAAAAAATTGAATTTATAAATTTTTGAATTTTAATTTTAGAGTATGGATATAATTTTTTATTTATAATAATAATATTATCTTAAGATAATATTTTAGGGGTTTTTCAAAAAAAAATTGATTTTTATCTAAGAATTATGGTTTTTATGAATATTATAGTTATTATGATTTTTTATTTATTTAAGTGTATCCTATAAGTTTACAAAACTTTTTATACAATAAAATATTTATTTATGGGTTATAATTTTTCAATTCAATACATTCATTGACATTAAAAATCTTATGCCCAACAATTTTAGAACTAAATTAAATTATTAGTTTAATAAAAAAATTATTTTTGATATTTTCAATGAATAAAGGATTTCTAAGTTGAGACTCAGTTTTGGATTTCCATGATAGCCCCGTAAATTTTATTCTATTTATAATGAACCAAAAATTTCATGAAAAATTATAATTTTAAAAACAGTGGCTTACGCATAAATTTTATGATTAGAAACACACATTTTATAAAAAAATATTTTTACGTGTTTCGTTCAATAATCCAAAAATTAACTTTTCAAAACCATAGAGATATTATTTCATAAAATGATTTAAAAATATTAAAGTTTTATGGTTCATATTTTTTAAATGGTTCAATTTATATTTTTTCATTAATATTAATTACTAAGGTTAAAAAATTAATTTCCAAGGTAAAGTGAAAATTTGGTAAAAGATAAAATGTTAACAGAAAAGGCCTTAAAACAGTAAAAGTTTTCTACCAAATCAGTGGATAAGGTGAGTTTCAGCCAAAAATCACTCCATTTTTTACACATTGACCTTGGAATACTAACATTACATTATTGAAAATGTTAATGATGCTTCCAAAGGCCTCATTCTCTTCATTTATAAAAAGGTAACACTTACGCCACTTCAAGACTCACATTTACATTGAATATTTACTTAAAAATAGGACAAATTTATCAAAATATAAACCTATCAAACATAAAAAAATCATATTTTCACTATTATGTTTCATAATTCCTTAATTTCAAATGATAATTCCTAGTGAAATTTCAAGTCCCTAACATGAGAATCCAATCCTTATTATTTTTTCACTTTTAATATTTAACATCATAAACTTCTCTAACATTATGAATATAATCAAATATAAATCATTAATATACTTAAATTTTATTATATTTATTGGAAAAAATTATCCAATCCTTTACATCCACTAAGAATTAAAAATAACATCGATCGTGGATTTGTGTGAATTACAGCATTCGTAATGATATGTTGTTCATTTCTCATCACTACCCCTCAAGATCGTATAAAACATGTATTCATAAATAAACATGTGGTATATGTCATAAATGAAACTCTTAAATGATAATTTTTCATATATCATCATTTCATCCATTCATTTAAATATTTGATCACTAATCATGTGTATAGAAAACTACTTCTTCCACGAACAATGAATGTTTTTCATCATCACCCATCATTGATGGTTCCTAGAATGAATTTAATGAGAAAATATAATATTTTTGGATATTTTTAATCTTTTTTATATGCCACAATATCAATATCTAAACACATCCCCATACTCATTGAATCATTATAACATGTTTCCATTTTGGTCCATTTAACCATCCATATAAATTATTTTATAAAAAAATTATGTTATAAATTATTATGGTGTGTCATATGATGGTATTATTATTCCATAATTATATTTTTTATTTTTTTAATGTTTTTGGAAATGTTTTGTTAATATTTAAAATATTTATTAATATATCACCTTTCGATCATTAATCACATTGAAAACTACTTCATCTTGATTTCTATTTTACCAAACTGTATTCATTAAATTCACCAAACAAAAATGGGGCCTTAAGTAATATTTTAAAAAAATTATTATTATAAATTTAATAATATAAGAATGATGAACCTAGAAATTATTGGTGAGAACTCATTCAATATTTGTGAGGTTTAAATGGAACAGACAACTGAAATTTTTAATACTTGATAAAGAAAATAAACTATAATCAGTTAATATATATGTAATATCTGGTTATAATGTAATTATAAAAAATTTATTATTTTTATATTAATTTTCTATAATAATATGTTAAGTTATTTTGTTTCATTATATAGAAATTTAGAGCATGGAAAAGTAAGCATGAATATAAGGTCAGGGTTTTCTATATCAAATTCCCCTCTTTGAGACATGTTTGGTATTATGAACCTAATTTCATTTATGTGGTGCATATACTGAAAATTTGAGATGTCATATCATGAATTATATTTTAATCATGTTATTTTAATTTTAATTTCAATCTTTCTCTTTCAATTTTTTTTATTTGATATTTTCTAAAGTTACAAGGATTTTTTTTGTCTCAATTCTAATTATTTGTTACATAAGACATTTTATGCACAATTATTTATTTGTATGGTTTTTTCACTACCCATGGATATAATTTTATCATACTTTTTTATTTCATGGGATTTACTAGCTGAATAATTTTCACTTATTCATGTGTCTATTGATTAAGTTTTTTCCTGGTATTAAGGATTTTTGTTAACTCAACTTTCATTCATTGAGTTTGTTTATTATCTTGAACTTGTTTCATATATTTTAGGTAAATTCTTCCCATTTATTGTATTATATGGTATGATTCCATTATTTTGAGGTATATTCATTCCTACCACATAAACACTTTGAAAAATATTTCTCACTTTTTGGGATATTTTATTTTGAAACCATCTACTTTCTTCTCTATATGGATTATGATCATGTTATACAGGTATTGACATATCTATATAATCATTACTCCATACGGTGTGAAACCCACATTGACATAACTCATGTTGGATGATTTTAAACTATAAATAATTCTAATATATAGACATGGGGATAATTATCATCATTCTATATATTTTTATTCCAATACGGATGATTATTTTCAAGTTAAATATATATTATTTAACCATCAACCTTATTTACCATGATAGGGTTATGATCATGTTTTTTTATTGACATGGGGAAAAGTATTTGTATCATGTATGTTGTTATTTAAATATGGATGGTTGTTATAAAGGTTGATTGTTGTTGACACTCATTTATTAATCAAGGAGGATGAAAATATTATAAAGAGATCCTTGAGAATGCTAAAGTACTCAAGATACCTAAGAAGAACCAAGGGACTTGTCTAAATAGATTTACGTGCAAAGACACATGCATGTTTCATAGGTTGCACAGATACCATATACATACCAAAGGGGAAGGACACCCCTGGGCTATGGACCTACTTCGTGGACCTATGCCTAAGACCTTTACAGACAGCCTCCATCACCCAACGTCCCATATTTTCTTATAAATAGGACCCTTGGAATCCTCATTTGAACAACTGGAAAAAAAATCAAAGAACCTTGGATCTCTGATTGTGCAGCACATTCACCCAGGTCCCCTAAAATTTCTCAAGTATCTCTCCAAAACATGATAAAAGAGAAAATAAAATGGGATAAGCAGCATCAATGAACCTTTATGGTCTAAAATACAATAAACCTAGTTGAGGACCCTTCTTCCATAAAAAGAAGTCTTTTGTATGAGGCCCCTTCCTTAAGAAAGGACTTGTGCGAAATCCTTTTGAGGACACCAGAGGGGACCCAGGGTTCCTAGTTTAAGGCCTTACCCAGGTTTTATTTCCTTGGTGATCCATTTCTTGAGAAATATCCATCTCGCACAGGCATATTCCCCCTGCGTGAATCACTTTTAGTTCCTCCCAGACCCTGTGCGGAACACGTGCGCCTAGCACTTGTGCTCAGTATCAATGAAATTCACCTTTATGGCCTTCTTCAAATCCATCCATCGGGATAAATCCTATTTACCCTTGGATCCCTTTTCTTAAATGGAGTGAGTTGAATTCTCCACCAATACCTTCGTACTTTCACAACCATGATGAGTAGCACACCAACATGCCCTCAATTTGGGTTTGTATTCATATGGTTAGAGATTTATTTCACTTGTTTATTTATATGGTTATGGTCCTCAGGGAGAATGTGGGTTTGTATCCACATATTCATGAGGAACCTTACCCTAGAGGTAGAGTTAGGGAGTTCCCAATATCTAATAATGGGGTTAGGACTATGTCTTTCCCTTTCATCTCTAAGACCCTGAGCCTCCAATTCCAAGTAGGGAGGGTGAGTATTATGCTTGAATTTCTATTCAAATAGATATCCCCCTCCCCCTAAAGCATAACCCATTTTAGGTAATCCCTCCTGGATTATACCCAAATCTTTTAATGTATAAGGTTTCAATCTTTCTACTCTCTACTTCCTCCCACCATTGTGGGTTCTTCATCCTTCACAATCATTCCTTCCACTCCCAGGACTTGTTCAAGGTAAATTGAAGAGGTTTTGTCATAGCCCCAACCTCTTACATCAGCATAAGAGGGGACATAATAGGTGGGCACACTAATAACCTCATCCCTCTCCCTTTGGGATTTTTCATCATATCAACCTATTGATAAAATAAAATCATGTGGTTTGTCATGCCTTCTACTTCCTCATGTTTATCAAACTGAGCATGACTCTCATGGGATTAGAGGTTAATGGTAATCATGACATCTTCATGATATAGGCCACTTATTTAACTAAGGAAACTTTAATTCCTTCTATAAACATGATATGTAGTAATCCCACCTAGGGACCAATATTAATAGGCATCTTCCTTAGGAATAAGCCCCAATCCTAATCTTTTTAATTAGGGAATCCTCCTTAGAAGTAAGCCCAACTCAATCCTCTCAATGTTCCATACTCCCTTATGCGACAAGCCTTTGAGGGACTCCATATGAATGGGTCCTCACAATTTAACTATGTGGGATTTAATTCCTATCTAAATGGGATGAGTAGGAAGCCTCCTTGAGTTTCAAATCCAATAATCTAATCAACCATGTTCTCTCAAGTCCATATTCCCAATGGGGTCTAATTCAACTTGGATATTCATATCCCTTCCAGGTTCCTTATGCTGCCTCGGCATAAGTCCCACACCAATATTTGACTAATCACCTTCCATTTAGACGTCCTTTCCACATGATGTTAAATTGTATGGTTAAGTCCTTATCACATGAAATTAAAAGGTATGATGTAACCCATTAAGCGGCATCAAACTAAATGGGTTCTGATTCCTTTCATAAGTATGCATAGAAATCCCATCTATGGGTTTGATCCGAACATCAAAAAACTCACATCTCCCTGGGCGACGATAATCTTCAGAGTAGCATTTGTCTCCCTAGATGAAAATAAGCATCAGAGTGCCCCACTGGGTGTCTAGAAAACCAGTATCATCATAATAATGACCACATAATCACTAATATCTATATAAGAGGATACCATTAATGGAGAACCTTAGATACATACATATTTATCTATTTATTAAGGACCATGGATATATATAAATGATTATATATTCCATACATGCTAATATTTGATTGTTAATTCTAGGGTAATCTAGATTATACTTAGGATTGAATAAAGGATTCGGGAACATGTATGAAATCTATAAGAGAGTCCCATAGTAGGAAATAATTCCCCCAAAAGGGTGTGATGAGCCCTGCCTCCCAACCTCTCAACTAATGTGAGTTCTTAAGCATCGTTGGCCAAACCAACTGTTGAGCACCTACCTTTGAAAAGAATGTCCCCTTAGATATAATATTGTTGGGAGTTTCCAGTTACACAAAAAAACCTATTGGAAACCATTCAAAAATAGTAATTCCTAACCAAAATCCATTTTTCTCTCAGAAATAAAAAATTGTGAACCCGAGGAAAATCTATAATCAAGATTATAATGTCACCCATATATCAGTCCCCTTTCACTATATTAGAGAAGTCCAGACAATACAATCAATCATGTATGTGTTCATTCAAATGAGATATTACTTTGATGGATTTTATTATTTTGTTTGTCATATTTACAACCACTTATTTTCATAACTCCCCTCAATCCAACGTTGTCATTCAATTTTTCATCAATGAACTCTTTGGCTACTGCTCAGGATGGGTCTTCGTCTGCATGAAGGACACCATCACTGACCCAGCATTATTAATGTTGTATCTTTATCTCACTAGTTCATGAGTACTATCAAAATGGTATGATCTATACCTTGGAGACCACCCAAAAGTTCTTCCATCTCAACAACCACCACTAATTGTCCAGTCAACGAGGACTAGTGGTCATGAAGCAAACGACACTAATCTTCGTCTTTAACTATTTTGGGATATTATTATTGAAATGAAACAACCAGTTACACTCGTATCTCAGTGAAGTGGATAAAAAGGCCATATACATCCTCATACAGGATACATATGGGTTCATATCAAGGTATTAATCAAACAAAAATCATCTAAAATGTCATATGGTAGTGAACCCTCATCATGATGAGGGTGTTTTTCTTGACTGTCTGAAAAGGACCTTCAAACCTAAGCATGCAAGATAGCCTGTCGAGGATGAAAAATGGTCAACAGGGACCAAGATCACTCCTATTCCCCCTTAGAATAATCCCAGCAACCCAATTTGGTGCCAAATTGTGAGCTGGAACATACACTTATCCTCCTTCATTCTGCCAGCAAGCAGACTCATCTGGGAGCATTCAAAGAATCTCACCAACCAAATATAGTGGAAACCCATAAGAAGGAACATAAAACTGCCCACACCTACCAAGAATTCCAAAAGACTCATCTGGAAGAACCCAAATAATTCCACAAACCATGTTTAACAAAAATTAGTGAGCAGGCACACACACCTACCAGCATTCATCAAGCCTTCCAATAGCCTCATTTAGAACTACCTGGAGAAGTCATATGGAAAATCCTGATGAAAAGTAGGGGTAAGACTCAACTCTCTTCCTCCACACATGATTACTGTTAGTATCCACTAGAAGTAAAGGGAGGGGAGGAGTAGGCACATACACCTACTCCAGATATGTAATGGACATATATCCCTATTCCAGACACTGAAGTCACCAAACATATCCAGTACATGGAAATGGGGCATATGAAAATTTCTTCCCACATCCTGCATATTTTCTAGGACATTATAATGGAGATGACAGTAGTTCCAGAGGGACAGACACATAACTCTTTCCCCACAGATTGGTTGTCTCATCAAAATATCACCCTAGATTAGATACTCACCACCACTGCCATTTAAGATGGTAATGTGGAAAACTCCCCATTATTATATAGACAACCAGATCGGGAATATACACCCACTCCAATAGGAGGTAATCAGCCTATTCCAATTTCCACTCTAGAGAAAACAAAAACATTTACCCATGATAACCATTTATTCTAGTAAGTGGTCTTAATTTATCATAAGAATGCATCCAAGAAAAATCCTCATCAAACATGATTGGAGAATCAAGATTCGATATGCGATTTGGCTCGGCTTAACACTAGAGTTATTGAAGACCACAAATTCTTATATAAAACATTTCATGATCCTAACCTCCCATTAAAAAATTATGGGAGAAGTAGTAGTAATTTAGAATGTCCCTTCTGGGCACTTTTTTTGTGAATTCTTGCTTCATGACTATAATCTGGTCAATCTCGAGGGCCTATCTCTTGATAAGAGCCACATCAAACCTCTATATGGGTAGAATACTAAAGAGAAAGAGGAATTTCCCCTTTCTATAATCCACTATGGTGGTCCTCCCCATGACATCATTCACTGTGAAATTTATCTCCACAATTGTGTTTCAAATTGTCAGGATAATTATCCAATTGGAAATGTAGCGATAAGAATGCCCTCTTATCGTGAGGCACTTGCAAAAACATGACCAGTCATGTATAATGATTTTTCACTATAAATTGAAATCCTTTCTCTAACAAAATACATCCCAAGGATAAGTTAATTCTTATAACCTCCTTTGGATCTCTTTCCTTCCATCATAATAGAGGAAACCCCAACCAATCTCACTGATTGTGATAAATTGGTCAAAAAATGTCCACTCTAGTCGAACCAAGCAGAGGAACCTCTAGTGAATGATGAAGATGGTGTTCTAAATATGTGGAAACATTTTTCTAAATATGAAATACCATTTATATTCTATCCTTTATCGACCCCTCAATAAATTATTCTAAAGGTAGTTTGGGAATATTATGTGTATGACATACTCCTCAACAGATATAAAACACTTCATCACCTAAAAGAAAAAGTATTACCCTATGATGAGTATCAAAGTAATTTCAAGGTTATAGAATGGTTTCAATTCAAAATTTACTTCTCTTGCCACCTAGATTCTAGAGATACAAATATCGAGAAACAAAAAGGATGCCTTCAACACGCATGCCTCAGAGCATTAATGAGGTTGTGAAACCTCATAGAAAATACCTTGTCTAGTGTTCATATAAGAGGATAGGTTACCTATAGAGAATTTCATTTCATTTCACTCCCTAACCGGAAAAGACCATTGAAATTTGTGACATGTAATGTTATAGATTTGGACATACTTAAATAAACATAATCTATTCAAGATCAAATATATTCTCAATAAGAATAGGCCTTGACTGATTCTCACCAACATTGGGATAGAATAGAGAAGGCTATTAAAAGACTTTTGCATCAAGAAACATAGAATTTTGAGTAGGCCTCCTTCTGAAAGGATTTCATCCATAAAATTAAACAAATGTCAAAAATAGTATAGAAGTCTTTAGAGATGGGTGGTTAAATCATGTTCTGAATAATGCACCCAGCCCATGTCTGAACAAAACGCCATAAAATCAAAAGAGAAGTCGTGGTGATATCAGTCATGGCACTTCAAGAGAAACCGAGCCCACATGGATGGGGGATTTTTTTACCCAAACCTATAGACCACTGAAGCAAGCTTGAAGGGTTTTGAAAGTATAAAAGGAATATCCCCATCAATCAGGGCTGGGGAATTTTTCACTCTAATAACTTAATCCTAAGAAGGGATCATTTTTATCTTGATTAGGGAAGATGCCGAAGAATGAATCCTCATAGTTCGTCTCATCCTGTGATCTAGTACCTTCACTAGGAATATTCATGAATGAACTATTTAGAGATTACATTCAGGTTAATGTTATCCATGAATATCCTAGGGAATCAAAAAAAAGGAGAGGAAAAGGCCTCACGGAGGATGAAAAGAAAGTGATCTCACAGAGATATTGAAAGAATCCCCACAATGAATTAATCATTGATGAACATTGTGATTTTTTTTACTAAAAATCATCTATAAGATGATTCATGTTTAGAGGAGTTAGAATAGGATGCTCTAGTTTATAATTTGGTATACACTGAAATAGATGAAAGAGGTGTACATACCCAAAATCAAAGGCTTTCTCTGAAACTATGAATTCCCCCAAACAATCCACCACCACCTCCTTGAAATGAACCTAACAAGGAAAAGGGTCAGGGTCAAATCATACGTCACCACTATCCTGGGGAAGTTAAGGTCCTTTATTTGGAATAAATTTTTTCTCATTAAGAGGAGGAGATGAAATAATTGAGAAGACTCGACACAAAACTTCTATGAGGTAGCATTACTACTGGATATTTTTTGCAAACAGATCCTCAACATTCTCCTCTAGTTGGTACACCTCAACAAAAAGAGTTTTCTATATAAAATGATGAAGGATTAGAATGTCTTATTAAATTTGTATATAAACCACCAATATATTTGGGTACCACAATAGTAGATCAATAATTACCTCCATTGGGTACATATCCAAAACATGGTCAGGAATATCCATATAGGATAGTCCCTATGGGTTACACATAGAAAGTTCCAATAGCACTACCACCAATGGTTCTATCAGTTTCTTTGCCTATTCAGGCTCCAGTCACTACAACCATCTAGGATCCAACTTAACCAAACTTTACATGTATGCTCATAAACACCATTTAGTCCTTAACAGCTTGATTGGAATATAGGGATTAAATAAGTGTGATGATACAACCATAAAATAAAGCTTACCCCTAATGGATAGATCTGTCTCTTCCCCTGATAAACATTGGGAATCATACATTTACAGTATTTAAGGTATTATGAGATCTAAATCATCACTTGATGCATTTTATATCTCACTATGATTCCATGTTGTGTAACCATAAACAGTAGGAGGCAGTGATACTCAGATGCTTCCAACAATTGATGTAGGGAGCATCATTTGTGTGGTACATGAGTTTACAACCTCAGTCAATCACAGGGTGGGAAGACCTTATTTAGAAGTTTCTCTTCTACTTTATCTCAACGCTATAGAAAATTATAATCTTAAATCGTATAAATTGAAAAAAAAAAATGGTAGTATGAAAGGGTATCATATTTCATTTATTGGTGGAGAGGATTGACATACTCCTTAAATCTACCACTCCCTCAATAAGTACTATTTCCCATATGTGTAGTAAATTTTTGTGATGAGTTGTGTACACCGCTAATCCATGTGAAATACAAAGGTGGGTTTTAGGACCTCATAGATATTTATTTGTAAGTAGAAGACTAAATTTAATAGACTAAAGACAAGTCCTGGTTAATTTAATCAACTCTAAGAAGGATAATAGGAAAATCAAAGCTCGCTAAAGTTACACTTAATTAAGTCCCTAAACCCAGTCCAACATTAAATCATATACCACACCGTATTGCTTCAGCTCATAAGCATCAATAGCACTACCTACCTCATCCAGAAAATCAGAGTGACTAGCAACAAAAGTAGTTTGAGGAAATAAAAAACAAGGTTTACTCTTTTTGATATCACCAAGTACCAGGCTACTTTATGTTGTTATTAGAAAAAAACATAATCATGTTTCCATATCCCAATATTCCATGAAAGGAATGTGATAAAGATCTCCCAAATTATTTCCCCTTCCATTAGATATTAGGGCACCACATCCAAGATTGTTTTATTTTAAAATAACTCCTATAAAATATGGTATACTCTAGGAAAGTGAATTCTAAGAATTCACCTTCTCAGGTGACATATGTTTCTGCCACTATCCTATAATAGGAATAAAATGAATGGAGAGAATTTAAAATCAAGTGTATATAGAATTTCAGTGATTGGTTAGTTAGAAAAATGATCAACCAAAATCATGTTATTCTATGAGCATAGTTGAAACAGCCAACTGTTCCCCCAACTAATTATGACACAGCACAACTAGATTCATCAATAACCCATCCCTATAAAAGTAAATCCTCCAAAAATAAACATGAGAAAATGTATTAGAAAAAAATCAAGAAATATGATCCTACACTAAACCTGATTTTGTTCTTGAATTTAGAAGACTTCATGCTTACAATACCAAAAGCACATGCACTGCCCTTCCAAATGATAGAACATGAATTGACTCATATGATATAATATTCATCAGAATAATAATTGATCTTTGGATCCATTAATGTTATTCATTTAATGGATCCCTTTATGGGTGATGATTCTAGATATGAACTTAAATTCCCTATGCTTGATTGGGGAACTGGGGGAAGAGGTTGTTAAGGGGGAATAGATGGTCGTTCTAGAAGTCACTACTTCAACCAAACCCCTTCTTTAACCATCTACATGGATGAAATTCATGGGAAAGATCTTTAGAGATCTTAGTAAGAACAAAGTAGTTCTTCCTAATAAGGTATTCCCTAATATGATCATCATGGAAAACCGGTTAAAGGATGCACCACCTCCTCCTCGGTGGGTAGGAAAACCCAATCCACCAAGAGTGGAATCACCTTCAACTCCTATTCCAAAGGATATTTCATCATCATCAGGAACATAATCTCTAAAAGCACTTGTGAAGGAACAATTTCATACAGGGAAGTGTAGAACTCTAGATTAGAAATATGATGTCTTGAAGCAATTGGCCCAAGTGTCAGCCATGTTTTTAATCCTAGATACTTTGAGTCTGTCAAAATACCTTTGAGAGGCACTCAAAGAAGCCTTGTCAAGTCCTCGGGAGTTTTAAGTCGTGGTTGTTTCTATTGAACTATATCATGTAGAGAATTACCAAGAATAATGTCACATGTTCATCTCTTTCGTATACTAGGATGATGATTTCATCATATAATAATATTCTAGGACCTTATACATATCCATAAAAATAAATGATATTTATATCTGATGATCCTTTATTTACAATGGCTTAGGATTCAACCTCATATCAGTGTAAACACTTCGCCAATTGGGTCTCAATGAATCGCACTCATCTCCCTACACTCTGATGTTACAGGGTTACAAGAAGAATGAGCAAGATCCTCCTAGAAAGATTACACTCAAAATTCAATTCATGGATATAGTGTCTGACTTAGAGTTTATGGTTTTTTGAAGAATACAGATTTCAATGTCCTACTGGGAAGACCTTGGTGGCATCAACATACATCCATTCCTTTATCATGTCACCAATGTCTCAAATATTATATCAATGGTCAAATTGAGACATTAATTAGCAAAAATGGAACATTTAAATATTTTCAGACATAATATATTAATGCAGGATTCTATCACAAAGGAGTTAAACATTCAATGATTGATGATGTTACTTGAATAAAAGACCAAAATGGCCTAGAGATGATCCTGAATAGCCCTTTTAAGAAGATTATAAAATAATACATTCTTCACAATAATCAATTTTAATGGTTGGGACTAAATTTAATAATTCAGTTGACAGATTTAGTAATTCCAATTAAGAAAACTGATCCTGATATTGCAGAAGAAGTTACCAACTCTCCAAACATTGAGGAAATCCTTGAATAAATTTTTTCATTCCATCCCTCAAGCTTCAAAAAATATATATTTCATCACCTGGATAGAAATAAGTATCTTTTTCAATGGGGGGGATTAAGGTTCTCATCCTCAGTACCTTTTTTCCCCTATAGAGATTTGTACAGATCTAGTGCCACCAGTTGAGATAGGGATGATCACTTCGTCTTCTGTATATCCAAATGGAAATTCCCCCCATGACTCTAAGATTATTGATTCACCTCCTACCTTGCAATAAAAGGATAAAGAGCCGAATCATGATGAATATAAAGAATATGGAGACCTTAAGGATACACATACATCTGTTAAAGAAGGTATATCCACCACTGTGGGAAAACTGAGATAAATAAATTTTGGTACAAATGAAGATCCATGACCCACTCTGATTAGTGCATCCATGACTTACGAATAATAGAAGGTATATGATTCATTTATGAAGTAGAATTAGAATTTTTTTCCCTGTAATTACAAAGATATGATAGGACCCGATCCTACAGTGACCACCCAACACTTGGGTTTTCCAAAAGATCATCAGGGATACAAATAGGCAGCTAAAAGGACACACCTGACTCATACCTCCAAGATTGAGGCTGAAATAGATAATCTCATCAAGTATAACATCATATGAGAGGTTCAATATCTAAAATGGATATCCAATATTGTTCTTGTGAAAATTAAAAATTGGAAAATCATATTTTGTATTTACTTCAAAGATCTCAACTAAAATTGTCCTAAAGATGGCTTCTCGGTTCCAATTATAGAATTAATTATTGATGAAACATATGGTTACCAAGATATCTCCTTTATATATGGATATTCTAGGTATAATAAAATATGGATGTCCCTAGAAGATGAAGAATCCATAGACTTCAGATACCCTCATGTATTTTTCTGTTATCGGGTAATACCCTATGGCTTAAATAATGCTAGTGCCACATATTAATGTGTAATGTATCATAACTTTAAACACTTTCTGGGATAGTTTTTCGAATGATATGTTGATGATTTAGTGCTCATGTCTTAATAATGTTCTGACTACTTGGATAACCTAGAAATTATCTTCTATAATCTACGACAATATATCTTGAAGATGAACCCATTTATATGTTCTTTCAAGGAAACCTCAGTGAAGTTTCTCAGATTCATTTTACTCCATCATGATATCAAATTTTATCCTAAGAAGACTAAATCTATCCTTGGAATGTCACCTCCACAAAACCTTAAATAGTTGAGGGGACTTCAAGGACACTTGGTCTGCATTCAGTGCTTCATACCCAACCTCATAGGAAAGTTTTTTCCCTTCTCCAAATTGATGAAGAAGGGGAGTCACAAATCAGTGGACCAATGACCGCCAAGAATAATTTGATACCATCAATAAATACCTCTTGATTCCACTTGTATTAATTCCTTCTATTGAGGGAAAGTTTCTCATTATATATGTGATATCTCTAGAGAAATCATTGGGAACCTTCCTTGTGTAAAATAATGATTTTGTGTATGAAAACATATTCTATTATATCATTCAAACCATGAGCGATATGGATACTCGATAATCATATATTGAGAGAGATCCCTAGAATTAATATTCACAATTTAGAATTTGAGGCACTATCTGCAGCACCATGAGGTCCAACTTGTTTGTAGTAATAACCATCTCAAATATATTCTCAGTATTCCTATGTTCATAGGGTATCTGGCATGGTAGACTACTACTCTGTAGTAGTTTGATATACATTTTGTTCCTCAGAAATCAGTTAATGTCTATGCCTAGAAAGATTTTCTAAAAGAGCACCCATCTATGGAAATGTCATTATTAAATATTGAATTTTTATATGAATAGGTATTCTCTATTTAGGAAGTCCCTAAAACATAGGAAATATATTTCTATGGCACATCCAGGATCCCAAAAGTTAATAGAATAGAAGACCCTAAGCTCAAAAAAGTTGGGTTAGGGGTCATGCTCATTTATCTAGTGAAGGAATTCTTATAGTACTCATTTATGATTTCATAAGGATGTACCAACAATATAGTAGTATACTAGGCCCTCATCGTGGGTCTGGAACTAGAGCTCAAAATACTAATGAGTCACATAGAAGAAAAGGTTAATTTAGATTTAGTAATCAAACACATCAATAGGGATTACTTCATCAGAAAAAAAAGATTTCATCCCCCTATTTGACTATGTCTTGGGGTTGATGGTAGAGTTCCCCCCAGAACCAACATTAACTCATATACCATGATTGGAAAATGCCCAAGTAGATGCATTGGAAAATGTATCCAAAGCTTTAGAAGATCCAAATTAGGATGAAACAATCATCGCCATCACTCATTTCATAATGGTATCACCTTTTGTTCGAGTTACAATAGATGATATCAAAGAAGTTATCCCTATCCCTGAGCAGTATGGTCCTACAACTATGTGGATGACACCCATCATGGATTACCTCCAAATTGGATTTCTCCCACTAGATATAAAAGAACAAACATAACGGTGAGTATCCAACTTCACTCTATATGACAGGCCAAATCATCAAAAATTCCTCTATAAATGAGTCTTTGATGGGGTCCTTCTCAAATGTATTCATGGAGAAGAGATTGTGGTCATTATAGATGAAGTACATGCTGGGACCTATGGCACCCATCAGTAAATATATAATATTTCCCTCCAAATTTTAAGGATTTGGTATTATTGGTCCACTGTGACATAGTATTATACCTAATTCACCTTGAAGTTTCATTTTTTTCCAAGTGAATGATAACTTCATTCATCCCCCCCCCCAAGTTTCTACATACATCCAAATACTCATGGCCATTTTCCATATGGGTGATGGATGTTTTGGGACCATAGCTTCCAACAACATCCAATCAGTTCATGTATATCCTTAATGCTACTTATTTCTTCTCTAAATAGGATGAGGAAATACCACTTAAAGAATTATATTTTAAAATAATTTTTGGGTTCATAAAATCCAACGCCATTACTAGATTTGGTGTCCCTCGCACAATTTTGACAGAAAATGGCACCAATTCATGTTCTTCTGAGGTGGAAAATTTATATCTGGAATATGATATCAAATCCAACATTTAATACTATTTTCATATAGTGGCTAATGGACAAATAGAAGAATTAAACAAAACCCTATCACACATACTCCAGAATATGGTGGATAAATATAATAATTCTTTTCCTAACAAGCTCTTGCATACCTTATGAGCTTACCAGACTATGACTTATACTTCAATGAGGTAAACCCCATACTCAATGATATACATAATGGAAGTAAACCTACCCATTGAGGTGCTATTTACATCACTATTTTTTTTCTTCTGTGATTATCTATCTACAGATGACCAATCCTAGAAACAACTAGATGAATTTTAGTGACTGGATGAAAAACAAATTTTATACATTGCATCACTTGGAGGTCTACGAGAATCGAATAGCATGATATTTTAACAAGAATGGACTACGTCCACTCATTAAACCATGGAGAATTGGTGTTGGTCCTTAGGACTCCAGTGATACTAATAAATAACCCTCCAAAACTTGATCCAAAGTGGGAGGTACACTACTAGAATCTGATGTTTTCCCAATGGATATATACCAATGGTTTCTTCAAACCATTGCTATACTATCAACATTTTCCAACAGTTTTTTAAAACTATTGGAAATGTGTAAATATACTTAATATTTCCCAACTGTTTGATAAAACCATTGGGAAATATTTAGTTTCTCTAAGATATACCAATGGTTTTAATAAAATGTTCGTAAAGAGAGGTTTTCCCAACAGTTTTTAAAAACTGTTGGGAAAGTTTTCCCCCAAATACCCAGCACCGTAGATCCAACTCGCCCTATTACAGACCTTAATCCAAAGATACTCTTGAAGTTTTCTCTACTGTGAAACTCCTTCCATCCATAGATCCATCTTCAATCACACAAATTTTTATTTATTCACTTCAAATTAGAAAGTGTTACCTTAGTTTTAATGTTCTCCATCTATTTTTTTCTATTTTCTTTTTTGATTTCGGCCAAATTATAGTTCTTACTATTTATGGAGTACTAAACCTTTTGATTTGTTTTCTATTTTTTGTTCTAAACTTCAATCATGGTAAAGGGTTTGTTTAGTGGGGTGATATGGTACTTTCTGTGGACTTTAGTTTATTTTAAAATTGGATTTAGATTTTTTATTTATAGTTTTTGTTCAAGGAATAATTGGAAGGGTATTGATATTGAGGATGAATTGGAATTGGTTGGGTGATGGATTAAAAATGTGAACACCCCCAACCCCCAACCCCTTGACACCTCCCACCCCCTGGACACCCCCCCCACCAACCTCTGGACACCCCCTCACTGGACATCCCCCCACCCCCAGCACCCCCCAACCCCCCTGGACACCCCCACCCCCACCCTCTCGAGACACCCCTCACATCCCATGGATAGCCCACCACCCTGGACACCCCCACCCCCTTGGACACCCCCACCCTTTGGACAACCCCTCCCCCCACCCCCTGTACACCCCCCACCCCCTTGGACACCCCCCCACCCTTTGGACACCCACCCCCCACCCCCTGGACACCCCCACCCTCCCTGGAAACCCCTCACCCACCATGGAAAGCCCCCCCACCCCCTTGGACACCCCCCCACACACACACACACACACCACCCCCTTAGACATCCACCATGGACACCACCACACCTCCTAGACACCACCACACCTCCTAAGTGCTTGGCCCAATTTTTAAATTGGAATTAACAATGTAGTTGATTTCCCCTTTCCCCAATGACATATTTTAAGTGACCCATAGAGCCTTATAAATTGAATTTTTCATGTTTTTATAAATTGAATTTGTCATGTTTTGATAAATTGAATTTTTCATGTTTTGAAAATATTGAATTTTTCATGTTTTGATAAATTGAATGGGTTGTTTGCAATGAAATGGATTTGGCATGATGTTTTGTCTTTATTAATTAATAAAATAATTTTAAATAAAATTACCCAATGGGGGGTTGAAGGAGGGGTAGGGGCTATCTAGGTGTGGGGGGCCTTTTAGGTGGGGGTGGGTTATCCAGGGGTGGGGGCTATAGGGGTGAGGGGGGTATGGGATGCCAAAGGAGGGTTTTGGGTTGTCCAGGGGGGTCAGGGTGGGGTGTCCAGGTGGGGGAAAGGGGTGTGCGGTGTCTAGTGAGGGGGCCAGCTTTCTAGGTGGGGGCTGTCTAGGTGGGGGTGGTGGGTTGTCCAGGTGGGGTGGCAGGATGTCTAGGTGGGGGTGGTGGGGGTTGTCCAGGTGGGGGGGGGGGGTCTGTCTAGGGGGTTGGGGTTATAGGGGAGGGGTGGGATTTCCAAGGAGGGGGTGGTCTATCCTGGGGGTTGTCTAGTGGGGGTGGGGCGTGGGTTGTCCAAGTGGGGATGGGGGTCGGTTGTCCAAGGGGGTTGTCGGGGGGGTAGGGGGGCTGTAGTGGAGGGGGTGTGGGTTGTCCAGGGAGGGGGTGGGTTGTCCATGGGTGGTGGTGGGTGGGCTATCTAGGTGGGGGAGGGGTGTAGGTTTTCAAGTGGTGTGGGATATCTAGGTGGGAGAGGGGTGTTGGTTTTCCAGGGAGGAGGGGGTTCGGTTGCCCAGGTGTGGTGGGGGTGTCCAGGTGGGTGGGGGGCTATCCGGGTGGGGGTGCAGGTGGGTAGGGGGCTGCAAGGGTGTGAGGGGTGTGGGCTATCCATGGAGGGGGGTGGGTTTTCCACCTGATACTCTACAAAAAAATAGGGAAAAAATATAACTAATGTATTTTTTTTTTACACGTTAAGACTTTTCTGTAAGTTCCATACCAACACTCACTCTTACCCTTCCAAGAAAGAAGTGATATCTATAAATAAATCTCACTCAGGTTCTTATCCACTATCCATATTGATCTCATACAAATTTAACATTCGTAAAAATCCATATCACATAATCATGTAACAAGGCATATACTCCTATGAGTAGTGTCCCATCGAAACATGGCTCATAAAATCTGATCCACGTATGATATTTGGTGGCGTGTTTACAACTGGGTGTGTTGTGATTTATATGTATGATATTCATGGTTTAAACCAACAGTATTCTATGTCATCTATAATAGTCTTGAAATCATTCTAAAATTGGATAAATATTGGATTTTACAACCCTAGTTTTGGGGTGGACACCCCCACCCCCTTGGACATCCCCCACCCCCTTGGACAGACCCCCCCCCCACCCCCTTGGACACCCCCACCCCCTGGACACACCCACCCCCTGGACAGCCATGCCACCCCCGTGGACATCCTTACCATCCCTGTGGACAGCCCTTCCACCCCCATAGATAGCCCGCCCACCCCCTGTGGACAAACCGCCCAACCCCTGGACACCTCGTACCCCCTGGACAGCCCGGCCACCCCCGTGGATAGCCCGCCCAGCCAAATCGTACCCCCTTGGACAGCCCCACCACCCCCTGGATAGCCCACCCACCCCACTGGACACCTCATACCCCCTGGACAGCCCCCCCCCCACACACACACAACCCTTGGAACCCCCCCCCCCTCTCCGACCCCCCTGGACAGCCTCGCTACCCCTGTGGACAGTCCGCCCACCCCCTGGACACCCTGTACCCCCTGGAAAGCACCCCCCCCCCCCCCCACCCCCATGGGCAGCCCGCGCACACCCTAGATACCTCGTACCCCCCAGGAAAGCCCTGCCACCCCCCCTAGAGATCCCGCCCACCCCCCTGGACACCCCTGACCCCCCCTGGACAGCTCCTTCACCCCCGTGGACAGCTCACCCACCCCCTGGACACCCCGTACCCCCCGGAAAGCCACCCACCTCCGTGGATAGCCCGCCCACCACCCCCCAGACACCCCTCATCCCCCCAGACACCCCCACCCCTGGAAATCTCCCCCGTGGAACATCTCACTGGAAGCCAAAAGTTGATGGAACACCATCCAATGTTCCACAAAAAGTAATATGGAACTTTCCAATGATCCATAGACTCCAGAGAATTTTTATGTATGATGAAGTATCAATAAAAAGGTGATGGAATGATACCGAGATAAAGAAGACTAATGATGAGTTGGTTCACCCTGAAGATGGATTTTCATGGGAGAGATTTGATGCTTGATATCCTGATTTTGCAGATGACATGCGTAATGTGAGGTTGGGACTTTCATGTGACTGTTTTAATTCGTTTGGGAAGATGCTTACATCGCACATCACATGGCCGGTTTTTATACACATTTATAATATTCCCCCATAGTTGTGTATGAAAAAAACATTCACTTTAATGATTATACTCATATCTGTCCCTTCTGATCTCAGTAATGATATAGACGTATACATGAAACCTTTAATAAAAGAGTTGATACTTTTTTGCGATGTGGGTGTGTGCACATATGATGCATGTTCAAAAGACATATTTCATATGCGTGTTGTGCTTATATGGATGATCAATGATTTTCTTGCCTATGTAATGATGTCTGGATGGAGCACGAAGGGAAAACTATCACGTCCTATTTGTATGAAGAATAAACAATCTAGAAGACTGAAACATCATTATAGTTTCAGTTTTATGGGACATCGACGATTCTTGCCAATGGACCATCCATATATAAATAATCTTCAAAGATTTCAAAATACCATGGAGTCTGATGATCCACCTCATCATATGTCTGGAACTTATGTGCTTAATGAATTGAAAATTTTCAGTTTTTCATTTGAGAAGGGTCAAATGAAATCTGTAAAAGGAAACAATGTTTCCACTAAAACCTGTTACAATTGGAGGAAAAGAAGTATCTTCTTTGATTTTCCTTATTGTTCAGCCAATTTGTTATGTCATTTCTTAGACGTAATTCACATTGAAAAAAATATGTGTGAAAAGTTGTTTTCAATTCTTCTAAATGATAAGGGAAAGACAAAAGATGATTTATGGTCTCGGTATGACTTGGTGGATTGTGGCATCAGACCAGAATTGCATCTTGTGCATATCAGTGAAAATAAATGGAAAGTTTCATGTGCTTCTTATGTGATGACACCTACAGAAAAAAAAAATCAATTTCTATAATTACTAGAGACTATTAAAGTTCCTCATGGATATTCAATAAATATATCCAAATGGGTCAACAGAAGAGAGTTGAAGCTAAAATATTTGAAGACTCTGGATTATCACATTCTTCTGCATTTTTTGTTTCCCATAGAAATTTGTCATATTTTTTCCAATAATTTAAGGGTGGATGTTATTCGTTTATTCCTTTTGTTTATAGATCTTTGTGCTAAAAAAATTTCCAAGTCTTTCTTGTAAAAAATATTGGTAGATGCCCCATTAATTTTTTGTGAGTTAGAGAAAATATTTCCTCCATCATTTTTCACATGCATGTTGCATCTGAATATCCATATTCCAACTGAAATACTTCTTGGAGGACCTATTTCTTTTTGTCGGATGTATCCAACTAAAAGAAATATGTACACATTAAAGTCTTATGTCTGTAACAGGAATCATCCCAAAGGTTATATCGTGAATGGTTACTTGGCTCAAAAATGTAAGGATTTCTTCTCTATGTATTTGTTTGATCTTACTACAAGAATGAATAGACCAATGAGAAATGAAGAAGAATAGTATGAGAAAATTGAATCCAGTTTCCAGTCACTTCCTCAGACAGGATGAATTCCTAGATCATATACATTGATGACATTAAGCCTTGATGAGTGGGAGATGGCACATCGCATAGTTTTGTTCAACTATGATTTGTTTGATGAATACATCTTGTAAGTAAATTCAATATGTGTATCTTATATATATATATATATATATCTGTTAATCTATTCCTATTTTTATCTACAGGGAACATAAAGCGATGGTAAATAGAAAGCATCATTCTTTATCTTTGATAAGGAGGGAGACTTTGCATAGAAAAGATTTTTTTTCTTGGTTAAAATTGAAGGTAACAATATTACTATTTAAAATAATTAAAAAAATATTTAATTAAGTTTAATATTGATTTATATTTTAGTTATTGAGTTTGCAAGATGACTCTATCTCTGAGGAAATAAGAGCTTTGGCTTTTGGTCCTAATATCATGGTTCGTGACTGTAAATCAATTTTTATCAATGGGTGCAGATTTATTATCACGGAATGATCAAAGAATATGAGAACACAACATGATGGTGTTATGGTTACTACTACAATAAACTATTATGCTAGTGCATCAGATAGTAGACCACAATTTGAAAATGTAGGCTATTATGGAGTCGTTGAAAAAATAATAATATTGGATTATTATTCTCATGGACAAGTCACGATGATGAAATGCCAGTGGTTTGATTCAATGATGAGGCAGGGCACATTTATTGATGATTTTTGATTTCAATTAATTGATATGACTCATACTCTTTCTACCGATGAACCATATGTATTGGCATCAATGGCGAAACAAGTTTTTTATGTCAAATACAATCTTTGACCTGAATTTGGTGTCATTATTGAAGTAATTCTAAAACATATTTTTGATGATGGTGATGATGGAATTGACACCATCCCTACTTCCATTTTAAATGATCCATTTATTACTTTTGATGACTCTGATAGCTCAATTTTCAGAGTTTATTGTGAACCTAAAGTTGTAGTGGGAAATATATAAAATCATCCATTCATGTTCTCAATTCTTTTCGTTTTCCTAGGCTTGGGATGTTAAGGTTAGTACTATTAAAATTGATTTAATATTAATTACAAATATGTTGTATCCGACTAGACCGTTATGTGAATTTTCAATGTTTATTGGTTGTAATTTTATTTGAATTGCATTTTATAATTTGGAATTGAATTGTATTCAAACCTACGAAACCAACATTTCTAACTTAGTGAACATTTCAATGCTTCAACTATGATTTATATAAAAAATTTAAAACTCTAATCCCTATCTTTAACATTTACCAGGTAATTAACATGATGGTTTTTATTATTCTACAAAACATGTATTTAAAATTGCATCATCTACCCAGGCTAAAGAAATTAAAATTTTCCTTATTTTTGAAAATTGCTTTACCCCTTTATGAATATGGTAGAATCAATGTTCCACTATTTTAATAGACTGGTGAAACTTAGTAAATAACCATCCTACTAAAAAGTAAATTTATTTATTACATCTTGTATGATTTATTAACTTCATTATATATCTTTTCAAGATCACCTAAAATAATGGATAGTTAAATTATCACTGAATCCCCCTATTCCCTCTCATTTATTTTGTTTTTTTGGGTTACACATTAGTTATCCTTTTATATTTACTTCCATATTTGTTTTAAAATGTAGGAAATTAAACCAATTTAAGATAGGCGATGAAAACAGATTACGGACAACAATCATCGCATGACTGAGCTTGGCATTCCACCACTAGTGCCTGTAGTGAGTATTTTATTTCCAATATATTTATTTTAATAATATATAATGTCATGTGATTAATTTTTTTTAAATATTTTTTAAGGATCCATCTATTAGGTGACAGTTATTTGATGAGTTTCCTAGTAGTTGTCCTAGTATTTAGTGTGTTCATACGAGGGGGGTACGAGAGCTAGACGATCTGGTCGGCGTACTCGATTAGACCCTTCCCCTCCCACTGACATACCATCCATCCCACATTTTGATCCCGGTGTGTCGTTATGGACACATGAGATATTTAGGCCTCCCATGTTTTCACCAACCTTTACATCTGAGCCTTCTCACCTATCTGTACCATATCCGATGATGATTCCCACTCCCCATCCAGCATTCGGCCATCCATCCCTTTCATCTTCTTTTACTTCTACTTCCTTCTCTCTAGACTTTTATATTCCATCTTCTTTGACTACTACTCCACTAGAGTCTGTCCCTACAGAGCATACATTGGGACCCACTCCATCTATACAGGGTGTTCTTTCAATTTCTATAGATCCAGCAGTTCCAATTGATCAGACTACCGTAGGTATGCTTATATAACCTGAACAAATTTTTACACCATTATTTATTTTCATTATAACATGTATTGATAAAATATTTGTTTTTCTTTCATAATAGATACATCTACTGATAGGAGGTAGAGGTGGGGTCATACACGCATGCATGCGTTGTGGAACCATTGCACGTAGTTGATGGTGGACTACAATGAAGATAGTTAAATGATTGAAGAATCTGGGCAGCAATGTCGGAGTTTTTCGGCGATGCTTGCCAAATACTCTGACATCATTCCTGTCAGTCCGCTCTCATGGAGACATCTTCTAAATGAATTCAAGGATAAAGCTTGGGCAGATATATGGGTAAAAAATCTGTTTTATTTAATTCAATATATTATTTTTTGTATTTATATGAATTAATATGTTGGTGTCATATATGGTTTAATTTCCCCGATGGTGACGATTCACGGCTAGCACATCTAAAGGATTTAGGTGAGATTTGGAGAGCTTATAAGCATGAGATGTACATTTAATGGCATGCTAGAGTGGGCACAGAGTTAGAGGTGGTCCCTTTTGTGGATGATTGTCCATTAGAATAGTACTGACAGATGATTACTCACTGGACGACTAGCCAATTTAAGGTATTAATCACATTAGAGGTACTTAAATGAAAATTTTCCTTAAAACTAATTATTGAATTTTTTTTAGGATTCATCCAGAATAAATAAAAAAATATTGTTGCTAAAAAAAATACTTCCACACATTGGGGTGTACTATGATTCCAAATAATGAGAGGCAGTAGGTATGATAGTTTATAATTTTTCTTTACGAATTGAACTTCCTATTTCTACCTCCATAATTTATTCGATTGCTAAAGATGTTATATAATTTTAGTTATGAAATTAATTATTGGTATCCTATTTTTAATTATGGTTTCCTAAATTCAATGTAATTGTAGAAGCATAAATTTAATATAGAATGATGTGTGCCGCAAGCAAAACTATTTTTCTCGAGTAGAAGGAAGAAAGATGGAAGTGCGGTTAATGAACCGACTCAGCAGCAGATTATAAGTTTTAATTTGTAGATTTAAAATTTTAATCACTAATTTTCAATTTAATTATATATTTATATTTTTAATAGAATGATTTAGAGTCCCTTGATGCCCAGGAACGTGACAATTTTGGTCCAAACGATCACTTAAATTAGGTGTTGGGAGATGAGCACCCTAGTAGAGTACATTGTCGGCCTGGGAAGAGTATAGTTCCGATGAGGTATTCTCCCTCCTCAAGTATGATTTATAGTGCCACTGAGTTCCAGAATGTTAAGTCACAGGCAGAACATGCTGTAAAAAGGTCCATAGAGAGGGCAGAATAGTCTGCTAGGGAAAAATTGCATTTATGAAACTTAAGGAAGTTTTATGTCCAACACTTCCACCAGAGGCCAGCACATCTTGTGATGAATATATTTCATCGATGAATTCTATATATGGTGCACCAGGTGGAAGTTATAGTGGTGGTAGAAATGATGGAGAGGAGGAGATTGAAGCGGAGGAGGAAGAGGGCAAGGAGGAGTCCGAGGCGGATGAGGAGGGTGAGGAGGAGGGTGAGGTGGAGGAGGAGGGTGAGGTGGAGGAGGAGGACGAGGTTGAGTATGAGGGTGAGGAGGAGGGTGGGGACAATGATGAGGACGATGATGAGGACGGGGGTGAGGTTGATGATGACGGTGATAATAGTGATGGTGATGAGGGACAGATTGATCTGATACATTTTTTACTGATATTACTGACCTTTGATGCTTATTTATTTGGTGTGCCTGAATATATGTGTGATTAGGTAGGTCACATTATCTTTATTTTTATATATATAAATAATAAAACTTGAATTGATGATTTTTTGTGACTAATTCACCCCTCCCCTAGATTTCCCCCACCCCTGTTTACAGCCCGCCCACCCCCTTGGACACCTTGTACCCCCTGGACAACCCTGCCACCCCCATGGACAGCCCCTCCCCCCGTGGATATCCCCCCACCCTCTTGGATAGCTCACCCACCCCCTGGAATGCCCTTCTCCCATGGACAGCCCCCCACCCACATGGATAGCCCCTCCCCCTGTGGATATCCCCCCACCCCCGTGGACAGCCCTCCCACCCCCATGGACATCCCCACACACCCACCCCAATGGACAGCCCTCCCAACCCCTAGACACCTCGTACCCCCTGGACCGCCACGCCCATCCCCCTAGACAACCTGCACCCCCTAGACACCCCCTACCCACCCCCTAGACAGCCCCGTCCACCCCCCTGGACACCCTCGTCCACCCCCTGGACAGCCCTCCCACCCCCGTGGATAGCCTCTCCCCCCATGGACACCCCATACCCCCTGGACAGCCCCGCCCACCCCCCCCCCCCCTAGACAACCCCTCCATCCCTGGATAGCCTCCCCACCCTCATGGAAAGACCTCCCACCCCTATGGACATCCCTCCCACCCCCTTGGATACCTCGTACCCCGGGACAGCCCCATAACCCTCTTGGATAGCTCACCCACCCCCTACCGACCCCCGTGGAAAGCCCGCCCACCCCCACCCCCACCCCACCCCCCGTACCCCCCTGAACTACCCCGCCCACCCCCTGGACACCCCGTACCCTCAGGACTTCCCCCCCGCCCCCCACCCCTGTGGATAGCCCTGCCCACCCCCTGGACACCCTTACCCCCTAGACAGCCCTACCACCCCTGTGGATAACCCACCACCCCCTAGACAACCCTTACCCCCTAGACAGATCGCTCACCCCCGTGGACAGCCCGCCCACCCCCATGGACAGCACACCCACCCCCTTGGACACTCTATACCCCCTAGACAGTCCATCAACCCTCATGGATAGCCCACCCACCCCATTTGAAACCAAATTCCTTCCGGAACATCTCCCCCCTCCCACCCCACCCTCGTGGATAACTTGCCCACCCCCATGGACAGCCTGTCCACCCCCCTGGACACCCCCGACCCACCTCGACAGCCCCGCCACCCCCGTGGATAGCCCTCCCATCCCCTGGACACCCCCTCCCCCTGTGGATATCCCCCCACCCCCATGGATAGACCCCCCCCCCCCCCCCAAACACCCCTACCCCTTGTAGACAGCCCGCCCACCCCCATGGACACCCCTACCCCCTGGACAGCCCTGCCACTCCATGGACAACCCGCCCACCCCCTGGACACCCCGTACCTACCCCCTGGTCAGCCCCTCCTAACCCCCTGGATACCCCCTAACCCCCTGTACAGCACCCCCCCCCCCCCCCCACACACACACACCTGTGGACAGCCTCGTCCACCCCCTGGGCTTCCCCGCCACCCCCGTGGACACCCCCCCACCCCCTGGACAGCCCCCCACCACTGTGGATTATAGGGTTTGTAACAACTCGAATATCCCATTAATCATAGATACCCACTTCGTTGCCTCTTGGGATCCTTGATCACCAATAAAAAATTGTGGATGGTATTTTAGAGACTCCCATGCATAATAAAAGATCCAAGAAGAACATGTATATTCCACTTCCACAAGAGTTTGAGTAGAGACCAAGACTAGGAAGACAATAGCTGGATCATAAGAATAACTACCTGAGATATCCCCTTATGGACTTTTTAATTCATTTATAGTGGTAAAATTATTAGAATTATCAAAAACAAAACCTTTAGTACAATAATCTGATGTTCTAAAACAAGGGACACAAAATCAAAAATCCCATAACGATACATCATAAATAATTATTCATAAAACCATTACAAAATCATTTAGTATTTTTGTCCCATAATAAAAATGTAATTAATTCCCCAATAACCAAATCCCCCTTCCTACCCTACACACCAAAATCATTCATTTTTTCCTAAAGAAACACATACTATTGAAATACACACTATTCCAAAACCATTTTAAAAATACTAATGATCTTAAAATCCATGAAATTAATTCCATTAAAACCATTAAAGCCCCCACCCCACCCCCTGGACACCACCCCACCCCCCTGGACCCCCCCCCCCCATGGACAGCCCCACCCCCCACCACCCTAAACAACCACCCCCCACCCCACCCCACCCCCCCGGACACCCCCCAACCCCCTGGATGCCCCCCCACCCCTCCTAGACACCACCCCACCACCTGGACCCCCCCCCCTAGGGCACCCCCACCCCCACTGACAGCGACCCACACCCTCCTGAACATCACCCCACCCCCTTGGACACCCCCCCCCCCAACCCATAGACCGCCCCCACCCCCTAGACAACACCCCACCCCCTAGACACCCCCACCCCCTGAAAACCCCCCACCCCCTGGAAACCCTCTCAACCCCCTGGACACCACTCCAAACCCCTTGGACACCCCTCCCCCACCAACCTGGACCCCCCCCCCCCCACACACACACACACAAACACACCCCTGGACACCCCCAACCCCCCTGGACGCTCCCACCCCCGGGACACCACCCCCCCCCCCCCCGGACACCACCACACCACCTGGACACCCCCCCCCATCCCCACCCCCATGGAAAGCCACAACCACCGCCCTGAACACCACCCCACCGCCCTTGGACACCCCCCAACCCCCTGGACCCACCCCCCCAAACACCACCCCATCCCTGGACACCCCCCTCCCCCTCCCACCCCCTGAACACCCCATGGACTTCCCCACCACCACCACCACCCTGGACATACCACCCCCCCCCCCCCCCTACACCCCCCTGGACACCCCCAACCCCCTGGTCCCCTGGATGGCCCCCCCACCCCCTGGACACCACCCAACCCCCCTAGACACCACCACAAAACCTGGCCACCCCCCCCCCCCCCACCCACCCCTGGACACCCCCACCCCCATGGAAAGCCACACCAACCCCCCTAGACACCACCCTTGGACATCCCCCCCCCCCCCCCCACAAACCCCTGGACTGCCCCCACCCCCTGGACACCCCCACCCCCTAGACACCCCACCCCCTAGACACCCACACCCCCCTGGACACCCCCACCCCCTGGACACCCCCACCCCATGGAAAGCCACCCCAACCCCCTGGACACCACCCCACCCCCTGGGTATACTTTTTGTATGTGTATACTTGTAGTAATTACCTTATGAATTATGTGTTAATTCAGTATGTGTGTAGAGGGTAATTAAATATAGAATTGGAGGTATTCAAATTTATGTATGAATTATTTGTTGGATAAATTCTACATGAATTCATACAGAATTATGTATGTGTTATGTAGGTATAATTTTTAATGGTGTATTGTGTTACTTGTTGTATGAGTATGTATAATGTAGGTATTCTGTTGTGTATGAATTTTGCAGGCCTGGTGGAATTACTGCAGCTACATAGGGGGAGGCTGGCAAGCCGACTTACTACATGTACAAAAAGGATATTCCAGCAGTTTACAACCATTGGAATATGTGTAAAATCAGAACTTATACCAACGTTCCTATGTAAACTGTTGGAATAAGTATATGCCAATGGTTTGTAATCTTTTGGAATAGATAATTTTACTTCATATTTACCCATTGTTTCTTGGAAACCATTGGTAAAAGTCTATACCAATGGTTTTATAAACCTTTAGTATAGAGATAATTCTTGCTATTACCTATGGTTTAAAACCATTGGTAAACATTTATACCAATGGTTTACTGAAATCTTTTGTATATACGGAATTTTTCAAACATATCCCAATGGTTCTCATAGAACCGTTGGGATATGTCTATCCCTACGGATCAAGACCCAACAGTTTGGAAAACCATTGGTATAGTTTATACCAACAGTTGTCCGGACTTTACCAACAATTTTAAATTATTTGTAAAGATAAAATTTTCAATAGTGGTACCTTATTCCATACACAATTTCTACTTCAATGGATCTTATTCCATGATCTCAATGGATGGAGAAATAATTATGACTCAAATGAATTCAAGGTTCCAAAAAAAATATTTCATGTGATCACATGAGATATTTCCTAGTTACATTATGTAAAACTACGTAACAACCAACTTCCTAGCTGCAGGACATTAAACTACATTGCACCATATATGTCCCAACTGCAAGATGTTAAACTGCACAGTTGGTCTTTGTCGCATGACCTTAAAAATAATGACATAATGTTTGTGTTTCATGATATTAAATCGCATGACATCATCTTCCTCACCACATGACATTAAAAATCATGGTTAATAACCCCCTCAATTAATGTTAAGATTCCCTAAAATACTACAAGTTGATACTCATGTGGTCCCTCAAATATGGTAATCTCCCATGCATAAGACTCACTCACATCATTTCAACTCCATAGTGTCACTTGGGCCAATTTATATGTATAATCTTCATAATTATCATGTCCTTACCACAATCTAGTAATCTTCATGGCCAACGTCCTCATTGCATGATGTTAAACTAAACAGTTCTTCAAGAACTATGTATAGCTTTATTCTCATTTCAATGAGACACGTAGTGACACCTGAATCTCCAATCCCATGTCTCGCCTTGAAATATATATATATATATATATATATATATATATTCCCTTCTCCATATGTATGAATCATATCTATATAGGGATACTTTTCAAGAAATACATGTTGCTTGAATCTTTCTCTAGAAATATACCTAGTGACACATGGTTCATACCCCTAGTCTAACTACAATACTTATTTCACATCAGGTGACCAACGTCCTTTCATAATGATATAAAACTTTGTGATTCTTCAAGAATTATGTGTGGATTGATTCTCATTCCAATGAGATACATAGTGACACCTAGATCTCCAATCTTGGGTCCAGCCGTTATCGAAAAATCCCACACTCCTTTTATACGAATCAAACCTGCACAAGGATCCTTGAAGAACTATGCATGGATTGATTCTTTATTCAGGAAGATACATATAAATTCATTGATCTCTAATCTCGGGTCCAGCCTCATTTCAACCACAAAGACCCTTTACTCCCTATGTAAAAATCACAACTGCAGAGGGAGCCTTTACATAACTATGTGTGGCTTCATTCTCATTTCAATTAGATATGCAGCGACGCCCAGATCTTTAATATTGGTTCCAACAGTGACATTTTTATTCCTTCCTGATGGTTCATCTTCTTCTTTACCCCCAAAATGTAAAATGGCATGGAATTTCAATAATTACGTATGTATTTATTCCTATCATTATAGAATATGTAGAAACGCCCAACATTTCCATACTTGGGTCCAGCCTCATTACCCATTTTCACATCGGGAAGTCATTATCCTTTTTTCATGACATTAAATTGGAATGGTTCTTAAAGAACTATGTATGGATTGATTCACATCTTAATGAGATACATACTAATACAAGGATCATATTTCCTAGCCCATCCATAATAGAATCTAAATTCCCATTTCCTTTACTTGTGATGCCTTTGTACCATGAAAGAAACTTTTTCCACTCCTTGTTTCTCACACTGAGAATGGATCATGTGGGCTTAGGAAATTTGGTAAAATAGTTTTACTGTATAATTATGGAATATAAATTCACATTGATGTTAACCTAGTCTAGCTGCAATATTCATTTTCCCATTGGAATCACCCACATCTACATCGCATGATGATAAAATGTGTGGTTCTTCAAGAACTATTTATGGCTTGATTCTCTCCTCTATGATATATATAATGCTTCATAGGTATTCAATCATGGTAATAGTAGTAGAAAAACATGGGAAATACTCCCAATATCCCATTTATTAGTCAGATATACATGAGAATTCCTAATATGATATCTCACCTTATGCATAAACTCATTTCATAAAAAAACCCATTTTTTCTACTCATTAATTCAATCAAGGTGGGGGACTTTATTTAAGAACTATGTATGGCTTGATTATTACTTTTAAAAGACACATAGTGACTCTTGGGCCCTATTCCCTAGCCCGACCACAATATTCCATTATTCTTCACATAGATACACCTTCTTCATTACCGTGTGACATGAAACTAAATGTTTAATGTTTTTGTCGCATTATATTAAACTGTACGGTACCCATAGAACTACGTAAGGCTTGATTCTCATCACATTGAGATAGATAGTGACACCTAGGACTTAAGACATGTTCCTAGACATGGGGTAAAGATGTAATTCCCCTTACCTACAACCAAACAAAGATCTGTGTAGCAGCTTTAATAAAGGTCCCCCTTATTAGGGTAACCCAATAAGGAAATGGAAATCCCCCCCCCCTTACATATGAGTCAGATCTTGGAAAGGAATTCCAAACTCATATCTGATATCAGTCCAGATGCTTCCTTTGTTCTTGAACACTTATTCTTCAACTCATCTTCTTAATCTTGGAAACTTTTAGAGCTTCATAATATTTCTTTACCTCCTGGTGAAATAATTTATGATACCTAAAGGTTCCTTTTCTGGGCTATGTAATATGACCTAGTTGGATTTGCATAAAACGAACCTCATAATGTGATTATTAGCCAAAGGATACCACTATTTTACTATGAAGTACGTGCCTTAGTTTTCCTTGCATAAAATAGACCTCATAATGGGTTTTTAAACTAGTGGTAACTTATCCCTTGGGATAAGCCTCTTCTTTCCTCATGATCATTGATGAAAATTTGTCAAGACCTATGATTTAAAAAAATCCATGGTTATCCTTCATATTGGTCTCATTTTCTCTCTCTCAATATGAGAACCCTCAAGACCATGGTTTAAATTTTCCTCATCCATGTGTTTGAATCATATTGGGACAATATTGACATGAAATTATAAGCATCACTTTGATTTTATTAGTGTGATAGTCCTAGTCATATGAACTAAAACTATAGACGCCATATTTCTTATGCTTGGGTCAGACCCATGTGGGGAACCTCTTTTCACCACTCTTAAAAAAAATTAATTCAAATGATCCTTCCAAATTCTGGTAACATTCTATACAAACCAAACTCTATGACAGGGGAGATCTGAATCTCCATAAACATTCATCAGATTTTAGAAATATAATTTTATAACTCTTGAGGAATCCTTTTCATGATTATACTATAATACACCCCAGTTGGATTTTCATAATATGACCTTTATAATGGGTTTTTCATCCAAAGGATTCCACTATTTGACTATATAGTACATTCCCTAGTTGAACTTTCATAAAAAATTCCCCATAATGGGTTTTTCAAGGAGCGTTAATTTATTCCTTGAGAGATACCTCCTCTAATACCATAATCCTTTTCCCATACCACTATTTAGATTCAAGAATCCCCAAATCACAGCTTCCATCTTTCTCCTTTAATTCCTGAATATGTAAGTAAATTTCTAGAAAAAAGAGTGGGAGAATCATCAATATTTTAGTCAAAGCTAAAGTCCTTAAATTATATCCCCATAATGTCCTTTTAGCATGACTTTAAACTACACAACATAATTCTCTTGCAGTATGACTTTGAACTAAATAGTGTAATGTCATTATATTATGAATTTAAATTACATAACATAATTTCCTTACTATATGACTTGAAACTTCATAGAATAATTTCTTTATGGTATGAATTTAAACTAAATAGAATAATTTCCTCACCATAGGATGTTAAGCTACATAGTCAATGTCTTAGTCACATGACATTAAACTACATGATTCTTTCACCCTTTGTTATAATGGGACCTTCTCCACTAACATTGACCATATAAAAAATGTACCCTCATTCACACACCAAATATTTGTAGGGTTAGTTTCCCATTCATGTCTTGTTCCAATATAGATGATCACTTTATTCTCAAACATATTTCCTCAGTAAAACCACCCCTTATGGTCTTGAGAAATATGAATCTCTATAAATTTTCTACACCCATGATCAATATAATGTCATAATACTTGATAACTCTTTTGAATGACTATGTGGTATGTGCCCCAGTTGTTCTTGCATAAGTCACCCACATAACTGGTCTATCAGCCTAGGGATACCTCTACTTGGCTATGTTGTATGAGACCCTGTTGGAATTTTATAAAACAGCCCCCATAATGGGTTTGTCAGCTAGAGGTAACTTTGTACTTAGGAGAAACCTCCTCTATTCCCATATTTCATGTTTTATATTCAGAAATCATAAAATCATTTCTCAAGATTATCCTTGTATGTATTTGAAGAATATTGGAACATTCCCAGCCATCAATCCTTGTTTGGGTTATCGTCTAAAAATCTATAGTCAAATCTGTTCGACCTTAAAAACTAGCCTTATTAGTTTGACTTGCATTACTTTAAACAACCTATAAAAAGTGAAATCATACTCGCTAGGCTGAAAAATCATAAATGGTACTCTAAAAAAATGTTAAGTCTTAACTCCTAGACCTACACTCTGTATGGTTTCGACAGAAATCAAGAAATGAAAAACAAGAGGCGTAAAATTTATTATGCTGAAAACCTGAAATGGGGGGTTCTAATAAAAATCAAATCCTCGCATGCTAAGTCTCCTCCATATTGGACTTATGAAAAAATTATAATGATTCCACAAAAGACACAAAGTTTGTAGGGTTTCTAATACAACCATAGAAATGGTCAAACTATGATCGCTAAGCCCCATGGATTAGACAAAAATTAGAGTGTTTCTAAAAATCCCTGTCATTTGGTTACAATTTACTAGCAAAAAATTGTTTTGTCACACAAATTAGTTTCAATGTTATGATACAACCATAAAAAGAGAACAAATATGAAGATACTAGTTATTTGGAACCAAAATAGTTCTTTTCATTTATGTTCTAAAAAATCATAGTAATTTCCACATGTTAGAGCCTCTCCGCCTAATTTTACAGTTTTTTTTCAATGGAATATATAAGAATTTGAATTGAAACCCGAGAAACTAGCATAGCTTCATGAATCTCATCCCTTTTTATAGCAACAACTTAAACAGATTTGTGAATTTTCTCCTTCTTAACCTCAAAAACTTATCTCTTATATAACAAAGAATCTTTCATAGATCAGTAAAGTTGAACTACATCTTCCCTTTAAGAATTCAATTCCTCTTTAAGGTGCATTATTTGTACAAACCTCACATCAATATTATCCTGGTACTCCTCCACCTTTTTGGAGTTGTTGGAATCGTCATGGATCACGGTAGCTCTAAGTTCCTCAAACCGGTCCATCTCTTGCACCTCAGCCTATTATGACCTTTGCTTCTCCTCCCTTTGATAGATGATTTCCTTCACCATACCATGGATCGCATGATAATCAAACCTGAGATATCCCAACATGGAAATATTTAATGGATGTTGGTGAAGTCATGATAGAAAATATTCAAGGGGTGTCTCAGCGACTGTCTTCTAGATATCTCACCAAACAACAAGTCGTATAAGGATAAAAGATTCCAACATCTCTGGGTCTGATTTAGAGACAATTTTGTATAAAGAGACATAATCTTGGATCAATGCACTCGATGATATACCAAGTTCATCCCCCCCTATGGTAGCTCTAACCTCACTTACCAATGTTAGTATAGAAAACATAAAATCCCCTAGCACAAGCCTAATTGTAAAAGTTGATGACACTGAAGAGAAAATAACTTTTTTCATTAATATCATAATATCAACAAGTATTATAGGTGGTAATACAACTGAAATGGTTGATGGAATTCACTCGTTGTTGGATTAACATACAGAACCGGAACTTCTCCAGCACCCTTGGGCTTATCCCTTGGCCCCGGGACCTCATAATGAGGGGCATCACCTGGATTCGGCTCAGAAGCTGAAATCAAAGACCCCCTAGAATCCCCCACTTTTAGATTCTCTACTATTTGTCCTCTAATAAAAATATTATGGTGGATTTTAATTCCAATTCTTTAAGTGACCTGGGAACATTCTCTACAAATAAAGCTGCACAATTTGGACATTGATGTGAAATGCTAAGTGAAAGAAAATCAACTATGTTTGAAAAATTAAAGAATGATAAAACTCACTTCATTAAGATTCCTTATGTAAGTCCTAAAACTCATTAATAGATCCTATAAGATAAATGTCAATATTAATTACATCCCTCATGTCATGATAAATGGTGTAAATAATTTTAGCATCCTCTCTAGTAAGTGTATTTGAGGTAGGTTTCTCGGAACCCAAATTGGCCCCACCATCAATCCCCCACATCAACTGCTCAGCAAGAACATCATTGTTAGTACCCACAAAATCAGGGTTAGCATCAACACCTTCATCGGATAGTCTAATACCTCTACCATCTCCTTCCATGGTTACAATAGGATTAAAAATTACTACTACGGGGTCCTATGGGGTGTCCAATGAATCTAAAATATTATGAAGATATAAAATATTGAAACAGCACATGAAACACAAAAGGAGTGCATATAAAATTATTGTGACCCTCTTCCCCCTCTGTAGAAGTGCGGGTAGATACAGTCGCTCCTCTTGACACTTTATCTATCAAGATGAGAGATTCATTGGCATGAATACATACCTCCCTTGGAGTATCCTCCTTGATCCTTAAAGGACCAATCCATATCCCGTAAGAGATGAAAGTGATGTGGGTTCTGCAAAAGACAATCATATTCAAAGAGTTATTTCAAATAGGATGTAATATTGAATGATAGGAAAAAGACTCACTATGACACATTCATCAAACCAAATTTAATGCTCTCTTTTGATTCCTCTCATGAGATAGTGAAGATCATGTACTACTCTTCTAGGGAATGTAAACCTAAGTTAGTAGTTGAGTATTTCCCTCCACCATCACCTCTATCATGGTCCTTTTACCTGGGTACAGTTTTGGGGACCAAACGGATTTTTCCACTATCTCAAGAGGGGTACCCATGGGCCAGTACTTTGGTGACCCAGACACCTTTTTCTGCTCATTTTACTCCTACGATTATGAGCCACCAAATAAAATTCCATCAATATTAATGATGATGGATGGAAAAACAATAAGAAAATAAGAAAATATAAATACATTAGAAGGGTTAATGTAAATGTCTCATTCCTCTCCAGGATGAATAATTACCCCTTCAAGCACTCCTCAGACCAACATATCAAACACTCTCTTGTAAGTCGAGACTTGATCATTGGTGGCATATATAAAAGCCTCCAACTCTTCTAAATACTTATTTTCCTTAGCTAAATTATTTTTAGGATATAGATTAAAGGGTGATTTGATATCACCCATATCCAAGATTAACATTCCATCCTGGAGAAATTCTCATGCATCCCTGACATCGTGATTCATGTCCTCCCAAAATTGGACCACCAACAATCGCATGTAGTTTGACTCTGATGTAGCTGGTTCTGAAGAACACTCGACACCATTTGATTGGTAATCCTTGCTAGGAATCTTTCATCTTCCGAAAGAATGAGGGGATTGGAAATAGGTCTCCTTTTAATAGTGATGACTAGACCATCTTATCACTAGAGGTGTTTTATTCTCAACCCTAGTATGCCTAGTGATGTTTTTCTAGGAATGTTTTTAAGGCTCCAAAGCTTTCACATCATCTTTATCCCAAGCCTTATTACCATGCATATTAAGACCATCAGTTGTAGTGGAATCTACTTGATTAATTAGTTTTTTCAATTCCCCTTAAGGGTATTAATAGATCCACACCACGGTATATTTAGTCTCCAAACTGATTGATGCCTCTAATAGAGGTAGTGTGATAGACATTTTATATACCACTAAATCCATTAGGAACCATAACTGTTGAGCTACCATTCGGTAATTTGCATGACTAACATACATTGGAGGAAAGGTGTTTGATTTTTGAAGACATTTAAATTGGAGAGAAAACTGATAAGGAGCTTAAGGATCACAAATGACCTCACTATCAATATAGGATACCAATACACTGTCGTTGAATGCTATCCTATGTTCCCTCAACTTGTAATTATTATCTTTACTATCATCAGTAAATTTCCCTGTTGTTGGATTAATATGTGGAATTAAATTAGAGTCTCCAAATACATTTAGTTCCCTCAATACATCATCATGATTTAGTCTTAGAGGAATAATCTTGGAGACTTTCTGAATGAATATAGGGAATCAGTTGTTGGGGATTTTAACTAAACTCAACATTTAATATGATCTAAAATGTGCCAAAATCCACCACCATAACACCTAGATGGACCTAAAATTTTTAACAGGGCCTTACCATTGTATGCATACAGCAAACAGTGATAAATCCTTCCCAAATAGGGGCATCCAAGCCTATGTTCTTCCCCCTATCAATTTGGCTATGATAACTAAATTCCCTAGCCTCAAACCACCACAGGACTGACAGACTAGGAGCAGGTAGATGCTTAGCCACATAGAAAAGAAGCTGACCATGAAAATAATCACATTAATCTTGGAGTTAACCTTGTAACTTCAACATGTATACTCACCCTTCTCCAATGTGGTACAGAATGTGCCTGATGCACACAAATTCTCGACATTAGGAAAAATAGTAGGGAACCTGCAAGTATGACCCTCTCCTGTCGGTTCTAAGAAATCATGTATCCATGTCCCCACGTGTATATCATCCCTAGGGTGAGTATCTTGGTCTCACTACAATTTATTCATATTCTTGAATATCTCATGGTCCAATGGTGGTTCCCTCTTAGTGTCTCCCCATGTTGAATTTAAGGATATAAACGCATCATACATCTCCACGTGGGTGGGAACCCTATAAATTTAGTAGACATTACACAAGATAATTCCCAATTCACTATACATCAAGTGAAAGGAATTTTCTGTGGACTCCACCAGCTTAGTAATTCAAGTATGATATTTGGATTCTTATAAACATACTTCTATCCTACCCAAACAGCCTCATAAATATGAACAGCTGATAGCTCCTTGAATTTTTCACAAGTTTGATGCACCCAAAATGCCCACATCCACTCAGGCCTGAATCCCCCTCTAGATCAGAAGTCCCAGTCATCCTTCCATCATTGAGATTGATCTATCTTTGAAGAGTGTAGAGTTGAGTCATAAAAATGAGGCCTTGACACTTGGATTTGTTGATTCATATCTAGAGTGCATCTATTGTGAAGCATAATACAACCAATAGGGATTATTCCTTCATTAATATAAACACCCTTCGAGAAGATGTTAGCAGTACGACAGTTCAGGTGTTTCACGAAACATGTATTCAGAAAATATTTCCTAAATTCTGGAATATGGGCATCCTTCATAAGTTTGTTCCTATACAAAGGAAATTAGTCACTTCACCAGTACTCACATTGATATGGTATCAAACACTTCTCCAAATAAGGAAGAGTAGATTCAACAACATCACAATAATCAGGCCTGACAACTTTGATCATTTCAACTTGTATCATAGCTACTTTCCCAGTCAAGGTCATTGAAACCTCCATTCAAAACCTATAATAAGGCACCAAGTTCTCTCATTATGTCAAAATATTGACTTATAAAATTTCAAATTTTAACTTAGAGTAATCCAAAAAATTCAAAGAGAATAACTCACGTAGTTCCCTAGACAAGGGTTCTCACACATATCCCTATAAAAGGGTTCCTACACAGGTCCTTGACAATGGTTTCTAGCATAGCCCTTTTGACCAAGTTCTTCATGAAATTCCCTTGATGATATTCCTTGACTAGGCTCCTCGATAAGGTGACTCCTCTCAGCCCCATCGCTCAACCCCATCAATCAGCTGACTATACCAAGAGAAAACCATTAAGAGAACATGCATGAACAACCTACACAAATACCTCACGTAATCCATCACTTCACCCCTTCATAATATTTTTCCCATTTACCTCAGTACTAGAACCTCCTCTTTCATTCAGATCTAATCCTGAGGGGGGATTTTTTTTACACTTCTTTCTTTATCTAGGAGGATGAAAAGATTATGAAGAGCTCATTGGTAATGAAAAAGTTATCAAGATCTATAACACCCCAAACTTCTATAGTACATTTCTCTTTGAATAATTCAATAGTTTACGTTGTACACAACTTCGTGTTCTAGCACACCACGACCAATCAAACTCGCCCTTATGAATAGTAATACACACTTTTTGAAATTTTAAAAATTTTATTATTCAAAATGAACTTAATTTTTGGATTTGGAATATCAAAATTATCTTAGGGTGAATTTTTTGTATTTTTTTGAAAACATTCCATTTTTGATGAATAGTGAAAAACACTACATTGTTGTTTAAAACCTACTTTTTATTTAAAAAATTATTTATTTTATTTCAATTTATTTTAGGTCAAAATAGATACATAATACCTATATAATTTAAATCTAATTCATCAGATTCATTTTATAATAAAATTAGATGTGTAGAATTTTATTGAACATTTTAACGTCTTTTACCCACCTTCTAGGAACATTTGCAAATTTGCATAAAACATAATTTTACCACTTCTTTGAATTGAATTTCAAAAATCTGGCATACACATTTGATATCAGTAAGTAAAATTTGGTTTAATAAGATGAAAATAATTTTTTTATAATAGTAACTTTTGAATTTTATTTACCATGGTTAAAAGTAAATAAGGTAATTAAAGGTAAAAATGATATTATAATTACATTAACACATGCCCTAATTCTATTGGATAAGTGAATTTCGACCAAAATCAACCTTACGAATAAAATATCATCTTATTTGATCCTCTTGGATTAGATTAAGACATTTATTATTATTTTATTTAAAGAAGAGTTAAAGGTGTTAAATTCAAATTTTCATAACTAAAATATTTTTAATATAGGATTAAACAAAAGATAAATTCAAATATAAATATTAATTAGAAAGATAAAACAATTTCATACATAATTTTATTTTATTTATAATTTTTAGACATTAAATAATTAAATTTATTTATGACACAATGATGATGTAGTAATTACTTTATTAATGAAAGATTAAACTAATTGATATTATAAATATCTAAATAAATGTAAATTGAGACTTTTTATGCATTATAATAATTTTCTAGGTTAATATGACATGTTAGGGTTTATTAAATATAATTTTCAAATTGATAAATTTTTTATAGCTTTCACAAAAACAAAATACCAAATAGTGTCAAAATTGACAAAAATGAGTTTTTAAAACAAATAATATATTATTAAATGGTATAATATTCCAAAAAATATAAAGTTTGGCCAAAGGACTTATATAAGGTTAGATATGTCAATAATTAACCACTTTTGGTTCTCTTGTATTTTTATAGTAAGTTTAATAACCATATATTATAATAATACAAGAATACATGGTAAAAGTTAAACTATTTAACTAAGAGTTAATTCTAAAATATAAGGTTAATATGGTAACATAAACATGTATAAAATCTATTGTTTGAGAGGTTTTTCAACCCATACCAAACTTATCCTTGAAATAAATCCTTTTGGAGCTATTATAAACCAAATATTATTGTATAATAAATTAATATATCAAGCTTTTCCTAAAGTTACCCTCACCTCTCTTGTAAAAGGTTAGCTCCCCTTCTCTCAAAATCACACCTCCAAAGCCTTTTGGCTCGTCCAAAACCTACACAAATATCTTCCCAACTACCCTCACTTAAACCTAGAGGCTTTACTTTGATCATAAGGCAAACCTATGGAGCCATTTTGATCAAATCAAAAGGAAGCACCCGAAGAAGAGGTAATAATTTCATCACCTATTTCAAAGTTCTTTTCTTCTTCCACTTCCTATTTCTTTGTTGTTCACATACCAAAATAATAACTCCATTAACTGATACATTCATTGATATTATTATAAATATGGTACAACCATATTCAATATTCTATCCATCCTATGAATGACAAAGTCATCATACGTGCGTACGTACGGCTTACCGTCTCCACGTCGTGGTGTAGTTTGTTATTCAACACTTCATTATTTTTATGGGTATAATAATGAGTATAATTTATGTTAATAATAAATATAAAATGTTAATTATTTTTTATATATTATATACCATCTAATTACATACGATTTTACCATCAAAAGAATGATATTGTCGCTCGTGCATACGTATGGATTACTGTCTCCACGAACGTGATGAGATTCATTTCCCCATTGTAACCATTCAAGAATAATTTTAATTTTATGAATAAAAATAATTTTTAAGAACATAATATCATTCTTGATATGAATCAAATACATCCTATCCATAACAAACATTACTTTCATAGAAAATCATATAAAGGAAAACGAATCTGTTAACACCTGAAACAAAGATACTACTAAAATATTATTAACAAAACAATATTATAAGATCATATATAATATAATATTTGTGTATATGGTTCCTGTATAATTAAATAACAATGATTTAACTATTATACATTAGGGTAACGTACCCTCAACCAAGGAAAAGTACAAGGTAAGGGTTAATTTTACAATCTCTTTATTATCTGAGGTTCTTTATACGTGAGTATCTACTGGAAATTCATTATCATCCACAATTGTGTTTCTTAAAAATGTATTTCAAAACATTTTTACTATTTCCTAAAATATGGTTTAAAGTCATTTATACCCTTTTTGACATTTTATAAACTATTTTGAAAGGAATCTTTCCATCATTTTCCAAACAAGGTACTTTATGACCTTTTCAACCAATTAAGGTAACAATATTTTTTTAACTTATACGGAGAGTGTGGAAATTTTACACCATTATAACACCTTTTAAGCTTCCATTAAAATCTTATAATAATATTTTCAAAATAAATTTTTTATTTTATACTTAATTAAATTTTAAATTATTTCAAAATATAAAGAGATATTTCTCTCAAATAGTTTTGATTTCATCTATGTCAACATCCTTTGATGTATTTTAATCTTATTTAGAGTTGATTTATTATGATACAAACTTCCATATTGTATTGAAGGTTTTATTTTATTTTTGATTGTGGATGTGTTATTTTTATACCATTCATGGTTTATGGTTCAAGTATTAACATTTCATATGCTAGCTTTATTACGAATGTTTATATTAGGTTTCAACCTTTTCATATGAGGAATTAATTGGACTTAGTAAGTGACGGGTGGATCCTGCTATAGATTCTTGATGCATCGGTATGTCTCATAATACAAACTTGTGTCTTGGCATAGGGCCTTGATGAAATCTCATTTGTAGTCTTGGAATGAGGCCTTGACTATGTGGTTATGATGTCCAGCATTATGCATTACATAATTATGAAATTAGCTATTGATATTACATGTGATCATTAGACTAGTATAATATCTATGTGAATAAGTAAATGGAATTATTTTATTTATCTTTTCCATATTATGCTGAAGTTTAAGTTTAAAATTCTTATGTTTTAGTATTATATGTTTCCTTAAATTTTTATTCTTATTTATGAATGTTTCTACTATATTGTTATCCTTATTGAGCTTCTGAGATCACCCTTTATGTTTTGTTTTTCCTAGGACATGAAGAAGTATATTATGATTAACCTGTAGGGATAGTCCAAAGGATATGAGTTTGTTAAAAGGGGACACAATGTTGTTGTTTTTTATTTCATGATGTAATGTAAAACTTATGTATGAATCTAGTACTTCCAAGTCTACTAAACTAATTGGTATTTTGAGATTTGATCTCTTATGATCATGACAATGTTATGTAATAATGAACCAACTCTGGGTAACTAGGTTAGGGGTGTTATAGTTGGTGTCATAGGAAGTTTAGTACAAACCTTGGAAGCTAGATTTTTAAAAACTTTGATTAGAGAACATTACCCTAAAATAAACTTTGAGGATTAGTGTAGAATAACTTCCTAGAATATTGGTAATGTAGAGATTTTTTAAGTTTTCTAAGAAATAAATCCCTGTCTGGATACGAGAAGGTAGAGGCGGCTCTGGAATAGATGTACTTATGAGTGAAAACTTCGAGAAGGAGTTTCAGGATTAACCAGGGGTATCCTTGTACACGACAATGGGCCTTGTTTCACTCTTGGTTACGACACTCTTGGGGATATGATTAGGATAATTCATATTTTCTTTAAAAACCTTTATTAAGTATTTATGAGTAAATACCTACTCCAAGAAAACATTTTTATGATTATGGATTATATGCATAAACTATTCAATTTATGTTAGGTATTTTACTAGTTTGGAATTATTTATTGTGATTCATAAAATAATCTAGTGTATACCATTGTTTAGAAATGGAACCCAGTGAAAGGAATGGAAATTGTATCAATGCATGTAATCAATGTAGGGATTTCCCTCCTAATCAATATAATTATAGTTGATCTAGTGATGAAGATGGTGCTTAATATCTTATAACCATATAGGGACAACTCACTCAGGTTATAAATAACAACCTTACCCATATGGAGCACCCTGATCCACAAAGAGGAGGATCAATGTTAGACCACTTCATGAGGCAACAACTACCAAAATTAAATGGGACTACATATCCATTTGTAGCTAAGAAATGTATAGGTTCCTTAGAGAAAATATTTCATGCTTTGGGGAGTAGCAAAAGGGAAAAACTTTTCATGGTAGTTTATCACCTCAATGGAGAATCATATCAATGGTGGTCATTAATTCAAAACATAAAAGGAGGATGAATAATTAATAAATATGGAATGGAGGGAGTTTAAAGAGATTTTCTTAGAAAAATACTTTCCTTGTGGCCATCAAGTGGATATGGAAAGACAATTTCTGATTCTGAGGAAAAATAAGGATAAGAATGTCCCAACGTATGAGGCTATATTTACAAGGTTATCAAGGAATTTAACAGTTTATATATTAACCCAAGTATTAAGATTTATCGATTCTTTGATGGGTTAAAACCATTTCTCCATCGAGAATTAGTCTCACAATCTTTCTCATCATATGAAGATATTGTCTCATGTGCTATCATGATAGAAAAGAAATTTTGTAAGTCTTACGACTTTAAAGAAAATGAAGAGAATAAAAGATCTGTTGAACACTCTCGGAATGGAAATAAGGGGAAGAAGGGAAAATATGAATTTCCATCCTACAACAAATGTGGGAAGAAACACCCTGGTGATTTCCTGAAGGGAAAGGGAGATTGTTACTAGTGTGGTGAAAAAGGCCACAAAGATCATGATTATAAGGGAAAGAAATTGGTTGTCAATGTTAAATGATACATTTGTAGAGAAATGGGTCATTATAAAAATGAATTTTCTAATTTCCAAGGAAACTTACCATAGAAAAGACCAAGGGAGTAAGGCCAAGCTTATTCCATCACTACTGCTAAGGTTAAAGCTCTGAATGATGTGGTGGTAGGTAATTTAATGGTTTCCTCAAATTTAGCCAAGGATTTATTTTATTCTAGATCATCACATTATTTCATATCTTCCTAGTTTTGTAAGAAAATTATATATTTCCAATTTTATTTAACAAGGGATTAGTTTTTAAAAACTCATTAGGGAAGTATCATTGCAAAAACGTTTTGTGAATTGGTTCTCATTATGGAATATAAACATGCTTTATCTGCTGATCTCATCGTCATAACCATGATTGAATTTTATATAATCCTCAGTATGGATTGGAATTTGGACGATGATGTGAAAATTTATTGTAATAAGAAGGAGGTAACAATTTTCGATGATGATAATAAGTACCTTATCTTTAGAGTAGAAACATCACCATCTGATTATCATCTAGATCCACTCCCAGTAGCTCTACTAAATTCAATTATTGGGGAGGAATAGAGTCAAATAACTATGGGTGAGGAAATTAATGTTAAAATAGATGATGTACCTATTATGCAAGAATATGTTGATGTGTTTCCATAGGATTTACCTAGACATCCTCTAGAATGAGAAATTGAATTTTCCATTGTTTTAATTCTCGGTGCAAGGCCCATATCGAAGACCCATTATAGAATGGACATTGTGGAATTATTGGAACTAAATAAAAAACTAGAGGAATTGAGTAGTAAAGGATTTATTTACCCTAGTGTTTCTCCATGGGGAGACCTTTTTCTTTTTGTTAATAAGAAATATTGATCTATGAGGTTGTGCATTGACTATAGGGAGATCAATGTTATAACAATAAATAATAAGTATCCCCTACCTCACATTGATGATTTATTTGATCAACTTCAGGGAGATCAATATTTTTCAAAGATTGACCTTCGATCTGGATATCATCATTATGTCGGAAGAATGAAGAAATTCCGAAGACAGCATTTTATACCAGGTATGGGCATTATGAGTTTGCAGTAATGCCTTTTAGACTGACTAATGCACCCTCCGTCTTTATGGGTCTAATGAATAGAGTTTTCAATGAATATATTAATGAATTTTTAGTGGTATTATTGATGATATCTTGGTATACTCAAAAAGATACAAAGATCATGAAAATCACTTGCATAATATTCTAAAGACTCTTATAAGAAATGAATTATATGGGAAGTTTAGAAAGTGTCAATTCTGTCTATAGGATATTTCTTTTCTGGGATATATTGTCTCTAAGGATGGAATCTATATTGATCCTTCTAAAACAAGAGCAATACAATAATATCCATCACCGATGAGTATAATTGAGGTAAGAATTTTTATTAGTTTAGCAGGTTATTATTGGAATTTTGTCCAGAATTTTGCCCGATTGGATAACCCGTTAACCAAGATCACACTTAAAGGGGTTAAATTTTCTTAGATAAAATAGTGTGAAGAATGTTTTGAATAATTTAAGAAAGGATTAGTCAATGCTTCTATCTTGACTCTACCATCAGGGAATTATGGATTTGTTATTTATAGTGATGATTCAAAGAAAGGAATTGGTTGTGTCCTTATGAAGAATGATAGAGTTATTGCCTATGCATCACGGGAGCTAAATATTCATGAAAAAAAACTATCCCACTGATGATCTTAAGTTATCAGTTGTAATCTTTGCTCTAAAGATAAGGAGACACGATCTATATGGTGAAAAATGTGATATATATATTGATCACAAGAGTTTTAAGTATATTTTCTCACAAAAAGAACTCAGCATGAGGCAAAGATGATAGCTCGAACTGCTCAAAGATTATGATTTCACTATACACTACCACCTAGGGAAGGAAAATAATGTGGTAGATGCTTTGAGCAGAAAGGATCATGGAGTTTTTAACTAGATTAGATTTGAAAGGGATCCTATGTTCATGGATCTAGTAAAGATGGATAGGGGAATAGTCATGGAAGGTAAAACATCGATACTTTTTCAAATGGTTGTCAATCCATATTTAATAGAAAGGATAAGAAGTTCTCAAACTAATGATGAGGATTTTCAAAAGAAAATTAAAGATATAAATTATGGGAGATTGATCGAATTCCTATATAAAGATGGAATTTTGAATTTTGGGAAGAGACTTTTTGTTCCTAATATACCTGATCTAATAATGGAATTGTTGGATGATGCTCATAGCTCCAATATCTCTATACACCCTGGTAGCACTAAGACGTATAGATATTTGAAGGAAAATTTTTTGTGGGACAACATGAAGGGGGAGATTTCCAATTTTGTTTCAAGATGTATGGTTTTTCAATAAGTGAAGGCTGAAAAAAAACATCCTAGAGGAGTCATGAAACCTCTTCCCATACCTGAGTGTAAATGGAATGATATTATGATGGAATTTTTCATGGGGCTACCAAACACTCCTAGAAGCAATGATAAAATATGGGTCACTGTTGATCGTCTTACCAAGTCATCATGTTTTCTTATTATAAGAGAATATTTACTAGTTGAACATTTAGCAAGACTATATATTAATGAAGTTTTAAGTCTTCATGGAGTACCCTTATCAATTATTTCTGATCGTGATCCTTGTTTTGCGTCATGATTCTGGAAAAGTATTCAGAAATCCCAAGATATTGAACTTCGTTTAAGAACTGCCTACCTCTCTCAAACTGATGGACAATCAGTACGGACTATTCAAACCTTAGAATAAATTTTGAGATCTTTCTCACTTGACTTTCAAGGTATGTAGGATAAATATTTACCTATGGTATAATTTTCCTATAAAAATAGCTTCCATTCAAGTATTCATATGGCACCATATAAAGCGTTATACGGAAATTGATGTCACACACCAAGTTGTTTGGATGATGTTGGTGAAAGAAAACTTATAGGCCCAGAACTTGTTGAGGAAATAGTAGAAAAGGTAAAGATTTTCCAAACCCACATCAAAGTAGCTCTAAGTAGGCAAAAGATCTATGTCGATAACCGAAGGAAGTATTTTTAATTTCAAGTAGGAGATAGTTTTTTCTTTAAGGTATCTCCATGGAAGGGTGTTATAAGATTCAGTAATAAGGGTAAATTAAGTCTCAGGTACATCAGACCTTTTGAAATTTTAAAACTAATTGGAGTTGTAACTTACTATTTGGAAATGCCTCTAAGTCTCTCCAAAGTTCATGATGTGTCCCATGTATCACTGTTGAGAAAATACATGCCTAACCCAATGCATGTACTCACCTATGAAGAAATAGAACTGGAACTCGATCTATATTATTGTGAAGAGTCTGTTAAGATTTTTGATACTAGAGAGAAATTTTTGAGAAACCAGATGAATCATCTAGTAAAAGTTCTATGGAGAAACCATAAGATGGAAGAGGAAACGTGGGAACCCAAGGAACTTATGATAAAAACCACCAAATTCTTTTTATGCAGTATTATTATAGAAATTCTGAGTACAAAATTATTTAAATGAGGGAAGAATGTAACACCCCAAGCTTCCATGGTACATTTCTCTTTGAATAATATAATAGCTTGCGTTGTACGCAACTTCGAGTTCTAGCACACCATGGCCAATCAAACTACCCATTATGAATAGTAATGCCCACTTTTTAAAATTTTATAAATTTTATTTTTCAAAATGGAATTCATTTTTGGATTCAGAATATCAAAATTAGCTTAGGGTGATTTTTTGGTTTTTTTTTGAAAACTTTTAATTTTGGATGAATAGTGAAAAACACTACATTATTGTTAAAAACCTACTTTTTATTTAAAGAATTATTTATTTTATTTAAATTTATTTTAGGTCAAAATAGATACATAATACCTATATAAGTTCAATACAATTCATTGGAGTCATTTTATAATAAAATTAGATGCATAAAATTTTATTGAAATTTTTGACGTCTTTTACCCACCTTCTAGGCACATTTGCAAATTTGCATAAAATGTAATTTTAAAAATTCTGTCAATTGAATTTAAAGAATCTGAGAGACATGGTTGACATCATTAAGTTAAATTTGGTTCAATAATATGAAAATATTTTTTTTGAATATTAACTTTTTAATTTTATTTATTGCGGTTAAAATTAAATAGGGTAATTAAATGTTAAAATGATATTATAATTACCCTAACACATATAATAATTCTACTTGATAAGTTTATTTCGACCAAAATAAACCTTAGGAATAAAATATGATCCTCTTTGATCCACTTGGATTATGTTAGTACATTTATTATTATTTTATTTAAAGAAGAGTTAAAAGTGTTAAATTCAAATTTTCATAACTAAAACATTTTTAATATAGGGTTATACATAAGATAATTTAGAATATAAATATTCATTATAATGATAAATATATTTCCTAAATAATGGTATTTTGTTTATAATTTTTATACATTAAATAATTAAATTTATTAATGACACAATGATGATGCAGCAATTACCTTATTAATGAAAGATTAAAATAATTGATATTATAAATATCCAAATAAATGTAAATTGCGACTTTTAATGCCTTCCAAAAATTTTATAGGTTAATATGACATTTTTAGGTTTATTAAATAAGTTGTTTTCGAAGTGATGATGTTTTTATAACTTTCAAAAAAACAAAATAACAAATAGTGTTAAAATTGAAAAAATGAGTTTTCAAAAAAAATATTATATTATTAAATGATGTAATAATCCTAAAAATATAAGTTTTGGGAAAAGGATTTAGATAAGGTTAGATATTTCCATAATTAACCGCATGGGATTCTCTTGTATTTTTATAGTATGTTTATTGAACATTTATTATAATAATACAAGAATACATGGTAAAAGTTAAACTATTCAACTAAGAGTTAAATCTAAAAGATAAGGTTAATATGGTGTCCTAAACCTGTATAAAACCTTTTGGTTGAAATGTTTTAGACCCATACCCACCTTATCATAGAAATAAATTCTTTTTTATCCATTATAAACCGAATATGATTGTATAATAAATTAATATATCAAGATTTTCCTAAAGTGACCATCACCTCTCTTATAAAAGGGTACTTCCTCTTCTCTCAAAATCACACCTCCAAATCCATTTTTCTTAGCCAAACCATGCTCAAATATCTTTCCAAATACCTTAACATCAACCTATAGTCCTTACATTGATCATAAATCCAACCTAAGGAGCCATTTTGATCAAATCAAAAGGAAGCACCCGAAGAAGAGGTAATAATTTCATCACCTCTTTCCAAGTTCTTTTCTTCTTCCACTTCCTCTTTATTTTTTGTTTACATACCAAAATAATAAATCCGGTAACTTATAAATACATTGATATTATTATAAATATGGTACAACCATATTCATTATTCTATCCATCCTATGAATGACAAAGTTACCATACATGCGTACATACAGCTTACCGTCTACACGTCGTGGTGTAGTTTGTTATTCAACACTTCATTATTTGGATGGGTATAATAATGAGTATAATTGATGTTAATAATAAATATAAAATTTTAATGATTATTTATATATTATATAACATCCAATTACATATTATTTTACCATAAAAAGAATGAAATTATCGCTCATTCATACATATGGATTACTGTCTCCACGAACGTGATAAGATTCATTTCCCCATCGTAACCATTCAAGAATAATTTTTATTTTATGAATAAAAATAATTTTTAAGAACTTAATATCATTCTAGATATGAATAAAATACATCATATCCATAACAAACATGACTTACATAGAAAAACATATAAAGTAAAATGAATCAGTTAACACCTGAAATAATGATACTACTGAAATATTATTAACAAAATAATATTATAAGATCACATATAATATCATATTTATGTATATAGTTATTGTATAATTTAGTAACAATAATTTAAATATTATACTTGAGGTTAACATAACCTCTACCATGTAAAATTACAAGGTAATGGTTAATTTTACAAACTATTTATTATTTGAGGTTATTTATACGTGAGTATCTACTAGGACATCTTTATCATCTACATCAGTGTTTCTTAAAAATGTATTTTAAAACATTTTTACAATTTTTTAAATATGGGTTAAATTAATTTATACCCATTTTGACATTTTATAAACTATTTTGAAAGGAATATTTCCATCATTTTTCAAACAAGGTACTTTATGACCTTTTTGACAAATTAAGGTAAGAATGTTTTTTTAACTTATATGGAGAGTGCAGCTATTTTACACCATTATAACACCTTCGAAGCTTCACTTACAAGCTTATAAGAATATTTTCAGAATAAATTTTTTCTTTTATACTTACGTGAATTTTAAATGATTTCAAAATATAAAGATATATTTCTCTCAAATAGTTTTTACTTCATCTATGTCAACGTCCTTTGACGGATTTTAATCTTATTTGGAATTGATTTATTATGATACAAACTTCTATATTGTATTGAACATTTTTTTTTATGTTTGACTTTGGATGTGTAATTTTTATACCATTCATGGTTTATGGTTAAAGTATTAAAATTTATTATGCTAGTTTTATTATGAATGTTAATGTTATGTTTCAACCTTTTCATATGAGGAATGCATTGGAATTAATAAGTGACGGGTGAAGCCTGTTATAACTCCTCGATGCATTTGTAGGTATAATGAGACAAACTAATTTCTTGGCATAGGGCCATGATAAAATCTTATTTGTAGTCTTGTCATGAGGCCTTGACTATGTGGTTATGATGTCCGGCATTATGCATTACATCATTATGAAATTATCTATTGATATTACATGTGATCATTTGACTAGTAGAATATCTATGTGAATAAGTAAATGGAATTATTTGATTTATCTTTTCCATATTATGCTGAAGTTTAAGTTTAAAATGATTATGTTTTATTATTATATTATACCTTAAATTTTTATACTTATTTATGATAGTTTCTGCTATATTTTTGTCCTTACTGGTCATCTGATCTCACACCTTTCTTTTGTTTTCTTTTTCCCAGGATGTGAAGAAGAATATTATGATTAACCTATAGGGATAGTCCAAAGGATATGAGTGTCTTAAAATGGGACACAATGTTGTTTTTTTATTTCATTATGTAACGTAAAACTTATGTATGTATCTAGTACTTCCAAGGCTACTAAACTAATTGGCCTTTTGAGACTTAATCTCTTGTGATCATGCCAATGTTATATAATAATGCACCGACTCTAGGTAACTTGGTTCGGGGTGTTACAAGATCCTTAAGGATAACTAAGGCACTTGTCCAAATCAATCTATAAACAAAGAAACCTGTGTGTTACATATACAATTCAGCTACCATACGTTTACCAAAGGGGTATGACACCCCTACACTGTGTACCTACACCATGGACTTGTGCCAAAGAACCGTGAGTACAACCACCTTTTCCTAGGGTCCCATATTTTACTATAAATAGGACCCTTGGGATCCTCATTTGAACAAATGAAAAAAATCTGAATAACCACAGATCTCTGATTGCACATCACCTTTTCCCAGGTCCCTTGAAATTTCTCAGGTATATCTCCAAAACCTTATCTAAGTAAAAATTAAAGAGGATAAGTAGGATAAAATTCCTATAAAGGTGTAAAATACAATACCCCTATTTGATTACTCTTCTTTAATAAAAGGAAGTCACCTGCACGAGCCCCCTTCCTTAAGGAAGGACCAATGTGAAACCCTTCTAAGTACACCAGAGGAGACCCAGGGTTCCTAGGCTAAGGCCTTACCCAAGTTTTTTTCCATAGTAATCATTTTACCAAGGAATATCTAAATAATTCGGGTCTATTCCCCATATGTGAATCACTTTTAGTTCCTCTTGGGCCATGTGCATCACACCTACACCCAACACCTATGCCTGGGACCTAAATGAGACCCCTTTAAGGACTTCTAAAAATCCATCCATCATAGAAAGTCCTTATTTTCCTTGGATCCCTTATCTAAAATATATTGAGTTTAATCCTCTTCCAATACCTCTATACTTTCACAATTATGATAAGGGGCACACTAGCATGCCCTGAATTTGGGTTTGTATTTCTATGGTTAGATATTTCCAACACTTCTCTGGTTTCCCGGTCAGGGTCCTTAGGGTTCATGTGGGTCTGTATCCCATGGTCTTGAGGACCCTTACCCCAGGGAAAGTGTTAGGGAGTTCTTGATATCAGATACTAGGGTTAGGAATATTTCCTTCTCTTATAATATCTAAGATCTAGAGCATGCAGTTTCAGGTAAGGAGGGTGAGGATTATTCTTGATTTTTCATTCAACATGTAGATCCCCCCCCCACTCACTATGAAACCCATTTTAGGGAATCCATATTGGAGTAAGCCCCAAGATATTTTGGTAGGATGTTTCATTATTTATCTTCTATACTTCCTTCCACCATTGAGGCTCCTGCATCCTTCACCTCCATTCCTTCCTCACCCTAGACTCATTTTAGAGTAAATTTTAGAGAGGGAAGTATTGTTTCCCTAGCCTCTTCTTCCATAACCTCATACTCTTCCATAAGAATAATAGGGGAGATATGAGGTGCGTTCACTCAACACCTCACCCCTCTCCCTTTGGGATTTTTTGTCATTTACACCTGTAGATAAAAGTAGATCATGTGTTTTGTCAGATCTTCCACTTATTCTTATTTCTCACACTAAGAATGAATCGCATGGTCTTATAGGTTAATGGTAATCATGACATATTCAAGATATAGGAAACTTATTGAACTATTAAAACTCTTATTATTTCTATAAATATGATATATAATAAGCCCACCTAGGTCCCGATCTTAATGGGTATCCTTATCAAGAATAAGCCCCAATCATAATCCCCTTAATCAGGGAATCTTCTTTTAAAGTAATTTCCATATCAATCCTCTCAAAGGGACATATTCCCCTATGAGACATACATTTGAGGGAATCCATAGGCGTGGGTCCTCAAAATCAAACTACATGGGCTTTGGTTCATATCAAAATGGGATACATTGAAATCCTCCTAGAGGTTCAAACCTAATAATCTAATAAACACTATTCTCTATTGTCCATATTCCAAGTAGGTTCTAATTAAACTTGGAAATTCATATCCCTTCCATGTTCCTTGGGCCACATCGAAATAAGTCCCATTCCAATATTTGACTAAGAACCTTATACCTAGATATCCTTTTCACATGACATTAAATTGTTTGGTTAAGTACTAGTCACATGACCTTAAAAGGTATGATGTTCCCCCATTAAGTGTCATAGAACTATGTGGGTTCTGATTCCTTTCACAAGGATACATAGGAATCCCTCCTATGGGTTTGATTCCAACATCAAAAAAACTCTTATATCCCTGGAAGATGATGAACTCCAGAGTAACCTCTACCTCCCTGGATGACAATAAACTTTAAAGTTCCCCCCTGTGTGGATAGAAAACCATCATCATCATAATAACGATCCAAGAATCATCAAAATTTATATAAGAGGATACCATTTATGTAGAACCTCAAATACATATAGATGTATCCATTAATGAAGAACCTTAGATACATGTAGATAATTATATATTATATACATGATAATGAATTATTATTAATTCTAGGTTAATACACATTATACTTGGGATTGAATAAAGTAATCATGATTATATCTTAAATATATAAGAGAGTCTTAGTGTAGGCAATAATTCCGCCCTAAAAGGGTGTAATAAGACTGACCTCGCATCCTCTCGACCAATGTAAGTTCTTAAGAATAATTGGACAAACCTACTAATGAGAACCTACCTTTGAAAATAAATTCCCATTGAATACAGAATTGTTGGGTGTTTCTGGTTCAACGAAAAAACCCGTTGGAAACCATTTTAAATAGTAATTACTAACCCGAAGCCCCATTTCTATCAGAAAAAATTATGTATCTATTATTTATTTTCTCATATGATAAATTCATTTGATATAAATAAGTGATGAGTGGGGTCGATCTTATATAGCCACTTATTACATTAATAGGTCTCATATGACAAACATGTCTGTGTGTTTTGGTGTATGACTACCCAGATCAAGATTTTTCCTTGAAAATAAGATTATTATATCTATGATCATGATTTCTTAGCTTATAATATGGAATTTACTTCCCAAAATTATTTATTACATTGTTAAAGAACTAGTTATTTTTATCCATGTGATATATTTATTTTCAATCTTATACATTGGTATATTATTCTCTCAATTTAGTTAATTATGGAATTATGATTATTACATATTCCTTCCATAATATTTATTCTGTGTTTATGTCATGATTTCTTCTATTTTATGTTATCCCTTATTGAGTTTTTGACATCACCCATTTTAATATTTCCATTTCCCCAAGTTATGTAGAAATGTATTACACATGATATGTCTAATAGGATCTATTCTATAAAGAAATTTTGGGAGATGTTTAAGTCTTATTATGGATTAAGTAGATTCTTATATAGTGGAATAAATATTTATCATTTGAGAAAGACATGGGTTTTGTTAGTTTATATTTTTTCTTAATTGTATAATTCTCTAAAACTGAAAATATCCTTAGGATTTAATTGATGAAATAATATTTATTTAATTTTTAATTAAGGATAGTTATATCCATTATTTTACACTTGGTATAAAAGTTAGTATGTAATGTACATGTTTATGGCACTGAATCCTGAAGTACGAGTTCACAATGTCACTCCAAATGGATCTAAAATGAATTATCTTCAACTATGAGATTATATGGTCAAAATATTTCCATCCAGTAGTATTTAAATAAATTTTTACGTAATTTTAACCATTATCATTTTAGATTTAACCCCTTAAACTTGTTTTATCCCTTGTCGTGGTAATGGGATTTTTTTAACAATGTTATTATTCATAATGAAAAATAATTGTGTATACCTTATTACATAATATTAATTATGATAATTAAAAATATGAGATAAATTTTTCAGGATTCAATTTCTATAAGTGGTAGAAAATAATTTTAAAATAAGTGTTACAAACTCAATAAAACCATTTTTAGAAAAATATATTTTCAAGCATAAAATTAATTTTATTTAATTCATTGACTTTTAAAAATATGAAATTAATATTAAAATATTTATTTAATATATAATCTATAAATTTAATTAAAATAATTCATCAATAGTTATTAATTTAATTTATTAAAATAAAAACACATTTTCATATAAAAACATTTATCCTAAAAATATCTATATTTTACTTTCAAATGCATTTATCTTCTTGTTTAACCAATTGGTAACTAATGATTTCATTTTATATATGTGTGCACAATAATTATTTATAATTTAGTTATTCTTATTCATACCCTCCAATCCAATATCTAGATGAAAAATATCCCATTAAATAATAAATCAATGGTATAACTTGATCCCTTTAAACTTAGTATTATGTGTAAATCATGTTATAAAATAAATCAAATTTATATTAAGAGAAATATATCATAAAATATTAAGGTGTTACATTCTATACCCTTAAAATAATTTATCCCTCTAAATTTCATCACTTAAATTAAATAATTGAGAATACTACAAACTAATCACATCCTTCAGTTCCAACATTACTTTATCAAAATTATGATTTTGATACAAAACATTAACCAAGTCATTGGTCTTATTTCATAGAAGTTTTTATATTCTATATAAAATCTTTATATGTTGTTCCTCATTATAGATATCATGATGTAGTGGTATGACTGTTGAGTTCAGTATATGTTAAGGATCAAGTGTATACTTCCTTAGGAGGGATACAAGGATCACATTTAGAACTTGAGAGAGATTTGGTTGAAGCACCAAGAATTAAGAAAATATATTAATAGAATCTTTAACTTTGAAGGGACTGATATATCGAGGGATTATCCTTACCTTCTTTTCAAATCTCATAAAATTATTCCATGGAGATATTCATAGGAATACCTTGTCACCAACTTAAAATTCTAAATCTCATTAAAGATTTCCATCATAACTTTTCTATAAACTCTGATCTTCCCTAAGGTGTCATTGAATGGATCTTTCATTCTCTAATATTTCCTAAGCTATCTCATGCTCTAATAAATTTCATTCTCAACCTCATCCCAGAAAATTGGAGTTATGCAACTCCTTCCATATTGGGATTCACTAGAAGCCATATTAATTCTTAGGTGAAAGTTATTATTATTTGAAAAGTCAACCATATAAAGGCGCTGAACCCGAAAACCATTAAAATCCATAGATCATGTTCTAAATATATCTTATAGGGTTATAATTTTCCTCCTAGACTAATTATTTCAATGGGGATTATATGTAATGTTAATGTTCAATTGTGTATTCAAATATTATTAAAGACTTCTCCATAATATTGAGGTTAACCTCATATATTAATCATATACAATATAATATGGTTCTAAATAAAATCTTACCACATCTTTAATGTATATCCTGGGAATATTATAAAGAGAGAAATATTCTCTAATGGTAATAAAATGGGATGATTTTGTAAGGTAGTCAAATTCATCCCAAATAGAATTATGTCTCTTATATATTTTGGGGAGTTTGATGATGAAATCCATTGTAATTTTTTCTATTTCTATTCATGTATGGGTAATGGTTTTGAAATACCATTAGTATTACTTCTATCAACCATAACTTTTTTACATACCATGAATCAGGAGACAGACTCTACAATATCTTTTTGCATATTATCCCACCACAAATACTCTTTAATATCTCTGTAAACATTCATACTTATAGGATGAATATAGAATGGATAACTATGAGCTTCATCCAGCATATCCTTCATCAAGTCTAGTATTGATGGGATACACATTTGGTTCCAAAACATTATCATTCCATCATAATCATGGTTGAAATTAGGACCATTTCTCATATTATTATATAGTTCTATATCCTCATTTTATTCCCCTTTAATTCTCACATGGATGGATGGTTGAAACTTCATATGAAAAAGATGCAATATATAAAATTTTATCGAGATTTTAAGATCCATATTTTTAAAATCCATTAATATTGGACCTATTTAAATCCTCATCATGGAAAACCTAGCATAGTATTTCAGACTCAAAGCATCATCCACTTTGTTCTCCTTCCCATGGTGGTAGTGTTTTGATAAGTCGTAATCATTAATCAATTCCAAACATCAACATTGGAACATATTCAACTGTTTTTGTGTGAATATATATTTCATCATTTTATAGTCATTATATATATCACATATTTCACCCTAAAAATAATTCATCCATATTTTCAATGTATAAATTACTTCTTCCAACTTCAAATCATGATTCGGGTGATTGTTTTCAATAATTTTTATTTGGTTTGGGGCATAAGATATCACTAAATAATTATAAATGGGTATACATCCCAGTACCCTCTTTTAGGCATCATTATAGATAATAAACCCATCTCGAATATAGGGTAGTGTATTCATAGGATCACTGACCAACCTTCCTTTCAGTTCCTTGAAATTATTCTCACATTTATCTACCCAAAAGAACTTTTATCTAATTCATTTCAACTTGGTTGGTATATTTTATACTAATGATAATTTACTCAAAAAACATTGATAGTATCCTACTAACCCAATAAAAATAGGAATCTTAATCACCATGGTTGGTCTAGTCTATTATTCAATAACTTTTGTTTTGGAAGGATCTATCTATATACCATCACTTGAAATTATATGACCCAAGAATGACACTTTCTATAACCAAAATTCACACATGGTAAATTTTCATATAGTTTCTCTATCCTTAGGTTCTTCAATACATTTATCAAATATTCTTCATTATCTTACATACTCTTTGAATATATAATAATGTCATCTATAAAGAATATAGTAAAAAGATCAATTGATTAATTAATGACTATATTCATTAAATTCATGATGATAGTATGAGAATTTGTAAGTCCAAATGGAATCACTATAAATTCATAATGAATATGCCTCATACAGACAGTTGTCTTGGGTATATCTACCTTATTCACCATTAAATGATGATATCCATATCAAAGATAAATCTTAGAAAAATATGTATCTCCTCATAATTGATATAACATATCATTAATATGGGGTATAGAATACTTGTTCTTTATAGTGTTATTTTTAACTTCCTGATAATAAATTCAAATGTATGTTGGTTTCTCTTTATTCTTAATAAAAAAATAGGTACACCACATGTTGATGCACTAGGTCAAATTAATCCCTTATATAGATTCTCATGGAGTTTCTTATTCAATTCCTACAACACAATCGGTTTCATCCTATATAGAGTATTTTAAACAATTGTAGCACTCGGTATGAGTTCTATTGAAAATAAAACTTGACAATTTAGGGGAAGACTACGCAAGTCCTTAAGAAATACATCAGCATATTCCTGAACGTAAAGAAAATTTTAAATGTTGAGTTTCTCCCTAACCATTTGATATAAACATCCCTCATGAATATATATTAAAAGTAATATAATGGAAGTAAATTACATTGTTATTTCACGTTCATACTCACATGAATAGATAATCACAAGTTGATTAAAAATATAAAATGTAACTTACCTTCCTTATAAATTGATATCATCTCATTACTAAGAGATTCATCCCATTCCCAAAATAACATCAAATTAAACAATTGGAAGAATAAAAATATTTTTTGGAATCACATTCCCACAAACTTCTATTATGGAATAACTAGAAACTTTATATGTGATCATCATACCATTAATATTTTTCCCTAATAACTCAATATCTAATTGTTGAGATGCTGATGTGATACTCTTATAAAATTATTCAAATATAAAAGCGTGGGTAGAACCTAAATCAAATAAAACATTTGAAATTATATATTGGGTGATAATGTAAATCCCCAAACCCGCTATTCTCTGTTTAGTACATATAAATGTTGTGTATTTTTTAATAAAATATAATTGAATAAATACAAAACATTTAATACATTCCAGGAAATTTTACCGGTCTAGGTTTTGGAGGATTAGACAAACTATACAAAACTTTCACATAATAAAACATAAACATTTATTTAATTTATTCATCTCTAGATTCTAATTGTACATTGAATACTCATTAGTATAAGTATTTACTAAAGGATATACATCAAAAAGGAGTGAGCTAAAATCCAAGTAAGAGGATAGATAAGAACATGAAACATTATAATAGGGGTGAGCATAACATCATCATCGTAACCATAAGAAGAAGCATGAGATAATAGCATGGAATATAGAAATTCGTAAAAATGAAACATCATGTATTAGTAGTTAACTACCAGACATAGTTGTGAAAAAATATATCATTATGTTCACACATAATTTCACTTTAACTCATGAGATTTATCACTTTACCCAATGCATTGGAGCGCTATATAATTCTGGGTGCACCCATCACATTCAAACATTCATATTGCACTATATAATTTCGGGCACACCCATCACATCAAAAAAATTTAATTATCATGAATTCCACAAAGACCATATATCAATAATTAACATAAATAAATCATGTAAAAGAATGGGTTTCACCTCATAAGAACACTTTCATAAACTTTGGGTTCCCAAAAGAAAGAGAGAATAACTTACTTGATACAAGAACCATCAACCTTGATTGAGAATTAAATGGTGTGTTTTTTAAAGAAGAGTTCCTTAAGAAAACATGGGTATCAAATAGAAGGTAATATAATGATGAAAAAATTATTTTTAAGGAGTAACCATACCAAAAATGGAGTAAAAGAGGGAGAGCCTGAAGAACGAAAGTTGGGTTTGCGAATTTCCCCTTACCTCGTATCCAAACACATTATTCACTTTAATATCTTTTATAATCACATTATATTAATTAATTAGAAATTTGAAGAACATTTTATACATTAATTTGATTCATTATGACTTTTTTAAGTTCCTTCATGGTTCTTTGGATGATTTATAGTGTTTAAGTTCACTGTTCGAAAGTTTTAATTTTCTTTGTTTTCATGAACGGTTCACTTGTATTCATGGATGAAAGTTTGTATAAAAAGTGGATAACAACCATAGTTGTTAATAAATAATATTAGTAAAATTAAAGAGTTAAAAATTATGAATTTTTTTAGATACCCTGAGGATGAATCATTATATTAAATTTTAATGATAAAAGCTTGGATTAATTTGGCAGTTTTGTTCACAATGAACTTGTTTGTATTATTATTTTATATCATGAATGTATAAGGACTAAAGAACATTAAATAAGATAAAATACATATATTATGATCTGGTTAAACCATTAAAATGGTTTCATGATCATTACAGAATATGGTAATTCATATTGGAAACCCATCATCATTAAATGTAATAAATCAACACATCTCAGATGGTGTTTTCATTTATAGTATAAAAGGAGGGGGAAGTAGAGATTATGATAAACTGTCCCATTAGAATAATATAATTTCATTAAATGTATGTTTTTGGAGTTATAATACCATTTTGGTGAAGGGAGTTGAGGAAATAAAAAAAAATAAAAATACTTGAAAGAAAATGAAATAATCATAAAGAGGAATTTCCTCTTGAGTTAATCTCTTTTGAAAGCCTCTTTATGGAAGAGGTTTTGGTCTTTTTATCAGAAAAATGGCTTATAGACGTGGGGTAGGGGATAGGGAAGAGTTTTGGGCAGAATTTGGACAAGTCTTGAAGCTTGAGAGGTGTGAATAAATGAGGGTGTAGGGATGGTATTTATAGTGGAGGGGAGAGGGGTTTTCTCAATATTATATTCATTAATTTATTATTTTTCCACAATACAAATAATAGTATTTATTAAATGACCAAGAATAGTAATACGTTCATGTGAATTTAAACCAATTAGGCTTACATCAGCAGAACAACATCCATGACTCTATAATTAGTGTATTTATCTTATTTTGTAAATTATAGTATTTCACTATTCATCAGAAATTCAAGTATTTTAGAAAAATCCCAAAAATTCACCCTAACCATTTTCAGATGTGTAGAATCCAAAATTAAACACCATTTTTCAAAAATAATTTTCTAAATGTGATTAATTAAATTTTTAATTAACATTATAATTTACTTGAAAAATATAAAATTGAAAATTAAAACAGATTTTATAATGTTTTTAAAAATAACATAAGGTATTATAAAATTATCTTAAAAACTAAGACCTAAAATTTTTAATTTATGAACACATTTCAGAAAAATATTTTTTTTTTGAAATTAATTAATTAATTAAAATCAATTATTTGTGACTTACAAAAATACCAATACTTTTACTATGGTCATATTGTCACCTATAACATGCCTAAATTTTATTTATACATCCATGGGTGAGGTTACTATTCTTTTGGAATATTTACTATTCATAAGGGTCGTATTACTATTTATAAGGGTAGGTTACTATTCATAAGGGTAGGTTACTCTTCCCCAAAAATTAATTTGGTCCCATCATACTTCAAATAACTTACTGATCGCAACTGTGTATGTCCATATTTCATAATTAAAAAACATAGAAGTGGCAAAATTATGTTTAATGGATATGTTATAATGTTCACATAATATTTAGTAGTTAATTTGAGCATGACGTGGCAATTTTTTTTGTTTTAAAAATTATTGGGATGTTACAGATAAATTTATCATTCAACGCATCATTCTCATAACATGATTCATCAATTCTGATTACATAAGATTCCCCTTTATCCTTTGACTTCAGAGGTTATATAGGTTTATTATCCTCATTAACCCTTGGATTAGGGTATTGAGTCACATAATTCTTAAACCCCTTGAATCTAATGAAATGAAGTGTGGGTTGTGTATTTGGGTGATATTTTTCTCCATTAATTTACTTGACTAGACTCTTCACATTTGTTAGACATTCTTTTACTCGACGATCAGACCTCCCACACTTGATACATTTTCTCATTTCATTCATTAAATTACCTGAGTACTCTTTCACGTGTTTTTTCATGTAAGAGGATTAAACTTATTCTTCCCCCCATGTGACACACTATTGAAGCTTCCATGAAACTCTATATTCCTTTTTACATCACCAAAACCATTAAAATGAGGGTTTTAAGGTTCCATTTCAAATTCGAGTTCGCATCGAAAATTTTATCATAGATTCCAAATTCTCTTAAGATTGATTACTTTTAAAAAAATGGTTTCAAACTAATATATAATCATTCATTCTTTATCATTACTTAAAATTATTTTAAATTTTTCTTTATAGTTACTGATGGATTCGTCATTATTTTTCTTTAACTTTACAAATTCCCAATATATTATAGTATAAAGAGTTCGGGTAAAGTACACATTGGGAAATAACCTCTTTAACTCCTTTATTTTTATATAGTTTATTTCATTTGCATTCCTTGTATTCTTGATAGGATTCCACCATTTTTCTACTTTTCCTTTCAAGATATAGGCTTATAACACAAGTATCTCATGGTCTAAGAACTATATAATGGAAAATATCATTTCCATCACATTAATATATTGTTCAAAAACTAATGGATTAGAAGACCCAATGATTTTATGGAATAAAATATCCAATGGAATGTTTCTACCTCCTAGGTGTAATAACCCTAATCCCAGTAGCTCGGATCTGGTGTCTTACTTTATTACATTAGCATAATTACAAGGAATCAAATCCCAAATAACCAATCAGGTTTGCAGTTTTGGAAAACTAGACACATACAAGATACCCATTTTACATTAATAGTATAAAATAAAACATAATAAATAACAAAAGCTAATAAACTGCATCCTTGAAAACTCATTCAAATATATCTTCATCATATCTTAGGGAAAAGAAACAAAATAAGTTTGATCTCAAATAATCAATAAGGGTTAAATAAAGTCAAAGTTATCATTAATTAATGAAGAATAATTAATATTTCAGGGTAAATAACTGATAACACATTCCATTAAAAAAATATTAATATAGTAATATATAAGATATAATCAATATAGATTGGTAAATAACTGAAAACACTTTCCATTTAACTAATAACTGTTAATGAAAGGCATATAGAGATAAATTCATACTGAAAATATCCTGGAGGGTAATAAATGGAAACTAAATGAAGTAAATTATTAATTATTGGATGTAATCATTCCCAGAAACCAGATACCTATACCATCAATACCTTTTATAATATGGTTTAAAATATAATAGTTGAGAAAACACCTGATTTATCCAACTAATTCATCACATGAGACTATAAATGCATTGAGGGGATATCATTAACCAGGCCCAACCCATTATTTTAGGTCCAAATCATTCCTTATATATCAAATAATTGATTTAATTCATTAATCAATATTCCTTTTCATCTAATATTCATATTGAGTAAAATATATTGATTTAAAAATATTTTACCACTTAACAAATAACATTCAATGTAAAAACCATGTGTAAAAATTGGTTTGTAGTTTAGTAAATAATCATATCTATTATGAAAGGATATATATATTAATGGTAAATTTACTTTCAAATGAAAAATTATTGGAATTAAGTGATTGTTTCAAGAGAATATTAAGAATCGCAAAATAATGTGTGATTGTTCAATAACTTTTACCAGTTCAAAATTTTCTAGTCACATCCTCTTAGACAAAATAATTCAAAGTAAAACTGAAAATTCCATGAATAATTCATTATTAATTATAATATATGTCAAGGGGTATTATATACACCATATAAAACTAAATTCTTTCATAATAACAAATAAGTCTCAACAGAATGTAAATTTAAATGAAATCACTTACCTTACGCTTATTTTTTGTTGAATGCTCTTAAAACACCATTAAAATGGTTTTATTAACATTATTAACTTATACCGGAATCATAATAATATTTATCATATCATATATAATCTTCTTATAACATCTTATAACCTGTTTGTTAGTAATCTTTCATTATTTTAATTGTTTCTGTTGTTAATTTCCTTGTTTTATCATTCGTTCTTTATCATGAAAATTTCAGTTCTTGTGAATATTATTTAGTTCTATTATATAATGAATAATAAATAAATATAATACTCATTTATTATATATTTATTTAGATTAATCCATATTATTTAGTGATAATAAATGAAATACACTAATCCTAGAGATGGTAGGTCGTATGTATGCATGAACATTGCTTTGATTTTATTATAATATTGAAAGAAAGAAAATTAAATTATATATATTTATATTATCATTCCAATATCATTTTTATTTCATATATATCACATATGTTTATTAAACCCATATTTAATACATTCCATGTAAGTCTTGAGCTAATCACATTGCTTCACATGGTTGTAGTCTGCGTATACACGTGTGACGTTATCGTGTTCCCACAAAATGGAAAGAATGAATTTGTGTGTGATATAATAATTATAGAATAATAATAACATCATAAATATCATGGATATTATATATAAACTATAAATCCTTTATTATTCCCAACCTTGCGAGGTTGTAGTGGAAAATTAATGATATCGGTTCATGAGGCGGCAGTCCGCCATACAGAAGAATGTTGATTTCCTATCCCATTTTATTGAATTATTTGTTGTTATAGGTAGTAACCTTAACATAAGAATATCTCAATATATGTAAAATATTTAGGTTATTATATAATCATTGTATAATACGAATTGAAGGATGTAGTTAAGTAAAAATAAATAAAAACGCTTTTAGAAGAACATTATCTCTTCTTAAGGTATCCTCCTTACGTTTTCACTAAAACCATAAAACTTTTTCTTTATTCCAAAAATGATGCTTCTAGGATGAGGTTTTGGAATTTTTGAAGATATTTGGGTATGGTTTGTATAATCTAAAATTATTGATAGGTGTGAAGATGTGATAGGAGTGAGTGCCCTTTTATAGTTGAGGAGGACTGACATTCTTGTAAATACAAAAAAGTATTCACTATTGGGAGTCCAATATTACCTCAAGTGCATCCAAGTTTAATGACCCAAACTATTATAAATAAAATTTTCCTTTTGATTTAATTAAATGTATTATATGGTTATGAAAAATACATTCACTTCTTTTGTTTTATTATATCCAATTGGATTTAAAGGACTTTTAAGCATCATTGTCGTTGATAATATAGTCATTGAATAGTTATCACATGATTAATATAAATATAAGGTTTTATTAAATACAATTGACATTGAAAAAGGAAGTTATGTAATAAACCAGTAGTATCGTACCCTATGAATCCCATTTATCATAGCTTCTGAGGGATATAGCATCACTAGGCTTTACCCTTGACCAAGCCAAAGCTGATATATAACAACTTAATCATGAGTGAAATTATTTGTGGAACAAGTTCATGCCCATCGAGATCATGACCCAAACCATCTGCACTAAATCAACTCATGAAATTCCTACCATCACGCACCTTACCCTTAAGTATTTTTAAGGAATATTATAGGGATATGTATCAAGACCCTAGAAAATTGAGTATGTATATTATTTTTTATATAATAATGAATATATTATCATCCTATTAATTTTACTTTATAAAGTATTTTTATTTTTATTCAATAAGATAGAAATAGTTATTTTGGGTAATTTTAAAATTCATTTAAGGAATTTATTTTTATTAATAAATAGAATTTAAAAAAATAATTTTTTATAATAATACTATCATTAAATACCAATGATCAAATAATTTTTATGAATTTAAATGTAATTTTTATAAGGGTTAGAAAAATTTTTTTGTCAAAAAACAAAACATTTATTCATAGATATTCATTTTATTTTAAAATAGATAATTCATATATTTAGAAAATTATTTTGATAAAATGAATATTATTTTTCTATTCAAAACATCAAAATCATCCAATGGTGAATTTTTTTTTAATTTTATGAGACGGTCAAATTTTCAGGTAAAATCTAAATATAATATAAATATACTTTGAGTATTATGACATAATAATAACAAAAAAGTGATTTAATAATTAATATAAATGGTATCAAAGACCAAATAAATTTTTTCCCATTAAAATAATGTGATTTTATTTTTATTTTATTTATTTTGTAAATGCATTATGAATCCTCCAAAACTTATAATATATTTTAAGGATTTAAAATCATTTCATTAAGAGTTTAACTCATATCCACATAAGAAAGGGAATTATTTTATTCAGTTAAGACCTTTTCCTTATAAAAAAATGATAATCACTCCCATTTTTAAGAACCCATGGGAAAAAAACCATGGTATGGTTTGTGGTTTTTTATTTTATTATGTAGAGTCAAAAACCTAAATAATAAAGAAACCCCCTTATTTTACTATATAAATCCATCCATTCTCTCATTTATCTTCATCAAAAATACTTGGAGCACATTCATACTTTTTCCTCCATTATTTAGTGTCCTCATAAGGTTCCCACAAGCTCTGAAGAAGCCCCTCCAAAGTATTTGGAGTCACACACTCAAGTAAGGGGTCCTTTCCTTCCTCTCCTCATTTAAATTCAAGCACATCCTTTAGAAATTTTCTTCTTAATTGTAATTTTTTATGATTTAATTTATTTATAAACATCCCCTACTATCCTATGGATGTTATTTTAATGGGATATCATTTATTATCTCTCATTTTTATCTTTACCTAAGCAGTTACTATGTTGAAATTCCGTAAGGGATTTCTCTCTTATCATTAACATTCAAGAACTTCTTTTATGTTATGTCTCTTAAATTCCATTTTCTTATGTTGGGATATATTCTTCAATATTAACATTTATTTGAATTTAATTTATAAATGATGAGAGTTACCTTTCACTCTCATTAATCCTCCCATGATCCTTTATGTACACTCATTACCATACCGAAATATAATGAGGATTATTTTCTTTATTCAAGTTTCTTAGTTAACTTATGAATTATATTTCCTATTTATAATGTTGGGATATGTTTTTACATATACCTATTACTTTCCATTTTAGTTCTATGTTATCAGATACCCCCTTCTCTCTGATCAACCTGTTTTTATGAATCATTAAGTGACGTTGTTATGCTGCCAAAATTTTCACCACGATTTCCCATGTCAAAACAATTATGTAGTGAATGCCACACCCATTTCCTATCAAGGGTATTCATATTTATACACATATAATTTTTGATTGGGTAGTTAAATATATTTATTAAACACTTCATTATCATGGAATAAATTATGATGATGAATGAATCCATGTAGTATGATCCATGTGGTACACATAAGCATGAGAATGAAAGAAAAGTGATTGGTGCAACAAGAAATATATAGACCTCCAATGAATCGGGTAATGTTTAGTATCATGATATGTCATATTGGGATAGGGACTGAACCTTATTCTTTTTATGGGACTTTTTCACCAATATTTCTTGCCATTTTATCTTTTAAATGTGTTTATGATGCACTGTTATAAGATGTTTCCAAATTTCCCATGTTTCCTTTATGATTAACATAATATATCAATCCTTATTGTTCTTGTTCCTTTTATGCCCCATTGATATACATATTTTATAACATATATTATATTCTTTTCGTTATGCCCTTTTTATTCTCTAATAAGGATTTATAGCTCACCCATTTCTTATGTTTTTCCCCAGGTAATCTTTTACATTTTTAAAATCCATGGAATTTTAGAATAATGTTAAGGTCGTTTTCAATAATGTTGTTGTATTCCATGTTCAAGATGTTATTATATATAGTTAATTAAAAAAGACATTATAATTCTCTATATTTTGGGTAGATTTCAGTGCACTTGTATGTAATAAATCATGAATCCTCATTATGTAAATTTTTATTCAAAATGAGGCAACAATACAAACAGAGGACCATCAAGGTAGGCCAAGAAAACCAGAATATGGGGGTATAAAGTGGTGAAGATCGAGGGAATCCCCTATAATGATATTAACCCCATTTGTTTTTAAGATTTTTAGGTTATAAAAAAATAGGATCTCCTCTCTATGAGTATCCAGCGATGCCAGATAGTCTGATGCCTTATTCCCATCTCTCTAAGTGTGAGGCACTTTAGTCTTGGTGTCAAGGATATCGCAACACTTATGAATGATATAAACAATAGACCAAGGTGTATCTCCAATACCATGAAGCGCATTGTGGACCAGAAATGAGTTATTTTTAGCTTTCACTATATCTAAATCTTTCTACCTACAAACTATGAGGTCAACCAACATAGTCTTAGCCTCATCCAATAGTGATGTTCCATGGCCTAGCCGGATAGAGAACACCAGGTTGACCAGTCCAAATCTACCACGAACAATCAATGTACCGCGCATGTTTCATGAAACACACGATCCATCGATGTTGAACTTCAAGCCCTATTGGGGAGGTTTCCATATAACCTAGGAACTATTATATGGACTAATGACAGATGAGAAGACACTGGAAACCATTTTAAACCACTTTAGAGTGGGAGCCTCCCTCCAAGAGTCGAGAACCCTAACCATATCAATAAGTAGGTTTTTTATTCTTGTAATTATCATGCATCTAGACAAAACCACCCCGTCATGGGTCCACCTATTACACGCCTACCATAAACACCAACATCACTCATTCCAAACCAAGGCATGCACCCTTCTCTCTAGACCCTTATCCCCTAATCTATGAATCCATCGAACTAAAAACGGTTGTGTATCCAAACCTCAAATAGAAAATGCATTGAAGTCAATCATGAATTAATGTCTAATAAATAACAGGGTTGTCATACAAAGATTAATAAGTAATGGTTTGTGGGAATTTTATGTTCCATACACACTACAAAAACATAATAGATCACATGTTTTAAGCATTTTGTTCTGTAACTCTAAAATATTCTTATTTTACCATTTTAGTTTTTCTTTATGGTAACTATTTTTCTAACATAAGTAATTCATCCTTTAAAATTATAATAAAATTATCCTTAATATATAATTTTTAGCCACTAATTATAAATATTATATATAATTTATAAATATAAGTCCTATGTGTGTTAAAAATTATTTTTAACATAAACACAAGTAACATGTAAAAATACCACTTTAACTATAACCACACTAAATTAGTTTTTTACTATTTAATGGTCCAAAAAGTAATTATAATAAAATAATTGGTCCATGAATGGACCATATTTTATATTTATTAATATTTATAAATCTATTTATGGAATATTGGTTTTTTAGTAATTTTGAATCAGTTAATAAAAGATCATATATTATAAAATAACATTAATATCAATTTTTACATTATTCATTTAATTGCAATTTTAAAATATCAAGAAAACAATGGAATTTTAATCCTATAATTTCATGGATATTTAAATTTACATATTACTCTAAAAAATAAGGTAACATAATAATTCATTATATTTTCTTCACATGTAATATTTTTAGTATCCTTTATTTTATTTAATTATTAACTAAATAATTATTTTTTTGGTGTTTCATAAGAAATTTGAGTACCTGATTCATCTCTAAAAATTAAAGATACATTATTATGATAAAAAAACTGATTTATATTTTAGAATAATATATATAACTAAACCGATGTGTTTTTCCCCTATCCCAAAACATTATAGATATTAAAAGCAAAGAAGGTTCCTTTATTTGTCTTTTTCTTTACCAAACTTATTATATAGGTCAATTTATTGAAAAGGTTTCCCTAAAACACATAATAATTTATAAAAAAATCATAAGGGCCTAAATATGGGTATCCAATTGGTTTTAGACATGTTTTGTGTCATTATTACACCTTATATTCTATTTTTAACCATTGTTTAAACACATTTTTACCTTAATCATTGTAATTAATTTTAATTGTTTTTATTGATCATTAGGGTCAAAAATTAAGTTGAACTTATTAGATATTATAAATTTTTATGATTCTAAATATTTAATTCATTTTTTCAAATAAAATCCACATAATTGACAAAAAATAATTTAAAATTTATCTTTCAGACATGATGAAAGTTTGGTTTTTTAAAGAGAAAATATTCAAAAGATTAAAAGTTTTTATATCTAAATTCAATATAAAAATTATTAAAATGGTCTACATTGGATTAATAGACTTAAAATTAAACTAATTTTACATTAAAAAAACAAAATATAATTTAATATTATAAATTATTTAGATGAAAAGGTAGTTTTCAATTAAAATTTAGTATTTTACTGTATTCATCAAGAAATGAAACCTCTTGGAAAAATACCATAAATCCACCATAATTAAATATTAGTATTATAATTTTAAAAAATAATTTTTATTTTGTTGATTACATTTTCTAAAATTGTTGAAATTTAATTTTAAATTAAGTGTGAAAAGCATGATTAAACTGTGTTTTGTTTAAACCTAGTGTTTTGTGCATCACAAATTGATGAAATTTAATTTATTCTAAGAAAACTTTATTTTATTGTAATGTGGTGTTACATTCTCCCAACCTTAAATAAATTTCATCCTCGCAATTTAAACTTGATCTCATTAATCAATGGTTTTATATTTTAAAATTCATTTTTAAAAAACCCACCTTGTAAAAGAGTTAATAAAACATCACCTTAATAAGTGAGAATGGGAAGTATTAATTTCATATTAAATAATTAAATAAATAGGTTTCTAAGTATGAGAACATAGGTGGGAAATAAAAATAAATAAATAACTAATATAATACTAATTCCCAAGGATTAATAGAGAGTGATAAAGATCACTGATCACAAGAAATTGGGTTATCCATAGAAGGTTAACAACCACAAAACCATAATCAAAATAATTGTGAAGAAAGTTATTTGATATCATCAGAAATTATGGTAATAGGGTAACATTTTTGTTTCAAGATCTTCTTTCTAAATTTTATGAACTTTTCTAAGAATTTATACTTACTTTTTTTTATTTAATAATAACAATTTTTCCAATATGGATAAATCTTTATATGGTGAAGTAATACATTAATCTCTAAAACCTTATCAAGAGTTTAACTTAAACCATTTCATAAATGGTTAACCTTACAACCCTACCAAAATATTATGATCCAAAATATTAGAAATAAGGTTACTAGATTTCCAAAATGATCTTATCATTAATTAGTTCCATGTTTTTCACGACCCGTCCTCCGGGGCCCGTGTCGCAACTACTCCAAGCCCGCCTTCTATAGGGAAGGGGCTGGTGACTAGCACCAAAGGTGTAAATCCCTAAAACTAGGAAGTAATTTCCTTTTATAATTCAAAAATGCACACAATAGAGTACAATCTAGAAGCAAAACACTAAGTAAAACTATTTAACAAAGTGTACTGAATGTAAAAGGGGGCCAGAAATATAATCCCAACTGTAAAGTACAAAGAAAATGGAAAGTAAAACTAATGAAAAGAAAAGTTTTCGTTGGGTCGTCCTCTAAGGTTCCTACCTAAAGGGTAGGTACATATCACCTCCTCAACACTCTAGGTCCATCCTGCTCCTCCATGTATTGTCAATCCATATGGTCCACCTCCGGGTACCGTCCAGTCCTGGTGCTCTCAGCCTCAGTTAGTGTTGTTCGTCTTCTGCATCTAACACAATGAAGTGTGGGCATAGCCCGTGCAAGGGTGAGTATAACGATACTCAGTAGGGACCTCAAGACCCTCAAGGTCTCACAAAATCCAACAAGGATAAACCACAATGTATGAAATCAAAAGATAACCCCACTTAGGTATATACCCATACATATACCTAAGTTATCAAGTAATCAATCTCAATCATGAGGAAAACACAAAAGTTACTGGCTCAACTCACACAGATATACAAATTTTGTTGAGAGTTATAGGTGATTAGATGTAGCCACTAAATCATCTATTATGTCGAACCCACATAGGATCCAAGAAAATAAATCAGAACTGTCAAACCCACACAGGATCCAGGAACAGTATTCAGAGCTATCGAACACACAGGATCCAAGAACAGTACTCAGAGCTATCAAACCCACATAGGATCCAGGAACAGTAGTTAGAACTGTCGAACCCACACAAGATCCAGGAATAGTAGTCAGAGCTATTGAACCCACACATTATCCAGGAACAACAGTTAGAACTGTTGAACACAAACAGGATCCAAGAATAGTAGTTAGAGCTGTCGAACCCACACAAGATCCAGGAACAGCAGTTAGAACTGTCTAACCCACACAATATCCAGGAACAGTAGTCGGAGCTGTCGAACCCACATAGGATCCAGGAACAATAGTGAGAACTATCGAACCCACACAGGATCCAGGAATAGTATTCAGAGCTGTCGAACCCACACAGGATCCAGGAACATAAGTTAGAACTATCGAACCCACACAGGATCTTGGAACAGTAGTCAGAGCTATCGAACCCACAAAGATCCATGAAAATTAGTTAGAACTGTCGAACCCACACAGGATCCTGAAACAATAGTCAGAGCTGTCGAACCCACACAGGATCTAGTAACAGTAGTCAGAACTGTCAAACCCAGAGAGGATCTAGGAACAGTACTTAGAGAGCATCCAGCCACAGGGTTTTGTACAAAGCACGCTTGATTCCAGGAGGGTCTGCTCTTCAAGCCAAGTGTCGATACATCAACTTCCATGAATTCCAATGAAGAATTATCCCTATGGTCCACCACGTCATAGGGGTCTCAACACAATGAATAGAACGTCAATCGAATGCTCGGCCTTTGAGTTATTAGTCTTTTAGTCCTGGGGGCCCGGTTAGATTCGTGCACGATCCAACCTGACCGTAACTCAACTATACCCCGAACTCCAGTGGGGTATACTCAAAGGGACCATCATGCTCCAAGATTACCAGCTCTACTGACGGTTCTTCAAACGAACATCTGGTGCCAAAGATATAGCCAAAAGAAAGTAAGGGGTCGGTAATAGGTCCGGGTCTGGTCCGACCTGGTCGGACCGACCCGACCCGACTTATTATGGGCCGACCCGGTTCGGGTTGACCTAGCCAGACCCATTGGGTTCGGCCGGTTGGGATTAGCTCGGCCTGTTGGGCCCAGCTCAGTGGGCCACGATGGTGGTCTGCCCCGGGATCGGGGAAATTTGGTCTGGAACGCCGCGAGGGCGAAGCGCAGCGCAGCTCGGCCCGGAGGGTGCAGCTAGGGCCGGTTCGGACAGGGAACCATGAGGGGGGCCACGGGCTAGGTTGGAAGACCGGTGTGGCCAGGGTGCCCGTTCGGCCGGGAGGTAGCCGGGTAGACCAGGAGGTGGCCGGGAGGGGGCCGAGTAGGCCGACTGTAGGCCGAAGGGCTACCGGAAGGCGGCCAAGCAGGACGGGTGGTAGCCGGGTAGCCGGCGGCAGGACAGGTGGTGGCCAGGCAGGCCGGCAGCAGGCCGGTGGGGGCTTGGATGGTGACGATGTGGGATGTCGCGGGGCGGCGCGAGTCATGGATGCTGCGGGTAGCACGGCCTTTCTCTTTTCCGCCTTCGTCGCCTCGTGGTTTCGTTGCCATGCTGAAGATCATCACAAATAAGAACGGCAGAGGGGTCGGGCCATGTTGGTTTGGAATGTATCCTCTACATTTAGGGTTGTAACATTTGGCTCATCAAGTAAGAATAAAGATGAACTTCAATTTTTACAACCTACACAATGATTCCTTTCTAACCGTAGAATAAAAATGAGGAAATTAATATTACACAAAATAAACCCCCTACCTTTGTTCATTATTTAACGATGAAATCGCAGAAAGAAGATGGATTTTTCTTTGTTCGCCGCATCCGCCGCACACATCCAATCTAGAGCTCATACGTCAGTTGTGGAAGACACTCCACGTAGGTAGAAGTCTGGGGAATAAGATCGAAGGAGATCGTTGTCGGCTTTCTTCGATGGAAGAATGTGTTCTTCGTTCTTCGTTGGGAGATAAGGTTCTTCTTTGGAGAACTCTATTTCTCCCAAGCTCTCCTCTCCCCAATATTCTACCCAAATTCCAAAAGTGATATGATTTCCCCAATTTAATTTTTGGCTCAATATTCAAATTGGGGAAATTAATTACGTAGGTTGGCGTATTAAGGGTGGTGCGTTGGATACATTAATGTTAGGGGAGGTCAAGAGGCTCTCCATCATTAATGAGGTGATTTTAGAGGTTTTATTCACCTCTCATTTAATAGGGCTCAGGTGGTCCCCGCCCCTAATATTTAAATTGGGTGTTTATGTGGTCTTAGGAGGTCCCCACCATATTAACCTCTCATGGGAGGTTGAGGTGTGGTGGTCCCCACCACCATAACCTCTCATGGGAGGTTATGGCCTGGTGGTCCCCACTTCCAACCTCTACATGGATGTTATAGTTCCAGTGGGTCCTACCTCCCAACATCCACATGGAGGCATAAACCAACCAAATAAAAATAAAGCTAAAATTTTATTTTTATTTAATTATTTCATTAAAACTCGAAAAACTATCTTTTATTTCCGACCATCTGTCGTCAAGGTGAAAGTCTTCTTAAATGAATATCGGTGCTGTGAGTTCAATTGTGCCCTCATATTTCAATTTCAAGCACCGTTTCAATAGTTATAAAAACCCACTCGTACATTTACAGAACGTACCTGAAAAAAACTTCAGAAATTGATTCCAGACACTCCAGGACTTGAAATCACGCGCCGTCAATTTTTACACACTCTTAAAAATCCCATGTATTTATGAAAAAAAATCCACGGAATTTTTGGGTCTTTACATTCTCCCCACCTCAGGGATCTACATCCCCATAATCCACAACTCATAACTAAGGGAACAAGTTGGGGTACTGAGCACGCATTTGAGCCTCCCTCTCCCATGTTCACTCTTGGAGTTTCCCATGCTGCCCGTGAACGTGCACCAGAGGTATCGACCGTCCACGTGGGACCCTCTTCTGTCGATCCTCAATCTCCACTAGAACCTCCATAAAAGTCACCCCATCATCGACATCCATCTATTCATGGTCGATGATGTGAGAAGGGTCGTGCACGTATCTCCTCAGCTAAGATACGTGGAAGACGTTGTGCACCTGATGCAACTGAGGTGGAAGAGCTAAGCGGTAAGCCACCTCGCCTACTCTGCTGAGGATCAGGAAAGGTCTGATGAATCTCATAGATAACTTTCTACCTCTTCCAAATCTTTATTGTCCTCGTCAAGGTGAGACCAATAGAAATACATGGTCGTTATCCTCAATCTCCAGAGGCCTCTGTCTCCTGTTAGCATATGACTTCTCCATGCTCTGTGCAGTATTCATCCGCTCCTGGATGACCTGCACCTTCTTCATGGTAGCCTGTACCATCTCTGGTCCCACTAGTGCTAACTCCCCAGGGTCAGTCCAGCACAAGGGTGATCTACAAAGTCGGCCATATAAAGCCTCAAAATGCTCCATCCCTATGGTGGAGTGGTATTTGTTGTTGTATGCAAACTCCACCAATGGTAAGTGGTCCTCCCAGCTATGACCGAAGTCGAGGATTCATGCATGGAGCATGTCCTCGATAGTTTGAATGGTCCTCGATAGTCTGGCCATCCATCTGAGGATGGAAGGCGATGCTCGGATGAAGTTGTATCCCGAAAGCCTCCTGCAGCCCCTTCCATAGTCGGGAAGTAAACCATCTGTCACGATTGGAGACAATAGAAGAAGGTACTCCATGTATCCACACAATCTCTTGCACATAGAGGTTTCCCAAGCTCTCTACTAAACCCTTCTCTCTGATTGGTAGGAAGTTGGCCAACTTGTTGAGTCGGTCGACAATCACCCAAATCGAGTCATGACCTCTAGATGTACGTGGAAGTCCTGTCACAAATTCCATGGATATCCCATCCTACTTCCACTCTAGGACCTCTAAAGGCTGAACCAAGCTTACTGGTACCTGATGCTCTGCCTTCACTTGCTGAAAAGTGAGGCATCGAGAGACAAAATCCGCAACTTCTTTCTTCATTTTTGAACACCAGTGCAGTCTCTGGAGATCATGGTACATCTTCGCCACTCCTAGATGTACCGCTATAGGGGATGTTTGGAACTCCCTCAAAACTTCTTCCAGAAGTGAAACTAGCACCATGGTACGTCCTCTGAAGAGTATGACGTGCTCCCCTCCTTCAAAAAATCTATCAGGTGTTAGCCCTATAGATATATGAGTACGTCTTTTCTCATAGTTAGTGTCCCCACGATGTTCCTCCCTGACTCGCTGAAGAAGTGGGGGAGTGATTGTAAGAGACTGAAGGAAGGATGCTCCATCTAAATCCACAAATGATATATGCAAAGTGGCCAACTGCTCCATCTCCTCACCTAACAGTTATATAATGGATCTCCTATTGAGCGCATCTGCAACAACATTCCCCTTCCCAGGAGTATAGACTACTTGAAGTCATATTCCTTGAGGAACTCAAGCCAATTTCGTTGTCTCAGGTTCAGGTCCTTCTGGGAGAAGATATACCTGAGACTCTTGTGATCAGAGTACACGGTAAAATGTTCACCCATTAGATAGTGCCACCACATCTTCAAGTTGAAGACCACTGATGCTAACTCCAGGTCATGGTTAGTGTAGTTCTGCTCATGTTTTCTCAACTGCCAAGAACCATATGTGGTCACTATTCTCTCCTTCATCAGGACACACCCGAGTCTGGTCCCTAATGCATCGCAGTAGACTACGTACCCTATGCCCTCCTCTGGAAGCCTCAAGATGGGGGCACTAGTTAGCCTCTGCATCAGCTCCTGAAAGCTCTGCTAGAATCTCTCCAACAACACAAAGGGTTTCCCCTTCTTTTTCAAGGCTGATAGTGGTGTTTCAATGCTGGATAATTCAGATACGAACCTCCAGTAACAACCAGCCAAACCCAGGAAACTTCATTCCTCCATCACACTCTTGGGTGGCTCCCAAGCAAGTACCGCCTCAATATTCACTAGATCCATTGTAAATCCAACCTCCAATATGACATGTCCCAAAAATTGAACCTCTCAGATCCAAAACTGGCACTTCAAGATCTTACCATAAAGATGGTGCTCTCAGAGTGTGTCCAGTACTACCTGCAAATGGTAAGCATGCTCCTCCTCAGTAGTCGAGTAGACCAGAATTTCGTTGATGAAGACTATGACAAATCGCTCGAGGTATGGCTATAAAATCATGTTCATGAGTCCCATGAACACTATTATAGCATTGTTTATGCCGAAGGAATAACCAAGAACTCGTAGTGCCCGTACAGAGATCGTAAGGCTATCTTCTACACATCCTCATCTCAAAATCTGAGCTGGTGATAGCCTGATCTAAGGACTATCTTCAAGAACCACCATGATCCTTTAATCTGATAAAAGAGGTCTTAAATCATCAGGAGTGGGTACTTGTTCTTCACGGTCACCTGGTTTAGGTGACGGTAGTCGACATAGAGCCTCAAGCTCCCATATGCTTTCTTGGAGAACAGAATCGGGGCTGCCTAGGGAGAAACACTGGGCCGAATGAATCCCTTCCCCTACAAGCCCTCTAGCTATACCTGAAGCTCACGAAGCTCCACGGGAGCCATCCGATATGCTGGTGTAGATATCGGTGTTGTCTCGGCGTACAGGTCAATTTAGAATTCCACCTCTCTACGAGGAGGTGGACTTGGGACATCTTCAAGGAAAACATATGCGTACTAGTCCACCACTACAGGATAGGTCGGACTCTGCACATCAAATGTTCCAAGGGTAAGGCAATCCAACTGATGAGTGATCGGCTACACCCACCTCCGAGTAAGTCCATCCTGTGCTGCAAAGTCTCCCTTCTGACCGGTGAAGGTAAAATTAGTCCCATCCATGCGGACACACCGCACTTTGCACATAATACAGTCGATCTAAGCAATGAATTTAGATAACCAGTCCATACCCAAGATGACGTCGTAAGGCCTCGACGCCACTACTAGAAGATCCCTTCCAAATCTCTCGCCTCCTAGAGTAATCTCACACTGCCGGAACCAGTGCGTAATCATTGAATCTTCTCCCGTAGGAGTCTCTAGCCATAATGATAGAGCCAACAGCTCTGTCAGAATCTCTGAGCTCCTAATGAGGGTAGTGTCAATGAAAGAGTGACTGGAACCTATGTCTATTAGAATTGCAGCTAAGGTGTAATAGACACAGATCGTACCTCGAATCATCTCTGGAGCGCCATGATCATAAGCCTCAGCTTCCTGGTGCACAGCTCTCCCCTGTCCACCTACTCCCTGCGGTCGGGGTGGACCTCCTAGTGGTGGTGGCAGTAACACCTCAAAACGTCGTCCACCGCCAGCTGCATGGCCAGCTCCTCTACCACGTCTACCTGTGCCCTATAGACTACCTCGATCGAATCTTTGTCTCTGCCAGGCCAGTCCTTTGACTGTATGCTGATCATCTGAACGAAGGGGCAGATAGTCACGAGCCATGTGACCCTACCCACTGCATGAGTAACACTGCCCGCTTCTGGCATGTCTGGCTCTATCTACAGTGCCCCGCACAACCGATCCGGAGTCATGCAGTCATCCACATGTAGGTCTGGTCCTCTTGGACCTATATGACATATGTCTGCTGCCAGGTGTAGAATACTCAGCTACGTGTCAACTGGTGGTGGATCTCACTACTGGAGACTACTCATCAAGGAAACTCTCCGCCATAAGGTCTCTCTCTATCACTCCTACATGTGTTGGGATGCTAAGTGAGATCATAGAAGCCCTGATCGCTCGCATGAGCCCCTGCTCGAAGTTCTGGGCCCTGAAGAATGGGTCATGCACCATATCAGAGGATTAGCGTGAGAGTTCAGTGAAACTCATTGAGTAATGTTCCACCGTCATGTTTCCCTGATGCATATGAAGTAGATCCTATATCTTCACAGCACGTAGGGTATCTGGGACAAACTCCACCCGAAACAGGCTCTCAAAGTCTGCCCAGAGAAGTGTCACCTCGTCATGCACCTAGAGCATCCGGCTCCACCATCTTCCTGATGCTTCCTGAAGGAGACTTGTGGCAAGGATAACCATATGGTCGACTAGTGTCCCTACCAGTATAAAGAATCTCACCATAGCCTCCATCCAATCCTCAACTGCCTGTGGGTTCATCTTACCCATAAATCTGGGTGGCCTTTGGCACTGGAACTCTTGAAACGCGCTCAGGGGGTGTGCACTCTCTACTACTGGGGCTGGTGGCATCAGTGACCCAATGGGTAGTGGTAATGCTGGTGCCTCTACTGTGATAGTTCCCTGCAATGAAGCCTCATCGCTCGGTGGGCTGCCATCTTGTATAACTCTCAAAACCCTAGCAGGGTGTCTGCATGGAGGCATCCTGAAAAGAAACAGGTGCGCCATGGTCAAAAAGTTATACCTGGTGAGATGAATTAAAGAATTCAAAGAAAACTCTTCAAAACACACACACAATCAGTGTTTTCATGCACTGATTTGGAAATCAGAAGCCAGGGTACTGGTGTATGGATATGTCGGTCGCTGCACCAACACTGGACTCCCTGAACTAAAAACCACACTCACTACACTTAACACTATTGCTTCACAGAAAAGAAAGATCAGAGTCCTAAGTTCTGTGGTAGAACATACTCCTCTAATACCAATTTTTCATGACCCATCCCCTGAGGCCCATGTCGTGACTACCCAAAGCCTGCCTTTCATAGTCCAGGGGCTGGCGACTAGCACCAAAAGCGTAAATCCCTAAAATTGGGAAGGCGTTGCCTTTTAAAATCTGAAAACACACACAAAAAACTACAACCTGGAAGCAAAACACTAAGTAAAACTATATAAAAAAGTGTACTGAAAGTAAAAGGGGTGTGGAATTACAATCCCAACTGTAAAGTACAAGGAAAATGGAAATTACAACTGAAGAAAAGAAAAGTTGTCCTTGGGTCGTCCTCTGAGGTTCCTACCTGAAGGGTAGGTACAGATCACCTCCTCATCATTCCAGGTTCGTCCGTCTCCTCCGTGTATCATCACTCCGTACGGTCCACCTCTGGGTACCGTCCGATCTTGGTGCTCTCAACCTCAGTCAGTGTTTTCGATCGTCTACATCCAGCACAACGAGGTGCGGGAATAGCCTGTGTAGGGGTCAGTATAACGATACTCCATAGGGACCCTAAGACCCTCAAGGTCTCACAAAATCCAATAAGGATAAACCACAAAGTATGAAATCAACAGATAACCCTACTTAGGAATATTCCCATACATATACCTAAGATATCAAGTAATCCATCTCAATCATGAGGAAAACGAAAAAGTTACTAACTCAGCTCACACAGGTATACAACTTTTGTTGAGAGTTAGAGATTATTAGATGTAGCCACTAAATCATCTATTCTGTCAAACCCACATAGGATCTAGGAATAGAAATCAAAACTCTCAAACCCCCACAGGATTGAGGAACAGTATTCAGAGCTGTCGAACCGACACAAGATCCAGGAATAGTACTCAGAGCTATCGAACCCACACAAGATCTACGAACAGCTAGAACTGTCAAACCCACACAGGATCCAAGAATAGTAGTTAGAGCTATCGAAACCACACAGGATCTAGGAACAGTAGTTAGAACTTTCCAACCCACACAGGATCGAGGAACAGTAGTCAGAGCTGTCGAACTCACACAGGATCCAGGAACAGCAGTTAGAACTGTCGAACCCTCACAGGACCCCGGAACAGTAGTCAGTGTTGTCGAACCCACATAGGCTCCAAGAACATAAGTTAGATCTATCGAACCGACATAGGATCTAGGAACAGTATTCAGAGCTGTCGAACCTACATAAGATCTAGGAATAGTAGTTAGAACTGTCGAGCCCACACAGGATCCAAGAACAGTAGTCAGAGCTGTCGAACCCACACAGGATCCAGGAATACCAGTTAGAACTGTCGAACCCACATAGGATCCAGGAAGAGTAGTCAGAGCTATCGAACCCACACTGGATCCAAGAATAGCATTCATAACTATCGAACCCACATAGTATCCAGGAACAGTACTCAGAGAGTAGCCATCCACAGGGTTCCGCACAAAGCATGCTTGATTAAGGGAGGGTCTGCTCCTCAAGCCAAGTGTTGATACATCAACTACGATGAAGTCCCACGAAGAAGTATTCTAAAGGTCTACCATGTCATAGGGGTCTCAACATAATAGACGGTGCGTCAATCGGACGTCTGGTCTGTGAGTTATTAGCCTTTCAGTCCCGGGGGCCCGGTTGGATTCGTGCACAATCCAACCTGACCGTAACTCAACTATACCCCAAACTCCAGTGGGGTATACTCAAAGGGACTGTCACGCTCCAATATTACCAGCACCACTGACGGTTCTTCAAACGTACGTTCGGTGAAAAAGATATGGCCAAAAGAAAGTAAAAGGTCGGTAATAGGTTCGGGTCCGGTCCGACCCGGTCGGACCGACCCGACCTGACTTTGTCTGGGCCGAACCGGTTCGGGTTGACCCAGCCTGACCCATTGGGTCCGGCCTGGCCCGTTGGGTGGGTCGGCCCGTTGGGTTTGGCCCAGTCCACTTGGCCCAACCCAGCAGGCCGCGATGGTGGTCCGGCCTGGGCTCGGGGCCGGTTCGGCCCGGAGCACCACGAGGGCGTGGCTCGTCCCGGAGGGCGCAGACGAGGCCATCTCGGCCATGGCACCACAAGGGGGATCATGGGCCAGCTTGGATGTCCAGCGCGGCCAGGGCGCCGGTTGGTCCAGGAGGCGGCCGGGTAGACCGGGAGGCGGCCGAGAGGCAGCCAGGTAGGCCGACGGCAGGCCGTCGGGCGGTCGGAAGGTGGCCAGGCAGGCTGGGTGGCGGCCGATCTGGCGTCCGGGTAGGCCATTATGTGGCTTTGAGGCGGCCAGGCAGGCCGGGTGGTGGTCGGGCAGTCCGGCGGCAGGCCAGGTGATGGTCGGGCAGACCGGCAGGGGCTCAGTCAGGGCCGGTTCAGCCAGTGGTAGTACGGGATGCTACGGGGCGGTGCGGGTCACAGAGATCGCAGGGAGCGCGACCTTTGTCTTTGTTGCCTTCGTCGCCTCGTTGTTTCGTCTCCATGCTGAAGATCATCACAAAAAATAATGGCGGAGGGGTCGAGCCATGTTGTTTTGGCCCGCACCCTCTGCATTTAGGGTGGTAAGATTTGGATCATCAAGTAAGAAGAAATATGAAATTCAATTTTTACAACCTCCGCAATGATTCCTTTTCAACCGAAGAAGAAAAATAAGGAAAGTAATATTACACAAATAAACCCACTACCTTTGTTTGTTGTTCGATGATGAAATCGCTGATAGAAGACGAAGTTGTCGTCGTTCGTCGCATCCACTACACACTTCCAATCCTGAGCTCGCATGTCGGTTGTGGAAGATGCTCTACGTCGGTAGAAGTCTTGGGAAGATGATCGAAGGAGATCGTTGTCGGCTTTCTTCGATGGGAGAACACGCTCTTTGTTCTTCATTGGGAGATGAGGTTCTTCGTTGGAGAACTCTATTTCTCCCAAGCTCTCCTCTCCCCAATATTCTACCCAAATGCCAAAAGTGATACAATTTCCCCAATTTAATTGTTGTCTCAATATTCAAATTGGGGAAATTAATTATGTAGGTTGGCGTATTAAGGGTAGTGCATTGACAACATTAAAGTTAGAGGACTTCAAGAGGCTCTCCCTCCTTAATGAGGGGAATTGAGAGGTTTTCTTCTCCTCCCATTTAATAGGGGTTGGGTGGTTCTCGCCCCTAATATTCAAATTGGGAGGTTATGTGTTCTTGGGTTGTCCCCACCACATTAACCTCTCATGGGAGGTTGAGGTGTGGTGGTCCCCACTACCATAACCTCTCATGGGAGGTTATGGCCTGGTGGTCCCCACTTCCAACCTCCATATGGAGGTTATAGTTCAAGTGGGTCCTACCTCCCAACATCCACATGGAGTCATCAACCAACCAAATAAAAATGAAGCTACAAGTTTATTTATTTTTAATTATTTCATTAAAACCCCAAAAACTATCTTTTATTTCCGACCATCTGTCATCGAGGAGAAAGTCTTATTAAAAGAATATCGGTGCTGCGAGTTCAACGGTGCCCTCAGATTTCAATTCCGAGTATTGGTTCAAAAGTTATAAAAACCCACTCATACGTTTGCTGAACGTACCCGAACAAAACTTCATAAATTGATTCCAGGCACTCTGGGCTTCGGAATCACGCGCTGTCAATTTTTGTGGACTCATAAAAATCCCATGTGTTTAAGAAAAAAATCCACAAAATTTATGGGTCTTTACAATGTTATTTTGTTGTATCCAATTCACTGTATCTATACCATTCATCTTTTTATCCAATATTTAATATATCAGCCTTTGGATAATTTTAAGGGTTATATTTTTCCCAACTATGTGTTTTCCAAAAAAAAATTACTTGTTATTGAATCGCTTCTCTTGGTACCACTCAACATATTCTCTAAAATAATTAATGAAATAGTAGTATAGTACAATCCTTATATATTTAATAATATCATAAATAAACTACTCTTAGAAAATAGTTATTGGATCCAAATACACAATAATAGTAAGAATTCCACTTCGGATGTATCAATAGCATAAGATTTCTATTCTCCCCTTGGCCTCTTCTACGGTGGATTCCCTTGATTTTTGGGCCATTTGTGTGATTAATCTTCCCCTTGAATTATTTATCATGGTTACCCTTACATCCACACTTATGAAAAATTCACAATCCCTTCAATCATTTCCCAGGGTGATTGTTTCCACAGTTCTCACAATGTGGAAATTTCTTCATTTTTTTATTATTATTTGACATATCCCCTTTCTCTTAGTGCTAATATAACCTATTATTATCTTGTTTTACCTTGAATATGTAGGATTTCGATAATTACTTCTCCATTTAATGGCGTATAGAACTATTTCATAATATGATGTAAATTTTTGATAGACTAATGCCCTTTAGAGACTTTTCTTAAGCCCTTCAAAGAAATGGTCAATATTTAACTCTATTCTATATAAATAATCCTTATCATACCTATATAACCTTATAAAGTTATCCCTATATTTAGGAAATCATTCATATTTCTTTTACTTTATGCTAAGAAACATTCTGTTCCGTTAAATTTGTTTCTCATGAGGGAAATATTTATCAAAAAATGTCTCTTTAAAAAATTTATATTCCATGAGTTCTATTTTCTCTTCTATTCTTGTATTATGGATCAATAAAAACCATTGATCATTATATCCTTTGAGACTATATACTACGATTGTGACCTTTTCCTTTTTAATGTAACCTAATTCCATAAATATCTTCTCTAGAGACTTATTCCCTTGCTCAGCCTCTATAGGATTAGGTGTCCAACAAACTTAAAAGGGCCTCTATCATATAAAGTGATCCAACATAAGATAATATCATTGTATAATAGGATGATTTATTCATGAAAGGTAATTTTTCATAACCTGATTATGTTTCACTAATATATCCATAACATGATCAGTTCCAATACCAGTAATATTGGCTTCCTCGGTAGGGAAATCTATTCATTTTCCATGAGTATTGAAACCCCTCTTCCTTCTTGGTTCCATTTCTAAACAATGGAATATACTGAATTAGATCATAAGATTATGCATATTAAATTATAATTTATAATTAAAAATATGGTGTAACACTTAGTACAACTTAAAATTTATGAATTGTTAATCTCATAATACAAAAGTTTGGTTTTTTTAGGGATATCTTTACTTTTAAATCATTCATAATGAATTGAAAATAAAATTTGAATTATCCTCAATATATCCCCAAATAGTGTCAAACTAGGTACATTTGAAGGCCCATTTTTGGGTACTAGGTAACACTTGAGTCAATCCCAATGTCTCTTTTTCAGAGTTATTACCCCTAGGTACCTTTATTCCAGAACCACTTCCACTTATAGTATCTAGATGGGGATGTATTTCTAGGATGGACCACATAATCTCATCCTTACCAAAACATTTGGATGCTCTTCTATATGTATCCCTAATTTATATCATAGGATTTTGTTCTCTAATATATGTTTTTTGAAATCTAGTTTCCAAGGTTTTTACTAAACTTCCTTTGATTCTAACTATAATGACCCTGACCCCGGTAGCTAGGAGCTAGTGCCTTACTTTATTACATTATCATGATTATAAAGAATAAAATCCTGAAATACCAATAATTTTAACTATTTTGGAAATGCATATACAAACATGATACCCATTTTAAATTGGTAAAATAAAATAAAACATAATTCATAACAAAATATAATAAATTTAATCCTTGAAAAATCATTCAAATATGTCTTCTTCATATCCTAGGGAAAAGAAACAAAATAAGGATAAGTTAAAATGATCAGTAAGGGTTAAGTATAGTGGAATCTATAATTAATCAATAAATAATAATAAATATGTAAAGGTAAATAACTGAGAACACATTCTATTTAAATAACTTAAATGCAAGAATAGATAATGTGTAATAAATATGGAAAGGTAAATAACTGAAAACACTTATCATATAATCAATAACTGATAATGAAATGAATCCACAGATAATCTCATATTGAAAATCTATTTGATAGTAATAAATGGACACTGAATAAAGGAAATACTTAATTATTAGATGTCATATCTCCAAGGAACATTATACCTTTATCATCAATACCTTTCGCAAGAATATTTGAAACATACTAGGTTTAAAATCATCTGATTTGGCCAACTGATTCATCACATGATACCATTGATGCATCGAAAGTATATCATTAATTGGGACCCACCCATTCCTAAAGGTCCAAATCATTCCTCGTATGCTGAATAATTGATTTAATTCATCAATCAATATTCCTTATCATCAAATATTAGTATTTAGTAAAAGATAAGGATTTATCAATATTTTCCCTATTAATCAAATAAATTTTAAAGTAAACACTATATGTAAAAATTGGTATATGGTTTAGGAAATAATAATATCCATAATTAAAAAATATATATATTTAAGATAAAATTAATGTCCAATGAAAAATTATTACAAGTAATTGTTTTAATGTAATGTTAACAATCACAAAATAAAGTGAGATTGTTCAATAACTTTTACCACTTTCTAATTTTCAAGTTACATACACTTGGATGAAATAATTCAAAGTAAAATTGGAAATACCATAAATAATTAATTTTTCATGATAATACATGTTAATGGGTAGTATATACATCATATAAAATTTAATTGGTGCATAATAATAAATAAGACTCAACTGAATGTAAATTGAGATGAAATCCCTTACCTTACAATTCATTTTGGTTAAATGCTATTTAAACTCTTTTATGATGGAGTTAATCATGTTATTATCTTATACCATAACCATAATCATATTTATGATATCATATATTATTTTCTAATAACATCCTTTTACCTTTTTTTTAATAATCGTTCATTATTTTTATTGTTTCGGGTGTTAATTCTTGTGTTTTATCATTCATTATTTATCATGAATGTTCTAGTTAATGCTCATATTATTTACTTAAATAATATCTAGAATAATAATAATTACATATATATCATATACATTCAGTATATATGTATTTATATTAATCCATAATTTTTAGTGATGGAAAATGAAATATATTTTTCATAGAGACAGTAGGTCATACATACGCATAAATGCTATTTCCATTTTCTTATCATATTGAAAGAAAGAAATTTAAATTATATATATGTAAATTATCATTCCATTATAGTTTTTATATCAAATATATCACATATTTTTATTAAACTCATCCTTAATACATTCCATGTAAATTTTGAACAAATCACATCGCTTCGCGAGGCGGTAGTTCGTCGTACAAACAAGCGACATTATCGTATTCCCACAAAAGGAAAAGCATGGAGGGATGTGTAATATAATAATTCCAAAATAATAATAACATCATAAAATTAATTAATAACATATATAAACTATAAATCCATCATTATTCCCACCCTGTAGAGGCGGTAACGAAAAATGAATGACATCGTTTCATGAGGTGGTAGTCCTCCCTACAGATGAATGATGATTTTGTAACCCATTTGATGGAAGTGTGTGTTATTGTAGGACCTAACCTTAACATGAAAACATATTAGTATATGTAATTTATTTATGCTATTATATAATCATGTTATAATAGTAATTTAATTATGTGGATAAGTAAATAAAATAAAATTGATTTTTAGAATAACATTACCTCTTCTTCGGATATCCTCCTTAGGTTTGTACTACAACCTTCAAAAGTTTATTTCTTCCAAAAATAAGAATTATATGATTAAGTGAAGGAAGTTTTAAATTTATCTTTTTATGGTTTTTATGGTCCAAATTTCTTGATAAGTGTGAAGAAGTGAGAAGAGTGGTTTCCCTTTTATAGTTGAGGAGGAGTGTCATTCTAGTAAATACTCAAAAGCATTCACTATTGGGAGGTCTATCCTACCTAAAGTGGATAAAAAATTTATAATTAATGGTTTTTTGGGATTATAAGGTCTAGAAACACCTAAAACACACAATACAACACATTTTTTATACATTTTCTTATTTAACTTATAAGTTTCCTTATTTTACCATTTTGGTTTTTCATTATGGTAACTAGTTTTCTAACCTAAGTAGTTTATCCATTAGGACTAGAATAAAATGATCCTTACTAGAAAATTTATACCTAATGATTATAAATATTATATTTAATTTATAAATATATATCTTATGTTTGTTGTAAATTAATTTTAACACAAGTGCAAGTAAGGTGTAAAAATACAGCTTTAATTATAACAATGTTAACTGAGTTTTTTACTATTTAACAACCAATATAGTCATTATAGTAGAAAATTTAGTCTATGAATGGAAAATATTTCATATTTATTCATATTTCAAAATATATTTATATAATATAGTATTTTTAGTAACTTTAAATCAATTAATAAAATATTATTTAATATAAAATAGAATTAATTCCAATTTTGACATTATTCAATAAATTTGAATTTAAAAATATCAAGAAAATAATGTAATTTGAATATTTTAAGTTCAATAATGTGTAAAATGAAATATACATATACAAAAAAATTAACATAATAATTACTTAAATTTTATTCTCTTTTTATATCTCTAGAATCCTTTATTTTATTTTATTATTAACTAAATAATTACTGATTTGGCATTTCTTAAACATTTTAAATGATTGATTCATCTCTAAAAAATAAAGATAAATTATTATGATAAAAAATAACTTTAAAAAATAATATATATATATATATATAACCTAACCAATGTGGTTTTTTTCCCTTCCCAAATTTTATAGATATTAAAAATAAGGAAGATTCTTTTTTTGCCTTTTTCTTTACTTAACTTATTATATAGGTCACTTTCATGTAAAATTGTCCCTAAAAGTAAAAACAATTTATCCAAAATTCATAAGGGTATAAATGTGTCTATAAAATTATTTTTTTACAACGTTTTTGTCATTACTAGATATTATATTCTATGTTTAACCGCTAAATAAACTTGTTTTTACCTTAATAATTGTAATTAATTTTAACTATTTTCACTAATCATTTGGGTAAAAAATTAATTTGACCCTATAAGACATTTTAAATTATTATGATTCCAAATATATAATTTATTTTTTCAAATAAAAACCAAATAAGTGGAAAAAAATTGATTTAATATTAATTTGGAAGACGTGACGTGAGAGTGGGTTTTTTAAGTTAAAATGTTCAATAGTTTTCAAATTTTCTATATCAAAATTCAATATAAAAATTATTAAAATGACCTAAATTGAATTAATATATGTACAATTGAACTAATTTAACTTTAAACCTAATTTAAAATGTAATTTAACATTATAAATTATTAAGATGAAAAGGAAATTTTCAATTAAAATTAAGTATTTTTCATTATTCATAAAAAAATGAAACTTATCAAAAAAAATACCAAAAAATCACCCTAATATAATTTTGGAATTACACTTTCAAAAATAATATTTATTTTTTTAAGAAAAATTTCTAAAAATACTAAATTTTAATTTTAAAATATATGTGCAAAGCATGAATAAACCATGTTTTGTTTAAATCAGTGTTGTGTGCTTCGCAATATATCAATGAAATTAAATTTATTCTGATAGAAATATATTTTAATGTATTGGGGTGTTACAGTTGGTTTATTCAAAAGATCAACATGATCCACATTTCTACCCATATATTTAGAATGTTGAGTGTGGATAGTCACAAGATATTTTATCCTAGCTCCCAAGCCATTTGGTTGCTCATAAGTATGGTCATTTCATTAGTCATCACATTATTCATTTACATGATTCATTATATATTTTTCCATTAGACAAAAATAAAAACATAGGGTAAGTATTAAGATACAATAATAAAATTGAAGAATCATATATTCATGGAAATCATCCCTAAGATGTCTTAAATTATGACACCTTCTAATCAAATAATTACACTATAGGCTTAACCAAGGTTATCCATGGTTATCATCAATTTAAATATATACTAACGGTTCATAAAGAAAATTTAAATTGACACAAGAATATCCCTAGAGAGTTTCTATCTAGGTTTTAAATATTCATTTTACTCATCATACACCGGTGATGATTGATTTGACAAAAGATCCATCCGTTTTAGAGTTGTTACCCATAGGTACATATGTGCCACAATTGCATCCACTTACTAGTATCCATAAATACAATTATTTTCCAAGAAAAAAAAACACTAATTTATCAAAAAAATTGGATGATGTCCTATAGACTTATCCCCATGGTTTTTACTATAGCTTCATACTCTAAATCTTGAAAAATAACTTAACCTTGATCTGATACCAAAAGAGGCATCCTATTTATAAATATTGCATCATTTTAGACGAATATTCAATTCATAATATAATTATACCCACCCAAGAACAATAATTGTTTTTTTATTTTGAGACTATATACAAGAAAAACTTTTTCATAAAAGGATATTTGACATCTCTAAGAAAGTTCTTCTATAAAAGTACATTTCTTAGACAAACCCTATTTAAAACCTTTCTTTGTAACCAGGGTAAAATGGAAGCATAAGAAAGGGTAAAGTCACATTCTCAATAAGGGTAAACATAATAGATATAAATCAATAATCATAAGTAAGAATAAGTGTATGAGAACATGATTATAACATAATAAATTCATACCCAGTCAATTAAATATCATTAATCATGAGAGATTTCATGTCTTTTTTATAATAAAGGACAAAATTTATAAGAGTGTGGAATAATCAATAATGAGCCATTAGAGAATATCATACACATTGTAATGTGAAAAAACCTAATATTATAACATTTTGAACATGTATAAATAGTAATAGGCTCACTCATTAAGTAAAGGACAAGAAATCGGGTCCTTAAATATACTTATGGATATGAAACCAGGACCATAAATTATGTTATAGACATGAGCCAGGTCCATGCATAATGTTGTGAAGATGAAATAATGTTCATGCATTATCTCATGAATTATCCATATTTATCCAATTCATTTAATGGATATAACAGAAACACGTGTAAAATAACCTTAAACCATAAGTGTTCCACAATATCAAAAATAATTCATCATTTCATCCTAGTAGAACTAGTAAAAAATATATCAGTTTTAGAAATATTTTATCTTAACTTAGTTAAACCATAAAAAAGTAATGTGTTTCATATAATCATCCATAAAAAATCAGAATAATAAACAATCTAGAGGAAATAAGTGGAAGATATCATTGAATATTACATTTATATATTCTTAAGTAAAATCAGAGTATCTTATCATAGATGAAAAAATTATTTTAGAAGATCACTAGAATAATTCATTAGGAAAATAACCTTTTTTGAAAAATAATGAATTTAAAATCAAAAAAATTTACAAAATATTAAGGAAACAATTTCCTTTCAAAATAAACATATAATCCTATAAAGGGATCTTCAAATTAATTAGTAATCATAGTGGTGGGAAAAATTGGTGATGTGGTATATGTTAAAACAAATATTTTGTTTACAACTTTTGTAAAAATTACCTTTTTTAGAAAACAACATAAATTTTATTTTTAAACATTTTTATACAAAAACTATAAAAATGAATTTAATCAGAAATTTTAGAATAGTAAAAATATTATCTATAAAATTTTAAACAAATATTGACATGGAATAAAATTATTCTTGACTAAAGAGGAAATAAAGTTATTTTTTCTTCAAACCATTATTCATAGTAATTTTAAGTAACAAAGTGATTAAAATGGAACTATTACTTTAAAATTTCACTAATAAACATAATATAATAAAATATATGGGTTTTGAAGTATATTACCTATATAATTTTCCTCAATAGAGATTTATTATAGGTAATCCTGAAAGGAAATGAGATTGTAACATAAACCCTTACCTTATGTCTCTTCCTTCTTCATATGTGTTCAAAACTCATGTATAATAAATATAGATTTATTATAAATATATTATATAAACATATTCAAACATATCATAACATATATTATTTATTTATAATATATTATCACCTATTTGTTAACAATTATTCATTAAAATAACTTTTATGAGTGATAATTGTTTGGATTTTAATGCATGTTTAGATTTGGTATTTTGGGTACTTGTAATTTGATCATGGTTCCATAATATCCAGAATTTTAATAATTTCAAAATTATAATATATAAAAATTATATAAAATTTTATAACTATTTTTTAAAAAATTTTATGAAAAATTAATTAAATCACTTCATGGATACAGTAATCTATACATACACTTGAGTGATGCTTCCACTTTTTGATGGATGGAATGATGGAAAGGTAAATAATAATTCACCATTACAAAATAATTATTATATCATAAATATTTTATATATTTATTTAATATATCTTTATTATCATCCATATAAAGTAAAAATGAAAAACTAATCAGATCACTTTATAGAGGTGGTAGTCCACACATACGCACGAGCGACATTATCGTTAAATAATAGAAAGAAAGGTAAGAAGGTAAGTAAGATATTGTAATTATATAATTATAATTAAAAAATAATATCATATATAAAAATTAAATCCATTATCATAACTAACCATACAATATAGTGATGAAAAATGAATCATATCGCTGGGTTGATGTGGTAGTCCACCCGTATGCATGAGTGATACATTCATTTCCAAATTAATGAAAAATGAGATGAATAATAGTTAAAACATAAAAATAATAACATATTAGTAACTGATATATATTGAGTTTATTATTTCATCATGTTTATCACATAATTTAAGTATTTATAATAATAAATAAAAAATGAAACACTCATTTAAGAACTACCTCTTATTCGAACAACCACTTTAGGTTTATAGAAAAACTCATCTTAGGATTATATTATGATCAAACTAGAACATATAAGATTTTTTAAGGGGTTTTATTATAGAATTTTAGTAGGTATTGGTAGAACTGATAGGATCTTGAAGTGTGTATGAGATAGGAGAGGTGGCGGCCTTTTATAAGTGAGGGAGAGGATACAATTAGAATGTCTCAAATGATTAAAATATATTAATGTATTACTCAATACAAATGGATAAAAAATGACTCATATTAAAATATTATATGGTATATGTTATAAATATGACCATAAAATGATATTTAAACATGTTTTTAGGTTATTTTAACTTTTATCATTTTAGTTTTATCCCTTTTAACATGTTATAACTCTTACCATGGAAACTGAATTTTTTACCAGCATTGTTATTCTTAATGAACAAAAGTTAATTGGTATTGTTACATAATATTAATTATGATAATTAAAAATATGGGATAAATTTTACAAGATTAAATTTTTATATGTGTAAGATATTAATTTTTAAAAAATGCATAAAATACAACTCCATTTTTAGATAAATGCATTTTTAAGCATAAAATTGAGTTTACTTTCATTCATCATCAATTAAAAACTATAAAATTAATGTTAAAATATTTTATTGAATATATAATAAATATATTTCATTAAAATAATTTTTCAATATTGATTAATTTAATTTATTAATATAAAAACATGATGCATGTACAAAAATAGATTTCTCAAAAACATCTCTTTTTTACTTTTAAATGATTTTATTTTATTTTCTAACCAATTGATATCTAATAGTTTCATTTTATATATGTGTGAAAATTAATTTTTAAAAATATATCTATTCATATTCATACCCACAAATCCAATGGATATGTGTTAAATATCACATTAAATAATAATAATTCAATAGTATATCTCGGTCCAGTTAAATATTGTGTTGCGTGTAAAGAAAGATATCAAAGAAATAAAATTTATTTAAAGAGAAACAAATAATAAAATCCCTTATTTCTAAAACATTATCAGTGGAAAAATAAAATATAAACAAAAGTATTTATATATTAGTTCAGATCAATTTTATCATACATCCACTCTTCACACTCTAAACATGATATCATGAAAGACACTATAAAGTGACCTACCTTTTGAATATAGCTAAAAACTTTTACAATGGATCTTTTATAAACTAGAGGAAACCCATATATCCTTCATTTTTCTCACATAAAGAAAAAACCTAACACCTTCCTTTTGAATTGGAGAAAGAACAAACCTTGCCTTTGTTCAGAAAATTGAATAACTTAAAACCACTAATTTTTACTAGAACAAGCGATAAAAGGACACACCTTTTAAAGGGAAGTTATAACCATATTGTAAGGTATTAATTTGTAATATGAAATCATAAACCAAAATGTATTAATATAGAAATGATTAATATTTTTATCACTATAGAAACCAGTTTAGAACAATGAGAGTAAGGAATGTCAAGGAAGCTCAAATCACTTATAAGTAGTAGAAATTAGCATGTTTAATTCAAGAAAACAATCATAATATTAGTGACACAGTTATTATAAAACTTCATAGAATGATGCACACTTCAAATTTTCATGTATCCTCAACTTTTAAAAACATATTTTTCACTGTTATTATAAAACTTTCTTTATAGTGTTTATTTATACCCAATATCCCCAAAGATGATAGCCACATGAACAGTAAGTTGAAAATTCTATCTATTACATTTCTACTTTTTCCTAAAGTAGTAAGTGCACATATGAAACAAATGAACTACTTCAGAGTTTCTTAATGATTATTTCCCATATAATTCTCTATTTTTGATTCATTCATAAAGAATAAATAATAATATTGACATGGATTCCCATTTTATATTCTATAAAAAACAGCAAGATATACAATGGAACACATAAACATTTTATACAGTTGTAAATAATCTCTTAATAATAAAAATTAAAGTCTTTAGAAAAAACTCATAAATTATGTGAGACTGAATTTTCATATTTCACTCAATTTTAAATTTCAATCTCTCAATTTTGAACAATGTAATATAAATATTTAACATGTTTTATCCAACATAATCTTTATTTAATTTTTCCTAATAAATTTCTAAAAAAATTAATATAATTAAAATAATTAATAAATAATTTTATAAAATCTAAAAAAAATATAACTATAAACAGGAACTTATAGTAAATAAAAATATAAAAATATAATAAAAAAAGAAAATTTTTTATTTTTCTAAAAACAAATATATGTACGTATGATCTATTTAAAATTCAATGTATGGGTTATTTTTTGTTCTATGCATGAGTCATTTTATAGTTTGTGTAAAATTCATTTTTTTTTCTATGTATGATTCATTATTTACTAGCTTGTGTGTGATTCATTTTATTTTTCATAAGATTCTTTCTATACTTACTTGCATACAATTCATTTAAACTTTCATGTGATACATTTCATGATATGTATATGTCATTTAACATTTATAAAAAATATTAGTTGGAAGAATTTTCAAGGATAAAATATAACTTATTAAGCATGATTATTATTATATATAAACATGATATTTCTTAAAAATGGTTCTAAAGATTATAATGATCATCTAGTACTTAGAAACATTTTAATTAATTACTTTTATTAACTCATATTAAAGGGAATTAAATAAAAAAAATTATTTATCAAAACGTAAATAAGTTAAGTGTTAAGGAACCAAAAAATAATCTCCCCCTTTTTATAATTAAAAACAAAATATAATTTCAACAAAATTACCCATTTTTGAAATTATATAAAATATTAAATAGTATTAAGAAAACATTCCTCCCATTTTGAAAACAATATTTATAACAACTCTCCATTTTTTGGAATACCAAAACAGTTTATGGATTAAAAATATGAATTCCACTTAGACATTGACTATTAAACTAGTTTGATACCAATAGATTTTAGTAATAATAAAATATAAAAAAATAATATATTTAAATCCATATAAAGAGATCACAACTCTCCATAAATTGATTAATTATAAAGATCAATAATAAATTACTTATAGACAAGTAATAAATATTAAGTCAATGAGATCGATCTTAAGAATAGAATCCCCCTAAATTGTAATTTCCTTCCCTCTTTGAGAGGATAATTACATAAAAATATTTGTATAGTTTTAAAAAACTACCTAATTAAAATAGTGTGAACATATCCTATAAAATATATTTAAAAAATAAAAGGATCTATAATAAACATGATAAGATATTTAAGTAATCATATAATGATTTAATTTTAATTAAATAGTAACAAACTGGGAGATAATTTTCAAGTAAATTTGAAAATATAAGCATCTTACAAGATTATAGGCCAAAAAATAGAATTTTGAAAATTATTTCAATGTGATCAGTTGAAAAATATCATAAAAATAATAAATTACAAACTAGAAGAGTCTACTTGAAGTGGGATTCTGAAGGCGAAATAAGTTTAGCCTTCAAGAAGAACCCTAAACTTTGTAAGAAGTCATGCTTTCCATAAATAATTTTATACAGAATATATTAGATGTACTCAAAATTTTCTATCTCATAATTGGAACATAACTTTTTCAAATATGATTTTCACAAAAGTAGTTAAATATGTAGGTTTGGTAAATATATCAGCTGTTTGACCATCAACTGAAAAAAAAATTATGGAAAAAAATAAATTTTTTGAACAATTACTCTAATAAAATGATATCTAAATTCAATATTTTTTTTATTGATAAATATTATTCTTCTAAATTTAAATATAAAATGATTTATCACATAAAATAGTCAATTTTTTAAATTAAACATCAAGATCAGTAAAAGTTTTCTTACTTCATAAGGTTTGATAACAAAAACTTATAATTACAATGTATTATTCTTATGTAGTAGATAGAGTAATAAATTTTTTTTTCTTATATCTCTAAGATACTACGATATCTCATAGAAAGTGAAATATTGCACTTTTACCTTTTCTATATATTTTACATAAACTATAATTGGAGTCTAAATATTTTTTAAATTAAAATGAGGTTCTATTATGATAGATAAACCCAAGGTTTTATTATCCTTTAATATATTTTATGATTCATTTAACATATTTTAAGTGGGTTTCATTTGGGTCACTTTTGAAATATAGTACAAATAAATACTAAAAATATTTGATCTGGAGTTGGTTCCAACACCCTTTGTCGCCGACATGGCTATACGCCCTGTGTACTCATCCCTACACGGCCAAAAGTACACGGTTTGTGAAAAAAGTACATGGAGTGTACTTCCATAAATTAGGATTTTTCCCCTTTTCTATATATTCTCAAAAACACATTAAGGAAAAGAGAAAGGAAGAAACTCGTACCTCAAATATAGGAACCGGGTTCTTACAAACTTCCCCCCTTATAGAAATCCGTCCTTGAATTCCCCTTCCAAGGGTGGTGAAGATATAGCCGTGAACAACTCCGGACACTGAGCATGTACATCGGCCTCCCACTCCCAGGTCTCATCCTACACTCGGCCATGCTGCCATATCACCCGTACGAGAGGAACTGGACGGACTCAGAGAACCTTCGTGCCCATGTCAACAATACGGATCGGATTCTCCTCAAACGACGCATCTACCTCCAGCTCAACCTCCTCAGGATAAATGATGTGAGACGGTTCTTAATGATTGAGATGCAACTGAGATACGTGGAAGATGTCATGCATGGCTCAGTACCACTGCGGTAACCGAAACCGATAGGCAATCAGTCTGAATATCTCCATAATCTCGAATGGTCCCACATACCTCGGTGAGAGTTTACCCTGTCTCCTGATCCATTTGTGTCCCAGCCTCGGCGAAACACACAAGAAAACCTGATCCCCGACAACGAACTCCAAAGGTCGTCTGTGGAGATCGACATAAGATTTCTGAAGAGACTGTGCGGCATCCATCCACTTATGAATCAACTAGACCTGCTCATAAGTCTCCTGCACAAGACGTGGTCCCAGTAAAGCTGCCTCACCTGCCTCTAACCAGCACAATGGTGACCATCATGGCCTACCATATAAAGCCTCGTATGGTGTCATCTCAATAGTCTCCTGAAAGCTATTATTATAGGCAAACTCAACTAAGGGTATATGCTTCTCCCAAGAGCCCCCAAAGTCTAGGACGCATGCATGCGGCATATACTCTATCACCTGTATAGTACGCTCTAACTAGCCATCTGTCTGAGGGTGTTATGCTGTGCTCAGAAGCACCTGTGTACCCAGTTCCCTCTAAAAACTCTGCTAGAAACGAGATGTAAAGAGGGCATCCCTATCTGAAACGATAGAATGAGGGACCCCATGAAGACATATGATCTCTCAGATATACATCCTTCTGAGCTCGTCAACACCAAAGGTCTCCTTGATCGGCAAGAAGTGAGCTACCTTGTTGAGTCTGTCCACAACAACCCACATGGTGTCATTGCCTCGAGGTGACCTCGGCAACCCTATCACGAAATCCATCGCGACATCATCCCATTTCCACTCCGTAATGGGTAACTTCTGTAACAGTCCAGCTGGTCTCTGATGCTCTACCTTTACCTGCTCATAGGTGGAACATCTCGTAACATAACCAGCTACATCTCTCTTCATACCTGACCACCAGTACTGACTTCTCAAGTCACGGTACATCTTGGTAACCCCGGGATGAACATCCCAAGCTGAAGCATGAAACTCTGGCATCAGCTCCTCGTGTATATCCCCTGGAACCCACACTCATCCATGTAAATTCAAAACTTCATCATCACATATCATCCAACCAGGAGAAGGGTCCTCACTTGCCACTAACTCCCATAGAACTAGGCCTTCTGAATCAGATAGTTGTCTCATCCTCACTCTATACAGGAGGGTAGAAGTCACAGCTAAAGAGGAAAGAAAATTCTTCCCCTGACTGTCGTGCACCTCCAGATGCATCTCAGAGAACAAATCCATTAGCTGCCACTCACCACTGGCCTCCTGCACTGCCTGTATCTGAGTCTTCCTGCTCAGTGAATCAGCTACTGCATTACCTTTACTAAGTGTATAGGAAAGCTCAAAATCAAAGGATTGTAGGTACTCGACCCACCTTCTCTACCTTAGATTCAGGTCATGCTGGGTAAAGATATACTTGAGGCTTTTTTGGTCGGTGAAAACCACAAATAATCCTCCTATCAAATAATGTATCCAACAGCGCAACGCGTGCACTACTGCAGATAACTTGAGATCATACATTGGGTAATTCTTCTCATGTGGCCTCAACTGTTGAGACCCATATACAACAACTCGATCGCCCTACATCAACACTTCTCCCAGCCCAATACCTGATGCATCACAGTAAACTGTATAGCTCTTCCCCTGCTCTGGGAGTATCAGGATCGATGCTGATATCAACCTTCCCTTCAGGTCCTGAAAGGCTGCCTCACAAGCTTCCGAACACACGAACTTCACACCATTCTTAGTCAAACCCATCAACGGCGCTGCTAAGCAGGAGAAGTATTAGATGAAGAGTCTGTAGTAACCAGCCAACCTTAGGAAACTTCGTATCTCAAACACGTTCTTAGGCTAATCCCAGGAAACTACTGCTCTCACCTTCTCTGGGTCTACTGAGAATCCTACCTCTGAGATGACATGACCCAGGAAGTGAATCTGGTCCATCCAAAAGTGGCACTTTGAGAACTTAACATATAGCCGATGCTCTCTTAGTGTACTCAATACGATCTTAAGATGGGTGGCATGGTCGTGTCGAGTGTGAGAGTACACCAAGATGTCGTCCATGAATACTACCACAAAAGAGTCCAGATAAGGATGGAACACATGATTCATCAGATCCATGAAATCTTCTAGCGCGTTTGTGAGTCTGAATTTCATAACCTTATACTCGTATAGACCATGCCTGCTCCTGAAAGATGTGAGAGGTATATCAGATGGTCTAACGCGTAGCTGATGATATCCTGAATCTTTGATAACGCTCGTGCTCCATGAAGTTGATCAAAAATATCATCAATCCATGGTAAGGGATATCGGTTCTTAACCGTCAACTGGTTCAGCTTCTGATAATCCACACAAAGTATGAGGGTACTGTCCGCCTTCTTTGCAAAAAGGACCGGTGATCCCCATGGAGAAGTATTGGGTCGGATAAAACCCTTTGCATGTAACTCCTATAACTACCTCTTTAGCTACCGCAGCTCCAGTGTAGCCATACTATAAGGAGGAATGGACACCGGTGCTGCCCCTGGCACTAGCTCAATAGAGAAATCCACCTCACGCTCCAGAGGTAGACCTAAAAAGTCATCAGGTAAGACATCCTCGAAATGATCAACCACTGGAGGGAAATCCATCTGACAATTCCCCTGGTCATCCAGATATAAACTCACAATCTAGGCCATGACTCCACCTCGACCACGATGCTCTGGTCCAGCTCGACTCGCCTGAACATCCCATTCTCCCATGTATAGAAACTCTCCGCCCTCTGGTGACGTGAAATGCACCCTGCGATGATAGCAGTCTACAAAGGCACGAAAGGGGACCAACCAGTCCATCCTGAGAATGATGTCATAAGCAGTCATCTCTAAGACATAGAGGTCCCAAAGGAATTCACACCCACCAACCTCAAGGGGGAACTCCTTGCACTGACGCACACCAGCCATTCTAGTCCCCAATAGAGTGTCTAGCATCGTGATATCATAAGAAGTAGAAGCACCAAGCCCAAGACTCTCCACAATGGGAACAGATATAAAAATATGTGTAGCACCCATATCGAAAAGTACTAAAGATAAAATAGAAGCTACTAGAATAGTACCTCTGACTGTAGAAGGTCTGGGATCCTGCTCCTGCTAGGTTTATTGCACTACATAAGGCTACCCAGTGTCACGGCCCTGCGACACAGCCTGGATACCCTGAGTTGTCCCGCCCTGCTGCCTCTGAGATCCTGGTGCCTGGATACCACGACCACGACCACCATCTCTGCCTGCACATCCTGACGTATTCCAGTTCCCTGACTGATAAGAAGCCACTGGTCCTACTCCCGCACACGGAGTCTGCACAGAACCCCTCTCACTAGCCACCTGTAGAAATGCCCTGCAAAAGCATTGTAGATGGACCATCTTTCCGAAAGCTCAACACTCCACTGGGTCTCATGGACACTGCGGTCTCTTGTTCCCATCTCTACCACACTGGTAGCACCTGACCGGACCACCTGAAAAAGCTACTTGGCTGGTACTTCCACCCTGAGAGAAATCAATCTGTCTCTTCATCTTGCCAGCAAAAATAGTACCAGTAACTGGTGCTAAACCACCCTGGCCCACACCACCAGATTCCCACAGGTTTCTCTCTGTAATCAGCGCCTGATTTACAATAGCACGTACAATAGGAAACCTGAAAACATTCACCAGTGCTCAGATGTCATAACGAAGTCCATATTAAAAACGTCTGGCCCTCAACGTCTCATCACCCACCAGCATAGGTGCAAAACGCTGAAGCTCGTTGAAAAGAGTAGAATAGTCCATCACTGACATGGCACCCTGCTGCAGATTCATGAACTCTCGAGATCTGTCTTCTCTCAGCGTCTCTAGAAAGAATAAGTCATAGAAGACTGCCTGGAAATCTTCCTACGCCATGTCCCTGTGATGCTCTGACTGGGTGGTAACATCCCACCACCTCTTGGGAGAATCACGCAGCATGTATGTCGCGATCTTGAACCTCCACACTGGAGGTGTCTGAAGATGCTCGAAAATAGTCTGCATCGACCCCAACCAAGACTCCGCAGCCTGCGGTCCGCCATCACCTGAAAACGTAGGAGAATGCTGCTGCTGGAAGATACGATTAAGTTCATCCATAGATGTGGCATCTGGTGGTGCTCCCTGAAAGGTCTGCATGAACCGCATAAAGCCTTCACGAAATTGTGCCTCCGCGCCTGTGTCCGGTATAACGGTTGGCACCGCATCTGGCTCTGCTGGACGATCCACTGGTAGCCCATGGCCCACCATCTCCGGAGTATAATGGTCGCCGCTCTCCTGGTGAACAACGTGCGGTTGTCTAGGCGGCATGACACTACAAAGTCAAAATCACGCCTTAGATTCAAGATTATCAAAGACTGAAAACAAAGAAACCCAAAAGGGAATAGGAGGAATATGGCATTCAAAATTTTCAAAACAAGACTACACGGCGTGTATACTGACTACACGGCTTGTACTTGAATTCCCTTCACATGCTCAGGTCCTTCGACACGGCTAAGCCACACGGCTCCCGTTGAACAAAAACTACACAGCATGTATGCTGACTACACAGTGTGTATGGTGTTATTTTCCAACTGCCTGTGTCGTTTGTGACACGGCCGACTACTCGGCTTACAACTACATGTCATGTTACACCCGCACACACGTGTACATCACCCTGTTTCCCAACCACACGGTTCTGTATACACTGTCCTCGGACAAGACTACATGGCATGTCCCACAGGTACACGGCGTGTTCAAGGAGAGGTGACATCGGCCCGTGTTGTTAGTTACACGGCCGAGTCCCTAGGTCACACAACACGGCGTGTACATTATTGACACAGCGTGTTCTTTGAAGGAGTTCACTGACCCGTGTTGTTAGTCACACGGTCGAACTTCGGGTCACAACTACACGGCGTGTACATTCAGTACACGGCGTGTTCACCCCAAGCATTTCCCTACCCCATGTCACCGCCCATACGGTTTGTGACACAGGAAGAGACTACACGGCGTGTACTCAGAGTACACGGCGTGTACTTAAAAAGTTCATTTTTCTTCCCGAACAGAAGACCATACACAACGTGTTTAAAATACTACATGGCGTGTATACTGGGTTTCCGGATAGTAAGCCTCGGAAACTTCCCCGGAACCCAGAAAACACTGAAAAACAACACCTAAGTGTCAAATTCCGACCCATGAGGGGCCAAACTCCCCACAAATCAAAGTTTGACATCTTATCTGTGTTATAACAAAATAACCATCTAATGATCCACCAAATTCTGGTCAGTGAGGGCCCATACTCCCCAAAAACCAAAGTTTGGCGTCCATTATATCAACAGGATTAAATAAAATTACCCTATCACATAGCAGGTAATTATCAAGCAGCTATCACAACAGCATGATTTTCTAATACATCAACTATCACAACAACATGCAATTTCTAATGCACCTACATGGCATGGAACTATGCATGGAATGTGATTTCTAGCATGTGCCTAAATGATGCATGAGATGGAATACCCTCATCTCATCGGGTTGCAACTAAATAGAACCCACAAATAAATTATAACAGCGCAATCTCAAGTGCGTCACCCAATGGTGAAAACATATCAACTGTAAAATTTTCAAATCAGAAAAATTAAAAAATACAAGGTAGACTGGCTTTTCCCTGTACACGGGTTAGCTACGCCCGGGCACAGCTTATTACCAACTACCGTTCGTCCTATCCATGAATACGACTCCAAATAGTAAGTTATAGAAAATAACCCCTCTAATACCACTTTGTAACGTCCCAGTTCTGGTTTCCACTCAATGGGTGCCCCGAACCCGGTTCGCCACGTGACCTCAAGCGCATTTCCCCAAACGCCAGAGGATGCCGACTAGCAGCGAGGGACCAGGTCTGATAGTGGGGAAACTATGCCCTCGTTTTTCAAAGTGTAGCACAGCGGAATACAAGATTAAACATACAACGAACAGCGGAAGCAGTAAAACATACACAACTGAAATAAACAACAGCAGTGGATATAACCAACATTATATAAATAATGATGCTACATGTCTCAAATTCTAAGAAAACAACCAGAACATGTTATACATCAATTCAGTATAACAAAAGCAGAGTACATCAAAACAAAGCAAAATATCTGGCAGCGGCATCGTGAGCCTAGGCTCGGTCCCATGCCCTCCTACTCCTCAGCAGCAATCATGTACCTGTATAGGGACTCTTGCCCTTATCCATACCTGCAGCAACGTAATCTGTTTGGGCCAAAAAGTGTGACCCAAATAGGGTGTGAGAAATATATCTCACTAGGCACCCACCAAAGGCTCGTGCCCAACTACGTGTAAGCATGCAACAACAGTGTGAAATGGTAAAATGCAATAAAGTAAGAAATACTGAAAATAAACTAACTTAACAATTAAATTTCCATTTTATTATTCATTTAATCCATCAAATATTAGAAATCACCACAGTGCATTTCTAAGTAAACAGTCCACGTCCTCAGACAAGAAAAACCTTACCCTCAGGTAAGCAGAATCCAACCCCCAAGTATAGCCCTCAGGCATAATAGAATTTGACCTCAGGCATAGAAAGTGTCACCCTCAGGCATAGAAGTCAAGCCCTCAGGCACGAAAGGTTGCCCTCAAGTGAAATAACTACAGACCTCGGGCTAAATAGTATAGTGCCTTCAGGATAATCACAACAACGCCCTCAGGATAAACAGGTAACCGGGCCATGCCCAACAGGTAAACAAGCAGTAACAAGTAATTACTCTCAAGGAAATTCTACAATTACTGCTTTAAAGGCATACCCTCGGGTATCCTGGCCAAACAGCTAAATAGTGGAACACACCCCCGGGGTGGTTCCGGATCCAAGAAACGATCCCAACCAGCATTTTAATATCATAATTAAATACCTAATCAATTCTTGGTGTTTAATATAGCAATGGCCTCAGCCACACGACACCCCAACATGGGTTCATGGAACAAAAACGCACAAAACACATGGTAGTTAGAAAACTAAACACCAAGCCACCTACCTTATACACCAACGAGCGCTATACTCGAACGTCGGTTCCAGAAACATCCAAGAAAGACGCAGATCTGACGAAGAAAGAAACTCTATTAACCTCAAATAACTTTTGTTAGGAGAAGAATTGGTAAGCATCACGCTAGGAGAAGAGAGGGCTTACCCGTGCAGTTCCAACAAGATCGTCCGAGGTGGAAACGGATTCTAGACGAACACCCGACAGATCTTCAAAGGTTCGGCCATCCCTCCCGATCTCTCTCTTCCATTCTAATCCTTCCCTGTGAACAGGGGAGGCTACTACCCATTTTAAGCGAAAAAACAAAGTACACAACATGTACTTCCAAGTACACGGCGTGTACTCCCTTCATTTAACTGTTCCCCTGGCGGCACCGCCACACTGTTCATCTATCGACATGAGTACAAGGCATGTACTCCTGAGTACACGGCGTGTACTATCGCCCAGCTGGTGGTTGCTCCACCGCCTTACTGTTTTGGCCTGCCGACTGACTACACGGTGTGTAAAGTACCACTACACGGGGTGTTGTTGGTTCCTACACCCTTTGTCGCAGACATGGCTACACATCCTGTGTAATCATCCCTATACGGCCAAAAGTACACGGCATGTGGACAAAGTACATGGCGTGTACTTCCAAAAATTAGGATTTTTTCCTTTTCCATAGATTCTCAAAAACACTTTATGGAAAAGAGAAAGGAAGAAACTCGTACCTCTAATATAAGAACCGGGTTCTTACATAAATATCCTTCAATAAAATCTTTGATTCATCCAAAATGGAGTTTTTGGAGGATTGGAACCATTATGGGAGCATCATAATTCATAGTAAAGAGTTTAGGTCTGAGTAGGGGTAATTATAGATTAATACCAAGGGTTTGGGGAATTTTTTATAATTTTTTAAGGGATAAAAATATCATGTTCACGGTTTCCTTTATTGGGTACATGGTCTTCCCAAACTGTGTGCCTTAAATTTGTGCCTCTCTTTAGGGATGCATAGATTCTCTTAAGAGGGTGAACGGTTTCATAAACCTTGTACCAATTGTGCAATCCATCTTTCTATAGGGATTCATGGTTTTATGGGGTTAGTTGTATGGTTTGGGAAAACCGTGCTCCAACCATAAATTGTCTCATTTTCTTCCAAAATTCTCAAATTTTCACCCAAAACACCCTAAAAAAACCACCCATGATATTCCAAAATTAGGGTAAAATAGTTCCTATAAATGAGAATGGGAAATATCCAAAATATATTGATATCTTAAAATCTCCCCCACCATATAACTGCTCATCCTTGAGTTGTAATCCAAAGAATCTCTACAATTTTAAGGTAAAAATATTGATCCATTGAGCCCACACATCTACTTCTCTCTCCCATGTTTCCTCTTAAACATGGCCATATTTATAAAATACATGAACTATTAGTATAGTATTTCCCTACAAAACTTTTTAAATGTGATCCATAACACGTATCGAATTCTTATCAAATGATGAATTTGCCTCAATATCAACATCATCAACATAGATCACATGAGAAGGGTTGAGGAGATATCATAAAAGTTTTGGCACATGAAAAATGGCATGCATAGAACTATACCTATGAGGAAGATCTAATCGGTATGCCACTGGCCTGATTCTCCCCACAACCTCAAAAGGTCTGACAAACCTGGTTTCCAACTTTCCCTATCTCGATATCCTATGATGACCCAACCTAGGAGGCACTTGAAGGTCCACACGATCACCCACCGTAAACTCAAGGGGTCATCAAATTATATCTTCATATGACTTATGTATACTCTAAGTCATAGCCATACATTTCTGAATCAGCTGAACCTACTCCAAAATCTCTTGCACGATACTTGGTCCCAACAACTCTGACTCACCTACCTCCATCCAACATAGAGTTGATCCGCATGGACCACCATAAATATCCTCATATGGTGATATGTGAATAGTTTCCTAGTAACTGTTTTTATAGGCTAACTCAACAAGTGCTACATGCTTCTTCCCAAAACCACCAAAGTCTAGAACACATTCCCATAACATATCCTCCAAAACCTATACAAACATATTGATTTCCTTCTGCAAAAATTTCCATAAAAGTGAAGTAAAATGTGAGACATAAACTAAAACTATACTATGTGGAACCCTGTGTAGATGGACTATCTCTCTAATGTACAATTCTCCCAAATAATCCGCTAATAAAGTCTCTATTTTAGGCATAAAATGTGCTAATTTTTTCAATTTCTCTATAACCACCCAAATAACATCATTATTCTGACTCTTCCTCAGTATACCCGCCATGAATTCTATTGTAACATCATCCCATTTTCATTCTATAATTGGAAATGGTTGTAGTAAACCAACAGGTTGTTGATGCTCATCCTTCACCTATTGACAGGTGTAACATCACCTCACGGAACCTATAATTTCCATTTACATTCCTAGCCACCAATAATATTAACGTAGGTAATGGTAAATTTTTGTAACACCCAGATGCATCATCCCCTTCAAGTCATAAAATTCACAAATAAGCTCCTCTTATATACTCATAGGCACAACAAAATGATTTCTAACATAGATGATCTCATCCTCATCTATAATCCAATCGAAAGATGACTCCCCAACTTCAATGATTTCACTCAAGGAAAAACACTATGGATCCTCATACTACCTCTCCCTAATCCATTTCATAATTTTGGACCCAATGGATAATGATACAAGTTTCATCTACTCCTAGGCCTCTTGAACCGCCACAAGAATTTAAGTCAGTAAAGTCATCATATTCTACTCATAACTCAACTCATGAACTTCCTGAGTCTATATTTTCATTATTAAATAATCATAAACACTATTTCCCTTCCTAGGTGTATATTATATCTCAAAATCAAATGACTGCATATACTCAACCCATCTCCACTTCTAGAGATTCAAGTATCACTATGAAAAGATATACTTTCAACTCTTTTGATTGGTATAAACAGTAAAATTTTAACCTAGAATATTATTTCTCCAACACTTCAAGACGTAAACCACTATAGATAACTTGAGTACATCGGTAGGTTAATTTTGTTCATTTGGCCTCAACTTCCACAACGCATACACCACAACTCGATCCCCCTACATTAACACTGCTCCAAGTCATATCCTGGATACATCACAAAAAAAACTATGTACTCATCACCTCTATTGAGTATGATCAAGATTGGAGTGGTATTCAAGTTCTTATTCAACTCCAGGAAATAATATTCACATGTTTCATACCATTATAACTTTATTCCCTTATTAGTCAATCCCGAAAGAGGTTATTACAAGATATAAAAGTCCTAGATAAAACTATGATAATAACACGCAAATCCCAGAAATCTATAGATGTGAAAGACATTATTGGGATACTCCTAATAAACCACTTATTTCACCTTCTATGGGTCCACCAACACACCTCCCCCTGAGATTATGTTACCCATGAAATGTACCAAATCGGTCCAAAATTAGAACTTAGATAGATTGGTGTATATCCAATGCTCTCTCAGTGTACTCTGAACAATGTCAAGATGTTGGGAATGATAATCATGATTCTTATAGTACACCTAGATTTCATCCACAAAAACAAACACAAACTGATCCAGGTACATGTGTAATATTTGGTTCATCAAGTCCACAAACACTGATAGAGCATTCATTTTCCCAAATGGTATCACAAAGAACTGGTATAGGTCAAACTATCTTTTGATAGTATTTTTTAGTATATAATAAGGTTGAACTCTCAACTAATTATACCCTGACCTAAATTCAATATTGGTGAAAACAAAACCCCTCTCAAGAGGTCAGAGAGGTCATCGATGCATAGAAGAGGATATCGGTTATTCACTATCATCTACTTCAAATTCTGGTAATCAAAACATAAGTACAAATCCCTACTACTATTCTTTTCAAGCAAAACTGAAGAACCCCAAGGTGACATAATTCAATTGATAAACCCTATATCCATCAACTCTTCTATTTGAGTCTTAAGATCTTGAAGCTATATTGGTGCCATTCTATATGGTGGAATATAAACTTGCTCATCTCTAGGAATAATCTCAATCGTAAAATCTACATCCCTCTCAAGTGTTAGTCCTGAGAAGTCCTCAGGAAACATATCCTAGAACTGATTCACCATAGGTGGGAAGATATCCTGCTTTACACCCCTGTCATCCAACAAAGGACTTGAAACTTGGGTGGTGAGATCATATGGTTGCTGATGAACTGTCCCTACACAACCTTCCTAGATATCCCATTCTCTGTGATGTATATAACTATCACCCTTAAGAGACATAAAAGTTTCTATCCTATGGTAAAATTCTATGTTGGCTTGGTATTCTACTAACCAGACCATACCCAAAATCAAGTCAAAACCTAGAATATTCAGAATGTAGTGATCCAAAAGGAAACAATACTCCCAGACCTAAATATAAAACCCCATAAACAAACATATCTCTCTCAAACATACCCTCAAAGGTGTATCAATCATCATAATCCCACTCACAAACTCCACTTCCAGACTCAATCCATTCACAAGTTGTGTAGATATAAAATAATGACATAAACCAGTATCAAATAAGGAACTAGAAAGTATGGAATCTATAATAATAGTACTTCTAACTATCGATGGTCCACCCATTCTATCCACAATTTTAGTTTGAACTACATGAATTTGTTCTACCTCTCATCCCTATGCTACAGTCTGAGCCCTTTGAGCTGCACCACTCTACTAATATTTTCACTCTTTCCTAGAATCACCACATCCACTACCTTTACTTCCATGACCTGTAAAAATATAATTGTCATACTGATACGGTGTATAATACCGATTATTGTACTCTAGTTCATCCTAGATACTTCATCACTACCCATAGGTTGAGGGTTTCCATAATACCTCTAAAAGTTATCCATCTTGTTGTAAGCTTGGAACTCCACCGATGGTTGGGGACACTTGCTACGAATATGTCCCAACCTACCACACTGGTGGTAGTATATATAGTTACGGATTTGAGTAACAATTCCATATCCAAGTCCACCCTATTTTCTATCTCCCAATTTTGATGTTTTAAAAGTGATTCTTTCTACACTTAGAAGATATAACTTCTTTTCATCCAACATATTCCACCTAAATTCCACTAAAATACTCCTTAAGGTTCCCCTTGGATATGAGATCCTGATTAACCACTTTTGAAACCTTTTTTAGCTAAAATATTTTAAACTGGGAATCAATCTCTCATTTAATACCATCCTAAAAATATTTCACTACAGTATCATTTTTCCATGCTAACACTGGAGAAAAGTGCTAAAAAATTTTAAAGCATCCAGAACAATCCATCATGGACATTCTTACCTTGTTAAACCTCATAAACTCAGCATCCCTCTCTTACCCAAGAATTTATAGGTAAAAGTAAACCAAGAACTTCTCCTAGAATTCATTCCATACCATATTCTTCAACTCTTCATCTTGATTATGGATGTCCCCCCAATGATTTGCTAGACCATGTAACATATAAGTATCTAGTTTGACTCTCTTCTCAATAGGAGTATCTAGGAGGAAAAGGATCTTCTAGATAGACTCAATCCAAAACTTCAATGCCCCGGGTCCAACCTCTATAGTGAAATTTGGATGGTACTGAAACTGTAACTCCCATGGCAAGTTGGATATACTTTTCATAACCCGCCTTGGGTATATTTCCATAAACTACATAAAGCGGGGAAATATATCATGGAACAACTCTTCAACTTAATAACCATGAACTATTAGTGCCTCTAGTTCTACTATTGGAGGATCATTTCTATCCATGTCCTCCTATCTTCATATCAAAAAGTGTCATCATGGAGAAATATTTCTACAATTCAAAACAAACATAATAGGACCCATAACACACCATTATAACATTATTATCACATTTACAAAATACGAATTCACATAAATCCATAACAATTCATCCCACATACCCCACCACGTGGTCAAAAATGAGGCACTATCATTACCCTCATCTATCCCTCATCTAGGTTATGGCTCATATAGTGTAAAAATTTTCATAAATCAATTTTATCATTAGACACAAATTTTATCCATTTCATTTACCATATTTATCATCATTTAAAATTACTCAATTTCATATTAAGAACCATTATAATTTAAATTACACAAGTAATAAAATCATTTTCATTTAAATAATTTACCCAAAAAACTTACTTTTTCAAGTGTACCTAAAATGATTCATGTCATAATAAGTTTTGAGTGAAAAAATGATGTATTCTTACACAAATCCCATTCCATTCTAGTCCAAAATTTAAAAATATCATAAAAATAATAATATAACACAATATGTGCTTCAATCAAGCTGAAATAACATTCAACTTCAACATCAAACATCAATGACATCAATCCCACCCAAGGTACTTGGTTTTTCCTGCATATATGAGTTAGCTACACCCATAAATGAGATTATGACCAAGTCCTAGCTCATCCTAATCTTCTATATACCTTTCCCAAATAGTAATTAAAAATAAAATAAAATAAAACTACCCTATTATACCACATTGTGACATCCCAACCTAGGTTCTGCATGTTGGTACCCCGAGCTGGTTCGCTACGTGATCTCAAGTGCACCTCCCCGTATGCCAAAGGCTGCCAACTAGAATCTAGGGACTAATATATGTATATATATATAACATGGGGAGGTTATACCCTCCTTATCAAATTAGCATGATATAAGAAATAAACAAACAACAACTTGAATAATACCATAACTAAATCAACTTAGTAATACATGGTGAACAAAACATGAATACAATATCCAAAACCAAAATAGTAGATATGTAATTCCATATATGTGTTATGTTTATAAATAAATCCCAAAAATAAAGACGCGCTAAAAACTCCCCATGTGGCTCCCAATATCATGTCAAATTATTTCATCCATTTCCCCATCCCAACTCATCCGTATAACATAGGGATCTTTCCCATATCCTGTAATATAAAAATGAATTATATTCAGGTACTAATCAGGAAGACTGAGTATGGTGTGAGGACAACTCAATAGGTCACCACCAATAGTGTATAAAACAATATACAGCCTATAATATTATATTAATTTTTATAAATAATAAATTAGAAATAAAGTAAATAGTTATCACATTTCATTATTCTTTAATTAACCACATAAATTACCCAGGTTCATGATGACGCATGGACCATAAATACATTCTCCATACCATTATGAAATCTGAATCATCCCTAATGGATATCACATATCACATATCATGGTGTTCATTTAACATATCAAATCAGTTTCACTTTCAAACAATTTGGGACTAGAGCGGCAGTCTGGAACCCCATGGGTATTTGGAGCAGTAGTCAATGTCCCATGACTTAGTGATCACATATAAATTCATAAATATATTGGGGGGAATAGTGATTCTGGTACCCCATGGGTATTTTGAGTAGTATTCCCTATCCCATAACTCGTTTTAATCATATCAGAAAACCCCATGGGTGGCTAGAACTTTCAGAAATTTCATTTATCAAATAATCACAATAATTACATTAAGTATATCGGTACACCCCATGGGTAGATACTCATTTCAAAATTATTGGAAGAACCCATTATTCTCAATTCCATATCAACATGATTCATCAATTCCATTATCACAATTACAACCAATAATAATTGTCACAAAATTTACCAATTTCCATTTCAATTTCCCCAAGTTCAACCCATTTCAATATCAAAAGGCAATTCAATTAACCAATTCAATTTAAAATGAAATTTATCAATGTATAGATTTTAATTTCATAATTAAAAACATGTAAATTCAATCAAGACTATGGGAATTTATAAATAGACCACATACCTCAATATTTTTTATGGCGTTTTCCTAATAAAAATCCCCAAATTGAAATAGAATAACCAATTTCCCAACGAAGAATGAGATCTATAACTAAAACCTAGATTAAGATCAAAAAAATTAAGATATATCAAAAATTATATCTAAACCCATCACCAATATAGGATAAAACATACCACTTTATTCAAAAAGATAGATGGGAGAGAGAGGAAACCCCATATAAAGAGATTACATGATGGAAGAGGTATAAATCCTTCAATCAGATCTTTGATTCATCAGGAACAGAGTTCTTGGAGGCTTTTAACCCTCCCTAGATATTGAAAATTCATAGGAATGAGTTTAGGTATGAGTATAGGTGATTGGGGATTAATATTGTGGGTTAGGTATTTTTTATAATTTGTTTAGGTATTAATATCATGCATGCACGGTTTCTTGTATGAGGTGAACAGTTTTCCCAAACTATGTGCCTTAATAGTGCACCTCTCCTTAGGGGAACACATTTTCTCCTAAGAGGCCACATGGTTTGAAAAACTTTGAACTAACAATGAAATCTTCCTCTTTCTTAGGATTCAAGCTTTTCTAGGGGTAAGTGCATTGTTTGGGAAAATTTTGCACCACCTGTGAACTGCCCCCTTTTCTTCCAAAATTCTAAAATTTTCACCCAAAACACCCTGAAACAAAATCCAACCAAAGGAATACCAAAATTAGGGTAAAAGATTTCCTGAATATGATCATGATACATATCTATAAAATTTCAGTGCCTTATAAATCTTTTTATTCTTGATTAATTCCATAAAGATATTTAGAATGTTTTAAAAAATGAATAGGAAACTTTTTATTTTTGAAACCATGGGTTTGTCTAACGTATACATCCTCAAAAAATCAATTAAAAAATAAATTTTAGCATCCATTTGAAATAATTTAATTCCATTAAAAGTAGTATAATCTAAACAAATCTAATAACATCTAATCATACAAAAGGTAAAAAAAAATTTCATAATCATCTATTCATTACTCTTTTTAATAACCTTGAGAAACTAATATTACCTTACTCATCATATTATTTATATATTTACCAATTTTATTTCAAATTATACATTTATTACCAATAAAGTTTTCTTATTTAGGAAGTCTACTAAATTACATACATTATTTCTTGAATTTTGGTTTAATTATTCTTCCATGTAAAATATCCAATTATAATCAGTTAAAGATTCATCAATATTTTTAGGAACAAAATTTCAAATAAATATAGAATGATAAAAAAATTATATCATGAATTTCTTGTTTGAATTATTATTTTTTTTTTTCAAAAAGATGACCTGAATTGGTTTCCTAATTCATGTCGAAGGAATTTATTAAATCAAAAAAGGTTTACAGAGTAATCTCAAGGTGTAATGAATTTACACCATCCGAAAACATGAAAAACAGCAAGGTACAATGGTACGTTGTAGCATAGAGCAGACAAAAATCAAGCAGGTTCAACTTTGAAGAAGATCATCCCAATCTTCAACTGTAAACTCCAATTGCATGTAGTGAACCGAGAGTCCAGCATCAGGGACAGCCAATGAGATAATAGTCAGAAGCAGATGTATCCTTCAACATAGGTAAGAAACCATAAGATCATAGCAGATAAAATAAGAAGCAGGCCAAATGCAGGTTCATCTGAACAGAATCCATGATCTTTTATCCCATACAAAATAGATAACAGCAGACCCAAAAGTCATAAAACCCCATTCTGCTCATTTAGATCAAACAGACTTTAAAGAAGATTATTTCTGGCCTAGATCGTCCCAAGATTCAACTGGTAGATGATTCCATAACCGAAAAGACCATTCATCAAGTCTTCATACCTCCATATTCATGCATATCCAGAGTATCCAAACAGAAATCCACCAGTGAACAAAACAGAACAGAATAAAAGCAGAGGTTAAGAAGTATAACAGCTTGGAAGAGACAATTACAAACCAACATAAGCAGCACACTCTCCATTCCTGAATATAATCTTTATCCACCATGGATTTTTTGTTATAATTTCAATAATAATTAATAGAGATTTAATAACCTTTTAAATATGCCTTATTTTAATTTAGAATCATGTTTATCTAAATAATCAATAATGTTAAGAATATAAAATTCTCAAAAAAAACACCTTAAAATAACCAAATTTAGGTTTTCTTATTTACAAAATATAATAAGGTTTATTAATTAAAATTAGTCTTAAAATAATTATATAAGCCACATATAAATCTTTATCATAACATCTATTTAAAACAATTAAAATGTTTTAAATTTGTTTATCATGGTTGTATCCATCTCTTATAAAGTTATATTTTTTCCTTTATAATACTCTATTTTTTATGGTGTCATGGGGGATGAAAATTTATAAGAATAACCATTTTGTTTATAGAATTTTTGGAATTAAAATTTTATAAATTATCCACCATTATCACTTATAATAGATAAGATTAAGTATCCTTTTAATTTTTATATATCTTATAAAAATAAATAAACATAGATAAATTTTTTTTATATGAAATGAAAATATACTAAAATGGTTTACTTTTTCAAAAACATAACACTTACCACCCATAATTTTTGTGTATACATGACCATATAAATTAATATGAATAAGTCTTTGATGTCTTATGGCTTTAAATTCATTAAGATATATTAATCTCTCTTTATGAGGATTACCTTTTGTGCAAGACTCACACATGTAGTTATTATCCTCTTTTAAATCTGTTAAATGTATAATTTGTTTCTTCTTGGATATCTTGTAATAAAATATGAAATTGACATGTATAATAATAATATTCTATAAAATATGTTTTTATTATACAACATTTACACACTTCACAATCTAGTCAGTTAACTCAAAAAATTTATAGAATAGATATTCCTTTTATATTTGTAAAAAATCATATTAATTCATCTTTTAAAACTATGAAATTATCATTTTGAAATTTTACATTCAGTATATTAATAAATAGTCATGATATACTAATAAAATTATTTTTTAAACCATTTCTATACAATAACATTAAAAATTATAAAAAATTTTGAAATAACAACCTCTCTAAAACCTTTTAACTTTCCTTTAGAATTGTTTCCAATGGTTACACTACCACATTCACATTAATTAAATGTTAAAAAAATTGAAGGATCACTATAAATATATATGTAATATCTCATATCCATTTACTAAGTTTCCTTTCTCAAACTCCAAAGTAAAATTTCCCAAAAAAAATATATTTAATAAAGTTTTAATACCCATGAGAATTTGGGTATGATAGGGTTAGAAAAACAATTTTTAGTAACAGAAATAGATTTTCAATTTTTATTTATTAGAATTATTGTGGATAAGGAAATATAAATTAATGTCTTAGTGTGTCCAAGAGATTTTGGAAGCCTTAATGAGCACTCAATTTCATAACAATCTTTCATTCCACATCTAAAACAATTGACTGCAGAAACACTTTCTATTGAACTTTTAATAAATAATTTCATGAATATATTAGGAAATTTATTATCATGGCCATGTCCTTTCTTTATCTTATTCATTTTTTTATAAAAATTATAATAACTTTCTCTACCATGTAAAAATATGGTAAAAATGTATTTATTCATTCAATTTCTATTTTGAACTTATCATTTTCATCTAAAATAGAATTAAATTTTCTTTATTCTACCTAATTATTTTTAGAATTATAATACTTGAGTTTAAAATTCTTATTTTGAACTAACACTAAATTATCACATATTTTATCATTACTTATATAATTATTAGTCCTTAATTTTTCATTTTCTTCGAGAGTACCCTTATTTTCCTCAAAACGTTTCATATACATATCTCTAAATTATTTATATATCTTCAAAATCATGACAATATAATTTTTAAATCTTTTAATTTCAATATATAATTCATCTTTTTTATTTCTTTAATAAATGGATTAACTTTCACTAGAATCAAAGTCACTAAAATAGTTTGAATATTTTATTAATAAAAAATTTTATAAATACTTTTTAGAACAAGACTCTTCACATTAATTTGATTCATAGGTAGAGCTATATCTAACTGTAAGTTATCTATTTTTATTTTTTATCTTTTTATTCTTTCTATCTTTAATTAATTTTAGGTATTAGTATTAAATGTTCCCTTTTCTCCAATATTCTTAAAATGTTACTATTTAAAAATCAATGGAATTATCTTTTATTCTCCCTTTGTGATTATCCCTAGGATAAAATCTTCTAGGATATATTGAATATCATTTCTTCTTTTTGCAAACTCAGTTAGAAATATAAGAAACCTCATAACTATTATTTCCATATAGCTTAGAATATGATGAGTAAGTAGAAGTATTTATAGAATTAAATTAAAGGACTTTCCTTTTAATAGATTCTTCTTAGGTATATTATTATGTTCTAATTCATATTACAATAAATATCCAATAATTCCATCCTGATTATGTTCTTTAAAGCTATTATTTTCATCTATGAAAACCTTATTTCCATGACATTTCTTAGATAAATATTTAATTACTCTCTCAAAAAGTACTTTGTTATTTAAAATCTCATGTAAATAATTAATTCTATTTACAATACTAGTAAATCTATGACACATTTTATTAATGGATTCATCTACAGCCATCCAAAAATTTTGATTATCATTACTAATCATCCCATAATGGGTTTTTTAGCTTGTTTATTCTATAAAGAGTTACTTGTAAAATTATCTTAATGTATTGTGCAATTTATCTTTTATAAATAAGGATAAAAAACATTTCTTCCAATCATACTATATAAAAATACTCACCATAGTATAATTAAAGATATTAACAATAATATCCTTACCAGTAAAGGAATCTGGTTTTGTTTTAGGTAACATTTAAGGCTATACCATAATATCCAAATGATCTATTATTAGGAAATTTGAATAGGTTACTATCTTAGTTTTCTAATAATTATAATATCTAACATTGAAAAATAGATTCATTTTGGTATCCATCCATAATTTGAATGTGTTCCTTCCATATCAAAAAGATATTTCAAGACATTTTTTAATTTAGAGCAGAAATTATATTCACAAAAAGTATATACAATTAATTTAGAAAGTAATATAAGTTAGCAAGACCTCCAGTGGTTTAAGCTCTGATACTAATTGTTTGGTCTGAGAAAGGGATAGTATAATGGTCAAAAAGAGGGGTGAATTAACAAATTTTACAATTTTTAAAACATATTTAATTGTTAAAGTAATTTAGTAGTGAAAAAATAAAATATAAACACGGTTTTGTGGTAGTTCATATCAAAGTGAACCTATGTCTACTCTTCACACTCTCAACGTGAGAGTATGGAATCCACTATGATGTGACCTGAATTATGAAGGGTGTTGTTACCCTTTACAATTCCTTTTAACACCAGGAGGGATAGCCCCTATCCTAAATTTTTCTCACTTGGAGGTATGACCTATAACCTTTCTATTGTAGTAGAGGAAGAACCAATAAATCAATTTTTTATACCAAGGCACAACCAAAAAACCCTAACTTTTATTGGGCTAGGGCACAATCAAAATCATCTTTTTAAGCCAAGGTATAACCTAACACCAATGTCCCAATTTTTAATGAAAAATAATAACCAAAAATTATGCACACAAAAATGATAAATAATTATATAACCAAAAAAACAAGTTTATAACTTTAAGTGAATGGAATTTTGAGGCATCATGTATCACTTGAAATGAGTGTAAATTAGAACATTTAATTCCATCAAACAACCACACAAGTAGTGACTACAAATATTATAGAACATTATGGTGTGTAGCTCAGTTCATATTTACATGTATCCCTGAAAATTCAAAAAAAGTATTTCACTAGTTCTATCAAACTCTATTTATACTATTTCTTCCTACATAATAAATCCTAAGGTGATACCTACATGTTTGGAAAATTGAATATTCTTATAGTTGAAATTATTATTTTATAGAAACAAGAGTTGTGAATATGAAACCAATGGTCTACTTTAGAGTTTCTATATACTCAGTTCACAGGTAATTATTCAAGTATAATTAATTTATACAAAAGAAATAATAATATTCAAAAATACTTCTCTTTTGATATTATATAAAAAAATAACATGATATTCAGTGGAACTTATAAACATTTAATACAATAAAAATATTATCTTAATAATAATTATTAAAGTATTTGGGAAAATCTCATAAATTATGTGAGAATTAATTTTAATAATTTACTCAACTTTAAATTAGAATCTCATAATATCCAAGAATGTAGCAAGAATATTTCACATTTTTATACCATGTGATCTTTATTAAATTTTTTATAATACATTTATATATAATTTTTCATAGAATCAACATAATAAATAATTTCCAAAGGAAGAAAATAAAGATAACCACAAACAATAACATGTTTTAAATTAAAATATAAAAATATAATAAAAACAAATCATATTTTGAATTTTTTTAAAAACAAACTAATTCTCATAGAAGTAAATTTGAATGAAATGTATTAGATATTTTATATTATTTTTATGAGTTATTTTATAGTATGAGTCATTTTATAGTATGTGTCGAAGTCATTTTGTTCTGCATACAATTCATTATCTGTTAGATTTTTTAAAAGTTATTTTGTTCTGTGTATTATTAATTTTATAATAAATTATGTATGATTCATTTTTACTTATGTATGATTCATTTGATGTTGTGTATGTTTCATTTTAAACTTATAAAATAATTTAAAATATATAATTCATAAGGATAAAATATAACATTATAAATATATTTTCTCTTCTATGTAAACTAGATCTTGGTTTAGCAAGATTCTAAAGAGCATAAGGATCATCATATACTTAGAAACATTTCTATTAGTTACTTTTATTTACTCATGTTATAGGGAATAAAATAATCATTTTATGATTATGAAAATAAAAATAAGTTAAGTGGAATGAAGTGGATCAATAATCTCCCCATTTTGATCTTTATATAACCAAATATAATTTTAGAACAATTCTCCCCATTTTTTAAATTATAAAAAATATAAAATAAACTTATGAAAACATTTCACCCCTATTAAAAATTATTTTGATAACAACACCCCTTTTTATGGGAAAAAAATTTTATGTATTATGAATATAACTTCCCCTAATATATATATTGTTAAAATGTTTGATACCAAAAAAATTATCATTAAGAAAAAAATTTAAATTTTAACAAGTTTTAAACCATATCCAATGATCATAACTTCGCCTAAATTTATTGTTTTTAAAGATAAATTGTAACTAAATTATAAATAGGTAATAAATAGTAAAGTAATGAGAGAAAAAATAATGGAAGGTATCCCCTTTAATTATAACTTATTTTTCTATTTAAGAGGATAAAAACTTCAAAATATATATGCATATTTTCAAAAAAGTTTGTGTAAAATAATGTGAACTTCTCCAGTAAAATATTTAAAAAAATACAAGGATCAATGATAAAAAAATATAAGATATTCATGGAAACATATAATGATTTAAAATGAATTAAATAGTGACAAACAATGAAATAATATTCCATTAAGCCAAAAAAATATAAGTAGGTTACATGCTTACTAGAAAAAAATAGAATTTTTATAATGTTTTCAACATGTTATTTTGAAAATTTTTGTAGAAATGATAAACTAAAAACTAAGATAGTTTAAAAAATATGGGATTATATAGGGGAAATGGTTTTAACCATTAAGAAAATCCTAAACTGTATATAAATTCAGATTGTCCGCAAACAATTTTATCTAGAATATAACATATTTACTCAAAAATTCCTATATCAAACATCCATCATACCAAGTTCATATTTCATTTTCACAAAAATATTAAAATCCAAATGATTAGTCAATATATCCAGTATTTGATCATTAGTTAGAATATATTAAAATAAAAATTAATTTTTTAAACATGTTCTCTAATAAAATGATATCTAAATTTAATTGTTTTTCTCTCAAATGATGTAATAGATTCTTATAGATTGAAATAGTAGATAATTTGTCATGTAAAATAGGAAATTTAAGAAATTAGACATTAAAATAATTCAAAGTATTATTAATCTATATGGATTGAGAACAAAAAATTATTACGGCTATGTATTATACTTCTATAGTATATAAAGAAACCTAATTTCTTTCTCAGAACACTAATATAGTAATATTTTTCTTAGAAAGTGTCCCATTATAGTTATTCTTTTTCTATCAATTTTATATCCACAAAAATTATAATATGTGTATCTTCTTAACTCAAAAGAAAATTATTCTAGGATAAAACAAACCAAGTATTTAAGATACTTTAATTTATTTTACACTTCCTTTAATATCTTTTATATAGCTTTCATTTGGGACACTTTGAAATCTTTCAAAATTAAAAAATAAAAATATTAAATATGTTTAAGAAGAAATTAAATATAATAATCTACTAATAATACTTCAAAAAAAATTATTATCCACTAATCTTCAAAATTTATAATCATCTAGTTTACATGATATACCCATGGGGGTGTTTAAACTTTAACAATTACAATGTCTAAATCTTTTAATAATGTCATTATCATATTTTCATTCATTAAAAAAATCTATCATATTTTTGAAAGATTTAAATTCCAAGTAATAATTTTAATTATATCATTAGACACTCAAATCAAATTCACTTTTCATTAATTCTAAAAATTCATTAAATAAAAAATTATTTGAATATAAAAAAAATAATATCATCATTATAAATTCGAACAATGATAATATATTTATAATTCATATTTCTAAACAAAGTAGGATCATCCTTAAATTTAATAAAATCATTATGAAAAACAAAATTAGATAATATCATATACCAATATATTGGATCTTTCATAAGTCCATAAACATATTTATAAATTCATAAAATATGATTAGGAAACTTTTCATTTTCAAAACCTTGGGTTGTCAAATATATACTTCCTCGTAAATATATTCATTTAAAAATCACTTTTAACATCCCTTTGAAATAATTTAACTATATAATAAGTAGTATAACATTACAAAATTCTAATAACCTAAAATATGTCAACTGGTAAAAATGTTTAATCATAATATATTCCTTCATCTTATGAATAACCTTGAGTAACCAATCTAGACTTATTCCTAAAACTATTTCCAAATTCATCATATTTATTTATAAAAATCCATTTTTTACAAATAATGTTTTTCTATTTAGGTAGTTTGACTAACTTATATATATTATTTATTGAAAAATAATTTAATTCCAATTCCATGGATAGTATCATTTTTTAATCAATTAAAGTTTTATCAATATTTTTAAGAATTGAATCTAAAATTAAAGAATAATGAGCATAAATATTCATTAATAAATTTTTTGTTTGAATTATTGAATCAGAACTTCCAATAAATTTATCTAAATTATGATATTTATGTTATTTCTATGTTCTTTTATAATCACAAAAAAATATTTAATAAATTCCTAGTTTGAATAATTAAATTATCATTTCCAGTCACTTTTTCTAAATAGTGATCTCTATGTGATTTTAATGATCATTAATGAGGGTAACTATCCCCCTAAATTTTTTTATTTTTTTTATGTTTCAACCTATCCAAAAATAATTTCTCTAAAATCTTCTTCAAGTTGGTCTAAATCATTATTATTTTCGTTCAAATAATTATCATCAAACATTATAATAACAAACTCTTCAACCAAAAGGGTTCTTTTACTATAAAATCTATATGATTTACTAGAGTTTGAATAACCAATAAATATATTATCATCTAATTTAGAATCAAATTTATCAAAATAATATTTAGTGTTTAGAATATAAAATTTGTAATCAAACACTTTAAAATAACCAATTTCAGTTTTTATTCCATTATAATGTTTATAAGGTGTTATATTTAAATAGGTATTAAAAGAATTATATTATTAAAAAATAAAGTTATATTCAAAAATCCATACTAGAATAATTAAGGATTGTTGAATTCATTTAGTATGGTACTATCCATCTCTTATAAATTAATATTTTTTTGTTTCCACTTCTCTATTTGGTTTTCCAAGTGACTCGAAAATTATGATAATAACTAGTTTATTTACAATATTTTTTAATTTTAATGGTTAAAAAATCTCCAAATATATCATTTATAGTAGATAGGATCAAATTATATTTTTAATTTTTAACTACCTTATTGTAGGAAATAAACATGGATAAAGTTTTTGATTTATGTGCAATAAATTATACCCATGAAAATTTATTAAAATATCTATTACTATAAAAAACATAATTTTTACCACCCTTAAATGATATATGTACAGTAAAAAATAAATCAGTATGAATAAGTTATAGAGCTCTTAGAATTTGACCTTTATTAAGATATCTGAAACACTCTTTATAATGATTACCTTTTATACAAGACTGACACATATAGTTGATCTCCTCTTCCAAATATGGTCGTTATATAATGTCTTTCTTCTTAGAAATATTTTAAGGAAATTTTAATTGAAATTATTGAGCCTCATGTTGCATAAAGTTTTGTCTAATTAAATAAGATTTAAGGACTTCACATTTTATTCAATTATCTCAATAAAATTGATAGAATAGATATTTTCATTCTTATTTGTATATAACTGGACATGTTTATCTTTAAAAACTATACACTTATTATTCTAAAAGTTTAGATTCATTTCATTATCACATAGTGGTAATATACTACTAAAATTATTATTTAAACTATTATTATATAATACTTTCAAAATTATAAAATATTTTTAGATACCAACCTCTCAAAAAACTTTTACATTTATTTTTTAATTTTCTCCAAAGGTGAAATTAATTCAAATTTTTAAAATGGTTCAAAATTTTAAGGATCACTAATTATGTTTTTATAAAGTCCATTATTCGTGTACCATTTTTACTTTATCAAACTCTAAAAGAAAATTTTATACATAGTCGTATTCAAAAAGATTTTGGTACCCATGAACATTTAGATCTAATAGGGTTTAGAGAAGAGTTTTTTGGAACTGAAACAAATTTTAAATGTTTATTTATAATAAATACTAATGATAAAGGATTATAAATAAAAGAATTTTTCTTCAAGAGATTTTGGATATTTTAATGAATGATCTCTTTCATAATGACATTTCATTCTACATCTAAAACAAATGACTATAGAAAAAAATAATTTTGAAATTTAAAAAAATAATATATTGATTATTTTAGGTAATTTATTTTTATAACCAATTTTATCCCTATTATTATTAATTTTTTCCAAAGACATTATTTTTCATAAATTATTCTACCTTGAACAAAGGTAAAGAAAATTTTATTTATGATTTTAATTTTTTTGGTCTTATAGTTTTCAACTATAACATATTTAAATTTCCTTTCATATTCCTCATTGTTTTTAGAAAGATAATCCTTGATTTTAACCTTCTCCTTTTGAAATAACTCTAAATATATTGGGATTTTATCATACTAATAGAAGTGGTATTCCTGAAATTTTTATTTTCTACAAGAGTAAACCTATTTTCCTCAAAAGGTTTCTTATACTTATCTTTAAGTTCTTTATGTATCTTATAAATCTTGAAAATTTGATTTTTAAATCATGAAATTCCATCATATAATTAATCATTTGTAGGTTTATAGAATTAGATTAACTTAAACTAGAATTAGATTCACTAATCTTGTTTGAAGAAACCAATATAAATAGATCTTATAGATCCTTTTCTAAACCATAAAATCCACATGAATCTAATTATTTGATACTACTCCATCCAATTATAAGTTCTATATTTCCTTTTTTTTATTCATGTTTTTTATCTTTATTTCCCTTTTTAATTTATCCATTTAGGATTAATGTGTCCTTTTCTCCAGTATTCATTATAAATTACTTCTAGGAATTAATTTGAATTATCTTCTCAACACATAATTATCCCTATGATAATATTTTATTTTTATTATTGAATATAATTTCTTATTTTTATATAATACATTATAAAAATTTGTAACTTCATCATTGTTATTTACCTATAGCTTATAATATTATGATCAAGTAGAAACATTTATATATTTAAATAAAAGGCCTTTCTTTTTAATATAATATTATTTTACAATATTCATGTATTCTAATTCATATTGAAATAAAGAATCAATAAGTTCATAAAAATTATATTCTTTAAATTTTTTGATTTCATCTATAGAAATCTTCTTTTCATGCCATTTCTTAGGAAAAGATCTAAGCACTCTGTCAACAAGTACTAATTTCTCCAAAATTTTACCTGAACTACTCATTCCATTTATAACACTAGTAAATCTATGAAAAAACAAATAAATGTTTTCATCTTCACCCATTATGAAATCTTGATACTCATCTCTAAGAATCCCAAGTTTGGTTATTTTTAGCTTATCAGTTCCATGATGATTAACTTGAAAAAAATCTAAATGTCATGTGCAATTTATATAAAGAGACGTAGCTAAAAGAATTTCTTCCAATTACATAATTTAAAATATGTATCACATTTTAATTTAATACATCAATAATATCATCATTACCATTCAATGTATCCAATTTAGTTTTAGGTAACATGTATGGTTTTTTCTATAATGTTCCAATGGTCTATTATTTCAGTATTTATACAATATTTTATCCAATCATTCCAATAATCATAATTTGTACCACAAAAAAATGGAGTTAATTATGGTGTAAATCCATCATTTAACTTATTATTTTTATATCTAAAAGATCTCCCAAAGGTTTTTTTAGTCTATAGAATAAATTATATTCATAGAAAATATATACAATAAATTCATCATTTAATTTATATGATCAAGATCTATAAAGGGTTATGCATTGATGCCAATTATTTTTTCCCAGAATGATATTTCATAATGGTTAAGAGGGGGTGAATTGACCTCTTTTAAAAAAATTAGAACTTATGTCTAGTTTAAATTCTTTTAGCAGTATAAAAATAAAATAGGAAAAAATGTATTTATATGTTAGTTCAAATCAATGTGATGTTATATCTACTCTTCACACATTAAATGTAGTAGTATGATAACCACTATAACGTAACCTTACTTTTAAAGGGATTCATATCCATTTACGATGGAATTTTCATATCTAGAGGCACAAACCCTATCCTAAATTTTTTTCACCTAGAGGCACAACCCAGAACCTTTCTTCTTAAGTGGAAGAATAAAAAATATTTCTGTTTTAATAAAAAATAATAAACCAAAATTTATGCACATAAAATGATAAATAATTACAATACCATAAAAACTAATTTAAAATGATGAGAGTAGGGAGTTTCAAGGAAGCCAAAATAAAACCAAATTATAGACTTTATTATTGTATCCTTGACATTATAATCCATATTTTAGAGTCTCTTAAAGTTTCAAGGTATCTTAGATCAATCCATATTATAGATTTCTATGTATCCATGATAGTTCAATCCATATTTTACACTAGTTCTATCAGACTTTATTCCTAGAATTTCTTCATGCATAGTAACTCCTAATGTTATGGAATTATATAAAAAAACATGAAAATTCTATCCATTACATTTCTTATTCTCCTAAAGTAGTTTTCATGCATGTGAAAATAACAAAATACTTCAGAGTTTCTCAATATTTTTTCTATGGCCGATTCATCATGAGTAATTATTTTATAGATGATAAATAATAATAGATTATGGATTATATTTCAATATTCTATAAAAAAATTAATAATATGTATAGTAAAAATAATAAAAATTTAATATATTAGTTAATATTATATTAATAATCAATATTAAATTATTTTAAAAACACTAATAGATTATCTGAGGCTGAATTTTCATATTTCACACAAGATTAAATTTTAATTTCCTAATTTACAAGAACTTAGTGTAATTATTAATATTTTTTATCCCATATAATGTTTATTTAATTTTTTCTAATACATTTAAAAATAATTCTGTATACAATCAATGTAATTAATAAATAATTTTGGAATAAATAGAACTACAAACAAGAACATATAATAAATAAAAATATAAAAATACATGAAAAAAAATATCATATTTTGATCTAAAACAACTGTATGGATATGTTTAATTTGAAATAAAATATATGAGTAATTTTTTATTCTTAATATATTTCATTTTATAGTTTATGTATATATCATTATATTTTACATGGAATTCATTTTATACTGACTTGAATTCATGTCATTTTATTTCATGTATGAATCATTTAGTACTTATTTTCTTATGATTCCATTCAAATTGTGTATATTCCCTTTCATATTGGGTATTTTCACTTGAAACTTAGAAACAAATTTGTGTAAATACTTATCAAGGATAAAATATAACTTTGTAAGCATAATTTTATTCTATTTAAAAATGATTTTTCTTAATCATGATTCAGAATAACTTATGGATTATCTAATATTTAGAAACAAAATTGTTAATTACTTTTATTTACAAATGTTAAGAGGGAATAGAATACTAATTTTTAAATTATAAAAACATATATAACTAAAGTGGAAAGGATCCATTGTATATGGAATAAATCGATGGGAATTGACCTAGGGAAGGTCTCTCTGGATAGGGTTTTTGTTTTATTTTTCTTTTAGTATCTCATTATTTAATTATATATTTTAAACTTTTCATGATCATTATTTCATGTATTTATTCATCATTTACTCAATTTTTTATTCATTTTATTTTCTCTACTCTCTATCCAATGGAGTTTAGTTCCTATATTTTGGATGACCACTCATAAATGAGTGGCTAGACAACTATGAGAGAGTTGAGTCAAATAAAAAGGCTTCATACATATTGTTTTGATTCTTTTCTCATGAGATGGTTTTATTCTTTAGTATTATATTTTAATTTATTTCTCTATCATATTTATTATTAAACCATTAACCTAATGTTTTTAGTAATGAATGAACCCCAGGGTGGTAGAGATAATTAACTAATGAACAACAAATTGTATTATTCTTATGCACTTGTGGTTTTCAATTAAAGAACATTATTGGTTTTTGTTCTAAACATGAGAGTTGAGATACTAGGGTATTATTGAGAATAATTTACAAAATTCATATCAACTACATTTTTTATCACATTGATACAAAAAAATTTCATTTTTTAATTGAATTCGAGTTATTAATTCTCGAGAGACTATCATTGGATGTTGATTCCCGTCTCTTTGTCTATGTGTTTATTTTTCTTTGCCTTTGAGTATTTAGTTTCTTATTTTAATTTATTTTTATTTTATTATATGGTCTTTAAAATAATATGGATATATAACATTTAGTCTTCAGTGGTTACCGCTATTCCATATTCCTTTTGAGATCAACCCCAAACATCCACTATACAATGGCTTAGTATTTAGTGTTGGTTTAGAAAAACTATAAATTATATAATATGTTAGATCATCACATGTAACAATGTAGAAGGATCCTTCTATGTTTTTTGATCCATTTTTTAGGAACAAAGGAAACCAGTAAATGAATCTATACTGATTTATTAGGTCAAATACTTTTCTTTTCTCAGTTATTTTTACTAATTTTAGTTTAAGTTTTGACTTTGGTTTTGTTTTTTATTTCCATTTTACACACTAGATGATCAAGGTGGTGTATACATATTATATTACAAATTTAACTAGTATTATGCTATAACTTAGGAGTATGCAAGTTATTAGGAGGATTTGACTATGTGGAAAACATTAAATCGAAAATGGTGGATAGAGAAAAGATAAGGATGGGATGATTTGTATTTTTATTGATATGATGAATTAAAAAATCAATAATGGAGTGAAACCTATAATTAATTATGTAAATTACATCTTGAATTTCAGAACTACCAATATAAGAAATGGGATGAGTGGTGATACCAAGAATACTATGTATTTTAATTACCTCAGGGGAATAATTCTATAATAATTATAATAGGAACACTCTTTAAGTTTATTGAAAACACATAATGGAGGATAAAAAACATGGGGCACACCTCAAGAAAGATGAATAGAAAGAAAAAGACATTACTAAAATTGATAAAATTTTAGATTCACTTACGAATAAATATGTTTGCATCCTAATATAGGGAATGAGTTAGTGGATGAAAAAACTATAGTAAAAGAGGTTCAATCTATTGAATTAATGATACAGGAGGACAATGAGGAAGAGTTCCTTTAACATACTGAATATTTAGAGGGGGAATGACCATCAATTCCTGAACAAGAGTAAGAGAACACCTTTGAATTTTAACAACACAACATGGAATTTAAATAGTTTAAATAATAATAAGTCGTGGTGGAAACTAATTTCAGTGTTATGGTTGACATAATTGAGGATATAAAACCTCCAATATAACATCCCAACCTGAACTACTAGGTCCTAGCCATATGATATGTTACACCCAGCATTTTTATTAACATTTTGTTCAATAAATTAAATTTCATTGATGGATTGTCATACACACTACCCCAAGTCAATATTGAATTACATACAACTTGTGGCTATATTACACTACAGTCAAAACTCGTTTAGATTACATGACACATGACACTAAGTTTTAAAAAAGACCTCGATATATTATTAACATAGTTATGTAAATGAGAGCATTGTTCTCTAGAATTTAGACATTAAAAAATGAATAGTTATAAATACTTTTAAAATATTAATTATAATGTTTTCAAATAAATGGAACATATTTAATAGAACATTTAATTTTTGTTAGTCTTTAAATGTTTTAAAAATACTATTTTCTCAAAAATATGCTTTTTATATATTTTGTGAATAATAATAATATTAATTTTTGAAAATTTTCAAAATTTAATTTGATAAAATAAACATAAATTTATAATTTATAATGTTAAAATTATCCTGGGGTGAATTTTTGGTATTTTTCTGAAAAGTGTTATTTTTTATGAATAGTGAAAAATACTGAATTTTAATTGAAAACTACTTTTTTGTTTAATTTATTTATATATTTAAATTAGATTTTAAATTAGTTTTAAAGTATACTTAGATAAATTATAAATCTATTAATCCAATTTAGGTCATTTTAATCAATTTCATATTGAAATTGAATATAAAAACATTGTAAACTTTTGATCTTTTTCTCTTTAAAACCTTGCTTTCTCAACACATCTATAGGGTTAATTTTAAATTAATTTTTTCCACTTATATGATTATAATTTGGAAATATGGATTAAATATTTGTAATAATAATAATTTATAATATATAATAATAACTAATTAATTTTTTACCAACATGATTAGTGAAATAAATTAAAAATTAATTACAGCATTAAGGTTAAAACAAGATTACTTAACTTGGAAAATAAGTTGAAAAAATGACCGAAAACTTGTCCAGAACAAATTTTATAGAAATATTTGGATATTATAATGTATGAGGTAAAAACTTTAATCATTATTTATGCTTTTTTCATATTAAAAACATGGGTGGAATTCTCTCTTTCAAAAATTTACAAATTTACCACCCACCTCCCTTATAAAAGGTCACCCCATCTTCCCTTATCTCCACAACTCACAAACCATTTTTATAAAAAAATACCTATAAAATATCTTCAAAAATTACCTCACCTAATTATATAATCCTTTATTTTTATATAATTCCATCTATGGAATGCCTTTGGTGAAAACCAAAAGAAGATTCCTGAAGAAAAGGTAACGTTCATCAACCAACATTTTTGTTTTATTTCTTCTTCAAACCCATTAAATTAGTTTTATATCATGATTATATAATAACATAAGTATATTTAATATACTTATATGATTTTATTTTATGTTTATGAGCTAAAAACACACACACCATCATCAAATGGGTTATGAAATTACTATTCAGGTGTACGGTAGACTACCACCTCATGAAATGATGTCGTTCGTTTTTCCGTTACCACCTACCAAGGTTAGTAATAATGATAGAAATAATATTTATATATTATATTTATTATTTTAATTATTTTATAATGATTTTTTAATTTTTATATCACACATACCTTCATACTTTCTATTTGTTGGGAATATAATAACATCGTTCGTGTGCATGACGGACTACCACCTCGTAAAGCGATGTAATTCATTCATGATTTACATGGAATGTATTGTGGATGTTTTTAATAAAAATATGTGATATTTATTACATAAAAATGATTCTATAATGATAATATATAATATACTTTTCTTTATTTCAATATGATAAGAAAATGAAAACATCATTCATGGGTATGTATGGTCTACCATCTCCATAAACGGTGAATTTCATTTCCTATTTTTATCTTTCATAGATTATTATAAATACATATATATACTGAATATATATTATATTTATATAATTTTTATAATTCTATATATTATTTAATCATTATTAATTTAAGATAACCAAAATTATAACAAATCAAAATATTTATTAAAAAAAGCAATTATTACCCGAAACATAACATTAACATGGAATTGTTAAAATATGAGTAATATAAAGTCATTAGTAAATCATATATGGTATTATATATATAAATATGATTATTTTATATATGTATAATAAAATTATATTTATTATATTGCATTTTTTAATGAGTACGACAGGAGTCAATACTTAAGGTAAGGGTTTTTCTCATCTCACTTTTATTTCTATGAGATATATTCTGTATTCACCACTAATTTTTGTTGTGTAGAGTATATAATAGACATGAATGTATTTTATGATTCTTATAATTAAGATTATGGGTATTTAAATATCCATTTAAGTATTTATATTCCATGGGGTTTAGGGTTTCAAATTTACCAAATCTATAATGGAATTTTTTCTCAATCTTCCCTCTTTCAGAAACATGTTATGTTATGAACATATATTCTTTTGCGAGGTGTATATAATACCCATTTTAAATTTTATATCATAAATATAATTTTTTTAATGATATTATAAGATTCATTTTATTTTATTTTCTCATGGGTATTATGATTAAAATTTACCAAAGTGGTAAGTGTTTATTGTTTCAATCTCATCATTTATCAAAATTGTTTATGATTATTATTCCATTGATGAAATATTATGATCCATACCTCAATAATTATCATTAATTTTTCTTATATGTTTTTTCATTATATCTTAAAGTAATGGAAACATTTTTTTCACTCTTTATTACTTAATATAATTAATAAAATATTTTTTAGGAAAATCTGACTTTATTTCTCTCTTTAGACAGAAAGATGATTTAATTAAAAACTATGATTTATAAAAATGATTTAAATTTTTTTTATTACTATATTATTATTTTTAAAATAAATTTTTACCTATTTTTTACTTTTTACAAAAAATTATTTAAATTAATACTCATGTTGTTTCCCAAAATAATGTATGTTTTTCTTTTACCACAAATGTGAAAGGAACCTTAATTTAAATGTGTATGGCATTAAAGAAATTTTTAGAAATCATGACCAATCATTTATTAAAATATTCCTTTATAATATTTCAAATTTATTTTCAAATAAAAAGGGTTTTAAAAATGTCTTATATTTAAAATATAGTTTTTCTAGTAGTAAAGGATATTTTCCCTATGAAATTTTTTAAATGATCTTTTAAAATTATTTTCCATATAAGATGACATCTATTAGTGTTACCTAATACTTACTAGGGATATAATCCAAGAATAACATTTATATTTTTTCGCTAAATGGTTTATATTTTGTTGGAATTATTTTCATTAACCCCATTTCTCTTTCATGGGTTGTACCATGATAAAATGATTTTGAAAACACGCTTATTTTCACAGGTTATGATATGAATAAGTGATTATGAAACCTATATATTTTCCATAGGTTATTATATGATGAAATTTTTATGATACCCATTTAATTTAATGTTTTATAAAATTGTGAATGTTTATGATGTTGTGGAACACATATATATGATTTCATTATGTGATGAGTGGGACATATATATCCCTCCAATGCATTTGGTAAAGACTTATATCTCATGAGATAGACAGGACTGGAATAGGGAGTGAAATTTGTTAGTAGTATTGGGTTGGAATGGGAAGCGAACTTGGTTCAATAATATAGGGATAGAATGGGAAGTGAACCCGGATTAATAATACAGGGCTGGAACAGGGATTGAACCCAGTTTAGTAAATGACTCTACTATGATTGTCTTGGAAGTGATACATGACTAATATGAAATTATTTTATATGCTTATGTATATACCACAAATTCTATGTATTGTGCCAATGTTATTCTCTCATGGATCGTGTTCTTTTATTTCCTTATGATTCATGTCATATGAACTTACAATATTTATTCCATGATTCAAGATTATGATCTTTGATATATAGAGTATTATTTTCAGTTTTTATTCTCATGTTCTTATACCCTTATACTAAATTTATACTTACATATATCTATTATTTACCCTTACTGAGCATCTAAAATCTCCCTTTCTTATGTTTCCTTTCCCCAGGTTATGAAGATATATATTATGTATGGTACATATAAGAAGGTTTAAAGTTGTGAAGAACATAGTGGGAGATGATGTAGCTCTCCCATGAACTAATTTTTTTGTTTCTAAGTTTCAAAATGCACTAAACTATTATGATCTCAAGTGTGTTTTTGTGTAATGTAATAAATATTCCCCAAAATGATGTAATGTCTATGAATGTTAATCTAAGGTTGTTATATTTTATATCAAAGAAAATTTTTAATTAACATTTGGAAACTAGGATGAGAAAAATATGGTGAGATCTCAAAGGACATGTATAAGGACAAATATAAGGATGGTTCAATGTATTAGAAAATGACTTATAATTTTGTTAAAGGTTGGAGTGATTGCTTTCCTAGAAGTACATCACTATTTGGATACTAAAAGTAGATGTGGCTCTAGTATAGATGTACATAAGGTTAACAACCCTAAAAACACTGTATTAAGATAGACTCGATTGGGAATTGGTGAATGAAAACAGGCCTTGCTACACACCTAGTTTACTACTCCTGGTGGATTCAATTTGTAAATTCACAAACTCTTTTTGAACTATCATGAAGGATTTAAATAAAATATGGTTATGAATGACCTAGGGTAAAAGTAAGGTGTCATATATTAAATAATTTTTCATAATTTAGACATCCTATAAGTTTTTTTCATGATTATGTGGTTTCTATCTATGATTAATGTTTATTAATCTATGATTTTTGGTTTTATTCAACGGATATAACTCAAAGGAACCGTGTTAATGATGAGTTAAATGGAAAATACAATCATTTTCCTCCTAAGAACCCAAATTTTATAGGATCTAGAAGTAAAATTATCATTACTATACTCACACAACTTTTTCAAGATATGAATCATTTTGGTCTTCCAAATGGGAAAAAGAGGGAACAACATTCTATTGAGTCCTTCATATGAAAACATACCCCTTATTTTATAGGGTCTTATGATCAACTAGTTTCTGAACAATGGATAAGTACCAATGAAAATATATTTTATGTTCTCTAGTGTTTGTAACATGAAAAAGTCATTTTTTTGTCTACCATTTGGAAGGTGAAATGGATCAATATTGGACTCTTATCAAGAATACAAGGAAGAAAAAATAAATTAACTCCATGGATTTAGATGAGCTCAAGAATATATTTTTCAATGATTTCATTCCTCATATTCTTCATACAAAGATGTAAAATGTTTTCCTAGAGCTGATCCAAAAGGATAAAAATACATTGGTACCTATGAGGATAATTTAAAAAGACTTGTGAGGTACACTTATGGTATTATCATCTAGCCTTAAAGTAAGGTTGATTGATTATTCAGTGGATTAAAACCAAGTCTTTGAAGGTTGTTTTTCATAAGAGACTTCAGTAGATATGAATAGATTGTTCAACATGAAATCATAGTGGAAATAGAAGTTAGAGTTACCTATAAATCTCATGGTTTTCACAAAAAAAAGGAATATGGAGTTAAAAAGAAAAATATAATAACCATGATGAGAAGAATATGATATTTACTTTATGATCTATGTATGGGAATAAACATGGAGGGAATTTCCTTAGAGGGACTAGTAAATGTTTTAATTGTGGAATGGAATGTCATTGGGTAACTGATTGTTGAATTTATAGGAAGAAGTTAGATAATAATTTGAAAAGAGAGAAATAATTACAAAATTCACCTCCCCCACTTCAATGATTCAAGTGTAAGAAGAATGTTCATTATGCTAACTAGTGCCCAAAACTAGGGGATAATGTTGATGATTGACTTCACAAACACTTAAGCTGAGGGATAGGGTAAATCTCAAGCGATAACTATTTTTATTAGGGTTTCAATAATGACATGGTGATAGGTACACTTTTCATACACTATAGAACTTCTAATGTATTATTTTACTATAGATCTATCAATTCATTCATATTTAAATAATTTTCTAATGGTATAAAGATTACACCAAAACAATTAGATATGGAATTAGTAGTAAAAACCACTAATTGTATAATGATCATGTCTTAAGTATATGATTCCACTCTGGTTGATATTATTAGGAATGTGTTTCCCTAAAATCTTTTCATACTTACTTTGGTTTAATTTGATGTCATACTAGGCATGGATTATATTAATATGCATAAATCCCACATAAAGTGTTGAGTAAGGTATGTTTCATTTGATATTCCAAACCAACCTATGATCATATATCAATGTGATGATAAGTATGAACTTCTAATAGAGATTACATATAGTGTATGGGTATTAATTCCCATTTATAAGGGGTGTTTATCTCAAATGGTTTAGGGAGAAACATGACATCAATGAAATTACTATTTATTAGGAATTTTTTTATGTCTTTATAGAATATTTTCCTATCCTTCCACTAAAACGTGAAGTGGAGTTGTCAATAGAAGTCATACCTAGTGCCACACCAAATTCAAATACTCACTATAGGATATCCCTGAATGAGTTGCATGAATTAAAGAATAAACTCAAAAAAACCTTGATAAGGGATTCATCTAGAAAATTATGTCACATTGCAGTGTGCCTTTTCTTTTTGTGAAAAATAAAGATGGATCAATGAGACTCTGTATTTATTATCAGGAGATGAACATGATCCTAATTAAGAACAACTATCTTCTTCCCTGTATTGAAGGATTTTTTGATCAACTACATGGGGATCAATACTTTTCCAAGATTAACCTTCATTCTAGATATCGTCAATTCAGGGTCAATAAGAAGGATATACCCAAGACAACATTCTATAAAAGTTATGGACACTATGAATATATAGTGGTTCCTTTTGGTCTTACTAATTACCCTATTATCATTATGGATATATTTAATAGAGTCTTTAGATATTAACTTGATTAGTTTGTGGTAGTCTTTGAAGATGATATTCTTATCTATTCAAAGATCAAGTAAGAGAATTAAGATTACTTAATAATTGTACTGAAGACCCTAAGAAAAGATAAAGTATAGTAAAAAATTACAAAGTGTAAATTTTGGATGAAAAAGATTTCATTTTTTGGTCATATAATCTCAAGAGACTATTGTAAGAACCTAGATCTTAATTTAAGGTATGGATCTTTATTTCAAGTTGTTTTTGAGAAAAATTAATAAAGGGGAAATTTTCCAAGTACACGTCATGTAATTTTGAGTACACGCTGTGTACCCAGTTGTTGTGTGTAGCCATGTACTGGTTGTGTAATGGCCCAGTACATGGTCATGTGAGTGACCTGGAAAACCGCCTAAAGTGGGGGCCAGTTGAGGCTAGTACATGATGTTTACATTAAATGAGCATGTTGTATAGTTTTCTTTTTAACTTATTAATCAAATTGGGGTCACCTCTCATATCCATAACCATCTTATTTTTCCCATGTTTTATATAGGAGAGCGACGAGATGGTTGAGAACTTTGAACCCCTACCATTCCTCTGTCTGAGCTCCGATTGAGACATCGCCGAGTGAATTGGATTACCACCAGTGAGTTATCACTTTCCCTATAGAATCTCTTCCTAATTTCTCTTCTCTCTTGAGTTATACAAGTTTTAATGATTTTAAACTTTTTTTAGATCTACATCATTCTAGGATGATTCAAGGGTCAGCATTCAACTATAGTGATCTCCCAACATCGAGGTAGGTGGTTTGTTCCTTTCCTTGATTGTATTTGGATTATATATGCTTAAAGTGACAAATACCCATGTTTGGGGTATTATGTGTTTTGGATTTTATACATATTATCTACATTATATGGTTTAATTTATTAAAAAGGGGTTGTAGCATAAGTGTAAGGTTAGATTCCTTGTTTATGAGACATCGTTGGGTGCGTTTCTCTAGTTTGTCTATTTAGGGCTCTTTGGCCTAGGTTTCCTATGAGGCATACCCTATTTTCTATGAATTTATTTGTTTAGGATGGAGTTTATTTATTATATGAATTTAATATGTTATTATTGAGAATGTTATCCATTTAGTAGTTATAGACTACATGTGTTGCCTTGTTATGATATGCATGTTGATCTTCTAATGGACCGTGAGAGCCTTGGACCAGGAAAACTATTGGGGTTTCCTTGTTTATTTACACAGGACCATGAGAGCATTGTTGTATACTTTTACCTTGGGGGTATTGACTGTGAGAGCTACCCAGAGGTCATTTATGAATATTTTATACTATGTTAACCCAGGGGGTATTGACTGTGAGATCTACTTGGAGGTCATGTATAAATTATTAATTCCATGTATACCTAGGGGTACTAACCATGAGAGCTACCCAGGTGGTCATTTGAAATTATTTAGTGCTATGTTTAAACCAAAGCGGTTAGACTGTGAGATCTTTCCCATAGGATTTTTATGAATGATTGATTACTGTTGTGACAAGCCTGGCAAGCCAAATCACAAGCTTGGACTCAGTCTTACTTGGTTTCTTAGATGGTCTTCTGAGACATCAGTTGTTACTATTATATGGATGGATACAAATATTAGGCCAGATCCCATGATTTATTATTTAACAATTTGAATAATTAATAAATGTAAAAAAAATGTAATTGGAAACTGTGGGATTGTTTAATTTTGAGTTACTCCTAGTTTATTGCTTCATTTTTGTATATTTTCTGCTATATATATATTCACTGACTGTTAGACACAAATATTTTGGTGGTTTCCTACTAGGATTCGTCTCACACCCTATTTGGGTTATGATTTTGGGCCCAAAAAGATTATATGGTTGTAGGTATAGATAAGGGAAAGCGCCCTTCTTCATCAGGAACTTGATTATTGTTGGAGCAGGAGATCATGGGACCAAGATGAGGATTGATATGCTATTGGAGTTTACTAATTTTATGTAATTTGGTTTTAGTACTGTATTTATATCATTGTGGATTGTTTGGTTTCTTTCCTAGAAACATGTGAAATGCATCATTTATATGTGCTCTAGTTTTTATATTACCATCATTCTTCCGTTGTTTACTTTTGTGTATGGTATTACTTCTTCCTCTTTTGTTTACTATTTTTTATTATACTGTGTATACCCTCCCAATGAGGGAATATTTTCCCCATTATCAGTACTTGGCCCTCACTATTAGTCGGCAGCCTCTGGTGTTTGGGTAAATGCGCATGAGGTCACGTGACCAACCGGGTACGGGGCACCTTTGGGCGACATCTGGAACTGGGACATTACAAATTGGTATCAAAGGGGTTTCTTTTCTATTTTATCTTACTATCTGGAGCCTATATATAGGGAAAGGAATGAATGGGTAGTTGTTAATAAGCTATGGCTGAGAGTAGCTAACCCATGTACAGGGAAAATACAAGTTACCTATAATATTTCAATTTTTTTGGTTTTGCAATTGTTACATTTGATTTGATTTCATCATTGGGTGATTCACTTGTTTTGTGTAGTTATCATTGATATTATTGGGTTCTATTTCTGTTGAAACCTAATGAGATGAGTATATTCCATCTCATGCATCATATAGGCACTTGATAGAGATCACATGTCATGAATTTTTGTCATTCCATTTAAGGTGCATTACCGATTGCATGTTTTCATGATAGATGTTGTTCAATATATGGGTGTTGTTGTGATAGATATCATTATAGAATACCTATTATTATGATAGGGTATTGAAATTATAAATTTTCATTTAGATAAACTCCAAACTTCTGTCCCTAAGGTGTTATGGGCTCTCTTGGATCCGAATTTTGTGGATCATGTTTGACCTTTAAATTGAATTTTTCCAAGTTGTGATATGAATAATGATTCCAAACTGTGTTTCGTGGGAGTATGGACTCTCATGGCTCAGAATTTGTCATGCCTTGGACAAATATTACAAGTTTTTAAGGGTTCTAGAGGAGTTTTAGAGACCCACTATTCGGAAACCCAGACAACACAACTTGTGATTTTATGAACACACGCCACGTGTTCTTCTGTTCTATAAGAAATGATGTTTCTTAAGTACATATTGTGTACTGAGATTACATGTTGTGTAGTGCTTGATTGTGTGACTGACTGTGTGAGTAGAGACACGGGTTAATAAAATCTTGGTAGAACACGACGTGTACTGGGTTTCTAGATAGTGAATCGGGGCAGTTCAACATCCAGAGCCGGTACTCCTTCATTTGATAGCAAGAAGCACCGTAGGGAGACTTCATGTGGTGATTTAAGTAGAATATATGTATCTATAGGTAGCCATGTGAGGTGCTACCAGTGCGGGAAGAGTGGGAACATGATACCTCAATGCCTAATAGATCCAGTTGAGTGTCGAGATTATAGAAAGATGGGTCATCATCAGTGTTTTTGCCAGTTTTTCTCACTAGTATCTAGTGAGAGGGGATCATTTATGACTCCACGTTCAGGAATAAGACCATAAGTTTCTCCTCAGTCAGGGAACTGGAGTTCTTCAGGCCATTCAGGCTGGGGAGGTGGTCACAGTCGTGGTATCCATACAGAAGGCTTTTAGCGACAGTAGGTTGGATCAAATCAGGGTAGTCAGTATGGGTCACAGGATTGTGTTACAGGTCACAATTTTGTAGTGGAGCTGACCTAGTAGGGGCAGGATCCCAGACCAGCTATAGTTAGAGGTACGATTATATTTTCCTCAGTTTTAGCTTCTTCTCTTTTTTGATATAAGGGCTTCCCATAGTTTCATTTCTGTTTTTTTTTTGTGGAGAGACTAGGGCTCTATATATTTACTTATGAGGATGTTATGATGCTAGACACTCTGTTTGGGATTAGGATGGCTAGTGTACATCAGTGCAAGGAGTTCCCTCTTGAGGTTGGTGGCTGTCACTTCTTATAGGACCTCTTGGTCTTAGATATGATAGACTTTGATTTCATTCTCGGAATGGAATACCTGGTCTCTCTCCAGGCCTTTGTTGACTTTTATCATCGCAGGGTGAGTTTCACGTCACCAAAGGGTGGGTCTTTTCTACACAAGGGAAAATTGGATGTCCAGGCGAGCAGAGATGGACCCGAACATCATGATTTGGGAGGAATTATGACCCAAATTTCTAGTTTATATCTAGATGACCAGGGGACTTCATATATAGACTTTCCTCTAGTGGTATATCATTTTAGATATGTCTTTCCAGATGACTTTTCAGGTTTACCTCCAGTGTGAGAGGTATATTTATCTATTGATCTTGTGCCAAGAGTAGCACCGATGTCTATTCATCTATATAGGATGGAAACACCAGAGTTACAGGAGCTCAAGAAGTTAGAGTAGTTATATGAAAAGGGTTTCATCTAAACCAGTACTTCTCCTTGGGGTTTTCTTATCCTTTTGTGAATAAGGTGGATGATACCCTCAGAATTTGTGTGGATTATCGGAAGCTAAACCAGTTGATTGTTAAGAACCGATATCCCTTTCCAAAAATTGATGATCTCTTTGATCAGCTTTGAGGATCCTGGGTGTTCTTGAAGATTGACTTTAGATTCGGTTATTCTCAGTTGCGTATTAGACCATCAGATATACCTCTTATATCCTTTCGTAGCAGGTATGGTCTATACGAGTATTTGGTTATTTTTTTCAGTCTCACGAATTCACTAGTAGTTTTCATGGAACTGATGAACCGACTGTTCCATCCTTACTTGGATTATTTTGTGGCAGTCTTTATGGACGATATCTTGGTGTACTCTCACACTCAACACGACCATGCCATCCATCTTGAGATCGTTTTGAGTACATTGAGAGAGCATCGGTTATATGTTAATCTCTAAAAATTCCACTTTTGGATGGATGAAATTCACTTCTGGTGTCATGTTATCTCAGAGACTAAAGTATTAGTAGAACCAGAGAAAGTGAGAGCATTAGTTTCCTGGGAGTAGTTGAAGAACGTCTTTGAGGTATAAAGTTTTTTAGGGCTGGTTGGTTACTACAATCACTTTATACTATACTTTTCATGCTTAGTATCACCACTAAAGAGCCTGACTAAGAAGGGGGAAAAGTACTTGTGGATAGATTCATGTGATTTAGCCTTTTAGGAGATCAAAGGGAGACTAACTTTAGCACTGATACCGATTTTTCTTGAGCTAGGAAAGAGTTAAACCGTTTACTGTGATGCATCAGGTATCGGGCTGGGAGCAACGCTTATGAAAGGAGAAGGTGTCATTGCTTACGGGTCTTGGTATTTGAGGCCACATGAGAGGAATTACCTGACGCACGATCTTGAGCTAGGTGAAATTGTGCATGCTTTATGCTGTTGGAGACATTATCTTTTGGGAGATCATTTTGTGTTATTAACTAACCACAAAAGTCTCAAGTGTGTTTTTACTTAGTATGATCTAAATTTGAGACATCAAAGGTTGGTTGAGTACCTTCAGTCTTTTGACTTTGAGCTTTCCTACACGCCTGGGAAAGGCAATGCAGTGGATGATGCATTGAGTAGGAGGACTTAGATATAGGCAGTTCAGGAGGAAAGCATTTAGTGGCATATTATGGCTCTATTCTCTGAGATTCAGTTGGAGTTGTACGACAGATAGGGGAAAATATTTCTTTCTTCTATATTTTTTACCTCTACTCTACTGGATTGAGTGAAAATTAGGTAAGGCCTAGTCCTACAGGATAGTATATCAGGATAGGATCCTACTTCTGTGTGGACCATAGGTGATGATGAGATCTTTCATTTTCATGGATGTTTATGGGTGTCGGCAGACATACGTGAGGAGTTGATGTGAGATTTTCATTCCTTAGTTTGGTCAGTTCATCTTGGTGACACCAAGATGTATCAAGATCTACATCGTAAGTATTGGTGTCCAGGTATGAATAAGGATGTAGCTAGGTTTTTTATGATATGTTTAACCTGTCAGTAGGTGGAGACGGAACATCAGTGACCAGAAAGGGCTTTTATAGTAGTTACCTATTCCAGAGTGGAGGTGTAATGATGTCACGATGGATTTCAGGATGGGTTTACCAAGGTTTTCTTGAGTAAATTATGTGTTTTGGGTTATTATGGAAAGACTCACGAAGGTTTCACATTTCTTTCTAATCAGGGAGACCTTCATTGTTGATGAGCTTGGATGGTTTTACATCCAAGAGATTGTATGTTTTCATGGGGTTCTGTACTCTATCATTTCAGACAGGGATGCCTATTTTACTTCGCATGTCTGGCAGGTACTATAGAGTTATTTCGGTACATAGGTACTTCTGAGTATAGCTTACCATCCCCAGACAGATGACCAGTCTGAGCGTATGATTCCGGTTTTGGAGTATATGTTTTGATCATGCATCCAAGATTTTAGGGGTTCTTGGGAGAGACACATACCCCTAGTGGATTTTTCCTACAATAATAGTTTTCAGGTGATGATTCAAATAGAACCTTATTAGGATTTGTATGGTAGATCATCCCTATATTGACTAGAGCTAGGATAGGCAGCTATTTTTGGGCATCGTCTTGTCCAATAGACCACTGAGTAGGTGGAGTTGACTTAGAAGAGGTTGTATAATGAATAGTCTCAGTAGAAATATTATGTTGGTTGATGGAGATGACCTCTGGAGTTTGAGGTCGGAGATCAGGTTTTCTTACATGTCACATCGAGGTTGGGACATAGGAGGATTAGGAGATAGGGGAAGCTTTCACTGAGATACACCAGTCCATTTGAGGTTTTGGAAAGAGTCAGGTTGGTTTCCTATCAGTTGCAGTTACCTCAGAGGTAACAGGCGATGCACGACATTCGAACTTCTCATCTACGACATTACATTTAATAATTGTATCATGTTTTCCAACCCAAGGAGGTTGATTTATAGGTGGATTCATCCTTCTATGATCACCCTATGAGGATTTTTTATCACAACACGAAGGTTATCTATATTCGGTTTGTTCCTTTGGTATGGGTGATATGGCATCACGGTCGATTACAGGATGAAACTTGGGAGTGGGGGGCCTAAGTATGATCACAGTGGCCAGAGTTTTTTGAAGTTTCTTCTTCTCCATCATTAAAAGGGAAATTTGGGGATGAATTGCTTTAAGGGGGGAAGTTTGTAAGAACCCAGATCTTCATTTCAGGTATGGATCATTATTTCAGGTTGTTTTTTAGGAAAAAGGAATAAATGGTAACTTTTCAAAGTACACACCATTTACTTTTGAGTACACGTCATGTATCCGGTTGTCGTGTGTAGCTGTGTACTATCTGTGTAACAACCGAGTGCATGGCTATGTGGGTGACCTGGAAGACCACCTAAAGAGGGGTTCGGTTGAGGCTAGTACGCAGTGTGTACATTAAATGAACCTGTCGTGTACTTTTATTTTTTAATTTTTAATCATAATGGGGTCGCATCTCATCTCCAAAACTTTCTTCTTCTTCTCTTGTTTCATACAGGAGAGTAATGAGACAGACAAGAACTTCGAACCCCTGTTGTTCATCTATCTGAGCTCTGATTGAGATGCCACTGGGTGTGTTGGATTCCCACTGGTGAGTTCTCTCTTTCCATAGAGACTCTCTTCCTAATTTCTCCTCTCTCTTGAGTTATCCAAGGTTTAATTATTTTAACCTTTTTGTATATCTACATCATTCTAGGATGATTAAAGGGCCATTTTTCAACTATAGTGATCTCCTGAAATCAAGGTAGGTGTTTTTTTCTTTTCCTTGATTTTCTTTGGATTATATATGCTTAAATTGATGAATACCCATGTTTAGGGTGTTACGTGTTTTGGGTTTTAGACCTATTATCTACCTGTTATGGTTTAATTTATTAAAAAGGGGTTGTAGCTTATGCGTAAGGTTTGATTCCTTATTTACAGGACACACCATGGGTGTGTTTCTCTAGTTTTTCTATTTAGGTTTATTTGACCTAGGTTGCCTATGAGGAATACTATATTTTCCATGCCTAGATTTCTTTAGGATGGATTTGATTGATTATATGAATTTCATTTTTTATGCTTGATAATGTTATCCATGTAGTAGTTATAGACTACATGTGCTGCCTTGCTATAATATGTGTGTTGATCTTCTAATGGACCGTGAGAGCCTTGGACCATGAAAACTATGGTGGTTTTCATGTTTATTTACACAGGATAGTGAGATACGTGGTGTAGACTTTGACCTAGGTGGCATTTACCTTGAGAGCTACTGAGAAGTCATTTATTATTATTTTATACTACATTAACCTAGGGGGTATTGACCGTGAGAGATACCCAGAGGTTGTATATAAATTATTTATTCCATGTGGACCTAGGGGTATTGACTGTGAGAGCTACCCATGTGTTCATTTTCAATTTTTTATTGCTCTGTTTAAACCAAAGGGGTTAGACCATGAGATCTTTCCTAGAGTGTTGTTATGAATGATTGATTGTTGTTGTGATGAGCCTACCAAGCCAAACCACAAGCTTAGACTCAGTCTTACTGGGTTGCTTATATGGTCTTATGATACATCTATTGTTACTATTATACAGATAGATACAGAGCTTATGCTGGATCCTGAGATTCATTATTCATTGGTTTGAATAATTAATGAATTTAAATTAATGTAATTGGAAACTATGGGATTGTTTACTTTTGAGTGACACCTAGTTTATTACTTCATTCCTTCATATTTTCTACTATATTTATATTCACTAACTGTTAGGCATAGATATTTTAGTGGTTGAATATTGGGATTTTTCTTACACACTATTTGGGTCATGCTTTTGGGCCCAAACATATTATATGGTTGCAAGTATAGATAAGGGTAAGATCCCTTCTTCATCAGGTACTTGATTACTGTTGGATATGGAGATCATGGGACCAAGCTGAGGCTTGCGATGCTGTTGGAGTTTACTGCTTTTCTGTACTTTGGTTTTAGTATTGTCTTTCCATCATTTTTAATTTTTTGGATACTTTACTAGAAACATTTGACATGAATCATTTATGTGTGCTCCAGTTGTTAGATTACTATTAGTCTTCTGCTGTTTACTTTTGTGTATGGTATTACCACTTCCACTTTTGTTTATAATTTTTTGTTCTGTTGTGTATACTCTGCCAATGAGGGAATAGTTTACCCATTATCAAACCTTGGCCCTCACTTATATATGGAAACCTTTGGTGTTTGGGGAAATGCGCTTGAGTTCATGTTACCAACTGGGTACGGGGCACCTTTGGGCAGCACCCAAAACCGGGACGTTGCAACTATATATTATCAAATTCATAAAAGATGGAGGCAATTTAATGTTAGTCCAGACCAACCATGGTGATTGAGATACATAGTTTTTGTTGTTTAATTGGATATTATAAATAGTTTTTGGAAAATTTATCATGGCTATCTAATCCACTAACCAATTTGAATTAGAAGGGATAATAGTTCCTCTAGACTGATGAATATGAGGAAAATTTCAAGGAAATAAATAGAAGGTTAGTCAACACACCTATTCTTACATTACCTTGTAGTGTATAAGGGTTTTTAATCTATAATAATGCATCCAAGAATGGATTGGGATGTAATATTTTGGATAGTGTAATTTTTATAGCTTATGCCTCATGAAAATTGAATTTTCATGAGAAAAATTACCCAACTCATTATTTGGAGGTAGTCGTGGTAATTTTTTCATTTGACATATACAGGCATTTTATTTAAAAAGAAAATTGTGATATATAGGTCAAAAAAATTAAAATATATATTCATAAATAAGTATTTGGTCATGTTCCAAAAAAGATGGTTAGATATTATTAAAGATTATAACTACTTAATACATTACCATCCTGGGAAAGTGAGTAAGGTGGCTGATGCTTTGAGTCAAAAGGATCATGATATCATATCCATTATGATGATCACAAAATTTATAATATTTCTAGATTTTAAAAGGATGGATCTATAAATCCTGAAAGAATTGTAAAATCTTATCTTGTGTAATTGAATGTTCAACTATCTATTCAAGGGAAGATTAAAGAGGCACAAAAGGAATATGTAGAGCTGCAAAAGAATGTTATAAATGTTCTTAAGTTTAACAATGATCATGATGGGATGATACATTTCAAGAACCATGTATGTTCTTCTTCCATATCATACTTGAAGAAGGAGTTGTTAGAGGATGATCATATTTCTTCATTCTCTATTCATCCTAGAAGTATGAATATGTATAGATATTTGAAACAATGCTTATGGTGGGATCATATGAAGAGTGATATTACAGATTTCGTATCTTATTTCTTGGTATTCCTTGAAGTTAAGGATAAAATAAAAAATACTAAGGGGATGTTGCATCCATTACCCATACCAGAATGAAAGTGGGAGAAAATCTCTATAGATTATATAGTTGGACTCCCCTAAACATATAAATGGAATAATTATATATGTTTTGTATTTGATCTGCTTTCTAATTCATCAAACTTCATCACAATTAGATAATAATTATCACTATATCATCTTTTGAGGATATACATTAAATAAGTGGTAAGGTTACATGGAGTGCCACATTCCATTGTATCTGATTGGGATCTGAGGTTCACCTAAAAGTTTTATATAAGTCTTCAACAAGACCGTGATATGGAATTGGGTCTCATCACCACTTATCATCCTCATATGGATGTTCAGTCTGAAAGAATAATTCAAAACCTAGAGGATATGTTGATATCTTGTTCTTTGGATTTCAAAGGTTATTGGGATCAACACCTTCATTTAGTTTATTTTTCTTATAATAATAGATTCACTCAAGAATTCATATGGATCCTTATGAAGTCCTCTATGGAAATAAATTTAGAGCCCCAACATGATGGAATGAAGTTGGAGAAATAAATCCTTTGGGACCTATGATAGATAAAAAAAAGGGAAATGATGGTTACAACCATTTATCAGTATATCAAGGAAGCTAAATGTTGGAAGAAAATTTATACATATAATCATCATCATGATCTATAATTTTTTTTGGTGATAAACTATTTCTAATAATTTCTCCATGGAATAAGTTTATGACATTTGGGAAGAAAGGGGAACTAAGACCTAGGTATATCGGTCCTTTTGAAATTTTTGATCATATCGAGATGGTATTCTATCACATGGTGCTTCCACAAAACCTATCTCAAGTAAATTATGTGTTCAGTGTATGTAACGACCCGAAATTTTGAATAAATCTTGTTTCCTAATTTTGTGTGTTGTTTTATTTTTATACTCAACAAAACTGTTTCATTTGATAACATGAGTATAATTAAAATGAGACTATTGGGTTTCAACTGTTATATGACCATTGGTCAATATGACCATTGAAAACTAAATGTTGCGATTGTTGTCTCTAAATACAAGTGATCTTGGTTAATTAATATAGAAAGAAGATTTGATAGCCTCATCCAGTAGTCTCGGGCCAATCGAATCTCATCTAATAAAACTTGGGAAGGAGGTATCACCACTAGGATTTTCTCTGGACCAAAACTAAGTCGAACTTCATTGTGTGAAGCTAGAATGGAATCACCTTTGCGAGAAGTTCAAACTGATAGAAATTAATACTCGTGCAATGTTGGCCGAGCTACCCTTGGATTCTCTCACCATAGCACACCTTACACTTAGGTCCTATGCTGGGGTTATAAGGGGCTATGTAAGGAGACCATAACTGCTTTGTGTAATCTTTTGAGATAAATAAAATTGTGTTTTCTTCTTCTGGTGAATTTTTTAAATTTTCAAATGTCTGGATAAATGTAGGATGTATATTATTGATGAATTTGAAAAAAAGGATATTTTAAAACACTTTTGTAAACCTTAAATAATTAATGATGTGTAATGATTTAAAAAAAATGGTCTTCTACAAATGTGTTCAGTAAGTAATTTGGAGTCTAATAAAATCAACTTAATTTTTAGTGAATAGTAATTTATGAATAGTGATTTTACACTTAGGATTAGTAATGTGACCAAATGGATTTGTAATCTCACTTAAACAAAGTATTGATATAATATAGGCACCTTGATTAAGTAATGTGATTCAATAAAATAGGTAAATAACTATTTCAGAAATTATTAGTCAAGCATTAGTTTTTTCAGGTGAATAGTGTTTTTTAATTAAAAATTAAATTAAAAATATTTAGAAAATTATTTTTATAAAATGGACTTTATTTTTGAATTCAGAACATTGATATTATGTTAAGGTAATTTTTGGGGATTTTTCTGAAAAAAATGAATTTTCAATGAATAGTGTTTTTATTTAAAAATTAAACTAAAATTATTTAGAAAATTATTTTTATAAAATGGAGTTTGTTTTTGAATTTAGAGCATTGATATTATGTTAAGGTAAATTTTTGGGAGTTTTCTGAAAAAGTTGAATTTTCAGTGAATAGTAAAAATACAGTTTTAGGGTTTCAGTATGTTTAATGACATCATAACTACATCATGATGATTTCATGAGATATTTTAAGGGATGGTAGACTTTTGAATAGTAAGATAAGGTATTAGGTCTCCCAATTGGCCAAAACCATGAGGAAATACCACTTGTTTTGCCAATACCACCAATGAGGTGTCCCTTGGCCATTAATGCCTTGTCCCCTCACTTCCCCTATAAATACCAAGTCATTCTCTCATCCTTTACATTCCAAAATCCTCCTCAACTAATTTATGGTCTCCTTTCTTCCCAAGGAGTACTCCCAAGGTTCCCTCAAGCCTCTCAAGGTCCCAAACTTCAATATTTGAAAGTTACTCTTCAAGGTAAGGGATCCTACCTCTCTCTTTCTTTTCATGTATTCGCCTTTATGTCATTTATTTTAAGATCCATGTTCTTATGTTGGGGATGTTATTTTATATTCATCCTATTGTACTTTTCATGTTCATATGATGATATACCCCCTCTTTCTCTCATCAATTCATTTTAAGAATGTTTAAGTGGCGCCATTAGGCTGCCGAAGTTTTGTAAGGGATTCTTTCACCCTTCTCATTTTCAAGTTCTATTTTCATGTCAAGTCTTTAAAGTTCATTTTTATTATGTTGGGGTATGATCTCTATATCAATAATACTGTTATTTTATGTTCATATGATGAGAGACCCTGTTTTATCTCATCAATTCATTTTTTTAAGTTTTAGTGACATCGTTAGGCTGCCGAATTTTCATAAGAGAAATCTTATTTTTGTCTTCCTTTCAAGTTCTTCATTTCATATGGTATATCTTTCAAATTTCATTACCATATTCTTAAATCCTTTATATTATGTCCCCATAATTTTTTATATATCATTTATGAGTGTGTGACTCATGTCCCCTCTCTTTTCAATGTTTTCTAAAACCCTGTAACATAGCCGTTATGCTGGAGAATTTTCTTCTCAAAATGTCTCTCTCTTTTTTTCAAATTATTTTATTTTATTAAGTGAATACTCAAAGCTCTTTTTTCTATAGTGGTATTCACATATATATCAAAATTTTCTATTTTAAATTCTGGTATTTACATACATGAAACCCGCTTTCCTTTTTCGTGGGTTTAAAATGACATAAAGATCGTGTCTTAAAAGCAGTTTTTAAAACGTTATGATTATGAAATGAAACCCATTTATTTTATGCTATATGGGTTATTTATGAAATTTTTGATGATTATATATGTGGATCACATGATTATAAATACAAATTTAAGGGTTCTCCCTGATATCACTCCAATTCATTGGGTAATGATGTAACCACTAGAGATTACAATTTTAACAATACCTTGGTGAATAACATTGGTAATTTCAAATGACACCTTGGGAATGGAACTTTGTGATATGTTCATGATTTTATAAGTTAAATGTTGTCTCCAAATCTTCAAGTTATGTTACAAGTTATTTTCATTATTATATACCTATACTTCCATTGCTCATGTCTTTATGTTTTTATTCAAGTTCTTATTGTTATCACAAGTAAACTATTACCTTGTTTACCTTTACTGGGCCTTCTGCTCACCCTTTCCTTTTATGTATGCTCCCAGGTTATGAGATTCTGTAATGAGCTTAGGATGAACAATGATGAATCCTTTCAAGTGTTTAAGAAGAATTTTTTATGTTGTCATGTATTAAGTTCCTGGTTTCCAAGACATTAAACCTTAAAGATCCTCAGTTTTGTATAATGTAATAAAAGTTAATGTGATAAAAAGGCGGGATGTTATAGTTGGTATCAAAGGATGGTTTATTTATTAGTGGAAATTAGGATATGAAAACTTTAGGAATAACCCTATAGAAAAATTTAAACATAGGAAATCTTCCTGGTATTTTGGTGTGTATTGAGTAAGTGGTTTATCAAGAAAATACATCCCTGCCTGGATACGATTAGGTATAGGTGGCTCTAGCACAGATGTACATAGCGGTAAAACTCAAAAACACCACTTGAGCTAGACTCGAACGGGAACTGGTACACGACAACGGGCCTTGCTGCACTCTTAGTTAAGACACTCTCGAAGGATATGCTTTGGTAAATTCATAAGCTTAGTATGAACCATTATTAAAGGAACAAAGATAAAATAAAATAAAGATTCACATAAGAATATATGATCATGGATAACCTTGATTGGAACCTAGGGGATCACAAGTTAGGATATAATTTTCTTCTAAAATCTTATCCTTCTATGCTTAAGGTTTCCTTTTCATGATTATTGGCTAAGTATTTAAGCCCCCTAATTATACTTTATTTTCCTAGTTAATGGAGGGAAATGGAAGAACATGTCCCAACAACCAATGTGATAGGAAATGAGATGATTGCCCTATTAATATGACAGAGATGATGAGAGATCAAGTTGAACATATTATGATTATGCCAAACCATCTATCAAAAATCACAATTAATAATTGGTACCTAGTTGAATGCCCAAATTCATCAAGGAAGAAGAAGACGAAGTCTCAAGGATATTCATCTGATGAAGTTGATAAGGTAAAGAAGACAAAATTTCCTTTGTGAAAAAAGTGTTGAAAGGGGCACCAAGGAGAATGTCCCAAATGAACCAGGAGATGTTTTAAGTGTGAGGTGATAGGGCATAAAGTATCCAATTGCTTTAAAAAAATGGATAATGTGATTAATAGAGATAAGGTTAGATATAATGTACCTTATACTTTTCAATTTTGTAAATGTGGAGAAGTTGGACATTATCCAAGGAAATGCTCTCTTGGAAGGGATGAGAATCATGATGAGCATTAACAATCTTCAAGGATAAGGGAACAATACAAGTCTTATGCTGAGATGGATCATGATGACTGAAGTACATGTAACTTCTTCCCAACAATTGTCTATGTCATGTTGTAATTTAGTTCATGCCCTATGAGCATATCTTTAATTTTTTCTAAGAACATCGAGTCACTACCTAAGATGGTTTTATATCATTAAGGAAAAAATCTATTATTATGTACCACATGTTGATGTTGTGAAGATGTTCTTCTTGAAAAAAAAGTTGATTAGAGGATTAAAAGATGATTATTATTTTGGAAGACGTTCACTATTTTGGGAACCCTATATGATAGAGGTAAATAGATTACTATGGTATTTTCTTTGAGAAGTAAAGGTTGACTTTTATTTTTAAGAATTGATGAATTTAAGGTGAACTTATAGTAATTTAGGTTACTTATAGAAATGATTAACCTGTCTTGGGGAAAATATGTTTATGTTAGTTACTTTTGTTATAAGATGTTAGGAGTGGTTGAATTTGTTTGGAGATGAATGATAAAGTTTATCTTGGAAGACTATGTTATCAAATCCTTCATATATTTGGGTTTCAATCTTAGTTTGGTAAATTTTGAGGAATTTTAAGGATAGTTATTTATGGAATGGTCTATGATGAACTTTGGGTAGTACCATGTAACTTTGAAGATTTAAAGTAGTTTCCCTTCCTATGGAGTTATTGTAGGACCCCGGGACACCCTGAGAGGGGAGGGGTAAATCAGGGTGTCAACTTTTTCTTCTTAAAGTTGTGGATCTTGTTCCCACGTTGGTAGGAACTACTTAAACCTATATGATGGATATGATTAGTAATGAAACATTCACATGAAAAGAGATAACACAGCAATTTTACTTGGTTCAGCACTAAGGGCTACGTCCAAGGAGCATATGCCGACAAGTTGCAGGTTGTACCAAATTACACTAATCTTCACTAGCTTTGGATTACAATGGTTCGGGAACAGTCACTCTGTCCTAGGCTCACTGCCTTTACAAAAGGTTCAAGGATAGCTCACTGCATCCCTCGGGTCACTCTCGTTGACTCCCCCTGGCTCACTATCGTTGGTGAAGTCACGCTTAGTTTATAGACGTGAAGGTCTCTTCAATAGATTTGCATTGAAGTCTTTGTCTCCTGTTCAGCATGAGACTTTGCTTGCATCAGAGTCCTGAGTTGATGATCTTTTGTATTCAACCTTCTATTATAGTGCAATAACTGAATTCACTATATCTTCTTCTTCTCTTCCTTTGATTCTCAATACTAACACCTGAGTGTATTGATATATTCCCCTCTTTCTATACAGATCTAAGTTTAGTTGCATGAATCGTTCTTCTTCTCTTCGCAAAGCACAATGAGGATGTTAAACACCAGTCATGTGTGTGTGGTACCACTTCTCTTCATAAAATCAGATTGTTCATTGCTCTTCCGTCTTTGCAAATGAATACATCATCTGTTGCACTTAAGGTATAGAGAAATATTTCAGCTTTCGTGCAGCTCTAAAAAGACGAGCGTACTCCAACAGCACCTGGTGCTCTTCTCCAAGCCTGGCGCGCAATTCCCAATACGGTGCGGAAGTCTTAGGCGCGCAAGTCTACACTGGCGCGCATGTATCACCAAACCACCTATGCGACAATGCCTTCCCCAACTTCTAACATGCGTGACACACTTCCTTCCTCACCCAAACCGCCTTGGGTGTGCAACCAACAATCGGCACGCAGCTTCAAACACTAGAACACAAGTCTACCTGCGCGACCCCACACTACTTGCGTGGCTTCCACACCTACATGACGGGAGCTCTAATTTTTCTAAGTGTTGAACTCCGTGGGAAATGAGGAGGGGTGGTCCAGTATTTATAGGCAATTTGGCCACCCTGCGCGACGGCGCGCAAGTCAACCATTGGCGTGCAAGTCTCAGCGCGCAGGTCTCTTCCCCTGCTAGTTACTTGTGCGACCAACTTCCAAACTTGCGTGAACCTCTTTCCTTTGCCAAATTTTGATCTTATGATCTTGAAAAACCATAGGCGCGCAAGTTATCAAGATTCCAAGGCATCGGCGTGCAAGTCTCTTCACGGCGTGCAAGTCACCTGCACGACCTCACCAAAACTTGCGTGACCCTTATCCCTTTGCCATATTTTGATGATCTGATCTTCAAAAACATATGGCGTGCAAGTTTCCTATCCTCCAAGACCTCGGCACGCAATTCCCTTTTCCAAAAACACTTTTCTTTATTTTTCGATTTTCAGGCCCAAAAATTTGGCAAACACTGGGAAACAGCGCCACCTTATATCTGCTCTCTTTTTTTCACCTCCAGATCATCCATTCCTTTGTTGATGTTCCTTGAATAAGACATGGATCATTATCCACAGTCCTTGAACTCGACATGCCACCATGGAATCTCCTTTGTCAACAAATTTGTATGTAATTTGTTTGCTTTTTCAACAAGCACGATCACCTCAAAATCACTTATTCTTGGTGATCTGTATCCTTCAGCAACTCTTCTTCTTTTATCACAAACTCCACTATTGTGATATGTATTCTTTGAAGGAATAACTTTAGCATCATCATCTTCTATGACAATGTGATGTTCATGGCTATCTCAGAATTCCAATCCCCACACAGCCATCGTAGAATTCCAATCATTTGCACATTGTCTTCTTCATCAACTGTCATGATCTACTTCATGCAAACCATATGATTCAATTCTTCAAGAAGTCTCTTGAATAGTTCTCATGCAATCATGAGTAATTGCATGGTCTTAATCAAAAAAACCCATGGTTCTCAAGAAATAAGGAGGAATTGCATGGTCTTCATCCAAAAACCTCATTCTTCTTTAATCATCCCCAGATGGATTACATCTCACATTCTTCATTGTTGTAAACAATGTATCACCTTTGAAACATGTTCTTTGAACTTATGATCAGTAAAAAAATCTTCTGAATTTCCATTCCTCCATTTCATTGGAGTACTTCTTGATCTGCTTCATTTTTATCTTCATTGACAACTATTGACAACAAATACAACCTTATACACAAAGTGGTTCCAACAGTTATTTCTTTTTTTAAGAGTTGTTTTATTTTACCCTTTCTGTTTTTGGGATAAATGTTTAAAGATAGATAATTATTCTTTTGTGGATTATGAGATTCTCAAGAAGATGAATCTTGTGATTTGATGAGACCAAGTATTTTTGAATGCTCATCGTTTGGAGAAAAGATTAGTCGTGGTAGAAACTTATTAAAGGATTAAACTCTACTTGAAGTTAAGTATATTTCCTTGTGTTCTTATTCTATATAGTAAATGAATTCCTCAAAATTATTAAAAGGAACGTAAAACACAAATGTTGTTGGTTTAAGTTTCCTATTGGGTAATCAAAGACTATTTAACCCATCACAAGTTTGTGATTTTCTAGAGGTTAACTTTATCTTAGACATGTTCTCTATCACTCTCCATCAGAACTTGACCATTTATTTTCTCCTCCATATCCATGTTTTCCTACATGGAATCCTAGTATGGGTTAACTCAGGTGACATTTGTACTTCCCTTTCTTTATTTTAAAGTAATAGTGTTACTGAATCTTTTTCCGATGTGGAACTTTCAATGAAATTTCTAATCCCAATTTTAAAAATTGCGAGGGTGCAATTTCTTAAGGGGGGAAGATTGTAACGACCCAAAATTTTGAATAAATCTTGTTTCCTAATTTTGTGTGTTATTTTATTTTTATAATCAACAAAACTGTTTCATTTGATAACATGAGTATAATTAAAATGAGACCGTTGGGTTTCGACTGTTATATAACCATTGGTCAATATGACCATTGGAAAATAAATGTTGTGATTATTGTCTCTAAATACAAGTGATCTTGGTAAATTAATATAGAAGGAAGATTTGATGGCCTCATCTAGTAGTCTCGGGCCAATCGAAGCCCATCTAACAGAACTTGGGAAAGAGGTAGCACCACTGGGCTTTTCTCTAGACCAAACCAAAGCCGAACTTCATCATGTGAAGCTAGAACGGAATTTCCTTTGCGAGAAGTTCAAACTGATAGAAATTACTACTCATGCAATGTTGGTCGAGCCGCCCTCGGATTCTCTCACCTTATCACACCTTACACTTAGGTCCTATGCTGGGGTTATAAGGGGCTATGTAAGGAGACCGTAGCTGCTTTGTGTAATCCTTTGAGATAAATAAAATTATGTTTTCTTCTTCTTGTGAAGTTTGTAAATTTTCAAATGTCCAGATAAATGTAGAATGTATATTATTGATGAATTTGAAAAAAATGATATTTTAAAATATTTTTGTAAACCTTAAATAATTAATGATGTGTAATGATTTTCAAAAAATGGTCTTTTGCAAATGTGTTCAGTAAGGAATTTGGAGTCTAATAAGATAAAATTAATTTTTGGTGAATAGTAATTTATGAATAGTGATTTTACGCTTAGGATTAGTAATGTGACCAAATGGATTAGTAATCTCACTTAAAGAAAGTATTAATATAATATAGACACCTTGATTAAGTAATGGGATTCAATAAAATAGGTAAATAACTATTTCAGAAATTATTAGTCAAGTATTAGTTTTTTCAGGTGAATAGTGTTTTTAATTAAAAATTAAATTAAAAATATTTAGAAAATTATTTTTATAAAATGGAATTTATTTTTGAATTCAGAACATCAATATTATGTTAAGTAATTTTTGGGGATTTTTCTGAAAAAAATGAATTTTCGGTGAATAGTGTTTTTATTTGAAAATTAAATTAAAATTATTTAGAAATTTATTTTTATAAAATGGACTTTATTTTTGAATTCAGATCATTGATATTATGTTAAGGTAAATTTTTGGGAGTTTTCTGAAAAAGTTGAATTTTCAGTGAATAGTAAAAATACAGTTTTAGGGTTTCGGTATGTTTAATGACATCATAACTGCATCATGATGATTTCATGAGATATTTTAAGGGATTCTCATCTTTTGAATAGTAATATAAAGTATGAGGTGTCCCAAGTGGCCAAAACCATGAGGAAATACCACTTTTTTTTCCAATACCACCAATGAGGTGTCTCTTGGCCATTAATGCCTTGTCCCCTCACTTTCCCTATAAATACCAAGCCTTTATATCATCCTTTCCATTCCAAAATCCTACTCAATGAAGTTCTGGTCTCATTAACTCCCAAGGAGTCCTACCAAGGTTCCCTCAAACCTCCCAAGGTCCCAAACTTCAAGATTTTGAAGTTACTCTTCAAGGTAAGGGATCCTACCTCTCTCTTTCTTTTCATGTATTCTCTTTTATGTCATTTATTTTAAGCTCCATGTTCTTATGTTGGGGGTGTTATTTTATATTCATCCTATTGCACTTTTCATGTTCATATGATGATATACCCCCTCTTTCTCTCATCAATTCATTTTAAGAATGTTTAAGTGGCGTCGTTAGGCTGCCGAATTTTTGTAATGGATTCTTTCACCCTTCTCATTTTCAAGTTCTATATTTATATCAAGTATTTCAAGTTCCTTTTTATTATGTTGTGGTATGATATTTATATCCATCATACTGTTCTTTTATGTTCATATTATGAGATACCTTATTTGATCTCATCAATTCATTTTTTTAAGTTTTAAGTGACGTCGTTAGGCTGCCGAATTTTCATAAGAGAAATCTTATTTTTGTCTTCCTTTCAAGTTCTTCATTTCATATGGTATATCTTTTAAATTTAATTACCATGTTCTTAAATTTTTTATATTATGTCCCCCTACTATGTTATGGATCATTTATGAGTGGGTGACCCATGTCCCCTCTCTTTTCAATGTTTTTTAAAACCATGTAACATAGTCGTTATGCTGCAGAGTTTTCGTCTCAAAATGTCTCTCTCTTTTTTTCAAATTATTTTATTTTATTAAGTGGATAATCAAAGATCTTTTTTCTACAGGAGTATTCACATATATATAAAAAAATTCTATTTTAAAATCTGGTATTTACATACACGAAACCCACTTTCCTTTTTCATGGGTTTAAAATGACATAAAGATCGTGTCTTAAAAGCAGTTTTTAAAACGTTATGATTATGAAATGAAACCCATTTATTTTATGATATATGGGTTATTTATGAAATTTTTGATGATGATATATGTGACTCACATGATTATAAAGACAAATTTAAGGGTACTCCTTGATAGCGCTCCAATTCATTGGGTAATGATGTAACCACTATAGATTATAATTTTAACGATACATTGGTGAATAACCTTGGTAATTTCAAATGACACCTTGGAGATAGACCTTGGTGATATGTTCATGATTTTCTAATTTAAATGTTTTAGCCACATCTTCAATTTATGTTACATGTTCTTTTCATTATGATATGCCTATACTTCCATTTCTCATGTCTTTATGTTTTTATTCAAGTTCTTATTGATATCACAAGTAAACTATTTACTTGTTTACCCTTACTGGGCCTTCTTCTCACCCTTTCCTTTTATGTATGCTCCCAGGTTATGAGATGCTGTAATGAACTTAGGATGAACAATGAATAATCCTTTATAGTGTTTAAGAAGAATGTTTTATGTTTTCATGTATTAAGTTCCTGGTTTCCCAGACACTAAACCTTAAAGATCCTCGGTTTAGTATAATGTAATGGAAGTTAATGTGATAAAAAGGCAGGATGTTATAGTGTATCTCTCATGAGGAAGTATATACCTGAACCTTCACATGTACTAAACTCTAAGTTCATATCACTGGAGCAAGATATTTCTTATGAGGAACAACCAGTGGAGATTCTGAAACATACAAAGAAAGTTCTATAAAATAAGACCACTCACCTGGTCAAAGTTTTGTAGAAAACCACCTATTTGAGAAAGATATGTTGGTACTTGAGTATATGATATGGTATATGTATACTCATTTGTTTGTATCAGAGTGAAACATTTTTAGGGGAAATTTCATTTTAAGGGGGTAGAATGTAACACCTCAAGTTTTTATAAACATTTTATCAAATAAATTAAATTTAATCAATGGATTGAATTTCATGTTAAACCAAGTCAATATTGCATCCCATGAAACCCTGGGTTATCTTTAACTACATTTAACACTCATTTAGCTCGTATAGAACATGACATTGAGTTTTAACAAAACCTCAACATATTATTAATATAGTTATTTAAATGTGATTATTATAAACAAGTGGTTAGACTTAGAAAAATTAATAGTAATAAAAAAAATTTAAATATTAATTATGATGGTTTTACATAAATGAAACATATTGACAAAAAATATATAATTTTTGGTGAAGCCTTTATATGTTTTGAAAATACTATTTTTTTCAAAAAAATATTTTTATGTATTTTGTAAACAATAATAAAATTAATTTTTGACACTTTTAGAAATTTAATTTAATAAAATAAACTTTATTTTTTAATTAAAAATTTAAACATTATCTTACGGTAATTTTTTTAAATTTTTCTGAAAATTTTTATTTGTTGACGAATAGTGGAAAATACTGAATATTAATTGAAAACTGCTTTTTTATTTAATTTATTTATATATTTAAATTATATTTTAATTTTGTTTTAAAGTATATTATTGAAACTTTAAATCTATTAATACAATATATTTAATTATAATAAATTTTATATTATAATACAATATAAAAACTTTATAAACTTTTACTCTTTTCGCTTTAAAACCAGCTTTCATGACATATCTGTAGGAATGATTTTAAATTAATTTTTTCCAATTACATTATTATAATTTGGAAAAATAGAATCCATATTTTTAATAATAATAATTTCTAATTTATAATAAGGACAAATTAATTTTTTACCAATTTGATTAATGAAAGCAATTAAAAATTAATTACAGCAACTAAGGTAAAAACAATATTACTTAGTGGTTAAAGTTAGAAAATAAGGTGTAAAAATGACCCAAAATTTTTTCAAAACCCATTTTATAACCATATTTATACATTATCATGTCTAAGGTTATAATTTTATCCATTTTGGACACTTTTTTCATATTAAAAACGTGGGTGGAATTCTCTCCTTCAAAAGTTTACAAGTTTTCCACTCACCTCCCTTATAAAAGTCCACCCCCCCCCCCCTCCCCTATCTCCACATATCCCAATCCATTTTTATCAGAAAAAATATATCCAAATGTCTTTAAAAATTACCTCCCCTAATCAAATAATCCTTTCATTTGGAATAAATCCATCCAATTAAGGACTTTGGTGAAAAATAAATGGAGATACCTAAAGAAGATGTAACTTTCGACAAAAAACATTTTTATTTTATCTATTCCTCAAATCCATTAAATTATTTTTCTATAATGATTATATAATAACCTAAAAATATTAAATATACTTATATTTTTTTATTTTATGTTTATTACATACAACCACAAACACTTCTATCAAATAAATTACAAAATAATTATTCATGTGTACAGCGGATCACCGCCTCGTGAACTGATATCATTCATTTTTTCATTACCACCTATAGAGGTTGTAAATAATGATGAAAATAGTATTTATATATTATTTTAATGATTTTTTATGATTTTATTATGATTTTTTAATTTTTATATCACACATACCTTGATGATTTCCATTTTTTTGAAATATTATAACGTCTTTCATGTGTATGGTGGACTACTGCCTAGTGAAGTGATGTGATTCGTTCACTCTTTACATGGAATGTATTAAGGATGGTTGTAATAACCACATGATATATATATATATATATGATATTAAAATTATTCTTGAATGATAATATATCATATACTTCATATCATATACTTTTCTTTCTTTCAATCTGATACGAAAATGAAAACAGTGTTCATGTGTACGTGCGGCCTACCGTCTCCGTGAATGGTGTATTTCATTTACTATTTCTATATTTTATATGTTATTATAAATATATATATATTGAATATATATGATATTTATATAATATTTATCATTTTTTATATGATTGAATCATTATTAAGGTAAGAGAACAAAAAAATATAATGAATCAAAACATTTATGAAAGACAAAGTGGTTATTACTAGAAACATAACTTTAAAATGGAGTTGTTAAAATAAAAATAATATAAATCCATAAGTAAATAATATGTGGTATTATATATATGAATATTTTTGTATGGTATATATATATATAACTTATATTTATTATACATGAGTTTTTAATGAGTATGATGAAAGTCAGGACTTAAGGTAAGGGTTTTTCTCATCTCACATTTATTTCTATGAGATATATTTCATATTCACCAATTATTATTTTTTAGAGTATATAATTCCCATGAATTTATTTTAAGATTAATATACTGAAATTTATGTTTATTTATATATCCATTTTAGGATCTCTCTTCCATGGGGTTTATGGTTTTAAAGTTACAAAAGCGGTAAGGGAATTTTGTCTCAATTTTTTTTCTTTGAGACACATGTTATGTCATGCACCTATAATATTTTATAAGGTGTATAAACTACCCATTTGACATGTTGTATCAAAAATATCCTTATTTTTATGATATTTAATGATTCATTAAATTTTATTCTCTCATAGTTGTTATGATTCAAAGTTATCAAAGTGGTAAGAGTTTATTTCGACAATCTCATCATTTATTAGGATTATTTATGATTATACTTCCATTAATGAAATGTTATGATCCATTTCTCAATAAATATCATTAATTGTATTCTTATCTGGTTATTCATGATATATTCATGTAATGGTACCATTTTTTTCCACTTTTGGAAATTATGATAATTAAGAAAAAGTTTTTTAATAAATTCCCACATTATTTCTCTCTTCAGTCAAAAATTTTATTTCTCTCAAAACAATGTTTTCTAAAAAAATTCTAAAATTTTTTATTACTATATAATGATTTTTAAAAGAAAATTTTACCCATGTTTTACTTTTTATAAAAAAAATAAAAATCAATCTTCATGTCGTTTTCCAAAAAAATGCTTGTTTGGATTTTACCGCAAATGTGAAAGGAACCTTTATTTTAATGTGTACGATGTGAATGAAATTTATCAAAATCAAGACCAATAATTTATTCTAAGATTCCTTTATAATATTTCAAATTAATATTCAAATAAAATAATTTTTTAAAATGTTATATTTTTTAAAAAGTTTTTTTCTAAGTGGAAAGGATATTTTCCTCAAGAAATGTTTTAAATGGTATTTCCAAATTATTTCCCATCTAAGATGACATCTGTTAGTGTTAACTATTACATACCGGAGATATGATCCAAGAATACCATTCATATTCTTTCTCCAAATGGTTTATGTTTTTTTGGGATGATATTTATGAAACCCATTTCTCTTCCACGGGTTGTACCATGATAAAATGTTTATGAAAACCCACTTTTTTCATGGGATGTTCTATGATAAAATTATTATTAAACCTATCTATTTTCCAAAGGTTATGATATTATGACATGTTTATGATACCTATTTCATTTCATGGTTTATGATATTATTAATTTTTATGATCTTGTGGAACACATATGTATGATTTCATTATGTGATGGGTAGTACCAATATCTACCTCTAATACGTTGGGTAAATATTTATATATTTTGATATATATAGGATTGGAATGGGGATTGAACTTAGTTCAGTAATACATGGATAGAATTGGAAGTGGACTAGTTTCATTAATATAAGTCTTGAATGGGAATTGAACCCGATTTGGTAATATAGGGTTGGAACGGAAGTGAACTCAGTTCAGTAAAGGGTTTTTTATACTATGGGGTTCTTGGAGGTGAGCCTTGGTAATATGAAATGGTTTTATATAATTATATGTATGCCACAAATTCCATGTTTTATGCCTATGTTATACTCTCATGGATCATGTTATTTGATTTTCTTATGATTCATATCCTATGAAGTGCCAATAATTATTCAATGATTCATGATTATAATCTTTGATATGAATGGTATGATTTTCAATTTTTATGATCATTTTCTCATACCATTATGCTCATGTTATGATTATGTATATCCCTTTTTACCTTTACTAATCATTTAAGATCACATTTTCTTATGTTTCCTTTCCCCATGTTATAGAGATATGTATTATCTATGATATGTCTAATAAGGTTCCTAGTTATGAATAACATAGTGAGATTTGACATAGCTAACCCATGAACCAGTGTTTATGTTTCCAAGTTTCTAAAGACACTAAACTATTAGAGTTATCAGGTGTGTGTTGGTGTAATGTAATAAATATTCTAGAAAAATGATCTAATGTCTATATATGTTAATCATGGTTCATTATATACTACATGACCTCATGTGCACCTCCTTATATGAAATAGGATTCTGACTGTTAGTGAGGGTCTATGTTCGATAATGGGGAGAATATACCCTCAACATCAATAGTAAAATAATAAATAAATGATAATAATATCAATAAATAAACAATCAGAGTAATCATGTGGAATAACTAAATCAATGAAATACATGTCAAATAAATAAAGCATCTCCCAAAAGTGGAATGATTGTCCATAGTAAATGATGTAGATAAATAGATAAATAAAAATATTTGATACCATTGGTTTTCATCCTAGTCCACCACCCACTCTGCACTTCTTAGCTAAATAGTCCACCATAGGGCCATTTCCCTTTACCCTATCCCTTGTGAAATCTAAAAGCATCCCAAAATTCCTAAATAAGGTGTGATTAAAAGACTTAGTTGGACATGACCAATGTGTCATTAACCTTGTGTTCTCAACTATTAATGTGTATTCTATAATAATAATTAATGTGTAATAAACATATAATCCAAACTCAAACAGTCATGCTCTAACTAAGCCTCCACAAACCCTCAGTTTTACCTGCTTTAGCTCCATTACATAAAATTACCATATGTCAATAAGTATTTATAACCATTCACAAGGGTCATTGTGAGTCCCTCAGAATCTATAAGGAACTAAGTGAAATAAACTTCCCAGAATCCATAAGGCATCTGGTAATACTCAGGATCCACAAGGCATTGAATATCTACAACCTACCCAAAATACAAAAGGAATTGGGTAAAACTCAGAATCCACACGGCATAAAGTGTAGAATATATAATATGAATCTATAAGGAATCAAGTAGAGTCCAGGTTATAAGTCAATCATGTTGCATTGTCTTCATTGTTACACACCTTACATGAACCCCACAAGGGTTAATCAATCTACTACGGACACATGTAAAGTATATACATATCAATACTCCAAAGGAAAGAATTACAATTCATAGAATGTGAATATAAATCATACACATAAGGATAATATAGCAGCATCATATACTAACATGTTAATCAAAAATCATTCAGGAATTTAGATATCCCAAAAATCTCATAGAAACAAGTCGTAGTAATAAGTGTTACACACACACACCCACAAGTGATCACATATCAATAATTAACATAAAATATTCCAAAATAATAATAATATCATGTAAACGTGTATAACGAGATACCAAGAAGGTAAGGAACTACCTACCTCATGGTTTTTGACATAAACATCAATATTGTCATATTTTTCTTCATCGTACCATGTCTACACACAAACTGAAACATGATCACCCATAAATATATCATAGAAAAAGTACAGTATAACATATATGGGGTTCTAGATTAATTAAAGGATGAATCAAGACCGAAGGTGTAAAAAACTCTCAAAGGTTTATTCGTTGTCAAAATATATTGGAGGAAGAATGAATGTGGACAGATATCTGTAAATCCAGTGGTCTCCACGGTGCAAGGTGGTAATTGTGGCATGGATTGTGTACTAGAAAAAGAACTGTGTCATAGGTAGGGTGAACCATGGTGTAGGTTTCATTTGGAGAAAACCACTACAGTGTAAGGGAGGATGCCCCGGTGTAGAGAAGCATGAGAATAAGAGCACTATGGTGCTGGTTATATGACTATAGAATGGAACCACCGTGCAAAGAACCACCATGGTGTAATGTGGGGGAACTATAGTGTGGAGAAGATATTCACCTCAACCCACTATAGAATATAGTCTTAATCACTGGAATAAAGGTATGTATATAGTCTGTTGGAGATCTATAATTCCTTCAGACAAAAAGGGAGGAACTTTTAAACCAATCCTTCAGGGGTTCATTCCATTTGATAATTCCACATTTAAGACCCCTAACACTGAATTTAAGGCTACTCATAAATTTAAAATACATTTACCTAAATTTAAGGGTGTAATGGCCATTTAAGGATAAAAATTTTGAAGACCAAATACTGTTTATCCATATATAACTGATGCGGAACTCTCACTACGATGTGGTCCATAACACTATGGTGCAGCATCCAATGAAGCATCCCCACTATGGAACATCAATTATTTCTATTTCATGGAATCGACATAATAATAGGATATGACATATCCATTCTCACTACAATGAAACTACATACTCTGCAGCATGTTCAAGTGATATATAATGCAATCTATCCTATTTTGGTAGCAATCTTTCCAAAATAACCCTTAAGCCTCCAAAAAATTTCAGAAGTCCTTCAGTATTTAAAAAAATATGGTCCAACATGAAAATATAAAAGAAAACAAAAAAATATATTACAGGAAAATGATTTCAGGGATTTACAATTTTTCCCCTCAAATGACTTATCACCCTCAAGAATCATTTCTATGGGTCATGCTCAAACAACTAAGGTAACTAAGATCAAACATTAACCTCTCATTCCTAAGTCTTCTCATAAATTCTCACATTATTCTTTCAAAATCAGATAGGGGGTACTATCTTCCCTGGAATAAATTTATTTCTCTTGTCTAAAATATGCATCAGACACTCCTCATAATATATGTTATCATCCATCTCAACATCCTAAAAATTGAAAACATATGTAGGGTCAGTTATGTACCTCCAGATCTTTGACACATGGAACAAATCATACATACCTCGGTAGCAAGGAGAAAGGTTTAGATGATATTCCACTACCCATATCCATTTGGTGATCTCAAATTATCTCACAAAAAAAGGTTCTATCTTTCCCTACTTACTCATACATCAATTCCCTAACTGAGGAGTCACTCTCAAGAAAACCCAATCACCCATAGTGAACTCCAAAGTTATCCTCATATGGTCAGCATATGTTCTGTGTATTCTCTAATTAGTGATCAACCTCTTTTGTATCAGTTGCACTCTCTCCGAGGTCTGATAAACCATATCGTATCCCACAATAATTACCCCACTCACCTCATAACAACAGAGTAGTGAGCGACATGACCTCCCATAAAGTTCTTCATAAAGTTCCATTTTAATAAAATTCTAGTAAATATTGTTGTATAAAAACTCAACCAAGTCTATGTGTCTATCCCAGACTAATATTAAGTATATGCCACAAGCCTGAAGCATATCTTCCAATATGTGTATAGTATTCTCAGGATGTCCTTCTATCTATGGGTGGTATTACTTTCTCAATCTCAACTGAGTTCATAGGTCCTTCTACAAGACCTACCAAAACCATGATGTAAAATTTGTGTCTCGGTCTAATTAAATAATCAAGAAAACCCCATTCAAGAATATTATCTCATGGACATAGAGAATTCCTAGATCCTCCATTGTGTGTGTCTATTTGATCGGAAAAAGTGTAAATCCTTTTTTATCTGGTCAACAATCACGCACACTACAGTACGACTCCTTGGGAACCTTGGTAACCCCATAACAAAGTAAATCATGATATTATATGATTTCAAAATGGGTATAGGAAGTGTATGTAACATACCACTAGGCCACCGGTGCTCAGCCTTTACTCTATGATGAGTAATGCATTGGGGGGTAAAACTGGAAATATCCCTCTTCATCCCTATCCACCATAACTAGTGTCTAAAATCATTATACATTTTGGTCACGTCACAATGTACTATCTATCTAGAGGTGTGTTAATATCTAATCAGATCCTCTCTGATGGATGTAGAGACTACTACTCACCCATGTACCAAGATCATGTCTCATTATCCATCAACCATATAGTTATCGGATCACCATCTGCCAGTTGTTCCCTTATCACAGCACACTCTAGGTCGGAATATTTTCTTATCTACACCCAATACATAAGAGAAGATATGAGAACCAAGGGATAACAATTCATAGAACCCTGGTCCTCTAAATCATCCAAACTCCAATTATCCAAAAATTTCATCAATCTCTATTTCTCCTTGGATGGTCGCTCACCAAACTATTTCTCATCCTACATCTTATGACTAATATAATCTACAACAGCATTACCTTTCATGGGTTCATACATCATCTCAATGTTGAAAGTCTATAGATACTCAACTCAGCACCTCTAACTTGGTTTCAAGTCCCTCTAAGTAAATATATATTTAAGTCTCTTATGGTATGTGTACATAATAAGTATCTCACTAAAGAGGTAGTTTTTCTAACACATCAAAGCATGGACTATGACTTCCATATCTAAGTCATGTTTAGGGTAGTTCCACTCATGGGTTCATGGCTAATAAGACCCATAGGATATTATCATCTCTCTTTGCATCAATACCACTCCCATGCTAACACATGATCCATCATAGTACACTGAATAACCAATCCTAGTCTCAAGTAATGTCAGTATAGGCACTATCTCCAACCATCTATTTAGCTCAGGGAATGCCTATTCACACTGATCTGACCATAGGAACATCACTCCCTTATTCATTAGTTCTAGCAGGTGTGATGATATTCAAGAGAACTCTTTGATTAACTATTAGTAATATCCCACTGAACCATGAAATATCCTGATCTTAAACACATTTCAAGGGAATTTAAATGAAATGACTACCTCAACTTTCTTTGGTTCCATGAATATACCCATATCAAAAACCACATGACCTATGAAATATACCTATTGAATACAAAAGTCACACTTCAACAACTTAACATAAATATGGTATGCTTGAAGTGTACTCAGTACTATATCAAGGTGCCTAGTATACTGCTCATGTGTCAGTGAGTAGAAAATGAATTTATTGATGAATACTATAGTGTAAAAGTCCAAGTATGGGTGGAATATTTGGTTCATGAGGTCCATGAATACTATAGTTGTGTTCTTCATCCCAAATGGAATCATCAAGTACTCATATATTTTATATCTACTCTAAAATTCTATTTTTATAATTTCCTCCTCTCTTACATTCAAATGGTGATAGCTTGATAAAATATCAATCTTGGAGAACCAATGGGATCCCTGTAGTTTTTCAAAAAGATCATCGATCTTGGGAGAGGGATATAAGTTCATCACCATCACCTGGTTCAGCTTATGGTAATCAATGCAGAGTCAAAGACTACAATCTTGGTTCTTGTAAAATAAAATTGGTACACCCCATGGTGAAGTAATAAAGTTGACAAAGACCTTACCCTCCAAGCTATTCAAAAATACCTTAAGTTCTTTCAAATTGATTAGTGACATATGATATGGGTGATTCAAAATGGTTTTCTTTCCTAGTATGAGCTCTAACTCAAAATCAAAACCTCTATTAGGATGGATTCCTTAGAAGTCATCTAGAAATATATTTTGATATAGATCCAAAACTGTAGAAAAATATGAGGGTGTTTCCATTAATATAACTAGGAGATCCAAGCCTTCCATCTATGTTTTAATCACCCCAAGATGGCTCAGGTCATGTCCAACTCTTCCTACTTCTAGTACCCACTCTTCAGTTATAAAGTACTTTTATCTCATTGGTAATGTGAATGAAACATACTTTGATATAATTATATGTGAGATCCGAATATGGTTAGCCATTCCATGCAAATAATCACATTGATGGTCATCATCTCTAGTATCATAAACTCCCACATATGTCTATAATTGATGACAACTATTGGACAGTCTGAGCATAACTAAAGACGATACACTTTCATTCACAAAGGTGTTTCATGGGATGCTAACTTAGAAGATAAATTTATCGATAGTTCATGTCTAGAAAATACTTGTGGATATATAAATGAATGGGAATCACTGGTTTTTAATAATTAAGTGGATAGAGTGGATGTGATCGATACCATAACTTGAACTTTAGATGGTCCCTCTACACTATCTGATGGATCCTGGTGCACTACATAGATTTGGCCTACCTCATATCCCTAGATATGTCCTTAATATATATGATCAGTTTTTTTCTTTTATTGAGAACACTATCCAGATCCCTATGTCAAAGATCTAGATCATCCTCCACCTCTTTTGGTTCTTGAATTCTTTAAGAAAATTGATAAAGTCCCACTGTCTTACTGCACTGCCAACACGTATTCTAAGGTGAAGTACATAACTTATAAAAGTGTCCCACCTTCACATAGTGGAATCATTATGGAACTAATCTTATATAAACTGATGAATTATAATGATGCTCAACCCTTAAGTCTATGACTTGTTCGAAATCTCTCACCTTCCTCTTCCATACAATAGAAAAATTTCATTTGAAAAGTTGAGGGGGTCCACTATTCTATGTGGGTGTAAGGGAACTAGTATCATGGTTATATTCCAAACCCTTTTCTATCATCAGATCCTTAAAAATTACTAGAGTAAAATTCATCATATTGAAATTCTTGACCTAAAATCTCAACTCCAGTTGAAGTATAATCTCAAAAAAATTATGGTTTTTTGGCCTCATCTCTAGCCAAGAGAAGCGCAAAAAAATAATCCCTATAAAGTTCACCAAGAAATAAGAAACTTTCATGTCTCCCTTAAGAAGTTCAATAAACTATTGTACTCAGTATAACATCATTTTACTCATAAAAACTCCTCAAAGAAGATGTCTTTGAATGTATTCCATATAAGAGACTCTGGCCTCCGGACTAGGATCATGACATCCCACCAACGCCCAGAATCACCTTACAGCATAAATGTTGTGATATTCACCTTCTGATCTTATAAAGTATCAACTAAGTCAAAGATATGCTTGATAACCCAAACCCAATCATCAGTATCATGAGGACCTCTAGTTTCATAAAAATATGGAGGATTTAAAGTTAGAAGTCCCGAGAATAGTCGAACATAGTCTTAGTGACTCCTCCACCTTAGATAAGCACAATTCTAAAGTGTCCAGATTGAATGGGTTCTATAACCTAAATCACTTATGCCCATATGGGTGGTTGCATAGGATCATCCTAGGCTACAATAGATGGAGATCCAATCAAATTCCTATAAGGTGTAATCTCTAAATCATAAAGAATGTTAGTAACATATAAATCCATAGATAGTCTAATGGATCACCCAAGGATTACCTATAAGTCTACCCTCAACCCAAGGTATACCCTTCCTAGCACTAATCTTTATATTCATTTGTGCATGTTATTCACATTCATCATATATATACTAACACAACAGCGTTATTAGTTTATATAATTAAAGATAATAAGTATGTATCACAACATCATGTCAACACTAATATATCATAGAAAGAAAAAAAATCCTAAACAAATATCATAAATCAAGGAATTTAATTAAATAACTAAAATGCAACATAACAACATGTATATATATTGAATGTGAACCTATGTGACTTACCATGATGCATGAACATACATGAAATCTCACAACCACGTATAACATCATGTGAATCACTTAAGGTGAATTTAATCAATTTTAATTTAAAAACATAAATTCCCACTTTTATGACAACTCAAATGCCCACTTTATATTGTTGGACAGACACAGACATAGTTCCCCACCATGAGTCTCATACTTCCTAAATCGTGTCTATCATATCCTAAATCAAGGAAATATAAAATAAAAGTTAGTATATCCTGATCCTCTAATACCACTTTGTATCATCCCAACCTGAAAAATCATGTCTGGGATGGGTGCTACGTGACCTCATGTGAATGTCCTCATATGCAAGAGGTTTCTGACTAGAATTGAGGGTATAAGTTTGATAGTGGGGAAATTATTCCATTTATATCAAGAAATATCACAATAATAATTAAATGATAATAATATCAATAAATAAATAATTAGAGTAAACATGTAGAATAACTGAATAAATTGAATACATGTCAAATAAATAAAGAAGCTCCCATAAGTGGCAAGGATATTTAGAGTAAATATAGAAAATAAATGGATAAATAAAAAATTGTGGGTCACTCTAGTGTCCATCCTAGTTCTCTACCGTATCCAAGATCATCTGCTCAATATTCCACTACGGGGCCCTTTCCCTTCACCATATCCCTCATGAAATCTATATACTCACCGAAATGCCTAAGTAGGGTGTGAGTACAAGACTCAATAAGATGCCACTAATGTGTCCTTGACCTGGTGTGATCAAGTATAAATGTATATTTCATAATAATAATTAGTGTGTAACAATCACAAGAATACAATCCAAAACTGTAATGTCCCGGATCCTGGTGCCACTCAACGGGTGCCCCGAACCCAGTTGGTCACATGACCTCAAGCGCATTTCTCCAAACACCAAAGGCTACTGACTAGCAGTGAGGACCCAGTTCTGATAGTGGGGAAACTATGCCCTCATTTTTCAAATTGTAGCATAGTGGAAAAGATAAATAACATACAACAGTGGAAGCAATATACAATATACAACTGAAATGGACAACTGAAGTAAAGGGAACCAGCAGTCATATATATAAAGATGCAGCATGTCACTAATTCTATGAAAACATCTAGAACAAGATACACTGCAATACAATACAATAAAACTCAAAGTACAAGGTACAACCAAACAAAACAAAGAAGAGTAAAAAAAACGCAGCAACATCGCAAGCCTAATCTCGGTGCCATGCTCTCCTACTCCTCTACTAAAATCAAGTACCTGTATAGGGACCCTTTCCCTTATCCATACCGGAAAAAAATGTAATCTGTTTGGGGCTGAAGACTTGACCCCAAATAGGGAGTGAGAAATAAATCCTAGTAGGCACCCACCAAAGGCCCGTGCCCAACTGTCGGTGAAAATATGCAACAATAGTGTGCAAAAGTAAATGAATTAAACTAGTGAGTACTCAAAAGTAACTATCACTACCAGCTTCATTTCCATCTTAATATTCATTTTAACCATTCAATTTAATAACATTCTATGATCATCAGAACCAAGACCTCAAGCCAATCAGAACCTTTCCCTCAGGCTAATATAAAAAAACCATGCCCTCAGGCTTACCCTCAGGCTATCGAATCTTTCCCTCAGGCATATGAGATATTTCCCTCAGCCACAGAAGTCACTACCCTCAGGCATAATAAGTGTTTCCCTTAGGTGAAATAGAACATTACCCTCATGCTAAGCAGAACACTTCCCTCACTCTAAATAGAACACTGCCCTCAAGCTCAAGTAATCGGGCCGAGCCCAATAGATAAAAAATAAATTATATAAAATTCCTCTCAAGGCAATTTAAAGTATGTTATATTTTATTGTATGCCCTCGGGTAACCTGGCCAAAAGGCCAAACAGAGGAACGCACCCCTGGGGTGGTCCTGGATCCAAGCAGTGATCCCAAACTGCAGTTTAAACTTGTCATTAGATTATCTATACAATTCTAGATATCTTTTCAGAAAAGGCCTCAGCCAGACGACACCCCAAACATAGGTTCGTATCACAAAGGTACACAAAAACACACAGCAGTTGGAATTTAAACACCAGACCACCTACCTCGATCGCCCTTGATCAGTATACGTGAAGGACGCCTCCTAAATCATCCAAGAACGACGTAGATTTGGGATGAAATAATTCCCATTAAAACTCAAATAACTTCCCTTAGAGGAATAATTGGTAAGAACAACGCAAGTATAAGGGAGAACTCACATGTACGGTTCCAACGTGATCGGCAGAAGCGGAAACGGATTCCCAGTGCGTGGTCAGCTAATCTCTGAATCTCTGGCCTTCCACCCGAGCTCCACTGATGTTCTAAGCTTCCTCTGTGAACAGAGGAGGCTACTGCCTGTTTTAAGCGAAAAAAAAACTACACGGAGTGTACTCTCAAGTACACGGCGTGTACTTTTCATCATTTAATTGTTCCACTAGCAGTTACTTTTTTCACCGCTGAACATTTCATCTGTTGACATGAGTACACGGTGCGTATTTCCAAATACATGTCGTGTATTTTTTCTCAGCTGGCGGCTACTCCCAACGCCTTACTATTCACCTGCCAACTGACTACACGGCGTGTGAATACCCACTACATGGCGTGTAGTCAGTTTTTACACCTTTTATTGCCGACAGGGATACACGCCCTATGTACTCATCCCACACGGCCAAAGTACATGGTGTGTGGAAAATTACAAGGCGTGTACCCACGAAATTTGGGATTTTTCCCCATTTTCCTTATTTTCTCAAAAACACTTAAGGAAAAAAGAAAAGAAGAAACTCGTACCTCAAGAATAAGAACCGGGTTCTTACAAACTTCCCCCCTTAAAGCAATGCGTCCCCGAATTTCTCTTCTAAGGGTGGTGAAGATAAATCTCAGAACAACTTTGGCCACTGAGCACGTACATCGGTCTCCCACTCCTAGGTTTCATCCTGCACTCGGTCATGCTGCCATAGCACCTATACGAGAGGAACTGACCGGCCTCAGAGAACCTTCATGCTCCTATCAATGATATGAATCAGATGATCCTCGAAGGACGCATCAATCTAAAGCTCAACCTCCTCAGGATGAAAGGCGTGAGACGGGTTTGAATGAAAACGGCACAACTTAGATACATGGAAGATGTCATGCATGGCCCTGTACCTCTGTGGTAACTACAACCGATAGGTAACTGGCACGACTCTCTCCAGAATCTCAAATGGCCCCACATACCTTGGTGAAAGTTTACCCTGTCTCCTAATATGCATGTGTCCCAACCTCGGTGAAACACACAAGAAAACCTCATCCCCGACCATGAACTTCAAGGGTCATCTGTGGCAATCAGCATAAGATTTCTAACGAGACTGTGCAGTAGCCATCCGCTTCTATATCAACTGGACCTGATCTGATGTCTCCTGCACAAGGCATGGTCCCAACAAAGCTGCCTCACCTGCCTCTAACCATCACAAGGTTGATCGGCATGGCCTACCATATAAATCCTCGTAAGGTGACATCTGAATAGTTTCCTGAAAACTATTATTATAGGAAAACTCAACCAGGGTTATATGCTTCTCCCAAGAGCCCCTAAAGTCTAGGACGCATGCATGTAGCATGTCCTCTAGCACCTGTATCGTACGCTCTGACTGACCATCGATCTGAGGGTGGTAAGCTGTGCTCAGAAGCACCTGTGTACACAGTGCCCTCTGAAAACTCTTCTAGAAACGAGACTTAAAGAGGGCATCCCTATCTGAAACAATAGAATGAGGAACCCCATGAAGACGCACTATCTCTCGGATATACAGCTTCCCGAGCTCGTCAACACCGAAGGTCTCCTTAATCGGAAAAAAGTGAGACACCTTCGTAAGTCTGTCCACAACAACCCACACAGCATCATTGCCTCGAGGTGACCTCGGCAACCCGGTTACAAATTCCATCATGACATCATCCCATTTCCATTACGGAATGTGTAACTGTTGTAACATTCTAAATGGCCTCTGATGCTCTGCCTTCACCTGCTGACAGGTGGAACATCTTGCAACAAAACCAGCTACTTCTCGTTTCATACCCGTTCACCAATGCTGACGTCTCAAGTCACGGTGCATTTTGGTAACTCCGGGATGCACCGCCTAAGCTAAATCATGAAATTCCCACATCATCTCCTCGCGTATATCCCCTGGAACCCATACTCATCCATGGAAATGAAATACCACATCATCGCTTATCGTCCATCCAGGAGGAGGTTCCTCACTTGCCACCGACTCTCTTAGTACTAGGACTTCTGAATCAGATAGATGTCACATCCTCACTCTATCCAGGAGGGTAGAGGCCACAGCTAAGGAAGAAATATATGGCTGCCCCTGACTGTCATGCACCTCCAATTGCATCGCAGAGAACAAATAAATAAGCTACCACTCCTCACTGGCCTCCTGCACTGCATGTATCTGAGTCCTCCTACTTAGTGCATCAGGTATTTCATTACCTTTACCAGGTGTATAGGAAAGCTTAGAGTCGAAGGACTGAAGGTATTCAACCCATATTTGTTGTCTCAGGTTGAAGTTACACTGGGTAAAGATATATTTGAGACTTCTGTGGTTGATGAAAACCACCAAATGCTCTCCCAAGTGATAATATCTCCAATAGCACAACTCGTGAACAACTGCGGCCAACTCAAGATCATGTGTCGGGTAATTCCTCTCATGTGGCTTCAACTGCCGAGACCCGTAAGCAACTACTCGATTGCCCTACATCAACACTGCTCCCAGCCTAATACCTGATGCATCACAGTAAATTGTATAGCCCTTCCCTTGTACTAGAAGTATCAGGGCTGGTGCTGATGTCAACCTTCCCTTCAACTCCTGAAAGGCTATTTCACAAGCTTCTAACCAAACGAACTTCACACCCTTCTTAGTCAACCCCATCAACGGTGCTTCTAAGCAGGAGAAGTCCTGTATAAAGTTCATGTAGTAACCATCCAGCCCCAACAAACTCTGTATCTCAAACATGTTCTTAGGATGCTCCCAGGAAACTACTGCTCTCACTTTCTCTGGGTCCATGGAAACTCCTGCCTCTGAGATGATATGACCCAGGAAGTGTATCTGGTCTATCCAAAAGTGGCACTTTGAGAGCTTAGCATATAGTTGATGCTCTATCAGTGTACTCAATATGAACTCAAGATGGGTAGCATGGTCGTGTTGAGTGTGAGAGTACACCAGGATGTCGTCCACGAAGACAACCACAAAAGAATCCAGATAAGGGTGGAACAAACGATTCATCAGAGCCATGAAAACTACTGGCGCATTTGTGAGTCTGAACGGCATAACAAAGTACTCGTATATACCATATCTGCTCTGAAAATATATAAGTGGTATATCCAATGGTCTAACGCGTAACTAATGATATCCGGATCTCAAATCAATCTTCGAGAACACTTGTGCTCCTTGAATTTGATAAAAAAAATCATCAATCCTTGGCATGGGATATCGGTTATTAACCATCAACTGGTTCAGCTTCTGATAATCCACACAAAGTCTAAGGGTACCATCCTCCTTCTTCGCAAAGAGGACAAGAGAACCCCAAGGAGAAGTACTGGGTCAGATGAAACCCTTTTCCTGTAACTCCTCTAACTGTATCTTGAGCTCTTGTAACTTTGGTGTAGCAATCCTATAAGTAGGAATGGACATTGGTGTTTCTCCTGGAACAAGATCAATAGATAAATCCACCTCTCGCTTCGGAGGTAGACTTGAAAAGTCATCCGGTAAGACATCCTTGAAATGATCAACTACAAAAGGGAAATCCTTCTGACAAGTTCCCTGATCACCCAAATATAAACTCGCAATCTGGGCTGTCACACCACCTCTCCCACGATGCTCAGGTCCAGCTCGGCTCGCCTAGACATCCCATTCACCTTTGTATAGAAACTCCCTGCCCTCTGGTGACGTGAAACTCACCTTGCGAAGATATAAATCTACAAAGGCTCGAGAGGATACCAACCAGTCCATCCTGAGAATGAAATCATAGCTCATCACCTCTAATACATAGAGGTCCCATAGAAAGTGACACCCACCAACCTCTAGGGGAACTCCCTGCACTGACGCACACCAGTCGTTCTAGTTCCCAACGGAGTGTCTAGAGTCATGACATCGGAAGAAGAAGAAACACAGAGCCCAAGTCTCTCCACAACGGTTACAGATATAAATATATGTGTAGAATCCACATCAAAAAGTACCGAAGATAAAACAGAAGCTACTAGAATAGTACCCCTAACATTAGAAGGTCTGGGATCCTGCTCATGTTGGATCTGTTGCACTGCATATGTCTTCCCAGTGTCGCGGCCCTACGACACAGCCTGGCTACCCTGAGCTGTCCCGCCCTACTGCCTCTGAGATCCTGGTGTCTGGATACCATGGCCACGACCACCACCTCTACATGTACATCCGGACATATCCCAATTTCCCGACTAATAAGAAGTTGATGGTCCAGCTCCCGCATGTGGAGTCTGCACAGAACCCCTCACACTATACACTGGTAGAAACGCCCTACAAAAGTGTTGTAGATGAACCATATTTCCACAAGCTCGGCACTCCATTGGTTCTCGAGGACACTGAGGACTCTTATGCTCATCTCTACCACACTGGTAGAAAATGATCTGGCTAATTGAAGGATTATTCTGGCTAGTGTTTCAACCATGAGAGAATTCCATCTGCCTCTTCCTCTTACCGGTAGAAATAGTACTAGAAACTGGTGCTGAACCGCCCTGGCCCACACCACTAGCTTCCTGTAGGTTCTGTTCAGTAATCAGTGCATGGTTCACAATAGCATGCATTGTAGGTAACCTAAAAACATTCACCAAAGCTCAAATGTTGTATCAAAGACCATCCTCAAAGCATCTGGCCCTCAACGTCTCATCACCCACCAGAACGGGTGCAAAACTCTGAAGCTCAGTGAAGCGGGCAGAATAGTTTGTCACTGACATGGCACCCTACTGAAGATTCATGAACTCTCAAGCTTGATCTTCCCGCAGCGTCTCTGGAAAGAAGAAGTCATAGAAGGCTACCTGAAAATCTTCCCACACCATGTCTCAGTGATTCTTAGACTGGGTGGTAACATCCCACCATCTCTTGGTGGAATCACGCAGCATGTATGTAGCGAGCTTGACCCTCCTCTCAGGATGCATCTCGAGATGCTCGAATATCATCTGCATTGAACCCATCCAAGACTCTGCATATTGTGGTCCACCATCCCCTAAAAATGTAGGCGGATGCTGCTGCTGGAATATATGTGTCAGCTCTGCCATAGATGTGGCGGCCTGCGGTACTCCCTGGAAGGCTTTCATAAACTGCATGAAGCCTTCACAGAACTGCGCGTCTGCACCTGCATCTAGTATAACGGTTGGCGCCGCATCTGGATCTGGTGGAGGATCCATTGGTAGCCCATGGACCACCATATCTGGAGTATAATCATTGCTGCTCTCCTGGAAAACAACTCTAGGTTGTCTCGGTGGCATGACTCTACAAGGTCAAAAGCACACATTAGATCCAGATTTATCAAGGACTGAAAACAAGGAGACCAATAAGGGGACAAGGAAAAGAAAACTTTCATGTTTTACAAAACAAGACTACATGGAGTGTATAATAACTACACGGCATGTTTCCTCAATTCTTCCACATGGGCTTGTACTCTGCCAAAACTGGTCATGTAACACCCCAAAACACATGGCGTGTTGCCCACACACACGGTGGGTACTTGAATTTTCCTCCCTTCCTGAGTCCCTATACACTAATTAGCTACATGGATCTCCTTTAAACAAAACTACATGGCGTGCCCAGATAGACACAGCGTGTACGGCTTAATTTCCAACTGCCCGTGTTATTAGTGACACGACTGACCACTCAGCTGACACTACACGGCGTGTTACACCCGCACACGGCGTGTACACCACTCCGTCTTCCCAGCCACACAGTCAGGTCCACATGGTCTTTCCCCAGTCAAGACTACACGGCGTGTCCCATAGGTACACGGCGTGTTCAAGAAGAGGTAACATTGACCCGTGTTTGTTAACTACATGGTTGGGTCCCCAGGTTAAACTACACAGTGTGTGCATCATTGACACGGTGTCTACAAGAAAACATTTCCTCTATTCGTGTTATTAGTTACACGGGTAGAAATAGGGTCCACACAACATGGCATGTGAAATAACTACATGGTGTGTTCCCTCTAGAACTTCCCCATTCCATGTATCTTCCCACACAGCCTATGACACGGTTAGCTACTACACAGCATGTACTCAGGGTACACAGCGTGTACTCAAAACTTTTTATCTTCCTCCCAAACAGAAGAATACATGGTGTGTAGTCAAAACTACATGGTGTGTATTCTGGGTTTTTCTGGACAGAAATCCTTAGAAACAACTCTGAAACCCAGAAACACTGAAAACAACACCTAAGTGCCAAATTCCGATCCTTGAGGGCCCATACTCTCCGCAAATCAAAGTTTGGAATCTTATGCGTGTTATAATAAGATAAACAGTTAATGATCCACCAAATTCCGGTCAATGAGGGTCCATACTCCTCAAGACCCAAAGTTTGGCGTTCATTTTATCAAGGCCTCGCACAAAAATACCCTATCAAATAGTAGGTATTTATCAAATTAGCTATCAGAACAGCATGCTTTTCTAGCACAACAGCTATCACAATAACATGAAATTTCTAATGCACCTACATGGCATGGAAGAATGCATGACATGTGATTTCTATCATGTGCCTAAATGATGCATGAGATGGAATACCCTCATCTCATCAGGTTGCGACTAAATAGAACCCATTATAAAAATATAAACAGTACACCACAAGTGTGTCACCCAACGGTGAAAATCCAATCAACTATAAATTGCACAATCAGTAAAATTGCAATAACCGAGGTAGACTGGATTTTCCCTATACACGGTTTAGCTACTCTCGGGCATAGGTTATTACCAACTACCATTTCCTTCCTATCCCTGACTAAGGCTCCAAACAATAAGTCAAATAAAAGAACCTGCCTCTGATACCACTTTGTAACGTCCCGGATCCGAGTGCCACTCAACGGGTGCCCCGAACCCTGTTGGTCACATGACCTCAAGCGCATTTCCCCAAATGTCGGAGGCTTCCGACTAGCAGCGAGGTCCCTGGTCTGATAGTGTGGAAACTATGCCCTCATTTTTCAAAGTGTAGCGCAGCGGAAAAGATAAATAACATACAACAGTGGAAGCAGTATACAATATACAACTGAAATAGACAACTAAAGTAAAGGGAACCAGCAGTAATATATATAAAGATGCAGAATGTAACTAATTCTATGAAAACAACCAGAACAGGATACACTACAATACAATACAACTCAAAGTACAGGGTACAACCAAACAAAACAAAGTAGAGTAAACAAAACGCAGCAGCATCACAAGCCTAAGCTCGGTCCCATGCTCTCCTACTCCTCTTCTACAATCAAGTACTTGTATAGGGACCCTTTCCCTTATCCATACCTATAGAAATGTAATCAGTTTGGGGCTGAAGACATGACCCCAAACAGGGTGTGAGAAATAAATCCCAGTAGGTACCCACCAAAGGCTCGTGCCCAATTATCAGTGAAAATATGCAACAGTAGTGTGCAAAAGTAAATGCAGTAAACTAGTGAGTACTCAAAAGTAACTATCACTACCAGTTTCATTTCCATCTTAACATTAATTTTAACCATTCAATTTAATAACATTATGTGCTCATCCGAACCAAGACCTTAGGCCAATCAGAACCTTTCCCTCGGGCTAATATAATAAAACCACACCCTCAGGCTTACCCTCATGCTATCTAATATTTCCCTCAGGCATACGAGATATTTCCCTTAGGCACAGAAGTCACTTCCCTCTGGCATAAGAAGTGTTTCCCTTAGGAGAAAATGATTATTTCCCTCATGCTAAGTAGAACACTTCCCTCAGGCTAAATAGAACACTGCCCTCATGCACAAGTAATCAGGCCGAGCCCAATAGATAAGCAAGAAATTATATAAAATTCTTCTCAAGGAAATTTAAAGCATGCTATATTTTACGGTATGCCCTCGGGTAACCTGTCCAAACTGCTAAACAGAGGAATGCACCCCCGGGGTGGTTCTGGATCCAAGCAGTGATCCCAAAAAAGAAGTTTAAACTTTTCATTAGATTATATATACAATTCTAGATATCTTTTCATCAAAGGCCTCAGCCATACGACACCCCAAACATGGGTTCGTAGCACAACGGTACATAAAAACACACAGTAGTTGGAATTTAAACACTAGACCACCTACCTCGATCGCCCTTGATCGGTATATGTGAACGACGCCTCCTGAATCTTCCAAGAACGACGTAGATCTGGGATAGAAGAATTCTCATTCAAATGGAAATAAATTCCCTTAGAGGAATAATTGGTAATAACAACGCATGGAGAAGGGAGAACTCACCCGTGCGGTTCCAATGTGATCGGCATAAGCGGAAACAGATTCCCGGTGCGCGGTCAGCTTATATCCGAAGCTATGACCGTTCCCCCAAGATCCAACGACATTCTAAGCTTCCTCTGTGAACATAGAAGGCTACTACCCATTTTAAGCGAAAAAACAAACTACACAGCGTGTACTCTCAAGTACATGGCATGTACTTTTCATTATTTAACTGTTCCTCTGGCGTCTACTTTTTCCACCGTTGAACTGTTCATTTGTAGACATGAGTACACAGCGTGTACTGTCGCTCAGCTGGCGGCTACTCCCACCACCATACTATTCACCTGTAGACTGACTACATGGCATGTAAATACCCATTACATGGCGTGTAGTCAGTTTTTACACCTTTCATTGCCGACGGGGCTACACGCCCTGTGTACTCATCCCACACAGCCAAAGTACATGGCGTGTGGAAAAGTACATGGCGTGTACCCACAAAATTTGGAATTTTTTCCCATTTTAATTATTTTCTCAAAAACACTTAAGGAAAAAAGAAAAGAAGAAACCCATACCTCAAGAATAAGAACCGGGTTCTTACAAAAACCGAACAGTCTTATGCTTACCAAAATACCACAAACCCCTGAACATAACTAATTCAGCTCCATTCCCAAAAAAGTACCATATGTCGATAATTATCCAAACCAGACACAAGGATGTTGAAAAATCATTCGTAAACAATATGAAATCGACTGAAATAACCTACCTAGAATCCAAAAGGCATTAGGTGGTACTCTAAATTCATATGGAATCAAGCATCTGCAACCTACCTAGAATCCACAAGGCATCGTGTAACACTCATAATCCAAAAGGCATAAACTTTCATCAATATACTTGGAATTCATAAGGAATCAATTATAGTCTTGGTTACAGGGCTATAATGTTGTGTCTTTGTTATCACAGTACACCATGCATGCACCCCACAAAGAGTAATCATATTTCAACATTCACTTGTCAAGTATATACATACCAATACTCCAAAGGATAATATAACAAGGAATAGCATGATAATTTCCACCATGCATTATGATTTTATAAAATCATCATATATCAACATGTGAGTCAAACATAATCATGAAATCTAGCCATCACAACAAATACCATGGAAAAAATTCATGATATTAAGGGCTAAAAACACACCCAATGCAATTATATATCAAGAATGAACATCAAATATTACAATAAAATAATCATACCATGTAAACATGTATAACAAGTGCCCAAGAAGGTAATGATATTCTTACCTTGTGGTTTCTGATGTCAATGTAAAATTTTGTATGAGGTTTAATCATCGTACCATGTCCACACACAAAGAGAAATATGATCACCCATAATGATCTCCTTGAACAGGACCAATATAATATGTCAAGGGTTATAGAGCAATCAGAGGATAAATCAATATGAAAGGGGTTAGACCAAACTCACCTGGGGTTAATCATTTTAGAAAGAGATCAAAGGAAGAAGGAAGGAGGATAGCTGTCTATAAATCCAGGGATCTCCACGATGTAAGTCGATAGCTACGGCGTAGAGTGTGCACTAGAAGAGGTTCTCGCTGCTCTAGCTAATTGTCCACCCATTCCAAGTGTTATTTCTATGTTATGTATGGCCATGCCTAAGGGCATATCGTTTGAAGTGGATTCTTTTTTTGGATCAAAACCCCTTCCCAAACTGTACAAGCTTCTTCCAAAGCATACGGCTTTTTGGATGTTCCATAGTTAAAGAAGAGTGCACCACAACATAGGGTGCACTGGGAGAAAACCACTACAATGTAAGGGAGAACATAATAGAGTATAGAAGCATAAGAATAATAGCACCATGGTGTAGGGTGTGCGATTACGGCATGGAACCACTGTGAATAGAACCACCGTGATGAAAGGTGGGGGAATTGAAGTGTGCAGTGGCTCTTTACCTCAACCCGCTACAGCATAGAGGTTTGTTCTGCAACATTGAGGTATGTTTTCAATCCTTAGGATCTCTATAATTCCATAAAACATAAAGGAAATAAATTTTATAAAAATTCATTAGGGGTTTAATCCATTTTGAGGATTCCCTTTTTAAGCCTTATAAAACCTAATTGAAGGATACTTATTAATTTGAAATGGATTTCATAAAATTAAGTGTGTAATTTTTATTTAATGTTGAAACTACTGAATAATAAATACCGAACATCTATCCATAACTGAGGAAAAACTCAGAGTACAGTGTGGTCCATAACACCACAGCACAACATCCACTAATGTAGACCTACTATAGAGAAACACTTATTGTTTTTGTGTGGCCTTAACTTCAAAATTGGATTTATTTTATCTATTCTCACTAGAGGATAGATTCCTACTATGTGTCATGGTCAAGTTCACTATAGCATGGCCTCTCCAATTTTGGTATCAAGATTTCCAAAACATTTTTTAATCCTACAAAAACATCCTAAAGTCCTTCATACTTTAACAAAACATGGTACAACAAAAAAACATGAGGGAAAAAATAATTTTATAAAGGAACAATAATTTTAGGGCTTCACATCCAACATTATAAAAATATAAGAATGATGATTAAATTCATAGACTTATAAAAAAACTCATATATTAGAATAAGTAATAAGAAGTGGTGGGAGAGACCTATTGATTTTTCTAGTTTTTTAATCTATTTTTCATTCTTAAAATATTTCCTAAATATGGATTTGACTATGAAGAACTATTAAGATCCTATCAAGGGGGAAAGGAAAAATAGTGATTTGAATGAGTGAAGTCCATTGTCATTTTTAAATCTAGACTAGGTAAATTTTTATCATTTTTTAATTATGTGACACTGATTTAAGGTCACCTAAAATAAATAACTTTATGGGGAACTTGATTTTTATTTCCCTTTAAACGATTAGTTTGTTTTAGGAACTCTATAGTGGTTAATTTCAAATTCTATTGTCTTCTTAACTGAATTAGATGAAAACTTTCTTTATATGTTTTTTTTATTTTATAAGTTCAAAATAAGATGAATACACTTTCAAAAGAAAGAGAAAAAAGGATATAATTACATGGATAGGGAATTATTATTCTATCATTCTTATATTTTTATTCCACTTTTGATATTTCATGTTTTTTAAAAAAATAAGAAATTTTTTAATAAAATTAATTTAATTTTCCAATTAAATTCTTGATTTTTTTTTGAACTTGCTGATCTAGGAGAAATCATCACTTTAGAATAGTATTTTGATTTGATGGAAAATTTGATTCATCATTATAATAAATGTTAGAGTTATAGATGTAAATATTTAGAAGTAAATTTATTGTTTCAATTTTTAGTTATTTTAAAAAATCCTGATATGATTTCTATTCATTATTTTGATTCTTAGAAGTTTTCATTTAGTGGGATAATTGATATTGTTCATTCCATAACCTAATTGACCAATATTTTATTTACCATTTTTAAGAGGGTTGTGAACCTCATTGAAATTCTCTTTATTATACCATATTTTGTAATAGAACTCATTATATAAATAAATACAAGAACTTTATTTTTTTTCTTATCAAATCATAATGATTTTGAAAAAACATATAAAGATTGATGCCATCAGTTGATTATAATTCATCACATTTTATCTTGAGACCTACCCTATGTTAGATATTTTGTGGAACCAATTGAGTGTGACAACCCAAGTAATGTTAATAATAAATAAATTTTGTGCCTTATTAGTGTTCATAATTTTATTTTATGTATTCATATTCAAAATAATAATTTAATATATATATCTAAGTCTAAAAAGAAATATCTTTATTAAAAAAATTGTTTTTCATGAATTATATGGTTTTATTTAAAAGATAAATTTATAAATTTTAGAATTTTAATTTTATTAAAAGTAATATATATTTTTATTCATCATATATTATTATTGTGTGTATTTTTAGGATTTTTCTAAAAAGTTTGACTTTTAGGCATTTTTCAAAAAACATTGTTTTTATTTTCATTGCATGTACTTGTTTTAAAATTTATTTTTACCACCACTATAAACTGAATGTTGTAATATATATTCCATATTTGGAATCAAAATATTCAAATTATTCAATAAGGTTTATTTCATTTTTATTCATAATGAATATTAACAATGCAAAAAGTTTATCACCGTGGTAAGGGATAAATGGGGTAACAATGGGTTAAACTAATAGATAAGGCTCCAAAAATCACTAAAAATTTTCAAAATATGATTATATGAGTTTATTTAGAACTATAATCATTTTATATTAAAAATTTCGTTGACTTGGTTCCACTTTCTCATGATAATATCTTTATATTATTTTTAATCTTTGAATAATTACAAGGGAGCCCCTCCCCTCTCACCTATAAAAGAGCATCACCTATCCTCACTAATTCACACAATTTGACAACTTTTTCTCAAAAAAATATCCACTGAAATATCTAACCAAATATCCTCCCCACATCTTTTAGTTCTTTTTCACACAAAAATACCAATCCTATAAGGCTTAAGATGTAATCCGAAGGAAGATATCTAAAAAGGTGGTATAAATATTAACTAAATTACTCCAAGTTTATTTCATGGTTTACCACCTTAAAATATATTATAATAATCCAAATATAATTCCATTATAATATTATCTATACTAAAATTTTATATCGATGATGTGATAAGAATTTTATATCTTCTTTTTATCCAATGGAAAATAAAAATGTCACTCCTATGCATGTTTGGACTACTGCCTCCACAAAATGATATATTTCATTTCACATATCTACTACACAAAACTGGTTCTAAAGATTAATTTAATCAATATATATGATATTTTTTAAATAATAATTATTATGGAAATATAATATATTTTTTCCATCTTACCATCCCATCCAATGGAAAATGGAAATGTCATTCATGTGTATATGCAGACTACTGCCTCCACAAAATGAAGTATTTTCTTTTTCATGACCACATTACATGGATAATTCTAAAACTATATTTAATATATAAACATAAAAATTATGTAATAATTAATATTCTGGAGATAATGGAACCATATAACCTTTGACCATGGTCAACATACCAATTTTTTTAGAGATTATGAATCAAACGGCTATAAGATATCCAATATGAACTTAACTGAATTAATAACTAAATAAAACATGGTAATACAAAAAATTAATATAATAATTATAAAGGAATAAAAATTAAAAATTATTTTTAATCAATTAAATAATTAATATAATTTTATTTTTTAGTAAATTAAAATATATACATGGAGATTCAGGACTCTATGTAAGGGATTTTTCTTAAAAATCACATTTTCAAAAGTTTTAATGCTTTCCTTTCAACTCTTTTTATTTCATTTCCATATTCTTTAAATTATTTCAATAATTATTTTTACTATAGTTAGATTATTTTCCAAATTCATTTTCAATGAAATTTTACTTTCTTTAAAAAAATAAAAGGAATCTTCTTTATATTTTCCATATGGATTGCTTTTGACTTTGTTTGAAATGTGAGAAAGGAATGAATATTTTAATATTTTTTGAATGATTGGATTTTTCCAAAACTATGTCCTTTATTCATTATTAATATTCTATTATAGGTTTCATAGTTTTTTTAAGAATATATTATTTCCAATATTATAGTAATTTTTTAGTTTTTTAAAAGTTATTAAAGGAAAAGGATATTTCTTCTCATGTTTGTGAGATTACTAAAAGTAATTTTTTTATGGGAATAAATTCCAATTATTATGAGTTTTATGATGTAAATGAAATATTCTATGTTTTTATTAATAATGTGGATCTTGTAAATTATTCATTATGATGTTTAGGTATAATATAACCCTCTAATGAATTGGGTAATGATTTATTCTCAAGGAGAATATATGTTGGAATTAAATAGTTAGGTTATTCCTTTAATAAGGGTTCTTATAAGGGTTATATGAATATGATGTCCCAATATTCCTACATGATTTTTATAAGATGTCTATGTGTTTAAATGGAAATGTTTTTTTAATGGGTAATAAAACTATCTTATGATTAATTAATAGTCTGATGACTTTTTAAATGTAAAAGGTTTTTTTTCAAGGAAATGTTTTCATAAGTTCTCATTCTTTCAAAGAAACACACAAGATTATGATTTTGCATTTATGCTTTCTTATGATATTTTTTTATAAAATCTATTAAGAAATAAAAATATATATATGAATATAAAAATTATTATTTCATCTAAAATTTTATTATGAAAATGGAAAACTTTATTATGGGTTTTTAGGTTTCTTAAATAGAATAATGTGTTTTATTTTTTATCCCTTATTGAGTTTCTTATGCTCATCCCATATTTTCAAAAAATATTCATAGGACATAATTTTGTTTAGGAACTATATAAATTAAAAACTTTCTATTATGGTCACTCATCTTAAATGTGGAAAAATTATCTTGAAAGAAACAGGGGTCAAAATTTTACAACCTATTTTAATGGAAAAAATATACACTATATAGAAGTTTCTACTTTTATGTAATTTTTTCCCTAATTATTTAAACCTCTAAACATAAAATTTATTTGGAATGTAACAATGTGAAATCATTAATTTTAAAATAATAATAATTGGTTAGTTTTTTATGGGATGTTATAGTTATTATTAGATAAATGGTTTAGATAACTTTAGAGATTCTAATTTATGTATTATATTATCGTGATAAAATATTTAAGGGTTTCCAGGTTGCTTCATCTAATCTATATCTGTTTTAGAATGGTTTTCTATATAATAAATATGTTGAATGGGGTGGGAAGGAAATGGGAGGATAATATCATTCCAAATTGTCAAATCAAAATGGTTGGAATTAGAAATGATTAGTTTGTGGTTGTGTTAAATCAATTAATATAGGATATTAACTGTGGTGACTATGAAAAAAGTGACCAAATTATACAAAGAGAAACATGTATATGGTATATCATTTCATGAAAAAACACCCTCTTAATTTTGATGGATCTTCAGACTTAGTGTTAGATGAATGATATATCAATGAATTAAAGAGATATTAAAAGTGGGTTGTTCAAAACATCACAAGTTAACTCTTATTATTTATCAGTTTGAAGGTGAAGTTGATTGGTGGGGTCTCCAATAAATAATAACAAGTAAAATGATGATATTTATACTATATAGTGGAAACATTTAAGGATTTATTCCGTGAATAAAAAAATAATTAAGTTATATGGCTTATAACAGATATTAAATTCTTCAAATTAAATTAAAAGGAATAGGATTCAGTTACTGCCTATGATGAAAATTTTACCAGATTGGGTAGGTATGTACCAAATATTATTTTGGACCATGATAGTAAAATTTATCTATTTTACTTAGGATTTAATCCATGATTACAAAGGTATTTGGTTACTCATGAGTTTATAAGTAACGAAAATATTGTTCAATGTGCTGAGAAATTTGAAATTGAATTTTTAGACTATTTAAATAATAATAATAATCATAATCATAATCATAATAAATAATCCATGTGGTAGGTATTGGGGAAACAATCATCAAATAAATCTGAAGGTAAGAAAATTCAATTACCCTCTTGTGATAAGTATAGTAAGAAGCATTATGGTGAATGAAAATAAGAGATCTGGAAAGTGTTACTGGTGTGGTAAGTTGGGACATTTGGAACATGAATAAAAATAAAATATAAATGATAATTTTCAAACAAATGATGTAAAGATTGTATATATGTATTTTAATTATAATTAGATGATCCATTTTTCATGTGTGCATCCAAATATGAGTGTAGAGGTTGGAAATCATCAAGAACATATGAAGAAGGGTGTGGAAAACTTTTTTTCTATAACCTTAACAAATATTGGGCCATAAAAAGAAGTGGTGGTAGGTAAATTACTTGTTCACTAAAAGTATTCCAATATCTTTTTTGATTAAGGATCTATGTATTCTATTATTTCTAGGAAATTTGCTAGTAAAATGGAAATATTATCTTAAGAAATAAAGATATAACTTTTGGAAGGGGAACTGGTGGAATTATTAAAGAAATAAATAATTATAGGAACCCTCATATTATCATCCATGGAATGGTTTTCCCAATAAATATTTTTTTTCTTACCCTTATTAAGGTTTTATGTTAATATGGGTATATATTATATTTCGGTTTATCATTCTAATATATGTTGAAATGATAAATAATAATTATTAAATTTTATAATTATGTTTCAATTCATATAAAAAATGAGTTCATATCTTTGATAACATATCAATTAATTGGTATATTTATTAATGATGGTAGATAATTGTATCTTTTAGATATCATTAAAAGGAATGGAATTATTAAAATTAGTGATGTACTGACATAAAATGAATATATATATATATATATGAATTTATTTATTTATGAATGATTTTATTAGTTTTATTTCTTATCAATAGGTTGAATTTATTGTTGACTTAATTCTTGATCTTAATCCAATTTTAAAACCCCCTTATCTAATAGATCTTTTAGATCTAGTTGAGTTGAAAAAGTAGATACAATAATTACTTGATAAGGGTTTCATTCATCCTAGCACTTCATATGTGGTTTCTCTTATTGTTTCTATTAAAAACATGGATTTTTCTATAAGGTTTTTTATAGATTATAGATCAGTCAATAATATTACTGTTAAAAAAAAGTATGTATTTCCCAAAATCAATTAATTATTTGATCAGCTCCATGGTAATTTTCATTTTTCAAAGATTAATCTCTGGTCCAGGTATTATCAACTGAAATTAAAAGAGGAATACATTCCAAGGATAGTGTTCGAAACAAGGTATAACCATTAAGAGTTTTTATTAATTCCCCTAAATTTAATAAACACACCCATTTATTTATGGATATTATGAATAGACTTTCCCATTAGTATTCAAATAATTTATTTATTATGTATATTGATGATATTATAGTATATTATAAAAGTTATGAGGATCATAAAAAACATAAAAGGATTTTTCTTCCAAACTTGAAAGAAAATAAGTTATTTAGAAAATTTAGAAATTGAGAATTTTTATTACTGTAGTTTTTATTAATTTGTTATATAGTACTAAAGATGGAATGATAGTTGACCATAATAAAACTAAAGTGGTGTAAGAGTGTCAAAGACCTACTGATATCACTGGAATTCCTAGTTTTCTTGGACTAGTGAGTTATTACCAATGGTTTGTCTAAGAATTTTCTCAGTTAGCTAACCCAATAACCAAGTGAATTTATAAGGGAGTTAAATTATGTTGGAAAAAGGTGTATGATGAACGTTTATAGAAATTAAAAATATGATTTTTTTTAATCTTCTAGTGTTGGACCTTCCATCAATAAATGGTGACTTTGTTGTTTATAATTATGCTTAGTTGAAACTTATTGGCTAGTATTTGCTGACGAATGATTGGGTAATTGTGTAAGGATCACATCAATAGAAACCCCATGAGTAGAATTATCCTACACATGAAATTGAGTTGGAAATAGTATTTTTTGATTTAAAAATTTTGAGGAAACATTTATATGAGTATAAATGTTAAATGTATACTGATAGTAAAATTTATAAGTATATATTAAATCAAAGGTATTTGAACATGTGGTATAGAAGACGTTTATAACTAATAGAGGATTATTATTACATGATTCACTATCATCTAGGTAAAATAAATATGGTAGAACTTTCCTTGAGTATAAAGTATAATTCATCATTAACCACAATATATTTGTAACATATTCTAATAGTTAATGATTTAATTAATTTGGTATTGGGAAATTTATATTAGGAAACCTTTTCTATTTTGTCTTAGGTATCAGTACAATCATCCTAGTCGTAAATAATTATGAAGGATTAGATAGATGATTGTGTTTTGAAAGAAAATATAAAATTGGTAAAGAAAGAAAATTTCTTGAGTTTGACATTGAAAAATAAGGTTTCATATGTTTATAAAAGAGGTTATGTGTTCCGAATGATTTTCAATTGAAGAAATAATTATTGAGTGATGCTCGCAACTCTCTATTTCATGTTCATCCTAGTAGTTTTAATATGTATAGAGGACTTTGGTAATATTATTTTTGGGATGGAAAAAAGAAATATATTTCTAATTTTATCATGTAATGTTTGACTTGTTAATAGGTTAAATCTATATAACAACTAAAAAATGGGATGATTCATCTATTTTTAGTGCCTAAATAGAAATGGGAGAATATTTTCATGGAATTTGTGGTGGGATTAACAAAGGAGTTTTGAGGTAATAATGTGATTTGGGTTATTCTTGATCATTTGACTAAATCTAACAATTTTCTTATTATTCAATATTCTATGTATTTTTATTAGCTTGTTAAACTCTATCTTAAAGATATAGTTTGGTCACATGAGGTTCTCATCTCTATAATATCTTATCAAGCTCCAATTTTTATATCCAATTTTTGGAAAGGAAATCAAAATTTTATGGGTATAAAGTTAATTTTCAGTACATATTTTCATCCTTAATCTGATGGAAAATTGGAGTAGAAAATTTAGACATTATAGAATATACTCTGATATTTCTCATTAGATTTCTAGGGAAGATGTGATCAACATATTTCAATGGTTTAATTTTCTTCTAATAAAAAATTTCATTATAGTATACAGATGGAACCATTTTTGCCACTATATTGAAAGCAGTGTTGGACTCTATCAAATTGGGATTAAGTTATTAATACAAATCTATTCAAACTATAATTTGTAGAATAAATCATTGAAAATTTAAATATTACTCATCATCACATGAGGGAAGCTTAGGGTAGGTATAAAATTCATATAGATAACTATAGGAAATATCTCTCTTTGGAGGAGGAGAACCATGTTTTTATTAAAAATAAATCTTTGAAAATGTGTGACATGTTTTGTAAAAATGGAAAACTAAGTATGAAGTTTATTAGACCATATGAAATTTATAATAAATTTGGACTAATTTCTTACCAGATATCCTTACATATGAGTTTATCTTGGTTATAAGATGTGTTTCGTGTTTCATTTTAAAGTAAATATGAACCCGATGTATATCATGTTTTGAGACTTGAAGTAGTTCAGTTAGAAGATAATATTTTTTATAAGTAAAGGCTAGGTAAAATTATTGATCATAGGGAGAGATTTTTTTGAAATAAGGTGAGTCACCTGGTTATTTTTTTATAATAATTATGCAATTAAAGAAGAAACATGGGAATCTGAAAAATATATGAAGAAAAAATATCTTCACTTGTTTAGAAATGAATAAAATTATAAAGAAACAATTTATTTAAAGGAGGAGCATATTAAAACCCATTTAACATCAATAATACATAAATTCTATGTATTATTAATATTTATAATTATATTTTATGAATTTGTATTCAAAATAATAACTTTATATGATTTTTTGGTCCAAAAATAAATATCTTTATTCGAACCAAATTATTTTCCATTAATTATACGGTTTTATTTAAAAGTTAAATTTATAAAATATAAAAATTTTATTTAATTAAATGTAATAATTTTTTTATTTATCATATCAAAATTATGTGAGGGTGGTTTTTTGATATTTTTTTGAAAAGGATGTTTTTTAGGTTTTAAAAAATACTGATTTTAGTTGTGTTACACATACTTGTTTTAAAATTAATTTTTACCACATATAGAAATTGAATATTGTAAAATTTATTTTATATTTTGAATCATATTGTTGATATAATTTAATAAGTACCATTTATTTTCTTATTCATAATGAATAGAAACCATGGTAGAAGTTTATCACCATGGTAAGGATTAAAATGGTTAACATGGGGGTTAACCTAAGAAATAAGGATTCAAAAATTAATGAAACTTGTATAAATATGATGAGATGAGTGTATTTTTACCCTCACTCATATTAAATCTAAACTGGGTTGACCTGGTTCCCCTTTATCATTCAAATGACTTTATATTATTTTTAAAATTCGAATAATTTCAAGAGAGCCACTCCCCTCACATATAAAAGGACCTCTCCTATCCTCACTTATTCAAATAATTTGAGCATTTTATATCAGAAAATATATTCAAAAAACCCTCCCTAACTCCACTCCCCATTTCCTATAGGTCTCTATCTCACCAAAAGACCAATCCTATAAGGAATAATGTGTAGGCCAGGGGAAAACTTACAAGGAGGGGGTAAAAGTCTTAACCAAATTCTTTTCAGTTTATTTCTTATTCTACCTCCTTTAAATGTATTATAAAAATACTAATATAATTAAATTAGTATATTCAATATAATTCAGTGTTATTATGTGGGTTTAACAACCATTTTCTATCTTCTTTCCATCCGATGGAAAATTAAAACATAGTTCAGGCGTACGTGCGGACTACCACCTTCATGAAATGATGTATTTTGTATCACCACTACACATGTATTGTTATAAATATAGATTTAATTAATAAATATGATATTTATGAAATAATTATGATTCTGTTGGGATAATATGTTTTATACACTTTGACCCTCCATCGGTTTCTAAATAGAAATGTCCCTCATGTGTATGTGTGGACTACCACCTCTATGAAAGAACATGTTTCATTATTCATGACCACCTTATATGGATGGTTTTAAAAGTATATATAATGTATAAAAATAATTATTATTAAAATATAAATATTATGGATATGTTTGAACCATGACCCCTTGGACCATGGTAAACCTGGCAAAGTTGTTTTGGATATTGTGAACTAAACGACCTCAAAACAAACCAACATAAACTAAAAAGATTTAGTGACTAACTAAAATTGGTAATAAATGAAATAAAATGAATAATAATAAAGTAATAAAAATTAAAATGTTTTTTAAGTAAATAATTAATATAATTTTATTATTATGTAATGTAAATGATATACATGGTGAGTCAGGAATCATGGTAATATTATTTTCTTTAAAACATCATTTTCAAATGTTTTGAAGTTTTCCTTTCAAATATTTTTCTTACATATGAATATTCATTAAAAAATGAATAATTTTTTCCTTATGCCCAAATTATTGTTCAAATTGATTTTTAACTAAAATTAATTTTCTTTTCAAATGTTTTAAAAGTAATCTTCTTTATGTTTTCCATACTGTTCACTTTTTAATTTCTTTTAAAAGTGTGAAATGAATGTTTTTGTAATTTTTACCTCATAACCATATATTCTAGAAACTATTTACTTTATTCATTATTAATATTACTTTATAATTTTTCATGTTTATTAAATTAAAATCATATCCCTATTCTTTTATACTTTTTTATTTTTTTTAAGTTATTAAAATAAAGGGATATTTCTTCTCATTTTTATGATATAACTAAATGTGATTTTTCATGTAAGAGTGTATTATAATTTCTATGGGTTTTATAATGTAAATTAAAGTTTTAATTCATTAATTCATGTTTTATTTTTTGTAAATTTTTCATAATGATTTTTAGGTCTGATATAACCCTCCAATACATTGGGAAACAATTTATTCTCAAAGATAATATATTTTGAAATGAACTACTTAGGTTATTATGTTTGTAAGGGTTCATATAATACTTATTATATGGGTGATATGATGATGATTTCACAAGATTACCAAATGATTTTTATAGGATTTCTATGTTTTTATATATAAATATTTTGATTTCATGAGGTAAGAAAATGAACTTCTCATTAAATAAAAGTTTTATGTCCTTTTAAAGGTGAAAGGATTTTTTTCAAGGAAAATATTTCATAAGTTCATCTGTTTCCCAAGAGACCCTCTTGATTATGATCTTCACTTTATGCTTGTATACGAGATGTTTAATTAAAATTATTAATAAATAATTTTTTTTCAGGAATATATAAATTATTATTTTATCCAAAATTTTATTATGAAAAAGGAAAACCCTCTTATGGGTTTTTAGGGTTTTCAAATGTAATAATAGGTTTCTTTTGGTTTTATATCCATTATTTATATTTTTATGCTCATACCATATTTTTAAATGTTTTTCATAGGACCTAAGGATGTGTAGAAAATATAATAATGAAAACATTCATGTTAGGATAACCTATATTTAATGAAGAAAAAGTATCATTAATGGAACAGGGGTGTAAATTTAAAAACTTGTTTTGTGGAAAAAAATGTACATTGTGTTGAAGTGTCTACTTTATTATGTAATTTATTTTCTAATTATATACAACATTAAACCTAAAATATATTTGGAATATAATATTGTTAAATCCTTACTTTTAAACTCAAAATTATGGGTTTTTTATGTATGGGTTGTTATATAGAGACCACATATTTTCTTGATATAAAGACTGATGCGGGTCCTTATCGTGAGGAAGGTCAAGTTTAAATTTATAATGACCCAAGATATAGCATAGTGGCTAACCTCGGGGTCGCTCTCAAGGAAGTAGTGTCGAATGCATTAGTGGTCATTCTGAAAATATTTTTGTGTTTTTTTTAAATATTTTGAAAACAAAAAAACACAAATCCTAAGAAATAACTAATCAGTGATGAAGAACACAGGAAGTGCAGAACAGTGGATGGACATAGGAGAAACAAAGATGGAAAAGTGAAAAAACACAGAGAAACATGACAAAACCAAGAAAAGAAAGTAGTTGTAGACACAACACAAATCACAAAATAATAAAAAAACACCAATACACATAAGACAAAAGTTACTGTGAACAATGCCAAACCCAGGTTAATTTACCCACTACTTCATATCCTAGATCAACTTAAGAAATTAGTCAAAAATTCTCAATTTGCTCAATGCATGTCTAATGACTCGAATCATACACCAATCTGGCCTAAAAATTGAACACTCAAACATATAATTTCGTTACTACTCTATAATTCCTACGAAATGCAAGTGATTCACTCAATAAGTTCATTCCAGATAGATATTGTCACTAGGAAAAAATGATCCTAATGAGATTGTCAAATTACACAACCAATCTTGATTCTCTATTCGAGAATTCAAGACAGGAAGGGGATAAGAAGTGAGACGAGAGATTAGCAACCTGATCCAGTGCAAGGATGCACTCGCATACACCCCAATTCACCTTAATGGTTTACTAAGGCTAAGAATAAAATATTGTTTTCATTGATGGTTGGATATCTATATTGCATCGAGTTTCTTAACCAGGATCTAGCCCCGCAAGTTAGATCCCCATTTCTATAGATTGAAGATCACGACAAGAAATAAGGATGAATTAAATACACAAAACAAATGAAACAAACATCACAATTCTAATTACAAAACATGCAATACAAGTATTTTCAAACACAATTTTAATGAAAACTAAAATAGGGTAGTGGAGGAGAGGTGTAGAATGGAGGAATAGGTCCCATATCCAAGTCGAAGACAATCACCAATCCATGAGATTTGGATAGAATGGATAGTTAATGGTGGTGGAGTATTCTCCCCCACTACCTGGAATGATGCCCCCCCCCCCAGTGCGGGAGGAGTTGGGCTCCTCTTATTCAGAAAAATTAAACAATAGTCCTCACAATTCCTATTAGCAGCAGGTTCCACATGAAGCGATTTTATGAGCACATCACCAACTTTTTAGTGAACTCTCAGTGAGTGTACCATGCATTTTGTAATGAACTCCATAATCCACACATTTTTTTCACAAATAGCTTCTTTTATCACTACCTCTACGAGTAGCTCCCCCTACACAGAACAACAAAAAAACCAAAACAAGTCAAACAAATAAAATGAAACTAAAATGACTTTATATTAATATTATTACTTAAATTAGTTAATAAAAAATAATTATTAATATATATATATATATGTGTGTATATATATAACCTAATGTTATTATTAATAATATATGTTTTAATAACTATTATATTTAATTAATATATATATTATTATGATATGTAAAAGCTTATATACTATTATTAATATACCTATTATTAATATTGTATAGTAAATGATATATGTCACATAATATATGTATATATATATATATATTATTTTTTATAATAAAATAAAAACTAAAAAGAAGAAGGATGAAATGAAGAGGGGGGGTATGTTCGGTGGTAGCCAGATGGTGGAGTTGGTTAGGGGAATGGAAGTGGAAGGCAGCGCCGGATCCTGGGAAGGGAGATGTGGTGGCTTCAGAAAAGGGAGTGGTATTGGTGGCCTCGAAGCAGGGGATGCAGTGGCGGTGGATGGATCATGGCGGCAAGGCGGTGGCTTTGGGTTGGGGATGGCTTGGGTTTGAGTTGTAGGGGCGAACGATTACTATTCGCAGTGAGGGATGAAAGGCAGTGGTTTAGAGGGGAAGGGATCATGGTGAGTAGGGGCAGACGACGGTGGATGGAGCACAAGTAGGAGGCTCAGCTTCTCCGGTGGTAGCCAGTAAGAGGTTCAGATTCAACAGGGGTAAACAAATTTGGATGATTTGAGTTATTGGTGCATGTTATTTTTTTTCTGATTCGTTGATTTTTCTGGTTTGAATTTAGTTCTGAATTATTGATTGTTGAAATTATGTTGTTTTCGTGGTTTTTGTTTCTTCTATCATTTTGGTTGAGTCTGTTGTTGAATTTTTCTTCTACGATTTTTGGATGTTGCGGTGATTGTATTATTGTTACGGTTTGTGGTTGCGGAGCTTCTTCTATGATGACGTTGTGATGAGAGAGGGAAAGAGTTTTGACAGTGAGTGGTGTAAGGTGATAGAGGGGTGGAAAGAGTTATACCATGAGGCTGAAACGGTGGGATAGGAAGGTGAGATGGTGAGTTGTGGTGGTTACGGGAAACAGTGCCTGGGGTCTGCGGTATGGAGGAGTGGCGATGCTGAGGTGGCACTATGAGTGACCCCCACGGTTGATGTGAGATAGCAAGTGGGGCACCGTGAGGATGGGTGCTGCTCATGGTGTCTGCTCACGGTGGTAGTGTGTGGGGAAAATAAAAATTAAATTGTGCCACTGTTTAAAGGAAACAATGGCACGGTCAGGTGGTGGACACGATGAGACAGTCAACATTGGGAAGCGATGGCTTGGGGTTTGAAATGTGAGACAACACTGGGTGTGACCATAACATCTACAAAACAAAAAATAAATGAATGAATTTAAAGAAATAAATAATTTACTAAATCTCAAAATAAATTAATAACTAAATCAATTAAATTAACAAATATAATTAAAAACTAAATAAAAAAGCAAAGTTAAATTATAAAATTAATTATGAATTATTTAAAAAATGAATTAATTTGTATTAAATAATATAAAAAAATTAATTTAAAAACAAATTAAAGTAATCATAGTTACTTGGTTAAATTATTTAACCAATTAATTAACCAATTAATTAATCAAAGAATTAAGTAAATTAAATAATTTAATAAAATTATATTATTAAACACCAATTTAATTATTTAAAGTAAAGTGAGTTATTTATTTACAAATTAAAAATAAATAAATACTTCAATTAATGAATTGATAAACTAACTGGAATGAAAAATTATAAAAATAAAAGAATAAAAAATAAAATTCAAATTCAAAATAATTGATTTAAGTTAAGAATTATTTAAAATGACAATAATGCACATTAAAACACATGATTTAAGCTAAAATTGCTTATTTTACACATCAAGGTTCTAAAGCACAAGAATTATCAAATATTTTATAAAAAACAACATTTTGGTATAAAAAAGTCAATAAAAATACAAAAATGATGTTGAAAAGAGTGTAAAAACACTTCCACATCAAAATCCCCCACAGTTAAAAATTTGTTTGTCCTCAAACAAATTCATGACTTTGACATTAAAACAGAAAGATGATTTTTGAATTTCAGTTCAAAAAGGGTGCATGATTAAAATTTAATACCCAAAGGAACAGGACCAACAGTGGGTCAGGATTTTCAAAGGGTGTTCAAAAATGATGTCTTGTCTAGCTTCAAAAACTCATTGGAAGTCAAAAGCCTCAAAAATTCATACACTGTCAATTATGTCATGCCTCCTACATTTACTCATTAATTGTACTACTTTAATTTCCAATTCAAGTTACACTTCAAGTTCCACTTCAAGTTCCAATTCAAGGGGTGTTAACAGGTTAGATAAGTGGAACTAAAAAATTAACCAAGGGTTTCTTCCATACCCACCTTCTTCTAGGTTCCAAAAATTAATGTCCATTAATTTCATCACTTTACTGATCAACTCAAATATATTTTAACTAAGTCAGTTGCTTCATTCTTCATCTGTGTTCAAAATTCCCCTCACCTTAATGAGTTCATTTTTGACAAGGGAACTTTATTTTCATTTTTTCTAGCCATGCTCCATGTGCAGAGCACTGTGCATAGCACTTATTAAGATTGAAATTTGCTTTACTTATCCAAAAAAATTCACCCAATGTACCTTGTCTCAGATAATCACTGTCGGATCTCATTCGCCCATTTTACTCTAGTTACAAAGGACTTAACTAATAATCATTTGCGTTGACTTCCTAAAGTGATTGAATATTATTATTTTTCAAAAAGTGTGAGTCCCCTAGGTTCTAGTGAGAACGTTTAGTTACATTATGTCATGATCCTTATTCCACAAAACCTATACTTTGACACTCCCGTCCTTAGTTCCTAAATAAACATATCCATAAATACAATGAACAATTCCACTTAGAAATCACTCAAACTTAACAGTTTCTGACTAAGTGCCAATCTCAACAACCAGAAAATAGTTATCCACTAAACAGGGCAGAATTGAAGTACTAGTGAGCCTCCAATGGCCATAAAGTGATGAAAGAATTTGAAATTTTTTGAAATTTTCCTAACGATATTTGAAAAAATTTGACCACTTTTTTTAAACAAACTCAGGTTCAAGAAGGGGGAAGTTTACATGACACTAGAATGGCCCCTCTCCCCCACACTTAAAACCCAACATTGTCCCCAATGTTGAATTATAAGGTGGAATATATTTTAAGTTCAAAACAAATGGAAATTTCATCTTAAAAAGGATATAGAAAGGGTATAAACAAGGTTAAAAAATTTTCATTGCCACACAAAAAAAGAAAGAAAAGAGAACAACAAACAAACAAAAACTGAATTACTTAACCCCACCAACCATCACCAGCAACAAGTTTAGTTATATTCCTAAAATGTTCATGATTTGAATTTTTAAAGAGAAGGAAAAAATTTTATCAATTTACTTCAAATAGTAGCATGATTAACAATGATGTGCAACAGCAGCATAATGAAATTGAAAGAGGTGGGTACAATCATGTTTCACAAATCAGCTCAAAATAATTTTTCAACTCTCTAGATACTAGTAGCTAAACACCCATTCAAGAGAACATATTCACTTTTCATATAAAATCATGGGACTCCCCTGCACTTAAAACACAATATCATGCAATGAAAATGTGAAGATTAAAACATTTCAGCATAAAACAACACTCCCCTGAATGTGTAGCTTCTCAAATTTATAATTGTCTCCCTTTGATTGTTTTGTGCATGAACTCTAGCTACTCCATTTTGGAACCTACATCATGAAACAGTTTAACATTAGTGTTCAATATTTTAAGTTCAAATAAAATACAACTAAAAAGTTTGAGTTAAGAATTTTATCCATTAATCCAGTAAGTTGGTCCCTTGGGACTTGAATGAAAGCCACATGGAATCTATTTCCTGTTTATTTCCTATAAAAAACTAAAATTAAAAACAACATGAAATAAGTAAGTAAAGAAAGAAATTAAAAAGGATAATCCTAGGATAACCCCTCTGGGGGTGCTGTATTTTGACTGTCCACAGCTAGAGAGTCCTTGGATCAACCCTAGTCTGATGGGGGATTGAGCTACTTACTTAGGAACCACCAGGTGTGATTCCTTCCAACTTTAGTGCTTTTCCATCCTTGGAGTACCCTATGTGAAGCTTCAACCAAATTCCCCTCCTGGGCAGTGAAGTACTTTACGTTGAATGGTGGAGGGGAAATAGGATAGAGGGGTATTTACCTACTTCTTCTACTTGAGGTTGAGTGTTCACAAGTTGTAATGTTGGAAAACTTGGATGTGACTTGTCTTCCGGTTTAATCTAATAAAACATTTTCTCTTAGAAAACAATTATTGTGTCATCGTCCACTTCTGTTCTAGTGCACATCTACAACAATTCATCTTCAAAAATAACTCCCAAATTTGAAGTGTCATCCAGAATTGGAAGTTCTGTTTTAGCAGAAGCAACCACAACTTTCTCGCTCTCTAGGAAATCACAAAAGTTAGATGCATCTTTAATACCTGAATAAGGAGCATCACAATTAAAATCATCTTTGATGTAATACAAGTTGAATAAAAATATAGCTTCTTCCATAAAATTGTAAACTCCCTTTATCAATGTTGTTTGTTCCTAATCAGGATGGAATAGTGATCCTGGGAGAGGGTCCAAGGCAAGAGAAAGGTGGTCAACCTCCTCTAGTCTCTCTTCAAAACACACCACCACACTTGCTAATTCTTCTAAGGGGAGTGATATAATGTCATGTGTTGGATCCACCTGTTGAAGCATTGAAAAATAATTAAAATAGTTATTGCAAGAAAAATCATTAGAATGGAAATCAGAGAAAAAATGATCATCAAAGAAATGCTTGGTATCAAGAATGTTTGCAAGTTCTATCTCCTTCCAACCCTTGAAAACATATTAGGAAATTGGTTCTAGAATTTACAGCCTTCACTCCATGGGAAAATCCATATTAAAGTCAGGCAACTCTAACTTTTTCTTTTTTTTTGTTTCTTTAATCTTTCTTTCTCAACAACTTTCTAAAATATTGGGCTTTAGTGGGAGGTGGTGGTACTGCACTATCTTCTTGGTATCCCTTGACCTTATCCATGTCTTTTTTCATCAACTGTATAATCTCATGAGAATAATTTTTCTTCTCATCAGTAAGGTCTTGATGATGTCTTTCATGCATCCAGCTTTGAAATTTAGCAACAGCCTTCTCAAGCTCTTGAATCAGGTCAAACAGTGACACTATATCATATTCGTTAGAGTTCATCACTGTTGTGTGTTTGTGGATTTTTTTATGATTTTTTTGTTTTAATTTTTTTGTTTTAAAATAAAAGAAAAATAGGAAAACCCACTCATACACTCGTTGCTTCCCCAGAAACAGCGCCAAAATTTGACGCGGGTCCTTATCATGAGGACATTCAAGTTTACATTTATAAACACCCAAGATATAGCACAGTGGATAACCTCAGGGTCTCTCTCAAATAAGAAATGTCGAATGCATGAGTGGTTTTTCTAAAAATCTTTTTGTGTTTTTTTAAATATTTTGAAAACATAAAAACACAACTCCTAAAAAATCTCTAATCAATGCTGAAGAACATAGAAAATGTGGAATAGTGGATGGACAGAGAAGAAACAGGGATGGAAAAGTGCAAAAACACTGAGACACGGGATAAAACCAAGAAAATAAAGTAGACACAGACACAACACAAAGCACAAAAAAAACAAAAAAAAAACACCAAGACACGGAAGAAAAAATTCAGTGTGAACAAGGGTTGACCCGGGTTAATTCACCCTCTACTCCCTATCCTAGATCAACTTAAGAAATTAATCAACAAATATAAATATTCTCAATGTATGTCTGATGACTCTGATTATACACCAATATTACTTAAAAATTGAACACTCAAACATATAATTTCATTACTGCTCAAGCATTCTTCCTAACTTTAAGTGATTCACTCAACAAGTTCATTCCAGCTAGATATTGACACTAGGAAAAAAATTATCCTACTGAGATCATCAAATTGCACAACCAATATTGATTCTCTATTCAAGAAGTCGAGACATAAAGGAGATAAGAAGTGAGACGAGAGAGCAACAACCTGATCTAGGGCATGGATGCACTCACGTGTACCCCAATTCACTTTCATGGTTTACTAAGGATAATAATAAAATAGTGATTGTATTGATGCTCGGATCTATAGATTTCATCAGGATTCTTAACCTAGATCCAGCCCTACAAGTTCGATCTCTGTTTATAGAGATTGAAGATCACGACACAAAACGAGGATGAATGAACGACATAAAATAAATGAAACAAACATCACAATTCTAATTATAAAACATGCAACACAAGTATTTACAGACACAATTTAAATGAAAACTAAAACATAGTAATGGAGGAGAGGCAGATAATGGAGGAGAAGGTCTCATCTTCAAGTCGAAGACGGTCCCCAGTCCGTGAGATGTGGATGGAATGGATAGTGAATAGTGGTGGAGTCTCCTCCCCCACTTCATGAAATGATCCACTCCCCAGTGAGGGAGGAGGTGGGATCCTCTTTTTCAGAAAAATGAAACAACTTTCCTAACAATTCATAATAGCAGTAGGTTCCACATGGCATGATTTTATGAGCACGTCACTAGCTTTTTAGTTAACTTTCAGTGAGTGTACCTCACCTTTTACAATGAACTCCATATTCCCCGCATTTTTTTTTTCACGAACATCTTCTTTTATCACCGCTTCTACGAGTAGCTCCCCCTGCACCGAACAACAGAAAAACCAAAACAAGTCAAACAAATAAAATGAAACTAAAATGACTTTATATTAATATTATTACTAAAATTAGTTAATAAAAAATACTTATTAATATATATATATATATATATATCACCTCATGTTTTTATTACTAATATATGTTTTAATAACTATTATATTTAATTAATACATATATTATTTTGATATATAAAAGCTTATATACTATTATTAATATTGTATAGTAAATTATATATATCACATAATATATATATTATATTATATGTTATAATAAAATAAAATAAAAACTAAAAAGAAGAAGGAAGAAACAAATAGGGGGGTCTGTTCGGCGGTAGCGAGACGGTGGAGGTGGCTTCGGGGAATGGAAGCGGAAGGTAGAGTTGGGGCCTGGGAAGGGAGATACGGCGACTTTGGGAAAGGGAGTGGTATCAGAGGCCTCAGAGTAGAGGATACACCAGTGGTGGATGGCTCACGGCGGCAAGGTGGCTTCGGGTTGGGGATGGCTAGGGTTTGAGTTGCAAGGGTGTACGATTCCTGTTTGTGGTGAGGGATGGAAGGTAGTGGTGTAGATGGGAAGGGATCACGGAAAGAAGGGGTAGAAAATGGTGGATGGAATACAAGCAGCAGGCTCAGCTTCTCTGATGGTAGCTAGTAAGAGGTTCAGATTCAACAGGGGTAAACAAATCTAAATGATTTGAGTTCTTGGTGTGGGATTTTTTTTTTTACGTTTTTCTTAAAAAATATTTCTGAAAAACGGCCTAGGTCAATTTTTTTTTTAAAAATACGCCACAAAGGCGGCATCTGCGATGCCGCCTTTGCTCCCCCGCGCCGCCTTTGGCCCGGATCGATGACATGGCAAAGGCGACCGGGAGGAGGCCGCCTTTTGCCTCAGGGTAAGGCGAAAGGCGGCATCGCGGAAGCCGCCTTTGGCCATACGCAGAGGCAAAAGGCGGCTTCCGCGATGCCGCCTTCGCCTGAACTCCTTATAAAAGGGCGGCCACCCCCCCCCCCTCTCCTCACTTGTTCATTGCAACTTCATCTCTCCGATTTTCTCTCTCTCTCTAAAAAATTCCTTTGTTGTGCGAGCTTTTATGAAGCTTTATTTAGAGGTATGTTTCTTTATTTAATTTAATGTTTTTATTTAATTAATTTAATTTTGTTTAGTTTTAAATCTTTCATTTTTTAAGCAGTTTAGGTAGTTCTTAATATTTGGTTATTTAGTTTTTGTAATTAGTTATATATAGTTTTAAATAATTACTGTTAGGTAGTATAGATTAAGTATAGATTAACTTAAGATTAAGTATTTTGAAATTTTGGTAGCTTAAAGATTATGTGGTTATCTACGCAATTAAATTCCTGTCTGGATACAAACAAGTGGATGTGGCTCTGGCACAGATGTACATAGGGGTAAAACCCGAAAACACCGCTTCGAGCTAGACTCGAACGGGAACTGGTGCACGATAACGGGCCTTGTTGCATCCTGGTTTGACACTCCCGGGGAATATGCTTAAGATGATTCATATTTTCTTTATAAACTACTAAAATTTCTAAGAGAAGAAGAAGCAAATCAGTATATTTATCAATGATAAATGATAAATATAATTTTATAGAATGAAATAAGGACATAAGAATTAACGAATTAAAGTTATTATTAGTTAATTATAAAATAATAGAATAATTAATGATTAGTTGTTATTAGTTAATTTTAGAATAATTAATAAATAACATAGGATTAAAACATGAATTCATATAATGATTAGCTAACGATACTAATGATCAGTATATTTATCAATGATAAATGATAAATATAATGTTATAGAATCAAATAAGGACATAAGAATTAACAAATTAAAGTTATTATTAGTTAATTATAGAATAATAGAATAATTAACGATTAGTTATTATTAGTTAATTTTAGAATAATTAATAAATAACATAGGATTAAAACATGAATTCATATAATGATTAGCTAACGATACTAATGAACATATAAAGTGAAATGAAGAAGAACAAACAAACTAAATAAAAAGGCGCTCTAAAATTATATTCTAATAAATATCATATGGTCAAACATCAGTAGCATAGTTTATGGTATAGAAATGCGCAATAAAATTACATTATAATAAACATCATATCATCAAACATAATTGTTAATATTTTGTTACACTATCATAATTTTGATGAAAGAAACATTTTTGACGTAGATAGCCATGTTTGCCTGTGTGTACTGTTATGGGGAGATTATTCAAACTGAGCAAGGAGCTTCTTACAGTACACAACCAATTATGGTGGTTAGTACAGTTGATTGTGTTACCATAAGTGACCTTCAAGAGAGAATTCATGTTTCCTTAAATCTGGGACCCGATCAAGAGATAATGTCTATGAGCTATAGACATTTGCAATTTCCAACAACACTGTGGCATATAGCTTGTCCATTGGTTGCTGATGCGCAGTGGGTCCAAGCAATTAATTTATTTTCTCAACGGTTAGATGGTACCATGATGGAGTTATACGTTGTTGTTGCTACTATACAACAACAATGTCCACTTTTACAAAGACGTAGAAATACAAGAGTGGTTGAAGACAGTCTACCCCGTGACATTGAGCCTATTCCAAATGATGCAGCAGAAGAGGACAACCTAGATGATCTTCCGGATATACATGTCAATCCGACTTCTGATGAGGAGTTTCGTAATGATGGATCAGATGGCGACAACAGTGCTGATGAGGAGGGACCAACAAAAGATAGAGAGGAGGTTTTGAGAAATGCAATTGTTGTACATCAACCTCGGTCAATAAATCATCCACCATTATTTTCATCTTGGTCAGAATCATTGACACGCGTGCCTGAATTCGATAATACTGTTCTCACACCGACAACTGAGTTCCCTGGAGTTGTACCAGATAGGTTTAGTGAGGTGGACAAAACCTTATATATTGGAAGGAATTTTCCCAGTAAAGATGCCTTAAAAAGCACATTAAAGAGATTTCATATTGAGAGAAACTTCAACTATGTAGTTCACGAATCATGCCGTAGTAAATATGTTATACGGTGCGTGAAGTATGGGGATGATTGTAGATTTCGCTTAAGGGCTATTCCAGACATTACATTTGGAGGTTGGAGAGTCTCAAGGATTGAGGCGGCTCATACTTGCGTTCAGCCAAGTCTCACACAAGATCATACTTCATTGGATGCAGAATTTGTATCATCTATTGTTGTTGAGATGATTAGGACATGCCAAGATGTTCCAATATCCCTTTTGCAAGAGAGGATTCTACAGACATTCGGTTATAAGATTTCCTATAATAAGGCATGGATGGCGAAACAGAAGGCAATTGTGAAGGTATATGGTAATTGGGATGACTCATATCGAGTATTGCCGCAATTGCTAGCCATATTGAGGCATCATAACCAAGTTTTATTCCATCTGGATACAAACGAACATGTGTCTTCTGATAATCGACTTGATCCATCTCGTGTTCAATTTCATCGGTTGTTCTGGGCATTCCTTCCTTGTATCTCTGCATTTCGTTTTTGCAAACAATTTATTCATATTGATGGAACATTTCTGTATGGAAAATACAAGGGCGTATTGTTGATTGCGGCAACCCAAGATGGAAACCGTTCACCTCTTCCGCTTGCCTTTGCCATTGTAGAGAAAGAAAACTATGAATCATGGAGTTGGTTTCTGGCATGTATCAGCAACCATTTCACCAACATTCAGGGAGTTTGTTTGATATCTGATCGCCATCGAGCAATTAATGAGGCAATAAATGCAGATCCTGATACATGGAGATACCCAAATGCACATCATCGGTTCTACATTAGACACATTTCTAGCAATGTACATAAAAAATTCCACAACGAACCGATGAAGAAGGCAATCACGAGGCTTGGTACGTATTTTATTCATTCTGTTTTACTGTTTCAATATAAATATAAAATCAATTTATGTGAAATATCATCTACGTTTTCTAGCATATGAGTCGGACCAACGACGATTTGAAGAACGTTTTGAACAAATTCGTCAGGCTAATCAAGAAGTTTATGATTATATGATGCGGATTCCAAAAGAGAAATGGACATTGGCATACGACGGGGGAAAGAGGTACGAACACATGACGACAAACATTGTGGAGTGCATCAATGGTATCTTCAAAGGACTTTGCAAGCTACCTATAACCGCATTAGTTCAGGAGACATTATATTGATGCGTGAAGTACTTTGTGGATAGACAAAAACTAGCATCAGACAGAATACATCAAGGGATAAGATATGGAATACACTTTCAACGAGAGATTGAAAAAAATATTGAAGAAGCTTCTGGTTATCACGTATGTCTCTTTCGAAGAGAAGACTTCCGATTTGAAGTTCAAGAGCGTTCAGACCCCATCACAAATCATGTCGGTGAAAAATGGTGGTATTACTGGAAACAAGGCAATGCCAATGTGGAAAATTTCAGGCCTTACAGTTTCCATGTACACACGTCATCGCAGCATGTGCCTCTGTGAACATCTCATGGGAAGCATATGTTGATCCAATGTACCAGATAGATATCATTGCCAACTGTTATGTTGCACCATGGACACCTATTGGGGAGTATCGTTATTTCCCAATGCCTGAAGGCCAGCCGATAGTGATACCTGACATGAATCGGTTACGTCCTCGTGGGAGACCAAAGGCGAGTAGGATGCGTAATGAGTTGGACTGGCCTCAAGAACAAGGGCAGAGTTTGCGATGCACAATATGTCATAAAGAAGGTCATAACCGGAAGCGATGCCCTAACGTTGTTGGGTCGACTTCACAGTCTCATTCATAATGATGTATTGTCTTCATTGTGACATTCCCATATTGTAAACTAAATGTTGTTATCTCTTTTTTATTCCTTGGTTTTATAAACCCCAAACATCTGAGATAAGTTTTCATATTAATATTCATGCTTTCAAGAAATAACTTTAAATATGAAATAATAGAATTTATTTCAAAACTCTGAAAGCGGAACACTTAACCCATATTGAAAAGTGTATGTCAGTTAACCCATTAACATGTTTCCTGGACGTTAATATTAAAAATTTTAACCCTAAACCCTCCAACCTAAACCCCAATCTAAACATGCAGGATATTTTAGAAAACTGTTCTATAACAAATTTATAGTATCATAATAATTAGCATAAGATATTGAATACATAAAATTAGATAAATTCTAAAAACATCATTACTAATTTACATGGTTTATCTTAATCCAATCCATAAGTAGCTAATCACAAAGCTCCCCCAAAATATGTGTAACCAAATTCAAGACTCAATATTTTAGATAACATAACTTATTTCATATTAATATTCATGTTTTCAAGAAATAACTTTGAATATGAAATAATAGAATTTATTTCAAAACTCCGAAAGCGGAACACTTAACCCATATTGAAATGTGTATGTCAGTTAACCCATTAACATGTTTCCTGGACGTTAATATTAAAAATTTTAACCCTAAACCCTCCAACCTAAACCCCAATCTAAACATGCAGGATATTTTAGAAAAATGTTCTATAACAAATTTATAGTATCATAATAATTAGCATAAGATATTGAATACATACAATTAGATAAATTCTAAAAACATCATTACTAATTGACATGGTTTATCTTAATCCAATCTATAAGTAGTTAATCACAAAGCTCCCCCAAAATATGTGTAACCAAATTCAAGACTCAATATTTTAGATAACATAACTTATTTCATATTAATATTCATGCTTTCAAGAAATAACTTTGAATATGAAATAATAGAATTTATTTCAAAACTCCGAAAGCGGAACACTTAACCCATATTGAAATATGTATGTCAGTTAACCCATTAACATGTTTCCTGGACGTTAATATTAAAAATTTTAACCCTAAACCCTCCAACCTAAACCCCAATCTAAACATGCAGGATATTTTAGAAAACTGTTCTATAACAAATTTATAGTATCATAATAATTAGCATAAGATATTGAATACATACAATTAGATAAATTCTAAAAACATCATTACTAATTGACATGGTTTATCTTAATCCAATCCATAAGTAGTTAATCACAAAGCTCCCCCAAAATATGTGTAACCAAATTCAAGACTCAATATTTTAGATAACATAACTTATTTCATATTAATATTCATGCTTTCAAGAAATAACTTTGAATATGAAATAATAGAATTTATTTCAAAACTCCGAAAGCGGAACACTTAACCCATATTGAAATGTGTATGTCAGTTAACCCATTAACATGTTTCCTGGACGTTAATATTAAAAATTTTAACCCTAAACCCTCCAACCTAAACCCCAATCTAAACATGAAGGATATTTTAGAAAACTGTTCTATAACAAATTTATAGTATCATAATAATTAGCATAAGATATTGAATACATACAATTAGATAAATTCTAAAAACATCATTACTAATTGACATGGTTTATCTTAATCCAATCCATAAGTAGTTAATCACAAATCTCCCCCAAAATATGTGTAACCAAATTCAAGACTCAATATTTTAGATAACATAACTTATTTCATATTAATATTCATGCTTTCAAGAAATAACTTTGAATATGAAATAATATAATTTATTTCAAAACTCCGAAAGCGGAACACTTAACCCATATTGAAATGTGTATGTCAGTTAACCCATTAACATGTTTCCTGGACATTAATATTAAAAATTTTAACCCTAAACCCTCCAACCTAAACCCCAATCTAAACATGCAGGATATTTTAGAAAACTGTTCTATAACAAATTTATAGTATCATAATAATTAGTATAAGATATTGAATACATACAATTAGATAAATTCTAAAAACATCATTACTAATTGACATGGTTTATCTTAATACAATCTATAAGTAGTTAATCACAAAGCTCTCCCAAAATATGTGTAACCAAATTCAAGACTCAATATTTTAGATAACATAACTTATTTCATATTAATATTCATGCTTTCAAGAAATAACTTTGAATATGAAATAATAGAATTTATTTCAAAACTCCGAAAGCGGAACACTTAACCCATATTGAAATGTGTATGTCAGTTAACCCATTAACATGTTTCCTGGACGTTAATATTAAAAATTTTAACCCTAAACCCTCCAACCTAAACCCCAATCTAAACATACAGGATATTTTAGAAAACTGTTCTATAACAAATTTATAGTATCATAATAATTAGCATAAGATATTGAATACATACAATTAGATAAATTCTAAAAACATCATTACTAATTGACATGGTTTATCTTAATCCAATCCATAAGTAGTTAATCACAAAGCTCCCCCAAAATATGTGTAACCAAATTCAAGACTCAATATTTTAGATAACATAACTTATTTCATATTAATATTCATTCTTTCAAGAAATAAATTTGAATATGAAATAATAGAATTTATTTCAAAACTCCGAAAGCGGAACACTTAACCCATATTGAAATGTGTATGTCAGTTAACCCATTAACATGTTTCCTGGACGTTAATATTAAAAATTTTAACCCTAAACCCTCCAACCTAAACCCCAATCTAAACATGCAGGATATTTTAGAAAACTGTTCTATAACAAATTTATAGTATCATAATAATTAGCATAAGATATTGAATACATACAATTAGATAAATTCTAAAAACATCATTACTAATTGACATGGTTTATCTTAATCCAATCCATAAGTAGTTAATCACAAAGCTCCCCCAAAATATGTGTAACCAAATTCAAGACTCAATATTTTAGATAACATAACTTATTTCATATTAATATTCATGCTTTCAAGAAATAACTTTGAATATGAAATAATAGAATTTATTTCAAAACTCCTAAAGCGGAACACTTAACCCATATTGAAATGTGTATGTCAGTTAACCCATTAACATGTTTCCTGGACGTTAATATTAAAAAATTTAACCCTAAACCCTTCAACCTAAACCCCAATCTAAACATGCAGGATATTTTAGAAAACTGTTCTATAACAAATTTATAGTATCATAATAATTAGCATAAGATATTGAATACATACAATTAGATAAATTCTAAAAAAACATTATTAATTGACATGGTTTATCTTAATCCAATCCATAAGTAGTTAATCACAAAGCTCCCCCAAGATATGTGTAACCAAATTCAAGACTCAATATTTTAGATAACATAACTTATTTCATATTAATATTCATGCTTTCAAGAAATAACTTTAAATATGAAATAATAGAATTTATTTCAAAACTATGAAAGCGGAACACTTAACCCATTTTGAAAAGTGTATGTCAGTTAACCCATTAATGTTATATTTACATTTTACACTTACGACTCATTTTCTTTGTTTATATGCAGATGGATGATACCATACTACTCACTCAGCAGCCTACCCATATTTCGCAGGCCGTGTTAGAGGGTCATCCAGATCGATTTGTGAAGGTGCGTCGAGCGCACCATTTTCATCACATGGAGCCTCCACATTCCATTAGACCTTACTTGCGCCGTGCTGGCTTCTATGGCCTTGCCGTATCAGATTTCACATTTGTAGATCATTACCTACTTGCTGCCCTCGTTGAGAGATGGAGACCAGAGACACACACATTCCACTTGCCTGAGGGGGAGATGACCATCACCCTCGAGGATGTCGCAATTCTTCTTGGTCTTCCTATCCAGGGGAGACCCGTTATTGGACCCACTCGTGCAGCTTGGCCAGACCTTGCTCAACGCTTGTTAGGCGTTGATATTTTGTCCGACCGTAGGGCTACAGATGGATCGTCCATATCCATGCGTTGGTTGGAGTCGCAGATTCCACATTTACAGGATGATGATGATGAGCAGACCGTCATGCGTTACGCCCGTGCATATATATTACGACTCATTGGTGGGACCATGTGTACTGATCACTCGGGGATGCACGTGCATATGATGTATCTACCCCTACTAGAGGACTTTGATCGGGCTGGGACGTATAGTTGGGGATCATCCTGCTTGGCATACACGTACAGATCATTATGCAGACTATCCCATAGGGACCGTACAGGTCTTGGAGGATGCGTTATCCTTATTCAGATGTGGGCATGGGAGCGCATCCCATCATTCCACCCTGACCTTGCTGGTCCACCGGTCGAGATGGAGGTGCTGCATGATGCTCCGCGTGGACGCTGGTATGATAAGTCATTTCTATTGGTTTTTTATTCTACTATGATTTATTGACTATAATTTCTCATTATTTGTCATCATCGTTGTATTTTATAGGTGGTGTCAGCGACACAATTTTGACGTGGTTCCGAGACAGCATTTGGGCGTATATCGGCTACAGTTGGACTGTCTCTTACCTGATCAGGTATGTATATACAATCTATCATTGTCTAACATTTTTAATAATAACATCAATTTTGGTTTTTAGTTGGGTGTTTTTTTGACAAAATCACTTGTCATTTCAGATTTCATGGCTTCCATACTGGAGTATTATGGACCAGTTGCCAGCATACTGCACTGTTGATCTTGAGGATGCTATGGATGTAGTGCCCCTCATTCACTTTCATATTATTGAGTGGCAGCAGCCTGACAGGGTCATGCGCCAATTTTTTCGTACTCAGCCGATTCCATTACCATCTAGACAGACAGACAAGCTTCATGGGATGAAGCTGACACGGAGGCAGGATGATGACTGGTCCCAAGTACATGCGAGTTTTATTGACTACTGGCACAGACGTGCAGAGTTACGTATTCAAGGTGTTCCTACAAATCGATTCTCTCTTTCAGAGCAGGTTGACTATGCGCCATGGTATAGACTAAAGTCTATACTGTATCTTACCCAAGCTGGCATAGAGATGCAGAGGATGGTAAGTTAATAAATTCCTATTGCTTTGTTTATTGAATTATTTTCTAATTCCATTTGATTCTACTTACAGGGAAGTCACACAGAGCAGCTTGTTCGCATGAGCGATGAAGAGGAGGAGGGGGTCTTTAGCCGGGCAGCCGTCCATGCTACAGTACTGGAGGCGAGGGCATCTTTTCATGCGCTTTCCGAGAGCATCTTCACGCGTCTGGATCGGAGACAGGAGGTTCCTGCCCCAGAGGAACATCCTGCAGCTGCTGCTGGTGCTGAGGAGCCACGACCACGGCGACGTAGACAGCGTCGTGCTGCACGTGAGGCATCGCCTGTTCCACAGGCAGAGGTCGGGCCTCTAGTAGTCCAGGATCAGCCTATTCAGGATGTGCCTCAGGTGGCATGGGATCCGTCTTTCCTGACAGGATATCCGCAGTTCTCTCCATCTTGGGTTCCAGATCCTTCACAACCTTGGATTCTAGAGCCGTCGTCGTCTTGGGGTATAGCTCCATCATAGGCTTCGTTCCCCTCTGCGATGGAGGCAGGTCCTACCACCCTAGTGGGAGGAGGATCCGAATGGCAGTACGAGATGCAGTTGACAGCTCCTCCAACTGACACACAGATGGAGGATGCGACGTTCGACGTTTCAGTGCCCGAGGATCAGCCTTCTCTAGGTCATCAGACTCCACTGCGCACTCGACGCGGACGTCCTATTCGCAGACCACCATGTGGGACGGAATCTCCTCGCCACAGACATATGCATTGATTGTACATTATTGTTTACATGTTTTATGTGTACTGAAATCAAAATACTATTTTTACTTGTTGGTCAGAGTGGAATCTCAGGTGGGGGTAAATTAGGTTTTATTTATATATATTTATATAACCATACGAACATAATAATAAAACATTAATAATTACTAATTACCTAATTACAAATTATATAATTAATAATTCTAATACTAATTAACTATTTAATTAGTATATAATTAATATTTATATTACGAAATAACTAATTAATTAGTATATAATTTGTAATTTGGTAATTAGTGTTTATTAATCATTAATTATATAATAACTAATTAGTTAATTAGTAATAAAATTATCAATTATATAATACTTAATTATTACATATATAATAAATACTTAGTTAATTAGAAATATAATTAATAATTATAACTAATTAATTAGTAATTGGTAATTATTAATTAGTTAATCAGTAATATAAATATTTATTATAATTATTCATTGTAAGAGGGTTTTCCTTGAAAATCATTCTTCATTTTTTATGTGGGATTCAGGTTCTACTTTTACTGTGTAGTAGATTCTGCATTTCCGATGTGGGATTCTGTTACAAGTACGTGACTTTGAAATACAATAAAATATAAACTATAAGGCCAATATAAATGAAATTTTAATCATTGATTAAACATATAATAAATATTTGAAAACAAAAAGAATTTCCTCAAAAATGTTGATGAAAAATAATCTATAACCTTTCAAAATCGCCTACTTGAAACTTAAAAATGTTTCAAGTACGTGACTTTGAAAGACTGTAAAATATAAACTATAAAACGAATATAATTGAAACTTTAAAAATTGATTAAACATATAATAAATAGTTGAAAACAAAAGAAATTTCCAAAAAAAATTTGATGAAAAGTAATTTATAAGCTTTCAAAACCGCATACTTGAAACTTAAAATTTTTCAAGTACGTGACTTTGAAAGACCATAAAACATAAAATAGAAGACCAATATAAATGAAAATTAAAACATGGATTAAACATATAAAAAATAGTTTAAAACAAAAGCAATTTACAAAAAAATGTTAATGAAAAATAATTTATAAGCTTTCAAAACCGCCTACTTGAAACTTAAAAATGTTTCAAGTACGTAACTTTGAAAGATTATAATTATATTACAAATTAACTAATTAATTATTATATAATTAATAGTTATATTAATAATTAACTAATTATTTATTATATAAGTAATAATTAATGAGTAATAATTAACAATTAATAATTTAATGAATAGCTATAATTAATATTTATATTACTAATTAACTAATTAATAATTACTAATTACTTATTAATAACTATTAATTACTAATTACTAATTATAATGAATAATTATAATAAATATTTATATTACTAATTAGCTAATTAATAATTAATAATTACTAATTAATTAGTTATAATTATTAATTGTATTTCTAATTAACTAAATATTTATTATATATGTAATAATTATATTACTAATTAATTATTATATAATTAATGATAATATTACTAATTAACTAATTAATTATGACATATTTAATTATTAATAATTACTAATTAATAATTAAAAATTATAATGAATAAATGTAATTAAAAATTTTATTACTAATTTACTAATTAATTGTTATATAATTAATAATTATATAACTAATGAACTAACTAACTATTATATAATTAATTATTAATAATTACTAATTAATAATTATAATGACTAATTATAATTAATATTTATATTACTAATTAACTAATTACTAGTTACTAATTACTAATTACTAATTACTAATTACTAATTACTAATAATTAGTAAGTGAAACCGAAAGCTTATAAATTATTTTTTATCATCATTTTTTATGATTTTTTTTTGTTTTCAACTATTTTTTATATGTTTAATCCATGTTTTAAGTTTCATTTATATTGGCCTTATAGTTTATATTTTATAGTCTTTTAAAGTCACGTACTTGAAAAATTTTAAGTTTCAAGTATGCGGTTTTGAAAGCTTATAAATTACTTTTCATCAACATTTTTTTGGAAATTTCTTTTTTTTCAACTATTTATTATATGTTTAATCAATGTTTAAATTTTCAATTATATTCGTTTTATATTTTATATTTTATAGTCTTTCAAAGTCACGTACTTGAAACATTTTTAAGTTTCAAATAGGCGGTTTTGAAAGCTTATAAATTATTTTTCATTAACATTTTTTTTTAATTGCTTTTGTTTTAAACTATTTTTTATATGTTTAATCCATGTTTTAAGTTTCATTTATATTGGTCTTCTATTTTATGTTTTATGGTCTTTCAAAGTCACGTACTTGAAAAATTTTAACTTTCAAGTATGCGGTTTTGAAAGCTTATAAATTACTTTTCATCAACATTTTTTTGGAAATTTCATTTGTTTTCAACTATTTATTATATGTTTAATAAATTTTTAAAGTTTTAATTATATTCGTTTTATAGTTTATATTTTACAGTCTTTCAAATTCACTTATTTGAAACATTTTTAAGTTTCAAGTAGGTGGTTTTGAAAGGTTATAGATTATTTTTCATCAACATTTTTGAGGAAATTATTTTTGTTTTCAACTATTTATTATATGTTTAATCAATGTTTAAAATTTCATTTATATTGGCCATATAGTTTATATTTTATTGTATTTTAAAGTCACGTACTTGTAACAGAATCCCACATCGGAAATGCAGAATCTACTGCACAGTAAAAGTAAAACCTGAATCCCACATCGAAAATGCAGAATGATTTTCAGGGAAAACCCTCTTATAAAAGGGAGGCATGGGTAAGAGTTTCTGTCAAAATCTAGACTACTGTAATGGCTGTAGCGCTGGATATTTAATAGAAGAGAAATTCTTCTGAATTTTTTTGTTTTGTTTATATATATATATATATATATATATATATATATATATAAACAAAACAAAACAAAACAAAAAAATAAAAATAAAAATTTTCAAAAAAAATATTTTTTTAGGAGAAAGGCGGCATCGCGGATGCCGCCTTGCCCCCGAAATGCAAAGTCGGCATCCCGGATGCCGCCTTTAAGGTGCATTTTTAAAAAAAAAATTGCCGGAAGCGTTTTCTGGAAAATATTTTTTTTTTTAAACGTAAAAAAAAAATCCTCTTGGTGTGTGTTGATTTTTTTCTGATTTGTTGATTTTTTTGGTTCGAATTTAGTGTTGAATTATTGATTGTTGTAATTATGATTCTTCTCTAGTTTATGTTTCTTCTATCCATTTATTTGAGTCTGCTGCTGAATTGTTTTGCTAAGATTTGTGGATGCTGCAGTGACTGTGTTGCTATTGAGGTTTGTGGTTGTGGAGCTTCTGTTGTGATGATATTCTGGTGGGGGAGGGAAAGAGTTGTGATAGTGAGTTGCGTAAGGTGATGGAGGGGTGGAAACAATGAGACCATGAGGATGAAACGGTGGGATAGGAAGGTGAGACGGTGAGTTGTGGTGGCGGCGGGAAACAGTTCTAGGGGTATGCGGTATGGAGGAGTAGCGATATAGGGGTGGCATCGTGAGTGGCCCTCACAGTTTCTGTGAGATAGCAAGTGAGGTACCGGGAGGCTGGGTGTTGCTCATGGTGTCTGCTCATGGTGGCAGTGTGTGGGGAAAAGAAAAATGAAACGGTGCCATCATTTGAAGGAAACGGTGGCACGGTCAGGTGGTGGACACGGTGAGACAGTCAATAGTGGGAAGCGGTGGTTGGGGGTGCGAACAGTGAGACAGCGCTGGGTGCAACCGTAACATCTGCAAAACAAAAAATAGATAAATGAATTTAAAGAAATAAATAATTTACTAAAACTAAAAATAAATTAATAAATCAATCAATTAAATTAACAAATAGAATTAAAAACCAAATAAAAAACAAAGTTAAATGATAAAATTAACTATGCATTATTTAAAAGAATGAATTTATTTGTATTAAATATTATTAAAAAATTAATTTAAGAAAAAATTAAAGTAATTACAGTTACTTGCTTAAATTATTTAACCAATTAAGTAACCAATTAATTAATAAAATAATTAAGAAAATTAAATAATTAAATAAAATTACATTTTTAAACACCAATTTAATTATTTAAAGTAAAGTGAGTTATTTATTTACAAATTAAAAATAAAGAATTACTTATATTAATTAATTGATAAACTAACTGGAATGAAAAAATTTAAAAATAAAAGAACAAAAAATAAAAGTCAAATTCAAAATAATTGATTTAATTTAAGAATTATTTAAAATAACAATAATTCACATTAAAACGCGTGATTTAAACTAAAATTACTTATTTTACACAGCAAGGTACAAAATAACAACAATTATCAACTATTTAAAAAAAACAACATTTTGGTATAAAAAAAGTCAATAAAAATATAAAAAGGATTTGGAAAAGAGTGTGAAAACACTACCACATCAAAGACACATTGCAATCCTAACTATCCTTCCCACCCTTATTTCTTTATCATTATTACATGACTATTCCTTTGAGCTTTAAATAGTTAGTTATTTATTTTATGTTACTGATGCATGATATTTCCATGAATGGTTGTGGGAGAAGCATCTATTTATTATTTGGGGGAATTAGTTCAAAAACTATCATTCATTGTGTTTACTTTGTGTTTTCTTAATTTCTTGAAAAAAACCAACACAGTTCTAAAAAAAGTTCTGAAAAAAGATGAAAAGAGGAACCAAAATTTTAATTTTATTCAAAGATTTTTTGAGAACCTATGTGAAAGAGGTAATAAAGTACATGTTTTTATTTTGAGGGAAGTTAAAGGGGGAAGTATTTTTCATTGAACTTTATATTGAATATCTGACACTATGAACAAAGAACTTATCCCTCCTTTTAAATTCACTATGTTTAATTTCATATATAATTAACCGCTAATTTTTTTCCTCAGACTATTTATAACCTAAATGAAAAGTATATATTACTTTCTAGGTATTATTTCTAAGTCGATATATAGATAGATTTCAAAAATAATGATAAAATTCATATAATGTTATGCATAACTCCATTTAATGATCTTTATTGATGAGTGAAATTAATTTCCAACAAGGTATATCATAAATAGAATTAATATTTATGAGAGGTTAAATAATTTTATTAGAAGAGTAAAAGTCTCATAAATTAGTAATTGTACATGACTCGTGATTTGGAACTCCTTATTGAATGATTTTTATGTTTTTGACACTTTTAGGTATAATGTTTTATTTATAACCATAATGATTTGAATGTTTCCCTTATTGAGGTATAGAACCATTGTTCATGTATATTGAGGTATTTGTTGAGGATAAGAAAATTCTTAATTCTGGGGTATTTTTATATTTTTATTTTATATATACATATATATTCATTGATTTTTCATTAGTGAAATAATATAATGTTTTTAATTTTAATTTTTTATGTGTTTTATGGTAATATAATAAAGTATTTTTATATTAAAGAGGTTCTATATATTATGAATAATTTTTTAATAAATAGGAAAAATATATAGTACATGTAGTAAAAAAATAGGTCAACTCTGTCCTAGAACCACCGGAGTAGTCATCCGCCTAATGTAATGGAGAAGCATGATGATTGTTCCTAGATGGAGTGGAATAGAGGAGCAGAAAACCTCAAATGAGTCAACATTCAGTGAGAGTCAAAGTATCTATTTGGGGAGTCACTATAGGAAGAGTGGATATAGTGAGGGGTGGCACCACCAAAGGAAAATAGTTTTTGGTTGTTATGTCCTGTATGATAAAGTGGATATTATTACATTGTGAAAATAGATATGTGATTACAAAGTTTTAAACAACATTTAAAATGAGATGCACATTGAAATAGTGGAAATGATGTCATTCATCACATCATATATACATTACTAGGTTACATCCCAAGTCCCACACATTTTATCTACTGTTTTCATGTCACGATGATAAAAATTCATAGAATCTTGAGGGGATATTGATGCCACCTTTGTGAATATTGAGAATGGGCTAGTGCTACTAGAAACACCCTATATGAAAGTGAGATGTCTAGGGTAGTTAAATAGTTGATACATAAGATGATATTATTCCACCTCAGAGTGTATTAAACTATGAGGTGCTCGAGATGTTTAGGGGAAGATTTTTATAAGATTCCTTGTGTTCATTCCATAAGACTTATGATTTGTTCATGTCAGATATTTTCTATTGAGAAATTTTAAAGAAAATGTGATTATGTTATGGTCAGAGTTATGCAACAAGACATCAATATGTTCATGGGAGAAGAGTGTTGTGTGGATATATCACACCATAATGGATGGTGTTCACATACATAATGGTGAAGTGGCTATGATATTGTAAAGGGATCTCACATCCTATAGAATTTCATTCTATAGTTAGAGTCATCATAGCATATAATGAGAGGTAGAGAATATGATGGTTTTTTGACTGATTTGATTAAGTTTTCAAGGCATGTAATCATTGGTTGTGTTGTGTCCATGAAAAGTTTAAGGATGAAGAATTGGTTAACACCATAAATCTAGGACTCATGACATGACATATATAATCCTAGAATAATTAAATGTGGTATTTTAATATTTTTTAAGGAGATGAGAAATTTAGAATGGGAATATTTCATGCAAGACTGGGAGGATATTTAAAAGGGAAACTATAAAAATATAATATGGAATCAATCTCCAAGTTAAGATCTTGATATAGATGAAATCAAGTGAGGTCTCCATATTTGGGGTTTGTGTTTTATTTTCTTTTAATTTTAGTTTCCCATTGTGTAGTTTTTGATTTCAAACTTTGAATGATCATTCTTCCTAGTAAATCTTCCGTGTTTACTCAATAATTTATTAATATTATTTTCTTTACTCTCTCTTTTTATAATGTCATTTAATTCCACCATTTTCAATGACCACTCAGCATTGAGTCACTAGACTTGTAGGAGAGAGTGGAATCAATTGAAGAGGGTGTATAAATATTATTTTCAATCTTATTTACTTCTGAGATAGTTTTATTATTTAGTATTATGTTTTTATTTATTACTCTATAATATTCATTATTAAACCATTATCCTAGTGTATTTAGTAATTAATTACCCCCACCCCCCATGGTAGAGATGATTAATTTTTGAAAAGTGGATTGGATTATTCTTTTTTGCATGCGATATGCACTTAATAAACATTAGTTGTTTTGGTTATTTTCAGAATGAGATTCAATATTATGGGGAAGTTTTAATATTAATTTATCAAATTAATATAAATTATATTTTTTATCATCCTACTACTGATTTTTTTCATTTTTTGAGTGATTTCAAGTTATCCTTTTCAGAAAACTATCATTGGATGTTGAATCCCTTCTCGTCATCCTTTTGTCTGTTTTTATTTTTATTTAGGACTTTAGTTTATTAGTCCAATTTAATTTAGTTTACTTCTATGGTATTTAAAAGAATGCAGGGATCTAACATTTAGTCTTTATTTTCTATTGGGATTTCCAATTCTCCATGGGATAGACCCTATAATTTTTATATATTATTCCCTAGTAGTTAGTATCAGTTTAGGAGAAAACTAAATTATAAATAATTTAATCCCATTGGAAATAATAATATTATTGTATCCTACCAAGTTTTTGGCATTGTTTTTAAGGAATAAAAAACCAATAAATTACTCTAGACAGATTAATTATGTTAAAGACTTTTTTTCTCACTTATATTTACTGATTTTAGTTTAGGTGTTAATTTTTGTTTTTGTTTTTATTTATATTTTACAAGATTGGTTTTGAGGGTAGTGTATGAAAATTTGATAATCCAATGGATCGGTATTAAGAAAAACCTCTAGAATACACAATATATCAGGAGGATCCTTTTGTGTGGGAAGTGAAGAATTGATAATGGTGGACATAATAAGAAGAAGGATGGGATTTTTTATAGTCTTGTAGATATAATTAATTAAAAAATAAACCATGGAGTGACACAAAATAGAAACCACATGATAGAGATAAATAATCTTAGAACTAACAAGGAAGATAATGTGGTGATAAGTTCTACCAAGAAGACTATATATTTCAAATAACTTAGGAGAATAATTAACTAAATATTTTAATGGTGTAATCATGAAGTTCACAAAAAACCCTGATAAGAGGATTAAATAACTTGAGTATATCAAGGAATATGAATAGATAACAAAAAAACATTTATAAAACTAGAAAAAAAAAATTATATTCCCTTATGAATAGATTTTTCTTACATCCTAATTTTGGGAATGAAGAAGAGGATGAAAAAGAGAAGGTAGAAAAGGTTTAATTTGTTAACTTAAATAAAGATTAGAACAAAGAGGAAAAGTGACTTGAACTTTTAAAATATTTTAAGGAGGATGAACCTATGACTCCTCAATAATAGGAGGAGAACACTATAAATTTGAATAGAACATCATATAAATTGAATCACTATTATAAGGATAAGTGATGGAGGAAATTGAGTTCAATGAGCCTCTTAAATTAATTGAGGAAGAAGACATCCAACACTATAAAAAGAGGAGAAACATTCTCAAATTCATATATTTATCAAAGAATTCAAAGAAAAAAGAATTAAGAATAATATTTTGAATAAAACTATCAAATTTGGTTAGTTTTTTAATTTTTTTCATTCTTTAAAAAATCCCAGAATCAGGATTCCACGATGAAGAACAGACAATGTTTTGTCAAGGGGGAAAAGGAAAGTAAGTGATCTAGATGAATAAAGTTCAAATACATTTTTAAATTTTCACCAGGTAACGTATCATTATCTAATTATGTATCACTGATGTGAGGTCTAGAAAAAAGTCCTTTAAAAATCCCTTCTAAGAGGCTAGATGGTTATTATTTCATTCTAGGAATTAGTTGTTTTTAGGAACTCTCTAGTCTATGATTTTAAATTCCCTTTTCTTTTTTAGTAGAATTTGATGGAACTATGATTTAATTTTGATTTATTCGGTTCAAAATAATGAGAGTAAGCCTTTATAAGAAAGATAAAAAATATTGTAATTACATAGATAGTGGATTATTATTCTAAACTTCTTATATTTATACTTCCCCTTTTTTCATCTCATATATTTTTTTGAAAAAAAAATAGAATTTTTGGAATAAAATTAATTAAACTCACCCATTAAATGATTTCTTTTTTTTAAATTCATTGTTCTTAGAGAGATCAAATCTTAAGCAAAGTATTTTGGCTTGTTAAAAAATTTCATTCATCATGATAAAAAATTATATAGGGAGAGGTTGAAATTTTTTAAAGTTACATTCTTTATTCAATTTTTAGTTTTTTAAAAAACGATTCCTAATGTTTTTTTTATTCTTAATTTTGATTATTATACATTTTTATTTAGTATAATAACTTTTAGTGTTAATTACATGACTAGATTGACCATTATTTTATTTCCCATTCTATAGAGGTTATTTTGAGCCTCTTTTAAATTTTCAATCTTACACCTATATTCCTGAGAGAACTCAAGATATGAAAAAATATAAGAACTTAATTATTTTTCTTATTAAATCCTAATGATTTTTTACTAAATTTAAATTACTAATTCCATTGATTGATATTAATTTATACAATTTTATTTTGAGACCTTCCATACCTATAATGTTTTATAAAACCCATAGAGACCATGAAATACCATGAGAGGAAGGCACATTACAATCCTTTATATCCTTACTACCTTGATTTATTTGTATTTTTTAAATGATTATTATTTTAATATTTAAATTTTTAGTTTGGAATTTCATAATATTGATAAGTGAGAGTTTATTGAATGGGTATAGGAGAATCGTATCTTGATTATTTAGGGGAAAGGGTTTTAAAAGTTTCACTCATTGTGTGTACTTTTTAGTTCCTTAATTACTTTAAAAAAAGAGAAAAAGAAGAAAAAAACATAGTTTTGAAGAAAACAATTATGAATAAATATGAAAATAGAAACAAAAACTTTTATTTTATTGAAACTTTATTTTCAAATCTACATAAAAGAGGGGATAATGTGGAGATGTTTTATTTTGAGGGAAGTTTAAGGGTGATTATTTTTCATTTATCTTTATAGGGAATACTATGCATTATTCTTAAAGAACTTAGCCTTAATTTTCAAGCCTATAAGTTTAATTTGTTACATCATTAACCACAAACCTATTTCCACATATTCATTCAATACTAAATCAAATGTACTCATGGTTTTTATGGATTTATTTCTATATGGAGATGTAGATAACTTTCAATCTTATCGATAGAATGCAGATACATGTGATTGAGCATAACTTTAATTTAATGATCTTTAGTGATGATTGAAATAAATTTCATTCAAGTTAGGTCATAAATGGAATTAATATTAATGATAGGTTGAATAATTTGAGTGGAAAAGTAAAAATAACATAAATTTGGAATTATACATGAATCGGGATTTGGAACTCTTTACTGGGTGAGTTTTGTGCTTTTAAAATTTTCAAGTAGAACTTTTTTTATGAGAATGATGATTTGAGTTTTTCTCTTATTGAGGTATGAATACATGGTTTTTAGAATATTCTTAGGGAAAAAAGGTTTATGTGATCAGGCATTTGATATCATTTATATATATATATAATTTTGTTTTTTTATTGAAGAATTAATCCAATATTGTATATTTTAAAAAAATTGTGTGTTTTATTCCAAAAAAATAAATTATTCTTAATTTTAATTTTTTATATATATAATAATGTATTTTTTGAGTAAAACATAGGAGAAATATATAGTCCATGTGGTAAAAAATAATCCAACTCCAACCTAACACCACCAGAGTAACCAGCCACTTGAGGTAGCAGTCAAACTCAATGATTGTTCTTGGATGTAGTGTAATTTAGGAGAATAAATACCAATATGGGTCAACAATATATGTTAAGAAAATCCATAGTATTATTAGATGTTGTGGGAAAAGTGTTTTTAGTGTGAAGTGGGACCATAGGAGTAAAACAACTATTAGATGTCACATCTTGTATAATATAGTCAAGAACATTATAAGGTAAAAACTAATATAGTATTTTCGAGTATATGATCATGATTAAAATTATCCATTCATAGAAATAGTGGAAACAACAATGTTCAACCCATCATATATTCATTTCTAAGGTTTCATGTCGAAATGATCACACCGCACCTACTGTTTTCATACTATGATGATAAAAAATCTTGGAATCCTGAGGGAATATTTGTGCCTCCTCAATAAAGACCAAGAATGCCTCATTTATATTGGAAATGACCTATATGTAAGTGATATGGACATTAAATTAAAGGGTTGATATGTAAGATTATATCATATCATTTTCAAGTGTATCATGTCATGAGGTGATCGATCTATTATGGAGAAGATATTTATAAGATTCTATGGTATTTTTTTGTAATATTAATGTTTATTTCATGTAAGAGATTTTAATTTTAGAAATTTTTAAGATAATTTGATCATGTAATTGGAGTGATTCAGTGTAATATTTGTATATACATAAGAGTATATTGTTGTTTGTATATGTCATGCCATGGTGGATGGTGGTCGTGACCATGATGGTGAACTATAAATGATACAAAGAAGGGATCTAATTTTCTATAGAATTTTTTGTTGTGGAGAGAATTATCATGGAATATAGTGATAAGTGGTTAAAATGAAAGTTTTTTTACTAATTTGAAGAAGAATTAATGGTGTTTATACTTCTATTATGCAATTTCTATGAAAAGTTAAAGGAGTAGTAATTATTTTAGACCATGAAATTTATATTCATTGAACTATTAAATTTATTCTTATTGTATTTTTTAGAGGAGATGGAAAATTTTCAACAGGGAAATTTCATGCAGGACATGGAGGGTCTTTAAAAGTAATACTCAATTACTTGAAGAAGTGATTTACCTATAAGGGAAGATCTATATATGTATCAACTTGGGGGGGTCTCCATCACTAGGGTTTGTGTTTTATTTTATTTTTATTTTATTTTCCCATTATGTAATTATAGATTTTAGACTTTTGATGATCATTTGTTTAGGTATGTATTATATGTTTACCCAATTCATTCATAATTTTATTTTATCTACTCACTCATTTATATTTTTAGATTTTCTCATTGTATTTTTCCACTAAAAAATGAGTGGATAGACTCATAAGAGTGAGTGGAATTATTTAAATAGGGTGTGTACGTATTGTTTTCATTCTTATTAACTTGTAATATGTTTTTATTCTTTAGTATTGTGCTCAAATTTATTTCCATATTAAATTATTTATTAAACTATTAACCTAGTGTGTTTAGTAATAAATGAACCCTAATGTGGTATAGATGATTAATTCATCAAAAAAATTGGATTATTCTTTTGAACTTGAGATCTTCACTTAATGCACTTTAGTTATTTTAGTTCTTCTGAACTTGAGAGTTAAGATACTAGAGTAGTTCTAATAGGATTTTTCCAAAATTAATATAAATTATATTTTTTATCATGAATCTATTGAATCTGGTCATTTTTTGGGTGAATTATACTTATCCTTTTTAGATAAATCACCCTTAGATAATGATTCCCCTAAATTTATACTTGTGCCTATTTTTCTTTTCATTGAGTCGTTAGTTTTTTAGTTTCATTTTTTTAGTTTCATTATATATTTCTGAAAGGGCCATAGAGATCTAACATTTATTGTTTAATTATAGAAGTTACTCCCTATTACTTATAATATCAACCTAAAAATTTTGTTTTATTATGGTCTTGTACTTATTGTCGGTTTTGTAGAACTATAAATTTTAAACTCTAACATCATAGTGTAAGTAACAATGTTGGAGTGTCTATCTAGCTACATCACTTGTGGGAAAGAGGATAGAAGGTTCACATGGTCCATCTGATTGAGAATATCAGAAGGCGCATGATGGGCCATGTCACCCCCCCCCTCCTGAATGATGTGGGAATGACCATAGGCCATCAGATTGAGATTATTGGGTAGTTAAGGGGAATGATTTCTGTTTATTGGGAATATCTAATCATGGAAATGGTTCAACTGAGGATAAATGTTGTATCATCAAGCTCCATTAACGAGCTCAGGTGGGATTGGATATGTTCTCAATTGATTATATAAGTATGGAAAATGCATGGATGAGCTCAGGTGGGATTGGTGTAAAGCCCTAATCTCATGATTCTAGATTCAACACTAAAAATAATGTGTATTTTTTCATAAAATACAACTAAAAAATACACATAACATTTTACATTCCACGACCTTTTCCGGTCTATATTTTGGATAATTAGATAAAAACCTTATAGTTTTTCAGATTTTTAAAAAACTAAATAAAATATCTAATCTGATTCTCATTATAACACCTTATCAAAGATAAACTCCATGAGACTTCTAAATGATCCTCTAAACATTTTACAAAAAAATAGGTTGAGCATAATTTCCTGGTAAGGGGTTTTTAAAATTTCATTGAAATAATTTATTAACATTACATTTGAGAATAACTTTAAAAATACTATAATACTTTGAAAATTCTTTAAAAATAATCCAGTGATTTTTCATAAAACACTATGAAAGATTCTGAATACAAACTCTTGGGGCCACATGAAACATTGAAGGTTCTCTAGGCCTATCACATTCCTAGAGGATGAGTTCACTCCTCAATTCCCTATCTTGTTTACAAAGTTCGAGGGCCAGATTTAATAAACTCTTTTTAAGCTTGTTTTACATATAAATACATTTTTCACTAAATTTTTTTCTTTAAAAACATAGAAAAATATTTACATACATTTATATAAATATATATATATATATATATATATATAATTTCATAGGAAGACATCTACTAGATTTTAAAAACCAAATCTCGTCACAATGAGACATTTCGTAAATGCATAGAATGTTAATTAACATCCATGCATTAAAATTTCCATCATAAACACATAAAATATATTTTTAAAGTGGTTCCTATAAAGGAAAATTTTATTCAATGCACATAATTATATATATATATATGAAATTTCATGAATAATCAATAATTCATGGCCAAAATTATGATCATGAATATAAAATGATAGTTTCAAATGACATGATCCCATTGTATGAAATTATGGTATTCTTATCCTTTATATCTTACATAAAATAATACTTTGAAGATATAGGTTTTCACCTACATAAATAATAATAAATAATTTATTTAATAATAGTTATAAACTTGAAAATAATATATGTATATATGCTCGAATAACTTGAAAATTTGAAAATAATGTATACATGTATAAACATGAAATTTAAAAAATAGTGTGTATATATATAATTGAATAATATGATTTTGGAATTTTAAAATAATACATATATGTATGTATGTATGTATGTATGTATATACACACCCTTACTTGAATATAAATTTTAAATTAGAATCCCTAAAAAATGGATAACTTGAAAATGTTTGAAATATATATATAAATATAATACACCCTTACCACTATAAATACATAAAAACAATAAAAATACCATTTTAAAATACAATACAGATGAACTAAAACTATTTTTCGTATAAAAGTATTAAATGTAGAAACCGTTTTAAATATTTAAGAAAAAATTATATTAACTTAAATTTAGACCGACTACTATCATAGCTAGAACACACCAGAAGGAAATCAGAAATATTACTACCATAACTTAGACTTTTCAGAAGTAAAGCAGAGTGGGTGTAGAAGACAATTCCATCTTACGCAAAGTTCACCCTTCCCTTTGAATTGTTCAGGATTCAAGGATTTATATAACCTACTCCACTATTAGAAAAATAACTATATGCAAGTATGAGAATCGAGACCAAGTGGTATCGGTTTAAAGATTTATGAACAAGCTGAACTAGGGGAATTTTTTAATTACACCACCCAACTATGAAGATATTCAAATCTTATCAAGAGAAAACAAAATATTGATCTATAGAGATACGTATATATTTTTATATGTTACAATGTTTATAGGATGACTTGAGGAGGAAAATTATGAAGAAAAAAATGAAATCAAATGCAAATAGTCTAAATAATATGATTATTGATTGAAATATATATATATATAATTGGTATAGATTAGTTCTGTTTATGCTTCATCCAGAAGAATCAGTTCTCATCCAATTGAAACATTGGTATAAATTAAGATTCAACAATAAGACAAAAATTATTATTAATCCAAACTCAAATGGGGCATAAACATTGAATGGTCCATAACTAGGTAAACGATGAATAGAAAGATCAATGAAGAAAAGAAGAAAATGATGTGCATACCACTGTTAACCTAAATAAGATTCGAATAACTAAAAAGAAAAAAACACTTACCTCTTATCTACATATCAGAAGAATATGAAGAAGAAATTATCTACATTCAAAATCCCTCAGATTTGACCCGTCTTTCTCGGATTCCACATTGATTGGCCTCCTAAAACGAGTTGAAGTCTTTAGTCGATTATCCATCTTGGTGCTTGACCCTCTTCCAGTGGACAATGTCTATTCAAGATGATGCTCGGTCGAAATCCACTTCCTTCAGTGCTTGAAACCCACACCCACACTTTACCCCTCCTTAGATTCGGATTCTCAAATCTCTAACTATGTGTGGCCTCTATATCACAAAAATGAAACCCCTCCCTAAATCTCGGTTTCTTTTTTATCTAATTTTCATTTTTTTTAATACATATATGAAATTTAGTTTTTATAATTATATTTATTAATATATAAAAACAATTTATAAACTGGATTTTTATAAAATAAATCAATAATACTAATGTCATAATTTAATATTTTTAATATAAAATAATAACCAAATTAAATTTAAAAATGAAAATTAGAATTTCGAAATACCACTTTATTATTCATGTTTAATATTTTTAAAATAATAACAATAATATTAATACTAGTATTTTATTAAACGCTTAATTATTTTTTTCATAATTATATTAACTAATAAATTATACTAACTTTAATTTCATAAAATTAATTTATTTAAATGTAAACCTTTATATTTTTTTATTTAAATTGAACTTCTGATAATTTATTTATTAAAAAAATTATGTAATTTAATTTATGAAAATAAATTCATTATATTAATAAATTTCAAGTAATAATTATTTGATAAAAATAACTAAATAAAATCAATTATTTATTAATAAAGTTTCATTTTAGAGAATCATATTAATTTCTTCATTTATTTATTTGTATTCTTAATTGATAATTTAATATTCATTTTCAAATTTGTTTCATTAATATTATTATTTATAATATTGAATTATTGTTTTAATTAAGATACTAAGTAATTCATATCCTAAGACTTGAGATGCTATATTCTCCCACCTTAAAATAATTGTGCCCTCGTAATTCATTCATCAGACATAAGAAAAATACTGAATTTTCATCTTCAAAATTAACAAAAAAGAGAAATTATAATGGAACTTGATTACCTGAAAAATATAATAAAATTCTATCATTTAGATTTTTTTTCTTAAAAATACAATGCATAATCTCCAAGGTTATCTAGATCATCACTCTGATACCAACTATAAATCCCCAAACCTACGCTTTTGGATTCAGCACTAAAAATGTTGTGTATTTTATTTATAAAAGATGACGAAAAATCATACATAACATTTTACATTCCAGGACCTTTTTCGGTCTTGGTTGTTTAGAATTAGACAAAAACCTTACATATTTTTAGTATTGTACAAAAATAAAATAAAAATATCTAATATGATGCAAGTGCTCACTCCTTATCGAAGCTAAAACCCATGAGACTTTTAAATGATCCTGTAAATATTTTATAAAAACATAGGGTTATCATAATTTCCTAGCAAGGGGTTTCTCAACATCCAGTGAAAACATTTTTGAAAATTCCATTTGAAAATACCTTTAAAAATACTATAATACTTTGAAAATGATTTAAAAGTAATCTAGTTATTTTTCAGAAAATATTATGAAAATTTTTGAAAACAAAATCTTAGGGCCACTTAAAATATTGAAGTTTTTCTATGCCTACCCACTTTCCTAATGGATGATTTCACTCCCCACTTCACTATCATGTCTACAATGTTCAAGTGCCCGATTTTATAAAATCATTTTAACCTTTCCTTACATATATATACATTTTTTACTGGATTTTTTCCTTTAAAGATATGGAAACATATTTACATGAATTTATATATATATATATATACATACTTTCATAGGAAGACATATTCTAAATTTTGAGAAACCAAATCTCATCACCATTAGGCATTGCATAAATTTATGGGATGCTAATTAACATCCATGTATTAAAATTTCCTTCATAAACTCATAAAATCCATTTTGAAATTAGTTCCTATAAAATAAAAGTTTATTCATTACACGAGATTATATATATAAATACATATACATATGTCTATGTATGAAATTTCAGGAATAATCAATAATGTATGACCATAATTATGATCATGAATGACATGTATATTAAATTATAATTTGAAATGACATGATCCCATTGATTAAAATTATGGTATTATTAACCTTTATTTCTTATATAAAATAATAATTTGATGATATAGGTTTTAACCTACATAAATAATTTATTAAATAATAGTTATAAACATGAAAATAATATATGTATATATTCTTGAATAACATGAAAATTTGAAAATAACGTATACATGTATGAACATGAAATTTATAAAATAGTGTGTGTGTGTGTGTGCTTAAATAATATGAATTTGGAAATTGAAAATATTATATATTTATATATATATATATACACCCTTACTTGAATATAAATTTTAAATTAGAATCCCTAAAAATGAATAACTTGAAATCTTTTGAATATAATATAAATATAATACACCCTTACCACTATAAATACATAAAAAATTGTAAATACTATTATAAAATACAATATAGATGGACTAAAACTATTTTTCATATAAAAATATTAAATACAAAAACTGTTTTAAAAATTTAAGAAAAATTTCCCTTACCTTAAATTCAGACTCACTACTGTCATAGCTTGCACACACCAGAAGTAAAGAAGAAAGAGTGATGCCATAAATTAGACACACAAAAAGAAAAGTAGAATGGGTACAAAAGACAATACCCTCTTACATAGAGTACACCCTTCTCTTTAAAGTGTTTGGGAGTCAAGGATTTATATAGCTGACTCTACTATTAGAAAAATAACTATATACAAGTAGGAGAATCGAGACCAAGTGGTCTCGGTTTAAAGATTATTGAGCAAGATGAACTGGGTGAATTTTTTAATTGCACAACCCAAATGTGAAGATATGAAAATTTTATCAAGATAAAACAAAACACTAATTAATAGAGATACATATATATTTTTATATGTATCGACATTTACAAGATGAATCAAGGAGGAAAATAATGAATAAGAAAAATTAAAATCGGATGAAAATAGTCTAAATAATGTAATTATTGATTAATATATATATATATATATATATTATAACTAGTGAGAATTAGTTCTGTGTATGCTTCTTTGAGAAGCTTTAGACCTCATCCAATTGAAAAATTGGTATAAAAATGGTCAACAATAAGAGAAAAATATTATTAATCAAAAATCAAATCAGGCATAAACATTGAATGGTCCATAAACAGGTAAATGATAAACAAATATATTGACTAATAAAAGAATAAAATGATATTCATACCACTATTAACCTAAAATAAGATTTGTATAACTAAAAATAAAACAAAAACACCTACCTCAGATCTACAAATTGGAAGAACTGGAGGAAGGAAATGATCCACATTCAAAATCCCTTGAATTCAACCCACCTTTCTTGGCTTTCACATCACTCATCCTCCCTAAAGGAGTTGAATTCTTCATTCGATTGTCCCTTTTGGTGCTCGACCCTCCTCTGATTACCGATGTCCATTCCAGACGATGATCAATCGAGATTACCTTCATTTTTTTCTCAAAACCCACACCAGCACAACCCCTCCTCGATTTCGTCTTCACAAAGCCCTAACTGTGTGTGACCTCCTTATCCCAAAAATGAACCCCCTCCATAAATCTCGATTTATTTTTTTATCTATTTTTCATTTATTTAAGACATATAAGAAATTTAGTTTTTATAATTATATTTATTAATATATGAAAACAATTTATAAACAATTTTTTTATAAAATAAATTAATAATACTAATATCATAATTTAGTATTTTTAATATATTTGTAATAACCGAATTAAATTTAAAAATGAAAATTATAATTTTAAAATCTCACTTTATTATTCATGTTTGATATGTTTAAAATGATAACAATAATAATAATTCTAATATTTTATTAAACACTTAATTATTTTTTCATAATTTCATTTAATATTAAATTATACTACCTTTAATTTCATAAAATTAATTCATCCAAATTTAAACATTTAAAAAATATATTTTAATTGAAATTCCTATAATTTATTTATTAAAAAAAAGTTGTATAATTTAATTTTTGAAAATAAATTCATTATATTAAAACATATCAAGTAATAATTACTTGAAAAAAATCACTAAAAAATAGATTATTTATTAATAAAGTTTCATGTAAGAGCATTAATTTATTCATTTATTTATTTACATTCTTAATTGATAATTTAATATTAATTTACAAAAAAATCATTATTATTATTATTACTAATATTGAATTGATGTTTTAATCAAGATACTAAGTAATTCTTATCTTAACACTCGAGATGTTACAATTATTCAAGCATAAATTACAGAGAATGGATTCATATGAGGTATGTTTCCCTGAACATCTCCCTAATTAATACAATTGATATGGAATGTGATATATTGTCTTGTTAGTACAGTAAATCAACCTTTTTAATTAAATAACTTATTTCATTAAAGTAAAATTCTGATAGATATGATGGAAGTTTTAAGGGACATGGTGAACCCTTAAACAGTAGCTTGATTCCTCATATGTCGATGCCTGAGTGCTTGATTAAGAACATGTGTGATGAGATACATCAAAACTATCGGGGTACCAAGTTAATGGGAATGAACATAGTGGGATGGGGAGAGGTTTCCTTAGTTTCCTTATGTAGGGGTTAGTAATAGACTGGGAATAATTGGTCGATTGGGACATGATGGTACTTGATACACCTTATAGCCTTGGGATAGTGAATTGGAGAGTGGGGTGAGTGTTCCTCCACCACTGGTGTATGAGTGTCAGATACGCATACCTTAGATGGGATTGTGAAAAGGTTGGGTGAGATGATCATCCCAGAATGACTTGGAAAGTGAGATGGGATTTATGTCATCTCTTTAGTGGGTAATAAAAATGACATTTTTTATATGACTAGTGTGTCCAAGACATGACTATGATATTGTCGAGGAATGTTATTCCCTCTGAGTAACAGGTTTTTCCTGAGAGATTAGGGTGATATAGAGGATCCCATGTAGAGTATCTAGACTATGAAGTAACTTAGGGGGCCTTAGTGGGTTCCCTAGTATCATGTTAACCCTATAGAGGGGTAACATATGAAGATATGTAGTTCCAATTTTACATTTCACCATAGTATTTTTTATTTTATGGAGGTATCCTAGCTTAACAGTAGTGGATTGGGATAGATATAGAGGACCTTAATGGATTCCCCAGTGAGCGATATTAGGATGCAAATGGGTTTAGTGTGATGTGGTTAGGATAAAAATATGTTCCTAAAGAGAATCATCCTGTGAGGATAATAAAATAAGAAGATGTGATTCGATATGTGGCTTGGTATTGAGTGGTGATTCTAGGTTGTGTGCTTGAGATTACATCTTAAGAGATATGAATGATGAGTATGTAAGATATCATGTCTTTATGGAGTTGATAGTTGTGTGAGATGTTACCAAGTGGACATAGGCCCTTGGGGATGACATTATAAGGTACTTTTGGGTGGAGTCTGGATACCAGTGATTATGTGTGAGATTAAATGTTGAACACTAGGCCCTGAAATGTTTATGAGATATTCCTGGGTGGATTTTGGACCTTGAGGGATTGTATGATAAATTAATGGGTGGATGTTATCCTGGATGATTATATGAGTTGTCACTGGGTGGACATTATCCCTTTAGTATTATGTACAATATGAAAGGTGGATTTTATCCTCAAATTGTTTATGTTATGTCATTGGGTGAACATTAATCCCTAAATGTTTTATGAGATGTGACCAAGTAGATGATGTCCCTTGGTAGTTTTATGAGATATGATCAGGTGGACGTTGGCCCCCAATGATGTATATATGTGAGATGATCTAAGTAATCCACTTTCCCCCAGAGTTATCATATATACTTATATGTATTTATGATATTCTAGGAAAATATATATATCCCTTAAATGATATTTGATATGCTCGGAGATATTTGGAAATAGCCAAAGCAGGTATGGTCATTCCTCAGTGTCATTATAGAATATAAGGATCAAAAATGATTATTTTATTATTCTTCCACATTTTTATTTTTATTATGATTATATCTCATGATAATTCTCTATATTTACTAGTAATGTTAGGGAATCCATTGGTGGTTTCCTACTAAGTTGTACTCACACCCTTCCTGATATTCACTGATACTTGGGTACTCAAGAAGACTTCACTATTTGTGGGTTCAGGTAGGGTAGAGGTCTAGTGTTAAAATATCAAGCTCGAGTATCTTGATAGGGATTTAGATAATGGGATTGAGGTATAGCTCAGGGGTGTTAGTACTTCATATTCTATAATTTTATTATTTTATTTACATTTTATATGCGATCGGCCTAGTGGGTGATTAGTTGAGACGTGTGCTTTTATGCTTCTACTTTTATTTGAAATAGAATTTTTATTTTTTATTTGTTCCATGTACTATACTTTGTGTTATGGATGTATCTTGATTATTTATTACTATTTTTTCACTCTAATATGAGGTTATAGTCCCCCTATGATAACACCTAATACCTTCACTAATAGTCATAATCCTATTACATAAAAGGAGGCATGCATATGGTCAAGTGATTTAAAAGTGAAAACACTGGGTGAGTGGTATCAGGTAGGGGTGTTGTAAAGTGATATCAGATAATTTTTATATTGTCTTACTATTTGGAGATATGGTAGATATGGATTAAGAATATTCCAAATATTTTGATGGACCATTTTGAACACATTTTTCGATGGGAACTCTAGGTTACTAGGGATACAAGATTGTTATTATTGGTTTTAGATGTTAAAATAGAGTTATTTATTTAATTATGATGTGTGTATTTGAGATAATTATTATTCCCATGTCTCTTAGTCCATCGTAAAGAGGCCTATGTACATGTATCATTTTCATCACATAGGATTCACATGACATTCATGTGTATGTATGTGATTTATATCACTGATGATAGAGGTTTCCTTTGTTTAAAGTTTTGAAAACAAATTATATAGTGTTTTCCTATATAAACTATTGGTGGCACCCTAATCAGCTAGACCATGATGTATTTATTATAATAACATATCGTGTGGATCTTAAGGATGGATTCTTCTTGATGATGTCTATATAGTCCCTCGATGAAAGGAATATAAAGTTACCCATATTGGGTCAATATAGGCATTGGATGCTTTTATGATGAACCCCTTATAGGTGATTATACATGGTTCAGCTACTTAATGTTTCAACAAAAACCTATATGGTGTTTTTCCCATATAACTTCTTAGTGGAATTCAACTTAATCAAACCATATGATCATGTATTACTTGATATTAATATTTTTAGGGAATTTCCATTGTATATACATGGATGTAACCTAATATTAAAGTGGGTGGGTGTGAGGATTCCCAGTGAGGATTAGTGCCTTGGAATGGGTGATGGATTTGGCATGTGATGCCTGGTATATAAATTTGAGACATTATGATGGGTGTTTGTATGATATTTCATATCACATTTGATATGTGAGAAAATTTGATTCTCTGTGGGTGGGGACATATATGAGTTATAGTTTATGTGATAGGTAGGAGAGCCCAGTGCCCTTGAGATACAGCATAAGATATTAGTGAGCCGAGTAATCTGATCCAGTATTTGTACATTTTCTTACTATTGTCAAGATGCATATGATATATGAGGGTTAACTGATAGAGAAATTAACCTTGTATTATGAGTGTCCTTAGATATGGAAGGAATGGGTATGCCTTATTCTTTTGAAATATAAAGCACTTGTGGTTCTTTTAGTATCAAGGCTAGATTTCAAGAATAGTATCAGTGGGATGAGTGACCCTGTTAATTATGGAGGCATTTTCTATGGTGTGGTAGATCATGATTAGATGTTTCTTATTTTTTAATTATTCTCACACATTTTTTTATCATTTTTATACCTTATTATGAGTAAGATATTGGGTTTTTTTAAGCGATCATCAAGGATTCTTCTAGGTTGATGAGGTTTGGCTTGTGAGAGGAGCATGGTTAATGGTTTAGGTGTGTAAACTTAGTTTTGATGAGAAACAACTCATTAGAGTGTGAGTTAGGTATTTTGATTAGGTTATATGGTAGTGTTCATCCATTGTGTTTTGGATGAGATTTAGGTTGGTCATGCAGTAGTTATATGTATTTTCATTGGTTTTGGATTGGTGAGAAACCATGTACAAGAAAATAATTGGTGGTTTTGATGATACCGTTGTGGATATTGTGGACTAGGGTGTGGATGAGAATGGGTAGCATCACATATCTGAAAAATAATGACATTATAGATGGATGGTGGGAGTAATTGATAGGATGGATGAGTGTTTCTTGGGAGGAGTGACACACATGTAATAAATGAACCTATTGAGGTTACATTCAAGGAGCGGTATATGGAAATCCATATGGTGGGGAGTGAACCATAAGATATTGGAGGATGATATTCTTAGTGAGAAATGAATTATAATAATGAATGTTTCATGATGGTTCTCGGGTATGAGTGAGTCTTCCACGTCCAATCATTTTTTTACAGTGATTGAATGAGCATTGGTCAGGAAGATTTGGTGTTTTTGTTTAACAGAGCATTGATGAGGATATTCCAATTGTGGGGATATTCCTATCGATTATTGATGTATGTCCATCATGTTTATAGGGTTTTGGATTTGGTGAAACTATTTGATGGAGAACCAATATGGCACCAGGTCTTGGATGCATAGATGAATCTGATTTTACCCGGTTTCATAGTGAATATTAGATTTGAAATGTGGATTTTGTATTATATAGAGTCTAAGCATCAGCATTGGTCTTAGGATAAAATTTATGTGTTCCTAGGGTGAGTCGGTTCAAATGTAAGCTAGCTCTCAAAGTTAGAAAATGTGTAGGTGGTTAGTGATACAACCATGGAATTACATCGAGTGTGGTGTTTAGATGTGTATGTGGGTGTATAGATCATCACGGGATGCCTTTGAGACTTAAGGTGTCATGATTGGGTGATGATATCATGCATCAGTAGGTGTGGATGACTGTTTTCATGATTTTTCAGTAATAAGAGGTGTGACCACTTCTTTTTTCTTGAGAATAGGTTTGGTGAGGTGGAAGCCAGACTGATCATGTTGATGGACTGTTTGAAATGTGTTTGGTAAGAAATTCCTATAGTGGGGAGCACCATGACTTGGAATCGGGCTCAATGATTAGAGTCTTATGGTGAGGAGCACCATAAGTATGAGATAAATCATTCGATGAAACCATAGTGTCACGAGACAAATTGGTGCAGGTGAGTTCCATATTGATTTTTGATGATAGTGATGAGTGGGTTGCTCAGGTTTTGGTTAATTGTGCACCTTGTGTTGGGAGTTTCACAATGAATTCTCATTCATAATTCTGGGAAAACATGGAAAATCTAGAATAGATTGATGCTTTTGGTTGGTTGGGGTTGATGGATGGAGATCCAATAGGAATTATTGGGGATGATAAGTGTTATGGTGGGGAGGTTGTCAAACATAGCATATTTAAAGGTTGTAAATTTTAGAGGGAATTTGAAATTATGATCCTAGAGGAGGGGTCATTTTGAGAACCTAGATTACGATTGGAATTTTGAGGGTTGGAACTTATCAAATATATTTTTTTTAGATAGTAAATGAGGCCTGGGTGGAGGTTTGGGTGCTTGAGTGAGTGTTTGAGTGGGGTTAGGGTGTCCTGAACCCTTTTCCATTTTTGGGTAGTTGGACCAGGTTATTAAATGACCCTTCATCCATACCACAATGGATTGCAGAAAAGGTTGTTTCGCATCACATGGCATGAGGATCATGCCACAAGAGGGGAAGTGCAGGGTATCACACTATGAGGGAGAAGGTAGTGGTACCATGAGGGTATAGGGCACATCATGTTTTGACCCATAGGGATCATGTCACAACGAATTTTGACCAGTTTTTTGGTCCCTTGATTAGGTTCAGTCACGCTGTGAGCCTGGATAGTCTTTTCATTATCATGTCTTGTGAGGAGGCTTCAGGTCATAAGCCTTATATCCCTACCATAACTGATTCCTAGGTTTTTCCTTTAGTAGGGTTAGACTAGTAATTTATAAGTCATCCCCCATTTTATTTACATTGAGAAGAGGTGTGTAGGGAGGTCCATCCGACCATCTCATCCCCTTCCTTCCTCCCCTTGATATCATTTTATGTGGGGATGGTTTTTGGAAATTTTCACGGAAATACAAGGTGATTTCATCCACTTCTCTCCTCCGATCTTGGTGTCCCTTCTATCCCTTTTATTTTGGGATGATTTGGGCTAAGGTTGCATTGTTGATTCCACCAGATAATGATAGAATTTGGAGATGTTGATTGAGATTTTTTTCACCTTAGCTAGAGGATGTCTCGTGATGATGAAGACACATTGTTTCTCATCATTCCATGGAAGGTACATCACTCAATGAATTTACATAATATTTTTCATCAAATGGAACTAAATTGGAAATTCACTATGTGATAGTTGTTAGATATTTTTCCTGGAAAGATGTTGAGGGTATACCATGGACCTTCCAGATTTAGTTGGTAGTAGTTTTGGTGTGACATGATGACCTGATGAGTTATTAGGAATTTATTTCCAATTGACTTAAATTAAAATTTTATTTATAATTTTTTTATTAATATTTTTTTTAATGAATTATGATATTTGGTCGTCAAGTGATGATACAAATATAGAAAAGGAATGGATGTTCTTAGGTGATGTTTGACCATCTGAAGCAGAATTTGGGTGCTAGTATTTTGTCTAGTCAGGAAAATGTTGGTTTAGGGGGGTCTGAGGGGGAAATAGAGGCCATGTAAAATAGCAACATGATCTCCCCTTCTCATGAAGATGATGAGAGGTTTGTCTATGAAACTCCCCAAGAGGTTCCTCCATACCTTCAATATTCATAATACGAAGGGAATAACAATTGAATAGGGGTGGGAACAATATCAAGCTTGGAAGTCTCTTTGAATGGTTGTAAATAAAGGGGTATTCTCTGGTGCTAAGTGATTATCTATAGGTGGAGCATCCCAATTGGGATAAGGAAGCTTATGAGTCATAGACAGATGATGGAAGTACATGTTTTTCTCAGGGGATAGTGCAGATGAGAGATAGTAAAAAAGTCCACAACTTGAGGAGAAAGAAAGGGAAAAAAGGAAATCATGATACTGGGAGTTGTATCCTAACCAAAGGGAAGAAATAAAAAAGGAGGAAGAATTACTCCTATTTGCCTAAACCCATTGAGACAATGTCAGCTAATAAGAGGAAACACAAGGAGGATGATAGGGATTTTGAAAACAATGGAAGGTCCAGAGATCTAATTATGCATTCTGGGGAAGAAATGTTGAAAGAGGTCATGCTGATTAACACCTCCCAAGAAGATGTTGATAGAATAGTTGAGAGGGTGCTTCAAGTGGACACCAATGATGAGTAGAGGGGTGTTTCAATAAGAAATAACTTATTTTTAAAAGAGGATTCCATGACAGGAAAATTAATGTGGAGGAGTTTATTCAAACATGGGACACGTTGGCATTCCACTTTAAAGACCTCATCATGGAGGATCTGAAAACAAAGGTCAGTGCCCTAAAATAGTATTTATATAGAGATAAATCTTCGAAGAGGCTTAAAATCCAATTTAACAGTTCTATGATATTGATGGCACCAAAATATATGGAGAGTAAAATCAAATGCAAAGAGGAAACCACCTCCATTGAGACTACCTCGTGAAGCCTGTTTGCAGAGCCGCACAGCACCATGGCCGGTGAGAAGCTTCCCCTTTTATAGCCACCACGAAGAGAAGAGGTAGGAGGCTCCGTGATCCGAAAGATGATTGTGAAGCCACCATGAAGAAAAGAGGTGGGAGGCTTCACGGTCTGAAAGACATTTGTGAAACCACCACGAATCAAAGAAGAGGGAGGCTCTACGGTCCGAAATACATTTGCAAAGCCACCATGGAGCAAAGAGGCGGGAGGCTCCACAGTTACAAAAATGTGGCACATGGCTTCGCATTGAGAAATCGCTACTTCGCGCTACCTCTTTCCTATATATATCGGGCTTCCCCCGAGCCCAAAGGATGGATACTCTGACCTTTTGCCTTCTCAACTCTCAAATTGCGAAGAACTTTATGCTCTGTAAAAAATGAGCTCTTTGAGGACTTTAGCATCACGAAGTGCCTTTCTTTTGGCTTAAACACAACCCCTCTTCAGGCAGGGATTCCCTTCGCAAATCCCATGGGCCTTTGAAAAGGAAGGAGATCCCTAAGGGGACTCGTGTCTTCACAAAGCACTCATGCTTTGCGAAGTACCTTCCATGCACATGTGAACCACATGTTAAGGCAGGGTTGCTGTGCTTCACGAAGCACACTACTTTGTAATTATATTCTTTGCAAAGAACCTTGCTTCATGAAGACCTACTTCAAGAGATCCCTTATGCTTCGTGAAGCACCCTCCATGTGCACCTATTCCCTATTCCTAGGCTAGCCCACTCCACTTTGCGAAGCATACCCCTTCGCGAAGCCCCTTCACTACATGGAGCACCAGGGCTTCATGATTCCTCTTCTTGTGAACCCCTTTGATCCACAAATCATTTTCCCATATGACCCTCCAAGTTCTTACAAAGTGATTTCAAGGTCCCCTAGGTGGTGCTTCATGTTGAGTTGTTTTTCATCATGCTTCTTCACATAGGCACACTAATGAATATTGATTCTTCACATAGCCACACTAATGTGGACCCCTCAATATATCACTTCTCAATACCCCCAACACCACGGCATTGCTGATGCCTTCCATTCCTCAAGGGTGGATAGGTATCAGTTATGTAAGTCCTAGGGGTGCAGAGTGAACCTACCTCATCCGAGCTGTAGGATGTTAAACTGCCAAGAGCCATCCTCCTTAGCATGTGATGTTAAACTGTTGCCTTGCCCCGTGCATCACACGCGGGGTGCCCCGTATCATACATTCTCTACGCCCACTCATCTCCATGGGTGTGATATCTTCCTCTCATGGAATGAGATCCTCTTTTCTGGAGTGGCGTCTGTCTATGGGGAAGGGAAACCATCTCGGTGTAATCCCCTAGCCTTTCTTGCGGGAGGCAGCATCCATGCCCCCCTCATCTCTTCCGTTCCAAATACCAGAGGAGAGATGGGAATCAGGACCTTTGTTATCCCATCCCTCTCCCTCTAGGATTTTTTGTCATTGGGCCTCCATCTTGGAGTAAGTCCCAATCTCCATCTCCCTGGGCTTCTAACCACGCGTTATTCCCTGTTTCCTCTTTGGGTCACTAATTACGTGTAAGCCCCATTCCACTTCCCACGGATGCACCTTTTTCGATGTGATTGTCAGGTATTTGTTGCTTCTTATTTCTCACACTGAGAATGACTCATGTGAGCTTAGAGTAAGCATCGACTATGACATCTTATCTAGGTCACCTTGGCATGTAAGCCCTAAACACTTCTGAACTATGTGGACTTTGATCTCTTCCAAGGCAAGGTACATAAGAAGCCTCCCTAAGGTTGAATGCCAACACCTACTGGTCCTAACCCCTTCATGTAGGTTCACCAAACAATTCCAAACTACATGGAATTTGATCCCTACCAAGGTAAGGTATATAGGAAGCCTCACTGAGGTTCAATCCCAACACCTATTAGTCCTAACCCCTTCACATTGGTTCTCCAAACACTTCCGTACTATGCGAACTTTGATCTTTCCTAAGGAAAGTTATGTAGGAAGCCTTTCTAAGGTTCAAGACCAACACCTACTGGTCCTGAACCCTTCACATCAGTTCACCAAACTTGTTCCAAAATACGTGGACTATGATCCTTGTCTCCTAGTTAGGGTATGTAGGAAGCCTCCCTGAGGTTCAATCCAAACACCCGTCGGTCCACCCCTGTCCTCCATGGCATTAAACTGCATGCCCCTTTTCATCCTGTAAGGAATTAAACTATACCCATTCGAACTATGTGGAATTTGATACTTGTCTCCTAGTAAAGGTACGTATGAAGCCTCCCTGAGGTTCAACCCCGATAAATGGTAATTTGTTGTGTATTTCATCCAGTGGTAAGCCGTTGTGATCCCTCAACCAGTGGTAAGCCATTAGAACCCAAATCAACGGTAAGTTGTTGGAATCTCGATTGACGGTAAGCCATTGTGTTCCCCAATCAATGGTAAGTCATTGTGTAGCCCCAACCAGCAGTAATCCATTGTGGTCCCCAATCGACAGTAAGCCATTATAGTCTCATTTGTTGGGACCCACATATCTGGTCCACCCCAATGGCGTCAGACCAACCTGGGTTGCTAACCACACGTAATCCCTAGTATATCGTTGGGTCGTTGTCCTCTGCACAAACCCCAACTCCATGCCCCTTCCTGAACTATGTGGACTTTGATTATCTACCTTGGAGATACGTAGGAATCCTCATAGAGGTTCAATCCCATCACCCATGTCTCATCCTGGTCTTTAACTTGAGCCTTTTTTTTCAAGAAGATCATTCCCCATCTCAAAGGTTCTATTTCCTCTGGGTCCAATCCATGCGTCCATTCTCACGGGTCGCCTCCTCAGGTTCCTCGTCGCCTCACTGAACTATGCGGACTTTTATTCCCTACCACAGGGATACGTAGGAAGCCTCTTTGAGGTTCAAGCCTAACATTAATGTCACCTTGATGACAGTTCTCCATCCACTCTCAACAATCCATATTCATCCTAGTTTTTACCCGGGCCTCCACATCCCTGTGAGATCATGTCCCCCACTTTCTCGCTACTCTTAGTATCAATCAGGCTACTAACCACGTGTTAGCCCCAACATCAGTGTTCCCTCTAGGGGTTTCACCCATCTAATCCACTCCCATCAGTGTTCTGATCTGTCCGATCAGTCTCCACTAGACGTTAAACTTGTGGAATACCCTATGTTAAACATGGGAAGCTAAGAAAAACCTCAGATACATGCCTATGGCATAAAATTCCCCACATTTGACGTGGGATGCCTCGGGCTTCTGTACCCTTGAGAATCCCTATCATATGGGGAAGAAACCCAGACACATTAGTGTTCCAGCATCCAGACACGTCAGCAATGTCCAACATGACTACTCCCCTGATCGAAGGTTTCTATCCTGGCTAGACCACTTGGAATGTCCTGACAGAAGCAGCGTAATTAACTGGAATCCATGAAGACATGGCACTAGAAAGAGTTTCATGAACAATGTCTTAAGTCTATGAGAGAGACCCGGACTAGGTAACGAGCTCTGAGGAGGAATCCACAGAAGGAGGAACCGACATCCCATCATCCTGTTTCAATCAAGGAAAAATTGTCCCTGAATAAGAGACAGATTTCGCTCGCCTTTGGAAAGAAAGAATGTGGGGAAATAGTTGTGTGCCCTCCTCTGAATGAGAGACGGATGTGCACCTCGGTGAAAGAATCGGAAACAGAAATGGTGAACCTGAAGTGAAGTTTTTCTCCTCAATTTGGATATTAATAACACTTGAGACATCGGTGGACTAGTGTGTCATTGGATCCATGTATCTGGTGTCGGGTCCCACCAAGAAAATAGTGGGCCTGGCGTGAAACTGACCAGAAATTAGGGCAGTTGAATGTTGTATATCCCGGTATATGATGTTGTCAGCGTGGATCCTTCTTACCAACAATGGAAGAAAAAATGGCACTGGGGCATTGGACGTCGTTGTCCTTCTTTTAACACTAATGGTTAAATCTCCCTTCTTTCTAGGAACCAGGATGTCATCATAGAAAATCGATCACCACCCACCCACCAACGTAGGGGTAGGGGAAAATTCAATGTAGAAACTCCACATGGCCTCAACCCTCCCATGGAAACCTCCATTTCCATGGCTGTTGAGCGCCCACGCCCCATCTTCCCTTCTGAAATCGTTCAGAGAAGGGTAATAAATGACCTCATTCAATGATACGAGGAGGAGGGGATTATCCCAACCCGGAATATGACCCATTAAGACTTAGAGGCCTCTGCACCTCGTTGCCACCACTGCCCCCAAGGGCCGCGCAGGGAGCTACTACTCCCCATTCCAATGCACAACTATTTCGGGAGCCTCTCCCCAGAATGCTTCGATGACTCCCTCCCCTACGCCGATGAGGTGAGGGATGTCTGGGCCAGCCCAGTCGGGATCCCGTTCTAGGGGCTCCCAAGGAGGGATCCCACTAGGCCGCATCAATGCTGCCATCCGGCCCCATAGGATGAGGAGTAGGTAATCTATGTACCTTCACTACCAGCCTCGGCCTGGTTAACTCGACGCCAGTGATGGGCGCGGGCTGAGGAGGAAGCCCGCCAAGGGGCGTCAACGTCGATGAATACCGTGCCCTGTTCCACTGCTGATGTATACCATTAGTCCCATGTTTATGATGAGCAGGGGCACTCATACTCTCGGCCCAGATTGAGGCCCCAACCACCCCATGGGAATGTTGGTTCAACTCTCTTGGTCGCCGATGTAGGTAGCACCCACCACGGGGCAACCCATGGCAATGACACCCAGTGCGGAGGTCCTCATTGTACCATCACCAATGAGAGCGCAGGTCCATCCCGCTCCCAAGAACGGTGTGGAAGTCCTCCCCATGTCAGCTTCAATCTAAACAAGGGTCCTCCCTACTATATTGATGCTAATTATGGAAGCCTCATTCACACCCACAACCTTAGGTATGGAGTTTTTCCTCCTCTCACAGGTCACGGGTGTAAAGATGCTACACATCCAGTCAACCGTCAGCGTGGGGGTCTTCCCCATGTCCTTACAGCAGCCGACAAGGGTCCTCCTCATCCCAGAAACCAAAGAAGACGAGGTTTGCCTCGCTTTATAAACACCCAACATGGAGGTCCTACTTGTTCTCTACTCAACCAGTACGAGGACCCTCCTCGCACCGATGTTGCCAGAGGAAATAATCATGGAGGCCCTACCCATGCTCCCACCAACTCCAGCAGAGGTCCTAACTACTCCATCACTTCCTGTGGAGATCCCCTCTGTGCGTCAGTTAGTGGACACAAAGATCCTCCCTGTATCCCCTTTAACATCTATCAAGGTGCTCCTCACATCCCAGTTCACCTAGGCAGAAGTCCTCTTTTCCCCAGCACCAGTTTAGCCAAAGGTCCTCCTCGAGCCAGAAATCTAACCTGTCCTGAAGAGCCATCCCAGGGTATGAGGGAAGGTCACTGCCACCATAAAAATAATTCCAAGAAGATTAAGAGCGATATTAAACATGTATGATTCTCATATTATGAGGAAGAATATGATTTGGCAATGGAACCCTCACCTTGGTCCTCTGTGTCGGGGGCTAGGGCGGGGACGAGGCATATCAGCCTCATCCTTCTGGAATGTGAAGTCCACCGGATCCCTGCCTCTCTCCATAGATACATCCAAGTAGATGAATATTTGGAATCTCCCCAGGGCCTGTCCATGAAATCGCCACCATCATCACCAGGAGCACTCTCTACCTCAACCATAGATCATAGAGAGTTATTATAGGGACTGATGGAGGAAAAGAAACAGCATGGTCCACTACCAGTATCCATAGTCTATATGCCATAAAATGTGGTCGTCGGCCCATGTTATCACAATGTGGTGGCTAACTCACTTCACCCTTCGAAGGATATCCTGAGATACGGCGACCTGTCAACCTGCTCGTCATATTCCCCACCGGCCAGCCTACTGTCTCAGCGGTCTTCTTCAGTACCGCTACTGGTTCTCCAGCCGCCTCCAGTCGAAGAGTGGGGAAACCAAGGGCTAGACCCCGAGTCTGATTTGAGAGGCTTGTGGGACATTCTTTTGGCAGACCATTTCCCAGAGATGTTTTGGCCAGTCACAGCACTGAATTTCAGTGTACCAGAATAGCTCACCTAGGAGGAATTTGGATGCTTTCACCAGACCCTCTAGGCGATGCACTTTTATATTCTTCATCGGTGAGTGGATTACCCCAAGATTTAGGCACACTTTGAAGACATTGGTCAACAGTTTTGTTTGGTCTATTTGGCTGCACTCCCTATGGCCTAGCATCCTGAGTCGCCCGGTCACCACCGAACCCTCCAGCAACGATTCACTCATAGATTTAAAGTGCTCCACATAATTATCCAGGAGTATTTCCCCCATGTTTAGGTATGTGGTTGGGGGTAGTACGATTCCCTCCACTTTAGTACTATCTGGAACCAGCTAGAGTTGTCAGGCGATACAGAGCATATTCCTCTAGGTAGAGTCGTGGTTAACATGACTGACCTACCATGGGAGAGAATGAGCTAGAGATTCTTGGAGAAGACCTACCCCCCAAGGGATTCTCACACCTATTGGATATGTTGGAAAGGATCATTCACCTGAAAAGGAATTTAATGGGTCTCATTGTACCTACCGATCCATTAACTCTCAATTGGAATCCCAATAAGGGAAAAGAGCACCTTGGAGTTATCAAACCCTTGGACCCGTCTAGATTAGTAAAGAAGGTGGAGGATGATCCCAAAAAAGCTGTGTTGCATCAACAGCTTGTGGAGTACAAGAATATGGTCAATGACCTCCTTGAATAACATGTTGTGGAGCAACAACCGGACTAATGTGATCCTCGTCCAGAACAGCAAGGGTAGGCACAACAGTCCCACGACGAATTGCCTCCTGGTGACCCTGACCATCCTGCCCATATAGATAGGATAGAGGCTAGAACTTATGGAAATAGGGCATGGTACGTGTCACCAAATCCACCTAAGTGGAATGATAATCCTCGAGACCCATCACAAGTTCCCCCAGCTGCTCCGCAAGTCATCCCACCAGCCGTTCCAAGAGTCGTCGGACCTGCTTATCATGTTGAAGAACCTTCCAACATAATGATGGTTAGGGATCTTCATCAAGATAGGAATACCCTGCCTAGATGATTTAATGGAAGCACTCATTTCCAACCTTGAGTCATTGGAGACTCGACAGGTGGAAATCCCACCTGATGGAAAGTCGTATCCGACGTGGGTGGATGATATGCAAGCACCCCTAGGTTTCAAAAATCCCACCTTTTCCCACTTTAATGGAATGGGAAATCCGTTTCAGATTCTGGACCACTTCATCTCAAGGTGTGGACCCATGTTGGGAACTCCAGCGCAGTAGGAGGCCGCCAAACTTCGATGTTTCGTACAGACATTGGAAGGGCATGCGTTTGTCTGGTACAGCCAGCTACCCATCGGGTCGGCTTCCATCTAGGAAGATCTCCGTAGGAATTTTCTTTACAAGTTCAGCTCTACCACCTAAAAGACGATTATTGCATACCTCTTAAAGTGTAAGCAGGGGCTGATGAACACATCGCATACTTCGTCACCCAGTGGAAAGGTCTTACCTATTCCCTAGATATGTCGCTGACATAAGAACAGCTGCTTACAATGTGTGTGGGGAATGTCAAGACCGAACAGGTCCCCTCTATCATTACCCAGAATTACCCTAGGGGATTCCGAGACTTCTCTGATAAGGCCTGTCATCTAGAGGAAGCCTTAAAGCAGTTCATGCAGGCACAGTCGTTGCCTCCTACAATTCCCACAAGAAGGGTTGCTAAGGCTGAGCCCGCCGTCATGGCCCAAATAGAGGCCCCCATGAAACTAGATTTATTACCAGTGAAGCCACCTCCACGGCCTCGTAGAGGCCCTCCACCTAAGGCACAGCCTCCATCCTAGAAGCGCCCACCTCAGAATAGGTAGGCGCCCCCACATAATGCACCGCCACCACCCAGATAAGATAACTCAATCTCACCTCCTCGACAAGCTCCTCCAGCCCCTTGTTAGGGCCAGGCACCTGGAGCCCCCTTCCCAGATAGGAGAAACCAGACCTACTCATTCAATAAGGACCAGGTCCCTGGTTATTTCTGAATCACCATGGAACATGGACTTCTACATTTACCTGAATGTAAGCCACCAGAAGAGGCAGATTTCACTGATCACGCCAATTACTACCCCTATCAACGGATCCTAGGGAACACCCTCAAATGGTGCTATGTGTTTAAATACTGGCTTCAAGAATAGGTTTACAACAACATAGTCAGGTTAGGCCCAGCTCCAGCATAGGTGGCATGTGTCTTCGTTAAGCCAGACAATAGTAGTGACAGCGAAGGCGAGTGGAATTAGGTTTCTAACCGTGGATCCCAGAAGTATAACGATTGGATGGCTCGTAAGATAGTCGCATGTTCCCATGTTATTATGTTTGAATGTCTAAATCAACTTGAACCTTCAAAAGACACCACGTCACCCATAACCAGTACTTCTGCGTCAATGGATCAGCCTTCCTCTTCCTAGAAGAGAATGTGTCAGCGACGCAAGGGAAAATAAATTCCCCTGCCAATGCCATCTTAATCACGTACTCTCGGAGACTTCATGCCACCAAATATGGAAATTCCCCCACAGAGTTCATCTGGTAGTGTAGTATTCTTCAAGTGATAGTCAAGGGTACACCTTGGTTAACACCGTGGAGCTGGTAAACCCCTATATGATTTATGACAGTGAGGAGAACCAGGCGGATCCTCCCAATGTTCCCAGTCATCGCCAGCGTCGACAGATCCGTGGAAATATGGGTTGTTAGAGTTCCTTGGTCAGCACTTCCATCCAGTCTGTGCATGCCACTAAAACCAGACAGCAGACCCAGCATAGAGCTCAGTATGCACAGCCTTCTCATATGGTGTCATCAGGTCCTCCTTTGTTGCCGTTTGTGTTTCTTGATCATGAAGAGCTACCTAAACGGCGTTGTGATCAGACACGCTCTGTTACGGACCAGTCTCAGTCATCCATCCCTCATCTGGTAGTCACTCCATGGTCTTCGACTAGTGAGTAGAAGGATGTTCCTAGCACCAGTCAGATGTTGGTTCAGTCAGAACGGCTAGTCATTCCTCCTGTCGCAGAACGAACTCCTATAAGCAGAAGTTCACGCTTGGCATGGAAGTATGATGTCCTCAAGAATGTTTACAACATTCCGGAAAGGATCTATATCCTTGAGGCCCTTTTCCTATTGGAAGATATGTGTGAATCTCTCACTGAAGCTTTAAAAATCCCCCTCTAGTTTGAGATGGAGGTAGAAGCTCTAGAATCCTTCCATGCTGAGGCAGTCAAGCACGCTGAATGCCAGGCCATTATATCATTCTATGGAGAATATGAGGGCTCTCCCCCACCTGAATGGCCCAAAGGCCTTTATTTTTATTGATTTTTGATAATCCCCTTCCAAGGGATGAGGGCTCTCCCATAGAGGGGATCATCCACCCATTGTACATCACCGGCCATTTCAATGGCATGGAGGTTCGTCACTACCTTGTCGACACAGGCTCTGGGATCAACCAAATCCTAACCCAAACCCTCCAAAAGATAGGGATATTTGAGGATGACCTAAGTCCCTCTGACCTAAAAATTCAAGGTTATGATAGGACAAAACAGACACTAGTCAGAAAGATCTACTTGAAGACCCAGTTCGGTGGCCTATTTTCCAGCACCGAGTTCGTGGTTGTTTCCTAGGACACTACCTATAACGTGCTGATGGGCAGGCCATGGCTCCACCTGCAAGTGGAATTCCCTTCATAGTATCACCAGTGCCTCAAGTGCTCCATGAATGGTAAATTGGGTATTCTTCAAGGTGATGCAGCTAAATTTTCCTCTTATAAAGCCCGCTAGCTAGATTTCGACTATTACAAGAGTAAAGGCAAGAAAATTCAGGCTAACGAGGTTGATTACGCTATGGCTATGACCGACCCATAGACAGATCTGAATGATGCCTACATTTTCCCAATCCATCGATTGGAGGATACGATCCCAGATATGGGGAAATGCTTTGTTGTTTTTGGAATGAGGGGGAAGAACATTCCCAAGTCTAAGTAATTCCAGAATATCACCTCATATTCCTACACAAATCAGGCTCAGGTGATCCCAGAGCCCTCTACCCCCATAAGGTATTGGGATGTCCTCCCTATGGTAACAAATATATGCCATACATTCTTGTTTTTCCGGGATGGGATAAACTGACTCAAGCCGATGCGCCAATACTACTTCGATATCATCAAGCATGGAACCTTGGGCCAAATAACAGATGGGATTGGATTGATAGATTTCATTGCTATGGTTTCTATAGCATAGGAGTCCCCCGATATAGTGTCCGTAGCCACTTAGGCCGGCACCAGATTCCCATTGGGATATGTTAACTCAGAGGAAACTCCTCTGGCTGAGGATCCCTCCTTCTTAAGTGAAGAATATGATTTGGAGGACACACCTCCTTCATTCGAAGAGGGTGTCTACACCTCGGTCGATGAATTGGTACAGGTGAACCTTGGTAGTGAAATGGATCTGAAACCCTCATTGAGCAGTGTCGCTATGCCTACCGAAGAGCAACAGTAGTATATGGACTTCTTGAAACAGAACTATGATGTATTTTCATAGAGTTATGATGAGATATTGGGAATATATCCCTAGGTAGTCATCCACCACCTCGGTCTCCCAGGAAATCACCATGGGTTTAATCAGCCTCCCAGAAAGATGTACCCTTATCACGGTGCCATGGTCGAGGCCGAAGTTGATAAGATCATCAGAGCCAATTTCATCAAGGAGGTCCAGTACCCTAGATGGTTATCTAACATTGTGCCTGTCAAGAAGAAGAAAAAATAGATCAGAGTCTGCATTGACTTATGGGATCTCAACTATCACTGTCTGAAGGATGATTTTCCCTTTCCCGTGACAGAGTTGTTGATAGATTCCACGGTTGGGTTCTAGTATCTTTCTTTCATGGATGGGTATTATAGGTATAATCAGATTTGAATATCCCCCAAAGATGAAAATTCTACAGCCTTTAGGTCACCGCAAGGTACTTTCTGTTACTGGGTAATGCCCTTCGGTATAAAGAATGCAGGTGCCACCTATCAGCATGCCATGCATCGCATATTTAAGTCAATCCTCAGGACATTGGTGGAATGCTATGTGGGTGATCTAGTAGTAAAATATTGCCATTGTTAGGAACATCCCAAGGACCTTAAGAAAGTGTTCGTATTCCTCCATTCTCACCACCTGAAGATGAGCCCATTGAAGTGTGCCTTCGGGGTCACCTCTGGAAATTTTCTCGGCTTCGTTGTCAAATACATGGGCATTGAGATCGACCCAGAGAAGATCAGGGCCATTAGCCAGATGTCTCCCCTGAGCAACATTCAGTAGATTTGAGGCTTTCAAGTCCACTTGGCCTACATATGCCGATTGTTCAGGATGAACTTGTGTTGGCCCTGATAACTCCAATGATACATGGTAAGAAACCACCCAAGCTGAAGCCCAAATGGGAAGGACCTTACATTATTTTTTTTAAAGGTCAGGTCCGAAGCCTCATTTTTATTATTAAAGCAAAACAAAGACCTCTTTTAACTAGGTAGAGGGATACCCATTACATAGCACGAAGGCCCAATGGGCTTGTAGACCATTACATAGCTCGTAGGCCCAAAATTTTGGCCCAATTCCCGTTCTGTGAATAGTAACCCGCCTGCTACAGTACCCGCACAGTACCGCCACCGCTATAGTTCCCTACCGCCGCTACAGTACTCGTCGATCTACAATATCGTCACTACTATAGTATCACTACAGTACTTCTGCAGTACCTGCGCCCAATGGGTTTTGAACCCCCATTTTTCATGTAGGATTACGGGGTGCTTACCACTAATCCAAACCCCAACTACAGGACCTTACATCATTCACAAGGTTTACCCCAATGGTGTGTAATCCCTGGTTACCATGGATAGAGAGCGTTTAACTCCTCCCACAAATGCTAAATTCATCAATAAATACTTTGCTTGACCATTTTTTATGGTCCTTCATGACCTTAAACTATTATTTCCCTCATGACATTAAACTGTATGTCATCCCGCGGGACGTTAAACTGTATATGGTCCCGCATGACCTTAAACTATTATGTCCCACATGATATTAAACAGCATGTTCTCCTCCATGATGTTAAACTGTATAGGATCCTACATGAACTTAAATAGTTATGTCCCACACGACATTAAACTGTTTGTTGTCCTGCAGGATGTTAAACTGTATGCGGTCCTACATGACCTTAAACTATTACGTCTTGCATGACATTAAACTATTTTGTCATCCCACATGATGATAAAATACAAAAATTTATGAGCTCTAAGACCTTAAACTAAAATCTTCCCACCACCCTCATCCTGCAAGACGTTAAACTGCATCTCAAGAACTACATATGGTTGGATTCCCATCCTCATGGGATATGCAGGAACACTCGGACGCCTTATCTCAAGAACAGCCCCCAAACTCTTCTCTTTGACTACCCCCTGGGTATAGTTCTCTTGGAGGGCCTCGCATGGTGTAGTGTTGGATTCTTTGTCCCCCACTCACATCGAGATTACGATGATTGCACCATGTTCCCTTCCTCATTCTTCTATCATCCCACGTCCTCACTGTATGATGCTAAACTGCATAGAACTTTTCATAACTATGTGTGTCTTGTTTCCCATCCTTATGGGATATGTAAGAACGCCTAAAAATTTTGTCTGTGGGCCTAGACCCAACTTCAAAATATCCCCTTGGGTCGAAACACATGGTGTAGTGTGGGTTTTTTCCCTCATTCACATCGATTTCATCATGATCGCGCCATGTATTCCCCTCCTTGGATATATCTTCCTCTTTCATCATCCTCCATGATATTAAAATGCATTGGCATATTCATGCTTCACGCATACCCTTTATTTAGGATTTCGTCATCTTTCACATCTAAAAGGACCCCCAAATGGCATGAATTATAGGACCTAAGGCTCTCCTACCATTTCAGGACAACATCCTCGAGGATTTTTAATGAAAAATTGATACAAGTCCCGCATTGCGAATATGGTCAGTGGTCGACACTCATTTGTCATTCCCATTTCAGGTCACACGATATGGATGTTGTGTTTTGAACTTGGTCAATGACCATCCTCCATCATTACCGCCTTTCCTATAAGTCCCAAATGTTGAGTGCAGTGAATCATTTTGTCCTGCTACCTCTTCAAACCTTCTTCCACTTTGGGCATGACTGTTGATCTGGTCGGGACAGACCTTGCCTGATTTTCTTCCTTCATTGCCATACCCTCATGTGTTGGAGAGAGCCTAATCCTATTCCTTGTTTCCCATGCCGAGCATGGCTCGTCTAGGATTATAAGATTTGGTAAGGCAATACCCACATAAGGGGTCATGTGTTTATGGTTGGTTGGGACTTCCAGCCTCAGGTCCCTCGACCCTTTCAGCCCCTATCCTAAGTTCTCATCTAGGATTGTGCGGTGTGGTATGGACTTACGTCCTCATTCATGTCAGGCTATTTTTTCCACGCCACACATATCCCCTTGAGACATACCTCCTTCATCTATCATCCTTTCCACAAGCACAGGTCCCTCCATGCTTTGTGCATCTCATCATTTGGGTTTCCATCATCATTCACATCTAGAAGGACCCCTGAATGGCATAGATGCTTGTCCCTAAGGATCTCCTACCATTTCAGGACAAAGTCCCCAAGGATTTCGAGTGACAAGTTGATACAAGTCTTGTGTTTGGAATGTAGTCAACAGCTGATGCTCAATTTTTTCCCCCAAACCCTAGTCACACAAATACAGATATTGTGTTGCGAACATGGTCAACAGTTATCCTCTATCATTGTTGTTGTTTTCTGGTCTTCCACAAGCACAATGATTCACCCTCTCCACTCACCTGTCCCATGCCCATGACATTAAACTAGGCATCTACGTTCCAAGATCTATGACCATAAACTAAGATCTATAATGTCCTTGCCACATGACGGTAAACTACACGGTGTATCCAAAACTACGTATGGCTTGATTCCCATCCTCATGGGATATGTAGGAAAACCCAGATGTTTTGTCCATAGGTCTATCCCAGGTTCATCTCCCCTTTCTCTCGGCCACCTGGTCTTAATTCTCTCTGGTAATTATGAATAGCATGGCATATGTAGGCTTATGTCCTTGTTCGCGTCGGGTTACTCGCCATGACATGCACATTCCTTCCATCATCGTCCCGTAGGACGTTAAACCGCACCTTTAGAACTATGTGTGGATTTATTCCCATCATCATTGGATATGTAGGACCGCCCGAACATCTATTATTCGAGTCCATCCCTATTTCTTAGAAACCTCCTCATATTTCTAGCCCCCTGGACTGAATTTCTCAAGAGGAGGTATACGGTGTGGTATGGACTTCATGTCTACAGTCACATCGAATTTGTAATATCATGCCACGTACCTATTCCTCCTGAGAGAACCTCCTTCCCCTATTCTACACTCATCTCTTTTAGTCATTTGATCTTGAATTGGGCCCCTCAACCCTTATTGGAAGTTCACCAATTTTCCCAAGAGCACTCTGGTTAAGGACCTAGAGTGTCGGATTCTACCTAGACATGCTCTCGCCCATTTTTCAGGCTTTGTGTTCCCCTTAATTTGTGATTTCATAATCTTTCACATTCAAAAGAACCCCCAAACAGCATGGATGCTAGGCCCAAGGACTCTCCTACCATTTCGGGCCAATGTCCTCGAGGATTTTGAATGAAAATTTGATACAAGACCCGTGTTGTGAATATGATCAGTGGTCAACACTCATTTTTCATTCCCATTTCAGGTCACACGATATGGATGTTTTGTTTCAAACATGGTCAATAGTTATCCTCCATCATCACACCAACCCCATCAAGCCCTAAATTTTGGTTTCATGATTCACATAATTTTCCATGTCATCATGTCCAAGTGGAATTTCGACACTCTTTGTACTATCTCTTAGTGCACATTTGCATGTTAGGAGGACAAAGCCATGGTAAGGCATCATTCGAGGCTTCACACCGATTTACCCTTTCATGCATTACACATGTTGCAAAGTCCTTTTATACCCTTGTTTCCCACATCGAGTGTAGATCATGTGGGCTTAGGGATCAGATCGAGGTTTTCACTCTCTTGGAAGAGTTTCACTTCTATGTGGTCTGAGCTCTAAGACCTTAAAATAAGATATCCTTCTACGTCCTTTCTGTAAGGAGTAAGAACTGTAACTATCAGAACTATGTACAAATTTATTCCCATTCTCATGGGATATGTAGGAACACCCAGACATCTCGTCTTTGGGTCCATCTCAGGTTCAACTAATTACCTCTTTTGTTCGGCCATGTGGCCCTGACTTTCATGGAATTTCATGGTGTGGCATAGGAATTGCGTCCTCATTCACGTTGGGTTTGCAATAGTTTCACCACGTACTTGCCTTCTAGGAGCTAGTATCTCATGGCCCTCATCCTACAAGATGTTAAACTACATCTCAAGAACTACGTATGGCTTGATTCTCATCCTCATGGTATATGTAGTAACACCAAGACATTTCGTCCATAGGTCCAGCCCCATATTTTCTGACCTTTTCTGGCCCCTTGGCCCGAGGTTTCTTCCCCTAAATTATATGTGGTGTAGTGTGGGCCTCATCCCTAGTCACGCCAGGTATTCTTTATAATGACATGCGCATTACCCCCCCCCCCAATGGTTTGGTCCTATCATATGACCCTAAATTGTGACACTATTGTCCTAGACACACGACGAAAAATGGCACCACATTATGGACTCCTCACTCGAGGGGATATCATGTTTGGTATCGGTCACCCACCATACCATTTTTCAATGCCTACTTATGGATTGATTCTAGTAGTGAAGCCTGGACTCTTTGTCCTAAGTTTATCACTTCACAAAAAAAAATTCACACACGTTTATCCTAAAGGACAAACATGATCTATCAAATGCCACTTCTTTTGGTGTGTAGGCCAGACCTGCACGGCCATATTATCCCTAGTACTGATACCTTACCATTCCATATCCAAAACTATGTATGGATTGATTCCCATTCTCATGGGGTATGTAGGAACGCCCGCGCACTTTTCCTTGGGCGCAGCCTAACTTTAATTTTTGGTCCCTCGGCCTAAAACCTCCCCAAGGAACACATGATGATATGGAATCCATGTCCTCATTCACGTTGGGTTTCATAATTACCTCACCATGTGTCTCCCTCGTTCCTTACCATCTATGGTCTGAGCTCTAAGACCTTAAACTAAGATCTCTAGTTCGAGCTCTAAGGCCTTAAACTAAGATCTCTAGTCTGAGATCTAAGGCCTTAAACTAAGATCTATGTACGTCTTATCTGCAAGGCGTAAATACAACTCCCCCAGAACTACATGTGGCTTGATTCCCATCCTCATAGGATATGTAGTAATGCCCAGACATTCCATCTTCAGGTTCAGCTCCAAGAATATTAAAGCCTGCCCCCCCCCCTTCGGCTTTTTGGCCTGAACTCTTTTGGGAACATGTGATATGGGTCGTTCATGTCCTCATTCACGTCAGGATATGTAATGTAGTGCACATTCCCATTCTAGGTAACCATGTAACTATAGCTCTGCCCTGAACAAGTTCAGGATGCCCCATAATAATTATGGGATGCACCAGTTTTCTCGCCAGAGAGGATTCCCTCTACCAGTGTTGGTCTCTGACCACACCATGCTTTAAGAACTATGTTTGGATTTATTGTCATCTTCATGGGATATGTAGCAACATCTAGGCATTTTATCTTGGGCCCATCCCTAGGTTCATTAATCCTTCTATCCCCTCGGCCCCAACCTCAATCTAATAAGTATGACCTTAAAACTATATACAACGTCTAGGTCATATGACGTTAAACTATTCCATTCATCGTCCACATCCATATGATGTGTTCCAATTTCTCACCAGAGAGGTCCTTTTTGTAAGTAGGTGTGATCTATGATTAGACTGATGTTCCCACCTAATGTGTTTCCACTATGGTGATGTGATTTCAAGAGTGATGGAATCCATTAGAACAACCAATCACTCCACCCTCCATGCTTTGTGTGCCCTTTATTTGGATCCTCATCCTATTTCACGTCTAAAAGAACCCCCTAACAGTATGTATACTCAACCTATGGATCACCTATTGTTCTGGACCAACGTTCTGGAAGACTAATGGAAAATATTTTGAGTCAGGCCATATGTTTCGAACATGGTCAATGGTCGGTCCTCATTTGTTATCTCCATTTTAGGATAACGCAATAGGGGTACTGTGTTTCGAACATGGTCAACAGTTATCCTTCATTGTCACGCCACCCCCATAGCATTCCAAATTTTGGGTATCGGGATTCACACTTTCCATTCACCTATGTTCAAATTTAGTCTAATGCCCCGAGTATTACCCTGCTCATGCACTAGAGCACATTGGGAAAATAGAAACTCAATTGTTCTGAGAACTTAATCCTCTAGTCATCCCCCCTCTTTCTTTCTGGGAATCTAGAATGATTGTTCAAATCATAGATTCCCAAAGAATGGTCGACACTCTCATATTCGTATGGAATAATGAGGTGTTCATCCCTTGTTTCTCACATCGGGCTCGACCCATGTGAACTTAGGAATTGATTGATGGATGTTTCACGAATGTGATGGACCTGTAGTAGACCAAAACAAATAACAGAACTCATGCATGCATCCAACATAAACAATTAAAAATTAAAGTACGTTTAATAGTTTGTACGTGTTACAGCACCCGAGGATAGGCCCCACCCATGGATGGGTTGACCTCTTTAATAGAGCATTCTAGCTCCGCCACTCTCTAGTTTGTGGAGTCTAGGATTCGTTGTCACCTGTTTACTTCCCAATTCTCCTCGGAAGCAATGGGTAATAGTTCATCAGCTACAATTCGGGCCTGCTCCCTGTCGGTTCGGATGATAGCCATCTCCTCAGAGGCTCACTCCATCCATTCTTCAGCCTCCACCAGTTGGGCCTTTAGGTGAGACATGAGCTCCGATTGTGCATTAAGGAGAGCAAAATGCTCGTTCACTCATACCCGCAACCACTGAATCTCACTTTAGACCTCTTGGATCCTCTTGATGTTCGCTGATTTTCTCCACTACCAACCCACACCAAGGCCACGATCATGCTCCCGAATCTTCTCCTTCATGAGGTCTCAAATGATCATATGAGGACACTGGGAATCCACTCCCCCAACGCATAGCTCACTCATCCGGGAGTGGAGTCTCCCCATCTGTTCTATCCATTGTGTCTTAGGATTATTCTAGATTAAGTGCTTGATTAATTTCCATGACTAACAATAGTAAATATTTCACTTCTCTTCATCAGAGGTTATCTTGTCCCGGTCATCAGGGTCGGTAGGTTCGTATGCGGGAAATGCCTCTAGGAACTCGTCAGTAGGGTCTTCATCTAGTGTCTGATCGGGTATGTCAGGATCTGTGTTATCTAATTGATCCTCATCATCGAATCCCACCTCAATGATCTAGGGCTCTATCCTGGTAATGGTCCCAATAGTTATCGGAAGCGTTGCAGCTTGGTCGGTTCAAACGTCCGCTTACACGACCACCAGCGTTCCCCTGGGAAAGGTGCCACTAGGAGCTCTAAACAACCTCACCAATGCAGCCCATGCCATTTGAAGAACTGTTCATACATAAAGTGCACGAACATAATTCAACCTGATCAATAGATGACGGTTACAAATTCTGTAAAGAAGACTTATAGAGATCGAATAGTTAGTCACACTCTTGGGATGTTTCTATTAGGACCCTAAGGCATGGCCCTCTTTATACTGTTGGGATGTCCAAAAATTCCAGAATAACCACTCTGGGTGTCTCAGCCCCGGTAAGTGCGGTTATCATCGTAGTCACAAGCTCAAATCCCGAAGTTTCTGCAGTTGCATCTACTATTGGGCGGGAGTGGGTTTTGCGTATGAGGCCCTCCTGAATAGTTAAAATGTTATTAAGGAGTCCTAAATGACCTAGATGAAGACCCCAGAGAATTTTTCTAGGTTTTTACCTTGAGATCCTCTATATACTCTTCAAGTTTCGAGTCTGAATCATTAACCCCACCCTCCTCTAGAGGGCTCCCTCTGCCAGCCTCCTCCCCCCAGGAGGACTCATCTAATTCTTCTGTCATATGGAAGTGCTCTCTTAATTCAGCGGTCAACAACTGTGTAGGGGCCGTTCGATCTAGCAACACCTTTACCCAACTCGTCATTAGATGCGGAGCACCCTGAGAGTTCACAAAGTCCTCCATCTCGGCCAAGTATTGCTCCCCCTTCACCTAGGATACTACAAAGTTGTCCCTGACAGGGATGATCCCTAGAAAATCCATCCCAAGATGGTTCAGGTGTTTCCACATCTCAGATGGGTTGAGGAATTTCCAGTTGACATCCCAGATGCCCCAAGCCTCTGGGAAGACAGCATTCTCTGGCATGTCTATGTGGCGGAACTGTTTCCCCAGAGCCTGGGTGGATATCCTACGGAACCCCCTGGGCGACCTCCCCTTCGGATAATTCTGTCCCTTTAAGACTGCTGGATCTATTCCTGCTACCTCCCTTTCGACCAGTGTGGGCCTCGCCGCCACTGTATACCCACCACCACGAGATGTCCTCTCCGCCTTTCGTCCTAGGCCTCGGGGTTGGGGAGGCACCCCGTCACTAGCCCGGATGGTTTGTTGCTTTAGTATCTCTCTTGGGTAGGCCGCTTCCCATCTCTTGGCATACTCCTTCACCAGCCTGAAGATGGTTGTGGTTGGAGGAAGCTCGTTCCGCATCTTCCCATCCTCCTGTGTGAACATGATCCACAACTGCCTCATCGCACATGAGTGATCCTCATGGCGCACCCCCAAGTAGACCCACGGGATCAGCCACTACATAGATCGAAACTGCCTGGTGAAACGGTGCAAGGTGTACAACTCACAGAGAGACTCGCAGTCAACCCACACCACTAGGACCCCACCCTGAAAGGCCAGGAGGTAGGATCAATGCTCTTCTGTTCCATGGTCGTCATCAGTGAACACACCTTTTGGAAATGAGAATGGGTGGAAGTTGAACTCGTCCGCCTTCCAGACCCGGTTCATCACCAACTGTAGGGTCAACTTGGTTCCAAATCTCCCCACAGCGTTCAAAATGGATGGGCCAAAATTTGATCTTGGAGGGGAAATGGGGTTCATATATTCATAAATACCCCTGACATGTGCCACTATCTACCCATAAAGAAGGTGGAATGGACCACATATCCTCTATGGCTTCTTCCCCTTGTTGATATGTCAGAGAATCTTATACAACTTAGAGAGAATAGAGATCCCTAGGTTGACTCATCCCCCTATCACCAACATGGACGCCATAATGAACATGCTCATTCACACACCCATGTTTGTGTCCCTCACTAGTAGGATCCAACCGCAGATAAGTGCTATGATGAATGCAACTAACCTAACCACCGTTTTCTGCTCGGTACTGACATTGAATCCCCAGGTTTTCTACTAGTTTTCCTCTAAGAGCCGCCAGTATGAGTGCTCCTTGCCTCGTTGAATGCCCTTCGGGCAGGTTCAAGGCCTCACAGGAAACTTTCCATCTTTAGGTAAATTCAGGAACTGCTTGAACCACCACTTGAAATGGACATCCCTCGCCAACTGTTCCCCCCCCCCCTAGAACTAGGTCTATAAATGCATTTTCTAGTGGCGGAATATTATCTAGGTCCTCTCATGAATTCATGATTAGGAGGAACTCATCATACATTTCCCCCATTATTGGGACCCCTGAGATCCAGTGAAAGTCCCATAGGTTGATGCCGACCTCTCCATGGTGCAAATGAAAAGTGTTGGTCCTCAATGACCATATTCTTAGTAGGTCTGGAATCTACCGCTTTAGTAGGTAGATATGGAATTGAGAGGCCCATGCTGAAAGGTTCTGGGGCCCATAGCGGAAGCCGGTGGGCCAGGGATTTTAAACTTTTCGTTGATGGATCGACGGTACTTGTCGACACCGACGATCCGAGCCCTGGTGTGGTCCGAGGATATCGTATAAATTTTAAAGAGCACAAAATTAAATTGAAAATGTACTCATTTCAAATCTAAAGGCGCGCTTGACTGCAACTCATCGCTGGCGATTGCTGCTTGAAGAATTTATAGCAGGATCCCTCTAGATCATCTCCACACACTCTAAAAATATGTCGGAATGTCGATCGTCAAATTCCAGGTGCTAGAGCAGTGATCTAATGATGATTTCAACATCCCAATGATCACTGCATCGATATCCCTTCGATACTTGAGGAAGAACTCGATCTGAACTCTTGGATCAATAGCTTCTCTCTCTAAGAAGACGGGGGAGAGAGAGGCTCTGAATTTTCATTCCATGAATGAATGAATAGTGTAATGGACACACATGAGATAGATCCCTCCCTTGTATTTATAGTGACGTTGAGAAATACCTGGTTGGGTTCCCCGGCCCCCATTTATTTCAACGTCCACTAAATAAATAATTTCGACGAACAAAACTATGCCAAAACTCTTTATTATTTTATCACATACTTGTAATATATATATAATATATTACGTGATAAAACCCAATCCATTTAACTCGACTCGTTTTCCCGCTTAATATTAAATGAACCTTGCATATTAAAATAATATTCGTTCGATTAATATTTTCCCGTATTTACTAAACTTGTAAATACATTAAATAAATTCAATCCCAAATGTTCATAACTTGAATATTAATGAATTTATTTAATTATTTTGGTGATCGACAACTTTGAAAATACTCGGAACCCATGGTGGGGCCCACTATGTCAATATACCTATTCAATTGAATATGGAGGATTCTTGAATATGCTATTGTGTGTGACCCTCTAGGCCCTTATCTCAATAGTAGTGAATAAAATCCACAGACCAAGTGTGGAGTCTAGAAACCCATCATGGCCCCTAAAGAGATAAGGATTGTCATAGCAATGACAACCAACCTATGAACACTGATTGTGTACTATAATCTCTTTGTCATTAAATATCTCATAAAGTAGGATGCACACTTGTGTCATCCTCCTTTTATTGTTTATTATTTTTTTATCTTACCGGATGGATTTTCCTTTGTACTGCTTTAGCCAAAGACTTATGAAGGTAGCACCATCCTAATCAACCAGGCCTGAGATATACAACTTCCTAAACTTGGAAGTGAAAAAACCTTTCTTGACCATTCAACCAATGTTATACCACCAACGAGGCACCCAACACAAGCTACCTCGCCACAATTTCAATACCATGGTTTTTCCTTGCATTAAAGTATGCAATCAAATGGTACACACTGGTAATGATCTCAAGTCAGGAGACCAATACACATGTTCATAGATAGGGAAAACCAATGACATCCAAAACATGTGGTGTTCCTATTGGCGGGTCTGTACTCATGATCTCACAAATAGAGATCACCAAGTATGAACTTCATAAGAAGAAGTATCAATGCTTATGGGCCCCTATCACCTGATATTCAAACATCTATTGTGTCTATTCAGTAAGATGTATCTAGACTATAGAAAATTTATTTAAGATTAACATCATAGTATCTTAAGGTTCTCATTATATCTTGGGATCTTCTATAACCTCTCGACATGAAAATTAACCTTTGGAAATTACCATTATAATAGTGGACGTAGAAAATTTTACACTATAATGGTAAGATGACATCAGACATAACTAACTATACACATGATGTAGTAATCAAAAGTATTGCATAGTTTGGTCTAGGGAACTCACTATTTCAACACTCCCACTTTCACTAGAGACAACTTTCTAACCAAACTTATTAGCTACTCGCATGATAAAGATCATGCTTCTGCTGAGTAATGGATTTAACTGTTGGGTCTACCATGTTTTCGTCGTGTGGCATATCTGTTGTATGCAACCTCCTATCCTTGAGTAAAACTTCTCAAGATAAGGTATCCCTGATTGTATCACTTTTTTCCATTGTCATAACTTGAAAACGTGGCTAGTAAGAATATCATAATTTACATTATGATAATACTTTTCTCACTAGGTGTGAATCCAAGAAGTGTAACAAATCGTTGTATTTAACTACTTCTTAGCTGGCTTAGAATCTACAATATACTCGGTATTTGTAGGTATATCTACAACTAGCTTTTATGATCTTGAATCTCTCATCACCTTTGCTTAAATACGATACTATATCAAATTGATCTAAGGATTACTAGTTTAGGTCCCACCATAACTAGTATTCCTTATTCTCCACACACCAGGTACATATCATTTGTACTCTTCGAAGTACAAGATGATAGCTCTGACTGCATCACTTGCAGTGCTCCTGGAAACCATTGATATCTACCTACAATAAAGTATATCCTAGAAATATCAATTATTGTACATAACATGGCATATGTGATTGATCCATCATTGAAGAGTATGGTATCAATTCACAACATTAATATTTTCTCATGCTCCGAACATGTTAACCTAGAGAGATTAAGCCATGTGATATTAGAAACAATTCTAAACTTGAATTGTTCCAACTTTTATTTTTCAATACAATGTCATTATATGTACGATTTACTAGGACCAAGAAACCTATGGATATACCTCATTAGATCTTGTTTCCTAGAACTCAGGTTGCTACTTTAAGTTAATCATTGGATAATTTCTTTTATTCTAGTCTTATCTAATTGTAAGACCATGATCTGTTTTCCATATTTTGCAGAACATATTTCTCTTAGAAAACATTGGCGCTCCCACTAACCTTTGGTAGACACAAGGAAAATATTCATTTGAAATGAATTCTCTAAGATTTTTTTGCTTAATTAAATTCAGAACTGGATTTTAGTAATTTGCAACCTTCATTGGAATCATATGATGTCATCATCCCTTTCTAGTTTCTTCATATAGACACCATCCACGAAAGATGATCTTGACATCCAATGACCAATGTAATGATCTTAGAAGTTATCTATGACAAGTAAAAATTCTAATGGATTTAGGTATACTGAACTTGTATAACCAACCAATCCTTATTGATACTAGGATTGTACCATCCATGTATCATTTCATTTGAATACCCATAGCAGTATTCAATTTATAAGCCCCTTTGCAATTTGATACATGGAATCCATTATTGAATTTTAAATTGATCTTTTCAATCATATCTAATTGTCATATACTACTTACTTGTAAGATTTATTATTCTTAATGAATAATATATCACTGGCCATGGTGGATATAAAACCATCACCATGGTTTTATCCTTCTTATGCAGTATGTGTCACTGGAACATTACTAATCCACATGTACTTGTGGAACTTTTTCCTATGCCAACCATTCGTGTATCTCGAGCATTAACCAAGTCCAATTCAATTCAGCTCCCACTATCTCTAATAGATATTTATACCCTTATATAGAAATTTAGTCTAATACTTGACTACACCTTTTCTACCTTAGGTATTTATGTAATATCCTAAGCAACTGTTAGGATAATTCCTTAGATGCACCATGTGTTCAGCTTGATGCATGTTTGTTTATATCTTAACAAATTCTTTGAATCCTAACACATGGTCTATGACATTATGGATTTCCATCATACTATTACTCGTATGATATCCATTTTTCATTTTGGTTGGCATATTGGTTATCGGTTTACGCCATTATTTTCAAAGCATATCATGAAATATAATGGAAGTTTTTCCAAGTTGAAACATTGATACAACTTACATCATAACTTTGATGTATAAAATGTGTGTTTAGGAATTTCTCCATGATATATTTTGTTTATCAATGTAAACATATATGACATTATCATAGATCCTCCTTATTAACATCAATATGGTGATGTAGATAAGGTAACCTGGGTTTAGGAATTACTCCATGCTATATTATCATGATCGATGATTGCCTAGTCAAGATATTCTTCGGAATGCTGATATGAAGCAACTCATATCTTATGAACATGAATATACTTCACTATTTCATTCCTTAATAACTTAAATGAATCTTATTAAGTATCTTTACCTCTAGCTTTCCTTTGGATAGTTTACACTCTCTTGTTGAACTAACCTCGGATGCTTTGTGGCATACCTTTATTTCTATAGGTTTCTTTGTCTAAACTAAAGATGTCAATTATACCAAAGGTTTTTAGTTATGCTGAGATTAAATACCATAATGGGTATATTCTTTTCATCCACTTTTAGTTTTACTTGACAAAGAACTATATTGCCACAACTGGGTAGGTCTTACATTTTATATTCATCATGTATTACCTTTGATTCAAGTAGCAGTGAACTATTTGTTGAGTATGTTACTAAAAAAAGTATTCATTACAAAACATCTAATAATGTCTCATCATGTCCAAATGGGAACATGAGATAAATTTTTTTTGGTTATACTCAACAAATTTTTCATTTTGAGTCAATTACTTGGCAATTTTAAGTTATGTGTTTCTCATCACTGGCCTAGGAATCACCCTTTCTCAGTTGCTTGGAGAAGACACCTTACTCCTAGTAATGTTTCTCTACTTACTTGGTTACTGTATTTCAATACATATATGTGAAAATCATATTGTATTTAAATACCCAAGAATCATGTGAGAAAACAATACTTTTATTTTATGAATATTAACTAAATGAGAAGCGGGTACTTTCTTTTAGTATTTCAGTCTATTGCATTTTTAAACTTCCATAAATTTATTTCTAATATGTGATGCAAATATCCTCCTATTAAGTAACCAACCACTTTTCTTTGAAGGACATGAAGAAGGTTCCTTTGGCGTAACTTTTCATAGGCATCTTCACCTTGTCTTTCAATATATTTTTCATAAGAACCAAATGTTATGCTACCATTAATATTCTTATCACTTGGAGAATTTTACCTTAAAGGTAATGAAGCGCTTACTCTATACCATTCGTTTGTATCCTTAAACAAAATTAGAGTAATTGGGTGTAAAAGGTATAAGAATGGGAAGACATGAAAGATTGTGAACTGTCTTTAACTTTACACAATCCTAGTGCAATCATCACATTCAAATCTTGCTTCACTTTCTCCATGGAAACTTTTTGGAGATAAGACTACATGTAACATCATCCATGTCATGATGTAGCAACTGCAACTAACATCAGACGTTGATTATACTATGACAGAACCTTCATATGCTTTATTCATGAGTTTATTATAAGCATTTACACCCTCTCTTGTTGAGGTGGCTTAACAGGTTGGGACACAAGCACCTTGAATTTCCATTATGGTAGTGATGTGCACAAGTGTCTATACTACACTTTCAATTTCGTGCTTATTTAGTCATTAACTTTGTCCATTATTTATCACAGTTTTATTGTGGTATTACTTACCATTTTCTAAAAATGAACTTTAGCAAATGAGTACTTTTATGCTGATTACTGAATGTGAAATTATTGATTAATTTAATCATTAAATGTCCCTCACTAATATTTCGAATTCTAGGAACCTTCTATAATAGAATCAGAATACTCTTGAGTATTCTAGTGGAAAGGATCCCTAAACCTCCCTCATAGTCTACAAGCTATGTCTACACCACTACTCAGAGGGTCCAAGGTAGGCTTTTAGCTGGCCAGCTGCATTAACTCATGGTTTCTTGATCTGTTGAGTGAAGGCCTAGCTTCTAAAAATCATAACCTGATTTACGCAATGCTTGCCTCTAAAATTACAACAAGCTATCTATGGCTATTTCTTTGCAGTAATTTTAGTATGTCAACCCACCATCCAAATAAAAACTCCCTGATAGTAAAAGGCACCCTCAGTTATGGCATGACCAGCACCTCAAACACCCAGTTTTGTTCAAACTTGAATTAAGGAAGGTCGTAATTACTTAATATTTCTTTGAGGGTTTTATCGGTTTCTCTCGACGAATGTAATCCATTTCTATTAAACTTGTTCATCTATGTTGTCACGCTCACAACTTAACTTTAATAGAAAAACATACGCCACTTCTTTATTCATTTTATTATCTATTAATTTATGTATTTTCCCATTGTTCTAAAATGCATAAAATAATAAATAAACACATAGAGGAAAACTACTACCCGACTGGTCTTGAGCATCTAAGCGACCTAATGGCATCGTACCTGAGTCGAAGCTTGACTCAAAATGTAGATATCCCCCATATTTTATGTTCACTTCACATCTGAATTATCGCCTCATCTTGGCACGGTCCATATCACATCTTGGAGTACCGCCTCATCTTGGCGGGGTCCATGTCACGTCTTGCATCGCTTGTGTCGTTCGTCGTCTTCGTTTGAAGTAAAAAAATTACTTGCATACAGGTGAGGGGAACTCAGGTATAAATGTACATCAAGTGAATTGGACACACAAGTCCTTATACATTTTAATAGAAAAATAAAGACAATGCGTGGAACGTCTATTTAATTAATTACAAGCATTGCATGCAGTTAAATAATTAAATAAATAAAGGTGACATACACGGGTCAGTGATCAAGACCAGAATGCAGGTATAATAAAGTGTGATAAAATTAAAATTAATTAAATAAGTACGAGGGTTTATTTAATTAAATTAAATGAATTAATAAATTCAAATAATTTAATTAATCGTTAGTCCGATAATTAATTTAATTTTTATTCCAAAATTAAATTAATTAAATAATTAAATTTAATTGTAAAATTAAATTAATTTATATCCTCGGGTATTAAAATAATTAACCAAAAATCATTTTAATTAATTTAATTTAAATACTAAAATTAAATTAATTACTTTGATTAATTTAAATTGGTCGATCCCCGAAACTCGACTGCAAGGCATGTGCGGGTCGGGCCAGACCCGCATAGAGCACTATGAGGTCGTCCAGGGCCAAACTGGGCTGGGCTGATCTACCCAAACCCGTTCCAGGTTGGGCAGGTCTGCCCGGACTGCTTCGGGACCAAATTTTCCCTGCGAAAAAAGAATAGTCAAAGAGGTACCTCTCGGATCCTGACCAGAGGCGTTGTGAGGTTGCGGATAGCCCCGAAGGCAGGCGGCAGCCTCACCTTTTGTTGGTCTGCCGATGCGGTTGTGGTAGGGTGTGGCAGCGCTGCTTTAGGGAGGCGGAACAGCCTCAGGGAAAGCTGGAAGGGAGGCGGGGTGCGGCCTCGACGAGGTCCGTCAGTGGTCGCGCGGCAGGGGGGTTGCAGCCTGCTGCTGTGTGCCGAGGAGGCCAGACGGGAGAAGGCAGTGCCGGGTCACTAGTGCTTGGAACCATCCTGCAGTTTACTGGAGCAGGGGCTCCAGGAGAAGTCCGGCAGGAAGGTCAGCAGGTCACCAGGTCGGGCCTTCTGCTCCGGCACCAGGCGGTGGCTCCGGGGAAGACGGTCGGAGGCCAGTGCGGGTGGCGCAGGCCCGCTGTGGATGAGGCCGGGAGATAACCTGCAAGGGAGGCGGACGTCGGGACCGGGGTGGCCTGCATAGCGAGTCGTGGACTGCTGTGAGCCATCGTTTTAGGAAGGTGAACGTCAGTTGAGCGCAGGGCAAGGGCACCGGGACGATCGATGAAGCTGGGTGGTGTAGGGTTGGAGGAGGAGAATGGCTCCGATGGGAGTTGGTGGAAGACTTAGGTGCACCGCGCCTGGATTAGTGTCCCGAGGAATAAGAGGATGCCGACGATCCGAGCCTCGATGAGGTCCGAGGATATCACGTAAATTTTAAAGATCACAAAACTAAATTGAAAATATACTCGTTTCAAATCTGAAGTCGTGCTCAACTGAAACTTGTCACTGGCGATCGCTGCTTAAAGAATCCATAGCAGGATCCCTCTAGATCATCTACATGTGCTCCAAAAATCTTCTAGAACGTCGATTGTCGAATTCTGGGTGCTGGAGTAGTGATCTGATGATGCTTTTGACATCCCGACGATCACCGCATCGAGATCTCTTCGATTCTTGAGGAAGAACTTGATCTGAACTCTTGGATCAACAGATTCTCTCTCTAGGAAGCGGGAGGATAGAGAGGCTCTCAATTTTCATTCCATGAATGAATGAATAGTGGAATGGCCACACATGAGAGATATCCCTCCCTTATATTTATAGTGATGTTGAGAAATACCCGGTTGGGTTCCTCGGTCCCTGTTTATTTCAACGTTCACTAAATAAATAATTTTGACGAACTAAACTACACCAAAACTATTTATTTTTGTGTCACATACTTGTAATATATATAAAATATATTACATGATAAAACTCGATCCATTTAACTTGACTCGCTGCTCCGCTTAATAATAAACAAACCTTGAATATTAAAATAATATTCGTTCGATTAATATTTTCATGTATTTACTAAAATTATAAATACATTAAATAAATTCAATCCCAAATATTCATAACCTGAATATTAATGAATTTATTTAATTATTTTGGTGATCTACAACTTAGATAATACTCAGACCCTGTGGTAGGGCCCACTATGTCCATATACCTATTCAACTGAATAGGGTGGATTCTTGAATACGCTATTGTGTATGACCCTCTAGGCCCTTATCTCGATAGTAGTGAATAAAATCCACAGACTAAGAGCAGAGTCTAGAAACCCATCATTTCCCCTAAAGAGATAAGGATTGTCATAGCAACGACAACCAACCTATGAACACTGATTGTATACTATAATCTCTTTGTCATTAAATATCTCATAAAGCAAGACGCACACTTATGTCATCGTCCTTTTCTTTCTTTATTATTTTTTGATCTTACCTGATAGATTTTTCCTTTGTACTACTTTGGCCAAAGACTTATGAAGGCAGCACCATCCTGATCAACCAGGCCTAAGATATATAAATTCCTAAACTTGGAAGTGACAAATCCTTTCTTGGCCATTCAACTAATGTTATACCACCAACAACACACCCAACACAAGCTACCTCACCACAATTTCAATACCACGGTTTTTGCCTTGTATCAAAGTACGCAATCAAATGGTACACACCAGTAACAATCTCAAGTCAGGAGACCAATACACATGTTCATAGATAGGAACAACCAATGACACCCAAAACATGTGGTGTTCCAATTGGTGGGTCTGTCCTCATTATCTCCCAACTAGAGATCACTAAGTGATAACTTCATGAGAAGAAGTCTCAATGCTTATGAACCCTCAACACATGATATTCAAACATATACTGTGTCCATTCAGTAAGATGTATCTATACTATAGAACATATATTTAATATTAATGTCATAGTATCTCAGGGTTCTCATTATAGCCTGGGATCTGTTATAACCTCTCGACATGATAATTAACCTTTGGACATTACCATTATAATAGTGGATGCAGAAAAGTCTACACTATAATGGTAAGATGGAATCATGCATAACTAACTGTACACGTGATATAGTAATCAAAAGTAATACATACTTGGGTCTAGGGAACCCACTATTTCAACACATGCTTCCTCGTACAGACCCACTCGCCTCAGCTCTACCCCTAACTCCTCGCACGAGGCACATACCCAGTAGGCCCAGGCCCAATCATCCATGAAATTGATGCCTTGGTGCAGATCCCACTCATCATTCCACCCCTTCTCTGGGTTCCCTAGGGTTGCCTTCAGGATGGTGTGGTACAATGGGGTAGATGTCTCTGGCTACACCGTCTTCCCGTTAACACTATTCATGTGGTTGTACAGGCAATCAGTGTTGATGAGTGTGAAGTCATCCCAAGTATGGTTGTCAGCCGCCCTAAATCACTGTTGTTGGCATGGCGTGCTTCTGAACCAGTAAGTCGGATTGTCCCTACTCGCTTCTGAAATAAAGACATCATCCCTCAGGACAAAGTCGTATAGGGGAAGCCTTTTTCAGAGTGGGTGGTTCTTCTAGATCTCTGATAGCAGTTTTACCAGCGAATCGTGGTCTGAATGGTTTCGCATGAATTCCATGATACCCAAGCTATTATCCATCTCTTCCCTATAGGCAACATCCGCAAGGACCCCCCCTAGAAGCTTCTTGATGAGGCATTCAGTATAGGTTTTTTGAAATTTTTCTCCTGGATCGTGGAGCTCGATCGTGAAGCCCAAATTGTGAATCTCGATCCTAGAGATGGTTCGCAGAGTCCTACCATAGACTTCACAGACATATGTCGCGGAGCGCACACTAACTGAGTCGAAGGACTCGCTGTGTGCCGTGAAGCAGAAAGGCCTGATTCGCAGAGAGCAATCGCAGAGAACGCAGAGCTTCGTGAATCGAGAGCACAATCGTCAAAACACAGAGATAATAAAGGAAAAAAGAGAGGTTAGCCTCCCCTATTTATAGGTGACGACCCCTTGTGCTTCATGGTGCATCTGGCTGCGGCGAGCTTCACAGTGCTCTCAACCCACGCGTCACCTCTCCGCATCGCGACCCTTCTTCGAGAGACTGGTTGGCGATTGGCCCTCAGACTTAGACCCTCATTTTCTCCTCGTCTTTATGTCTGAGGGGGGGGATTTGTTGGTGCCAAAATATATAGAGAGGAAAATCAAACGCAAAGAGGAAACCACCTCCATTGAGGCTGTCTCACGAATCCTGTTCGCAGAGCCCTACAGCACCGCGGCCGGTGTGAAGGTGCCCCCTTTGCAGCCACAGCGAAGCAAAGAGACGGGAGGCTCTGCTATCTGAAATGCATTTGTGAAGCCGCCACAAAGAAAAGAGGCGGGAGGCTCTGCGGTCTGAAAGTCATTTGCGAAACCTCTGTGAAGCAAAGAGGTGGGAGGCTCTGCGGTTACGACAAAGCACCACATGGCTTCGTGCCAAGCGATCCCTGCTTTGCACCGCCTCTTGCCTATAAATACTGGGCTTCCACCAAGCCTAAAGGACGAATACTCCGACATTTCTCCTTCTCAGCTCTCAAATCGCAAATCACTTTCTGCTCTGTGAAAAATGAGCTCTTCGAGGTACTTTAGCATTGCAAAGTGCCTTTCCTTTGGCTTAAACACAACCCCTCTTCAAGCAGGGATTCCCTTCGCACAGCCCACGGGCCTTCGCAAAGGAAGGAGATCCCTAAGGGGACTCAGGTCTTCACAAAGTACTCATGCTTCGCGAAGTACCTTCCATGCACAAGTGAACCACATGCTAAGGTAGGGTCACTGTGCTTCGCGAGGCACACTGTTTCGCAATGCTATGCTTTGCAAATCACCTTTGCTTTGCGAATCCCTACGTCAAAAGATCCCTTTTGCTTCGCGAAGTACCCTCCATGTGTACCTTTTCCCTATGCCTAGGCTAGGCCACCCCACTTCGCGAAGCATACCCCTTCGCAAAGCCCCTCCACTATATGGAGCACCAGAGCTTCATGAGGCCTCTTCCTGTGAACCCCTTGACTCTGTAGATTCTTTTCCCATATGACCCTCTAGGTTCGTACGAAGTGATTTCAAGGTCCCCTGGGTGGTACTTCATGTTGTGTTTCTTTGCCTCATGCTTCTTTGCATAGGCACGCTAATGGTTATTTCTTCTTCGCATAGCCACGCTAACGTGGACCCCTTAGTGGATCACTCCACGACACCCCAACACCATAGCATTGTTGATGACTTACCTTCCTCAAGGTTGGATAGGTATCAGTTATGTAGGTCCTAGGATTGCGGAGTGAACCCGCCTCATCCAAGCTGTAGGATGTTAAACTGCCAAGCGCCACTGTCCTCAGCACATGACATTAAACTGTGACCTCACCCCATGCATCACACGCAGGGTGCCCCGTCTCAGACATTCTCTACGCCCGCTCGTCTCCACGGGAGTGAGATCTTCCTCACATGGAATGAGATCCTCTTTTCTAAAGCGGCGTCTGTCTGTGGGGAAGGGTAACCATCTCGGTGTAAGCCCCTAGCCTTTCTTGCAGGAGATAGCATCCCTGCTCCCCCTCCTCTCTTCTGTTCCAAAGACCAGAGAAGATATGGGCACTGGGACCTTCGTTATCCCATCCCTCTCCCTATGGGCTTTGTTGTCGTCAGTCCTCCATCCTAGAGTAAGTCCCAATCTCCACCTCCTTGGGTTGCTAACCACGCGTAAGATCTTGTTTCCTCTTTTGGTCACTAACCACGTGTAAGCCTCATTCCACTTCCCACGGATGCACCTTTCGCGATGTGATCGTCGGGTCTTTGCTGCCTTTTATTTCTCACACCGAGCATGACTCACGTGAGCTTAGAGTGAGCATCGACCATGATATCCTCTCTGAGCCGCCTTAGCGTGTAAGCCCCAAAAACTTCTGAACTACGCGGACTTTGATCTCTGTCAAGGCAAGGTACATAGGAAGCCTCTCTAAGGTTCAAGCCCAACACCTACTGGTCTCAACCCCTTCACGTCGGTTCACCAAACACTTCTAAACTACGCAGACTTTGATCCCTACCAAGGCAAGGTACGTAGGAAGCCTCCCTGAGGTTCAAGTCCAACACCTACTGGTCCCGACCCCTTCACATTGGTTCACCAAACACTTCCGAACTACGCGGACTTTGATCCTTGCTAAGGCAAAGCACGTAGGAAGCCTCCCTGAGGTTCAAGCCCAACACCTACTGGTACCGACCCCTTCATGCTGGTTTACCAAACCCGTTCCGAACTACGTGGACTTTGATCCTTGTCTCTTAGGAAGGGTACGTAGGAAGCCACCCTAAGGTTCAAGCCAAACACCCATTGGTCTACCTCCATCCTCCATGGCGTTAAACTGCACGCCCCTTTTCGTCCCGCAAGACGTTAAACTGTACCCATTCGAACTACGTGGGCTTTGATCCTTGTCTCCTAGGCAAGGTATGTAGGAAGCCTCCCTGAGTTCCAACCCCGATCGACGGTAATCCATTGTGTATCCCATACAGCAGTAAGCCATTATGATCCCCCAACCAGCGGTGAGCCGTTGGAACCCCAATCGACAGTAAGTCGTTGGAATCCCGATCAACGGTAAGTCGTTGTGTTCCTGAATCAACGGTGAGACGTTGTGTAGCCCCAACCTGCGGTAAGCAGTTGTGTTCCCCAATCGACGGAAAGTCGTTGTAGTCTCATTTGCTAGGACCAACATATATGGCTGCCCCCGTGGCGTCAGACCAACCTGGGATGCTAACCACGCGTAAGCCCCAATATATTGTTGGGTCGTTGTCCTCTGCACACACCTTGACTTTATGCCCCATCCTGAACTATGTGGACTTTGATTCCCTACCTCGGGGATACGTAGGAAGGCTCCCTGAGGTTCAAGCTCATCACCCATGTCTCATCCTGGTATTTCCCTCGAGCCATTATGTCCCGAGAAGATCATGCCCCAACCTGAAGGTTTTATTTCCTCCGGGTCCCATCCATGCATCCATTCTCACTTGTCGGCTCCTCAGGTGTCTCATCGCCTCACCGAACTATGCGGACTTTTATTCCCTACCACAGGGATACGTAGGAAGCCTCTCTGAGGTTCAAGCCTAACACTATTGTCACCTTCATGACAGTTCTCCATCCATTGTCGATAATCCATATCCATCTTGGTTCTTACTCGGGCTACCACATCCTGGTGAGATCATGTCCCCCACTTTCGCACTGCTCTTACTAGCAATCGGGCTACTAACCACGCGTTAGCCCCAACATCGGTGTTCCCTCTAGGGGTTGCACCCATCTGATCCAATCCCATCAGTGTTCTGATCAGTACGATTCATTTCCGCTAGACGTTAAACTCGCGGCATACCCTGTGTTAAACATGGAAAGCTGAGGAAAACCTCAGAGACATGTCTATGGCATAAAATTCCCCACATTCGACGTGTGATGCCTCAGGCTTCCGCGCCCTCGAGAAGCCCTATCATAAGGGGAAGAAACCCAGACACATCAGTGTTCCAGCGTTGAGACACGCCAGCGATGTCCAATGCGACTACTCCCCCGATTGAAGGTTGCTGCCCTGGCTGGACCCCCTGGAATGTTCTGATAGAAGCAGCGTAATTAACCGGTGTCCATGAAGACATGACACTGGGAAGAGTTTCACGAACAACGTCTTAGGTCTACGAGGGAGACCCAGACTAGGTAACGAGCTCCGATGTGGAATCCACGGAAGGAGGAACCAACATCTCATCATCCCGTTTCAATCAAGGAGCAAATGTCCCTGAATAAGCGGCGGATACCGCCCACCTTTGGAAAGCGGGAATGCTGGGCAACAACTGCATGCCCTCCTCCGAATGAGAGACGGATGTGTGCCCCGACGAAAGCGTCGGAAACAGATATCCTACGGAGTTTGATGTGATGCAGTTAATGTGTGTGAATGTCTGTTTTGAATTGTGCGTGCATGTTGGTGTGGTTTCAGTGTTGGTTTATTTTGTGAGGGTTCACACTCAACCCCAAAAGTGATCTTTTAAAATAAAAATATTGATTTCGGCTCAACAGGGTCATCTCTCAAGAGTTGGGCGTGGTAGCTTCATTATCCTATCACTTATGTTTTTTTTTTTTTTAATTAGTTTTGAGCACAAGAGAAAAAACAAAGTTAGTGAAAACAAGGAAGAAAATGGCAATGCAGATGCATGCAAAATGAATGTAAGAAATACAAATGGTCTTAAGCATGAATTTTAATGGGTTCAATCATCATTTACATTCATTATAAATCTCCTAACTCAATACACGGACTCAATATCATTCATCCGCACACCCTTCACTGTTTTCCTCTTGTATGGGACTAGTAATCTACTAAAGAATTCTCAAACATATTAGTGATTGCATTTGTTCTCCTTGGTGAATGAGGAAGATCATTCCTCAATCGGATGAATGCTTCTACTCACACACTTGACATCAATTGCATATCATTCTTTCTTTCAAACCACCCTACTCCACTGGTATGCAGGGTGATATGATTGGAGGGAGACTTTGATTCACATAATTAGAGGGGTGCGATGGTGGTGATTGAAAATGAATTTGCAATCACCCATCCACCCTTCACCTTTATTGTCGAAAAGAATCAGGGATGAAGAAATTTGAGAATTAAATGCATAAATTCAAGAATGCCATTGTGGTTTCCCTCGGATCTCCCGCAATGGGTTAGTGCTCCATAATCATGGGGCTCAGGATCATGAAGACATCACAGAGGTGAGAAAACAAGAAGAATTATGGGATGAGAAGAATAACACAAACATGAACAGAGATGAAGAACATACATGAATTAGAAGTAAAATATAGAAATTGCCGAGGGTTACTACTCTAAAATCGACATATGTAGAATATATTACAAAATGGGGGAGGGGAAATATTTATATGCATCGAATTTTCTTCCTCCTCCAGGAATCCAGCGTCTATCAGCAAGCTCCTTCAGCTTCGGGTGGGTTCCATAAGCCGCGGCCGAGGGTCGTGATCGATTCAGTTGAGATCATCGTTCCGGCTTAAGAAATTCCTCCCATGATTGTGCTCGTACTCCTTTGAGATTATTCCCAAGCAGATGTGTTCCGCTGCTTTGCAGTGCAGTGAGAGGCATGCTCTGTTTGTTGCTCATGTGCGGAGGAAGAATTAAAATGTTGCACATGGTGGCAAGCGGGCTGGATGAATTGGGCCTCTTCGTCATTGTGTTTGGGCAGGCACTAGTACTCAGGCCAGACGCCACCCATTTCTTCAAACATAGATTTTTTGTGGTACCAGGGGTGCGGGCTTGGAATTAAAGATGTTACATCATGGTAGGATTTGAATTCATCCCATGATCTTCAATTCTGGACAGCACTGGCTGGTCCTGGATTCTGGACAGCACTGGCTGGTCCTAGATATGAGATAACGGGTTCTTCGGTTTTAGGCAATGTGAAAGAGGGCCCAACGATGCAAGGGTTGTTGACATGGGTGACGGTGCTTCTAATTTGGTGTGAGCAGGTGCTGGGTAACATAGGAGTTTGGCTATTGGAGTACAGGTAAGGTGGAATTGTCAAGCAGGTTTGGGTGGTTGGACAGTGCACTGAAGTCTTGGCACTTGAGCTGGAGATATGGAGCCCAGAACTACTGTGCCCGTGAAGGACAACTGCTTCGAGGATCTACGCATGGGGCTCGGGTGCTGCAGTGGATCTCGGGTAGTGTTGGTGCTGGATTCAAGCGTTTGTCTTCATTGGGGACTTTCATCGAGCAGTATATGTGCATCCTCTTCCAATATCGCTGTCTGTGCATGGGGAAGAAACCAATGCCCGGCCGTCTTCATCTGCACAAGGAATATAACTCAGGTAGCAATTGAAATTCTTCAATAGCTCGTCTTGGGTGAATTTTATGCTTTATCAACTTCATCTCTACATCTGGTTTCGATAAATTCGCCCACTTGGATTTCCAGATTGGCACTGCGAAGCCCCAATTTTGACGTCCTCGAGTGGAATCAATATCGGATTCTCAATTTCAATTTTGTTTGGCTCCCTGCTGCTTCTACAGGCGACGCCGGTGAGCTTTAACCTCCATTTCGTTTCAAAGAAGATGGCGGTGCACAGAAGATGATAGTGCGCGGTCGATGGGGGGGAAGGGCACGGCAAATTGAGGTGGCACGGCCGGCCGGTGGTTGCAGGTGAAGAGCCATGGTCGAATGCTTGGGCACGATTGAACGAGCACGGAAGTAAGAGCACAGTCCCAGCGTATATTCATGATCAAATGGGGGGTGAAGGCATGGTCGCACGGGATGCACGGTAGCAGAGGCACACCAGTAAGAAGAAATCAAGGTGGGTGAAAATCAAATCAAATGCCTTTATCAATTAATTCCAAGATTAATTCCAAAATTTTCCAAATCACAATTAATTTTCAATTCATTTAAAAACACATACTAAAATTTCAGATCGACAGTTCACAATTTAAAATTCACAGTTTAACCAAATGCAATTTTATTCAATTAAAAGCTTTATATAGCAAATATTAAAATGTGAGATTGTCTAGACAAATTATCATCAATGAAATATCAATTAACAACTCTTTAAACAATGTAATTTCAAATATCCAAAATCAATGTTGGACTTCTTTAAATCCTAAAATTCACTAAATCACTAAAATCCCACATTTTATTCCAATTTTCAATAAATCACAGATTCTCACAAAGTATCAAAATCAAATCAATTACCTAGGTTTTCAATTAATTACGGGGGTTAAATTCAATGAAATACATAGAAATTTTTTGAAAATTTTAGCTCCCATCATTCCCCTGCACTTTAACTATTGCATTCTTGGGCAATACCATGAATTTCATTATTCAAAAAGAATTGTCCCACCCAATCTTAATACCCAAACTGGAGAAAAACAAAATCACATATCCCTCTATTATTTGAATTATCATACCTCTTTTATGATTTCAATTCACTATCTTATTTCAATTATCACTCAAGTTCGAGTTTTGGGTTGTAAATGGAATGGATCTTAGTGGAGTCGTGATTTTAATGATTAGGAACTTCCTAAGTCTTTTGTAACGTCTCGGCTTTATTGTAGCGACTCGGGTTTTGACCATGTCAGACTTTGGAATATTTCTATGAATAATTGCAAAGTTAGGCGCGAAAACGGCGTGCGATTCCGAGACCCTGTGTGGCTGTAATTAATTTTATAAAAGTATTAAGTATTTTTATACTATGCACGTGACAAAGGTGTGATATCACCTAAACGGTAGCTCAGAACGGGAATCTGAGAGCACAGTTGCGTCCGAAACGTGCCGTTTACCCTAGGAGGGGTGTAAACATTGCGGGCGCAGGCCTGCTGTGGAAAACGCCACCAGGGGCATTTTCGTAAATAAATGGAAAAGTTTATTTACGAGCGTGAGCTCGAATAACTTCTGAACAGAATCTCGGATCGCAATTCCGAGTCCACCGTTGTGTTCAGAATGATGTGTTTACCCTAGAGGTGACCTAATTTTCTTCGCGCCAGGAGGTCTAGTCGGGGGCGTTGATTTAAATGAAGGTTTTTAAATAAACAAAAAAGGAAAGCCCAATCACTCCCCCTCCCTCACCTCCTACGCGCAGCGGACGGAACCACCCCCATCATCCGTTCTTCGCCGATTCGAGCCGGAATCGTCCGTTTTCTGCGCTGATCGTCAGTGGATCGAGCTTCAGGGCGTCGTCGGCGTCGTTCTGCACCCGAAGCTTCGGCGTTTCGCCCGCGAGGTAGGCGGTTTGAGTTTCAATCTCCCGATCCCGTTTTTGCTGCGAATTGCTTCGTTTTGAGGTCGTTGAAGGGAAGATCGCGTCCCGAGGGTCACGCTGGTAGCTTCAGATCATAAAACGGATCACCGGGGTGCCCCCGACAGTCCGCAGAAGCTCCACCGGCACGCCGGCCCGGCCGTCGGAGCGCGGCGGAGGGCCGCCGGCCGGACCGGCCGGTTCAGGCCGGTCCGACCCCTTTTTGTTACACGAGGGTTTTTAAACCCCAATTTCTTGCAATCCGGGAGTCGGATTCGCATGCCGTCTGCGACGACGTGACCCTGGCGACGAGACAAAACTTTTGGTGTGGGTTCAGGAATTTTAAGGTTCGAGATCGTGGCCCGAGAGCTTGAAACGTCGAATAAAATAATAATATTTTATTATTTTACGACTTCGGGCCGTTGTAACTTCTACCCGGAGCGTCCGAATGACGTGCCGTCAGTGGCGTTGAGACCCTGATGGTACGAAAGACTTTTTGAGATGATTTTTGGGTGTTAGGACTGAGAACGGGGTGTGGGCCCCACGAGGCCTGGTTTTTGGCGTTTTCGGAGAAACACAACTTTTCCGCTGGGTGTCTGTTGTGGACGAGCGAGTAGTCGATCCTGTGTGTTTTTCCGAGAGGATCGCCGTGGTATGATCCGCTTGATAGGTTTTGGGATCGTGGCGTGGCCCCCGCACGGGCTGACTCCAGTGAATAGTACCTTTTTCATCGAGTGACTGTTTTGGGTGAACGAGCAGTCTATCCTGTGTGTTTTTCCGAGAGGATCGCTGTGGTATGATCCGCTTGATGGGTTTCGGGATCATTGTGTGGGCCCCGCACGAGCTAGCTACGGTGAATAGTGCCTTTTTCACCGGTGCTCCGTTTTGGGCGAGTAATCAGCCTATCCCCCGTGTTTTTCTATGTAGATCGCGATGGAGGCCTCGGTATCGGCCTTGAAGGTGCGAAGTGTGGAGTTGTGGCGGGTCGCTTGGGTTAGTGACGTTTGGACCAACAGTGGTTGAGGGTACTCCCTTGGTTCGTCCCTATGAGGGTTCGCGCGGTATCACAACCCTAGTATAGGCTTGTGATCCTCTAGATGAAATGTTTAATCTGTTAGAGTTGTGGCATCCCTCCGGTGGGCCCGAAGCGGGATCCTCTAGCATCGTTTCCCTAGATCGGGTTCTTGGCATCGCTGTGACCGCTTATCCACGGGCGACGATCCCCTATCTAGCAGGTTAACTCCGTAGGGTTTGTGGCATCATCGGGAATATGATCCCCTACGCGGTGGGTCGTGCTCAGTAGGGTTGTGGCATTGTTGGGTATTTGATCCCCTACTCAGCGCATGGTGTTGGTAGGGTTGCGACACCGTCAGTTCGATCCCCTACAGCGCGAGATGTACCAGATAGGGTTTCAGTATCGTCGTGACCGTCGTGACACGGGTGACGATCCTTTATCTGAGTGTCATGTTTCTGTCAAATGCCAGATCGGGTCGTGGTATCCCCCAGTGGATCCTAGGAGTGATCCCCTATCTGTGAGATCTACGAATGCCAGATCGGGTTGTGGTATCCCCCAGCGGACCCTGGGAGTGATCCCCTATCTGTGAGATATTCGTATACCGGTGTGGGTTCTAGTATCCCCTAGCGGACCCTAGGAGTGATCCCATATCCGAGGAGTTTGTTGTTCTTGTTGTTTCAGTTATGTTTCTCTCAGTGACGGTATCCAACGAGTGTGATCTCTCGGGTGAGCGTCTGAGAGGTTTGTGAGTAACCCGATGGAGTGTATCTCTCAGACGAGTGCCATTTGAGATGACAATGATCGTGGAGTGTGATCTCCTGGTTGTGGATAGTTGCTGGTGATGAGGTCGGTACCTCATGTGGCTTGATGCGTGAGCTGAGTATATCTGGATTGTTCAAAGTGTATATATGGACATACACCTGAGCTAAGCTGACTAGTTGTGTTTAGCCGAGGATGGTCACGAGATGGAGTTTCTCTCTCGTCTGGGTTCCCTCTGGCTGGGATGAGTGGACTGTTGCCTTTCAGTTTCTCTATTTTGTTTTGGGTTTTTGGGGTGCCTACTGAGTATTGTTATACTCACCCCTGCACAGGCTTTGCCCGCATATGTTTGTGTCTTGTGCAGACCACAGACCTTTCGACGGAGTCTCAGGGGGACCCGGAGCAGGCGGAGCTGAGTGAGCGGGTTTGACTGGGGTGTTTACCAGAGTTGTGCCGAGGAGCTTACCGGTAGGTGTTTTGGCAGCATACCCCTTCTTTGGAGCAGGTTGGACGCTTTTGTGGTTTTTCTTTTGGTGGGCCCTGTTTTTCCCTTTTGTACTTCTGTTGTACTCTGGTTCGAGATAGTTGTATGCATGCTTTTTTTTTACTTTTCAGTTTTACTATATCTCTGCACTGTTTCATGGAGATGTTTGTGGGTGCGTGTGTACATGTACTTTAGGATAATGCCTCCCATGTGTGTGTTAGCCTACTCGGCGCTAGACGCCAGCCCCTGGCCTATTGGAGGCGGGCTTGGGGTGTCGTGGCTCGAGCCCCATTGGGTCGGGTCGTGACAGAGTGGTATCAAAGGAGGTTCCACCTTTGAGATCTCAGAGCTTAGTTGGTCTAGTTGTGAGTTTAATTTGGGTTGCATAGTGGCAGTGTTAGGGTGTTTCGAGTTCGGCTTTTAGGCCAGAGACTCCAGTGTTGGTGCGGCGGCCGACATATCCATTCACCAGGACTCTGATAACCTGCCTTTTGACTTGGGACATTCGTACACTGGTCGTAGGGGAAAAATGGTAGATGCATCATATAGGACTGGGTTTTGGGTTTTTCCTTGTCCTTCTTGAGTCAGCTCTCCAGATATACTATTTGACTGTGGTGCGTCTTGAATATATTTGAGGATGCCTCCATGACAACAGCCAGCGAGGGTTCCACATTTTGCTGACGATCTGCCCCATGTAGGGGCTGTGGACCAGGGCGCAGGTTCTGAGGCTGGACCTCCAGGTGGTCTGCCAGTTGAGCTACCACCTATTGAGCAGCTGGTTGTGCCGGCAGTGCAGTATGAGGTTGCACGCAGGCTGAGTGCACTCCACAAGTTCTAGAGGCAGCGACCTCTGAGGTTCCGGGGTTATCCAGACCCCCAGGCAGCTGATGGATGGCTCGAAGCAGTCACCCGTGTTTTCTGCATAGTGAGGACACCCCCAGATCAAATGGTGATCCTAACAGCGAGCCTTCTGCATAGTTCAGCCGGGCGATGGTGGAGTTTGGTGACATAATCCCACGATGAGGAGATGCTCACATGGGCAGAATTTGAGCGGCTCTTCAGGGAGGAGTTCTATCTAGTGACGCTGAGGTCAGTGCGGATCTAGGAGCTTCTGCAGCTTCGGCAGGAGGGCATGACCGTGTCGGAGTACTCAGTGAGGTTTATAGACCTATTGCGCTACTCCCTGGATATGTTTCGAGACCCGTTCTTTAGGGCTCAGACCTTCAAGCAGGGCTTACGCAGGGACATCCAAGAAGGTGTGGTTTCATTGTGCCTTCCCACCTATGTGTTGGAACCACTTTGTGTATAGGTTTGTATTTGTTGTCAATAGTTGTCAATGGAATATCGAAATGAAAGAGATCAAGAAGTACTCCAATAAAATGGAGGAATGGAAGCTCACAATGAAGTAGATCATGAAGTACTCCGATGAAGTAGAGGAGTAGTGATTCAGACAATTGTTGTGCTGATCGTAAGTTCAAAGAACATGTGTCAAAGAAGATACATTGTTTACAACAATGAAGAATGTGAGGAGTTATCCATCCAAGGATGATTAAAGCAGGATGGTGTTTTTGGATGAAGACTATGCAATTCCTCCTTATTGCATAAGAACCATGGGCTCTGATGAAGACCATGCAATTCCTCATTATTTCATGAGAACAATGGGTTTTGATGAAGACCACGCAATTACTCATGATTGCGTGAGAACCATGCTAGAGACTTCTTGACGGATTGAATCACATGGTTTTCATGAAGTTGATCATGACGGTTGATAAAGGAGGCAATGTGCCAATTAGTTGACTTATGAAATGGTCATGCACATCACATTGTCATAGAAGATGATGGTACTAAAGCTGTTCCTTCAAAGAATACATATCACAATAGTGGAGTTTGTGATAAAAGCAAAAGAGTCGCTAAAGGATACAGATCACCAAGAAGAAGTGATGTTGAGGTGATCGTGCTTGTCGACAAAGAAAACAAACGACATACAAATTTGTTGACAAAGGAGATTCAATGGTGACATGTAGAGTTCAAGAGTTGTGGTCAACGATCTATGTTTGATTCAAGAACTTCGACAGAGGAATGGATGATCTGGAGGCGGTACAAAAAGAGCAGATACAAGGTGGCGCTATTTTCCAGTGTTTGCCAAATTTCAGGGCCTCAAAATCAACAAATGAAGAAGAGTTATTTTGGCAAAGGGACTTGCACGCCATACTCTTGGAGTATAGGAAAATTGCGCGCCATATGTTTTTGAAGATCAGAGCATCAAAATATGGCAAAGGGATAAGGGTCGCGCAAGTTTTGGTGAAGTCGCGCAGGTGAATTATGTTCCGGGAAGAGACTTGCACGCCGACGCCTTGAATGCATTATAACTTGCACGCCTATAGTTTTTCGAGATCAGAAGATCCAAATTTGGCAAAGGCAAGATGTTCGCGCAAGTGTGGATGTTGATCGCGCAAGTGCCTAGCAGGGGCCGAGACTTGCGCGCCGATGGATGACTTGCGCGCCGCCGCGCAGGGGGTCCAGTTTGCCTATAAATACTGGACCACCCATCCTCATTTCTCACGGAGCTCAAGACTTTGAGATTGTTCGAGCTCTCGTCGCGCAGGTGGTTGAACCGCGCAAGTGATAGTTGGGTCGCGCAAGTAGAGGTTGCACGCCGACTGATGGTTGAGCGCTCCAGGTGATTTGGGCAAGGAAGGAAGTGAGTCGCGCAGGTTTGAAGTTCAAGAAGGCAGAGTCGCGCAGGTGCTTTGGAGACACTTGCGCGCCAGGTTATACTTGCGCGCCTAAGACTTGCGCGCCAGTTGGAGACTTGCGCGCTGGGATTGAAAAGGAGAGCCAAATATTGTTGAAGCACACCCGCCTTTCTAGAGCTGCACAAGAGCTAAAGATTGCCTGATACTTTCGGTGCAAAGCGAGATTGAAGAAGAAATCTAAATGATACATGCATGATCTCATGCATACATGGTGAATTTATTCTGACAAATGCCGAGTAAGTTGAACATCATTTATTGAGCAATCACATAAGTGATTGTGATTCAGGCAAGCGAAGACAATGGGATCTAGTACATTCAGTCATTGCACTAAAGAAGAAAGATTGAACTATAAGGAGCATCAACTCTGAACCCTGATGCAAGCAAAGTCTCATGCTGAACAGGAGACAAAGAACATCAATGCACATTTATTGAAGAGACCTTCACGTCTATAAACTGAGTGAGACTTCACCAACGGCAGTGAGCTAGGGGGAGTCAACGGGAGTGACCCGAGGGACGCAGTGAGCTATCCCTGAACAATTGTAAAGGCAGTGAGCCTGGGACATAGTGTCTATACCCGAACATTTGTAATCTATATCTAGTGAAGCATAGTGGATTTAGGTACGACCGACAACCTGTCGACGTATGCTCCTTAGACGTAGCCCTTAGTGGTGAACCAAGTAAAAATAGTTGTGTCATCTCTCTGCATGTGAATGTTTAATTGCTGATCATATCCATCATACAGGTTTAGGTAGTTCCTACCAACGTGGGAACAAGATCCACAACTAAAAGAAGAAAAAGTTGCCACCCTGATTCACCCCTCCCCTCTCAGGGTGTCCCGGGGTCCTACAAGTGGTATCAGAGGCAGGTTAACGTATGTTGGATATTCTCCAGTAATTCTATTGAGAAGAGGATATGCGGTTCTTTCCTACAGTCAACAATGAAGAATAGTCTTGATAATGAAGTAGTCATTTCTGAGAAGAAATCTACATCTTGCAAGACCGTGACAAACAAGAAAAAGAAAGAAAAGAAGCAGTTAAAGAAGTCCCTCATATCCAAAGAAGATGCAATGTCTTGTTCTCCATGCCATTCCAAAAATGAAGAAACATCAGGCATGGAAAGTATCGAGCAGGTGACTCAGAATTCTTCCAGAGGAAAGGATGACACCCCCAATTCACGCTTTCAAGAAAAACTCAAAACATATCTGTATGATATTCCAGAAGAAAGGGCTGTTATTATCTGTAGCCTATTTCAATCTATGCAGGTTGAGATCACTAGACTTGAAAGGGAAGCGGATGGAAAAGGGGTTGGAAGGAAAAATTATGGAAAGTATGAAGCTCATCAAATGGGTGAAAGCCCTTGAAGAAAAAGGTGAAGTCAGCAATACTCTGGAAGAACGGATCCATGCACTTGAAGCTGAGTTGAAGAAGAACAATGAAGTCAAGAATTTTTGTCTGGAAGAAACTTCCATTAAATTCAGGGAACTTGACTCTTTGTTACAAAACAAAGTTAATATGCATGAAGATGAGGTTGAAAGGTTGAAGAAGAATTGTGAAGAGAAGATGATCACGATTGAAGATCAGAAGATCATCCTCAATATTGTGGGTCAAAAATTGGAAGCTCAATTGACCAAGATTGAGAACACACATATTGAGACTTCACAAAAGAATGAAATGAGTGATGCTTGCACTCAATGTTCGTTGGAGGAGTCTAAGGCTGAAATGCCTCCAACATGTGACAAGAAGATTATGACCACTCTTGATTATCCACATCAAGAATCAGTTGCTGCTGGTACTCAATAATCACTGGAGGATTCTATTGTCAAAAGACCTCCAACATGTGATAAGAAGATCATGACTTCACTCTTTGATCTATCACAAGCAACTGAGAAAGTGAAGGTACCATCCAAACCATCTTGTACTCATATTTATAAATACACTCCTACAATCAGTGCAGGTGGGAAGAAAAGTTCTAAACAAGTATGGATGAGGAAAGGTGAGAAGAAGAAACCTACCACCATGGCTAGGGTGGATGGGAAGAAGAAGGAGGAAGTGGGTTCCTCAAATAGAGCACAAAAGATTAAGCAGATGGCCCCACAACTTAATACAGAAGACACAAAGAAGAAAAGATTTGTGGGTCAATGTTGGTGCTGCAACAGATTTGGGCACTGTGCACTGGATTGTCTTTAGAATCCCTTACATAGAAAAGCACAGAGAATGCCTATATCAAAGAGAAGGAATCCAGAGAAAAAGAAGCAACATCAGCAGGTCCAGAAGCATCTGTTTACTGCAAACAGATTTGGAATTCTTGATAACATCTGTGATGTATGCAACGATAGTGGTCACAATGCAGGCACATGTCCATATCAACATTCTTTCACTGTTGAAAAGAAAAGAAGACCTCTGATGCCGTCAAATAATGAAGCAGCTACCTTGGGGAGAAATCAGAATAATGTTGTGAACACACATTTCCCCAAGAAGATCTCAAGTAGGGAAGCTGAGAAGACCCAGGATTTTAGATCCATGAAATTGAAGGGTCATTCATCCAAAAGAAACACTAAGTGGGATGAATCTCGGATGAACCCATGTGGAAGACCTAAACCAGCTGCAAAAGTTCCAAATGACATATTGGTCATCTGGCCAGAAGATTTGAAAAGAATAAGGAAACTTGAAGATGAGAAGGCCAAGGCTGGTGAAAAAGGAAAAGGAAAACTTTCACATGATGCAGACACAGTGCAGGAGAGATTGCAAACAAAGAGAAACACACGTGTCAAAGAAGTTCTATGTGAGAGATTAAAGAAGTCTGGTCACATTGCAAAAGGTTGTCTAACCTTAATACCAGAGCAAGAGGTAGTCCTTAAGAGGAGTAAGAATGTATCATTCATGATGGCTTCTAAGCAGAACAATTCTCCACACAAAGCAGAAGAGAATGTGAACAGAGCCATGCCACACCGATAGATGTCAGAACATATATTCAAATGTGCCGGCATGAAGACTGGAGTGAACAGAGGAACTTGGTTGAGAAAAGAACCTCAACCAAGCAAGTCTTCGTGATGAAGAAAGAAGGAACCACCTTATTCCCGTAATCATTTGTGTATTGTATTTGTGCTAATAATGCAGGGAATTGAAGGTGAAGCATTCTCTCAGGGGGAGAACCTGAGAAGTAGTGAATGCTGTCAACTCTTGATAGCCAAGATGAAGAAGTTTCCATCATTAGTAGATTCTTCAATTGATATTCATAGATTATGATGATGAAGGATCACTCTTGATGAATATAATGAGGAGTGTTTCCCGTGAGGGGGAGAAGAATGAAGAAGCTTCCATAATCACTGTTTCAATCAATATCAACTCCAGCTGGACTCAAAAGCAGTAACTCTGTGAATTTCTTGAAGAACACGCCAATGGAGAAGGTCTGTCATTTCTCAATCTCTATCCCTTGGTTACTTAGATCAAAGATTATTCTATAAAGGGGGAGTAACTAAATTGATCAGTGACATAAAGAGAATGGAAGTGCCCCAAGGTCACTTATCCTGCCGATTGCACTTGAATGTTTTTGATCTATTCACTGATGTGAGTGCAGGAGTTTCAGGTTGATTATTCCCTATCATAGTTGATCTTCTTCTACCTGGAATTAAAGTGGTAAACCCTTGAAGACAAGATACATGAGTTATCATCTCATGTTGGTATCATGATCTGTGGATAATGGACAGCCTTGTTGACTTAATCAAATCCTCTTGTTTTCTACATCGAGCATTGCTCAAGTAGAATTAGAGTGAAATGGTTAATGAAACATTGCTTATGTGTGGATTGATACCCTCCCTACCATGTGCTTTGTATTTCTTTTCAATAAGGGTGAGAGAAAGTGAAATGAACGTTTGAAAAGAAAAGTTGATTGAATAGAAGATTCTCATTTTGACATTGACAAATTCATTTCAGAAGATGTATAAGGTATTTACAACAAAATACAAAGGGGGAGATTGTTGGAACCACTTTGTGTATAGGTTTGTATTTGTTGTCAATAGTTGTCAATGGAATATCGAAATGAAAGAGATCAAGAAGTACTCCAATAAAATGGAGGAATGGAAGCTCACAATGAAGTAGATCATGAAGTACTCCGATGAAGTAGAGGAGTAGTGATTCAGACGATTGTTGTGCTGATCGTAAGTTCAAAGAACATGTGTCAAAGATTATACATTGTTTACAACAATGAAGAATGTGAGGAGTTATCCATCCAAGGATGATTAAAGGAGGATGGTGTTTTTGGATGAAGACTATGCAATTCCTCCTTATTGCATAAGAACCATGGGCTTTGATGAAGACCATGCAATTCCTCATTATTGAATGAGAACAATGGGTTTTGATGAAGACCATGCAATTACTCATGATTGCGTGAGAACCATGCTAGAGACTTCTTGACGGATTGAATCACATGGTTTGCATGAAGTTGATCATGACGGTTGATGAAGGAGGCAATGTGCCAATGAGTTGACTTATGAAATGGTCATGCACATCACATTGTCATAGAAGATGATGGTACTAAAGCTGTTCCTTCAAAGAATACATATCACAATAGTGGAGTTTGTGATAAAAGAAAAAGAGTTGCTAAAGGATACAGATCACCAAGAAGAAGTGATGTTGAGGTGATCGTGCTTATCGACAAAGCAAACAAACGACATACAAATTTGTTGACAAAGGGGATTCAATGGTGACATGTAGAGTTCAAGAGTTGTGGTCAACGATCTATGTTTGATTCAAGAAATTCGACAGAGGAATGGATGATCTAGAGGCGATACAAAAAGAGCAGATACATGGTGTCGCCATTTTCCAGTGTTTGCCAAATTTCAGGGCCTCAAAATCAACAAATGAAGAAGAGTGATTTTGGCAAAGGGACTTGCGCGCCATACTCTTGGAGGATAGGAAACTTGCGCGCCATATGTTTTTGAAGATAAGAGCATCAAAATATGGAAAAGGGATAAGGGTCGCGCAAGTTTTGGTGAAGTCGCGCAGGTGAATTATGTGCCGGGAAGAGACTTGCGCGCCGACGCCTTGAATGCATTATAACTTGCGCACCTATAGTTTTTCGAGATCAGAAGATCCAAATTTGGAAAAGGCAAGATGTTCGCGCAAGTGTGGATGTTGATCGCGCAAGTGCCTAGCAGGGGCTGAGACTTGCACGCCGATGGATGACTTGCGCGCCGCCGCGCAGGGGGTCCAGTTTGCCTATAAATACTGGACCACCCCTCCTCATTTCTCATGGAGCTCAAGATTTTGAGATTGTTCGAGCTCTCGTCACGCAGGTGGTTGAACCGCGCAAGTGGTAGTTGGGTCGCGCAAGTAGAGGTTGCGCGCCGACTGATGATTGAGCGCTCCAGGTGATTTGGGCAAGGAAGGAAGTGAGTCGCGCAGGTTTGAAGTTCAAGAAGGCAGAGTCGCGCAGGTGCTTTGGAGACACTTGCGCGCCAGGTTATACTTGCGCGCCTAAGACTTGCGCGCCAGTTGGATACTTACGCGCCGGGATTGAAAAGGAGAGACAAATATTGTTGAAGCATGCCCGCCTTTCTGGAGCTGCACAAGAGCTAAAGATTGCCTGATACTTTCGGTGCAAAGCGAGATTGAAGAAGAAATCTAAATGATACATGCATGATCTCATGCATACATGGTGAATTTATTCTGACAAATGCCGAGTAAGTTGAACATCATTTATTGAGCAACCACATAAGTGATTGTGATTCAGGCAAGCGAAGACAAGGGGATCTAGTACATTCAGTCATTGCACTAAAGAAGAAAGATTGAACTATAAAGAGCATAAACTCTGAACCCTGATGTAAGCAAAGTCTCATGCTGAACAGGAGACAAAGAACATCAATGCACATTTATTGAAGAGACCTTCACGTCTATAAACTGAGTGAGACTTCACCAACGGCAGTGATCTAGTGGGAGTCAACGGGAGTGACCTGAGGGACGCAGTGAGCTATCCCTGAACAATTGTAAAGGCAGTGAGCCTGGGACAGAGTGTCTATACCCGAACATTTGTAATCTACAGCTAGTGAAGCATAGTGGATTTAGGTACGACCGACAACCTGTCGGCGTATGCTCCTTGGACGTAGCCCTTAGTGGTGAACCAAGTAAAAATAGCTGTGTCATCTCTCTGTATGTGAATGTTTAATTGCTGATCATATCCATCATACAGGTTTAGGTAGTTCCTACCAACGTGGGAAAAAGATCCACAACTAAAAGAAGAAAAAGTTGCCACCCTGATTCACCCCTCCCCTCTCAGGGTGTCCCGGGGTCCTACAAGTGGTATCAGAGGCAGGTTAACGTATGTTGGATATTCTCCAGTAATTCTATTGAGAAGAGGATTTGCAGTTCTTTCCTACAGTCAACAATGAAGAATAGTCTTGATAATGACGCAGTCATTTCTGAGCAGAAATCTATATCTTGCAAGACCGTGACAAACAGGAAAAAGAAAGAAAAGAAGCAGTTAAAGAAGTCCCTCATATCCAAAGAAGATGCAATGTCTTGTTCTCCATGCCATTCCAAAAATGAAGAAACATCAGGCATGGAAAGTATCGAGCAGGTGACTCAGAATTCTTCCAGAGGAAAGGATGACACCCCCAATTCATGCTTTCAAGAAAAACTCAAAACATATCTGCATGATATTCCAGAAGAAAGGGCTGTTATTATCTGTAGCCTATTTCAATCTATGCAGGTTGAGATCACTATACTTGAAAGGGAAGCGGACAATATGGAAAAGGGGTTGGAAGGAAAAATTATGGAAAGTATGAAGCTCATCAAACGAGTGAAATCCCTTGAAGAAAAAGGTGAAGTCAGCAATACTCTGGAAGAACGGATCCATGCACTTGAAGCTGAGTTGAAGAAGAACAATGAAGTCAAGAATTTTTGTTTGGAAGAAACTTCCATTAAATTCAGGGAACTTGACTCTTTGTTACAAAACAAAGTTAAGATGCATGAAGATGAGGTTGAAAGGTTGAAGAAGAATTGTAAAGAGAAGATGATCACGATTGAAGATCAGAAGATCATCCTCAATATTCTGGGTCAAAAATTGGAAGCTCAATTGACCAAGATTGAGAACACACATATTGAGACTTCACGAAAGAATGAAATGAGTGATGCTTGCACTCAATGTTCGTTGGAGGAGTCTAAGGCTGAAATGCCTCCAACATGTGACAAGAAGATTATGACCACTCTTGATTATCCACATCAAGAATCAGTTGCTGTTGGTACTCAATGCTCACTGGAGGATTCTATTGTCAAAAGACCTCCAACAGGTGATAAGAAGATCATGAATTCACTCTTTGATCTATCACAAGCAACTGAGAAAGTGAAGGTACCATCCAAACCATCTTGTACTCATATTTCTAAATACACTCCTACAATCAGTGCATGTGGGAAGAAAAGTTCTAAACAAGTATGGATGAGGAAAGGTGAGAAGAAGAAACCTACCACCATGGCTAGGGTGGATGGGAAGAAGAAGGAGGAAGTGGGTTCCTCAAATAGAGCACAAAAGATTAAGCAGATGGCCCCACAACTTAATACAGAAGACACAAAGAAGAAAAGATTTGTGGGTCAATGTTGGTGCTGCAACAGATTTGGGCACTGTGCACTGGATTTTCTTTAGAATCCCTTACATGGAAAAGCACAGAGAATGCCTATATCAAAGAGAAGGAATCCAGAGAAAAAGAAGCAACATCAGCAGGTCCAGAAGCATCTATTTACTGCAAACAGATTTGGAATTCTTGATAACATCTGTGATGTATGCAACGACAGTGGTCACAATGCAGGCACATGTCCATATCAACATTCTTTCACTGTTGAAAAGAAAAGAATACCTCTGATGCCATCAAATAATGAAGCAGCTACCTTGGGGAGAAATCAGAATAATGTTGTGAACACACATTTCCCCAAGAAGATCTCAAGTAGGGAAGCTGAGAAGACCCAGGATTTTAGATCCATGAAATTGAAGGGTCATTCATCCAAAAGAAACACTAAATGGGATGAATCTCGGATGAACCCATGTGGAAGACCTAAACCAGCTGCAAAAGTTCCAAATGACATATTGGTCATCTGGACAGATGATTTGAAAATAATAAGGAAACTTGAAGATGAGAAGGCCAAGGCTAGTGAAAAAGGAAAAGGAAAACTTTCACATGATGCAGACACAATGCAGGAGAGATTGCAAACAAAGAGAAACACACGTGTCAAAGAAGTTCTGTGTGAGAGATGCAAGAAGTCTGGTCACATTGCAAAAGGTTGTCTAACCTTAATACCAGATCAAGAGGCAGTCCTTAAGAGGAGTAAGAATGTATCATTCATGATGGCTTCTAAGCAGAACAATTCTCCACACAAAGCAGAAGAGAATGTGAACATAGCCATGCCACACCGACAGATGTCAGAACATATATTCAAATGTGCCGGCATGAAGACTGGAGTGAATAGAGGAACTTGGTTGAGAAAAGAACCTCAACCAAGCAAGTCTTCGTGATGAAGCAAGAAGGAACCACCTTATTCTCGTAATCATTTGTGTATTGTATTTGTGCTAATAATGCAGGGAATTTAAGGTGAAGCATTCTCTCAGGGGGAGAACCTGAGAAGTAGTGAATGCTGTCAACTCTTGATAGCCAAGCTGAAGAATTTTCCATCATTAGTAGATTCTTCAATTGATATTCATAGATTATGGTGATGAAGGGTCACTCTTGATGAATATAATGAGGAGTGTTTCCCATGAGGGGGAGAAGAATGAAGAAGCTTCCATAATCACTGTTTCAATCAATATCAACTCCAGATGGACTCAAAAGCAGTAACTCTGTGAATTTCTTGAAGAACACGCCAATGGAGAAGGTCTGTCATTTCTCAATCTCTATACCTTGGTTACTCAGATCAAATATTATTCTACAAAGGGGGAGTAACTGAATTGATCAGTGACATAAAGAGAATGGAAGTGCCCCAAGGTCACTTATCCTGCCGATTGCACTTGAATGTTTTTGATCTATTCACTGATGTGAGTGCAGGAGTTTCAGGTTGATTATTCCCTATCATAGTTGATATTCTTCTACCTGGAATTAAAGTGGTAAACCCTTGAAGACAAGATACATGAGTTATCATCTCATGTTGGTATCATGATCTGTGGATAATGGACAGCCTTGTTGACTTAATCAAATCCTCTTGTTTTCTACATCGAGCATTGCTCAAGTAGACTTAGAGTGAAATGGTTAATGAAACATTGCTTATGTGTGGATTGATACCCTCCCTACCATGTGCTTTGTATTTCTTGTCAATAAGGGGGAGAGAAAGTGAAATGAACGTTTGAAAAGAAAAGTTGATTGAATAGAAGATTCTCATTTTGACATTGACAAATTCATTTCAGAAGATGTATAAGGTATTGACAACAAAATACAAAGGGGGAGATTTTTGGAACCACTTTGTGTATAGGTTTGTATTTTTTGTCAATAGTTGTCAGTGGAATATCGAAATGAAAGAGATCAAGAAGTACTCCAATAAAATGGAGGAATGGAAGCTCACAATGAAGTAGATCATGAAGTACTCCGATGAAGTAGAGGAGTAGTGATTCAGACGATTGTTGTGTTGATCGTAAGTTCAAAGAACATGTGTCAAAGATGATACATTGTTTACAACAATGAAGAATGTGAGGAGTTATCCATCCAAGGATGATTAAAGCAGGATGGTGTTTTTGGATGAAGACTATAAAATTCCTCCTTATTTCATAAGAACCATGGGCTTTGATTAAGACCATGCAATTCCTCATTATTGCATGAGAACAATGGGTTTTGATGAAGACCATGCAATTACTCATGATTGCATGAGAACCATGCTAGAGACTTCTTGACGGATTGAATCACATGGTTTGCATGAAGTTGATCATGACGGTTGATGAAGGAGGCAATGTGCCAATGATTTGACTTATGAAATGGTCATGCACATCACATTATCATAGAAGATGATGGTACTAAAGCTGTTCCTTCAAAGAATACATATCACAATAGTGGAGTTTGTGATAAAAGCAAAAGAGTTGCTAAAGGATACAGATCACCAAGAAGAAGTGATGTTGAGGTGATCGTGCTTGTCGACAAAGCAAACAAACGACATACAAATTTTTTGAAAAAGGAGATTCAATGGTGACATGTCGAGTTCAAGAGTTGTGGTCAATGATCTATGTTTGATTCAAGAACTTCGACAGAGGAATGAATGATCTGGAGGCGGTACAAAAAGAGCAGATACAAGGTGGCGCCGTTTTCCAATGTTTGCCAAATTTCAGGGCCTCAAAATCAACAAATGAAGAAGAGTGATTTTGGCAAAGGGACTTGCGCGCCATACTCTTGGAGGATAACAAACTTGCGCACCATATGTTTTTGAAGACCAGATCTTCAAAATATGGCAAAGGGATAAGGGTTGCGCAAGTTTTGGTGAAGTCGCGCAGGTGAATTATGTGCCGGGAAGAGACTTGCACGCCGACGCCTTGAATGCATTATAACTTGCACGCCTATAGTTTTTCGAGATCAGAAGATTAAAATTTGGCAAAGTCAAGATGTTCACGCAAGTGTGGATGTTGATCGCGCAAGTGCCTAGCAGGGGCCGAGACTTGCTCGCCGATGGATGACTTGCGCGCCGCCGCGCAGGGGGTCCAGTTTTCCTATAAATACTGGACCACCCCTCCTCATTTCTCACGGAGCTCAAGACTTTGAGATTGTTTGAGCTCTCGTCGCGCAGGTGGTTAAACCGCGCAAGTGGTATTTGGGTCGCGCAAGTAGAGGTTGCACGCCGACTGATGGTTGAGCTCCCCAGGTGATTTGGGCAAGGAAGGAAGTGAGTCACGCAGGTTTGAAGTTCAAGAAGGCAGAGTTGCGCAGGTGCTTTGGAGACACTTGTGTGCCAGGTTATACTTGCGCGCCTAAGACTTGCGCGCCAGTTAGAGACTTGTGCGACAGGATTGAAAAGGAGAGCCAAATATTGTTGAAGCACACCCGCCTTTCTGGAGCTGCACAAGAGCTAAAGATTGCCTGATACTTTCGGTGCAAAGCGAGATTGAAGAATAAATCTAAATGATACATGCATGATCTCATGCATACATGGTGAATTGATTCTGACAAATTCCGAGTAAGTTGAATATAATTTATTGAGCAATCACATAAGTGATTGTGATTCAGGCAAGCGAAGACAAGGGGATCTAGTGCATTCACTCATTGCACTAAAGAAGAAAGATTGAACTATAAAGAGCATCAACTCTAAACCCTGATGCAAGCAAAGTCTCATGCTGAACAGGAGACAAAGAAAATCAATGCACATTTATTGAAGAGACCTTCACGTCTATAAACTGAGTGAGACTTCACCAACGGCAGTGAGCCAGGGGGAGTCAATGGGAGTGACCCGAGGGACGTAATGAACTATCCCTGAACAATTGTAAAGGCAGTGAGCCTGGGACAGAGTGTCTGTACCCGAACATTTGTAATCTACAGCTAGTGAAGCATAGTGGATTTAGGTACGACCGACAACCTGTCGGCGTATGCTCCTTGGACGTAGCCCTTAGTGGTGAACCAAGTAAAAATAGCTGTGTCATCTCTCTGCATATGAATGTTTAATTGCTGATCATATCCATCATACAGGTTTAGGTAGTTCCTACCAACGTGGGAACAAGATCCACAACTAAAAGAAGAAAAAGTTGCCACCCTGATTCACCCCTCCCCTCTCAGGGTGTCCCGGGGTCCTACACTATGCTGGAGTGCTGGAACGAGCGTTGGTGGTGGAGAGCTTTCTGGATGAGCAGATTTCCCCTATTAGTGCTGGGCACGCGAGAGCGGAGACGTTGGCATCTGGCAGCCGACGACAGACTCAGGGGTCTGGGCGTGGCCAACGTTTCAGGAGGCGACCCCAGGATGGAGGATCTGAGGCTCAGGGCTCACAGGGCTCGCATGCCAGTTTTGGCAGCCGTAGGAGAGGCGGTGTTACGCTTGCGACGGTCGGGGATATCTTGCTAGAGATTTTCTGACCCGACGTGCTGCTGAGAGGGAGCCGGTCAATGGACCTCCTTGGCAGAGGCAATGTCTCGATCAAGGAGGTCCGTAGGGTGGTGAACGTGGAAAAAGAGTTGGTACAACAGCAGGAGGTGGTAGGTGGTATCAGTTATCACCACCCCCACCCCCAGGTGGTCCACACCAAGTTCAGGGAGCTGGCGGCCGAGGGCGAGGACAACTGCATGCCCTGGAGGCTGTTGACCTAGAGGATCCACGGATGGATAGAGGTACGCCATGTATCCTTTCTAATTTCTGCAGTAGCTTATTAGACATTGTTTAGCGGTCCTCTTCCCTTTCCGTTGCTTGCTTGAGTTTTTTTTTCAGGGAATTGGTAAGACCTTGTGTGAGGGTTTTGTTCGGCGTGCTTCGAATGTGTACGAAAGATGGATCCTTCCCCCACCAAGACGCGTTTTTGTGACACTATTAAAACCGTGTGGGCGAGTCAGTGCCTCCCAAAGCAGATAGTGTTGAGGTGTGGTGGATGAGTCCCTCTGACTTATGTGTTCGGGCATGGGTGTTTGTTGGCGAACTCGCTGGTGTGGAAGACCCAGTTGAGAGTCCAGTCACTTTCCTTGAGCTTAGGGCTTTTCAGGGACAAAAATATTTAAGGGGGGAGGATGTAGCGACTTAGTTTTTGACCCTGTCAGACTTTGGAATATTTATATGAATAATTCCAAAGTTAGGCGCGAAGACGGCATGTGATTCTGAGGCCCGGTGTGCCCAGAATTAATTTTATAAAAATATTAAGTATTTTTATACTATGCACATGGCGGGGGTATGATATCTACTAAACAGTAGCTCATAACGGTAATATGAGGCCACAGTTGCGTCCGGAACGTTCCGTTTACCCTAGGCAGGGTGTAAACTTTGCGGGCATGGGCCTGCTGTGGAAAACGCCACCAGGGGCATTTTCGTAAATAAATGGACAAGTTTATTTACGAGCGTCGGCTTGAATAACTTCTGAACGGAGTCTCGGATCGCAATTCCGAGTCTGCCGTTGCGTTCAGAATGGTGTGTTTACCCTAGGGGCGACCTAATTTCCTCCGCGCCGGGAGGTCTGTTCGGGGGCGTTGATTTAAATGAAGGTTTTTAAATAAAAAAAAGGAAAAACCAATCACTCCCCCTCCCTCACCTCCTACACGTAGCAGACGGACCCCCCCATCATCTGTTCTTCACCGATTCGAGCTAGAATCGTCCGTTTTCTGCGTCGATCGTCAGCGGATCGAGCTTCAGGGCGTCGCTGGCGTCGTTCTGCACCCGAAGCTTCAGCGTTTCACCCGCGAGGTAGGTGGTTTGAGTGTTAATCCCCCGATCTTGTTTTTGCTGTGAATTGCTTCATTTTGAGGTTGTTGCAGGGAAGATCGCGTCCCAAGGGTCGTGCCGGTACCTTCAGATCGTAAAACGGACCACCGGGGTGCCCTCGACGGTTCGCGGAAGCTCCACCGGCGCGCGGCGGCCGACCGCCCGAGGTGGCGGCGCGCCGGCCCAGCCGCCGGAGTGCGGCAGCACCGGGCACCGCACAGCGGAGGGCCGCCGGCTAGGGTGGGCCGGCCGGTTCAGGCCGGTCCGAACCCTTTTTGTTACACGCGGGTTTTTAAACCCCCGTTTCTTGCAATTCGGGAGTCAGATTCGCGTGCCATCTACGGCGACACGACCTTGGTGATGAGACGAACCTTTTGACGTGGGTTAAGAAATTTTAAGGTTAAAGATCGTGGCCTAGGATCTTGAAACGTGGAATAAAATAATAAAATTTTATTATTTTACGACTTCGGGCTGTTGTAACTTCTACTCGGAGCGTCCGAATGACATGCCATCAGTGGAGTTGAGACCCTGATGGTATGAAGGACTTTTTGAGATGGTTTCCTGGTGTTGGGACTGAGAACGGGGTGCGGGCCCCACGAGGCCGGGTTTTTGGTGTTTTCGGAGAAACACAACTTTTCCGTTGGGTGTCCGTTGTGGATGAGCGAGTAGTCAATCCCATGTGTTTTTCCGAGAGGATCACCATGGTATGACCCGCTTGATGGGTTTCGAGATTGTGGCATGGGCCCCACACATGCTGACTCTGGTGAATAGTACCTTTTTCACCGGGTGGCCGTTTTGGGTGAATGAGTAGTCTATCCTGTGTGTTTTTCTGAGAGGATCGCTGTGGTACGATCCGCTTAATGGGTTTCAGGATCGTTGTGTGGGCCCCACACAGGCTAGCTATGGTGAATATTTCCTTTTTCACCAGTGCTCTGTTTCGGGTGAGTAATTAGCCTATCCCACATGTTTTTCCGCGTAGATCACGATGGAGGCCTCTGTATCGACCTTGGAGGCGCGCGGTGTGGCGTTGTGGCGGGTCACTCAGGTTATCGATGTTTGGACGAGCAGTGGTTGAGGGTACTCCCTTGGTTCGTCCCTACGAGGGTTCACGCGGTATAACAACCCTAGTATAGGCTTGTGATCCTCTCGATGGGATGTTTAATATGTTAGAGTTGTGACATCCCTCTAGTGGGCCCGGAGCGAGATCCTCTTGCATCGTTTCCCTAGATCGGGTTCTTGGCATCGCTGTGACCGCTTATCCACGGGCGGCGATCCCCTATCTAGCAGGTTAACTTCGTAGGGTTTGTGGAATAATCGGGAATATGATCCCCTACGTGGTGGGCCGTGCTCAGTAGGGTTGTGGCATCGTTGGGTATATGATCCCCTACTCAGTATGAGGTGTATAGTAGGGTTGCGATATCGTCAGTTCGATCCCCTACTCAGCGCGTGGTATCAGTAGGGTTGCGACATCATCAGTTCGATCCCCTGCAGCGCGAGATGTACCAGATAGGGTTTCGTTATTGTCCTGACCGTCGTGACACGAGTGACGATCCTCTATCTGAGTGTCATGTTTCTGCTGAATGCCAGATCGGGTCGTGGTATCCCCCAGTGGATCCTGGGAGTGATCCCCTATTTGTGAGATCTACGAATGCCAGATCAGGTTGTGGTATCCCCCAACGACCCCTAGGAGTGATCCTCTATCTGTGAGATATTCGTATACCAGTGTGGGTTCTGGTATCCCCTATCAGACCCTAGGAGAAATCCCCTATTCGAGGAGTTTGTTGTTCTTGTTGTTTCAGCGATGTTTCTCTCAGTGACGGTATCCGAGGAGTGTGATCTCTCGGGTGAGCATCTGAGAGGTTTGTGAGTAACCCGATGGAGTGTATCTCTTGGATGAGTGTCATCTGGGATGACAGTGATCATGGAGTGTGCTCTCCTGGTTGTGGACAGTTGCTGGTGATGAGGTCAGTACTTCATGTAGCTTGATGCATGAGCTGAGTATATCTGGATTGTTCAAGGTGTATGTATGGACATACACCTGAGCTGAGCTGACTAGTTGTGTTTAGCTGAGGATGGTCACGATATGGAGTTTCTCTCTCATCTGGGTTCCATCTGGATGGGATGAGCAGACTGTTGCCTTTCAGTTGCTCTCTTTTGTTTTGGGTTTTTGGGGTGCCTACTGAGTATTGTTATAATCACCCATGCACGGGCTTTGCCCACACATGTTTGTGTCTTGTACAGACCACAGGCCTTTCGACGGAGTCTCAGGAGGACCTGGAGCAGGCAGAGCTGAGTGAGCGGGTTTGACCGAGGTGTTTACTGGAGCTGTGTCGAGGAGCTTACCGGCAGGTGTTTTGGCAGCATACCCCTTCTTCCGAGCAGGTTGAACGCCTTTGTGGTTTTTCTTTTGGTGGGCCCTATTTTTCCCTTTTGTACTTCTGCTGTACTCTGGTTCGGGATAGTTGTATGCATGATTTTTTTTACTTTTCAGTTTTACTATATCTCTACACTGTTGCATGGAGATGTTTGTGGGTGTGTGTGTACATGTACTTTAGGCTAATGCCTCCCATGTGTTTGTTAGCTTACTTGGCGCTAGATGCCAACCCCTGGCCTATTGGAGGCGGGCTTGGGGTGTCACGACTCGAGCACCGTTGGGTCGGGTCGTGACATTTATTCAAAGATACCGTTAATTGTTTGTTTAATTCCTTAAAACGGACCTTGAAATGAATCCTAGGAGGTTAAAGGAGGCCTAGGGAGTGTCAGGGGATTGTTTGAAGCCCGAAGCACCGAAAAAGAGGAAAACTATGAGGCCGTACGGGTTGTCTGCAACCGTGCGCCATGTTGCGGGTTTTAGACAGTTGCAAAACACACAGTATACACATGGTTAGTCAAACCATGTGTAGGTTTCGAGCGCAGCGGAAGCACAGTTGGGTTGGCGCCCAACTTTAATTTTTACCACGATCAATGATTATCCTGAGATCAATACGACGATGAACACCAGTCTCCACAGAATAGAATCAAAGATTTATATAAAGAAGGAATATGTCTGAAACCTTTAGAGAAGATCTTGCACATCATGTTTATAATTAATTTAATTAATTTCATAAAGAAAAGAATAATTGGATCTTCGATACTTTCTTCTTTGATGATTTTGATCATCTGGAATGAACCTTTTGGATTGTATCATTGCTCTTGTGATGATCCAAACTAGAATCCCTCTAGTAGTGATCCACACGTGCTTCGATGGCCTCCGAGTGACACCACTCGTTCTCCGGGTGCTATCGCAGCGAAGCGAGTGTCTTTTATCAGTCGTTTTTGATCGCTTGTTCTTCAGTTTTGAATAATGTCTCTTGTTCTTGAGAGGGGTGGGAAGAGGATTCGAGAGAGAAATCGTTTAGCTCAAAAATTTTCAATTCACTGGGCATGCAGTTCGGTACATGGCACAATAGACGTACGTTTCTATTTATCGACATGATAATTCAGTTACAATATTTAATTACATAACAACAATTAAATATATTCATTACCTTAGAGAAAACTCATGATTTTAATAATAATACTGTATCATTATTTATGGTGTGCCAGCTTGTGAAAAATGGAATTATAAATAAAATTTCGCGTTACAAAATAATAGCAGCGTTATTATTATTTTAACTTGTCCCAACTGGTTAAATAATTATTTACCATCTTACAAATAATTATTTTACTACCGGACCGTCCTTGATCCACTCAAACTCCACTTCCATTTATTGAACACCTGAATAAATAAATAAATAAATTATTCTTTTAAATAAATATTTTATATACAAACTAGTAAATAAATATTTATTAAATGTTCAATAAAATAAAGAAATATATTTTACCCACAATCCGGTGAATAAATATTTATTTAATTTATGAAATCATTTTAACTTGAATAAAATTATACCATTATCTTGAGAATAATATTTATTCCATTAATTACATTCAAATAAAATTTAATCGAGACCACCAGAAACACATAGTGTATGACTCTCTAGGATTCTTTCTCGTTGGCATTAGGTGAGCTTGCCTAAAGTTCAAGAGTACTGTCTAGAAACGGATCAAGGTACCCAAGAGAAAAAACATAAAGTCGCAAAACCGAAATCCATATACAAACGCTCACTGTGTAATACAATTCTTTTATCTCAACATCTCATCAAGCTGGTTTCATGATAGTGTCATCAACTTTTATGCTTGATATGTCATTCTTTGACTGCCTGAAATAAAGTCATCGTTACTCCATGGACATTAAATTTCATGAAACGGTACTATTTAAATCAAAGGGTTGAGATATCAACTTACATAAATGGAAGGGACAAATACTTCCTCAACTTATCCATTAATAACATGTCATTCATGACTTACCCAATGTACCCTAATTCCCACCATCTGTCTGCGTGACGATTTCCGTCAGCAAATCAAAGTATGCGAGTCGTGACACGTATTAATGATAATCTTAAATTCTAAGGATCATTACACATGCTCGCAGATAGGAATATCTGATGATGCTAAAACATGCAGAATTCATATTGGAAGGTCTATTCTCATAATCTCCCGTCTTGGAGATTACCAAGTGTGAATTTAATGAAAAGAAGTCTCATATTCTTACGATTACCCACACCTAACAGTCTGTATACTATGTTTCCCATTATAATATGCCATCCAACCGCAAAACTATATTTAAGAATATTGTCATAGCACTTCAAGGTTATCATCATAGCAGAGAACTGTTAAGACCTTGTCAATGTGGAAAATACTTATGAACATTATTACACTATAGTCATGCAGAACAATGAAAAATATGTAATAAGATGTTTAATATTTAAATATATTAAATATTCATGTAATCAATGTACAAACAATTGGTTCCAGGACACCAACTCTTACAAAATACTACTTGGAATAGAGCCAACTGCCTATGACTTTCAGTCCGCTAGACCTCACATGATGATCATGTTCCTACCGAGTCAAGGATTTTAGTCAAGGGGTCTACCACATTGTCTTCTGTGGAAATACTGCCCACAACAACTTCATCTCTCTGAGAAAAATCCCTCAATAGATGATACTTATGAAGTATGTGCTTCATCCATTGATGTGACCTTGAATCTTTTGCAAGATCCACTACTGTTGTATTATCACAACAGAGTGTGATGTGATCTTTACTACTAAGTACCACATCCAGCTCCTGGATGAAGCTTCGCATCCAAATTTTTTCTTTAGCTACCTCAGAAGTTGTGATATACCCAGACTCCACTGTAGAATCTGCGATCACACTCTGCTTTGAGCTCTTCCAGGTCACAACACCTCCATTCAAAGTGAAGATGTATCCCGTTTGCGACTTCATGTCATCACGATCAGTTTGGAAACTAACATCTTCACATCCTCTGATGACTAGTTTCTCATCTCCTCCATAAAATAGGAACATATCCTTAGTATGCCTTAGATACTTTAGAATAGTATAGACTTCCATCCAATAGCGGTCCCCTGGGCCATATTTATATTTGCCTACCACACTTAATGCATATGAGTTATCCAGCCTAATACATAGTATGACATACACGAATGACCCTATCACTGATGCGTATAGAGTCCTTTCCATTCTATTTCTTTCCTCATGTGTCTGAGGAAACATTTTCTTGGAAAGATGAATGCCATGTGATGCTGGCAACAATATTCTATTGGATTGTTCCATACTGAATCTTTTCAGTATCTTATTAATGTATGTACTTTGAATTAGGCCCAACAATCTCTTAGATCTATCACAATGGATCTTGACCCCAAGAATATATGTTGCCTCACCAAAGTCCTTCATGTAGAAGCATTGATTCAACCTTTCGTTAACAGACTGTAAGACTAGTATCTCATTTCCAGTAAGTAATATGTCATCAACATATACAATTAAGAAAATGACTACACTCCCCCTAAACTGTTTGTAAACACAAGTCTCACATTCATTCTTGATAAAACAAAATTCCGTTATTGCTTCATCACAATGAATGTTCCATGACCTGGATGCTTAATTTAATCCATAAATGGATTTTTCAACTTACATACCATATTGGAACCCTTTGGAGTCATAAAATCTTCAGGTTGTGTCATGTAGAAATCTTCCTGAAGGTTCCCATTAAGGAAGGCTGTTTTGAAATCCATTTTCCAAATCTCATAGTCATGGTAAGCACCAATGACCAATAGAATTCTGATGGATTTCAGCATTACAACTGGTGAAAAGGTTTCTTCATAGTCAATGCCTTGACACTGCTTGAACCCTTTTGCAACCAGTCATTATTTATTGGTACTTACTTGTCCTTCCATGTCTAGTTTCTTCTTGAATACCCATTTGCAACCAACAGGCTTTACATAAACTAGAGGATCAACCAAAATATAGACATAGTTTTGGTACATGGAATCCATTTCATAATTCATGGATTCTTACCACTTGGCAGTGTCTATTCCACTTACTACTTCCTTGTAGGTTAGAGGATCATTATTATTAACTAAAAATGAGTAACCATCCTCAATAACTAGAAAACAGTACCGTTCCAATTTTCCAACCTCTCTTGTACTCCTACGCAGTTCTTGTGTCTCTGGAATAGTTCTTTCTTCCATGGGGCTTTGTGGAATCTGTTCCTATACAAAATTTTGTGTACGTTGAGCCTTGACATAATCGAAGTCTATCTCGCTTCCACTATCTATTTTGGAGATGTGCTCCCTCTCAAGTAATATGGAATGTCTTACCACTATAACCTTTTTTTCTGAGGGGTTTTATAGATAATATCCCCTTGTTTCCTTGGGGTATCCTATAAAGGTACACTTTGTGCCTCAGAATGCAGGTTTGTTACCTAAAGAGGCCTTAACAAATGCATCGCTTCCCCACACATGTAAATTCAATAAAATGACTTTCTTTCCACTCCAGAACTCATATGGAATACCATTTATCGATTTAGTTGGTACTTAGTTTAGTATGTGCACCACTATTTATAACGCATATCCCCAAAAGGATAATGGAAGACTCGCATGACTCATCATTGATCTCACCAGGTCCAATAAGGTGTGGTTCCTCATTTCTCTCACACCATTCCACTGGGGTGTATAAGGAGGAGTGAGTTGGGAAAGGATCCCAAAATCCTGTAAGTAATCAATGAAGTCTTGATTAAGATATTCCCACCTCGATCTGAGTGGAGTTTCTTAATATTCTTACCAAGATGGTTATCAACTTCATTCTTGTATTCTTTGAACTTATCAAAATAATCCAACTTATACCTCATTAAGTAGATATATCCATATCTACAAAAATAATCATTAAAAGTTATTAAGTATGAGTACCCTCCCCTTTATTTAACTAGAAATGGTCCACACATATCAGTATGAACCAATTCAAGAAGCTCTTTAGCCCTTTCACTTTTCCCACTAAATGGGGCTTTGGTCATTTTTCCTTGTAAACATGCATGAAATATGCCAAGTGGTTTTAGTTTTAAAGAATATAAATATCCATATTGATGTAACTTTCTCTAGAATTTCTCGTTTACATGACCCAACCGATGATGCCAAAGTTGGGTGTGGTATGAGTCATGTGAACTATCTTTGTTATCTATTTCCATTACTTGGTTTGTGTAATCTAGCACATAAAGACCATTGTATAAAAATGATATCTTTGTAAAAGAAGCAACATTCATTTCCAAACTTGAAATAAAATATATCTATATCTAATATGGATATAGAAATAATATTTTTAGTAACAGATGATATATAATAACAACCCTTTAATACCAAGATCATCATAGTTGGTAACGTGAGGTGGTAGTCCCCAATAGCTACAATAGCAAGTCTGGCTCCATTCGCTGCTTGTAGATCTATCTCCCCTCACTCAATATTCCTAAATATACTTGATTCCTGTATTTGGATACATATGCAAGAACCAAAAGCTGTATCTAATACCCAATTTGTAGAAATAGATAGATTACATTTGATAACAAATGAACCTGAAGCTTCCCCTTTCCTTTTAGGCTGGGTGCATTTTTTATTCCAATAGAACTTATTACCACATGAAAAACAAACAACCTCCTATTCCCTTTCCTCAACTTTGATCTTCCTTTTCTTAGAATGGCGTGAAGAATCTTTGGGATTAAATCTATTTTCCTTCCCTTTCCTCTTATTCTCCATAAGGATGGAAGGCTTGTCGTGCTTCATATCTCTGTCCACTTTACGAATGAGGATAATAAGATCAGATAGAGACTTCTCAATGTTGTTTATATTGAAATTAACAACAAAGCTGGAGAATCTCTAAGGGAGTGATGTGAGAATGAGATCCGTGCCCAGTTATTTGTGGAGTTTAAACCCTATAACCTCCAGGTGCTCAATGTAGCCAATGAGCTTGACTACATGAGGCCTAGCTAGGGAAACCTCTCCAAGAATACTCTAAAAGAGTGCTTTAGAGATCTTAAACCTTTCCTATCTTTCTCCATCCTAGTAAAGACCATAGAGGTGCTTGAGCATGCTATAAGCATCCATGTTTTTGTGAGAATTCATGAGCTCACTAGACATTGATGATAACATAAAACATTGAATGTCCACCATATTGTTCATATGTTTCTTATAGACCAGGAAATAATCATCACTCACCTCTTTGGCAGGCAGATCTGGTAATGATGACTCTAACACGTAAGACTTCCATTCAGAGCGTAGGATAACCCAAATGCGTCTAAACCATTCTTGGAAGTTACTGCTGGTGAGAATGTTGTATTTATCCAGAATTGATCGCAGGGATAGTGTGGTTAATGAGCTTGTAATTTTTATTCTAAAATTAAAGATTAGATCATCAGTACTTTCTTGATTACATTTTATGAGAAATAATAAATTATTTTTATTAAGTCTCCCACTATTTTATCAAATCCCAATGGCCCTCACCATTGAACATGAAATTTCTAGTTTCCATGACATTCTAGTGGAAAGGATCCATATTCCCCTTTGCATAACCCCAAAAAGGGATGGTCAAGCTATTTAAAGGTATTTAGGTAGGCAGGTCTTTGCCAACTATAGGCTTACAACTCCTTGATCTATTGAGTGGACTCCCCAATCCTGAAATCCTGACTTTGGATTTCCTCAACTCTTGCCTCCAATATTACACCATGTCTAGAATGGGATACTTATCTTGATGTAATATTGTTAATTAAACATGAAATATTTCATAAGGGATTCCTTTTATAAAAGTATGTGTCCCAACAAGGGTTGGTCAAACTCATAGTTTTATTGATTTTTCCCTTAATCAAGTAACGAAAGGCTTGGTTTGACTCAATATTTTATTTGAGGTATTTTTATCTCTTATGCGTGAATTATTTATTATAATTATAACATGATTGTTAATATAAGAGGAACTTACTTAAGTGATTAACCATGTATTGATAATATTTACACATAATCTTGGTTTATTTTAGTTCCATCTTGCATGCTTGTTTAATTCATTAATTATGTGATCACGACAACACATCCATGATGATAAATCATGCAACTGACAGAAATAAAATAAAGGGAGTGATCATGAAATTTTCAAATAGTTAGGTTATCTAGTGGTTGATAAACTAACCCTAACCTAGGGAAGAAATACCTTTAACCTTTTAGGTTTGTGTTTATAGCTTTCCACCTGTCTACCTCTGTATATCCTGGGAATGGTTTTATAACACCCCGACCCCTCTAGACCGGAGCTAGTGCATTACTTGTTATATTGGCATGGTTATAAGGAATGAAAATCCCAAAGGAACGATCATTTTATTAGTCTTGAAGAAACTAGATACATAAATGTAACTCAAATTACATTGGAAAAGGTTACAAAATACAATACATAACAAAAACTAAAAACTGCATCCACAGGAACTCAATAAATGATCTCCGCTTCATCACCTGTTGAAGGTAAAAAATGAAAGGGGTGAGATAAAATGTTTAGTAAGGGTTAAAAATGGTGGAAGCATGAATCAATAATAACTGAATTGTAAACAATTTTACATAATCAACATGGCATGGTGAATAAATGAAAAACTCATGCCATTAATAAACTGAGAATGAAACTGCATCCATAGATTTTTTCATAGTGAAAAACTCATGGATAGTAATAACTGATAATGAATAAAGATAATGATTATTAATTGGATGTCATGTATCTAGCACATGATACCATAATACCATAAAAACGATTTAGTTCTATGGGTAGAAACCCATCTGATTTTTGGTAACAAACTCGAAGGGTTTGTCACCAAACTAATTTGTCTCATGAGACCTACCAATGCATTGAGGGGATATAGAGGGCCCCACCTGAAACTTCATGTACAAATAATTATTTATACATTTATTCAATACAATATCAATATGCCTTCTCAATATCTGTAGTAGAGTATACAGATTCATCAATATTTTCACAATCAAAATAACTTTCCAAATAAACTCTATATGTAAAATGGTATACAGTTTAGACAACAAACATATCCATGATATGATATTATGGATATTTAATATAAATATAATTTCAAATGAAAATATATCTCAAATGTTCATTAGGTACACCACATAAGGATTATTAAGTATACCACACAAAGTTAGTCACAAAAAAATAGTAGTTGAGACAAAGTTTCTTACCACAATGTAATCGGTCGAATCATATGACCAGAACTTAATAACCCTAAAATGAATCATTGAATAACATGAATATAAATATAATAATTTTATTATATATAAAATGGCAGTACACATATACCACATACACGAAATAAGTGGCAAACAATGAAAATCTCACCAAAATGAAAGTGAGATGAGAAACCCCTTAACTTATGCTCGAGTGTGTTCTTCGTTTGTTTTAATGAACTGAATAATAGAATTTAGATTCATTAATTAATAAATCCATAAACTACTATACATGTAATTGATTTAGTATAACCTTATTAGGTTTATTCATGGCCCTTTTTATGGGTTTAAGAGGTTCAATTTTCTTGTTTTGGAAGCATTTTCTTCCTTGGTTTTCATGATTCGTTTACTTGTTTTCATGAATAGAAGTTCATTTTAAATGTGGTTAAACATCCAGAATTGTTAATATATATTATTAATGATATTAAGGAGATATAAATTATCTTATAATTATTTTGGGTTATATACCATGATGATGATTCATTAGTTAAAAGTTTATTACAAATATTCGGATTAACTTGGCCGTTTTGTTCATAATGAACTTGTTTTGTATTATTATTTTATATTATGAGTGTCTAAGTATTCCAGAAAATTAATGAGATTAAATAAATATATTATTATCTGTTTCAACCATTAAAATAGTTTCATGACCAGTAATGAAGGAGAAAGTGAAGAACAAAACTCCGTCGTCCACAAAGGTTATAAATTGGAACCTCATGGAAATTGATTTCGTTTATAAAAATAAAAAGGGGGAGTAAGAATATTGATGATGGTTATTCCATTAACATGATATAATTCAATTATATATATTATAATGGATTTTATCATGGTCATTTTTACAGAGGGGGTGAGGAGAGAAAAATAAAAGAGATGAACTTGAAAATAAAAGAAAAGTTGAGAGATCCCTTATGAAAATTCGGCAGCCTAACGACGTCGCTTAAAATTTCATAAAATGAAATGATGAGAACAAAATGGTATCTCATAATATTTAAATCAAAAGGAAAGTAATAATAATACATAAAATCAAACCCCAATATATGAGAATGGAAATTCAAATAGATAACATAAAAGAAGTGTCGACTAAAAGAAGAGAATGAAGGATTCTCTTACGTTGTAGAGTAACCCCTAGATCTTAAAGTATGAGACCTTGGGGGCTTAAGGACACCTTGATAGGACTCATAGAGAGGTAAAACCAGCAGATATTCAAGGATGAGGGATTTTAAATGAAATAAAATGAATGGATGAGTGGGTATTTATAGAAAAAGAGAGGTAGTTTTTTTATAATTTCAAAGGGACACCTCATTAGTGGTTTTTGCCAAACCATGAGATTGAACATGGTATTTGACCATAGTTTTAGCCACCTGGTACACCTCATGTCATAAGTTACTGTACAAAAATCGAACATACTTTTATATTTAATTATTATAGCATTATGATGTCATTAAACTACCGAAAACTCAAAACTGTATTTTTACTATTCATGAGAAGTTCATGTATTTTAGAAAAAACCCAAAAATTCACCCTAACCATTTTTTGATGTGTAGAATTAAAAATAAAATCCATTTTTTGAAAATAATTTTCTAATTATTTTTAATTTAATTTTTAAATAAAATCAATTGAATTCAAAAAAATAACAATTTTAAAGATATAATTAGTTCTATATCTCATTGAAAAATCAACAAAGTTCTTATTATTTTATTAACTTAAGAAAATAAAATATTATCATTATTTAATATTTATAAGGTTCATATTACTATTCATATTACTATTCATAAGGGTATGTTACTATTCATCAAAAAATCAAGTTGGTTCTATCAGACTCCAAATGACTTACTGGTCACAACTCTAGATGACCATTTTTCAAAATTCAAAACCTAGAAGTGGAAAATTTATGTTTAATGGATAGCTTATAACATTCTCCTATAATGTTCTGATTCACAAAAGACATAGTACTTCATGAAATATGGGCTATCTAATGAATAGAAAGTATTTAAGAAGAACATACCATAAAATGTTTGGGATGTTATATTATTCCCTCCTTTGGAAATTTCATCCTCGAAATTTTATGTATAAAGCCCACCCAAATGATGTGGATGGTTCTTCTTCATAATATCCTCAGGTTACCATGTTTCTTCCTCTATATTCTGGTTTTTCCAAATAACCTTTACTAGACGAGTTGTTTAATTTCACAATACCTGCTCCCTTGTGGCAAGAATCTTAATAGGCTCTTCACAGTATGACAAATCAGGTTCCAGTTCTATGTCTTCATAGGTGAGTACATGAATTTGGTTTGGTATGTATTTCTTTAACAATGACACATGGAATACATCATGGACTTTAGAGAGACATGGGGAATTACTAAATGGTAAGATATTGCTCCGATTCTTTCCAGAATTTCAAATTGTTCGATGTACCTGGGGCTCAGTTTCCCTTTCATACCGAATCTTAAGACACCCTTCCATGGAGATACTTTCAAAAAGACATGATCTTCCACTTGGAATTCCAAATCTTTCCTCCGGTTGTCAGCATAACTCTTCTTCCAACTTTGAGCTACTTTAATATGGTCTTGGATTGTCTTCACCATTGTCGTGATCTCTTCAATAAGTTCTGGGCCTATAAGTTTCCTCTCACCAACTTCATCCCAACAAGTAGGAGTTCAAAATCTCTTTCCATATAATGCTTCATATGGAGACATTTGAATACTAGAATTGAAACTATTGTAGTATGAAATTTTCACCAAAGGAAAGTATTGATCCCACATACCTTGAAAGTCAAGAGAGCATGATCTTAGCATATCTTATAGAGTTTGGATAGTCCTTTTAGACTGTCCATCTGTTTGGGGGTGATAAGCATTACTCATATGAATCTCAGTATTTAAAGCCTTCTGGAGACTTTTCCATAATTTTGATGTAAACTGGGGATCTTGATCAGACACAATAGATAGAGGTGCACCATGAATTCTTAAAACTTAATTAATATAAAGTCTTTCTAGGTGCTCAAGTGGTAAATCCTCTCTTATTGGAAGGAAATGTGCTGATTTTATAAGACGATCAACAATTACCCATATTCCATCATTCCTTCTAGGTGTCCTTAGTAGTTCAGTGAAAAAATCCATCATTATGTTATCCCACTTCTACATAGGAATAGGTAGAGGTTACATCACTCCTTTGAGATGTTTCCTCTCTGCCTTCACTTGTTAAAAAACTAGACACCTTGACACGTAGTCAGTAATTTCCCGCTTCATATTATCCCACCAAAAATATTCCTTCATATCTCTATACATCTTGGTGCTACCCGAGTGTATAGAGAAATTTGAGCTATGAGCATCATTTAATAGTTCCCTTTTTATCTCAGGTATGTATAGATGCATAACCTCTTCCCAAAATTTAGAACTCCTTCCTCATACACAACATTTTCCAATCTCCCATCCTTAACATCAAAAATTTTCCTGTGTAGATTCTCATCATCAAATTGAGAGCTTTTTATCTTTTCTAATATATATGGTTTGGTAATAATTTGAAATAGAAATTATGTTTCCACTTCCTTAACAATTCCCATATCCATATTTAGTAGATCCAAAAATATAGGATCTCTCTCAGTCCTCATTTGAGTCATAAGTCCATGATATTTTCTGCTTAATGCATCTGCCACCTTATTCACCTTTCCCGGGTGGTAGTGTATTGAACAATCGTAATCTTTGAGTAACTCGAGCCATATTCTTTGCCTCATGTTGAGTTCTTTTTATGTGAAAATGTATTTCAAACTCTTGTGATCTGTGTATATCTCACATCTTTCTCCGTAAAGATAGTGTCTCCATATTTTCAGAGCAAAGATTACAGCTGCTAACTCAAGATCATGAGTTGGATAATTTCACTCATGAGTATTCAACTATCTTGATGCATAAGAAATAACTTTATCATTTTTCATAAGGACTCAACCCAGACCATTCTTTCATGCATCACTATATATTAAAAATATATCACTTCTAGATGGAAGAGTAAAAATTGGAGCATTGACCAATATTCTTTTCAATTATTCAAAGCGTTTTGTACATTCTTTTTTCCACAAAAACTTAACTCCTTTATGTGTTATCTTGGTTAGCGGGTTAGCCAGTCGGGTGAAATTCTGAACGAAACACCGATAGTAACCTGCTAAGCCAATAAAACTACGTACCTTGGTTATTTTTTTTAGCGTGGGCCAATATTTGATTGCCTTTGTCTTTGTAGGATCCACTGGGATTCCATCCTTAGAGACAATACGACATAGAAAATAAACTGATTAAATACAGAATTCTCACTTGCTAAACTTCCCATATAATTCATTTCTCATAAGAGTTTTCAGAATAACCCGCAAGTGATCCTCATGGTCTTTATAGCTTTTTGAGTATACCAGGATATCATCGATGAATACCAAAACAAAGTTATCAAGATATTCCTTGAAAACTCTATTCATTAAATCCATGAAAATAGATGGTTTATTCATTATTCCAAAAGGCATCACTGTAAACTCATAATGCCCATACCTGGTTTGAAATGCTGTCTTTAGAATATCTTCCTTCCTTAAACATAGTTGATGATATTCGGATCGAAGGTCAATCTTTGAAAAGTATTGATCTCCATGAAGTTGATCAAATAAATCACCAATTCGGGGAAGATGATACTTATTATTTATTTTATTAGCATTGATTTCCCTATAATCAATGCATAGCCTCATGGATCCATATTTCTTTTTGACAAACAAGATCGGGGCTCCCCATGAAGAAACACTAGGTCGAATAAATCCTTTGTCATTCAACTCCTCTAGTTGTTTCTTTAGCCCCACTAACTCCACAATGGCTATTCTATAGGGGGTCTTTGATATAGGTCTTGCACCAGAAATTAAGTCAATAGAAAACTCAATTTCCCACTCTGGAGGATGTCAAGGTAAATCCTATAGAAACATATCAATGTATTCTTTCACTATATGCACACCTTCAATTTGAATATTTATTTCCTCACCCATAGATATTGGGTTCTCTTCCTCTCCAAGAATTGCATTCAATAGAGCTACTGGGGGTGGGTCTAGATAAGAATCAGTTGGTGAGGTCTCTGCTCTAAAGATAAGAGATTCTACACCATTTTCAAAAATTGTAACTTCTTTTTTCTTGCAATAAATTATTGCATCATAATTCGACAGCCAATCCATACCGAGAATTATATCAAATTCAGTCATTGGTATGATGATAAGGTTAGAAAATAAAGCACGTTTATGTGTCACAAGGGGGACTAGTCGACATGCCTTTGTTGCAATGATGCATCCCCTAAGAGTTTTAACTAATAAATCATTTATTAAATCAAATTGGACATGTCTAATTTTCTTGGAAAACTGGAAAGATATAAATGAATACAATGAACCAGAATCAAATAAAGTGTTTTCTAAGTTTAAGGAAACAATTAAAATACCTGCCACCACACCATTAAGAACTTCAACTTTCGCGATTGTAATCGCATAAGCTCTCCCCTGTTCTCTTGGATTTTTCCGAGGCATGTTTCCTTGGAGCTTAAGACACTCATTTTCATAATGTCCCATCTATATACAATTTTAGCATTGGACATCATCAAATTGTTTCTTCCCCATGCATTCATGAGATAAATGACCCTTTTCTCCACAGTTATATCAGACTCCCTTTCCTTTTAAGCATTTCCCGAGATGATTCTTTCCACAGTTTTCGCATAATGAGAATTTCTTCATTCCCTTGATATTATTTGGCGATTCACCTTTCCCTTGGTTATTAGAGTACCTCTTCTTATCTTGATTTCCTTTAAACAAATTTGATCTAGAAAATCCCTTCTCTGTTTTGACGGCACTTGACAAAATTTCATCATATGATGAAAATGTTTGATAAGCCAGTTCCCTTTGAAGACTTGGATTAAGACCTTCAAAGAAATGATCAATATTATCTGCTGAGTCAGGTACGTAATCTATGGAATACCTAGCTAGCCTTGTGAAGGTAGCCTCATACTCTACAACACTGTTTTCTTCCCTTTACTTTAAGCTAAAAAATTTTCTCTTCATTTTGGTTCGTTGATCACGAGGGAAATATTTTTCAAAGAATATTTCCTTAAAAGTAATCCATTCCATATCTTCTATTTCTTCTTTCTCCATGGTATTCTGAATCAAGGTACACCATTGATCAGTGTATCCCTTGAGACAATATACTTCCATTACTACCTTTTCATTTTCATTGAATCATAATTCCATGAATATCTTTTCAAGGGACTTGATCCATTACTCAACAACCACTGGGTTAGTAGTCCCGCTGAAATATGGGGGCTTCTGCTGTATGAAACGATCCAACACAGGTGTGGAATGGTTATTCGTTACACCATGAGTAATTTGTCCCAATATGGTCATGATCTGATCTGCTCCAACATTGACTATGTTGACTTGATCTATAGGGAATCCCTACCTTTCCTATGAGTATTGATTCCCCTTCTCCCATTAGATGCCATTTCTAAATAATGGGATACAATATATTAGTTTATGAATCTTAAATAGAAAAGCACTCAACATAGATTAAAATTCTATGCATATCTAATCTTATAAACATGGTTTCTCTGAGAAAAAATTTACATTAAACTCCTTCATAATGACTTGTAAAGAAAATGTGAATTATCCTAAGAATATCCCCTGGGAGTTTCGTAACCAAGAGTGCAACAAGGACCATTGTCGTGTACCAGGATACCCCAGGTCAAGCCCGAAACTCCTTATCAGAGCTTTCACTCCTAGGTACATCTATTCCAGAGCCACCTCTAGCTGCTCGTATCCAGACAGGGATGTATTTTCTAGAAGGATTCATATAATCTATTCCTTAACAAAATACCATGATATTCTTGTATGTTTATCCTCAAATACTACCTTAGGGATTTGTTCCCTACTATAAATTTCCTACTCTACTTTTCATGTTTTCTACTAAACTTCCTTTGATACCAACTGTAACACCCCGACCCCTCTAGACCGAAGCCAGTGCATTAATTATTATATTGGCATGGTTAGAAGGAATGAAAATCTCAAAGGAACGACCAGTTTAGTATTCTTAAAGAAACTAGATACATAAATGTAACTCAAATTACATTGGAAAAGGTTAAAAAAATACAATACATAACAAAAACTAAAAACTGCATCCACATGAACTCAATAAATGATATCTGATTCATCACTTGTTGAAGGTAAACAGTAAAAGGGGTGAGCTCAAATTCTCAGTAAGGGTTACAAATGGCGGAAGCATGAATCAATAATAACTGAATTGTAAACAATTTTAGATAATCAACATGACATGATGAATAAATAAAAAAATCACGCCATTAATAAACTGAGAATGAAACTGCATCCATAGATTTTGTCATAGTGAAAACCTCATTGATAGTAATAACTGATAACGAATAAAGAGAATTCTTATTAATTGGATGACATGTATCTGGAATATGATACCATAATATCATAAAAATAGTTTAGTTCTGTGGGCAGAAACCAGCCTGATTTTTGGAAATAAACTCGAAGGGTTTGTCACCAAACTGATTTGTCTCATGAGACCTACTGATGCATCGAGGGGCTATAGTGGGCCCCACCCACCACTGCATGTCCAAAGCATTATTTATACGTTGATTCAATACAAGATCAATATGCCTTTTCAATATCCGTAGTAGAGTATACATATTCATCAATATTTCCATAATCAAAATAACTTTCCAAATAAATTCCGTATGTAAAATGGTATAAGGTTTAGAAAACAAACATATCCATGATATGAGATTATGGATATTTAATATAAATATAATTTCAAATGAAAATTGATCTCAAATGGGAAGTAGGTAAACCACATAAGGATTATTAGGTGCACCACACAATGTTAGTCACAACAAAATAGTAGTTGAGACAAAGTCTCTTACAGACTGAATGGCCCGAAGGCTGAAATTTTTATTTATTTTTGGATAAGCCCCATTTTAAGGGTAAAGGGGGAAAACTTACATGACTTCAAGACTTAGACAAAAAAAATGGCTGAAATTTCCACAATCATCTCATAATAGACTCCACAGAGATGCCCCTACCCAACATCAACATCAATATGTCACCTCCACTTGTGCATGACTGCTCATCAAACTGTCCCATACAAAAAAGCACGGGCCCGGTATCGATGGCTATTCTATACCCTCTCAAACTTCCAAATCCGAATAGCCATGCAAGGTGAGGGAAACCCGCTCTAAGACCTCATCTAAAGCAAAATCTGAAAGAGAGTCTAAGAAAATCCAACAACAAACACGCCACAAAAGGATCCCACACAGTCAGAAATTCATCAAATCTAGAATCATCCACGAGACAAAATCAAATCCACTACATACATAAATGTGAATTAACCCCGCTGCTCCACTTCAATCCCACCACCACCATAGATGTAGAATCCCACAGAGAGATTGGGAGAGGGTTAGCGGTTAGAGGACCATCATCAACACCGAACCTAAATTCCGTCACACCACCGCCTGCAAAACCAAAAACAGAGAACAAAATCCTCCCCCCTCCAGTCACTCTAGAGCCCATAGTGGGGGCTAAGAAGTCTGAGGAAGATGTTGATGCCGATTGTGCTCCAGGGAGGACAAAGCTGGAACCACATGTAGAGGCAAGTCGATATCCGAACCAAGACCAATCCATATGCTGATGTCAAAATATAGCCACACACGAAGCCAATCCGAGGACCGAACTGAGACAAGAAAAACCTCTACACGACAATGCAAACTAAATCCTAGGAGGACAATGACAACGCCACCCGCCTACGCCGAGCCGAGCTAGGACACCGCCGCCAAAGAATCCACCAATGCCGAAAGAGCTCCAGGGAGGAAAAAGCAAGAACCACATGTAGAGATGAGCCGAGATCTGGGCCAAGACCACTCTAAATGCTGACATTGAAGGAACGCCACATGTGAAGACAAGTCGAGGACTGAATTGAGACTTGAGGAATCACCGCACGCCAACGCCAAATGAGGTCCGAGGAGGACAACGACAACTGCCGAGAAAATCTGAGCCAATCCAAAGGAGGGGAGGAGACAAATTGAGCAGAAACCCTAGCGCCGTGGGCTGAGGGAAAAGCTGCCGCTTAGAGGCCCCCCATGCTATTGAAAAGATCGAGACAAAGTCTCTTACCACAATGTAATCGGTCGAATAATATGACCATAACTTAATAAACCTCAAATGAATCATTAAATAAAATGAATATAAATAGAATCATGTTATTATATATAAAATGGAAGTACAAATATACCACATACAATAAATAAGTGGCGAACAATGAAAATATCACAGAAATTAAAGTGAGATGAGAAACCCCTTACCTTATACTCGAGTGTGTTCTTAGTTTGTTTTAATGACCTGAATAATAAAATTTAGCTTCATTAATTAATAACTCCATAACCTCTTATACATGTAATTGATTTAGTATAACCTTATTAGGTTCATTCATGGCCCTTTTTATGGGTTTAATAAGTTCAATTTTCTTGTTTTGGAAGAATTTTCTTCCTTGGTTTTCATGATTCGTTTACTTGTTTGCATGAATAGAAGTTCATTTAAAATGTGGTTAAAAATACAGAATTGTTAATATATCTTATTAATTAAATTTAGGAGATATAAATTATATTATAATAATTTTGGGTTATATACCATGATGATGATTCATTAGTTAAAAGTTTATTACAAATTTTCAGATTAACTTGGCCGTTTTGTTCATAATGAACTTGTTTTGTATTATTATTTTATATTATGAGTGTCTAAGGATTACATAAAATTAATGAGATTAAATACACATATTTTTATCTGGTTCAACCATTTAAATGGTTTCATGACTAGTAATGAATGATAAAGTGAAGAACAAAACTCCGTTGTCTACAAAGTTTATAAATTGGAACCTCATGGATGTTGATTTCGTTTATAAAAATAAAAAGGGGGAGTAAGAATATTGATGATGGTTATTACATTAACATGATATAATTATCGTATATATTTGACACTGGAGTTTATCATGGTCATTTGGATAGAGGAGGTTAGGAGATAAAAATAAAAGATATGAAGTTCAAAATAAAAGAAAAGTTGAGAGACCCCTTATGAAAATTCGGCAGACTAACGACATCGCTTAAAATTTCATCAAATGAAATGATGAGAACAAAAGAGTATCTAGTAATATTTAAATCAAAAGGAAAATAATAATAATACATAAAATCAAACCCCAACATATTATAATGGAAATTCAAATAGATAACATAAAAGAAGTCTCGACTAAAAGAAGAGAATGAAGGATTCCCTTACCTTGTAGAGTAACTCCTAGATCTTGAAGGATGGGACCCTGGGGGCTTAAGAACACCTTGGGAGGACTCCTAGAGAGGTAAAAATACTATATCTTAGAGTATTAGGGATTTTGAATGAAATAAAACATATGGATGAGTGGGTATTTATAGAAAAAGAGAGGTAGTTTTTTAATAATTTCAAAGGGACACCTCATTAGTGGTTTTTGCCAAACCATGGGCTTGCCCATGGTATTTTCCCATGGTTTTAGCCAATTGGGACACCTCATGTCATAATTTATTTTACAAAAGTCTACCATACTTTTATATTTAATTATTACATCATTATGATGTCATTAAACTACCGAACACTCAAAAATGTATTTTTACTATTCATGAAAAATTCAAGTATTTTAGAAAAAACCCAAAAATTCACCCTAACCATTTTTAGATGTGTAGAATTAAAAAATGAACTCCATTTTTTGAAAATAATTTTTAAGTATTTTTAATTTAGATTTTAAATAAAATCAAGTTAATTCAAAAAAATAACAATTTTAAAGATATAATTAGTTTTATATCTCATTGAAATATCAACCAAGATCTCATTATTTTATTACCTTAACAAAATAAAATATTATCATTATTTACTATTTATAAGAGTCATATTACTATTCATATTATTATTCATAAGGGTATTATACTATTCATCAAAAAATCAAGTTGGTTCTATCAGACTCCAAATGACTTACTGGTCACAACTCTAGATGATCTTTTTTCGAAATTCAAAACATAGAAGTGGAAAATTTATGTTTAATGGATAGATTATAACTTTATCCTATAATGTTCTGATTCAAAAAATACATAGTAATTCATTAAATATGGGCTATCTAATGAATAGAAAGTATTTAAGAAGAACATACCATAAAATGTTTAGGGTGTTATAGGTTTCGTCTCGGCTCCAGCTTGAACCGCTTACACTAACTTGGGAGTTCCATCCATTACATATACTTATAAACTCACACGTATGTGAGGGGTAAAAGGGGGGTTTACATATAATAAACCATGGGCATCTATGCCCTTCATATTAATGAATATATGGCTCACATACCAATAATTAATTTAATAAATAAATTAAAAGGAAACCAATCACATATAAAGGTCTTGGTCTAGCTCATGATCACCCACATACATGCAACATGTTACAAATTTAATAAAACCAATATTCAATTATTTAATCATTCTTATTAAGATAAATCACGCTTAAATCAATTAATTATTATCTTTAATTAATTAATCCGTTTATCTTAATACTTTTCTGAATATCCTTGAAATTCTCATCATTATACATAAATGCACCTTGGAGGTATCCTGGTGAATACGCGTTCGAATCTACCCAACATGTATTATATTCGCATACTATTTTACTTTTATGACACATGGAATAAAATATATTTCAATGCATAAAATAACAAAATGTAGTACGATTTATACATGATGTGTAGTTCTAAACATTACAAAAACATTAATGTTTTAACTTTGTGTAATCTAGTAAAGTACACGACATGTAGTTCCGACTACACGGTGTGTACTACCTTCACAGTCTATCCCGAAGTACATGCCTAGGGACTTGGAATGTGAAGCGTACTTTGGAAATTTTAGAGTACACGGCATGTATAGTGGGCTACACGCCGTTTTGTCTCCGTGTTACATGTTTACCGGTCTACTTAGCCATGTATGGGATGCATGGTTTGGCCCCTAACTCGAAGGGACTACACGCCGTGTGTAGTGGGACACATGGTGTGTAATTTCGTAAGCATGTGCCTATATATCCCAGTTAACACATGGTGTAGAATTAACTACACCATGTGTAATAAATGCACACAGATTGAGTAATTGCTGAATTACTCCTGATGCGCTGAACACAACTACTTGGAGTGTAGTCCGGATTTCACATCGTGTATAGAAAAAAACACGGCATGTAATTCCAAACACATGACATATACTTTCATGTCACCTGGGCAGAATCATCAGCACCTCCTGATGAGTTATTTGTTTTAATTTTAATTAAAAAATCATTTTTTTCCGTGAAATCTGTGACAAACGAAAAGAGGGAGAACAGATCTAGAAATTGGATTACAAGAATGATTAACCATGAATTGAAAAACTAAACCATTAAACCATAAAGCATCAATGAATTATTTATATAATTATAAACTATGATGTAACCCCTTTGATACCACTTGTAGTTTCTGGGCGCAGCGGAAGCGCAGTTGGGCCGACACCCAACTTTAATTTTTACCATGATCAATGATTATTTAGGGATCAATACGATGATGAACAACAGTCTCCACAAAATAGAATCAAAGATTTAGATAAATAAGGAAGAGGCCCGAAACCTTTAGAGAAGATCTTACACATCATGTTTATAATTAATTTAATTAATTTCATAAAGAAAAGAATACCTTGATATTCGGTACTTTATTCGTTGATGATTTTGATCATCCAAAATGACCCTTATGGATTGTCTCATTACTCTTTCAAGGATCCAAACCAAAATCCCTCTAGCGGTTATCCACACGTGCTCTGATGGCCTCCAAGTGACACCACTCATTCTCCGAGTGCTAGCGTGGTGAAGCGGGTGTCTTGTACTGGTCATTCTTGATCACTTGTTCTTTAGTCTTGAAGAACGTATCTCTTTCTTGAGAGGGGTGATAAGAGGATTCAAGAGAGAAATCGTTTAGCTCAATAATTCTCAATTCACTGGGCATGTAGTTCGGTGCATGGAACAATAGACGTATGTGTCTATTTATCGACATGGGGTTTTTGTTATAATATTTAATTATGTAACAGCAATTAAATACATTTATAAACTTAGATAAAAACCATTATTTTAATAATAATACCACATCATTATTTATGGTGCGCCGGCTTGTGAAAAAAAATTATAAATAAAATTCTGTGTCAAAAAATAATAGCAGTGTTATTATTATTTTAACTTGTGCTAGCTAGTTAAATAATTATTTACCATCTTGTAAATAATTATTTTACTACTGAAACGGCCTTGGTCCACTCGAACTCCACTTCCATTTATTGAACACGTGAATAAATAAATAAATAAATAAATAATTTATTCTTTTAAATAAATATTTTATTTACAAAATAGTAAATAAATATTTTTTAAATGTTCAATAAAATAAATTAATATATTTTACCCAAAATCTGATTAATAAATATATATTTAATTTATGCAATAATTTTAACTTGAATAAAATTATTCCACTATCTTGAGAATAATATTTATTTCATTAATTAAATTCAAATATAATTTAACTGAGACCATCAGAAACACATAGTGTGTGACCCTCTAGGATTCTTTCTCATTGGCATTGAGTGGGATTGCCTAAAGTCTAAGAGTACTGTCTAGCAACGGGTCAAGGCACCCAAGATAAAGAACATAAAGTCGCAACAATAACATCCACATACAAACTCTCACTGTGTAATATAATCCCTTTATCTCAATATCTTATCAAGCTGGTTTCATGACAGTGTCATCAACCTTTAAGCTTGATATTTCATTCTTTCACTGCTTAAAATAAACTCATCGTTAAACCATGGCTATGAAATTTCGTGTGATGGTTCTATTTCAATCGAAGGGATGAGATATCAACTTCTATAAATGGAAGAGACAAATCCTTCCTCAAATTATCCATTAATAACATGTCATTCATAACGCATCCAATGTACCCTACTTCCTGCCAACTGTCTGTGTGATGGTTTTTGTTAACAAATCAAAGTGCACGAGTCATGACATGTATCAATGATAATATTAAAGTATAAGGATCATTACACATGCTCACATATTAGAATATCTGATGACACTAAAACATGAAAAATTCCTATTGGAAGGTCTGTTCTCATAATCTCCAGTCTTGGAGATTACCAAGTGAAAACTTCATGAGAAGAAGTCTCATATTCTTATGAGTACTCACACCTAACAATCTATATAATATGTGTCCCATTATAGTATGTCATCCAACCACATAACTATATTTAAGAATATTTTCATAACACTTCAAGGTTCTCATCATAGCGGGGAACTGCTATGACCTTGTTAATGCGACAAATACACCTAGACATTATTACACTATAGTCATGCAGAACAATGAAAAATATGTAATAATGTGTTTAATATTTAAATATATTAAATAATCATGTAATAAAAGTACAAATAGTTGGTTCTAGGACACAAACTCTTACACCATGCACCATGCTTATGTGGTGTGCCCAGTGATGCAGAATCATGCGCACGTTTGTGCACAGTTTGGACAAATCGTGCGGCCAAATCGCGATCAGTGCTTTTTGGGGTGAAATTATCACTTTTCCATTAATGATATGTTTAAACCTGTTTTCCTTATTACCCTATCTTCCACCTGATTTTATCCTCTCCTCCAGGTGCACAAAGCGCCTCTCCCTCTCTCATGGAGTTTTGAAGTTTCTCCCTCAAATATCATCTGCTTCCTTCATTTTTGGAATCTACATACTCATTTTGATAAGATGTATCATCCACATTCCTTGATTTCTAAAATTCTCCATCACCTATTGCACTATTTTAGTGCAATAAACTTTTTCCATATTTTGTGGGTTTTTCTAAACCTCTTGATTTCTTATGTTTTAGGTTGAATCAAGCCTTGTTACCGGACATATGGAGTACTACAACTATGAGGTAGGGCATTTACTCGTTTTCTCATCAATTTCATTGTTTTTTGACATCGTGTCATTGTGATGCTAACCAGATCCTTCCGAAGAAGCCTTTTATATAATACTAAATTGACTGGGATGGTTTTCCATGCCTGTAGTGACCTTTGCTTATGGTTAAGCCCAACCATGGGTGTTCACTTTGTATTTTTCCACCCCTTTGGGTGTCCCATCCTAAATGTCCTAAAATGCCTTATGTCTTGGGTTGTATTTCACCTTGTATTATTGTTCCAAATCATTAAATGAATTAAAGGTGATTATTGAACCATGAGACTGATTCCTTTGGAAATTCCTATGCTTAATTAATTGGTCCTTGTGTAGTGCCACATGCCTTACATTAATTTGTTCATGAAAGTATTGAATCCATTTATTATTTTTATATGTCATGGATTCTTTTCATGATATGCCTCATATTTTTGTTAACTCTTTATGCTTGCTAATTTAGGTTAGGCTATATGCCATGTGCCATTCTTTGTTAAATGTTTATTTCTCAAGAACTTGTTTTGGGATGAATGAAAATTAATATTTGGTCAAGATTGATAGCTTGAGGTATTGAGGTGTCATTGATGACATATTGATAAGAGGCATGATAATGACATGTGCCTATGGTTATATCTCATAGTTTGAATGTTATGCCTTATGGAATATGACTATTTCTCATGCCTTGCTCTCTTTTAAAGGCTTTGTGACCTACTATATAAATTATTCCATTGTTTTTTGCCCGAATTGAAATCTTGATTAAACTGTAGGCATATGGTATTAAGATTATTCCTTGTTGGTATGTACTTAGAAACAAACACACACACACATATGAATTTCTTGTGAGGCGATTTAGCTACTTGATCACTTGATACAGGCCAGGAGAGAACATGAGTTCCATATTAAGGACTCATGGATGGACTCGCCATGTTCGTTTGGGTTATGAATCGACATGCCGGGGGTGATGCTTTGGGTTTCCAGACAAGGGCTTCCTAAGATGTTTCTTATACTCCTGAGTGATACTGGTTCCCTAGGGAAGAAAACATGGAAGGACTCATTGGAAATATGGCTACGCCATGCCTTGGGTGATACTCTGTCCCCTACGTGAGATACCTAGGACATAGTCAGAGTTTACTATGCCTCGAGTGATACTAAGGATGCTGTAAGGGTCACCTAGGATAGAATAAGTGGTATTGGATTATATCAGATGTTCCTGTAGAGATACTTGGGATTATTTTTAGATCACCTTGGATAGGCTCGGGACTCCACCACTGGATTTGATAAATTGATTGAATTGCATTGATTGATTTCATTGGTTAAATTGCTTGTGATACACTTGTTGCTTATTTTTATATAATATAATTCACTTGTGATGTTTCCCTCTTGCTTACTAGCACAATTGGATGATGACATGAGAATTAGACCCCAATCCAAAGCACAAGATTGGGGGTGTTCCTTTCATGGACTACCTTGTTTACTTTTGGTCCTTGCACACATATTGTGCTTGTATAGGTACTTTATTCAGACTTCCATCATAGGCCGAAGCAGGTGGTATGGGATGAGTGTCTATTTAGAAACCCGGACCAAGTTATTACATGTTTATTTATTTATAGCTCAATATTTATGAAATATGGCACACTGTCTCTTATTAACTGCACTAAATGGAAAGGTCCAGACACCGTGGGTGTTGACATATTGAGATTTATATCTCACACCCTTCTCAAGTGACATTTGGTACCATAGTAAAATTTATGATCATAGGCATGGATAAAGAGAAGCATGACACTTTAAATTCTTGATTGATTTGCTGTTAGGATGGAGCCTTGGGGGCAGAAGACTGAGCCTATGCTCGAGATGATGTGTAATAGTTTTTGGCCTTTTTTTATTTTTGTATAGCATGTAATATCTTCTTGTACCCCAGTTCCCATATAATATCTTTTTGTATAAAATCATGACATAGAAATCGTCATTGTATCTATTATCATTATTCATCTTCCACTTCATCCTTAATTATATTGCATTACTTATTCCTTTACTTCCACTGCTATATGATTATTTATATGCCTCCACTATTTCATATTTATTGTTTACCACTATGAATACTAGATCTATAAGGGAATAGTCTCCCCATAGACACACCCTTGTCCCTCACTGCTAGTCAGAAGTCTCTGGTATTCAAGGAGATACGCTTGAGGTCTTTTGACCAACCAGGCTGGGGGTGCGGTTTAGTGGAACCCAAGTTCGGGATGCTACATATTTCTCCCCAAAGATCCCTTTACAAGGTCCATTTTCACACTTCCTTGGTACTTACTAAATTAAATTTAAATATATCATCTACTGCATCTTCATTCATGTTCATAATTCCCCAAACTTATCAACTCCATTTATTAATCATCACTTATTGAAATTTTTCCATCTATATTTGTGCGAAGATATTATTGAATGAGTACAGATAAACTCAAAACTAAACCATCCCTAGGAAGTAGGTATCCATCAGGACTTATTTTAATAGTTAATTCATAGAAGAAATGTTTGGGAAACCAGATCTCAAGTCTCTCTAACTCTTATATGAAGGAAAACACACACATGTGATTATGTTGACTTAGGAATATTTCCATATTAGATATCATTTTCTTGTTTTACTCTAATTCATATAATCTATCATATTTTATTTTAGGGAGGAACTCTGAGGTGATCCTGCATCACTAATGTTTAGTTACTTAGGTTTGATTTCATCTGTCCAGTTTCCTCAAGCTATTATTTTGGTTTCACTAAGTACTTTTTCATTTATGACTCTTTTACTAGTTAAAAAGTAAAGACTTCCATGAAATTGATAGTGGGTTTTCTCAAAAATCATACAACTCAAAAAATGTTAGAAATAATTATTTCCCTTCACTATAGCATGATATTTAAATTAGGAAGGTCACTATTTAACTCAAAGAAAGTTTGAAAAAATCATAACAAAAACTATACAAATGAGTTATGTACAAGATCTACTAAAAAATTATTTTTTATTTTTTAAATTTTATTTATTTACACTCCAATAGATTTTAAAAAAATAGAAACCATGTAAATATTCATAAAAATATATTGAGACTTCATTTCTTCTCTTTTCTCTTTGATTTTTTTATTTTCATATTCCCAAAACAAAATTTTAAATAACATTAAACTGGTTGAAGCCATTCTCACACAATTAATCATCACTATTAATTTATATACTAGTATCCATTCATAAAAATTTAAGTGAATAAATAGTTCAAAAGGATAAGTATAACCTAGTGTTATTTGATGATAACAAGTTGGAGTTAAACTCATTCCTTAATTTTTATAGATAGAATGAGATAACCTCCTAATTTCAGTCTAATTTGAGTAATCTATGGAAAAAAAAGAATTAAAAAAATAAAAAAATTATTAAAAACTAAGAAAATGGAAAATTAAAGATAAGTGAAGATACTCTTAGGTTTTTTCCCACCCAAGAGAGGCATTACTTTTTTATGATCCACTACTGGGTAGTCCCATGGTTAACCCCAATCGGTTAGAGGATGTGGTTTGTGTGATACAACCCACCACATCCTCTTTCTTCCAAATATACACATCTTATCTTCCATTTGGAAGTCCCCATGAAAAAAGTTCTTCATTGACACGCCCTCAAAATTATGGCGTGTTATTTTAAATGAGGATGATAGGATGATTTATGGGGTTTCCTCAGACTCTTCCACAACTGTTGTGGCCTCTTCCTCCAATGTTAACTATAGTAATGTTTCTTGGTAATGGTAAAAAAGGGGTGAGTCAGTACATAATTCAAATTGAATAAATTCAAAATAAGTTGAATTCATTTCAAAATTCCTCCCTTATAGGTAGCAACTTGAACATCTATTTCCTCATGAGATACCACTTGGAATTACTCTTCTATAATGCCTCCCTCTATTAGATACTCATGGTGATGTCGAGGGGGTAGTTGATTCACCACAAATCTTGGAGATTATTCTTTTATATAAACCAATTATTTTGTGGACCTGTGTTCATCTTCCTGGGGTAGTTAGATCAGTTATTCATTAAAATGGTATATCTTCTACTATGTTCTAGGTTTTTTAGCCATTGGTGAGTATTCTTATAGAGAATATCTAATAAGTTCATCAAATTAGTCTTCATAAAACTCTTCTTTATTAACATGGATAGTCAGTTCTTCAATTTCCAGCTCTAATTTCTCATTTAGGGTGGCTGACACGGGTTCTTCATCATCATAACCAAGGATAGGAATCAATTGTGCTGAGTCTGCAAAATTAAAACTAGGAGTATTAATAGATAATTAAACTTGTATAAATTTAGAATGAAATGAGTTCAGTTTATTAGTATCTCCCTCTTTTATCTCATCTAGTAATTCATCATCTAGGTTTAACGAATCTTTAAATTATTCAAGTGTGGATGGGGGAAATAGTGGACATTACAACTTCTCTTAAAATATGAGCTCATCCACTTTATATTTTTCTTCAACATCTAGGGCCTACAACCATCCATCTAATCCTATGACTTCAATTATAAAAGAAGGGGATATTAGTATACAATTGGTTTTCAAAAAAATAAATAGATAAACATAAGTTTGAATAAGAGTATCCCTAAATAGTTTCAACTTTTAATTCCTCTTAAAAGTGTAGGGTTACTAGGTAGATGAGTTCTCAAGTGAAAATCAGGACTTCATTATATTCTTCAAGCTCTTAAATTTTACCCTCAAACTTGGTTGTTATGATAAACATGAACTGATCTTTAATTTTATCTTACTCTACCTTATAATAGTATTCCTCTTCTTTTTATTCCATAGGATACTAATTTTTTTTTTTGAGTTTATCAAGTAAGGCCTGCAGTTTTTTCATATTGAGGAGTTGTTCATACCTTTCTTTCAACACTAGTGGGGGTTTGTTAATCCAAGCTAGTTTTCTATCATCTCTTTCATCTCACTTTTAATGATTTCTTCTTCTTGCCTTACTCCTTATCCAAAGTAGTTATGAACTAGTTTTTGTGGTCATTTCTTATCTTAGGGATCCCATGGAAAAGTAAACTAGGCATAAAATTGGTGATACATTAAATAATGATTACTCCTTGGTGTTAATAGAATATTGGAGGAGATAAATAATTCAAACAATAAAAATAAGAAAAATTGAAAAAGGAAAGTATGAAAAACACTAATTATAGTGGTGTTTAGATAGTGAAAACTAAACCCCTACTCCCTAGAAATGGAGACAAGTTGATGGAAAAACTATTATGGGGACTCATAAAATAGATTTTTTATTTGAATCTTAATGTAACCTTGTGAATGACCGACGTCTTCTCTCAAAGTTTTGGGCATGGTAGCTGCACTATCATATCACTTATGTATCATTATTATTTTCCCTTATTTTTAAATAAATATATAGCACAAGATTTTTGAAAATAAGAAAAAAATGGAAATAAAGATGCACATAGAATGAATGTGAGAAATGCATATGGTTATAAGGATGAATTCTAATGGGTTTGATCATCATTTATATTTGTTCTAAATCTCATAACTCAATGTAAATACTTAATATCATTAATAAAAATACCATCCACTATTTAAAACTTATATAGGACCAATAATCAACTCAATAATTCTCAAATAAATTAGTTATTGTATTTTTTATCCTTGTAAAATGGTAAAGATCATTATCAATCAAGTGAGTTATTTTACTCACACACCTAACATCAATTAAATATCATTATTCCTATCAAAACAAACCACTCCATTGGTATACAACTTGATCCAATCATAGGGATGTGTTAGTGGTGATAGAGAATGAATTTTCAATCACACATCCAATCTTCACATATACTATTTCAAGGAATTGGGGAAGAAGAAATTTGAGAATTAAATGCATAAATTCAAGAATAACATTGTGTTACACCACATATTTAATGTAATGGGTTATTAATCCATAATAATGGAGTTAAAGATCATAGAGACTTCAAAAAGGTAAGAAAAAACTAAGAATTTGGGGGTGGGAAGAACAACATAAACTTGAATACATATGAATAACATACATGAATTAGAAGTAAAATATAGATTTTATAAAAGGTTTATATATTATAATAAGAAGATGTTAAATATTATACAAAATGGGGGAGATGAAATATTTATAAACAATGTATTTTCTTCCTCCTCATATAATTTAGTGTCGATTAGGAATCTCTTTATTTAACTTTAGATGGGTTCCATGTGTTGCAATTAAGGGACATGATTTATTTGATTGAGAAGATCTTTCTAGCTTAGACATTCCTCCCATTTACATGCTCATACTCCTTCAATATTATTCATAGGATGATGTTTTTTGATACTCTGTGGTATATTGAGAGTCATGCTCAATTTGGTGCTCATGTGCATAGGAAGAATAAAAATGTTTCACATTCTAATAAGTGGTTTGGGTGAATTGGGCCTTATCATCATTTTGTCTGGTCTTGCATTGATATTCAGGCCTAGACGTCACCCATTTATTCAAACATACATTTCTTTTGTGGGACCATGGGTGCGGGCTTGGAATTAATAATGCATAGTCATGGTAGTATTTGAATTTATCCTATTGTCTTCAATTATGGACAATACTAGTAGGTCATGGATTCCGAACAGTAAAATCTGGTCTTGTATATGATATTTTGAGTGATTCAATCTTGGGAAATGTAAAAGTGGGCTTAGCGATATAAGGGTTGTTGACATGGGTGGTTTTGTATCTGATTTGGTGTAAGGAGGCGGTGTCTATCATAGAAGTTTGGTTACTAGAGTGAAAGTAAGTATGAATTGTCAAGCAAGTTTTGGTGGATGGACCATGCACTAAAGTCTTGGAACTCGAGTTAGAGATATAGATCCCAGATCTTCTATTTTAGTGAAGGAATAATTCTTCAAAGATTTACACATGGGGATTGAGTACTGAATTGGAGATTGGTCAGTGTCAATTATGGCTTCATGAGTTTTTATTTATTGGGGAATTTCATTGATTTGTATATGTGTATCCTCTTATAATGTTTCAGCTGGTGCATAGGGAAGAAACTAGGTCATCTCTGACTTTATTTGCACAGAGAATATAAATTAGGAAGTATTGGAAATTATTCAATAGATATGTTTGGGTGAAGTTAATGCTTCACTAGCTTCATATCCATATATGGTTTCATTCAATTCACCTATTTAGATTCTATATTTGAATTAAGAAGCCCTGGTATTGATTTCAACAAATAGAATCAATATTGGTTTCTTAATTTTGATGTTTTTTGGAATGTTTCTCAGTATATACAGGCGATTATGGTAAGCTTCAACCTCTATTCCATTTCACTCAAGCTTGGGTCACTGAGTTTCGGTCAAAATTATGCATGAAAGGTTCTATATTTGGGTACAAAGAATATGATGTAATGTGATTAATGGGGGGGAGATAGATTGAGGTTGCATAATCGACTGATGGTTGTAGTTGAAAAGCCACTATCAAATACATGGGCATGGTTGCATGATTACAGAAGTAGGATCACAGTCCGAGGGTATATTAACAATAGAATGGGGGTGAAGTCACATTTTCACCAGATGTAATGTTAGTATATGCATGCCAATAAAAATATTTCTCCCCATGTTAGCACATTTTTTCTCATTATTATAGTTGGAACTATGACATGGTAGTAGGGTGTTTTTTTCTCATGATCGCAGTGGGCATGGTCACACATTTTTTCCTCTTGTGGTTATAGTTGGCTCTATTGAAATCCAATCCTTTTACACATGTTATTACATGATTTTTAACATAAATATCCATTAATAAAATCAAGATTGAATGTCCTAGAGTCTCTGGAATACTAAATACCTAAAATAAATAGAATAAAAATTCTTTATTTTATTCTCTATAATGAGATCCTAAATCCATTTAAGCTTTTAAAAATGCATGAGATAACATGAGGAATACATAAAATAAATGTATGATCTAAAAATCCTAGTAAGGAAATACACATTATAAGGAAACATAACATGTTGGTTAGAGGTATAACATGACATCATAAAATAGAAGGCTCAAGGGTAATCGCATGGGATCATAACATAAATCACATAGTATCATAATATCGTGGAATCATAGGAAATGTGACAAAAACATACAACATGAAATAAATAGGAGTCAAGGATAACTACTTAGACAATATCACACTGTATAAAAAGTCCCATAATGGATTTTATTCATTCCCTAATCCAATACATGACATCTCATGAGACTAAAAACATTACCCAATGCACTAGATTACTATTTGGGTTCACCCATAATAACATGTTCATGATTATGTGTGACATATAATGAAATCAATCATAATACATAGCCATAAGAATTACCCATGGAAAGAAATGGGTTGAATAATCTTTTCTCATATCAAAATCAAAGGAAACTTCACAATGAAATCATTTTATAGATGAACATAAGGCAAGTATTATCCCATCAAAGTAAGGGATAATAAGCTAGGTATATATGTGATAGAAATAGATTTATAATTTAGAATCAATACATAACATCAATGGTTATGTCGTTGATGAGAATTTATTTAAAATATTACATGGAATACTTCTTGAGAAAAATACCCTATTCACTTTAAAATCACTTATTCAAAATCTAAAAATTTAAAAAATTCTATAGAAAACATTTTATTTAAAAATAACCATATAAAATAATAAAATAAACTTTAAAGAGTTGAGTGCTCATAGTGGCGGGTAATTCCGTACATGTCATATGACTTAAAATAAACATTCCTTTCACACTGTTGTAAAAAGGTTAAAATGCATCTCGTTAAGAAAATCATAGGGATATTCCTTTAAAACCATTTTTAAAAAAGTTAAACATGGATAAAAACTAATTTAATAAATCTTTTTTAAAATGTTAAAAATATTCTTGAAAATATTTTTAGAAAACATGGATATGAAAGAAAAATGATTTTTGATCGGAGAGAGAAATGAAGTAATATTTTCTTAAAAAAAATTCTCAATCATTTTAAGTACCAAAGAGATGAAAATGGTACTATTAATTTAAAATTTAAGGATTAACTAGAGTATAATAAAATTAAAGGGCTTTATTAAAAAATGATTAAATAATTTTTTATAATGGAAATTCATGCTTAAACACTCCCAATTAAAATGAGATTGAAACATAAACCCTTTCCGCTTTAGTAACTTTTGAATCGTAACTCCCATGAATGAAGTAAATGAATTATCACTTAAAATATCATGAAATATTAAGTATTCATGATATAATATGTAAAGGTGTAGTATATACACCATTTAAAATAAATTAGGTTGAAAAAAACATGTGTCTCAATGAAGGATGTTTTGAGACAAAACCCGTACCTCGAGTCCATAATTTATTATGTATGTATTTTGTATCCTATATAATAAAGTAAAATAAATTATTTGTTTCCTTGAGGAAATTTTTCTAATTTAATACCTTAAACTTAAACCATTTACTCAATTTATTTTAATGACATATTTAATTACTTAATTAGTTATGTCCATGTCGTGTGTTTAGAGGATGCTCAGTTCATAATTTCAAAACAACATTGGTGTGCTGAACATGGTAAAATGGGCCATTATTCTATCATATATATAATAATAATCATGAAATAATTATCATTTTTATACATAAATTATAATTTTAAAAATAACCATGAAATATGGATATGACAAACGATCTATTTTACAATCATGGAGATGGTAAGTTGTATGTATACATATGAAACATTTCCATTTTTCAATGATCATGATGGAAATAAGGTAAGTGTTATTTTATTTTTATATATTTATTATAATATAATAAATATCAAATTATTTTTTAAATACACTTACATTTACCATCATTATGATACGGTAATAAAAAATGAATCACATCGCTTTGCGTGACGGTAGTCCATCGTATAAACAAACAATGTAATCATTTTTTAATAGATGGTAAGGTAAGAAGGTATATGATATGTTAATTTTATAGAATGATTAAAATGTCATGAATATCATATATAAAAATCAAATCCATTGTCTTGAACAACCATAATAGGCAATAATGGAAAAATAATTATATTAGTTCGCGAGGCGGTAGTCCGCCGTACACATGAACGATGGTTTTCTTTCCCATTTTATGGAAGAAGAGATGGATTAATATCACATCATAAACATAATAAAATCTCATTATACAAGAGATAATGGTGTTATTATATTTGAATTATTAATACCAAATTGAATTTAGAAAAATAGTAAAGTAAAAAAGAAGGATCTCAGTGAAGATGATTACCTTCGCTTAGAAGAACCTCATTTGGATCTCTTATTAAGGGCCCTAATGTTGGTAGTACGGGAAGAACATAATATCTATAATTAGGAAAAGGGTTTTAAGGACATATTTTGGAAGGGTTTTTTTGAGAAAAATTTCATGAGAGGTTTGAATAAGTGAGAGGAGGGGTTTCTTCTTATAATTGAGGAGGAGTGACATTTTTGTAAATACCCAAAACTATTCAATAATGGGATGTCACTATCATGCTAAATGCCTCAAAAATTGATAAATTATAGAGTGTAGGGGTGATACGGCTGATCCAAACCTCCATCATTAAATAATAAGCATGTTTTAATCATATTATTCTATTTACCTCTAAGGTTACTCACTTTTTACCTTTTTAATTTTTCACCACACAAATTAGTTTTTTTATTGTTTTTACTGTTCATAATGACCAAAAAATAAAGTTGAAATTATTAAAAAATATTAATTATTCTGATTTCAAATATGGAATAAAATTTATCAAATTCAAATAAAATAATTTTCAGAATTCAATTTATAATTAAAGCAAAAAAATGTGGCGAAAACAGGTTTTTAAGAAATGCATTTTCAAGCAATAGATGATATTATATTAACTCAATGACTAGAAATCATAACCATATGAATTAAAATTAAAATTAAAATATATATTATAAATAAATTTAATTTTAATAATTTTTTTATTAGGTTATATTTTTATTAATTAAAATGGAGGAACATTATGCACTTTAAAATAATTTTTAAAATTATATGTTTTTAATCCTAAAAATAAACTTATAATAAAATCCAATATAAATATTACTAAAATATAATAAACTAGATTATATATTAATAAATAGTACTTAAGTTAATTTGAAACCAAATTAAAATAATAATGGGTCTTTTAAACAACTTAATTTATTAAAAGAAATGATAGATTTACAAAAATCTGTATTTTCACTATTCACTGAAAAATAAATGTATTTTAAAAATACCAAAAAATTAACCGTAATTTAATATTAAAATTATAATTTCAAAATTAATTTTCATTTTGTAAAATATAATTTCTAAAATTTTCAAAAAGTAATTATAATATTTTATCACAAAAAATAATAAAAATTATTTTAAAAGAAAATGTATTTTTAAGAATAAATGGATTTATTAAAAATTGAGTCTTTATTTACTAAGAATTTATAAATACATTTATATTGATTAGAACCTTTATATATATATTTTTAAATTCTTCTTATTCATACCCATAGATTTAATGGATGGGTTATAATAATCATATTTAAATAATAATATTTTAATAATATATCATTGTTCATTTAATCTCAGTGTTGTGCGTTGTGTACACTATCGAACATAATGTTATTTTAAAATCTTAGGGTGTTAAATTTTAACCCCTTAAATAAATTTTTCCAAACAATTTAACTTGTTCTCAGTAATTAAGATGTTGATATTTGATAATTCCTTTGTGGAAAACCCATATCATAAAAAGGGTTATTAAAAATTCCTCTTAAAAGAGAGAAATAGAAATATAAAGGTCATATAGAATAAAATATAACTAGGTTTACAAATAGGATAAAATTGGTGGGAAGTGAAAATATAGAACTGGCAGAAAAGAGGAAATAACTATGGAGAGTGGTAGAGATCATTGATCACAAGGAAGTGAATGATCAAGAAAAAGTTAATGACCAAAAAACTATAAATCTATAATGAGTTAAAAAAACTATTGATTCATAAGATATAAAGGTAATAGGATAACATTTTTTTTCAATATCCTTTTCCTATAGTTGATGGATTCTTTTACTATAAAGATAAAGAACACTGTAAAATATTCATACTTGATATCTTTTTATTTCATAAACACAATTTCATATTTTGGTTTTGCTTTGATCAATTTCCACTTCACCTCCTACTCTGAGGAATGAATATATAATCTGAATTTTTTTAATCCTAAAGAAAAAAGTTAGCTTTTAATGTATTATAAGATCTATAAAAGAGTAACTTTCTTTTCCTAATATATTTACTAAAACCGAAATGGTTAGCATAAAGTACGATAATACCCAAAATGAATATGAATTTATTAATATCAAAAATTCAATAATAAAACCAAAGGTTTAACATAGATCACTCCGTAAATAAATAACCCTATATCCCCAAATAACCTCAATAAGCTCAAAATTAAATAAGGGTTTAACCTCAAAGGTTATCTCGTACCCATGAACTTAAATCTCTAAAAATATAATAGCATTATTACTAAATAATACTTTATGTTAAACCTAAAGGTTATATATATCTTAACCCAATAAAACATTTCCCAAAATATCATTAAACACCTAAAAATCATAAAAATTATTATTTTTTTGATACACAAATATGTTTCCCAAAATCAAATTAATATTTATCCACAATATTGTTTAAGTGAAAAAATGCCATACTAACTAATACATTATATTGGCCAGTGGTAGGCACTATACCCTTGTCACCCTTCGGTTATGGGTTCAAGCCCCATGACCTTTCCGAATATGATGAGTTGTCACCTGACATTAGGTTTTTACTTTTTCTAAAAATATCTTAATATAATTCTTATAATGTTCTGAAAAATATGATGAACATAATCAAAATAAAATTAATCATAAAATTAGTTTTTATCCACTAAATTATTCTATATAGCTTATTTTTTCCATAAAATAATATAATCTTAATTAAATATAATTATCTCAACATCAAGAACATATAAAAAATTATCATTTCCTCAGTTATTTATTTTTCTATATAACATCAACTTAACATAAAATAACCTTTATAGGTCATTAATACCATTAAATATATTCTTTGAAATCATTAAATCAAAACTACTTAATAATAATCCTTAGAAGTTTCATTATTATTTTAACTAGTATACCATTGATAAAAATACTTTAACAACATGATTATCAAGTTCCAACCCCAAAAAACTTCAATCATTCCACTTAAATGATTGAAATAACAGTCCTTTAGGAATTAATCATTGGATTAGGGCCTTGAATTGGATAATGACCAGTTTACCTATATATACGACAATGGAATATTAGTGGTGTCTTATGATAAACTTTATTTCCTCATGTCTTTTTAACCAGAATCTTCATTTTTATTCAAAAATTAGCTAATTTGTGCCCTCCTTTTCCACACATAAAGAATATTACTGTTCATTTAAGGCATGTTCCATGGCGCATCTTCCAAATTTTTTGACATTTGGGAATTTGAATATTCTTTTATTTATCATATTTAACACTTGAAATTCTATGATACACCACCATTATCTTCTTTAATGTGTTTGGAAATTCAAATATAATCCAATTATTAGTGGTAATTCGAGATAACTCATTTGGATTGTTCACAATATTTCTAACTTAGATTTCCATTAGGTTAAGAATCTCATTAGGTAAATCATTACACTACCCATCACATTGGTTATTGGAATTATTTATCATATTTCTCTTCATTAACTAAAAAGAATAAAATAAACAGTATGATAATTTACTAACATAAAAAAGAGGAAACTTATAAACCTATAAGGAATAACTTATAAATGATAAGTATATCCTGAATTAAGAGTCTATAGGTCTAAATCTTAGTTATCTATAGTAATGTTTCATATTATTTTTTCTAACCTAAAAATTTGTTCAAGTCCTTTATAATAGTCCATAAAGTGTTTGGGAATTTCCAAAACATATCCCCTAGGAATGTCAAACCAGGTGTGCAACAAGACCTATTGTCATGCACCAGGAGACGATCGATTCCATCTCAATACACCATTTTCAAAGTTATTAATACTATGTAAACATTTCTAGAGCCACATCCACATGTAGTATCTATACAAGGATGTAATTTTTCAGAAACCACTCGATCTATCATTCACCAAAATTATATATTTTTTCATATACATTAACTTATCCTTGGACTTATCTCGAGGGATATTAATAAATTTTAATAATATTAGATTCTAAAGGTTAAATTAAACTTTCCTATGATACCAACTATATCGACCTAATCCTTTTACACATGTTATTACATTATTTTTAACAGAAATATCCCTTAATACAAAAATAAAATGATCAAAATGCCTAGTTCCTTTGGATGAATATGCACCTAAAACAACCAAAATAAAAAATTACTTATTTTATTTTACATAATGAGCTCCTAAATCTATTTGATATCCTAAAATTTCATGGGATACCCTGGGGAATACAAAAAAGAAATGGGTGAGCTAAAAAGCCTAGTAAGGAAATAAAAAATAGAAGGAAACATAACATGTGGGTTAGAGGCATAACATGATATCATAAAAGATATGGATCAAGGGTAATCACATGGTATCATAACATAAATAACATGGTATCATAAGATCATGTTATCATAGGAAATGTGCTAGAAACATATGACATGTCATAAACATGAGTCAAGGCTAACTTCCTAGACAATATCAGATGGTTAAAAAATTCCCATAATGGATTAAATTTACCCCCTAATCCTATACATGACATCTCATGAGACTAAAAACATTACCTAATTAATTGAAGTGATATTTGGGTTCACCCATCATAAAATGTTCAAGATTATGTGTGCTAAAAAAGTAAATCTATCATGAGGCATAAACATAAGAATTACCCATGTATAGAAATGTCTTGCATAATCTTGTCTCATATCATAATAAATGGAAATTTCATAATGAAGGAATTTGATAAATGAAAAAGGCATGATTACCCCATTAAAGTAAGGGAGAGAGAAATATATACATAATTTATAAGAAATCCATAACATAAATGGTTGTCTCCATTGATCAAAATGTCCTTAAAGATTATATGGAATACTTCTTGAGAAAAATACCCTTTTAACATTGAAATCAATTATTAAAAATATAAAAAATTCAAAAATATTATAGAAAAAATTTTATTTAAAAATAAGCATGGAAAATTATAAAGTAATCTTAATATATTTGAGTGGTCATGATGGCAAATAATTCTACACATATCTTACAAGTTAAAAGAAACATTCCTTTTACACTGTTGTAAATATGTTAAAAAGTGACTCATTTAGAAAATAATAAGAAGATTCATTTCAACCCATTTTGTAAAAAAAACATGGGTAAAAAATTATTTAATAAATATTTTGGTTAATGTTAAAAATACCCTTTAAAATATTTTTAGAAAATATGTATAAGGAAGAAAAAGGATTTTTGATCAAAGAGAGAAATGAAGTCATCTTTTCATAAAAACATTTTCTCAATAATTTTAAGTACCAAAGAGAGGAAAATGGTACTATTACTTGAAAATTTCATGAATAACCAAATAATAATAAAATTAAAAGGTTTTATTAGACAATGATAAAATAATCTCCTATAGCATAAATTTAGGTATAAATAATCCCAATTAAAATGAGATTGAAACATAAACCCTTACTGCTTTGGTATATTTTGAATCATAACTCCCTTGAATGATGTAAATGAATTTTAATCTAAAATATAATTAATTATGAAAGATTAATGATATAATATGTAAAGAGGTATTATATACACCATTTAAAATAAACTAGGTGCATACACTACTTGAAAAATGACCTATACCCACGGTTCAAAACCATGGATATAGCCCCCAAAACTGTGGGTATAGACTATACCCACGGTTTGGGGAACCGTGGGAAACCAAGGCATCGAGATAGGTCTATAGCCTATACCCATGGATTTCTGTGGGTATAATTTTTTTTCCACCGTGTTAAAGCTACATTCCCATTGCCATGCTGTCAAATCCTTTTACCCACGGTTGTAAAGCCGTGGGTGTAATATTTTATTAAAAATATAGGACCTAGAGGTGTTGAACCCATGACCACCATGAATTGGTCTTTTTCACACGACGCCCCTCACTGCTTCAGCTACGACAATTATGTTAACACACACCTATTTTTTTAATATATTAATATTCGTCCGTATTAGGAAAAAAGATAACGTTGGGTTTCGAACCCGCGTCTATCCATTATTCTAACAAGAAACTAACCAACCTAGCTATGGTGCTTTCAATGAATTATATCTGCATTTATTTTAATATATTATTCTTTCTCGCTGTATTAGGAAAAAACGTGACCGACGCGATTCGATCCCAAAACCACAACCATTATAGAAAATGGCTCACCAACCCATCTACACATCTTATGTGTTTTATTATTTATATCTACTAAAATATATTAATTAAAACCGTGGGTATAGGAGGGAAAACTATAGGTATAGGTTTTCCCACTAATTTTTTTTCTGTCCCGTGGATTTTTTTTCCGCTATAACGCGAGGAATCTATACCCACGGTTTTATGAAATTGTGGGTATAGGTATTCAAAAAAAAAAACCGTATACCCACGATTTTTCCAAAATCATGGGTATAGGCCTTGAAAAGAAACACCTATACCCACGGTTTTGGGAAAAACTATGGGTATAAGTGACTTTTCCCCCACGGTTTTGGTAAACCCTGGGTATAGGTCATAAAAAACCTATACCTATACCCACCTTTTTAAGCAAAACCATGGGTATAGGTCTATTTTCCAGTAGTGATAAAAGAACATGTGTCTCAAAGAGGGATGTTTTGAGACGAAACCCTTACCTCGAGTACAAAACTTTTTGTGTATGTATTTTATCTCCTACATAATAAAATTATATCATTTTTTATTAAGGAAATTTTATTTGTTTATTCCCTTATAATTAAACCATTTACTTTATTTATTTCAATGAGGTATTTAATTTCTTAATCAAGTAAGTCCATATTGGGTGTTTTGAGGATGCCTAGTTCATAATTTTAAAACAACATTGGTGTGTTGATCGTGGTAAAAGGGGTCATTGTTCCATAATATATAGAATAATAATAATTAAATTATTATCATTTTTACACATAAATTATACTTTTAAAAATAACCAAGAATTATCTATAACGTCCCGGTTCCGGGTGCCACGCAACGGGTGCCCTGAACCTGGTTCGCCACATGACCTCAAGCGCATTTACCCAAACACTAGAGGCTGCCGACTAGCAGTGAGGGCCTAGGTCTGATAGTGGGGAAACTATGACCTCATTTGTCAAAGTGTAGCACAACAGAATACAGAATAAAACATACATCAAACACCGGAAGCAGTAAACCATACAAAAATGAAATAAACAACAGCAGTGGATATAACCAACAGTATACAAATGATGATGCTACGTGTCTCAATTTCTAAGAAAACAACCAGAACATGTTATACACCAATACAGTACAACCAAAAGCAGAGTACAACAAAACAAAGAAAAACAGCCGACAACGGTATCACGAGCCTAGGATCGGTCCCATTCCCTCCTACTCCTCAGCAACAGTCAAGTACCTATATAGGGACTGTTGCCCCAATCCACATCTGTAGAAACGTAATCTATTTGGGCCGAAGAGCGTGACCCAAACAGGGTGTGAGAAATAAATTCCCAGTAGGCACCCACCAAAGGCCTGTGCCCAACTGCGTGAAAGCATACAACAATAGTGTGCAATAGTAAAATGCAATAAAGTAAGAAGTACTCAAAAGTAACTAATTACCAGTTATATTTCTATTTTATTATCCATTTAATCCATTAAATTTAAAATACCACCACAATGAATATTCTAAATAACCAGCTAATGTCCTCGGACATGTAACTCCTACCATCAGGTAAAGAGTATCCAATATAAGAATATTCCCTCAGACATAATAGAGTTTTCCCTCAGGCTTAGGTAGTGTCTCCCATATGCACAGAGTCAGCTGCCTATAGGCACGGAAGAAGTTGCCCTCAGGCCGAAATAACTACTGCCCACAGGCTAAATAGTGCAGTGCCCACAGGCTAATCACAACAACGCCTTCAGGCAAAACAGGTAACCGGTCCATGCCCAACATGTAAATAAGCAGTAAACAATCAATTACTCTCAAGGAAATTCTACAATCACTACTTTTAAGGCATACCCTCGGGTATCCTGGCCAAACGGCTAAACGGTGGAACACACCCACGGGGTGGTTCCGGATCCAAACAACGATCCCAACCAGCATTTTAATATCATAATTAAATAAATAATAAATTCTAGGTGTTTAATATAGCAATGTACTCAGCTACACGACACCCCAAAATGGGTTCGTGGCACAAAAACACACAAAACGCACAGCAGTTGGAAAAATTAACACCAAGCCACCTACCTTAAACGCCAACGAACGTTATACCCGAACGCCGACTCCAGAAACGCCCAAGAATGGCGTAGATCTGATGAAGAAAAACACTCTCTTAACCTCAAATAACTCTTATTAGGAGAATAATTGGTAATAAGTAGCCAAGGATATGGAAGCCCTTACCCGTGCGGTTCCAACGAGATCGTCCGAGGCGGAAACCGATTCCAGACAAACACTCGGTGGATCTTCAAAGGTTTAGCCTCCTCCTTTGAATACAAAATGGCTCAAATGCCTCCTATGTAAAATGAGGAGGCTACTGCCTGTTTTAAGCCGAAAAAACAAAGTACACGACATGTACTCCTGAGTACATGGCGTGTACTTTCCAAATTTTAAACTATTCCTCTAGCGGCTTCCTACCAGCGCAGCACTGTTCGCCTGCCGACAAGAGTACACAACATGTACTCTTGAGTACACGGCGTGTACTTCCACCCATTACATGGCATGTAATTTACAAATTTTAAACTGTTCCTCTGGAGGATTCCCACCAGCACGACACTATTCGCCTGCCGACAAGAGTACACGACATGTACTCTTGAGTACACGGCGTGTACTACCACCCAGCTGGCGGTTGATCCACCGCCTTACTATTTTGGCCTACTGACTAACTACACGGCATTTAAAGGACCACTACACGGCATGTAGTCGGTTCCTACACCCTGTGTCACCGACATGGCTACACGCCCTGTGTACTCATCCCAACACAGCCAAAAGTACACGACGTGTGAAAAAAGTACACGGCGTGTAGTTCCAAAATTTAGGATTTTCCCCCATTTTTCTTATTTTATTAAAAAAAACTTAAGGAAAAGGGAAAAGAAGAAGCCCATACCTCAAAGAGAAGAACCGGGTTCTTACAAACTTCCCCCCTTATAGCAATTCGTCCCCGAATTTCCCTTCCATGGGTGGTGAAGATATAACCATGAATAACTCCGGCCACTGAGCACGTATGTCAGCCTCCCGCTCCCAGGTCTTGTCCTGCACGCGGCCATGCTGCCATAGCACCCGTACGAGAGGAACTGACTGGCCTCAGAGAACCTTTGTGCTCCTGTCAACGATACGAATCAGATGCTCCTCAAAGGATGCATCTGCCTTTAGCTCAACCTCCTTGGGCTGAAAGACATGAGACAGGTCTGAATGATAGCGACACAACTGGGCTACGTGGAAGATTTCATGCATGGCTCAGTACCACTATGGTAACCGCAGCCGATAAGCAAGCAGCCCGACTCTCTCCAGAATCTCAAATGGCCCCACATACTGCGGTGAAAGTTTACCCTATCTCCTGATTTACTTGTGTCCCAGCCTCAGAGAAACACGCAAGAAAACCTGATCCCCAACCACGAACGCTAAAGGGCGTCTGCGGCGATCAGCATAAGATTTCTGATGAGACTATGTGGTAGCCATCCGCTTCTGAATCAACTGGACCTGCACAGAAGTCTCCTGAACAAGCTGTGGCCCCAGTAAAGCCGCCTCACCGGCCTCTATCAAGCACAAGGGTGAACGGAATGACCTACCGTATAACGCCTCATATGGTTCCATTTCAATAGTCGCCTGGAATCTATTGTTATAGGAAAACTTGACTAAGGGTATATGCTTCTCCCAAGAGCCCCCAAAGTCTAGGACGCATGATCGTAGTATGTTCTCAAACACCTGTATTGTACGCTCTAACTGGCCATCTGTCTGAGGGTGGTATGTTGTGCTTAGAAGCACCTGTGTACCCAGTTCCCTATGAAGACTCTGCCAGAAACGCGATGTAAAGCAGACATCCTTATCTGAAACTATAGAACGAGGGACCCCATGAAGACGTACGATCTCTCAGATATACAGACTTCCGAGCTCGTCAACACTGAAAGTACCCTTGATCAGCAAGAAGTGTGCTACCTTCGTGAGTCTGTCCACAACAACCCACAAGACATCATTGACCCTAGGTGACCTCAGCAATCCTGTCACGAAATCCATCGTGACATCATCCCATTTCCACTCTGGAATGGGTAACTGCTGTAACAGCCCAGCTGGACTCTGATGCTCCGCCTTCACCTGCTGACAGGTGGAACACCTCGTAACAAGACCAGCTATATCTCTCTTCATACCCGGCCACCAGTACTGACGTCTCAAGTCACGATACATCTTGGTAAACCCATGATGAACTTCCCAAGCTGAAGCATGAAACTCTCGCATCAGCTCCTCGCGTATATCCCATGGAACCCACACTCGTCCATGGAAATGAAAAAACTCATCATCACCTATCGTCCACCCAGGAGAAGGGTCCCCACTCGTCACCGACTCCTGTAGAACTAGGACTTCTGAATCTGATAGCTATCTCATCCTCACTCTGTCCAGGAGGGTAGAAGTCACAGCTAAAGAGGAAAGATAAGTCTGCCCCTGACTGTCGTGCACCTCCAGATGCATCTCAGAGAACAAAGCCATGAGCTGCCACTCGCCACTGGCCTCCTGCACTACCTGTATCTGAGTCTTCCTGCTCAGTGCATCAGCTACTGCATTACCTTTACCAGGTGTATAGGCAAGCTCAAAATCGAAGGACTGTAGGTACTAGACCCACCTTCGCTGCCTCAGATTCAGGTCACGCTATGTAAAGATATACTTGAGGCTTTTGTGGTCAGTGAAAATCACAAAATACTCCCCCAATAGATAATGTCTCCAACTGCGCAACGCATGAACAACTACTACCAACTTGAGATCATACGTCGGGTAATTCCTCTCATGTGGCATCAACTGCCGAGACCCGTATGCACAACTCGATCTCCCTGCATCAACACAGCTCCCAGCCCAATACCTGATGCATCACAATAAACTATATAGCTCTTCCCCTGCTCTGGGAGTATCAGGATCGGTGCTGATGTCAACCTTCCTTTCAGGTCCTAAAAGGTTGTCTCGCAAGCTTCTAACCAAGCGAACTTCACACCCTTCTTAGTCAAGCCCGTCAACGGTGCTGCTAAGCGAGAGAATTCCTGTATAAAACACCTGTAGTAACCAGACAGTCGTAAGAAACTCCGTATCTCAAACACGTTCTTATGATTATCCCAGGAAACTACTGATCTCACCTTCTTTGGGTCTACTGAATCTCCTTCCACTAAGATGATATGACCCAGGAAGTGAATTTTTTCCATCCAAAAGTGGCACTTTGAGAGCTTAGCATATAGACGATGCTCTCTTAGTGTACTCAATACGATCTCAAGATGGGTGGAATGGTCGTGTTGAGTGTGAGAGTACACCAAGATATCGTCCACGAATACTACCACAAAATAATCCAGATAAGGATGGAATACACGATTCATCAGGGCCATGAAAACTGCTGGCGCGTTCGTGAGTCCGAACGGCATCACCATATACTCATATAGACCATACCTGCTCCTGAAAGCTGTGAGAGGTATATCAGATGGTCTAACATGCATCTGATGATATCCTGATCTCAAGTCAATCTTCGAGAACACTCGTGCTCCATGAAGCTGATCAAAAAGATCATCAATCCTTGGTAAGGGATATCAGTTCTTAACCGTCAATTGGTTCAGCTTCCGATAATCCACGCAAAGTCTGAGGGTACCGTCCGCCTTCTTCACAAAAAGGATTGGCGAACCCCAAGGAGAAGTACTGGGTCGGATAAAGCCCTTTGCCTGTAACTCCTCTAACTGCCTCTTGAGCTCCTGCAACTCAGGTGTAGCCGTCCTATATGGAGGAATGGACATCGGTGCTGCTCCTGGCACACGCTCAATGGAGAAATCCACCTCTCTCTCTAGAGGTAGACCCAAAAATTCATCTAGGAAGACATCCCTAAAATGATCAACAACAGGAGGGAAATCCTCCGGACAAGTCCTCTGGTCATCCAGATATAAGCTCGCAATCTGGGTCATGACTCCACCTCACCCACGATGCTCTGGTCCAGCTCGACTCGCCTAAACATCCCATTCGCCCTTGTATAGAAACTCTCCGCCCTATGGTGAAGTGAAACTCACCCTACAACGATAGCAGTCCACAAAGGCTCGAAAGGGAACCAACCAGTCCATCCTGAGAATGAAGTCATAGCTCGTCATCTCTAAGACATAGAGTCCCAAAGAAAGTGAAACCCACCAACCTCAAGGGGGCACTCCCTACACTGATGCACACCAGCCGTCCTAGTACGCAACAGAGTGTCTAGTGTCATGATATCGGAAGAAGTAGAAACATAGAGCCCAAGGCTCTCCACAACGGGTACAAATATGAAACTATGTGTAGCACCCGTATCGAAAATTACTGAAGATAAAACAGAAGCTACTAGAATAGTACCTCTGACTGTAGAAGGTCGGGGATCCTGCTCATGCTGGGTCTGTTGCACCACATATGCCTGCCCAGTGCCGCGACCTAGTGACACAACCTAGCTACCCTGAGCTGTCCCACCCTGCTACCTCTGAGATCCTGGTGTTTGGCTACCACGACCATGACCACCATCTCTGCCGGCACACCCTGACGTATTCCAGTTCCCTGACTGGTAAGAAGCCACTGGTCCTGCTCCCGCACGCGGAGTCTACATAGAACCCCTCTCACTAGCCACTGGTGGAAATGCCCTGCAAAAGCGCTGCAGATGACCCATCTTGCCGCAAGTTCGGCACTCCACTAGATCACGTGGAAACTGTGGCCTCTTGTGCCCCTCTCTACCACACTAGTATCACATAACCTGGCCACCAGAAACATTCTTCTGACTAGTACTGCTGCCCTGAGAGAAGTCCGCCTGTCTCTTCCTCTTACCAACAGAAAAAGTACCAGTAACTGGTGCTGAACCACCTTGGCCCACACCACTAAATTCTCGAAGGTTCCTCTCTATGATCAACACCTGGTTCACAATAGTGTGTACAGTAGGCAACCTGAAGACATTCACCAGTGCTCGGATGTCATACCGAAGACCATCCTCAAAACATCTGGCTCTCAACGTCTCATCACCCACCAGCACGGGTGAAAAGCTCTGAAGCTCCATAAAATGAGAAGAATATTCCATCACTAACATAGCGCCCTGCTGCAGATTCATGAACTCTCGAGCTTTATCTGCTCTCAGCGTCTCGAGAAAGAAGAAGTCATAGAAGACTGCCTGAAAATCCTCCCACGCCATGTACCTGTGATGATCTGACTGGGTGGTAAAATCCCACCACCTCTTGGTGGAATCATGCAGCATGTATGTCGCGAGCTTGACCCTATGCCCTGGAGGCGTCTCAAGATACTCGAAAATAGTCTGCATCGACCCCATCCAAGACTTCGTAGCCTATGGTCCGCCATCCCCTGAGAACGTAGGCGGATGCTGCTACTGGAAGATACGTGTCAGCTCGGCCATAGATGTGGCAGCCTGCGGTTCTCCCTGAAAGGTCTGCATGAACCGCAATAATACTTCACGGAACTATGCCTCTGCGCCTGTGTTCGATATAGCAGCTGGTGCCTCATCTAGCTCTCCTGGAGGATTAACTGTTAGCCCATGGACCACCATCTCCGGAGTATTCTCGTTGCCGCTCTCCTGGAAAATAACGCGCGGTCGTCTAGGCGGCATGACAGTACAAGGTCAAAAGCACGCCTTAGATTCAATATTATTAAGGCTTAAATGAAGAAACCACAAAGGGAACAAGAAGAATAAGGTTTTTCAAAATTTAAAAAACAAGACTACACGACGTGTATACTGACTACATGGCGTGTACTTGAATTCCCTTCCCCTGCCCGGGTCCTTCGACATGGCTAAGCCACACGACTCTCGTTAAAGAAAACTACACGGCATGTATATAATCTACACGGCGTGTATGGTGTTATTTTCCAACTACCCATGTTGTTTGTGACACGACCGACTACTCGGCTTGAAACTACACGGCGTGTTACACCCGCACACGACGTGTACACCACCCCGCTTCCCTAGCCACATAGCTAAGTCCACATGGTCTGTCCTCGGACAAGACTACACGGCGTGTCCTAAAAGGTACATGGCGTGTTCAAGGAACGGTGACATCGAACCGTGTTGTTAGTTACACGTTCGAGTCCCCAGATCACACTACACGGCATGTTCATAATTGACACGGTGTGTTCTGTAAAGGAGTTCATCGACCCGTGTTGTTAGTTACACGGCCGGACTCCAGGTTAACACTACACGACGTGTAGATCTGGTACACAACGTGATTTTCCCAAGAACTTACCTACCCCGTGTCTCCACCCACATGGTTTGTGACATGGGAAGAGACTACACGACGTGTACTCAGAGTACACATCGTTTACTTAAAAAGTTCATTTTTCTTCCCAAACAGAAGGCCATACACGGCATGTGTAAAAATACTACACGACGTGTATACTGGGTTTCCGGACAGTATGTCTCAGAAACTTCTCCGGAACCCAGAAAATACCGAAAACCAACACCTAAGTGTCAAATTCCGACCCGTGAGGTCCCATACTCCCCACGAATCAAAGTTTGACATCTTATCTGTGTTATAACTAATAAACAGTCAATGATCCACCAAATTCCGGTCAATGGGGGGCCATACTCCCCAAAAACCAAAGTTTGGCATCCATTCTGTAAACAGGCTTACACAAAATACCCTATCAAACAGCAGGTATTTATCAAGAAGCTATCACAACAGCATGCTTTTCTAGCACAACTACTGTCACAACAACATGCAATTTCTAATGCACCTACATGGCATGGAACTATGCATGGAATGTGATTTCTAGCATGTGCCTAAATGATGCATGAGATGGAATACCCTCATCTCCTCGGGTTGCAACTAAATAGAACCCACAAATAAATTATAACAGCACAATCTCAAGTGCGTCACCCAATGGTGAAAACATATCAACTGTAAAATTGCAAAATCAGTAATTTTAAAAATACGAGGTAGACTGGATTTTCCTTGTACACAGGTTAGCTACGCCCGGGCACAACTTATTACCAATTACCGTTCGTCCTATCCCTCACTAAGGCTCCAAATAGTAAGTCAAATAAGAGAACCCCTTTGATACCACTTTGTAATGTCCCGGCTCCGGGTGCCATGCAACGGGTGCCCCGAACCCGGTTCACCACATGACCTCAAGCGCATTTCACCAAACGCCAGAGGTTGCCGACTAGCAGCGAGGGCCCATATCTGATAGTGGGGAAACTATGCCCTCATTTATCAAAGTGTAGTGCAACAGAATATAGAATAAAACATACATCAAACAGCAGAAGCAGTAAACCATACAGAACTGAAATAAAAAACAGTAGTGGATATAACCAATAGTATATAAACGATGATGCTACATGTCTCAAGTTCTAAGAAAACAGCTAGAACATGTTATACATCAATACAGTACAACCAAAAGCAGAGTACAGCAAAAAAAGAAAAACAACTGGCAGCGACATTGTGAGCCTAGGCTCGGTTCTATGCCCTCCTACTCCTCAACAATAGTCAAGTACCTGTATAGGGACTCTTTCCCCTATCTACACCTACAGAAACGTAAGCTGTTTGGGCCAAAAATCGTGACCCAAACAGGGTGTGAGAAATAAATTCCCAATAGGCACCCACCAAAGGCCCATGACCAACTGCGTGAAAGCATACAACGACAGTGTGCAATAGTAAAATGCAATAAAGTAAGAAGTACTCAAAAGTAACTAATTACCAGTTATATTTCCATTTTATTATCCATTTAATCCATTAAATTTAAAATACCACCACAATGAATATTCTAAATAACCAGCTAATGTCCTCGAACATGTAACTCCTACCCTCAGGTAAAGAGTATCCAACATAAGAATCTACCCTCAGGAATAATAGAGTTTTCCCTCAGGCATAGGTTGTGTCGCCCAAAGGCACAGAGTTAGCTGCCCACAGGCACGAAAGAAGTTTCCCTCAGGCCAAAATAACTACTGCCCACAGGCTAAATAGTGCAATGACCACAGGCTAATCACAACAACACCCTCAGGCTAAACAGGCAACTGGGCCATTCCCAACATGTAAATAAGCAGTAAACAAGCAATTCATCTCAAGGAAATTCTACAATCACTACTTTTAAGGCATACCCTCGGGTATCCTGGCCAAACGACTAAACAGTGGAACACACCCACGGGGTGGTTCCAGATCCAAGAAACGATCCCAAACAACATTTTAATATCATAATTAAATACCTAATCAATTATAGGTGTTTAATATAGCAACGGCCTCAGCCACACGACACCCCAAAATGGGTTCGTGACACAAAAACTCACAAAACGCATAGCAGTTGGAAAAATTAACACTAAGCCACCTACCTTAAATGCCAACGAACGTTATACCCGAATGCCGAATCTAGAAACGCCCAAGAATGGCATAGATATGACGAAGAACAAAACTCAATTAACCTAAAATAAATCTTATTAAGAGAATAATTGGTGAGAAGCAGCCAAGGAGATGGAAGCCCTTACCTGTGCGGTTCCAACAAGATCGTCCGAGGAGGAAACCGATTCCAAACGAACACTCGACAGATCTTCAAAGGTTCGGCCTCCTCCTTTGGCTCCAAAATGGCTCAAATGCCTCCTCTGCCAAATGAGGAGGATACTGCCTATTTTAAGCCGAAAAAACAAAGTACACGACGTGTACTCCCGAGCACATGACGTGTACTTTCCAAATTTTAAACTGTTCCTCTGGCGGCTTCCCGCCAGCGCGACACTGTTCGCCTACCGACAAGAGTACACGACATGTACTCTTGAGTACACGGTGTGTACTACCACCTAGTACACGGCGTGTACTTTCCAAATTTTAAACTGTTCCTCTAGCGGCTTCTCGCCAGCGCGGCACTGTTCGCCTGCTGACAAGAGTACACGACATGTACTCTTGAGTACACGGTGTGTACTACCGCCCAGATGGCGGTTACTCCACCGACTTACTATTTTGGCCTGCCGACTAACTACACGGCATGTAAAGGACCACTACACAGCATGTAGTTGGTTCCTACACCCTTTGTCACCGACATGGCTACACGCCCTGTGTACTCATCCCAACATGGACATAAGTACACGGCGTGTGGAAAAAGTACATGGCGTGTAGTCTCAAAATTTAGGATTTTCCCCCATTTTACTTATTTTATTAAAAACACTTAAGGAAAAGAGAAAAGAAGAAGCCCGTACCTCAATGATAAGAACCGGATTCTTACATTATAGTTATGAAAAATGAATCACGTTGCAATCATGGAGATGGTAGGTCGTAAGTATGCATGTGTAACATTTTCAATTTTTAAAAATCATGATTGAAATAAAATAACTATAAATTTATATTTACAAAATTATAAAAATATAATAAAAATTATATTATTTATTTAAATTCACCTACATATACCATCCATTTTATGTGGTAATAAAAAAATGAATCACATCGCTTCACGAGGCGGTAGTCCTCCGTACACACGAATGATGTAATCATTTTTCAATGGATGGTAATGTAAGTAGGTAAATTATATGTCAATTTTACATAATTATTAATATTTCATGAATATTATATATTAAAATTAAACACATCATCATGAACATCCATTGGATCTGATGAAGGAAAAAAAATTACATTGGTTCACAAGGCGGTAGTCTATCGTACACACGAATGATGGTTTCATTTACCATTTGATGGAAGAGGAGATTGATAAATATTCACCCATAAACATAATAAAATCATAGTATATAGGGGAATATATTTTTATTATATTGTAATTGTTAATACATAATTTATGGTAAAAAAAGAATAACTAAAAATAAGGAGCTCGGTGAAGACGATTACCTTCACTTAGAATAACCTCTACTGGATATCTTATTAAAGAACCTATGGTTAATATTTTGGGAAGAAAAGAAGATATAGAATGTGTATACGGATGTTGGGATTTTTTTTAGGTTTTGGTTCAGAAAAATGTCTTGATGGGTGTGAATAAGTGAGGGTAGGGGGTGCCCTTTTATAATTAAGGAGGAGTGACATTTTTATAAATACCTAAAACTATTCAGTAATGGGAAGTCACTCTCATGCCCAGTGCCTCAATAAATTGATAAATAATGGATTAGAGAGATTATATGTCTGAGAAAAATCTCCCCCATTCAAAAATAGATAGGTTTTAAACATGTTATTCAATTTTCCACTAAGGTTACTCATTTTTTACTATTTGAATTTTTCACCATAGTAACTAGTTTTCCCCCATTATAACTATTAATTATGACCAAAAAATTAATTTAAAATTATTATATAATTTTAATTATACTGATTATAAATATGGAATTAATTTTATCAAATTCAAATCATGTAATTGGATGAATTCTATTTTAAATTAAACCCATAAAACGTTTCGAAAAACGTGTTTTCAAGAAATATATTTTTCCAGTAATAGATGATCTTATATTAACTTTATGACTAGGAATAATAATTATATGATTTAAATTAATATTTACAGATATAAAATATATATAATTAATTTAAATAATTCTTTAATATGGGCTATTTTGATTAATTAAAATAGAGGAACATTCTTCATATTAAATAGTTTTCAGAAAAATGCGTTTAAAATCATAAAAAAATTATACTAAAATCCAGTATAAAAATGATTTAAATATAATTAATTAGATTATATCTAACTAAATAATACTTATGTTACTTTTAAATATAATTAAAAGAATAATAGTACTTTTAAATTACTTATCTTATTAAAATAAATTATTTTTTTTCAAAAATCAGTATTTTCCACTATTCACTAAAAAATAAATATTTTCTGAAAAATCACAAAATTTCACCCTATTTTAATATTGATATGTTGATTTCAAAAATAATTTTAATTTTATAAATTAATTTTTTTAAAATATTCAAAAATTAATTATGATATTATCTCATAAAAAGAAATAAAAAATATTTTTGAATAAAATGCATTTTTAAGAATAAATATCTTTATTAAAAACTGAGTGTTTATTTATTAAGAATTAATAAATACATTTATATTGATTAGAACCTTTATATATTTTTTATAAATTATTTAATCCTATTCATACCTACCAATTTAAAGACTATATTATAATGGTCATATTTAAATAATAATATTTTAATAATATGTCACTATTTATTTAATATAAGTGTTGTGTGTTTTATAAGCCATCAAAAATAATGTTATTTTAAAATCTCATGGTGTTACAAAATCCTTTTATATTTTTTTCCTCTAATGTAATCCATAATTTTTTAATGTTTAAAATATTTTTTATAACTAATTTCAAATTGAATATAAAATATTGAAAATCAAATCAAATGACCTTGATCAATTAATTATAAGATTAAAACCAAAATTTTCTAAATCAAAATTAATTTTCATTTCATTTTAAAACACTATCTAACATTTCATATTGGAATTTCATAATTTTAAAATTGATAGTTTAACCAAAAAAAATTTTATTCATTCAAATTATTTATATAATAAAGATTAAAATGTGACCCTATTTAGAAAAATTATAAACAATTAAATATCATATTAAAATACCTTAAAAAATAAAAAATAAAAAATCTAAAATTAATGTATGCCTTCATATTTAAATCAAAAAACTGAATAAATCACTAAAAGTCTAAATTTTAATCAAATTTTTAATAACTTATAGATTCTTAAAAAGTATTAAAATCATATCAATTAACCAGGTTTTAAATTAATAATTGGGGTTAAATTCAATGAAATGTGATTTTTTTTTTGAAAATTTCAATTCATCAATGGATTTTTATGAGGTATGAGGTCCTTCATTATATCTCTATGTTACGAAATTTATATTCTTGTGATATGTGGTATTTACACTATAGGTGATAAAAAATTTTAATTAATTATTTTTCATTAAATTAAAATGATTATGGATAGAACGAAAGTGTCAAGAGAAATATTAGACCCATGAACTTGATCTTTATGCCTTAATCACTGATTGATGAGTACTTTATTATGAATATGTGTGATGAGATACATGGATCCTAGAGGGGTACCATGGTGATGATAATGAATGAAGTGGACTTAGTAGGGGTTCCCTTAGTTCCATTGAGTAGGGGGTGAGTAATGGGATGAGAATGATTGGAAACGCATAAAATGATGAGACATGAGATGAATTGTATGCTTCGGATAGTTGACCAGAGAGTGGGGTGAATGTTACTCCCCCATAGGTGTGTGAGTATTGGGTAGGCATACCCTAGATGACATTGTGGTAAGGTTGGGTGAGAGGAATGACCCAAAATTACTGAGGATGAGAGATGAGATTTATGGCATCTATTTATTTATGTATAGGCATGAAGTTGTTGTCAAGAACTATGACTCCATGAAAAAATTACAATGGTGATGAGGGATGTTATTCTCTTCGAGTATCGAGTTCAGTATGAGATATGAGAATAAGATAAAGGAGCCTATATAGGGTTTCCAGACTGTGGCACAAGTTAGTGGATTATAGTGGGTGCCCTAGTATCATGTAGAACCCAGAGAGGGGTTGTGTAGAGAGAAAAGTAGTGTCAACTTCGAGTATCACCTTATAACCTAAGAGTTAATTTTGTGATCCAGGACTAACTATAGTGGCTTGAGATAATTCTGAAGGACTGTAGTGTATTCCCTACTAAGAAATATGAGTATGGTGATGGGTTCAACGTGATGTGGTTTTGTGAATGGGATGGTGTTGAGGGGAATCATCCTGAAAGGATGATCGAATGATGAGACATGATTTGGGACATATCTAGGTCACAAGTGATGAGTCCATGTTTCATGCTTGATATTCCATCATAAGATATATGTGTGATGGATCCAATATATGGACAACCCATGCGATGTTTATAGTTGTATGAGATGTTACTAGATAGATGTAAGCTCGTGAGGATGACTTTATAAGGAATTTTATGGTGGATGTTGTCCCTTGGTGTTTTTTTTATGAGATGGATGTGTGGAAATTAGAACCTATATTTTTTATAATAAGGTATAGTGTTAATGATGGTACTCAAGAGATTTTATGAGATGTTATATGGAAGCTAAGAGTCTATGAAGCTACAATCCCCTATTGGTGTCACATGCCAGCTTTTCTATAGTGGCATGTAAAAATATTCCATTCTATGGAAACCTATCAGTGTCATAGGAGTTCTGGTTGGGTGTGTAGTATTGGATGCAAGTAATTTAGCCCAAATTCATCCAAAAGTATCATATCCACTATTCTAACATGATTTTCATGATCTTAAGATTCTATCATCTTTTTTATTTGGATTTTATTTCCATTTAAATCTCTTTTTTACTTTTCCAGTGAAGTTATTTTTCTGATGGATTATGAATTTCTATGAATCATATTAATTTATTATGTTTCTTCATTATTTTATTTAATTTTATTCATTAAATGTTCTACTTTGAGTGTTTTATGTGAGTGTTCCTTGAGTTTTTTGGAAGGTGTGTGGTTTGGTTTTCATGGTTTATTAAATCTAAATACATCTTTTTTAGTGTCTTGTTCTTCAAAAAATATTGGTGACCTAGTTCCTCACATGACTATTGGAGGTAGTATAGTTCAAAAGATATTTCTTCCAGTACAATAAGAAGTATAAGAGCTTGGTTTGGAGTTATGAAGGGAAACTTAGACAATTTCTTCTGGAATAATGAGGTTCTTTACCGCTATTTTTATTAAGTCAGAGTTTTCTATTTTAGAAATTAGTTTTGGAGTAGGGAAAGTTGAAGCTAGATAAGTTTTATGGTTTTAACTTTATCTTTTGGATTATGAGGGTAGAATACTAGCTGTTATAGAAGGACTTTTATCTTTGATTGATTGGAAATAAAAAAGAATAAATGGAAAATATAGAGAGGGAAAGAATTGAAAGGAAGGAACATTGTGTTTTATAGATTATTTTAGCTTAGAAAATGGCCTTAAATATCCTTAAAGTTATGAAAACTATATAATTTATGGATAAACTTGTGAATAGGTATAAGAATCCCTCCATGATGAACAAATCATTCATGTTGTGGTTACTTTTTGATAAGAGGATATCATAAGGATGTTTAGAGAATAAAAATATAAATTATTTCAATGTGACCTAGAGTTATCTAGAGTATTTTTGAGTGATTTTTGTTAAAGATATGTGGGACTTGACTTTTCTATCATCACTTCTAGGATCAAGGGATGTCATAGTGACCACTCAGAGTAACTCTAGTGGTAAGAGTGACTTGGTCTTTGAGTAGATTTGTGATCTGATCTTGAATGAATAGATACATAAGAATGTCATCTAATTAAATTCTATAACTACATTTAGTTTTTTATAGTATATGGTATGATTTTACCAAATGATTCATAGGAAATGAGGAGGAAACATAAGATACAAGAGCTGTGGAAAGTCAGCTAATCCCAGAAACCCTACATTTCATCACTATGGAAATAAAGGACACCTATGAAATTATTTTTTAAAGTGTAATGTAAATTCAATAAATCATGATTCCATTTCATTATAAAAATATACAACTAAAGGGTATGGTGGAACATTGGTTCTAATTGTCATGGGTTCGATGGATTTATAGACACTTGATTTTGGAGCTTTATTTTACTCAAATTTAGAAATAGGATTCATGTGTAATTATGTGTTTAATATCCTCATAATGGTTCAACTTATTATTTAGAGTAATTTAAGGTTTTAAAAAAATTATATGTGGTCATTTGAAAGAATAATGAATGTTTACTATATTTTTTAGATGTCTGACACATCCTAAGTTTATAGAAAAACGTAATTTTTATTTGGAAGATCAATGATGAGATATATTGTACAATTTTTGTAAATTATTGGTGTAAGGTCACATTAGGTTCTATGGTGGTGGACCAAGGTTTGAAATATGGAACTTTGTTCTTAATTAGGGTCTCATAAGTTTTCATGTATACTAGACCAATAACTTCTATAAAAATGAAGTTGTGGCATGCCCATCTTGTTTACATTAGTGGGAAGGATTTATAGACATTGTATACCAATGGATTAATGAATATTGATCACATGGAGTTTATTTCATATGAGTTTTGTATCCAATACAAGCAACAAAAGGTTTCATTCAATTTGTATAGAAGGACATTGAAGAATCATAATCTCAAGATCATCCATCTAAATATATGGGGAACATCACTGATTTGATCTCATAGGGGTGCACTATATTACAATCCCTTAATCAATGATTCCAAAAGTAAAGTGTGGGTTCATTTCCTCTAACAAAGTTCTGAGCTCTTATATATTTTATTTATATAGATATCTATGGTGGAAGTAGAGAACAAAATGGAGCTAAAATGCCTTCATTCAAATAATTGAGGTGAGTATAGAAGAAGAGAGTTATATATGTTCTATTAAATGAAATAAAATTAGATAAAGATTCTTTTACTTAGAATACCTGATCAAAATGGTGTTGTGGAAAGGTTGAATCAAATTCTAAATGAGAGATCCAATATAATGAGGCTAAGTTGTGGTTTTCTTAAGGAATTTTAGGCCGAAGCAGTTAACTGTGCAACTCATCTAATGAATTAGAGTACATCCAAACCTTTGGTACAATAACATCTAGTGGAACTATAGTCTAATTAGAAGGTGAACCTTAATTATAAGTGAGTTTTTGGTTGTATCTTGTATTCCCATATTGACACCGAGTAGTGAGATAAGTTGGAAGCCACGTCTCAGACATGGTTCTTTATTGGATATTATAATGAAAAGTTTTGTTTCAATCTTTGGAATAATAGTCAAAGAAAGGTTATTAGAGTCCATAATTTCCTATTAATTGATAATGTATTGTTGAAATTTTAAAACTAGGTGGTATATTCTCTTGTAAATAAGGAAACAAAATAGAAAGTCAAGTTTGAGATGAGAAGATTCCATGTGGTGTCTGTCAATTCAGGGATCATGAAAGGTTTTTTCTAAGAGGCACAACCATGTTCTAGTTTGGAAATCATTGATCATGTTTTGAATGTAACATGGTCTAATATACTCTAATTAATAATGATAATAGATGTTCAGGTAATATTTTCAGAAGTGCGAGGTCTGGATGGAGTTGTATCTTAAGAGTCGTGGTGGTCTACCAGAGTTTGGAAGCTACTGTAGAGGTTTGATTCTATGATTGAATTTATAATTCTCATAGATAGTAGGTAACTTAAAATCCTAAGTGAAGACACATATTTAACTGAATCATTATTTTGGGAGTTATTAATGAAGGAAGACTTGTATTCCTTGTATGTTTCTAATAAATGGGAGCTAAAAAATATTCCAAAAAGAAAAATAGAACTTAAAAACAAATTGGTTTATCATTAGAAATAGGAAATAGATGGTATATTACAATAAAATATGTGATTGGTTATGAAGGTATTCCAATAATTTAAAGGACTATATTTCAATTATATTTTCTCTCCTATTACAAAACACAAAACTATTTGTATGGTGCTTATCCTAGTTTCCATGGGTGGTTTGTATATTGAAAAAATCACTATCAAGAAAACATTCCTTCATAGAGATATGGAGTAAAAAATCTATATATATATATATATTAACCATAAGGTTTAATAAAAAAACAAAATGAGTTCTTGGTGTTCAAGCTCAAGTGAAGTATATATAAGCTTAAACAAGCACCAAGCTAGTGGAATCAGAAGTTTGATAACTTCAAAATAGAATGAGGTGGTTTTTAGAGTAATTTAGACTATTTATATTACTAAAAAGTATATGATTATGTATATTTAGTCACTTTATTCTCTAGGTTTATGATTTAATCTTGGATGTACCTATGATGGAGAGTCTATAAGGGTTGAAGTGGGAATTTTATAGAAGTTTCTAAATGAAAGATCTGTTGTACCTCTCGTTCCCCTCGTTGTTTGATTTTCATGATCACAATCACCTTATTATTTGTCTAATATTGTTTGAAGTGTTTTTGTATGATAGGCACAAGATTGCCAAAGGAATGGCCCAAGAAAGCTGGAAAAGTGGACTGAAATTCAGTCCACCGGCCAACCGGTGTGATAGCACCGGCCAGCCGGTGGACCTGGCAGAGGCATTGCCCACTGCCAGGCTCCACCGGTCAGCTGGTGGCTTGACCACCGGCCAGCCGGTGGAATCCAGCCCCAACAGTGATGGCTACTGCCTCACCACCGGCCAGCCGGTGGCCTTCTCACCGGCCAGCCGGTGGCTCCTGGGCAGAATCACTTCTCAACATCCAAGGCACCGGCCAGCCGGTGGATCTGTACCGGCCAGCCGGTAGCCCAGTCAAACTAGCCGTTGGGTTTGACCAGTCAACCTTCTTTTGGCCTCCAACGGCTCCGAGGCCTTCTCCAACGGCTCCGAAGGCCCCCAATGGGTTCCATGCCTATAAATAAAGGCCAAGGAAGCCCCGGACACTAACCGGAACTATTGTGAAGCCAACGGACACTTTTTCCATCATTCGACAATCCTCCGGCGAGCCACTTCAAAGGAACCCCAAGTGCTCCAACCATTTTCCAATCCAAGGAGCACCTCAAGAAGCTTGGGAGAGCACGCTACATCAACTCCATCATCCAATTGGCGCCCAAGTATTCCTCCAATACGGTTTTTCTTGTTTATTTATTTTGAGCTTTAAATTTGGGTTTGTGCCTGCAAACCCCAAACCCTTTTCTCATCCCCCTTTCTTTTGGGTTTCACACCACCATTAAGGTGTGAAGAGGTTTCTTCAAGCTTTTCCTTTTAAAAGGCTTGTGTCACCGGTGAGCTAGCCTTCACCCGTTAAAAAGGCTAGTGGGTTCTTGCTAAACCATTAAAAGTAAGTGGGTTCTTGCTAAACCACAAAAAGCAAGCTGTAATAGGTCCTAGTGCTACCTCAAAGCCTAGTGGGTTTCTTGCTAAAACCATTGAAAAGCAAGCGGTAGGAATCTCTCAACGGTTGAGTTGGGAGCGGAGACGTAGGCCGGGTTTTTGGCCGAACTCCGTTATCAATTTTGTGTGTCTTGCCTCTTTATTTCCGCTGCACTTTCAACTTTGATTTTAATTTGTTAATCTTTTTTTTAAAAGGCAATTCACCCCCCCTCTTGCCATCCTTCCCGTTTGTTCCGACCCAACAATTGGTATCAGAGGGCGTATTTGAATAATTCCCTAACCGGTTTCAAATTAAAGATCCTTTTTGATGGCATCTACCTCTTTCGCCCCCGAGGGCTACTCATTGGGTCGGGCTCCATTTTTTGATGGGACCGACTATTCTTTTTGGAAAACCCGCATGACCACATTTCTTAAAAGTATTGGATATCCTATTTTTAAAATTATCATGCATGGTTATACTCTCTCTTGTAAAGATGAATCTCAATGGACCCCCATAGACATTGCAAACTTCGAGCTTGATGGCAAAGCCATGAATGCTCTACATTGTGGGTTAGACCGTAATATATTTAATTGTATTTCTACTTGCTCTACTTCTTACGATCTTTGGAAATTTTTAGAACTAACCTATGAATGTACTAGCGAGGCCCCAAAGCAAGAATCCGATCAAAAGCAAGAACCCGATGAAAAGATCAAGCCCGTTTGCCCACCTCACAAGAAAAGGGCCAAGAAGAAGAAGAAGAAGGCTTTAAAGAAAACTTGGAGTGATAGCTCCTCCTTCTCTTCTTTCTCCTCGAGCGACAATGGTAATAATTGCCTAATGGAAAAACATGAGGTATCTTCCTCCTCTTCCTCCTCCTCCTCCTCTTGCTCTTCAAATTCAAATTCTTTAAATCATCTATCTTATGAAGAACTCTCACACGCTAGAGATCAATTAGAAAATGGTTTTCATGCCTTATCGTCAAAATTTGTTTCTTTGAAAAAGAATTTCAAAAAACTCTCTTCCGAAAAAGAACAACTTCTTAAAGAGAAGGAAGAGTTGACCCTTAAAATCCAAAATTTTCCAAATGTTGATTCTATGGAATCAACCATCAAAGACCTAAGGGAGACCCTAGCTAAGTTCACCCAAGGGGAACAAAATTTGAACAATCTACTAGGTTCCCAATGAATATCTAGAACCATCCAAGGGCTTGGCTATTCCAAGCAAGCTTCCTCCTCCCATGCACCCACTATTTTTGTAAGGGGGAGCTCTAGTTATAAATTTTGCAATTATTGTAAAAAACTAGGGCACATGATATATGAATGTAATTGCAAAAATGCCCGGTATGGTAGGCCCAAATCGATTTTTTATTCGGACGAATTTTATAGGAGAAGACCCGCTACAAGGAAAGTGTGGATTGAAAAATCCCTTCTAGCGAGTCTCTCCGGGCCTAAAATCATCTCTTTTCAAAATCCCTCTCCCCGATGATCTTTTGTTTTATTTAGGGGGAGTTAGGATTGATTAAGCTTTTCAATTTCAAATTTTTTTCAATCTTTCAATTTCAACACTTGGTTTCAAATTTTCATTCAAAATTTTCATTTCAATTTTGATTCAAAACTTTCAATTCAAACTGTTATTCATTTTTAGATTCAAATATTTCAATTTCCAAAATTTCAATTGATTTTCAAATCCCATCTCTTGTTTTTCAAAATTTCCCTCAATCAAGTTTTATGCCCCATTCTATTTTGATAATCACAAAGGGGGAGAAATTCTTGATTGATTGGGGGAGAATCCTTTTGATCATGCTTAACATTTACTTTCTTTATCCTTTAAGCATGTCTTTCATTTTTGTTTTTACATTAATTGTTTTGGTGATTGTGATCATCAAAATAGGGGGAGATTGTTGTACCTCTCGTTCCCCTTGTTGTTTGATTTTCATGATCACAATCACCTTATTATTTGTCTAATATTGTTTGAAGTGTTTTTGTATGATAGGCACAAGATTGCCAAAGGAATGGCCCAAGAAAGCTGGCAAAGTGGACTGAAATTCAGTCCACCGGCCAACCGGTGTGATAGCACCGGCCAGCCGGTGGACCTGGAAGAGGCATTGCCCACTGCCAGGCTCCACCGATCAGCCGGTGGCTTGACCACCGGCCAGCCGGTGGAATCCAGCCCCAACAGTGATGGCTACTGCCTCACCACCGGCCAGCCGGTGGCCTTCTCACCGGCCAGCCGGTGGCTCCTGGGTAGAAGCACTTCTCAACATCCAAGGCACCGGCCAGCCGGTGGAGCTGTACCGGCCAGCCGGTAGCCCAGTCAAACTAGCCGTTGGGTTTGACCAGTCAACCTTCTTTTGGCCTCCAATGGCTCCGAGGCCTTCTCCAACGACTCCGAAGGCCCCCAATGGGTTCCATGCCTATAAATAAAGGCCAAGGAAGCCCCGGACACTAACCGGAACTATTGTGAAGCCAACGGACACTTTTTCCATCATTTGGCAATCCTCCGGCGAGCCACTTCAAAGGAACCCCAAGTGCTCCAACCATTTTCCAATCCAAGGAGCACCTCAAGAAGCTTGGGAGAGCACGCTACATCAACTCCATCATCCAATTGGCGCCCAAGTCTTCCTCCAATACGGTTTTTCTTGTTTATTTATTTTGAGCTTTAAATTTGGGTTTGTGCCTGCAAACCCCAAACCCTTTTCTCATCCCCCTTTCTTTTGGGTTTCACACCACCATTAAGGTGTGAAGAGGTTTCTTCAAGCCTTTCCTTTTAAAAGGCTTGTGTCACCGGTGAGCTAGCCTTCACCCGTTAAAAAGGCTAGTGGGTTCTTGCTAAACCATTAAAAGCAAGTGGGTTCTTTCTAAACCACAAAAAGCAAGCTGTAATAGGTCCTAGTGCTACCTCAAAGCCTAGTGGGTTTCTTACTAAAACCATTGAAAAGCAAGCGGTAGGAATCTCTCAACGGTTGAGTTGGGAGCGGAGACGTAGGCCGGGTTTTTGGCCGAACTCCGTTATCAATTTTGTGTGTCTTGCCTCTTTATTTCCGCTGCACTTTCAACTTTGATTTTAATTTGTTAATCTTTTTTTAAAAGGAAATTCACCCCCCTCTTGCCATCCTTCCCGTTTGTTCCGACCCAACAAGATCTTTGTTCCTATAGGTGGATGTTAGGGATGAGTATCGTAAGAGACTTGATTTCATGAATTTTGATCCTTTATCTGTTAGAGTATGTCTGAATGGTATTGTAATATTAAAAATTATTTAGTCTATGATTATAAGTACTTTCCTTATTTAATATATCAAACACTCAAAGGAGAAGACACCAAAACAGATGATAAGGATACATACGTGGTGACATTTTCATATGCATTGACTATGGGAAGCCTAATTTATGAAATTGTTTTTTAGTCCTAATATCACTCAAGCGGTAGGTGTGGGTAGAATATTCATGGAACATCCTAGAAAGGAATAATGTAAGGCTTCAATATAGATCTGTTGGTATCTTAAAGTTTGTGTGAATCTTATACACTATCTTGGGATGAATGATCCCTTGCAAGGATTTGTAGATATTGAATTTGGGGAGGGTATAATAATTCATGGAATAGAACCACTGGTTTCATGTTTAATTTTAAAGGCATAACCATGATATAGATTTCATAGATATAATTAGTCGTTTCACTATCAACCATGGAAGCTGAGTATGTTTTAATAACAGAAGCATGAAATGATTTGGTGTGGTTGAAGGGTACGATAGAGGAGATTAAAACTAAGAAATAGATCTGTATATTTTACCATGACATCCAAAACATGATTCAATTGGTTAAGAATAAATAATTTCATTCCTAGATAAAGTGCATCAGACTAAAGTACCAATTCATCTTAAAGATTATAAAGGATAGGTTTCTGGAATTATGGAAGGTTTAGGGAAACCAAAATTTAGTTGATATGCTAACTGAATATATAGATTGGGAAATTTGAAGTTTTTTTTTGTGATTCAGCGGGTCTTGGATAGCTTGGAGGTTGTAAGATATTAGAAGATCTAACAGGTTAGAAGGACTAAATTTAATAGGAGGGTTACTAAAGCATGTACTTGTGACATAGAGGAATTGGTTATGAATCCTAAAAATTATTATCAAGTTTTAGATTGTTTAGATTGGTACGAGAATCCATCTAGCTAATTATTATGTTTATTGAAAGGGGAAACATCCAGAACATTATACTAATACCTGATGTAGGTGAGGTAGTTCTAATGGAACCAAAAGTCCAGAACATAGTGGCGGTGATAGTGGTGAGTTATGAGAGTGGAAGAAAATACAATAACCAGAGGATGAGTTCCATAAGCTGGTACTAATACGAGAATTGATGTTATGAATTTCTCAAAGGAATATTTTCATATTGATATATAAAGTAAAATCTTTCAATGTGTAAGAGGAACTTTCAAAATATTTTAGAATCATGAACTATTCACTAGGTGATCTAGTTAAGGTGGTGATTGTCTTTAACTATATAGGAGGATTCCCATAAAGATCAAATCCATGAGGCATTCAATGTAACGACCCGAAATTTTAAATAAATATTGTTTCCTAATTTTATGTGTTATTTTTATACTCAACAAAAATGTTTCATTTGGTAACATGAGTATAATTAAAATGAGACTGTTGGGTTTTGACTGTTATTTGACCATTGGTCAATATGACCGCTGTAAACTAAACATTTTGACTATTGTCTCTAAATACAAGCAATCTTGGCTAAATAATATAGAAAGAAGATTCGATGGCCTCACCCAGTAGTGTTGGACCGATCGAAGCCCATCTAACAGAACTTTGGAAGGAGGTAGCACCAATGGGCTTTGCTCTGGACCAAACCCAAGCTGAACTTCATCGTATAAAGCTAGAACGGGATCGCATTCGCGAGAAGTTCAAACTGATAGAAATTACTACTCGTGCGATGTTGGTCGAGCATCCCTCGGATTCTCTCACCTTAGCACACCTTACACTTAGGTCCTGTGCTGGTGTGATAAGGGGCTATGTAAGGAGACCGTAACTGTCTTATGTAATCCTTTGTTTTAAATAAAAATTTCAATTTCTTTTATGAATTTTCAAATGATCGAATAAATATAGTATGCATATTTTTGATGAATTTTAGAAAAAGGATATTTTAAATATGTTTATGTAAACCCTAAATAATTAAAAATGTGTAATGATTTTTAAAAAATGGTCTTCTGCAATTATGTTCAGTACGAAATTTAGAGTCTAATAAGATCAACTTGATGTTTGATGAATAGTAAATTATGAATAGTGATTTTATGATTAGGATTAATAATGTGTCCAAATGGATTAGTAATCTCACTTAAAGAAAGTATTAAAATAAGCTAGGCACTTTGATTAAGTAATGTGATTCAATAAAATGGTTAAATAACGGTTTCATAATTTATTATTCAAGTATTAGTTTTTTTCGGATGAATAGAGTTTTTTAATTAAAATTTTAATTAAAAATATTTAGAAAATTATTTTTATAAAATGGACTTCATTTTTGAACTCAGAGCATCGATATTATGTTAAGGTAATTTTTGGGGATTTTTCTGAAAAAAATAAATTTTCGATGAATAGTGTTTTTATTTAAAAATTAAATTAAAAATATTTAGAAAATTATTTTTATAAAATGGATTTCATTTTTGAAATCATAGCATTGATATTTGGTTAAGGTGAAATTTTGGGATTATTCTGAGAAAGTTGAATTTTCGATGAATAGTGAAAATATAGTTTTTAAGTTACGGGTGTTTAATGAAATCATTAAATGATGTATTAAGTATATATTCAATATGGTTGAATTATGAATAGTAAGATAAGGTATGAGGTGTCCCAAGTTGCCAATACCATGGGCAAATACCATGGGCAAGCCCATGGTTTTGCCAAAACCACTAATGAGGTGTCCCTTGGCCATTAATGCCTTGTCCCCTCACTTTCCCTATAAATACCCACCCTTTCCTCCTTTAGTTTTCACTCCCAACTCTCCCCCAACGAAGTTCTGGTCTCCTTACCTCCCAAGGAGTCCTCCCAAGGTGCCCCCAATCCCTCAAGGTCCAAACCTTTGAGTTTTAAGAGTTACGTTTTAAGGTAAGGGATCTGATCTCTCTCTTTCTTTTCAAGAAATCTCTTTTATGTCATTTCTTTTATGCTCCATGTTCTTATGTTAAAAGATGTTCTTTTATACTCCTATTACTTCCCTTTTCATGTTAATATAATGAGATATCCCCTCTTACTCTCATTATTTTGTTTTATGAAGTTTTAAGTGGTGCCGTTAGGCTGCCGAAATTTTTGTAACGAATTCTTTCTCCCTTCTCATTTGTCAAGATCTATTTTCATGTAAAGTATTTCAAGTTCCTTTATATTATGTTGGGGTATGATCTATAAATTTATCATACTGATCTTTTATGATCATATGATGAGAGACCCCATTTTATCTCTTCAATTTAGTATTTTGATGTTTTAAGTGGCGTCGTTAGGCTGCCGAATTTTTAAGTGGTTCTTCACCCTTCTCGTTTTGAAGTTCTACTTTCATGTCAATTCTTTCAAGTTCCTTTCTGTTATGTTGGGGTATGATATCTATATTTATCATACTGATATTTTATGATAATATTATGAGAGACCCCATTTGATCTCTTCAATTCAGTATTTTGAAGTTTTAAGTGGCGCCGTTAGGCTGCCGAATTTTTAAGTGGTTCTTCACCCTTCTCGTTTTGAAGTTCTACTTTCATGTCAATTCATTCAAGTTACTTTTTGTTATGTTGGGGTATGATCTCTATATCTATCATACTGATATTTTATGACTATATGATGAGATACCCCATTTGATCTCTTCAATTCATTATTTTGAAGTTTTAGTGGCGTCGTTAGGCTGCTGAATTTTTAAGTGGTCCTTGCACCTTTCTCCCTTTTCAAAGTTCTAATTCCATGTCAAGTCTTGAAAGTTACTTTTTATTATGTTGGGGTATGAACTCTATATCTATAATACTGATATTTTATGTTCATATGATGAGAGACCCTATTTGATCTCATCAATTCATTTTTTTGGTTGAAGTTTATGTGACGTCGTTAGGCTGCCAAATTTTCATAAGAGAAATCTTATTTTTGACTTCCTTTCATGTTCTTCATTTCATATGGTATATTTTCAAATTTCATTACCATGTTCTTAAATATCTTATATTCTGTACCTCTACTGTTTTATGGGTCATTTATGAATGTTTGACCCATGTCCCCTCTCTTTTAAATGTTTTCTAAAACCCTGTAACATAGCCGTTATGCTGCAGAATTTTCGTCTCAAAATGTCTCTCTCTTTTTATAAAGTTATTTGATTTTATTAAGTGAATACTCAAAGCTCTCTCTTCTATATGGGTATTCACATATATACCAAAATGTTCTATTTTAAATTCTGGGATTTACATACATGAAACCCGCTTTCCCTTTTCGTGGGTTTAAAGTGACGTAAAGATCATGTCTTTAAAGTAGTTTTTAAAACGTTATGATTATGAAATGAAACCCATTTATTTTATGCTATATGGGTCATTTATGAAATGTTTGATGATGATATATTTGGGTCACATTATAATAAAGGAAAATTTAAGGGTGCGCCCTGATAGAGCTCCAATACATTGGGTAATGATGTAACCACTAGAGATTACAATTTTCACGATACCTTGGTGAGTAACCTTGGTAATTTTCAAATGACACCTTGGGGATGGACCTTGGTGATATGTTCATGATTGTCTATGTTAAATGATGGAGCCACATCTTCAAGATTATGAAAAAGTTTTATTTTTATTATGATATGCCTCATGATTTCATTTTCATGCCTTAAAGTTCTTTTCATGACTTTATTGATGTATCTCAAGTTCATATGTAAAATGTTTCACTTGTTTCCCTTGATGGGACTTCTGCTCACCCTTCCTTTTGATGTATGTCCCCAGGTTATGAGATGCAGTAATGAGCCTAGGGTGAACATGAGGAGAAGCCTTTCAAGTGTTTAAGAAGAATGTTTTTTTTGTTTCATGTTTTATGTTCCTTGTTTCCAAGACACTAAACCTTAAAGATCCTCAGTTCCGTGTAATGGAATGAAAGTTATGTTATAAAAATACGGGATGATATATTCAATATCTTAAAATATCTTGGTAGTGGAACTAGGATTTCCAAAAGATAACATAAATATATGGGTGGTTGGGTCACTTGTACTGAAGGTATTATTTTCTCATGCTTAAGATTATATTATCTATTTCCTTTATATTTTTTCTATTATAATATATTCTTTACTCTTATATTGAATCATTTTTTACTATGTATTATGACTTTTTCTAAACCATGTTAGTTCCTTATCTTCCTTCATTATGTGGTTTACATTTATCCCTTGCATGTTACACTTTGAGTGTCCACCAGGAGTGTTCCTTGAGTGTTTTTAAAAGTGTGTGATCAAGGTTTGTTTATGGGCTTGTGTGGCTTCTAATTTGGGGATACATCTTATGTTGTTTCATGTTCTTCTAGACCTTTCAGTGACTATATTTCATAATTGAGGTTTGAAGGTTACATAGTTCATAAAATACTACTTTTGGTATAGTATTTCCTATATGTAAGGTTTTCAAAGTGTTACACCCTCCTCATATGAGATTCTTATGTCATGTGGCTATGAAAAATAGGATTTTCAACCATGGAAAAAGAAGTTTAGGTTAGGTTTCATGATGGATTTGTTAACACATGATGAATTGATGTGATTTCTTATGTGTTTGTTATTATTGATTTTTTAATTTTTAATACATATATACATTGTATTTTATGACATATATGAGGAACCCCATTGGTGGTTCCTACTAAGTATTATGCTCACACCCTTCATGGGAACCTTAGTAAACATGTATACCATTATGATTTTCCTCTAGGTCATAGGTTCTTTAGGGGATCTTGATAGAGTATCTAGATAAGGATGAAAGACAAGACCGGGAATAGACTCAAGTTTTTATAGATAGGATAGAGGAGGGACTCATAGTTTAGTTATCTTAATTTAAATAAGTACACATCGTGTAATTTTTTGTGAGTTATTATTTGTGTGTGGAATGTTTTTAATAAATATGAAATACTAATAAGATAATAAAATATTCATTGTATAAAATTTTCTCTAATAGTTGTGGGTTATTTTTCATATTTAACCAATCATAGGTTATAACCCCACCCCAAGTATGAGAGAGAATCTCCTTCCTCATTTTTATTTAAAATAATTTCACATCATTTATATCTAAGTACACATTATGTATATTCTTTTAAAAAATATTTATTTTTTTATAAGTTAAATAATAGAAATAAAAAGATTACTAATAAAAATGTTGTACCTTTCCTTGATTTTGGTTTGTTTTATTATTTTTTTAAATAATAATAATAAAAATAAATAAGTAAAAAACTATCCTACTAAACCTTATTCATCTTCTTAGAATTTATTAAAAATTCATGTTATTTTAACATTTAAATAAAATTTATTTCACGAATTTTTTTGTGAGTATGAGCAAGGATTTAACATTAATGGGTTATTTTAGTGAAAATAGTTGTTTTTAAATGATATGATAAATTATATCTCTATAAAACCATCAAGATGTTGATACCCCATTTGTGAGTTTTTTAGTATGAAATTAAGTCATTTAATATCTCCACACATGATTGTACACAAGGAGTAAATGTGTATCTTTTATACTTAGTTGATGGTATTTATAACTTAGGTAAATTATCTTCAACATTATAAAAAGTTTTTCCTATTAAATTATTATATAATCAGTTTCTTCACTATACTGGATTGACATATGGTTGATACCTAATGTTGTTATAAAAAAAACTCTAAAATAATAATAACAAATAATAATAATAGAAACACCAAAAACAAAAACACAAAATATAAGAAAAAACAAAATAGTATTGATTTTTTTGAATGTTTATGTGAGTGGATTTTGAAATGTTATTGTAAAGGGTAAAGAGGATGTTTTGTAGAAAAGAACTAGGTAAGCTGAAATCATTTAAAATGAGTTAAATTTATGGAGTACAAAGTGGAAATATAAGCATGAAATAGTTATCACACACAGCTAGGGATTTAGTGGAATTTATTACTCATGATTTTTTTATAGGATTAATTTCAAGTATTTAATTAACTCTTATTATAAACTCAATTTATGAGACACTCATTTCCAATCTTATTGATATTAATAACTTCATGTAGTTCTTTTTCTATTCACATTACTACCATGAATTGAATTTCCTTTAGATGTTAAATCTTCTTAGGCCAAGGAAAAACTTCTTTCTTATGTTTTTATAATTTTATGGAAAAAATAAGTGATAATTTTTTCAATATTGAAAATGTTTATGTGTGTGGTTGTGATCTCGTAATGATTCAATATTCAATTCCACCTTTAAAAAACTATTTTAAAATGTTTTTTAATTATAATTTCTCAAAATAATAATCAATTTCACTTATCATACAATTCAATTTATTAATTATAAATAATTTTAAAAAGGTAAATTCCAATTTTTTTAATGTTATCATTGTATATGGAGATGATATAGAGATCCCAAGATGAATTTGATGTGAAATGGATTGAACTGTATGGAAACCCAAGCGAATATTTTCAATGATATTCACATTAAAAAAAATATGAAAATAAAATTAAGTTGAATTTTTTTTATTGATTCATATCTATGTTGGATAAAAATATCTAGAATAAACCTAATCCCAATGAATCCATTTATAGGCCCAAATGAAGTGATTTGTTTAGAAAAATAAAACTTTTCAACATCAAGAGTAAAACTCTGTATTTTGAAAATATCTACAATTATAAAACTCAAATTACTATAAAATTTTATAGGGATAAATTTAAGATTCCTTATAACAACTCACTAGTTTTATCTAACTTTATATTAGGTTGTTTAATTTTCTAAAATGGGGATAGAAGTGTTATTGTGAAATTTTTGTGAAAAATCAACTACCATTATTTTCTTATAAATTGACACCATGGGTATTCCATTTACATGTTCATCCAAGGGGTAAAATATATAACTTTGGATATTTTAAGTTTTTTTCATCACTTTTGTTGTTCTAGATCTCACTATTCACATAAGGAGATTTGAAATAAATATGAATATCCATTTGAGCCACCTCATCCTCTCGATGGTGAGAAAAATAGTGGGTGATCATTATGAGGAAACTACACACTTTTCTATTTAGTTATAGAACACCAATTAGCTATTGGTTTAGAATATTTTGGGTTTAAGAATATTTAATTTAGTTTTATCTTAAAATGGTTCAGATTTGATACATTTGTTTTGTTATGATATAAAACATGTTCTTTAATCTCTAACTGATCAATATAAGATTTTTAGTGTGTCATTCATATTGTTATGATTTGAAAAAAAATCATTTTCTTTCCCACATATTTTGTATATCAATTTTATTTGGAAGATTTAATACCATGCATAAGGACTTGACCTTGGATACACAATTTTTATGTCAAATTTTGGTTCTACATGCATCAATATAAAGGTTTGATGGGTAGATGGGAATCTGATTAACCTAAAGAAAAGATTTTATCCATTCCTAATGAACTTATAACAAATATAAACTTAACATGTTATATAGTGAACTTGAAATTATCACCTTATTCTAACTCTATTTTAAACACTTCATTTTTCAAAATCCATAAGTTATTTTATTTCTTTAAATAATTTTCACCCCCTCTTTAATTTAGTTTTATAAAACTTATTTTAAAAAAACACTAATAAACCTTTGATTTAACTTGATATAAAACCTAGGTTCAAACCTAGAATAAATTTTATTATCTAAAATATAATTAATTTTACATGTCATAATAGCACATTCATTCCTGAATCCCACCTGCTACACGACTAAATTGATAAGAAATCCATGGAAACAGACCTAACCATCACTCAAAGAGAGAATCATATCCCCAAACTAAAACCTCAATAGATCAATATCCATATATCCATGATACAAACCATCTTAGGGTTCCAATTAAACTTTGATCAAGACCCATTTATAGGAATCTTATCCTTCTGCAGCGAGCTACTAAACACATAACACCAGAGGGACTCTATGTGAGCCTCACCAACCCCTAGACCTATCTCACATAAGGGAAAACACTCAAATATAACATTAGTATTACAAAAACCTTCTTACCCATGCTTAAAATCCACAAAAAATATTCACGACCATATAATGTAATAATATTTGGCACCACCTTCCCCAACAATAGAGTTATCCCCTTAAGTGATGCTTTATTCTTGGAAAATCTTACCTAAATCTATATCAGCCATAAATAACATCCATGAGGCCATATATCTATAAATAATCAATATTAATCAATTATTAAACACTTAAAATTAATTAATATAATTAATCTATAATTAATCCAATTAGCAATAATCAATAAATACCTCATCAGGTGATGTATCATTATTGGAACATTGACCAATGGGGTGAATATCACTCTCAACACTTCTGAGTCCACTATCAACCAAATCCCCCAAAATTTATATAAATTATTTAATTAAACCCATCTCAATTTTATGAAATTACAAAATAAATTATAAAAACCACTTACCTCGAGAAAAATTAACTAAAACTATATGTAATAATATCTTTCTCTCCTCCTCTATCTATGATAAGAAAAAACAAAATCATTTTAAAATTAATAAAAAGATGTTCTAGTGTAAAATTAATTAAATAACTAAATCATAGTTACTAAAATAAGTGATAAAAAATAAGAGAAATATAGGAGGAAGGATAAAGAAAAAACCTACCTTAATCATTGATAAAAAACCCTTGGATTACATGGATCGAAGGAGGGTAAATGGGAGGATGATAAAGATAATGGGGAACCTATCCCCTTTCATTGGTCAACTAAAACAAAGTAACCTTGAATATGGTTTAATATAGAGTGCGTGGACTGAAAATTATATACACCATTTAGAAAATAGATCTAATTGGCACTATGAAAACGATATACCAATATCAGCCATTCGGTGTAGAGAAACAAAACCCAATAGTTCCAACATGAATTTAGTTTTCTTGTGTGTGCTCAGTATGGTAATGGATAATAATTCAAGAGTCACTAAAAATGATTATTTCAAGTGAATTTAAGTGGTGTATTAGAAGGAAAATATTCTATAAAATGTATTTTAATGACGATAAAATATGTAAGCATTAGATTTTAAAGAGACTTGTGGTTAATTAACATTTATTGATGAAAAATAATATTAATTGGTGATTTATTAAAATATTTTTTTGTTTTATTTACATTATTATTAATTTTTAATAACTACACCTTGTTTTTAAATGGGATAAATTATGAAAATAATTCTTAGAGATGTTTGGGATGTTAAATGTTAATGTAATGATTTAAATTCTTTCTCTAAGAATTGTAAATAACCTATTGATTATATTTTTTAGTTGCAATTTTATTTTTGTCAGTTAATAGAAATTTAATGGAGATATTTTATATTTTTTGTACATGTAAATGGTGTTTTATATATTGTGACTTGATTTGTTTTTGATGACTTCAAATTATTTTTAGGTTTGATTTGGGGTTGGTGTTTAGAGTTTTGGTAGAAGATAGGTTAGGGGTAAGAGAATGGAGGTGGGATTACATAAATTCATTTATAAAGTACCATTGATTACCTAATGTGGGGTACCGAGTACCCTTTGAAGGAGGTGGAAGCCTTTGTCACTCAGGCTACTATTGGGTACCCAGTTCTAGTAGAATAAGAAATTGGTGGGCTCTAGGGTTTTTTAAATAGGGGAAATACCTTCATTGAATGGTCATATGATTATATCTAAATTCATATATTTTCTAATATAGGGTTCATTTTTGGAGAACCCAAGAGGTTTTAATCTCTCTTAACCTCTCATAAAATTTTCTCAATGATTTCTCCCTCATTTTTAGTGGATAAATGATATGTTTTTGTGCTATATTTTCCATGGTGAGTAGATAAAAATCCATGTAGTTTCTTTAAAAGGTGATGATATTTTATTTCTACTACATTATAATTATTTTTATCCTTTGGTTCTTGATTAATTATTGTTATTTGATTATTTACTAATGATTTTAGATTCCAAACTATGTGTGGATTATAAACAAACCTTGAGTTAAGTGATCCTAATCCTCATTAATATTATAATTCATTACTCAAGTGTATCATGGATATATGATGTTTTAATTTAATTTCCTTGTGTTTACTTATCTTGGTAAATACTAATACTTTAAGAGAGACATAAAATGATGAATTAAGGTGAATTAAAGAGGTTGATTAGAAGGAAAACTACTATATAATGTGTTTTAATGATGTTAAAATGTATAGGTGTTAAGGTTAAAAGATAATTGTTGTTAATTGACATTTCTTGATGAAAAAATGTTATTAATAAATGATTAATTTCAAACCCATTTATATTTTCATCTATTTTATATATAGGGGATATAGTGTGAAAACACACACACACACACACAAACCTAGTTGATCAATATTTTTGAACCATACTCTCCCCATAAGGGAATATATATATATATATATAACATATTAGTCCTTATTAAATAATTTTTTTAATGAAATTTTCAGGAATAATCTTTTTTGAGCTCTTAATATGCCCAATTTAATAGCTATTTTTAATGCCCCGTGATTTTTAAATAAATCCCACCCACTCTTGGCATTCCATGCACCACATTATTCCCATATCACTGATCATGCTTAAATCAATTCATTACACCTACTTCAATGTATATTTCATGCCCAAATTAAAATAGTTTCCCTATATCAATGAAGTCAAATCCCTATGTCTTGATTCCATGAATCTACATATCACCCATCAATTAAGTGATGCCATTATCATTATTCAAAATGAAATTCATGCTCCCTATCCAAAAAATGGATTGAATGTATCCCTCTCAACCCCTATATACCTCCCCAAAAATCCATTTCAACAAGTTTAATTCCTAACCATCACTTAATCAACATGAAAAAGTTATAACAACCATGCACACAATAGAAGAAAAAATAATTTTATAGTTGAATCCAAAAATCGATGGTTGATCCCCCAAAATCTTAGATAAAAAATAACAAGCAGATCTACTGAACTATTACCTGATCCAAATTGAATTTTCATAATTATTACTTTTTTAATAATTATACCTTGTGTTTAAATGGGATAAATTGGGGAAATAATGTTTAGATATGTTTGGGTTAATAATTGTAAATGAAATCAATTGAATTATTTCTCTAAGTGTTAGAAATAACCTATTGATTATATTGTTTGGGTGACATTTGTTCACTACTAGTTAATTATTTTATAGAACCATTCTATGTTTTGTGGGCATGTTAATAGTGTTTTATATGTTGTTCCTTGTTTTTTTGGGTTAGAATACCACTTTAACGATGTTGTAATTCATATAATTCTTATGTTAAAGTGTTTTTTGTATGAATATATAAATTTAGGTGTTAAATAAATAAGTATATAATTAATGAAACTTTTGGGGGAGTTTTAAGAGAGGTTTTAGGGTGGTAATACCTACTATGTTTGGGTATTAAATTTAGGGGGTGGTGTCCTCTAATTACCTTTTCATGTCTAGAAACCACCTTGGGTTATCTTAGGTGGTGTAATGGGTTTTTTATGGATAGTAACTCTAATGGTAAGTGTTAAGATCAATAATATTTTGAAAGATATTGTGAACTTGGGAAGATTCTTGAGATTATTCTAAAGAATGTGTTAAATGAAAAGAGTTTTAGTGGACATGGTTAATGTTTTAGATTTTTTTAATGTATAAACCATACTCAAACTCATATAAAATCAAGTTCATTATGTGAGGTGACGTTTTTTTGGGTAATTAGAAGTGTTTTTCAATAACCTAAGGTGAATATAAGGTTTTCTGAGATGATTTTAATTAATCTAGACTGTCTAATTTTAAGGATGAAAAAATGATAATTCTATATTCACATATAAGGATCAACATGAAGATTTAGATTGATACATGAGCCATCCAACCATGTATGTGAATCTATACAATAGTAGTGGTTGATGTTTGATGATCTATGCAAGGATGGTGATCGAGGTAAGATTCACCCAGTCACGTATGGATATTGACCTAAGAGTAGTATATGATGTATAAGTATTGATTTAGGTATGTGGATCAATGTAATATTAGTTAATGTATGTGTTGTTCATGTATGCATTATTCATATATGAGTGAGCTACATATGATTTTAATACTTTGTAAAAATTTAGGAGTATTGGAGTTAGAAATAGATAAGAATTATATAATTTATTATTTGAAGAAATATTCAAATCTGTTGATGCTAGGTAAGATTATACTCAATGAAATAACTATAAAAATATATTTTATCTTGATTCTCATATAATATGTAATAAGAAGAAAAATTTATTAAGAACTACTTTCCATAAGGAAATACTTTCACCATAAAGTGAGGATATTTATCTATAAATGAAATGTGAATGAATTTTATGCATACATGGATTATTTAGTATAAAGTATTTTTGAAATTATTTATGATGTAAGAATAATAATATCACATAATATGAATGAATGGGTGGTTCTACGTTTGAAGGGTTTTTAAATAACATTTTTCGATGATGATAGTTTCTTATGTAATTACTGCTTGTGTTTTTACATGGAATTTTAAAGAGGAAAGGGAAGTCCATGATTACATAAGCATTCATGGAGAGAAATAGGTAGAGACTTCAGGGACATGAATTAAAATATTCACAAAAAAGTATTATAATTTAATTAAAGAAAAATAAGTATGAATAGAATAAATTCATATTCATGAGGAACTATGAATATAAATAAGATGAAGAATAAAAAAATGAGATGTATTGAACCAATTTGAGATAGATGATAAATAATTGTGAAGAAATCCACCATTAATTTTATTTTTATAAAGAAACATTTTCATGATGAATAAGAAGTAGGTGAGATAAGTTGTTTTATATAGTTCTATGCATACAAATTGAATCGGTGACATGTCACTATTCAATAAAAGAGGAATAAAAATTACTCATTACATGAAAAACTCAACAAAAATCTATTTGGTGTAAGAATATTTAGTTATTACCCATATTATTATCATTGTGATGTGTGGGATATACTCATGTATGGGTTGTATCAAAACACCATTTGGATAATTTTAACTTGATTTCATGGATAAATCTTATTTCTTATACTCACAAGATAATTCTAGTGGTCCATGTGATCTTGGAGTAATCAAAATCACACCAAGGGATAGCCTTCTCATTTTTAAAGGTGAACCTTATAAATTTGATGTGTTCATTTATGTTGTGGTGTGTTTGGATGTGTATGAAAAAAACATAAATATACTTTAACAAGTGGAAAATGTAGTTTTGATGGGAATTTAAAAAGAATACTAATCACTAATTCACCCCCTCTCTCAGTTATCTCTTTTAGATCTTGAATTTGGTTTTATAAGTTGTATCAATGCACTATGTTTCATTCATTTTGGATTCATTGTTCAAAGATTAAAGTTTTTATTATCTCTCTCTGGTTAAAAAATCTCATTAAATTTATATGAAAAATTTGAATTCAGTGATAAAAAATGGGATTCCCACATTTTATGGTAAGGATTATCATATATGGATTGAAAAATTGTTTCCCTTCTTTATATTTATTAGTTATGTTGTCTTAGAAGATACAATTGATGGATTTACTCCCTATAGTGATGGTAATTCAATAATAGTTATTGATAGAAAGAACCTTGATAATGATAGGCATTCTTGGAATATTATAATATCATCTATTTTAAAAATTGAGTTTCTAATAGTCAAAGGAATTGAAACAAAAAAAGGTATTTGGGATAAACATGAGCAAATTTATAAATAAAATACTAAATTAAAGTGAGGAAAACTTAAAATTTGGAGGTTAAAGCATAAAGACCATATGATACATGATGATGAAACTATATGAGGCTTATTAACAAGGGTAAATGAGTTTGTAAGCATGATTAGAATATTTTATGATATGTTTTAAGACTCTAATTTGGTAAAGAATATTTTTTACATCTTACCTAACAAGTTTGATACAAAATTCTCAACTCTGGAAGACAAAGATCTATGTACACTTCTTTTTGATGACTTAAAAAAAATTATTCCATCATATCAGATGATAAGATATAATTTTTTCAAGAATAAGGGTAAGGTTGAAAAAGGAGATTTCCTTTCAATACTCAAAACCTAATATGGGTAATAAAGTTTTTTATAAAGACAAATCCAACTATTCAGATTATAATAATCATGTGGATAAAAAGTTTGACAAACTAGCGTACCCTATTTCAATAAGTGTAAGTAAAGAAAAGGTAATGTATAAGGGAATGACTCTATTGAAATGTTTCGGTTTTGGAGTTATTGGGAACTTCATATAAAAATACCCAAAAATAAAAGTTAATAAAGATAGTGATGAGGAAGAGGAAAGATCTAGAAGATCCTTGAAGAAAAAGGTTGAAAATTCAAAGACTAATTTTAAAGGTAAAGTTATAAATTTCTATAAAGAAATGAATAATTTATTGTCTAAATAGGAGGAAAGTGATTCTAGTGAAGATGAATACGATGTTGAGACATTCTATATGAAGATAATTAAAAACTACTTATTGTTAAATTGAATGATAAAAATTTCCCCAATGATGTAATCAGTAGTTATAAAAGTCAATAATAATATACTAAAATTGAACTTATTATGAAGAGATAATTAGAATAATACATCTCAAATATCTCTAAATTGTATTAGGAGATCATAATATTGAATAAAGATAATAATTCTTATAATAACACTTCATATGACATTATAGAAGAAATATTCAATATTCCAAATGATACTGATGATACAAATAAAATTTTTAATGATTAGAATAATAAAAAAATCAATATAGAAGAATGAATGAGGGAGAAGGAGAAGAAATATGGTGAAATTAATCTAAAACTGGTCAAAGTTTATAAAGAATTAAATAATTCCAAACATAATTTCAAATATAATATTCTAGAATTTGGGGAATTATCAAAGAATAATATAACTTATGAATATTAGAAAAAACATATTTAATGGGATAAAATTCTACTGAAATATTTGAAGAAAATTATGAGAAGAATAATGAAGTTGAGAAAACCAAGCATGTGGATAAATTAGGTGAATCTCAGAAATCTATAAATTCCAGTATTATAAAAATAAACTAAAAAATGTCTATAAATAGAATATATAGAAAATATAAAAGGAATAAAAAGTTGAATAAAAAGATTTATGGAGTATAAAATAATTTTGTTTTATAAAAATGATCCAATATCGATGACTCATGGAAGGTTGGAACAAAATTATCAACTTCTAGATAACATGAAATTTATAGAGGTATGTATTGTTTATATGGATTTTATTGGTATTATGGAGGATATATGTATATATAATGATGTTTTAATATAATTATTAATATCACAATTAGTATTTTAGTCTTGGGATGAAAATTTTTAGGGGGTATCATCCCTCTCAAAAGAGGAAAGTTTTGAAATAGATTGGAAACCCTAGATAGAAATCAAAGAATAGGTTTTGAGTTATTAATTAAGTTTGTGGAAGATGAAAACTAGTGGGTCACCAGGTAAATTAATGTCTCATAATTTTATCATCCTAATATTTTACAAGTTATAATACTAAAAATCCTTAAAACATAAAGAGTTAAGGTAAGGATAAAGCTTTGGTTTTTAAAGTGGAATTAAAATAATCAAAAGGGGATAATCCATGAATTTTTTACAATGGATGTTCATATCTAGTGAAAGGTTATTTAAAAATCCTAAAAAATGTTGACAAGTTAAAATAAGTCTCAGTGACTGTTGTAAATAATGGGTCATTCAAAATCAAAGGAGTTGGTTTAGCAGTGATTAGGAAAGAAAAGTTGAAATCTATAAACACTTTATATGTTGATAGATTGAAACACAATCAATTGAGTTATTCTTAGCTATTTGATGAATTAAATAAATATATATTTTGGAATTATGAGTTCTTAGCCAAGAATATGGGATATGGAAGTGTTTTTACAAGAGGAAAGTGAACCAAAAGTAACTTAATTCAATCATTTGTTTACAGGCCCATGAATTAGAAATCAAAAAATAGAGATAATTATTTGATTTAATTTTTTGATGAATTGCATTGTATTTATTGTTTTATGTTGATGAAGCACAATTATAAGGATTTAATAATTTTTAAAAATTTTAGAAGAATTATAGAAAAATATCATGGTTTTATGTCAAGAAGATTTATATAGATAATGATATCAAGTTTACAAATGAAAATTTTAAAGTATATCTTGAGAAGCAAAGAATATATCATGAACTCTTGGAACCATAAAAACCATATTAAAATGGAGTGTCTGAATGGAATAATATGAGTTTGGTGGAGAAAAAAAATATTATGTCGATCAATCATGATACTTTTTGAGATTATTGGAGGAAATTTATTAGTGTAGTAGTTCACAATATAAACTATTATTTATATAGGACTAATTTACATATGTTGGCATATACGATTTACTATGAGAAATATATATGTTTAAACTATCTATGAGTGTTTGGTATTCCTTGTGTGATCAAAGAGAAATGTGAAAATATTGGTAATTTTGAAAATATAGTTATTAATGGATTTTTCTTAGGATATCATTCAAACAGAAGAGGATACTCCTATTAAAAAAAATAAAGTGGTAAAGTTTTTGATATAGAATATGTTAAGGTGTTGTAACATTAAAAAAAATAAGTTACACGTGATAAATTAAATTTAATAAGTGATGATGAATTTGTGATTTTCAAAGAAACCAAATAACTATCAAAAAATAAAGAAAATTTAAAAGATGTATTGGATTAATAAGAAGATTATACCATTTCAAGTGATGATCAATAAACTATTTAATCTCATCCAAGGATGAAGAATAAAGTGTAGGTCCAAAACATCATTGCAAATCAAGGATAGAAAGTTCAAACTAAGATAAAATTTAAGATAAAAATACAACCCTCATTGTTTTCTCATGTTGAACAAAAATATGTGCATAAAGATTTAGAGCATCAATAGTTGGTTGATTATATCAATGATGAATTGGAATATATATAGAATAATGAAACATGGTAGTTTGAACCCAAACCAAAAGATAAAAACATTATTAGAAAAAATGGGTATTCTGAAACAATTTGAATAAAAAATGAAAAGTGATAAGAAATAAAGAAATAAAGAAATAATTATGTGTAAGGGCTATTACTTGGTTGAAGGAGTGGATTTTGATGAGAACTTTTCAATGGTTTCTAGGATTTAATCCAAATTAATATTTATTATTATTGAGTCCTGATGATAATAAAATATTTTTCTAATGAATTACAAGACTTACTTCCTCAATAGTGAGTTGAAAGAGGAGGTCCACATTGAGAAACCTTGTGGATTATTTTTGGGAGAAGATGATAATTAATGTTTTAGGTTAAAAAGGATTTATATAGGCTAAAACAATCCCCAAGAGCATGGTATTCTAAGTTGGAAACCTGCTCGAAGAAATTGTAATTCCGAAAAGGAAGAGTGGACAACAACCTCTATATTGATGATAAAAAATAAGTATCACAAATTGTTATTTTATATGTAAATGACATTAAATTTACTAGAAATAATGAAGTTTTTTTTGAATAGATTACCAATTAGATAAACTAGTTGTTTAAAATTTCCATTCTTGGTGAAACAAGATATTTTTTGGGATTACAAATATCTAAAAAGGAAGACTATATCATTGTTTTTTCAAAAAAGTTATGCTCAGGAACTGATAAATTTTTTTTGACATAGAGGATTAAAAACCTGTTTCCAATCTTATTTTAGTGGGAATAATGTTATGAAAAGATAATCAAGAAAAATAAGTGTATCCAAGATAATTCCAAAAACTAATTGGATGTTTTTTATACATGATAGCTTTAAGGAAGGATATAGTTTATGTTATAATCCTTTGTTATAGGTATCAAAGTGCACCTAAAGTGTCTAATATCATTCATATAAAGTGGATTATGAGGTATATAAATGGTATAATATATTTTGGTTTGAGATATTATTTCAAACGGGTGGTCAATCTATTTTGATATATAGATAAATATTGAGAATAAAGTGTTGATGATAAATGATACATATATAGTAGGGTTTTATTTCCTGAAAATTGGTGTGTTGGTTTGCATACAAAGAAGAAGATTTATGTTCCCTTAAGCACTTCTAAATTAGAATACATGGATACCACTCAATACATAATCTAATTTATGTTTATAAAGAGTTAATTATAAGATATCAACATTGAAGTGAAGTTTATACTTATTTTTGGATGCGATAATAAAAGTGATACCATTTTCCAAATAATCTAGTTTAGTATTAAAGATCCAATAAAATTTATATAAAGTATCACTATATCAAGAAGCTCGTGGAAATAAATTAATTGAGGTTTAAGCTTGATCCTATAAAGGATAAAATAGATGATATATTAACTAAACCATTAATAAAATATCCTTTTTTAGAAATTGATTTTTTTATTTAGTATTCAACCTCACCCATCACAAGACTAAGGTATAGTGTTTGGTCCCCTATCTTATTGTTCTTTAGAATTTGTTGTAAAAGGGGGTGAAATGATAATATAAATCGTGGGATGTATGAGGTGAAAGACACCACCTTGATCCACCGCCTTGATCCACCTCCATGGGGTGTTCTGATCAATTAGATATATCTTCACAAGACTTTAAACTCAAGACCCATCTCCATAAATATCTACCTCATGATAAACATGGGGTGTATGAGGTGAAAGACTTAGAAGATATTCTTTTAGCATTAGATACCTCATGACCGATATGAGACGCCTTAGTTTATGCACCTAAAGATGCCTCCATGAGATTCCCTCCTTTGAGGAAAAATATAGGTGACCAATGTTCTAGTGTCTAGACATTCCAGTGATTCCCAACATGACTACACTTTTGATCGAAGGTTGTTGTCCTGTCAAGACCCTTTGTAATGTACAAATGGAACCAAGATAATTAATTGTCATCTAGAAATATATGGAACTAGGAATGAGTTTCAAAAACATGAATTAATATATGAGGTAGACCGGGACTAGGTGAAAAGTCCCAAGGAATAATCCATGGTAGGAGGAACTGATATCCCATCACCCTGTTTCAATCAAGGAGAAGACATTGCCGATCAAAGTGATGAATTACACCTACCTTTGGAAAGTGGGAATGTTGGGTAACAATGAACACAAATGAACAATGAAACATAAGGTAGAACCTTCACAAAAGAATTGGAAAGAGTCATCCCACCAAATATATAAATCTATGTAAGATTAGTGGTCGATGTATGAGGATCCATGTAAGTATGGAGTTGATGCAAGACTCATCCAACCACTAATGGAGATTGATATAATAGTGGAATACAACATATTTTGATTGACGTAGGGATAAGTCTCAATGTAATAGTGGTTCATGTACTAGTGGTCTACATAATGTTGGTTCACATATGAGTCATTCATTTAGGAGTGAACTATTTTCATGTCCAACATTTTAGTAAAATTAAAGAGTACTAGTGTCAGGAAAAATTTGATAATTACATAATTTATTTTCTAAATAAATATTAATATATATCTATAAAAGGTAAGATTACATTCAATAGAATAATTATCACAATATAATTTATCATAATTATAGTAGAATATTGAGTAAAAAGAATAATTAATGGAGAATTTCATGCTATAAGGATTGATTTTTATCATGAAGTGAAGAGTTGAAATCGTGAATACAATGTATATTAATTTCATAAAAATATAAATTATTTTGTATAGAGAGTTTTATGAAGGTTTTTATGATGGAAGAAAATGAATATTACATAGCGTGAAATAATGGGTGGAACCATATTTAAAGGTTTATCGAAGAAAAATTTTCTACGATGATATTTTCTCAGGAAATTATTTAATTTATTTTCACATGGAATTTTAAAGTGGAAAGAGAAGGCCATAAATACTCAAAAATTTATAAAGAGAAACAAGATGAGTCTTTATAGATTTGAATTCAAATATTATTTACATTTTTATTAAAGGTTGAAGACTAAAAAATAATGAGAAGTAGAGGAAAGTTATATTCACATGGAACGTTGAATATATATGAGAATAAGAAAAAGAAAATAAGATGTATTGAAATAATAGAGAGACAGAAGAGATAAATAATTTTGAAGGAAGTAACTACTGTATTTTTTTTTAAGAAACCTTTTCATGATGAATAATTAGACAAAGAGAGAAGTTGTTATATATAGTGTTATGCATATAAAGTGAATTAGAGACTCTCTACTATAAAAGAGAAGAGGACGAAGAAGTACTTAGAACATGAACAACTTGACATCAGTCAATTTGGTGTAAGAATATTTTGTTTTTGACATACATTATTATCATTGTTAAGTATGGAATGTACTTGTGTATGGGATAAATTGAAACACAATCAAGATACTTTTAACATGAGTTCATGTATAAACCCTACTCCCATTTATTCATAGGATAATTCTAGTGTCTTGTTTGATCTTAGAGGAATCCAAATCACACCAAGTACTAGACTTTTCATTTTGATAGGTTACCCCTATAAATTTACTTTTTTTTCTTTTTTGGAGTGAATTTTCAAAAACGAGATAAAAAAAATCACTATAATTTAACAGGTGGTGAATATTTTTCTAAACTAAATTTAAATAAAATATTGATCATCAATTCAACCCCCCGAGTGATCTACTATATATCCTATAAGTTGTTTTAAAGTTAGGGAATAGGTTTTAAATGATTTAGATTAATGTATATCCATGTGGTTTGAAATTGATGAATAAATGGTTGGTTGATGGAATCATGGGGATTTTTCCTTGGGCGATGTGTTTGTGTGAGGGGGTTTAAAGAATTATAGGTCGGTGTAACATATATATGTGTCAGGATTTTTGTTTAGTAAAAAATTATCATTTATAATTAGTTATTTAAGATATAAAATGGTTTAATGTGGATGATTTGTTTTAAAATAAGTGAATATGTGTGAATAATACATTCCTAATTTAATATTATAGTTTGGATTTGGTGAATTGAATAATGTTTTTTTGGGTAAAATATTAGATGTGTTCTTTTTTGGTTTTGGTGATTGTATTTTTTTTTCAAGATTTATATAAATCGATAATATTGATCTATGTCATGGTTGGATAAAAAGTGTTGTTAATAATGGTTGACTGTATGCACATTAAAGGGGTGTTGATTTTTTTTTCATAACATTAAATTTTTAGGTGATTTTGTATTTTAATATTGTTCCTTGAGAATAAAAAATGAGGATAAATTTTAGTGGGTGATTAATGGGATTTTTGGCAGAATTTGGTGTGAAGGAATTTAGTATTATGTTCACATATTATCTTGGGGTATACAATCATGATTTTGATATATAAAGAGATAAAAGTGATTTTTTTGGAATGTTTAAATGTATAATTAAGGATGATGTAAAATATAGAAATTATTAGTTATAAGGGGAAGATTGGGTGTGTGTGAATAATTTTTTTTGATTATTGGTGGGATTAAAATCATGTTAAATATTGATGAAATTATTGTTTTAGATTTATATGAAGATTATTTTTTTATTGTAATGTGATTTGTGATGGAATTATAAAGACGTGTGTGTGTCGGTATAATGTGTTCATATTTTTTTAAATGAACATATGATAACTTTTTTTCTAAGGGATATCAATAAGTTAGGCTATGAAATTACCATGTCCTTAGTTATGATATAGATTTATGTATTATAATGAGCTAGATTTAGATATTCTTTGAGATCATCAATAAGTGATTTTTTACATGTTCCTGGAAATGTTGTGAGTTCAAAAATAGGAGGATTGTACCACATAATTGTCAAGGTGATTTGTGAGCCATGGGTTTGGATATGAAATGTTCTTAAATATCTTAGGTTCATATCAACAATGGTCAAAGATGGTATTATCTAGATTAAATTTGTTTGTATACATTTAAATCTATTTATGGTAATATTATTACTTACTTTAAATTCTAGTATACAATTTCACTTTACATATATGAGTACATTGAAAAATAGAATATGTTTGGGTTCTTTCCATAATACTACTGCAAAGTATTTCTTATACCCTGTATATCTATATATTTTTGGGAATGTAACTTTCTAAGTTTTCATGAATTAATGGCAAGGGTTTATGAGTTACTTCAAGTTGGGACTTGAGATCACTAAGATGAATCTAAAAGAGTTTGTAGGTGTTGGTAGAGAGTGGTTTAATCCTTTATTTTTATTTTGGGATGTTCTATTATAATTTTTACTAATTAATGTATTATGATTTATTGAGTTATCTGGATATATGACATGCATACATTTGTGGAATGATGTTATAAAATTTTGACTATGTTGTTGGATTTATTTTGTTATTTATTATTATTCAATTTTTATTTTAGTACATTGATGTGAAAGACCATTTCAGGGTAAACTACTCAAAAATTGACATTCTTAAATCCTAAATTTTAGTTACCAATCTTTAGTGATCGAGGATTACACTTGAGGCAATTAGAGTTTTTCTTTGATGTCATGATCATGTAGGGGTAGAAAATTAGAATGCATTCTTTTAATTTGATGAATTATGGGTATTTTTATGGATAGACTATGATTAATATGGATATTTATTTCTAATTTTGTTATTATAAGATAATTTCAAGTTGTCATTTACTAGAAGAGACTCAACTAGGGATGGAAGGGTGTTCTCTTAGATCTGATACTTTGATAGAAATTTATTCTGCAATGAGTATGCTATGTGTACTTGGATCCTTCAAACAAGGTCATACTCAGGGGGAGTTAAGGTTTTCATGGAAATACATGAGGTATAAGAGAAATATTACACAATTTTTAGTAGTGACTTGGTGTCACATGATGCCAAAAACTAGTTAGAAAATTATTATTATTTATTCAAGAGGATTGAAACCCTAATGAAAATGTGGTTAAAACTTGTGGAATTTGAATTTATAGGTGAAGAATTTGAATAGTGTAATTCCATTAAAATTAAATAAATGAATTATAAGATTATATAGGTTTAGTTTTATATGTTCTCCTATGAGGGATTTTTCCCAGAGTTATAGAATCAAGGCATGTTTCAAGAATTCATGGATCTATTAGAGTATATGATATTAGTGTCAAAGTACATTGTTGAATTTGAAAGGATATCTCATTTTATATTTTATTTAAAAGGGAATTAATTTATTAAAGTGCATTAATTTGAAAAAGTTATTAAGGACTCATTATAGATATGATTGTATTTATTATTCTTGAAAACCTATGAAGAGGTTTTCATGTAAGATCTAGTTATAAAAGAGAGGACATACCATCCTCAAGAAGTAGCAGGGAGAAGGATTGTAGAAACCCCAACACCAATAAGCCAGAATGTGTGTCTACTTTATTAAATCGGAATAAGATGCATGGGATCACATCACTAAGGGTCAATCTGTTTAGAAATATTGAAGAACTATTAGATACATGATTTCCATTTTATATTGGAAATATAAAATACACATCATAAGAAACATTATTGCATCATTGATATTATTTATAACAAACTTCTTCATATCATGGGTAAAGGAATTCAAATAAAGGATGAGCTCATATTCCTAGTATGGTTTACATACAGCTGAATCTATCATGAGTAAATAAGGAATAATAAATATATAAAGGTTAATAACTGAAAAAAACATTCTATTTAATCAATAACTTGAGTATTAAATGAATCCATAGATAATATCAATGTAGTAATATCATGGATAATAATAACATAATTCTCAATGATAGAAATTATTAATGTTGGACATCATGATCCCAGAAATCATGATATGTTTACCATCAAGGCCTTGTTCCCAAATAGTTTAATCAATGGTTTGGTATACACCAAACCCCATTTAACAAGTTTGGATAACTTATTTGTATAATGATACTTGTTGATGCATTGAGGGGATATCTGTAATTAGTCCCCACCATTAAATTCTTGTCCACTTCATTCCTCATATATTGATTGATCAATGTAATTTATAAACAATATGTATTATCAATAAATATCTATATTGAGTAAATAATACAAAATATTAATATTTCCCCAGTCAATCAAATAACATTCATAGTAAAACACTATATGTAAAAATGGTATATGGTTTAGGTAATAATCATATCCATGATACAATGAATATGGAAATTTAAGAGAGATTTAATTTCTAATAAAAAATGATCACAAGAAAGTGGATGTTTCAAAAGATAACAACCACAAAATTAATAAGATATAAAAGATGACCATAAATTCATTATAAATATAAAATCATGTCTTTTGGGAAATAAAGGAAAATAGATAAAAAAATTAACATAATATTTTGTTAAAGATTTTTCTTTGTAATTCCATTTAAATCTTGTAGAATAATCTAAAAGATCATAAAATAGTTTTGGCAATGGGAATATCCATTAATGCCGTATACATTAAAAACAATGCCTTTTGACTTTTTATAATGAAATTATTATTTTTTGGAAAAAAATTACAAATATTCCTTTAAAACCTTTTAAAAAGTCAGGGATAACATAAATTTTCCTTAATTAATCATTTGAGTAAACAAAAAGGACTTTTTTAAAACATTTTTTTTAAAAATATGGGCATGGAATAAAAATACACCTAGTCCAAAAGATAAATAAGGTCAGATTTTCTTTTAAATATTTCTTTTCTTGATTAAAGTTCCAAAGGGAGGAAATATTGGAATAAAATATAAAAACCCATTAAATATTCATATTATAAAAAATAGATGGATTTTATGAAGGATATATTGTAATATTCCTCAATGAAAATAAGAGCAATCCCAAAAAATGATATTGTAAAATAAATTATCACCTCTTTGGTAACTTTTAAATTTGTGTCATCCCAGAACTAGTTCACTCAAAAGTAACCAAACATGTTTTTCCAAAATGCCTCAAGTTCACCTCCCCATATTATAGAGGATAACTAATAAAAGTGATGGTCTATGATGGTATGGTGGGGAGACTATACCCTCATGATTAGTGTGAAACACAATTATATATAATGGTAAAACAAGTAGAAAATCAATATAATAAAGATTAATAGTGGAAAAAAACCTCTAGATAAGGATAAATAAATAATTAATTCCAAAGTAAGTTGCATAAACAATAAATAGATCCATATACACTATCATATATAGAATTATTTCATGTATTTATGCTATACAAAATGAGAACTACATGGGATATAGAGAATAAATAATATAAAACATGATATTTAAAAATGCAAAAGAGATCAAAATATATATCCAATAGCATCACAAAAATAATCTTGGTCATCTTCTGCCATACTTTATCCCAGCACAGAAAATCAATCATCTATAGCAGGATACTTTCCCTTGTCCCTACCAACATTCATAAAGTCTGTCTAGGTACCAATCTATGGACTAAACAAGGTTTGATATATAATCATTAGTAAAACATCAATAGTGTTTAATTTTGTTTAGTTTGTGAGTATATAAATAAGTAGTGTGTAGGTAATAATATAAACTATGAATGAAATAAATAAATCACATATCGGATCGGGTGATGAACATGACACCCGTCTGATACCACCTATTTCAGCTGAAGATGAAATGTATCTAAATGAAGACCAGCTATGATTTTAATTTATTAGAAAGGATAAAGACCCTTCTCATATCCATGTAATACCCCATGAATCATATTAGTATAATGGATGAAAAACTCCCACAAAATTTAAAATTTAAAAAATGAATAAAAGAAGGCTGTCATGTAGGTAAGGATCTGAAGGAATCCAAGTATGTTATTTTACTTGGAATCCATGTCACTTAAATTAATTAATCAATTAATTTATTAGAAACCTAGGATAATACATGGAATTTAATTTGAGTAACCTCGGTATCATTCCAGGTGTACTATGAACCCATCACCCTAGAAACCCATTAATGGAAATCCTTATAGGAATCCAAGTATCACTCTAGGTGTGGTATAAATTCATTTCCCCCCTGAGTCCATCCTTGGAATTCCACATAATGAACCCAAGTGTCACTAACATTTTAATATAATAAAAGACATCATTTAGAGTATGTTCATGGAATTTCATTTAAGGAACCCAAGTATTACTCATGGAACAAGATAATTCACTACCATTTGAGTTTGTACTTGGAATTCTATATAAGGAACCCAAGTGTCACTCATGGCACAGTAAAATTCCATTTATATATATATATATACATCACTTTAATTCTATATGAAAAATGATCCCATCCATCTAATTCTGAGTCAAAACCCATGTATCACCCTCAACATGGTATAATGAATGGTTATGATTCAAAATATATCTATACCATTTAACAACATATTCAATTAAATTGATCATTTCCTTAAATGGGATAACACTAGCACACACCATAAAGAAGAAGTCATAGGGATGTGGACTCATCATTTTCTATTGAATTTATCTTAATCCATGATTTATTCCATTAATTTTAACATCCCAAATACAAGGGGAAATAATCACACCTTAGAAGGTGATTTTATTACATAAGTAACATTGAATAATTTATCCAATTTAACAACACACCCAAAGGGGTGGTTTTATTTGGGATTTCAACCCCCCATCAATGATTAAGGATCATACAACATAGGACCACACATATAAATTAAGGGAAAATTTATTTATGAGGCGATGCTTGGCAAGTCTGGAGCACAACACAATAGTTCAATAAATATAAAACCATACTTTAAGGTAAAATAACGAGAACACTTACCTTAAAAGGGTGGTACTCTCATCATCTGTTATAAACCTTTAATTATGGATAAAATGGGATGGATCAAAGAAATAGATGATTTACCTAAAAATAAGGCATATTAGATTGCATGGAAATAATATTCAAGAGGGAAAGATAAAAGAAGAAAATAAGGAATATGATCTAAAGACTTACCATTAGCTATACAACACAATCTATGGTGATAAATTCTGAGTTCAGATAGAGATGCTAGCACAAATACTATATTTGATTGAGGAAGGAGCTCACAATGAAGAAGGAGTCAATTGTATATGAAAATGGGTGAAGAAAGGAGGCTTAAAACTTATAGTATGGTATTTGAAAATGGTAATTTCACCCATTTTAAAGGGTTTATAGTTTGGATACATATTTTGGACAAAAAATGCACCAACCTTGTGAACCAAATTCCTAAATGGTACTAAGAGTGAGGCTAGGTTCATGGTTTTGGAAAACCATTCGTAGATCGTTCTCACCTATAAAGACCTATGTAGGACCCTAGAAGGTTCACCCCAAACCATGTGCCCTCAGTGGAACAATTTAAATAAACTGTGTGCCTAGTTCGTTTCCCCCCAAACTCAGAGATACAATATCCGAATAAGCCCCAAACACCCCCGAAAACTCTATTAATCTCTTAGGTAAATCCATAAGGATTAAAATAAAGGTTTAAAATGAAACTTAAAACATTCGTACCTCATAAGAAAATATGGGATCTTAAAATCTACCTTCCTTAAAACAACTCATCCCCAAGTTTCTCTTATGATGGTGGTAAAGAATCTTCAAAGAATAACTTTGTACATTGAGCACATACATTGACCTTTCCCTCTCAAGTCCCATCCTATACATGGTGGTGATACCATAGAAACCATACTAGAGGAACTTAACTACCTTGGAGAGACTCATGCTTCCGTTAATGCTACAAATATGGTGATCCTTGAAGGATCAATCCACCTCTAACTCAACCTTATGAGGATGATGAATATAACATGGGTCTGAATAAGAATAGCGAAGCAATGATACATAGAAGATTTCATTCATGGCTTGGTACCTCTGAGGTAACAGCAATGATAGGATACCAACTCAACTCTCTTCAAATTATTAAAGGGTCCAACAAAACAATATGATAGATTAGTTTGTTTCTAAGTCTATCTATTCCCTAGTCTAGGTGAAATATGAAAGAAAACCCGATCCCCCACCATGAACTCTAGTGGTCAGTGGTGGTGATTAGCATAAGAATTATTCTTAGGATAATCTGTATCCATTAACTTCCTGATAATTTATACCTGATTCAATAAATCCTATATGAGATGAGGTCCCTGTAGTATTGCCTCTCCTACCTCTAACCAGCATAGGGGTGAATGAAATGACCTACCGTATAGGGACTCATAAGGATCCATATTTATAGTTTCTTGAAACATGTTATTATAAGAAAATAAATCAAGTAGTAAGTGTTTCTCCCAAAAACCTCTAAAATCAGGGACACATTCTGAGAGAATTTTCTCTAATATATGAATCAAATGCTCAGATTTGCCATCGGATAGAGGTTGATAGGTTGTACCTAGAAGTACCTTTGAACCCAGATCCCTCTGTAACCCCTTCTAGAACTACAATTTAAAATGATTATCTCTGTCCGACATGATAGTGCATGAACCATTGTGAATGTGTATGATATCTATGACATATATCATTCTAATATTATCCACCAAATAGGTATCTTTGATATATAGTATGTGAGAAACATTTTTCAAATTTTCTATGATCACCCATACTACATCACAACCTTGAGGTGACCTAGGTAATCCCATAAAAAAATACGTAGTAAAAACATCCAATTTCCACTCATGAATAGGAAATGAATGTAAAAGCCCTACTGGCTGCTGGTGTTTCACCTCCACCTACTGACATGTGGAACAACTATTAACAAAACCAGCTATCTCCCTTTTCATACCTGGCCACTAATATTGGTGGTGTAAATAATGTAATGTACTTCTTAATACTAGGACGTACTTCCCAAGAAGATGTATGATACTACCATATAATTTCCTATCATATTTCATCAATAACCTAGAAATTCCTATGAATGTTTAATATATCATCTGAATTAACAACCCAACAAGTTGGTGGGTCCTAACATGAAACTCTCTCCCATAGGGAAAAATCTCCCAGGATATGAAATCCACCTTATATTCACTCTATACATAATTGATGAGGGAACTACTAAAGATAATAGTATTGGTTGTCCCTGATGGTCCTACACCTCTAGATTCATATTAAAAAACATGTCCATAAACTTCTATTCAGTACTGAACTCTTATACTACCCATGTATGAGTTTTTCAGACCAGAGCATCAGCAATGGAATTTCCATTCCTCGGTATATAAGTAAGCTCAAAATAAAATAAATTTAGGTATTTAACCTATATTAATTTCTTGATATTCAAGTATTGATGTTTAAATAAATACTTGAGACTTTTTGTGGTCTTTGTGCACAAAAAAATGATCTCCCATTAAGTTATTCCTCAAAAAATAAAATAAATGAACCACAACTACTAGCTAGAGGTCACACGTTAGGTAATTATAATCATGAGTCATCAAATGAAAATGCATGAAAGAAATTAATTGATTTTAATACATCATAAAAGCTCTCAACCTAATGGCTAATTCATCAAAACAAACCATGAATACTTTTCTAGGATAAAGTAAAATCAAGATCTTTGCTAAAGTCAATCTCTCTTTCAGCTCTTAAAAGGGTTTCCCACACACTTCATATCATGTAAACTAGACACCTTTCTTGGTCAAGCATATGAGTGGTGCTGAAAGACATGAGAAATATGGTATAAAATTCCTGTAAAATCTATACAACCCTAAGAAACTCTTTATGTCAAAGATATTATTAGGATACTATGAGGAAACAACAAATATTACCTTCTCTAGGTCAAAAGATACTCTTGTCTTTGAGATAATGTGACCTAGGAAGTGAACCATATCGATCCAAAAGTGGTATTTGGTGATCTTATCATACAGATGGTTCTCTCTCAGTGTGCTCAAAATGAAATCAAGATTTTGGGCATGTACGTGTTGAGTAAGTGATTACACCAATATTTGATCCATGAAGACTACCACAAATGAATCCCAATACAGGTGAAAAAACCGATTCATAAGATCCTTGAATACCACTAACATAATTATAATATTGAACGACAAGAGAAAATACTCACATAATACATATATACTATGGAATTTTGTGCATGTTATATATGATGGTCTAAGATGAACCTGATGGTATCCAAACCCCAAATAGATCTTGGAGAAAACCCTCACTCCTTAGTGATATTATAAGAGGTTGTCTATATGTGGAAGTGGATACCAGTTCTTAACTATAAGCTGGTTCAACTGATGATAATACATGAAAAGCCTGAGGGTACCATTCACCTTCTTGGTGAAAAGAATAGGTGAATCCCATGAGGAAGTATTGGGACTTATATAACCCTTAGCTTCCATGTCTTCTAGATTCCTCTTGAGCCCCTATAACTGTGTAGTAGAAATCTTGTAATGAGGAATGGATACTAGTGCTGATCCTAGAACTAGCTCAATAGTAAACTATTCCTCTCTCTATAGAAGTTTCATAGAAAATTCATTAGGGAATACATCGCTAAAATAATTTACTAAAGGAGTTAAACCAGCTTGATATGTTCCCTGATAATCTATATAAAGGCTAGAAATATGGGCTGTCACTTTTGCCATACCACAATGTTCGTGTCTAGATCTAATTTCCTGGACATCCAATTCACCCTTATGAATATAAGTATCACCCTAAAATGATGAGAAGGACACCCTTTGGTGATAAAAATCAACACAAGAATGGTAGGGAACCAACCATCCCATCTCGAGAATGATTCCAAAACATTTTATGTTGAGGAAAAAGAGGCCCCACAATCAATGATGGATATCCATATCAAGGGGGAATTCTCTCCACTAGTGTACACTTTCTGATCGAATTTCCAATGAAGTATCATGTGTCATCACACTATAGAAATACCGAGTCTCAAGGATAAGAATATCCAAAATATAAATAGATACAAAGTAGTGGATGATCCTATATCAAATAAATCAGAAACTAGAGTAAAGGATACTAATATCATACCTCAAAACATAGATGGAACCACACTTTTATCCTTAAGGATCAACTGCACTATATATATATCTATCCCTATACATGGAGCCAAGATACAAAATGATTTCCATATTTTGGAACTATAAGTCCTATGTTTGTATCCCTCATCCATGACCACCTCCTCATCTAGATCGAGCTATAGTATTCCAGATCCCTGCCAGATGAGTGGCTGCTGACCTTGCTCTTGAACATGGAGTCAGTACAGACACTCTCTAATTTTCTACTAGAGGTAAAGTTATACAAAATTTCTAAAGATGACCCATATTTATATAACCCCTTCACTCGATTGGATCCTTGATACAAATGGTCTCTATATGTCCTAGCTTACCATACTAATGACATACCACCTAGCTACCTAAGCGCACACTCTGGTTGCTTCTTCTCCCATGAGAAGACTCAAAATGCCACTTCTTGTCGCTAGTCAAAGTAGTTCAAGGTCTAGGAGATGAACCACCCTGACTATCACCTTCAAAATATACCAGGTTAAAATCAGTAATAAGTGCATAATTCACCATACTAGATAAGTTAGTCAACCAGAATACTTTCACCTGTGATTTGATGTCATACCTGAGACCATCCTCGAATTGCCTAACCTTGGATAAATTATCACCTTGAAGGGTCAGCGCAATGTTTTGAAGCTCTATGAAACATATAGAGTAATCCATAACTAGTAAATTTACGTTATCTACATGCACAAAATCCCCGTATTCATCATCCCTAAACATCCTAGGATAGAAATTATCATAAAAGGAAATCTAGAAATCCCTCTAAATCAAATCATGATGATGATATTCCTAGGTATTAATGTACCAACATAACTAGGAATAATCCCATATCATATGCACAATGAGCTTCACTATCCTCTCAGGAGGTGTCTCAATATTCTTGAAAATAGATACCATGGCCTCCATCCATGACTCCTTATCCTGTAGAACATCATACCCCAAAATCATGGGTGGATAATTCTACTCAATTCACACATCACCTATTACATAGTAGGGGTAGGTCTTAGGTATCCCTTCATCATCCGCATGATCCATAAGAATCCATTTTGAAAATGGGAATCAATTCCTTGGTTGGGTACAATAGGATGTGTTGCATGTGTCACTACTTGAGGTAATAATAGTGGCTCAGGACCCACCACCTATAGAGCATGGTCATCTCCATCCTCTTAACACACGACTCAAGGAATTATTGGAGTCTTAGATCTAAAAATACCAAGATCACGTGCTAGAAAGGTTTTTAATAGATATAATCATAGATAAAAGAATATGATAGGTACATACCTTTCTATTTAAGAGTCACACCCCTCTTCCTACTCCCAAATCTAGGTTTGGGAGATGTATTTGACCATAAGGAATCACTAGGGATATTGGATACTACCCACTAATATTGTTGGTTTAGGGTCAATTTCTCTATTTTATATTAGGTTTTTTGGTATATAGTGTGTCAATTGCATATTATAAAGGAAAACACCCTTTAAGTTGTAGTTGACATCACCATTTAACAACAATAATTTTATTCAATAGTTTTAATAATTGAATATTAGTAATTATTTATTTATATAAAATGGTCCAATTAGACAAGTTACAATTCCCAGGTTTTAAAGTACTATGCTTTATAATTTTTAATTCACATGTCATGTAATTGTAACTAGTCCTTTATGTTCGACATCAGTATGAAACAAGTCCCTAAATAATGGTTTGAATATATGGATCACCCTTCCCAATTTATAAAGGCCCATACACTTCATGAATTTCTATTAGTACCCATTTAATCAAAACTATAAATGTTTTATCCCATGAAACCAATGGTCCATGGCTAAAACATATCATAATTGGTTAATCAAGGAACCACCATTAATCTATATAGGAAAAAACCATTTAGGTTGATGCATACAATTTAATTAACCAAATATTTATCCCATTTATCATGTAGAAATGTTAATCAGATAACAAATATCATATCCAAGGAACTATAATAAGTTGCAAGCACTGCATATAGTAAAATAAATATGGTATGGAATATTCATGACATGTGAACCCTCATTTTCCTACTAGGATGGATGATATAACACATCATTTACATGTTTTACAAGGGTAAAATAAGGTCCATAGTAATAATAATATTGTTACAAATCATTTGTGTCACCCAATGGATAAATTAGTACAACTATAATAGGAAAAAACCTGAACAAAAATTCCCTTCATATGAAATTTGGATTTTACCTATACATGGGTTAGCTATTCCCAGACATAGTCTCATTACCAAATTCTAACACATTCCTAGTCTCTTATTTAATAACCCAAACAGTAAGAAAAATAGTAAAGGATTATTTGATACCACTTTGTGATGTCCTGGACCTGGTTCTCTAAAAAGTAACTAAACTTGGTTGGCCACATGGATTCAAGAGCATGTCCCCATATGCTATAGGTTTCCGACTAGTAGGGAGGGTCTATGATGGAATGGTGGGGAGACTATAACGTCATGATCAATGTAGAAAACAATGGTATATAATGGTATAAAAATTAGTGGATCAATATAATAGAGTGTAACAATGGAAAAAAATATAAAAAAATGATAAATAAATAACTAATTCCATAGTAAAAAGAATAAACAATAAATAAATCCATATAAAATATTATATATAAAATTATTTCATATTTGTATTCTATAAAAATAAGAAATAAATGGGATATAGAGAAGTAGACAAATACACCATGCTATAAAAAATGAACAAAAGATCTAAATATATATAAAATAGATTCACAAGCATAGGATTGGTCCTATGTTCCCTTAATCTATCCTAGTATAGAAAATCAAGCGTCCATATTAGGCCACTCTCCCTTATCCCTACCTGCATCTATGAAGTCTATTTGGGTACTAATTGACAACCCAAATAGGGTGTGAGATATACTAAGTAGGACACCACCAATGGTGTCTAATATTATCCAATCCATTAATATATAAAGAATTAGTGGGTATTTAATAATATAAATGTGAATGAAATACATAAATCACATGTCGGACTGAGTTCTGAATATGACACCTGTTTGATACCACCTTCGCCGGCCTATGATAGAATGTCTCTGAATGATTACCAATTATGATATTAATTTATAGGAGTTAATTGGGACCCAGATCATAGCCAAGGTGTCCCCCATGGATCATATTATAAAAATGGATGAACACATCGCATAATATTTACAACTTGACAAAGGAAGAAAAGGTGGTCTTCAAGTAGGTAATGTTATGACCTAATTCAAGTTTTTTCTTTAACTTGGAAGAAATGTCACTTAATGTAATTAATCAATTAGTTTATTTTCAACCGGATCTCATCCAAGGAATTCCATATGAGGAACCCAAGTATCTCACTAAGTGTACTATAAACCCAACACCCTACAATCCTATCCATGGAAATCCTCATAGGAATCTAGGTATCACTAAAGAAATGGTATAAAGTCATTTTCCTTTGAGTATATCCTTGAAATTACACATATTCACAATATAATATAATGAAACACCACCCTCAGAGTCCATTATTAGAATTACATATAAGGAACCCATGTGTCACTCATGGAATAAGATAATTCACAGTCCTATGACCATGTCCTTGGAATTCTATATAAGGAACTCCAGTGTATCTCATGTAATAATAAAATTCCATATATACATAGATCTTTAATTAAATAATATTGATGAACCCATCCATTTCATTTAAAGTTAGGACCCATGTATCACCCATGGTATGGCATAATGAATGGTCATGATTCAAAATCTATCCATACCATTTAACAACACATTCAATTAAATTGGTCATTTCCTTACAAGTGCTAACTCTATCACATGGAATAAGGAACATGGCCTAGGGATGTGATCTCACCATTCACTCTTGATTTTATCTCAATACATACTTCATTACATTAATTTTAATATCCAAAAAACAAGGGGAAAGATCCAAACTTCAAAAGGTGATTTGATTACATAATAATCATTTAATCATTTTTACAATTTAATAACACACCCATAGGTTTAGATCTACTTTTTTTTTCAATCCCTCATTGGTGATTTTAGGTTATAAAACATTGGAAAAAAAATTTAAATTAAGGAAAACTTTATATAGGAGGTGATTATTTGGAAGTCCAACATATTAAAAAACAACACAATATATATACAACTAGAATTTTAGGAAAAATATTGAGAACACGTTCCTTAAATGATTAGTACCCTCATCATCTATTATAAGCTGTCTAGAATGGGAAAATTGTAGAAATATAAAAATTCCCTAAAAATAGGGAATATTATCTCACTGAGAAATAACATTCATGAGGGTGAGATAAATGATGAAAATAAATAATATGATCAAGAGGCTTACCATTATTTATCCAATATAATCGATGAAGAGTGATTCTGAGTCTGTATAGAGAAAATATCTCAAATCCTATCTTTGATGGAGGAAGGATCTCCCAATGAAGAAAGAGGATGTTTTACATGAAAATGTGAGAATAAATGAGGGTAAAAACATAAAATAATATAGTGGAAAATGGTAATTTCATTTATTTTAATGGTTTCATGGTTTGACCACATGGTTTTTCCAAACTATGTGCTCATCGTGTGCACCCACTACATAAATGGCACTAAGCATACATACTGGGTGATTGGTTTGAGAGAATTGTGCATACCTTGTGCACCCCTCTTCATACCTCTATAGTACCCCATATGGTTTACCCTAAACCATGCAATCTTAGGTGCATAGTTTAAACAAACCATGCGCCTGGTCAGTTTCTTCAAAAACCCAGAGCTCTGGGATCTGAATGAGCCACAGATGTAAGAACTCGGTTCTTATTTGAGTTATAGATCCTTTAATTTCTATAAATTATTAATTTAAGTGTTTAATTACGGCCTAATATGAATTCCCTTTGGGGTCTTGAAGATATTGGGGGTGTCCATGGCTGGTCCGAAGCCCAAAACTAAACTCTTGCGGTGAAACAGTCCTGGATCATGGTTAGTACAAACCATGTGGGGTAGGCTGCATGGTATGACTAACCATACAAGACATGGGTAGAGAGCAGAAGGAGCTCACATGCTTAGACAAACCATGTTACTTGGGGGTTCTTGTTCATGAGAAATTGTATACAATTTTGATAGTGGAGTTTTTCACAGTTTTCACATGGTTAGTCAAACGATGCACACTAACTATGCGGTGTTCCCCTACCTACAACAAAACATGAATTTTTGGAATACAGTTTGGCCAAAAGTGTGACCAAACCATGTGACCCAGTGTTTTTGGTGAATTTACTATTTCCCCCCAATTAAATATATTTCTAACCTAAATCCCTCTTTCTTCTCACATTGGAAAACCTCACCCCTTTGAAGCCTTATTTAGTGATTATTCTTAGAATTGAGAGATAATCTCTATCTGGTGTCGAAATCAAGAACCATCTATCTCATTAGATCCACACCGGTAAGATCTCAATTCCTTTTTTCCATTCCTCATTTAGTTTAGTATCAAATGTACTATTTAGGTGCAAGATAATTTTTCTTATTTTTAGTCTCTTCATCAGTTATTTGTTTTTCTCTTGACCTGAGTTGAATCAAGAGATAATACTAGATGATCTATCCACTACAGACCTATTGTAGGTGCTCTCATGCATTTTGTTTAAAGTAAAAGTGTTTATATATGTCATTGTGTCGTACACCCAATTCTTGGGTAATTCCTTTGAATGAATTTAAACCTTTGAATTAAATTTATTAGAATGGATTATGTAACTAAAGAAGACATCAATGAATATTTATAGGTTATTTAACTTTATTTAGAACTACCATTTGGGTGAGTTGATAATGAATTAGACCACCATGGGTGGATTTTGGAATTAGATTCCCTAGGGTTCACCCCTTTTACCCCTTGCTTTGGTATGTCAAATGTGAATTGAAATATACTTTGAATTGTAGTTAAAATTGTAATTGATTTGATTATTTGGAAGGTATTTATTACTATTCCCTTGTCCTTGGCTATATAATATCTTGTTAAATATTAAGTTTCCCTTTTTATGGATTTTACACATGAGTAATTGATAGGAAAGACTTCTAGCCTTAGCCCATTAATTGAGTCACCTTCTTAGGTTAGATTGAATTGAAATGTTCTTGGTGATAACCTTGACATGTTATATTTAATTTAATTAAGTATATATATATATATATTCATTGGGTGACACATGGATTCAATTATGAATGCCATGAATGGACTCATTTGGATTGCACCTTGCTTATGCCCAAGTGGAACTTAGAATCCCTATATAGACTAACAAAGAAGGACTCATAGGAGATGGATTTTTATATGATGAGTGATAGTTGGAACCATATGGATTGCCAAGGATGGACTCAGAGGTCATTTGATAATGTATACCATGGGTTATACTTGGGTTCCCTTAGTGGACCTCCAATGATATAATCGAATGATAGAGATGTTATAACACACCTAGAGTGATACCTAGGTTCTTGTGAGGATCACCATGGACGGTCTTGTAGGGTGATGGTTTATATTATACCTGGAGAAATACTTGGATTCCTAATTAGAAATTCTAATTATAGACTTAGGATCATAAATGAATAATTGGAATGGAATGAGTTATATGATGCACCTGCTAATACAAATCACAAACTTGGATTTGGTCTTTGTTTATACTTATTGGATAACCCATTTAGGCATCATTTGTTTACCTATCTTAAAGGGAGATGTTGGGATACATACCAGGTCTCAAGATTTATTAATTAAATAAGATTTAATCGTTAAATTATTTTGATTATAAATGATAATCTGGACTTCATAGGATGTTTACTTTCAATACTTACTTTCATATTGTATTACTGTATTCACAATGTGACTATTATATACTCACTAATTGGATGGAACTAGACCTTGAGTGGTTTTCTACATGGATTTAGTATCACACCATTTTTGGGCTACCTTGGGTACCTGAATAGACTATACGATTGCATGTATGGATAAGGGAAAACACCCTGATATAGGTTCTTGATTTGTACATGGGAGTAAGGGAATGGAACTAAGAAGAGGCTCATGTTTCTAGCTAGGATACTTTTCTTTTTTGTACCTTTGTTGTATATATTGTACACCTTCCTTGTATACATGTTTTATCTTCTTTACTAGACACATATAATGTATCCTCATCATCATTATATGAGCTTAATTTTGGTATTGTTATCTATTCCTACTATTGATCTATTGACTGATTGATTTACTACTTTCGCTACTTGTATGTTATTGATATCCCACTCTGATACACACTGGTGGTGAGAGAATAGTTTCCACACAAACACAACTAGATTGTTGCTTCTAGTTGGAAGCCTTTAACATTTGGGGAGATGCGCTTGTGTCCATGTGGCCAATCTAGATTGGGGAAACTTTTAGTGGAATCTCAGTCTGAGATGTTATAATGTGGTATCAGAGCATTATTTTCCGGTTTTCTTTACTGTTTAGTGACAATAGAAAGAGATACAAAGAAATAAAAGTTTTCTAATGAGTTTTTCCTGGAAGTAGCTACCCTACATATAAGAAAAAAACAAATCACCTCAAATAAAATTTTTATTTTTTGGATTTTGACTATTATAATTTATTTGATTCCACTATTGGGTGATGAACATGAATTGTGATGTTATTATTTATTTGATTATGGGTTTCATTTTGTTGCAACCTAATGAGATGAGGGTATTCCATCTTATTCATCATGTTAGGAACTTTATAGGAATCACGTGCCATTTAACATGACATGCAATTTATGATTCATTACTTATTTCATGCTGTTGTGACAGGTGTTGTGATAGATATACCTACTATTGTGATAGGTTTTTAGAATGTGTTATAGTGTGAATCAGGTGGACGAAATACTTTGGTTCCTGAGGAGTATGAGCCCTCATGGATCTGAATTTGGAAAACTATTGATTCAACCTTTTAAAATGAATTGTGATAAAAATGTGAAATGAGTACGAGTTCAAATGAAATTAAATGTGTGAATTCAAGTAAAAATAAATTAAATGGAAACTGAAACTATTTAAATTAGAGAACATGACTCAGACCCAAATTTAGTAGTTGGAAGTAGGTAGTATCACTTGGTTATATACGATTTGTACATCACCCAGACTTGACTCATGGAGTAGTAAGAGGGTTTTTTCTTATATAAGAAGTCTTGTACCCATCCTAATTCAGTATTTTCACTTTTTAGTTGTAAAATTTGACAATGATATCGAACTAAGGCATGTGTTTGGAATTGTAGAGGCATTCCTCCATGATAACCTCTAGTCGTACACTAGGAGAGTGGCGATGACCATACTCTAGAGGCGGTGGAAAATGAGATACCATATGATCCTTTAGTAGTTCTAGATGAGGCACCAGTAGCTATACCAGACATAGGTGATGAGGCACAGTTAAGTGATGGGTTCTTTCACTTTATTCAGACCATTCAGGGATCACCACGAACTGCCTCAACTATGGTGGAGTTGATGTATGAGTTACAGTAGAAAAATCTACCCATGTTTTTAGGGGATGGTGGAACATAGGATACAAAGTCATGGCTAGAGTCCAGGCTATATATCGTCAAGTATCTTGAGATGCCTCTTGAGAGGAGGGTAAATATCAGTACATATATGTTGCATAATTTCTCCAAGAGATGGTGGGATTTCATTACTCAGATGGATCATCATCGGGAGATGGATTAGAGGGATATTCATATGGACTTCTATGAATAATTCAATCCTGAGACGTTGAGGGCCGATAGATTCTAATATTTCATGCACCTGGAGAAGGGTTCATTATCAATGATGGATTATTCAGATCATTTTACTGAGATCCATCACTTTACACCTATTCTGATGGGTTATGAGTTATCTAAATCCAAGAAATTCAAGGATAGTATCAGGTATGAAATATAATCATAGGTGAATGTCTTTCAGCTGACTACCATTTCTAGAATAGCGAAACAAACAATTTTCATAAATCTTAACTTGAGAGAGGCTGGGGGTGTGAGCCAGGGAGGTTCTCCATCAAGATCTGGTACTACATCAACTGGTAGTAGGAAGCGTCATCTGGAACTTCCACACATTGATATTAGTATCCAGATCATATAATAAGGTAGAAATGTGAGGTGCTACTGGTGCGGTAGGTCAGAACATAGGAGGATAGAGTTTACAAGGGTCCCATTCAAGTGCCAATACTGTGCCAATACGTGCCATCTACAACACTTCTATAGAATTTTTACTCTGGAAGCCAGTGAGGGAGGTTCTACACCGACCCCATGTTCAGGAGTAGGGTTAAAAACTTCTCATCAGATAGGGAGTTGGAGTGCGGTCATATAATCTAACTGAGGTGGTGGTCATTGTTGTGGTAGTCAGCCCCTGGTTTTATAATGACAACAGGGTAGATCTGCTCAGGGTAGCCTGATAATATCACACGACTACGGTTCAGGCCAGATATATGCAGCACAACCAATCCTTAAGGAGTAGGATCCCAGAACTTTTATTGTCATATATATTATTCTAGTAGATTCTACTTTATATTTTTCCCTTTTTGATATAGGGTCTTCTCATAGATTTATATCTATGACCGTTGTAGAGATCCTTGGCCTTATTGTTCAAACCTATGATGGTTTAATGATGCTTGACACTCCATGGGGGATTATAATGGAGGATGTACGTCAGTGGAAGGATTTCCCTTGAGATTGGTAGGTGTAAATTCATATGTGACCTCTTTTTCCTCGAGATGATAGGTTTTAACATCATCGTTGGAATGGATTGGTTGGTTCCATTTCATGATTTCATTGATTTCTATCATCGAAGGGTGACTTTCACATCACCAGAGGGTGGCGAGTTTATTCACAAGGGTGAATGGTATGTCTAGGAGAGTTTAGCTAAACCTGAACATCATGGGTTGGGCGGTATAACAACCCAAATTTCAAGTTTATATCTATATGATTAGGGAACTTGTCAAACATATTTCCCTCTAGTATTTTGATCACATCAGGGGTGTTTTACCAGATTACTTTTCAAGATTACCTCCAGTGAGAGAGGTATATTTCTCTATTGAGCTTGTTCAAGGAGCTTTACCGGTATCCATTCCACCTTATAGTATGACTACTACTAAGATGAAAGAGCTCAAGAGGTAGCTAGAGGCTTTAGAGGAAAATGAGTTTATTCAACCCGGTACTTATCCGTGGGGTTCTCTAGTCCTTTTTGTGAAAAATATAGAACGTAACCTTAAGATATGTAAATATTACCAGAATTCGGACAAGATGAGAGTTAAGAACCAATATCTTATGCCACAGATAGATGATCTCTTCAACTAGATCTGAGTAGATTGTGTGTTCTTGAAGATTTATTTGAGATATGGTTACCATCAGGTGAATTTTAGACTATCAGACAAACCTCACACAACTTTTTTATAGCAGGTATGGTCTCTATTATTATTTAGTTATGTTGTTTAGTCTCACAAACATTCCAACAGTCTTCATGGAACTGATAAACTGTGTTTTTCATCCTTATTTGGATTCATTTGTGGTGGTTTTCATGCATGATATCTTGGTGTATTATCACAATTTACATGACCATTCCAAACATCTTGTTATAATTTTGGATACACACATAGTGCATTAGTTATATTATAATCTGACAAAGTACCACTTCTATATGGATTAGATTCACTTCTTGGGTCACATTATCTTAGAGATAGAATTATTAGTCATCCTGAAGAACGCGAGATCTATAGTTTCTTGGGAGTATCCTAAGAATGAATTTTAGGGATGGAGTTTCTTGGGAATAGATAGTTACTAAGTTCATTTCATACAGGAATTCTCATGATTATCAGCACCACTTATGGGCTTGACTAATAATGGTATGGAGTTTTTAAGCTCGGATACTTGATATTTTTCTTTTTTGGTGCTGAAAGGTAGATTGACCTCAGCACTGATACTAATTTTTCTAGATCCAAGCAGGAGTTATACTATTTACTATGATGCATCAGGTATCAGGCTAAGAGTAATTATTTGGTCCAATAGGTTAGATACCCTAAGAGGGGGGGGGGGTGAATCCGGGCATGACAGATTAAAACAACTGCCGCTATTGATATTGTCTTGCTGTTAAGAGAGTCTCTCTTCTCTCTCTTTTCTGTAGAAAAGTATAAACAAAAACTAAAGCATGCATAGGATACAAAGATTTTTACTTGGTTCACCCTCACTGGGATACGTCCAAGGAGAATACACCGGTGATGTGCCGATGTACCAAATCCACTAAAAGCACACTAGTGTTTACAAATTTAGAGATAGATCACTTCTATTCCCAGGCTCACTACCTTTACAAAGTTCAGGGCCAGCTCACTACTTTCCCAAGGGTCACTCCCTGTTTCTCTCTCTCTGGCTCACTGCTGGTGGAGAGGATCACCTTCTTCCTCTTCCTTTGCTCACTGCTCTCGAAAGGATCCACTCATATTTTATAGATCTGTAGGTCTCTTCATTATCACTAAATAATACATCCTCTGTTGTATGTAGATGCTTTGTTGAAGTCCAACTTTCACCCGTAGATGAATCTCACTTTGCACTGAAGGTATCAGGAAATATTCCAGCTTTCTCATAGCCCTAAAATGACTGGCGTTCTTCTACCATACTTGGCGCGCTTCTCCAAGACGACGCACAGGTTCAAGATGACATACAAGTTCAAGCCAACGCACAAATTAACCTTAACCACTCGTGCGACACTCGCTTCTTCAACTCCAAACTTGCGCGACTGACACCCTTTTACACCCAAATCAATTTTGGCACGCAACTATCAACTGCCGCGCTTCTTCAAAGCCTGGAGTGAAAGTTTCACCAAAACACCTGCACGACACCCCCTTCTTCAACTCTAAACTAGAGCGACTCACACCCTTTCTCACCCAAACCACTTTGGGCGTGCAACTATCAACTGGTGCACAACTTCTGAATATCTTTATACTTTCACGACCACACCACCTACGCGACTGGAGCTCTGATTTTCTCTAAGTGTTGAAATCACTTCAAATGAGGAGGTTTCGACCTCTATTTATAGGCAATTGGACACCCTGAGTGTCGGCGCGCAAGTCTCCTTCTCGACGCATAAGTCCAGCCGCCCTAGTCTCTGTTGCCCTAGTCCCTTGCGCGACCAAACCCAAAACTTGAGCTCCCCTTTTTCCTTTGCCATATTTTGATGTTATGATCTTGAAAAACATATGGCACACAAGTTTCCAAGCCTACAAGACACTGGAGCGCAAGTCCCTTTTCCAAAAACACTTTTCTCCATTTGTTGATTTTGAGGTCCAAAAATTTGGCAAACACTGGAAAATGGCACCACTTTGTATTTGCTCTTTTTGAACCGCCTCCAGATCGACCATTCCTTTGTCGACATTCTTGAATTAATCATGGATCGTTAACAACATCCCTTGAACTCGACATGCCACCATGAAATCCCCTTTGTCAAAAAATTTGTACGTCATGGTTTGATTTGTCAACAAACACAACACGAAGTCCCACTTTGTCAACAAACACAATCACCTCAAAAAATGATTCAATGATACCTTGAGGGATTTTTTACCAACAATATCCCCCTTTGGGTTTGTTGAAAACTCTTCCATAAAAATATACATCATTAATCCTTCAGCCACCATTCACTTATTGTGATTCTGTTAGCAATCAAGGATTTAACAAACACATACTCTAAGCCCACATGAGCAATGCTCGGTGTGAGAAACAAGAGTAAATGAAAAGTTCATCAATGAATCACTTCAACTCTGACACCCACTATTGATAACAAAATGATACCAATTTTTGGAAATATTATTACCATATTCCAACAACACTCTTATGATTTTATCATGATCCTCAGCTGTCATGATATCTATTCTTTGATCAATCACTTCTAGCATCGTCAGATTTGATACTCTCCATGTCTGATCACATCTTTAACTCTTGTCAGCTGTAAATCCTCTTCAGCACTATTTCCTGTGTTGTCCAAGCTAAGATTTGGCTAAGCACTTTAAACCAGCTTCAACTCCCCCTATATGGTTGCTCCACCTATCAGCTTCTCCCTGTATCTTTCACGGTTTCTCAAATAGCCACACTGTCTCCCCCTTGAACAATCACTGTTTTCTCCCCCTTTTTCAACGAACCCAAAGGACACCCATTTGCAGTCTGTAACAAGGTAAAACATATATTAGTACATTAGGGTAAAACATATCATACCTTGAGGAGAGGGGGAGGCCCAAATCCACACTTTTTTAAGTGTGGGGAGTCGACTGAACTCCCAAATCCAGTCAATGCCTCTAAAAAACTTCCTTGGGTAAGGCCTTTGTTAGAATGTCTGCAACCTATAGATCTGTAGGCACATACTTAAACTTTATGATTCCCTGCTCAAATTTCTCCTTGATAAAATGATACTTTATCTCAATGTGCTTTGTCCTTGAATGATGGACGGTATTTTTGATAAGATTTATAGCACTTGAGTTATCACACTGTATTCCAATCAGAGGCTTCACTTCAATTACCATATCTTCAAGTTGTTGCTTTATCCATAATAGCTGTGTGCATGCTTGAGTGGCCGTAGTATACTCAACATCTGTGGTGCTCAGAGAAATTCCGTCTTGTTTCTTTCTTAGACAAGAAATACACAATCTACCAAGATAGAATTCACCTCATGACGTTGATTTTCTGTCATCTTCTGATCCGGCCCAATCTACATCTATATAACCCAATAACACTGATTGAGATTTGTCATTATACATCAGACCAAAATCCACGGTTCCTTTGATATACCGAAGTATTATTTTCACTACGAGCACATGGATTTATTTTTGATTTCTTTGGTAACATGCTACTTGGAATGTGGAAAAAACAAGATCAGGTCTTGTCGCTGTTAGGTATAGTAAACTGCCGATAATCTGCCTGTATTCAGTGATATTAACTACTCTGCCACTATCATATTTTGATAATTTCATCCGGGTAGCAACCAAAGTCTTCATTTCCTTGGAATTATCCATTCAAAAACTTCTCAGAACCTCCTTGGCGTATTTGGATTGAGAAATGAAAGTGCCATTACTGCCTTGCGTCACCTATAAACCAAGGAAAAATGTTATCTCACCAATCATTGACATCTCGAACTCATTTTTCATGAATTCAGAAAACTGTTTGCACTGAGCTTCATATGATCTACCAAATATTATGTCATCGACATAAACCAACACCATCATCCTTTCGTTACTGTTGTTGTTGATGTAGAGATTGTAATCAACTCCACCACGTTGAAAGCCAGACTTTTTCAAATACCGATCCAGCCTTGAGTACCATGCTCTTGGTGCTTGATTCAACCCATATAGTGCTTTCTTCAACCGAAAAACTTTATTCTCATCTTCATGAATGAGAAAACCATCTTCCTGCTCAATGTATACCTCTTCTTCCAGAACCCCATTCAGAAATGCATATTTGACATGCATCTGGAACAATTTGAACTTTCTTTGCACTACTATGGCTAAAAATAATCTGATTGTCTCCAGCCTTGAAACCAGTGAAAATGTCTCATCAACATCAATACCCTTAATTTGGGAGTATCCTTTAAACACCAGTCATGATTTGTTTCGAATCACTGTTCCATATTCGTTCATCTTATTGCAAAAAACCCATTTATTCTCAATGACGTTCTTATCTGCTGGCCTTGAAACAATCTCACACATATGGTTCTTCTCAATCTGGTCTAATTCTTCATTCATAACCTGAACCCAATATTCATCTTCAGCTGCATTGGAAAAACATTTTGGCTCTTCCTGAGATAAAAAAGATGTTTGCTGCAATGATTTCATTCTTCGAGTCTGAACTAGAGATGTCTGATCCCTAATGATATTTTTCCTATCAATTTCAACTCAACTCTTTGGCTTCCTAGTAGATTTAGATTTTGTTCTCTCTTTCTCATCATCGGTATCTTCTTCTGAGTCAGCCTCTTCCACTTCTACTTCCCCTGTGTTACTTACTTCTGCGTCACTTTCATCCAGAAACTATTCACTAGATCGTTGAGTATTCTGTTCATTTTCAACTATAGTGACATCATTTCTCTCAACAATTTTTCCCAGCATTTTGTTGAAACATTTATATGCTTTGCTTTTACCTGAGTATCCAAAGAATATCCCCTCATCTCCTCATGACTCAAACTTCCTATGGTTTTCTTTGTTGATAATGAAATACTAACTTCCAAACATCCGAAAGTATTTCAACGTTGGTTTCTTTCCGTACCAAATTTCATACAGAGTATTCCCTTCTTTCAAACACAATAGAGCCCTGTTCAAAATATAGATAGATGTCAAAACTGATTCCTTCCAAAATTTATCTGTTAGGTCCTTTTAAATAAGCACTGTTTTGGCCATGTTGTTGATGATATGATTTCTTCTTTCAACTACTCCATTATGTTGGGGAGTTATTACTGATAAAACTTGATGCCTTATCCCATGTTTCTAGAGATAGTATTCTACTTGACTGTTTTTGAATTTAGTTCCGTTATCAGTACGAAACTTCAGAATTTTCTTCCCAAGCATCCTTTCTGATTCCCTCCTATACTGCATGATACAACCAAACACTTCTGACTTATGGGTAATGAAAAACACCCAAATTTTTTTGATATAATCATCAATGAAAAGGACATAGTACCTTTTCCCATTTATGCCTCATGGTGAGATAGTTCCACAAACATCAACATGCACCAATTCGAGCACTCTGGTTGATTTTTGTTCCTTTAGATTGTATGTATTTATGATGATCTTTCCTTATTGGCAAGCATCGCATGCATGAGTATGATCATGTGACAGTTTAGGAAGGTCTCTAGTAGCATCACACTTTACCAGATCTTCTATAGATGGTTGGCATGGATGACCAAGTCGTTTATTCCATAGATTGTTTTCTTTCTCTTTGGATAAAAGGCATGTATCTTCTTCCCCACTTACAAGGTAAAGATTTCCCTTTATCATTTTACCCTATAGAACAATTGCTCCATCTTTTCCTTTCACAACAAACATCTTCCCAGAGTCACATAGTTGATTGACACTGAGCAAGTTATGACTGAGGCCCTCTACTACCAAGACATCAGCACATCTCATTTCTTTCCCCCCAAATTTATCCTTTCCAGAACCAATAATCTTCAGCCCTTCATCATTACCAAACTTGAAAACACCTTCTTTGTCATATTTAATTCCTGTAATGAGATCCTTGTTACCTATTATATAGGATGTGAAACCACTGTCAAGGATCCATACTCCTGAACGATCTGAAGCTTTAAGGGAAATTTCCGTAACTACTACCTTCTCATCCTTTTTATTTCTGATCCATGTCTTTGACTTCAAACTCAGTGTGGTTTGGAGAATTTGATCTTCCTTAGAGTATGATGGACCAGATTCATCCTGTAGAGCTGAAAATTGATTTTGTGTTTTTAGCTCACTTGTGGATTTCCTAACTTGCTGCTTACGACTACTTGAGTTTTGTTTTGGAACATTCCTTTGCATGATTGATGTGCAATATCTAGCCATGTGACCAAATCCTCCACACAAAAAACAATGAACTTCAAATGATGTTCTATAATATTGAGCTCTATTTGGCCACCACTATTATTCTTATGCCCTTCGGTATCTATTGGATATAGAACACACATTCTGTGAGTGTCCCATCTTTCCACAGCAATAACACCTAATGTAAGGAGAATTCATGTGTGTCATTTCTGCACTGCTAGTTTTCCCTTAGGATCTGTTGATATTCTGATTCTGTTTCATACCCAAATCTATCTTCATTCTCAGAGCAGGTTCTTGTGATTTGACTTCATTCATGACCGCTTTCCATTTTCATTCATGTCCCATACCAGTCTTATCATTGGAACACGACTATTTCTTCTTTTCCTCTGGAGGTATGTGCTCCACTTCTAACTTTTAAGTCTTCTGAATAATTTTTTTCCTAGAATTGTACTGGGTGTCAAGAGTTTTTCTTAATCCTTAATTATTTTTCATATACCAACAACTTCTTTTTCAAGTACATTGATACGTTTGACCTGCTCCTTTCCTGTGTTAGTCAAACAGTCGATTTCATTCTTTTGTTCCTCAATTTTAAGCTTATACTCAATAATATTTGTTGAGCTCTCTGGTGTTGAAGATTTTAGTTTTACAATTTCTTCTAACAAATTAGACTTTTCTTCATCCTGTTGTTTCATATAGAGTTTTGCATCACGAACCACTTTATTGGCTTTCTTCGTTTTGGCTCTCCAAACGTCTATCTCCTCAAGATATGCTTCCAATTCATCTTCCATATCAACTCTTCCTTCAACTTCTCCTTCTTCTTCTACAGTGTTAGTTTCTTCTTTTTTTGAGAACTACCGACGACTGACACCATGTCATTTCCCCTAAAATCTTTACAGTTTTCTATCTCTTAAACCTTTCCAACCTTAGACTCTTCTGAACTTTCATAGTCTTGTGAAAGAAGATTCCTTTTCTTGAAGAAATTTCTTTTTAACTGTTTCTTTCCTTTCACATAGGCTGAAGACTTCTTTTTGGGGATTTCAACTTCATCCTCTTCATCATCTTTAGAATTCTTTGGGCACCTTGCTGCTAGATGTCCAACCTTCCCACATCTAAATCATGCAAGTGGAAGTTTCCCTTTAAGATTTCCTTTTCCTCTTTGAAGGTTCGAGGAAAGAAATGACATCACTTCATCTATATTTTCATTCTACTGATATTCTTCAATGGTGAGATTCTTCATGTCCTTAAATACCACATCCTTGGATTTCCCCTTTTCTGTAGCATCATTTTCATCATTCCTCATTTAATATGCAACAAGGGTACTGTGCAGGTTATCCAATTTTAGCTCTTTTGGGTCTTTATCTTCCAAGACTGAGACTTTCAGATTAAACCAAGGTATAAGTTTTCTCAAGATACAATTCACAATCTTTATATCTTCGATGAATTCTCCAAGACCCTGCATGTATTCCACAATAACATTTACCCTGTCGAAAAATGCATCAACGGATTCATTCGGGCTCATTCTCAGATCTTCATACTTGTTCCACAAAACTTGCAGCTTTGCCTCTTGGAATTTTGTATCCCCTTCATATATATTCAAAATATTTTCCCACATAGCATGTGACATTTTTCATGACTTCACCTTCATATAGATAGCATTGGAAAGGGCTCCACCTAAAGCATTAATACCCTTAGTGTCAGCATCTAGCTTCCTTCTTTCAGCTTCTGATAATGCTCCACTATTGATGTCAGCTGAGATACCATGCATAGATGCTGTAAACACATCCATTTCTAAAAATCGGAAATAGTTTTGCATTCGATTCTTCCATATCTGAAAATTACTTCTATTGAAGATCGTAATCCCTTTATGATTGGTGACCTCCATTGAGAGAGAATTACTAATATCAACCTTTCCCTCTGATACAAATTGTTAGGTCCACTAGGTTAGATACCCTGGGGGGGGGGGGTAAATTAGGGTATGACAGATTAAAACAACTACCCCTATTGATATTATCTTGTTGTTAAGCAAGAATATATTCTCTCTCTTTCCTATAGAAAAGTATAAACAAAAACTAAAGCATGCACATGAAACAACAATTTTTATATGGTTCACCCTCACTGGGATACATCCAAGGAACATACACTGGTGATGTGACGATGTACCAAATCCACTAAAAGAACACTGCTATTTACAAAGTTTGGGATAGATCACTTCTATTCCCAGACTCACTGCCTTTACAAAGTTTAGGGTCAGCTCAATGCTTTCCCAAGGGTCCCTACCTGTTTCTCTCTCTCTGGCTCACTGCCGGTGGAGAGGATCACCTTCTTCCTTTTCCTTTTCTCACTACTTTGGAAAGGATCCACTCACAGTTTATAGACCTATAGGTCTCTTCATTATCACCAATTAATACATCCTCTGTTGTATGTATATGCTCTGTTGAAGTCCAACTTTCACCCGTAGATAAATCTCACTTTGCACCGAAGGTATTGGACAATCTTCCAACTTTCACATAGCCCTAAAAAGACTGGGATGATTCTACCATACCCAGCGCACTTCTCCAAGATGGTGCACAAGTTCAAGCCGGCGTGCAAGTTCAAGTCAGCACACAAGTTCACCTCAACCACTTGCGCGACACTCGCTTCTTCAACTCCAAACTTGCGCGACTCACACCCTTTTACGCCCAAATCAATTTTGGCATGAAACTATCAACTGTCACGGTTCTTCAAAGCCTGGCATGAAAGTGTCACCAAGCCACCTGCGTGACACCCCCTTGTTCAACTCTAAACTTGAGCAACTCACACCCTTTCTCACCCAAACCACTTTGGGTGCGCAACTATCAACTGGCGCGCAACTTCTGAATATATTTATACTTGCGCGAACACACCACTTGCGCAACTAAAGCTCTAATTTTATCTAAGTGTTGAAATCGCTTCGAATGAGGAGGGTTCGACCTCTATTTATTGGAATTTGGACACCCTGAGCACTAGCGCTCAAGTCTCCTTCTCGGCGCGCAAGTCCAACCTCCCTAGTCTCTGTCGCCCTAGTCACTTGCACGACCAAACCCAAAACTTGGGCACCCCTTTTTCGTTGGCCATATTTTGATGTTTTGATCTTGAAAAAAAATATGGTGTGAAAGTTTCCAAAACTCCAAGACTCTGGTGCACAAGTCCCTTTTCCAAAAACACTTTTCTTCATTTGTCAATTTTGAGGTCCAAAAATTTGGCAAACACTGGAAAATGGCGCCACCTTGTATCTGCTCTTTTGGAACCGCCTCCAGATAGACCATTCCTTTGTCGACATTCTTGAAATAATCATGGATCATTAACAACATCCCTTGAACTCGACATGCCACCATGAAATCCCCTTTGTCAACAAATTTGTACGTCATGGTTTTCTTTGTCAATAAACACAACACGAAGGCCCACTTTGTCAACAAACACAATCACCTCAAAAATGCTTCAATGATACCTTGAGAGATTTTTGGACAACAGTAATACTTATGTAGGGAGATATAGTCATGGTGTATGGGTATCAACAGTTAAGGCTACACTAGAGGAATTAACTGACACATTGTTCACACATTGCATTGTTGGAGACATTACTTACTTGGAGAGTGTTTTTTGGTGTACAAGGACCAAAAAATAATCTAGTACATATTTACACAGTGTGATTTGAACCCGAGATAGTGAAGGTGATTTGAATACCTATAGAATTTTGATTTTGATATTTCCTATATGATTAGTAAAGGAAATGTAGTGGCCGATGCACTGATCATGATGACTTAGATATAGGCAGTTTAGCAGGCCAATAGTGAGTGGTAGATCATGTATTTGTTCGATAATATTCACTTGGAGGTTTAAGATAGATAGGGGAAGAAATTTATATCATCCTTAGATATTAGGTCTACCCTTCTATATTGAGGTTGAGGCAACTATAAGATTCTTAGAGCCTAGTCCTATGGGAGAGTGTGGTAGGTGAGGAACCTCCTCCTGGTTAGACCGTAGGTGATGATAAAATTCTGTATAAACATAGACACATATGGGGTTTAGAAGACATGCATGAGGAGATGATGCGAGACTTTCATTCTTCATCTTGGGCAGTGAGTCCTGGCTTCACCAAGATATATCAGGATTTACATCGCCAATATCAGTGGATAGGTATGAAAAGATATGTAGTTATTTTTTATGAGGCGTTTCACCTATCATCACGTGAATTCAAAACACCAATGACCAGATAAACTTTTATAGTAGTTACTCATTCCTAAGTGGAAGTGGGTTGAAATAATGATAGAATTAATGATAGGTTTACCAAGGTTTCCTCAAGGTAATGACATTGTATGGGTTGTTGTTGACAGGCTCATGATGGTTTCACTTTTCCTACTAATCATGGAGACCTTCAGTGTTGATTAGTTTGGGAGGTTGTACATCCATGAGATAGTGAGACTTTATGGGGTACCATATACTATTTTTTTATATTTGGAGGGACAATTTACTTCGCAATTCTGGTAAGGGATATATAAGGCATTAGGTGCATAGGTTCTTTTGATCACAACATACCACCCCTATAAAGATGGTTAGTCAGAGTGCATGATTCAGGCTCTTGAGGACATGCTGCAGGCATGCATCCAAGATTTTAGGGGATCTTGGGAGAGATATGTACCCCTGGTTGAATTTAGATACAACAATAGATTTTATACTAATATTCATATGGTTCCTTATGAGTCTTTTTATGGTAGTCCATTCCGATCAACCCTATGTTAGTAATAGGTAGGAGAGGCAGATATGCTTGGACCTCATCTTGTTTAGGAGAACATAGAGCTGGTTCCATAGATTCATAAGTGGATAGATACTATACAGTCTTGAAAGAAATCATAAGCCAATCACTACAGGAAATATCTAGAGTTTGAGGTTGAGGATCATGTTTTCTTATGTGTTTCACTGAGTTTGGGATGCATGTGGATTCAGAAACAGGGTAAGATTTCACCACGTTTTTTTGGGTTTTTTGATATTCTAGAGAGGGTAAGGCTGTTAGCCTATCGGTTATAGTTACCTTAGAGGTACCATGCCATGCATAACATCTTCCATGTATCTTAGTTACATCGCTATCATTTAGACCCCTCTCATGACTTTTATCATGAGTAGGTTGAGTTACAAGTATATGTGTCCTTCTCGGAGCATCCTATACGTATTGTGGATCGTAGCATGGAGGTTCTATGAGGCTGGTTAGTTCCTTTAGTATGGGTTCTATGGAAGCATGACTAAGTATAGGATAAGACTTAAGAGTGGGAGGCCAATGTATGATCATAGTGGTCGTAGTTATTCTCAAACATTCTTGACCACCCTTGAGAGGGAAATTCAGGGATGAATTGCTTTAAGGGGGAAGTTTGTAAGAATCCAGTTATCTCTTGAGGTATAGATCCTTTAATTTATATCAATTTTTTATTTTAAATACCTAAATATATCCAAATGTGAATTCCATTTGAGGCCATGGAGGTATCATGGGTGTTTGAGGCTGGTTTGGAGCTCAGAATCCAACTCTCGGGGTGAAAAGGTCATGGAACATAATTAGTACAAACCATGTGGGGCAGGACGCATGGTATGACTAACTTTGTGAGACATGGGAAGAGAATAGAAGTATCTCACATAGTTAGAAAAAATATTCAAATTGGGGTGCACGGTCATGCAAAAATGTCTGTAATTTTGGTAGTAGAGTTCTTCATAATTTACTCATGGTTTGTCAAGTCATGCGCACTAACCGTGCAGTGTGCCCCTCCCTACATCAAAGCATGCACAGTTAGTGCATGGTTTTGCCAACCGTGTAGCCAAACCATGTGACCTAGTGTTTTTTTATGAATTTAACTTTTCCCCATAATTAAATCTACTTATAACCTAAATCCATATTTATTCTCACATTTGACAAGCTCACACCTTTGAATCCCTACTTGGTGAATATTCTTGAAATTGAGAGATCATCTCTGTTTGGTGTCCGATTCAAGAACTGTCTATCTTATTGAATATATACTAGTAATATATTGATTCCTTTTAAGACATTATTCATTTATTTTGGTACCAGCTGCTCTATTTAGGTACAAGATAATTTACTCTATTTTTAGAGGCTTCATCCATTATTCATTTTTATCCTGATCTGAGTTGAATCAAGAGTTGATATTAGATGATCTGTACACTAATGTTTAATGGTAGGTGGTATCATTTCTTTCATTTAATGTCTAAGTGTTTATATATGTTGTTCTGCCACATACCCAATTCTTAATAGAAGTCTTGGAATGAATTTAAACCCTCAAATTAAATTTACAGGCATTACATATGTAATTAAAGAGGTAATCAATGAATATATATAGGTTATGTACATTTATTTAGAACAACCCCCTGGGTGAGTTGATAATGAATTAGACCACCATGGGTGGCTTTTGGAATTAGATGACTTAGGGTGTTCCCCCTTTACCCCTTGATTTGAAATGGAAAATGTAAATTGGAATATGCTTTGAATTGCAGTTGGAATTTGAATTGAGTTGATTAATGGGAAGGCATGAATGACCATGCCCTTGGACTTGGCTATGTAATAGCTTATTGAAGCTTGATTTTACCTTTTTTACAGATTTTCCACATGATTAATTAAGAGGCATTCCTTCAAAGCTTATCCCATGAATTGAGTCACCTTCTTAGGTGCGATTGAATTGAAATATTCTTATTGATGACCTTGACATGTTAAATCAAATTGAATGATATATATTCCTTCGGTGAAACATGGATTCAATGATGAATGTCATAGATGGACTCATTTGGATTACACCTTGATTACGCTCGAGTGACATTTGGACTCCCTATATGGACTTCCAAGGACTGACTCATAGGGGATAAATTTTATATGTCAAGTGATTATTATATTCCATATGGATTTTCAAGGATATACTTAGAGAGAATTTGATCATTTATGCCATGGGTGATACTTGGGTTCCCTTAGTGGATCGCCAAGGATGGACTCTAATGGTAGAGATGTTATACCACACCTAGAGAAATACCTGGGTTCTTATGAGGATCGCCATGGATAGGCTTGTAGGGTGATGGTGTATATTATACTTGGACCGATACCTAGATTCCAAATTAGGAATTCCAAGGATGGGATCAGGTTCATAAATGAATAATTGGAATGTAATGAGTTATATGATGTGTCTTATAAGACAAAGCACAAGATTAGATTTGGTATTTGTTTATACTTATTGGATTTCCTATTTAGGCATCCTTTGTTTACCTATCTTCATAGGGGATGTTGGGATACAATCTGGGTCTTTATATTTATTAATTAAACGAGATTGATTCATTAAATGATTTTGATTATAAATGAGAACATATAATTTATAAGATATATACTTTTAGTAATTCCTCATATATTGTATTACTACCTGCATACTGTGACTATTATATACTCACTGACTGGATGAATCTAGACCTTGGGTGGTTTCCTATTGGGATTTAGTCTCACACCCTGTTCGGGTTTCCTTGGGTACCTGAATAGACTATATGATTCAGGTATGGACAGGGGTAAGCACTATAATATAGGTTCCTGATTGCTTCTTAGGAGCAGGGGATAATGGGACTGAGCTGAGGCTCATGATTCTAGATGGTATACTTTTGGCCTTTTTGTACCTTTGTTCCATGTATTGTACACATGTTTTCTCTACTTTACTAGACACATAACATGTATCCTCATCATCTGTATATGAGATTCCATTTGGTATTGTTATTTATTCATGATGTTGATCTATTTTTTGATTGATTTAATACTACTTTTAATTATATGTTATTGATATTCCACTGTGCTACACTATGGTGATGAGGTCATAGTCTCCCCACGGACACACATAGGCCCTCATTTCTAGTCAACAACCTTTAGTGTTTGGGGAGATGTGCTTGAGTCCATGTGACCAACCAGGATTGGGGAACCTTTTAGTGGTATCCGGGTCTAGGAAGTTACACCAGGAACTCCAAATAACCCCTTAACCTCTTAGTCACATACACAAGGATAAAAATAAAGGTTTAAACTGAAATTTAAAGGAACTATACCTCATAAGAAAAGTCAAGATCATAGAAAATTGCAACTCGTTGTAAGAGTAAACTTGAATTGAATATTTAATAATAATTAATAAATATATATTCATGTTAAATACATCAATTTTTTAGTATGTACACCACACAAAAGTAAATAGGTGCATAATATCAAATATAACTCAATGGAGTGTAAATTGAGATGAAATCCCTTACCCCAAGTTCAACTTGACCCGTAAGTTCTTTTAACCTCCAGTATAAAAAATTTAGATTTATTATAATTACATAAAATAACCATATAAATATATATAATATCATATATGATCAATTTATATTATCTTATCATCCATTTGTTAACAATATTATATTACTATCATTGTTTCGGGAGTTATCTACTTCGCTTTTTAAAATAATTTTGGTTCGGTAGTTCTTTTCTTTGTACTTTGAGTATGGTTACATCAACTAAAATGTTTAAATCATAATATAAATATAACATATATTAATTATATATATATTTATATTCATCCATAAATGGTATATATAGAGAAATGAATTACACCGTTCGTAGTGATGGTTGGTTGTACGTACTCATCAACGCTGTTTTCACTTATTAATGGATGAAATGAAAGAAATGTAAATAATAATTAAACTTTATAGAATAATTATTATATAAAATATATCATATATATATTTTAAATATATACTTATTACCATCCATATAAAATAGAAATGAAAAATGGATCATATTGCTTCATAGAGGTGGTAGTCTACACGTACGGTCGAGTGACGTTATTGTTTTCCAACAGGTTGTAAGGTAAGATTGTATATATGATAATAAAAATATAGAATCATAAATATATCATAAATATAATATATATTAATTATTTTTAGCTTTATATCCATACAATTAAAGTGGTTTTGAAAAATGAATTACACCACAATATGGAGATGGTAATTTGTACATACAGATGGGCGATGTTTTCATTTTTTCATAGGATGGAAAAGAGATATAAAATGATTTTACCATAATTAAAATAATATATTTGTATAGTTATGATATTATATTTATTATTTTATTATGGGTATAATATATTTATAGGAATTATAAGAATAAATAAATTTGAAATATTCGGTAAAGGCGATTACCTCTTATTTGAAAGAGCTTCTTTAGATCTCCTCTTAAGGGACATTAGGTTGGTATTTTGGGAATACCAACACCTCTATAAATTGGATAAGGATGTTTATAATATTTTTTTGGGGTTTTTTCAAGATAAGTGGCTCTAGGTGGTGTATATATGGTAGGATAGGTGGTTCTTTTTTATAGTGAACGAAATGACACACATGAAATTAATAAAAATATTTAAATATAATGAACTCATTTTCATGTGAAAGTGGAACCATGTGGACATAATTTCAAAGATAATATAGGAAATTGTTTAAATACCTTCAACCAATAAAATATTTATTGGTTTAATTTATATTTTAAACCTTATCTTTTGGTTTAACCCCTTCGTTAAACAATTTTAACCTTTATCGAGGTAAAAATTTCTTCAATATTAATGAGTTACTTATAAGTTAACAATTTTATCATAAATGGAAAAGGTATAAAATTTTAGAACATATATTATCCACATTATTCTATTGAAATATTTTTATGAATTTTAAATAATTTAATAAAATATTATTTTCAAAAAATATTATTAATGTCATTTTTGGCACTATTCATTTAATTTGACATTAAAGACACCAAGACAAAGATATAATTAAAAATATAATCCTTTAACGCATCCATAATATAATATATTCATCTATAAAATTAATTTAATAAAATAATTCACTCAAATTGTATTACTTGTAATATTTTTAAAATCATATATTTTATTTTTATATTAATTAAATAAATATTGTGTCATCGTTGCGTAAGTATTTAAGGTAATTATTTGATCACTAAAAATTAAAAATAAATTACCATGATAAAAAAAATAAATAATAATTTAAAATTAAGTTTAAAACCAAACATAACCACTTTTGATCCTTATGTAAAAATATTAGCAATTTAAATTCAAGAGTGTGACATTTTGTTTTTATTCTTTTCTTAAAGTAAAATAAAGGTCAATTTTAAATAAATAAGGAAAAAAGTTGTCATATTTTCAAGAATTAGATGTAAATTTATTAAATAAATTTATAAAATAGGATAAATTAAAGTTTTATAGAAAATTTAAAGCCTTATCTCAAAGTTTTATCCCCATTTTACCCATTTTACCCTTATTAAGGCTACAAATATCCACTATGGTTAATATTCATAATGAAAAAAATAAATGGAAAATATTTAAAAAAAATTGAACCAAATTTTTCAAAATAGGAAATACATTTTATCAAATTCAATTCATAGAATTGGAAAAAATAATTTAAGATAAAAATGAAAAACACAACGAAAAATAGTTTTTTATAAAAAAAGCATTTTAAAGTTAAAAAAATGAAGTTATACCAAAATCGTGTATAATGATGATTGAAATGTAATTAATTATATTATTTCTAACTAAAGGATAATTATATTAATTTAGGATTAAATTCAATGTATGATGGATATTTTTAATTAAAATAAATGATAATTTTACAAAAAATAGTATTTTTTTCACTATTCACTGAAAAGTCAATATTTTCAAAAAAAATCATAAAATTTTATCCTATGCTAATATTGACATGATGAATTAAAAAATGATACAATTTTCACATAATAATATTTTAATAGGTTTTTTCTGTTTATTTAAAGTCGTTGTTGCATGTAAAGTAAGCTATCAAAGAAATTTTTTTAATAAGAAAGATATCATAAAATCCAAGGCTTTTACATTCTACCCCCATTATAAGAATTTCACCATTGAAATTTATTCACTCTGATACAAACAACCGAGGATAATTATGCCTCATCACATCCTTGGGTTCCCATGTAGATTCCTCAATTTTATGATTTCTCTAAAGAAGTTTGACCCGATGAGTGGTCTTTTTTTTGAATAACTTTCTCTCTATAATTTATAATCTCCACCGGTTGTTCCTCATAAGAAAAACATTTCTCTAGCGGTATGAAATATGAGATTAGTACAGGTGAAGTAATAGGTATATAATTCCTCATAAGATATACATAGAACACATCATGAACTTGAGACTGATTTTTTGGAAGCTCCAAACAATAATCTACCATCCTAATAAAATCAAGAATTTAAAAGGAACCGATATATATAGGGATCATTATTCCCTTATTTCCAAATCTCATAATAATATTCCAAGGAGATATTCATAGGATTACCTTGTCACCAACTATGAACTTTACATCTCATCAATAATTGTATTCATAAATTTTTTATCAACTATGAGCTGTCATTATGTATTCTTGAATGGATCTAACCTTATCTACCATTTTCTTAGCTAGATTAGGTCCAAATATCTTTACCTCTCTAACTTAATCCCAAAAAATTGTATTTATTCACTTCCTTTTATAGAAGTATTTATAAGGAGACATTTTAATTCTCAAGTGAAAGATATTGTTCTAATAAAATTCCACCAAAGGAAGGTGTTGATCCAAAGAACCTTTGAAATCCATAGAGAAGGCTCCAAACCTATCATATAGACTTTTAATGACCCTCTTAGAATTATGATATATCTAAGTATAATAAGAAGTATCAAAACTGAACAAGTATCTAAATCCTTCTGAATGTTTCTCCATAACTTTAAGGTGAACCTCATATCTAGATCAGAAACAATTGAGAGTGGTATACCATGAAATATCAAAACATACTTAATGTAAAACCAAGTAAGTTTATTAAGAGATAAATCTTATATAAGAGAGATAAAATTTTTATTTCTTAAGTCGATTAACTACAACTCAAATAGCATTGTTCCATTTTGATGTTTTGGTGAGTCTAATGAAGAAATCCATGGTAATGTTTTCCAATTTTAATTATGGTATGGGTAATGGTTGTAAAATCCACTTATATTTTTGTCTCTTATCCTTAAATAGATGAAATAATAGGCATCAAGATATATAATTAGCAATATCCATTTTTATGTTATCCAACCAGAAATATTTATTCAAGTCTCTATACATATTTGTACTTCCTGGACGAATAAAGAATGATGAACTATGATCTTTATCCAATATATCCATCTTCATTTATAGTACTGATGGGACACATACTTGGTTCCTGAATCTTATCATTCTATCATGATTATAGTTTAACTCAAGAACATTCCTCACATTCTTCAGTAATTCCATATCTTTCTTCTGTGCCTTGTTTATCCTCTTAAGGATGGATTTTTGAAAATTCATATGAGAAAGATATTGTTCATCATATTTCATAAATATTTAAAGATACAAATTCTAAAAACTCATAAATATTGGATCTCTTTAAATACTTATTATAGAAAAACTATCATGATCTTTCCAACTCAAAGAATCAACAACCTTATTCTTCTTCACAGGTTGGTAATTTATTGAGCAGTCATAATATTTGATCAACTCCAACAATCTTATTTGGAAAATATTCAATTATTTATATGTAAATATATACTTCAAGATTTTATGATTAGTATATATATAAAAATTTTCTCCATACAAATAATTCCTCTATATATTCAATGAAAAAAGTACCACTACCAACTCCATATCATGTGTTAGGTAATTCTATTCATTAATTTTAAATTGGTGGGAGGCATATGATATCACCATGTCATTATGCATGAGGATGAAATCCAGTCCCTTATTTAATGCATCACTATATATCACATACTCTTCTCCACTACAGGGTAGTCTAAGTATAGGAATTATGACAAACATTCTATTTAGTTCTTTGAAATTCTCCTCATAGTAATTTGTCCATAAAAACTTAACCCCTTTTAGAGTCAACTTAGTTAGTGGATTAGATAATCATGATAAATCTCTCATAAAGAATCAGTGGTATCTATAAAACCCAATAAAACTATATATATTGGTTACCATGGTTAGTCTAGTCCATTGTTCAATAACTTATATAATTGATAGATCCACAAATATACACTCACTTGAGATTAAAATGACCAAAGAATGAAAATTTATAAAGCCAAAATTCACACTTAGTAAATTTAGAATAAAGTTTTTACTTCCATTGGTTCTTCATCAAAATTATCAAATGTTCTTCATGCTATTCCTTTATATTTTAATATATAAGAATATCATCTTTTAAGACTACCAAAAACTGATATAGGTAATATATAAATAATGTATTCATTAAACTAATAAAGATAAAAGAAGAATTGGTAAGTATAAATGGGATTACTATAAAATCATAATGAATATACCTCACATGGAAGGTTTTATTGGGTATAACATCATTATTAACCCTTAGCTGATAATATCCAGATCTAAGATCATTTTTATAAAAATATTTATCTCCTCATAATTGATCAAACAGATCATCAATATAGTTTAGATGATACCTTTTATTAATAGATATTTTCTTAAGTTCCTGATTATCAATGAAAAGATGCACTAAGACATATTTATTATTTACAAAAAGAACTGGTTCACCCCATAGTGAAGCATTAGACTAAATAAATCCCATATCTAGATTCTCATAGTCTTTTCTTCAATTACTACAAATCAATTAGGGCTATTCTATATAGAGTATTTGAAATAGGTGCAGCACTAGCTACAAGTTCTATTGAAAACTATACTTCATGATTCAAGGAAAGACTAGGAAACTCTTATGAAAAGAAATCAGAAGAATCCCCTAAAAAATATATATCTTCTATAACATCCTGACCTGAAATATAATAAAATAGTGCCCTAATTCGGTTCTCCATAAGGTCTTAATCACACCTCTCTATACTCCAAAGTCTATAAACTAGCAATGAGGGCCCAAGTTGTGTCTGTGGGGAGACCATTCCTTCTTATTAGAGTAAAAAATTGTGTAAATACCTAGATATAATCCATATTATTAAATAATTAGAGTGAGAAAGTAGTAAATAACCTGAAATAGAAGAATGCTGTATTAATAAATGTAATACAGTAAAGGCTTGAATGACCATGTTATATATTTATCATAGATTCCCCATTGTGACGATCTCATATATATGAGTACATAAAAAAACTAAAATAAAAGTATAGGGATTTAATATTAACTATGATCTAGACTACATAACCAGTCTCCAAGACACTACCAAGATTCTCTAGCCCAATAATAATAATCCACATGAGCGGATCCAATCAACCATGAAACCTTGGGCCTCAGTCCTATCCATAATTCACCTGTGCTCAACCTGAATGTAGACATGTGGTTTACATGCATACCAAGGTGAACATACATGGGGTGATAAATAAATATCAGTAGGCTACACCCAATGGTGAACCTATAATCTATTTTCTTAAGTACATTATCATTCAATATGCTTAGCCAAGTCTAGATACAACTGGAAATGGTAAATAAAATAAATAAATTGAAACCACAGTTGATCCCTGGGCCCGTAATCCTGATCAACAAGAAAATGTGTAATCATGTGTATATATATATATATTTATATTCATGTATATATATTTCCATATATATATATATATATATATATATATAAACACATAAATATATATGTGTATATGAGTAAGGTGAAAAATAATGCAAATCAACAACATTCGATCCTTGGGTCCATAATCCCAATCATTTGGACATCTAGTAAAAAGGGATTTGATTTGGATTTAGTAACACTCAAGATGTGTATAATTAAGTTGATCCTTGGGTTTGTAATCCCAATCGATGATAACTGCTTCCGAAAGCATCAAAAATGTCTCTAAGAAAGATATGTCACCATAGGAGGGTACATGTCCTAATCCTGGGATCACCATACTCTAATCCAATCACAATAATGAAATATTCCAATTAATAACCAGACAACCCATCAATGGTCTCTGATATGGACATCATTCCACTCAATCCATGTAAATTTAGTATGATGTTTGAGCCTTAGGTCCCAGTTTATAGGCATCCACGACATCATGACTTGGTTAATACCTAAGGGGAATGGACCTTAAGAAATTTTTAAGGAATTATCTCTAGATCCAACTACATGACCAAAATACATTCATATAAATGGTTCAATATCCCACTCCTAGGAAATTCTGGAAGTTTTAGTAATGGTGTGTCCACTTGACCCTAGGGATAATCCTAGGTGTCACTTAGAAAGAGCGTAATATAATACTCAAGAGTATCTCAAATGAATGATGGGGAGTGTTATGTCTAGCACTACGGTCAAGTATGGCTGATAAGAAATATCCCATGAAGTACATTTGGGTATCCATCTAATATCAATCATGTAGTCTCTACATCTAGATCTTAGGATGTACATTTTATCATCCCAATAATATAACAATCAAATAAAAGGCTCAGAATCCAAATCACAATAAGCACACATGGGTATAAAAATAATATAATAATAAAATTAAAAGGATTAGAATCCGAATCCCAGGTAGTATGTATGTGTATCATTGTCAAGTACCACATCGAGTTAGGCACATCAGCCAAAAACTAGGAAGAATCTCTGGGAATAATAGTCACATCAATAGTAATCATGTGAATTAATAAATAAAATAGGGAGGGTGTCTGAATTCCCAAACCAACCACTATTTAAACAACATCTCAGGGCTTATAAGTTCGATATGGGTTTTAAGGTGACACTTGCTACTATCACTACCCAAATTACCCAACAAACTTGTAGAGGGCCGGCTAAATATTGGGGAATCCACTGAGTCCCTCAAGTCAAAACACTAGATAGGTATCCTACTTTGGATCCCTGAAAAGATAAGAAGGGTAGAGGCATCCTACATGAAATCCTCTAGGTTATCACATAAGAAAAGGTACCACTAATTCAGCACATAGGAAGAGGCATCCTATATGGGTCCATCAGAAATTGTATGCATATGAAGAAGCATCCCCCATGAGATCCTCAGAAAGAGTAAAAAAATAGAGGGATACAACATGGGATTATTTGATTCAACATGTAATCCAATTCATCTCATAGGGGACCCTCAGAAACAATAGTAAGGTAGAGGCATCCTATTTTAAATCATTTGGATTAAAAGACAAAATAACCACATGGACTAAAAGGAAAATTTCTTTGAACATTAGTTCAAAGATATGGTGCATGGACTATCTCAGATCAGTGGTCTCATTATTAAGATATAATGAAAAATAATTACATGAGGAAGCACCTCTACATTAAGTCAAAATCAAAAAATAACTCATCAGAGTCCTCAAATCATCTTAAGGGTTTCACCATCATGATATACATGGATAGATACACGAAATGGACTCCTTCTATGTCCAATTCTGACTCCATGGTGTAAAGCACTTACAAATCCTCAAAAAGGCAGCATGAAAGGAGTACAAGATGTGTATAACTTAGTACATGTAGTGTAATCTCAAATCTCAGCCTGGGAATGCACTCCAGTCATACATGGTGTGGAAATACAATGCATACAACGTGTAATACATGTACACAATGTGTACACTACTCAGGGTACCCACCCATGTACCTCACATGGATTGGCCATGTGTTTTTGCCTAGTCATGTACTTCTACATGGAATGTTCCCTACTCAGGGTATTTCCATGTACATTACACAACCAAATTCTCCAACACGGGCTATCTAGATAGGTACTCAGCTATAGGGACAAGTACTAGTATGTGGCATGTAATCCTAGTACATGACGTTCACTGCTAAAAAGCTCATTTTCCTTGAACTTGAAGAAAACAAGGCATGTGTTCCTGAACTAAATGTTTCATGATTAGGTTTTCTAAATTGGATAACCCCACAATTATCCCTAAACCCCACTTTTCTAATGAATCAAACTTTCCATGTATTATTATTGAATATTTTATGGATTATGTTCAATAGCATGTGTTGAGATGACATAGGATTCTGAGTCCTGGTTTTCCTAGAATAAATATTTAGAATATATTAAATAGAAAGTGTGCGTAGTTTTCTTGAAAAATTGGAATAAATTCTAAATGGGTGACCATATCAAAAATCTAAGGTCACCTTTGAGTTCATAAAGCTGGTTTTACCCTAGGCATGACTTTACCTTAGTCAGCACATGTTTTTTGTGGAAAATACATCACAAGAGTAAAACAAATAAAATAATTAAGTAAACTTATTTTATTAATCCATTGACATAGAGACCTAAATTATTATATAGGAATATGGTTATGAATAAATCCCAGGGTTGTCCACAAAACCATGGAGCCATTGGAGAGCCATTGGAGAGAGCATAGGCGGATATCTCTCATAAAAACAATGACCAGATTGTGGATCAATGATCAAAACACAACAAAATCTAAGGATATGAACAATGATCAAGGTGAAGCTCCATTATTCATGAGTAATCAATCCAAATAGGGGTAGGATTTTTTTTATTGGAATCTTTCTCTGTTTTTTATTTATATGATAAACATGAATCAATTGACCAACAGATTGATTCATGGATCAGTTGTCTTATAGGATGAGTTTATTTGAGGGGTTATTTTGGGAGAATTTATTCAATATTAAATTATTGATTCTTCATTTTTTTGTAACATTGACGGATTGAGTCCAACATGAATGTTGTTTGAGGTTTTGTTCCTTGTGTTTGTGGTTGTGTATTTCTCCCCCGATTTTTCATTCACCATGAGTGTTATTTGTTTGGCTAGTGGTTTGACATATCTTGATTAATTGATCATTGAAAAATCATTTCTTGGCTAAAATATCCGATATTGAAGATTTGGGATTCTCATGACATAACGGTTGTGCGTCGATGGAAGTAGCGGAAAATCAGATGACTTTGGATGCCTGATTTAATCTTGTTTGGCACACAATGAAGAATGAAAAACAATACCATTTTCCAATGGATCGAAGGCATGGAAGTTATTAATAGATGATGGGAAGGTTCATTGGGGCCTGATTCATTATTTTTTTTGAGTAATAGCCATATCAGTGGCTAGAACACTGGATAAATCACACAAAAATAGATCTGAAAATCTAGAAAATTCTGCATTACATAATGTGTAAGTCAGATCTACACACCCAGTGTCCCCCATTTACAATAGCTAGGGTTTTGAGGAAGTCAAGTATCACACGGTGTGTGACCCCTATCACATGACATGTGGTCTCTCCCAGTAAATCAGCGTGTATCTCATAGGGTACACAGACACAAGTTGTAGTACATGGGTAAGAGCATAACATGTGCTCCTCTACATGAAAATGACTTGGACCAGAGTACACAGGATAAGTCATGTACTGGTACACAGGAAAAACTAAACTAACTAAGCCATGTACGGGCACAAAGGTAGAGTACATGGGTAGTCGGCATGCCATGAACTTCTACATAGACATAGAAATAGCTTGATACATGATCCATTTACACAGGCATGACCCATGGTCAAGGTACATGGAGTGTAACCTTACTACATGTTGTGTACATTATAAAACATGGATTAGATCCCTTGTACTCCAAATATTGACAAGTTTAATTTGGGTGCATTCTTCATATCCATTCCCTGAGGGTTAGTATGGAATTGTCTCCTACACATTAGAAAATGATCCCTTCAACATGACTTCTTGGATAAAAATGCTGGAATCCTTTTATGAGGCTTAAATTGAGATCCTCTATTCATCTTTGTTCCCTAGGTGGAGTTCTTGGTATCATTGTAACCAACACTACACATGCATCGATCCTATACTTTTCCAATTAATCCATATTGAGTTGTTGGTATCACCCTATGGCCTTAGGAGTGATCCTAATCTATGTATTGTATCTCTTCATACCTTCAATGTGTACTTAGAATGGCGAGACCCGATGATTACTACCTCTCATATGGACATCATTAGTGCTATCAGTCTCAGGATCGTGTTCTCCCAGATGATTGTTTTGTGGAATCTTCAACCTGGAATCCTAAGCTGAAATATTACGGTTGTGACTTACCCTTTGATTGTGTGTCTTTATGAGTATATTAGGATATTATTGTTATATATGATGTAGACATATACCTATATAGAGATGACTTCATTTTACTTTTTTATATGTTTTTTGGTTTTAGTGTGTCCTTTTGGGTATTGTTATACTCACTCATACATAGGATTTTCCCGCACATATTGTGTCTTGAGAAGACGATTGAAAGAGTCCTTGATTGAGAAGAACCAGATAGTGATTAGTGAGACTAGATAAACTGAGGCGTGTTGCTGTGGTATTCTAACAATAGACCCAATTTTATTTTCAGGATGGAATTGTTTTCAAACTCTTTGCGGTGGGCTTGTATTTGGCCCTTTTTTACTTTACTTTCCATCACACTCTGGTTGTGGTATTTTGATGTATGAATTCATGGTTGTTCAGTTGTTTTTATATTTCAGAATTATCTAGGCTTGGAGATGCATGTGTGTGTATATGTACTTAAGCTAAGGCCTCCCATTTCAGTGATATGCCTACTCGATGCTTGTTTCCAACCCCTGTCCTATTGGAGGTGGGATTGGGGAGTCGCAGCACGAGCCCCTTTATGATGGGTCATGATAGAGTGGTATCAAAGTTGTCAGTTCTACTTTAGGGCTGGAGTCTTTGATATTGGTTTGGGGAAATAGTGTTAAGTGTTTTGAGATCGGATTTCAGGACATGGACTCCAGTGTTAGTACAATGACAAACATATCCATACAATAGGACTCTAATCACCTACTTTTAAACTCAGTACATGAGAACATTGGTTTTAGGGAAAACGATGGTACATGAATCATATGAAAATGGGTTATGGTTTCCATGTAATTCTTGAGTCAGCTCTCAAGATATACTCCTTGACCGTAGTGTATATTGTTTGTTTTAGGATTCCTCTATGACATATACCAGCTTGGATTCAACATCATGATCATGAGGATGATCCCCTCAGTGACGATGAGTTGATATAGGAACCAATTCCTGAGATGCTACCTTCGGGTGGTGCACCAAATATACCACCAACTATGGAGTAGCACATTGTAGTTGTAGTACCAACATATGAGGTGTGTAGGATGACTGGATTTCAAAAGTTTCAGTGATAGAGACCCCTTAACTTCTAAGGAAGTTCTGACCCACACGTAGTTGAGGACTACCTTGAGAAATGACTAGAGTTTTACAAATGTTAAGGACACTAGAAGATCTTATGGTGGTCCTGGTGGCAAGCCTTCTCCATGGCTTAGCAAGGCAATAGTGGGGGTTAATGTCCTAATCTTATGATAAGGTTAATCTTGAATGGATAGAGTTTAAGTGACTTTTTAGAGAGGAGTTATCACTAGATACACTAAGGTATGTACATATCCAAGAGATTTTTCATCACTAATAAGTAAGCACAACAATATTTGAGTATTCATTGAGTTTTACCAACCTCTCTAGGTACTCGATGGATATGGTTCGTGACTAGTTCTTTAGAGATCAGACCTTCGAGTGAGGTTTGTGTAGAAAAATTTGATCCAGTGTTATCCCTCTTTTAATTACTACCCATGTTGGGGTGCTAGACTAAAATTTGGTGGTTGAGAGTTTCTTGGATGAACAGATACAACAATTGGTTTCCTGTAGCGGACATACATTAGTAGAGAACTTGGCAGAAGGGAGTTGACGTCAGCCTTTGGGGCTGGGACATGTGAGAAATTTCAGGAGGAGGTCACATGATAAAGGTTCTATGATTCATGACTATCATTATGGGTCCAAAAGACCCAGGGATAGGTAGTGAAAATCATATGATGGTAGGGTATATCTCACCCAAGATTGTATGCCCCACTGTATAGCTGACAGAGAGACCATATATGGGCCACAAAGGTATAGGTAGTGGTAGGAGAAAATAGGTTTCAAAGTTGGTGGATGTGTTAGAGGGTCTGGGAGAGCATTAGGAGGTGGTGTAATCTTTGAATTATTACCACCATGATCCCTAGGTAGTCCACACCAGGCACAAGGAGCTGGAGGAAAAGGGTGGGGACAACTGCATGTGGGTGAAGCTTACAACCTAGAGGACCTAATAATGATTCAAGGTACAATCTGTGTATTTTTTTTACCTTAGATGCAGTACTGATAGACATAGGTGATAGTCATTCCTTTCTTTCCACATACCTTGAACAAGACTTAGAGATTCTGGTTAAGCCCTTGGATCAACCCTTATACTTGGAGACTCCTACTAGAGAAGACTCAATGATCACACACTTGTGCCAATGGTGTGACCTGACTCTTGGAGGCGAGAGTTTCTATTAGGATCTCTTTGTAGCAATAATGAGTCCTTATGAAGTTAGTTTAGGTATGGACTGGTTATCCATGGTTCATTCCCATAATGAATTTTTAGGTGGAGGATGTGGTGTGTCCACAATAAAAGAACAAGGTTTTTTTTGTGAAAAGGAATTCCATATAGTTTAGGATGGACTCATACATAAGTGGGTGAAGCCGATTACTCATTAGTTGGATAGCCTAACCCTTGGTGAAATAGATTTTATGAGTTCCAAATTTCCTGTAGCAGTGGTAGAGTATGAGGACGTATTCCCTGAGGATGTTCCGAGTTTACCTCCCCACCAAGAGATAGAACTCTTCATCGATCTACACACTTGAGATGGAACCAATATCTGCACCACCATATTAGATGGATACCATAGATCTTTGTGAGTTGAGGGTGCTGTTGGAGGACTTACAAAGGAATATATTTGTTAGACCCAATGTTTCACCCTGAGCAGCCCCAGTTTTTTTCCAAGAAGGCAGACAGGAGCTTGAGGTTATGTGTAGACTACTAGTGCTTGAACTAGGTGACCATGAAGAACAAGTATATACTAGCAAGGATCTTTGAACTATTTGATCAGTTGAGAGGGGCTTGATGGTTCTCAAAAGTTAACCTTAGGCCATTATATCACCAGTTGTGAGTACACGATGAAGATATAGTGAAGACGACTTTCAGATGTCACTACGGTCACTGTGAGTACTTAGTGATGCCCTTAGCATGACGATCATTCCATCAGTGTTCATGGGACTCATGAACCAGATCTTTAATCCTTTCTTAGACCGATTATTGGTAGTATTTATCGATGATATCCTTGTTTATCAATGTCTGAGGAGGAGCACGTGAGACACTTAAGGATAGTTCTAGACGTACTCTGAGAGAACCAACTTTACAGGAAGCTCTCAAAGTTCCAGTTCTAGATTTAGGTAGTCCACTTTATAGGAATAGTTATCTCAGTAAATGGAGTGGCAGTGGACCCATCCAAGGCCAAGAAAGTTTTATCTTGGGAGACACCCAAGAGCATGATAGAGGTGCGAAGATTCCTTGGGTTAGCATGCTATTACTATATATTCATACCTGATTTCTCTAGAATATCAGCACCCATGAAATATTTGACTCAAAAGGGGAATCCTTTCATGTGGAAAGAGAGATGCTAGTAGGATTTTTATCACCTGAGTTAGAGTTTGACGAGCACTATCATATTGAATTTTTTTAGAGGAGGGTTTCAAGTACCTAGTTTTCTTCGATGCATCAGGAAATAGGCTAGGTTTATTTCTAATGAAGAGGTATGTAGTGATTTCCTATGGATCACATTAGTTAAGGCCGCATGATAATAACTACACAAACCATAATATTGAGTTAGAAGTGGTAGTCTTCACACTAAATATGTGGTGACACTACCTAATGGGCAAGAAATTTATCATCTATTCTGATCATAATAGTTTCAAGTATATCTTCTCTCAGAAGGATCTTAACTTGAGAGAGAGGTAGTGTTTAAAGTTCCTCCAATATTATGACATAAAATTTTTCTAAACTCCTAGAAAAAGGAAATTAGTAGTAAATGATATCAGCATGAGATATTATTCATAGTTATTGAACAAGTAAGCATAGTATTTAGCCTTATTATAGTTATCCTTTGTGGATGTGGATGAAGTAGATTACCTCTAGTCGATGGTTGTCACCCCTCTGCTATTGAAGTGAGTTAGGGAGGAAAATATTGGGGATGTTGATTGTGAGACCCTACATACTCATATATCCACTAAACATTCTCCTAATAGATCCTATAAAGTTGGGGAGAATATCATTCTTTTTAAAGGATGCACGATGGTACCAACAATATTGCGGGAGTCGGTTTTGAGAGAGTTTGATACATATCATTTAGAGGTACATCCATGTGTGGAAAAGATGTATCAGGACCTCCAATGTTAGATTTTTTGGCCAGAGATAAATAAAGGAGATGAAAAGTTTGTCTCTTGATGCCTTACTTGTTAGAAAGTGAAGGATGAGCTCCAAATTCTAGTGGGTTTAGATCAACCCCTTGAGGTGCTAGGATAAAAGTGGGATGAGATATCCATGGACTTCATGATAGGCTTATCATGTATGTACAGGGGGCATGATTCCATATAGTTGATCATATAATGAATCACTAATTCATCCTACTTCTTAGCAATTTGGTAGCAAAGTTTAGTAGAGATATTGGGATGCCTATACATATAGGAGATAGTCTTATTCCATGGAGTTCCATTGACGATCATTTCTGACTGTGATGATCGCTTCACACCCTAGTTATGGAAGGGATTGAAGGAGGAATTTGGGATTCAGATATGCTTGAGAATAGAGTTTCACCCCCAAAATTATGGCCAGACTGAGTAGATCATTCATGTTATGGAGGAAATGTTGTGATATTTCATGTTGGGCTTTAGCTGTAGTTGGGAGGATCACCTACCACTGGTGGATTTTACGTACAACAATAGTTACCATTACACCATCAGTATGACACCATTCAAATATTTTTATGTGAAACCCTATATGTCACCATTTTTCTTGACTAAACCAAGAGAGTCAAAATTCATGGGCCTAGAGTTGGTGTGAGCTACTATAGAGAAGGTTCAAATCATCCAAGAGTGGATTAAGAATGCAAAGATCAAGTCTTGTCCTAATAGACAATGTAGGCCTTTGGAGTTCAAGGAAGTAGACAATGTGTTTCTATATGTTTCAACTTAACATGGATTATGGATATTTGGTAGGAAAACAAGCTATATTCAAGGTTCATTGGCCCTTTATAGATATCATGTAGAGTTGGTGAGATGGTGCACTGTTTAGATCTACCTATGTAGTTAGATCGAGTACACGACGTATTCCATGTGTCATAGTTGATGAGATGCATTCATGACCCATCACACGTTATCAACTGGGGTGAGATGGACATAGAGGATAGAAATACCTTTGCTGAGTACCCAATATAGATCAATGATCGGAATAAGAGGATCCTTAGTGGGTGATCAATTCCTTTAGTTTGTGTTTGGTGGAAGCACAAGAATCTCCAGGAGAGAAAATGAGAGTGATAGGCACAGATTTGTGCTTAGTACCCACATCTCTTTGTATATCCCTTGTTTTGGATTTTTGAGGACATAAAGCCCCAAGTTGAGGAGAAATTAATGACTCAAATTTCCCATGAATTATTTTTAAATATTATATGGATTATTTTCAAGACCAAGCACTAAAATGATATGTGATTATAAGGCCCAGTTTGCCGGAAATAAATGTTTGAAATATATTATATATATTAAATAGTGCACATACACATTTTTCATTAAAAAGTGGAATAAATTATTAAAGGGGGCCTAGATTAGATATATGAGGTAACAATTGAGTTCAGAATGTGGGTTTTAACCCAGGCGCAATTTACCTTAGTCGGCATAGGTCATTTATGGAAAATCCATTATGGGCATAAAATAAATGAAATAATTAAGTAAAATTATTTTATTAATCCATTAATGAAACTAAAAAAATTATTATATAAGAATATGGTTATAAATGAACCCCAGGGTTATCCATATAACCTATGACACATTGGAGAGTCGTTGGAGAGAGCATAGTCATATCTCTCTTAGATGAACGATGACCAGATCCCAAATCATGGTGAAAGTAAATTATTTGTCAATGATCAATTTGAATCGAGGCAGGACACTTGTTTTGACTGGATTATTTCCACATTCTTAGTTTCTATGAAGAATTTGAATCAATCAATTAACAGATTGATTCATTGATCGGTCATCATGTGGGATGGGTTTATTTTTGGTTTTATTTTTGGATAATTTCTTCATGATTAAAATTTTGATTATTCATTTTTTTCTAATGGTGATGGATCAAGGTGAACATGAATATTGGTTGAGGTTCTTTCCTCATATTTTTGGTTGTACATTTCTCCCATGATTCTTTGTTCACCATGAGTGTTATTCACATGGAATATGGTTTGAAATATCCTAATGATTCGATCATTAAGCACCAATCTATTGGTACAATGATCTAATATTGTAGATCTAGGATCAACATGACATAATGATGGTGTGATGACAGAAGATTTGGAGAATCAAATAGCTTTGGATACCTGATGTGGTGTTATTCGTCACAGAATGAAGAACGAAAACCAATCCAATTTTCACAATAGAATGAAGGATTAGAAGTTTTTAATCTGACATGGAAAGGTTATTCGAGGCCTGATTCTTTATTTTCTTGGTGAGGCATATCCAGATTGGTGTCCAGAGCACTAGACAAGTATTATATAACTAGATATGGGAATTTAGAAAATTCTGCATTACATGGCGTATAAGTTAGATCTACACAGTATGTGGGGAGCCCTTTATGGTAATTAGGGTTTTAGAGAAAGTTAAGTATCACATGGTGTGTCACCCTTGTCACATGGAATGTGGTCTATCCTTGGTAACTTAGCATGTAACTCATAGGGTACACAGACAAGGGTTGGAGCACACTGGTTAGAGCATGTCGTGTCCTCCTCTACACGGACATGACCTAGACCAATGTACAAGGGATAAGCTATCTACAGGTACATGGGAATATGTATATGGTATAAGTCATGTACTAGCACATGGGTAGAGTACACAGGAGGTCAACATTCCATGTAATTCTACACAGACACAGGCAAGTCTTGAGACATGGGCCGTTTACACAAGTAGGACTCGGGGTCAAGGAACACGGTGTGTAACCCTACTACACACAATGTTATTTATAAAACATGGCTTGGAGAACTTTTACTCCATATATTAGACAAGTTTAATTAGGGTTAATTTCTCATATCCATTCCCTGAGGGTTAGTATAGAATCATCTCTTATACATAGGATAATGATCTATTCAATAGGACTTCTTGTATAGAGTTGTTGGAATCCTTTCACAAGGTTCAGAGTGTGATACTCTATTAATCTTCATTCCCCAAGTAGATTTCTTAGTATAATTATGACCAAAAATATATGGGCACTGATCCTCTATATAGATGGTTAATACAGACTAAGTTGTTGGTATCACCCCATGGCCTTGGGAGTGATCCTCACCCATGTATCGTATCTCTTCAGAACATCAGTTGTGTACTTCTAATGGTGATACCTGACAATCACTACCTCTTATACAGACGTCATTAGTGCTATCAGACTCAAGATTGTGTTCTCTCAGACCAGTAATTTATGGAATCTTCAAGCTGGAATCCTAGGCTAGAATATTACAGTTGCGACTTACCCTTTGACCATGTGTCTTTGTTGAGTATATCTAGATATTCTTTTTATATATGTTTTAGACATATACCTATGTAGAGATAAATGTATTTTCCTTTATTGTATGGTTTTTGGGTTTGGGGTGTCCTACTAGCTATTGTTGTACTCACCCCTGCATGGGATTTTCTTACATGTGTCGTGTCTTGTGTAGATTATTAACCTTTTGATAGTGTCTTTTATGGACCAGGACCAGATAGTGCTTAGTGAGACCAAATAGACTGAGGTGTGTTCTTGTTGTATTCTCACTCTAGTCCCAATTTTTTTCCAGGTTGGACTTGTTTTCAGACTCTTTGTGGTGATCTTGTATTTGGACCTATTTTCTTTAATTTACTTCCTTTTATACTTTGGTTGTGGGATTTAGATTTATTCATGCATGGTTTGTGAGTTGTTTTTACATTTCAAAATTATATAGGCTTGGAGATGTATGCATGCGTATATGTACTTAGGCTATGTCCTCCCATGTCAGTGATATTTCTACTCTGTACTAGTCATAAGCCCATAGCCTATTGGAGGTGGGCTTGGGGAGTCATGGTAGTGGCCCCTTTAGGATGGTTCATGATAGTTTTTCTCCCCAAAAGGCATTAATCAACCCACAAGGGGTCCTAAGTAGTCATAATAGGGCCTTAAAACTAAAAAATTGTAAATATATGGGGATTTATGGAATAAACTTAAAAATAGCATAACTTTGGGGAGAATCTGTTGATGCTTCGCATCGACTAGTGTTCTACTACTACCTCATGATGATCTAGCTCCTCTTGAGATCCACAGAGACACCTCTCTTATTCCCCCTCTCTACCTCTATATCCCTCTCCCTCTCCCTTTTATATCTTATTTTATTAACATAGGAGGACCAAGGGGTGTGTATGTTAGAATCTAGGTTGAGGAGAAAAATAAAATTAAGAAAAATAAAATAGGACAAAGAAAATAAAAAGAAAAAGGAAAAGGGGCATGTGACCTACCCTGATCCCCGACATGAGTTTATGCCTCACATAATGAAAACCCCCCATTATGGACTCAAAGGAGAAGACATAATCTCAATATGATGCTCCATTCAAAATATATTTCTAAACAAACGTGTGTGAATAAATTGATATTTAATTAGTTAAATATTAAATATTAAGTATTCCACAAAATTTTGAAAGGTTTGAAATTCCAAAAAAATCCTATACTAGGGCCGACAACCTAATTCAGGAACAACAAAGTGGTTAGAATAATTAACTAAGATAATATGCTAGGGTAAAATGACCAATTTACCCCTTATAAGTATCTGAATGAAAAAATTAAATTTTCTATGGAATTTCACAGTCCGAAAAAACAAATGTCCTTACAACCTCCCCACCATGACCTTTATCATCACCATGAAGCCTTGGTGCTCAAATGAAGCCATTATATCATCCCAAGAAACTACACAACTACACCACCTTGATTGTGCAATAACCAGTCTCACAACGTTAACAACTCTTCCAAAAGAAATATGTTTATCTATGAAATATTTAGTACTCCCCACCATAAGAATACCCTTATTTTCACCTCAAAACCAAGCTCAATATCAAAGGCTTACACTCTACCCATCACTGGACATAATGATTGGCGTGGAAAAACTTATCATATCAGAGTTCCAATGTAGAAGTAATAAAACATCTCCCATTCTTGCTTACCAAGAATAGTTTCCATGGAAAGCACTGAATTTCAACTAAAAACAAGGGTCTACACCATCAAACAACTAATGATTCCTTCTCCTCTATATGTATTACCTTATACTGCTCCTTGAGTGCAACCTCATCTAGTTCCTTCATCAAACTAGAAAAGATATCGAGAAGAAGAGAAGATCGGTGTATAACCGATGCTCTATAAACATACTTAGGATGATTACAATATATAGAGCATGATTACCACTAAACTAAGAGTGTTATGAGATTATATCAATAAGTGTAAATTTATCTCTCTGAGTCACACTTACATCAAACTAGGAAATACATTCCTTTAACCAACTCTTAAGACCATGTCTTCTGACTATGCATGTCCTAGTCTAATCAGGGTTTAACCACCTCATCGAACTTGATTTATCCTTGATGTCTCCTCTACCATAGAGGTAGATTTATCATTTTATCACAAAACCCAAGAAATTAGTCCCAGGAAATTTCATTAAAAACATCAGTCCTCATCTCGCACACATACGCACACTAATTGATGATTTAAATAGAATAATATAAAACTGATGTGCACTTTTTTCTATTTCTCATAGAACAATGAGTGTAAAAATACATACCACCCAGTCATAACTTGAATCATACTCCTATGAGTCATTAGTTACTGAACCCAAGATGACTATACTACACAACATATTAGTCTCATTAATCTTAAATACCGCTTGGAACTCTTATTCAAATTATAGATCCTCTCTTATGTCATAATTTATTCCATGTTTTTCCATCACATGATGTCGTTTTTCCAAAATCAATGCATCAAACACACAACTACTATTAAATAGTTCTAGACACCTGAACAGTCCTACCCATCAAAGCTAGTGACAAAATAAAAGCACCCTAGGTGCTTTCTTAGAAACTGAAGGCATCAATCTGCCTATTTTGCAAAACCTAAGAACCTACCATTCCTAGGTCTCCAAAAGAACAGAAAACCAAGTTCACTACCTCAAAAATTAATTCATAAACCCTTCCAACCCTCTCATAGGTTTACATCAATCAAAATGAAATGTCAATCTATAAGTGCCTGAGTCAAAACTAAGGGTCTCTAGGTCTCCCACCTAGATCTACTAATCAAATGTCATAAAAGGGTCACTAGATCTAACCACCCATCATAAAGGTCAATCCATTCAATAAGGTCACATCTCATGAGGCATTATCCAAGCACCTATCTCAACACAAGGAATCTAACACACCTATCAGCACTCTCTAAGAGAGGTAAGGAACAAATGTGACCTATAAGGGTGAAATAATCAACATGGTTTTAGTTATATAGGTTTTAAATTTCCATGTTATAGAGAAAAAACCTATTAGTTGTAATTGGAAACCCATTTAATTGAAACCCATTTTTAACTACCAAGTTAAAGAAAATATTGTAATGACACCACCTTCTAATAATCAACCTAATAGGGCCCTGATCCTCTCTGAGCATCATCATGAGGAACTACCCATAGAGTATCATGTTACGAATACAGAAAAGATAAAGAAATGATCCTCATGAGGGTCTGAATATAGTAATAAACCCTCTACATCCTTGTTTACTATTAAAATTCAGGTACCTATCGTCATCGCACTAGAGGATTCGACTATATAACCATAACAAAGTTATAAAATAAAAACATTATCCTACGAGGGTAAAAAGTACTCACATGATTTAGTTAAGTAGAATTCAATTCAAAGATATGTTGGAAAACACTGTATAGGTTGTTACTAACACATTAAATAACCAAACCTTATAAATGACTCCCTATAAGGGGTCCATCACATGGGTATCATGCCCTATCGACATACTAGGGTCACTAAACCTCCTATTTATGAGGAATAAGTCATAAAACTCCCTTTAAAATGTCTTACTATATATCCACATGACCCACCATTAGAAGGAAAAATATATAATTCGTCTCAATTAAGTGAAATTACACTAATAACATATATAAGAAAATATCATTTTGGTTATTATAGAAACTTTAAATGATTAGACTTTGTCATTAATAAAATCACACACTTGAAGGCCTATATCATGTGAACCATATGTGCTAAATATGATGCATGAGATGCCTCTTCCTTTGCTGGAAAAGAGTCAAAATCAATCATTGGATTCTTTCCAACAATACAAGAGCCAAAAATATTTAATAAATCACAAAAATCACACAAAATGTGCAAAACTTAAATATAAAGTCATACAAAACTATAACATCATATATCAAGAATAATAATCTCATAACCCTGGAAACCAGGACTTCCTACCAGAATAAGTTTTCTTGATGCACCAATTCGATATCCATCACAGGTTCAAACACATTATTAATACTCTTGTCTACAATTTACCAAATAGTAATTTAAAAGGAAAGGAACTCCTCAGATACCAATTTGTAATTTTCTGAACCATAAGACACTAAAATGGTTCCCTAAGCTTATTTTACATAAGTACTCAAGCACACCTCTCCATGCACTAGAGGCTGGTGACTAGAAGTGAGGGCCGAAACGACAATGTCATACATATCAGAGTAAATAATAACATAAATAACTAGATATCATCTATAAAAATAAATAATAATAATACAAAAGTAGTAAATAATATAAAACATAACCATGCTATAATAACAAATATAATGCAGTAAAGTCTTTAATGACCATGTCATACATACAACACTGATCTCCCATTAGACCGATCACATATTAAGGGGTACATAAAATAAACTGAAATAAAAGTACAAAGCTCTACTACTAACTCTAATCTTGACCACATGCCTATTATCTAAGATAATTCCAAGATACTCTAGACCAATCATAATAATATACAGGAGTGTATCCACTCGATCATGTAACCCTGGGTCTCAACCCTATCCATCATGCTTTTTTGCTCAACTTGAAAGTAGACATAAGGTATGTATGCACAATGAAGTTCATATATAGGGGGTGGGAAATAAATATTAGTAGGCCACCCCCAAAAGTGAACCTATAATCTAATTTTGTAAGTTCATGATCATTCAATATTCATAGCCTAGCCAAGATACAACTGGAAAAGATAAATAAATAAATAAAGTTAAATTGGAGCCAATCCCTAGTTCCATGATCTTGATCAAACGAACAACGTTCAATCATGTATATATATATATTTATATGTTTATATATATATATTCCCATAAAAACACACACACACATATGAGTAAGGTGAAAAATAACATAAATAAAGAACAATTAATCCTTGGGTCCATAATCCTAATAATTTTGACATTCTATAAAATGGAATTGAGGTTGATGTTGTAATAATGAATCCATGTATAATTAAGTTGATCCTTGAGCCCTTTATCCCAATCAAAGAATATTTACTTTGGTTAGTGTTAGAAGTGTCTCTGAGCAAGCTACCTTACTGTAGGGGGATACATGTCTTAACCTAGGGTTCACTCATACTTACATCCAATCACTATAATGAAGGATTATCAGTAATAACCAAACATCCTATAAATGGCCTCTATGATGGATGTCATCCCACTCAATCTATGTAAATCCAATTTTATGTCTAAGACCTAGGTCCTAGTCAGTAAGTGATTATGACATCACGATTTGGATAATCCCTATAGGGAATAACCCTTAATCTATCTGTATTAATAGATATCCCGATCCAAGTACATGATCGATATCCATTCATATAAATACCTCAATAGACCACTCACAAGAAACTCTAGTGAGTTTAGTAATGGTGCGTCCACCTAACCATATGGATCATCCTAGGTGTTGCTCGAGTAGAGCATAATCTAATCCTTAAGAGTGTCTCAAATCAAAAATGGTGCACATCATGTCCAACACCACATCCAAGTAAGGATCATAAGCAAGATCCCAGGAAGTACCTATGAGTATCCATGTAATATCAATCATGTAGGCTCAATAGAAGCATCCCAGAAAGTACGTCTAAGAATTCCAATAATATGACAATCAAATAAAAGGATCAGAATCCAGATCCCAAGATGTACATTTTGGTATCCCAAAAACATAAAAATCAAATGAAAAGGATCAGAGGCTATATCCAAGATATTATGTTTGGGAATCCTTATTAAATACCACATCACAATAAGAAAATATAGAAAACCCCAAGAAGAACCTCTAGAAATAATAGTTGTATAAATATAAATCATGTGAATTCATAAATAAAATAGTTAGGGTGACCGAATGCCTAAAACCGCCACTACTTTCACAACCTCTTTAGCTTATAAATTTAGTATGGGTTCCAAGGCGAGACCCAATACAATCTCTACCCAAACCCCCAATGAACTATCATAGGGTCAATGAAACTTCAGGGAGCCCACTGGGATACTCATGTCAAAACACTGGGGAGGAATCTTACTTAGGATCCTTGATAAGAAAAATAGGTAGAGGCATCCTACATGGGTTCCCCTAGGTCATCACATAATAAAATTTACCCCTAAATCATCACATAGGAATATTATCCTATATGGGACACTCAGAAATGGTATACATCAGTAGAGGCTTCCTACATAGGATCCTCAAAAAGAGTAAACAAATAGAGGGATACAATAAGATATTATCTAAGTGAACATGTAAGTGAAGGCATCCCAAATGGGACCCTTTAAAATAGTAGTAATGTAGAGGCATCCTACATTGAATCCTTTATTTCAAAAGATAGAACAACCTCTTTGCCTGAAAGGAAAATTCATTTGAACATCAATCCAGATAGATGGGTCATGACCCATCTTAGATCAAGGGTTTAACCCTCAAGAGATATCAAAAAATAATAATAGGAGGAATCACCTCTCTGTTAAGTCAAAAGACCAAAATAACTCTTAAGACTTCTCAAATCACCATAATGGTTTCACCATCACGATCTATATTGGTAGATACTCAAAATATACTTATCCTATGTAAAATTATAACTCTTTGGTATAAATCACTGAAAAACCCTAAAAAGGGTAGAATATAAGGATTACACAGTTTGTATACCCTAGTAAATGGAGTTTGCTCTCAAATCCTCACCTGGGTGTGTACTCCAGCTAGAATGATGTTTAAATCCCATGCACATAGTGTGTAAGACATGTACGTGGAGTGAACCATAATTGGGGTACCTTACCATGTAACTCACATATCCTAGACATGTGTTTTAGCTTAGACATATACTTCTACATGGCATGTTCCCCACTCAAGGTATGGACATGTAATTTACACGGCCAAGTTCCCCAATAAGGGTTTTTTGGCCAGGTACTCAGCTGTATGGTCAAGTACGATACAAGGCATGTACTCCCAGTACATGGCATGCACAGTGTGTGATCAGGTTTTCTGAATAGAAGAACCCTACAATCAAAATGAAACCCCATTTTTCTTCTAAAATGTATAGATTAACCTATAAGGGGTCCTAAAAATTAAAAATAGGGCCTTAAAACTAGAAATAGGTAAATCTATAAGGATTTATGGTGAAAAATTAAAAACATATTACCTTTTAGAGAAATCCACCAAAGCTTCACACTGACTTTCCTTCTACCATTTTTTCACGATGATCAAGCCCCTCCCGATCTTCGCAGTGGCACATCCCTTCTTCCCATTATCTCTATCTCCCTATCCATTTTATATCTTGTTCATGTGAAACAAGAGGCATAAGGGGGGAATATGATAGAATACCTAGGAAGGAGAAGAAATAAAAGAGAAAAAACAAAAGTAAGAAAAAGAAAAGAAAACGAAAGAGAAAAAGGGGTCCAGGCATAGGCCCGACACCCAACATGATTTTATACCTCTCATAGAAAACCCCCCATTCTAGACTCAAATATAGAGAAAGAATCCCCATATGAAACTCCATTAAAATTATATATTCGAAAAAATTTATACAAATGAATTTATATTTAATTAAATAAATATTAAATATTAATTATTACATGATAATTCAAATAGTTTTTAATTCATCAAAATACTATATTAGGGTAAACACTTTATTCTAAGACCAACAGAGTGGTCTGAAAAATTATCTACGATCATTTGATAGCATAAAATGACCATTTACACCTTATATTTATCTAAATGAAAAAATTCACATTTATACTAAATTTAGTAGTCTTAAAATACATGGGGCCTTATATATTTAATGTTGAGTTTCTCCCCAACCATCTAATATAGATTTTATCCATGAATAGGTAATGAAACCCAAACAATGGATGTAATTTCCATCAAGATTTTAGGTTCATACTCACACTACAAGAATATTTTAGGTTGATTTATAATTTCGAAAGTAACTTTTATTACTCAATAATTGATATGGGATCTATAACGATAGATCCAATTCATGCCCAAAATTTCATAAAATTAAAATAGAGTTAGAATAACAAGATTTTTAGGAAGAACATTCTGAAAAAATATTATCAAATAGGATTTATAGATTTGAGATGTGGTAATCCTACCATAATGATATTTTACTACCAAATAAATATCTATATGTCAAGGTAGTTACACAGTACTATTATAAAGTACTTCAAATATAAAAGAGTGGATATAACCCTAATTAAATAAAAAAATAACTTATAGAGGTGATGATAAGTGTACCTTTCACTACATCGCTTAGAACTTCCAATTTAGTTATAGTAATTCTATTTGTTTGTCCTTCTCCCCTGGGATTATTTTTTGGTAAGTTCCTTTGATGATTGGGGTATTAGTTTGAATAATTCACCATCTATTTCTAGTTTAAGTATTGGATAATAATGGTTTCTTTATTTCTCTTATATTTATTAGCCAGAAGACCCTTATCTCTGTACTTATAACAAAATCTCATTACCTTCACTCATTTTCTATGATGTTTCTTTCCATAATTTTTACATGATGTAAATTTATTCATTCTATTATTATTATTGTAAATGTTCCCTTTTTCTTAGTGTTAATTTGACTTATTCTTCTCTTGTTTTCCCTTGAAGAAATAAGAACTAGAAAATTCATTCACCATATTAATGGTACTTGATAAAATATCATCATATGATGTTTTTTTGAGAAAATAGTTTCCTTAAAATACTCATCTTAATCCCATCAAAGAAATGGCCCACCACTCTTTCTAGATTACGTATGTAGTTCATAAAATTATTTGATAATATTGTTATGTTAGACAATACTCTACTATAATTTCTTATTACTTCTTCCTTAAAGTGAGTAAATTCCTATCCATTTTAGCTCAGTATTATTAAAGGAAGTATTTCTCAAATAATATCACTTTAAAATTTCTATATTCTATGATCTATATTTCTAAAATCTATTTAGTGTTCTGGATCAATGACCACCATTGATCATCATCTTCTCTCAAATAATGTACATCCAGAATAACCTTTTCACTTTTATTACATCGCATATCCATGAGTATTTTTTCAAGAGACTTAATCCATTATTAAGATAAAAATGGATTTTTAGTTCCATTAAAATATAGAGACTTTTATCACATGAAACGATCCAACATAGGTAAATCGTACTATGGAACAATAGGTTTATCCATCCGGGAAAGGTTATTCATCGTGACCTGAGTCGTCTTCCCTAATATGGTTATGATCTACTAATTTCTAATACAATTTTTATTGGATTTATCTTTAGGTAAATCCCTACATTATCTATTGGGGTTAATTTTCATTGTTTTATTAGGTGCCATCACTAAATAATTCCACACATAGAGTTATCTCATAATAATCATGAATATTTATCTATAATATAAAATATCAATAATGCTAAAATTTATCAAATACTATAAGGTATTATCATAATTCTCATGTAAGATATGGTTATTTAAAACCTAGTTCCCAAGGTTTCTTCTAAACTTTCCCTGGCACTAATTGTAGAAAACCTAACTCTAGTAACCTAGAGAAAATGTCTACTTTATTACATTGGAATACGATATTAAGGATCACATCACCAAGGATTAGTTAGTTTAGTAATATTAAATAACTAGATACATACATGAATACTATATTACATTAGAAATTTAAAATATGTAACATTAGAAACAATATTACATCCTTGATATTATCCATAATATCCTTCTTCATATCATGGGGAAAGGAAAAAAAATAAAGGGTGAGATCAGCTACTTAGTAAGGCATATATACAGTAAAATCTATCATGATTAAATAAGTCATAATCAATATTCTAAGTTTAATAGCTAAAAAATTCATGCCATTTAATTAATAACTTGAGCATGAAATAAATCCACGGATAATATTAATGTAGAAATCTCATGGATAATAATAACTAAATTCTTAATGAAGGAAATTCTTAATATTGTACTTCATGATCTCAAACATCATGATATCTTTACCATAAAATCCTTATGTTAAGACAATTTAATTTATGGGTAGGTATAAACCAAAAACACATTTAATATGTTTAACCAACTGGTTTGTCTCATGAGACCTGCCGATGTATCAATGGGCTATCTAAAACTAGGCCCCACCCATCACTGAATGTCAAATGTATTCCTCATATATTTAATGATTAATTTAATTCATAAGAAAAATGTATTATTAACAAATATTCATATTGATTAAATATTATAGAATATTAATATTTCTCCAGTCAATAAAATAACTTTAATTGCAAAACATGATATATAAAAATGATATATGATTCAGGAAATAATCATGTTGATGATACAAATAATATGGGTATTTAGAAAAATGAAATTTCCAATTAAAAAGTATCATAATAAATTTAATTTTTCAAAATTTAATGACCAAAAAATTAATAAGAGAGAAAATATGACCATCAATTCATTGGAAATATAAAAACATATCCTTTTAGAGAATAAAGGAAAATGGAAGAAAAAAATTAAAATAAGATTTAATTAAAGAATATTCATTGTATGACCATTGATATCATATAGAATAAGTTAAAATAGTATAAAATGGTTTTGCTATCAAGAAAATCTATTAATTCCATATATGTTAAAAAATATTCCTTTAAACTTTTTTGTAAAAAAAAGTCAAAAATGAACCTTTCATAAAAACAATATAAAGATTACTTTAAAACATTTTAATAAGTCAAGGGAAACATAAAATTTTATTAATAAATCATTTGATTAAATAAAAACTTATTTTGTAAACAATATTGAAAAATATGGACATGGAAGAAAAATATACCCAACCAAAAAGAGAAATAAGATCATATTTTCTTTTAAATATTTATTTACTTGATTTAAAGTAAAAAGAGAGAAAAATTTGTAGTAAAATATGTAAAATCATTAAATATTCATAGGATAATATAATATATGTATTTTATGGAGGGTATATTATATTATTCCTCAATAAAAATAAGGCAATTCACAAAAAATGAGATTGTAAAATAAATTCTTACCTCTTTGGTAACTTTTAAATTATAACCCATTGAAAGAGTAAACATGAATTGAATCTTAAATAATCATTAATAAATAAATATTCATGTTAAATACCTCAAATGAATATTATATATACCACATAAAATTAAATAGGTTTATAATACTTAATATGTCTCAATGGAGAGGAAATTGTTACGAAAACCCTTATCTCAAGTTCAACTAGACTCATAAGTGATTTTAAACTCACATATAATAAATTTAGATTTAATATAATTAAATAAAAGATCCATATAAAAATATATAATATCATATATTATCCATTTATAACACCTTATCACTCATTTGTTAATAATATTTTGTTACACTCATTATTTTGGGTGTCAACTGCTTCATTTATTAAAAGAATTTTGGTTTGGTATTTCAGATCCATGTACTATGATTATGGTTTAGTCATATCCATAATTTTAATCATGATATAAATATAATATATATTCATTATATATATATATTTATATTCATCTATAAAAGTTTTATATAGAAAAATAAATTACACCATTCACAAAGATGGTAGACCATAAGTACTCACAAACACTATTTTCACTTTTCAATGGATGAAACAAAAAAAAGGTAAATAATAATTTATCTTTAAGAAATAATTATTATATAATATATATAATATAGATCATATATATTCATTAAATATATCCTTATTACTATCCATGTAAAATGGAAATTAAAAAATGGATCGCATCACTTTGTGTAGGTGGTAGTCCACACGTACACACGGACGATGTAATCGTTTTCCAATAGATTGGAAGGTAAGAAAGTATATATGATATTATAATTATAGAAGAATAATTATTTCATAAATATCATATATATTAATTATTTACTTCTCTATAACCATCCATGAAATGTTGTGATAAAAAATGAATTGCACCACTACACGGAGATGGTAAGGTGTACGTACACATGAGCAATGTTTTCCCTTTTTGTAAGATGGAAAAGAGATGTAAAATGGTTGTACCATAATCACAATAAATTATTGGTATATTTATTATAATATATTTATTATTTTAGGATTTTTACAATATATTTATATAAATTAGAAGAATAAATAAATTTGAAAGAATCCATAAAGGATATTACCTCTTCTTTTAAAGAGCTTCTTTAGATATCATCTTAAAATACCAAGGGTTGGTATTTTGGGAATAAAAGAACCACAAAAACATAGATAAATATGTTGATAAGAGTTTTTTGGTATGGTTTGGTCAATATACGGGGCTATAGGTGGTGTTTAGAAGAGAGTATAGGTGGTGCCTTTTTATAGTAAACGAAAAGACAAACTGAAGTTAATAAAATTATTTAAATATAATAAAATAATTTTCATATGAAAGTGGAACCATGTGGCCATAATTAAAAATATGATATTTAATATGGTTTAAATCCATTTAAAAAATAAAATTTTAATAGCTTTATGTTTTATTTTAAACCATATCTTTTGTTTTAACCCCTTCATTAAACAATTTTAACCTTAACCACTACAATAACATTTTCAATCTTAAAGGGTTATAATTTTACTTATAAGGTAAAAATTTTATCATAAATGGAAAGGTATTAAATTTTAGACTATATATTATTCATCTTATCCTATTTCAATATTTTTATTAATTTTAAATATTTAATATAATATTTTTTTATATAATATTATTAATGTCATTTTTGACACTATTAATTTAATTTTGCACTAAAGATAGCAAAAAAAATATGAAATTAAAATATAATACTTTAAAACATTACTAATATAATATATTCATCTATAATATTTGGATAAAAATAATTCATCAAATATTTTATTACTTTTAATATTTTTAAAATCATTTATTTTATTTTTTTTGTTAATTGAATTAATATTGAATTGGCTTTGTATGAGCATTTAAGGTAATTATTAAATCAATAAAAATTAAAAAAATAAGTTACCATGAAAAAAAATTAATTCAAAATTCAAATAAACATTTAAAAATAAACATAACTTCTTTTTATCTGTGTGGAAAATATTAGAGATATTGAAGTCAAGATTGTGACATTTTGTTTTTATTCTTTTCTAAAAGCAAAATAATGGTCAATATCTAAGAAAAATTGGCTCAAAGTGGCTATATGTTCAAGAATTGGATAGAAATGGATTAAATAAATTTATCCAAAAGGATAATTTCAAGTGTTAGAGATATTTTAAAGCCTTGTCCCAATGTTTTAACCTTGTTTTATCCATTTTACCCTTTCTGAGGTGACAAATATCCCCCAAGGTTACTATTCATAATGGAAATAATATATGGGACCTACTTACTAAATATGAACCTCATGATTAAAAATATGTAATTAATTTTATAAAATTTAATTCGCATAAGTGTAGTAAGTTAACATAAGATAAAAAATGCAAAGAAAAATGAAAAATAAGTTTTTAGAAAAATGCTTTTTTAAGTCCAAAAATGAACTTATACCAAAATAATGTTTAATGATGATTAAGATGTAATTAATTATATTATTTATAACTAAATGGAACTATGTAAATTTAATATTAAATTTAAATAATTATGGTCCATTTTCAATTAAAATAAATTATATTTTTACAAATAACAGTATTTTTCACTATTCATTGAAAAATCAATATTTTTAGAAAAATCCCAAAAACTAAACCTAAGATAGTATTGAAATAATGAATTCAAAAAATGATATAATTTTTGAACAATAATATCTTAATATATTTATATAATTCATTTAAAATCCGTGTTGTGTGTAAGAAAATCTATCAAAGTAATTTATTTAAAGAGAAATACATCATAAAATCTTCAATTGTTACAAGGATTGCATCCCAGAAAGAAAATAGGTTGAATGAAGAGAATAATTGTTCTAGTATATTGGATAGACAAAAATATATTTTATCACCTTCATAACTAAATAGAAAGTCTAAATTTTTTTGTTACAAGTCTTCTTGGGATGTGCATGTTTATTCGATGTGTCTAAATAACCCACAAAAGTGTTAAGATTATAGTGATTTACAAAATCTATAGAGATCTTGTAGGAAGGACATTTATAACTAATGGAGAGTATTTTTTTATCATCATTTTAAGTTATCTAATTGATGATAGTTTTTATGAATTTTTTAAACCATGTACGAATATTTTATAATTATTTCTAAGGTTTTATGTGATGTAATCTTAGAGAGATAGTGATTATCCAGGAAAGTTCGAATATTAAGATATTTGGTGATAGGAGCATAGATATTTATCTTCATGTGTTATATGGGATTATATGTTTGAGTAATCCACAATGGCTGTATAAAGGATCCCTGGGTGAGAAGTACCCAACCAATCACTTGTTGAGGGATATACGTGTTAGGATGATAGCGATCGATACCTAGGTTTGTGAGAATAACTAGCATTTTTAGTGAATGGATGAGTTTTGTGTCCATCATGAGATATAGGTATGATAAATAATATCTATATTTGATACCACTATATATTTTATGGTTCATCTATAGTTGTTTTTAAGGTTAATGTGATTGGAAACTAAAATTGAGTATGATTTGGGGAATGGTTCAAGTGAAGCTTGAGTGCCTGTACAACATCGTGAAGATAGAGGCATAAGGTTTTGGGTGAGAATTTTATATCATGGTATATTATTTTTAGTTGAGTAAATTAAATTCACATGAGAGTAAATTTATGCTTTTAAATGTAATTGGGAGTAATATGATGGGTTCTAAGTTGGATATCTATTTCATAGAGAAACTAGTTTAGTTGGATTGAGAATATATATAGTAGAGCCTGATTCATTTTGGAATCAGGGGGAGAGTAGTGGAATTTTATTCTCATGGATTAATTGAGAATTTGGTATCATATTGGATGATTATTTGGTATTATAACCCTAACAGTGGGGAGTTTAAAATGACCAGTGTCATTATGGGTTAGTGAATTTAGAGGAAATTTAAATTTTGATTCCTAGAGAAATAGGTAATTTTTGAATTTATATTTAGAATATAATTATAGGATTTATGATGTATATATGGGAGTTTATACATATTATAAGTGGTTTTGGTGTATTTTTAGATGCGCTGAGTGAAATGAGGAAAGGTGGTGATCAACTGTAATAGTAGAAGAACAATACCAGGTACCAAGTTAGGAAACACCAGATACCTAATGGGGCTGGTAGGGGATTGGTATAACCAAGGTGCATATCAAGTAATCAATGGTAATTCACCTAGTACTTAGTGGCCTCCTAGGTATTTTCTTCTTAAATATTTTGGTAAATTATCTAATTGGTTTTAAATTTAAACCCCTCCCACTTTTTTGAAGCCACATAACTAACCCTTCATTGTTACTATTCATATAATTTGTCCCCTTTTCATATTTACTTCCAAGGTAATGATATAATTATCTCATGGAATATTGATAGTACATATGGTGAAGGAGGTTCACCTCAGAAAGGATAAGGTAATAACCAGGTTTTCTCTCATCATTTCTCTCAACTAGCCACTATTTTTACATAAATCATATTTTGGGGAATATTTTTCTAATTCGTTGTTTTTAGGTGAATGTGATCAAATAATTACAATATATAAGATAGGTTTACTTTTATATGTTTGGTATATGGGTTACCCATCAAATTTCACTATATGTTTCATATATGCATGTGAAATTCTTTCACATTCCTTGTATTTTGAGTTTAGGAATTCTGTAAAGGGGTCAAGTGGGTCTTCAATTGTGTTATATGATAGGGTATGCCTTATATAAGTGAATTGGGTATGAAATACATAGTTTAGAGATTTTAAAGAATCCTAGTGGAGAGTTTTAATTCTAGTCAAGTTTGATAGGCTGTAAAGTGGCCTGAGATCATATCAAAAATTGTAAATAGATCTGGGTGAGCCCTAGTGATTTGGTATATGGACCTCTAAGGGGTGTAGACCTTAGGTAGAGGTTTCAATGAGAATAGAACCGTGTGATTTCTTGGAAAATGTATTGAATATTTCTTATATAACCTGAAATCCCCTTGATTAGGGTACTATGATGATGAAATGGTTTTTTGGTACATAAAGTCTCTCTTTCAAATAGGTCAATAGTAATTTTAAATAAAGGGACTTTGGGGAATATCTTATTTAGTTTAATGGAATAGAAAGAGTGTATTATATGTGTTAATAAGTTTATTTTTGAATTCTTGGTTCTTAAACCAACCCTAATAATGGTTAACTATCTAGATATTCTATGTGGGGTACTAGTAAGTGTATTAAATATAGGTAGATTGAATGTGAGTTGTGTTTGGGGGTTTCCTTAACATACCTAGATCATGAGTAAGAGGTTTTATTATCTTTTATATAAAGGTTATGGGGGAATATCATAATTATTGGGAAAGTTCCCAATATTGGTTTTACATTGATACCAATACATAATATTTGAATAACTTGATAAACACAACACAAAATATCTATAAAGGATCATCCTAATTTAATTTATAATTAATTTAAATATAAAATTACATCATTCTTGGTAATCACCTTTATCAAATTTTGTTACCACTCTTGTTGTTTTGTTATTGTGGTAGAGAATCCAAATGAGTGTTCCCCCAGAAACATGAACATGTGCTCCATGAATATCTAAATTGATACATTAAAACCACAAGTTCTCACATTATATAATGTAGTGATTTATGCCATTCATAATTGATAATGAAAACGATCTCTTGTTCTTTATATATATCTCTCTCTCTATGTATATATTGTTGAAAGGGGAATGAATAGAGGGTTCCTCTCTAGGGATTGATGTGTACCAGTTGTTCCAACAACACCACACAAATGAAAAATGTTATAATTTTGAATATATACTTAGGGTTAAATATATATAATTACACAATTTCCCATAATCAAATTATTTAACATAATTAAAACTTTATATCAAATAATAATAATAACAACAATATTATATCTCATAACATACAATATATTTAATATCATTTCTTAAATATATTAACTATTCTTTTTTAAATGATATAAAATAAAATATATCATTTACATTGGGTCATTAAAATTGATTTCTATTCACTCATATAACTTTTAAAATATTGAATAATAAAATATTTATTTGATATAATATAGAAAATATTATATTGATTGAACATGAAAATTAATATTTATTTTAATACTCACATAACTTATTTTTTTTTAAATTATCACTAAATTGGTGAAAATATATATATATATTTATTAACTTATAAATAGAAAAAAAATAGATTAAATTAAACTCACATATTTTAAATTCAAATATATTTTGATTTAATTTATGCGATCAACATTACTTGAATATATAATATTCGACAAGTTGGGAATAAAATTTTTCTTCTTATTAAATTTAATATAATTCAATGAGATTTTTGATAGACTTAGTGTGTGAACCTCTAGTCCCCTTTCTCAATGTCAATTAGTGAACTTACCTGAAGTTCATGATTAGAACTCATAAACACATTAAGGAACCAATAGAGAAATAATTTAATATAGTAATAATAACAACTTTCCTATGAATGTTGTTGTGTAATATGATCCCTTTGTCTTTTGATATCACATAAAGAATGATGTATACTTTCTTCTTATCCCCACATTCTTGATTTATCATTCTTATAATTTCCATATTGAACTTGTTTTTAAACTACCATGGTTATGTATTTTTTCAAAAAATTTCACTTAAATAAAATGTCCAAATATATAATCTTACATTAATATAGTAGAGATAAATCAATTATTTACTTTTTAAATTAATTCCATATCACTTATGATGAACCCAACATATTCTACCTTGATGATATAACATGTCATCATGGTTTTTTTCAATACATTAAAGTACATTATATGTGATATACATTAATAATAATATTGGGTCTAAGGACCAATATACAAATTCATGGATAAGATTATCCAATGTCACATAAAACATAACAAATTATTATTAGTGGGTTTATCCTCACGACCTCCCTTATTAGAGATCACCAAGTGGGAAAATCATGAGAAGAAGTCTCAATGACTTATGAACCTAAATACTAGATAGTCATACATAATCTATGTCTTGTTAGATTAGTGTATATTGAAAATAGGATATATTTATTTAAAAATATTATCATATAATTTCAATGTTCTCATAATTGAAGGGAAATTCTATATCCCTTTGATGTAATAAATATTTTAAGTATTTTACTAGATTAATGTTTCATAGAAGAACAATCAGTATGTGATAAGAGTGTTTATATTTCAATTCTGATAATAGAAAGTACAAAGTCAGTTGGTTCAATAAAAATAAATCCAATAGACTCACACTTGAACTTGAAATAGCTGCTAACATTTATTAACTTATTATTCATCACCTTATATTCATAATTATACTAAGGCAGGACTATAGTCTTTGGTCCTTCCATGTTTCTCTATATGGATACTCTACTTACTATAGCTTCACCTCTTTGAGTAAATCTCTTAAGAGGCAATAAACTTGGGTTTTTAGCTTTGTTCCTCTATCATAAACTCAAAATATTAGATAATACCATGACCATAATATTACCAGAATATATTTTATGATAATACTTTTCTCATTAAATTTCCATGATTAGGAATGAATCATCATGTATTTTATATTTCTTCTTTAGTTTGATCGAAATTCATAACATTCTTAGTATTCATATATATATATATATATGTGTATATATATATATATCTAAAATTAACTTAAAAAAGATTCACATTCTCATATCCTTACACTTAAATTTATATAAGATCAAAATAATAAGATATAAGACTAGTTCTATATTACTTTTATTACTAGAATTCCCACTTATCTAAGTAATATGAACTTATCCTTCATACTTTCTCTCAGGTACTGTTGTATAGTTCTGACTACTTCCTAATATAGTTCTCTAAATTTTAATAAATATTATTCCACCATAATTTATGAATAATCAAGATCAAATATGAGTATATATCATACAATACATGATACATCCTATTGTTGAATCATATATATCTTTACTCATGATATCAATCTCCTCATTCATCTTAATTCATCACATTAGTTATATTTATTCCATGTGACATAGGTAAAAACTCACTCTTGAATTACCCCATCATGTATTTTCAATGCATTTTAAATTTATGTACTATGAATTAATCTAATAAACCCCATAGATCAATCTTAGTATATCTTAAACAAGGCTCACAATGATTCTTATTATAACTAAACACTATTATAGCTTCATCAATACAAATTTTCCATGATTTTGTGCTTAAATCAACCCCTAAATGGATATTTGTAACTTGAATATCTTATTGGAATCCTTTAGCATCACCAACATTATGATTGTGTCATATAGAAATATTTAACTAGGTTTTAATTTTGAAAAGTTTCTTTAATATCCATTTACCAAATTATATTACCATGGAAGGTGGTTATGTAAAGTAAAATTCTATTGTATTTTCACATGGTGATTATTGAAAAAGTTTCATCATGGTTAATGCCTTGACATTTCTTGAAAGGTTTAGTAAACATTCATACCTTATAGGTACCAAAATTTCCATCATCTAAGTATAACTTATTATTGAATAGCCACTAATGGATTTTACATAAACTAGAGGGACCATCAATTTTTTTATTTTGCTATATAAAATCTATTTTTGAGTTCATATTCTGTCACTAACATTAGCTTATTTCCTTTTACTTTTTTATTATAGGATAAGTATTCATTATACATAATGAATAATATATATCACCTAATGTTGTGATTATAAAACTTACTAACTCTAGTTTTATCTCTACCTCATAGTATGTATCTATAGAAAACTCTTATCACTTAGTCTTGGGGAGTTTATGTTTTTATTTTAACTCATATACATTTGGATACAGAACCTCATTGAAGCAGAGGTTTCTTACACTATCTCAAAAAAGATATATGATTCCATCTTATTGAATTATAGTCATTCACTTGAATAATAATTTTTAATATTAAGGATATTTATATCCTTAGTGACTTATAATAATTAATGAATATTCACATATTGTTTTACTTGATACATATTTGTTTCTAAAAAAACCTTAACATAAGTTTTTCATCTAAAACACACGATTTCATGACATTAGTGGATTATTTTATATTATAAATTATATTATATCTATTTTTCATTATAGTTGGAATAAGGTTAAGTGTAAATGATACTATTTTAAAATCAAGTCTAGAAAGGAGTAATGGAAAACTTGAAATACTTATAAGACTCATCACTGATCCTCCTTCTACTAAAATCATAACTCTTATGTAAATAAGGTAATGTGACTTTTGAATTTATCCACTATATATTTGATGATCGATTAATGATTAGAAAATAAATTATACAATTAACTCACTCATAGAATCTAATATCATTTACCAATCATTTTTTTTACTTTAATTACCAATTCCTTAAATCTCATTAAATTAATCTATTGAATTAAATGAATTTACCTATTTCTTCTCCTTAGAATAGTTCATGAATATATTGTTAATCTAATTCTAGAAGCCTTATGAAATTAACACCTTTTAATGTAATAGGGTTTATTTTTCTTAACCTTAATAGTAATCATGTTAAATACCTAATATTATTAGCTCCAAATGGAGTAAAAAACCATATGGATATATCCTTGACATTTAATTATATCTTTAACTTGGCTAGGAATTAATATTTCTCAAATGGTTATTATTTTGAGTCTTATATTTTATATTCATAATTAATTTCCCAAATTGGACCTCTTAATGATTCAAATATAATTAAAATATTAATTTAGTATGTTATATCATAACAATATTCATTTAAAATAAGAAATAATGTCTCATTGCATCTTAAACTAGATATTGAGATAATTTTTTTAAAACCTAATAAAAATAATAGTTTCCAAACACAAGAATGTTCCTATATGGAAATGTGAAGTTGTGATGTTTATTTAGATGAATTAGGAATCAAGATACATCAAATACTTAAAGGTTCACCTTATATATTTTAATATTTCAAAACATCAGTGGTTCCTCTATTTTAATACAAAAATAAGAGTCACATATTATATTTAATCCTAAAAAAGAGGAATATAAATATTATGTACCATGATGAATGTACCTGAGGTAGAATATTTTTCTTACTTCATCTTTAGTTCCGTGAAATTATTATTCTATTGACCTTTCTTGTAACATTTTAATCATATAACATCATGTTCATTACTCTCAATCTGAATCTTTTGTTTCATTGATGGATATTGTGAAGTCTTCATTGACTTTAATCTCATCATAGTGTTTTCAACCTTTTCCTTCACTTAATCACTTTAAGGAAAAATAGTAACAACCCAAGTAATATTAAGATAAATAAATTTCATGTATTATTAATATTAAATAATTATATTTTATTAAGTAAAATCCATTATAAGAAAATTACGAAATATTTCAGTCAAAAGGAAATGGATTTTATTTTCTATCTAAATTACGCTTTCATACATTATATGGTTTGATATAAAAGATTATTTTAAAAATTATAGAATTTAAATTTTAAAAAATAAAATTTATTTTTGAAATCGGTATGTAAAAACTATCTTAGGAAGAATTTTTGATAATATTCAGTAAATTTTAATTTTTAATTAATATTGAAAAATTCTGCTTTTTATTGAAAACTGTATTTTCTTCTTAAGTATTTATGAAGTCACATTCAATTTTGGATTAGTTTTAAAATTTTATTATTTAATTTTTATTAAAAATAATCCAATAAATTTTATTGGAATCAACATTATACTTTAATTAGGTATCAAACCATTTTTATACTAGAAAATGATATTTTTTGAAAAAATATTTTTCGTCATGTTTTTAGGGTTTAATTTTAAATTAAATTATACCAATTCAGTTAATTAAATTTGATAAAATATATCTAATATTTGGAATCATTATTATTTTTAAATAATTACCTTTTATTTTTGGTCATTATGAATAATAACCGTAGTAAATATTTATCACCACGGTAAGGGTAAATCGAGTAATTAAGGTCATAAATAATATGATAAGGACTAAAAACGAACCTAGCACATGAATTTTATCCATTTTATAAATTACTTTTCACCATAACCATCAAATATTTTATGTAATGATAATTTCATGCCATTTTTCATTGAAAATGACTTATATATTAATTTAATTAAAGAAAAATACAAAATACCACTCTAGTGCTTTTAGGTTTATATTATATGATAAAAAAGGAATAAAAATAAGTTTTAACGAATATTAATGGTTATTTTGAGAATAATAAAATTTTCTTTGTGATTTTATTTTTTAAATTTTTATTTATTAAATTTTTAATTTAAATTTTTACTCAATGCCAGCATAGTTCTTGTGTAAGAGTAGAAAATTAAAGTAAATGATATTAAAAACATAAAAAGTTATATTTTTTGATGACTTATGGTATAAAAAGAATTTTATAATTAATAATTTTTCATTACTGATGGTTAAATTGATCATATTCTAAATCCATTAATTTTATATTATTTTCAAAGTCAAAATATGTGAATAGTTCTTAAAATGACATTAATTATATTTTATGCTTAATATATTTTATTAAATTATTTAGATATCATAAAAATATTTAAGGAGGTAAATTAGGATTAAAAATTGTTTTCTATTTCATACCTTTTCCATTTATGATCCAATTTTCAACTTATAAATAAATTTCAAATCCTTTTATATTGAAAAAGTTGTTACTGGGATTAAAGTTAAAATGGTTAACTAAATGGTTAATAAAAAATATAAGGTTTCAAATGATATACAAACCTAAAAAAATTTTATTTTAGGATTATATTATGACCATATACTCCTTATATTCTAATAAATATTATTTATGAACTATTTTACATGAGTTAGATGCATACCATATTAGAATATTTTATATATTTCGAAAGTGCCCCTCCCCTCACTTATAAAAAGGCACACCTCTCCTCTCATATCCACACTTCAGTATAATTTTGGTTCAGAAAATACCTACCTAAATAACTTAATAAAATAACTACCCTTGTTATAGAGGGATTATTTTTGGCATAATACCAACCTTAGAGGTCTTAAAGTGAAAAGAAATGGAGGTAGTTCGAAGAAGAGGTATAACTATTAACTGAATGTTTTAGTTTTATTTTTTCTTACACATACATAAAATATTATCCAACCATGATTATATAATTACATAAGTATATTAAATATACTTATATTTTATTATTTTAATTTAATAACCTATATCCATCTTCTCTTCCATCAAATGGGTAATGAAACCATCATTCATGTGTAAGGAGGACCACCACCTCACAAATTGATGTAATTCATTTTCAATAAAAATAACTCATAGATGGTTATAATGATAGATTTAATGTATATATATGATATTTATGACATAATTATCATTATTAAAAGATAAGTTATCATCTATTTTATTACTTTACATCCATTAAAAAATGATAATGTTGTTCGTCTGTGGGTATTGATTACCACCTCCAAAAAGCTATGTGATTAATTTTTCATCACTACATCACATGGATATTATATATAAGTTTATTTAAAGATATAATATTATATATTTTTTATAACATATCAATTTTAAAAGATAAAATGATACTTAACTTCTTTCCCCGACTCTCTTGGGAAAATTAAAACATTACTCATGCATACATACAACTTACCTTCTCCATGATTGTAACATAATTCATTTTTCATTTCCATGTCTCATGGTTGGTTTTAAAAGTACAATTAATGTATAATTTGTTTTAATTATTTCATTATTATTATTCTTATGTTTATAAAACAATGAACCCTTTGACCACTGTCAATATACTAATGCTATTTTGAAATTATGGACTGAACATCCTCAAAACACCTGACATGGCCATAACCGATTAATTAATTAAATGTGTTCTTTTAATAAATTTTAAAAATGGTTTAATGATAAATTAATAAAAAAGGTTCTTAAATAATTAAATAATTTAATTTTTTTTATTATATAGGATTTAAAAAATATATATGGAAAATTCTAGACCCAAGGTAAGGAATTTCATCTCAATTTCACTTCATTAAGTAATGTTTTAATGTTATAAACCTAATTTCTTTTATATGGTGTATATAATGTATCTTTACATTTTATATCATATATAATTCATAATTATTGGTATTTTAAGTGAAAACTCAAACTATTTCATCATAAGGGATTTTAATTGAAAGTTACCAAGTGGTAATAGGTTTCTTAACTCAATTTTCTTTCTTTGGGATATATACCTTCTTCATTGATTATATTATGTAAATATTATGAGTGAAATAGTTTTTTTGTATCCAATTGTTTTTTTTTGGATTTTAATTTGTTACACACAATATCTCCATTTATTAATTCTCAATTAAATGATATATTCTTTATAAGGATTATTCATCTCAAATTCTCTTTTATTGTGACATATGTTTATGTTATGAACCTATATACTTATATAAAGTGTACATACTACCAATTTTACATTTCATATCTAGAATATAATTATTTTCATGATATTTAAATATTCATTTGTAGTTATTATATCATAGGACTTATAATTAAAAAGTTACCAAAGTGGTAAGGGGTTTATTCTTCAATCCCATTTTAATCGAGATTAATTATTCTTGAATTTATGTTAAGGAAATTATATGATACCTATTTATTGAAACAATTTATTTTTTATTCTCATATATATATATTTATATATTTTTTATGTTTTTGTAGCAATTTTCACTCTTTGTTACTCAAAAAGGTTCATAAAATGTTTTTAAGAAAATATGAACTTATTTATCCACTTTTGGTAGGAAAATATTTGTCTTCCATATCCATGTTTTCTGAAATATCTTCAATAATTTTTTGAATATTATCCAATAATTTATTAAATTTTTTTTCATCCATGTTTTAATTTTTTAAAAATGGTTTAAAAATAATATTCTTCTCACTTTTTAAATAAGGGCATTTTTACCAAAGGTGTGAATATAATCTTTATTTTGATTATTTTTACATGAATATAATTTCCCACAATTATAGATACTCAATTATTTTAAGAATTACTTACAATTTTCAATGGTTCTTTTCAAAGAAATATTTTTCATAATTTTCTATATATTTTTGTTTTTAATTTTTTTTTCAATGTGGAAAGGGTATTTTTTTCAATAATGTTTTTAATGATCATTTTATGGTATTTTTATTCATAAAGGACAAAAAAACTTTATTTTACTTATGATCCACTAGGTATATATTGTAATTATATAGTGAATATTATTTATTTGGATGTATTATGTTCATTTCAAATATATTTTCATGTAACATTTTTTTTGCATGTGTAAATCAAGCTATGAAAGAACAAAAATTAATGTTATATTGAAAAATGAAATATTTAATGTGCTATGTTTATGTTATGGTTTTTGGAAATTGTTTATGATGAAGGTTGATCCCGATATAGCTCATAATGATGGGTGAGCTTGATATGAATCTCCAATTCATTAAGTATAGGGACATTATTAACTGGTTATAGGTTTCTACTGAGAGATTATTGGAATTTACTAGAAAGGTTATTACTTTTATAAGAGTGAATGTAAGAGTGATATGAAAATGATGTTCCAATTTACCAATAAGTTTTATTTATTCTTGCATTAAATTCTAATAAAAACATTTTTCAAGGATTGTTTTTCATGGCTCATGATTTCTGAATTATATGAAACTTTTATTAAGTTAAATATTGATGTCGTGTTTCATGATATATGATCCATGTTTTTATGGTTATGAATTATATTATGTTATGATCAAGAAATTAGAGTATGTAGTTATACCCTTATGCTCATATTATGATCACTGATGTCATTCAGTTATTAAGGATTATGTTTACCCTTACTAATTATTTCAGCTCACCCTTCTAATGATTAAATTTCCCCAAGTTATAAAGCAAGGTTTTAATTATATTGTCCCTAAGAAGGTAACTATATGTGAATAATATAGTTTGAGATGATGTAGATTTTATGAACTAGCTATTTATGTAACCAATATGTTATGTAGTAGTTTCTACTAATTATCTAAAACTATAAACATTAGTGGTCCCCAGCTTTGTAAGTGATCCAATAGTTATGTTTTATGTTATATGTTTTTAAGGGTCAACATTGTGTCATGTTTATCAGTATCAAATCCATAAATGTAAAGATTATGTTTTAGCACTAGATCTGGAAGTTAGAGTTTGGGTTTGTTATAGTCACTACAAAAGGAAAGGTTTAGATAAATCTTTAGTTTAATATGTTTTCAAGTGAGGTTTAATTAATATTTATAAATTCCATCATGAGTTTATAAGTTTAAGGTTGATCATAATTAAAAGTCATTTAAAACCCTTTTGTATAATGACCCTTCTTTTTCTTATATTACTATTAAATCATTTTAATGATAAAAATAATAAAATCATTACATGACTAGGATACAAAGGTATATTGTCTTGGTAAAATTAGGAATATACGTAACATTTAAAAATTAAAATAAAAACATTTATTTAATTCATTCTTCTCTAGATTCTTATTATCCCTTGATTTCTACTTAGTACAAGTATTCACATGAGGACATATATCAAAGAAAGGGGTGAGATAAAATCCCAGTAAGAGGATATATAAGAAAATTAAAAAATATAAAATGGGGTGAAAATACTCATTAACATCATAACATAGGTATAATATCATAATCATTAGAGGAATCATTAAGAAAAGGATTGAAATGTTGTAATTCATAAAAATGAAACATCATGTCTTAGTGGTCAACTACCACACATAGTTGTGAACAAAGATAGAATCATGTTCATGTATATTTCACTTTTATCATGGGATAAATCACATTACCTAATGAATTTAAGTGATGTATAATTCCAGTCACACCCATCACATCATAACATTTTCATTTCTCTATATAATTCCTAGAACACCCATCACATCATAACATTTAAATTATCATGCATGCCACATAGAACATATATCAATATTGGACACAAAATAAACCCAGTAAAGGAATGTGTTTCATTTAACAAATCATAAATTCATAAAATTTGGGTTCCCAAACTAAATACAGAATAACATACTTGATATATGAATCAACAACCTTGAGTAAAGAATAAAAAATCTCGAGAAGTAAAAGGTGTGTTTTTTTAATGAAGAGTTATTTTGGAAAACATTGTGTTTGTGATAAACTCATGTAGAAAACAATTATATCCCCAAAAGGTAAGATAATTATGAATAAATTATATTTAAGGAATATCCATACCAAAAATGGGGTGAAATAGGGAAAACCCAAAGAAAGAGATTTGGGTTCTAGAATTCCCATTAACTTATGTCCGAATGATTTATTCTCTTTAATATCCTGTATAATCCCATTATATTCATTAATTAAAAAATAAAAAACTTTTCATACATGAATTTTATTCATTATGGTTTTATTAAGTTCATCTATAGTCTTTTTTTATGAGTTATAGAGTTTAATTTCATCGTTCGGGAGTGTTTATTTTCATGGTTTTCAAGATTGTTTCACTTATATACATGAATGGAAGTTCATGTAAAATGCTGATAAATATATAAAATTGTTATTATATTATATTAATGATATTGAATAATTCTAAATGATCTTATAAATAATTTTTTATATGGTATGATGATGAATCATTAGATAAAAGTTAATGATGATCATTTTAGGTTAACTTTGACAGTTTCTCGATCACAACGAACTCGTTTTATTTTATCATTTAGTTATATATATATATTATTTATAGAAAATAAATAGGGTTATATAATAAATTTTGAAATATGTTTCAACCATTATAATGGTTTTATTTACATATAATGAGTCATAAAAGGAAAATAAAAGTGCATCGCCCACGATGTCGCTAAATTGATACATCACGGGCGCCGATTTCATTTTTAGAATAAAAGAGAGAGGGGGAGGGGTTTAATGAAGGATATTCCATTAAAATTATTTAATAACATTATATAAAACATAATAGAGTTACTATTAAATTTGTATAAGATAATGTAATTAGAAGATAATAAAAGAAATGAAACTAAAAAAATTTAAATGAAAAAGGAAAAGGATTTTACCTCTTGGATTTATCCTCCTTGAGAACCTCCTTGGGGAAAAGGTTTTGGTATTTTTATGAGACTAAAAAATAATGGACATGGGAAAGGGGATAGGGAAGATTATTGGGTAGAATTTGGGTAATTATAAAATATTGATAGGTGTGAGGAGAAGATGGGGTGAGGGGTGATATTTATAGTGAAGAAGAGGGGTGTTTTCTCATTATTATATTCATCAGTTTATTATTTTGGCTCAAGACAATGAATATTTGAGAATTATCTCTAAATATATTAAAATAATGATGGATAGTTTGAAATTTTTGGCTTACATAATCCTTACATCATCTATAACTCCTCAATTCTTGTATTTAGCTTTTATTGTAAATTATCACATTTTACTATTCGATTAAAATTCAAGTATTTTAGAAAAATAAAAAAAATTCACCCAAACCATTTTTTAACATGTATAATTGAAAAATTAACTCCATTTTATAAAAATAATTTTCAAAATATGATTAATTTAATTTTTAATTAAAATTATCATTTACTTGGAAAATACATATTTTAAAATTATAACTGATTTTATAACACTTTGAAAAATCACTTAAGGTCTCATAAAATTATATTAAAATAATAATTCATAAAAATATTAATTTATGAATAAATTTTATGAACATAAATTTTATTTTAAATTATTAAATTAATCATAAAATTGTAATAAAATATTTATGACTTACAAAAATGACAACACTTAATTAATAATTTTTAAAACATTTATTTACTTAGAATATAATATAATTATACCATACTTTAATTTATAAGATGCCTAAATTTTATTTATACTTTCATGGGTTAGTTTTCTATTTATTTGGCCATTTTACTATTTATAAGGGTTATATTAGTATTCATAAGGTCAAGTTACTATTTCATCGGTACAGGTTCATTAAATTCTAAAAATACTTCTTATTTCCTTAATTATTCATTTATAAAAGTATTTATTATAGTCTATAAGTGATTTAATGTTATTTATACTATATGAAATCACTATAATAAGGGAAAAAATTTGCTTGATAAAAGTTTGGGTCGTTACATTATTCCCCCCTTTTGAAATTTCACCCTCAAAATTTCATTTGACATAAATAGGTGAGGGTACTTCTCCTTCATTGCTTCCTCCAATTCCCAAGTTGCTTCTTCACACTTATAGTTCCTCCACAACACTTTGAAAATGTGGGTTATCTGGTTGTATATATGTAATTCCCTGACCCCAGTTACCCAGAGTCGGTGCATTATTACATAACATTGGTATGATATAAGGAAATCATATCTTGAAAGTCCGAACAATTTAGTAGCCTTGTAAGTACTAGATATATACATAATTTCACATTACATTATGAAATGAAAAACAACAAAATTATTTTCCCTTTTAACACATTCATCTCCCTTATACTATCTCTGTAGGTCAGTCATAATATACTTCTTTGCATCCTAGAAAAAAAACATAGAAAGGGGTGAGCTCAGGTGCTCAATAAGGATAAAAATATAGTGGAAACTCTCATAAATAAGCATAAACATTTACAGAAATGTATAAGACTAAAACAAAAGCATTTTAAACTTAAACTTCAGTATAATATAGAAAAGATAAATCAAATAATTCCATTTACTTATTCACATGGATATTCTACTAGTCAAATAATCACATGTAATATCAATATCCAATTTCATAATGATGAAATGCATAATGCTGAACATCATAACCACATAGTTAAGGATTCTTGCCAAGACTAAAAATAAGATTTTATCCAAGACTTGTTCCAAGACACTTGTTTGTCTCATGAGACCTACCGATGCATCGATTAGCTATAACGGGCTCCACCCATCACTTACTAAGTCCAATGCATTCCTCATATGAAAAGGTTAAAACATAACATAAACATTCGTATTAAAACTAGCATAAGAATTGTCAATACTTTAACCATAAAACCTGAATGGTATAAAAATATCACATCCACAGTCAAACATATCACAAAACTTTCAACACAATATGGAAGATGCTATCATAATAAATCAACTTCAAACAAGTGTAAAATCCAATAAAGTATGTTGACATAGATGAAATCAAAACTATTTGAGAGAAATATATCTTTCTATTTTGAAATCATTTAAAAGTCATGTAATTTTAAAAGAAAACATTTATTTTGAAAATATTATTATAAGCTTGTAAGGGAAGCTTCTAAGGTGTTATAACGGTGGAAAATAGCCGCACCCACCGTATAAGTTAAAAAAAAATCTTTCCTTAATTTTGTCGAAAAGGTCATAAGGGACCTTGTTTGGAAAATGACAGAAAGATTACTTTATAAAAATCTTATAAAAAGTCAAAAAAGGTATATATGACTTTAACCCATATTATAGGAAATAGTAAAAATGTTTTGAAATACATTTTTAAGAAACACTGATGTGGATGATAAAGAGGTTCCAATAAATACTCACGTACAAACAACCTCAGATAATGAAGAGATTATAGAATTAACCCTCACCTTGTACTTTTAATTGATCGAGGGTAATTTAATATCCTGTATAATAGTTAAATCATTGTTTTTAAATTATATAAGAACCACATACATAAATATGATATCATATATGATATTTTAATATTTCATTATTAATAATATTTCAGTAGTATTATTGTTTCAGGTGTTAACTAATTCATTTTCCTTTATATGCTTAGTTATGTAAGACATGTTTGTTATGGATAGGATTTATTTGATTCATATCCAGAATGGTAATAATTTCTTAAACATTATTTTTAATCATAAAATGAAAATTATTCATGAATGGTTATAATGGGGAATGCATTTCATCATGTTCGTGGAGACGGTAATCCGTACGTACGCACGAGCGACAATATCATTCTATTGATAGTGAAATCATATGTAATTGGATTTTATATCATAGATAAATAATCCTTAACATGTTATATTTTTTATTTACATCAGTTATACTCATTATTATACCCATCCAAATAATGAAGTGTTTGAATAACAAACTACACCACGACGTGGAGACGGTAAGCCGTACGTACGCACGTATGGTGACTTGTCATTAATAGGATGGATAGAATAATGAATATGGTTATAACATATTTATAATAACATAAAAATATGTATAAGTTACTGGATTTATTATTTTGGTGTGGAAACAACAAAGAAATATGAAGTAGAAGAAGAAAAGAACTTTGAAAGAGGTGGTGAAATTATTACCTCTTCTTCGGATGTTTCCTTTTGAGTTGATCAAAAGGGATGTTTAGGTTTGATTTATGATAAAAGTAATTCATCTAGGTCAAATTTAGGGTATTTGGGAGGATATTTGAGTAGGGGTTGGCTGAGCCAAATGGATTTAGAGGTGTGAAATTAAGAGAAGGGGAAGTACCCTTTTATAAGAGAGGTGAGGGTCACTTTAGGAAAACCTTGAAATATTATTTTATTATACAATAATTTTCAATTTAAAATGGCTCCAAAAAGATTTATTTCTACCTAAGGTGGGGATGGGTATAAAGCCTCTCAACCAATAGGTTTTATACTAGTTTATATCACCATATTTACCTTATCTTTTAGATTTAACTCTAAGTTAAATAGTTTAACTTTTACCAAGTTTTTTGAATTATTATAATAAATAGTTAATAAAATTACTATAAAAGAAAATAGAACCCCAACTGATTCATTATTGATATATATGACCTTATATAATTACTTTGGTTGAAAATTATATTTTTATGAAAATTATATCAATTAATAATATAATATTTGTTTTAAAAACTCATTTATGTCAATTTTGACACTATTTGGTATTTTGTTTTTTTGAAAGTCATAAAAACTTTATCACTTAGAAAAAATTTATCTAATCAACCCTAAAATTTCATATTAACCTATAAAATTACATTAATTCATCAGAAGTCTCAATTTACATTTAGTTGAACATTTATAATATCAATTATTTTAATCTTTCATTAATAAGGTAATTACTGCATCATCATTGTATCATAAATAAATTTAATTATTTATTTTCTAAAAATTATAAATAAAATACCATTATGTAGGAAATATTTTTTTATTTCTAATGAATATTTATAGTCTAATTTATCTTATGTATAACCCTATATTAAAAATGGTTTAGTTATTAAACATTGAATTTAACACTTTTAACTCTTCTTTAAATAAAATAATAATAAATGTCCTAATCTAATCCAAGTGGACCAAAAGAATCATATTTTATTCCTAAGGATGATTTTGATCTAAATAAAACTATCCAATAGAATTAGGACATGTTTTATGGTAACTATAATATCATTTTCTACCTTTAATTAACCTATTTACTTTTAACCGTGGTAAATAAAAATCAAAAGTTACTATTCACTGAAAATTATTTTCATCTTATTGAACCATAATTTAATTACTGATGTAAACCGTGTCTCTTAGATTTTTTAAATTCAATTCACAGAAGCAGTAAAATTACATTTTATGCAAAATTTCAAATGCGCTAGAAGGTGGGTAAAAGATGGTAAAAATTTCAATACAATTTTATATATCTAATATTATTATAAAATAACTACAATTAATAACATTGAATATATATATCTATTATGTATCTATTTTTACCGAAAATAAATTTAAATTAAATAACTAATTATTTAAATAAAAATTCAGTTTTAAACAATAACACAATGTTTTTCACTATTCTTCAAAAATTGAAAGTTTTCAGACAAATACCAAAAATTCCCCCTAAGCTAATTTTGATATTCCGAATCCCAAAATGAAGTTCATTTTGAAAAATAAAATTTATAAAATTTCAAAAAGTTGGTATTACTATCCATAACATCTAGTTTGATTGGTCGTGGTGTGTTAGAACTCCAAGTTGCATACTGCTCTAGCTATTGTATTATTTAAAAAAAAATCATACCATGGAAGCTTGAGGTGTTACAGTAGAACTTTATCTCTCTTGTCTAGAATCTTTACTGGTTACTCCTCATAATAGAGATCATATTCCAGCTGTACCACCTATGAGTTCAATACATGTGAGGGATCTAGTATGTACTTTTTCAGGAGTGATACATGGAACACATCATGAACTTGAGCCATATTCGGTGGAAGTGCAAGCCAATAGGGAATGAATCTTATGAGATCAAGGATCTCAAATAGGCCAATGTTCCTTGGGATTAACTTCCCTTTCTTTCTAAATTACATGACTCTCTTTCGTTATGATATTCTAAGGGAGGATTTATATCTAATATTGAACTCCAAGTTCCTTCGATAGTTGTCAGCATAACTCTTTTTACAACTCTGAGCAAATTTGATATGTTGATGGATGGATTGAACCTTATCTTTCATCTCTTACACAATATCAGTTTCAAGTAGCTTTCTTTCACCAACTTTATCCCAACTGGTTGGAGTTCTACATCGCATTCCATACAGATATTCATATGGAGCCATCTGAATACTCGAGTGGAATATATTGTTGTATGAGAAATAAACCAATGGGAGATGATGATACCATCCACCTTTTAATTCTAAAGGGAAGGATCTGAGAATATATTTGAGTATCTGAATAGTCCTTTTAGATAAGCCATCATTTTGGGGGTGACAGGTCGTGCTAAAATTTAATTCAGTACTCAAATCATATTGAATACTCCTCCAAAATTTAGATGTGAACTTGGGATAACGATAAGAGACAATTGAGAGTGGAACCCCATACAGTCTCACCACTTCCATCACGTATATCTTTACAAGTTATTCAAGTGAAAGATATTCTTAAATAGTGATAAAGTGGGAAGTCTTGGTGAGTCGGTTCGCCACAACCCATATCATATTATTTCATTTAGATGTATTTAGGAGAGTCGTGACAAAGTCCATAGTGTTGTTATACAATTTCAACATGGGTATAGGTAATGCTTTCATCATACCTTTGGAATTTTTTCTCTCAAATTTAACTGTCTGAAATATAAAACACCTTTAGATATACTCAGCAATCTCCTTCTTCATATTTTCCCACCAAAAGTGTTCTTAGAGATCACAGTACATTTCGGTACTCCCAAGTTGGATAGAGAAAGTTGAGCTATGTACATTTTTCAGCAGCTCCATATTTATCCCAAGTGATGAAGGCACACATAGCCTCATTCCAAACGAAATCACACCATCATCATCAATATTAAACTATTGTATTTTACCTTAATTTACTGTATTCTCCTTCTTTTGTAACTCTGGATCATCCCTTTATACCTTCTTAATCTTCTCTTAGATTGATGGTTAGGAAATCATTTGGGAAAGGTAGGATGTATTCCCTGATATTATGATTTCTAAATCCATTTTATTCATATCCATGAAGATAGGGTCTTTCTCAATCCACAACATGGATATAGTAGAAGGTTATATTCTGCTAAGAGAATCAGCTACCTTTCTCGCCTTTCTAGGATGATAGTGAATATAGAAATCATATTATTTTATTATATATAACCATCTACATTGATGCATGTTGAGATCCTCTTGTGTGAGTATATAATTTAGTCTATTTTTATCGGTATATATGTCACACTTCTTACCATATAGGTAGTGACGCTAGATTTTCAAGGAAAAAATCACAGCTGCTAACTCCAGATCATGCGTCGGGTAGTTCTTATCATATATCTTCAACCTCCACGAGGTGTAGGCTATTACATTATCATTTTCATGAGTACACAACCCAATCCATTATTGGAAGAATAATTTTATATCAGAAAACATCCTCCACTTTTTAGTAATGTGAGTACAGGTGTAGTGATCAACCTCTTCTTTAGCTCCTTGAATCTTTCCTTAGATTCATCCATCCAAAAACACTTTACCCATATCCTTGTTAACTTGGTCAGTGGTCTTGATATTCATGAGAAATTTCTCACAAAATTTTGGTATTACCCAGCTAATCCAACAAAAATATGGATTTTTGTGACACTAGAGGGTTTGGGACATTCTTAAATTGCCTCTATTTTTGAAGGATCTATATAAATTTTCTCACTTGTGATCACATGTCCCAAGAATGTGACTTGCTGCATCCAAAAGTCACATTTTTTGAACTTTAAATACAAATTATCCTTCTTTAATGTCACCAACACAAGTGAAATGCCTGGATTGGTTGTGATCACTGATAGGGGAGGGGTGAATCAGTGATAACTTTTTCTTTTTAAGAATTGTTCCCTTTGAATTATCAATTCAACCTCTGTAGCTGGTTAAGGCCTAGATCTACTCTTTTAGTGGTGCAGTGATAATGAAAGCACAAAACACAGAGATTTACAAGGTTCGGTACAATGACCTACTCCTTGCCGTGTTGGTTACACCCCCCAACACGGATTCTTCACTATGCCAAAAGATGTTTACACAGTAATTGGTTATACCCCCCAATTACAAGTTGGTTAAACCCCCCAACTCCACAACATCATCTTCATCATGGCTCCACTTCACTTCTTCAAAGGTGTTGTTCAAAACTTCAAGTAGCTTCAACAGTCTTCAAAAGTTCTCGTTGGTCTTGCTCACCAAAAAACCAATCACTTAGAATGACTAGTTCTTTTGCATTCACACACTTAAGTGTGTACTCCTCTTCTTATCAAAGTTGGTCTTCTTCACTTGTGCACACACAAGGCTAAGCCTCGGGTCTTCCTCCTTGCACACACACTCCCAAGTGTGGTAAATGCTTCACCCAAACTCAAACACCAAAATAGGCGTGCAAGGGGTGCGGCCTCACTTCTTCAATAGCCGCGCAAGGTGTGCGGACGGCCTCTGTCGCGCAGGGCGTGACACCCGTGGGCACGCAGGGTGTAACCAAGTGAGGGGCGCGCAAGTACACTGCCCGAGCTCTTCTTCCTGTCGCGCAAGAGGTAGCGCGCAGGGGACTTCTTCGGGGCCTCGAGTGGCTCCTGGATTCTCAGTCGCGCAAGAGGCTGCGCAGAGGTACTTCGCGTAGCTCAGATGGCTTCGCAGGACTCTCGAGTTCTCAAAGGATCAGCAGCTTTTCCAAGGGCGCTGGACTTCTCATTTTATAGGCGAGGAGTGTGAATAGAGTCCGCGGGATCCAAAACTCGAACCCCCGAGATCTGCGGCATTTTGAAAACTTCAAACGCGTTAAATATCTTCCGCGTATCTCGTTCTTCTTCTCTGTTTTAATGCGGGTTTCCTTTTATTTGCCTTTTACACGTTTATGCATTTTTGAACGCGTGCATGCCTCTGTTTAGGATCATTCATGCAAAGCATGCTCTCCACGTGGCCTCGGCATTATATTTTGCCTCGTCCGAATCTCGAAATCTCCCATCCATCGTGTGCATGCATATTTTATTGCATGATTATGTTCAGTGTGGCCATACGAACCGAATGGAGCCTTCGGTTTGATCGGAGGTGGCCGGGAACTCAAAACCATCACTCGGGAGGCACCTGGTTCGAAGGAGGAGTCGCAGGTGGCCTCGGGCGAGCTCATGGTTGAAGACGGACGGGGAGCCGTTGGATCAGGCGATCAAATAATCTTCAACGGCCTGGATCTGAACGGGCCGCGACAGATTAGATGTGCGGCCGAGATCTGGAACGTGATCAATCGTGCGGCCAGGATCCGCTCCTGGAGATTTTTCCGCGTCCCACATCGAAACGCAGCCCGGTATTGCCGCGGTTTATCAAAGATCGGCTGCCGGGATACGCTCAGTTGAACTTCTCCCCTCTCGGTGCCGCCCTGTGCCGAGTTCTCCCTGCGGGCGCACTCTACTCCCACCTCTGCTCCCTGCGGGCGCGCTCTGCGCCCACCTCTGCTCCCTGCGGGCGCGCTCCTAGCGCCCCCCATGCACTCCGCGCGCGCTCTCCTGCGCCCCTGCCACGCGGGCGTGACACCCCTGCGTGGCTTCTGCCGGCCTTGGGTTTGCCCCACGGGTTCCCCCTTGGGCGTGGCGCCTTAGGCCCACATGTGCCTTGGGGTTGAACCCTCAAGGTGCCCATGGCTGGCCAATTTTTTGGCAAAGTATGGAAATAAGACTTTGTTAAAAACAAAGTTCCCCATAAGTTCAAGCCATATCAAATGCCAAATCGAAATGCCACATCTTCCTCTAATCCATTCTCCCTTCTTCATTTCTTCTCCTCTTCTTCTTAAGAATTCCTCCATTCCTCTTAAACATTTAATCTTCACCTAGGAGTGAAATTCCCGAAGGTTCATCTTCAACCGAAGCTCCTGAATCAAATAATTCTTCAACATTCTTCAGTGATCCAATCAGAGATCAAGTTGGATCATCTTCAATTCATCATGCACTAAGAAATAGTGCATGGTCTTCATTAATGCACATCATCCACTCAGTGATTGTGGATGGATCATCTTCATCTCCTCATGCATTGTTATGACAATGCATTGTCTTGAAACATTGTTGTGACATTGTATCCTCTTGATACAAGTTCTTTGAACTTAAAGATCAGCTCAACAATCGTCAGATGTAATGATGCATCTCCAACCATTAGTCTTCAAGCTCTACGTCATCAATTGACACATAGTGACATGTTATTGACAACAAATGCAATCACTTGGGCACAACAATCTCCCCCTTTGTATTTGGTTGTCAATACTCCTAAGCACATCTTGAAGAATGTCACAATGTGTATGTGCTGATTATTTCTCCCCCTTATTGGCCAACAAATTCAAAGGGATGAATAGGAAGTCATTCCCAAAATGCATAACTGCTTGACTCAGCAACTAATGCTCCCCCTCAAGGGATGCACTCATCTCCTTCAATTCCCTGCATGTCAGTACAAAAACATATAAATTTAGGGAATAAGGAGGGACCTTTGTCTTCCTCAAGTGAGAGGAGAAGGCTGAACATGAAGTTTCAGCCTTAGTTCAACAAATCTTTCTGTAGGCATAGCTTTGGTGAAAATATCTGCCACCTGATCTTGAGTAGAAATGTAGTCGAGATTGATGTCTCCACTGGCGACCCTTTCTTTGATGAAATGATATTTTATATCAATATGCTTGGATCTGGAGTGTTGTATAGGATTATTAGACAAGCCAATTGCAATTTGATTATCACATAAGATCCTCAATGGTTTTTCAGCTTTAATTCTCAAATCTGCTAGCTGCACCTGCATCCAAATCATTTGTGTACATGCATGTGTAGCTAACACATACTCTGCTTCGGTTGTGCTCAATGTTACAGAATTTTGTTTCTTGCTATACCAACTAACACATCCTTCTCCCAGAAAGAAGGCTCCACCAGATGTGGATCTTCTATCAGTGCAATCACCAGCCCAATCAGCATCAGTGAATCCCAACAACTTTATGTTTGTACTGTGTTTGTATAAGAGTCCATAGTTTAGGGTTCCTTTCACATATCTCAAGATTCTTTTAGCTGCTGATAAGTGAGATTCTTTTGGGTCACATTGAAATCTTGCACACAAAGTCACTGCATATGTTATATCAGGCCTTGAGGCCGTGAGATAAAGGAGACTGCCAATAATTCTCCTGAACTCTTTCTGATCAACATTGTTGCCTTCTTCATCCTTGCATAGTTTGGTTCCAACAGAAATGGGTGTTGAGACTTCCTTTGCATTCTCCATTACGAACCTTTTTACTAAGTCCCTTGCATACTTTTCTTGTGAAAGAAATATAGAGTTTTTCCTTTGTTCCACCTGAAATCCTAGAAAATATGTCATTTGACCAAGCATGGACATTTCAAAGGTTCTCTTCATCTGCTCAGCGAATTCTTCACATAGTCGTTCCTTGTCACCAGCAAAAATAATATCATCCACATAGATAATGACTATGAGAGTACCAGTGGTCATTTCTCTGACATAGAGATTACTGTCAACTGTTCCTTTGACAAACTTCATGCTCTTAAGACAACCATCCAACTTGGAGTACCAGGCTCTGGGAGCCTGCTTTAACCCATACAATGCTTTCTTCAATCTGCATACCATGCTACCATCTTTGTCTAGCACAAATCCCTCTGGTTGTTCTATATACACTTATTCTTCAAGATCTCCATTTAGGAATGCAGATTTCACATCCATCTTATAAACCTTGTACTGCTTGTGTGCTGCAACTGCTAAGAAAATTCTGATAGTCTCCAGTCTTGCAACTGGTGCAAACATTTCTTCAAAGTCGATTCCTTCCATTTGTGAATACCCTTTGCATACAAGTCTGGCCTTATTTCTTGAAACTTCCCCTTTCTCATTGAGTTTGTTTCTGAAAACCCACTTTGTCCCAATTACATTTTTATTTTTGGGCCCTAGCACAAGATCCCAAGTGGAGTTATTTTCTATTTGATTGAGTTCCTCATGCATAGCTTGTATCCATTCCTCATGTTCAACTGCTTCAGCCACTGTGTGAGGTTCCACTTGAGAAACCAATGCAGTGTGATCTTCCAATCTCAATCTTCACCTAGTTTTTACTGAGGACTGTGGGTTACCAAGGACATTTTCTGTGTCGACATGTTTCTTCAATTTATTGTATCTCCTTCTTCCATCTTCATTACCTTCCTCTTCATCACTGGTGTGTTCAGAGTTGATCTCACCAGCAGTTAGTGTTGGCTCAGTTAATTCTTCATTCTTTTGTTCCAAGGTTGAGTCATTCATTGAGTCATCATTATCCATAGTGTATGGTTTGGTGTTGTTTTCAATTATTCTGACATCACTGCAGTCAATCATTTTGTTCAACCTCTTATTCCAGTATCTGTAGCCTTTTCCATCAGGTAGGTAGCCCATGAAGATTCCTTCTTCTGCTTTTTCCTCAAACTTTCCCAAATTAATGTTTTTAATCTTGATGATGCACGGACTACCAAAGACTCTGAAGTACTTAACAGTTGGTTTTCTGTTAAACCACATTTCATAGGCTATCATTTGTGTTTCTGGTCTTAGGAGACATCTATTTTGTATGTGTATAGCTGTGCATACTGCTTCTCTCCAGAAAAACTTAGAGATATTGTGCTCAGCCAACATAGTCCTCCCCATTTCAACTATGCTTCGATTCTTCCTTTCAGCCACTCCATTTTGTTGTGGAGTATATGGTGTACTGTATTGATTCTTGATTCCATGCTTGACCAAATAGCTTTCAAAATTATCACAAGTGTATTATTTTCCATTATCTGATCTCACTTTCTTGATACAGATTCCAAGTTCTTTCTCAGCCTGCCTCCTGAAGTTTTTGAACATCATGATTGCTTCTGACTTGTGTTTCATGAACATGACGTTGGTCATCCGAGTGTAATCATCAATGAAGGTTATAAAATAGAGATCTCCTCTTGTAGACTTTTGTCTCATCGGTCCACATAGGTCTATGTGAATGAGTTCAAGAGGCCCAGTAGACATGATATCTACTCCTTTGTGTGAACTATGGGTCAGTTTTCCCTTCTGACATGTGTCACAAATTTCATCTCTTTCTCTCTTTAATTTGGGTAGATCTCGTACAATATTGTACTTCAGAATTTTACTCATACTTCTTTGACCTAGATGGCCAAGTCTTCTGTGCCAAATATTTTTTTCATCTTTAGAACAAAGATAACCAGAATTGATGGACTCACCAATTTGAAATAGGTTTCCAGTGGTTCTTCTTCCTTGAGTGATGATTTTTCCATCCTTTGAGCTCTTGATGATGCATGAATCCTTCTAGAACAACACCTCATGTCCATCATCACATAATTGGCTTACACTCAGTAGGTTGTGCTTTAATCCTTCAACAAACAACACATCATTGGATTTTAGATTTGTTGTTGCAATCATAGCCTTTACAACTCCCTTGATTTTCAGAGAACGATCATTTCCAAACACCACAGTTCCTCCCTCATGACTTTCAATGTTGCTTAGAATATTTGTATCACCAGTCATGTGGGATGAGCATCCACTATCAAGAATCCTTGACTTGGTTTTACTGCTGGATTTTAGAGCCACTTCAGTAAAGCATGTGATTTCATCATTGGTTTCTTGAATGTATTTCCCTTTCATGTCTTTGAATTTTTGTTTAGGAAGAGTTGTCATACATTTATCAGCTCTATGACCCTGTTGGTCACATCTTCCACAAGCTTCACTCAGGCAGTCAAATGTGTTCTGAATTGAAGGTTTTGATGCTTTCTGCAAAACACTCTGGGTTTTAGGATGTCTCCCCCTTGACTCATGCCTCATGCTTGGAAGAGACATGTTATACCAGCATGCATAGGCCTTATGTCCAAAAACACCACAACACCAGCAGTAGCCTCTGATCCTTGACCTTCTTTGTTGATAAGAGTCATGTTGTAATTTTATGTCCAAGATTTGAGTAGTCCTTCCTGAGGATTTCCTTTCTTCCATTGAAGATGATTTTACACAAGTTTGTTCATGCCATGTTTGTCTCAATTTTATCTTTGAACCTGCATTGTTAGAAATAACAGATGTATTTAGAGATTTACTTAGTGGTAAATTGACCTGCCTTTGAGCACAAGCATAAGATGATTCTGCCTTGACCTCAACAGCCTTGTTGAAGTCTTCTCTCATCTTTGTCAAGATATTCTGTGCTTCAATCCACTTGGAATGTGTTACTGATTGCTCTTCTTCTTTGAGGTGAAGTTTCTCCTCAAGATCTTTTGCTATCTTGTCCAGCTCAGCTACCTTCAGTTTGTGTCTCTTGATTTCATCAATGTACATTGTCTCTTTCTTCATACATTCTTCCAACTCCTCAGTCATCCTTTTGGTTTCCTTTTGTAACAATCTCTTCTCTTTCTTGAGTTCAGTGTTCTGTTCAAGGCAAGCCACTAGTTCATCTTTCAATATGTGTTCGAGCTCTGTTCGTTCACTTTCATCATCTTCACTGCTGCAGGTGTCAAACCCTTTTTCCACATGAGCCATAAAATTCGTTTCTTCTTCCGATTGACTGGCTGAAGTGAAGTCTGATTCTTCCTCTCTGCTTACATAGCTTCTTCTTTCACCAGGAACGATCCTTTTCTTTCTTGCACCAGATCTGTTTCCTTCTCTTGGGTATCTACTCCATTTCTTCTTTTGTGACTTATCATCTTCAATATCTGGAGCACTAGATCTTTTCTTAGGACAGTTGACAGCAAAGTGTCCGATGTTATTGCAATTGAAACATCTCGATGGTGATTTCCATTTTCCCCTGAATTTAGTTTTTCCAAACCTTTTAGAAAAAAGAGAAATAATCGTGTTGAGATCTTCATCCTTTTCTTCATTGTCATAATCACTTGATTCTAGGACTTCGTCATCTTTTATCTTGAGTTGTCTCATGGCCTCAAAATCCATCTCATCCTTTATCTTCTTCTTGAATACTGGGATCTTCCTCATTTCATATGCAATGAGTATGTTGTGTAGTTCATCAAGAGAGAGATCATCTCTGTCTTCTAATGCTGAGACTTTGGGGTCAAACCTGTTAGGAAAATTTCTCATTAGTTTTTTAACAATAGTGGAGTCCTCCAACTTTTCTCCAAATCCCCGAATGTTACTGACAATTTCATTGACTATTGTGAAATAATCATCAATATTTTCTTCTTCTCCCATCTTGACATCATCAAACTTGCTTCTCCAAATTTGTAATTTGGCTTCCTTGACTTTCATGTTGCCTTCATAACTACTTTCCAATTTGTCCCAAATTTCTTTAGCATTCTTGAGTCCCATGACTTTTGTGTATACCTTTTCTGAGAGTGAAATAAGAATGGAATTTTGAGCTTTACCATCAACTTCCATATTTCTTTTCTCATCCAGTGTCATAGCAGCTTCATTAGCAAGAGGAGGGAATCCAAATAAGGCTGCATCTCTAACATCAAGGCCGAGAGATAGAAGGTAGGGCAACATCCGATTTTTCCAACTGTGATAATTCTTTCCATCGAATGTAGGTACAACCCTACTATTAACAGAATTTAGAATGTCCATTTTCTCATAAGTAGATCCTAACAGAGGCAACCTCCCTCTGATACCACTTGAAATGCCTGGATCGGTTGTGATCACTGAGAGGGGAGGGGTGAATCAATGATAACTTTTTCTTTTTAAGAATTGTTCCCTTTGAATTATCAATTCAACCTCTGCAGCTAGTTAAGGCCTGGATCTACTCTTTTAGGGGTGCAGTGATAATGAAATCACAGAACACAGAGATTTACAAGGTTCGGTACAAAGACCTACTCCTTGCCGTGTTGGTTACACCCCCCAACATGGATTCTTCACTATGCCAAAATATGTTTACACAGTAATTGGTTATACCCCCCAATTACAAGTTGGTTAAACCCCCCAACTCCAAAAAATCATCTTCATCATGGCTCCACTTCACTTCTTCAAAGGTGTTGTTCAAAACTTCAAGTAGCTTCAACAGTCTTCAAAAGATCTCGTTGGTCTTGCTCACCAAAAAACCAATCACTTAGAATGATCAGTTCTTTTGCATTCACACACTTAAGTGTGTACTCATCTTCTTCTCAAAGTTGGTCTTCTTCACTTGTGCACACACAAGGCTAAGCCTCGGGTCTTCCTCCTTGCACACACACTCCCAAGTGTGGTAAATGCTTCACCCAAACTCAAACACCAAAAGAGGCGCGCAAGGGGTGCAGCCTCACTTCTTCAATAGCCGCGCATGGTGTGCGGACGGCCTCTGTCGTGCAGGGCGTGACACCCGTGGGCACACAGGGTGTAACCAAGTGAGGGGCGCGCAAGTACACTGCCCGAGCTCTTCTTCCTGTCGTGCAAGAGGTAGCGTACAGGGGACTTCTTCGGGGCATCGAGTGGCTCCGGGATTCTCAGTCGCGCAAGAGGCTGCAAAGAGGTACTTCGCGTAGCTCAGATGGCTTCGCGGGACTCTTGAGTTCTCAAAGGATCAGCAGCTTTTCCAAGGGCGCTGGACTTCTCATTTTATAGGTGAGGAGTGTGAATAGAGTCCGCGGGATCCAAAACTCGAACCCTTGAGATCTGCGGCATTTTGAAAACTTCAAACGCGTTAAATATCTTCCGCGTATCTCGTTCTTCTTCTCTATTTTAATGCGGGTTTACTTTTCTTTGCCTTTTACATGTTTATGCATTTTCGAACGCATGCATGCCTCTGTTTAGGCTCATGCATGCAAAGCATGCTCTCCACGTGGCCTCGACATTATATTTTGCCTCGGCCGAATCTCGAAATCTCCCATCCATCGTGTGCATGCATATTTTATTGCATGATTATGTTCAGTGTGGCCATAAGAACCGAATGGAGCCTTCGGTTTGATCGGAGGTGGCCGGGAACTCAAAACCATCACTCGGGAGGCGCCTGTTTCGAAGGAGTAGTCGCGGGTGGCCTCGGGCGAGCTCATGGTTGAAGACGGACGGGGAGCCGTTGGATCAGGCGATCAAATAATCTTCAACGGCCTGGATCTGAACGGGCCGCGGAGGATTAGATGTGCAGCCGAGATCTGGTGCGCGATCAATTGTGTGGCCAGGATCCACTCCTGGAGATTTTTCCGCGTCCCACATTGAAACGCAGCCCGGTATTGCCGCGGTTTATCAAAGATCGGCTGCCGGGATACGCTCAGTTGAACTTCTCCCCTCTCGGTGCCACCCTGCGCCAAGTTCTCCCTGCGGGCGCGCTCTGCGCCCACCTCTGCTCCCTGCGGGCGCGCTCCTAGCGCCCACCATGCACTCCGCGCGTGCTCTCCTGCGCCCCTGCCATGCGGGCGTGACACCCCTGCGTGGCTTCTGCCGGCCTTGGGTTTGCCCCACGGGTTCCCCCTTGGGCGTGGCGCCTTAGGCCCACATGTGCCTTGGGGTTGAACCCTCAAGGTGCCCATGGCTGGCCAATTTTTTGGCAAAGTATGGAAATAATACTTTGTTAAAAACAAAGTTCCCCATAAGTTCAAGACATATCAAATGCCAAATCCAAATTCCACATCTTCCTCTAATCCATTCTCCCTTCTTCATTTCTTCTCCTCTTCTTCTTAAGAATTCCTCCATTCCTCTTAAACATTTAATCTTCACCTAGGAGTGAAATTCCCGAAGGTTCATCTTCAACCGAAGCTCCTGAATCAAATAATTCTTCAACATTCTTCAGTGATCCAATCAGAGATCAAGTTGGATCATCTTCAATTCATCATGCACTAAGAGATAGTGCATGGTCTTCATTAATGCACATCATCCACTCAGTGATTGTGGATGGATCATCTTCATCTCCTTATGCATTGTTATGACAATTCATGGTCTTCAAACATTGTTGTGACATTGTATCCTCTTGATACAAGTTCTTTGAACTTAAAGATCAGCTCAACAATCGTCAGATGTAATGATGCATCTCCAACCATTAGTCTTCAAGCTCTACGTCATCAGTTGACACATAGTGACATGTTATTGACAACAAATGCAATCACTTGGGCACAACAAAAAGCCTTAGATATTCTTAATGTTCCTCCCTGCTCTTAGAGTAGATTAGAATATCATCGATAAATACTACCACAAAATTGTCAACATAATGTCTAAAGACTATATTCCTCAAATCCATGTAGATTTCAGGGGAATTAATTAGTTCGAAGGGTATCACTAGAAACTCATAGTTACCATATCTTGTACATAAGGTAGTATTATTAATATCTTCTTTCATCACCTTTAACTGATGATATATAGAATGAAGACCCACCTTTGAGAAGTACTGATCTCCTTGAAACTAATCAAACAAGTCATCAATCTTTGGAAGATGATATTTTTTATTTTTTTTGATCTTATTGAGTTCCCGATAATCAATACACAACAACATTGATCCATCCTTATTCTTTACAAAGATCACTAGTTAACCCCAAGGTGATGCACTAGGGAATATGAACCTTTGTCCAAATTCTCTTGTATCTGATTCTTTAACTCCTACAGTTTGATAGGATCTATCATATAGGGACACTTTGAGATAGGAGTAGCTCAAGGTATGAGTTCTATTGATAACTCTACCTCATGATACAAGGGAATTATAGGTATCTCTTCAGTAAATACATCATTGTATTACCTAATAATTATAATTTTCCATAGGTTGATACATTCCTCTGAATCAACCATTTGAGCAAGGTATTCTTATTTATAGGGAATTAACACCCACACCATTGAAGACTTTTATAAAGGAGATTCATGATCTTCATTTCATTTTTAGAGGATCATGGGATGGTTCAAAATATGAAACAATATTTCCTTTTCCTAAATGTTTATATGTAATCTATATAATGAGATCCAATCCATTACCATTATAGTGTCAAATTATACCAAGAGAAGTATCATGAGATTCACTAGAAGAATCTTCCCACATATGCCAACAAGAGAAGAGTCCATCACTTGGGTTGAAATGATTTCAACACATGGTAATTTTGAAAATATATATTCTTCAAGGTTTTGGGGATTTGATTCAATTGTTATAGAAAAATTTCATGATATAAAGGAATGCGTAGAACCAGAATCAAATAAGACATTTTCCATTCTTGAGTGAATATGAAGTGTACCTTGTATAACTTTATTTTCTTGCTTCACTTCTATAGTAGTTATGGCATAAGACTTGCCATTATCCTTTGGATTTGGTGGATACTAATGATGATTACCCTTAAGGAATTGATATTTAGTACACTATAATTCATAGTTCCCTTACTCCCTACAATTGTAGCATTGGACCATGCATGGTGCTCTCCTCTCTTCGACCAAATTTTCATGATTCCTCATGTATTTTTGACATTTTTGAGCTTAGTGGCCTTATATACGAAACTTGAAGTATTTCCCTATCCATTTGAGGAATTTACCATGATTTTTCTTCCAACATTTTTGACTTGTGGGTGGTTGAGTTTCTTTCCACCTTTCTCAATAGACCCTTCAGCTTGAAACTCCTTATTTTATTTCTTATCACCATAGACAAGGGACCATTCCTAAAACTCTATATCCCCTTTGAGATCACATAAAACAAATTATTCATAACTCCTAAAGTCTATAATTTCTAGAGACTTTTGAAGGAGTGGTTTTAAACCACTAAATAATATATCAATTTTTCCATCATTTTTTATAACAAAACCCGAAGTGTACCTTACAATACTTGTGAAATTTTCTTCGTAGGATGTGATAGATTCTCCTTCCTTTTTCTTTAACTATATGAATTATCTCTCCATCTTTGTATGAAGAGTTATAAGGAAATAATTGTTAATAAAAATTATCTTAAAGTCCTCCCACTTAATCTCTTCAATTCCATCCTTCATCTAGGTGTTCTTAATCAATTCCCACCATTGGTCAACCTCTCCATCTAGATGATAAACAACTAGAGTCACATTCTCAGTCTTAGAATAGTGAATCACAAAAAAGATCTTCTCCATTGAGTTGAACATGGTTCCCTGACTAGTGGATAATAAGATCTAATAAATGTCAATGGTCATTGCTCATAAAACACTCAATATCCAGTTGATTCTTCTTAAGTGAAGAAAGATGTTCCACATTATTTAGGTTATTTTTAGTAACTCGAGATAGCTGGGTAAGAATCTCCATGAAATTTTAAACTCCACCTACCAAAGCATTAGGGATTTAATTTGGGAAATTACTGCATTTTTCCTCACACAGAGTGTTAGTCTGGTTTCTTCTAGTTCCCAACATTTTCTAAAATTGAAAAGGTTAGAATAAAACATAAGTCAACAAGTCATCAATAATTTATCCCTTTGTGAAATTAACTCTAAAGGAATATTTTATGGGATCCATATGTTTATAAAAATTTATTATGTGATTACATATACTTAGTCTTAAACTAAGGGTTTTCACTAAGGTTCTCTAATACTAATTCTCAAATTAACTAAATTGTTCTATGATACCAACTATAGTGACCCTGTTTTTTCTTACATTAATATTACATTATTTTAATTATAAATAATATAAAATTATTAAATGTCCTAGATCCAATGGTTTAGTGTCATGGGAATATTAGTACTATACATAAAATTTAAAAAACCAAACATAAACATTTATTAAATTATTTATTCTTTAGATTATTATTAACCCTTGACTTCTCCTTAGTACAAGTAGTCACCTGAGGATATACATCAAAGAAAGAGGTGAGATAAAATCCCAGTAAGAGGATAGATAAGAATATGAAACAATATAAAATGGGTTGATCATAATCATTATCACCATAACATAGGCATAAGATAATAATCATGAGAGGAATCATTAATAAAAGTCTTGAAATGTGGCAATGCATAAAAATGAAACATCATGTCTTTGTAGTCAACTACCACACATAGTTGTGAACAAAGCTAGCATCATGTTCACACATATTTAACTTTTCTCATGAGATAAATCATATTAAACAATGAATTGGATCAATATATAATTATAGTCACACCCATCACATCATAACATTTACATTGCACTATATAATTCCAGGTGCACCCGTCACATCAGAACATTTAAATTATCATGCTTGCCACATAGAACATATATCAATATTGGACATAAAATTGACCATGTAAAAGAATGATTTTAATTTCATAAATAATAAATTAATAAACTTTTGGATCCCAAATGAAATTTGGAATAACATACTTGATGTAAGAAACATCAACCTTGAGCGAAGAAGAAACAATCTCGAAAAGTAAAAGGTGTGTTTTTTTGAAAGACGAGTTCTTTTGGAAAACATTGTGTTTTACATAAGCTCAATTATAAAAAATTTATATCTCATAAAAGGTAATATAATTATTAATAAATGGTATTTAATGAATATAAATACTGAAAATGGGGTGAAATAGGGAAAACCCAAAGAAAGAGAGTTGGGTTTGAGAATTCCCCTTACCTTATGTCTGAATACTTTCTTCACTTTAATGTCCCATATAATCATATTAGATTAATTAATTAAAAAATAAAAAACCTTTTATACATTAATTTTATTAAATATGGTTTTATTAAGTTTATTTATAGGCTTTTTATGAGTTATAGAGTTTAATTTTGTCGTTTAGGAGAGTTCGTTTTCATGGTTTGCAGGATCGACTCACTTGTATACATGAATATAAATTCATGTAAAATGTGTATAAATATATAGAAATTTTATTATATGTTATTAATGATATTATATAATTTTAAACTATCTTATAAATAATTTGGTTATACGGTATGAGGATGAATCATTAGATAAAAGTTAACGATGATCATTTGAGGTTAATTTTGGTAGTTTTTTGACCACAACTGAATCGTTTTATTTTATCATTTAGTATTACGTGTTTATTAGTTCCAGAACATAAATAGGGTTATATAATTAATTTTAAAATCTATTTCAACCATTATAATGGTTTTATTAACATCCTTGAAGGCTTTAATGGAAAATGAAAGTGCATCACCCATGATGTTGCTAAATTAACACGTCATGGGTGATGATTTATTTTTTAGAATAAAATAGAGAGAGGGGGAGGAGTTTAATGATGGATATTCCATTAAAATGATACCATACCAGTATATAAAATATAATATTGTTGAAATTAAATTTGGATAACAGAAGGTGAGGAGAATATAATAAAAGAAATGAAATTGAAAAGAAATTAAAAGAGAAAGGAAGAGGGTTTTACCTCTTGGATTTATCCTCCTTGAGAACCTCCTTGGGGAAAAGGTTTTGGTATTTTGATGATAAAAAGTTCTCATATACATGGGGAATGGGATAGGTAATATTATTGGGAAGAATTTTGGCAAGTATAAAATATTGAGAGGTGTGAGGAGAATAAGGGTTGAGGGGTGGTATTTATAGTGGAGGAGAGGGGTGTTCTTTCATTATTAAATTCATTAGTTTATTATTTTGCCTCAAGAATATGAATAGTTCAATAATTATCTCTAAATATATTAAAATAATGAATTTGAGTTTGATATTTTGGGCTTACATCATCCTTACATCATCTATGACTCCATAATTCATGTATTTAGCTTTTATTGTAAATTATTGTATTTTACTATTGACTTAAAACTCAAGTATTTTAGAAAAAAAATCACCCTAAGAATTTTTTGATGTGTAGATTTAAAAAATTAACTCCATTTTATGAAAATAACTTTCTAAATATGAGTAATTTATTTTTTAATTAAAATCATCATTTACTTAGAAAATATAGATTTTAAAATTATGAATGATTTTATAACACTTTGAAAGATTACTTAAGGTCTCATAAAATTATCTTAAAATAATAAGGCATAAAAATATTAATTTATGAATAAATTTTCATTTAAATTATTAAATTAATCATAAAATTGTAATTAAATATTTATGACTTACAAAAATGAAAATACTTAACTAATATTTTTTAAAACATTTATTTACTTAGACTATGATATAATTATACCATGCCTTCATTTATAATATACCTACAATTTATTTATACTTTCAGGGGTGAGGTTACTATTCATTTGGTCATTTTACTATTCATAAGGTTCATATTACTATTCCTAAGTTCAATTTACTATTTAATCAGTATAGATTCTTTAACTTCCATAAATACTTCTTATTTCATTAATTATTTATTTATAAAATATCTATTATGGTATCTAAGTTATTTTATTTTATTTATACTATATGACATTACTATAATAAGGGAAAAATTACATTGATAAAAGTTTGAGTTATTGCATTTTTCAGTTTTATGTGATGGTATTCTGAGGTAATTAATGATATATTGGGAGGTGATTTATTAGGTTTCGGTATATATAAACTTTAGGTTTAATAAGAAGGTTTATTTTAGGATAATTCTAATACATTTTTGGGTATGTAATATGAAAGTTATGGGAAAAAATTCAAGGTTAAAATATTATTTAATGTGGAGTATATTTAGGTTAATTAGTATATAGCGTTATTTATTCATGGAATGATCTAAGTTGATTATTTGGTGTTATAGTTGAATTTTGGAGACTAATGTATTATTTATTTATATTAAGCATTATTAATTTTGGGCATTAACTAATCACATTCTAATAGTTTTGGTATTTGTAATGATAAGTGGAATTAAATGTTATCCTTTTATGTATTATGTGATATGATAGAATTAGATTTGAGTGTGTCAAGCATGAAAACATCATATTGAATACTCATCATTTAGAGTAAAAGATGTGATTGTGTTAGAAATTGATTAAATAATGAAATTATACTTTTCATGTCAGTATATTTATGCATGTTCTTAGTATAGATGGTAAAGGAATTAATCAACCCTAAGAAAAGGATCTTGAAACAAAAATGTTATCCCATTACATTTATTTATGATGAATTGATGGTATTATTCCCATATCATCGGTTTATAGTTTTATGGTCATTAAATTTATCATGATTAATAAATTTCTTGTGATCAATGTTCTCTATCACTCTCCATCATTATTTGGACAATACATATTTATTCAATATCTATATTTTCACTTCCTACTAATGTTCACCTATTTGGAAACCTAGTTACGTGTTATTTTTTATGACCTTTTTATTTCCATTTTCCTATTTTCAAAAGTAAGTTTTATTGTAACTTTTTATGATGTTAGTTTTCAAAAAAGGTATTTTTAATATTAAAAAGGTTTTTCTTTTATGTTGGTATATTTTATCTTTCATGCCTTGGGATTGATTTTGAAAAGTTTTTAAACCCTTTCCATTGGGCATGAGACAAAATTGTGTGGATGTAATTTATAAAAGGGATGAATAATGTAACAACCCAGGTAATATTAAGATAAAATATTTATATGTCCTATTAATACACATTAATTTGATTTTAAATAGTTATATTAAATATAAGAATACTAGTTAATTTTTTAGTTAAAAGGTAAATGCTTTATTTTTAACCAAATTGGGTTTTTGTGCATTACATGGTTTTATTTAAAATAATGATTTTAAAATTATATAATTTTAATTTAAAAAATGGGGTTAATTTTTGAAATCATCATGTAAAAATTATCTTCGGAGGAATTTTGTTGAACTTTATAAAAAGTTTTATTTTTTAATGAATAGTGAAAATACAGATTTTTATTGAAACCTTTGTTTTGTTTTCAAATATTTACTATAAAGACCCCAAAAATAGTATCCAAGATATGATGTCTTACTTTATTACATTAAAATAGATACAAGATTCCAATCCCAACAGACTGATCATATTAGAAGTTTTGGAATCCAGATTACATACCTAAGTTTTACATTACATCTTGAAAAAAATAACATAGTATCTGCTTTTAAAACACTCTTATTATCATTGATTATCCCTAAAATTCAGTTATAATATACATCTTTTCATCCTAGGGAAAAATGAAGCATAATAATGGGGTGAGATTAGATTCTTAGTAAGGCTAAACAATACAGTGGAAACTATCATAAATGAACATAAACAATAAGGAAAGGTGAATAACTAAAAACACATTCCATTAAAACACAATATTGAGAATAATATGGTAGGGATATAAGATGATAAAATAACTCCATAAAAATAACCACCTGAGAAATATACATAACCAGGGATATTATTATAGTCAAATATCACATGTAATATTAACAACTAATCTCATAATGTGGGAATAAATAATGTCAGACATCATAAAAATACTCTCAAGCCTTCGTCCAAGAAACTATACATAAATGGGTAAGACATTAACCAATACAAATACTAGTTTGTCTTGTGAGACCTACCAATGCATCTAGGGGATATAGAGGTCCCCTCCCATCACTTACTAATTCTAATGTATTCCTCATAAGAAAAGGGTGAAACATAACCAATATAAACATTCATATTAAAAATAGAATACAAAATGTTAATACATTAACTATAAACCACGAATGGTATCAAAATAGCACATCCATAGTCCAACATATCATAAAACCTTTCAATAAAATATGGTAGATAGTATCTTAAGATACCAACCTCAATTAAGAATAAAATGCATTAAAGGATGTTGAAATAGATGAAAGTAGTCTAATGAAATCATTAAAAACTTCTTGAGAGAAATTCCCCTTTTTATATTGAAATTATTTTAAAACAGGCACACAATTTTAAAAGAAAATTTTTTAAGTAAAATAAATCTGGTAATATTTGAAGGAAATATTTTCTCATGATTTATAAGTTAAAAAAAATATTCCTCCCGTATTTTTTCAAAAAGGTCATAAAGTACCTCATCTGGAAGATGAAAAAAAGATTCCTTTCAAAACATTTTATAAAAAGAAAATCATGTGTAAAAATTAATTTTAAAAATTGTAGAATAATATTAAGAATATTTTTAAATAATATTTTATGAAACATGGGCATGGATGATAAATATGTCCTGGTAAATACTTATGTTAAAACAATCTCAAATAATAATGAGACTAAAAAATTAACTCTTGCCTTGTACTTTACTTTAGTTGAGAGTGAGTTAACCTCTTGTATAATGGTTGAAGCATGTAATTAAATTATATTATAACCATATACATATTTATGATATCATATATGATCCTATTATATCATTTAGTTAATAATACTTCATTATTACCATTGTTTCGGGTGTCAACTGTTTCATTTTCCTATGAATGTTTTATTGTGTAAGTCCTATTTCTTATGCATAGGATATATTTTATTCATATAAAAAATTATATTAAGTCCATAAATATTATCTTTATTAATCATATAAATTTATATAATCATTCTTAAATGATTATAATTGAGGATTAATCTCATCGCGTCGTGGAGACAGTATGTCATATGTATACGCGAGTGAAGTTATCATCCTATAATGGTAAAGTTGTAATGAATTGGAAGGTATATTAATTATAAAAAATCAATATAATGTAATATTTATTATTGGTATACATTATATTCATAATTATTTCCATCCAAATAAAGTGGTGATGAAAATAAAATTACACCACAACGTGGTGATGGTAAGTCATACCTATGCACACATTGTGATATTATTTTTTATAGGATGGATAAAATGAGTAATATAGTTGTAACATAATCATAATAACATCTTAGAATATATATTATACTTTATTTATTACTTTAGTATGGAAAAACATTGGAATTGGAACTATAGGAATTAAATAACTTGAATGGTTGGTAAAACAATTACCACTTCTTCGATGGACTTCCTTTGGGTATCCTCTTAGGGACAATTGGGTTGGTATTTTAGAATAACAAGAAATTCATAACTTAATTAATAATGGTGGGAGTGGAAATGGGTAAGGTTTTGTCGAGATATAATTCCAAAAGTGGTGTGAGGAAGTGAGGGAGGATGTGTCCTTTTATAACTGAGGTGAGGGTCACTTTTGGAAAATCTCAAAATATAAAATTAATTAAATTATTTTTCAATATAAATGAATCCAAAGTGAGTAATTTCTATGATAATATGAGTATGGGTTAAAATAATATATAAAAAAAGGAAAATTTAGCTCACATTATTACACTTATCTTTTGGTTTTAACCCTTAGTTAAACCCTTTAACTCTTACCGTTACAACTTGGATTTTCTACTCTTTAGGGTTAATATTGTTACTATAAAATGACAAAAGAACCCCAAATGAATTATTGGTGAAATATTTAACATTATTCCAATTATTTGGATGAATTTTATATTTTTATTAATTTTATATCATTTAATAAAATAATATTTATTTTAAAGTATCATTTATATCAATTTTGATACTATTCAATATTTGTCTTTTTAAAAATATCATAACCTAATAACTTTGAAAAAAAATCCAATATATCAATAAAATGTCTATGTTATCTATAAAATTATTGGATTTCATTAATTATGTCAAATTATATTTATTTTAATATTTTTAAAATCATTTATTTGATATTTTCATTAATTAAAAAATTACTGCATCATTATTATACAAGCCTTTAATTAAATTATTTATTTTCCAAAAATTAAAAGTAAATTTTCATGATAAAGATAAATTTATTATATATCAAATGAATATTTATATTTGAATTTATCATCTGTATTACCATGTATTAAAAATATAATACTTATTAAAAACACGAGTATGACATTTTTAACTTATCTTTAAATAAAATATTATAAATGTCATATTCTTAACTAAGTTAATTGAAAAGTTCATAATTTTATCCCAAGGTTGATTTTTTTCTAAAACCACTCATCCAATGATATTAGGATCAGTGTTAAGGTAACTTTATAATATTATAATATTATTTTTACCTTTAATTACCAGATTTACCCTTAGTCATGGTAAATAAAAATTTACTAAAGTTACTATTCATAATATCTAAAAAATAATTTGACCCTATTAGACTCTAAATATAATACTTATTAAAACCGTGTATATTTAATTTTTAAAATTCAATTTGCAGAAGTGGCTAAATTAAGTTTAACACTAATCCTGCAGATGTAGCGAGAAGGCAGGTAAAAGAGACGTTCCAAAGTTCAATAAGTTTTTATATAACAATTATGCCAATGAAAAAAATTGGATTAATATATGTATTATTGATCTATTTTGACATTAAAAATACATATAAAATAATTTTAAATGAAAAGTCAGTTTTTAACCAAAATGTAGTATTTTTCGTTATTTATCAAATAATGAAATCTCTCAGAAAAATAAAAAAAAAATTACGCTAAGCTGATTTTGATATTACAATTTCCAAAATTTAGTCTGTTTTAAAAATAAAATTTATAAAATTTACATAATTTAGTTTTATAATAGGCGCAACATTAAAAAGTGGTAAAATTCCACTTAAAAAATATAGTTTTTATACATAAAAATAGGTTTGTTCTTATATAATTGTCTAAAAGGAATTATATGAAATATATATAAATTTTATAATGTGGTTAATACGATTCATAAACACTATTTAAACAGCTTGGTTAATAGATCTTAGTTCTCTTGAACTCGGTGTTTCATACAACACAAGTTATTGAATTTATTTAAAAAACATACTGTGAAATCTTGGGGTGTTACATTCTTGCCTCCTTCAAAAATTTATTCCTTGAAATTTACAAAATATCACCTCATAAAATGATTCAAGTGGTTCTTCATCATAAAATCCTCTGGTTCCCAAACCACCACTTCCAATTTATAGTTTCTCTAAAGAACCTTTACCAATTGATTCATCTGATTCCTTAACACTAGTTGTCTAGTGTCAAGAATCTCAATAGTATCTTCACAACAAGACATATTAGGTTCCAGTTCAATTTATTCATAGGTGAGTACATGCATTGGGTCTGACATTTATTTCCTTAATAGTGATACATGGAACATTTAATGAACTTTGGAGAGACTTGGAAACACTTCTAAATTGTAATCCACAACTATAATTCATTTTAAAATTTCAAATGGTCCGATGTACCTTGGATTTAATTTTCTTTTCTTATCAAATATTATAACACCCTTTTATGAAGATACCTTCAAGAAAACAAGATACCCCACTTAAAATTCCAAATCCTTCCTTTAGTTATCGACATATCTCTTTTTCCTACTTTTAGATGCTTTGAATGTGTTTGAATAGTCTTCACATTTTTAGTTGTTTCCTCAATAAGTTCTGGGTGTATCCGATTTCTTTTACCAAAATCATCCCAAAAAGTTGGAGTACAACATCTATTGCCATATAATTCTTCATACAGTTCAATTTGAATACTTGAATGGAAACTATTGTTGTAGTAAAACTCTACCAAAAAAAAGTAATGACCCAATATACAATGAAAGTAAAATTGGGATGACCTCAAAACGTATTCCATTGTTTTAATTTTTATCTCAGGATATCCATTAGTTTGAGGATGGTTGGTTGTGTTCAAATGAAACTCCATATATAGGGCCTTCAGAAGACTTTTCCAAATTTTTTATCTAAAACAAGTATCACAATCAAGAACAATCTTTATAGGTACACCATAAAGTCTTATGACTTCATTAATATAGAGTATTGAAAGCCACTCAAGAGTAATTGATTCTCTTATAACAAGGAAATGTGCAGATTTGGTTAGGCGATCGATGATGACCCATATTGCATCGTTCTTCCTAGGAGTCTTTGGTAGTACCATGATGAATTACAAATTAATTCCATCCCATTTACACATAGGTATAAGAATTGTTTGTATGAATATTATAGGATTTTGCCTCATATCATTCACTTATTGAAAAACCGAACACATGGACTCATAGTCAACAATTTACTGCTTCATGTTATCCCACCAAAAATCTCCCTTCAAGTCCGTATACATCTTTGTGCTACTAGGGAGTGTAGAGAAATTTGAGCTATGAGCATCATATAACAATTATCTTTCTATCTCAGGGATATATGGAACACATATCCTCTTTCTAAATTTTAGAACACCATTTTTACAAACAAAGTTTTCTAATTTTCCTTTGTTCAAACTTTTAATCTTATGAAATTCCTCATCATTAGATTGAAAATTCTTTATCTTCTATAATAAATATGGTTTTAAAATAATTTTAAAGATCATTGATGTCTCACCTTCCTCTAAAATTCACATATCCTACTTTCTAAGGTCTATGAACATTAGATCCCTCTCAATCCTCATTTGGGTCAGAACTCCATAATCCTTCATAGTCATTGCATTTGCTACATTATTTTCCTTCCTTGGGTGGTAGTATATATGAAAAATAATAATCCTTCAGTAGCTCGATCCATCACCTCTATCTCAAGTTGAGTTCTTTCTATGAGAATACGAATTTCAGGATTTTATGATCTATGTATATCTCACATCTTTCACCATAGAGATAATATCTCCTTATTTTCATAACAAATATTACAACTGATAGCTCCAGATCATGAGTTAGATTGTTCCATTCATAATTCTTGAATTTCCTTGATTCATATGTGATAACATTATCATTTTTCATTAGAAAAAAACAAATTTCCCTATTTGATGCATCATTATATATGAAAAACCCATCACTTACAGATGCTTGACTCAGAATCAAAACATCGACTAATCCTCTATCTTGTTTGTCAAAAAATTCTTCACATTCCCTTGTCCAAAAACACTTAACCCCATACATGTAATCTTGGTTAACAGGTTAGACATTTAAGAAAAAATCTGAATAAACCACTAATAATAACCTTCCAAACCAATAAAACTACATACCTTGGTTATGTTTGTTACTGTAGGACATTCTCTTTCTTCCTTTGTCTTTACAAGATCAACAAATATTCCATACTTGGAGATAATATGGTTATGAAAAGGAACTTATTGAAGCCAAAAATCACACTTACTAAATTTTGTATATAGATTTTCCCTTATAAGAGTCTTAAGAATAACCTGGTAGTGATTGTCATGATATTCATATCTTTTAGAATACACCAGAATGCCATCAATGAATACCACCATGAAATCATCAAGATATTCCTTAAAAACTATGTTCATTATGTCTATGAAAAAAATTGGTTCATTAGTCAATCCAAATGGAATTACTATAAACTCGTAATGTCCATACCTCATTTGAAAAGTTATCTTTAGAATGTCTTCCTTTTTTACTCACAATTGGTGATAATCCAAATGAAGATCAATATTTGAGAAATATTGGGCTCCACAAAGTTGATCAAATAATTCATCAATTTTAGGTAGAGGATAAATGTTATTTATTGTTATAGAATTTATTTCCTTATAATCAATGCACAACCTCATGGATCTATCGTTCTTCTTAATGAAAAGAATATGGGTTCCCCATAGTGAAACATTGGGGAGAATAAATACCATATTACCCAAATCCTCTAGTTATTTATTAAAATACACTAATTAAGCTGGGGCTATTCTCTTGGGAGTCTTTGATATTGTCCTTCTATCAAGTATTAAATCAATGGAAAATTCAAATTCACGGTCTCATGAATGTCTAGGTAATTCCTTAGGAAATACATCAATGTATTCTTTCAAAATACGTACATCCTAAATTTTAAGATTCCCATGTTCATAACTAGATGTTGTTTTATATTCCTCCCCAATAATTTCATTCAGTAGAGCTAATGGGGGTGGATATAGATAAGAATCAGGTGATGAAGTTTTTGCTTTGAAGATGTGGGATTCTTCTTCTTCCTCACAAATTGCAATTTCTTTATTATTGTAATAAATTTTTGCATCATATTTTGAAATAAAATATATACCAAAGATTATATCAAATTAGACCATAGGTATAATGAAAAGTTCAAAAATTAAATAATGTTTATGTGCCATAAAGGGGACTGAATGACACATCTTTATTGCAATGCGGCTTCCCTTAGGAGTTTTAAATGACAACTCCTTTATTAAATCTGAAAGGAAATGTCTAATTTTCTTCGAAAACTAAGAATATATAAAATAATTTGATGATAAATAATAAAATAAATCATTGGATAAGTTTTAGGATATGATTAAACCACCTTTCACCGCATCATTAGGAACTTCATCCTCAGTAGTTGTGATCACATAAGCTTGGCCTTGATCCCTTTGCCTTTTCTGGGGAAACTTTCCCTGATGATTAGGAAAATAATTTTAATAATGTACAATTTATATAAAATTATACCATTAAACATTGGAAGATTCTTTATTTCCCTTAAAATCATGATATTGGTGGCCTTTTTCTCCACATTTGTAACAAAATTTCATTCCCTTAAAGAAAGTACTAATTTGATTCATCCCACAATTATCACAAGATGAAAAGTCAACTCTTCTCTTCTACCTCTTTTACTTATTTCCTTTTTGATATTTTTCAATAACCATATTGTTGTCTTTCATTCCTTTAAATTCATGATAATTAGATAATTCCTTTTCTATCTTTATAGTACACGATAATATATCTTCATATAATGAGAAATTTTGGTATTCCAGTTCCAGTTATAGGAATGGGTTTAATCCATCAAATAATCGATAAATATTAATTTTGTATTATGTACATAATCTGTAGAAATCCTTTCTTTTAAAGACCCATAATTTCCATGTAATTTTATTAATTAAATTGAAATTTTACGAGTCTGCAAAATCTGACGGTGCGCGATTCCGAGTCCCAGAGTGCCCGTAATGATCTGTCGAAATTTTTGTTAAGCCTAAGTTAACGTGCGTGAGCAATTTTCCTGAAAAATTAGAATAACTATTAAACGGTAACTCAGATCAGAAATATGAGGGCACCGTTGTGCTCAGGATAACAAGTTTACCCTTGGACTGACTTAAGATTAGTCGACACGGGTCTTCTGTGAGAAAACCCAAAAATGGCATAATTGTAAATAAAATAATTAAATAAATTATTTTATTTTTCAAATGCATATAACTCACAAACGGTAACTTGGATTAAAAATAAGAGACCATCAATAAACTCGTAAGTGTATGCTTTCTTTATAAAGATACTAACTTTGTCCGGTGCCAGCCACCAGAAAAAGTTAGTTTTTGGCTGCAAATAAAATAATTAAGTGACAATTATTTTATTGTAAAATACATAACTTCTAAACGGTAACTCAGATTGAAAATCTAAGAGTACATTTGGGTTCTTTGGGGCATGTTTCACCTAGGCAGAGCCTAACCACGACCGTTGTGAGTCGAGGGTGACTGATAATAATTTTTCGAACTTTTTTTTCAGGTATGTTCAGTAAACGCACGAGCGGCGTTTTGTAACTTTTGAACCGGTGCTCAGAATTGAAATCCAAGGGCACCAATGAACTCGAAGTGCCGATATTCACTTATGAAGACTTTCACCTTGACAATAGTTGGTCGGGAATGGAAGTTAGTTTTTGGGGTTTTTAAATAAATTAAATAAAAATAAGGTAATAACTTATACTTATTTTGTGGTGGTTAAAACCTCCAAGACGAGGTTAGAGGTGGGGGCCACCAAACTGTAACCTCCCATGACAGGATATGGTGGTGGGTCCCACCCGAACATAACCTCCTTTGGGTGGATATCCTTAGTGGGGCCCACATGGCCTTTAAACCCACTTTAACCCCCCATTTATGTGGGATGAAACTCTCCACCTACCCCACTAATTAATTTTGCCAACCCTCTCAATTAATTAATTTAATTTATTCACTTAATTAATTTAAAACTCATTTGAATTATTTTGAATTATTTATCAAACAAATTAATTAATGGGTTAATATAACCCATTATTTTTGGTTGGCAATACTTTTGGTGGAGCTTGAGAGAGGGGTTGGAAGAACTTGGAGAACCCTTAGAGAAATATCTCTCAACGAAGAATGCGAAGAACACCTCTTCATCATCCACCAAAGAACAAAGAACTCTTTCTTCGATTTTTGACCGAGCCAAAAGAGAAGGTGTGACCGTGAAGAACACTGACGACGCTTCTTCCTCGTTCTCCTACCCCGGATGCTTCCTGACGTCAAAAAATCGACGTCCGACATTCCTCTCCTTCCACAGTTATTGATCAACAAGCGAGGTATGGGTTGTTTTATGGTTGAGTTGTACCCTCCATTCTTTGTTGTTTGATTCATTGAGGCCGATTGATAACACCATAATGAGGAGGGCTCAGACCTCACAAACACGGCCCGACCCCCCCCCCCCCCCCCCGTTCGTTTTTCTTCCCTTGATGACGATGGCAGTGACACAACAATACCGCCGGAGGAGCAGACCATGGTCGATGGACACCAGCAGAGCAACGCAACTGGAGTCAGGCCAGCCGCAAAGGAAACTGATGGAGAAAAGGCTGCCGGGTCACTGGAGGGGCGCGGCGTCGTCGCGCTGCGCCGGTGGTGCGGAACCGGCTGGCCGCTCGGCCAGCCGGAGAAGGTGGGACCCCTCGGGTCCCACGAGTTACCGAACCGATGCCTAGCCCCGGTTCTGTTCAGAAAGAAGGGGTGCGAGGCACCCCCCCCCATGTGTGGCCAGCCGGGCCACGTAGGCTGCCAGCCAACCTGGCCACGTGGGCTGCCAGGCCGGACCGCCCCCGCCGGGCCGAACCCCCTCCTTGGGTCAGGCCGCCTTCAGGCTAGGCCTCCCCCTCAGGCTAGGCCGCCCACTTGCACTGGGCCGCCCCCTTGGGCCGGGTTGGACCCGCGGACCAGGTCGGACCCCGGTCCAGACTCGGGTCGGGTCGGGTCGGTCTGACTGGGTCGAACCAGACCCAGACCTGTTTGACCCGATTACACCTTTCCACCCATATCTTGGGCTACGAGTGTCCGATCGACAAACTGTCTACAGAGACAGAAATCTCAGAGAGAGATAGTTCTTTTGGCATACCCCACTTGAGGTTTGGATACCGTTGGGGGTATGGTAGGGTTGGATTGTACCTCAAATCCAACCGGGCCCCTGGGACGAAAATGCCAATAACTCATAGACCGGACGTCTGATTGACGCTCCGTCTATTGCATTAAGACCCTTAAGATGAGGCGGACCTTTGAGAAACTTTTAATTGGGACTTCGTGACTGTTGGAGTATCGACCAGTAGCTTGTTGAGCAGATCCTTCTGGAGATGAGCGAGCGGAGTACGAAGACCTAGTAGCTGGCTGAGACCTGACGACTGCTGACCTTTTGACTCGGAGTGTTTCGACTAGCCCAGTGGGAAGCGCCTCTGTGTGACGCGGGATACCCACAACGGGGAGTTCCTCTGTATGACGCGGTAGACCCACAGTACTCGATAGGAAGATTATCTCAATAGGCTATGAGGGGGAGCACCTCTATGTGACGCGACATACCCATAGTGGGGAGCACCTCTGTGTGACGCAGCAAACCCATGGTACTCGAAAGGAGGATTACCACAACCATCCAGGATAGTGGGAAGCACCTCTGTGTGATGTCAAATGCCCACATTACTCTATATAGGAGGAGTACACTAGCAGCTGATGTTTCGATAGTTTGACTGGGAGTGTTACATGTTACCACCCCTATAATAAAATCCTAGTTTTGAGCTGAGTCAATGAATTATGTGTTTTCCTCATGATTGAGATGGGTTACTAGATAACTTAGGTATATGTATGGGCATATACCTAAGTAATGGTTATTCGTTGATTTCATACCTTATGGTTTATCCTTGTTGGATTTTGTGAGACCTTGAGGGTCTCAGGGTCTCTACTGAGTATCATTATACTCACCCCTGCACGGGCTATGCCTGGACCTCGTTGTGTTGGTTGCAGATGACGGAAAATTCTGATTGAGGTAGAGAGTAATTGGACTGGATGATACCCAGAGGTGGACCACTTGGTATGACGGTACACGGAGCGAACAAACAGATGTGGAGTGTTGAGGAGGCTATATGTACCTACCCATCAGGTATGAACCCCAGAGGATGAACCAATGGCTGCTTTGCTTTTATTCTTCCAGTTGTACTTGTACTTTTCCATTTACTTGTACTTTATTGTTGGTCTTGTATTTCCATCCCCTTTACTTCCATCACTCTCTTTTTTATATAGTTTTACTTAGTTTTTTACTTCTAGTTGCGTACTCTATTGCGTGTGTTTCAATTTATAAAGGCAATGCCTTTCCAGTTTAGGGATTTATGCCTTTGGTGCTAGTCACTAGCCCCTGACCTATGGAAGGCGGGCTCAGGGTAGTCACGATACGGGCCCCGGGGGATGGGTCGTGACAAATTGGTATCATAGGATTCGGTTCTACCATAGAACTTTGGACTCTGATCTTTCTTTTCTATGAAGCAATATTGTTAAGGGTAATGAGTGTGGTTCTCAGTTAAGGGAGTCCAGTGTTGGTGCGGTGGCCGACGTATCCATACACCAGGGCCCTGACTACTGATCTCGGACTCAGTGCACGAAAACATTGATTGCGGGTGTGTTTTCAAAAGTTTTCTTTAAGTCAGCTCAACCAGGTCAGCTCACCAGGTATAACTTTGGACCTTGTAACATCTATTCAGGATACCTCTATGTAGACTACCAGTTAGAGTTCCGAGAGATTACTCGATGACGGCCCACCAAGCGACAAGGCTCCGGTTCAGGGCCCTCTTACTATGTTGGCACCTTCGGGTGGTGTACCAGCACCACCACCACCCGTTGGGCAGAATATACCATTAGCCGCACTGGTGGACAATGCACTCCGACTGAGCGTGTTGCACAAGTTCCAGCGACAGAGGCCTTAGAGATATGAGGAGAGATAGATTTCCAGGCAGTAGAGGACTGGATTGAGATTATTGCTAGAGTTATCCGCCTAGTTGAGACACCCGTAGAGAAGATAGTGATCTTAGATACTAGTGTTTTCCAGTGAGTGACCATGATGTTGGTCCGCATAGTGATAAGGCTTCAGTATGTGGACCATTGCCCAAGATTGTACCTTCAGGCAGTGTGTTAGCTATATAACTGCCTGTTGGTCAGCAGTTACAACTGGCGGTACTGGTAGATGACACATGTAGGCTTAATACCTTACACGTGTTTCAGCATCAGATACCCCTCAGGTTCCGAGGCGAGCCCGACTCATAGACAACTGAGGAATGGCCTAAGGAGGTGCCCGAGAGTTCTCTAGAGCTTGTAGAACTTTGTTAGGACGACATTTCGGTTGTTGAGTATTCATCGAGGTATATTGATCATTTCTGTTACTCAATGAATATGATACGATTAGTGCTTTGGGTCTCAGAAATCCAATCCAACACCTTTTCTCTTGATGCTAGAGAGAACCTTTGCGGTTGAATGTTCTTTGGCTGAGCGGATACATTCAACGAATGTTAGCATTGGGAAATCATGAAACTGGTGCCAGTCTCAGAGACTTGAGCTTATAAAATATTTCGAGATGAGGAAGTGTTAAGGACAGATGAATTTTCAGGGTAGCATATGTGGAAGGAGATCTAGGAGAGCAACATGAGGTGGTTTACATTACGACATTTTACAACCGCCCCTTTTTTGGATCCCACCAGGCTCAGGGAGCTGGAGGACAGGGGAAGGGAGTAGCTGCATGCGGTCAAGGAGTGCGACCCAATGGCTCTAGGAATGATTTGAGATATAGTCTGTGTCTAATACTATCTACCATATCAATAGACATAGGTACTAATCATTCATTCCTTCCATGAATCTTGTCCAACACCTAGAGTTTCCGGTTAAACCATTGACTTGACAATCACGTTTGGAGATATCTTTGGGAGGAGACTCAATAATCACACTTATGCTGACAGTGTGATCTGACCCTTGAGGAGAGAGTTTTGGTTGAAACCTCTTGGTGGCAGCGTCGAGGCCTTATGATGTTAGTTTGGATATGGACTGTGAAATCATAGTTCATACATAGATTGACTGTATTAGACAAAGAGGTTGTGGTTTATCTACAATGTTGGGATGATGTTTTGCTTGGTCAGAGAAAAGGAAACCCAGGCAGTACAGGTTAAACTCATGTGTAGGAGTTTTGAGTTTTCAGCAAAAGTGGTAGATTTTGGGGACATCCTTTCAAAAAAAATGATTCTAGGTTTACCTCCCTGAAGGGAGAGTGACTTTTGTTTTGCTGGTTATTACCGGAGGTTCATTCCAGACTTCTCCAGAGTTGCATCACCACTATTAGCCTTGACAAAAAAGGGGAAACCCTTCATTTGGTCAGAGAGATACCCGCAGATCTTTCAGGAGCTGAGGAAGAGGCTCACTAGTGCCCCATCTTGAGGCTTCTAGAGGAAGGCATAGGGTACATAGTTTACTGTGATACATCAGGGACCAGACTTGGGTGTGTCCTGATGCAGGATCGAGCAGTGATCGCATATGGTTGTCGGCAACTGAGACATCATGACCATAACTATGCTACCCATGACCTAGAGTTAGCAGTAGTGGTCTTCGCCTTGGAGATTTGGTGGCATAATCTTATGGGTGAATGTTTTACCATGTACTCTAATCACCAGAGTCTCATGTATATCTTCTCGCAGAAGGACCGGAACCTGAGACATCGACGTTGGCTTGAGTTCCTCCCAGACTATGACTTCGAGATAGTCTATACTCCTGGGAAGGGGAACGTTGTTGCGGATGCGCTCAGTAGGAGATCTGGTATACAACTGCTATGAGAGGCGACTGAGAAGCTAGCTGCTTTACATATATCCTTTGTGGATAGAGACAGAGCAGCCTTCCTTCAGTCTCTTATAGTCACTCCCCCACTTCTTCAGCAAGTCAGGGAGTCGCAACATGGAGACACAAACTGCGAGACACGATGTACTCAGATATCCACAGGGCAGGCACCTGATGGATTTTCCAAAGGTGGGGAGCACTTTATTCTCTTTAGAGGACGTATTATAGTGCCAATGTCACTTCAGGAGGAAGTGTTGAGGGAGTTCCACACATCCCCTCTAGTGGTACATCCAAGAGTAGCGAATATGTACCAGGACCTTCAATGACAGCACTGGTGGCCAGGAATAAAGAAAGCTGTAGTGGAGTTTGTCTCTCGATGCCTCACTTGTCAGTAAGTGAAGGCAGAACACCAGGTACCAGTAGGCTTGGTCCAGCCTTTAGAGATCCCAGAGTGGAAGTGGGATGGGATATCCATGGAAATCGTGATGGGTCTTACACGTACATCTAGGGGACATGACTCTATTTGGGTGATCGTCGACCGACTCACCATGTTGGCCCACTTCCTACCGACCAGAGATGGTACAAGCTACCACAGAGAAGGTGCAGATCATCCAAGAGTGGATGAAGATTGCACAGAGTATATAGAAGTCGTATGATGATAGGATATGGAGACCTCTATAGTTCAATTATGGTGACCACGTCTTTCTATGGGTCTCACCTTGATGAGGTCTACAAATATTTGGCCGAGGAGGCAAGTTATCTCTGATATTCATCGGACCTTTTCAGGTCCTCAATAGAGTTGATGAGGTGGCATACCACTTAGCTCTTCCATCTCAATTGCACCGGGTGCAGGACGTCTTCCACGTATCCCAACTGAGGAGATACGTGCACAAACCTTCCCACATCATCAACCATGGCAAGCTATACATTGACGATGGGGAGAATTTTATGGAGGTTCCAGTAGAGATTGAGGATCGATAGGAGCGGGTCCTTTGTAGACAGTCGATACCTCTTGTGCGCATTCACTGGTAGCACGAGAACCTCTAAAAGAGAACATGGGAGCAGGAGGCTCAGATGTGTGCTCAGTACCCCCACTTATTCCCTTAGTTGTAAGTTGTGGCATATGAGGACGTAGATCCCTGAGGTGGGGAGAATTTAAAGACCCGGAATTCCCATATTTTTTTTAATTAAATGGGAATATTACAAGTTCACAAAATCTGACAGCACATGATTCTGAGGCCCGGAGTGCCCGCAATGATCTGTCAAAGTTTTTGTTAAGCCTAAGTTAACGCGCATAAGCAGTTTTTCTAAAAAAGTGGAGTAACCCTTAAACGGTAACTCAGATAAGAAATCTGAGGGCACCGTTGTGATCAGGATGGCGGGTTTACCCTTGGCTCGACTTAATATTAGTAGGCGCGGGTCCCCTGTGAGAAAACCCAAAAATGGCATAATTGTAAATAAAACAATTAAATAAATTATTTTATTTTTCAAATGATTATAACTCACAAATAGTAAACCAGATTAAAAATCCGATACCACCACTGAACTCCTGAGTGTATGCTTTCTTTAAGAAGATACTAACTTTGGCCGGAACAGGCCACCATAAAAAGTTAGTTTTTGGCCGCAAATAAAATAATTAAGTAACAATTATTTTATTTTAAAATTCATAACTTCTAAAGGGTAACTCAGATTGAAAATATGAGAGTACCGTTGGGTTCATTGGGGCATGTTTCACCTAGGCAGAGCCTAACCACGACCGTCACGAGTCGAGGGTGACTGATAATAATTTTCCAAACTATTTTTCGGGTACGTTCAGTAAACGCGTGAGTGGCGTTTTGTAACTTTTGAACCAGTGCTCAGAATTGAAATCTGAGGGAACCATTGAACTCACAGCACCGATATTCTCTTATGAAGACTTTCACCTCGATGATAGTTGGTCGGGAATGGAAGTTAGTTTTTGGGGTTTTAAAACAAATTAAATAAAAATAAGATGATAACTTATTTTTATTTTGTGGTGGATAAAACCTCCAAGAGGAGGTTAGAGGTGGGGCCACCACACCATAACCTCCCATGAGAGGTTATGGTGGTGGGGCCCACCCGCACATAACCTCACTTGGGAGGATATCCTTAGTGCGGCCCACACAGGCTTTAAACCCCCTTTAACCTCCCATTTATGTGGGATGAAACTCTCCACCTACCCCACCAATTAATTTTTCCAACCCTATCAATTAATTAATTGAATTTATTCACTTAATTAATTTAAAACTCATTTGAATTATTTTGAATTCTTTAGCCAACAAATTAAATAATGGGTTAACATAACCCATTATTTTTGGTTGGCAATACTTTTGGTGGAGCTTCAGAGAGGAGTTGGAAGAAGTTGGATAACCCAAGGAGAAATATCTCTCAATGAAGAATACGAAGAACACCTATTCATCATCCACCGAAGAATGACGAAATATTTCTTCGATTTTTGACCAAGCCGAAAGAGAAGGAGCCAATCGCGAAGAATGATGACGATGCTTCTTCCTCGTTCTCCTACCCCGGATGCTTCCCGACATCAATGAACCGATGTCCACCATTCCTCTCCTTCCACTGTCATTGATCGACAAGCGAGGTAGGGGTTATTTTATGGTTGAATTTTACCCTCCATTCTTCATCATTTGATTATTTGAGGCCGATTGATAACACCATAACGAGGAGGGCTCGGACCGCACGAACACAGCCCATCCCTCCCCCTTTGTTTTTCTTCCCTTGATGACGATAGTGGCAGTGCAACAATACCGCCGGAGGAGCGGACCACGGATGATGGACACCGGTGGAGAAACATGACCGGTGTCGGGACGACCATGAAGGAAACCTACGGCGCAAAGGCCATTGGGTCGCTGGAGGGATGAATGCCGTCGCGCCGCACGGAGAACCGAGTCGTAGCCAGCGCAGGCCGCAGCGGAGCAAGGTGGCTTGCTGGGCCACCGGAGGGGCGTGGCGCCATCGCGCCACGTGTGTGGAAGGACCACGGATAGGCGGGACACAGCGGTCGGATGGAGCAGCGCGGTGCCGACGTGCCGCGCAGAGAAAGGGAGCAGAAAACAGGGTGGGCCATGGTGGAGGATCAGGGGCGCAGCGCCATCACGCGACGCTGGTGGTGCGGAACCGGCTGGCCGCTCAGCCAGGCGGACAATGCGGGACCCCTCGAGTCCCACAGGTTACCGAACCAGCACCTATCACCAGTTCTATTTGGAAGGTAGGGGGCGCAGAACCGCCCCACGCATGGTCAGCTAGGCTATGCAGGCTACCAGCTAGCCGGGCCACGCGGGCCGCCGGGCTGGACCGCCCCTGCCGGGCCAGGCCGCCTCCTTGGGCCGGGTCACCTTCGAGCCAGGCTGCCCCCTCGGGCTAGGCCGCCCCCTCGGGTCGGGCCGCCCACTTGGGCCGGGCCACCCCCTCGGGCCGGGCCGGACCCACGGACCGGGTCGGACCGTGGTCCAGACCCGGGTCGGGTCGGGTGGGTCCGACTGGGTCGGACCGGACCCAGACCTGTTTGACCCGATTATACCTTTCCGCCCATATCTTGGGCTACGGGTCTCCGATCAACAAACTGTCTGCGGTGACAGAAATCTTAGAGCGAGATGGTTATTTTGGAATACTCCACTTGAGGTTTGGATATATTTGGTCTATGGTCGAGTTGGATTGAACCTAAAATCCAACCGGGCCTCCGGGACGGAAATGCCAATAACTCATAGACCGGGCGTCCGATTGACTCGTCGTCTATTGCGTTAAGACCCCTTTGATGATGAGGACCTTTGAGATACTTATACTTGAGACTTCGTGATAGTTGGAGTGCCGACTAGTAGCTCTTGGAGCAGATCCTCCCAGAGACGAGCGAGCGGAGTACATGGACCTAGTAGCTAGCTGAGACCTGACGACTACTGACCTTTCAACTCAGAGTGTTTCGACTAGCCCAGTGGGAAGCGCCTCTGTGTGATGCAGCAAACCCATAGTGGGGAGCTCCTCTATGTGACGCAGCATACCTATGATACTCGATAGGAAGAGTACCTCAGCAGGCTATGAGGGGGAGCGCCTCTGTGTGACATGACAGACCCACAGTGGGGAGCGCCTCTGTGTGACGTAGCATACCTATGATACTCGATAGGAGGAGTACCACAGTAGTCCAGGATAGTGGGAAGCACCTATGTGTGATGCGACAGGCCCACATTACTCTATAGATGATGAGTACACCAGCAACCGAGGTTTCGACAGCTTGACTGGGAGTGTTACATGTTACCACCCCTATAATAAAATCTTGGTTTTGGGCTGAGTCAATGACTTATGTGTTTTCCTCATGATTGAGATGAGTTACTAGATAACTTAGGTATATGTATGGACATATACCTAAGTAATGGTTATTCATTGATTTCATACCTTGTGTTTTATCCTTGTTGGATTTTGTGAGACCTTAAGGGTCTCTGGGTCCCTATTGAGTATCGTTATACTCACCCCGGCATGGGCTATGCCCGCACCTCGTTGTGTTGGTTACAGATGACAGACAATGCTGATTGAGGCAGAGAGTAGCAGGACAGGACAGTACCTGGAGGTGGACCACTTGGTGTGATGGTATACAGAGTGGATGGACAGACATGGAGTGCTGAGGAGGCCATCTGTACCTACCCTTCAGGTAGGAACCCCGGAGGACGACCCGGTGGCTACTTTGCTTTTATTCTTTCAGCTGTACTTTTACATTTCCGTTTCCTTGTACTTTACTGTTGGGATTGTATTTTTGGCCCCCTTTACTTCCAGCACTCTCTTTTTTATACAGTTTCACTTAGTGTTTTACTTATAGTTGTGCACTTTGTTTTGTGTGTTTCAATTTATAAAGGCAATTCCTTCCCAGTTTAGGGATTTACACCTTTGGTACTAGTCTCCAGCCCCTGTCCTATAGAAGGCGGGCTTGGGGTAGTCACGATATGGGCCCCTTGGGACGGGTCGTGACATTTCTAACCTTATAAAGTTATATTCATACTTTGCAACATTCTCATATTTATTTTGTCTCAGACTTAGAAATTGCCTCTATATATCCTCTCGTTCTTCACGAGGAAAATACTTTTCTAAGAAAATTTATTTAAATTCACTCCATTATATGTTTCCTATTTCTTCATCCTTCTTCATGTTTTGAATCAATGAAATCCATTGATCTATATCTCCCAAGAGATGATATTTTTCTAGGACAACCTTCTCCCTTTCATTACATCCCAAAGAAAGAAATATCTTCTCTAATCTTATCTATTGCTCAGTTAAAAATGGATTTTTAGTCCCATTTAATAATAGAGGATGTTGTATCGTGAAGTAGTTTAACATCATTCCTCCACATTATGGATCGTGGTTCTTCATATGGGTAAGGTTATTGTTCATAACATGAGTCAACTATCCTAGTATATTTATAATTTTTGCAACACCAATTATAGCTCCAACTCCAATGCCATTACCTTGCATAGAAGGTAAATACATACATGGATTACATGAATTAATATAGTTACATTACTTCAACTAGGAACCATTTATAAATAATGGTATACACTATATTAGGTTATAAATCATAATTCATAATTTCAAACTAGTAAAACACGTAACATAACTTGAAAGTTTATACATAGATAATCTCATAATCATAAAAAATGACTTTTTTGGGGACATATTTACTTTTAAATCATTAATAATGTTTTGTAAATAAAATTTGAATTATCCAAAGTATATCCTTTGGGATTTTAAAACTAGCTAAGTAGTAATGCTTGTTGTTGTGTACCAGGTTACACCGAGTTAAACCTAATGCACCTTGTCAGAGTTATTACTCCAAGGCACATCTGTGCCAAAACTATGTCCACTTTTAATATCAAGATAGGGATTTATATCTAGGAATATCTACATAATCTATACTTTACCAAAAATTCTAGTATCTTCTTATATACTTATCCACAAAGTCTGTCTTAGGGTTATGTTCCCTAATCATTGTTTTCTAAATCTAGTTTCCAAGGTTTCTACTAAACTTCCTCTGATTCCAAATTTAATGACCCTAACCCCAGTATCCTAGAGACAATGCCTTGATTTATTACACTAGAATAGATAAAAGATTATAATCTCAAAGGAATGATCAATTTAGCAGTTTTGGAAGCCAAATTAGATACATAAGTTTTACATTACATCTTGAAATGAAAAACAACATAATAACTCCTTTAAAAACACTCTTATTCTGTTTTCTTATCCCTATAAGTCAGTCATAATATACATCATCACATTCTGGGGAAAAATAAAACATAAGAAATGGTTGATCTCAAATTCTTTGTAAGGGTAAATAATACAACGAAAGCTATCATAAATAAATATAAACAATAAGGCAAGGTGAATAACTAAAAACACATGACATTGAAACATAATCTTGAGAATAATATAGAAGTGATATAAGCTGATAAAATAACACCATATAAATAGACACATGAGAAATATACATTACCATGGTTATTCTACTAATCAAATAATCACATGGAATATCAATAACTAATCTCATAATGAGAAAATTCATAATGTTAGACATCATAAACATACTTTTCAGGATTCATCCAAGACACCATACATAAATGGGTAAGAAGTTAGCCAATACCCAAACTAGTTTGTCTCATTAGTCCCACCGATGCATCGAGGGGATATAGTGGGTCCTTCCCATTACTTACTAAGTCCAGTTCATTACTCATATATAAAAGGTGAAACATAACCAACATAAAAATTCATATTAAAACTAACATATGAAATGCTAATACATTAACCATAAACCATGAATGGTGTCAAATAGAAAATCCATAGTAAAAAATATCATAAACCATTTCAATAAAATATGGTATATGGTATCTTAAGATACCAAACTCAATTAAGAATAAAATTCATCAAAGGATGTTGATATAGATGAAACTAGTCTAATGAAATCATTAAAAACTTCTTGAGAGAAATACCCATTTTTATATTGAAATTATTTTAAAAGGGGAACATAATTTTAAACGAAAATGTTTTCAATGTATAGAATCTTTTAATATTGTAAAGTAATCTTTTCTAATGATTTATAAGTTAAAAAAACATTCCTTCCGTATTTTTTTTGAAAATGTCAGAAGGTACCTCATTTGGAAAATGACAAAAAGATTCATTTCAATAAGTTTTATAAAAATTAAAACATGGGTAAAAATGGCTTCAAAAAACTATAGAAGAATAGTAAGAATACTTTGAAATACATTTTTAAGAAACAAGTACATGGATTATAAATATTCCCCAGTAAATACTTACCTATAAACTATCCCGGATAATAATGTGATTGAAAAATCAACCGTGACCTTGTACTTTAATTTAGTTCAGGGTGTGTTAAACTCCTATATAACAGTTGAATCATGTTATTAAATAATAACAGAAAAAAATAAATATTTATGATATCATATATGATCTTATTATATGGTTTTCTATTAACAATTCATTATTTTCGTTGTTTTGGGTGTTAACTGTTTCACTTTCCTATGCATGTTTTATTGTGTAAGTCCTGTTTCATATATATAGGATATATTTTCTTCATATACATAATGATATTAAGTTCATAAAAATTATATGTATTCAACATATAAATCTTTATAATCATTCTTAATTGGATATCATGGATGATGAATCTCATCGCGTCGTGGTGACGATAGTCCATACGTATGCACGAGCGATGATATCGTCTCGTAATGGTAATCGGGTAAGTAATTGGATGGTATATTAATTATAAAAAATAAATATAATGTCATAATTATTATTTATATCCATTAAATTCATCATTATACCAATACAAATAAACCGGTGATGAAAATAAAATTACACCACAATGTAGAGATGGTAAGTTGTACGTACGCATGCATGGTGATATTTTTTTTCATAGGATGGATAAAAGGAGGAATATGGTTGTCCCATAATAATAAAAACATCTCATAATATAGATTATAATAGATATATTAAATTATTATAGAAAAATATAGGAAGATGAATTATAATAAGAAAATAACTGGAATTATTTTGTAAAACAATTACCTCTTCTTCAGTGGACTTCTTTTGGGTCTCCTCTTTGGGGTACTACGGGTGGTATTTTAGAAGACCGGGTCATCAAGATCTTAACTAATAATGTTGGGAGAATAAATGGGTTAGGTTTGGTTGATATAGAAGGCTAAAAGTGGTGCGAGGAAGTGAGAGAGGAGGTTCTCTTTTATGATTGAGGTGAGGGGCACTTTTGGGAAATCTACAAATATTAAATTAATATAAATTAATTTTCAATTTCAAATGGTGAAAAAGTGAGTTATTTTGAATCTAGTATGGGTATGGGTCTAAATAATCAAAAACAATTATAGATATTTTTAGGTCACATTCTGACCATTATCTTTTGGTTTTAACCCTTAGTTAAACCCTTTAACTCTTACCGTGACAAGTTGGTTTTTTTCTCTTTTGGGTTAATATAGTTACTATAAAATGAAATACGAACACCGAATGGATCATTGATGATATATTTAATAATAATATTTTTATTTGGTATAATTTTAGTTTTTTATTAATTTTATATCATTTAATAAAATATTATTTATTTTAAAGTATCATTTATGTCAATTTTGATACTATTCATTATTTGGATTTTTACAAATATCATAAAAATATGATAAATTAGAACCAAAACATATAATATATCAATAAAATGTCTAATTTATCTATTAAATTATTGTATTTCATTAATTATGTCAAATTATATTTATTTTAATATTTTTAATATCATTAATTTGATATTTCCACTAATTAGAAAATTACTATATTATTATTATGCATCCTTTAATTAAATTGTTTATTCTCTAAAAATTAAAAATAAATTATCACGATGAAAATAAATTTATTTTAATTAAAATGAATATTTACATTCAAATTTATCTTCAGTATAAACATTTATTAAAAATATAATACTTATTAAACACATGAGTGTAACATTTTAAACTTATCTTTAAATAAAATATTATAAATGTCATATACATAACCAAGTGGCATAAAAATATTATAATTTTAGCCTAGGTTTGAATTTTTTTTGAAACTCACTTATATAATTATATTAGGAAATGTGTTAGGGTAACTTCATAAAATTATAATATTATTTTTATCTCCAATTACCTGATTTATCCTTAACGGTGGTAAATAAAAATTTACTAAAGCTATTATTCATAATATCCAAAAAAATTAAGTTGATCCTATTAGAATCTAAATATCATACTTATTATAACCATGTATATCCATTTTCCCAAATTCAATTTATAGAGGTGGCTCAATTAAGTTTAACACTAATCCCACAGATGTACCAAGAAGGCGAGTAAAAAAGATACTTAAAAGTTCAATAATTTTTTGTATATAATTTTAATATAAAAATGATTAAAATGAAATAAATTGGATTAATATATTTATTATCAATCTATTGTGACTTTAAGAATCACTTTAAGATAAATTTAAATAAAAATTCATTTTTTAACTGCAATGCAGTATTCGTCACTATTCATCAAAAAATGAAACCTCTCAGAAAAATACCAAAAATTATACTTAATATAATTTTGATTTTTGAATTAAAAAATAAAGTTTATTCTGAAAAATAAAATTTATAAAATTTATAAAATTTAGTTTTAAAATAGTTTCTCCATTAAAAGTTCATAATTTTTTTTAAAAATATAGTTTTTATGCATAAAATTGGATTTGTTCTTATATAATCTTCTAAAATAAATTATATGGAATATAAAAAAATTTCATAAAATGGTTAATACTATTCATAACCTCCATTTAAATGTCTAGGTTAATAGATCTTGGTGCACTCTAACTTAGTTTTGTGTGCAACGCAAGCTATTGAATTTATTTAAAAAGAAAACATATCATGAAATCTTGGGGTGTTACATTTACAAAGTCACATTATATTTTGGATTAGTTTAAAAATATAATTATTTAATTTTGACTAAAAATAATCCAATAAATTGCATTAGAATCAATAACATTAAACATGAATTTTGTATAAAAACATTTTTATACTTAAAAAACATTTTTCTGAAAAAATATTTTATCGTGTTTTACAGGTTACATTTTAAATTAAATTCCATAGCATATATGAATTGAATTTATAAAAATTTTATCATATTTGGAATCATATGGTTTAATTTTTTTAAATAACTTCCTTCTATTTTTTGTCTCTATGAATAGTAAATGTAGTAAATATTTGTTACACTGGTAAGTGTAAATTGGATAATTAATGTTAAAAGTAATATAATAAAGACTAAAAATGATACTAAGACTTGAAATTAATCTATTTGATGAGTTTTTTAGACCATAATCATCCAATATTTGAATATATATCAATTTGGTGCTATTTTCCTTTGAAAATGACTTATATTTTATTTTATGAAAATAAAAATATAAAAATTTCACTATCATGATTTTAAATATCTATTATAAGTTAACATAGGGATAAAAATAAGTTTTTAATAAATATTAATTGTTATTTTGAGAATAATGAAATAATTTTTATGATTTTTTTTTTTAATTTTTAGTGATGAAATAATTACCTTTAAATACCTACGAAGCATCGAAAAAGTGCTTGTGAAAGAAATATAAAATTAAAGTAAATGATTTTAAAAACATAAAAATTAATATATTTTTGAGTAATTATGGTTTCACATTAGTATTATAGTTAATAATATTGTATTATTAATTTTTAAATGAATTATATTTTAATTACATTGCTATAATGTTGTTTTCAAAGTCAAATTATGTGAATCATTTTCTAAATGAATTTAATAGTATTTTATGTTAAATATATTTTATTAAAATTTTAAAAATCATAGAAATATTAAAAGAGGATAATTTGGATTATAATTGGTCTTAAATGTAACCAATTTACCATTTATTATCCAATTTGTAATTTATAAGCAAATTTATAACTCTTTTATTTTCATTTTTTAACCATGATTAAGGATAAAAATGGTTAATTCAAAAGATAATGTTTGAAATGATATTTAAAACTTTAATAAAATTTATTTTATGATTTTATTAAGAACCTATCCAACTTATATTTTAATCTATATAATTTTGGAACAATTTTATGTAATTTAGACACATATTATATTATAATATTTCTTGAATTTCAAAAGGTTCCCCTCACTGTAATTATAAAAAGACACACACTCTCTTCTCCTATCCACACTTAAAGAGAATTTTGATTCATCCAGTACCTACCAAAATACTTTCCTAAAATTCATCCACACAATATAGAGGTTTCATTTTGGGCATAATACCAACCTCATAGGGCTTAAGGTGTAAAGAAAATGTTTTTTTTTCGAGTAAGGATTATAGATTTTAACTGAATGATTTAGTTTTATTTCCTCTTATACCTCCTTAAAATCTTATTCAACCATGATGAAATAATAGCATCAGTATATTTCATAAACTCAGATGTTACTATGTTAATTTAATAACCTATATCCATCCCGTATTCCATAAAATGGGAAATGAAACCATCATTCTCATGTACGACAAATTACCACCTTATGAACCAATGTAATTATTTTTTCCATCATCACCCCTCATATATGGTTATGAAGATATATTTAATATATTAAGATAAATCCCCTTTTAATGGGTAAGGGGAAACCCAACACACTTCAAAGACATAAAAACAAAAAAAACCCCATAGTCTAATGTCCCAAGGTCAAAGACAATCTAATTCAAAGTTGCAAAGAAGATCCCTTCCCTAGAATAAAAATAAACAAGATGAACTTCCACAATCTTATCACTGCTCGAATAGAAATACCGTGCAAGGATGCATGGGCATGGTACCGATGGATAATGTCATACCCTCTCAAACATCCAAATCTGGATAGTCATGATTTGTTAAACCTTAATTCTCTATAACTCTTCTGAAACCATCCCTTACATTGAACTAAATGAATTATCCCCTAGACTGCAACTGTAAGGTCAAAATTCATGGAACTGATTCACACATTCAACCAAAATAGACTCAATCCACAAAACCCCAAAATCATCACCTCAAAATAATCACAACCAACTGAAAAAAAATTCACAAATTCTCAAATCCTTCAAACATGTTGCAGAACTCGTAGCAAAAACTTCACCGAAATCATATTTTTTTTACCTTTCCATACATTTAAAAATGATAAATTCAATTATGTGTATGTGTATATTTCCACTTCTATAGTAACACCTCAATATTCGAAAATAAGAACATTGTATTTGAAAGTGTGTATGACTCGTAAAACCAAGATTAGAAGAAAATATAACAACCCATAACTTTATGATATTTTTTATTTTTAAATAAATTAAATAAATTAAATACCTTTCATACAAATAATGCTGAATTTAGCTTACATTACATGAAACTCTGAGTTTATCTTTCATTACATGCAAGAAAAAGTTTTACTGAAGAACAATATACTATTAATAATAATATTATTTAATATAATAGTGATCACATAACAATTAGAATGATGGATATGAATGAGATCAACTAACTTATGAATATATATATATATATATATATTACACAAATTTATTATTTATATATTTTTTAGTAATAAAATAAGAATCATTTAAATGAAAATGAGATATTTTCTAAAAAATTGAATTTTTTCTAAAAGATAGACAAGTCACACTTTGCACACCAAATTTAAAATTAAATTTTAACCCTCTTATAAAATTTATTTCAAAAAATAAATTTAATTTTTTAAACTATTATATCAAAATTATTTTAGAGTGAATTTTTGGGATTTTTCTGAAATGTTTTGTTTTTCAATGAATAGTAAAAAATACTGAATTTTAATTAAACAATTCCATTTAGATTAAATTATTTATAATGTTAAAATAAAATTTTAATTAGTTTTAAAGTAAAATTAGATAAATTTTATACCAATTAATCCAATTTGGGTCATTGGAATAATTTTCCTATTGAATTTTGATATTAATACTTTATAAACTTGTGAACATTTTCAATTTGAAGACCCACCTTTTCATCGAGTCTATAGGATTAATTTCAAATAAAATTTTCCAATTATGAGAATTGAATTTGAAAAAATGTCTTCCATATTTGGAAATTTAATAATTTATAATTTATAATAAGGCCATCTTAATTTTTTTACCAAAATGAATAGTAAAAACTATAACAATTAATTATCGTGCTTAAGGTAAAAATGTATTGACCATGGGTTAAACTAGTAAATAAATTTTAAAAATAACTTAATAACTTATCCAAAACCCATTATATGGACATATTTAGACCTTAAATCTTATAGGTTCTATAAGGGACCATATTTGAGTCTTTTTGAATGATAAAATGTGGGTATGATTGAATCTTTTCAAAAAATAACAAATGTCCCACTCACTTAACTTATAAAAGGCCACCCCCTATCCACTATTCTTCACACCTTAAACCTATTTTTTGGCCAATAACTACCCAAATATATTGTTTAATTCCATCCTCTCTTCATAAAAGTCTTATTTTTGGAATAAAACCAACATAGTAAGGCTTTGGTGTAAACCTAAATAATATACCTGAATAAGAGGTAACATTATTCAACAAGTGTTTTTATTTTATTTCTTCCTCCACAACCTTAAATTATTTTTAAAACATTATTATATAATAAACTCAGTATATTAAATATATTTAGATTTTATTATGTTAAATTAATAACCTAAAAATACCTCCTCTTCCATCAAATTGGTTACAAAATCACTTTTTTTCTGTATGATGGACTACCGCCTCGCAAACAGATGTCATTCATTTTTTCCATTACCACCTTACAAAGCTAGGTATAGTGATAGATAAAAAGTATAGATAAGATATTTATAAAATAATTATACATATTGATTCATTACATCATATATATACATTTTTATTTCCATTATATAGTGGATATGATAATGTCGCTCGTATGTATGGCGTACTACCACCACACGAAGAGATGAGATTCATTTTCACTAATGATTCAAATGGAAGATCATGATTATGTGGCATATATACTTATCCTTTTATATATAACATTATTATTCAATCATAATTCATTGTATTTTATTCTTTAACTTCAATTATCTCATCCATGGTGATTTTACATCAAATTTACCAAGTGGTAAATGTTATAGTACAATCTCACTTCCTTTTGTGATTGTTAACTTTTCTCTTGAAACAATAACTTTATTGTTTTCATTTTTCATTGGAAATTTAATTTCTCTTAAATATAGATATTATTTTATTATGGGTATGATTATTTCTTTAACTGTATACCATTTTTACATATGGTGTTTACTTTGAATGGTATTTTATTTCCTGGGAAAATATTGATAGATTTTTATCATTTACTCAATACGAATATTTCATGGTTATAAAAATTTTCCATGAATTAAATATGTTATTCAATATTGAGGAATTATTTATAAATTCAATTAAGGGTGGAGACCAGACTTTATATATCCCATTGATGCATCAATAAGTCTCATGAGCCAAACCAATTGGCCAAATTAGATGGGGTTATACCCAGTAGTTTTAAACTTTCTTAAGGATATATCTTGAAGATAGAGGTATCAGAAAAACCAGTAGTTTTAAACTATATGGAGGATTGATATCGAAAGAAGAGGTTTTTAGGTGCCTCAAACATGACATCCAATAATTAATCATTATTTTAGAGTTAAATTATTTTATTATCCATCTAATTTTATACATGATATTATCTCTGTATTCATTTTATTCTCACTTTATTTATTAAATGTCATTTATTTTTAGTTATTTACTTTTCCATATTGATTATTTCTGATCTATTCATGAATTCAATTTATTTAAATGGGATACATGTTTAGTTATTTAATTTTTATTATTGATAATTCTTTATTGATTCATGATAGCTTTCATTATAATTAAAACATACTGATCATTTGAACTCACCCTTATGTTTTTTCTTTACCACGAATCCATGAAGTGTACTAAAAAAGCTATGAAAGAATATTCTAGAGGGAATAATGATATTCTGAAAAAATAAGGTTTAAATTTGTGTATTCAAATGTAATATGGGAATCATGTATTTATAAATTTTACCATGATTACTAAACTATTGGGTTATTGGGATGTTATTCCTTGTATCTTATGACAATGTAAGAAAGTAGTCACCAGTTCTAGGTTGTTGGGGTTAGGGTTTCTATAGTTGGTATCAGATTAAGTTTAGTAGAAACATTGGGAACTAGATTTATGAAAACAAAGATTGGGGATAATAACCCTATGATAGTTTTTAGGATAAGTATAGAAGAATACCCTAATGTCTTGGTAAGGTAGAGATTATATGGTTTGTACTTGAAAAACATCACTATATGGATATTACAAGTGGAAGTGATTCTGAAAAAAGGTACCTAGGGGTAATAACTCTGAAAAGGGTGAATTGGGATTGACCTAATCGTGCCCTAGTGCATGATAATGGGATTTACTATGCACCTAGTTTTACACTCATGGGGGGTATGCATATGATAATTTACATTTTCTTTACAAAACATTATGAAGTAATTAAAAATAATGATTTCCTTAAAGAAACCATGTTTATGATTATGAGATTAGTTATTCATAAATTTTTTAATTTATGTTAAGTATTTAACAAGTTATGGGATTATACATTATGATTCATAATGATATGATCTAATATGGTGTATACCATCAATTAGAAATGGAGCCTCGTAGGAGGAATGAGAACTGTATTAATGAAATCAATCCAAAGAGTAATAATGATTATTTCTTTAATGAGATTAAGCCAATATTCTGAAAGGAAATAGTCTCCCAAAAATTATCATCATATGAGGACATATTATCATGTTCTAACAAGATAGAGAAATAATTATATAATTATTATGGATTCAATAAGAAATAAGAGAAGAAGAGTACGATGGGAAAAAATATGGATAAAGGGAAGAAGAGAAAGAAGGATTTTCTAACATGTTATAACTATGGAAAGAAACACCATAGTACTTGATTACAAGGAATTGGAGTTTTCTATAAGTGTGGATAGAATAGCCACCATGTTTGGGATTTCAAGGGTAATAAAAAAGTTACCAATGTACAACTATTAAACTATAAGGTAATGGACACTATAAAAATCAATTTACCAATTGTAAAATAAATATACCTCAGAAAAAGCTAATAGATCATGGTCAAGATTATGCTAATACCATAGATGAAGAGGAATGATTAATGTACTTGTGTTTGGATTCAAGAATTATGTAATTTGATAATTTATCAATGTTATCCTGGTTACAATAATTATGAAATTTATAATGATTGTACTATAGTACTTATCAATTAATAAATTGTAAGATAATTTCAAATGGTACTGATGACCATGAAAAACGATTCAGTGGAAAGTTTTACTTCTTTAGAAACACATGATTGAGGTAAATATAACCCTTAATATGTTCTTGATGTTGAGATAATGACATTGTTATAAGAGATGATTGATATGGATAAGTACAATTGGATAATACTTAATGACTTGAAACTGGATAATTATTTATTGACAAAGTGATTTATAATACCATTGATGGAGGCTCGGTGCTCAGTGGCGATTCCCTAATCTGTGATGGTCAGGGCTTCGCCCCCCCCCCCCCCCCCGTCCCAATTTCTGAAGTGAGGAGAAGGTTCCTCTGGCTTCGTTCACTCCTTTCTCTAAACCAGAAGATCGACCAAAATTCCCTACTATCACACTCAACCTTAGGTTCTCGATTTGCTCAATGGCGCGCCTCATCTGGAGTTATCGGAATTGGAATTTACGGAAGCTTCAGACCTCTTGAATCTCACTATGGTGGCTCATTTCAGCCAACGACGACCTTTAGTGGATGATTTTGACCGGTTAATTTTTGAATCCTGGGGGTTACAAGACCATGGGATTGTTGGAATTCTTGACAAGCGTCATCTGATGATTCGCTCCACCTCGGAGCATGACCTGATTCACACGTTGTCCTCTGCTCTGCACAAATGCCTCGGTTACAGGTTCTTTCTCTCCCATTGGACTTACGATTTTCACTTGAAAAGGGATTCACCTTCTGTTGCTTTATGGGTTTTCTTACCCAAATTACTGCTACCATTTCAAAACCCTTCCATCCTTGAAATTCTAGGGAACATAGTAGGGAATTATCTTTGTGCTGACAGTAGGACTTGTTCAAATAGCCACCTGATTAACCCTCATATTTGTGTGAAGGTGGATGTATCCAAACTACCGGTGGAGTGGGTTTGGGTTACTACTGGTGAAGAATTCAAGTGAAAGCAGGTTGTGTTATTCAAAACATGGGTGGACTTTTTCTCGGTTTTTAGGCATCTCAGGAATCCGGTTTCTGGGTGCAGACGTGTCACAAGGCAAGGTCCTTTGAGGCCAAAGATGGATACAAAGTTGGCATCCATCTAGGGTGATGGAAACATGGGGGCTTCTGAAATATCGCTGTAGAAAGAGGCAAGACCATATTCTATCAGGAATGTTGTGGATCCTCAAAAGAAGGACCTCATGGAGAGACTTGAGCAGGACCCACTGGTTTCAAGGAAAGAAGTGGGGGTTCATGGGACTGAACCCTTAAATATCAGTCCATTGGTATCTCACCTAGAGAATTCCTTTTCTCAATAGGTTTTGCCTTCAGAGGATGTTGATGTTAATGGAGGCGGTAAGGGTCGGGTCTTCTTGAAACAAGTTAATCAAGTAGGTGTGGAGGGACAATAGACTTCTAATACTCAGGTTATTCAGGTTCAGGAAGGGATATCAGTTGATCCATGCAGCGTGCTGGATCCTGAGGTGATGGTTTTGAAGCCAACCGAGGGTGGTAGCGGTATCCTGCCTATTTCTTCACAGGGTACCCCTACCGAGATGGTGGTTCATTGGGTCGTGGGCCAGCGTCAGGGCCAGAAGGCCATCCAAACTTGTAACTGCTTTGCAGGCTTGGAGGGACTGGCTCAGAACCTAGAGAATGTCATTGAAGTTCAATAAATAGGTGGAGGCTGCTTTTTTATGACAGGGAAGAAGAGAAAAGGGCACAAGGATTACTCGTACCTACCAAAACCATTGGAGACTAGGTCAGGTAAAAAAATTAAATCAAAGGAGATGGCATGCATGTCTGCTTCTATTCCTAATATGAAGGGAAATGGTGAGGTCAGTGCGGATGAACCTGGTACGGTGAATGTGCCTAGCCCTCCTAGCGTGGTAGCTGATTTTGACAAATCCCAAGAGCCTCCCATGCACTTGAATGAAAAAAGGTTAGAGGAGTCTTTCCTGATTAGGATATCAAAGGAGGATTCTCATAGAATATTTGAAAGTCCATTGAGTTTTGATTTGAACTAATATAAATCCTCATGACAATATCCTCGTGGATTGACTATCAATTCAAGATATTTTTTTTGTGGTTGTAACCAGGGGTTGCAAGCCTAAAGGTGGAATGGTGTTGCAGCTGGATTCGACCACATGGTTTAGGCCCCATAGGAGGTTTTAGAGCAGTTGGTTCACCTTTGCAGTGTTTTTTGGATTTGGTTGTTGAGAGGATATAGCGTCAGCCATTAGATTGGGCCTATGCTTTATCACAGGACTTTTGCAAGCCGAAAAGCAATGCAGCGATGGAAGGCTTAATCACGTTCAATTCTAGGGAGGGCCAACACCATGTTGTTAGTATATGTATTTATCCTTGACCTTCGGGTCTGATTGTCTTAAGATCATGATTTTTTTCTGGGTTCCCCCTTCCTCTCTTAAAATGGGGATTTATCTTTATAATAAAAATTTGAAGGCCTACGGGCCATTGGATGGATGGAATACCATTCATGGAGTTAAAACCATTTTTGGATTTAAGTAATATATCCAATAATATGCATTCAATTTAAGTAATAAGTAATCATTCATGTCTTTAATAAGGTTTTATCATAACTTAGTTTATTAACATGTTTAAATAGAATACATGATGAAGGTATTATTATGCTTGGTTTGTGATGATTAAGATCTACATAATGTTGTTTGATAGATTATTGGTAAGTTCATTTTGAAAATTTAGTGATCTTATTTCTAAATTTTTTAATATCGATATTTTGGAAGCATCAAAAGGTTAACCATTTATGAAATGATTTTTTTTTACTTTGGAAAAGGTTTTAGAGATCAATATATTACTTCACCATATAAATATTTGTGCATATTGGATTACTTATGATAACCATATTGGTTTCAAAAAATAGTTTGATATAGATGAAAATAATTTTCACCATTTAATGGATCTTATGATATGTTAAAAGTGAATTTTAGTTCTTTAGGCATAAAAAAATAATTTTAAATATTCATTTCTTGGAGTTAGTGATGAATGAAAAATTTATTGAAGAACAACCAAAAGATGAAATTGTTCTTACGAAATATAAATTTATCAAGTAAGTATATTTAATTACATTTTAGACATTAAAATAATTCCTCAAATTTAGGAAAAGGATCTTGAAATAAAAATTTTATCATATTACATTCATACCAGATAAATTAGATAGTCTTTTACATCATCAAAGATTAATGGTTTTTTGGGCCTTAAATTTCCATTGATCATTAAACATATTATGATAAATAACATTAAAAACACTCTATACTTATTTTTTATTATCTTCCACATCTATATTTTCACTTTCCACCAATGGTCTCCTAATTAGAAATCTATTTATGCGTTATTCCATATGACCATTGTACATACCTATCTCTCTTATTAAAAGGATGTTTTAAAAACTTTTTTTGATTTAGGTTTTCAACAAAATAATTTTCAAATATAAAAAATTTGATTAAATATATCATGTTAAAATTTCATGGATGCAATTTATTTAAGGTGGATAGAATGTAAGACCCCAAAATTCTAATATAAGAACATTATATTTGATAACGTGTATGACATGAAACACCAAAATTAGAAGAAAAATATAACACCCCAAGACTTTATGATATGTTTATTTTTAAATATATTCAATCTATTTAGTAGCTTTTATTACACACAATGCCGAGTTTGGCTTTTGTTATACGTAACACTGAGTTTAGCTTGCATTACACGCAAGACCGAGTCTTAACGAACAAAAATATACTATTAATATTATTATTTAATATGAAAGTTATATCCAAGACTTTGGAATGGATAATATTAATAGGATTAAATACTTTATAAAAATAAAAATATTTTTCATGTATTTATTATTTATCTATTTTTATTATAAAATAAGAATCCTTTAAAAGAAAAATATTTTTTTTGAAAAAATATATTTTTCTAAAAGATGGAGTAGTTGTGCTATGATTATAAAATTAACTTGAGAAAATAAATTTAATTTTTAAAATCATCATATCAAAATTACCTTAGGGAAAATCTTTGTTATTTTTCTGAAATGTTTCATTTTTCAATGAATTGTGGAAAATGGTGAATTTTAATTAAAACTTCCCTTTCGTTTAAATTATTTATAATGTAACAATATATTTTGAATTGGTTTTAAAATAAAATTAGATCAATTTTATAACAATTAATACAATTTTGGTAACTTTAAAAAAATTTCATATTTAATTTTGATATAAAAACATTATAAACTTTTGAAAAAATTGTCATTGAAAACTCGCTTTCTCATTATGTATTTGAGATTAATTTTAAATTATAAAATTTTGATTATGTGAATTTATTTTGAAAAAATGGATTATATATTTGTAATCATAATCATTTATAATTTTTAATAAGTCCAACCTAAATTTTTACCAAAATGAATTGTGAAAACAATAAAAATTAATTACCGTAGTTAAGGTAAACAGGATTTTACCGGGGGTTAAATTAAGAAGATAATGGTTAAAAATTACCTAACAACTTTTCCAACTCCCATAGGCTGGAAATATTTCTACCTTACCCATTATAGTTTCTATAATAGACCATTTTGGAGTCTGTTGACATGATAGAAATGTGGGTATGATTCAGTCTTTTTAAAAAATTACAAGTATGCCACTCACATCACTTATTAAAGGTCACCCACTGTCCTCTATTATTCACACCTTAAAACCTATTTGTTTCAGAAAAAAAATAACCAAATAAATTCCCAATTCCATAATATTATCCTAAAATGGTTATTTTTTCATAAATTCATCTTAGTAAGGCTTTGGTGCAAACCTAATGAAGATACCTGAATACTAGGTAATGTTTTTCAATGAGTGTTATTAATTTATTTCTTCCTCCACCCCCTTAAAATATTTTTAAACCATTATGATATATTAATATTAGTATATTAAATTTAAATAGATATTTATATATTAATTTCATGACATAAAACCATATCTGGTTCCATCAACTGGGTTACGTAATCATTATTCGTGTGTATGCTGGACTATTGCCTCGTGAACCGATGTCATTCGTTTTTCAATTAATACCTTTCGCAGTTAGGTATGATGATGGATAAAAAGTAAAAAAATTATATTTATAACTTAATTTTATCTCTAGATTCATTATATCATATATACCTTTCTTACTTTCCTTTCCATAGGGTATATGATAATGTCACTCATGTGTATAGTGGACTACATCCTCATGAAGCGGTGTGATTCACTTTCACTAACTCTTTACATGGAAAGTGATAAGGATAATATTAATGATTATATGTGATATAAATTAAATAATTATTATATTCATAAAATATTAATATTTCTATAAATATAATATATCATTTTATTTTCTTATATTTTCACTCACTTAAAGATGATAACAACATTCATGTACGTGTGAATTACTACATTCACAAAGAGATGTGACTCTCTTTTCATCACTAAACCACATTGATGATTTTTATAAGTATATTTAATAAAATAATATTATATTATGATCATTCTACAAATTTAAAATATTACCTACCTTCTTCCCATAATGATCGTTGAAAAATGGAAATGTTACTCATGTGTACGTACGATATACCATCTCTATGATCGTAACGTACATCATTTATCAAAAATGTTATTCATTATTGATAGTAAAATTATTATTGATATATAAATATGATAATTATTTCAGGATTACTCTTCCAAATATGATATAACTATATAATATAAGCATGAACTAGATCATTTATGATGAAACATGCATGAGAAAATAAGGCAATTAACACCTAAAACCATGAAAATAATAAAATATTATTAAATAAAGGGTGATAATATGTTATAAAAGAATCATATATAATATTAAAAATATTAATATAGTTAAATTTCAAGTTAATAAAATCTTCAAAATCACTATAAATGAGGTTAAATAATGTTCAATCAAAAGGAAACATGGGGTAAGAGATTTCATCTTAATTTACATTCCATTGAGACTAATTTGTTATTATGATCAAATTAACTTTTATGTTGTGTATATACTTACCCTTTTACATTTAATATAATTATTATTTAATACTCCATAGTATTTTGTTCTTAAATTGTAATTCTCTCATCAAAGTGGATTTGAATTGAAAATTAATAAGTGGTAAATATTATTGTACAATCTCACTTCAATTTGTGATTATTAATTTTCTCTTGAAATAATCACTTTATTGTTATGAATTTTCATTGTAAATTTAATTTATATTAAATATACATATTCCTTTATAGTGGATATTATTATTTCTTTAACCATATACCATTTTCAATACAATGTTTACTTTGAAAATAATTTGATTTACTTGGGAAATATTGATAAATTTTTATCCTTTACTCAATACAAACATTTCATGATAAGGAATATTTTCCACAAATTAAATATAATACTAAATAAATGATGAATTATTTAGACTTGTAGTTATGGGTGGGTCCTGGACTTTATATATGCCCTCAATGCATCGACAAGTCTCATTAGACAAACCAGTTAGCCAAATCAGATGGGTTCATACCCAATAGTTTTTAAATGTTTTGAGAAATGATATTGATGATATAGGTATCAGATTGGTTTTTACCCATTAGTTTTAAACTATCTAGATGATAGATCTTTATATTAGAGGTTTTCATGTGCCCCATACATGACATCCAAAAATCAATCATTTCCTTCTTTGAGAATTCATTTATTTTTTTATCCATGATATTCTATCCAAGATATTATATTTGGATTCATATCATTATTGGTTTATTGATTAAGTTTCATGTGTTTTTAGTTATTTAACTCTCCATATTGATTCTGCCTTATCTATTCATGTAATAAATTTATTTAAATGACATTATTTTTTAGTTATTTACCTTTACATAATGATTACTCTTTATTAACTCATGATAGCTTCCATTTTACTTAACCCTTACTGATCATTTGAGTTCACCATTATTTTTCTCCTTTACCATGAATCCATGAAGTCTACTATAAAAGATAAGCAAGAATACACTAGAGAGAAAAATGATATTGTTAAAAAAATAGGTTGAAATTTTGGTTTTCAAATATAATATGGGAATCATGTATGTATCTAGTTTACCAAGACTACTAAAATATTTATTCCTTCAAGATGTTATTAATTTCATCTTATGCCAATGTAATAAAGTAGGCACTAACTCCAGGTTTCTAGGGTCGGTGTAACTACATCCATGAATCAATGTGATTCTTTTTTCATCACTATATCACATGGATAGTATATATAGGTTTATATAAGTGTATAATATTATATTTATGATATAATCATAATTTTTGAAATATAAAATTATAAATTCTTTTTTTTTCATGCTCTTTGAAAAATGAAAACATTACTCATGCGTATGTATGTCTTACCATCTTCATGATTGTAACATAGTACATTTTTCAAAAAAATATTGCATAGTTTGCTTTAAAAGTGTAATTAATGTATAAAAATAATAATTATTTAATAAATAATATTTTTTATATGATGGAACAATAACAACTTTGACCATGATCAACATACTGAAGTCTTTTTGAAATTATAAACTAGACATCCAAAAAAACACTTGATGTGGACATAAACAACTTAGTAATTAAATATTTAATTGTAATAATTGAAAAAATGGTTTAATGATAACGAAATAAAATTTTAAAATGGTGTTAAATAATTAAATAGTTAATAAAATTTTATTATATTGGATTTAAATGAAATAAATAGAAAATTATAGACTCAAGGTAATGGATTTAAACTCAATTTCACTTCATTGAGGCACGTTTAATGTTATACACCTAATTTATCTCATATGGTGTTAATAATGACCTTTTAAATTTTATATAATGAATATTTCACAATTCATGGTATTTTATGTTATAAATAAAATTATTTCTTCTAAATGGTTTTGACATTAAAGTTTTCTAGTGGTAAGGGACTTTTCAACTCAATTTTCTTTCATTAGGTTATATCATTTATTCATTGATTATATTATGTCAATATTATGTGTGAAATGGAATGTGTTTGAATCATTTTTTTATTTACACTTGTTTTCTTGTTCATTTAAATTTTTTACACAAAGTTTGTCAATTGATTAATTCTCAATTTAAATATATGATATTCATAAGTCTTATTAATCTCAAATTATATTTATTTGGGACACAAATTTATGTTATGCACTTATTTTTTTATGAGGTGTATATACTAGAAATTTTAAATTTTAAATCTGGAATATCCCTTTTTAATGATATTTAAAGATTCATTTGAAGTAATTATTTCATGGGGATTATGATTAAAAATTTATCCAAAGTGGTAAGGTTTTTTTGTTTTAATATCATTTTAATCCGGATTATTTATACTTGAATTTCAATTGAGGAAATTATATGATCCTTATTTAATGAACCCATTTATTTTTTCTTATTCATTTTATAATACTAATTTTTTTATGTTTAATTAGTATTTTTCTTCATTTGGTACTCAAAAGGGTTCATAAAATGTTTTCAAGAAAATATGACCGTATTTATCCTCTTTTGGTCTAAGAACCTATGTCTTCCATATCCATATTCTCTAAATTTTTTTACAATTTTTTAAAAATTCTCCAATTTTTGTTTAATGTTTTTTACCATGTTTTAGTTTTTAGAAAATGGTTTAAAAATAATCTTCATGATGTTTTTTAAACAAATTAATTTTTACTTAAGGTGTTAATAGAATCTTTGTTTTAAAGATTAAAACATGATCATAATTTTTCCTCATAATGATCGCTCAATAATTTGAAGTTTACATTACAAGTTTTCATGGTTATTTTAAAGGAAAAATGTTTTAATAACATTATATATATATTTTTAAAAGTTATTTTCAAAGTGGATAGGGTATTTTACTCAAGAATGTTTTTAATTACCTTTTTATAGTATTTTTATTCATAAAAAACCCTTGATTTTAATTATGATAAATTGGGGATATATTAAAATGATAATATATTTATTATTTATTTGTATTTATGATGATTGGTTCAAATATATTTTTATGGATCCCATTTATTTTCCATGGTTAAATAAAACTATGAAATAAAAATTGTTATTGATATACTGAAAAATGAAATCTTTCACATGTTATGTTTACATTATGGTTGTTGGACATTTGTTATGATATAGGGTGATCCCAATATAGCTCATGATGATGTATAGACCTGATATAAAGCTCTAATTAATGAGGTAATGGGAAAAATTTTACCTGCTATAGGTTTATCATAAGAGATTATTGGAATTTACCAGGTATGTTATCACATTTTTAAGAGTTATATTAAAATGATGTTACAAGTTATCAACATGTTTTGTTTATATATTCATCAATTTATAATGAATCCTTTATTAAAGTATTGTTTTCACCTAACTCATGATTTTTGAATTATATGAATCTTGTCTTATTTAAAATATTTATACCATGTTTCATGATTAGTGATCCATGTTTTTATGGTTATGAATTCCCTTATGTAATGATCCAAAACATTGATTATGTCATCTTACATGTATGCTCTTAATATTATAACTGATTAAAGTCAACTGTTAATGATTTTATTTACCCTTACGAAGAATTTGAGTTCAAATGTATTATATTTCCTTTTCCTCAGGTTATGAAGAAAAGTTTTAATTATGTTATTCCTAATAAGGTTAATAGATATGAAAAGCATAGTTGGATATGATGTAGATTTTTATAAACCAGTTGTTTATATATCCAATATGTTATATACGAATTTTCCCTAATTCTATAAACTCTAAAACTAAAAGGTTATTGGGTATGTAAGTGGTAAAATGTTTTAGGTTTTTGTTATATAATTTGAATGGTTAAAATTGGGCTATGTTTATTATTATAAAATCCATAAATGTAAAGATTATATTTTCCACTAGATCTGGGAGTGCATCTTCGATGATTTTATACCAAAAGATAAAATTCCCACCAATAATTATTAACTTGGTGTAGAAAAGTCAAAATATTAATGAGTGGATTCTATACACTATTAATTTTTGTAATATTTAATTAAAATTGATTACATGGGCGGTAAGGGTGAAATAATGTGATTTACGAGTAATTTTTTATCTATATAGAATCCCAACTTTACTAAATACTTGATATAATTGATAATCATGAGTATATAATCAGTAGATTGGTATTAATAATCTATATTACACTTGTATCATACAGTGACTATAAAATATATCTTTTTACATTATTTCTCATTTTCAAGTTATTGGACAAGATTTAATATAGTGTATGCATCCATGTTTTTATGTTATATAATAAAATTTTCAGACATAGCTAATAATATGATGCAATAAAAATTTGATGCATCCCTTATGTTTTTATTAGAATTATCCTTCTCATCACTCACACAATTGATGAGGTGGATAATTAAGAATATGATACCCAAGGGTATATAAATTCTTCTATTGGTGATGTACAACACACTTGTGCCTATACCACTCTTGGAAGTTTTTACCAGTTAGGATACTATCTTTATCTAAGATTGATCAAATGGAAAATTAAGTAGTTGAGTTACTTTTCATTATATATAACAAATAAAAAAATATTTTTGTAATTTATCTAGATTACGGGTCATGGAATAATTAATAATTTAATTCAATCACCCACTATTTTATTAAATCCCAATATCCCTCACCATTAGATTTGAAATATCCAATCACTAAAGTATTCAAGTGAAAAGGATCAATATTCCACTTCTCATAGCCTAGACTATGACAATTAAAATTACTCAATGGTATTTAGGTAGACTTCACTTTCTAGCTAGATTGACACAAAATTCTTTTATCAATTGAGTTGAATCCATACGCCTAAAATTCTAAACATATATTTCCTCAACACTAACCTCCAAATTGTATTAAATTGAATGTGGTTGTTACCCTTAATAAACATTTGTTGAAGTCATACCATTATATTTGTTAAGGCTCATTGATAATTAAATATTCCCTTGACTACAAGAAAACTGACACTTAAACTATGGTTATATCCTAACTGAGAAGGTGGAATGAATTTTGATGGGTGAATATTTTAGTTGAGGGATTTTATTTAACTTATGTATAAATATACTTTATTTTACTCTTCACATTCATTGTTAATTTTATGCAATATATACAAAAACGATTAATCATGTATGATAAAATTATTTATGCATCTTATTTTTTTATAAAATATCTTATTTTATACTTTATATATTTGTTAATTAATTTAAATTGAAAGTTATTTAAGTAATTATATATACTCGATAAAGTAAATATTATATATTTAAATTAATTTTATCAAGGATTTATAGTTAATTTATTTATATTATGTGATAATATTTAATCATCCAAATATGCCATGTATCATATAAATAAGTAAATAACCATGAACTGAAAAAAATAAAATAAATGAATGATATGGTGACAATATTTTATTTACTAGTTGGTTTATCAAGTGGTAATAAATTAAGCTAAACCCTATGGAGAAAACATATGGAGGCTCATCCGAGCTCAAGTTTCAACATCCACTATTCTCACATGCATCTCTTTTAATGGATTTAACTCATGTAAAGTCTTAAATAACCTCCTCTTTCTAGGAAATTCATCCTTTACAAATGAATACTCACACATAGGTGATAATAATAATAGTTTTGGGGTTTCAGAAAATAAAACATCAACACACAATCTCATATATAATAAATTATATAGGTATGATGCACAAATCATAATATTTAATTTAATAATAAATATCACATAAATCCATGGAATAAATAATTAAATTAAATAAATAAATACAACACATAGATATGTTGGTAAATATTATGATCATAAAAAAATATAATGAAAAAACAATTTTTTACTGTAAGAATTTATTTCAAAGAATTATACTAAGATAAATTTACTTGAATAAATTATCATGAAACTACTCGGAAGACCAATTCATACCCTATAAAACTTATTCAAAAAAAATGTATAGATAAAAAACATGGTGAAATATTCCTACACCAACATGGAGAATAATGAAAGGAGAAAAATAACTCCACAAAATATTTTCAATGTATTCCCCAAATAATCAATTCAAATGGAGTAATTAACAGACCTCATTTAATAGCCTCCATATAACAACCCTTCTCTTTATCACACTTAATCTAATGATTTATTATATAAAATTACACATATTAAAACCTGTAATATCAATAAGTCTAGTGTATTTGATAATTATGAACATTAAATAACAACTTAAAATAAGGAATACAATATCTTTATTGAGAACCTTTTTAACATTATCATAATATTCCATCGTACTTAAATCTACATGGGATAACATGGGGACATAAATATAAAAGGGGTGATCTATAAAGCCCAGTAAGGGAATAAACATGTAATAACATGAAAAAACTAATACATTTTATATAATAGGTATATAAATGAGTAAGAATCATAAACACGAACAGTGAGGCATTATATATCATGATAATATAAAGGCAACATGATAAATGTGGAAACAAATTAAAACACTACATCATAAACATAGGTCAAGGATAAATTCTAAGATATAATGATGGAAAAAGTCTCCTAATGGGTTAGGTTCACTCTCTAATCTCTTGCATGATGTCTCGTGAGATGAAAACATTACCCAATTCATTGGAGTGCTATATAATTATGGGCACACTCATCACATTCATTTCATTCTCAAGCTTACATGTTCTATAGAGATCATAAAACATGGATTAATTTTATCATAAAATTTTATCACATGATCTTGGAGTGTAGAATAAATACATGTATTTCCCCAATAAAATAAGTATAAGTTCATAAAGATGAAAAAAACATGATAGGAAAAAGGTATGGATATTCACTATACATTTGTTTGGAATGGAAAACCATGGTAAAATTTCATCTACATAACCGCATTACTTAAAAATTAATAAAATGGTATTATAAGAGAGAAGTGGGTACCTGATAATTTATACATAAAACGATCAGTAATAGGGAAATTTAAAAATATATCCCAATATTATTAATTAGAAATTAAATGCATAAGATAATGAAGAATCATGATTAAATAAAATAAGGAAAGGATACCTTACCTTGAGAGTGTGACTCCATATACTTGGGAGGGGTTTATTGAGAGCTTGTAGGAACCTTGGGAGGACTCTAGAGAGGGGTGGGAATAGTAAGGATGTGATCTAAGGATTTTTGGTGAAATGAAATGGTAGCTTGGATGGTTTTATATAGGAAATGAGTGGGGAATTTTTTATTATTTCTCAAACTTAGGTATTGGACTATATATAATAAAATAACCAAAACTACAAACCTTCCCACGGTTTGTTCCCATGGTTTCTACCAAAGGGGAGTGGTTTTAATAATTTTTTATGGAAAAGGGCCTAACGTAATAAAATAATACCATTTATTCTATGGGAGTGAGTCAGTTTTAAATATATTATTTTAAAATATATAAATATATTAATTGTTTTTGAGAATTCATAATGGATTTATAAAATTAATAAAATTAAAATAAAAAAATATTTTACAGGGAAAATAAATATTTGGTATTATATAACCTTTATAGTATTAACTAAATCACTTTTTTGTCATTATTATGTCATAAAACACACCGTGTATTTATACGGTATTTCATTTTTACCAAAACAATTTACTATCTTAGAAAATTATGGAAAACTAACCATTCAATAATTTTTACATTAGGATTCTGAAAACTATATTCATTTTGTCAAAATAATGTTATAAATATTTGAATTTTCACTTTTAAAATAAGAATCTATATTTATTGAGAAATTTTTGGTCATTGACAAAAATAGTTTTTGAACCCTTATAAAAATTATATTTGAATTCATAAAAATTATATGATAATTTATATTTAATAAAAATTATTTAATCATAATAATTTTTAAAATTATTATTTATTTCAAAAATAAATTAATTCATCAAAATAAACATCTTAATTAAAATTAAATTATAATTAAAAATAGAATTTTTGTTTTATTATATAAAAATAAAATTCATTTATAAAGTAATAAAGAAAGAAAATATGAAAATTATTCTATTGAAAATAAAATATACATATTCATATTTTTATGGTCTCGATACATATCCATTTAATGAACTATAAAACTCTCTAAGGGTAAGGTGCATGATGATGAGACTTTAATTGGGTTGTTTGACATACATGGTTTGGGTCGTGATTTCAATGTGCTTGAACTTATCCCATAAATGGATTCACTCATGCTCATATTGTTGTATCTCAGATTGGGATTGGTCAATAGAAAAGCCCAATGATTCTATCTCATTAGAAGATCTAATAAATGGGCTTCATAGGGTACGACCCTACTTGTCGAGGTAATCACTTCCTTTATCTATGTCAATTGGATTTGTAAAAATCCTATATTTATACTAATCATGTGATCACTATTCATGGATATATTTATGAAGTTAATTATTCTTAAAGGTATTTTAAATCCTATATGATACAATAAAACCAAATAAGTGCATATTGTTTCTATATCTATAATATATAATAATGTATTTAAATAAATCACAAAGGTAATTTTATTTATAATAGCTGGGGTTTTACAATATCCTGTTATTTATAAATTTCACCCTCTAAATTTTCTTTTACCACACTAAAATAGATGAGGGTAATTTTGTTTCATCACTTCCTCTAATTCCCACATCATATCATCAAACATGTGGTTTCTCCACTACCCTTTGACCAGGTGCATTATTTTATTCCATAGAATATTTTCTCTACGATCTAAGATCCTAACCAGCTACTCCTCATATGAGAGATCATTATCCAATGGTACCACCTATGGATTGAGTACATGTGAGGGTCTTGGTATGTACTTATGAAAACGGGATACATGGAATACATAATGTACTTGAGATAGGTTAGGTGGGTGTACTATTCAATAATCCACCAATCCAATACGATCAAGGTTCTCAAATGGACCGATGTATATTAGAATAACCTTTCATTTCTTCAAAAATCCCATGATCTACTTCCCTAGAGATATGCAGAGGAATACCATGTTTTCAACATCAAACTCTAGGCCTCACAAACGATTGTCTAAATTTCTCTTTTTTGACTCTCATCAGCCATGATGTGATACTGAATGGTCTTAACCTTTTCCACCATTTCATCAACCATTTTAGGGCCTAATAATTTTTTTCCCCAACTTCATCCAACATGGGGTTGTTCTACACCTCTTCCTATAAAGGGCTTCATAGAGAGACATAACTCAACTAGAGGAAGATATCGATCCCATCCTTCATTAAACTCAATTGAGTATACTCTCAACATGAAATTAAGTATCTAGATAGTCCACTTAGATTGACCATCATTTTGAGGGTGATAAGCCGTGTTGAATTTCAACTCAGTATTTATAGATTTTTGGAGCATTTTACAGAACTAATAGGTAAATCTTGGATATTGATTAGATATAATCAATAGTGGTGTTACATGTATCCTTAACACTTCTCTAACGTGTATCCTTGCAAGTTGATCAAGTGAGAAGTCCTATCGAATAAAAATGAAGTGTCAAATATTTGTAAGATGATCCACCATAAACTAGATTGCATTATTTCCTCTTGATGTATTTATAAGACTAGTAATAAAGTTAGTGGCGATGTTTTTTCATTTTCATATAGGTATGGGTAATAGTTGCATCATGCCCTTGTATTTTTTCCTTTACGAATTAACTTGCTAACATGAAAGACATATTTATGTATATTTTATGATATCCTTCTTCATATTATCCCACCAATAGTGCTCTTGGAGGTTTCGATATATCTTTGTGATTCCTGGATGTATGGATAAAATTAAACTATGTTCATCACCAATATATCCTTCTTTAACTCAAGATTTTATGGTGAAAATAGTCTTGAACCAAATCTTAAAACTCCTTCTTCATTAACATTGAACTCTGAGGATTTACCTTTTCTTATAACTTTCCCTTTCTTCTTAATCCCCACATCATCAATTTGATCTTCCTTTATCCTCTCTAGAAGGGATGGTTGAACAATAATTTCTGAAGGGATTGATGATTTCTATTTATTTATGATTATAATGTCTATCCTTTTCATATATAATAAAATGAGATCCCTCTCAATTCTCATCAATGATAGAATTTATGGATCCTTTCAACTTAGAGCATCCACCACTTTATTTTCTTTCCTAGGATGATAGTAAATTGAGTAGCCAAAGTCTATTATTAGCTCTAACCATATTCATTGGAACCTATTCACGTCTTTATGTGTGAATATATAATTGAGGATTTTATGATATATATATATATTTCAAACTTCATCCCAAAGAGAGAATTCTATTATATTTTCAAAGTGATGATCACTAAAACCAACTCTATATCATGTGTTTTTTAGTTCTATTCATGAACTTTCAACTACATTAATGAATAAGATATAAACGTTTCATTTTTCATTGATACATATCCCAATCCCTTCTTTGAAACATCAATGAATACCATGAAAATTTATCCACTTATGGGTAGTGTGAGTAGAGTGCGGGGATAAGCCTATTTTTTAACTCCTTGAACCTCTCTTCACATTCATCATTCTAAGAAAACATGACTCCATTTTGAGTTATCTTGGTTATAGGGTTTTAAAATCATGAGAAATTTCTCCAAAATCAATGATATTACCTAGATAATCCAATAAAACTATGGATATCGGTCACAAATGTTGGAATCATACATCCTTCAATTAATTATATTTTTAAAGGGTCCAAATATATCTTATTACTTGTTATGATATACCCCATGAATAAGACTTCTTTAAAATAGAACTCACATTTTCAATACTTTTCATAAATCTTATCATTTTTCAAGGTCTTTATAAAAGTTTTGAGATGCTCCTCATGCTCCTCCTTGATTTTTTATTATATTATAATATCATCTATAAATACTACCAAATATTTATTGAGGTAATCTCTAAGGAATCGATTCATCAAGTCCATGAAGGTTTTTGGAGTACTAGTGAGTCTGAATGGAATTAATATGAACTCATAGTCCCCGTACCTTGAACAAAAATTTGTCTTGGGGATATCCTCCTTCTTCACCCTAACTTGGTAATATCTCAACCATAGATCCACCATGGAGAAGTATTTTTCTCCATGTAGTAGATCAGAAAATTCATCAATCCATGGTAGAGGATAATTTTTCTTTATCATGATATTGTTTAACTCATGATAATCAATGAAAAGGTGCATCCACCCATCCTTCTTCTTGATGAAAAGGACTGGTGCACCCCATGGTGAAGCACTTGGGTGTATGAACCCTTTATCCATATTCTCCTATAGTTGTTTCTTCAACTCCTTAAGTTCTAAAACTTTGATTCTATATAGAGTCTTGGATTATGGAAATGACCTAGGTATGAGCTTGATTTAAAATTAAACCTCTCAACTTGGAGGAATAAAAAACAATATTTTGGGAAACACATCAATGTATTCACTCAAAATGGGCATGTCTTCAAGGATGATTCTTTCTTTAGACTCAATCATTAGAGTTAAATATGCTTTCTTATAGGGAAATAATATCCATTCTTGAGATACTGGGGAAAAATAATATTCATCCATCCCCTTGAGTTTATATAGAATCGAAGGACGATTCATGATACAGAGAGTAATTTCCTTCTTTTGACACTTTTTGTTGGATCTATACAAGGGAAGTCAATCCATACCCATAATTGCATCAAATTACACAAAAGGGGGTTCAATGGAAAGTTCAACCCAAAATATTTGACAGAGGAGGAGTTATATACTTGGGATGAAATAATTTCCCCATTTTATGTTTTCACCAATAGCTATTATTACATGCTTTATGGTGATGTCTAAAGAGTTATACCAAAATTTCATGACATGAAGGAATGTGTAGAACCAGAATAAAAAATAATGTTCTCTATTCTTGAATGAATAACCAATGTACCTGTCACCACTTCATTATCGGGATCCACCTCAGCAGTTGTGATGGAAAAATATCATTCTTTCTACCTTAGAGGTTATTGGTTTTCTCCATAACCCTTGGCTTAATGATTTGGTTTATAAAGTTCCTTGGTAACTTATAGATAAAGTAATGAACAATGCACTAAGGGTTGAATGAAGCACTCCTCACCTCTAATGCAATAGTGGGTTTCCCCCATAAGCAATCTCTATCTAGTTGTCCTTCCTTCCCACACCTAAATCATTTCTTCATCCCCCTAGGTAATTTCTGGGGTTCTTATTTCTGCACCTTTGAAAAGTGGGATGTTGAAATTTATTAGAACCATTAGATTTCTCTATCAAATTACCAGAATTAAACTCTAATTTCCACTTCTTATCTTAATAAAACCATTGAGATTCTCTTATTTCTATTTCATATTTGAGGGAACATCAGACAATTTCCTCATATCTATCAAAGTCTCGGATTGATAGGTATTTTTATAGACAAGGTTTTAGGCCAATAAAAAGTGGTAAACTTTTCATTCAAGGGTAATAAAAAAGTTAAAGGTATATCATGCAAGTCTTACGATGTTTTCCTCATACACTATGATAGATTCATAATCTATTTTCTTGAGGGAAAGGAAATCCCTTTTGATTTTAAGTATGAGATTTCGATAAAATATTTATCAAAAAAAAATTCTGGAATCCCTTCCACCCCATCGTTTCAATCTCTTCCACAAGATTTTTATTCTTGATCAATGTCCAACACTGATCAAATTATCCCTCCATAGGATAAATAGCCAGTATAACCTTATCTTTCTCAGAACATTGAAGGTTGGATATGATCTTCTCAATGGAGTTGATCCATTGTTCCACGATTAGGGGATTTTATAATTCATTGAAAGCTGGAGGCCTTTATCACATAAATATATCAATTACATCTTATTATTTCTTTGGGGGATTTTAGAACTCCTCTTGATCTAGTTTTTCATTCAAAACCCAAGTCAACTAAGAGAGTATCATCACAAATTTTTGAATTCCCACTCCCTCTAGGTTAGAAATCTTGTAGGTGTAGTCATCACATTTCCCATCACATTGGTTGTTTACCCAATTCCTCATATTTAGGTCCATTGTATAGAATAAAGGGAAAATTAAGGATGAATATTTTTAAACTATTCCACAAATAAATGGGAATCCAATTACATTAAATTGATAAATTATAAATTAAATATATTTACTTAACTTATAAATTTCTAGGTTTCATTCTATGTTATCCATGATCTATTTCTTAACATACATTATTATGTGTATTTTTTTGTTCCCTTAAAAATATTTTGTAATGAGATTATTAATTTTCCAAAGAATATCCTTTGGGATTTTCAAACTAGGTGTTAATCAAGGCATGTTTCCATGCACTAGTTCCCAATCGAGTCTAGATTAATACAGTGTTTTTTGGTTTTATCCCAATGTAAATCTATACAAGACCCAAATCCATTTATAGTATCCAGACATGGATGTATTTTATTGATAAAAAAATTAATCTATACTTACCAAAATTTAGGGATATTTTCTTTTAATTATTCTCATCCCAAAATATTTCTCTAGAGTTTTATAATCTTAATCCAAAAAATAACAACACTTTTCCTTTGATACAAATGATAACAAACCTGATCTTTATTTCAATTTATTTCATGATTTGTTAAATAAAATTACACATAATAGAACCAAGAATATTGATAATTATAGAGTATTTGTTAATTAAGTACATTAAATAATAACTTAAAATAAGGAATACGTCATTTTTATTGAAAAACTATTTAACATGTTCATAATATTCCTTCATACTTAAAATTGTGTGGGATAACCTGGGGACATACATAAGAAAGGGGTGAGTTAGAAATCCCAGTAAGAGAATAAAAATTGTATAACATGAATAAAGTTATACATATTAGACAATAAGAATATCAATGGGTCATAAAAGGTGTATGAATCATAAACATGAACAATGAGGCATGATGTAGCATGAGAACATAAAGGCAACTTGGTAAATGTGGAAACAACTTATAACACTTCATCATAAACCTAGGTCAAAGATAAATGAAAATAAATAATGATGAAAAAGTCTTATAATGGATTAGGTTCACTCCATAATCCCGTGCATGACTTATAATGAGACTAAAATATTATTTAATTCAATGGAGTGCTATATAATTCTAGGCTCACTTGTAACATTCATTTTATTCTCACGCTTAAGTTTTCCAAATAGATCATAAAACATGGATTCATTTATCATAAAATTTTATTCCAAAATCATGGCGTGTATAATAAATACATGTAATTACCCAATAAAATTAGTACCATTTCAAAACTTTCAACACCCTTTATAGTAAAATTTTATCGGTATTCACTACACATTTGTTTGGAATGGAAAATAGCGGTGAAATTTCAGCGGCATAATGATGTACTTAAAAATTAATAATTTTTTTTGATGAGAGATAAAGGGATACCTCATAATTTGGATATAAAATGGAAAGTAACATAGACATGTAAAAACATATCATGAAATTAGTAATAATAAATATAATGAATAAGATAATGAAGAAACTTGAATAAATAAGAGAAGAAAAGGATCTCTTACCTTGATGGTGTGATTCCAAATACTTTCTAGGGGATTATTGAGAGCTTAATGGAACCTTGTAAAGGAGCATAGAGAGGGTATTTTAGAGTGAGGATATGATCCCAGGATCACTAGTGAATATAAATGGGATCTTGGGTGGGTTTATATAGGAAATGTGTGGGGAATTCTTTATTATTTCTCAAACTTAGGTCTTGGAATCTATATAATAAAATAACTAAAACAAAAAACATTTACATTGTTTTTATCCTATTTTATGCCAATGGGGATTTTATTTTATTATTTTATACGTATAAGTAATGATCATAATAAAATAACACCATTTATGATGTGGAATTGAGCCACTCTTAAAGAAATGATTTTAAAACCTTAAAATATATTAATGGTTTTTGATGATTCATAAAGGATTTATAAAATTAAAAATATAAAAATAAAATCACATTATTTTAAAGGTAAAACATATATTTGGTGGTATATATCATTTATAGTATTTATTACATTACTCTTGGGTCATTATGATGTCATCTTACACACCGTGTATTTATACGGTATTTAATTTTTACCAAAAAATTTGATTGTCTAAAAAAATTATGAAAAATTTACCATAGGATAATTTGGACATTATGATTCCAAAAATAATATTCATTTTATAAAAATAATTTTCTAAATATCTTAATTTTCACTTTTAAAATAATAATCTAGATTTACTGAGAATGTTGGGTTATTAACAATAACAGTTTTCGAACCCTTATAAAAATTACATTTGACTTCATAAAAACTATATTATCATTTTTATGGAATAAAAATTATAAAATAATAATATTTTATTAAAATATCATTTATTTCAAAAAAGCATTAATTTTTCAAAATAAATATCTTAATTGAAATTGTATACTAATTAAAAATATAATTTGTTTTTTATTGTACAAAAATAATAAGAATTTAAAAATTAATGATAAAAAGAAAACATGAACATTATTTTATTGAAATACAATATACATATTCATATTATTGTGGTCTTGATACAAATCCCATTAATACACCATAAAAGTCCTTAAGGGTAAGGTGCATGATGATGAGACTTTCATGGGGTGGTTTAACATACATGGTTTGGACGGTGATCTCTATAAGCTTGAAATTCTAATGTAAACGGGTTTCTCATGCTTAAATTGTTGGATCTCAACTTGATATTGGTCAAGGTAAAATCTCAGTGATTCTATCTCCCTTAAAATCCTGTATAAATGGGATTCCTAGGGAACAATCCTCCTTGTTTAGGCCATCACTTCATTTTTTGTGTCAATTGGATTTTCTAAAACCATATTTTTATACAAATTACGTGATAACTATTCAAGGACTATATTAATGATGGTAAGGGTTATTAATGGTATTTTAAATATGATAGGATATAATAAAACCAAATAAGTGTATGTGTATTCAATATCCATAATATATAATAATTTATTTTATTAAATCACAAACCAAATTTTATTTATAATAGTTCATGTCATTTCACCCCACAACTTATATGCCCTCACAAGATCAAAATATTTACTTCCCAGTTAGGCCTCAAATTCCTTCATTATATTATAAATAATTTCCCCAATAATAATCCCAACATATAATAATCACTGATGAGATTAAATTCCTTGCTTAAAGTCTCATGCCAGAATTCATTAAAAACATAAATATCTAGTTATTAAACTTTTTATGTTCGTGGTTGAATAAAAAGGGAAAATCATATCCAAAGAGAGGCCCACGACTTAAATGAATTCACAAAATCTAGATCAGGATAGTACTTTAACACAAAATGACACTCTATATAAATTTCCAAAGCTGGGAATACAATATTTAATGGATTAGAATGAATCCTCAAAATGATCAATGACAAAAAATAAAAATTAAACTTCATATAAAAGTAATAGATAATATCTCTTCAAACTCCAAGTAAACTCAAGAAAATACATACTCTATTCTAATTTTGAGATGGATTAAAACATTATCAAGATTAATTGTACACAATAAGAATAAGTGTAGAGAAACAATGCAACACTATAGATCAATTCATCCAATAACTCATAATTAATCATGATTACCCACTATGAAAGTATTCCATTCATCGTGGAGTTAAAAAGACTATATGGTACTTAGTGATAAATAAAATAATGAGTGACATAATAGTATCCATCATCCTTTGGTTTCCACAGATCATAATAAATTGAAGGATGCATCACTCATTAATGATGTTAAAAAAACATCAAAACCATGGGAATTTCATGAGATAACAAGCTAAAAAAATTTCATGTGAAGGAAATTCACAATGCTGTTCCAATTTATCACCCCCTATATTAATCAAAAAAGAACCTTTTAGGTTCCAAATAGTATTATACCCATGGAAGGAATCTAAAATAATAATTTTGATTCTAGTAAAATTTGGATTCAATTTTGGAAAACATATGCAATCTAAGATCAAGATATTCATCCATAGATATCTCCTTACTATGATATCCGGTGTTCTCTAGTATATGTCCTTAATAAACCCAGAAGTAAAATTCATACATGACACAATTTATAATAACAAGATTATTATTATTGAGCTATTTAAAATCTTCAATACACTCCTCATTATAGGATTATGAGGAGATCTCAATGTTTAAAGAGAAAGACGGTATCTTAACAACTAGCAGAGTGGGGACTTACTTGATGAAAATCCATGAGGATCTATCCATAATGGTTCTCTATAATTCATAATAATACTTATGTTTTTTAGTTTTTCTAGGATGTGGGGTGATGAATTCAACCAGATCCACCATCAATTTATTACCTTTTTAGAACTTGATTGAAAGCAATATTCTTTAATTTCATACACTTTTTTAGGTGAATCAAGAGTAGATTCATCAAAGTCACTATGAGTATCCTGATCCTCCTCTTAATAGGGGTGGATATCTCATGAGTAAGTAAAGGCATTAGGCCTCATGAAAAACTCCTTAAGAGTGGTATGATCATCATGAAAAACATTAAAAAAACTAGAAAAGTCCGAAAAATCATTTGGATGATCATGAAATTACTTAAAAGGACCATCTTAGGATGGTAATTCCCTATGTTAATCCTTAAGACTATCCATTGAAGGACCCTTACCTCCAATTGGAGTAGCAGGCTTCACCTTTTCAACCAAGATAACTTTCTTCCTAATGGGAGGATGGGTTTTGGGATCATTTGAGGGAACATTTCCATAGGACATGGATGTGTGTCCAAAATTCAAACAAGATAGATAGTAATATAAAATATTTTTATAACTCACTCTATAATAGAATACCTTATCACCATTTTGATTATAAATGAGTAATGGTAGAGGTTTGGAGATATCTATATATGTGAACATCCTCACAATATGGGGTCTTTAGATCTTAGAGGTGGCTGAGTAATGTTTAATGGGTGTTCCAATGAGACTATAGTTAACAGATAGATCAAAAATCTTGAAAATATGAATGGGTAAACCTTAAAATACTATCCATGTGAGAATAATAAGAGGTTAAAAACCGTTTCCAAAATTAAGGGTCTATCTCATCTTTTTCATAAAAATGCAATAGATGACTAATTTCTATGACCAGAACATCTATAATAATCTCCCCTCAAGGTAAAACAAACCAAAATGACATGGGAATCAAGAATACACAAATAAAATGAATGAAAAACAATATTTTTAAGTGAATTCACAAAAAATTGATATAAGGACACCTGTAAGAAAACTTACCAAGACGTGATTACTGAAAGTATGAATCCATAAAGTCTACATCCTTCATTAAAAATTAATTAGATGGTTTTACCTAATTCTAAAAAGAATAAGGAGAGATCTACGAGGGATCCTCATCAACATCACATATCAGAGGTTTACCAGAAAACACATCCACAAACGTGAGATCATGGTTTATTGGAGAATCACTTCACCGGTCACCATACAATGGATCTTTATTGATCTCCATATTATTAAAATTTAAATCTTTTATCTTACTTGAATTTATAAATTAATAATATAACTAATAAATTATTTATTTTTCTTAATTTTTTTCCAACATACTATCCTTCATATATAATAATAATCCCATCGTTTAGTATTTAAATAAATTAAATATATTTTATTTTATTTTAAAAAAGTTTAGGTAAATAGTGTTTAATTTTGAGACCACATGGGTTATAATATTAGTGTCATATTAAGTCTTGTTTATGGAATTTAACATATACATGACATGTAGTGTCACTTGAATTGTTGTGTGACATATGTTGGGTATAGTTTATGTCACGTACAATATATATACAAAATCGGTATATCCACATGGCATGTTGTGATACATAGGGCATGTAGTTTAATGTGATCAAAACATGCAGTCTTTATAGAATGTATGTACACAATATACACCATAAATATATATGACATATACTAATGGAAAGTTTCATGAAGTACACAACATGTTTGAAGACCATTATAAGTAATGAAATTAAAGGACTTACACAGAATTAATTAATACCATCCATTAACCCACGCAACTCACCAAAAATAACCCAAAAAGTACTTCATATGGAGTGAAATGTTTTATATAGAATGAAAAATCATCTACACTCCATGCAGTCTATGTATCATTATGTTTTTTGGGTGTAAGTCAATACATGGTGTGTAATGAAAACTGCATATAAACACACAGTATGAGTCAAAAATTAAAAAGAATGTAATTTTTGTGGTGTTACATGTTGTGTACATAACAGCTACACGCCATGTAGACCCTTTCAACTAGTTTTACACAATAGATATCAATAGATCTCAAATAATGGAACCATATATTGACCCACATGACATGTCACAATTTACATAGTATATTTCTCATGTGATGAAAAACCTCTTACATGCCTTTTCATTTATAATTACATGTCATGTAACTATAATATGTATTCAATAACCTTGTAACCTTGGGATGGGATCTTCAAACATTCATATAATGTTTTATCCCATTATTGACCATAACAACTCAGATTAACGTGCTATATTATTTGTTTTGATGAGAATGAAAAACCAAAAAATAATAGTATCAAACCAACACATGAAATTGTTTAAATAAGTTATAAATAATTATAAATTAGAAGGTGAATACTTTGATAGCACTTGAATGTTCTTGGGAATAATTGAAGCATCGGGTGGGTGCCTAATTTTGGTTTAATATCAATATCAATGAAAAATATTCAACGAACTTGATGAATAAACCCCAAAATATCTATAAATAATCTTTCACTTTTGATTTATAGTTATATTAAATATATATTTACCTAATTCTTGTAAATCTCCTTGATGAAATTCTAGTTCTTCTCTTATTTTAATTATCGTTGTGATGGAGTATACAAATGAGGATTTCTCTATATATATCCACACACACACTATGAATCTCTAGACAATGTTCTTGAAACTCCATGTGCTCAAATGGTATAATTTAGTGTTTTATGTCATTATTCATTGGTCACACTAATTATCTCTTATTCTATCACTATTTTTCTTAAAGAGAGAGGAAGAGGGATTTATCTCTAGGGATTAAGATAATTCTTTATGATGTGTCTCTATTGTGTTAATAAAAATACACAGATGAAAAATTATATAATTTAGAATATATAATTTTGGTTAAATATTGATAATTACAGAAATTCCCATTATCATATTATTTAACCTAAATAAAACCCCATATAAAACAATATATTATTATTATTATATCCCATGAAATTAAATATATCTCATTTTATCTCTTCAACAAAATATTCATTTTTATTTAAATGGTATTAAATAAAATATATCAATTTTTCTAGGTAATTAAACTAGACCCATGAAATCTCATAGAATTTATCAATCCTTGAATAATAAAATATTCATTTAATGAAATATTTAAAGTATTTTATTTACTAAACACGTGAATAAATATTAATTTTAATATTTACATAACTTGAAAAAATATTTATTTAAACTATTCATTAAACTGGTGAATAAATAAATATTTATTTATTACCATGTGAACAAATAAGGAAGAGATCCAATTAAACTCATATATTCTAAATAAGAATATATTGTTATTGAATTTATATGATCAACTTTACTTGAATAAATAATATTTTTTAAGCTAGGAATAAATTTATTCTTAATATTAAAGTCAAAATAATTTAATGAGATTCTGTATACACTTAATTTGTGACCCTATAGGCCCCTTTCTCAATGAAAATAGGGGAGATTACCTAAAGTAAAAGATGATAATTTAAAAGTGAATTAATGAAACTATTTTTAAAGAGTTTTATGTAGCTACTACAACTACCTTCCCAAAAACACTATTGCACAATGTAATCTCTTTATCATTTGATATCTCATAAAAAAATACACACTTATTTCATTACCCTATATGATCAATTTATCTTTATTTGAATTTAAAAAATTAACTCATCAATAAACTAACATAGGAAAGGGTTTCATTAGACACTTTTATTTCAATAAAATATCTAGATATATATTCCTTCATTAATATGGAAGGGAAAAATCATTTCTTGACGTAATTAGTTCCATATCATTTATAATGAAGCCCAACATATTGTAACACCCCAATAGAAATTTTATGAGTATATAATGGTTACATTACTTATTTACTTGAGTTTGAAGTTTTTTGGGATGGAAAATATAAAACTTTTGAAACTTTTCTAGCATACACAGTTTCTACATGGTTTTTTCTAATTATAGATAAAGTGTGTGGCTAGTTGTAGATCGATTGTAGTGGAAATCACATTGTCATTTCATGTTTTGGTAAGTGTGTGGTTATACAATTAATCCAACTTTAAAATTGTTATTCATTTAATTTTGGATTGTTTTTAATTAGGTATTTCTTATTTTATTTATTTTCCTTCCCCACTTAAAAGGGGATGCTTGTGAGGCCCTCCCTAACCAATAATCTCCCTCTACTATCCCTATATGGTGAAATGTTAGTGTTTTATAAGTGATTTATAATCCAAATAATAATGTGAGGATATATTACTTCTTATTTTTCTTCGTCTTCCTTATTCTCTATATTTCTTCCATGATTCTATTATCTCTTATAACCCTAGCGACCATTGTGGCTAAATATCATACCTAGTTTTGTCTATAAATAAGGGTTTTGTATTATAGTAATTTTAAAGTTCCTCTTGAAATATAATATTATGGTATTAATATAAGGAGATGTGATTTCTTTTATTGAGGTAGGTTTTTTTAACATTCCTTTTATTTTGCAGTTTCTTGGATGTTTGGATTTTGAAACTAGTTTTTCCAAATGAAAAAAGTATAGTATGAGATAATTTAAATTTCTTATTAAGTAACAACACTACTATCCCATGTCTTCCCTATCTAATAATGATAAAAACATATAATTATATATAATTTTAGTTATAAAAATATTTCCAAAATTGCCACATGTTTGATAAAATGACAATAATATTTTTCTGTTAAATTATTTATACATGTTTTCTTGAAGACATTATGTTTTAAATGTTTGTGTATCCATTGATTTATGAATTTCAATTATTCATAATGGGTGTTATTGGTTTATAAAAATATATTATTGACTATTTTAATTGATTTCAATTTTTATTTTATGTTTCTTAGCTATTCTTTGTCTTTCACATTGTTTCTACGGTGGTTTTAAAAAGAGATTTAATGAGTGTGACTATTAATTTAATATCAAAGACTCATTTTTCATATTATGTAAAAAGGATTTCATAGGCTATATTACACACCCATTGGATCCCCATTGTTTATCCATTTTCCTTTTTTATATTGGGAGATGGTTGAATTATTTATTTATGCTTGTATATTTGGGAAGGGGATCTTTTTCAAAAGGGGTGTTAGATATGGGATGTAAAGATGATATTGATATGTGTTTCATTGCATTATGGTAATATTATGTTATTGATAAATGTTTCACACCTATATTAGTTAATTTTATGGGGAACCCTTGGAAACTAAAATGCGAATCAAGAGAATGGTGTTATTCTAGTTGAGATTATGCGTTGGCTAGTATCCCCTATCCATATGCTCCAACCTATTTTGGGGGTGTCCCGGATGAGGCTAAATAGATTAAGTATAGTGTTTTCATATAAGTAATGCAATATAGTATAACATTTGGTTCCAAATAGCCATGTCTATGAATTTTTTCATCAGTCCACATGTGATACCCCATGATGAGTTTTATGTGATATATTTTAGTTAAGAATTGCTTGAAACTTGATCTACTTATTTCTTGTCTTATGTATACCTTTTTATTTAATAGCCCATTTATGGTTGATATTTGAAGTTACATAATTATCATTTGTATTATTTATCATCATTCATTTCTCAATTCTCCAAGATTTTACTTTTACGGTGTTTTGCCTTTACTTTTATTATATTTAGAGGAGAATTTATAGTCTTTTCAAACATCATGGGTTGATTTTTTATAAACTCAAATACTTTGGTGAATTTTTTTTGAAACTAGTTTTTGGATTTTTTGGCGGTTTTTATTTAAAAGTTGGATTTATAAATGTAAAAAAATAATCAAATGAATTGGATTTTGTAAATGAAAAGTGTTTATGAGAAGAAACTTAAAGTGTTATCAATTTTCAAATTATATAAATTTAAATAAAACTATTTTATACTATTTATTTGCAAACTAGGGTTTTTGTTTTATTTTATAAATTGAATGATATGGATTATTGGTGGATTCCTACTAGATATTGGATAACACTATATGAACTCCCATTTTTGGGTATGCATTATTTATATTTAATGCATATATGCAAGTTTTTTATTTTTATAATGGGTTTGCACCACTTTCCAGTGGTAAGTGGGTGGATGTTGATTCATGGTGGTGACTTGGATTTATATAGTGGTAGATTGGTCAGTGTATGTGAATATTTTGATTAATTTCCAGTTAAATTGTGTATCAACATTTCCATACTTTTATTTATTTTAGGAACATGTGTATATGTAAATTTTGTTGTGTATCACTTTTCTTTTGGGTTTATAAAGTGAGGCTTGAGATTACCTATACATGCACTCATAGACCTGGTGATAAAAAAATAATATTTTAATATTGTTTTTGATACCAAATAAAGTTACCCAAACTTAAACATATATAATTACAATATCAATAAATAATAACTAGTACCTTATATACCAAAGATATTCTAGGTTTATATTTTTTTAGAATTAGAAAAACAATAACAAACAAAACCTATATCTTTCCATAAAATGTATATTTTTCCCACTAAAATAAGAACTCCTTATTTAATAATAAGTCTTCAATATATACCTCATAATTATCCACACATTAAATCCATCTTTACATTACATACATAATACACTTCTTTATAACCTAGGGAGAATGAAAACATATGAATGGTGAGATAAGATTATTAGTAAGAGTAATCACAAGTGATGATAATCAGAGAACATAAGAGATTATAAGATAAACATGTGGGTATAAGAAAATAGGCAAGGTATAATAACAAATCATAAGAAAACTATACCAAATAAAACATGGATTATAATTTATGACTCAAAATATATAGATTTTTGTATAAATAAGTTTATATCATTGGATCAAGCAATAATAATAATGTGGAAACAATATAAAACCTAAAATAATAAGCATAAGTTAAGGATCACTACCAAAGAAACATAACATAGTGTAAAGAGTCACATAATGGATTTGGTTTACTCCCAAACCCCTTAAATGACCTCTAATGAAATATAAAACATTACCAAATGCATTTGAGGTATATATAATTATAGGCTCACCCATCACATCCTAATATGCACATGAATATGTGTGCCACATAAGAAAACATTATAATTTCATCAAATCATAATTAAACCATGAGAAAGAAAAGGGATTAAAAAATATTTGAAAAAATAATGATCATAATAAATCAAGAGAAATTATATGGATTATTTCAATCAAATATGAGATTATGATAAAGAAAATAAAACCCTTAGAAAACCAAGAATAAATACAATATATTACCATATTAGGGTATAATGAAACTAACTTAGAATAATGTATTTCAAGAAAAAAATATGACTCGGAGAAATGAAATTGATTTAACAAATAACCTATTATAAAAACACAAAAAAAGTTTAAAATAATTAAAAGTTCGATAGTTTGATTAATATGCAGCACTGAACCTTAAGAAAACTGTTATATAATTTAAAAATATTATTATTTTAATGTGACCATTATAACCTAGTCACTAAATTAGTTGTATGAATTGTAATAAAAAAAATTAAAAATTATGTAAAAATGTTTTATATAATTCAAATTTATTATGTAATTGGTTATAAATAAGTACCCAATTTCTAGAAAAGTTATTTTATGATTCAAAAAATTGTTTTTATTCCATTTTGTTTGAAACTTTTATAATTAACTTCTACCATATTCTAGAAATTTTATCTGAATAAATTAATATAATTTTTTAAAATCATCTGGTCAATATTATCTTATGGGAAATTTTTGGGATTTTTCTAATACGGGTTTTTAGTGAATTGTAAAAAATATACATTTTTATAAAATTGTTATTTATTTTCATTAAATCAGGTAATTTAAAAGTCCCATTATGTTTTTAATTTTATTTTAATGTAAATTAAGTCTTATTTAATTATATATAATCTAATTTCTTACATTTTAGTTGGTATCATTTTTTATTTTTATATAAGTTCTTTTGGGCATAAAAATCATTTTTCAAGTAACTATTTTTATGTTACATTTTATGAATTTATATTAAAATTGATTTTTTACTATTATATAAATTTTATCTTAAAATTTAAATCCATATTTTAAATTATGAGTTTTAATTTTGATAATTTGTATCTTTTATTTTTGGTCATTGTGAATAGTAACCATGGTAGATATTTTACACCTTGGTAAGAGTAAAACTGGAAAAACATGGTTAAAAGTATGGGGTAATGATTTAAAATCTCTATAACACTTACATTTATCCTATTTTATGAGTTTTATTGTCCAAATATATGTTTATAGAGTTAAAATGTGTTTTTTAAAACATTATTCTGAACTTGGGAGCCAAGGCATGACTTTTATATTCATAAATTATATTTTATCAAAATTAAAAACCATTTAAGAGTTTTTTCATTTAATGGTATTATTGGAAGGTGAAATTTAGTTATTTATCAATTAAAAAGTCTAAAAACCTTAATGTTTTTTATTATTTAATGAAAAAATAATCATTTAAATCAACTTCATACTTTATTTCACGGTGAAATTATTTTTTACTCTTAAATATGGTATTTAATGAAATAATTTTTTACATACTAATATTAAATGTAAATTTTTCCACCTATAGATTTTGAATATAATTAAATTAATTTAAAATTTTTAATTATAACTTAATTTTTTTATAATTCCCCTTTTATTATATTATAATATAATTAATTCATCAAGATACAATTTTTAGTTATCATAGTTAAGGTTAAATTGGTTTTAAAGGAGTTTTAACTAAGAGATAATGATTAAAATGTCTCCAAAACTTATCTTAATTTTATTAGATGAGTTTTATTGAACCATATAACATATTATCTAATAATTTGGGGTGATTTGTGTTCCAATTTATAAAATTATGATATATATTATATTTAAATATTTTCATTAATTCCAAGTGTGTAATTTCCATCACTTATAAATAGGCATCTCCTCTACACTATTATTCACACCACTTAAGTAATTTAACTAATATAATAAACACAAAAAATGCCATATTTATTTCATTATTTCTTGATCTCATGGAATTATCCTAAGATCATCCTAAGAATCTATAAGGTGTAATCTAAAAGACGTCGCTCAAAGAATAGGAAATAGTCATTACCAACTCTTTTAGAGTTTATTTCTTATTCTACATACTCTAACCCTATTTTATACATACTAGTATAATTTCTACACTATAATAAATATACTAATATATTATTATGATTATGGGAAAACTATATTCCACCTCCTTAACATCCAATGGGAAATAAAAGTATCACTCATGCATATGTGTGGACTGCCACCTTCATATAGCGATGTGATTCATTTTCCAACATCGCCTCTCATGGATAGTTATAATGATGGATTTAATGAATATATATGATATTTATGATATAATAATTATTCTATAATGATAAAATATTATCTACTTTCTTTTCATTTTTCCATTAGAAAATGAAAGAATCATTCATGCATATATATAGACAACCATCCTCATGACTAATATATTTCATTTTCAATATCTGCCTTTTAGATATGGTTATGAAATTGTATAAAATAATTATATATAATACATACAAAAATAATATTATTCTTTAAATTTTATATTAATATTATAAATTATCATGTTCTTACTCATTCAATATTTAGACCACACTCGCATTTACATTAGTTTTACCACCTACAAGAGTGATGTTATAATTTATATAACATGAATGATTATATAATGTTTAATACAAGTAAAGTTTTTTAATAATAATATATATATATGAAATTTTAATCATTATATACATGATGGAACCATGGTCAAGGTGCAAATACCAGAACTATCAATTAGAAACATACATGAAAAACAAAACAGTTATATCCCATAATAATGATTTTAATAAATAATTTTTTAAAAATGAGATATAATATGTTATAAGTGGATAATATATGGTATTATAGGTATTAATATGGTAATTTAATAGATTTATAATAAATTTAAACTTATTATACAATATATTAAAATTACTTATGAGAAAATTCAGGCCTGAGGTAAGAGATTTCTTATCTCAATTTCCTTTCATTAATACTTAATCCATTTTAACCATATGTTTTTGTAGTGTATGAACTTATTTATGGATTTATTTTACCATTAATTTACTGAAATTATCTTCGTCTATAAATAAATTTCATTTTCTCTTCTTCAGTGTCATTTTTCTTCAAAACTTATGAAAACCATATGGGGTTTCTCATTTTCTTTTCATTAGGTTATATTAATTATTAAGTGACTATGTTATTCCAAGATTATGTGTGTAATTACCTATGATTATTTAATTTTTTTTGATTTACATATTCTATACATAATCACTTTATATTTAGTTCCCACTTGAATTTCATGATCTTTGTAAGGGTTCCTCATTTCAATTTTGTTTCTGTGAGACATATACCATATTAACCACTTGTTTATTTTATGATCTATATATAACACCCAATTGATAAGATATATCATTAATATATTTATATTCATGTTATATAAAGTTTTATTTGAATTTATTTCTTTTATGAGGGTTATGATTCAAAAGTTACCAAATCGATAAGGGTTAATTTCCAGATATCATCCTTATTCAAGATTTTTTATATTTATGTTTATGTTGGATAAAGTATATTATATTTTATATTAAACCCCATATAATTTATTCTACACAAGTTATTTCTATAAATTAGAATATTTCCTTACAATATTCTTTCTCTAAGTACTCAAAAGCCAAAAAATATTTTTTAAGGAAAATCAATTTTTTTCAATCCCGTTAGAAATTTTTCTTATATTTACATATGTTCTTCAAAAACAATTCAAGAATTTTTTTAACATTCAACAATGATTGATTAAAGTCATTTTCACACATGTTTTAATTAGTCTATGATAAATTTTCTTGTCATTTCCTGAAGGAGGTAATTTTTACTAAAGGTATGAAGGAAATATTCTTTTGATGTTTAATATACAAAAATATTCTATTACTATCACTATTATTTTATTTGAAGATTATTTTAAAAATTTCCATTGTTTTTTTAGGATTTTTTTCTAACATTTAGGAAATTTTTATATTTTAATAAGTGATTTCCAAATTCAAATGGAATTTTTTAAAGAAATATTCCAATGATATTTTAAAAATGTTTTCATCTATTTTAACATTATTTAATGAATATTATGCTTTTATGAGGATATAATATAATGATATCATCCACCATATTACACTGGATAGATTATGATCATGTTTCTCTAGTGATTGACTGGCAAAAATATAAACATTTCTTATACTAGTTTTACAATATGAATTTATATGATGATTATATATTGAATTATTATTCATTTCTTTCATACAATGAATAAAATGAAATTAATAAGTAAATTTGGGGACTTTTATATCACATTAATTCACTTTTAGGTCTTATGAGAAAAACTAGTTTGGGTATTTGACCAATAACTTACCTGTTTAAGTATGATGTCTTGGCATAATTCCTTGGCAGTAAGATTATGATGTATAAAAGTACGCATTATATCATTATCAAACTAGTTATTGATACCCATATGATTATTTTTATTATTATGACTTCCATATATATAGTCATATTTTATATAATTAATTATATAGAATATTTTGTTATTTTTTTCCTTTACCTTATTATTTATGCTTTATTTATTTTATAATAGATGTTATTGTATGCCTTCCCTTACTGAACATTTGAGATAACTCATTATTATGTATTATTTTTTCCAAGATACAAATAAAGTATTTATGAATTATTTTATGGATATACTATAATAAATTATAAATTTCTCACTAGAATATTATTTGGTATTTCTTATTTTTAATGTAATATAAGAATCATGTATTATATCCAATGTGATCTCTTGTATTTTGAGCCAATTTTGTAATATAACCACTAGATTCAGGTTACTAGAGTTGAGGTTCATATTATATAATTATAATTATAAACATTGGGAAATAGATTTTGGAAAACATAGATTTAAGAACATAACCCTATGAAAGGATCAAGAGATAAGTCTAATTATAAGATAATATCAAAAAGTTTTGGTAAGGTAGAGAATGTGTTGTTTCTAAAAAATTACAACTCTATAGAGATACTATAAAGTGTATGTGGAAGTTTAATAGATGCACTAATGAGTAAACACCCTGAATAAGGATGTTTGAGTATCAAATCAATCTTTACTTGGTGCAAGATTATTGGTCCTAATATTGCACGATTGGCTAGAAACTCCCGGAGGATTTTCTCTAATTGATTCATGTTCTCTTTAAAAACCATTATGAAGGATTTTTAAATATTTATAGTATTTGAAAAAAATACCCAAGATACTATGTTTATTATTTTGATATTAGTTATTCATAAATTATCAATTAATGTTATGTGTTGTACTATATTTTAAAAAGGGTGTGAAGGACAACACATTTATTGTTCAATTAAATAAACAAATGATATTGGGTTTAGAGTGAAAACTATAATTATTATTCCAAACTGCCTATCTCAATATATGAATAACAAAATAACCTGAGTGAGTTTCCATACACATTAAATAAGATAAAAATGTATTTTTAGGGATTTTTAGGTGATAAAGACCGCAAAAGGAAAAGGATTCAATATCCTACATGTCCAAAATATATGTATAAATACCAATGGAAATATCTTAAAGTTAAAAAGAATAAGTTTTAAATGTTGGGAGTATAAATATTATGAAAATTTATGTCCTAATGGGATAAATAATACCGTACCAAAAAAGGTTTAATAATGTATAATTCTATTATAATTTAAGATGAAGAAATTATAGATAATATGTGAAAGGTATTTATTATTTTAATAGTTTCTCTTATGATTAGATTAGAAAACATGATTAGATTTAAATTGATTAGCCTTAGGACTTGATTTGGATTTTTTATTATATGAAATTTGTATTAAGGAATATGATAGCAATGATTAGTTAAAGGATTATGAATATATTTGAAAGAAAAAATTTACTAGATATATAGTTTCAAGAGTAATGATGTAGTTGTATTTTATTTAAGTGTTGATTAATTTAATTATGATCATAAGTTTAATGGAATTTATACTCTTTTCAAGTTTTATGTAATGAGAGTACCTTGGAGACATTTATTAGATTTTAATAGATGTTTAAGGTATATCTAACCCTTAAGTTTAATATGTGAAAAGGTTATTAAGAAAATTTTATTTTATATAATGGCAATAATATGAATGGTATTAATAATTATTATGGTTAATATACTCTATAATATTAAGGTAATTATGGTTTGTTGCATAAAAGGGTTATTTCATTTTGGGAATATATGTTTTATCATAAAGAAACCATTTCATTAAAAAAGTGTTTTGGTGACTAAGTGATTAATGTCATTTTTGATGAAGTAAACCATATTGGGAATATTATATGACTAAGTAAAATGGAAATATTATTGGCTAATATGATATTTTATTTTAAAAATAAAGTTTGGGTTATCTATCTGAATCATATATGATTTTATTCTGGATTTATGGTAATTAAAATTATTTATAGGAAAGAATATAATATTTTAAAGGTTATATTATTAGGCAATATACATTTTTAGTGTGTGAATTTATGATTGGTTAATATTTCATGGAGATAAATGTTTAATTGTACCCAGAAGAATATATGATCCAATGTCTCTAATATTTGGGTTTTTTAACTTGATCAGGAATATTTTTTAAGAGTTTTAAGGTTAATTACATATGAAATTATTTAAGAAGAATTTATTGCTTTAGGAATTACAAATTCAATTTTAATGGTCATTTCTTGGTGTAAGATATGAGATAAAAGTGAAAATTTATCGAACCATAAATAAAGGATGTAATTCCACTTATGTAGTGGAAATAAATCAAGTATATTTTTTTAAATGAATTAATATCTCAATGGTAAAATAATTTCTCAAATATATCGAGGCTTTATTGGAAATTAACACTCATATATAAGTATGATTATTATAGTGGTATATTCATTTATTAAATAATAAGTTTTATGATCTTGAACAAAAAATTAAAGTTCATGATAAAGTCTATATTTGATATTATTACTATAATAAATTAATTTTGGGGAGAAAAAAGTAAAATGTTGAGGATAATATTTATTAAAGTGTGTAATGTAACACCTCAAAAATTTAGTTTAAAAGAATAATAATCTTGATGACTTTCTTAACCCACAACATTAAGCTTTATGCGAACAATGATATAATATAAAAATATTATTATTTAAAGTGACCATTATAACATAACTATTAAATTGGTGATACAAAGAGGAATAAACACATTATAAAAATATGTATAAATGTTTTATATAATATAAATTTATTTTTTAATTCATAATAAATAAGTATCCAATTTTCAATAAAGTTATTTAAGGTTTATAAATATATTTTATTCAAAAAAATTATTATATTTTCTACGTAGACATTATAATTAATTTATACAATTTTTTTGAAATTTTATATGAAGAAATGAATATATTTTTTTAAATAAACCTATCAAAATCATATTAGGGTGAATTTTTTGGATTGTTTAAAAGATTTATTATTTAGTTAAAGGTAAAAATATCAATTTTTTTAAAACTATCATTTCTTTTCATTAAATCAAGTAATTCCTATCATTTTTTGAATTTGATTTCCTTGAATGCTTAAGTTATTCCCCATAGTGGATTTTTTTTACTCTTCAATCCCTTACATATCACCTCATGAGACATAAAATATTACTCAATGTATTATAGGGATATATAATTATGGCCCACTTGTCACATTATAATATGTACATGAATCTGTGTGACACATAAGAAAACATTCATAATTTCATCAAATAATAATTAACCCATGAGAAAGAAATGGGGTTCATAGCGATTTCATCAAAAAAATGATCATAATCCATAAATATAAATATTATGGATGGTATCAATCAAATATGGGATTATGACAGAGAAATTAAAATACCTTGAAAACTAATATGAAATGAAATATATTACAATCATAGGGTATTTTTCACCCAACATAACATAATGGTGTTTAATAAAAAACTATAAAAATCAATGAAATGATGTTGATTTAACAAATAACCTTACTATAACACCCCAAAAATTTAGTTAAAAAGAATAATAAGCTAGATAGATTGGTTAACATGCAACGTCGATCTTTAAAATGATTGCGATATAATCCAAAAATATCATTAATTTATAATTTTTTCATAAATTTTATTTATGAAAATTAATATCACTTTTTAAAATCTGCATGTCAGTATTATCTTCTGGTGAATTTTGGGGATTTTTCAGAAAATATTTATTTTCAGGTCAATAGTGAAAAATATCGATTTTTGTACAGCTGCCATTTCTTTTCATTAAATAAAGTATTTAAAAGTCCTAATATGTTTTTAATTTGATATTAAAGTAACACAAGTTTTCATTAATTATAAATAATATAATTAATTACATTGGAATCAGTAATATTCTTGATTTTGGTATAAGTTCATTTTTTAGCTTTGAAAGCATATTTCTAAAAAATGTATTTCATTATATTTTATGAGTTTATATTACAATTTATTTCTAACACTTAATTTAACATGATAAATATTTGTCACCCCTGTAAGGGTAAAATAGGTAAAACATGGTTATAACTATGGGGTAAGGATTTAAAATCTCTCTAAAACTTGCTTCTATCCAATTTCATGAGTTTAGTTTGACCATAAATATGTTTATGGGGTAAAATAATTTATTTTAAAACATTATTTTGAACTTTGGAACCCATTATTTACTTCTATAAATATAAATTATATTTAATCACAATTTAAAATTATTTTTGGGTCTTAATATTTAATATAATGGTTGTAAGGTCCCATTTAGTTTTACATTGATCCAAAATTCTAAAAAGATTAATTTTTTATTTTTTAACAAAAAAATCATGTAAATCAAATTCTTACTTTATTTCATGTTAAAAGGTTTTTTTTACAATTATAAGATTTATTTTCCTTAGAAATATTTTTTATACTTATATTAAATCCAATTTCAACCACCTATAGATTTTGAATCTGATAAAATGGAATCAAAATTAATAATCATAATTTATAAAAAAAATTATAAGACCCATTTTTTTATAATATAATAAATTTATCATGTTAAAATTTCAAGTCATCACGGTTAAGGTTAAATTGGGTTCAATGGGGGTTAAATAAGAGATAATTCTTAAAATATCTCCATAACTTATCTTACTGTGATTGGTTGAGTGTGTTTTAACCAAATCGCATCTTATCTACAAATTTGGAGTGATTTTTCCAACTTTTCAAGATAATGATATATATTATATTTAAATATTTTAGGTAATTTTTAGTGTGTCATTTATATCACATATAAAAGGGAACCTATTATATTCACTTATTCACATCACTTGATCCATTTAAATTGGAAAATCCTGCCCCAAAAATCTTTCTTGATTCCTTTCCTTCATTCGTGGTTTTTTGTTCTTATCCTAAGACCATCCTATAAAGCATTAAGTTATAATATAAAAGATTTCTTAAAAAGAAGAGGTAGTCGTCTTTACCAACTCTTTAAAAGTTTATTTCTTATTTTATTTCCTATAAAGATGTTGTATCCATTGAAAAAATATCTAAATATCATAAATATACTAATATTTTATTATGATTATGGGACAACCCTTTTCCACGACCTTTCCGTCCAATGGGGAATGAAAGTGCCACTCATGTGTATGTATGGACTACCACCTCCAGGTAGAGATGTGATTCATTTTCCCTCATCGCTTATTGTGGATAATTATAATTATATATTTAATAAATATATATAATGTTTATGATATAATAATAATTTTGGAATGATAAAATATTATCTAATTTTTCCTTTTCTCCCATTATTAAATTAATGTATCGTTCATATGTGTGTAAAGACTACCCTCTCCATGTGGAAAATATTTCCTTTTTAATATAATCCTTTTATATATGGTTCTAAAATTGTATATAATGAATATATATAATAATTACGACATGAATATAATTTTTTATAAATATTATATTAATATTATTAATCATATTTTTCTTACTCATTAAGTATTTATACCACGCTCTTATGTAGGTCGGTTTTATCACCTACATGAATGATGTTATTCTGTTTTTGAAATTAATGATTAAGCAATGTTTAATACTAGTAATATTATTTAATAATAATATATAAATTACTTGATTAATATTTTATATATTATGGAACAATGATCAAAGTGCAAGGACAAGAACTTCTGAAAAGAAACATGCATGAAAAATGAAAAAGTTATCACAAAAAACATTAATTTTAATGAATAATTATTAATAAATGAGAGACAATATGTTATTATTGGATCATATGTTGTATTATAAGTATTATTATGGTCATTTTATAGATTTATAATAAATTTAAATTTATTATATAGGAGGTTAAAATCACTTAAGAGGCATGTTGAACTTGAGGGAAGTGATTTCTCATCTTAATTGCCTTTCATTTAGATTTATTCCATTTTCAAATCATGTTCTCTTTTTTGAGATATATAATATTCCTTATGGATTTATCTTATAATTCACTTATTAAATTTAATATGTTTTACAAATCTATTTCATGTTCTCTTCTTCATAATCCTATTGTTTAAAAAATTAAGAAAGTTGTAAGGGGTTTCTTAAATCATTTTTTTTCATTGGGATATTTTACTTACTCATTAACTATGTTATGACGTGATTATTTGTGTAATAAAATAAAATAATTTTACTTTTATTTTAAAGAATTTATGTGGATTTATATGTGTTAAACATAATCACTTAATTTATTAATTCTCACTTCAATGTTACCATCTTTATAAGGGTTCCTCATCTCTCTTTTTTTATGTGAGACATATACAATATTCATTACCTGTTTCATTAATATGGTACATATACTAACACTTTGATATGAAATATCTTGAATAAATTTATATTAATGGTATTTAAATTATCATTTGATGTTATTTATTTCATGAGGGTTATTATTAAAAAGTTACCAAATCGGTAAGGGTTTATTTCACAATCTCATCCTTATTCAGGATTGTTTATGTTTGTGTTTTTTTGGAGGAATTATATGATATTTTATCTTAAAACCCTAATATTTTCTTCTAATATAGTTATTTTTATAAATTAAAATCATTAATTTCATTTCACACCCTATAAGTACTCAAATTTCAAAAAAAAGTTTATAAGGAAAATAGACTTTGTTTTTCTATTCGGTCGGGAATAATTTCTTCTATCCATATTTTCTTTAAAATGTTTTAAATAATGTTTTTATGATTCGAAAATTATTTATTAAATTCATTTTTAACCATAGTTTACTTTCTAAAAAAATATTTAAAATGAATCTTTTTGTCATTTCATAAAGGTGGTATTTTTAATAAAGTTGTGATAAAGATATTTTTTTTTGCTTTACTGTAGAAATAAGTTTTTTTTAATGTCATGATTATTATTTTCTTTTAATATTACTTTACAATTTTCCAGGGTAATTTTTAAAGAAATTTTTTGCTTAATATTTTGGAAATTTTTAGGTTTTAAATAAGTTATTTCACAATAAAAGAGTATTTTCATCAAGAAATATTCCAATGGTATTTTAAAATTATTTTCATCTATGTCAACATCCTTCGATGAATATTATGATGTTATAGGGATTTACACTAATGAGACCATCCACTATATTACTTAGGATGTATTTTGATCTTGTTCCTCTAGTTATTCAATGGGAAAAATATTAACATTTCGTATGCTATTTTTTAATTGTGAATATTTATATTTATTATGTATTGAATTTTTATCCATTTATTTTATATGATGAATGAATTGAACTTAATAAGTGATGTGTAGGTCCCATAATATCCCCTCTATTCATTAGTAGGTCTTATGATAAAACATAGTTTGGGTATTTGGAGTACACATTGCATATTTATGTATGATGTCTTGGAACGATGACTTGATGGTGAGATTATTATGTTTTACATTATACATTATATTATTATGAAACTAGTTATTTTTATCCATGTGATTATTTATGTTTTTGTGTCTTCCATGGATATAGTCATTTTTTGGTATTAGTTATATGAAATATTTGATTATTTCTTATATATTCCACATTATTATTGCTTTATTTCTTATGATAGATTTGGATGTACACTTTCCCTTACTGAGCATTAGATCCCACTCTTTATTATGTTTTACTTTTCCCAAGACACACATAAGGGATCTATGAATTAGTTTATGGATAATCTATAAGAAATAGTAAATTTATAACTATAATATTATGTTTTATTTCATGTTTTCAAATGTAATGTGAGAATCATGTACATATATTGTCTCTTAATACTACTAAACTATTTTTTTGTTAGATGTGATCTCTTGTATTTTTATTCAATGTACTATGTTAAATAATGGATCCAGGTTGCTAGAGTATAGGTTGTTAATGGTTTTATTAAATAAATTTTTTTATAAACCCTAAGATCAATATTTAGGTAAAACAATATTAGGGAATATAACCCTATGACAATCTATAGGGATAAGTCTAAGTATTGGATCATATCATGAAGTTTTTTAAGGTATAGAATGTGTGGTTTCCTACTAATTAAATTTCTATCTAAATAGTATAAATTTGATATGGTTGTGGTATAGATTCACCTAGGGGTAAACAAATTGAAAAGGGATGGTTGAGTATCAAATAAATATTTAATCATAGCATGATGAGTGGGCCTATGACTGTACACTTGGATAGAAACTTCTAGGGGATATAATTTTGTTGATTCAAGGGATATTTACACACCATTATTAATGATTAGATTTCTTAATATTTGAAAATATTTCCAAAGAAACTACATTTATGATTCTAAGATGATCAATTCATAAATTGTCAATTAATATTATGTGTTGCACCAAATTTTAAAATGTGTGTGAAGGAAAATATAGTTTTTGTTCAAGTGAGAAACAAAATGAGATAAGATCTAGAGTCAAAACTCATATGTTTATTCTTGACAATCTATATCAGCATATGAATAACTACCTAAACTCAACTTATTTTCTTAACAAATAAAATAATAGAAAAATGGAGTTTCAAGGATGTTCAAGCAATAAAGACTATGGAGGAAAAATAATTTAATGTATTATATGTCAAGAATATGGGAATAAGTGCATAAGGAATTGTATTAAAGGAAAATTAAGATTTTTAAAATTTTAAGAGTATGGGAATTATACAAATTGATATCCTAAATAGATAAAAAATATCATACCAAAAATGTTTTAACATTGTCTAATTATATTAAAGTTGACGATGAGGAAACTATGGATAATATATGAAAGGTATGGATTATTTTAAAAAATTTCTTATGATTAAAATAGGAAAAATTATTATACTGAAATTGATAAATTTTAGGACTTGATTCATTTTTTTCATTATAGGAAGTAAGTATTAATGAATAATATTGAAATTCTTAGTTAAAGGATTATAAAGAAATTTGAATGATTTAAGTATATACATATAGGGTTTAAAGAATTATAATGTAGTGGAATTTTATTCAGAAATCTATAAATTTAATTATGATCATAAGTTTCAAGTAATTAATACTCTTATGAGGTTTTATTTAATGAGAGTACCTTGGAGACATTTGTTGAGTTTCAATAGATATTTAAAGTATATGTAACCCTTAATCTTAACTTGTGAAAAGGTTATCTAAAAAATATTAATTTTATATTATGGACATAAGATGTATTATATTTAAACTATTAAGGTTAATATAATCTTTAATGTTAAGGTAATTCTGGTCAATTGGATAAAATGGTAATTTTATTTTTGGAACATATGTTTTATCGTATAGAAACCATGGGATTAAAATGTGTTTTAGTGACTAAGTGATTAATTTTATTTTTGAAGAAGTTAATTATATTGGGAATATTATATGATTATAGTAAATTAAAATATTATGGTAAATATTTAATAATAAAATATTATATGATTATGGTAAATATTTTTAGATAAGCTGATATTTTATTTGAATAATAAAGGTTGTGTTGTCTATTGGAAGCATATAATATTTTTGTATGGGTCTATGGTTATTTGAGTTATTTATAGAAAATATTATAATATTTTAGAGATTATATGACCATGTAATATAAATTTTTCATATGTGAAATTATAAGTGATTAATGTTTATTAAAGATAAATTTTTAATAGATATTATAAGAATTTTTGATCAAATATTTCTGATATTTGGGGTTTTAACTTGATTAGGAATATTTTTAAATAGTTTTATGGTTAGTTATATAAGAACTGATTTAAGATGAATTTATTGATTCAGGAATGATAAGTTCATCTTGAATATTCATTTGGAGGCATAATATATGAGATAGAGGTGGAAATAGATTAAACCATAAATAAAGTATGAAATCTAATTTATGTAGTGCAAAGTAATCAAGTACATATATTTTATAAAAATATCATTCCAAATAGTAATATAATTTCTCAAATATATCGATTCTTATTTAGAAGGAAACACTCAACTAACTATGTATTGTTTTTTATAAAATCATCTATAAGTATGATTATTGTAGATGTACATTCTTGTAGGATACAATATGTCTCCAAATCTTGAAAAAATAAAGTTTATGATAAATTTTTTTGATTTTATTTCTATGAAAAATTTATTTTGGAGAGAATGAATTCACACTTTAAGGATAATTTTTAGGGGGAAAATGTAACATTATGATTTTTTTTAAATAATAATAATCTTGATGTGTTGCTTGACACACAACATTGAGATTTAAGCGAACTACGATATACTATAAAAATATTAGTATTTAAAGTGACCATTATAACATTTTCATTAAATTGGAAGTATGAATAAAAATAACCAAATTATAAAAAATATTTATAAAAGTATTATATAATGAAAATTTATCAATTAATTCATAATAAATAAGTATTCAATTTTCAGTAAAGTCATTCTATTCTTTAAAAATATATTTTCTCCAAAATTATTTTTACTATATTTTATGAGAAAACATTATAATTAATTTATATCAATTTTTGGAAATTGTATTTTAGTAAATAAATATTATTTTTTTGAAATCATATTTTCAATATTATATGAGGGTGAAGTTTTTGGATTTTCTAAAAAGATTTATTTTCAACAGAATGGTAAAATATACCATTTTTTATAAAACTATCATTTATTTTCATTAAATCAAGTAATTCCCATTATGTTTATAATTTTATATTAAATTAATATATGTATTCTTTATTTTTAAATAACATAATTAATTACATCAGTATCAGTATTATTATTATATCTGATTTTAGTATAATTCCATTTTTAGGCTTAAAAGCGCATTTTTCTAAAAATGGTTTTTCATTTTGTTACATGCATTCATATTAAAATTGGATTCTACCAAATATATAAATTTTATATTAAAAAATTTATTCTATATTTTTAATTAGGATTTTATAATCGGGTATATAGTTCTATTTTGTCTTTGATCATTATGAATAATAATTGTAGTAATGATTCATCGACTCAATAATGGTAAAACAACTAAAACAAGGTTAAAACTACGGGGTAAGTATTTAAAATCTCTCTATAACTTTAATTTATGATATTTTATAATTTTTAACCAAATATATGTTTATGGGGTAAAATAATGTATTTTAAAATAATTGTTTTTCAATTTTGGAATCTATTATTAACTTTTATGAATATAAATTATATTTTATCAAAATCAAAAACTATTTTTGGGTTGTTTAATTTAATGGAATGGTTGGAAGGGTACATTAAATTTTGACCTGATCCAATAATAAGAAAACCTTATTATTTTATTATTTATCTAAAAAAATCATCTAAATCAATATCTTATTTTATTTTTAGGTGAAATTATTTTTTATGCTTAAATCATGTATTTTCCAAAAAAACTATTTTTTTATACTTATATTAAAAGTAATAATAGAAAAATATATGTTTTGAATCTGAAAAATGGATTCTAGTTTTCAATTCTTAATTTCCAAATAAATTGAATCCCCCTTTCATTTTTGAAAATATAACTATATTATCATGGTAAAAAAGTTAAGTTATCATGGTTAATGTTAAATTGTGTTTAATGGGGGTTAACTAAGAGATAAGGCATAAAATGTATCCAAAACTTCTTTATAAGTGATTAGTTGAGTTTTTAAGACCATATAACATATTATATACAAATTTGGGGAGATTTGGTTCTAATTTATGTGACTATGATATATATTGTATTTAAATATTTTAAATAATTCCAATTGTGTCCTTAACCTCGCTTATAAAAGGGAACCTCCTCTCATCTCTTATTTTCATCACTTAAGCCATTTATGTTGGCCAATACCAACTACAAAACATTCATATATTCATTAAATTGAATATTTAGCTTCTTTTCTACTTATAAGGGGATCCTCAGAAATATTAAGGAATAATCCAAAGGATCTCTCCCAAAGAAGAGGTAACCGTCTTTACTAACTTTTCAATGCTTATTTCTTATTTTTCTTACCCTGAATAAGTTATATCCATCCTAACAGAATAAAGAAATTATAATAAATATTCATATATGACATTATGTTCATGTGGAAACCATTTTATACCTTCTTTCCATCCAATGAGAAATGAAATTATCGCTCATACGTACGTATGGACCACCACCACCACATAGCAATGCAATTCATTTTCCATTGGCACATATCATGGATAGTTATAATGATGTATGTACTTAATATATATGATATCCATGAGATAATAAGTATTTTTTAATGATAAAATATTATCTAATTTATTTTTCTTTTTCACATAAGAAAATTAAGGTGTTATTCATGCATACGTACGAACTACCATCTCTGTGATAGATATATATCATTTTAAATATCATCCTTTTATAAATGGTTATAAAATTGTATGTAATGAATATATATAATAATTATGACCCAAATAATATTTTTTTAAATTATATATTAAGATTATACCTCAGTATGTTCTTAATCATTTAGTCTTTATAACATGCTATAGATTAGGTTAGTTTTACCACCAATATGAGTGGTGTTATAATGTTTCAGAAAAGAATGATTAAGTAATGTATCCTAATGGAAATTTTATATAATAATTACAATAATATATAAATTAAAAATTTTAAAATTATGGATATTATGTACCCATGATCAAATTTCAAGGATCAAAACTCCTGATCCTACACATGAATGAAGAACTAAACACTTATCAACCGAAACAACGATTTAAATAAATATTTATTAATAAAAGGGAGTTGAGATTATATAAGTGGATAATATAAGGTATTATCAGTATGAATATTCTTATTTATATATGTATAATAAATTTAAATTTACTATACATGAGGTTAAAATCTCTTATGAGGTAAGTTGGGATTGAGGAAAGAGATTTCTTGTCCTAGTTCCCTTTCATTGAGACTTATTCCATTTTCACCTCATGTTTTATTTTATTGGTGTATGGAATTTCTTATGGATGTATTTATCATTAATTTAATAAATTTTAATTGTTTTAGAAATCCATTTCATGTTATCTTCTTCAAAATTCTTTTGTTTCAAAAGTTACAAAATCCATAAAGGGTTTTAAACTCAATTTCTTTTCATTAGGTTATATTACTTCCTAATTGACTATGCTATGAGAATATTATGTGTGCAATAGAATATTATTATTTTATGTTGTATTTACAATTATTTTATACATATTTACATTTTTTTATGCATAATCACTTCATTTATTAATTCTCACTTCAATGTTATGATCTTTGTAGGGGTTCTTCACCTCACTTTTGTTTCTTTGAGTCATATGTCATATTCATAACCTGTTTACGTCATGTGGTGTATATACTAAACCTTTTATATGATATATAGTTAATAAATTGATATTAATTTTAAGTTTCTATTGGAGGAAATATATGATTCTTTATCTTAAACCCCATTTATTTTATTATCCTATTTTATTTCATTTTTTTCACTCAAATAACTCTAAATTCCAAAAAAAATAGGGGAAACAAAATTTGTTTTTTTATCCAGTGAAAAAATTATTATTCCATGCCTATATTCTATTTAAAAAGAATAATAATGTATTTTATATTATATAATGATTTATTATAGATATTTGTTCCCATTTTTGGATTTATATAATTTCTTTAAAAGGAATATTCTTTCTATTTTCTGAATGAGGCACTTTTTACTAAAGTTGTGAACAAAATATTTGTATTAATTTTTATCTCCTGAATGGATTTTTCTACCATCAAGACTATTCTTTTTTTTGAATCTTAATTTTCATTTTTCCAAGGATATTTTCAAAGAAATTGTATTTTCAAAGATTCTAATTTTTTTTTATATTTTAAATAATTTATTTCAAAATAAAAAGTTTATTTTCCACAAGAAATATTCTGATGATCTTTTAAGAGTATTTTAATCAATGTCAACATCCTGTGATAACTCTTATGCTTTACTCGGGATATGGTCTAATGAAACCATCCACCATATTAATCTTGATGATTTATAATCACGTTTATCCAGTGATTTAATGGGGAAAATATTCATATTTCTTATATTATTTTTTCAATGCGAATGTTTATGTTGATTATGTATTGAATTTTTATTGAAATATTTTCTATAATGAATGCATTAAACATAATAAGTCATATGTGGGGACCGTTATAGAGCCTTGATGCATTATTAGTCCTCATGTGATAAACTATTTTGGGTATTTGGAACACACCTTACCTATTTATATATGCTTTATTGGCATGAAGCCTTAATGGTAAGATTATAGTGTCAAGAATTATGCATTTTATCATTACAAAACTAGTTATTATTATCCATGTGATTATTTATGTTTTTATGTATTACACGGATATAATACCATTTTTATGGTATTAGTTATATATAATATTTAATTATTGTTTACCTTATTCTATATAATCATTTATTAATTTATTTTATGATAGCTTTTTTTGTATACTTTTCCTTACTGACCATATGAGCTCACCCATTATTATGTTTTCCTTTTTCTAGGATAACAAGAAGGGATATATAAATGAGTCCAGGAATATATTAGAAGAAATAATAAAGTTCTTACTAGAATATTATGTTGTATTTAATATTATCACATGTAATTTGATAACCATGCATGTATCTAGTCTCTTAAGACTACTAAATTATTCGATCACGTTAGATGAGATCTCTTGAATTTTGATATAATATAGTAAGATAGCCACTGGATCTAGTTTATAGGAGTTAAGTTTATCACAATTATATATTTGGTAATGAATAATGTCAACAACCAACCTAAATACCCTAGTATACTATTACCCGAGTTGAAATTGAGATGGCCATAAGTGTGTTACAGATCCCCATGAGTTGGCGACAAACGCCAAGGAATCAACAGTCAAAAGGAATGATTTCTCCCCAAGAAAAATAGTAAAAAAATAACATCAGAAGATAAAATAGTTAACATTTGACATGATAAACACTCCAAATGGAGAAAATAGTATAACAAGAAGATAAATAAATATTCCAAAGAAAAAACACATCAATATAGACAACACAATATCCATCAAGATGAAAACCAAGAATCTTCATGTAATAAGTGGATCATAGCTCCATAGATCACTTCCATCACCAAAGGTCTTTTGAATCAATCACCCACACCACCAACAAGTCAAACATTCTACTTTCCTAGACTTGGAATAACATTATAGATAAGATTCTAAAGGAAAAGGTAGGGTGTGAGCAATATATCATAGTAGAATTTCACCTAATATTCCATAAATAGTTCCATGAAAAAAATACCATTTATGATTCAATTTATATAAAAAATCTTGGAATTTCATTTTAAATTTTTAGTCCAATCATGCATAAAAATTGTAACACCCCAAACCTAGTTACCCAAAGTTAGTGTATTATTACATAACATTATCATGATCACAATAGATCAAGTCCCTAAAGATCAATCAGTTTAGTAGCCATGGAATTACTAGATACATACAAATGTTTTACATTACATTATGAAATGAAAAAAACAAAATTGTGTATCTTTTTAAAACACTCATATACCTTATCCTATCCCTATAGGTCAGTCATAATATATGTATTCACATCCCGGAAAAAATTAAACATAGGAAAGGGGTGAGCTCAGATACCCAGTAAGGATAATAATATAGAAAAAACTGTCATAAATAAGCATAAACATTTGAGGAAATATATAAGACTAAAACACAATCCTTTTAAACTTAAACTTCAGAATAATATGGAAAAGATAAATCAAATAATTCCATTTACTTACTCACAGAGATATTCAACTAGTCGAACAATAACATGTGATATCAATATCTAATCTCATAATGATGGAATGTATAATGCCGGACATCATAACCCATAGTCAAGGCCTCATTTCAAGACTATAAATAAAACATATTGTCAAGTCCTTGTGCCAAGACAATAGTTTGTATCATGAGACCTACTGATTCATCAAGAGGATATAGAAGTCCCCAACCGTCACTTACTACGTCCAATGAATTCCTCATATGAAAAGGGTAAAACATAACATAAACATTCATATTAAACTAGCATACAAAATGTTAATACTTTAACCATGAACCGTGAATGAAATAAAAATAACACATCCACTGTAAAACATATCATAAAATGTTCAATATAATATGGAATATTTTATCATAATAAATCAACTTCAATTAGACATAAAAACAAACAATATATGTTGACACAGATGAAATCAATCCAAAAACTATTTGAGAGAAATATCTCTTTCTACTTTGAAATCATTTAAAAGTCACATAATTATAAAAGAAAACATTTATTTTGAAAATATTCCTAGAATATTGTAAGGGGAGCTTCAAAAGTGTTATAATGGCAGAAAATAGCCACACCCACCATATAAGTTAAAAAACATTCATTGCTTAATTTTTCGAAAAGGTAATAAAGTATATTTGTTTTGGAAAATAACGAAAAGATTCATTTTAAAAAAATTTATAAAAATTTAAAAAAGGGTATAAATTAATTTAACCCATCTTCTATGAAATATTAAAAAAAATAAAATACATTTTAAAAAAACATGGATGTGGACGATAAAGAATTCCTAGTAGATACTTACGTATAAACAACCTCAGATAATAAAGAGATTGTAAAATTAACTCTTACCTTGTACTTTTAATTAGTTGAGGGTACATTAACCTCTTGTATAATGGTCAAATAATTTTTATTAAATTATAAAAGAACCACATACAGAAATATGACATCATATATGATCCTCTGATATTTCTTTGTTAATAATATTTCAGTAGTATCATTGTTTCAGGTGTTAAATGATCCATATTCCTTTATATGTTTTGTTACGTAAGTCATGTTTGTTATAGAAAGGATGTATCTGATTAATATTAAAAATTATATTAAGTTCTTAAACATTATTTTTTAATCATTAAATGAAAATTATTCTTGAATGGTTACGATAGACAACAAAATCTCATCATGTCGTGGAGATGGTAATCCATACGTACTCACAAGTGAGAATATCATTCTATTTATGGTGAAGTAATATCTAATTGGAAGGTATATTATATATAAATAATAATAAAAATGTTATATTTATTATTTAAATCAATTATATGCATTATTATACCCATCCAAATAAATATGTTTTGAATAACAAACTACACCACGACCTGAAGGCGGTAAGCCGTACATAGGCATGCATGGTGACATTGTCATTCATAAGATGGATAAATTAATTAATATGGTCGTAGAATATTTATAAAAATATCTCAGTATTTATAAGGTACTAGATTTATTATGTTATTATGGAAACTACAAATAAATAGGAAGTATAAGAAGAAATGAACTTTGAAAGAGGTGATAAAATAATTATCTCTTCTTCAGGTGCTTGTTTTTTATTTAAACGAAAGGGCTCCTTAGGTTGGATTTATGATCAAAGTAAGTCCTCTCGGTTGAATAGAGGGTATTTGGGAGTATATTTGAGCAGTTTTCGGTTGATCCAAGTTGATTTGGATGTGTTAATATAATAGAAGGGTAAGTTCCCTTTTATAAGAGAGGTGAGAGGCACTTTAAGAAAATCTTGAAATAATAATTTATAATAAAATGATTTTCGGTTTCTAATAGCTCAAAATGGATTTATTTCTAGGATAATATGGATATGGGTCTAAATCCTCTCAACCAGTGGGTTTTATACTTGTTTAGGTCACCATATTAACCTTATATTTTTTATTTAACCCTTAGATAAATAGTTTAACTTTTACCATGTCTTCTTGTATTTTTATAGTATATGGTTAATATAGTTACTATAAAATTCCAAGAGAAACTAAAGTGGTTAATTAATGACATATGTAACATTATATAAGTAATTTGGCTGAATATTAGATTTTTAGTAATATTATATAATTTAATTAAATAGAATTTTTTAAACTCATTCATTTCAATTTTGACACTATTTAGTATTTAGTTTTTTTAAAGTCATATAAACCTGATTCCTTCAAAAAAAAAAATTTAATCAACCCTAACATGTCATATTAACCAATAAAATTCATTTATGGCATCCAAAGTTCCAATTTATATTTATTTTAATATTTATAATATCAATTATTTTAATCTTTCATTAATAAGGTAATTACTGCATCATTATTGTTTCATAAATAAATTTAATTATTTAATGTATAAAAATTATAAATAAAATACTATTATTTATTAAATATTTTTATATTTATAATGAATATTTATAGTTGAATTTATCTTATATATAACCCTATATTAAAAATGGTTTAGTTATTAAAACTTGAATTTAACACTTTTAACTCTTCTTTAAATAAAATATAATAAATGTCCTAATTTAATCCATGTGGATAAAAAAGGATCATATTTTCTTCCTAAGGTTTTTTCTGGTCGAAAAACTTATATCCAATAAAATTATGACATGTGTTGGGGTAATTTTATATTATTATAATATTATTTTTACCTTTAATTAACCTATTTACTTTTAATCGTGGTAAATAAAATTCAAAAGTTAATGTTCACCGAAATTTATTTTCATTCTATTTAACCACATTTTACTTACTGATGAAAACTTTATCTATCAGATTTTTGAAATTCAATTCTCCGAAGTAGTAAAATTAAGTTTTATGCAAATTTGCAAATGTGCCTAGACGGTGGGTAAAAGACGATAAAAAGTTCAATAAAATTTTATATATCTAATCTTATTATAAAATGAATCAAATGTATTAAATTGGATTAATATAGGTAATATATATCTATTTTGACTTTAAAATAGATTTAAATTAAAAATAATTATTTAAATAAAAATTCGGTTTTAAATAATAACGCAGTGTTTTCCACTATTCATCAAAAATTGAAAGTTTTCATAAAAATACCAAAAATTCACCCTAAGATAATTTTGATATTTCAAATCCAAAAATAAATTCCATTTTAAAAAATAAATTTATAAAATTTCAAAAATTGTCTATTACTATTCATAACTGCTTTTTTAAACGGTTAGTTTGATTGGTCGTGGTATGCTAGAACTAGGAGCTATGTACAATGAAAGCTATTGAATTATTCAAAGAGAAGAATATCATGGAATCTTGGGGTGTTACAAAAAACAATTAGACGACACTATATATCATAAATAGGATTAAAATGACATTTTAATAAAACAAAAGGGAATTATATAAATAATTCAATAATAATTGGAATATAATAATCAAATCAAAAAAATAATCATATTTATTTGCCCTAAGATTTGTTAATTCTTGGCTCTAGGATCATCTCACTAATCAATTAATCAATCACATCTCAAGGTGTGCACATATAATTATGGATAATTCTATAAAGATAGAATAAATTAACACCCCAATAGGGAAAATCTTTCCAAATTTGGTTTATTTATAGTTTTCATCATCAATACATTACTAAGGGTTCATATTATTATTATGATTGTCTTGATAACCAACTAAATTCTCCAGATCACATGTCCTCTCTATTAATTAATCATAGGAAAAACATTCTTTTTTATTTCAATTCATCATCCACATTTTAAATACCTAATTTCAACTCTCAATAATCCATTTCAACTTCAAAACCAAATCATTGGTTTTTATAAAATTCATACCTTTAAAAACAATATTTTATTTTAAGATATTTTTCTCAAGAATCATCATTAAATGATTTCATCAAATAACTTTTCATTTCAAGAAATATTTTCTCAAACCCACCCAATAATTTCAAAGCCATTGAAAAATGGTTTTGTTTCATAATTCTATACCTTTTTAAAATAATAAAAATATTATTAGAGAGATTTTTTTAAAAAAAATTAAAATAAATTTAAAATCAAATAAAAAAAATGGTGTTTCATGTGTAGGGAAAATCCTTTTAAAACTACATACCTTTTGTCCCTTGATAAACAAATCATCTAAAACAGGAAAAACCAATAGAGATTTGAAGGTGAGGAAGATCAAAGAGGAATCCTTAGAATTAAATGTTTCAAATGAAGGTTTAGATCCACCAAAAATATGGGGATCCATCACTCTCAAAGAAGCAGAGAATAGAATGAATGAGGATTCCAAATCAAGGAGACTATACTTATCAAATAGGGATCAATCACATGCACTGGAGCATTAATCAAAGAAGAAAGGGATTATAAGAGAAAAAATATACTCTAGAGACCCTCTAAAATACAGAGACTCAAATCTGGTTTGATTTAAAGGTGATTATAATTTATAACAGTGGGTTTGGTACCTTAATCTCAAATTTCATCAGATTAAAAATCTTTTCACATGGTTTCTTGGGTTTAGTTGTATGACTAGAACAAACCATGCACCAAACCATGATCCCTTACTGGGATTTTGGAGAGTGTTTCATCACTATGTGACACATTTAGATAAAATGTGTAACTGTTCATTCCATCCTATGATACCAGACAAAGAGAGAATAGTTTGGCCACATGATTTGGAGAACATGCCCTAACCATGCTCTCCTCACTTTACTTGGACACATGGTTTTAGGAGGTCTATATGGTTTACACTAACTATGAACCAATTCCCCTCTAGAACCACATATCAAGGAACATGAGATCATAGTCCAAGAAAAATAGTTTTACCTAACTATGTGCCAACTGTGATAAGGGAAAAAACATCCATTTTTTTTTAAAAAAACTCCAAAAACAAGCTGAAAGTGGTTCAAAACAAATGATTATAAAAAATAAGGGTTATAAGTACCTTACTGTTGGTAATGTTATGTTATAATATCCCTACCATAAATTATTTCTGCCCCCATAAAGCATGTCAAGAAGACTCTAGGTCAAAGAGACAGTGCCACACTCTCTCATCAGTGCCCAACAATTCAAAGCCTCATATGAATTAGAATTGTGATACCAAAGCACTTGAATCCAATGTATGTAATACCCATGAAGATCTTTCATCCTAGAATAAATAATTAGAACTATTTTCTAAGTTATAGAAAAATCTATTTCTATATCACGGTCCTCCCAGCTCAATACATGTGATAGGTTAGAGAGATACTTTCTAAGTTGCAACACATGAAACACATTATAAATTGATGTCAAATAAGGAATAAAATATAAATGGTAAGCCAAATTTCCAACTACTCAACAAAATTAGATGGTTTCACATATCTCATAGCTAAATTTTCTTTCTTCCTATGTCGTCAGTTATGTAATCAAGTTGAAACTATTAAAAACATCATGTCAAAAACTGAAAACTAAAAATGATGTCAGTGATTATTATCATAGAATTTATACCATCTCTGAGTTTTCACCATTATCTAAAGAATCAACTGAATCTTAGTCATCATATCTTGGACCAAACTAATAAAACCAGGGAATATTCATCAATATCTGACCAACACAATGTATATTTACACGGATGACAGTAAAATACCTTGAAGGGTTCTATCCTGATAGATGACTAGTAACTAGTATTATAAGAAACCTAAAATAGTCTTAAGTGGCTATCCCAAGCTCTATAAAAATTAGGAACACAAGCATGAAGTATACCTTCAAGAATATGTAGACCTCATTTGGTCAAGACATCTATCTGTGGATGCTATTTCATGCTTAAACAAATATTGGATCCCATCACCTCTTGGAGAGATCTAAAAAAATGAGAAGTAAAATGAAGATACCTATTAAAATATATGACATATGCAACTCCATTAATTATAATGATCTGTTTCACATATAGGCTTCATATGTCCTCAACTTTGGTTACATCGTGAATGGGAATAAATTGAGCCAATTTGGTCAGCAGATCGATCACTACCTATATTGCATTTTTTTATCAAGGGATACATGGAATCCTAAACATGAAGTCCATAAAATATCAACCCACTTAAAAGTCATAACATGAAAGTGATAAAGAAAAATCCAAGGTTTCAAGTGCCTTAACTTTACCTTTATACAAGAATAACAAGAAGAAAAAAATCAGTGATGACTCATCTCATACCTGGACTCTAAAATCATCACCACATATTATAGAATGTATTCAGGGATCATAGATTCACCAACCACTAGGAAATATGGAAACCCCCATCACATCTATTATTTCAAAAAATTTATGATATACTGGTTCCAAAATCATGGGATACCCTCTTATTTTAGTGAACAATTATTGATGGTATCCCCACTTTAAAGAGAGTCACTAATGCCAAAAAACTCATAATCAAACTATTGTTACTTAAGAATAATATTGAGAAGATATCTAGTCAAATAAATACTTTTAAACACAATAATGGTCTCATATACTCAAACTCCCAAATGCATATGGAAAAAGAGAGGCATAAAATTCCAATCATCTGATGAATCTTTCACAGCATGGGTTGAGAGTTTCCTATTCAAGGAATTAGTAATAACATTCTCCATTATAGGGGTGTATACAATTTAAAAATCAAAATATTTTAGTAATTCCACTCATCGTCTCATATATAGTTTCAAATATTTTCTATAGAAGATATAAATTAGGCGTTTATGATCAGAATGAATGGTAAAACATTATTAGAAAAGGTAATTCCACCAACTAGTAAAGCATGAATTACAATTTTGAGTTTGAGATCATTAGTAGGATAATTTTTAATATGTATACTATGTTTTCAAGAACCATAGACTTCTACATGATCACCCTGTATGACAAGGCAACCTAAACTCAAAAATGATTCATCATAAAAGACTAAATAGCCTTAACCAGTCTCTCGAAGAGTCTACACTAAGGAAAAAGTTGGAAGATTCTAAAAAATCATCACAATAATTAGAAAACTTTGAATCACACAATAAAACTACTCCTTTTTCAAGAGGGATGGGTCATTATAGATTCCTATATTGAGAAATATTTCACAAATAGGTGGTAATACCCCACTAAGCCTGAAAATATCTAAATCTTGAAAAACTTTTGTGGTTGTTCACATGTCATAACAACCTTTACCATCTAGGGTTAAACTAAAATAACATGTTTTGATACCACATTTCCTAATAAAGTAACTTCCATAATCCGTTAATTATATTTTCATAGCTTCGCAAAAAATCAGTGATCCCTCAAAATCTAAAAAAATGATCTCAGATGATGCACTCGATCTTCCATGGGTTTTTAGTAAATCAAGATTACATACACAAACACCACCAAAAATAAATCTAGATTCTCATGGAATATACTATTCATCATTGCCATAAAATTTTAAGGTTTATTGGTTAGAACAAAAGGAATAATAGGGTACTCATAATGGCCATTCCTACTCTATATGGTGGTCTTTGGGATATTAGATTCTTTGATTCTTAGCTTGTGATAACTAAATCTAAGATAAAAAATAGAGAACTCCTTAGAACCTTTCAAATGATAAATAAACCATAAATACTATATAGAGGGTACCTTTTCTTTAATGTAACTAAATTTAGTTTTTGATAATAAATTCAAAGGAAATGTGTTCCATCATATTTCTTTGAAAAAAGAACTTGTGCCTCCCATGGTGACCCACTCTGGTGAATAAATTATTTATCCAAAAAATCATCTAATTGGGTATTTAAACCCTTTAATTTATCTGGTACCATATGGTAAGAGGGAATAGAGATAGGTTGAGTACTTATTACCAAGTTAAAAGAAAACTATACTTCCCTTACTAATGTAAAGAAAAAAACATCACATTGAAACATGTTGGGTAACTCAATAACCACTAAAGGAATACCACTAATCAAATATTCTTTCTCGAGGTCTAAATAAAATATCAAAATCATTCATCTCAACTTCAAAGTAATAGTTCTATCTAAACTTGATTTTAGGTCCCATTCTCCTTAGAAAACACGGAACTCCCCATCGGGGGAAATAAAGGGGACTTTAAGAATATAATATCCAATATGTGATTTTGGAAAATCAGTTAATCCATACCAAGAAGAACATACAAATGTTTCTTATTTAGATCTATAAAATCCAAGGTGAGAATGATATCTGATAAATAGAAGATATCATAGGGGTATAAGAGACCATATTCTATCTTTGTTTCGAGGGCCATAGAAATATCCATCACATAATACATAAGATTCATAGGAATATTTAAAAAATTCAAAATATGAGTCAATAAGAATGAATGACATTCAGTATTATAAAAAAATAGTCACTAAATATGATATTATAGTGATGGTTCCTATCATAGTTTCTGGACCCACATCAGCTTCCCCTAGAGACTTGTCTTCTACATGAAGAAGCTTCATTCTGGATGTATATGCCTGGAATCCAATAGTTCTTGAAACATATAACTATGATACAATACCTTTATATTTTTATGAGAATATTCCCCTATATGGGGTATAAAATACAAGGAAGATCTTCTTTAGGTGGCCTGAGTGACCACATGAACCACAAATATTTAGTGCCTCAATGAAAACTCGCTTTGAATGCCCAATACTAACACATTGAAAGAAAGTTAAGGGAATTTTTGAGATATCATAGATGGTCTCAATGATTCTTGTTTTCATGTTACACCATGGGAATCATAATTTTTTCTATTTAATTTAAAGGAACCAACAGAACTACCACTATAAGTAGAGTAACTCCCACCAACCTTTAATTACTAACCAGGTCAAGCTCTTCCATTAAACCTCTATCCAACAAATTTTCACATGATGTGATATTTATTATGAAAACATAATATTATATATTAGATCAAATATCCATATCTAATATTTGGGCCTTAATATTATTTTTCATCACTTCTTCATGAGAAAACTAAAAAATTACAGCAATATGGTTTGCATATAGAGTCATGATTATATTTCCTTGTCGAAGGATAAAAAATTTTATAAGCATTTAAAAAAACTATTTAATCTATTTATAACTAAATATTAAAAATATCTATGAAGTATATACACTCTAATACTTCATGTTTTTTATACATAATAATAAAATCCCACCACGAACTCCTAAGTCCTTCAAGATTGAATATATCACATTTTACATTTATTAAATATGGTGTTTCCAAGAAATCTAAAAGCAACTCAATATATATATTTATAATACTCTAAATCTTAATGACTATTCAAGACTTGTAAAGATGGTAGTTTTTTTCTGAAGAAACTCTTAAGAATCATCTCTTTCTCCATCCCTTTTAGGTTCCACTACTGGATCCTAAACTGTATAAGGTGCGGCTACCTACCATAGAGATTGGACCACACACACCACTACATCGATGAGGTTATAATCAACTAGATGGTTCAATTTTAAAATTTCTTAGAAGATACCTCAATATGTATATTCAAACATATTCTTGGAGGAAAGGTATTACACAACATTAACATGAAACAAAAAAAAGCAATAAAGATACTCATATCATCAGATTAATCAAGGGATACCTAAATATCAATTCAATTAAATAGAATTAAAATCTAAAGGATTTAATTGTAATCATATCAAGTACATATAAATAATAGACTAATATTAATTTACTCCTCAAATATACTTTTCCAAAACATCCATTGTGACTTAAGGCTTTCTATGATGAGAGATAGACAGGAACTCACTTGTAAACTACACTTTAAGTCCCAAATATACCTACCTCTTGTCTAACAAGAAATCCTAAACTATATACCGACATCACAGAAACATTATTAACCTCATTTGATACCATTTTTCATGATGTAACCTGAATACTCTATACATCAGTACCTAATCCGACACTAACATTTCCCAAAGGGAATTCTCGATCCCTATAAGCTGGTAAAAAGATCTAGGGAATTAAAAAATGGTCAGAGAGAATTATTTTACCCCAAGAACAACAACAAAAACATAATAGTGGAAGATAAAATAATAAATAGTGAGTATTATAACTACTCTACAAGGATAAAATAGTAATAAAAGTAGAAAAATAAAGATCCCAAATAAAAACATCATCCCAAAACACAAAATAATATCTATCAAGATAAAAACTCACCGTATTTATGTAAATTGTAGATCAAAACTCCATCAGTCACCACCATCACCCAAGGTCTCATGATTCAAGCACACCCACCACCTCTAAGAGCATAATTACCTTTTCATGTGCATGTAATAACATAATATTCAAGCACCCAAAGTTAAATTTATGTTGTAATCAATATAACCCAGTAGTATTTCACCAAATGTTCTATAAAGAGTTCTATAACAAATAAACCATTTATGATTCAATTTATCTAAAAAATGTAATGGAAAATTATTTAACATTTCTAGTAAAAAACATGATTTCAAATAATTCAATTAGAATTAGAATGTAACAAACTAATCAAAAAAATCCCCAATGTCATATTCCCTATGGTTAGTTATTTCCTATTTTATAGAATCCTTGAAATACTCAGTCAATCAATCACATATCATGGTGTAGACACATCCCTATTGCTCATGTCATCAGGATAAAATCAATCAACACCCCATTAGGTAAAATTATGATAAATTTGTTTTAGTTGGGGTTATCATCATCAATCCATTTTAGGGTATCTAAGTCCTATTTTTCTTATACTAATAACTCTCTAACTACCTAGACTCACACATTCTTTCAATAAATCAATCAGTTATGGGAAATAATTCTCTTTAATTTCAATTCATTATTCATAATTAAAATGACCAATTTTAAGTCTCAAAATACCATATCAATTTTAAAAAATCTTAGTTTTTTTTAAATTCACACCTTTAAAAATCATATTTCATTTATTTTCATTTTTCTCAAGAATCACTATCAAATCAGTACATAAAATCACTTTTCATTTTAATCCATCTTTTATCAAATCCACCCAACAATTTAAAATCCTTTGAAAAAGGGTTTTGTTTCATAATTCCATGGCATTTGAAAACAATCTAAATCTTATCACGATAAGGTTTATAAAACACTTGAAAATAAATTTCAAATCAGTCAAGAAAATCATGGTTACATGGGTAAGGAAAATCCTTGAAGAATCACCTAACATTATTCACATGATCAATCAATCACCCAAAAATAGAACTGCCAAATGAGATTAGAAGGTGAGAAACATCAAAAAGGAATCCTAAAAATTAAAATCCATCATACTAGATTTTAGATCCACCAAAAACATGAGGATCCATGACTCTCAGATAAGGAAAGTCTTAGGTTTGCTGTCCTGAGAACCAACTATTTTGAACTTTGGTTACATAAAAGTACACTTATTATATATTTTTCATTGTTCTGCATAACTATAATATAATAATATCCTGGAATATTTGTTGCACTGATAAGGTCATGGAAGATCCCCGCTATGATGAAAACCTTGAAATGCTATAAAAATATTATTAAATAAAGTTCTACAGTTGAATGACATACTATGATAGGACATATAGTATACAGACCGTCATGTGTGAGTAATCATAAGAAGATGAGACTCTCTATCATGGAGTTCTCACTTGGTAGTCTTCAAGATGGGAGATTATGAGAACAGACCCTCCAGTAGTAATTCTGCATGTCTTGGTGTCATCAGACATTACTATCTACGAGCATGTGTAATGGTCCTTAGATTGTAATATTATCATTAAATCATGTCATGACTCATGCACTTAGATTTGCTGGCAAAAATCGTTACGAAGACAGTTGGCGGGAAGTAGGGTACGTTGGGTGCATCTTGAATAACATGTTATTAATGTATAAGTCGAGGAAGGATTTGTCCCTTCCATTTATGGATGTTGATATCTCAGCCATTTGATTGAAATATAACTGTTGAAAAAATTCCATGGACATGGTGTCACGACGAGTTTATTTTAGGTAGTCAAATAATGACGGATCAAGCTTATAGGTTTATGACACTTCCATGAAACCTGCTTAATGAGATATTGAGACAAAGGGATTAAATTACACAGTAAGAATTCGTATGAGGTGACACGTCAATGTGGAATCAACTTATTTCTCTTGGGTGCCTTGACATGTAGCTAGACAGTAATCTTGGACTTTAGGCAAGCCCACCTAATGCCAACGAGAAAGAGGACTTGAGGGTCACACACTAAGTGTATCCAAGTATCTCAAGTAGAATAAAGATTATTCCCGTATGTGGTTTAATAATTATTCAAGGAAGAATAAATCATTTTAATGATGGAGAAATAAGGAAATGAAAAACAAGATATACACGCCATGTATTAATGATTACGCGCCGTGTAGTTTTTCATGGAAAACAAGTACATTTCGTGTATTAATGATTACACGTTGTGTAGTTTTATGGAAAACAAGTACACACCGTGTATTAACGATTACACGCCTTGTAGTTTTCCAGTCAGGATTTTGAGGATATAATATTGTTTTATTAAATGATATTTATTATAATCAACATGGTTGCATGTTAAGGAATTAATTATTCGACATGGGGGGTTTTCAATAAGAGTTAATGAAATAAATAAAACGCATAACGCCTTTATTTATTGTCATAACTCCACAACCTCAAAACCCGATTATAAATATCCTCACAACCCCAACTCTTTTCATACAAAAGATAATCGTTGTGCACAATAATTCTAGTAAATTCTTTCAAAGCCGAAAGAACCTCTTCCTCCATGAACGCTCACAAGACCGAGAGAGATACTCTTCCATCGGATCAATACGATTTAAGGCGGACAACGCAAGCAAAAGTTTCTCCATGCTAGCACCTGGAGAATAATTTGGCGACGTCCAGAGATACGTGGTGCATGTGTGGATCACCGCTAGAGGAAGTCTACCCTTGGATTCTGCGATGCAATGACGTATCACCTTGGAACGTGATTAGAAATATCAACGAAGAAAGAACACCAAAAGGTACTTCTTTTCAATTGATGAAATTAATTATAATCAACCTGTAACGATCCTACTTTGTGGTTCTGGGACTTTCTTTTTCTTTTTCTATTTCTGTGATTCAATCCCTGGAGACTAACGTTTATCGTCATATTGATCCCGAATTGATCATTTTTCATGACAAAAAGCCAAGGGGGCACATGCACCCATGAGCTTCCATTGTGCCCAGAACCTTCAGAAAGAAGATAATAAAAGACGATTTGAAATTAAAGATACCAAACTTACTAGATAGGGATCAATCACATCCTCTAGCACTTTGATTTTATAATAATGGTGTTAGAGTAGCCAAATTCCTCTCTATAGAAGATCTAAAATTGAAATAATAAAATTAGGTTTGATTAAAAGGTGATTAAAATATATATTGGGGAGGGGTAAGACTTTAATTACAATTTTTAGGTAATTATAAATCATGTCACATGGTTTCATTGGTTATTTATCACAATTAGAAAAAATCATGTGGCCTAGCTACGATTTTGGAGAGTGTCACATGGTTAGGATTCATGGTTAGACAAATCGTGAAAAAACTATGTGTTCCCTATAGGATACTAGAAAAATGGTGTATAGTTTTTCCACACATTTTGGAGAAAATGTTATAAATATCCTCTTCCCAATATCCCAAGACACATAGTTTAAGGGTTATGGGGGGGGGGTCATGATTTTCACTAACTATGTTCCCCCTATAGAACTATATATCATGGTACATGGTTTCCTGGTCCAACCATCACCGTTTTCCATAATCATGCTCCAATCAGTCATAGGGCCAAAAAATTCCAAACTTTTATAAAAAATTCCAAAAAAAAACTGGAAATAATGTCAAAAAAAAGTATGATTAAAAAACATGGGCAAGAAATTCCTAAAATATAGTAATGAGAAGTTAAAACAAGAAATGTTTTAATGAGATGGAGAAAACGAAATGGAAATTTAGATACTATGAATATAAATATTATCATTATATAATGCATCAAATAGGTGGTATAAACAATATATAAATGAATATAGGTGCATAATATGAAGCATGCATGAAAGAAGGGAATTTGAGATGAAAAAACTTATGCCCTTGGTATTTTAAGAATCAATAAAATAATAAAGGGGGTTAATGATATAAGCTTCAAAATATCATGAAATAAAATATTTTTATTATACATTAATATAATTGGGTAGTAATTTCAACATATAAAAGAAAACAAGGTGTACAATATAGAATATGCCGCATATAATTGAATTTAAGACAAGGAAACCATTAACTTATGTATCATTTAATTTTTTCATGTTTGTACGTACTATATAACAAACTTATGATTATTAAAAATAAATCTAGAAGTGAATTATATTCTATTTTTATTATTATTGATTATTTATAATCACTGTAATTTATTTATTACTATTTTTTTTGAAGAGAGAATGGCTTGATGAGTTTTTTTCTTTTAAATTTTCCCATTTTTTATATTTAATGATTTTTATGATTTGTAATTTACCATTTTGGTAAAATTAGTTGTAGAATATAAGAATACATTAAGATTTATTAATTATACATAATATACACTAATTGGGCATGTAGGAAGTGGTAAGTAAATCATTGACTACATCATCGTATATGGATGAAACTGGATATTATCAAGAAATGTAAAAAGAAAGAGAGGGAAATTATATACTATAAATATATCAAAATGGTTATAGTAGTATCATAATAACATTTAAATTTTATATAATTAAATTTATTTTTTTAGAAAGATATAAAAATGAAAATTGATTGGAGGAGTAGAAATAAGAAGAGAGAGAAATAATGAAAAGATAATCAGAGATACCTTTTTTTAACTTTTAATCCTTCTATAAATATTTTTAAGTCTTGGGGTTGTGTAACTAAATAATTTCTCTAAGTTTACTAAGAGAATTTGAAAAGGATAAATGGGTAGTTATTGGGTTTTTATAATTGGATTTGAAGTGATTTTATAAGGAAAGGGAGATGGGGTATTTATACTTAAGTAGAAGGGTATTATTGGGTTAAAATATTGATTACATTATAATTTATTATAAATAATTTTGAATAGACTTTATTACCTTGAATTTATTGGTTTATATTGAAATAAAATATGGTGATTTTACTCCCAAACAAATCTAAAACATAAGTTCGTCTTGGAATCATTTAATTAAAGGTAAAGAATAAAAAATGGGTTTCATTAGAGTAAAATCTGGCTTAGGTTATAAAACATAAAATATAGATTTTGCGATATGAAATATTTTTTTAAAATGAATTAGTTTACACATTAAATAAATATGTTTCGATAAAAAGTTTTTATAAATTTTTAAGTCTTTCTTATATCATGATGATGTAATAAAAGTTGTAGTATTTCAAAAAATAATAATTTTAAACAAAAACATCCTAGGTTAATTTTGAAATTAATATTCCAAAAATTACATTCGTTTTATCAAAATAAAGTTCTAATATTTAAGAATTTAATTTTTTAAATGAAAACGTACCATAACTAAGAATTGTTTTTATTGAAAAATTCCTTTTAAATTTTTTAATAGTTCTTAATATAATTTCATATGAATTAATAATTAAATGAGTATTATTATATTAAAAACTTTTACAAGAATAATACTTTAAAAGTTTTTAATTTAATTTATTAATATAAAAATACATAATATGAGGAAAACTAAAATTCACTGAAAATTAGATATGATTATCACTAAATGTTTTTAATCACATGACATTGAATTTAATTAATTATATTCTAATAATTAAATTTATTTCATTCATTGGTATTATATCATGTCAAAGTATTCTTTAAATTAATAATAATATTATATAGAATAATTTATTTTAAATATTATTTATTTACTTGAGGTTTTACTCGTCTTTTATTTTTTTTGGATGATATTTCACATTGTATTCTAAGGATGTATTAATGTTTTTATTTCATTGTAAAATATATCAGAGTTCATTTTAGTATGGTGTTTCATTTGATACAATTTCTTCAACATAGATTTATTTTAAAAAATAGATACTCAAATCTTAAGGTGATATCTTCTACTCCCTTAGATAAATTGCATTCTCAAAATTTTAATTTATATAACCAATGGAAATTGATGAGTGTGTTCTTAATATAGTCATGACTCGTGATATAACAATATATTAAAATCCTTTATAATAGTATCTCAGGAGAAATTGAAGAATAAAAAGAATATCTACCGGGTGTTTCAAACTAGACGTGCGGTTTGATAAAGGTATTTTCCATGAATCCCAACTCAATAAATTTATTATTTACCTAAGAATGCAATATCGTGAACACACTAGTGTCTATCTCTCATGGAGTAAACTCAAAAAACTGTTCTTATATTATAACTATTTATAACTTAGAATATACTACAAAATTAAACTAATAAGTGATATACTAATATAGTGGGGGGTTTAAAATATATATATATATATATATATATATATATGAAAATATATAAATATATAAATTCCAAAAAAAATAAAGTTAGTGAGAGATAACTGTTGTTTTAAGGAGTTCACAGTGAACCAAATAATTGTCCTTTAAAATATAATTCTCAATATTCAATTCAATGTTGAGATCATGAAATGTCACTAAAAACCCACCGATTAAAAATTTTATTACCACACACTAACCCTCTTCATGAAGGGTAATACTCTCTCTAACTATGGCTGGGAGACCTCTTTACCAGAGATCTTTATAATTATGTAACTCCACTCTATGAATAATTATAAAGAAGAGAGAGAGGAATAATGATAAATAGGGTGAGTAATTTGGTATTAAGTAAAAGGGAGTAACCAAATACCCTAATAAGATTAAATACTAAAAAAATATTTTAACAAAATAAAAATAACCATTTAAGAATAAAAACTCAAAGCATCCATTATTACTTTAATCTGAATAGAAGCTGACATTATTCCTTCATTTGTATGGAGATAGAAAACCATATTAGGGGAATATGAAAGAGAAAATAAAGAATTAGAGAAATATAAGACTAATATATATTAAAAATGAATAAAACTATTAAAATAATGAGAACCCCTCTTTGACTATAAAGAATGGATAACTCCATTTAATGAAAATTAAAGTAAAAAAATTTATAAGAAAGAATGTTGGATTATTTTCACTACAAATATATCCTTTTAAAGTTTAACTATGATTATCCCATTTAATGGATAAATATTTGGAAGATATTTTCTAGGAATTTATTACTCTCTTTATTATGCATCATTACCCAAAATTTCATCTTTTTTTTCCATTTTTTCAGAATTTATTATCGCATTAGTAAAAAGTTGTTTTTTCTTTCCAGACTCTTCACATTTCCATTTTTCGAATTCCCGTACATTTATTACCTTAAAAATAATGAATATTCAATATAGATTGTTAATAAAGATATTTCTTGGCCTCTTCTATATGTTTTTTTAAATTGAATCCATTTTGGATAGTCTATTTATGATATATGTCCCCTCATTGAAATTCATCAAAACTATTCAAAAATTTAGAGGCCTCTGTTCTACGCTATATTTGGGACATCTATGGTTGGATTGAGAAAATTATCCTCTTGAATTAAATATATCCCATCAATTATTTAATTTAAAATAATTATTTTTTTCAATCATAATTAGAGTATAAAATTTATATCCAAAATACAAAACTAATATTTTTTAAATAAAAAATCCACTTTCACAATATAAACCAATATATACCAAAAATATAAGAATGTGTTTCCCTTAAAATATGAAATTATTCTGATTTAATAATTGAATTAAATAATAAAACATATGAAAATATGAGCTTCATCAATCCCCCACACTTAAACATTACACTCTTGGGAAATAATTTATACAATGGTCAAAACAAACTTCTCAAGGAATAAATGGAAACACTACTCAATTGTCACACCCAAAGAAAATATCATGCTTCCTACATGGATCTAAATCAATGAACTCAAAAAATTATCATCAAAGTCTATTCAATGTTATGTTCATCCCCATGCTCATGTCATACAGACAACCCAAAAAATATATTTTTCTATCACTCAAGGATTTTAAATGTAGTTTTTCTCATTCAAAATAACATGTGTGATCTCTATAGGTATATTGTATTCTTATTACCCAAACTTTATATCAAAAAAAATGTATTAATAGTGAATTAATTTACATGGTTTTTTATATGGATTATGGTTGGAAGGTTTTAAATTTTAAAACATTATAGAAAAAATGATGTGGGTTAGGCTCAAAAGTGATGTAAATACATGAAAATTGTTTTCATCAAGAATTTTTTGCTTCCCACTCTCCCCAATTGAATAAAGTGACCACTAAACATATTTTTATTATTACTTGGGTAGTAAACACTTATAAAATTTCAGAATCAATAATTTCTCCCATCTTCCATCATTTTATAAGCTTTTTTCCCTTGATTAACATCTAGAATTTCTACTAAATTTTGTGTTTTAGGGAAAAATATGTGCCTTTGTACATAAAATAACGGTGAGATCCAAACCCAAATTTTGAATGAAATTTTCATAAAACATTCATATTTCAGTGATGATTAATCTCACCAAAATAACAATAATAAGATACATCAATTTTTTAGTTCAAATCAAACAAATTCTTCAAATCAATGCATTATAATAGAAATCCTCCCATAGTTGAGTTTGAAAATAATCATGCATTATCTTTTAGATTAGTTTTGAAAGGGATAAATGGATTCTAATGTGGCTTCTTAGAAAGTTATTTAATGTATACTATGGTATTAATAAATCTCAAATGTAATGGTAGGCTAATATATAAGTTAAATGTAAAAAATTATTTCAAAATAGTGCCTTATTCATATTTAACACATTCAAGGAACTCAAACAGATTTTTAAAAGATAAAAAAAGGTCATATTGAGACATGAATCAAGATTATTAAGAAAGATATAAATTAAAATAATATGTAAAAATTGTCTATAAAAATGTCATTTTGGGAAAGATAAACATTTTTTGAAATTATGAGGGAATATGAGTTTCAAAATAAATCAGAAATACAGAAATGTAAAGATTGAAAACCTATAAATAAAATAAATGTTATAAATAGTTTAATTCATTAAATTATCTAATCAATTCATGTGGAAAAAATACCAATATGGTTTGAATTTCCCAAAGTATTTACTTTTTATAAAGAATTCAAAAAACACTATAAAATTTTAAAAAGAAAATATGCATTATAAATCAATGTATATTTTAAATATATGAAGAATAAATAAAAAAAAATAATAATAATAATTTTTTTTGACATCTCCCACACTTATTTTCAACTACCCTTCCATTTTAACACAAAATATTAAAAATAAATGAGATCTAAAACCAAAGATAAGAATATATACAACTAGTGTTATTTGGGTATTGGGATCATTGAGTTAGGATATTAATTGTTTCCAATTTAAATATATAAGTAAAAAAGAATAAATTTTATAAATTTTATTGAAAAAAATAATGGAAATTAAATATAAATTAAAATATGTCTTTGTTTGAAACCTTAAGTGGGTACCAGTTTTTTATCTCCTCTATATGGAATTTCAATCTTTTACCCAAAATGATATAGTGGTTGTGGTTTGTACAATTTTAAAAACCACATCATCTTCCTTATAGTAATCTTCATCTCACACTAGTATTATATAAACCCATAGATAAATCAATTTATCTGCATCCCTGTAGAAATTTAGTATATCTTGAAATTTAGGGGATTGAAAAATAATGGGTCCTCCTTTATTTTTTTCCAAATCATGTTTGGATTCAACTTGAACATATTGGGCATAATCCATATTAGTTATTTTTAAAATTTCAAAAAAGTGTAAATCATTGAAAATTTCAATTTGAAAATAATTAAATCAATAAGAATAAATATGTAAATATTCCACTATAAGTAGGTCTGTATAGAAATAGATTTGTTTAGACATGTCTATCAGGAACTAGGTCTCAGTAGGGGCATCATATTCTTATGAATCCTCTTTAAAGGGTACCCATGTGTTAGTTGAATGAAAAAATAAATTTAGTGGGAGTTAATAATGAATTTAGATACAATAAAATACAATATAAAGGATCTCAGGAAAGGATAATCACCTTGTAATGGATTGACTTTCAAATTTTATTTATTTCATAATGCTACTTGGAGTTGGGTTATAATTTATGGAGGTAGGTATTCAATCTTATCTATATTTTCTTAAACAATAAAAAAATTTCAATGTGTGTTAATCCAAATTAATATAGAGGTTAAAATTAGTTTATTTTTCATCATCAAATAAGGGATAGTCATTTACCTTTTCAACTTCTATAAAATATTCCCAATGCTCTTCCAAATAATCTTGACCTCCTAGAATAAGATCAAATAGAAATTATTATCCTTCAACCTCCTCTATAATATATATGGGTATGTTTGAGGATATTACCTTCATAATTTTATCCTCATAATTTAATTCAATTATAAAAGTTATAGGAATAATCTTTTCTTCTTCCATTTCTTGATCCTCTTTCAGAACATTCAATTCCTTAATGGAACTGAAAAGAATTTCTATTTTATTATTCATATTTTTAAGTACATTAAAATTTTATTGTGCATGAATATTTAAAAATTATTCCATAATGGAATCAAAATTTCTAAAATCATATAAAATATAACTGAAAAACTTATCTTGACATAATAAAATAATCATGTCTAATAAATCAATATTTTTACAGTTTTTTAATTTTATGATTTTTTATTATTATTTATGAAAATCTCTATGTGAAGGATACTAACCTCTCCAAAAATAGTTAAAAATTTATATAGTTATTATTCATGAATCCCAAATCAAAAAATTCATTACTTACCTAAGAATGTGTCATAGTGTGCACCCTAGGGTCGATCTCTCGAGGATGCCACTGATAAAACACTATTCTTATATTATCACAATATAAAACTTAATATTTATTTCTAAAATATATTAATTAATGGTATAATAATATATTTGGGCTTTAGAAAATATATATATATATGATAATAAAAAAATTAAAAATACATAGAAAAGAAAACACAATGAAATTAGTGAGAGATAGTTATTGTTCTAGGGAGTTCACAGTGAAGAAAATCATTGTCATTTGAAATGGAATTATAAATATTCAATTTAATTTTTAGATCAATAACTTTAACACAAAACCATCCAATTTGAAAATTTGTTAACCCATACTAACTATATTCATGTGGGATAATAGTCTCTAAATTTTTTTTAAGAGACCTCTTCTACAAACATCGTTATCATAATGCTAATCCACTGTATCTAGTATTATAATGATGAAGAAGAGGAATAAAAATGAATATGAAAAGTAAATTTAAAAATAAAAAAATAGGGTGACCACATAAACTAATTATTGTAAATATATAAAAAATATTATATAAAAATAAATTTATGTATCAAATCATAATAACTCAAAGCATCCGCCACTACTATCCTTTGAACAATAACCATTTTTATTTCCCCATTTGTATGGAGATAGAAACACATGGTGGGAGAAAAAAAAATATAAAGTAAAGAATGAAAAAAACAGGAAACTAAAATATAATAAAAGATTATAAAACAATTACAAGAGAAAACCCTTACATAGCTATGAATAATGGCCAACTCCTTTAAAATAAAATGGATGCACAAATTTATAAGGCAGAAGGGGGGATGATTTTCACTCCAAATATTATCCTGAAATAATTACATGTGTTTTCCAATTAAATGTTAAAATATTTAATTTTTTTCTTCAATTAAGTTTTTAATATATTTATTATGTGTCATTATACAAAATTTCATCTTTTTTGTTCCATGTTTGTAAGACGTTGTTTTAGAATTATCTTAGAAAATGTTCTTAGACAAGAAGACTAAATGAACTCAAATTCTTGGATAGACCATACATTTGTAAACTTTTAGAATGCATAATTTATAGTATCTATATTTAATTAAAATGTTATTCTACCTCTTCTTTATCCACATGAAAAATTTATTTCATTTGGACCATCCATTTGTGATATATGATCCTTTCAGTGATAATATTCAAACCATTGCACAAATTTCAACAACCTACTTGTAAGTTATATTTGGGAATTATATATTGGGATTGAGTATCTAGTTCTATTTAATTAAATGTATACAATAATAAATTTAATCTTAAAAAAATAAATTTTCAATTTGGATCAGTTTAAAAAATTTAATAGCTGAAATAAAAAACTAATATTTTTTCAATGATAAATCAATTTTCATAGTAAAGTTGAACTTATTCCTAAAACCAAAAAAATGTGATAATAAAACTTAAAATATGAAATTAATGTTATTAAATCATTGAATTGTAGAATAAAATGTATGAAAATATGAGCTTCATCATAGTTAAGACATCGTGTTGTGCACCGAGTGAAGATAGACTTAATTCTTGAAAAAACAAATTTAAGATTATTACCCCTAGGTGCATCAATACTAGATCCTGTAACCACTTGTTGTATATAGATATGAATTTTTTCTAAGAATTACATAATATTTATTTTAATAAAAATTTAGGATGGTTTCCTATATTTATAATTATCCTTAGTGTTTCCACCAATTTATTATAGTCCTCAAATTATCAGGATCATTATAACTACATTCCAAACCCAAAAATCATGGAAACATTTTCTCATAAAATTAAATATACCCTTTATACCCAAAAAACATTAATCATATACCAATAAATATATATCATAGTCATATATTCTTTTAAAAATATATTAATAATTTTCCAAAATCACCTGAATTTTCTTGACATCAAATTACTTTTCAATCCCTAGGTTTATCTTAACTTTTATTCTCAAAATAAATAAGCCTATTGTCCTAATTAAGAATAACTACCTTTGAAAAAGATCACATACTAACTTAGAGGTTGTCTATTCCGCACTAAAAATCTCCCAAAATATCATTAATTACTTTCAAATCCAATTATATAAGACCTTAAAAAGGATATATATGCCTTTAAACTTATGATCAACCTTAAAATTGTTAACCCATGATGTATCAGAAACTCTTCAATTAACATCATTTGATAACATCCTGATTTCTAAAGTTATATAAACTATGATTTGATACAAACTGAGAATCCTCAAGTATGCACTCTTTGATCTAGTTTTAAAAATAAGATCTATTCATAGTAATTTTGATACCAACTGTAGAGACCCAAACATACGCATCCATAATTATAGTATTAATAACCAATACTTAGTTACTTATACACCCAACACCTTTTAGTTTTAGAGTTTTATAAAATTATGAAAAACATTTAAATAAAAGAACCCATTTAATCCCCATAAATGGGTATTTTTTTCCACTAAACCAAGGATGCCCTATTAAAAAATATGTCTTCAACATCTCTCATAAATTTCTCCACACATGACACCCATCAAGAAATTTCATACATGATACTTTTTTTATAACCTAGGGAAAAGGAAACATAAGAAGGTAAATCTCAAAAAATAAGTATAGGTAAACATAAGAGATACCAATCAAAGATAATAAGTGAGTATAAGACAAACATGTGGGTATGAGAACATAATCAAGGTATAAGAATATATCCGAAGGAAATTATACACGATAAAACCTAGATCATAAGTTATAAATCATAACATAGGGATTTGGAATCAAGAAGTAGATATAATATGATTATGGAATGAAAATAATTTGGAAAAAACCTAAAACATGACATCATAAGCATAATTCAATTTTTACTATGAAAACAACATGACATAGTGAACAAAATACTATAGATAATTGGGTTTACTCTCCAATATCTTACATGTCATCCCATGAGATATAAAAAATTTCCCGATGCATTATAGGGATATAATATTATGGAAAAATGAATCACATTATTATATATACATGAATATGTGTTCCATATAATAAAATATTAATAATTTCAACAAATCATAATTAACACATGGGAAAGAAATGGGCTTCACAACTATTTCCACAAAACATGATCATAAGACATCATGAGAAAGAAGATGGTTTGCATCAATAAAATACAATATTATGATCAATGAATTAAAATCCTCATATATTTTTTTGTAAATACTATATATTATAACCATAGGGTAGAATTTACCCGACATGGGACAATAGAGTTCAAGAATAAACATTATAACTCAATAAAAGTCAATTAAGTTAACAAAAACTCTTACATCCTTGGTAAATAATAAACCATCGTGAAATTAGTTGGAGAAACTGAAATAGAACTTTAAATACCATTAATATATATAGTATCATGATATAATACATAATATAGGTAGTATATACAGAATATAAATGAAAATAGAAGCATAGTATAAATAATGTCTTAAAAAAAGAAATCTAGGATGAAAAACCATTACGAATTTGATATTTTTTGAATCAAAAGAACAAAAAATGTCAATCATAAGATGAAAATTAAAATTTCATTAGATAAAATGTTTTTATAAAACATTAATACAATAGGGTAGTAATTATATTATATAAAATAAAATATGATGCATAATTGGAAACATGTCTCAAATAATAAAAATTGAGACATAGAAAACCTTAACTCAACTCTCATTTTATTTCATCATCTTTGTATCTCCTATAAAATAAAATTATATTTATTAAAGAATAAATCCATAAGTGAGTTATTTTCAATTTTGTATTCTCTATAAGTTATATGGATTAGAATGTATTTATTACTATTTAATTTTAAGAGGGAATGGAATGAAGACATGTTTTCTTTTATATTATCTTATTTCATTTTGATTTATGGATTATTATTATCTTTAATTTATAATTTTGTAATATTATATATATAATATTATAATAAATTAGAATAAATTTATATTACATAATCTACATTGACCAACCATTTTGGAAGAGTTAATTAAATCATTGACAATGTCCTCATAGGCAAATGTAACCTGCCATTATTGAGACATGTCAAAGGAGATGGAGGTGGAGTATATTAAATAAAGAGATTAAAATGGTTATAATAGTATCATAATAACATTAATATGTTATATAATTATATATTTTATATTTTATAATGTTATAAAAAGGTAAATTTATTAGGAGATTGGAAATAAGAAGGGAGTAAACAATAAAAAGAGAATCGGGGTTACCTCTTTGTTGAAGCTATACACCTTTAAGACTTGGGGTTGTGTAATAGTAGAATTTAATTAATGTTTATAAGATAATTAATATAGGTAAAATGGTTAGATATTTAGATTTCAGTAGTTTATGGTAAGTCATTTTCCTGTGGTAGAGAGTGGTACTTTTACTTGGGGAGAGGAGTATTTTGGGGTTAAAAAATTTATTAATATAAATGTTTGTACAAAATATTTTGAGTAGTATGGATTTAAATGAATTTAAAGAATTATAATAAAATAAATCAGGTTTATTTGATTTAAAAGTCAAGCCAAAATTGAGTAGAATCTTGGAATTACATAATAAATGGAAAAGAATAAACAAACATCTTTTTATTAGAATAAAATATAACTTAGGTTTCAAAACATCAAAAATAGGTTTAGAAATTAAACATTTTGTTTTTAAATGAATTATATTACTACTTAAATTCATATTTGGTCATGAAAATGTTTCAAACAATTTTAAGTTCAGATTACATCACAATAATGCCATAAAAGTCATGGTATTGGTTAATTTTTTTACTATTTACTAAAAATAATTTTTATAAAAAATTACAAATATAAACCCCAAGTTAATTTATATTATTTCATTCATAAAATGAAATTAATTTTATAAAAATAATTTTATAGTATTTAATAATTTAACTTATAAAAATGGAAACATAAAATATAATGAAAAATGTTTTTATTAGAAAAATGATATTAAAACATTGAGTTATTAATCTTATTGCACATAAAATAGTAACTAAATGATGGATAATCTATTAATTTTTTATTAAATTAATACTTTAATATATTTTAATTTAATTTATTAATATAAAATACATAATATATATAAAAATACAATTCTTTGAAAAATAGGCCTTTTACACTAAATGATTTTAATCACTTCTCATTAAATTTAAGTATATAACTTATAACCATTAATTTAATTCAATTTATTTTTGTTAGATCAAATTAAATTATTATTTAAAATAATAATAATAATATATAAAAGAAGTTATTTTAACTATCTTTTTATTTACATGTGTTTTTACTCTTCTTTTTTTAAATATATTTCACATTTTATTCTCATGTTGTATTAATGTTAATATTTCATTTTAAAATATATTATGATTCATTTTATTTTTGTGTTTTATGTGATGTAAATTATTCGACATAGTATTTAGGGTGTTACAAGGTTGGTTTTTATTTATTATTTTTGTTGTGTTATACTCTTTTTGTTTTGATTTCATTCATCATATTTGCTTGTTTATTTGTATGCATGTCCATTTTTTGGATATATATAGCCAGATTCTTGGGTGGAATCCATGATTTATTTTTTATGATTCAAGGTTTAAAACATTCTCAATTGATACATTTTATACCCAAAGCTCATTTCTCTAGCCTGTGGTGATAAGGAACATGCTTCATGCCTTATATAATGCTAGGTAAGGTGACAGGTCAGGTTGAATCATGTCAGATTATTACGGAATGGTATTAAAGAACACCTTTTATTTTGGGGAATTGTAGGTAGTCTAGATATAGGACCATAATAGTTCGAGAGTTAGCTGCAGTTGAGTGTCTATTCATCTATTCTTTATGTTTATTCTCACATTACAATGGTTAGTTGGGATATTGTTTTTAATGTGGTTTTGGTATTGGTTTTCTACTCACATGAGTTTTTGAGGTATATTAAGAAAACTTTAAATAATTTATATGTTCAAGGTTGATAATGGGAGTGAATCCATATGTATGAGGTTAGGGTGAACAATCTATTAAACCATTTTCAATCCATGTGACTCATTTTAGGTAACTTCCAGTGGCACACATATGGTTGGTGAATGGCTTAAGAAACCTTGCATCTAAACTGTTCGTAATGGTAAAAAATTTGAAACTTTATTTTTATTTAACCCTTTAAATATTTACTCTACTATTGTTATTATTGTTTATGTTTATCAATAATAAAGTAGTTTTTATGGTTTATAGAGTGTTCTTATGAAATTATTTTGAGTTTTATTATAATCTATTTGGAATAAAGAAAGGTTTATAGTTTATTTAACATTCAAATAAATGGATATTATGGTGTTTCAAGTGATATATATATATATGGTGATTTCAAAGTATACATGATAATGTTAAACCATTTAAATTTATCATTTTTGGTGAATTTAATGTGTTTAAAAAACAATTTTTGATAACTTTGTTTGGTGTTTTCAAATAAGAGGAGTTATTTGTGATGTTTTGGAAATGAACTTAAGAGTTAAAGATATAATTTATCATCAATAATTATATTTATATATTGTTGATTTTGGGATATGTATCATGATGTTTTTTAAAATATTTTTAATTAAAACTATATGGGATGTTTTATATTTTGGTTTATTTTATTTATGATCTTGTTTCCCTTGTATCTGGATTTGAAGTATATCTTGATTTAGTTTTGTGTTTTCTGATGTTTTGAATATGACCACTAAAATAATATCAAAAAGTAAGGGTGGGAATTATTTTTGTTGAATCTTATATGATAGTCATTATAATAACACAAAAGTGGTATCCTTGTTTATAAACTCTTCTAGACTCTCAATAGAGTGGAAGGATCAAGTTTTCATTGACTCACAGATCATGTACAAGAGTTTATAAATCAATATCCACTTCTATTTTCTGGTAATCATGGACCTCAAGAAGAAATAGAGTGGATATACAAATATGAATAAATTTTTTATACCTTGGGAATACTTGTAACCTCTAGGGTGATGTTTACAACTTTTTTATTTGAAGAACTATATCTAGAATGATGGAAGACCATTATCCATTACCAACCACTTTAGGGTATGCCTTTATAATATTTCAATATTATTTTTATCTAGTAAAGTTATCCTGAGTATGTAAAGGTGATGGAAGTATTGGTATTCTTGAATATCCATCTAGTTAATCAGTTATTGAAATAGTATACAAAACATTTTTCCAAAACAGTATGTACCCTTTTTCCCAAAGCTAGTCGATGATGACTCAAAAAAGGATTGACTATTTAAAAGATGAATTCAACTCAATATTAGTTTAGTGGTGTTCTTATTTGTCATAACTATATACGTGTAATTTTCCAATAAGGCTATTACCATTGAGGTAACTTTTATAAGATAGACTATGGAAAGAAAATTTCCATATCCTTAGAGTGTATATAAGTGTGGCCTAACCAACAGGGAGTGGAAGCTAGAGTATCCTGACTAGAAAGTTAATAATGAAGTGGAATTAATATCTCAACATGTTTTCATCATATCTATAGAAATAAATCCAATTTTATGCTTATAATATGGGAAATATGGAAACTTTAATCCCTCTTATTTGATAGATTTGAGGACCTTTCATCTATGTGATTATCTCAAACATATTAAAAGGTTTTTTTAAGATTAATAGTTTATAGAATAAGATGTATCAAACCTATCCAAAATATAGGTAGTAGTTGGTGGGGGGTTCTGTTTATTGAGTCAAATATTGAATTATAATAGACTAGGGTATCATATATTGAATTTTTTAGGACTTATTCAACACTATATATATATATATACTCCCATTCATTCTTCATGTAATGTAATAAAGAGTTATTTACTTAGTTATCTTATATTTTACTTGGTTTAGGGATAAATTTACTTTTTTTAATTTATATTTTATGAAATTAAAATAAATTACTCATTTGTTTTATCTATTTTATGGTGTGTATGGGTTCTTTTAGAAGTGTATTTAACCCTAATGGTATATTTTTCTTCAATTTTCCTCTCATTAAGATAACTATAAATGATGGGGAGATCTATAGTAATTCTCTATGTGAGATCATCCTTATGGGTAAATTTTATTTTATGAAATGTTTTAAATGGGACGTTCTATTGATTTTAAACAATTGTAACCTCTGGTGATTCATAGGTGACTGTTGTATTTTTTTTATCTTGAATTTTTCATCAAACTTGTGAGTTCTAGTATTTATAAATTCAAGGTGGATCATAACGATGAAACATCCCTTATTCCGTTTTCATAATGGGTTCATTTTTATTTACTCCACTATATATTCAGTGTATACGTTGTCATATGTTGTTGGCCAATGATTTTGATTATTAATAATATATTTACCTTTAGAGATAATATGTTTTATTTTTGAGTCTAGAGGCTAGTGGGTCATAATGAAAGAAAATATTTTTTTGATGAGGTTATTTTTTCTTTCATCCTTTTCAATTCTCGATGAATTTATAGGGATTGAAAGTTGCATGGGGTAGATAATGTTGACACCCAAATGTAATATTTATGTGTATGTATTGGTTTTATTACTTAATACAATGAGTTTAAAATTTTTTGGGAAACAAATATGAAAATTTTAAAAATTTTCCAGGCGGCATGGTTTCTACATGGTTTCTACATGGTTTTATAATCTATGAAGCTAAAGTGTATGTCCGGCTATAGTTTAATTATAACAAAAATTACATGATTTGAAAAATCATTCCACCTACTAAAAATTGGTAGTTTTTTCATTTTGGGTTTTTTAGTGGGTATTAATTTCTTTAATTTCCCACATCAAATGGGATGTCTTTGATGCCTTCTACATCTGATTCTCTCTTTATTTTGTCATTCCATGTTGGAATCTTGGTGATTTATTGGTGACATTTTATACAAATCATTAGGTGAGGGTATCTTCCTTCTTTTCATTCCTTATTATCTCTATTTCATCCATTTTTTCCAATATACTATAACCCTAGTGGTCATGGTGGCCCAACTTCATAACTGGGGTTTTCAAAAAGGGGGGTCATGTCTTTTAGGGATTTTGAAGTTCCTCTTGTGACCTAATCTTATTTTCTTCATTAAAGGACACATGATTTTATTGATTTATGTAGGTTTATCCATAGTCTTCCTTTTATCTGAGATCTTCTTTGATACTTGAATTTAAAAACATGGATGTTATATCTAGTAACACGTGTCATGAGACACTTGAAATGTTTTATTAAGGAACAACACTTATCGCCCTTTTTTCCAATGACATAATGGGAATAAATTATAATTCAAATTAGTTTTAGTTGAAAACATATTTATATTAATACCACATGTTTGATAAAATTCCCATTATATTTTTCTCTTAAATTAATGATTTATACACGAGTTTTAAACCTAATATGTTTTATTAGTTGTCTGGCTACCTGATTTATGAATTTTCCCTATTCATAAAGGGTGTTCTTGGATTGAGAAAATGTATTATTTTATTTTTTCATTTATTAGGATTATTATTTTATATTTTATAGTTATTATTTTGTTTTTTATATAATTTCCATGGTGGTTTTAAAAGGGTATTTAAATTGTGTGACTAATAGTTTAAAATGAAAGGCCTTTTTGGAACCTTATATTAAAAATATTTTAATCGATATATGATACACCCACTGGATCCCCTTTTTCTATACATTGTTCATGTTTTTGAATATTGGGATATGATTGAATTATTGATTGATTGTTGTGAATTTGGGAAGGGGATCATTTTCAAAAGGGGTGTTGGAGGTCGTATGGAGAGTTTATATTGAAATTTGTTGTCAGGAATTATGATATTTTTATGTTACAGATAAATATTTCCCAACAATATAAGTTAATTTTAAATAGAACCCTATGTAACTAAGTGGGAAATCCAGAGATGGTTGTTATGCCAGTTGAGATTATACATAGACTGGTATCCCCTAGACATATGTTTTTCCCTCGTTAAGGGGTGTCTCGATGAGAATCAAGAGATAAAGTTGGGTATTTTTATTATGGGAACACAACATAGGCCTAAAGTTTGTTCCACTTAGGAATATATACATATTTTACCATTAGTACCTAGGTGATTCCCTATGATGAGTATTATGTTCTATGTTTTCTAGTACGTATTTGACATTTGAGCTACTTGATTTCTTGGATTATTCATATCTTTAATGTAATAGTCCATTTATGGTAGATCTTTGAAGTTACTAAGTTATGATTAGAATTAATTATTTTCATTAATTTATCTATTTTATATGTTGTTACTTTTAAAGTGTTTCTATTTTACTTTTATCATATTCTATGTTCTATGTAATGGATTTTCAAAAAAAAGGCGTGGTTTGTTTTTAAACTCTAATTTTTTGTGAAGGAACACTTTTTTACCTATTTTAGTAGCATTGTCTTCAAATTAGGATTTATAAATGTAAAAAAACTAATCACATGAATAGGGTTTTATAAAGTAAATATATTTGAGTAAGAAACCTTAAATATTTATTTATTTTTCAAACATATAAATGTAGAGAAAATTATTTTCTACTCTTTATTTTCAAACTATCATATTTAATTTCACTTAAAAATGAATTATATGGATTCATGGTACTGGGTGATGGATCACACCCTATATACTCACATTAGTGAAAATTTAATATTCATGTTTTATGCATATATATAGGTTTTTTATTTATATAATGGGTTTGAACTACTTTTATATGGGAAGCTAGTGGATGTTAATTCATGGTGGTGACTTGAAGTCACAAGGTGGTATCTTGGTCAATGTATGGGAATCTTTCAATTACTTTAGATGAATGGTATGTGTAATCCTTTATATCATTGTATTTATTTTAGAATCATGTTTATATACAAATCATGTTATGTATAACTTTAATTTTGGTTTTATAAAGTGATTTTGGTATTTATTTATTATTTATTTTTCTCTTTACTCTATTTGGTCCAAATACATTCACTGTATCTACTTATTTTTGTGCATGGATGTCCAAGAAATGGATACATCATGTTGGATTCATGAGTGGAATCCATGACATGGTTTATGTGTTTTCATGGGTAAAATAATTCCCAATGGTTAAATTTTATACCATCAACACTTGTCATAAACATCTCGTAATAGGGAATGCACTTTGGTTTTGTGGTGAGTTAGGTTGAGTGATTGGTTGGGTTGACTTGGGTTGGTTCATTAAATATATTCTACCTTAATGCAAGCAAATTTCTTTAGGATTTTTGTCTATATATCAAAGTACATGATTGATGATATACATTATTAATAATATCATGTCTATGGAAAAATAAAAACGTTTATAGTTAGAACTATACAATGATACATAAAACATGTGAAATTTCCATTGGATGGTTTTTTCACATGATCTACTATCTTGAAGATCCCCAAGTGAAATATTCATAAGAATATGTATCAATTTCTTATGATCCTCCAACACTAAATAGTAAAACAACATATGTGACTTATTAGATTGATATATCCCAAACAAATGATATATTTATATAATAATATTGTCATAGAATTTATGAGACACCAATATTGCTAGGAAATGTTATGACCATTTTATATGATGAATGTTTTGATGAAATTATCATATTGAGTTACAAAAAATAAAAATCATTATGTGATTAGTTTATTTATATTTCCTTAATGGCCTGAATGAATTCTTTCTTATTTATTTTTGATAACCCCCTTTCAAGGGATAAGGGGAAACACTTATAATGCCCATGGCTTAGAGATTACATTGACCATGGGATTGGAGACATTACAAGACCCATATGTATAAAGTAAATCAGAAAAAATATGACTACATGAAACCACCCCTCCAAAACATCTACATAGTGCTCAACTCTCCACCTTTTCATGGTTTTTTGGTTAGATGTCCTGTGAAAAGATGCACAGGCCTGATATCGATGGCAATTCCATACCTTCTCATTCTTCCAAATCTGTTAGCCCTACTCAACTGAATGTTCCCTGCCCTTGAATACTCCTTTGGATCTAGTTCACTTACAGAATCTATCTATGCATATGCATATCATATGGCCTTAAAGGCCTTGAAGTGGACCAAAGGCTTTGAGGTGGACCGAAATCCTTACTGACTTGAAGGCCTAGGTGGCCCAAGGGCCTTAGGGAGTGGTAAATACTCATTTTGTGAACTTTAATATTTCTTGAAGGTCTGATTGAAATAAAGGACTTAGGGAGATTTATAGTATAAAATGGAATAAAAATTTGGAATCAGAACCTATGTGACGTAAAATTCGAAGAGCTTCAAGGGAATTTTTAATGGATAGCATGTCTTGATGTGGGTGTAAGTGAGATACCTTTAAAGGTGAAAAAGAGAGACTCTAACTTTGAAACTAATGTCAGGTAAGGGGTATATATGGAATCACATGGTATTTAGGTGAGTTATGTGAGAAAAATTTGGTGGTACATGTCAGAATTATTTTAACAACTAAAAAATTTATTATAGAAGGTATAATTGTCATGTAAAATTAACAAAATTTGATCCACTTTATGTTGTCATATTTTCCCATATCAACACTGATTAGTTTTTTATTGTGGTAATTATTTAGTTAATAAAAATACAATATTACCCCGCCTATATAATATTCATATTATGAATAATAATTTAGAATCAATTTATTGAAATTTAATTTCTAAATATGAGAATATTGTCTTTTAAATTAAAATATTAGATATAAAAAAATTAGTTTTGAAAAAAAAATATTTCTATAACTTAAGTTTTTTTATTTCCTATAAATAAATAAATAATTTATTATTTATATATTTTCTTATATGATTAAAAATAATAATAGAGTAATAATTTAAATGACATAAATTTAAATTATTTAAATAAAATTATACAACTCCTATAGAATTAATTCTTTGAAAGTGACCATTTTACTTTTACCATTATAATTAATTCTTAACCTTAGTGACTTAATTTTATGCCTAAAAATAAACTTTAGCTTATTAATAAATTTGAACATGCCGATTCAAAATATGAAAACTGTTTCATAAAATTCAATTTCTAGAGGTGATAAAAATTAATTTCAATATAATTATATAAAAAAAGTTTTATTTAGAAAAATGTATTTCTAAGACAAAAATGAATTTATTAATATTAAGAAACTAGTAATAACTATATGATTAATATTAATTTACTTGATTTTATAGTTTATCAATTCATTTCATTAAAATAATTCTTTAGTAGTGATTAGTTTTTTAAAGATAAAAACACATAATACTTTTTGAAAATGGTTTTTTGAAAAATATTCATTTTTATATTAAATGATCTTAACAAAATAAAATTAGTTATTTATATTGTAAAATTTTAATTTTATCGATACATATGTTTGAAAAATAACCTTTTTTAAATTAGAAAAATCGAATGTATAAAAATACATGTGATATATAATTTATTACATTGATAAATACATGTTTATATCACCCAAACATATACATACAAAACCCATAAAAATATATTCATAATATATAAAGGTAAGATAAGATTTAGTGGAATTAGTGGGTGGTGATTTAGATAATTTAATTAAATTTGTTATGAAAGTTTGTGAAAATTAGGGGGAATTTTAATTTTCTATCTCAAGTGGTTTTTGAGGGAAAATGATAATTTATTCTTTCACAGGATCTTATATAATTTCTCTAACCACTCAATTACTCATAGAATAGGGTGTTTTCCCTAAAAAAGTGTTTTGTATAATTCTAAGATGTTTGAATTCTCATAAAATATTTAATATTTAATTAATAAAATAGTATTTATTTACATGAATTTTAATGGTGACATATTCTATTTGGAGTGTTGTATTGAGATTCCAACTCTGTAATTGAGTATGGAATGATGGATTTTTTCTCGAAAATGTATAAACTCTCTATAATCTCTAGTACCAGGCCCAAACCCCCTTTTATTTTACTTTTGATGTCTTTTTTTTCTTTTTTCCCTTTTCTCTTTTACTTTATCCCTTTTATTTATCAAGTATTATCATGGGGGATTACATTTTATCTCCTTTGGAATTGATAGGTGAGGGTGGAGGGAATGGTGGATAACACCAGATCATCATCTCAAGATAAATTGGGTTTTTGTGGGTGTGTGGTGCAGATCTGACCTTGAATCACTTGCATTTAACACCTAAATGTAAAACAATTTTTTTTAAAAAAATCCTCATAATGTAGTTTTTTTTAACTTTTTTCATGTTTTTTGGTTTTTGGGGACCCCTAGAGGGTTGATCTATTTTTTTAGGGAGAATCAGGGGTTTCAGGGTGTTTGGAGGGGTTTTCATTTGAGAAAACCCTATCACACAACGTGTTTTATTCAGTCACATGTCACATGTTTTTATATTGGGTGAAGGGTTAAAGATAAGGACTATAAGGTGTGAATTTTCAAGACACACCATGTAAAGTGACTCAGGGTTTGGTTGTTGAGCTGACCAGACACCTTGTGTTGGGCTATATGGCATGTAGTGTATATAGTCAATTCCCATATGTAGTACATGACCTATGGTCATGTTGGGTACTTGGAATGAACATGTTTAGGGTACATATCAAGGCACCCCATGTGTGATAGATGTCGTGTGTGTTCATTACACAATATGTTGTCTGGTATAGTTCACACTATGCTAGGTTGAGATATAATAGATGGTACCCCATGTAGGGTTCATTCCTTGTATTTGATAGGAAAACATGTAATTTTTAAAATTACATTCCATTTCATATGAGATATATGTCCTGGAAGGTTTGTTAGAGGTACAAGTCATGTACCCGAGGTGCACACCGTATACTCCCTCCTTGGAGATGTTTCACTAGTTATCTCACTTTAGTGTCAAAATTAGACTCATGAGTAGTCCATTCTGAGTTTTTTTTCATGTATGTCATGATGGTTTAATCATTTCAGTATTTATGGTTCATATGGATGTTATTCTGGACTGATATAATTTTAGTGGGAGGTTTCCTTTGAGGATTGGATTAAGAATCTCTTTATGGGTTGGGTTGAGATATTTGAGGCTTGGGTGTGAGTCATGAACTTTTTGATCACCATGAATTAAGAATGTAGGATGAGTTTTCTTAAGAATCCTCTTTATTGATCTTGGAAGGAAATATTGAGTGGATTCTTGGATGAGCTCTGTTAGTCTATTTCTAGAGGATTAGTTCTGGTCAGTGGAAGATTGGATTGGTTGGATCCTTCAGAATTATTTTCCATCAAGGGATATGGGTAATGACTGGGTTTCATTGAAGAATGATTGATATAGGTTATAGGGACCTATTTTAGGATTTATTTTATGGTTCTTATGATTCTTGAGGTTTCCCTTATGGGTGGAGTGATATTTACATTATGTTCTGAGAGACCAGATGGTGTTTCTTTAATGGGATTGGCCTGAGGTTTTGTTTTTCTAGAGGATCCCCTTGTATGAATTTTTACTTTTGTTCAGGTTATAAGGGCCATATAATTTTTCCTATACTTTATTTACCTGTGATATAGTTGGTGATGATGATTTGATGGTATGATGGTAGGTTCAAATGTTAGTCAACCCTAGTTCTTGAGGTTTTTTCATTAGAGGTTTGATGTTGTTCTTATTTAATATTTGATGTGAGAGGATTCCTTTGGGATATTATTATAATTGTATTCAACCCTAAAATTGATAATATTTTCTTCTATATTGTTTTATTGGTGTTAGGTAAGCTTAGGGATTTGATGGATTATCTAGATGTGGGAACACCGCCTCTAGTTATGATGTTGCTTTATCTAGGGGATTTAGGCTCATGAGTTTCCTAGGAAATCATAAGCGGCACTATATTTTCCAGGGATTCATATGATCCTATGGAAAACAAGTTAGGTACCTTTACACTAATAGTTGGCACAAATATTTTATCTTAAATAGTTTTATAGGACTACCATGACTTATAAGGTTCTCTAGTTTTGTTGACCAAGGTATTCCTTTCACCAATTCATATTATACTATTGGAGTCCTAGAGATCGATAATTAATCCATGTTGTTTTAGACACTAAGGATAAGATCTTAGGGTCATGTGTTCATCATTTTCATCATGTTGTAATTTTGTAGCTTCTTTTTGATATGGGGGATATGCATGATGATTTTAGTATGGTAGTTCTGTTTTCAATAATTCCTCGGGATTGTAAAAGAATGGGGATAAATCAACATCGAGTGACAAGACATAACCTAAGGCTCACTACTTTCTTTATGTTCATCCTTTTTTTATTTCTATCTTTTGTTTATTTTTATTCCACTTAGTACTCAACCAAAATGAAAATATCCCATTTTATATAAACATGTTATGATAAAAAATGTTAGGACCACAATTGGGGGTTTCCTCTAGAAATTTATATCCAACTACCTTCATAGGTACCTCAGTTATCATACATACCTATTTTTATTTTATGTTTATCATAGAAAATGGTGGATTCTATGGGGGCCTAGTGTTGGATGATTCAGTGAAGCCACTTATGTGGAGTCTAAGCCTCATTTTGGAGTAATTTTCAATCATGGAGATTGGGTACGTGGTTTTCCTCATAATAGCTATAGAACCTTATGTATTTATTTTATTTTATTTTATTCTATCTGTATATATGGTCAACCTAGTGGGTGACCAACAGTTGTGTATAGAATGACCGTGATTCTATATGAACCATTTAATTTGATATATTGTACTTTTATTTATTTATTTATTTGTGAATTCTCTATTGAATGTTATGGATGTATATGTGGTTAGTTTATTTTTAATAATATTACATTCAAATACTAGGGAATAGTCTCCCCACTCTATAATTTGAGACCCTTTTTTCTAGATAGTAGCATCTGGTGTATGGGGAGGAATTTTTTAGCCCTTTTTGAGATCCAAATTCGGTGACTATTTGGGTCAAATCGAGCCAATTTGTGAAAAATGGTATCAAATCCTTCTTTTCATTAAATTACTATTTAGGGTATGGTAGATTGAAGATCTTTGAATGTGTTAGATATTGTGATGGATATCATATTGGGGTTTCATGAACACCTTTTCCAGTAAGAATTCTAGGTTACTAGGGTATGAGATTACTATTTTTAGTTTTCAATGTCATGATTGTGTGATTATTACCTTGGGTGATGCATTCAGATTTTTATATTTATTAATTTCTGATTTATTGGTTTTTTGTCACTTATCCTGATGAAAAGAGTCATGTGTTCATGCATCATGATAGGAATTTATTATCCTCATGACATATGGATGTCCTTGAGTGGTTTCGCTAACATTGGAGTCTTTTTTTCTTAAAGTGATAATAAAAACAACTAATACAGTGTTATCCTATATAAAGTATTGTTGAAATTCTACACAACTGAAACTGATTATTTTTTTTACAATGATAGTTCATTTGGATCTCATATATAGGTGTTCTGGTCTAGTGGATATATAGTCCCTTCATTTATGGGTATGTAGAGACCCTTGTGGGGCAGTGAGAGATTTTAGTGCCCCACTATTGGTTTTGGATCAGTGAAGGAAATTATTCCTAATAGTTTTTTGGATTGGTCTCAAGTTTCATTGAGGTTGTGGTTTTTTTAAATTTTTAGGTTTAGGTTACAATGTTTGGTGTTATCATACCATGATTTATCTTCTAGGTCTTTCAGTGGAGGCTTAATGGGATGCTATCTTCTGGTAAGGATTTTGTGCGACTGGTCAGTTTTCCTTAGTGGGACCATTAAGGTCGGCTATCACTAAGTTTTGGTTAGGCATGAGGATGCCCTATTCTTGATAAGTAGATCATTTGGAGTGCTACTGTTTTCATGGATATCTTGAGAGGGAAGGTTTGGATATATTACTAGACCTGTTGGTTTTGGTTTCTCTTTGGGTGGTGTGGTGAGAGATTGGTTAGGTGTTTGTGGTTGTGTATTGACCCATGGGTAGAGGGTGATCATGTGGTTGATTATGGCATGAGGGAGATTTCTCTATTTTGAAGAGGACTGCTAAGGCTACTCCATTTTGTGGAACTAACTTTCATGAGTATCATGGTTAGTGGTTTAAGTGTGTTATCCTAAAATTGTTAGGTCATGCCTTATTTGAGTGTGAGATCTTGTGAGATTTTTTTGAAGAATCACTTATACCTAGAGGAGGAGAGTGGTGGTTAGTGTGGGTTTTCAAAAAAACACCTTATTTTATGAGGTAATTATTGTGGTGAAGATTTCACCATATTTTATAGTATGTTTAATTCCTCATTTTAAATGGATTATTAGTTTTGGGGGATTTTATTCCTATTGATTCGATAGTGGGAGGTGGTTTTAATTCCATGTTGACACTATGGTGTGAGTGGTTTGGCTATGTCCATTCATTAAGTTTGATAGTTGATAGAGCATGAGGCATGGATTTTGTTTTTTGTTTAAGGAGTGATGAAAAAGATACTCCTATTGATAGAATTTTCTTATAACTCGTGGATTAATGAACCTCGGGTTGGGAGAGGCATTGGCACTGTAACACAGGTCAGTGGATGGTCATGGTAGTGTTAGAATTACTGATGTTTAGGGTAAATCATGGTGTTTGGTTAATAACTAAGTTTTTTTGAGGTAGGTAAGTTTTTATAGTAGAAATATTTTCATGAAACATGTTGTTAAAGTTTTATAAAATCATGGGAAATTTTAATTTTTTCACTCGGGTGGTTTTCAAGGGAGAAATAGTAATTTATCTTATCCAAATGTCATGGATAATTTTTTTGACCACACTATTAGTCCCAGCATATATTGTTTTCCTAAGGTATAATTTTGGTGGAATTTAGAGTTGTTTGAATCTTAATGGTTAATTAAATATTTAATTAATTAAATATTATTTATTCACATGATTTTTAATGGTGATATCTTTTATTCAGAGATAGTTTGACTTTGTAGCTAGGTTTGAAATAAGGGTTTTCATCTAGGATAAGTATAAACTCTATGTAGACCCTGAGGCTAGGCTCGAGCCCCCTTTTATTTTTTTTTTCATTTTCTTTTATTTTTTACTTTTCTTATTTTTATTATTTTCTATTAATTTTCTCCTCTTTGAATTTACTTATCACATACACCCATGGGGAGGGGGTATCTACTCCTTTTCCACCTTTAGCCAAGAGAGAATATGGGAGAAGAGAGTGGGAAATTTGGGTGGGATTGTCGTCCGGAGGTATATCGGGTTTTTATAAGTGAGTTCCGCATATCCATGTTTAAACCACTAGAGTTTTACACCCATTGGTAGTAATTTTTAATGTTTTTTCCATAAATCCCTATAGTGTAGTTGTTTTTATGTTTTAATAAAGTTTTGGGGTTGTTGGGGACCCTTGGAGGGTCAATCTATAGTGTTTTTTCATAGAACTGGGGGTTTCATAGTTTTTTGAGGGTTTTCCATTTGGAAAATCCTGATCACATGGTGTGTGTTCTTAAGCCACGTGTTGTGTGTTATTATTTTGTGTGAAAGGCTTAATATCATGACTATATTTCATGTGTGTTCAGAACACATCATGTAGAGAAACTCTGAGTGTGGTCATGAGTTTGATCAGAAACCCTGTGTCTGGGAACATGGTTGTGCAGGTCATATAATTAGATCCCATGAGTAGTACATCACATGAGGTCATGTAGGGTACTTTTCATGAACCCACGTAGGGTATATGGTTAGGTATCCTATTTTTGAGAAACATTATGTGTCTTCGTGACATAGTGTGTAGTCCGGCATAACACACACTAAGTGGGGATGGGGTGCACGTGATGATACCCCATTTAGGGAACACAATATTCACTTCATTGGAATACTGTGTAATTTAGAAAATTAAATTATTTGTTATCTTGTATATACATTTGAGTATTTTTGTTAGAGGTTCATGTTGTGTACCTGAGTTACACACCGTATACTCCCTCTATGAAGATTTTTTTCTAGTTTATCACTTTAGTTTCATAATTGGACTCAAGAGTTGTCTATTTTGACATTCTCCCAATTATATTATAATGGTAGAATATTCTTGCAATCTAGAGGATGTTTGGATGGTGTTTTGTATTAAGATAGTTTTGGTGGGATTTTTTATATGAAGATTGGATTCAGAATACTCTTATAAGTTGGGTTGTGAGATGTGGCGCCTAGGTGATGTTCATGATCTTGTTAGTAAAATTAGATTGAATATTTCATGTGTATTTTCTAGAGGTTCTTTTGGATGGATTATGTATTTTAGGATAAAATTTCTTATAGGATGAGATCTTTTATTTTGTTTCTTGTTGTTTAGATTAAGTTATTGTAGGATTAGATAATTTGGAGCTTTTAGGATGAGTTGGAATCATGGGATATCAATAATGGTTGAGTTCCATTGGGAAATGTTTTAGATAGGGTTGATGTACTTGCTTGAGGAATCACCTTATGGGTATGGTGCTACTTGAGGTTTTCATTCAAGGTGTGGTGATATTTAGGTAGTGTGCTAGGAGGACATATAGTGTTTCTTTGATGATATTTTTCCAAGATTTGTTTTTTATTTCTTTAGGATCCCTTTATTGGGTGTCCTACTTGTGATGAGGTTTTGGGGACTGTGGGGGTTCTGTTAGTTCAGAATAATACAAATACACACAAGAGGGGGGGTGGGTTGTGTCTTTCTAATAATTTTAATAGATTCTATAATTTATATTTCTTCATGGTTTATGCAGATATGCAGCGCTGTATTTTATAAGTATTTTTTGTAGTAGATAAACAAAAAACAAGAGAATATTAATTTTTATAGTGGTTCGGGATAAAAGGATCCCATAGTCTACTCCACCAATGCTTTCTATGTGATCTTGGTTATTTTCACTGGAAAGGTCCTCTAATCACAAGACCTTCACAACTAAGTGAAGGTAGTTGAAAACTTTACAATAAGTATTTATATTGCATTATGGATATTTTAAACATAACCATTTTCTCCACAGCTTAGTCTGAGAAGTTGAAACTCTTCCACAAATGAATTTGAGCAGCCAAAAATAAAATAAATAAAAAGTGTCTGGTTTGAATGAATTGATAGTTTCTTGTATATATCTTTATCAATAACAAACAAAATATGGATCTTATTCTTAAAATATATTTGTCTTCAAGAAATAATAGCTTCGAAGAGATCCTAGTTGTGAAGGATCTTCAGTAAGAATAACAATAAACAAACAACATCAATTACACTGTAGCATAAGGTTGAAACCTGCATATCTTCAAAGTGTAGCCTCTTATAAAATAATAGAGTCACTAGATTTTTTGTTTCTTTATAGAAGTTATATATTCAAAAAGTTATTTCATATATATATATATATATATATAATTCATCCAGAAAGATAAAACACTATTTTTATTTATATAAAAATCTTTTCTTCCTTTCAACTGAACAGATCTAAGAATACTGTCTGAAAAATATCAATCATTCAAATTTAAATCATTTAAGAGAGTCAAAACATAACTTAAAAATAGGAGAGATTGACTCCATTGAATAAGATACTTTGAATCAGTTATAAAATAAATTTTAGAATGATATTTACTTCCATTGAGACAATTTTTAGAAGTCATGGAAAATGTCTTTAATTTATATTTCAGCATTGAATAGCCAAACATAGGGTTTCTTTATGTAATGAAAAAAACTCTAATGTAGGGTTGAAAAAATAAAGTTCATTACAAAAGTAGGGTCAATGCACTATACATTTATTTCCTCAAAATAGGGTTCTTTATAAACAAAAAAAATTCATCCATAATTTCCCTTTTCTTAACGTATAGTCCTATAAAAACATTGGGTGTATAAACCATGATTTTAAAATAGTGTAGGGCACATGATCCTTACATGTTATTCCAAACATAGGGTTTCTGAACTATATTTTATGCTTACAAATGTTGGGTATGAATAGTGTTTCTAAAATACAATCAGAACAATTTAACAAAACATTATAACTCTTATATAAAATAATCTTCTCAATAAGTATTTCCCTAAAAAATACCTAAAAGTAATTTCATCAGTAAAATAAACAAAAGAATTTTTTGGCATAAAAATAAATAATATTTATAAATTATTTTTGAGATAATACATGCCCAACAATATCCCCCCTTTTAATAATCATAAAACTAATAACATAACTTATAGAAAATATAAGAGTTTTTAAGAAAAAATGACATAATAATTTAAAAATATGCATATATTAAAGTTAATGTATAAATAATCTATGTAGTAAATTCATTCCATTTGATTGATAATAGAAACTGGTAATAGAATGTTGTGCTTACCCAATTTTCTCCCCCGATATCAAAATGAAAGTATATGAAAATGGATTAAAACTTATTCAATGTAGCACATAATTGTAAATGAATACTACATTCAACTTAGAGATAAAAATGAGTTATGTGTTCCAGCATTAGAAATGAATATAAATAATTATAATAAACAAAAATAAAATGAACATACGAATTTTATAAAGTTATATATATGATTATAAGAGGCATATTGGCTGATAAAGGTTTAAAAAGTATGGATAAAAGAATGTGAACGGTCTAGTTCAGAAGAGGTGTCAAATTTTGGGAAAACTTGAACAACCTAAACAATATCCTTCAATTATTCCATCTATCCTCTTAAACTTTTAGAAATATTTTCATACACTTCCTCAAAGAAACTCACGAATCCCAAACAATATTTAAACTTTCAAAAATATTGACTTTGAGAAATTTATGAACTATTTCCTCCAACTGAACAACCTGATAAAGCATTTTACCAAACTGATTGAGAAGAGACCTAATGGTTGTCTCTCCTGAAGTTACCTTCTCAAGATCTCGTTGGTTATCCAGCAACACATTTAATGGTGAACATTCACACTGTAATGTATAATGTATATCAATAAAATTCAACATTACAACTATGATTTCTTCAAACATTTTGACTAAATATGGATAAGTATTAGGGGATGATATAGATTCCTTGAGCTGATTGGAACTACTTTTGACAAATTCAATCTAAATTCTCAAATATCTTTTCAAATATCCAAAATATTTTTTGGAAAGAGACTCTTATTGAAGATTTCCAAACTGATCAACCATTTGTCTTTGAAAACCGTCAAAATATATTCATGAACTTGAAATATCTCTGAGATTATATAATTATTCCTAAATAGATTCTAATTCCTATCTAGACACATTTTTACTTATTCAATCATCCCAATATTTTCTCATAGCCTCCAATTAACTTTTTAAACATGCATTTTTTTCTTGAAGCTTGTAAAAATGAACAATAGATCCTTCAATTTTATTGTTCAATGAATTAGAAATTATATTTTTTCAGTTTTTTATGGTTGGACTCTATCAACCAGTGGTAAGGATTTTTCTTTACGTTACTCATCCAAGGTAGAAAATTCAACTCTAAGAACCTTTTTATTTTCAACAGTTTCAAATGATTTCTTGTCCAAACAATCAAATATAGTATAATTTTATTTATTTTGGGCTCACCCTTTTGTGTCACCTACTATGTGTTTTGATTTATCATTTCTTTGATCATTTTCCAAGACTTCTACTTCAGCAAGAGTTCTTTGATACTAATTTTCATGTTGATTGATAATAAAATCCTCATGATATTATTTGTTGTCTAGTTGAGTAACTTCACCAGCTGTATTATCCTCTTCTTCTTGTGTCTTAATTGTGGTAGTCTAAGCTATATGTTCATCTCTTTTTCTAGGCGGGTTTACAGGGGCCTCATTATTTTCTTCTTCCAAATTGTATTCAAGAGATTGAGGGACATATCTTGTAGCTTATAAATCATATAGATTATATTATATTCTTCATGTCTTTAGTTGAACTACATCACCAATTATAGATTCTGTAACTTATTCTTCTTAAATTTGGACTGTAATAGTGGATCCCAAAATTCCTTAACCTCCTTGAGCAATCATACCACATATTTATTGGTTTTATTCACCAATATGTGAGAGATTTACTTGTACTGCACTCCATAAGAAACATATATTCCTTATAGTTCCAACATTGATAATGTTACTGTGATGACACTTGGTGTGCATCTATATATATCTAATTGTTCCTCTTTTATAAATCATTAAATAAATTTTCATTCCATAAGGATAAAAGAAATCATTTACACTTCCTAGAAATAGTGGTACATGTAACTTAACATGTACCTTGTGAAATTAAACTTAAATACCTCATCATCAAAAACATTAGATACATGTCTAGATAAAGAATATTTTCAAGATCAACAGTTCTTGGAATTATTGATGACTGAATAAAATTTAATAGAACCTTTTGGTCACCGTCGAGATCCATAATAAAAAAATTATTATTTGGGTGAATCCGAAGAGAAAAGATATAATATCATCTAATTTATGTTTTAATTTCCAATAAACTGAAGATTAAAATGAAAAACCCCTTCATAGGGGAACTTTAAAATGTTATCTATTTTAACTGAGGAGATTGATAAATCCCTATCATTTACCTGAGATATGATGAAATCCTCTATGTCACCAAAACTAAAAAGAACATTTCTGAAGAACTCATTTACTTTAATATCAAAAAAACTCAATGTTTCCTTTAGTAAAAAGAAATTCTATACCTTGAAAATCTAGAGAATGCCTCATAAAAATATTTTTCTAATGGAACCGGTCAAAATATATTACCATTCTTTGAAGAATTGTTTTATATGTGATGCATTTTCACTTCATTCCACATTGTTCACCTATAACAGTTCTCTGAATCATTGACATTATTATGAATCTGAATATTGATAGTGTCAATATCTACAGTTTTGAATGAAAAAACTAGAGATCTAGAAGTAAAAAGGGTTCAAGTACTGAGAGTGAGAGTGAAAGAGAGAGAGAGAGGGTTTTCTGATGGTTTTTGTATCATCATTCTTGTTTTTCAAGCCAATTACTCAGTGTAATCATTAATATTTTATTTTGAAAAGATGATATTTATTAAAAATGAAATAAATTCTTGTTTTATTTAAATAATAAAATAACAACTGAATAAAATAAAAAATATTAATACAGAATTTAACAAAACAAATTAATAAACATTTATTTAAAATTAAATATTCATAACTCCCCCTTAATAAAATAAAAACTTATAATGGGAAGTGGTTTAGTAAAAATATAAACAAGTTAATATTCATTATTTACAAATTTCAAAGATATATCCTTTTTAAAAACATGATATATTAGAAAATGATGTCTTATATCAATATTCATAGTTCTGGAATTACTTATTTGATTTTTTGAAATATTAATTTCACTTCTATTATCACTAAAAATAGGTATATAATTAAAATTAAGCCTGAATTCCAATGAGGTGTGTTTCATCCAAAACACTTATACACAAAAACTACCATTATATATATATATATATATTTCATTGACTGTTGATAGACGAACTGAATTTTGTTTCTTACTTGAGCATGAACAAAAAGATTTTCAAAAAAAGTGACAGGTTCCAGACATGCTTTTTCTATCTAATCTACATCCTCCAAAATCATCATCTCAATATGAGATTAAATTAAAATCATATTTTTTGGTTAAATTAGATATTGAAAAATAGTTCATGTCAAATATCTAAAAATTCTTTTTAACAGCATTAATATGGGATTAATTTGGTTTTGACTGAAATATAGCAGATAAACATATATAAAATAGTATGTCTGGTATACTAGTAGTAAGATATAATAAGCTAGCAATCATACCTCTGTATAACTTTTTGTCAACTGGTTTCCCAGATTCATTCAAATCAAGTTCTATATTAGTACACGTAGGAGTTTTATAAGTCTTATTGGTTTCAAGTCCAAATCTTTTCAATAATTAAATAATGTATTTTCTTTAATTTAAAACATTTCCATAATATTTTTTTTATAAATTTTAAATCCTAGAAAGAAATTTTATTCTATCATCATACTCATTTCAAATTTCTTTTGCATATAGTTAAAAAAATCATTATATATATTTTTATTTTTTGAACCAAAAATAACATCATTTACATAAATTTGTACTAATAATATATTAAAAAATGGATTTTAAAAAAATAGGAGGACCAGGTAACCCTACATAAAATCCATTTTCCAAGAAAAATGAGCTTAGTATTTCAGAAGAAGCCCTAAGTGCATGTTTGAGGATATAATTTTATTTATTAAGTTTAGAAATATAATTTGGTATATGACAATTTTCAAAACCTGGTGGTTGTTCAATATATATTTTCTCCATTAAATATCCATTTTAAAAATGCAGATTTAATATCCATCTTATATAATTTTATATTCATATGATATGTAATGATAGAAGGATCCTAATTGCTTCAAATATTTCAATGGGTGCAAAGGTTTCATTATATTCTATTCTACCTTATGGGTTGAATCCTTTTTCTACTAATCTTTATTTATTTCTACTAATTATCCCTTGATCATCAAAATTATTTCTAAAAACCCATTTGGTTCCTATTACTGGATACCTGAATGGTCTATCAACTATTTCCCCAAATTTATTTACACAGAATTGATTAAGTTATTCTTTCATATCTAATAAAAAACTTTCATTATTTAAATATTCTTCTACAGTAATAAGTTATAATTGTGATACAAAGGTGGAAAATTAAGCTAAGTTTAAAAAATTTATTATGGTTCTTACTCTTGTATCTATATTTCCGATAACAGTTTCTAAAAGATGATCCTTTAAGGTTATATATTTTCTAAGTAAGATGCTTTTAGGTTCATCGGTATCGTGTTCTTTTGCAGTGTACTAAATTTCATTTATTTTATTTTCGAATTTTTTTTAGGTTATCTAAGACTAATGTTGTCAAAAGAGTTAACAATTTCATCTATTTGATATTTCCTTTTATCAAAAGGTTCAATTTATTCAAAAATTACATGAAATGATTCTCCAAAAATCCTTTAATTTTTATTATACACTCTATAATATTTAGAAGTAGATAAATGTCCTAGAAAATTCCTTCATCATCATTTAGATTGAATTTTCTAAGGTTTTTCATTATTATTCAAAATATACACCTTACATCCAAATACTTTAAAGTAATTTACTTAAAGTTTTATGTTATTCCAATGTTCATAATGTGTCTTTTTAAAAAGTGATCTTGTTAAAACAATATTCATGATATTAGAAGATATGTTTATATCTTTTCCCCAAAAATAGGTAGGAAGGCTATATTTATTTAACATAGTCCTTGGAATTTCTTAAATAGTTTTATTTCTTTTTTCCACAATTATAACTTTTAACATGTTATTGGTGTAGATAAGGTGTTCTTAATATTCAAGTTTGAGTAAAAAGAATTAAATTCTTGATTCTTAAATTATCTACCATGATCACTTCTTAATGAAGTTATTTAAAGATCTTTTATGTTTTGAACAATTTCAAAAAATAGTGAACACTTCACTTTTAATTTTTAGAAAATAAACAATTCTAAATATTCAAAAATCATCAAATAATATATAAACATACAATTTTCTAGCCAAACTTTCTACACTTGATGGTCAAATCAAATCTATATGAATAAGTTCTAGTGGTTTAGATGTTGGAACTTTGTTAATTCATTTGAAATATGATTTGTGTTGTTTTCCAATTTTTCAGGCATCACAAAATCTATCATTATAAAATTTAATACTTAGTAGATCAGAAACTATGTTTTTCTTAGAAAATTTATATAAATTAAATACATTATATTTTCCAATATTTTCATTAAGGATCCGATACTCATTTTCCTCAATAGTTAATCAATTCACTTTTTATTTACACAAGGAATAAAGATCCAAAGTATAAAAAATTTAAATCCTAGTTGATCTAAATTTATGCAATTTATATTTAAAAACTCAGAAGGAATTGTTAGAGAAATAAATATAAAAATAATTATCATAGAGTTGAGAAATAATTATCCAACTGTGCTTCAGTCCATGATTATTCAACAGTTTATTGAATGAAATTGACTTTGGATCTATAATTGATCCAACTCCAACTGTCTTCCATTTTTCATTATCTACAAAGGTTACTAGTCCTCCATCTAGTTTTACAAGAGTAAAATAATTGGAAGAGTCTCCACTAATATTCCTTCATCATCCGTTATTAATATACCATACAATTTTTTTCATGTTGTCATTTTCCTACAAAATTATTTAACCAATAGTTTTTTTGGTACCCTAATTTTCTGGGGTCCAGCAGTGTCAGCAAGAAAAGACATGGGAATCTAGATTTTCCTTAGTGTACCAAAGTTTTCATTACTTTTTCAAAAATATTATTGGAAATAAAATCCTTTTTAATTCCACTTATCTGAGGATTTCTTAACCAGCATTTGTTATAATAATTTCTTTTAATTCCAAAATAGAAACCAGTACCATTTATAGAACAAGGTGTGAAAGCATTTTTATATAACACTGATTTTTCTCTTACGCTTCCTATTACTAATTTTTCAATTTTAATAAAAAAAATTCAAAAAATATAATTTAGATATTTTTCTACTTTGGTTAAAATGCTAGCAACACTGTTAAATGATTCTACTTTATCTTGTAATTCTTGTATTCTCTTTTCATGAACAATTCAATTTAATGTAGAGGTATTAAATTTTTCTTTTAATTCTTGATGTTGTTTTAGAATTTCATCATTTTAAATTAAAACTAAATTATGAGCCTTTTTAGTGACTTATTATTTTTTACTAGAGAATCATGATTTTCTTCAAGAATTGAGAAATAAGCACCTAATTTTCTACTTGAGCATCTATCAGAATTGTAATTAGAAGAATAATAGGATTATACTGCATTTTCCTCAGACAAAATGACATGTTTGCTTTCATATTTTTTTCTCTTTTTTTAAGTCAAATTTGGAAAAGCTGCTAGAGTCTTCAGACACACTCAAAGTAGCATTCATAGATCTTTTATTTTTATGCTCATAATCCATATTCTTCTTATTATACTTCTCCATATTTCTTATTTGTTCTTTTAACTATAGGCAATAGGTTCTTATATGAACCATATGTCTACATTCATATCATCTTTCTTCTTTAGATCCTTTCTCATCTTTCTTGAAGGATTTTCTGAAGCCTCTCTTCTTCTAATAGAATTTTCTAAATTTCCTGGCTAACTGAGCTAGTTCCATTTTAGAATCTTAGAGTTATGAATATTTTGATATTTTTATATCTTATTTTAATTTATTTTCATGTCTTTTAGATATAACTTTAAGGGTGATATTTTCCCTCTTTAATATCTTATGATCTTTAGCTTCATCTTGAATATATCCATCATACATCATTAGAGTTCCAATCAATTATTTATTTGTCAAAACTTTGACTAGTGATGATTTTCTTATAGTTATAGATATATCATTCCAGTTTTAGGATAGTAATCTAAGTACTTTCAATGCTTGATCTGATTGAGTAATGTTAGTTCCGAAACCAGCAATGTCATTGATTATTTCTATCAATCTCTCATTCATTTGGGTGATGCTTTCACCATCATTCGTTATAAAGGTATCAAACTTTAGTTTTTCAGTAGCGTACCTTAAATGTCTGACATTATCAATTCCTTAATATGAAATTGTGATTTTCTACCACAATTTATAATAAATATAAAATTGATATACTTTATTGAATTCATCATAAAAAACTCCAGAAATGATATAATTAATTGATTATGAATTGATTTCATACTCAACTTCTTTGGCACCATTCCATGCTTCTGGTTTTTCAATAATTTTATACAGAGTGATAATCTTCATATATTCTTCAAATATATTATTTTTCAAATAGATGATCATACAAGATTTCAAACATCCATATCACCATTGATGTATGGAGCTCATATCATTGACATACCTTCTCTAGGATCATTTAATTGTTAATTCGGGATAATATGAATATAAATAAGAGAGGTGGTGGGGTGAATTATGTATTTTTATAATATATAAATATTTTAGATTTAATATTTATTTTCAATTTATGTAGATATTCAACATCCTATTTTGTAATTAGGTTAAGCTTGTGATAAAAAGTAAAGAAGAACATAACAATTTTTATAGTGGTTCAAGGCCTAAATATCCCTTAGTCCACTTCACCAATGCTCTCTCTGCTACCATGGGGATTTTCACTAGAAAGCACCTCTTGTCACAAGACCTTCACAATTAAGTTAAGGCAGTTGACACTATTATAATAGGGATTTACAGATCCATATGGTTCTTTTTTAGAGAACTATTTTCTCAACATATTAGTCTGATAAGATGATACTCTTCCACATATAATTTTGAGCAGCCAAAACTATAATAAATAAAAAGAGTTTTATTTGAATGAATTGTAAGGTTATTGTACATAATTGTAACATAAATAGAAAAAATATGAATCTTATTCTTCAAAGATGAATCAATTCATGAAATAATAGCTTTAAAGGGATCCTAGTTGTGAATGATCTTAAATAAGAATAAAAAAACAATAAAATAGTTATAAAATATCATGAGGTTGAAAAATGTATATCATGAAAATGTATACTCTTCCGAAATAACAGAGTGTCATAATATTTTGTTTCTTTACTTTAGTTTTTTTTTTCAAAAAGATATTCCATATGTACAAAACAATCATCCAAAAATATAAAATACTATTTTTATTTATATATAAATCAGGGATTTATTTTGTTTGAATAGATCTAAAAATTTCTCCTAGAAAATATAAACCAATCAATTTAAAATAATTTAAGAGAGTCATAAGTTTCCTTAAAAATAGGAGTGATTTACTCTGTTGAATACGATCCTTTGAATTTATCTTTAAACAACTTTTAAAATAATATTTAATTGCATTAATATCATTATAAAAATCCCATAAAATATCTTTAATTTATATTCTGATATTTAATATTCAAACGTAGGTTTTATTTAAGTGATTAAAAAACTCAAACATTGGGTTGACAACATATAATTGATTTTTTTTATAAAAGACGGATTCATTAATGTCAAAAATCAGCAGACATACTGACGTGAAGCCATGAAGGAAAATGGTCCATCCAGAGCTATTTGTCATCAAAGGGTCCAGATGCCACTAGCTGATGGGCAGCATTGTTTCCTTCCCTTTGGGTAAAGGAGAAGGTGCATAATGTAAAGCATTGACGGAGAGAGAGGATTTTCTTCATGAGGGATCCAAAGGATTGAAGTCTTCCATTGTTGAGGTTGATAGCATTGATAATGGTGAGGCAATCTGATTTGAGGTTGATTTTATCCCATCCATGGTCTTTAGAGAGCATCATTCTGTGAGGATGGTGGTAGCCTCAACAACCACAGGGTCCCAAAAAATGTGATGTCATTCGTGTTTGGCTACAATGATTTGACCAAGATGATTTTGGGCCAATAGTCCAAGGGAAATAGGTTCATCCTTGGGGATAGACGCATCCACATTAATCTTGAGAATCCCATTCGGTGGCGGGCACCAAAGGGAGGAAAAGGAAGGGGTTACAAAGGGATTATGTTGCCCATTGTGGTGTTGCCATCCCTCAATCTAGGAAAAGGCATGTTCAATACAGAATCCGGGAGGTTTGTGGAAATGGTTGAAAATGGCATCGTTGTGGTGGACCCAAATGATCCAAGCCATGATGCAAAGTTATCTCACTTTATCCGATTAGAAGGAGGAGCACTATCGCATCAATAGAGAGGGGAGGTCTGAGCCCATGTTCAGTGAAGAATCTGTAGTAGAGCTCCATTTATTCTAAATCTTCTTTTCCCCTGGGCATTAGATGATAGCGTGAAAGGGAGATTATGGGATGTTCGGGAAGAAGGGGTAAAACCTATCACTATAAATATTTCGGTAGATGAGAAGGCTCACGGTAGGGAGGGTGCCTGTGCACACCTTCCACCAAAAGTGGCAGATATTTTGGGGAGAATTGAGTTTCCAAAGAGATTTCCAGGGCCCCCTTCCCTAATGTATGTCTGAGTGCCAATAGCGATTCGGTAACCAGATTTCACCGTATAGGCTCTCGAGAGGTCGTAGATCCAGAGGAGATGGTTGGGGCCTGCATATGGAACATAGGGAGTACTCAGGATAATTTTTTGTCTCTTTAATTAAACCATGCATGAATTTTTTCCATGCACCACCCAAACCCCTGATCTACAAAAAGGCACCTAATAGTGGCATCTTCAAAACCTGTTTGGGCAGGGGATGATGCTCGCACTCCTTGTCGATCAGCCAGGGATCAGTCCAAATGTTAACAGTTGAACTATTCCCAATCCTCGAGCCTAGCCCTTTTTTCAGAAGACTTAAGGAACCCTAAATACTTCTCTAAAGGAAGCTAGGATGAGGGCCAAGAGAGGATTCATGGAAGCCCTTATGGGGGACCTATTTTTCTCGGAGAAGCGGCACATAGAGAGAGGATGGGTGGTTTAAAAGGTGTCAACTTTTCTTAGTTAGAAGTGCATCATTGAAATGAAAGAGGTTCCAAAATCCCATTCCTCCCTCAGATTTTGGTATGCATAGGTTCTCTCAGGTTATCCAGTGGGTTCTATTCCTTCCATTATTTTTCCCCACCGGAAGTTAGTTTTGCGTGCGTGTATCTGATTGATGACAGTAGCTGGGAGCTTAAATAGGGACATAAAATAGCTGGGGATAGACTAGAGAGAAGCTTTAATGAGGATCTCCTTTCCAGCTTTGGAAATTATTTTAGTGGTCCAGCCTTGAAATTTTTTCTCAATCCTATCCAGCATAGATGCAAAGATTTCTTTTTTAGAGCGACCTATCACCATAGGTAGCCCGAGGTACTTCTGATGTTTCTCGACCATATGAATTCCTACAACGGTGTAGAGTTATTCTCTTTTGGATGGAGGAACTCTAGCACTAAAGGAGATTTCTGACTTGCCATGAATGATTGACTGTCCAGAGGCCCTCTCATACTATTGGATCGCTTGGTCGATCACACGACACCCATTATTGGTTACTCTTGAGAAAATAAGGTAGTTGTCGGTGAAGAAGATATGTGAAACCAGTGGGCTTTCATGGAAAACCTTTTCCCCATGGATTGTATGAGAGTATGTAGCCCTGGAAATGAGGTTAGAAAAAACATCAGCCACCAAGATAAAGAGAAAGGGGGAGATAGGATCTCCCTGGCGCAAGCTTCGGGTTGGGGCGAAGCCTCGGGTGAGTGCCCCATTGACATTGATTAGGAAGGATACAGATGAGACACAGTGCATGACTATATCATTCCATTTAGAGCAGAAGAACATTTTTAGCATCACGACTCTGACGAAATGCCATTCCACTTTATCGTATGCCTTGGTCATATCCAGTTTCCATGACATGGTTCCTATTTTCATGGTGGATCATGTTTTCATAGAGTGCAAAACTTCATGGTCCACAATGGAATTATCACTGATCAATCTCTTAGCCACGAAAGCACTTTGATTTTCCGAGATGATATCAGGTAACCAAGTACGCAACTGATTAGCTAAGATCTTTGAGAAGATCTTGTAAGGGACATTGTAGAGGCTGATAGGTCTAAAATCAGGGACCAAAAGAGGTTTCTTGATTTTGGGAATGAAGATGAATAAAGTTTCATTTATGTCATAAATGTTTGTTTTCTCAGCCCTAATGTTCTTCATCAGATTGCATATGTCGGGACCAATAATTTTCCAGTATTGTTTAAAGAAGAGGGTGTGGAATATGTCTGGGATCGGGGCCTTAGTAGGGTGGATATGTTTCAAATCTAAATGAATCTCATAATTCGTCACATATTTGGTAAGCTCCCTATTGATCTCTTCGATGATCACTGGTCTGATGTAATCCTCTACTTCAGCAGAAATGTAAATATTTCCTGCATAAAAGGGGTTCTGAGAGTAACTATAAATAGAATCTTAGATTCCATAGGTGTTAAAAACTTTTCTACCATCTGGTTACGAGATGCAAGATATTAAATTTTTCCAGCGCCTAGCTGATGCTTTCTGATGAAAATATATGGTATTAGCGTCCCCTTCTGCAATGTGGGTGTCCCACGCCCGCATATCCCAGAAGATTTTATTGATTTGTAGGGCTACATCCATACCCCATTGAGTGAAAATGATTTTAGAGAGATTGCAATTGGATGGGGGTTGGTTGAGAAGGTTGTACAGTTTTCTTTCAAGGAAATCACAGTGCCTGTCGGGATGCAGGAATTTTTATTGCTCCAAGACCTCAGATCAAATGCGACTTGTTGAATATTGGATCTAACATCTGTAGGATTTCTCTTCCAACTTGATCGGATAACATATTTTCATTCACGGTCTTTTGACCAGAATCTTTAAAATCTGAAATGTCTACTGGATTTCATGTTGTGGTCGTCTTGAGTGCAGTCAATGACAATTGGGAAATAGTCTGAGCAATTGAGCATCAAGTGACAAATGTGAAACATGTTGAAGATATTTTTCTAATCTGTTGAGCCCAAAAATCTGTCGAGCCGCTCAGAAATGCAGGTGCCATCCGTATTACCCCGAAACCATGTGAATGGATTACCCGTGTATCCCAAATCGACCAGGTCCACCCTAGAGATCGCATTCTTAAAATTTTACATCGACGTCGAGGGTCAGAAAGCTCTGCCTCTTTTTTCCTTGTGAAACATAATCTCATTGAAGTCTCCTCTGAAGAGAATAGGGTTCGACAGATCATCTCACAGCTGGAAGAGAAGATCCCAAGATTTCCACTTCTCATTATGGGATGGACAACCATAGAACCCCCCAAAGGTCCAAGGCGGGGTATGGTATGCATGAATTACCGCAACCACATGGTGCGAGGAGAAGGACAATATCTTGACATCAACATTTTCCTTCCATATGATATAGAGTCCCCCTGAGTGGCCTTGTCAGGAAACCGGGAGGCAGCCTTGGAAGCTGTATTTCAGAGCAATGCTAGTGGTGTCCTTGATTTCCAATATGATTTCGGACAGGAAAACCATATCAGGGCGACTTTGTGCACAATTTCACTGGAGTATTTGAACAGTTTGTGGGTTTCCAAGCCCACGACAGTTCCAGAATAAGATGATCATTGTTCTAGGCAGGGCTGGGTCTTTCTCGCCTCCGCCTTGGATTCCTCCGGGCTCATTTTTTCACCTGCCTTTTTCCATATTTTTGGGGAGTTTCCAGATGAATGGCTCATTTCAATTCTTTTTTTATGTTCCCTGGGTTTTGGGTAATCCAATTTACCATATCTGTCTTCATGTTGCACCCTTTTCCAAGTTTGATGGGTGATTGGGCCGGATTGTGTAAATTCAGACATCCCAGAGTCACCTTGTGCTAGGATGCCTGACATGGTTATTTCTGGATAAGGGTCAGGATCTGGTGGTTTGGTGTACATTTTTTTGGCTTCGAGCTTTGATTTGGTTGATCTTTTGGAATTGTCAATGGCTCTGTTGATGTTGAGACAATGTATTTTAGGGGGGTAGGATATATGCCTGATTCAATGTAAAGCTTCTTCGTTTGGTTCTCTTGCCAAATCCCACTATTTCACATGGTGTTAAGGTTCTGAGAGGGCCTACCAACTCCCCTATGAGTGGTTGGACTACCTTAAAGGAACTCTGGTGGTCCAAGCATGATGAATTTATCATGTTCAGTTTCTTCCCACCTCGTCTGAGACATCATGAGATGGTTACGATCCTTTTGTTTTTTTTTGTCTCAGGGATGAAGGCATATTTTGTCGTTTTGGCTCAGAGCCATGGGCCATATTGTAAGATGATATTACCTGATTTGTTCTCTTTATTTGAAGCACACGCGCTCTCCAGCTGTCTGATACGTCCACAAAAAAAAAGCAAAATATTGGGAGTTTCTCGAACTCGAATGATATCCAATTGTTAGCGTCATCGATTTTCAAAAACATTCCCCTCATCAGAGGCTCTGACACTTCAATCCCAGCATTAATTCATGCCACGAGTCCCCATTGGATTAGGTCCGAGCAGTCCCACTCTAGGAATTGGCCAATGTGATCTCCAATTTCTCTTAGGACCTATTCCGTTCTCCCATGAAATGGGATTCCTTTAATGTGAATCTGGAATGGGGACCAGGTGAGATTAATGTGTTGGATGTCATCCCCCACCCCCTTTAAATTCTTCTATGATGATGAGTTGATTATCAAAGGACCATGGCCTAGCTCTAAGGATTTTATCTTTATCTCTATCATTGAAGAACTCAAAAAATAGGAGATTGTTCCCCACTTCCTGAATAGCCACTCCATCTTCCAGTTTCCATAGATTCTGGAGGGTGTTTTTGAGGGCCCCCTGGTTGACTGAGATTTTTTCTACAAATTTTCCAACAACCAGTAGAGACATACATTTTTCCACGAGCGTATCTTCATTTCTTCGAGCCTCAATCGACTCTTTCTCTTTGTCCTTCAAGGGAATCCTCTTCCTTTGGTTCACTAAATCTGTATCCATGATTCAGTTCCCGTACATCTGAAAAGAAATTCCGCTCCAAAGTTCTATGCCCAAAAAAACCTTACGGTGATTAAGTTGCCTCAACTGGCCAGGTTTCACGGTAGTTCCCACCATTTCATTTGGGATCCTATGATTAGATTCGCAGCTCAGGCATGAACAGTAATAAACACAGACTAGGCCTAGCCCAAGAATTCCTCTGTCCAGGCGCGGCCCAATTAAGAGCCTCCAGTCTGGTTCGGCCCGGTAACGCCACACCACAGCCTCCTTCTGTGACCAGCCCTGCATGGCCAAATCCATTGTGATGGGGCTATGCGGCCAGATCTCTCGTGATCATCCTCTCACTCCTAGTTTGGGCTTTCTGCGAGGCACTCCTACTTCCGCGAATCCACCCTACATGGAAACCACTTGGCGACCTGGCTTTGCGGCTGAAGCTTCGTCACTCAACCTTTCACCCTCCAGTCCCACGCGAAGCCGAGGGATTATTCTTCACATCCAAGACCTCCGTGAACTGGGATTCCACCACACCACCCATGGGTCAGAAGTTCAACACTCCATTCTTCGCAAATCAGGTTTTTCAATTTCACATCCAGGGCCTTTGAGGTCTGGGGTTACCCTCGCTTCGACGAACGCACAGAAAAATCAATAGATGCTTTTCTTCAGATCTCCTCCGAACTCCAGATCTGGTTTGCAGTAAGAGAGGTCGTCATCGGGTAAGTCTTCGTGAAAGTAGAAAAAATAGAATCCATTTTTGACGCCGAAAGAAAGGTATCGAACCCCCTTCCCCTCTGAAGCACAGGTTTTGGGGATCGAGTTTGAGCTCGGATCAACTGGTGTTGAAAATGGGGTCTTCCTCGACATAAAGGAGACAGAAGCCGACGAGGCCCGTAAGAAGTTGGGTCACCTATTACCGGTCCAAAGTTTGGGATTGTGGATTCGAAGTGGAAGCAAGGATCACTAAGGGAGGCAGTGACCACATGTTATTCGATGGATTTTATCTCAGCCACATGCCACTGCGAGCAGAACGGGAGGGAGGAAACTCAAGCCATAGGAAAACCCTAGGAGGAACTCTCTCACAGCGGGAGAGACTGTTTGGGTAAATTATATACATTTTTTGTGTTATTTCTAAAATTGATTATAAATTTAGGGTTGATGTACAATACATTTGATTCTTCAAATGTAGGGTTCCGAATAAATGTGGGAGTGTTCATCCATATTTTCCCCTGGTTCCATCCAAACATCGGGTGGATAAATAATAATTTTCCAATAGAATAGGGTAAATGATCCTTTCATGTTAATCCAAACATATAATTTATAAAACATTAGTTACGCTTACAAACGTTGGGTATGAACATTGTTTCCAGAGTATGTTGAAAATACATTTAGAATACTTTATCAAATATTATAACCTATAAATAAAATAATCTTCTCAATAAGTATATTTCTAAAATATACTAAAAAGTAATTTCATCAATAAAAAAACAAAGGTATTTTGAGCATTAAAATCAATAATATTTATAAAGTATTGTTGGGACAATATAGGCCTAAAAAGTTTTTAATGCTTTGTTAACCTGTGAGATGGTCAGTGATGATGATTTGGCAGTCTGATGATGGGTTCGAGTGTCAGATAACCCTAGTTCTTGTAATTTTTTCTTATATGGTTGAGGTTATTTTTTGTTCAGGAATGGATGTAAGAGGAGATATTTGGGATATTATCAGACTGAAAATTAACATTTAGATTAATGTTATTATATCCTATGTTGTTTGAATGGTGTAAGGTGGTCCTAAGGAGATAATGAATGATTTGGATGAGGGAATACCCCCTTTAGTTATGACTCTTATTTTAACAGGGGATTTGGGACCATGATTTACTGAGGAACTCACAGAGAGGGTTATATTTTCCAAGTATGTGTATCCTTTTAAGGAAACCTGGTCAGAGACCTATACATTGATGGTGGGCCTAGATACTTTAGCATGGCCGATTATATAGGAATATCCAGACTTGATAGATTCTCTAGTTGTATAAAATAAGAAATTTATTTTTCTAGTTCATATCATACTATTATATTATTATAGATCAGTTATTTCCCTCTCTTTTTTAGTTTCCTATGATGAGATCCTAGGGTCCAGAATTCATACTAGCCCTTAAATTGGACTTTTGAAACTTATTTTTATCAAGAGGGTGTGCCTAATGATATGTGGTAATGAGATCCATGTGTTATAATTCTTTTGTATTAGTCCAGAGATAGGGTAGATCTACTTTGAGTGTTAGGATATAACATGAGGTTCACTATTTTCAGTATGTTAAACCTTTTATTATTTATTTTTACGTTAGCTAGTACTCAACTAGGTTGTACATATCACATGTTTCGTGCACATTTTATGACAACAAAGGTTTGGAACACCATTGTGGTTGGCCCACTGAGATTAATTTCTCACCCCATGTATGGGTACCTTAGTGCTTATGTAGACCTATGTATTATTTCTGGTTGAGCATGGGACATAGTGGATTGGGTGGAGGCCTAATTTTACATGGTTGGGAATATCCGCTTGTGTGGGTTCTGAGGATCATGTTAGAGAAATTTAAAATTTATACATATTTATTATGTGGCTTAGAAGCCTCTAGCATATGATAAGGTACACTTGAGTCATTATTGTGAGCCAAATCTAGTGACGAGTCAGGTCGACTCGTGGTAGCTCAATAAAAAATGGGACCAAAGCCTTATTTTATTTGTATTCCTATTTGAGGGATGGAAGTTTGGAGTTAAATATATGTTTCAATGTTTTTTATGTATATTTGATTGGTGGGTCATGAACACCTTTTCTGGTAGGAATTCTAATTTACCAGGGTACCATATTGTTGTAATTTGTTTTTATGTTACTATTATGTTATTTTCACCTTGGATGACCCACTTCGATTTTTAGATTTATTGATATATGGTTGTTATTTTTTTTCTCTTGGATTGATGGAAATATTCCCTTATTTTTCAATCATGATAGTAATGTAGTATCCTCTTGAAATATTCCTATATATGTGTTTCTTCACTAAAATTGGAGGTTCAGTTTCTTAAAGTTTTAATAGTAGCCTATATGGTGTTGTCCTAATTAGCCTCTTGGTAGAATTCTACTCAATTAAACCCCAATCATTTTTCTTCTTATGAGAGTTCAAGTGGATCTCATGGTAAGGTGTTATGTGGTTGTGTAAATGTAGTCCCTTCATTAAGAGATGCATCAAGAACCTTGTGGGTTTATGAATGATTTTGATGCCTAATTTTTGGTGTTTTATTAATTAAAGGAAGGATTCTTGAGAGTTGTTTTCATTAGGCACATGTTTCTTAGTGGTCATGGATTCCATGAAGTTCCAAGTTCAAGTTGTAATGTCCTGGACCTCTCCAGTCCATTACTTTGTGGAAATGTGTGTTGATTCAAAAAGGTTTTCCTTATGACTTTTCCATTCCTTCTTATTTTGAAAATCACACACACCTTATACTTAAGTAAATCTATATTTTACTTCTATAAAGAAAATTTCCTTCCCAAAGGAATTTACCCCTAACATGTTTTCATTGTTCATATCAATATTTTTCTTAAGTATAAAAACCAGATTCATATCTAAAACCTCGAAATCATATAATACTTAGACATGAAGCATTCTGTTTTAGGATCCGAATTCTGGATACGAACTCTCATGAAGTTTCACTCCAAATTCTATATACGAACTCTCATGAAGTTCCACTCATAATTGTAGATGCGAACTCTCATGAAGTTTCACTCCAAATTATGGATACGAACTCTCATGAAGTTCCACTCCGAATTCTGAATATGAACTCTAATGAAGTTCCTCTCCAAATTCTAGATACGAACTCTCATGAAGTTCCACTCCGAATTATGGATATGAACTCTCATGAAGTTCCACTCCGAATTCTGGATACAAACTCTCATAAAGTTCTACTCCAAATTATAGATACAAACTCTCATGTATTTCGACTCCAAATTCTGATTGTGATCTTATCTAAGTTCTGACTCTGAGTTCTCTGAATTCAGACTTCGAACTCTTATGAATTCTGACTCTAAATCCCCATGAACTCTGACTCCGAACTTTGTAAGTTTTGGTTCCAAATTCTGGTGAAACCAGACTCATAATTTCCTTGAAATTCAGACTCCGTTTTTCTACAGAATTCAGGTTCCAAATTCTTACAAAACAGAATCAGAATATATCTTTATTATAGACTTCAAATTCCATTTTGGTTAGACTTCGAACATTTATTTGCTTACATTCCGAACTTCAGTTTTACTTATGCTTACACTTGTTTCATTACAAAATGATGTCATGCTTTCAGTTATTAATTAACAGTTGGTTGACTGACATGTGTACAGGTCCCTCCAAAATTCAAATAAAAATATGACCATTGGAGGAGGGAGCCGACCGTTGGATCTTGCCTATAAATAGGAGATCATTTGAATGATCTCGATACTGAACTTTGACATCTGTGCTTACATGATGTTGAAGTGATTTCTAGAGAGAGAGGCTCTTATCAACTCTCAAGCTTCGTGCATAAAGTTTGAATGGATTGTTCAAACTTTTCCATGTGCAGATTTGTTTCGTGCGACTTTGATTATTGTTGTGTACAATTGTGGGCTTCCGGGGACAGGAAGATAGAGGTTCCAACACCTTGAAGTTGAGGGCTTCCTTACTGAGGAAGATAGAGGTTCCGACTACATGATAGTTGAGGGATTGCAGGTATAGCAAGATATAATCCGATCTTCGTATCGAGGGCTTACCCTGGTGTGGGTAAGACAGACTTTCTTGAAAGTATAAATCAAGAGACCTTTATCCAAGGTTGTTGTATACCCTTCTATTTGGTTTAAAAGAGTTTATACTTGTTACTTGTAGTTTTACTAATTTGTTTTTTCGCTGCATTTTGTATTGTTAAGGAAAGTATAACTTTCTTATACTTCCTTACTTGTACTCTGATATAGTTATATTCTATACGATTTAAGGTAGAATATTCATCTTTGTAAACTTTAGCTAAAAATTTCCTTAGAGAATTTTTAAAAGGTCCAATTCACCCCCCCCCCCCCCCTCTTGTATCTTTTTGAGAATATCATTCTTATTTCAATCCTACGTTTGGTGTTATAGAGTTTATCATACTCACACATACCATCATAACAATTGGTATCAGAGGGAGGTTGTAATCTGAATTAATCTCACGATTAGATTCAGAAGACTTTCTTCTTATTATAACTTTCAGAATTGCATATTCAGAATTGAACTTCCGGATTCATATTTTTCAGAATATGTTTTTCAGAATCATAGTTTAGAATCACTTTTTCGTAGTGATACTTTTATTCTATATTTTCTTGCTTAGAATATTTTCCTTGTTTAAAAACATTTACTACTGACATGTTTTTCTAGAAATACTTTTATTAAAGATGGAAGGAATCAATGTTGGATCCATAGACAATATTAATCCAACCAAACCACCAATCTTTGATGGTAATGATTACAAATATTAGAGAGATCACATGAAGACTTTCATTATCAATACTGGAGTAGATAATTTTGTTATGCTTACTGGTGGATACATAATTCCTGATAAAGAAGTAAGTGCCTTTACAAATCAAGAAAAGCATGAATACCAACTCAACTATAAGGTACGCAATACTTTGCTTTGTTCAATGACTAGGAACATATATAGCCAAATTTCTTTTTATGAAACAGCTAACTGTATATAGAAGAATCTTGAAGTTACACATTTTGTCACATCTAAAGTAATTGAGACTAGAAGAGCCATGCTTAGAGACGAATATCATGGTTTTAATTTTCCTTATGGAGAACCAATTTTTAAGGTGCAACAGAGATTTATGACTATTGTGAATAGTTTACAATAAATGGTTGAAAAATGATTTGATGATGAAGCCCTTGTTGACAAGATCATCTACATCATTCCAAATGAGTGGTAATCAAAGAGAACTGCTATCGATGAAAATAGAAAGGTTACTCAAATTACCCTTGATGATCTGTTTGGAACTCTTCTTCAGCATGAGACTAGAATGAAGAGAGATGGTGACAACATAATGAAGAAGAATGTAAATGGAAGTGTAGATTTTACTACTACTTCAAATCATATGAAAGCTAAGACTCCTGAGAGAGTTACTAGATCTAGATCTAAGAAAGTTGTTATCCATTCCGAATCTAGTGGAAGTGAATCCTCAGAAAATGAATTATAAAATCTTTCTTGAAGGATGAACAAGATAGTGAGACAGAGGAACTTTCAATCTAAATACATGAAGAAGGAAAAGAAATACAAGAAATATTCTGAAGTTACATGCTATGAATTCAAGAGAGATGGACACATAAGACCTGATTGCCATATGCTCAAGAGAAAAGAAAGAAAGGAAAGTCATTCTGAGAAAAACAGAAATAAGTATTACAAGTCCAAATCCAAGAAAGTTTTGAAATCCAATGACACATGGAGTACTAGTGGTGGAGACTCCTCAAATGAATCATCGGATTATGAATCTTCAGGATAGAATAATCTTGGTCTTTTATCCAAGCTACCTATGGATAATAATTTCTTGATGGCTAAGGTACACAATGATGAATCAATGACCAATGTTTCTTTGAATTCTAATGATAATAAATAATATAACTCTTCGGATGAATAATCCTCTTCTGATGAAGAAAATACTTTACCTACCTATGAATAAGTTTCTAGGTTTTCCAAACTCCTTGAGAATGAGAATTCAAAACTAATGCAAAACTTGATAAGGAAAATTCTAGGAATATTATTCTTACTAAGGAAATATCAGATCTTTCTAAAGATCTTGATAAGAAAAATTCTGATTTTAAAAGTATTTCAAAAAATCTTGAGGAAGTAAGTTCTGAGAAGAATAAACTTTCAAAAGATCTAGAAAACGTAATTTCTAAGAAAATTTTTTTTGAGCCTAGCTCTAGTTCAAATGTTTTTGAAGACAATAACTTAGTTATAAAACTCAAATCCGAAATATTTTCTTTGAGGAAGTTTTTTTTAAACATTACCCTAAGTAAGTAAAATTTTAATAACATGTATTCAAAAATCCGACCTCGAAGGAATACTTATGGTTTTGGTTACACAAGTTCTAAATCATTTTTTAGTAACAATTACTTTCTTCTTAAAAGTGACACATTCTGCATAATGTGTCAATGTGGTGGTCACTGGGCAAAGAATTATTCTCTAAACAAAACCCAATATCTAGGATTTCATAAGGCTTATTTTTCTAAGAAGATGTGGGTACCAAAAATTTTACTTTCTGAGATTTCTGGATCCAAGCAAGTCTAGATTCTGAAAACCTAACTTTTTTTATTTTCAGTAAAATAGGGAAAGTACCAATAGCAATACATGGTACATGGATAGTGGATGTTCCCAGCATTTAACTGGTAATAAAGACTATTTTGAAAAGATTATCAAAACGAAAGGAGGAAGAGTAACTTTCTGAGATAATGCTCAGGAAGAAATTATTAGTATAGGTAACATTGTTCTTCTTGGAAAAACTTTGATTTCAAATGTTTTATTTTTTAAGGGTATTAAGCACAACCTCATCAGCATAAGTCAATTATGTGATGAAGGCTGCCTTGTGAATTTTAGGAATGATAAGTGCTTAGTACACAATTCCAAGGAAGAGTTTATTCATTATGACCATTGGAAAGAGAATGTTTACACACTAAACTTAGAAAGCCTTAGGAGCCAAGACTTACCTTGACTTAGTGCAATGGAAGATCATTCTTGGTTATGGAATAGAAGGTTAGGACACTGTAACCTTAGGAACTTATGAAAACTCTCTAAGAAAGGTTTAGTTAAGGATCTACTGGATCTTAGATCCGATTCTTCAAAAGTTTGTGACCCTTGTCAATATGGCAAGCAACATAAATCATGTTTTAAATCAGTCGGTGTAGTCTCAACTACTAATGCATTACAGCTAGTGAATATGGATCTTTTTGGTCCAACACAAACTGGAAGCATTGGGGGAAATTACTATGTATTTTTTTTGGTTGATGATTACACTAGATTTGCGTGGGTCTATTTTCTAGCAAAGAAGTCTGAAGCTTTTTCTTATTTTAAAAGTTTTAGAGCCCAAGTTAAAAATGAGAAAAGCCTTCCATTGAAAACTATTCATAGTGATCATAGAGGAGAATTTTAGAATTCTGATTTTGAAACTTTTTTTAGTAGAAAAGGTATTACTCACAACTTCTCAGTACCCAGAACACCTCAACAAAATGGTGTTGTTGAAAGAAGAAATAGAATTCTTCAAGAGATAACAAGAACCATGTTGAGTGATTCTTATGTTGCTAAACATTTTTGGGCTGAATCTATAAATACTACTTGTTATACTATAAATCGAGTTTTAATTATACCTTTTCTTAATAAAACTCCTTATGAGTTATGTAATGGTAGAAAACCTAGACTTTCCTACTTTAAGGTTTTTGGATGCAAGGTATTCATTCTGAATACTATATATAATTTACACAAATTTGCACCAAAATCTGATGAAGGAATTTTCTTAGGCTACTCCACAACTTCTAAGGCTTATAGAGTTCTTAATAAAAACACTTATACTATTGAAGAGACAGTACATGTCAAATTTGATGAAGATGATCCTTTTGTTTTTAAACAACCCCAACCTACATCCTCGGATTTGTTTTCAAAAACTGATTATCAACCTTTGATAGAAAATTCTTCTGATAAGGAAAATTTTCAAGAAGATACTTCTAAAACATTTACCCCAGAATATTTCCTACCCTATATTGATGAACAAGTTTTACAAAACCCAAACCAGTCATTTCTTAAGAATAATCCCAATGATAGTATCATTGGTGATGTAAATCAACCTGTAAGGACCAGAAGTTCCTTAAGAAATAAAGTAGATCATCTAGCATTCCTTTACCAATTGGAACCAAAAATCACTGATGAATATTTAGGTAATGATGATTGGATCAAAGTCATGCAATATGAACTAAATGAATTTGAAAAGAATAAAGTCTGGACCTTAGTTGAAAGACCTAAGGAAACTTCTGTAATTGGAGTAAAATGAATCTTCAGAAATAAGTGTGATGAAAATGGAATCATAGTAAAAATAAAGATAGATTAGTTGCTAAAGGCTATAATCAACAATAAGTAATTGACTATGACGAAACCTATGCTCCAGTAGCTAGACTTGAATCTATTCGTATTTTACTTGCCTTTGCAGCATTCTTCAATTTCAATCTTTTTCAAATGGATGTAAAATGTGATTTCCTTAATGGTTATGTTCAAGAGGGAGTTTTTGTTAAACAAACTCTTGTATTTGAAGACAAAAAACATCCTAATCATGTTTTTTTGACTTACCAAAGCTGTGTATGGCCTTAAACAAGCCCCAAGATCTTGGTATGACAGACATAAAGGATTTTTTCTTCAAAATAACTATGTTAAGGGAAATGCAGATCCAACTATTTTCATAAATAAAGATAAGGAAAATGTTTTTATTGTTCAAATTTATGTTGATGACGTTATATTCGATTCAACTCAGCAATCTTTAACTAATTCCCTTGCGGATCTAATGAAATCTGAGTTTGAAATGAGTATGATGGGTGAGTTAACATTTTTCCTTGGTTTTCAAATTTCTTAAAAACCAGAAGGAATATACATATCCCAACATAAGTATATTAAAGATCTTCTAAAAAAGTATGGATATAACAACACTAAGAGTATAAGTACTCCCATCGGTACCTCAAACACACTTGATCTTGATGAAGCTGGAAAACCAGTAGATCAAACATCTTTTAGAATTATGATATAAAGTCTACTTTACTTGACAGCTAGTCGTCCAAACATATTGTTTTTAGTATGCTTATGTGAAAGATATCAATCCAATTCTAAGGAATCTAATTTAAAGGCAGTAAAATGAATTTTTCTCTACTTAAAGGGAACCATGGATTTAAGACTATTTTACACTTCTGGAAATGTTTATGTTTTAAAAAGTTTTTCAGATGCTGACTTTTCTTGATGTAAAATGGATAGAAAGAGTACATCCGGAACTTTTCATTTCTTAGGAGATTCATTAGTTTATTGGTCCTGACATAAGAAACACTCAGTAGCACTCTCCATTGCTGAAGCTGAATATGTAGTAGCTGGAAGTTTTTGTGCTCAAGTGTTGTCGATGCAACACACACTCACAGACTATGACCTGAATTTTACTAAGAATCGAATTTTATATGATAACACAAGTGCCATTGCCCTTAGTAAGAACCCTGCACATCACTCTCATGCAAAACACATAGATATTAGGCATCAATTTCTTAGGAATCACACACTTAAAAGAGATATCATTCAACAATTTATCATAACACAAGATCAACTTGCTAATATTTTCACAAAATATTTACCCTCCGATAGATTTGAATACATTAAACAAAAGTTAGGAATGATAACCATAAGGAAATATTCTTTGATTAACTTTTTCTTAAACAATTCTCTTTATAGTAATAAACTCCTTTTCATAGGGGGAGTACATTTGTTATTGAAGGTTTTTCAAAATTTTCATAATGAAGTTTTTGTACTGGAAATTTTTTTAATGAAGTTTTCATACTGGAAGTTTTTGTAATGAACTTTTTGTACTAGAAATTTTCGTAATGATGTTTTCATATTTTTAGTAATTATGTTTTCATATTTTTGAAATAAATCTTTCCAATTTTTTCATAAAGGAAATTTTCGGAACTGAAATTTTCGTAACGAAAATTTTCTTAATGGAAATTTTCGTAAAAGAAATTTTCGTAATTGAAATTTTCGTAATGGAAATTTTCATAGTGAGTTTTTCATAGTAAAATTTTCTTCAAGTAGAATATCACCTATTACGAATAAATTTCCTAGCCAATCTGAAAGGTATGACTTCCTTACTTAAGTTTTAGTAATCGTTTTTTTTTTCTGGTAGTTTCTTTTCCCTTTAAAATTTCTTGGATTCGTTTCTTCTTAAATCCGAACGTTTTTCTTAAAACCTCAATAGATCAGATTCAAGATTTCCTTGTGGGCATGTTTTCAACCGTCAGATCAGATTAGATATTTTTTCAACCGCCAGATTGTTTTTGGAAGTTGAAAGGTCACCACCATCGCCTATATAAAGGGGACCCCTAATGCTGTCGCACATCGATTTCCAAGCTCTCGCGTCTCAAATATCTACCTCAGTTCTTAAAGCCTGTTCCAAATCTCTCAGAATTACTTGAATCCGAATGTCTGTAGAATCCACTTCTCAAGAAATGTCTACCACAAATTCAATCTCAAAATGGAAAGTATACAGGGAAAGGTTGGTCCATCTGAACTTTTTCAAGTATGATTCTATAATTTCTAAGAATATCAAGTTAAATAGTTGGGAATATGTATGCATATCTAAGACAGGTGATCAAGGAATGGTGTATCCGGAATTGGTCATAGAGTTCTATGAATCAGTTTTCTTCTTAGAGGAAGAGGGTAGAGAAAATTTTTCTGTTAAGATTTATGGAAAGACCTACAAACTAACTTACACAAAGGATGGAATCTTGGTGGGGCTGGCATATGACGGGGAAGATGAGTTTTTCTCACAAAAACTCCTAGATGTTCTAGGTAGTTTTGTTAAGGTAAAGTCCTTACAATGTCTTGGACTTGATGATGTCAAGACAGCCAAAATTCCTCACCTATCTTCTAACAATCGGATTCTTCAGTTGTGCGTAAAAGGTTTTTTAGTACCAAGAAATGGTGACAAAGATACTCTCAAGAAAAGTGATATATATTTCTTAGACTTCCTAGTAAATCTAAGTAAAATCAATTTGATGAGGCATGTACATGTTACAATCAAGGACATCAAGGATGGAAATATTAGAGCCCAAATTATCATGTATCCTGCCTTACCTTTAAAGATGATAGTTCGGTGTCTTGAGTCATTCAAGATTGCATGAAAATCCAAGTCCCAGAACTGAAAACTTATTCTTATTAGTGATGACACTCTGAAAATAATGAATATGACTTTTTCTAAGGAGACAAAGGAGTTTTATGATCTTCCAGTGGAAGAGGCAGAAGTCAATCCGGAAATTGTGGAAAAGGCTGAACCCCCTAAGAAGGTTGGAAAGAAGAGAAAACTGAAGGAAGTAGAGAAGACAGACAAAACTTCTAAAGCTAAGGAAGCTCAGTCCGCACCTCCCAAACCTAAGAAACAAAAGGCCTACCCAAATTAAGTAGTAGCAAAGTAGAGAGATATCAAGGAAAAGAGGAAGGAAGGGGAACCTCAGTTTGGATTGGACCCTACTGAAGCAAAGTCTTTAAGAGAGAAGAATGTTGAATATCTTGAGAAGGTAGAAAAAGAGAAGAAGATGAAGAAGAAAATGTCTAAGACTGAAGTTGTACAATCTCTTCTGAAAGCCACAGAATTATCTTCTGAGAATATTCCAGTACTGGAAACTTTCCTTGTTGAACCTTTACCTCAAACTATGGGGAAGAATTTCATCACTCTCGAAAAATCTAAAGAGAAAGAAGTGGTTGACGAAGTAGAAGAAGAAGAGGAAGTAGATGAAGAAGAGTAAGTAGAAGAAGAAGTACAAGTAGAAAGTGGTGATTTAGATGAGATGATTAAACAAGTTGAAGAATATCATGATAAGGAAAAACCACCAGAAAATTTACCACTCCGAACATCTGAGGTCGAGTCCTCAAAGCTTGTCACTCTGGGAAAGGGAGATGAGAAATATGGAAAGAAAGATTATGACAAGGAAGAAGAAAAAGAGAATGAATTATCTGAGTAAGATAGCTATGAAAAAAACTTTCTTGAGGAAGGATCATAGAAGGAAAAGCCTGATGAAGACAAGATAGTTCAACTATCTAAAAGTGAGGAAGAATCTCCTAATCAGGAAGCCATTCCAAAAGTTGATAAGGGTAATAAGTGCTTTTGGACACCCCAACAAAAGATATAATAAGGAAAAAAGAAAGTTAGAGGCTCTTCTAAAAGGAATCTAGTGGAAATAGAAGAAGAAAAATCTCCTAGAAAAGTATCAGATTCATAGTCATCTTCACTGGGACACGATTTTGTTGTTGAATCTCTGAAGAAATTGGTGGATACAATTATGATCTTTCCTACAATAGAATATAGGTTCCAGATGCTTCAGCACGACTTAAATCAGATGTTATAATATTTATCCATGGTGATGGATAAATGTGTGAATATTGAGTCTGAACATAAAAATTTCCTTATCAATTATGAGGTCCCCAAAAAATCTTGTAACAAAATGACTTTATGGTCAAAGAAAATCGATGAGAATTTGACAGAGCTTGATACCTTTCAGAATGATGTAAAAGAATCTTTTGATACCGAGAATGCCAAGATGAAGAATCTTCAGGATAAGTTGACCCTTGAGAAAAATACTCGGAATCAACTGGTGAAGGATCTGAATGGGAAGCTCAACTCTTTCGCTCAAATCTAGAAATAGGAAAGAGATCTCCAGATTGAGATTGAAGAGAAGCTTGTGAAGCGGGATGAAATTCTTAAGGCACAGTCTGAGGATATGAAGGCTCAAGATGAAATGACTAAAGCCTTAGAAAAACAAGCTGAGGAGGACTATAAAGACTTAAAGAAACTGAAAACCCTGTTGAAGACGTTAATCCCCAAGGAAAAGAAGACAAATAGACTAATCCGATTTTTTGTTGTAATGTATTTCCTTGTAAAAAATATTTCAATTCTAATGAAATTTATAGTTGTTTGTATCTTGTATTATTATGTACTAATGTTTTAGGTATTTTATTTCTTTTCTATTAGCTTAAATTATTTTTGAAAATCACAAAGGGGGAGAAGGAAAAAAACTACTCAAAAAGGGGTAGAAGGAAAAATATTAAAGGGGGAAGAAAAATTTCTAAGTTAAGAACTATCCTTATGAAAGGGGGAGTTTCCCATTACGATGATTTTCATTCCCATGATAATGAAAACTCCATTATGGAAATCTAGAATACAATCCTTAGAGTTCCTAATCCTAAGGGGGAGTTAGTTGTATTCACCATCATCTATGAACAAAGGGAGATAAGTTTTAATTTCAAAGTCTGAAGGAATTTTTTTTCTATGTCCTTATATTCTTTTTCGAAAGGTTGTTTGTGCTTTCCAAAAAGGGGGAGATTGTTGAGTCAATAATATTTTACTTATGACTTTTCCATTCCTTCTTGTTTTGAAAATCACAAACACCTTATACTTAATTAAATCTATATTTTACTTCTATAAGGAAAATTTCCTTCCCAAAGGAATTTACCCCTACCATGTTTTCATTGTTCATATAAATATTTTTCGTAAGTATAAAAATCAGATTCATATCTAAAACCTAGTAATCATATAATAATTAGACATGAAACATTCTGTTTTAGGATCTGAATTTTGGATACGAACTCTCTTGAAGTTCCACTCCGAATTCTGGATACGAACTCTCATGAAGTTCCACTCCGAATTCTGGATGTGAACTCTCAAGAAGTTCCACTCTGAATTATGGATACAAACTCTCATGAAGATCCACTCCATATTATGGATATGAACTCACATGAAGTTCCACTCTGAATTCTGGATACAAAATCTCATGAAGTTCCACTCCGAATTCTGGATATGAACTCTCATGTAGTTCCACTCCGAATTCTGGATACGAACTCTCATAAACCTCAACTCCGAATTATGGATACAAAATCTCATGTAGTAAAACTCCAAATTATGATTATGAACTTATCTAAGTTCTGACTCTGAGTTCTCTGAATTCAGACTCTGAACTCTTATGAGTTCTGACTCCGAATTCCCATGAACTCTGACTCCAAACATTGTAAGTTCTGGTTCCGAATTCTGGTGAAACCAGACTCCAAATTTCCTTGAAATTCAGACTCCGGATTTCTATAGAATTCATGTTCCGAATTCCTACAAAACCGAATCCGAATATCTCTTTATTATAGACTCTGAATTCCATTTTGGTTAGACTCCGAACTTTTATTTGCTTATATTCCAAACTTCAGTTTTACTTATGCTTACACTTGTTTCATTACAAAATGATGTCGTGCTTTCAGTTATTGACTAACCGTTGGTTGAGTTAAATGTGTACAGGTCCCTCCGAAATTCAAGGAAAAATATAACCGTTGGAGGAGGGAGCCGACCATTAGAGCTTGCCTATAAATAGGAGATCATTTGAACGAGCTCAATACTGAACTTTGACATCTGTGATTACATGTTGTTGAAGTGATTTCTAGAGAGAGAGGCTCTTATCAACTCTTAAGCTTCATGTAGAAAGTTTGAACAGCTTGTTCAAACTTTTCCTTATACAGATTTGCTTCGTGCGACTCTGATTTTTGCTGTGTACAATTGAGGGCTTCTGAGGATAGGAATAAATAGGTTCCAACACCTTGAAGTTGAGGGCTTACTTACTGAGACAGACAGAGGTTCCGGCTACCTGATAGTTGAGGGCTTGCAGGGATATCTAGACAGACTCTGATCTTCATATTGAGGGCTTACCCTGGTGTGGGTAAGACAGAATTTCTTGATAGTATAAATCAAGAGACTTTTATCCAAGGTTTTTGGATACCCTTATCTTTGGGTTAAAAGGGTTTATATTTTTTACTTGTAGTTTTACTACTTTGTTTTTCTGCTTCATTTTGTATTGTTAAGGAAAGTATATCTTTCTTATACTTCCTTACTTGTACTCTAATATAGTTAGATTCTATACGCTTTAAGGTAGATTCCTCATCTTTGTAAACTTTAGCTAAAAATTTCCTTAGGGAATTTTTAAAAGGTACAATTCACCCCCCCCCCCCCCTCTTGTATCTTTCTGAAAGACTCATTCTTATTTGGATTCTACGTTTGGTGTTATAGACTATATCATACTCAGACATACCATCCTAACAATTTGGTGTTAGAGGTGTTCCAGGAGATCAAGGTGACTTATCCGCAACACTTTGCCAAGATTTCCATTCTGGGGAACAGTTCCAAAGGCAGACAATTGTGAACTGTAACGTCACATTACGTTTTTAGGTACTTTTGATGTTTCTAATTACCTTTTGTTTGGAGTAGTGACTTGGGGTGCATTTTGGTGGAATTTTAAGGAAAACTAAAGGGAAATAGCTTTCGCACGGGCAGCACACGGTTTTTCTAAACCGTGCGGCCAAACCGTGCGTATTTGGGTTTGGAGGTAGTAGCTTCCACATGGGAGGCGCATGGTTTTTCTAACCGTGCATCCAAACCATGCATGAAGGGAGGTCGAGGTAGTAGCTAACGCACTTTTAGCACACATTTTTTCAAACCGTGCGGACTAACCGTGCGGGCACTTAAACTAGATCCTAAAATTGTGGATCTCAACCATTTTTCCCATAACTTGCTCGTTTAAGCTCCTATGTGGCCATAACTCGGGATTACCCTCCCTTGAAGATAGTAAAACCTCTCCCAAGTGTTTTGGAGGCGATCTGAAGGCTTCTCTTGGCGAATCAAAGCTGGTTTCTTGAGGTATGTGATCGTTCTTCTTCATTCTTCTTAGTTCTTGATCGGTTTCTTAGATCCACTTGGATCTACATCCCCTTTTCTCCCAGTTTCTTAGATCTATGCCTGTTATGGGTATATCTAAGTGTGTGAATGCCAAATATGATGAGATTTGGTCTTGATCTTGTTATCAGAAGAGATCTGTGGTGGGTTCTTGGAGAATCAACTCGGCTTTCTTTTGCGTTCTTCGTTGTTGGGGTTTTCGTAAAAAACCTTTGAGGTAGGGGATTCATTACTTCTCTTTCTTTTACATGAAACTGTATTGTTAGCATATTTAATCCCACTAGATGACAATGGAATTAACATAATAAATATTTTTTTAACCGGATAAATAATTTGTTATCGATTGTATGATATTGCCTCTTGTTTTTCTAGATAGTGTGATGTCTATGCTTGATTTGCTTAGCTGTTTGTTCTTGATGGAAATCGGTAAAGAACGTAAACCGGTATTAATTGATATTTGTTTGGCTAAAGATAAAGATCAATGAAAATGAATCTGGTTCTTGTTGTAATTTTATGTTGATCAAATTGGTGCAGTAATCATTTTTGATCATTTATAATGGCTTACTGGTTAGTTTTCCCGATTTTGGAACCAACGAATTATAAATTTGTTAATTCAAGATATATTAAAGAATTGATTGTTTGATAATTCATTCAAGGGTTCTGAGTTACCCTCTTTTTTGTTAAAGGGTCATAGACTAATTGATGTGATGGTTGTTTTTCCTACTGCTTGTGTTGAGATGTGACCCTGGAGGGGTGTTATGATTTGTGGGGGCATAGAGCCTTTTGGTTGTGGCAGAAGATGACACCTAGAGTGGCGAGATGCATCAGTTTATGCATGTGGGTGTTAGGGGGGACACTGGGGATGATGGAATGGGATGGATGTGATTGTAAGATTCTTGCTGATTCTTTGGTTGTTTATCTACTTTACTTTTCCCCACTGCTCAAGGCAGTTGGTCTTGCTTACCCTTCTTCCGAAAGAGGCGAAGACACGTGGGGTATGCCATGTGCTTTCCGTGTTTAGCTTCTCAAGGGGGAATGGGTCTACGCTCTTTCTATAGGCGGCAAAGACTTGATGGGTAGTACATCTAATCACCCTGTTGATCCCCTTTGTGTTAGTAGCATAGAATGATTTTCTAGAATTCTTGGGTATATGGGAAAGTTTTTCTGTAATGAATGTTTGATTAAATGGTCTTAACTCAAGGGGTTGGAGTTATCGGAACTTAATTATCAGGTTAAAAACTTTTGAAGGAACAGTGGACTTTGGGTGTGATGCTAATGAAACTTAATGTGTAATTTTTCATGGTTAATTAATGTTTAAATAATTAATTAACATACAGTGGAACTGATAAAAAGGAAATGAAGTAATCTAATAAGGATCTTAAAATGGTTGTGTGCTTATAAGATACCTAGTCTTAGAAGTAGCATCCCAGAGTCTGAGATACGTTAGCTACAATTGTTTCTAAGACTAGGTTATGCCCATAGTGTGGTTGTGAGTTATAGTATATTCTTTTCTTTTTGTGTTTCTATACGCTACTCCACCCTATCAGTAAGGGAAACTGACACCCCGGGGATTTTGATCCATGGGGGGTGTTTTCCCCAACATTCTAGTGGGAGGGTGGATGGCAGACTACCCCCTTTTTCCCCGCTCTCTTCTCTTGGTAGTTACTTGTGTTGTTTGGCATATTGGTTAGTTTTACCCATATATGTGTGTAGAGGTATGTAATGGATTGTGGTTATTCACACACATATATTCTAGATATAGTATCCTATGGAATACATAGGTGTAACGTGTATAGGATGTGATGGGTTGAGGATCCTTACTCGTTGTATGGGTTGTAATGGCTTGAGGTATAATACCTGGCGTATGATACACGTTATGCGAGCTATGGTGGCTCCCGGAAACTACCTGGTTACTTTTGGTTGTGAGAATGGTGTAGTGCTTCTCCCAGGTGTATGTAGGCAAGACTTTGTGTTGCACGAGGTGCACATTGTGGTGCTTTGCCCAGGTGTTTGCAGGCATGCCTTTTTGGAGAGAGATGCTTAGGATGTGCAACTTTGGGGAAAAGCAGAAAACTAGTGGGGAAGTGGTAGTGGGGTACCCTTTACATTCTTTACTATATTCTATATTCTTTTATGCGTTACTTGGTGAGAGTATCCATGGTGAGGATGGAAACTTAGTATACCTACTTAGGTAATGAGTTAGTTTCACTCGTTTCTCACTGTGCTTTAGCATGCTCTCATTACTTTTGCACGAGAGGTTTTGGGGAGGATCCTACTATGTATATTGTTATACTCAACCTATGTATATATAAATTGTTTTTCAGGTCACTTGGAGCAGGTTTGAGATCAGGTTGGTGTTTACTATCTTGTGGTTGCAAGAGCTATTCGGACTTGTGGTTGCTGTTGTTTTTACTTTCTTTTGGGTACTTCCAGTTTTTTCCCCTTTGAGTTGTAGTATTTCCGCATGACATTTCATTTGTGCACTTGGGTTTTCTTTTATATTCCAGTTCTAAGTGGGATTTGGTTGGTGTATATCTTATCTTTCTCTTCCGCATGTGTTCTCTTAGAGGGTAATGCCTCCCATTTGTGTGTTATTATACCCTCAGTGCTAGTCGCCAACCCGGGCCCTACTAGAGGCGGGACTCAGGGTTCATTATCTCTCTTCTCACATTGTCGGCCCAGGAGGGGTACACTTTGTGTGGAGGGTTCGTGACAGAGTGGTATCAGTGGGAGGTTGAGGGATAGGATGGTGTTTGGAGTTAGGAACAAGTGAGGTTTCAAGGGTTGGTAGGGAAATGGTTTCATTCATGTTTAGAAAGTGAGGTAAAAACTGGAGACCGGTTGAGACATATGCGTTTAGGGCCCCCTATGATCTGATGTACGGACCATTAATTTTACAAGGGCTACTAAACAATGTGATACTATTTGCAGGGTAGAGACCTAGGAAAGGATCATGCATCATTCTTCCTTGTTCCAGTGTTTGAATGGGTAGACCTTGGGATAGGTTAACCTAAAATGAATAAAAAAATAATTAATTAATTAATGTTGAGTCGTCCATATTCCAGGTTTAGGAGCTCTAACGGTTTATTATTTTATAGGTATGGATCCAGGTCGACATCCTCATCAGGTTTGCGCAGAAAATGTCCAGCGGGCTGTTCCAGCAGATCGCCGCAGTGTAGAGGTTCACGACGAAGACACTTGGAGGAAGACACTCTGAGAGTTTCAGTGCCAGAGTCTGTAGAAGTAAGAGGGATCCATTTCATATGCATTCATGGAAGACTGGTTAGAGGAGGTCGAGATCAGCTTCAGTTTGATCCATGCTCGGAAGGAGCACTGGGTGTCCTTATCTATGAAAATGATGCATGGAGGAGCAAGGAAGTGGTGGTTCTTGTACCTCGTGGATCGTGAGGAGTCAACGATCTCATGGGAGGAGTTCCGAGAAAAGTTTAGAGTTGAGTTTCTTTATTTGACTATGAAGGTGTCAAGTCTCCAGAAACTTCTTACCCTTCGACAGTGGAGCTCCAGTGTTTGAGAGTTTGGAATCTGTTCCAGGAACCTTTTACGATATGCTTCGGACCTGTTACCAGATGAGGAGGCCAAGGCGAGGCATTTTGAGGAGGCTTTGCATCCAGAGATCCAATGCCAGGTGACCCCATTTATGATGATGGCATATCTTTAGGTGATGGAAAGGGAAGAGGTTATCGAGAGGACTTTGTCCAGGACCAGATCATTACGAGAGGGGGATCGTCATGATCCCTCATGAATTAAATTTTTGGTCTGGGGTTCCCGGTTTTCAGGGAAGAAGAGTTTCCATTCAGCTGAGGGTAGGTCCCAGCCCTTCACATATCGTTTCAACAGAGGCAGCAACCCGCAGGCCTATGCCAAGGGATCAGGTTCTTGTTTTTATTGTGGTGGTCATGGCCATCAGCAGGGGGAGTTCCCGACCATTCAGAGTGGTCATCATGCACAAGGTGTTACGCTTCAGGTTCCTCTGTTGAGGCAGTTCCAGCCGAGGCAGCAGCAGCCAGTTGCACTAGATTTAGATCAATAGAGGGTAGATGGGGTAGGCAGAGGACATCCTCATGATGCTCCCCATCTTCAGAGAGCAGAGCACGGCCATGGTGGTGGTCATCATCAGGGTTAGAGAGTCTTTGGAGGAGGTCATGGTTAGCTTCATGCTCTAGCATTTCCAGCTCTAGGTGAGCCAGATGTCGTTCAAGGTACCCTTTTCTTGTTTTCTACCTTGATGTATTCCTTGTTTGATTCAGGAGCAACACACTCTTTTATATCACATACCCTTGTCCATGCTTTGGGACTTGAGGTAGAGAGGCTTCCAGTGCCCTTGGCATTGACTACGCTAGTTGGAGGTTGAGCTGACTTGTTTGAAGTATGTAGAGACTGTGAGCTAGTGTTAGGGCATCACAGCTCTTGGGGAGATTTCCTATGTTTAAAAATACAACCATATGATGTCATCCTCGACATGGATTGGTTTTATTCGGTGTAGGCTATCGTGCATTGCTTCAGGAAGAATGTCATTTTCTTTGGTGCGGATGGAGAGCCAGTGGTGTTTTTTGGTGAGCGAGATCCTCAGATGGGTCATAGACGCATTCTATCCTTATCATCCATGATGGCTAAGATGATGCTGATTTCTTCAGAGGTTAAGCAGTTGGTGTTTCCTAGGGCTATAGAGGAGTACCCTGATGTCTTCCCAGAAGAGGTTGTAGCATTACCCCCTCAACGAGAGATCGAGTTTAGGATCGAGCTATATCTAGGAGCATCTCTTATCTATGTATCCATATAGGATGGACCCTTCTGAGTTGTGGGAGCTACATATACAGCTTGATGGTCTGTTAAATTGCAGTTTTTTTTAGCCAAGTGTGTCACCGTGGGATGCACTAGTTTTGTTCGTGAAGAAGGCCAACGGAAGTTTGCGGTTGTGTGTCGATTATCATCGCTTGAACAACATGACAATAAAGAATCGCTATCCTATTCTGTGGATTGATGACTTATTTGATCAAATGAAGGGTGCAAGTTGGTTGTCAAAGATCAACTTTCAGTCAGGATATCATCAGATGCGTGTGAAGGATGTGGATATCCCGAAGACTGCTTTCCGTTGTCGTCATGGGCATTATGAGTTCGTGGTAATGCTGTTTGGAATGACGAATGCTCCAGCTATATTCATGGGATTGATGAATGTTGTGGTCCATGAGTTCCTGGACAATTTTGTGGTAGTTTTTATTGACGACATCCTTGTGTACTCCACGTCTGAAGAGGATCATGCAGAGCATCTACAAGTCATTTTGGGAGTTCTTCATCGACATCAGCTGTTTAGGAAGTTTTCTAAGTGTGAGTTTTGGGCTTCAGAAGTCTATTTCTTGGGGAATGTTGTGTCCCAATAGGGATTAGTTGTGTATCCATCGAATATTGAAGTAGTTGTGTCTTGGGCAGCCCCCAAGACAGTGTTAGAGACGTGAAGTTTCCTTGGTATCGCAGGCTACTACAGGAGGTTCGTAGCCAATTTATGACGATTTGATATCCCTGTAACAACTTTGACCAGGACGGATCAGGAATTTATATGGACTGATTAGTGTCAGGAAGCTTTCGAGTATCTAAAGGAGAAGTTAGTAAGTGCTCCAGTCCTTTGTCTTCCAGCTGAGGGAGTTCAGTTTGATGTCTTCTGCTATGCTTCACATCTGGGGTTAGGTTGTGTTATCATGTAGAAGAGGTCGGTTGTTTCTTATGGGTCTCAACAGTTATGTCCCCATGAACGTAACTATGCCACCCATGATCTTGAGTTGGCAGCCATGGTGTTTTCTCTGAAGTTGTGGAGACATTACCTCATTGGTGAGCGTTTTTTGGTTTTCACCGATCATAAGAGTTTGAGGTATGCTTTCTCCTAGCATGACTTTAACTTACGACAGTGTCGGTGGATGGAGTTCTTAAAGAAATATGACTTCTAAATATCGTATACACCTGGAAAAGGGAATGTTGTAGTTGTTTCACTGAGCCGAAAGTCACGTAGTAATGCTGTGTGTAAATCTGGTGATTCCTGGAGAGTAATGGAAGAACTGTCAGCATGAAATCTTGATATGAGAGAATTTGGGGGTAAGGGCTATCTTTTTCGGATGATGGTACAGTCATCCCTGATGCAGAATGTAGAAGAGTCTCAGTTGGGAGATCTAGAGGTGGAGGTCTGGAGAGACCGAGTTGTTTTTGTTGAGGCCCCTGATGGTTGGTCTGAGGATGAACAACACAGAGTGTTGTATCACGGAAGGCTTTTTGTTCCTTTGTTGATGCGCGAGATGGTTTTTAGAGAGTTTCATAGTTCTCCTTTAGCGGTATATCCTAGAGTGACAAATATGTACCGAGCCTTGAGGAGTCATTTTTGGTGGTTTGCGCTGAAGCATTCTGTTGCGGAGTTTGTGTCTCGATGTTTAGTATTCCAGAAGGTGAAGGCCAAACACCGTTTTCCTAGGGGTCTTATCCAGCCATTAGATATTCCTCAGTGGAAGTGGGAGGACATCTAAATGGACTTTGTTACTAGTCTACCTCAAGCTCTGGGAGGACATGATGTTATTTGGGTGGTAGTGGATCATTTAACAAAATTGGCCCACTTTATAGAAATCAAGGAGTCAAGCTTAGTGGAAGTTTTGTTGAGGTAGTATCTAGAGGAGGTGGTGAGACTTCATGGATTCCGTAGGATGATCATTTTTTATCGAGATCCTCGTTTTACCTCCAGGGTGTGGAGAGGTCTCCAACATACTTTAGGTTCTCAACTATGCCTTAGCACAGCTTTTCATCCTCAAATGGATGTTCTGACAGAGAAAACCATCCAGACTCTTGAAGACATGTTATACTCTTGTGTTCTTGATTTTGGAGGTTCATGGATGAGGCACTTACCCTTGGTGGAGTTGGCTTACAATAATAGTTTTCACTCCACCATCAGTATGGTGCCTTTTGAAGCCTTGTATGGACGGCCTTGTTGTTCTCTGTTGTGATGGACTGGGGTTGGAGAGTTAGCAATTCTTGGACCGGAACTAATGTAGAATACAATAAAGATGGTTCAGGTGATTCGTGAGAGTATGAAGACATATCAAGATCATTATAAATCATATGATGATCAAAGAAGGAGACCCTTAGTGTTTAATGTTGGGGATCATGTGTTTCTGAAGGTGACTCCCCATCGTGGGCAGTGAAGGTTTAGACATGGAAGTAAGATTTCTCCCCGATTTGTTGGGCCTTTCGAGGTGTTAGCTTGTGTTGGAGTTGTGGCGTATCGAGTAGCACTTCCCCCACAGATGAGTCGGATACATGATGTTTTCCATGTATCACAGCTCCGTCATTATCTTCATGATGACTCTCTCATCATCTATTGGGGATATATCGATTTTGATGATGATGCAACCTTTGAGGACCGACCTGTGGAGGTCCAAGACCGCAAGGATAAGGTGTTGTGTGGGCATTCTATTCCTTTAGTTCGTGTCTTGTGGTGACACAGTGGCTTGGAGGAGAGTACTTGGGAACGTGAGTCACAGATACATGCTCTGTACCCAGATTTGTTTGATGTTTAACTATTTTCATGTATCGATGTAACTTTTGTGGTTATGAAACATTCATGTTTATGAGATGGATTCTTTTGTTGCTTTTTTGGTTTGTTCTCTTTTTAGAGGTATCTCGAAGGGTGCTTGTTCAGACCCTGTTTCGTTTTCACTTTAGGTGGGTTTTGGATTCTTGAGGATGAGAATGTTTTAAGAGGTGTCTGATATAATGGCCCGGACCTCTCCAGTCCATTACTTTGTGGAAATGTGGTGTTAGAGGTGTTCCATGAGGTCAAGGTGACTTATCCCCAACACTTTGACAAGATCTCCATTCCGATGAATAGTTACAACGGTAGAAAATTGTGAACTGTAGTGTCACGTTACGTTTTCAGGTACTTTTGATGTTTCTAATTACCTTTGGTTTGGAGTAGTGACTTGGAGGTTATTTTGGGAGGACTTTTAAGGAAAACTATAGGGCAATAGCTTTCGCACAGGCGGCACATGAGTTGTCTAAACCGTGCGGCCAAACTGTGCGTTGTTGGCTTTGGAGGCAGTAGCTGCCACACGGGAGGTGCACGGTTTGTCTAACCGTGTAGCCAAACCATGCGAGAAGGGAGGTCGAGGTAGTAGCTAATGCATGGTTAGCGCACAGTTTTTTAAACCGTGCGGGCACTTAGACATGATCCTAAAATTGTGGATCTCATTCTTTTTGCCTCTAACTTGCTCTTTTAAGCTCCTAAGCAGCCATAACTCAGGATTACCCTCCCTTGAAGATAGAATAACCTCTCCCAAGAGTTTTTGAGGTGATCTGAAGGCTTCTCTTGGAGAATCGAAGCCAGTTTCTAGAGGTATGTGATCGTTCTTCTTCGTTCTTCTTCGTTCTTGATCGTTTTCTTAGATCCACTTGAATCTACTTCCCCTCTTCTCTCAGTTTCTTAGATATATGCTCATTATGGGTAGATATAAGTGTGTGGATTCCAAATATGATGAGATTTGGTCTTGATCTTGCTAGGAGAAGAGATCTAAGGTGGGTTCTTGGAGAATCAACTTGGCTTTCTTGTGTGTTCTTTGCTGTTGGGGTTTTCGTCAAAAACCATTGAGGTAGGGGATTCATTGACTCTATTTATTTTACGTGAAACTATATTATTATCATTTTTAATCCCACTGGATGACAATGGAATTGAAATAATAAATATTTTTTGAACTGGATAAAGAATTTGTTATCAATTGTATGATATCCCCTCTTGTTTTTCTAGATAGTGTGATATATATGCTTGCTTTTCTTAGCTATTTTTTGTTGATGGAAATCAGTAAAGAACGTATACTAGGATTAATTAATATTTGTTTGGCTAAAGATAAACAGTCATGAAAATGAATCTGGTTATTGTTGTAATTTTATGTTGATCAAATTGGCACAATAAGCATGTTTGATCATTTTTGATAGCTTACTGGTTAGTTTTCCTGATTTTGGAACCAACGAATTATAAATCTGTTAATTCAAGATGGATTAAAGAATTTATTGTTTGATAATTCCTTGAATGGTTCTGAGTTACCATCTTGTCTATTAAAGGGCCATAGCCTAATTGATGTGATGGTTGTTTTTCCTACTACTTGTGTTGAGACGTGACCCTGGAGGGGTGTTCTGATATGTGGGGGAATAGAGGGCTTTTGGTTCTGGCAGTGGATGACGCCTAGAGTGGCAATATGCATCGGTTGATGCATGTGGGTGTCAGGGAGGACACCAGGGATGATGGAATGGGATGGATGTGATTGTTGGATGCTTGCTGATTCTTTGGTTGTTTATCTGCTTTACTTTTCCCCTGTGCTCAAGGCTATTGGTCTTGCTTACCCTTCTTCCGAAAGAGGCGAAGAAACACAGGGTATTCCGTGTGCTTTTCGTGTTTAGCATCTCAAGGTGGAATGGGTCTACGCTCTTACTATAGGCGGCAAAGACTCGACGGGTAGTACATCTACTCACCGTGTTGAGCCCCTTTGTGTTAGTATCATAGAATACTTTTCTAGAATGCCTAGGTATATGGGATAGTCTTTCTATAATTAATGTTTGATTAAATGGTGTTAACTCATGGGTTTGGAGTTTTCGGAACATAATGATGAGATTGAAAACTTTTGAAGGAACAGTGGACTTTGGGTGTGATGCTAATGAAACTTAATGTGTAATTGTTCATGGTTAATTAATGTTTAAAGAATTAATTAAAGTACAGTAGAACTGATAAAAAGGGAATGAATTAATATAATAAGGCTCTTAAAATGTTGGTCTACTTATAGGATACCTAGTCTTAGAAGTAGCATCCCAGATTCTGAGAGACGTTAGTTGCATTTGTGTCTAATACTAGGTTATGCCCATAGTGTGGTTGTGAGTTATATTATATTCTGTACTTTTTGTGTTTCTATATGCTACTCCACCCTATCAGTAAGGGAAACGGACACCCCGAGGATTCTGAGCCCTGGGGGTTGTTTTCCCCAACATTCCGGTGGGAGGATGGATGGCTGACTACCCCCTTTGGCCCCACTCTCTTCTCTTGGTAGTTACTTGTGTTGTTTGGAACATTGGTTAGTTTTCCCAATATATGTGTGTAGAGGGATGTAATGTCTTGTGGTTATTCACACACATATATTCTAGATATAGTATCCTATGGACTACTATAGGTGTAACATGTATAGGCTGTGACGGCTTGAGGATCCTTACTCAGTGTATGGGCTGTAATGGCTTGAGGTATAATACCCAACATATGATACACGTTATGAGAGTTGTGGTGGCTCCCGAAAACTACCTGGTTACTTTTGGTTGTGAGGATGGTGTAGTTCTTCGCCCAGCTGTATGTGGGCAAGCCTTTGTGTTATACGAGGTGCACATTGTGGTGTTTTTCCCAAGTGTCTGCAGGTAAGCCTTTTTGGAGAGAGATTCTTAGGAAGTGTGACATTGGGGAAAAGCAGCAAACCAGTGGGAAAGTAGTAGCAGGGTACCCTTGATATTCTTTACTATATGTTATATTCTTGTATGTGTTACTTGGTGAGAGTATCCATGGTGGGGATGGGAACTTAGTATACCTACTTAGGTAATGAGTTAGTTTCACTTGTTTCTCACGGTGCTTTAGCATGCTCTCTTTAATTTTTCATGAGTTTTTGGGGAGGATCCTACTAAGTATACTGTTATACTCTCCCAATGTATATATAAACTATTTTTCAGGTCACTTGGAGCAGGTTGGAGATCAGGCAGGTGTTTACTAGCTTGTGGTTGCAGGAGATGTTCGGGCTTGTGGTTGCTTTTGTTTTTACTTTCTTTTGGGTACTTGCAGTTTTTTTCCCTTTCAGTTGTAGTACTTATTCATGACATTTCATTTTTCACTTGGGTTTTCTTTTATATTCTAGTTATGAGTTGGAGTTGGTTCGTGTCTATATTATCTCTCTCTTCCGCATGTTTTCTATTAGAGGGTAATTCCTCCCATTTGTGTGTTATTATACCCTCAGTGCTAGTCGCCAACCTAGGGCCTACTGGAGGTGGGACTCAGGGGTCATTATCTCCCTTCTCACATTGCCGGCCCAGGAGGGGTACACTTTGTGGGGAGGGGGTCATGACACAAGTTGTGGTAGAGTCTATTATGTTATTGCATGTTATATATTGGGTATTTTGTGGGAGAAAAAGGGCATAAAATCTTTCAAGAAGGAATTGGTTGGTGTGTCCAGTTTTACTTTTTGGGGTCATTGAGGTATGTGATCCCTAGGATGTTCTTAGGAATAAGGACACTCGGTGTTTTAAAACTAGAGTATTGGGAGTGATATTAGTGTCATGGTTGTCTTAAAAGGGCAGGTTTTTGCTAAATTCCTAGCCATGTTAGTTCTAGTTGTGATTTGGGTGGTATGGAGAGAGTGTGTTTATCTTATAATGGTTTTGGATTGACCCCTAAGTTGAGGGTGTTTGTGTGTTTAATCCTAGCTTGAGAGAGATGCGTCTATTTTGAAGGGGAGTTTTAGGGTGCTCTTAGTTATTGAAAAGAATTGCATGAGAAGCATGGTTTGAGGTTTAGATGCATTATCCTAGGATAGTTAATTCAAGGATCATTTCATCCTAATAGACTATAATACATTTTATAGAATCACTCTACCTTGCGGAGGAGAATGGTGGTTTATGTGACTTTTAATAAAAAAGTATTAATGTGTAAGGGAATCCTTGTGGTGGGGAGTGTACCATAAGTTATATAAGGCTGTAGTGTTTTATTTAAATGGATCATTGAGTGTGAGGGATTTCGTTCCATGTGAGTTGGGAATGGGTGGTAGTTGGTGTTCCTTGTTTTCACTCTATCTTGAGCGGTTTGTCCATGTCCATCCATTGCATTTGCTAGTGGATAGAGGGTGGTCCATGGAGTTTAGTGTTTCATTGAGTGGTGATGATAATGATACTCCTATACAGGTGGAATTATTATCATTCTTGGATAAATGAACATCATTGTAACACCTATGATTTTAAAATAACAATATGTTCTATAGCATATACAAAACTCAACACTGAGATTAAACAAACAACAATATAATATAAAAATATTATCATTTAAATATGACCATTATAACCTAGAAATTAACATTGTGGGTGTGAATATGAATAACTAATTTATGAAAGAAATATAAAGGTTCTAATAAATATAAATTTATCTATAAATTCTTAGTAAATAATCACTCAATTTATAATAAAGATATTAATTCTTAAAATAAATTTGTTTTCTTCAAAAATAATTTTTATTGATTTTTGTGAGAAAATATTATAATTAATTTCGAATATTTTAGAAATTTTATTTTATAAAATTAACATAATTTTTGAAATCAGCATATATATATTAACATAATATTTTGTTTTGTGATTTTTCAAAAAAATATTGATTTTTCAGTGAATTGTGAAAAATGTTGATTTTTGTAAAACTGTCATTTATTTTAATAAGTTAATTAATATAAAATTATTATTGTTATTTTAATTTTATTTAAAATAAATATATGAATTATTTATTTATATATAATCCAATTAATTACATTTAAATCCTATTTATACTATATTTTATTCTAAGTTTATTTTTATGCTTAAAAACACATTTTTCTGAAAACTGTTTTAAAGTGCATGATGTTCCTCCATTTTAATTAATTAAAATTATCATTAATGTGGAATTATTTAAATTAAATTAATATTATACATATATATAAATTTAAATTTAAATTCATATAATTTTTATTACTTATCATAGAGTTAACATAAGATCATCTATTGCTTGACAAATACATTTCTTGAAAACCTATTTTTCGACACAATTTATGTGTTTATTTTTTAAATTGAAATATTATAATTATGTGATTTGAATTTAATAAAATAGAATCCATATTTTGAATCATCATAATTAATTTTATTTAATAAGGTCAACCTAGTTTTTTTTTCATAATAAATATTAAAAATAGTAAAAAAAAACTAGTTATGTTGGTAAAAAAATAAAATGGTAAAAAGTGAGTGACCTTAGAAGTAAATGGAATAATATGTTTAAAATTTGTTTATTTTTTAATTTTATATGTTTTTATTGTCCATATAACCCATAAAATGGATTATTTATTAATTTTTGAGTCACTTGGAATGAGATTGACTTTCCATTGTTGAATAGTATTGGGTATTTATAAATATACAAATCCTCCTCAATTATAAAAGGTCACCACCTATTCTCACTTTCACACACCTATCAAGCCATTAATATCAACCAAAACCTACAAAAATATATCTAAAACACTCTTTTACACATTATAGAGCTTATGGTATTCCCAAAAGACTATCTTTAGGGACCATAATAACAGGTCCAAAGGAGGTTTTTCTAAGCGATGATAATTGTCTTCATTGAGATACTTATTTTTTACTTTTTTTTTTAAACCTTCGAATATTTATTAATAATTAAAATAAAATAACAATAGTATATCCCATATACTAATATTTTATTATTTTTATGGAAAAATATTTTTCCATCTCCTCTTCCATCAAATGTGAAATGAAACTATCATCCATGCATACGACAGACTACCACCTCACAAACCGATGTAATTATTTTTCCATCAATGCCTCTCAGGGATATTCATGAATAAATATTTAATGCTTATGTATTATATTCTTGAAATTTTAATCATTTTTCAAAATTAACATATCATATACATTCTTACATTACCATCCATTGAAAAATGATAACATCATTCGTTTGTATAGCGGGCTACCCCCTTGCGAAGCGATGTGGCTCAATTTTTTATTACTGAAACACATAGATGGTATAAGTATGTGTATTTAAAGAAATAATATGATATTTATAATATTATTATCATTATAAAAATTTAAAATAACACTTCCTTTCTTTCCATCATGATCGTTGAAAAATGGAAAATTTACACATGCGTATATATGACCAACCATCTCCATGATTGTAACGTAGTTTATTTTCCATAACCATAATTCATGGTTATTTTTAAAAGTATAATTTATATTTAAAAATAAATATAATTTAATATTTTTATTATATATATGATGGAATAATTACCTCTTTTACCACCTTCAACACACTAATTCTGTTTTGAAATTTTGAATTGAGTGTCCTCAAAACACTCGATATGGACATAAAAAGATTAAGTAATTAGATATAAAATTAAAAAAATCAATTAAATGGTTTAAGTATAAGATATTAAACATAGAAAATTTCCTTAATAAATTTTTTTTAATAATTTAATTATATAAAAGGTAAAATACATATATGACCAAGTCTGGACTCGAGGTAATGGTTTCCTCCCAAAATATCCTTCTTTGAGACACATGTTATTTGATGTGATTAATTTATTTCAAATGGTGTATAGAATTAAATTTACATATTATATCATGAATCCTTCATACTTAATGTAATTTTATGTTACAATTAATATAATTTCTTCAAAGTATTAATGATTCAAAAGTAACAAAATCAGTAACGGTTTATGTTTTAGTCTCATTTTAATCAGTATTATTTATTCTTGAATTTATGTTATCGGAAATAATTTAATAATTGTCTAATAAAACCATTTTATTTTATTATCCTACGTTTATTCATGAAAATTTCATGTAATATTACTAGTTTCCCCTATTTTTTCCTAAAATTATTGAGATTATTGGTTAATAAAACTAAACTTTCATTCGCTCTTCAGTCAAAAATATTTTTTCTTATGTTTCCATGTTTTCTGAAAATATTTTAAAGAATAATTTAGCATTACAAAAAATATTTATTAAATAAAATTTCACCTATGATTAATGTATTACTAAATTGTATGATGGGAATACTTTTTTCATTTTCTGAGTGAGTCACTTTTTAATATTTTTACAAAAGTGTTAAAGTAATGGTTCTTTTAAATTATATGACATGTATGGAATTACCCACTGTCATGACCACTCAAATATTTTAAGATTCCTTTATATTTTTTCATGGTTCTTTTTTAAAAAAAACTATAATATTTTGGAAATTTTTATATTTTTAACAAGTTATTTGAAAGTGAAAAGTGTAATTTTTTCAAGAAGTATTCCATATAATCTTTTAAATAAATTTTCATCAATGATGACAACCTATGATGTTATGGATTTATTATAAATTATATATATGTATCTCACATATATATCTATATTATTCTCTCTTAATTATATGGGGTAATATATGCCTTATGTTCATCTTTCAAATGCCTTTATTATGAAATTTACTTTGATTATAATATTATACATGGTTTTGAAACCCATTTATTTCCATGTATAATTCTTATGTATATGCATTATTATTTATTTCCTTTTATGAAACTCATAATCATGAACATGTTATGATGAGTGTTCCCAGATAGTGATCCAATGTATTAGGTAATGTTTTTTTGTCTCATGATATGTCATGTATAGGATTAGGGAGTAAACCTATTCCATTATGGGACTTTTTCCACCATGTGATATTTTCTAGGAAGTTATTTTTAACTCGTGTTTAGGTCATATTATATGTTTCTTCCACATTTCATATGATACCAAGATCTTATGATACAATTTTTTTTATGTTATTCTCCCATGCGATGTGATTACTATTGATCCTTCTCTTTTACGACATCATGTTATATCTCGTACCCACATGTTAAGTTTACTTATCATGTTCATTTTATTACTAATGTTTTTATCTCACCCCTTTCTTTTATTTACTCCCTAGGATATCTCATAAAGTTTCAAGAGATAAAAAGTATTTAGAATATCATTATTTAGAATAATTTAAATCTATTTTATTTTAGTCATTTGAGGTACCAAGACTTCCATAGATAGTAGGCATTCTGATCCTTTTTTGAATTAATGTATATTTCTGTTAAAAATAATGTAATAATATGTGAAAAAGGTTTAGGATTCTATAGTCATCATTAGAGGAAATTTTTCATTAACCTTTGTAAACTAGTATGATAAAACATTAGTGAGAATTATAGGGATGATTTTAAGGACAAGTCAAACTGTAGGAAAACATTCTAGAAATTTGGTGAAGGATAGAGTGAGTGGTTTTCGGGAAATTACAACCCTATCTGGGTAATAAAATTGGTTGTAGATCTGACACAGTTGTACCTAGGGGTAATAAATCCTAAAATGTTATATTGATATGGACTCAATATTCATATGGTGTATGAAAATAGGCCGTGTTGCATACCTGGTTTGACACTCCTAGGGGATATGTTTTGGAAATTCAAAAACTCTTTACAAACCATTATGAAGGACTTGAAAAAATTATTAGGTTAGAAAAACTAATAGAAAATGTTATCTTGGATGACCAAGATTGAAACCTAGAGGCCCATGAGTTAGTATGTACTTATCATTTATAATTTATTTGTTCTGGTTTATACGTTTTTGTATTTTAATGAATTTTCATCCTGTTTCTTTTATTATTTTTAGTTAATGATGAGAAATATGAGAAAGCATGTAAACAACCAAAGTGATGGGAAATGTAATGATTTCCCTAATGATATGCCAAACCTAATGGGAACAGTAGTTAGTCATATTTTATCATTATAAACGAGCTCTCTCAAATTATGACTAACAACTACAACATAGTTGAATTTCGAAACACAACAAAGAAGATAAGGATAGAATATTATAGAAGTTTAAGTTTTAAAGACGATAAATAAAATAATATTAAAATTACCATATGTCAAAAGCATGGTAGTAGGAACTATAGAACAATACTTTAAGGATCTATAAGATTCTTTATGCGTGGAAAATGGGGGTAAAAGTAGATAATTACTGAATAAAAATGAATAGGTTAGTTAAAAATATGTAGGTAAATAAAGTTCATCCTAAGGCATAATTAAAAATTCAATGTCTTAGATGTGAGTAACTTGGTCATTATCTGCACCAATGCCCTAATCCAAGGATTAATTCCAAAGGTACTATGTTATGAAAACTATTTAAGTGAAATTATTGAAGTTGTTCGGTATTGGAATTCAATAATCATGTTGTTGAAGTATTTTTATAAATGGTATGTTGGTTATAATAATAATGAAACTTAGTATTATTTTGTAGTGATTTTTCTTTAAGGATTTCCAAAATATTTTTAATCACACTGATGACCTTGAAATTTGATTTAATGGGAAGGTTATACTTTATAGAAAAGTGAATGTTTGAGGAAATGATACTTTTTAATTTTTTATTGATGTTGAGGTAATTATAGTAAATTAATATTATGTAATTTTTGGAAAAAATTAATAGTATAGAACACTATAGTGGTTAAAACTTATTTGATGATTAATGTTATTTTGAGGATGTTCATCATATTTTAGGAAACATTATAGGAATTATATAAATATAGTTTCAAAAAAAGGAAAACCCATATGTCTGGTAATAACTCATTGTATCTGGTAAGTCTATGGGGTTTGAACCCACAATCGAAGGCTGATACGGGTATAGTTCCTACCACTAGCCTACATGATGTACAAGTTAGAATGAAATTATTTTTACTTACAAAAATCGGTGGATAAATATTAATTTGATTTTTTGAAACATATTATAGGATCAAATATTTTTTAATTTTTAGTATTTTGGGGTGATTAATGATTTTTTCGTAAATATTTTATTAGGTTAATATATATATAACCTATAGGTTTAATTTAAATGGTTATTTGGGAAGAATTTCATTATGTTTTTGGAGATGTAATTTAAAGGGAATGAGATACCATTTAATGTTAAAACCAACTTTCATGTTGTGGTTATTGAGGTTATTTTGGGCTATATGGTTATTTTTTTAAGGAATGATCATTGTTAAAACTTAGTTTTTATTTTTTAATTTTAGAGATTAATATATTCATATTTATTTTGGGTATTGTATTACTTTGTGATAACTATTATGATTTTAATAAATATAGGTGGAATATATCAATGCTCTTTTTTGGATCTTATGTTCCATTAAAATATAATTTAGTGATTCAATTAGAAAAACTTATATTGGATATTAATTCCATAGAGTAAGAGATGAAGTAGAAATTGATCAAAGAATAACGAAATTATGAAAATTTCTTTATGAAATAAAAGGATATAAAGTAGGTATATTTTATAGTTCTATGAATCTTGATATTAAAAGAGTCCCTAAACCCTAGGAAAAGGATCTTGAAATGAAATTTTTATCACATTACCTTCATATTCTATGAATAAATTTCCTTTCAACTCATCATAGATTTATGGTTTTTTGGTTGTTAACTTTCTCTAGATCATTCACTTTTTTTATCAATGACCTCTATCACGCTGCATAATTATTTAAAATTTTAATATATTTCTATCTTTTCACTTCCAACCAATTTTATTCTACTTGAAACCTAATAATGTGTTATTATATATGCCCTTAATATTTTCCTTTCACTTTTTTAAGATAAAATTTTATTAACCCTTTTTATGATGTGGGTTTTTCACAAAAGAATTTTTAAATTCCATACCCATGATAAGTAAGAAAAGTTCAAATTTTTTATGACAAAATTTATTTAAGCAAGTAGAATGTATGTAGAGACCCAAGATTGACATACATGGACATTACATTACATTTTTGGTATAATTAATACATAACAAAAACAGACACCCAAGGACTGTAATAGTTTAGTGTCTTGGGAAACTCAAGAACATAATCCTCTAATCATGGGGAAAGACCTTCAACATCTCCCATAAAGATCTTCCCCTTTTGTTTTCTTACCTAAAATCGTTCCTTATTTCCTGGGGAAAAGAAAAAATATAAAGGGTGAGCTCAAAATCTCAGTAAGGTTAAACATGGAAAACATAAAACAATCCATAAAAATTTGAATGTGAAAACATGAAAATAATATTTAAACATCAAAATCAAGAGCAATGACATAAAACATTGCAGTACATAAGGCATATATCATAAATAAACATTAATAATGATACAATGTCATGGGAATAAAACATGTAATTGTGGAAAACCATTAATCACATGATATTATTTCCATAGTAGCCAAGGCATTGCTGCCAAGACCATTATAGTGGAAAACGTCTATAATTGAACCAGGTTTACTTGTCATTCCAACCCTGTATTACTGAACCAGATTTACTTTCCATTCCATCCATTTTTATCTCATGAGATATAAATCTTTACCCAATGCATTTGAGGGAGACATAGGTCACACCCATCTCATAATGTAATCAATCTTTCATGTGCCAAAAAATAAACATAAATCATTCATCATAACCCAATGAATAAAATGGATTTCATAAACATCATCCCATCATAACATAATCCATATAAAACAAATAGACATAATTTAACCATAATAAAAATAAAACCATGTAAATAATAGAGACATTATACTTGAAACATAAACATATTAAATAATACCATTTTAGATGGGAAATAGTTTTGATAAAACAGTTGAAATGAATTCTTGAGGAAAATATCATTTCTTCTTCAAAATAATTTTCTTTTCTCAAAATGGAATGAAATTTTAAAAGAAATTAATTATGTTGAAAATAATAATGAAATATTTCATAGTAATCTTCATGGAAATAAGGTGTTTTTAAACCGTAAAAAAATTCATTCATGTCGTATAAGCTAAACAAAAAAATTCTCCTCATACTTTTGCTGGAAAAGTCAAAAAGTACCTCGTCTGATAAACAAAATAAATATTCCTTACATACCATGTAGTAAAAGTAAAAATGGATAAAAAATAATTTAAACATACATGAAAACATTTTTAGAAAACATGGACATGGATGATAAATATAACCCCAGTAATTACTTACGAATAAACAATCTCAGAAAAGAATGAGATTGGAATAATTATCCCTTACCATTTATGATCGGTGAAATCATACATGTCATAAAGAAAATTACATGCATATTTAAATATCATATAATTCATACTAAAAAACATAAAACATTCATGGGAAGAATAAACACTATACAATAGAAATATATGGTGATTAAGGCATATGTCTCACAGAAATAAAAGTGAGATGAAATAGTCCATTACCTTAGGTCTGATATGCTTTGTATATATCTAAACCTCCTGTATAATGATTTAAATAATTTCATTTACTTATTCCAGAAACATATTCATTGTTATGATATCATATATGCTCATATTCTTATCTTCTTATTAATAATATTTCATTACTACTTGTTATTCAGGTGTTCATTGCTTTATGTTCTTATGCATGTTTTGTAGAATAAATTCTTATTACTATTTTTAGGTTATAGATACATAATTTAAAAAATGTTATTTTTGTAATATATCATATTTATTCATTCAATTAATTTATATAATCATTATTCAATAAAGATCATGTAGAACGAGACGCATCACATCGTGGAGACAGTAGGTCATACGTACGCACGAGCGATGATATCATTCCCATGATTGTGGGATTGTATTGAAGTGTATGGTGTATAATATTTAAGAATAAATATCACTTTAAAATAATCATATATAGTTATTTCTTCCATACTTATACCCATCCAAGTATGTTAGTGATGAAATAAAAGATTACACCATGGCATGGAGACGGTAAGTCGTACATACGCACGTGTGGTGATTTCATTTTCTTCACATGATGGATAGAAGATAGAATATGGTTGTTTCATATTAATAATAAAATATCAGTATACAAGTGATACTGGATTTATTACTTAATAATGAAACAAATCATATAGAATAAGAAGGATAAGAAATAATTTTGAAAGAATCAGTAAAGGATATTACCTCTTCTTCGACGTGCCTCCTCTTAACCTCCTCTTAGGGCACAAACGTTGGTCTTTGAAGAAGACCAGGACCTCTAGTAGGTTTCTAGGAAAGTGGAGAAGTAAAATGGGTAGGTTTTGGACGAATTTTAAAGCTCAAAAATGGTGTGAAGTGGAGACGGATGAGGTTCCCTTTTATAAAAGAAGAGAGGGGCACTTTTGGTAACCTCAAAAATATTAATTAATAATAAAACCAAACCCCATGTAAAAACCTCCAAAAATGAATCCATTAAAATATGAGATGATATAGGGTTGTAATATCATCAACAAATAAAATTTAGACATGTTTTATGTTTATTTTAAACCTTATCATCTTGATTTATCCTTATTTAATTTATTTAATCTTATTTGTGGTAATAATTTTTTAAATTTTAAATTGTTATAAATACTTACTTATGTGTTGAGAATTTTCCATATTTTGATACTTTATGAAATTTTAGACAATATAAATTTCCATTTAAATTTTTTTAAATATTTTTTTGATTTTTAAACAATTTAATAATATGTTATTTTTTATAAAATATCAATAGTGTCAATTTTGACACTATTCATTTATTTCAATTTAAATAAAATCCACACAGATCATATGTTCGAACCAAAATATTTAATATATTCCTAAAATTTCATTTTAATCTATAAAACATGTGGATCATAGTAATTAGTTCATATAATATTTTATTTTAATACTTTTAAAATCATTTATTTGATATTTCTCTTAATAAAATAATTACTACAAAATTTTTGTATAATTATTTAATATACATATTTGTTGCATAAAAATTAAAAGTAAAATACTATGATAAATATAAATCAAATATATTGTAAAATAATACTTTTAGTTGAATTTATCTTCTAAAACATTCAACTTTTAAAATGTTATATTTATTAAATTATGAAGGTGACAACTTTGACATCATTTAAAATAAAATAATATAAGTGTCATAATCACTTTTATAAGGCTCCAAATGGTCAAAAATTCGACATATGGATGATTATGGTTTTTATGTACACGACCAATAAGTTTTTGTTAGGTGTTTGGTCCTCTTATGGGTATTATTAGTTTAATAAAAACTATATTATTGATTTTTCACGAAATAAATAATTTCTGCATCATTAATGTATAAGCTATTAAGGTAATTATATATTTCTTAAAAATTACAAATAAATTACCATGATAAATAAAAATATTTTAGATTTAAAATGAGTATTTATAACCGAATTTATATTATATATAAACTTATATTAAAAATAATTAAATTATTAAAGTTTGAGTGAGACATATTTCACTTTCATTTAAATAAAATAAATTAAAGGTCTTAATCACATACAAGTGGGTTCTAATAGATATCATTTCGACCCAATTATATTTTAGGATGAAATATAATCATCAAATTATATTAAGACAAGTGTTTGGGTAATTTTATAATATTATTTTTACCCTTAATTACCTAATTTACCTTTAACCGTGGTAAATAAAATTTATCGTAGTTACTATTCATAATGCCCAAAAATAAAAAGTGGTATATTAACATAATTTTGACCTAATTATTCCAAATATGGAATAAATTTTTTCAAATTCAAAACATATAATTTTAAGTAATTAATTTTAAATTAATCTCGTTGTCAAAAAAATGGGTTTTTATATAAAACATTGCAAAAAATTGAAATATTTGTACCTATGAATTCAATGTAAAATTAATGATAATGACATACATTATATTAAATGGTAAAAATATATTCTATTTATACTTTAAAACCATTAAATATTATAATTTAACCATATAAATTATCTTGATGAAAAAAGTTGTTTCTAATTAAAATTTAGCGTATTTTTACTATTCATTAAAATATGAACGTTATCAGAGAAATATCAAAACTTTATCCAATGTAAATTTTTATATCCTGATTCACAAGAAGAAGTTTATTTTGTAAAATTGAACTTATAAACTTGTTAAAAATAATATTTAAAATGGTTGCACCATCAAAAGGTGGGAAAACTGCATTTTTTGGAAAATACTTATTTTACCCGAAAAATTTATTTTGTTCTCATACCATGATCTAGAAAATATGTAAGATGAATGATAATGTTATAAAATTCAAAATTTGGTTAATACTATTCATAATGGCTAGTTCATAATAATATTATAAAAATATATCGTTGTTTCGTGAAACTTGGTATTGTGTACAACACACGCTATTGAGGAAGGTCGCTCTTGCATGCAACACAAGCCAAGAATAGTGTTTGCGTATACTACAAGCTAATATGGTGTTTCATATAGCACAAGATAATATTAGTGTAGCATAAAACACAAGACATCAAAGAAATTAAAAATAATATTTCTCATAAAATCTCAGGGTGTTACAATGTAATACACCGAGGTTTTAAAATTACACTATGTTCAATTATTTATAAAACATGAAATGATGAGATTAAAAAAACAATGATATATTACTAAAATATTATTAATTAAATATAACTATTATAACCAAGAAATTAAATTGGAGATTATAAATAGGATTAACTAATTTATGAAATATATATAATTTTTCTAATAAATATAACTGCACTTATAAATTATTACTAAATAATCACACAATTTTTAATAAAGACATTTATTCTTAAAAAAATATGGTTCCTTATAAAATATTTTTTATTTATTTTTGTGGGAAAATGTTAAAATTAATAAAAAAAATATTTTTTAAAATTAAAATAATTTTTTAAGTAAACATATTTATATTAACTTCCATTTAAATTTTGGGATTTTTCGGGAAATATTGATTTTTCTGTGTATAGTGAAAAATATTGATTTTTGTAAAACTGTAATGTCTTTTAGTGAATTAAGTACTTTAAAAGTCACATTATTATAATAATTTGATTCCAAAGTGACATAAATTTTATTAAGTTATAAATAATCTAATCAATTAAATTAAAATAATCTTTATACCAGATTTTAATATAAGTTTATTTTTAATCTTAAAAACACATTTATCTGAAAAATGTTTTAAAGTGCATAATATTCTTCCATTTAAATTTTTCAAAATTACCCCTAATAAGTAATTATATAAATTAAATTTATATAAATATGAATTTAAATTTAGATAATTATTTTTTCTAGTTAAATAGTTCATATAAGATTATCTATTACTTAGAAAATGCATCTCTTGAAAACCCATTTTTTAAAAAGTTTTATAGGTTTAATTTTAAACTAAATTCTTCTAATTTTATAATTTTAATTTGATAAAATAAAATCCATATTTTTTATCATCATAATTAATATTTGGTAATAAGTTGAACTTAATTTTTTAATCATAATGAATAGTAAAAACAATAAAAAAACTAGTTACCATGATGAAACATTAAAATGGTAAGAACTGAGTAAACTTAAATAAAAATAGACTAAAATGTTTAAAACATTTTTATTTTTTAATGGTGGATGTTTATATTGGACATAACACCCCTAAAAACCATTATTTATCAATTTTGGTGGCACTTTTCATGAGAGTGACTTCCCATTATTGGATAGTTTTGGGTATTTACAAAAATGTGGCACCTCCTCAATTATAAAATTACGCCCCCAACACTTCAGAACTATGAATCCCTTTTCATTGAAAAAACTCTACTAAAATCTATCCCAAAAACCTTTATCAACATTATATATCTCTTGGTTTTCCCAAAATACCACCCTTGGGGTCCTTAATAAGATATCCAAAGGAGGTTCTTCTAAGAAAAGGTAATCATCTTCACCAAGCTCCTTCTTCTTTATTTATTATTTATTAACATTAAATTATGTCTTAAAAATTACAATATCATAAAAAAAATATCCTATATAATAATATTTTATTATGTTTACTTCATAATATTCATTCATCCCCTCTTCCATCAAATGGAAAATGAAACCATCATTCGTGTGTACGGTGGACTACCACCTCACAAACCGATGTAATTCATTGCCATCACCGCCTATCATGAATGTTCATGATGATGGATTTAATTATTATATATAATATTAATTAAATTTTAATAATTATTTAAAATTAACATATAATAAACCTTCTTACCTTACCATCCATTGAAAAATGATAACATCATTCTTATGTATGGAAGACTACCACCTTGGGAAGTGATATAATTCATTTTTTATTACCACAACACATGGATGGTAGTTGTAAAGGTATTTAAAGAAATAATATTATATTTATGATATTTTTACCATTATAAAAAGATAAAATAACACTTATCTCCATTCTATCATGATCATTGAAAAATGGAAATGTAACACTTGTGTACATACGACCTACCGTCTCCATGATTGTAACATAGCTCATTCTTCATAACCATAATTCATGTATTTTTAAAAAGTATAATTTATGTGTAAAAATTATTATTATTTAATTATTATTATTCTATATATGATGGAAAAATTACCCCTTTGACCATGTTCACTACAATGATTCTATTTTGAACTTATGAACTGAGCATCCTCAAAAAACCCGACATGGATATAACTAATTAAGTAATTAAATATGTAATTATAATAAATGAAATAAATAGTATAAATATAAGGTATTAATCCTGAAAATTTTCATTAAGAAAAAAATTATTGATACAATTTATTATATAGGAGATAAAAGATGCACATGATAAAGTTTGGAATTGGGGTAAGGGTTTCATCTCAAACCATCCCTTTCAAAGACACATGCTATTTTATATGCACAATTTCATTTAAATGGTGTATATAATTATCATTTACATATTATATCATGAATTATACATACTTTATGATATTTTAATTTAAAAATCATTTACTTCATTCATGTTAGTTATGATTCAAAAGTGACCAAAGTAGTATGGGTTTATATTTTAATCTCATTTTAATTAGCATTGTTTTTTCTTATATTTATATTATAAGAAGTTATTTGATAATTATATAATAAAAAGATTTAATTTTATTATAATTTGTTTATTATGGAAATTTTTAATCCATAGTTCCATTTTCCACTCTTTGGTACTTAAAATTATTGAGAAAATGTTTTTAAGAAAAGATGTCTTCATTTATCTCTTCGGTTAAAAATATTTTTTCTTCCATATAAATATTTTATAAAAATATTTTCAAGAATATTTTTAACATTACCCAAAATATTTATTAATGGAATTTTTACCCATGTTTTACTTTTTATAAAAAAAAATTAAAAGTAATCTCCTTGTTGTTTTTTGAACGAGGTACATTTTATCCATTTTACAATAGTGTGAAAGAAATGTCTCTTTTAACTTATACAAAATGTATGAAATTACCCAGCATCGTGACCACTCAAATATTTGAAGCATCATTTATATTTTTCAATGTTTATTTTTAATATAATTTTTTCCTTAATATTTTTGAAATTATTAGATTTTGAAGAAGTATTGTCAAAGTGAAAAGTTATTTTTATCAAGTATTATTCCATGTAATATCTTAAAGACATTTTTATCAATGAATACAACCTTTGAAGAAATGAATTACTCTTAAATTATGTATATATATATATATCACATATATACCTATATTATTCTCCCTTACATTTGATGGGGTAATACATGCCTTTTTTTAATCTCTCAAATGATTTTATAATGAAATTTAATTTGATTATGATATATGTAACACCTCAAGCTTCTACGATACGCTTCTCTTTGAATAATACAACAGTGTGTGTTGTACGCAACTTCGAGTTCTAACACACCACAACCAATCAAACTAGCTGTTATGAATAGTAAAACCAACTTTTTGAAATTTTATAAATTTTATCTTTCAAAATGGACTTTATTTTTGGATTCAGAATATCAAAATTATCTTAGGGTGAATTTTTGGTATTTTTCTAGAAACATTCAATTTTTGATGAATAGTGAAAAGCACTGAGTTATAGCTTAAAACCGAATTTTTATTTAAATTATTATTTATTTTATTTAAATTTATTTTAGGTCAAAAAAGATACATAATACCTATAAAAGTTTAATGTAATTCATTAGAGTCAGTTTTTAATAATTTTAGAAATATAAAAATTTTATTGAACTTTTTACGGTCTTTTACCAACCTCCTAGGAGCATTTTCAAATTTACATAAAACTTAATTTTACCGCATCTATGGGTTAAATTTTGAAAATCCAAGAGACATAGTTGATATCAGTAAGTAAAATGTGGTTCAATGGGATGAAAATAATTTTTGGTGAATAGTAACTTTTTACTTTTATTTACCACGGTTAAATGTAAATAGGATAATTAATGGTAAAAATGATATTATTATCACCCTAAAACATGTCATAATTCTATTAGATAAGTTAAATTAGACCAAAAACAAACTTAGGAATAAAATGTGATTCTTTAGCACCACTTGGATAAGATTGGGACATTTATTATTATTTAATTCAAAGAAGAGTTAAAAGTGTTAAATTCAAAGTTTAATAACTAAACCATTTTTAATATAGGGTTACACATAAGATAAATTCAACTATAAATATTCATTATAAATTTAAAAATATTTCCTACATAATGGTATTTTATTTATATTTTTTAGACATTAAATAATTTAATTTATTTATGACACAATGATGATGCAGTAATTACCTAATTAATGAAATATTAAAATAAATGATATTATAAATATCCAAATAAATGAAATATGAGACTTTTTATGAATTAAACTAATATTATAGGTTAATATGATGTATTATGGTTGGTTAGATGAATTTTTTTTGAAGTAATAATGCTATTATGAATTTAGCAAAAACAAAATACCAAATAGTGTCAGAATTGACATAAAAGAGTTTTTAAAACAAATATTATATTATTAATTGATATTCTATTCCTAAAAATATAAGGTTCAGAAAAAAAAGACTTATATAATGATATTTTTATGATTAATGAACAACTTGTGGTTATATTGGAAGTATATAGTAAGTTTATTAACCATATAATATAAAAATACAAAGAGACATGGTAAATGTCAAACTATTTAACTAAGAGTTAAATCTAAAAGATAAGGTCAGTATAGTGACCCAAACCTATATAAAACCTATTGTTTGATTGGTTTTCGACCCCCCCCCCCACCTTATCATTTAAATAATCCATTTTGAATCCATTATAAACCTAAAATGATTTTATTATAAAATAATATTTCTAGATTTTCCTAAGGTGCCCCTCACCCCTCTTATAAAAGGGCACTCCCCCTTCTCTCTAATTCACACCTTCAAAGCCATTTGGCTCGACCAAACGCTGCCCAAATACCCTCTCAACTGTCCTAAATTTATCCTAGAGGCCTTTTTTTAGTCATAAATCCAACCTAAGGATCCCTTTTTATCAAATGAAAATGAAGAACCCGAAGAAGAGGTAAATATTTCATCCCCTCTTTCAAGTTCCTTTCTTCTTCCACTCCCTCTTTCTTTTTTGTTTCCATTATAAAATAATAAATCCATTATATTATATATACAATGATGTTATTATAAATACGGTACAACCATATTCATTATTCTATCCATCCTTTGAATGACATGTCACCATACGTGTGTACGTATGGCTTACCATCTTCATGTCATGGTGTAATTGTTATTCAATGCATTATTATTTGGATTGGTATAATAATGATGTGTAATTGAGATAAATAATAAATATAACATTATAATGATTCATTATATATGATATACCATCCAATTATATATTATTTTAATATCAAAAGAATGATATTGTTGCTCGTGCGTACGTACGGATTACCATCTCCACAGACGCGATGAGACTCATTCCCCATCATATCCATTCAAGACTAATTTTCATTTGATGATTAAAAATAATGTTTAAAGACTTTATATAACTATGTATATGAATAATATACATCCCATCCATAACAAATATTACTCACATAACAAAGAATATAAAGGAAAACGAATTTGTTAACACCCGAAACGACAATAATACTAAGATATTATTAACAAAACAATATTAAAAGATCATATATGATATCATATTAATGTATATGATTCTTGTATATTTTAATAACAATTATTTCACCATTATAAAGGAGGTTAACCTACCCTTGAACATGTAAAAGTACAAGATAAGGGTTAATTTCACAATCTCTTCATTATCTGAGGTTGTTTATATGTAATTATATATTGGGACCTCTTTATCATCCACATCCATGTTTCTTAAAAATGTATTTCAAAACATTATTACTATTTTATATACTATCGGTTAAAGTCATTTATACCCTTTTTTTACTTTTATAATATGTTTATAAAGGAATCTTTCCTTCATTTTCCAAACAAGGTACTTTTTGACCTTTTTGACAAATTTAAGGTAAGAATGTTTTTTTAACTTATACAGCGGGTGTGGCTATTTTCCATTGTTATAACATAGTCGAAGATTCCCTTAAAATATTATAATAATATTTTCAAATATAAATGTTTTCTTTTATCATTACGTGAGTTTTAAATTATTTTAAAATAGAAAGAGATATTTCTCTAAAAAGGTTTTGATTTCATCTATGTCAACATCCTTTGATGGATTTTAAGTTTGTTTGAAGTTGATTTATTATGATACAAAACTTCCATATTGTATTGAAGGTTTTGTGATATGTTTGACTATGGATGTGTTATTGCATACCATTCATGGTTTATGGATAAATTATTGACATTTTTTATGCCAGTTTTAATACGAATATTTATGTTATGTTTAAACCTTTTCATATGAGGAATGCATTGGACTTAGTAAGTGACGGGTGGAGCCCTCTATAGCTCCTAGATACATCAGTAGGTCTCATGAGACAAACTAGTGTCTTGGCACAAGGCCTTGAAAAAATCTTATTTGTAGTCTTGGCACAAGGCCTTGACTATGTGGTTATGAAAGTCTAGCCTTATGCATTCCATCATTATGAAAGTGGCTATTGTTATTGCATGTGATTATTAGACTAGTAGAATATCCATGTGAGCAAGTAAATGGAATTATTTTGATTTATATTTTCCATATTATGATGAAGTTTATGTTGAAAAGGCTTTTGTTTTTGTTTTATACATTACCTTAAATGTTTATTCTTATTTATGAAAGCTTCCGCTATATTGTTATCCTTACTGAGCATCTGAGCCCACCCCTTTCTATGTTTTATTTTTCCCAGTATGCGAAGAAGTATATTATGACTGACCTGTAGGGATAGTCTATGGGATCTCAGTGTTGTCTATGGAAACAATGTTGTTGTAGTTTTACATTTTATGATGTAATGTAAACCTTATGAATGTATATAGTACTTCCAAGTCTACTAAACTAATCGGTCTTTCGAGACTTGATCTTTTGTGATCATGTCAGAGATATGTAATAATGCACCGACTCTGAGATTCTGGGGTCAGGGAGTTATAATATAAGACAAGATTATGCAACCCATTTCTTTCTATGTATAATTCTTATGTTTATTCCATATGATTGATTTCCTTTTATGGAACATATAATCATGAACATGTTATGATGGGTGCACCCAGATGGAACTAAATGGATTAGGTAATGTTTTAATTATCATGAGACGTCATGAATGTGATTTGGGAGTTAACATAATTCATTACAGGTATTTTTCCACCATGTGATATTTCATAGACAGTTATCCTTGATTCATGTTTATGTAATGTTAAATAGTGTTGCCACATTTCTTGTCATTCCATGATCTTATAATACCACTCTCTTTATGTTATGATCCCTTGTGATTACCCTTGAGCCTTAACTTTTATGATATCATGTTATACCACTTACACACATGTTATGTTTCCTTATACTATTTATTTACCTACTAGGATTTTTAGTTCATCCCTTTCTTTTATGTATTCCCCTGGCTATCCCATGTAGTTTTATGAGATCAAAGGGATTTAGGATCTTATTATGTAGAATAAAATAAATAATTTTTTTCTTATTTTAGGTACCTAGTCTTCCAAAGGAAATAGGAATTTTGATCCCTTTTTTTGTGTGAATGAATATTTATTTTAAAAATGATTTAATAACATGTGTAAAAGGATTTGGTAGCTATAATCATGTTGGGAGAAGTATGGGAATTGTGATACTGGTCGGTGGACGGTCATGGTATCATTGTAAGTTCCAATGTTTGAGGTTAATCTTTCTATTCAATTGACCGTCGATGCTTCTCAGGGATGAAATCATTTATGGGGGAGTTTTTCTTTAACTGTATCATGATTATTTTATAAAATTAGGGTGATTTAAAAAAATCCCTAAAATGGTTTTTAGGGGAGAAATTTTAATTTTTATTATCATAAGATCTCTAATGATTTTTTGATGACTCTGTTGGTCCTTTAATATAGTTTTTTCCATAGGACATGAGTTTGGTGGAATTTTATTCTATTTTACTTTTAATATAATAACTAATATTTAATAAATTAAATATTATTTATTCCCACATGTTTGAGTGGTGATATCATTTCTCTCGTTAGATCTAGATACTAACTCTGTGGTTGAGTTAGGACTCGGTTTTTTACTATGAGAGGTATAAACTCTTTGTGGGCCCCGTGGTTCAGCTTGGACCCCCTTTTCTTCTTATTTTATTTTTTTATTTTTATTATTTTTCTTTTTTTACTTTTCTATTCTATTATTCAACGTTACTTATCACATATACCCATTAGGGTTGATCTCCCACATTATCCCCTTTAGTCGATAGTGGATGGAATGGCGTATCGCACTGAGATCATCATTTAGAGGTAGACTAACTGATTTTGCTGCAAGGAATGGATTTAAGCATGAATTGCCTCTATTTTATGCTCAGATGTAGGCATATTTTAATTACTTTTTACAAAAAACCATAGTGTAGTTGTTTATCATTTTTAGTCTTACTTTTGGGTTTTTTGGACCCCTAGAGGGTTGATCTTTAGTGTTTTGTGGAAGAATTGTGGGTTTTATGGTGTTTGGAGTGTTTTATATATTAAAAAATCCAATAATACAATATGTGTTCTTGAGTCACACATAATATGTTATTCTTCTGGATGAAGGGTTTAAGATAAAGACTATATGATGTGTGTGTTCAGAAGATAATTTGTAGAGAGACTTGGGTTGTGGTCATTAGCATGGAGAGAGACACCATGTCAGGGAACATCGTCATGTAGGGTACATGGATGGAGACAATGAATAGCAACCAAATGAAGGCCATATTGGGTACTTGGAATGACCCTATATAGGGTACATACCTAGGTACCCCATGTGTGAGACATGTCATGTGTGTCTGGTGGAGGGTGTGTAGTTGGGAATAATGCATGATGAGTTGGGTTGAGGTACATGGTTAGGTACCCCATGTGGGGTAAAAATCATGTATTGTGTAGTTATACCATATAATTTGTAAGTATACTTGTTGGGTCGATCGAGATCCATGGCCATGGATATTTGTTTTTTTACTCATCTTGTACCTGAGGTACACACTATGTACTGCCAAATTGAAGATGTTTTTTCCTTTTTTCCCCCTAGTGTCATAATTTAACTCATGAGTAGTCCATTATGAATATTATTCCATATATATTTTAATAATAAAATAATTTTGGCATCTAGATCATGTCTGAATAGTGTTTTATATTGAGATATGTTCGGTGGGATGTTTTATTTGAGGATTGGATTCAAAATCCTCCTAAAGGTGGGGTTGTGATATTTTTGGACTAGGTGAGTGTCGTGATCTTATTCATCACCCTTCCTTAAGGATTAAATGTGATTTTTCTAGATTTTCTTTTGAATAGATCTTGGAAGGGGGGATAGAGTGGATTCTTTGATGCGATTTTTTGTCTATTTCTTGAGGTATAGATCTAGTTGTTAGAGGATTATATCGGTTTGAGAATTTGGTATGAGTTTGAATCATGAGATGTCTATTATGGATGACCACCATTAAGAAATTTTTGACATTTTTATGAGGGACATGTTTGAGGAATTCATTTATGGGTGTGGTACCTCTTAAGGATGCCTATCTAAGAAGAGTGATCTATAGGTTGTGTGTTGGGAGGTCGGACGATGTTTCTTTGATGGGATTGACCTATGGTTTAATGTTTCTAGAGTATCCCATTTTATGTTTCCTTGCTTGTGATAAGGTTTTTGGGACTTTAGATGGTACCCCATGCCTTTTTAACCTATGAGACGGTTGGTGAAAGTAATTTTTTGGTCTAATGATAGGTTTGAATGGTAGCCATCCGTGGTTCTTGAGCTTTTGTCTTAGAGGTTCGAGGATGTTCTTATTGAAGAATGGATGTGAGAATAGACCTTTTGGATACTATTAGACCAATAATTAACCATGATATTGATCTAATTGTATCCTTTGTTTTTTGGATAGTGTTAGGTAGGACTAGGGTTCCAATGCATGATCTGGATGAGGGAACACACCCTCTAGATATGAAACTTCTCGGGCTAGGGGTTTAAAGATCATGAGTTACTAGGTAGATAATGGATTTTGTAATATTTTATAGTTATGTGTATGCTCCCTAATTGACCTGGTCAGGAATGTATACATTGACGGTGGGTCCATATATTTTTACCAAACTGGTGGTATAGAAGTATCTCGATATGACAAGTTCTCTAGATGCATGAACCTATAGATTCTTATCACTAGTAATGAATTTAATATTGTAGCCCAAGAGAATTATTGTTGTGTTTTGTTATTTTAGATTCATTGGATGAGGTCCTAAGGCCCGATATTCATTCATATCCTTATGTTAGACTTTTGGATCTCATTTTTAACTTGGCAGGAACACCTGATAATATGTGGCTGAGAGTGCCACATGATATAATTCCTTTGCCTTAGGCCAAATAATGGGAAGGTCCACCTCTGGTGTTAGGATATAACTCAATTTTTATTGTTTTTTTATGTTCATCCTTTATTTATTTATTTGTATATATTTTTTATTTTAGTTAATAATTGACTAGGTTGGACATATAATGTGGTGTATGCACATGTTATGACAGAATATATTAGGACCACCATTGAGGGGTGGCCTCCTAAGATTTATTTCTCACCCTATATACATATACCTTAATTCTTATACAAACCTATATATTTATTTAGGTTGAGTATAAGACATAGTGGATTAGGAAGAGGTCTAGTTTTTCATGATTGAGTGGTGCTGCTGGTGTGGATTTTGTGTCTCATGATGGATCATTTTGGTAGTCATAGAGATCAGTTATGTTGTTCAGATCAGTGTAGTAGTAGAGAATTTTTTATTTATTGTATTTTATTTTATTCAATCCATATATATGTTCAGCCTGGGGGAGCAAATTTTTGTATATATCACGACATTGAGTCTGTATGCTGCATTTCATTTGTTATAGAATGATTCCATTTATTTACTAATTTATTATAACTATTTTGTTTTTTATGGATATGGATGTGTTCAGTTTATTTATTCTGATATTTCATGCTAATATGAGGGAATAGTCTCCCCATTGTTTCCTTTAAAAACCCCACCACTAGTTGGCAGCCTCTGGTGTATGGAGAGGTGTGCTTGTGGCCTTATTGTAGGCTAATTAAGGTGATGGATCGGGTCATCCTGGGCCATTTCATGATTGATAGAATAAATCTCATTGTGATTTTCAAAAGTTTTAACTTTTACCATAGTTGATTTAACTCAAACTGTGGTTTTCAATGTTCATTTTGGGCTTGGTTAACGGAAAATTCTATTGATGTTACCTACCTTCCGAGTTTAGAAGAATGAGTGACATAAGGAAGACTTCTACAACCAGATGTCATCACTTCTTCACTCTAAATATCATAATGTGGTCACTCCAATTTATACCCTATAACTCAATGAGTATGTTATAACAGCCGTATTTAATTTTTATGATTTTAACAAAATAAAATATATCATGTTTATTTAGTTTAGGTTTGTCTGTATATCACTCTGTCGAACACCTTGAATTTATTTAAAGAAAAATATATATATCTACAGGTGTTACATTCTACCCCCATAAATGCTCAAAATTTTAATTATCATTCAATAATGTAATTAACTAAGGGTACCCCTAAGATAGTCATGAATTTGGATAAAATTTTTACTAACACACCAACCTCACTATCTTAGATAAGATTAGGAACCTCATCTTTTCCCTTATAATTGTAATATCCCCAATATGTAGTTTGTTCCCAACATTTTGAGCTAAATACAACTAATGATTGGGTGTTAAAACCTATATATATATATTGAGATTAATTTTTCATATGGATTTTATAGTCTTATTTGTATTAATTAATGATCATGGGTTGACACAAAATGTGATTTCCTTATTCCAAAAATTAACATGGCCTCTATATATAGGGATTTAATTCATGCTTCATATCACATTAAATTATACTATTTAAAGAATAATTAGATATATATAGAGTATATTCCAAAAAATAGTGAATAATATTCATATAACTATGATACACTCATCATATTACTGGGTGTTTCTATTTAGAATTAAATATTCAATTCTTGAGGTGGTGAAAACATGCATGGAATAAGACATTGACAAATATATAGTGGAGAATAAGTGTGACTTAAACTATTTAATTATCATTATCCACTTATTATATGGATATTACATAGGATCTTTCTTTTTACCTAGCATTTTAAGGTTCTTGGGGTCAATTTTTCCCATTATCCCTTGGATTATGACATCGATTTTCATAATGCCCAAACTCTATGCATTTGAAGAATTTAAGTGTGGGTGGTGAATCTATTTGGAAATTCTAATACTCCATTGAATTTACTATATTATTTAACTCCCTTTGATAATCTTGAGATTGATGTCCCATTCTTACACACATAAAACATTCTCTTATTCCTTTTTGGAAATCTCCTAGGTACTTTTTCCCACATTTTTGGAAAGAAAGTACTTAGAACTTCTTTCCAAAATGATATTTTTCATCCAACTTCCCATGAAAATCCATATTAATTTTACTATCTCTAGAATAATAATAGTATTTAATTTACATATCTACCTTAATTTCACATCAAAAATTTTATTCATATCTATAAAATTTTCTTATTGTTAATTTTTTTTGAAGACTTTGTTTCAGGACACTAAAGAATCATTTGATCTTACTTTCAGGGTAAATTATAAACTTGGAGTTATACCTAAAATCTCTTGTGAAGTTTTATTCATTAGTGAAAATGGATTCATCCTCCTTTCGTTCGAACCCTAATAAATCTATCTTCATTTCTTATTAAATAATGGGGAAAATATATAGTGAAAAATATTTTTTTGAACTCCACTCATCCCATAGTGTCAAATTATTCCTTATTCATCATATTCTTAAAATGGGTACATGTAACATCTTGACCCTAACCCAATGGATTGGGATAGAACAGAATAAAACTATACTTATGTTACATTCCCTGAACACTAAAGGTTGGAAATAAATTTATAGTGTTTTGAAAAACATTAGAGGTAAAGGTTACCCTTAACACACACACACACTGCAAATTCAATACTAAAGAAACTTATATATATGATGGATGAAATAAAACTCAACAACTCAAATGTATAACAAGTCAATAATTAGAGTAGAAACTGGAGAAAATACTCAAAATAAAACTATAAATCCAAGGAATACAAGACTTATGGAACCAAAGTGGAACCACTATAGACTCTAAGACTTAACCAACACCCAAGATCCATCTTCAATCATCCATGAAATCAACATTATAAAGCACCAGTATTAAATTATTAAATATTCCCCTTAAATGCATCATGATTAAAAAAATTTATATATGCATAAAGGTGCATATGTTGTGGGTGAGTATATTGACTCAATAGTAAACCCCCGTGAGATTTTCCACAAATTCCACTAAAATAAGAAATAGGTTAGATCAAATTTTATTATAAATATAAGAAGGAAGCTTTAAATCCATAAGTCAAGATAAATATAATAAGTAGTGAAATAACCCACTCTAAAACACACCCATAACATGTACTCATGTACACATGTAATACCCCAACCCAATGAATCTATTCCCAAAACGAAGCCACTAAATAGTCCAACTCATGAGTGGAATGTATCCCCCCAATCCCAAGTTAGCACTCAATGGAATAATTCAATGTGCCAAAAAATTTGGCACTATGACCATATCTAACCCTCATGGCCCCTTATATATGCATATGAAAGAACACCCACCGATATCTTTCTAAGTTCACACACCCAAAATCATCTTTTTTTTAAATCTCCATTAAAACATTTTATCAAACATGTTCTAGGTTCCAACCACAATTCAAGGTTTTATGACCAGAAAATAAGTGGGAATTATGAAAAGAATTTAGAAATATTTTTCAATAGTAAAGGAGAGGAAATATATTTAGAAAACATATAGCCTTCACATTATATATAAAATAGAAAGAAGGAGTAGCCACCTAACTTATACGGGCTAGTATTGAAGAACCACTTCACGATTTCACAAACCAAGTATCTCCTTACCTATCATTAAATGAATCCCAAAAGGAATTAATAATCACATATCTGATCCCATAGATCTATCCTAGAAACCCTAGTCTATGTTTCCTCTCAAAATAAAATAATAAGATATATATTAAGTGGAGGAAATATACTTTACCCATCAATTCCAATGGTTCAATGTTCAAGGACCTAGTGTGATTGGCCTATGGAAGGAAATTGGTCACTAATATTTTCTAGAGTAAGCCTGAAGTTAAAAATGAATGAAGAGATATCACTACCACAAAAACAGTTTTTCGCAGCGCCCCCCTTTATCAGTGCTAACGAAAAAGCGCTGATAAAGGCGGGGCCCTTTATCAGCGCTTTTTTTAGCGCTGATAAAGGGTCGGATTAAAAAAAATTAACATATATTAATATATTAATATATAAATATCGTTATATTGTTATATAAATATAATATATAATTTTTAATAATATTTTAGATAAGTATAAATGTACATTTACACTTATTATACTTAATATATAAGATATTTAGTGAAAATGACTTCTTAAAAAATTAAAAAAATATTTTTAATTAATATTTTGATAATCATTATGGAGTAATAGTCATTTAATAACAATTTTAGGACTAAAAAAATTAAAAAAAATTAAAAAAAGATCCAAAATATGTTGAAAACGCAACTCAAACTTCAAACGGACATAACTTTTGATCCGGGTGTCCGTTTGAGCTCTAACACATATCAAATCGAAGCCTGTGACGAGCTCTATGTCGCTATGACTCCAGGGGACCCCAGTCAAGTGATTTTAGAGGCCAAAAAAGTCCCAGAAGTCCTCCAAAACTGAGTTTTTAGTCGGGGTACCCCAATTTTTTAACATTTTGTGGATTTTCACCCTCGTTTAAGGGGGTATTATTGGATTTTTTTGGTGGGGTATGATTTTATTCCAAGGTATTACATTCATATTGATATTATTCCTTTGAAATTTCATCATTTTTTATAAAGCACTGCAATTTATAATCAAATATATAACAATATATTCATATTTTTTAAATATTCACACCTAAAAATTTAATTATAAATATAAATAATAAAATATATTTACATATAAAATATATTAGCTTTATCTAAATAATAACTAACATCCATTTTATTTAAAATACCAATATATGAATATTTATATACCTATATATTAATCTAACTATATATATATTAATCTAACTATATATATATTAATCTAATAACTATATATATATTAATATAACTACATATATATATATATTAGTATTACTATAAATATATATATTAATATCACCATAAATATATATATTAATATCACTATATATATATTAATATAACTATATAAATATATATTCATATATATTCATATAACTATATATATGTTAATATAACTATATATATGTTAATAAAACTATATATATGTTAATATAAATATATATATGTTAATATAACTATATATATATTAATATAAATATATATTACTATACAAATAAATATAACTATATATATATATATATAGATATAGATATATATTAATACCACTATATATATATTAATATTACTATATATATTATAATATAACTATATAACTATATATTATAATATAACTATATATATCTATTAATATAAATATATATTACTATACGAATAAATATAACTAAATATATATATATATATATATCATGAATTGGAAACCAAATCAAAATAGAGTAGTGGTAAGGGCTTAGGCGCGCAGGGGGGAGGTCTCGAGTTCAAATCCTGGTGGAGGCAGGGGTGCGCACGCATGGGGAATATTGGAGCAGGCACTGTTAAAGGGTGGAGGGGGTGCGTGGGGTGCGTGGGGTGTTGTATAGGGGCCAAAAAGCGCTGTAAAAGGGGGGGTTCAAGCGCTATAAAATCCCCCCCCTGATTGGCAGTTTTTTAAATTTTTTTAAATTTTTTTAAATTTTTTGAATTTTTTTAAACTTTTATCAGCGCTTTTTTAAAAGCGCTGATAAACGGGTCCTTTATCAGCGCTAAAATGAAAGCGCTGATATAGGACCCCTTTATCAGCGCTAAAAAAAGCGCTGATAAAGGGGTACTTTTATCAGCGCTTTTTTTAGCGCTGATAAAGGGGACCCCCCTTTATCTACGCTGGCTTTATCAGCGCTTTTCTAGCGCTGATAAAGGCCCTGTTTGTAGTAGTGTTTTATGAAAATGAAAGGGGTTTCAAGATTAAATAACTGTATAGAACTGATATAATTTACAATGTGGCATAGGGATTCACACCATGAAGTCTTGGTGTCATCACTATTCATAATTTGAAAATTATATCAGATTGGGAATGAATATATCCATTGAAATTCAATGTGACTTATCCTTAAAATTCAAAAATACATTCACATCATGAATAAATATTCATGTTGTGAATGATCATAAATCAAATTCTGGTAAAGACTGACTAGAAACCATTCACATCATGAAGTGTAGTTCATGATGTGAACACATCCTGCTAACAAAGTCCATCTCCAGTTCACCTTCATCCTCTTTAAACTCCTCAAAAATCATCCAAATCATGAGGAAAACTTTCTTAAAAACAGATCCACCATTATATAACTTAAAAATACAATATAAAATACTACATACCTCAAAAAAACTATGTTAAATTCTCCCAAACATTGGATTTCCATCCTCAAAAACTAGATGTTTGGTGGTGTCTTGAAAGAGTTATGGGATTTTCTCCAAAATAAACATCTCTCATTCCCATGTTTCCTCTTTAATCTTACCATACTTACATAATACCTATACTGAGTAGATATTTCTTCCTCTGAAAATATATTTTTCTATATCCAGAATAAAAAGGTGGTTAAGGATTAATGTAGAATTAGTCTGAACTGTAACATGCCAAAAATGAATCACATGGCCAGTATGAGGTTGATACTTATTTCACTATGATACATGGAAAACATTATGGAAAATAATAAATCTTAGTAATAAGGATTAATGATATTAAATTTCAGTAATACTTTCCATGATCTTTAATGGTCCAATGTAACAAGGACCTAATTTTTATTTCTTTTTTAAATAGAAGTGACCCATTATCGGTGACACTTTAAATAAGGTTTGGTCACCAAAATTAAAATATAAGGGCCTATGAATATGGTATATACAATAATTATGATGGATATATGATATTTCCATATATTTCCTAATAATCTATATTTTAACATTATTCTCATAGATAATACTAGGGATAATCAGTGAAGTTTTCCTAGTATCTACTAAAAAAATTGGAGATCAAAATAGACAGACATACAATACCTCAAATGAATCCATATGTGTTATGGACTGACAATTATTTTTATATGAGTATCTAATAAGAAAAATTTATCTTCACATACACCAAAAAAAATAACACAAGCTTAGATAATTTCTTTCAATATCTGGATAGTATGTTCTGACTTTCCATACATTTGAGGATGATATGTCTTGTTAAAGGTCAACTGGGTTCCAAGGTGTCATTGAAAGGTATGCCAAAACAATGAGGTGAATCTATTTTTGTTCTTAGAGAAAAAATAAACTAGTACTCCCTGAAATTTTACCACTTATAGGATACAAATATTCATCTAATATTCTACCAAATTGGACTTTAGAATTGGAATAAAGGGTTCCAACATGGTGAGTCAGTCCAAAAACACCCAAGTTGTTTCATTAATTTGATGTTTCTATGATATATTGGTGAAAAATTCCATAGTAATTAACTCTAATTTCTATATAGGTGTGATAATAGACTATAAAGTACCATTTTGGAATTGGTGTTCATCTTTTACTTATTATTAGGTGAGACATTGTAAAACATAATTAACTATTTTTTGTTCCGTGTTATACCACCAAAAATGATCTTTCAATACTTTTTACATGTTATGATTACCCATATGGAAATCCCATTTAGAATGGTAATATATATATAAAGGAGGTGTTCTTGGAATGATTTAGAAAATAAAATCTAGTCTCAAAATCACAACACAAAGTTTGAATCCACTATATAACCATTAATAGTCTCCAAACAATTAAATTTTTTCCTAATGGTAAGGTAGTCAAGATATGATTATTTAGTTTCATTGACCTATTTAATAAATTCATGAACAAGAATGATCAATAAGAGGATTACATCCTCATTCTATTCTACACAGTTCATATGCATGTCCAAAATTTTCCTCATCAACTACCATTAGTCACGAGCTTTCGGAACTACACGGTTATATGGATTCTAACACCAATCATTATCCATTGAATTTAATTTTCCATGTGAATACACCATGTCAAAGTCAAACATATGGAGATACCCCATCCAATATCATTTTCATATGTTCTAGTCCCTTTGATAAAGGATATTATACAATCTCTTATGATCATTGAAGATAATGAACTCCCCACTAAAGAGATAGTGGTGCTGTGTCTTTAATGCAAGGACCATCATATCTAATTTTAGGATATATGTTGAATAGTTTTTTCATATGTTCAAAACTTCCTCTAGAAATAGGATATGATGCATCCTTCATGCATAAGAACACAACCCAATCCAAATTCAAACTCATCATAATATACAAAATAACTTTATCCTAGTTCTAGAAAGATATGGATAGGTGTCAAAGGGATCATAGTTTTAGGATCCTAAAAGGATTATTGACTATTATCATTCCATGTGAATAGAAAAACATTTATTATAAATGAATTCATGGGATAACATAGCCTTGAGATCTCCCAAATAAATTGATAATAATAACCTACTATTCCTATAATGATCTATATCTCAAATACATTCTTAGGTGGTTTCCATGAAATGACAGTCTCAATTTTCAGAGGGTCAAAAGATATTCCCTTATCTGAAATGACATGACCAAGTAAATGAGCTTATTATATTTAAAAGTTACACTTAATGACTTTATCATAATTTTGATGATCAAATATTGTGCTCAATACAATATTTATGTGTTTCTCTTGGTTGTTTTAGGTTTGAGAATAAAATAATATATTGTCAAAAATACCTTAACAAACTAGTCAAGGTGACCATGGAAGATACGGTTCATCAAGTCCATCAAAACTATAGGTGCATTCATTCATCCAAATGGAATGACCAAGCATTAATAGTAACCACACCAGCTTCAAAATGAAATCTTTATGATATCGTCATTCCTAACTTAGATTTGGTGGTACCCTAATCCAAGATTAATTTGAAAGAACCATTTGGCCTCCTTTAATTAATAAAAAAATATCATTATTTTGAAGAAAAAGATATCAATTCTTGATCATAAACTGATACAGTCCATGGTATTTGAAACATAATTGACGTTAGTGATTTTAATTCTTTACAAATAACATTGGAGTGGCCTAAGGAGGTGTAATTGGTTTAATAAAGACCTAAATTTCCAGTTCTTCTAGCTAGACCTTTAATTATTATAATTTCATTTGTGTCATTATATAGGATGAATGTGAAATAATACTTATTCATAAAAGTGGATTGGACAAAACTTTTATTTTCCATTTAGGTGGTATCCTAGAGAAATCATTTAGAAATTCATTAAGGTATTGGACTACTACAGTTGGAAGAATCCTATTTTTAGTCTCATAACTTGCATCCAAGGTTATTGTTTCCTACTAAAAAGATATGGTTTTATCAACAATCACTATTAGACTTTCTATTCCATAATTTATTTCATAATCCCCATTGAATAAGTGAACAACACCATCAGGGGATAAGAAGTTTTATTTCCTTGTTTAATAGTCAGTATAATATTTGAATTATACTAACCAATCCATTCCAAATATTAAGTAAAAGATGACCATTTCTATGATAGTAAACTCCCACAAAAATTACACCGCATTGATGTTAATAAAATAGATTGGACACTTAAATATTATTCATTATCATTGAAAAATAGATTTTTTGATACACATAGGATGAGGCATCATTTCTATGTACAACACAATTGATGTACCACACGAGAAGAAACAAAAGAGTGGGATGTACTAATATCATACAAGACATGAATAAGGGTTGAGTTAAGGAGAATAGAACCTCACATCATTGGGGAACCTAGTTACTCAGAAATGATAGCCTACTCGTCACTATAAAATTATCAATTAGCTTCCACAGAGTATTCATTTATCAGCTATTGAGGTTGTGTCAGATGACCCATTAAGGCTTTCTTAGAACCATCTTGGGTCACTCGATTCCACGGGATATAAATACTATAATGAGATAATTGTGGATGAGCATGAGATACATAAGACTAGTTCAAGTAATTGTTTCTATATATATTTGAGGGTCTTATATAGTAATGATTGAGTTTTTATTTTCATCTACAGTTGTGAAAGTATCTATGTGATTTTTTAAATTCTTTCTTCTTATGCCCAAACAATCCACACTAATAAAAACCTAGATCATTGATTTTATATGAAGGGAAAGGACTAATCTAGTGGAATGGTACTCTATTTACCTACTTCTCTTAGAGTGTCTCCCCCTTCTAGATGTATTCCATCTAATAGGGTTCACTTATATGCCTAGGTTAATGTATATGTCCCTTATACTAGGGTTCCTAGTGATATCCTTCACTACTACCAGTGGAGTAAAGACCCAAATAATTATAAATAAAATTCCACTTGGTTTTTTATTAAATGTATTATTATATAATATGGTTATAAAAAACACATGCACTTTTTTTGTCTTATTGTTCCCATTGTATTTAAAATACCATTATGTATCATTACCATTGATGATATAGTCGTAGAGTAGTGATCACATGATTAGTATAAATATAGAGTTTTAACAAATCCAATTTTCACAAAGGAAGTTATGGAATCAAATTGAAGGATCATACCCTATAAATACCATTTATAAGTGCTTAAAAGGGATATAGCATTTATGGTATTTTCCCTATACCAATCCCATGCTGAGATCCAATAACTTCATCATGAGTGAAACTGTTTAGGGGAGAAGTTCAAACTAATCGAGATCACAACCCAAACCATGTTCAACAAACAACCCCATGAAAGACCCACCATCACACATCTTACTCTTAGGGAGTATTCTAATTTATTAAAGTGATATGTTTGATGACCCTATAAATTGGAATAGGTACATTATTTTTTATAAAATAATTAATATATTTTCATCCTATTATTGTTACTTTGTAAATGATTTTTAAAGAACAAATTATATTTTTGGTCAATATTAAAATTCAATTAATGAATTTATGAATTAATGAAAATTTTTAATAAATAATTTTTAATTAAATATTATAATTAAATAATATTTAACAAATATAAATTATCATATAATTTTTATGATGTCAAATGAAATTTTTATTATGGTTCAAAAACTGTTATTATAAGAAAATCATAATTATTAATAAATATAGGGTTTTATTTTAAAAGTAAACATTTACATATTTAGAAAATTATTTAGATAAAATGAATATTATTTTTTTAATCATCAATTAAAAATTATCTAATGGTGAATTTTTCATAATTTTCTAAGACGGTTGAATTTTCTGGTAAAAATTAAATATCGTATAAATATAATTTGTGTCTTATGAAATCATATTGACCCAAATGTGATGTAATAAGTAATATAAATGGTATACATGACCAAATATATGTTTTTTCTTTAATATAATATGTTTTTAAGTTTTTTTATTTTTTAAATCCACTATGAATCCTCCAAGACTTATAATATATTTTAAGATTTTAAAATAATTTATTTAAGAGTGTGACTCACCTTTACATCACCAAAAGTAATATTTTAATAATTTCGGACATTAGACTTCTAAAATAATAAAACACACTCCCCTTTTCCAGAAACCATTGGAAAAAACCATGGTATGATTTGTGATTTTTGATATTTTATTATATAGAGTCCAAAACCTAAATAATAAAGAAATCCTCCTCCTTTCTAATATAAATCCAATAAAGATCCAATTTATATTCACCAAAAATCCATGTATCATGAAAAAACTCCCCCTATATTCCCTATAGTCCTCTTAATGTTCCACCAATCTTTTAATAAGCCACTCCTAAGCCTTTGGATTCACAAACTCAAGTAAGGGATCTTCCACTCTCCTCTTTTATTAAGCACTCCTTTTATTTTATGTCTTTAAATTTAAATTTTATTATGTTTGGATATGTACTTTCATATCCTATTTATTATAAATTTGATGTATAAATTATTACATCCCATTTAACTCTCATTTATATATCCTATAAACCTTTATGTACACCTTTTACTATACCAAAATTCAATAAGAGATCCTCACATTCTCTTCTTTATCCTAGTTTCTTTATGAACTTATGCATTCTATTTACATTTTATAATGTTGTGAAATTTCCTTCTATGTCCATATTACTTCCCATTTTATGTTTAAATTATGATAGAATCCATTCTCTCTCATCAATAATTTTTATGGATTTTTATGTAACGTCGTTATGATGCCAAAATTTCACCATGATTTTCGATGCCAAAACAATTGTGTAGTGAATACCATGCCCATTTTTCTATCAAGGGTATTAACTTTAGGAATATAAACTCATTGATTGGGTACTTACATGTATTTATTCCACATTCCGTGATTTTCTAAGAAATTATGGTGATCAATGAATCCATGTCATATGATATATGTGGCACACTTAACAATGATAATGAAAGGATTACGATTGGTGCGCCCAGATAGTGCTCCAATTAATTGGAAAATGTTTAGTATCATGATACATCAAGTTGTGATATGGGTGTCCTTGATTACATTGTGGTATTTTCCACCATTAGGTCTTGGTGGATTTAACCTTGACCTAAGATTATGATTTTGTGTTTTAAGTTGTTTCCACATTTCCCATGTTATTATTATCATGTTATATCATGTCTTATTATTCATGTTCCTTTTCCTGCTCCATTGATATTCCTATCATCTCACATGCATTATCTTCTTCATGTTATTACTTTTTTATTCCATTACTAGGATTTATTTCTCACACCTTAATATTTTTTGTCCCTAGTATATCCCATATAGTTTTAATTTCATTAGAATATTATGATCATGTCAATGAAGTGTTTAATAATGTTTTGTATCCAATGTTAAAGGATGTTATTCTATGTAAAAAATTCCCAAAGACACTAGAATTCTTGATATTTTTGGTTTTTTAAGTGTATTGTTATGTAATAAATCATGAATTAATGTGTAATAAAGATCAAGGTTGTCATAGTTGGTATTAGAAAATGATTTTAGTTTTTTTGGATTAGGATTAGGAAACTCTAGAAAAAGCCTTAGGGATACTACTAAGTATAAGAAAAAATCCCTAAATTTGGGTTAGTATAGAGTAAGTGGTTTATCAATAAAATAAATTTGTGTCTAGATACTACAAGTAGATGTGGTTCTGGAATAGATGTAACTAGGAGTAACAACTCTGATAAGATGTTTCGGTCCTGACTCGGGGCAATCTGGTACATGAAAACAGGACTTAATGTACACCTAGTTTGACACTATCCGGGGATATTCTTTGGTAAATTAATAATAATATTATAATACATTATTAATGGAACCAAAAAATTCCCATAAGAATATATGTTTGGAAATAAATCATGGATAACATAGATTTAATCCTATAAATTTTTAATTTAATGAGATAAATGTAATTTATAAGTTATCCTTTTAATGTCATTAGATTCCCCTTTATGTTTTTGATTATTTAATATAATCATTCCCAATTTTAATTTTATTCTCACTAATGGCCAGAAATATAAGGAATCAGGTTAACAATTGATGCAAACGGCAGCGTGATGAATGGCCCAACAAGATGTCCAACCCAATGGGAGTAGGAATCACAAAATTTTTCATGATAATCTCTTAGCTAACTCAAGTTATGAATAGAAACCCGGTTCAAGAGGAGTTCCCAAACCCCATAATAGTGAACAAGATACACTTAAGAGCTTCATGTGACAAATGCCTCCTACTTTCATTGGATTTTATTATTCATTAATCATGGAACAATGGATCAACTCCATTGAGAATATCTTTTCCATCCTTCAATGTTCCAAACAAGAGAAGGTTCTTACAGATATCTATCATATAGAGGGAGAAGCTGATCAGTGGTGTACATTGATCGAGAATACAAAGACTAAGGAATATATTAATGCAGTGGATTTGAAGTAATTCTAGAAAATGTTTTTTGATAAATATTTTCATTGCACTCTCTGTCTTAAAATGGAAAGGGATTTCCTTGGATGAAAGAAAAACGATGAATAATATATTAGGGTGTATGAGGAAAATTTCAAAATACTTTCATAATACACCTCCTTTTTTGTTTCTACCCCCAAATGTAAGGTTATATTCTTCTTTGGAGGGATAAAACCTAGTCTATGAAAAGCCCTGGTGATCTGTGACTTTGACAGTAATGAGGATATTTTTTTATGTTCCCTCAATGTTGAAATAGAGAATGTATAATCCCAAGAGTATTATAGGGATAAAAAGAAGAAAGTGGAGTTTAATTATGGCATTCTAATGGAGAAATCTAACGGTTCTATGAAATTTCAGCATCCCACCTATCAAAGGTGCAGAATAAATCACCTTATAAATTTCTGAAGGGGGTGAATAAATGCTTTAGGTGAAAGAAGGAAGAACATGTAGCTATTAATTTACAACATTAAAACCCCATTAATATGATGGAGGAAATAAATTCTATATTAAACCCTCAAAAAATTATCCATTTCTTCAACTATAAGGAACTGGGGCACATTGCAAGCCAATTCCCTAAGCCAATGGTTTTTGGAGACAACTGAAAACCTCCACGGAAGAAGGGGAGATATTTTTCTATCTCTACCGCAGAAGTGAATCCTAATGATGAAGTGGGTAAAGTATTCTAGTTATTCATTCAGGAATAGAGAACATAGTATTTTATTCTGTATCTAGGAATTCCTTTATATCATGAAAGTTTAGTAAAACTATTCAGAAACCACCACATATCATGGAAGTGGAGATGATGATGAAAAAAAATGGGGAAATTATTTCATCCTAGGTATATAACTCCTCTTATCACCATTTGGGGTTCCCAGTTAACCTTTTCATACTTCCTTTGATGTAATTATGGTCATTGATTGGATTTCCCTATATAGAGACAACATGAATTTCTATGAGAAGGAAATCACTATCTGTGTAGAGAATTGACCCCCGATTATATAAAAGTGAAAGGAGGAGGATGAATATTTTTTAGCACCAACATCTCAAGAATAAATTTTACAACCCTATGAGAATGTGTATCTTTCTCCAATGATTGAGTCTAAAGAAAGAACCATCCTTGAATACATGCCTATTATGAAGGAATATGTTAATGTGTTTCCTAAGGGATTTTCCGTCTTAGCCAATAGGTTGAATTTTCAATTGAGATTATAACTAGGTAATTGTCAATATCCAAGACTCTGTATAGGATTTCTATTATATAAATTGAGGAACTAAAGAAACAACTACTAGAGAATCTGGATAAATGGTTTATATTCATAACTGATTCACCATGGGGTACACTAGTCCTCTTCATCAAGAAGAATGATTGGTCAATGCATCTTTTCATTGATTATCATGAGCTCAACAAGATCATGATAAATAAAAAGTATCATTTACCATGGATTGATGACTTATTTTATTAGCTACATGGATTACAATACTTCTCCAAGGTGTATTTTTGGTTGGGATATTACCAAGTTAGGGTGAAGAAGGAGGTTATCCCCAAAACTACTTTTCATATAAGATATGGGTATTTTGAGTTCATAGTAATTCCATTAGGACTCGCTAATACTATAGAAATATTCATGGACTTGATGAGTAGATTCTTTAGAGACTGCCTTGATGAATTTCTGGTAGTATTTATAGATTATATTCTGATATACTTCAAACCCAAGGAGTATCATGATTAGCATTTGAGCACTATACTAAAAACCTTACGAAAGGAGAAGCTCTATGAAAAGTACAACAAGTGTCAGTTCTGGTTAAAGGAAGCCTCATTATAGGGGAATATCATCACAATCAATGGGATATCTGTAGATCCTTCAACGAAGAAATTAATTAAAGGATGGTTGAGGACAACATATGTGAAAGATATTCATAGTTTCCTTTGGTTTTCTAGATATTATCACTAATTTGTGAGAAATTTATCATAATTTTCATACCTTCTTACCAAGGTAACTCAGAAGGGAGTCAAGTTTTATTTTAATAATGAATGTGAAGAAAACTTCATGGAGTTAAAAAGAAGCTTATCACTTCCTTTGTGCTCACACTACCTATAAGTTGCGAAATTTTCATATTTTCAGCAATGCTTTGAAGAGGGGGTTGGGTTGTGTGTTAATAAAAAATGAAAAATTAATTTCCTATGCCTCAAGGAATTTAAAAATTTGTGAGAAAACTATCCCACTCATGATCTAGAGTTAGAAGTTGGGATATTTTCATTGAAAATATATAGGCATTATATATATGGGGAAAAGTGTGGGATATATACTAATCACAAGAGACTCAAATATATATTCACATATAAAGAGATTAGTTTATGCCAGAAAATATGGTTATATCTCATCAAGGATTAAAAATTCTCAATCCATAACCATCCAAGAAAATAAAATAAGGTTGTAGATTCTCTAAGTAGAAAAGACCCAGAAATTCAACCATTATTGGGAATTGAAAAGGATCTGATCTTCTTTTATTTAAAGAAGATGTACATGAAAATTATATGCAAAGAAACATCATCAATAATTTTACAAATTATTGATCAGCTGTCTATTTTGTAAAGGTTAAAGGATGCTCAAAAAGATGATGTGGGAATTCAGAAGAAAGTAGAAACTATAAGAAAATGGAAATCATCGAGGTTCAATGTTAATGAAGAAATAATAGTGATATTTGGGTCAAGATTATGTGTTCCGTTGAATCATGAGTTAAATAAGGAGCTACTGGATTATGAACATATTTTGAATTTCCCCATTCACCCTAGAAACATAAAGATGTATCGAGATCCCAAAGAGCACTATTAATTGGAAAACATGAAGAAGAAGATCGATGAATATACATCAAAGTTACTACTATATTAATGAGTGAAGGATGAAAGGCAGAAGTATAATGGGATGATGAAACCAATACACATACCAACATGGAAATGGAAAAACATCACCATGGACTTTGTCACCAGACATCCAAAGACATCCAAAGAAAACAATTATATCAAGGTTCTTGTGGATTGTCTTACAAAGACTGCACACTTCATTGTGATTCAAGAGGATTTATCACTAGATAAACTAGAACAGATATACATCAAAGAAGTGGTAAGTATTCATCAAGTACCACTATCAATTGTATTTGATTGAGACCCAATATTCCCATCTAAGTTTTAGAAATGTCTTCAACATGCTCTAAACATTGAGCTGAATTTTAGTATGGTCTGTCATCCTCAAAATGATGGCTAATCTGAGCAGACCATTCAGATAGTGGAAGACATGTTTCAAGAATGTTATATAGACTTCAAAGGTGGATGGTACCAATAACTTCCTTCAGAATAGTTCTCTTATAATAACACTTTCCACTCAAGCATCCAAATGGATCCCTATGAAGCCCTTTATGGGAAGAGTTAACGAACAAAGACTTGTTGGGATAAAGTTGGTGAACAAAAACTTATAGGTCCAAATATGTTTGAGGAAATAGTGGAGAAGGTCATGACCATTAAGCAACACATAGTGGCTACTTATAGTTGACAGAAGATCTAAGCTGACAATCATCGATGAGACCAATAGTTTGATTTTGTATACATGTTATTCCTTTTTATATCTCCATGGAATAAATTGACGAGATTTGGGAAGAATGGAAATCTTAGTCCAAGGTACATCAACCCTTTTGAGATCCAGGATCACATCGTAGCAGTGTCCTATCAACTAGAACTCCCACAAAACCTATCTCAAGTACATGATGTATTCCATGTCTCCCTCTTAAGAAATTACATACCAGACACCTCACATGTACTCAATCTAGAGGTGGTACCATTGGAAAATGATCTTTCCTATGAAGATAAATCGGTGAAGATCTTAGATCGTAGAGAAAAACTTATATGTAATAAGAAAATTCGCCAAGTCAAAGTGTTTTGGAGAAACCAAAATATTGAAGAAGAAACATGGGAACCAAAGGAAGTGATGAAGAAGAGTTAACCTCATCTGTTTTAGTGTGAGGAAAGAAATTTTTTAGGGTGAAATTTCTTAATGGTGGAATATTGTAACGAACCAAACTATTATAAATAAAATTCCCCTTTCTTTTTTATTAAATGTATTATTATATAACATGGTTATAGAAAACACATTAACTTACCTAGAAATTCTAGGATCTGAGCGCACCCGATCCTAAAAAATTTATTAATAAAAAGGTAAAGGTACAAAGCAAGATCAGTCATTACAAGGGGATTTTAAAATTATTTAGTGAACAACTCCACACATGTCATCATTCAAAAATGAGGTGTAATATTCAGGTTCACCAAATTTTGACAATGTGATTATTTTAAGAACCACCTTCTTTGACTAAGTATAAACTACTTAATTATCCTCTTTATAAACATGTGAAACAAGAATATTGAGATGATTTAGATTTTTCATACAAGAAACCTAGTCATGGAGAATTTTCCATGGGACATTCATACTCCTTTCTATTAATGTAGCAACTGCATTCTCTGAATCAGGCTCAATCTATATATTGCACCATTGGTGATGGATAACAAGTTTAATGGCATATATTATTTCCCAAAGTTTAGCCTCATAGGTTGTCCCTATACTGATGTAATGATAAAAATATCCCTTCACAAATACCCTATAGGTTTGGAAGATACCTTCATATCCTGATGGACCTAGTGTGCCCAAGTCCTTGCCATCCACATTTGACTTGATCCCCATGAGAATATGTGGTATCCATCTCGCCAAATTCAGTATAAGCAGTTGACTCTTCCTTCCTGCAACACCTAAGAAACTGTGGATATTAAAGTCAACCATGTCATTGTTCATCAACCCTTTATGTATGATAGTAGTAGCATGCATATCCCTATGTAGTGAAAGAACTCTAGCATAAGTAGTCATGAGTTTCTCCTCAAATAGTTCCATGTTTCAACCTCTCCATGTAGAGTCTAGAACAGTAGGTGTGAGCACCATCAAAAGTTTTTAGACCTATTTTCTCATTTCAACACTGTAAAGAGCAGCAAGCAGGTCTTCAATCAGCATGTTGGTATCAATGTCTAGTCCAAAGGAAGTCCCAGCATATCGCCACAAGGACCTCACATATGTACACTCAATTAATAGATTTATTATTCTATCTTCCTCTATAAGACATATTGGATAGGTAGAGAGAATACACTGCCCATACCACCTGGATTGATTCTTTGTTGGGATTTTCTGCTTTCAGATTATCCAAATGAGAATAAATATCACATGATGTATAAAACTAAACTTGAAAGAATATAGCCAGGAGGTAATTACAAGTGAAGTACCCACCTTCTTCCTATAGTTCTCTTTGACCATAAAATGCCTATTCAATCCAGGTCTCCACACCATAGTGTCAACATCCATGAAGGTGTAATTATAAATCTCTATGACAACCTCCAAAAAAATAAAATCAAGAGTGAGGTATTGATACATTAATTCATAGAAAATAATTGAATTTTTTCTATGGGTAATGCTCAGCCTTCTCCTAAGGGGATGATAAATCCAACATGTATACCAACAATTAAGGTTAGAACTCCTGCTGACCAACCTCTTAATGTCTTGCATAATATCACTGAAAGAGCATTTAATCACTAGCTTGACCGAGGACCCAATATGATAAGAGTATCCATCAATTAACTTATCCTTGAATTGACTTATTAGAAAATCAAAAGAGGGATCATCAGAGGTTAATATGTTCCAAGTGAACTTACTAATCAGTCCATCATTGAAAATTTACAGGTCCTTGACCCCAATCCCTCCCATTTCAATGGGTTTAATATAGTCCTTCCAGGAAACTATGACCAGATTATTTTCATGCACATACCAACTCAATATAAAATTATTAATCTTGACCTATAATTCTTTAATGAGACTCCTTGTCCACCTGTAGATATATAAATAGTAAAGAAACTTTTAGGTAATGATCTAGTTGACAAGACAAACTCTCCTAGCCTGAGACATAGCCTTCCCTTTCTATTTTTTAAATTTATTGATGATACCACTGCTAATTTAACTAAGGAACTATCTTTTAACTCTCCCACAAAATAGAGGGACACCAAGATAATTAAAAGTAAGGGAACCCTTCCTCACCCTGAGCTTCTTCACCACCTTGTTTTCCTTGCCCACCGAAATTCCTTCCCCAAATACAATGATAGATTTTCCCTAGCTGATGGCATGTCCAGCAAATTTTTCATATTATTACCATTGTATTTATAATACCATTATATATCATTACCATTAATAATATATCTGTTGAGCAATGATCACATTATTAGTATAAATATAGGGTTTTAACGCATCTAATTTCCACCGAAAAAGGAAGTGATGACCTCAACCAGTAGGATTGTACCCTATGAAACCCATTTAATAGAGCTTCTAAGGGAGATATAATTTCTAGGATTTTTCCTAGACCAAATCCAAGCAAATATCCAATAACTTAAGCATAATAAAAATCATTTATAGGAGAAGTTCAAACTCATCGAGATCACAAACCAATCCATGTTCATCGAACAGCCCCATGAAAGCCCCACCATCACACACCTTACTCTTAGGAAATATGATGGTGTATTAAAGTGATATGTATCAATAACCTTGAAAGAGGAATACATACGTTATTGTTTATAAAAAATGAATATATTTTCATCCTATTATTGTTACTTTGTAAATGATTTTAAAAGCATGAATTGTATTTTTGGTTAATATTGAAATTCAATTAATTAATTTATGAATTGATAAATTTTTTAAAGAAATAATATTTCAATAGAATATTATTATAAAATAATATTTATCCAAGATAAATTATCATATATTTTTTATGATGTCAATGTAATTTTTATTAGGGTTCAAAAATTGTTATTTTCAAAACCCGTCAATTTCAATAAATATCGGTTTTTTATTTTAAAAGTGAAAATTAACATAATTATAAAGTTAATTAGATAAAATGAATATTATTTTTGAAATGATAATGTTTAAATTGTCCAATAGTTAATTTTTCATTATTTTCTCATACAGTCATAATTTTTGGGTAAAAATTAAATACAGTATAAATATAGTCGGTGTTTTATAACATTATAATGACCCAAATGTGATGTAATAAGTAATATAAATGCTATAAATGTTAGAATATATGTATTTAAATTAAATATTGTTATTTTAATTTTATTTGATTTATTTGTTAAATCCATTATGATTCCTCCAAGGCTTATAATATATTTTAAGATTTTAAAATCATTTCTTTAAGAGTGTGACTCACCTCCACATCACCAAGAGTAATATTTTTATAAGTTTAAACCTTGGCCTTCTAAAATAATAATAACAACTCCCCATTTCATGAAATAGTGGGAAAAAATCATGGGATGGTTTTTGGTTTTGTACATTTTATTATGTAGAGTCCAAAACCAAAATAATAAAGAAATCCCACTCATTTCTTATTTAAACCCACCCAAGATCCCATTTCTCTTCCCTAAAACTCCATAGACCACATCCATAGTATAACCTAAACTCTATGTAGTACTCCCAAGTAATCCCCAAACTTTTAATAATCCCCTCCCAAGCCGTTGGAGTCACACACTCAAGTAAAGGATCCTTCACTCTCCTCTTTTATCAAGCACTCCTTTTATGTTATGTCTTTAAATTTACATTTTCTTATGTTGGGATATATTATTCAATATCCAGATTACTTTAAATTTGATATATAAATGATAATACCGCCTTACACTCTCATTTATCCATCATATGAACCATTATGTACACCTGTTACAATGCCAAAATTCTGTTAGGGATCCTCACCTTCTCTTCTTTATTCAAGTTTATTTATGAACTTATACATTATATCTCCATTTCAAAATGTTAAGTCATATAATTACATGTACCAGTTACTAACCATTTTATTTTTAAGTGATTATAGACCCCTTTATCTCGCATCAACTATTTTTATGAATTTTTATGTAACGTCGTTATGCTGCCGAAATTTCATCGTGATTTTCCATGCCAAAACAATTGTGTAGTGAATAACATACCAATTTTTCTGTCAAGGGTATTCGCATTTATGCACATATACATATTGAATGGGTACTTAAATGTATTTTTTTATTCCTTGATCATGGAATAAATTATTATGATAGATGAATCCATTTTGTATGATCTATGTGGCACACTTAAGCATGAGAATAAAATGATCATGATGGGTGAACCTAGATAGCACTCCAATGTATTGGTTAATGTTTAGTATCATGATACATCATGTTTGGATAGGTTTGTTCCTGATTCCTTTATGGGAATTTTTCCACCATGAGGTCTTGGCAGATTTATCCTTGACCTAAGTTTATGATTCAGTGTTTTAAGTTGTTACCACATTTCCCATGTTATGATTATCATTCCATATCATGACTTATTATTCATGTTCCTTTTATGCTCTATTGATATTCCTATCGTTTCACATGTATTATATTCTTTATTTTATTCTTTTTTTATTCCCTTACTGGGATTTATAGCTCACCCCTTGCTTATGTTTGTCTCTAGGATATCTCATTCTGTTTTAAGGTCGTTGGAATATTATAATCATGTCATGGAAGTGTTGGATAATTTTTTGTATCCCATGTTATAAGTTGAAATTATTTGCACCTAATTCACAAATACAGTATAATTTTTGATCTTTTGGGTTTTATTAAGTGTAATTTTATGTAAAAACATGTATTAATGTGTAATAAAGAGCATGGTTGTTATTGGAACATTGTTCACAATGTCTGTACAACTTTTAATATAGTACGTAAAGACCATGGAGAAAATATGTAGTCCCAAATACAAATGGGATATTCATTCCTTTATAGATTCATTGACAGCTTCGTATAGATAAAATAATTTCAGATATTTAAATTGAGCTATATATTCTAATACTAAAAACTTCTTCATTATAGACTAGAAGGGTTTAGCATATTTGATACATATAAGGTGTGCACATAAAATTGTCTATTAAAAAATTCTTCAAATCCCTCCCAAGTAAGGCCACAATTGATATTATCTTGGAATATAAGTCCCACCACTTTCTTTCTAGGCATTTAAGTAAGTACACCACAATATTGAACTTAACATCAATGTAATTTCCAAGGAATTTATAGATTTTATTCATCCTACCAAGCCATTCTACTACTTACTTATGTCCCAAATCACCCTGAAATATTGATGGGTTCTATTTTTTTAATTTCAAAAATTGATTCATGTGATTTGGTTCATTAACCCAACTTTCTTATCTAATAGTGTGAAATGTTTTCATAAAAATCTAGAAATTTTTTTGATTCACCTGTTGTATAGGTAGAACCAAATTCTCAATGGCACCCTCTTGCTAGTTTCTTAATCTCCTAATAGGTGGAATTCTTATACAACTACAAAAATAAGTTCCACCCAATTACCACATTTCTATCACACAATAAGTTATATAGCATATAAATGGTCAAAAAATAATATCACGGTGGCACAATTTTAAAATAAAATGTCAAGAAGTAATAAGGGATGATGAAATACTAGTGGTAAGTCTCTCTTATAATGAATAATACTTAAATATCATCAAATAAACCCATAAAGATGAGATGATGACATGCATAGAAGTTTTTAACAATACATTTTATACCCAAATCACCCTAGTAACTTTAAACTCGATATAAAAACGTTACAAAAACCTTTTTATGTCATGAATTTCATGTTATAAAACATTAATTCTCTAGACCAACCATCCCAAGTGACAGACCATACTAATTCATATCATTTGTAACATCCTAACTCCAAACCATTAGATTGGGTAGGAAAATAATGATATAAACCTTATGTGACATTCCCCAGACACTATATTCTAGTAATAAACACATAGGGTTTAGGAAAACTTTGGGGAAATCTTTTACCCTTTACACACACACACACTGAAAATAAAATAACAAAGAAAACTATATATATAAAATGCATGAAATAAAACTCAACAAATCCAATGTTTAAAAAGTTAATAATAAGAGTAATGGTAGAATAAAATATAAAATGGAAAACTATAACTCTAAGGAATGAAGTCCTCAAGGCACCAAAGTGGCACCACTTCAGAATCCAAGAGTCAACCGGCTCCCGATCTCCATCCCCAAACATCCATGACATCAACAACATGAAGAACCGCTAGTAAAATATGAAATATACCCCTAATTATATCATAATAAACAAAATATATATATTCACCATGTTGAATATATAAGAGTGATTATATTGACTCAGTAGGAACCACAATGAGACTTCCCACACAGGCCACGAAAACAATAAATATGTTATCTAAAATTTTAATATAAAAACATGTAGAAAGTACGATAACCATAGATAAATAAAAATATAACAAGTATTAAAATAACCCGAATGGAAAAAAATCCAGGAAATAAACCCACTCACACATGAAATACCCCAACCCAATGTATCTCCTACCAAAAAGACCCCATTTAATAGTCAAACTTGATAACAAAATTCAACCCTCCAGTTTGAAGTCATAACTCAGTAGTATAATATAATATTCCAAAAAATTTGGAATCATGTACATGTATAAACCGCATGGACCTTTCTACATGCATAAGAACACATTCCCCCCAAGTGAATTCTATGTTTTCATAACTAAAACCATATTTGTTTAAAATTCCATTAAAAAAATTTATCTTACACATTGTGGGTGCTACCCACAAAAAAGGGTTATAGGATCAACCAATAAGAGGGATATATGATAAAGACTAAAAAGAGTTATAAAATAAAAAAATATAATAAATATATATAGAAAATATAGATCCTTTTCATTCCATATAAACTAGAAAGATGGAGAATATTCCAATCTCAAACTTGCTAGTATCAAATATTCCCTTCATCATTTCACAAATTTGAGTAATCCTTCTCATACCTTAAATGAATACGAAGAAGAATTTATTAATACATATTTGATCCCATATATCTGGTATGGTCTCCCTTTTTTAGGTTTCCTCCCAAAATAAAACAAGAATATTTAGATGAAGTGTAAGAACTAATCTCTTACTTTTCATTCCCATGGTCTAATGTTCAAGGATCTAATGCGATCAGCATTCATAAGGAAAGAGATCACCAAATTTACTTATAGCAATCTCAAACTTGCTAGTATCAAATATTCCCTTCATCATTTCACAAATTTGAGTAATCCTTCTCATACCTTAAATGAATACGAAGAAGAATTTATTAACACATATTTGATCCCATATATCTGGTATGGTCTCCCTTTTTTAGGTTTCCTCCCAAAATAAAACAAGAATATTTAGATGAAGTGTAAGAACTAATCTCTTACTTTTCATTCCCATGGTCTAATGTTCAAGGATATAATGAGATCAGCATTCATAAGGAAAGAGATCACCAAATTTACTTATAGTAATCCTATAGTTTGAGAGAAATGATGAAAGAATATTGATAACAAAATAGGAACTGGGATTAAAAGTATTACTAAAACTAAAATAATTCATTTCATGATGGAGTAATTCATGCCATGAAGTTTTAGGATCATCACTATTTATGGAATGATAGGTATATAAGGATATCAATGCCTAAATAAAAAAATAGGATAAATTATCCTTAAAATACTAAAATCCATTCACACTTTGAATCATGTTTCATTCCATTAATGACCACAAATCATATTTTGGAAAATACTAACCAAAAATAATTCACGTTGTGAACTATAGTTCATGTTGTGAATGTTTCCTACTATAAGATTTAATCACCAGTTCACTTTACTAATTATTAACCTCACTTTAACACTTTAAAAAACCTTAAAAACTTTCTTTAAAACAATATAACCATTTCATAACATAAAAACAAAATAAACCAATTGATACAACAAACTGACGGTTTATAGTTTACCATTGGTTTGCCTAACCTACCAAACAATAAACAGCTAAAATTACCTTCTCATTATCGAAGAATTTAAGTAAATTTAATATATTATATATTGTATTAATCCATTATTAAGTAACTAATGTGTTTTAAGACCCACTTAAAGAGGGTGTACATTACTGCATAAAGGAATCAATAGAAAGTTTTTCTTTCATGATACACTCAAGATCTCAACATGGTTAGATTTATTGTTCAAGGCTAAGGAGACTTAAGTCTGAATTATTAAGAGATATTGTATTCTAATCCCTATCATATTCTGTTTCAAATTAGGATAATCTCTGCACTATCCATCAAACCCGTTTTTACTCAGTTCCTTTTGGCTCAATAACTTAATAAAACAAAATGGGTTAACACGAGTGATTATCAATTAACATCATAAAAACTAATTTTTAAATGTATTACTCTTTAACAACATCATATTAGATTTCATTTAAACCTAAATCACTCTCATTTTAATCTAGTATTACTTAAGTTGATTTATCCCATACTTCTTAACCTATTCCCCCTAAGTAATCAATACGTAAATCCTTAAAAATAGTTCACAAATAGAATATGAAATTAACCCAAGAATATCCACCAATTGTGAAAAACTAGGTGTGTAGTGTGAAGGTAATGTTAGTTTCCAATCAAACTTTTTAAAGGTTATTACACATAGGCTCATAAATTATAGATCCTATATACACTTTTTTGTATATAGATAAGGATTTAATTATTATAAAATGGTATACTTTAAAATTTACCAAAATTTTAAGTTCTTTCCAATATTTAGAATTATCTTTCGGGGTATTACAAATATTATCAATTATTAACCTCCAATAATAAATAAACCCTTCTCTCAAACAAAATAATGTGACCAAATATTAAAATCAATTATATTTTATATCATTTTTATAATTTAAAACATTATATCTCACCATTAATCACATAACCCTAAGAACAAAAGGTTTAGTGTCTTTAGAGGATAGATATATAAATATCTTAGTTTATAATAATTCGAACATTTCTCCAAAAATATAACCATACTAGACACCATTTTAGGATTCATATAGTTTATATTCTTCTTCATAACATTGATAATAGAAAACATAAAAAACTTTGTTCTCAAACACTTGGTAAGGGAAAAATTATCAAAGTGTAATAGAAGGGAAAAATTATTATATTTTGAGAAAAAAATAGTAGGAGAGAAATATATTATTAAAAGAAACATGGAATAGTAATATATATCATAATTCTTGATAAAAATAAATATAACTTGAAATATTAAAAAAATTATGGATTAAGAAAGTAAAGAAATAGTAATCACGTACCTTGGAGTATAACATAAGTATGAGGGATAACATATAAATATGGAATATATTTAACAATAGAAAATCCTAATATTATGAAAAAATATAAAAAAATTATTTCTATAATATAAAATTTAAAAAAAATATTATTATAATCATATCCATATGGAAAACTTGTGAAAAAATCAAACCGCAATCATGTCCATGCAGCCAACTTGTGAACAAAGTGGCCTGTAATTATTTTTATAAAAAAAATTATTATCTCATGAGACCAAATGAATTAGGGGGAAGTATCAGAACCCACCTATCAGGTAGTAATTTTCTATACTTATGTGTACCACATGAAAGAAATCATTTATCATATCCTAAAAAACCCATGGAAAGAAAAATAGCTTTAATAACATCTCTAAATCATATCACATAAAATGACTTCAAAATTAGTTAACACCAAAAATTAATTCACTATAAAGGATTATTTAATAAATAAGTTTACATGTTGATTTATAAAACATAACTAAATTGGATTTATATAATTTTTATGGATAATAACAATATTTTTTATAAATAATATCTTAACATTATCATAAAGATACAAAATTAAAAGTCACTTTCAAAAAGATCATTTATGAATAGTCGGTATAAATAATTTTCAAAATTTATTTAGTAATAAATCCTAGTAATATATCCTTGAAAATGGAATAAATGTTACCCATATGAAATTTTTAGTAAAATATAAACCGTAAAATCTGTAAATAAAAAAAACTTTTTATTTTCTTAAAATATTTTTATAGAAAACCAACATCACATAAAGGGATAACATAAATTCCTTTTAAAATAGAGGAAAAGGGAAATATTATATTAATATGGGATAAAACATGATTGTGTTTAAAATTAAGAAATATAACATTGGTAGGATGAGAGGATATAGATATGGAGGATAAATCATCACTAAATATGGTGAGTATCATTCTTTACAACATTATACTTTTATGAGAAAATGATTCATAAAGAACTGATTTGTGAATTTTAAATATCATTTTCCATAGATATAGAATAGTGAATACTATATGAAATTATAAATAGGAAAATATAGGGAACTTGTAATCATGATTCTCAATAAGTAACATTATAACCTAAAGATTAAAAGTTTTAGTGAACAAAATCCAATAGGAACATCATAATATTTTAAATAAGAATCCTTTGAAAAGGAATATTTGACAAAGAGATGTAAATAACATTGAAATAAAGATATATTTAAATATAATGTGATCATAGTATGGAATAACATAATATTATAAGAATGAATATCAAATAATAAACATTATAACCCAAAGTGTGAAAATATAGTTATTAGGAACCCTTACCATTACAGTCAACTTCTGTAAAAGTTCATTAATCGCCTATATCATAAACATAACAAAAATAATCACTTTTAACATAACGTTATTAAAATCCATTTCCATTTTTACTCTTCAATTATAATCATTTATTTTATATTTATTATTTAGTTGTTATTTATTTTCATCATTAAATGTTAGTGATTTATATTATTGCACTATGTAATGTCAATGTCAATCCCCATTATTCTATAAAAAATTCATTATTAATATATTTTTTAAGGTAAAAGAATTGATTTTCACTATTAATTTAAAAATTTATAATTTTATTTCATCAGATTTCAAGTTACAATTCATGATGATGAAGTCAGCGACGTGCTCATTTTAGTAATTTTTAATGAATGAAAAGATAGTATATTAATAATATTTTGGATATTAATATTACCAATACAAATATAAAAACAAATAAATATTTAATAATTAATATATAATTATATTAATAATTATGTTTCCATATTCTTCCATGATATATATTTATTGCAGCGTCCATGTTAGGTGGTTAAACCGACCTAAACAAGCATGTCATGTAATTAATAGATAAGTATGACTATAAATTGATTTAGTTATAATATCATTATTACATAAGTATAATTATATTATTAATGATATAGAAAATAGTTTCTAATAGGTATACAAATAACATAATTGAAATTAATTTATTACTTAGAATGAAGAAATTGTTTCCCCTCTTGGTATGCTTGTTTTATGTGGTTAAATTTATAACGATCAATTATTGTTAATATTATTAATATATAATATAATTTATTTTCCAAAAATATTAATCATGTCATAAATATCATATTTATTTATTTAAACCATTTTTTATACACATCAATGAATGGTAGTGATGAAAAATGAAATATATCCCTCATCATGGCAGCAGTCCACATGTAAAACGAGCAAGATTTTTATTTTTCGAACGAATGGGAGGGGGATAGATAATGGTTGTGCCATAAATATAATAAAACTTAAGTATAATAATGATACTAATGTCATTATATTAATATTTATAAAATATTTGTGGTTTAATTTATATAAGAAAGGTAAAGAAGAAAATGTTAAGGTATAGTTAGTACTCATGTTTAGGACTTGAATCTTTCTGGATAGACTCATGGGAAGTTGAAGAATTGTAGAAAATTATAGTATCAAAGGGATAAAAAATAGGAAATATGACTATATTGGATGTAAAAAAGGTATATTTTCAAAGGAAATTTCAATGGGGGGTGTGTCTTTAAGTGGGTGGAAGTTATCTCTTTTTATAGGTGAAAACGAGGGACTCTTCCTTGGAAACTAAATTTAAGTAAGGGTTAAAATAGAATCACATGGGAATTAGGTCTGTTATATGAGGTAATTTTGGTGAAACTTATGGGTATAAATTTCCCACTTAAAACAATTTCTTATATAATTTATAATTTTTATGTAAACTTAATAAAATTTGTGCCTCTTTAAGTTACCCATTTTTATCATTATTAACCTTGATTAAATTTTTACCAGGGTAATTAATTTTTTACTAAAAAAATAAGATGATCAATCTTATTTAATTTCAATGTTATGAATAAAAATTTGGGAACCTATTAATTTAATTAAATTTATAAATATGGGGAAATTATTTTTTATATTAAAACACAAGATATATAAAAAATTGTTTCTTGCAAAAAAATCATTGTTATACATTAATTATTTTTATTCTTATTTATTTTTAATTAATAATTAAATGAGTATTAATATAAGTTTTTATATAATTTAACATAATATCATATTACTAATTTAAAAGTGATTAATTTAATTTATTTAGTTAAAAATTTCACAGATCTTATAGAATTAATTTTTTAAAAGTAACTAATTTAATTTTATTGTGGAAAATAATATTTAATGTCAGTAATTTAATTTTATACCTGAAAAAGAACTTAAACTTACTACTAAAATTGAATATTATGATTTCAAAAATTAAAACCATTTCATAAAATTCAATTTAAAGAGTTAGTTAAAATTAATTTCATTATAAGCGCATAAAACAATTTTTTTAACAAAATTTATTCCAAATGACATAATGAATTTAATATTATTACTCACCTACTAGTAACTGTTAGATGAATTTTTAATTATTACCTTTTATATTTTATCAATGAATTTGATTAAAATCATTATTTAGTTATGATTAATTTTATTAAGATAAAAATACACAATACCTTCAAAAAATATTTTTTCTTGAAATATATCCCATTTTATATTAAATGATCTGAGCCAAATACCATTAATTAATTATATTATAAAATTTTAATTTATTAATATATATTTAAAAATACCATTTCACTTTCTTTAAAAGTATAAATGTGAAATGTTCAAAAATAAATGTGATATATAATTTAATGCATTGTTAAATACATGTTTATATCATTCTAACTTATAGTTAGATAACCACTCAAAATATATGCATATAATTTAAGGGTAAGATAAGATTTAGTGGCAGTCAGGGGAGGTTATTCATCTAGTATGGATCTTATAGTGATTTCTATGAGTTTAAAATTCTCTCATAGATGATTTCTCTCAAACCATATTTTGTTAGGTTCATATTAGTCTTGGTTAAGGGAAAACCCTAGTAATTATACCTCCATTATAAGCTCTAAAAAATGAGCTTCATAAGTAATAATTATACTTATAGATCCCATTAATTCTTCCCAGTAAACATCATAATACAATTTCTCTTATTTATACCCACTAAATCAATGACTATATTATAATAATCATATTTAGTTTTTATGATTTTAAATCAATAAAATATATCATAGTTTTTTTAGTTTGGTGTTAAACCTATCGAAGAAAATATATTTCTATAAATAAAATATAAATCAAAACCTCAGGTAATTAAAAATACTCTATAAAGGATAAAAATAGATTATGCGGTTTAAATTTATGGTGTTTCGAAGAATATAATTTTGGACTGAGATCCTTGTTTCACCACATGAGTATGGAATAGTTTGTAACAAGTATTGGGATCTCAATTATGCCTCATTACTTCATTTTATCCTTAAATATATGGTAAAATGAGTTATATGATCCATACACTAGACGACATATTGTGTAAATGTTTTCTTAATTTTAGAGTTTTAGGGTTGAAGCATTTCTCAATGCTTGGGTTTTCATATAATATTAGATACAATAAATCCATTGGTATGGCTTCATTATAATCATTGTATTGGTAACTTTATAGATCCCCATTCTACTAGGTTGAAGTTTTAGGTATTCATGTACCAAATTAAGTTTATCATGTTATAGATAATGTTCATGTGATTTATTAGTTGGTGAAGGTGGCTCAAGATTATCAAAAAACTTATATTGATTAAAAGATGAGACTTATAGATTATAAGATTGGTAATAATGTATTTATAAAGGTTTATCCTCAGTGTGGGAAATAGATATTTGGTAGTGCAGTAATATTTCTTCTCTATTTTATAGTATTATAGAAGTGTTTGAGTAGGTTGGATAGGTTTCATGTTAGTTGGGTCGTCCTACAAATATGTCTCATGATCAGGATTTTTTTATGTGTAATAGGTTTATTGGTATCTATATAATGACTCTCATGTTATTTATTAAGGAAATTTAGATATTTAGGATGATTTAATGTATGTAGAGTGGTCTTTTGAGATTCATGATCTAAAATATATTGTTTTTAGGGGTTATTATCCATTTAGCTCATGTATTAGGAAGGCGTGATGGCTTAGAGGAATGTACATGGTATAAAGAGTCATATATATGGGATTATTATCTACAAATTTTTTATATTTTGATTTCTTATAGTGATATTGTGTTTGGTTTTATGTTGAAATGGTTAAATATATTTTTGCCGATTTTGTACTGTGTTTTTTATTTTTTTTATCGTGAGGTTCCTATCTCATCGTGTGTTTAGCTTTCCAAGTTTCTTTATTTATTCCTAGGTTTTTTATTCTCAATAATAAGAATCATTTTAGATACAATTAATTTTGTAGGCATAGATTTTATTTGTCCTATATTTTTGTTTCTAAGGTTTTGGAGATTTTGGGTATGATTTGGAGTTTAATTATGGAGAAGGAGATATTATTAAGGTATAATTTTAGTTAGTTGATAAATCAAATTTTAATTGGTTGCATTTTTATCATGATTTTTTATTGAGTGGTGTGCAGAAAAATGTGTTTCCTATAGATGTTATCGAATGGTACTTATATTATAGATTATTAAACTGGGACTTTCTAAATAATATAACATCATAATTATTTAGTCTATTATATTCTCATGTTTATTTTGGATGTTATGGTGGAGTGCGATGCACTATATTGATTTTATTATACCGTATTTTTTTGGTGTAAATCATATTTGAGGAAGGGAAGGAAGATTTTTGTCCTGAAATTCAAGAGTATAGGTTTCTTGGTGTAATGTACATCCTTACACCATTAGGTTAATTGTTCTTATCAAATTTAAATAGATGTTGATTAATAGCTATCATGGAGAAATAAAATGATTTTCACCATAGTTTTCAAATCTCATAATGACCAACCAACATTGGGTTATAACATGGGTTATTACATGATGACTTTTGAATTATTCCTTTTGTTTATAAAATCTATTGGTTTCTTTAATTCCATTTGGTTCCATCTCTTTTCACCTAACTATTTGAATCCCTAGGATCTTTCTTAATGTAAAATAATTCTTAATCTCTTAGTGTATGAATCTTTCCTTTCCAAGAGATCAGATTTACATTGTCGAGAAAATTATTCCTTATTTATTCCCTTTTTTATTCTTATTCTCTTATATTCTTTTGAGGTTCCTAGGTCATACTTGAGTTTTTAAGTTATTGAGTCATTGATGGAGATAATTATGGTGGAGGATCACTATGAATTGGTGGTCGATATTGGTTTCCTTTTTTCATGGAATTTTGATCATTTAAGATTCAGTTAAGGTAGGTGATTCAAATTATGTATAAATTATTTTTATGTTAATGTATAATAACCATGACTTAGTTTTATTTCAGTAAATAGTTCATATTTTCTTAATAAATATAGAAAATTAGATTAAATTAAATGGAATGGGATAAGTAAATTAAATGTGTTTTACATGATTTCTTTGTTATTGAATGTTCATTGTTTGATTAGTTATTATGAAATCATACTATTATGATTTAATTATATCTTCATATCTTATGAGATATCATATTTTAACCTAGTTGAGAAACAAAAAATTGTAATGTAATGATTAATTTTGTAATGTGATATTGTTTGGTTAATATTATTATATTAATCATGAATTTATTAACAAAAAATTAAATATTAATAATGAGGTTCCTTAATTTTATACTTGGGTTTTTTATATTTTTTTCATTATATAATAATGGGGGAGGTCCTGATGTGGTTGTTTCTATGGTGGAGATGTTTTAACATGTTGTTACTTTATAGAGGATGTGTAAGAGGTGTTAATAAGATTATTTGTTATGATAGTTTGAATAATATGTTTTGTTTAGTGTATTTTGGTTACTCATGGTGGGGAGATAAATAAACAATGACATAGAGGATTTCTCAAATTAATTAATTAATTGAACAACATGGAAAAACAATGGGTTTATAATGAATAAAAAAAGTGATGAATATGGTGGTTTAAAATGGAGTAATTAGTGTGCGGTAATTGAAATATAAATGACGTGAATGTGGTAGAGTGTGTAATGGAATTAAAATTCATTATAAATCTAATGGATTTGTAAAATTATTAAGGTGGAATTAAAAAAGTAATGTGAAATTCAAATAATCCATGTGGTTGTGGAGTTGTTTAGTTGTGTGTGTAGAGGTGGCAGTTGTCATTGTATGGTGGAGATGGGGTAAAGATGTGTCTATGATAATTTCAGTGTTGTGATAAGAAGTGGTCCTTAGGTTGGGATTGCATAATATTATATGTGTATATATATATATATATATTGTAATTTTTTTATTATTATACTCTACCACATGATTCAGGTAACCATATTGATTCCTATATGCGGTATCGAGTTGTAGGTGTATCTTTAATATCCTAGATATGGATGACATAAATGGAAGACTACTCCCTATATCTCTTCTAGATGGAATGTGTTCATGTTTAAATGACTTGTGGTAGTGATGTGGTGATGTGGTAGTGATCTGGTGATATAGGATTGATGCGGTTTTTTTGTAGTGGTGTGGTTATGTGGAAGTGATGTGGTATATAGTAATGGTATGTGGTATATGGAAGTGTTTATGTTGCAATTTCTATGTTAAAGTTTATAGTTATGGTATGTTTATATGGAAGGGATGAGATCACCAAGATATAAACCATTGGAATGTGATGGTGAATAGATCAATGGGGAAGTTGGTGTGGGGTACCTTTCAAGATATATATATTCATTATTACTATATTATTCTACATTTTTGTGGATTTAGTGATTTATCCTAGGGAGTTTGGGATAGTGGTTTACCAAGGATATGTAAGGAATCAGTTTTTTTGTTTATTCATTGATCCTTTAGCATGATTCTTCTATATTATTACAAGATTTTGATCTGAGGAATCTATTAATTGAAATTTTATGATCACCCTTATCTTCTATATACTATTTTTACAAATTTTGAGGATGAATTTGGGGATCGGGTTTTACATTACTAACTCGTGATGTGGGGATCAAGGTTAGATTCAGAGATTCTACTATAGTATTTTTTTCATGGTATTTATTTTGGATACTTTTTTTATGTATAAAATTTTATGAATTATTATGGGATTATAGGTTTAGTTATTTATTTTATATGGATTTTATTTGTTGTTTATTTTATTATTTCAAGAATTATATAGGAAAATTCCACTCATTTTATGAATTTTATATCCTTAATTCTTATCAATAACCCATGGGGGATTTAGGGTTCATGCATGTATTCATTATCGTCCTAAGAGAGGTTATATTGGGGATGAGTTATTATGTGTTGGGTAAGAATTAAAATTTATAATATCTAATAACCATCTTAATATGTGAATTGAATGATTCAAACTATCCCTCATTTATTAATTAACCATTATCAGTTTCTCTGACCTTCAAATAATCATTGTGCTCAAACTCCATGACCTTGAGGAAGATAATTGTAAAGAATAAAAGAAGAAACAAATAACATAAGTGGATATTAGTGGAATTATATTTCATGAGTGATAAGAGGAGGAAGATAAGTTTTATTTTAAGAATAAATGGCCCCCTTGAACCTTATGTAAGATAAAGTATAGAAGGATCTGATTGTATCCAAATTTATGATGTTGTTAGCTGATAAGGATATCATATCATTTTTAAATTAATAATACCATTTAATAATGGTGAAATGATCCATATTCTGAGTAAAAATCTAGTGATTTGACACTGATAAGATCTAAGAAAACCTTTTTGGATAATAAAAAAATAAAGGATAAATAAATAATAAATTACAATTTTTAAATAACTTGAAAAAACTAGGTTTTCTTTAATGGTTATAAAGAAATTTTAAATTTTAAATAGGATTATAATTGTTAAAGATATGTCTATTTTTCATATTTTGGTAGGAGATTTATTTTATAATAAATGATTGAAATTTTTCTTTCCATAGAGGGTCTAGAAAAAAAGAAAGTGTTTTTAAAAATAATAATTTCCCTTCCTCCAGGAGTTGGTGTTAAATTTCAGAGTATATCATAAGAAATAGAATGATCAATTAAATTTAATTAGACACATATTCCATTTGATAAATTCAAATATCCTTTATTTAAATAGTTTAGTAAAAATATCTATGATATGATTATCCATTATGATTAATTATAGAGTAATAACAACTTTTATGCATGATATTTAAGTAAATAATGTTAAATGTTAATCTTCTTAACTTTAGTGTAATGTAAAAAAAATTAGGTACAAATATAGAACTATTGTTATTATTAAAAATCATTATGTGACTATATGTGAAACCAAAATAATAATGACTATGTTTCATCTGTAGTAACTATGTGTAAAAAATCTAGGACACTATATATTTATTTTCAATAGTAAAAAGTGAAACAAAGTGTTGTTCCATGCTAGAACAGGACACAAGTGCCTTTCCCAGAAAATAAAAAGTATGATATACACATTTTTATCTAATCTAAAGCCTTTAAATTCAGTTTTTGAATATTTTTTGTGAAAGTAAATCCCCTCTAGAAGGATAAAACAAATAAAAATTTGAAATTCCTTTTAAGTAATAAAAAAATTCATAGCCTTTATATGAGATTATTTCAGATTGTATTATAATATATAATATATAACTACCAAAAACATAATTTATAGAAAACTTTATATTATGTACATTATTTTTTTGATCATCCCTCTATAAATTTATTTATATACTAGTTTTAATATTTTTGTAAGATCTAATAAAAATGAGATACTTATTGCGTTACTTATATTATATTATTTTTCTAACATGAAATATTTATATAATTATGTTGTATAATTATTTATATTATAATTTTAACGTTTTATTTTTCTATACTTCTAGAAAAATGAAATTAATTAAGTCTACCCATAATGTTCATCTTAAATTTAGTTTATGTTCATAAAAATAAAATAAAATTTAATTTAGTTGATCCAAAGATGATATCATATACATACATTTAGATAATTTATGTTTTTTAAAAACTCTCTTGATAAACAAGGTGGATTCTTATATTAATTTTGAAAAATTATTTTACAAAAAAAAAAATTGATTATCATTCATACCGAACTCTTCGAGGATTCTTAAGTCCTTATAGATATAGTTTCAAAGATTTTTATTTTTAAAATTTGCAAGTTGTAAGAAATAAACATCCTTATGAAAAAAACCATTTAGATGGAAATTTTTATATCTATTTTTGAAAAATAAATTATGATGTAGTGAAAAGGTAAGTAGAATTCAAATAGATTCAAGTATAGGTACGAGAACAATGGTTTCTTCATAGTTTTTTCCTTCTTCCAGATAATACACATTTAAAAAAATCCTTTCCTTATTTTTGATAATAATGCTATTTTAATCATGCTTATTTTGGAAGACCCATTATGAAAATATAACTAAAAAATCCTTTGGTATTTTTACCAAGATTTCAACTTTATTAATCTAAATTAATTGAGATATTTTGGAATTTATATCATCCAATTTCTAACACCAATAGATTCATTTTCCATTATTGGTTCAAACAAATAAAAAAATTATATATCCTCATAATCATTCCAATAGTACTTCTCCATGAAAATATTTAGTTGATATCTCTAATGAAATTTTCAATTGTGGTATCTCTAGATATTCTATAATTTTTAGGAAGAAAAAAAGATTTTTTAGCTTAATTCATTGAATTTCTTTTCGATTCATCATTACCAAGATTTTAAGAGTAAACTATATAATTTGTTAAATCTAATTAAATATTTAAAAATAGATCCCAATCAACTTTTGAATTTTTGGAAATATATTTTATAAAAGTATTTTTCTCATCAAATTTCAAATGTATCATTTCCTCAGACAATATTAATCCATTTATTAAAGACCTAGTGGAAGTTACTAATAGTTGGGTAACTTCAAATGGTCCCCTAATATTATTTTAAATCATAATTCCAATATTATATTTTTTATTCAAAATAAACACTTTACATTTGAAAATTCTAAAGTATATATTCTTTGAATTTCAACCATTCCATAGTTCATAAAAAGTTTTCTTTAAAATAATATGATGTAAATAATGATTTATAATTTTATAGTTAGTATTTATTTCTTCATGCCAAAACTAAATATATTTATTTCTCAATTCAACTAAACCATTCTATTATGGACTTCTTGGAAATTAAAATATTTATTTTGTACATTTATCACTATATATATTTTCAAAATACAAATTTTCAATATCGCCACCCTGATTATTTTAGATTTTAGTAAATGGTTGGTTATTTCAATTTTAAACTAGAAAAAATTTTTTTTAAATACTTAAGAGACTCCAATTACTGAAACTAAAAAACCTAAGTGTCATGAGAATAGTCATTAAAAAAAATATAAATATATATCTTTCCTCTAATACACACAGTTTGTATTTTCCTGAAGAGATTCATTCACAAGATGAGGTATTTCAGAAGTTGAAACAATTCTTATAAACTTTGAAATAATTTTTTGTTTCTTCCATACTATAAAGGATTGCATAATTTTGGATAATAAAATATTAGCACATGTTGGTCTTTATCATGGCCTATTCAATTGGGTTTAGTAAATGTCAAAAGGTTATAATGTTTGATACGTCTATGTCATAACTAAGAATTACTTTCCATAACTCAATGATATATAATTATTTAACTAGAAAAGTCATTACAGTTAAATATTTATGTGTTATCATGGTTTTCTATGGATAGTAAATGATACCATTGTTCATTAGTTATGAAAAATGAATTTTTTCCCAAAGATACTGAATATCTCTCATCACATGACTTAATTATGATTTTTAGGTTGTTCTTAATTCCTATAACATTATAAACATCACAAATAATGGTTTTACCCTATATGATAATATCTAATTGTACCATATTATTTCATTTCACATCGCCACAAAATGTGATAAATCTTCTATCAATTTACCAAAAGTTTTGAAAATTAAGTATTTCACTAGTCATATGTTAAGAGAAACTACTATCTATACAGTAGATATTGTTCTTTGTTATTTTAGTACTTGTAAAATTATATTAAAAATTAATATAATAATTATTTTGGTACCCAAATTGTCATGGGTAAATAAAAATTATTTAAAAAAACTTTTAGAACCCATGGTTGTTTGACCTTTCGATGATTGTAGTATATAGAGTTACTTTAAATAAAAGTTTTTATATCACTAAAGGATTAATGTTTCAATAAATGGAATATATTCATCCAATTCCCTCTAGTTTAGAAATAGGTACAAAAAGGTTTACCTTTTGGTATAATTTTGTTTCTTGAGAACTTTTATCATGGGGATGTTGTGTACCTCAGTTCATTTTTAGATATTGATATTTTTGGGATCCAATAAAATTTTATATATTATATCTCCCTTTGGTGTATATTTCAAAATCTTTATTTTGGATTTATTTATATGAAGTAAAAAAGAATGACTTTTTCAAGGTTAGAGGATGGTTGAGGGAGAGTAGTGATGGAATTTTTAGTTTATTCTAATAAATAGTGGAAGAAACCCTTTAAATGATATATATATATCATCATATAATCAACATTAAATTTTAAGAACATAAAATAATATTACATACCATGAGTATAGTGAGCTCCATATCACTGGAGTATGTTTGAGGTAGATTGCTAAGAAAAATCTCTTGGGATTTTTCCTCTAAAGGTAGTTCACCAGCTATTAGAATACATGTTTTCTACATTATCACCCTTTAATCTTCAAAAGTTGTTCTAGAATCATATCCTCGAAGATGAATGGAAAATATAACTGAATAGATCTTTATATTGATTTTATAATAAAACTACCGAATATATATAAAGGATCTTTTCCTTTATATAGTCACAATTTAATCAATAAAGGAGGTTGAGAATAATTTTCAATTCTAAGATCACCAAATATAACTCCCAAAATATACACTTTTAATATTCATGATCATTAAATGTTTCAAAAATCATATAAAATTTATCAAAAAAATGTATTATATTGATGACTCATAACTGAATATGTATTTTTTTGGAAATGTGGCATATAATGTGATATTTTAAGTCATAATTCATTGGTTCAAGCATATATTGTGAGTATACATCTCATATCACTACCTATGATATGAATCACATGTATATCATGTGTAATGATATAATGGTGAAATTTAAAATAAGATTAACCTATTTTAATTCATATCTATCACACACTCACTTTCACTAAAATAAGATAATGACTTTTATAAAACAAATCACAATACTTTATAAATCTATCTAAACTCCATTGGATATGATTTATCAAACTCTCTTCATTTTGAAACAAACACTTTATCTAAAATTAAATCCCTATTCTAATATATAACAATGTAACTCTATAGGATTTCATAACATTGATACAAATATGATTTATCTACTTCATAGATATAAGAAAAGTGTGACCTCTCAAAAAACATCATTTTTATTGAAGTTACAGATGGTCTTGGCATGATCTATATTGATCCTAAATATATATTTTGATAGATATTGAGTTTTTGGAAGATTTTTGAGACCTAGATTGATTTTTATTTGATTTTATATTTCATAATGTTTTTCTAGAATTTGGTATTTTTTCAAGAGAATAAAAATCGAATATTATAGAGTGATTATGTTTAATTTGTAAGAATTCGTTATCAAAACTTAAATCATATTTAAACTCACATAAAATAAGGTTTTTAAAGTTATTTGAAGGTTGTGGTGAAGTTTAAAGTTTTTTATTTTATTTGGGGTGATTGATATGGGATTTATATGAAATTATGATTTGAAAAGGTTGTTATATGTTTTGAAGGAATTTTGGATTTTTGAGTTGAAATTGAAATTTTTAATATGTTTGGATTCCTTCAAAATATATTTGTCTCTAACTAAAAATGAAAAGTATAAATTTTTTTAGATCTCACTATATATGTAAAATATTTTTTGGAGTATATGTGGAAAATTTATTAATGGTTTTCTCTATATGTATGATATTCTTGGGAGGATACATAGCATATTTTCCAAAGGAGTGATGAAAATTTGAAAAGGTAATCATTCACTGTGACACATAAAGTATTTAATATATTATATAAGATATTTTTTTAGAAACTTCTAGGTTTTAGAAATAGAAGACTGTATGTAATAATTTTTTGATTATATATAATATATTCTTTAAATATGTTCTAAAATAGTAAATACACGGTATACGTAACATACTTGAGGATAGGGTAATATATTTTCTAGAATTTCAATCTTTAATATTCAAAAATTCCTACAATACAAAGAATATTTTATGATAATTAATATATTATCTAGAGAAGTGATAATAATTTAGTAAAGGCAAATAATACATAACATATTTTCCAAAAGAAGATGAATACATAAGATATTCTTCTAGAGAATTTTAAAATGAAGTAAAGTCTATTATATTACATATGAAACATAAGTTTTTTTTAATTCTATATAACATTTTAAAAAAGGGGGTTTATCTTATTATAATATGAGATGTATGATTCCCACAGCACTGACAAACAATAAGATAAATTTAATTAGTGGGTGAGAATTCCAAAGAATCATTCATGGAGTTCTAAAAAATAAAACCTTGGGTATCCCTAATGGGAAATGCCCTTACACTCAAGGGAAACTGATCCAATTATAGAAAAATATTAAAGGAGAAAATATTGATCACCTCTAAAAGAAATATTATCCATCTCTTTATTTAATTTATTATAAGCATTTGAAATTTTTATATTATGTCCAATCAAACTTCGATATGCCCTAATGTAGTAGACAATAGACAAATGGGGGGACATATGTCCTAATAGTGATATCTCCACCATAACAGAATCAATTTCAATCTTAGTGGTATCTAGATAAGAAAGATTATTTAGAGTGACACCACTATTAATTTCATGGGATTTCTACTTAATAGAGATTCCATGGCCATAAAAAATCATTGATGGAGAACTCAATAGAGCCATCATGGTACTAAATAATCTAACCTCTCCTCATGAGTTCATGGTCATAAAAAATGAATGTATTAAATTTGAGACCAAAGATAGTATAATTCCAACACACCCAATGTAGATGAGTTCTTATTGATTCATAAGACATTCCCACTAAATTTAGAGTACTAAGTCTTCATAAATATGGGGATAAATCAGTTCCTTTAAGAATTTGGTTAATTTCAACAGCTAGGGATATCACATTTACCCTATGACCTATAGGGGAACGACTACCATCATTACATATAAATGAATTACTAGTGTATTTAATAGTCCAAAAACCAACAAAGAATAATAGGATTCAAAATAATTATATTAATATTAAAATATGGTTAAATTTATATATTGTTTGAAAAATATTGATTTTTCGGTGTATAGTGAAAAATACCAATTTTTATAAGATTTTCATTTATTTTGAAAAAAAATAAGTCCCAATATTATAATTTTATTTAAAATTAACATAATTATTATTTATTTATATGAAATACAATTAATTACATTTAAATATTCTTAAACTATATTTTAGTATAAGTTTCTTTTTAGGCTCTAAAATAACTTTTTTTGAAAACTGTTTTAAAGAATTTAATATTTATCCATTTTAAATAATTAAAAAAACTCTAATAAGGAATGATTTAAATGAAATATATAGATTATATATATATAAATATTAATTAAATTCATCTTATTATTTTTATTTTTCATATAGTTAATATGAGATCATCTTTTTCTTAAGAAATTCTTTTTTTGAAAAAATGTTTTTTCGACATGTTTGGAGGATTAATTTTAAAATAAAATATTCCAATTAAGTGAGTTTAATTTGGATAAATTTATTCCAAATTTTGAATTATATTAAGTTATATTATCTAATAAGTTTAGCTTAATTTTTCACCATAATTAATAGTGAAAACAGTACAAATTATTCACCATGGTTAAGGTAAAAATAGGTTGACGAGGGGGATAGACTAAAATGATAAAGGTTAAAAATGACTCATAACAAGTCCAATTATTATTAGATTTTAATATTTGAACCTTATAACTTCTAATTTTATAAAAATATTTATTTTAGAGCTTTTTGGAATGAGAAAAATGTGGGTAAAATTCTTTATTTTCAAAAATTCCCAGTGTGTCATCTCCCCCATATATAAAAGGCCACCCCTCTCCTTTCCTTTAAACACTTACAAAACCCATTAGTTCAGAAAATACATACCCAAACCACTTAAATAATTCCCTTAACTCATCATTTCATCATTGTTTTTGTCAAAAATATAACCTAGGAAGGTTTTGTTTCAAACCAAAAGAAGTTGTGTGAAGAAGAGGTAACATCCATAATCATGAATTTCATTTTATTTCTTCTTCCACATTATCAAAATATTATTAAAAAATTATGATTTAATAACATAATTATATTAAATATAATGATATGTTCTTATGTTATTTTCATGAACTAAAACCATCTTCTTCTACCTCAAATGGGAAATTAAATTGTTGATCTTGTGTACAACGGACTACCGCCTCACGAACTAACATAATTCATTTTCCATAACTGTTTCTCATGGTTTTATATGTTGATGTATATAATGTTTATATATTAAATTTATGATATAATTATAATTATTTAATTATAATATCACATACACATTTTTAATTTTCGTTCCTTATTCAATATGATAGTGTCGCTCTCATGTACGACGGACGACCGCCTTACTAAACATTGTAATTCATTTTTCACATATAGTTTACATGGAAGGTAAAAATAATTAAACTAATAGTTATATATTATATTAATGAAATATATATCATCATTGAAAATAAATATATCATATACTTTCTTACCATACCATCTATTGAATAAATTATAGCGTCGTTCGGTTGTACGGCAGACCACCACCTCACGAAGCGATGACATTAATCTTTAACTAACAATTTACATGGAAGAAAAAAAGGATATTTTTAATGAATATATATAATATATATTAAATGATATTTATTTTATAAAATTAATTTAAAATTAACGTTCATACCCTTTCACCCATTAAGGAAATGATAATGTTCCTTGTGCGTAAATACAGCCTACCATCTCCACGAAGTGATGTGATTCATTCTCCATGTTCAAAATTAAATAATGATTATAACTATATATATACTGAAAAAATTATATTTAATACATTAATATAATTTATTATATGAATTAACTATAACCTATGTTAAATATACAGAACTTTCATGATGAATCGTGTTGGAGAAAATAAGGCATTTAACACCCAAAACAATAGTGACAATGAAATATTATTAACAAACAGCTAATAAAAAGTCATAAAATGATCGTATATGATACTATAAAAATAATATGATTATGGTATAGGTTAATAACTTTTTTAAAACCACTATACATGTGTTTAAAGATCACTCAACTAAAGGGAAGTTTAAGATAAGGATTTTCTTTACTAAATATTCATTCTTTGGGTTATAAATCAAATTCATTGAATATATTAGGGAAAGATTATGGGTGAATTTTTTTCACTAATTTATTTTATATTTACACTTTTATTTGTGTGGATATAAATTTTTTATATATAATCACCCCATTGATTAATTCTCCCCTCAATGATATGAACTTTTTAAGGGTTTTATCTAAAACATCCTTCTTTAAGACACAAGTTATTTTATGCACATAATTTACTTTCAATGTTGTATGTAATAAACCTTTAAATACTATATCATTAATCATTCCTACACCATTATATTTTATGTTGAAATTAATCTACCCTATTCATGGGAATTAATGATTCAAAATTACCAAATAGGTAAGGGTTTATTTTTCAATCTCATTTTAATCAGGATTTCTTATGCTTTAATTACCATTAAAAAAATATTCAATAATTATCTAATAAACCCCTTTAATTTTATTATCCTATCATTATTCATGAATTTTTCAAGTAAAATTACCATTTACCTCACTTTAGTACTTAAAATAATTGATAAAATATTTTTAATTGAATACGACTTCATTTCACTCTTCTTTTAAAAATATTTTTTTTCCAAATCCATGTTTTCCAAAAAATGTTTTCAAAAATGTTTTACCATGATTTTTTAAAGTAATTTTTACCCATTATTTTATTTTTACAAAAAAAATTAAAAGGAATATTCCAGTCATTTTTTGAATATGGTACTTTTTTACTTTTCATAAAAAAATTAAAAGAGTCTTTGTTTTTTTAACATATTCAACATGAACAAAACTCTCCCACCATTATGACCACTCAATGTTTTAATTATTACTTTTTATGTTTTGAAGGATAGTTTCAAAAAAATGTTTTCTTTAATGTTTGAGAAATTTTTAGATTTTAAATAAATGTTTTAAAAATGTAAAGGATATTATCCTCAAGAAATTTTCAAAGTGAAATTTAAAAATCATTATCCATATAAGATGACATCCATTTGTGTTTCTCAAAGTGAAAATGAAATTTTACTCAAGAATTGTTTTAATATTTTTAAAATTATTTTCATCAATGACTACAACCTTTTATAATGTGGACTGTGACTAAATTCTGTATATATGTATCGTACATATATACCTAGTCCATTATCCATTTCTAAATGGGTTAATACATTCCTTATGATCTCTTCTCAAATAAATTCATTAAGAAATTTCCTTTGATTAGTTTATGAATTCGATTATGCAACCCATTTTATTTTCATGTGTAATTATTATGTTATTACTTATGATTGATTTCATTTATGTGGAATACATAGGTCGTGAACATGTTATTAGGGGTGCATCTACATAGTTATCCAATGAATTTAGTAATATTATAGTCACATGGGACATCATGTATAGTATGAGGGAGTAAACCTAATACATTATAAGACTTTATCTATCATGTGATATTATCTAAGAAGTGATCCTTGACTCATGTTCATGTCATGTTATATGTTTCTTCCACATTTTATATGATGACATTATCTTATGATATCGTGTTATTTATCTCATTCTTCCATGTGATTACTCAATTGATTTCCCTTTTATGATATCATGTTATACCTTTGACTCACATTTTATGCTTCATTATCATGTTTTTTCCCTTACAGATATTTTTAGATTTCTCCTTTCATTATGTATTCCATAAGTTATTCCATGTAGATTTATGAGCTTGAAAGAATTTTAAGAGCTCGTCGTAGAAAATAAAATAAGGATACCATGTTTTATGAATTAAGAGCCTAGCCATCCAAAGACACTAGGACTTTATGATCCTTATGTTTTAATTATCATATATTTCTATTTAAAAATAATTTAATAATATGTGTAAAAATATTGGGTCACTATATTTGGTATTAGAGGAAATTTTTAGTTAACCTTTTGAAAACCACATGATAAAACATTATTGAGAACCCTTGGGACAAGTGTATGGATAAGTATAAGTATAATTATGTGTATAATAAAATATCATATAATTTTTGTGAAGTTTAGAGAAAGCGGTTTCTAAGAAATTACATACCGACCTGAATATTCTAAGTATACTTGGTTTTGTAACATATGTTTATTTTAGTAATAACTATGAAAAAGGCATGTTGGGATTGACTCGACCATTACCCTATAAACGAAAATAGACCTTATTGTGCACCAAGATTAACAGCCCTGGGGGATATACTTTGGAAATTAACAAACTCTTTATGGACCATTATGAATGATTTGAATAGATGATGGACATGAAAGACCTAGGCTAATCTTAAGGTGTCTTGGATTGAAAAGATGGTGTTAAAATTTAGACATCCTATAAATTATTTTCCATGATTATATGGTTCCCCACTATGATTGTTATTTATCATACTATGATGTGTGGTTTTAGTCAATGGAGAGAACCAGAAGGAATTTGTTTAATATTAAATTAGATAGACAATGTGATGATGAGAAACCAAATGGTATGATGACTAGATTAAAGGATGTTGTGATTATTCCTATTCAGTTATCACGATATATGAATAACAACATGAACCTAAACTAACTCTTAGACTCACTAAATAAATTAGTGATTATGTCCATTGAGATTTTGGGTGGTGGATACTATGAAAGAAAGAAGATTTAGTTTCCTATATGTCGAGAATGTGGGAAGAAGCCCTTTAGGGAATGTCTTAAAGTAATGATAATATTTTTTATGAGTGGAGAATATGGGAACAAAGTAAGTAATTGCTGGGGAAAATGAAAAGATGAGTTGACACAATGGATGAGATTAATGGTTTCCCTGAGGCATCATCAAAGGTTTAATGTTTTAAATATTGAATGAATGGGAATTATGAAAAATTACTTCCAAGGGGAAATCTCAAGAAGATGATCTAAAAGGTTGTATGAGTAAAGGATTTCTCATTTATGATGAAGAAACTAAAAATTACATATATAAGTAAGAAGGTTTTGAGGAATAAGATAATGAAGCTTAGTTAATGGTACAATAATTTTGTAGAATGGTTGAAATGTTTATGTACTAGAAATCAAGAATTCGGTGAATCATTTTAATATATATTTGTTCTATAGATGTTTTTTGTTAAGGATTTTTAATATTATTTTTAATGGTACTAATGACCTAAAAATGTGATTTAATGGTAAGGTGATACTATATGAAAAAATATGTAACTAAGGAAAATCTAATATTAGAGATGTGGTTGATGTTGAGGTTATTATTTGATTTTGTGGAAGATAATGTGTTGTATAGAAAACCTTAGTGGTTAAAAAAAGTGATTTTTTGACTAATTTATTTTTAAATATGATCATAATATTCTTTATAATGTTATAGGATCATGGAAAATTATGAATATGATCATCACATAATTTTTTCAATAGTTTTAGAAAAAAAACTAAAATATGGGTGATAACACCTCACATCCAACCAGGACATGGGGCTTGAACCCACAATCAAAGGGTCATATGGATGAAACGCCAACCATGGACCTATGTGATGTACTAGTGAGTATAATTTTTTTTAATTAGATGTTTTGAAGGTTAAATATTAAGATTATTTTGGTAAACATATTATAGGATCATTTTTTATTTATTTTGGGGTGACTAAGGATATTTTGGGAGAAGTTTTATTAAGTTTAAGTATATATAACCTTTTGGTTTAATTTATAGGATTATTTGGGAATAATGATATTTTTTAGAGATGTAATTTTAAAGGGTATTATATAAAATTTTAGGTTATAACCGTATTTAATATTCATATATTTGAGGTTATTTGGGATATAGTGTTATTTATTTAAATAATTGTCTATATAAAACCTTTGGTTTAATTTTTTTCCTTTTAGAGATTAATTTATTCATATTAACTTGGGTTATTATCTTACCTTGTGCTAACCATTTTTGTTTTCAAAAGGAAATGATTAATATCTTGTTACTATTATATGGATTGTATGACCTGCTAAAAGTTGACTCCAGGGCTTCACGCATCAAAAAAGTCATATTGGATATTCATTTCCTTAGAGTAATACGTAAATTGTAAATTTATAGAATCGCAATGAAAGGATGAAATTATGTTTACAAAATAAAAAGATATCAAGTAAGTATATTTTCTTACGCTCTCTATCTTGATAGAAAAAGAATCCCTAAACTCTAGGAAAAGGATCATAAAACAAAATTGTTATCATATTACATTCAACATAGAAACCTAGTTATGTGTTATAATATATGGCCTTCATATTTCTCTTTCTCTATTTTTAAGTGGAAATTTCATTAAACCTTTTTGTTATGTGGGTTTTCTACAAATAAAATTAATTCCAAAACCATGATTACAAAGAAAAATATAAAATTATAAGGATTAAATTTATTTAAGGTTTGGGGATAGAATATAACTCCCTATTAATTTTTAATATATATAACTTTAAATAAATTAAATATCTTCAACAGCTTGTGAGGCTTTCATCGTTGGGTTTAAATGAAATCTGATACGATATTAAATTATTATTATTTAAACATGAGCATTATAACCAATTAGTTATATTGGAGATTATTAATAGGACTAACTTAAATATAAAAATTATATGGTTTACACATGCATAAAATAAATTAAATTGTTATATAATTATTAAAAATTAACTAAGAACCATTTTGAAGATAAAGAAATTTTTTCTGAAAAAAAAAACTATATTTTTCTAAAAGGCAGTTAGTTATGATTTTTGTGCATAATTTAAAATTAATTTTTTCCAATATTATAAATTTATTTTAAAAAATTAACATCATTTTAAAAATTATTATATCTATATTAACTTATGGTAAAATTTGGGTATTTTTCAGAAAATATCAATTTTTTAGTGAATAGTGAGAAATTCAAATTTTTATAAAATTATCATTTATTTTAAATAAATTAAATTACACTATTATAAATTTATTTAAAATTAATATAATAATTATTTAGTTATATTAAATTCAATTTATCATTTAAATCATCTTTATACTATATTTTAATATAAGTTTATTTTTTACGCTTTAAAACTCCTTTTTCTGAAAACTGTTTTAAAGTGTAAAATGTGTATCCATTTTAAATAATTAAAAAAACCTTTGATAATAAATTATTTAAATTAAATTTATTATTTATATATCTATATATATATATTAATTTAAATTCATCTAATTATTATTGCATGTAATATAGTTAATATGAGATTATATTTTCCTTAAAAAATGATTTAATTACAAAACTATTTTTTCAACATATCTGCAGGTTTAATTTTAAATTAAATTCTGAAAAAAATTTAAGTTTAATTTTTAAAAATGGATTCCATACTTGGAATCATCATAATTTATATTATCTAAAAATTTAAACTTAATTTTTGACCATAATGAATGGGGAAGACATAACGGTTAAAAATGATCAATAACATGTCCAATTATTAATTTATGGTCATATTTGGACATTATATATTCTATGTTTTAGAAATTGTTTATTTTGGATCCTTATTGAATGAGAAAAAATGGGGTGGAATTCTTTCTTTTCAAAAATTCCATGTGTGTCCTATCCTCCACTTATAGAAGGCCACCTACTCTTCTCTCCTTTCCAAACATCCAAACCCCATTGGTTCAGCCAATAAATACACAAATAACCTATATAATTTCATAACATAATACTATAATACTTTTTTTGTTCATAAATCTAATATAAGAAGGATTTTAGTGAAAACCAAAAGAAGTTGTCTAAAAAAGAGCTAACATCCTTAACTGAGAATTTTATTTTATTTCTTTTTTCACACACCTTAAATATTATTAAACCATTATAATATAATAACCTAAGTATATTCCATGTACTAATATGTTTTTATGTTATGTTCATGAACTAAAACCTTATCCTCCTCCATAAAATGGTAAACTAAACCATTGATCTTGTGTTCAGTGAACTACTGCCTTACAAACTGACATAATTCTTTTGCTGTCATTACTTAAAAAGAATGTATATAATGATATATATAATTTTTATGTATTATATTTATGATATAATTATAATCCTTTAATTATAATATTACATAAAACTTCTCACATTCCATTCCATAGAGAATATGATAATATAGCTCGTGTGTAATGAAAACTACCGCCTCACGAAGTGAAGTGAATCATTTTTCACTTAAAATTTATATGGAAGGTAAAAAATATTAATTTGATATTTAAATTTAATATTAATTACATATTAATAATTCTTTAAAATAAATATATCATATAATTTATTAAATTTCTATCCAATTAATAAATTATAATTTCATTCGTGTGTACAGTGGACTACCTCCCCATAAAGCGATGTAATTTATTTTTCAAAAACACTTTAAATAGAATGAAAAAATGATAAATTTAATTAATATGTGTGATATATATGAAATTAAATTTATTCTATAAAATTATTATACAACCCACTTCCTTACCCTTTCACCCATTAAGTAAATTATAATATCGCTCTTGCATATGTACATCCCACCCTCTCCATGAAGCGATGTGATTCATTCTCCATGTTAAAAATACAATAATGATTAAAAGATGTATCTAATGAAAAAAATGATATTTATAACATTAATATTATTCATAATAAAATGTAACTATAATAGGTTTTCAAGATCTGAAACATTCATAATGAAATGTGCAAGATAAAATGAAGCAATTCAAACCCAAAACAATTTAGATAATGAAAGATTATTAATGAATGGTTAATAAAAAGTTGTAAAAGGATCATATATGAAATTATAGATAATAATAATAATCTTTTATAGGTTAATAAAATTTTATAAACCAATATACAATATGTTAAAGAGTGATCAGATAAAGGGAAGCGCAAGGTGATGGGTTTTTTACTCAATTTTCATTCATTGTGTTATACATCTACATCATTGATAATATTATAAAAATATTATTCGTGAAATGAATTTTGATTTTTTATTTTGTATTTAAAATTTTATTTTTTTTATATACATTTCTTACAAATAATCACCTCATTGATTAATTCCCACCATAATGATACAATCTTTTTAAGGGTTTTGTCTCAAACTTTCTTCTTTAAGACACATGTTCTTTTATGCACCTAATTTATTTTGAGTGGTGTGTATACTTACCCTTTACATACTATATCATTAATCCTTCCAACATAATGATATTTTAATTTAAAATTTACATACTTCATTCATATAAATTTATGATTCAAAAGTTACCATAATGGTAATGGTTTATGTTTCAAAATCATTTTAACTAAGATTGTGTATGCTTGAATTTATATTAAAGGAAACTATTTGATTGTTATCTAATAAACCCATTTAATTTTCTTATCCTATGTTAATTCATGAAGTTTTAATTTAATAGTATCATTATCCTCTCTTTAGTATTTAAAATAGTTTTAAAAATGTTCTTAATAAAATTCAACTTCATTTCTCTCTTTAGACGAAAATAATTTTTTCTTCCGAATACATGTTTTCTAAAAGTATTTTCAAATTTTTTTACTATGATTATTTAAATTCATTTTTACCCTTAATTTTATTTTTTAAAAAAATTTTAAAAGATATATTCCTGTTTTTTCTGAATAATATACTTTTTGACTTTTATTACAAAAATTTGAAATCAAAATTTTCTTTTCTAAAATATTTGGTATGAATAGACTTCTTAATCCATCATGCTCGTAGAATGTTTTAAAACATATTTTTTAATTTTCAATGGATATTTTCAAAAAAAATTAATGTTTTAGAATTTTTTATATTTTAAATAATTGTTTTAAAAATAGAAAGGATATTTTCCTCAAGAAATTTTTAAAGTGATCATTCAAAATTAGTTTCCATCTAAAATTAAATCCTTTTATGTCACTCAAAGTGAAAAGTTTATTTTACTCGAGATTTTTTTAGTATTTTTAAAAGTATTTCCATCATTGAAAAAAAAAACCTTGGATGTTATGGATTTCTTCTAAATTATGTGTATATGTCTCTTACATATATACCTAGATCATTCTCAATTACTTGACATGGTAAAACATGACTTATGATCATTTATCAAATGCATATATTATGAAATTTACTTTGATTATGGTATGAATAAAGATTACAAAAACTATTTTATTTCCATGGGCAATTCTTATGTTATTACTTATGACTGATTTTCTTTATGTGAAACATATAGATCATGAACATGTTATGATTGGTGCACCCAGATTATGCTAGAATTCTTTAGGTAATGTTATTGCCTCATGAGACATCATGCATGGGATTTGGGATTAAACCTAATCAATTATGGTGCTTTTTATACCATGTGATATTTTTTAGGTATTTATACGTGACTCATGTGTATGTCATGTTATATCTCACTGCCACATTTCCTATGATTCTTTGATATTATGATACCATGTTCTTTACGTTATCCTTACATGTTATTACTCATGTGACCTATATTTTATGATATCATGTCATACCTTTGACTCACATGTCATGCTTCTTTATCATGTTTATTTCTTTACAAGGATTTTTATCCCAACCTTTTTTTATGTATTCCTCATAATACTCAAGTTAATTCACCTCCTCAATAGGTATTTCCAACCTCACCCACCTTTCCTATTGGAATCTACCTTTATGATAAAAGTACTGGATAAAATCATTCGTAACTCCTTTAATGTTCTTTATAATATCCTTAAGTAATTTGATAATGGAAAGAATATGCATTAGGATCAATGACATAATGCCATTAAAAAAAGTTACCATACCACCAATGTAATGAAATATGGATTTATACATCATTAAAAATACAATGATCTTACTAAAAAATACTTGAAAATGATTAATTTAAATTCTTCTTAATGAGAGAGGGGAACCTAGGTAATGCATGGGGAACTTCCTATTTATGATACCAAGTCTTGTTTTGATCTAATCGGCATAGTTAAAAGTAAATTTCCTGGAGCTATAAACGTTTCTTTTTTCCTGTATTGTTTTTTCCATCCCATGTTGTGTAATCATCTAAATAATGATTTAGGGACAAAATATAATTATACCTTCCATTTATGAAAAATATCAAGACATCCATAAATAATAAATTGGGGATTATAGTGAAGTTGTATCTTCCCTTGAAAGGAAGGATCATGAATTTAGAAATTTCATAATTAATGTTCCTACTCAGATCATATTGTGTTAGAATGAAGTGGCATAGATAAATATGATCACCTTGATGAAGAAACCTCTTATATTTGATGAATCTTAACTTTTTACCCATAAGTGAGAACAAGATACATGGGGATGAAAAACATCAGAATAATAGATCACATGCCCATTTTGAGAATCCAAAATGTTTAATAATCTATAGAATAAAGTTCCATTTCAGACTTTAATAGGATTTTTACATATCAATCTTGACCATAACATTAGTTTCATTCACTTTTTTGTTAATATCCATAATTATTTATTTATCCATGCCAATAGCTCCCTGTAGAGACCACCCCTTAACAAAATTATGATGTTCCCTCCACACGAGCCTTGGTATAATATGTTTGTGTCTTTTTTGAGGATGGTGGACACTATTATAAACGATAAGTTTCATAGACTGATTAGATAGTATTGGTTGAAGGATGATGGTTCTTTTACCTTGGGAATAAGCACTAAGGTAGTTTTTCGAGATACTATAGGATGAATCCCTCCTTTAAAAAAATGTTTCACTACACTAATGAGATATTCTTTGATAAAATCCCCCATATAAACATAAAAATATCCTAAGAGATCATGTAGAGTATGGGGAACTATCTGGATTGATGGATTTCAAAAATTTCATTATTTAAACCTCTAATATGTTACAACTAATATAATTATTAATATTCTCATCAATGCATCTTAGAATATTATTAAAGAAAGAAACCCTAGACTCCTCCCTTGGATAGATTTTACTTACACCACATATCAATCCTATTAACAAAAATTAAAAGGATTCCCAAAAATATTCTTAGTTTTATATAAATCATTGGAATATGACCCATCCTCAATAATCATGATCAACTTTCACATAATTTTTATTTCTTCAATAAATTAATGGACAAAGGCAATGTTTCGGTCACCTTCCCATAATAATAATGAAAAATATTTTCCCCAAGATACCTTCTCTGCCTATTAGAGTTTATATGAAAAAAATATTTGTCTAGTTTTCATAAGCACTTAATCATAATAATTTCAATGATCCTATAATCTAGTATATAGATGATAGATATTTTATTTAATCTCTTTTAGATTATTTTGAGGGTTAGGCTCATTTTTCTTCAATGACCATGAGTATTCCTTGAGTCTTCTTAGCTTGTTTTAAAAATCAAACTTTGTGTTCCCCTACATGGGAGAAACCCATTATTAATAAACCTTATCCATGAAATCCTTCTCACAAATCCATAACCTATAATATTATAATGAATGACTGGAGACACACATAGTTTTATATAGACTAAAGAGCAGTGAATAATTAGTAAGGGCATGTGTCATATCAGTGATTTTCAAAGAAGGTAACTTTATTATCCCTTGAAAATTAGAAACACAAATATCTAACCAGCTCTTTATATATTAGTTTCCACCATTATTATTGAACCATGTGAAATTATCTTCAAAAAACTGAAGGTAACTGATATTATTTTAAGCTAATATGTTCCTAAAATCATCCATGCCATTTCTTAGAAGACACTTACCCCTATCTTTTCAGCCTAATCTATTATTAAATTAAACTCTCCAATAATGAAGTATGGGAGGAAAATAGGATCAAAGGTATAGAGACTATTCCAATGAAATTCCATTTTATATGGATCACATTTGGCATAAAGAATAGACAAGTACCCGAATTGGTTTTATTGTTGAATAATAATTATGAGGAGTTGAGGTGATGCATTGACCAACTACAAATAAAAATTGGATAACCACATGAGACATATATTCTTATTATTTCAGCTATCATTAATGAAATTATGGATGTGTAACTTGGAATAAAAATCCTTAATATGTCTAGCAGTGTGTTTGGCCTCTATAATTTCAATCAAAGATATGTGATTGTGCATTAATTCATAGGATAAAACCCCACTTTTTTATGGAGAACCAATGCTTTTAGAATTATATATGATTAAAGTGATCATTATAAAACCCCATTAATTTCTATATAACCATTTACCTCTGGTAGATAGGAATAATAAAAAATGGAATCAAAGATCCCCCGAGATCTAGAATGAGTTTTCACTCTGTCAGAGGAAACAAAAATAGGGTCCGTATTCATTGATCATCCCCTTAAAATTGAATCCACTAGAATATATTCATTTTAATATCACAAATGATCAAAATAATTCAAATAAATAAGATATTTAGTCTCATTTTCTTCCACTATATGCAATTCTTGAGATTTTGGTGGAGATTCTAGACCATCCTATGAAGTAAAAAGGGTCCAGAAATATCCATAGGGAAAGATGGAGAAGCAGAATCATTTGGGGTTTGTCAATATAATTCACCTCGTATTAAACAGAAAACATGGAGAAAGAAGAGCCTATATCTCCTTCTCAATCACTAGAGGTACCACCAAAGATGTATAAGGTGAGGCTAGGTAATCCTCTAAAATCTACTACAGGCTATGAGAATTCACAAGAATTAAGAAAGAAAAAACGATAGGAGGAGTCCCAATAAACACCTCATATGAAAAAAAAAACCTATAAAAAAGAATACTTGGTACTGCTAATAACCCAAAAGAAACAGAATATGTAAGTAAATCCCCCTCAACCAATAAAGGAATGGAGTTATAAACACCTTGGAGAGTGGTAAAACCCTTTGTGGGGACAATATGGGAAGAAGTACAATCATAAAAAAAAATATCATGGGAAGGAGAAGTGGGAAGGAAAATAGACTTATAAAGCTAAGGGGACATCCAGACAGAATCAGAAAACAACCAGGAGATTATTGAGAGGAAATGCTCCTAAATATGCAAGTGACATGGTTTGAAGAAGGGTTAGGATTAGAGCGAGGATGGTTCACTTTTAAACCTTGAAGAATATTCTTATAGGGGGAACCAACATGCCCTTGAAAGTTGAAAATGAGTACAAAACCACCCCAAAGGTACAAACTAAACTATTCTTGTATGATAAGGATTCACCTAAATTGATTAGAATGTTCTAGGAAAATCTCTTAGATAAATAAATCTCAATAGAGATATAGGACATCACAGTAGGTTTCATATGAAAATTAGCTTGATTACATAGATGAAGGACCCAATAAAATCATAAATTCCCTTAAAAACCATGGGGTTACGAGAATTAATTGGAAAAAAATTAATTTTAATCTAGACTAAACCTATCTTATTATCTCTTCCATAGTGAAAAAAAAATTGACCAATGGAAAATATAAAATAATAAGTATCTTTAGAAGTGAGTCTGCCTAGGAAAAGAATTAACAAAGTCTAAATGAAATTATATATGAGTAAAAAAGAGATATGATAGAAAAAAAACTATATGTGGAGAATACAAGACCCAAGAATGAATAAAGAACTTAAAGAATAATAAATTTGGCTGATAATTCCCAAAATCTATAACTGGAATACACTTGTGAAAATATTTAGGTGTGGTTGAATCATCCATCGACATAAGAAAATATGGAATGTAACGAACCAATCCGGTTCGACCATGAACCGGTCTTCCGAGCTGGTCCGCGACATGGCCCAAGAGGCATTCCCGATCCTCCCAGTCTGGCGACAAGCACCAGGGCATCAATAGAGGTTGTGGGAATGATTTCGCCCAATATAAATAAATAAAATAGCAAAAATAATACAGAACAGCACAGAATAGATAAACCAAATAAAGAGACTAAACAGGAATAGAAGAAAAATAAAACTGACCAAACACAATGTCCGAACTAACTCCGTGCGACCTCACAGGTCGCTCTCCGACTCAACGATCAAGTGTCGCCCTAGGTGAGTGCACTCAAGATATAGCCTACAGAAACACTAAAAACAGAAAAGAACTATAGGTGTGAGTATTAAAACTCAATAGCCTATCCCGATATCTATTCCCAATGCACTACCTTTAAAATAAAAGAAACATCATTTCAAGTTTGAACTACAATTTATAAAAGTATGTTTTTATAAGTATTTTACTTAAAAAAAAAGTAAGAACCATTGACCTTAACCATTTCCAAATTTGGGTTCATTTCATTAGTGTCAATGGATTTTTAGAAAGGGAAAGTGATGTTTTTATTTTCAAATATGTACAAAGAGGATTAAACACTTTCATTTGAAAACCATTTCTTAAAAACCTGATCAAAAGCAATTTACCACTTTCCAAGGAAAACAATACACCAGAAATGCACAAAGTAAAACACACAGCAAGGGAAACGTAGGTATACATATGAGCATAATAATCACTACTGCAAGAAACAAAAGCCAAATAGACATGGGTGAACCTAGGAGATCGAGAATAAACCAGAAGACACCAATACATGAGAAATCATCCTTATCGACATGTCATGATGAAATCAAAACGCACAATACACTTGATCATCCTCTCTTAGGCAGGTCGAGGGAAAAACCCATAGTAATAAACCCAATATATCCACCTACTATGGGCCACTAGTCAATAGCATAACCTACTAGTGCAGCAATCATTCTTAGAATATTCTCTCAATATGACAGATTCCCATGTCTCAAGTGTTTAAGAAGGGGGTGAGCCAACTGATGCCAACCGAGAATCCAATCATATAGATATATATATATAAAGCACAACAAGCATCACCCTGAGATACTCCATGGGACAACCTCTTGACTTTAAACCACTCAAGTACTCAGGAGCCTCTAAGCACGGCCTCCCAAAAAATCAAATGCAACCGAGGCAGGAGAGTTATCCTAGGAGCTTTTTATCAAAACATTTTCATCATTTTCGATAAAGTTCCAAACGGGCATTGAACACATTTCACAATCACCACTAAAAAAATACAACTTCTTTATAAGACCAAAAGTAGTTTTAAACCATTTAAGAAGCCCCAAGACACAACTTCGCAGGCTGCCAAATATTTTTATAAAAACAAACCAAACCATTTTATTTTTCCAAATAAACTGTTAGAGCCAACCGGGCAATTTCTCATGAGAACCAGAATACTTGTTCAGAAGAAATCATTTATCTCTCAAACCAAAACCACATTTGAAATTCTGTGAATTATGTTTAAAACCCAAACGGCCATTCTTTCACTACTGGGTGTTCGCTCATCATGAAAATATTTCAAGTGTCCTGTGTAAAATAAATGCCTCTTTTTACACCAAATAATCACTTAAAAATTAATTGTCTTATATCATCTCATGTTTATTAAAAATTATTAAATATTTAATTTGAAAAAATAGTGTCCGCAAACAGCTGGAAATAATGTCACTAAAATTTTAAAATGCAGTGCAATGGGAACCTACCTCGGATACATGACGCGATGAAACGACGCACGTTCGAAAATGCATGGTAAATTCCAACACCCTACATAATAAATATCAAGGACTCAAAACACATACATAACCCCATTTAAATTATGTGAAACCAAGCGGAGGGAAGAAACACTCACCTTGAAACTAAAGCGCGATGACGACGGAACTTCGGAAACAAGGTAAGGTGATGGCGCTCACTCGGAAACACCTTGCGCGGGCCCTAAAAATCCTAAACCAACAAACAAAAACTCACCATCAACTAAAACCCATAATCCAACAAGAGTAAAATGATAATAATAAAAATAATAGTAATAATACTAATAATAATAATAATAATGAAAATAAGAATAAGAATGAGAATATGAATAATGAAAATAACAATAATAATAATAATAATAAAATAATAATAATAATAATAACAATAATAATAATTATAATAATAATAATAATAACAACAACAACAACAAGAATAATAATAATAATAACAATAATAATAATAATAATAATAATAACAATAATAATAAGAATAATAAGAATAATGATGACGATAATAAAATTAAAAATAAATAAATAAAAATTAAAAGAAACCTTTCCAGAGAGGGGGTATGCGGGCTGGCCGTGGTGCAGCGGCGAACCGAGAGGATCCGGGGGGTTGCTATGCGGGTTGGAGCAAGGGAGGAGAGGAGGGATGGGCCGCGTGGCTGCTGTGCGGGCTGGCTATTGAGGAGGCCGATCGGGGGATCTAGCAGGGGGTTGTCGTTACTACCGAGGGGAAGGAGAGGCGTCGGGAGGGCCTGCTGTGCTGGGTCTTTGAGCAAGGAGGGAGGAGCCGAGCTGTACAGGCCAAAGGTGGTGCTGCGGAGTGCGTGGCGTGGGGCTTCTGGGCGGAGGCAGAGCATGGGTGGGGGAGCCAAAGCATGCAGGGGGTTCGTCGGGCAGAGCAGGGTGCGCCTTCACAACAGGGAGGAGGGAGAGGAAGCCAGACGCGCTGGGAATAGGGAGTCGCCTGAAGGGAGGTGCCGAAGGAGAAGGAGGAGGAAGCCAGGCGCTACAAGGGAAAAAGAAAACAAGAGGGGTGCTGCTCGAAACGGAAAAGGGAAACCCAGGGGTGGCGGCGCTAAGAAGAGAAGAAAACGGGGGAAAGAAAAAAAAGGTCCATCAGAAACATGAAAAAAGAAGAAACGTAAGAATAAAAATAAAACAATTATAAATATCAGTAATATAGTAATAATAATAATTATTATTATTATTATAATTATAACACCTTAATGATAATAATAATGAAAATAATAATCATAATAATAATTATACTAATAATACTCAAAACAACAACATTGTTATTACAACAATAAAATAATTCCAAATGATCATTTCGATTAAAATTATTTTACTTTCACTGTTTAGAATAACAATAATAACATGATGAAAAAAATAAAAATAATAAACAAAAATAATAAATGTTTTCATATTACCTCAATATTGATAAAATCATTAACACAATAAAAATTTTAAAAGATGCACCAATTAATGTGCATTTTAAAAATAAAACTTTTTATTTCAATTTTTCCGAAGGCGAACGTGATGTGAAATTACCCGAGCGGGGACGCGAGGGGTTTCCAAAATAGGCACTGCTCGCGCGCCCAATGACGTCTCGTCAAAAAGCGCACTTTTTAAAAAAACTCAAAAATTTCGTCCAGGACTCAACCCGAACCCCAAAAAAGTTTTAAAGGTCAAAGAAAATTATAAAATAAAATAAAGGATCGGTGAGGGTGTGACAATTATCCTCACCATAACACTTTCCATCCCTAGAAAGACACACCACCAACCAGTCGATCGATCAACACCCAAGGATTTCACATAAACACGATCCAACCTCTCTACCCAAGGACATTCCATCAAAGACCGATGGGACTCAACCTCATTTCCCGAAATAAATCACCAGCAGAGGGGAGGCTTGAACGGGCACCCCACCATAAGAACTCAAATGGCATCCGATAATGACTTAATAGAAAACTCAAAGAGACTCACGGTGGGTCTCCCCGCCACAAAGAACTGACCTACTAGAGACCAAAGAGAAATCCAACTTAGGCCATAATCGGGCCTTACTCCAGCTATACAAAAAAATTGCAAAAACATTTAAATCACTCACTCCTATCCGAAAAGGATAAGAGTTGATCTGAAAAGTCTGCACAAACCAAAAACCCTTACCACATGGGCGGGGAGGAAGGCCCCAAGGATTGGATCACTGAAACTTAGACGGAAGACTACTCACGACCCATCACTTCGAGATAACCACAAACCTAAGTCGCAACTGATTCACATGGGTGGCCCACGCAAGGTCACTAATCAGGAACTTGCATCCAAAAGGCACAATTACCGACATTGCACGAGGGATAATTCCATCGCGCACTTTGCGACAAGAGGAAAATTATAATGACAAAGAAACTAGAGCAGCAACACCAAAACGGTCTCACCACATAGTAGAGGCACAACCTTAACCAGACTCCTTAAAATTCCCCGGGGGTTCCTGACTACGCGTCGCCTTCACTCCGAGGCATTTTGGATGGAGCTCTGATGGATAAAGCATCTTCTACCTCACAGTTAGGTTTTTATAATCCCAATAAGAAACAAACATCTTTTGATTTGACAAAAGAAAGGACAAGATTTTAAAATAAAAAATCATACTAGCATTAAAAACCCGAAGTTCATCAAAAGACCCATGACATCCCATACATGTGAAAACCCAAAACACCGTCAGTACAACTGCAATGATAAAAGATCCCTTACACTAAAAGGAAACTACACCAGAAACTTTGAACAAAACCCCCCAACAGCACATCACATCTGAGAACTTCCCCTGTGACGTTTTCTAGCAACGCCCCGACAGAATCGTCGCAAGTGACCCAAGCGTCCACATGTCTGGTAGGGCTTCAGAGCACTTGGGCATGACGGCTTCTTGTGACCCCTCTTTCCACACTAATAACACACAATAATCTCTCGATCCGAATAGGTTGATGAAAGATCCCAAGGACTCTTGATTCCACGACCTGATCCATCCACTTCCATTTTCTTACTCATCTCCTTTCCAGGACCCTCACATATGCTCATAGGGATCGAAGGAGGTAGGACTACTTAGATCACTCCTACCATCGTGGCTTTAACATGAAAATATTATCTTGCCACGCTGACAAAAGAAGTTAGGTTAGACTTTGACAGCTTCGACTGTAGATCAGGGCGGAGACCTGTCTCGAAGTGTCGAGCCTTCATGGGGTCATTCATGGAATACCTTGAATCATAATGGACTAGCTCCACAAAGCACTGGATATATTCCAACTCGGATCTGTCGCCCTGTTGCAGACAACACATCTCCATACCCTTTCTCACCCTTTCTTCCTCAGAAAAATACTGGCGAATGAACAAAGCCTTGAAGAACTCCAAAGTAAGCTCTTGACGGGGATTGTTCTGAGACACTAACTTCCACCATATCCACGATGAACCTTCAAGCATAAAGGTCTCAAACTTGACCTTCAACGACTCGGGCAACTCAACGAGGTTAAAGTTCCTTTCAATCTTCCACATACACTCCTTTGTTACAGAAGTTTATGCTTGACCATAAAAGATAGGTGGATCCAACTTCCAAAACTCAAGCATAAAATCCTTAGGTTGATCAACCGCACTACGATCACCCATAGAAGCTTCAAAGGGATAACCGCTAGACAAGGAAAATTCAAAAACCCAATCAAGACCAACTCGATGAGTGAATAAAAACCTCAAAATCAAACACTACGTAGGTGACAAGCTCGAAACACAAGAAAACAAGTTATCATAACATCAAAACTTTTCTCTTTGAAAACATCATTAATTTAAAACAATCTTGGTGGGTTAAACCCTTGCCATTTGTATTCCTTAGAGTCTAACTCACATGCATGTATCAGTGCCACCCCGGGCATCCATCCACCATACTAGAAATCCGTCCACATTTCCAACATACCACTATGCACGTGAGAACCCATTGGAACACCAAGGCCAAAACAAAGCAACTTCATTTTTTCCAAAAACAAATCCTTTATACCATTTCTTTTAAAACAATCCACAAATTAAACATGTCATTTCAAACAACCATTTTTTTTCAAAAACCAATTTTTTTTATTCAAACCACTTTCAAAAATTGAAGGAAACACAAAATAACTCAATTGGGAACTAGTGTTAGTGGGTGACTTGACCATATGGTTGGCAACCATATGCCAAACACGTCACCGACATAGAGAGCCTTCTTGGACCATGCTCCTAGATCCGCATGGCTTGCCAGGCTATGTGGATTAGGACTATTAGTCCAAGTCCCTTTGTCCTATCCCAATCGCAAAACATTTTTCCATAAAAACCCAAATAAACAAATTAAACCGGACTTCCCATGGAAACCCGAGGATCATAATGACAATGAGTTCACGACGCTCTTCCCGCTCCTACCCCTTGAGTCCCGGCAATCCTACCCCGTCTACCTTGACATCCCAAATAACAAAGGGCACTCTGAAAAGTGAGGTCTCTAAGATCTAACCTCCCTTTCATACCATTTTGTCATGAACCAACCTGGGTCGACCCTAAACAGGTCACCCGAGATGGTCCGCAACATGGCCTGAGAGGCGTTCCCGATCCTCCCGGGATGGCGACAAGCGCCAGGGCATCAACAGAGGCTGTGGGAATGATTTAACACAATATAAATAAATAAAACAGCAGAAATAATACAGAGCAGCGCAGAATAGATAAACCAAATAAAGAGACTAAACAGGAATAGAAGAAAAATAAAACTGACCAAACACGACGTCTGAACTAACTCTGTGTGACCTCACGTGTTGCTCTCCGACTCAACGATCAAGCGTCACCCTAGGCGAGCGTACTCAAGCTATATCCTGCACAAACACTAAAAACAGAAAAGAACTATAGGCGTGAGTATTAAAACTCAGTAGGCTAGCCCGATATCTTTTCCCAATGCACTACCTTTAAAATAAAAGAAACGTCATTTCAATTTTGAACTACAATTTATAAAAGGTATTTTTTTCTAAGTATTTTACTTAAAAACAAAGTACAAACCATTTCCCTTAACCATTTCCAAATTTGGGTTCATTTCATTAGTGTAAATGGATTTTTAGAAAGGGAAAGTGATGTTTTTATTTCCAAATTTGTACAAAGAGGATTAAACACTTTCATTTGAAAACCATTTCTTAAAAACCTAATAAAAATAAATTTACCACTTTCCAAGGAAAACAATACACCAGAAATTCACAAAGTAAAACACATAGCACGGGAAATGTAGGTATACATATGAGCATCATAATCACTACTACAAACAATAAAAGCCGAATAGACATGGGTGAACCTAAGAGATCAAGAATAAACTAGAAGACACCAATACATGAGAAATAATCCTTATCGACATGTCATAATGAAATCAAAATGCACAATACGCTTGACTATACTCTCTCAGGCAGGTCGAGGGAAAATCTCATAGTAATAAACTAAATATATCCACCTACTATGGGCCACTGGTCAGTACCATAACCTACCAGTGCAGCAATCATTCTTAGAATATTCTCTCAATATGCCAGATTCCCATGTCTCAAGTGTTTAAGAATAAGGTAATCCAACCGACGCCAACCAAGAATCCAATCATATATATATATATATAAATCACAAAAAGCATCACCCCAAGACACTCCATGGGACAACCTCTTGCCTTTAAACCACTCAAGTACCCGGGATCCTCTAAGCGTGGCCTCCCAAACAATCAAATGAAACCAAGGTAGGAGAGTTATCCTAGGAGGGTTTTTATCAAAACATTTTCATCATTTTCAATAAAGTTCCAAAGGGGCATTGAACACATTTCACAATCACCACTAAAAAAAATACAACTTCTTTATAAGACCAAAACTAGTTTGAAACCATTTAAGAATCCCTAAGACACTACTTCACAGGCTGCCAAATATTTTTATAAAAACAAACCAAACCATTTTATTTTTCCAAATAAACTTTAAGAGCCAACCGGGTAATTTCTCATTAGAACCAGAATACTTGTTCAGAAGAAATCATTTATCTCTCAAACCAGAACCACATTTGAAATTCTGTGAATTATGTTTAAAATCAAAACGTGAATTCTTTCACTACTGGGTGTCCACTCATCATGAAAATATTTCAAGTATCCTGTATAAAATAAATGGCGCTTTTTACACCAAATAATCACTTAAAAATTAATTGTCTTATATCATCTCACGTTTATTAAAAACTATAAAATATTTAATTTGAACAAACAGTGTGCGCAAACAGCAGGAAATAATGTAACTTAAATTTTAAAAGCAGTGCAATGGGAACCTACCTCGGATACACGACGCAATGAAACGACGCACGTTCAAAAATGCGCGGTAAAGTCCAACGCCCAACATAATAAATATCAAGGACTCAAAACACATACATAACCCCATTTAAAGTATGTGAAACCAAGCAGCAGGAAGAAACACTCACCTTGAAACTAAAGCGCGATGACTACAGAACTTCGAAAACAAGGTGCGGCAATGGCGCTCACTTGGAAACGCCCTGCACGGGTCCTAAAAATCCTAAACCAACCAATAAAAACTCACCATCAACTATAACCCATAATCCAATAAGAGTAAAATGATAATAATAATAATAATAATAATAATAATACTAATAATAATAATGAAAATAAGAATAAGAATGAGAATAAGAATAATGATAATAACAATAATAATAATAATAATAATAATAAGAACAATAATAATAATAAGAATAATAATAAGAAGAAGAATAATAATAAGAATAATAAGCATAATAATAATAAGAATAATGATAATAATAATAATAATAACAATAATAATAGTAATAAAAAAATAATAATAATAAAATAATAATAATGATAATGATAATGATGATAATAAAAGTAAAAATAAATAAATAAAAAGTAAAAGAAACCTTTCCAGAGAGGGTGTATGTGGGCTAGCCGTCGTGCAGCGGCGAACCCAGAGGAGTAGGGGGGCTGCTGTGCGGTCTGGAGAAAGGGAGGAGAGGAGGGCTGAGGTGCGTGGCTGTTGTGTGGGCTGGCTATTGAGGAGGCCGAGTAGGGGATCTAGCAGGGGCTTTCGTCGCTGCCGAGGGGATGGAGAGGCGTCGGGAGGGCCTGCTACGCTGGGTCTTTGAGCAAGGAGGGAGGAGCCAAGCTGGACAGGCTGAAGACGGTGCTGCGGAGTGCGTGGCGCAGGGCTACTGGGCAGAGGCAGATTAGGGGTTGGGGAGCCGAAGCACGCATGGGGTTCATCGGGCAGAGTAGGGTGTGCCTTCACAATAGGGAGGAGAGAGAGGAATCTAGGCACGCTGGGAATAGGGAGTCGCGCGAAGGGTGGTGCCGAAGGAGAAGGAGGAGGAAGCCAGGCCCTACAAGGGAGAAGGAAAACAGGATGGGTGCTGCTCGCGACAGGAAAGGAAAACCCAGGGGGGTGGCGGCGCTAAGAAGAGAAGAAAACGGGGGAAAGAAAAAAAATGGTCTGCCAGAAACCCTAAAAGAAAGAATAAACCTAAGAATAAAAATAAAAAAAATTATAAATATCAGTAATATAGTAATAATAATAATAATAACACCTTAATGATAATAATAATGAAAATAATAATCATAAAAATAATTATACTAATAATACTCAAAACAACAACATTGTTATTACAACAATAAAAGAATTCCAAACGATCGTTTCAATTAAAATTATTTTACTTGCACTGTTTAGAATAACAATAATAACATGATGAAAAAAATAAAAATAATAAACAAAAATAATAAATGTTTTCATATTACCTCAATATTGATTAAATCATTAACAGAATAAAAATTTTATAAGATACAACAACTAATGTGCATTTTAAAAATAAAAATTTTTATTTCAATTTTTCCGAAGGTGAACGGGATGCGCAATTACCCGGGCGGGGATGTACGGGGTTTCCAAAATAGGCTCCGCTCGCGCGTCCAACGACATCACGTCAAAAAGCGCACTTTTTAACAAAACTCAAAAATTTCATCCGGGACTCAACCCGAACCCTAACAAAGTTTTAAAGGTCAAAGAAAATTATAAAATAAAATAAAGGATCGGTCGGGGTGTGACATGGAAAGACCTAAATCTTTGGAGAAGCCTAGAAATATAATGAAATATCCAGAATCTCTAGGGTAGGACTATTTAGATCAGTGGTTGTAACTTTAAAACCACATCCTTAAAGGAGAGGAGAGGGAAAACACTAGAACTAGAAGGCCCCCAGTCACTGGTGTAAACAACATGACTAGATTATTGAGAACTTACTAAAAATAATAAGGGTAATGGTTAATAAGAATAACTATTAGAGGAGCTAGATAATTTTATGCATCAAAATCCACTAGATGTGATTATTATGAGGACACAAGTGAAGAGCACCCAACAGAAAAAAGATTCAAAATGGGAAGAATCATGTAAAGTATGTTTTAAAATATAATATTAGAACCCATTTCTTTAAATTTATGATTCTCACATTTCTAATATGTAAGATATTAAATATCTTATGTAATTTTCAACACATAGTAAAAGTAAAATTTCTATTATGAAGGATTTCAACAATGAATTCTAAAGAATGAAAAAAAAATCATATGATAGTTAAGTTGTGCATGGATTCTTTAAATATTACAAATGGGAGATTTATTATAGAAAGTAGAGAAGATGTTTCTCACTATAAATAATACCATTACTCCATTAAGGAAGAAGATAGAAGTTATAGTTGAAGATAATTGTTTGGCTATGTCACAATGCATATTATTGTTGTTTCTAAAAAAATAATATTTCATATGGAATGAAAATATAATTATGTGTGATAATATAAAAAATAATAATATATACACATAGATATTATCAAATATAGGAAAACAAAAGGAACAATAAGATACTTATTTTGAAATTAGAAGAAGAATAAGAAGAAACCAAATAGAGACAACTTGATGGATGTATAGTCTATTTAAAGAATCTCATGTTATTAAAAAAATATTTCCTATATCATTGTAACTATTTGGGAGTACTTTATATAGTTGGGAGACATGTTTGTATCATGATATAATTGATAAAACTATTATTTTGTATTCCAAAAGATAAAACTAGTGGATAGTATGATATCGATGGAATATAGATCATGTTAAGAATTAGCCTTCTCATTTTGAGAGTTGAACATTATAAAATCTATTGTTTCTTCTTTGAGTATGTATGGGTGTGTTAAAATTCAATCTATTTTATCAATTTAGTTGGTGAAAAGTATTTTTCTAAAATAAACTTAAAAAATATATAATCATGGATTCAACCCCCTTAGTGGTTTCCACTGGTCTTGAGGATCCATTTCAAGTGTAATCAGTGCTTAGTTGCCTCCATTAAATATATAATATTTAGAAATAGTTATTTCCTATTTGTTTTAATATTTAGTCACCAAATTTATATTTTTAATATAGGAAGCCTTAATTCATTGAACAATAAGTGTATTCCCACTTATGATGGGAAAATCTGTTAAATTGGGGAAGATCATATGTTTACCTACTTATTATCAATATATTTGGTTGTTCTGAGGGCCATAAAAAATGTATTTGTTCATCTTGTCAATGTGTTTTTACTAATAGTTGCTGACAAGAAGAATTTAGAGAATGATGGTCACGCTTATAATTTCATTCTATTATCGCTTTCATAGAATGAGTTTCTAAAGGTAATAATGATCAGGATATCAAAAGGAATAATGTAAAAATTGAAAAAAAATTATAGATTCAATAAAAAGGTGAAGAAAAATATACTATAGGTTTAGAGTTTTAATTGAGAAGATGTAAAAATGATGGAAGTTGATTTGTAGATTATTTATTCACTTGAATCAATGAGATTGTGATCACTATAATCATATTTAGAGAAATGTTTTTGGATAAAATTCCTTTTGAGAATATTTTGTGCATTTTATTTGATATATTTGATGTGAAATTATCATCACTTGAAGATCCAGATCTAGGTATGCTTCATTGATATGAAATAAACATTATTTTTTCATATTAAATGTTAAGGGGAAGTGTTTTTGGGAATAAGTTCAAGGCAGGAAGGAAAAGTTCCTTTAAATATTTGAAGAAATAAAAGAATAAGGAATAATTTGATTCATATGCAGCTGGTTATTCATATTATGATAAAGGTAAAAAAGCTAAAGATAAGTTTTAAAAACTCATTTCACTCATCCTGAGAATTATAGGAAGAATAAATATGAAGATTAATTGAAATATTCTATTAAATTGTTTCAAATGTTTATACATTGGAAATTTCATATAAAATTATCCAATATTGAAAGAAGAAGAAAAATCTAGTGAATTTGAGTACGATAGGCCAACAAGAGATTCTAAGAATAAAGCTAAAAAGTTACAAAATAAAAGTTTTATTCAAAGGGGAAAGGGGTTAATTTCACTAAATATCAATAGATAAATATCTTATTAAAGTTATAGGGTAATAAAAGAAGTGATGTTAATGAGAAATTTGAGAATTCCAATGATGTTGGTGAAAAAATACTAATTATTAAAGTGAATGAAGAATAATTCAATACTAATGAAAGTAGTAATGTTGGGAGTGATGAAGAAACATAAATAGAGTTTATGCAAAGTTAAGAACATTGAGAGTGTATTTCAAATATCTGAACACTAGAAAATAATATCATAAATTTGAATAAATAAAACCAAAACTCATGTAACAAAGAATCTATTCATGGTGAAGAATAATTAAATCCATTGAAATAATTTGATGAGTTGAAGAAATTTTTTTCTAAATAAAATACTCTAAATATTGGTATGTAATAGAAATTTAAATTAAAAGATATGGAGATAGTGACTTTCTAACTAAATTTTATCAGTACTAAGAAAAAATTGGATAAGTACAAATCTATTTTTCAAAATTATATATAAGAAGTTAGAGAAAGATAAAAGAAGAATGTTGTGAAAGGTTTTAAAGATTCATAGAATTAAAATAATCAAGTTCACTAAAGAATACCAAACTTAAATGGATAAAATGATCTCATAAGTGTTGGTGTAAAGTATAGATTGAATACATGGGTGAAGAGAACCTTGTTTATGGGAAAATAAAATGATTCTCATAAATCCATGAATTTTGGGAGTACTATTTTGAAACAAAAAAACCGTTAAAAATATTGGTATCAAAAAATATATAAATAATTTTCGATCAAATAGGAATATTTTGGGATTATACTAAAAAAATCACAAAAAAAAGATCCAGGATTTATGGTCAAAAAAAGTTAGAAGAGAAAGTTTCAAAATATATAAAATAAGTTTTTTACATAAGAATGTATGCATTTTAGGGATACTTTTATTTTTGTGGATGCTTCAAGAAAATGTAAAGAAATTTTTGGTTAAATTATCTATATTATTATGATTCTATAAGGTTTTTGAGACAAAGTTTAGGGTGGATTAAAAACACTCAAAGAAGAAAGATTTATAAGTAACCTGAAAAATCTAGATTTGACAAAGAAAATAAATTTCAACCTTTGGAAGAAGTTTGTGAAAAATGTGAACAGATGGGTTACATTGCTAAATATTATCTTTCTATCCTAACATTCCATCTGATTATAAATAAAAATACTCAAAATTCCCCTAAGAAGAAGGATAAAGGTAAGGAAATGTGTTTGTTGTTCAAGTATCACTTAAATCATGTAAAGGGTAAGGTATATGGATTATGGATAGTGGATTTTATTCAAATATAATAGGATATTAAAATATATTAAAGTATCTTGAAAATTCAATGGAAGGATAGGATAACTTATGAAATAATGGTTCATATAAAATCAAAGTATTTGGTTCAATAGTTATTGATAAAGAGAAGTCGAAGTCCAAGAACACTTTTTCTGTTGATCGGATGAAGCATAATTTATTATGTGTGTTTTAGATATGTGATGAAGGTATTTAAGTGGTTTATTGAAAATATGTGATCTTGGTAAATATTTTTAAATATGAATTTTCTTTGATAAGAATATAGAGAATAAGGGGAAACTTGTTAAGGGTTGGTGATGCTAGAAATTCATGCTACTTAAGCTTTAATAAAGAAATTAAATTGTGGCATTAGAGGATTTATCATTTTGACTAAAAGAACATGAGAAATCTTACTGAATGATTGAATGTTCATAGTGTGAAAATTCTAAAAATATAGAGAAACCAAATGTTTTATTATTTTTAAAAGGGGAATATTGTTAAATCACTATATGGGAATGTTAGGATTCAAACATCTTATCCATTGGAGGTTATCCATTTAGGTATTTGTGGGTATATGAGGAAGAAATAAACAATTGGAGATAAGTATTTTATTTCTTTTATTGATGAAATTACTCGAATCACTTGTGTTGTGTTTATGAATAAAAATCAGAGGCTCTAAAAATGTTCACAAGTTATAAAAAAAGTGTTGAAAATGAGTGTTGATTCTCCTTGAAAAGGATCCAAATAGATAATGGTGCAGAATATACTAATTGATGTTTTAAAAATTATCATAAGAATAATTAAATTAAAATATGAAATCAATTTCCGATATAGACTATAATTGTTTTTAATAATGAAAAAAGTGAAGTCTGGTAGATATGGCTCTGACTATGTTGATAGTGAATGATACATCTTGGTATTTTTGGATGTGAGCGATTGGTAAAAAAGCAAACATCCAAAAATTATTTTTATATAAACTTAATTCATATATGTCACAATAATTTATATATTCTGAGAAGTCCCCAAATCTAAAATATGTAAGGTTGTTTTGTAACCCTTGCATAATCAAAGTAAAATGAGGATGTCTTGGGAAGTTTTAGTAGAAAGGAGTTGATAGCATCTTCTCTAGTTATCCTAAAAGTGGAAGAGAATACCACTATTACAATAAGGAGGAAGAGAGTATAATTGATACTTCTGATATAAATGTTTTGAAAGATTAAATGAATTAAATCTCACATGATGAATAAAGTTCCATAAGTTACATGGATGATGTAGATTTTTTTAAAAGTATGAGGATATTTCTAAAAAAATAAGTTCATAATAAGTGAAAAATGAAAATGATGATTAATGTGTTTCTAGTTATTAATAGAACTCTATATCATCCCATACATGGATTAAAATCCATTAGATATCTAAAAGATCATTAGAGAACAAGGAAAGTAAGTTCTGATGAGAATAACTTTGATGATCGGGAGACATACCTTACTATTTTCACATGTTGAACTAAGGGATGTGAATAAATCATAGAGAATCAAGAGTGGATTGATGCTATTAAAGAATAATTATACCATATATAAAAGGATAAAACATGGGATTTTTTACCCAATATTTAAAACAATAATTTTATCATAAAAAAGTTGTTGTTTCAAAACAAGTTAAATAAAAAATGAGAATTTGTGAGAAACAAGGAAAGACTTGTGTGCAAAGGGTATTCAAATGTCGAAGTAATTGATCTTGATGAGACCTTAAACTAGTTTCAAGACTAGAGACCATTATCATATTTCTTATTATTATATTACAAAGTTGATATAATATATTCAAAATGGATTTCACATCTACCTTCCTTGATGGATAAATTAGATAATTCATGAGTTCAGAAATTTTTCAAGAAGAAAATCATGTATTTCTTTCTCCAGATAAGTATGCTCATGAACTTTTAAAGAAGTTTAAAATAGAATATTCAAAATTGGTTTATACACTTATGTTATTGGGGAAAATTATTTAAATATGAGAAATGGAATGAAGTTTATATAAGGGAATATAGGAAGACAATGGAAAGTTTATTTGAAATCTTCAATGTTGAATATTGTATATATTATAACATTATGCAACAAGTATCAAAGTTCATATAAGGAATATAATTTAATATATTTAAATAGTGTTCTAAGATATATAAAAGTTACAATATATAATTTATTGAAATATTAAAATAGAGGAAATCTTGAACTTTTTATCTACAAAGATAAAGATTGTGCTAGAAATTTTTATGGTTTAAGGTCAACATCTGGTGGAGTTTTCTTTTTAAGAGAATTATTTGTTTATTACCACATAAAGAAACAAATTTTTGTGACTATAAGTACTAATGAAGAAAAATATATGTTTTAAACTCCAGACACACCCCAATTTATGTGGATTGATACTTATTTGGAAGATCTAAAAGTAAAAGTGAAGTTTCCACTACTTGTGGGATATGGTAGTCAAAGTATAGTAAATTTATCAACTCTTACAATAAATAATTCAAAATAAAATCACATTGAAATAAAATACCACTTAATCAAATAAATTGTGAAGAAAAATACATTGAACCTATATTATATTCCATTAAAGTGGAAAATAACTTATTTTTTCACTAAACAATTTCCATGGGATGCATTTAGAACATTGAAGTTAATGATTGGACTCCAACACCATTCCTATCAAGGCCAAGTTATATTGATTCAGTCCCCTCTCTCACTTTTTATTTGGATTAATATTGTCAAAGTTGGAGGAAGTCAATATAAATATCTTTATTTTTATTCCATTATGTATTTATAAATTCTAATTACCAAGGGTGGAAACTATTTTAGAGAGCATCCATTAGTATGTTTTTTAACAAATGGGTGAGAGATATTTTATATACATGAATAATTTATTCATACAGAGTTATTAAAAGGGTAAATATTTTAGGCTATAATGTGGGGGTGTGAGTTTTCTGAGTTTTAATCCATTCTAATAGTTTTGGTGAGTATGAATTAAAAATATCTTATATAAAAGTTTCAAGGATAGATTTGTTAATTTTAAAACTTATTGATTATCAGTTAATTTCAAGTGGAATATGGGGATCAAAAAAGTTTATTTTTCTAATTAGTATCAAGAGAATAAATAGTTGTGAATATGTGAATGTAATCCAATATTTTATGAACAACATAGTATTATTGTTAAATATTCTTATTTCTTGCAACATGTTCACTCAATTAGGATTACAATTAATGAATGATGATTCATTTATAAGTTTATTGAGTTTAAAATTGATTTATGTTCCTTCATTTTCAAAAAATGGTGATATTGGTTACCTAAATATATTTTTTGAGAGATATTTAGTTTTTGAGAGATTTTTGAAACCCATGTTAAAGTTTTTGTGATTTAGTGTTTTAGAAGTTTCATTTATCGTTTGGAATTTTTTATAGAGAAAAGGAATTGAATAAGATAGAGTTAATATGTTTAATCTGTTAGATTTTGTTTTCAATAGATAAATCCTATTCAAACTCACTTAAAATATATATTTTTAAGTGAGTTGATAGAAATTGAGTTTTAATTTGTTTTGAATTTATTTGGAGTGATTGAGAAGGCCATTGATTAAATGAATATTGGAAAATATTATGATATATTTTGAATTAATTCTATAATTATAAGTTGAAATTGAAATTTTTAATAAGCCTTTATACATATATATTATATTTGACTCTGATTGAAAAAACAAACATCATAATGTTTGTAACTCACTCTATAAGTAAAATATTTTTTGAAGTATAAAAGGAAAAACTATTAAAGTTTACTAATATGATTATGATATTATTAGGAGTATATATAACATATTTTTCAATGGAGTGATAAAATTTTGAAAAGGAAATCATTCACAGTGATATTCAATATATTTAATATACTACATAATAGGTTTATTTAAGAAATGATTAGGCTTTAATAAATGTGAATTATATGTAACCTATTTTTTATGTATATATAATATATTCATTATATATGTGATGAAACATGTACAATCCATGGAATACATAACATATTTGATGATACATAATAAATTTTATGAATTTTTAAGCTTCAAAATTAGAAAATTCATAAAATACATAAAATATTTTATGACAAGAAATATATTCTCCAGATAATTTTTGTGAACTTAAAAATGGTAGATAAAATATAATATATTTACTATATGAACATGAATATGTAATATATTCATCTAGATAATTTGAAAATGTGGTAAATTCTATTATCTTATGTATGAAAAATAATATTTTTTTTCATTGTAGCTATATTTTTTAAAAATGGAATTTTCTTATTTGGAAGGTAAGATATGAAATTATAATAATATTTTTATGTATGATATTGAATATCTTATGTAAGTGTAAACTCATAGGAAAAGTGATATTGTAGGGATGTATAATTTAATAAATTAATAATGAAGAATGAAATAAAATTAGATGGTTATTATTTTATGCATGAATGGTTTAAATATCATATAGGGTATTTGTGATTCATGAAATGGGAGAAGATGGTTCACATTATAAATAATATTATTTCACCGTGAAGGAAGAAGATGAAAGTTATAGTTGATTATAATTGTTTGGATATTTCATAATGTATAATTCTTTAACATGTGTTTCACCTTGATAGAACTATAAACTAAAACAAAATAAGGAAAAAGAAGTGGGAAGAAGAAGAATCTGAGAGCAGTTTGAAGAGAGTTATTTTTTTGATTTTGAATTTGAAATTAATATACATTAGATGGGACTTTATTATTGATGGAAAAAATAATATTTTTATGGTTTGAAAATATTATTATGTGTGATAATATATGCTAATAATATACAAAAATAGATGATGTTAAAGAGATTAAAAGAATATGAATAAGAAGATACTTGATGTTGGTTAAGTAAAATAATAAGAATAATCAACACAAAGAAAACTTGATTTAATTATTTTATGTTCTAATACTCTCCTATTATTGGAAAATATATTTTATAAATCATTGTAACATCATGGGATCAATTTAAAAATTCAGAAGACATATTTATATCACAAGTTCATTGATAAACACTGTTGTTTGTAATCCATGTGATGAATCTAGTGGATTGTATGATCACAAGGGAATATTAATCATTCCATGGAATAACCTTATAATTTTTATAGATTCACCTTGTAAAATATATTTTTCCTTTTGTGAGTGCTTTTTGGTGTGTTAGAAAGTGATTTTAACTATCACTTTAACATATGGAAATGGTTATTTCTAAAATAAACTTTACAAGGAATTAAAATAACTAATTCACCCCTAGTGAATTACATTAATATTTAAGAACCTTTTAAATATTTATCATATATATGAATGTATCTATATAAAAATATCCTCTATAAGTTATATTTTATTCATCATATATATACTTATATATATAAAATTACCTAATATTGAGTGGCCACTACATATAAAACAAATCAATATAGTATAGGTCAACTCATGTATTCACAATTCTATGAAATAGACTAGACAATTTTAATTAATACAACACATTTTATACTCCCAATTAATTAATAACATCACATGTCACACAACTAATAATGGATATGAATTTCCTTAGTCTAATTCAATTAAGAGATTAGATGTATTTCCTTATCACAAAAGTGGAAAAATCACATCTTAGTAAACTCAACACTTGACATGATTAGTAACATATCCAACCATAATTTGATTAGATCATCCTCAAGGATATAATAATAAAGGTATAAATTCATAAAGGCTCACTTTATATGTAAATTACTAACCATAGGTAATAAGGTTTTAATATTAAGAATGTTACCCTAATTATATCAATGACCAAATGGAATTCTATGTAATATAATTTCATAGGTTAGTTTAGATAATAACTCTCAACTTAAATATCATGAGTATACTCTATATTATATATAACAATTCTCATGATAATCTTAACATATCATCCCAACCTATAATACTCCATGTTGGCCTTCAATTAGGGATAACTCAAAGTCATACTTTGAGGAATTTTTTCACCATTCCATCATCTATGTTGAACACATACATCACACTTGAATGAATGATAAATGGATATTGACTTTATTATAAAACCATGATACATTTTTAACCATTAAATCAAATATATCATGTATTTAATACCCATATATTCAACTCAAACCGCATAATTATGTTGTGGTAATGGTTTTATACATTGATCCCCTACATTCTCATATATATCCAACCAACATATCTTTAAATTGCCAATATCAATGATTTATTGAATAAGATAGTATTATCAAAGTATGTGTTTGGTCTTTGGGTTAGATTAGGGAACTTTAGCCTAAGAAACTGCTCCATTATTATCACCAAAGAGCTCATTTTCTCCCTCAATTCTAGGAAACTATATACATTTATTAATCAACATATTTAACCAAGAATGTTCATTAAAAACAACTGATATAGTGATTTATTCTACCTCTACTGTCAAATTTACCAATGTATCTTTTTTTGAACTCTTTAAACTGATATCTCTACTATTTAGGAAAAACACAGTTCCATATTGAGATCACATATCTTCATTATTATTTTTGAAATTAAATTTAAAACCACTTGGGGTTTTTGTATTTATTATTGATGAAGAAGAATAAAACAATAATGATATTAATATGTAGTGAGAAGGGTTTCTTGGAAGGTAGATTTAGTTACCATGCAATATGAGAATATGGATTCAAGTTCCTAATAAACATATCATTGAATGGTGTGTTGTGAATATTGGATGAGTATTTGTGGAACATAATAAAGATTGTAAGTGATTTTTATATCATAATTTATATGAAAAACTAATTTTCTACCATGAATGATTATAAAATAAGATATAAGTGAGATGTTTCCTTTGGATTAATGGATATCCATTCACCTGGTAAAGATCATTGAAGTGTTTGACTAGATGCTAATAATGATATCTCAAGAAAAATATTATATTGTTTTTAAAGGTTGGAAAACTAGAATATGATATAGATGATTCATATTAGTTGGTGTTTATTATTTTTTAATGCATATATTTATAGTATAATGATATTCTATATTATTTTAATAGATAATTAATGTGGTAAATTATTACATTCCTAGAATAAAAAAGAAATATAAATCTGAGATGTGTCCCATAGAGTGTTCAGATTGATGAACATATTATATATCTATCCAGAAGTTAAGAAATACATATTTCAATTTCTATCAAGTAGAATATCATTTATATAGGAATAATATTATCTATATTATACTTAGATGATGTTTTAATAAGAATCAAAATTGGTTGAAGTGGTGTAAGTTCAATTAAAATACTTTAAGGAGTATCTATAAACTACATTATCTTTGTAATTATTTTGGTGTTGATTAAATTTTATTTAAAGGTGTTCCAAAGTGATTTGGTGTGTTTGAACTTGTTTATAAAAGTTGAGTCAATTAGTCAAAATTGGCTACTAGATAATTTGAAGGGAGATATCTAGTGAAAATTTTGAATAATTGGGATTAAAGAAAGAAAATTTTAGCTATAATATATATAAACCATCCAAGTAATATTTATCATGAATACTACTTCATTAAATAGAAAAAATATCTTAGATGGAGGTCAAATGATACTGAATTTAAAGCTAGAATTAAAAGGAATTAATGTTACATCGAAATACTCAAATTTTAGAATTTATAAGATGAAAAATATTTTCAAATTAAAGATTTATATTTTGTAATATTTTGTTATTTTCAACAATTTTTAATGTGTTTTTAAATTATTTATAGATTCCTCAATAATAGTTGAAGAGGTTTTCAAAAATTCTGATTATCTTCGGATTCATATGTATGATATTTGTTTTATCTCAAAACTAAATAAATGAACAAGTTTTTGGAGTGAACTATATAGATAAAGTTTTATATAGTGAGGAGTTGAAATATGAAAAGGAATCATTTGTGTAATATAATTCTCAAAAACATAGAATTGTTAGTCCCTAGAGGTTACTTTAGATATTAAACATAATTATATGGTATGTAATATATTTCTCTGAGGTTTACACTAAAAAATGGAAAAGATATGTATTGAAAAATATCCCCTGATGAGTATTAATAGGTTGTGTTTGTCAAAATATTGGTGTAGAATTTTCCAAAATAACTTAAAAGGGATGGAGGAATACATAATGTGAATTATGGAGGTGTACTGGAGAAATTCTATAGTACACTTGTTAAATTTTATATAGTGAAGAGTTGTAAATTTTGGTTTAAGTATAGATCATAATTTCTCTCATGGATCTCATAAGGTTTCCCTATGATCATAATATTTATTATATGACAAAATCATGAAGTTACCATATGAATGTATTATTCATTTTGTGGAAAAATAAATCATTGTAAGGTTAGATGAATACATTGTAAGGTTCATCATGAGGATGATAAGGGTACTCTTCATATAGTTGATTAATATTAATTAGGTTTTTTTATAGTATCATAAGGTTGTTTTCCCTAACATCATATGGTTGATTGGGTAATTTCTTAAGGTTATTTCTTTTACTTTATAAGGTTAATATGAGAAATTTGTAATTTTCCTTTACAAAATCTTTTATTCTATAGGTTGTTCAAGGGAAAAGCTATAATATTCATTCCATTAGTATATTTTGATGGAAGAATAGACAATAAAGTTTAAGGGTATTTTATTTATCATGAAAAATAGTTAATAACCTTTTCAACCATGTGGAGTAAAATTATCAATATTAATTGAAATTTATGATTGATTATTTGGTCAAATTTGAATGAATATGGATAAATATTTTATTAAATAAAAGAATAAAAAATTCTGTGTGATTCTAATTATGTGATATATTTGTCTTCATGTAAAGGATATTCTAAGTAAATGATGAAGATATTAAATCACCCTATATTTAAGGAGGTAATTACATGAATTAAAAGTGATACATTGGCTTGGATCCGAAGATGATGATCTTATTATATTTTTAGAGTTTCTATATTTTTAGTTTGGGATTACTTCTCTCATAGAACCAGAGTAAATAATATATTAAAAAGAGAAGTAATAGAATAAGATATTGTAGAGACTCTATTTATATTGATAAAAAAGAAATACATTCTTTCTATTTAAAATAAATAGAGAAGGAGAAGAAATGTTTTGGGTAATTTATTTTTCTATAACTATAGTTGAAAATTTTTAAAATCACATTGGAAAGGATAAGAAGAATAATAAGGTATTACATTAGTCATTATCTCTAAAATTACAAGGAATTTGTGTTGAGTTATACACCATCTCTGGTGTAATTTACAACTTTTTTCATAGAGGAAGAAGATAGTTACAAGTGGATCATTGAATTATATAAGATCCTTCCCTGTCACGGAGGTATGTCCTTGTTTAAATTAATATTTAACTCCCTTTATAATGGTTAATTAAATGTTTCTTGATAATATTAAGGGACACTGGGGTGTATCAAGTGTTTGGGACATGGAAAAGGAAGAAAAGTGGCAAAATTATGTAGTGTGTATGGTTGATGCATGATTAGTATTAACTATGTACCTTAACTATGAAGCCTATAGGGGGTGGGTGAACAGTTGAAAACCCATGAAAGGGGATCCTAGAAACCATGTGTTTTTAGAAAAATAAAAACACATGGCCTTCGCATGGTTTGGAAAATCATGTAGGCTCCCTAGGAGACTATGCAACCCATGCCCCCTCTTAGACAGATAGTGGCGCAAGGTTGGTGTATGGTTTAGGAAACTATGCCAATAAATTATGTGCTTCAATTAAAGATATAATTTATCATTTTTACCCCTCATGGTTTAAAGGGTTCTTACCTTATTTTATTACCTTTTCCATCTCAAGTAGCTTTAGTGGTGAACCAAGAGTTCCCCCTCTTCCAAGGATCCCTATCCCCCAATTTTGAGTCGTTTGAAGTGTTATTGAGTGAAAATAAAAGCTCTGATTCATTATATCACTCATCTTTCCTCCATTTTCAAGAATAATCCTTGTATAACTATTCTTATCCTTTAGAATCCTATAAAAACTTTTTATAGTACATTCTATGTTTGGTATTTGAAGGTTGGTTGAGATTGAATCAAGGGATTTGGTTAAGTGAGAATTCATCAAAGAACATGAGGTAGGTGGTCTGAAAGTTATATCCCATAGTATTTTTGTTTAATTCCTATGTATTTGGTTGTGAATTTGTTTTTTTATCCTATTCATTTGAATTATTGGTAATAAATTATTAATTGGGTGAGTAAATGGTGTGTTTAACACCTCACGATCCCCATTGGATTCATTGAGGTTGATTAGATTAGGCCTATGGTCACCCATGAGGTGTTACACTTCCTTGAAAATGATAATTAAGTTGTTAAATGATGAATTGAAGGGTTTATAAGATTAAACCAAATGTAATTATGGTAATCTTGTGGGAATGGAATAAAGGGATGTTTGTCTTAACTTGAATATGTTAAATGAGTTATATTTTATAATTGGGTAAATGTGAGAAACAATTAAAATGGTTTTTCCATGTGGTTATTTAGCTTTAAAGGTATGATATATGGTTGTAATGGTTCTTTAAGGGTGAAATAGAATAAGTTTAGGAAATGTGAATATATTGAATGTAATGAACTAGGGAATTATGATAAATTAAATGGTGAACTTGTGTTATATTTTTTGATAAAAATGTTATTTTTTTTAAGCCTTCAAAAATGTAAATAAATTATTTTTTGGGATATTGTACTGATGCTCCTCACCCTTGGGTGGGCCAAACTGATGCTCTAGGCACCCATATGAATAGTATTTTTCGAAGAAGGTACCGATTCTCCTAAATCCATGGGTATGGAGTTAGTGTTCCATATCATGGTTGGGATGGTCAGACATGGCATTACAAATCTCAATTGTATACTTGGACTGATGCTCTTTCTTTTCAAAAATGTGACCCCTTTTTACACATGGTTAAAATGACTAGAATTGGTTCGAAGAAGGTTTGATGTATATGGGTAACACATGTAACTGAGAATCAATGTGGCTAAGTTTAGTAATGTTAAATAATGAAACCTGGTTTATCTATTACTTTTTTGTTATTTATTGTACTTCTGCATATACTGTTTTGACTAGATATTATTGTAGACACCATTGGTGGTGGCCTACTAAATATACTCACACCCTACTCAGGCTTCCATTGGAAACCTAAGAATACTTCATGGATGTAGGTTAGGATAAGGTAAAAAGCCCTATCATAGACTCTTGATTTGGGAAACGTGATGAAGCATATATGTGGGGGCCAGACTTGATTTGGGAACTTGATCTTGGTAGTTTTTTTAGTTTCTTATTTTGATCTTTTTTTAGAACTTTAGACAATAATGACATGTCATATTTTACTGTATTTATTTGTGGGTATTTCCTCAGCTTAGGAATTTGGTATGTGATTTTTTTTTGTATTTACTATTTAATTTTTAAGTTTATTTTGTTTTATGAGGTTGGTTTACTCTAGTAAAGTGGGTATAGTCTCCACAAAAAATCCATTATACCCTAGTTAATGGTTGTAAAACTATACCATATGTGAAGGTGCATTTGAGGTCATGTGGAAAACCAAATTGGGGCACCAGTTATAGTGTCACCTGATTAGAGACATTACAAAGTGGTATTAGATTGGCTTTTTTCTATTTATTTACTATTTTTGAATGGTATATTGGTGATTAGGATGTGTTTGGTCTTGGAAATGATCCTTTTCATGGGATTAGATAACCCATGTGAGGGAAAAACTCAAGTACCTATGGAGGGATTTTTATTCTTGACGTTTTCTTATTACATTTTAATGTTATTTCACCTTGGGTGATACACATGTAGTTTGATGTTATTCTTTTCTAAGAATTTGCTCATGGGCCAACATGGAATGATATTTGTGTACACATGCATCATTTTAAGAACCTAGGTATATATGTGAACTGAATCATGTTACATATACTTAGAAATATGGTTGTGGTTGGGTTGTGGGATTCAAAAATTCATTTGGTCTTTATTGGGTTTTTAAAGAATTGGTGCCTAATGAAAATGGTTCTACTATTTAAATTTGAAAGGTTTCAAAAATAAAATTATTAAAAATGGTTCCTAAAAAAGAGTTGTAAATTATTTTAATTATAAAGTGTTTAATTGGAATTATTAAAATGGTTCCTAAATGAGAATTATTTAAGTTTTTGAAATTGTAATGGTTAAAAATGGTGTCTAATGAAAGGTTTGTGATTATGTAAGTTTGACTTACCCTATGTTGAATATGGACTAGTATAGGGGTGGTTGATAGTATTAATTTTTTGTTGTTTGTAAATATTTGGATAGTGTATATTGGGTAATTTGTTTTGACTAGTTTTGATCCCTCTTTCGTGTAATTATGGGAACCCTATGTTAAGTGTTTGACCTTCCATAGAGATGCTACCAAGATGATGCCTACTGGTTGAGGGATAGAGGACATTGCCAAGAATGCTTCTCCAATAGCGAGGAAAGTTCCCCCTTTGGTTTAGGATAATATAGGGTAAGATAAGTTCTATGAGAACTTTTCTTATTTTATGTAGTTTATGGAAAGAGACCTAGGGTAGGCAGCACTGAGTATGTTTGACCTGACTAGAGAGTTTCAACTACAAATCCCTCCAATGTTTTCCAAAGAGGGAGGACCTGATGCAATTGAGTTCTGGATTGAATCAATCTAAATTATTTTGCGTCACTTAGATACACCTCTTGAGAAAAGAGATAATATAGAAACATATATGTTATGAGTATAAGTGAAGATCTATGGGGATATATAAGCTCATGATGAGAAACTTTAGGGAATATATTTGAATAAAATCTAGGAGAAGTCCCTAGAAAAATTTTACCCTAAGACCTTGAATAATAGGAAAGATGAAGAGTTTGTGAACTTGAATCAGGTAAGTATGACAGTGATAGATTATAACAGTTACTTCATAGATTTATATTGTTTTTCTCCGACATTGATAGGAGATGAACCAAATATAGCTAGGAATATTTGGATGAACTTTGATGTGGTATCATGTCCAAGGTAAATATCTTTCATTTTAAGAGATTTTTTAAGGTAGTGGATCAAGGTATCATATCTGAATGGAACCTAAAGAAGGATTCTAGTGGTGAATAGACCATTTTAGTTAGGTAATACGGTGACACATCTTATGATTATATGAAGTATTTTTATGAAAATTTCCACCAGAGTGATGGCAGACATAGTGGCTAGGGAAGCGGAACTATCTCTCTAGGAGGTAGTTCAGTCATCTTATATTAGTGTGGTAGAGTGGGCCACATGCACGGACAGTTTCTTCTACCACCAGTGTAATTTTGATCATGTGGAAATATGGGTATTATATAGAGGTTCTATATAAACCCATAGTAGGTAGGTGGTGGTGGAGGATCTAGGCTAGTACATAGCACTATAAGGGGGTATGCTACCCCATATCATTAAGGTAGATGGAGTTCCACCAAATGTACCGATCAGGGTGGTGGTTTTGGTACTTTAGGAAAAGAGTGTCAATGTCAGCAGTTTAATGAAACACTAGGAAATTAGGATAGATCCTAGGGTAGAGGGGAAGGTCATCTCCATGTAGCTAAGCCTTCACCTAGCAGTGGTGAGGTTGGACCATCGATTGTTCAAGGTAGGATTCTTGTATATTCCACTATTTTTATTTATTTTTTTAATATAGTATCCTTGAATTTTTTATATATAATTGGTTTGTGAATGTTTTAGGTCTAGAGTTGGAATGTATGTGTGTGATTATATTTATTGACACATTGTTAGGAGCATAAGACAAAAGTATCTAGCAATGTAAGAAGTGTTCCCTTATGGATGGTGGGTACCATCTCCTTTGAGACTTGTACATGATTGATGTGTCATGTTTTAACTTGATATTGGGGATAGACTGTTTGGTTACATAACAAGATCAAATTTATTTTTACCATCAGAGATTGAGTTTCATGTATCATAAATGTGACACTTATGTCCATCATGTGGAATAGAATGTTTTGGCAGGTCGTGCAAGGCCAGTTCTTATGAAATTGGGTGATCTCACAGCCCAGGATGAAAGTATTTTGTTGGATGATAAAGGAGTGGATCAAAATTCCATATCTTATTTGGTGGATTAGTTTCAGTACATGTTTCTTGGGAACTTCTTAGTGTTCCACCTGAGAGATAGGTTGAGTTCGCGATTGAGATAATTCCTGGAGCGGAGATAGTTTCTATTTTTCCATATAGGATGGAACCAAAATAACTTCAAGAACTTAAAAAAAAGTTGGAGTGATTTGAAAATAAAGGTTTTATTCATTTGATTATGTCACCATGGGAATATTTGGTCTTTTTTTCTAAGAATTCTAAGAAAAAATTTTGGTTGTGTGTCGATTATCAAAAGTTGAATTGGAAGATAGTTAAGAATTGATATCCTCTTCCATGAATCGATGAACTTTTTGACCAGCTGAATGATGCTTGTGTGTTTTCTAAAAATTTTCTAAGGTAAGGGTATCATTAGCTAAGGGTGATACCATTTGATATATTGTAGACAAATTTTAGGATTAGGTATGGTTTTATGAGCTTATCATAATGATGTTTGGTTTGACGAACACTCTTGTAGTGATTATGGCCTTAATGAACTGAATATTTCACCTATACATGGATCAATTTTTTCTAGTTTTTGTAGAAGACATCTTGGTGTACTCCCGGACTCATAAATATCATGCCACACCTCTTGAAATCATCTTGAGTATACTAAGGGAGCATCATCTATACACCAATCTATCTATGTTTCATTTCTTGATCAAAAAGGTACATTTCTAGGGTCAAATCATCGTGGAGGATTGTAACAACCCGGAATATTATAAATAAAATTACCCTTTTGATTTAATTAAATGTATTATTATGTAATATGTTTATAAAAAACACATGAACTTCCTTTTAATTATTATATTAAAAAGGATTTAAAATATCGTTATGTATCTTTACCATTGTTCATGTAGTCGTTGAACAGGGATCACATGATTAGTATAAATATGGGGTTTTAACAAATCCAATTAACACAGATAAAGAAAGTGATGGCCTAAACCAGTAGGATTGTACCCAAAAAACCCATTTATCGGATCTTCTAGGTGATATAGAATCACCGGTATTTTCCCTGACCAATATCAAGCTGAGATCCAACAACTTAAGCATGATAAAAACAATTTATAGAAGAAGTTCAAGCTTATCGAGATCACATACCAAACCATATTTCTCAAACCACCCCATGAAAGTCCCACCATCGCACACTTTAACCTTAGGGTATTTACTGATGTATTAAAGTGATATGTATCAAGATCCTATCTCTATGAGTATGTAAATTATTTTTTATATAATAATAAATATATTTTCATCCTATTATTTTTATTTTATAATTTTTTTTATTCAATAAAACACAAATAGTATTCTTGGTTAATATTAAAATACAAATAAGGAATATATTTTGAATAACTAGCAGATTTTTGAAAAAAATAATATTTAAAAATATTATTATTAAATAATTTTTATTAAATATAAATGATTATATAATTTTTATGAAGTCAAATATAATTTTTATAAGATCTCGAATGATGTTATTACAAAAAAAACATTTCTTAATAAATTTTGATTTTATTTTAAAAGAAAAAATATAACTAATTAGAAAATTATTTAGATGAAATGCATATTGTTTTTCGAATTAGAATTTTTAAATTATCCAATGGTTAATTTTTCATCATTTTCTGAGATAGTTAAATTTTCTGGTAAAAATTAAAAAATGTATAAATATACTTTAGGTGTCATGACAAAATAATGACCCAAAAGTGGTGTAATAAATACTATAAAGGGTATCCATGACCAAATATGTGTTTTCATTTAAAATAATCTTATTTTATGTTTATTTTGTTAATTTTATAAATCCTTTATAAATCCTCCAAAACCATTAATATATTTTAAGGTTTTAAAATCATTTCTTTAAAAGTATGAATCACCTCCACATAATCAAGGGAATTATTTTATTAAGTTAGGACCTTGGACTTATAAAATAATGAGAAATAATCCCATTTGGTAGAAACCATGGGAAAAAACCATGGTATGGTTTTTGGTTTTGGTTGTTTTATTATGTAGAGTCCAAAACCTAAATAATAAATAAGTCCCCATCTTTTCCTATATAAACCCACCCAATATACCATTTCTATCCACTCAAAATCCTTGTAACATGTCCATAATATTCCACCAACTCTCTATAGTCCACTAAATGTTCTCCCAATCTCTCAATATGCCCCTCCCAAGCATTTGGAGTCACATACTCAAGTAATGGATTTCTCTCTTCTCATTTCCACTCAAGCACTTATTTTATCTTATGTCTCTTAAATTAAATTTTACTATGTTGGTAAATGTTATTAATTATTCCTCATAATTTCCATTTAATTTATAAATTATGAGATACCCCTTTCACTCTCATTAATCTTCCTATGATCCTTTATGTACAACAGTTGCCATTCCAAAATTTAGTTAGGATTATTTTCTTTATTCAAGTTTCTTCCTTAACTTATGACTTATATTTCCAATTTCTAATGTTGGGATATGTTTTTTCATGTACTCATTACTTCCCATTTGATGTATATTTTATGATATACCCCGTTATCTTTCATGAACTCATTTTTTAAAATCTTTATGTGACTTCATTGTGTTGCTGAAATTTCACTGTGATTTTCCTTACCAAAACAACTGTTTACTGAATACCATACCCTTTTCCTATTAAGGGTGTTCACATTTATGCACATATACTTTTTGATCTAGTAATTAAATATATTTATTCCACACTCCTTGATCATGGAATAAATTATGATGATGAATGAATCCATGTTTTATGATCTATGTGGCACACTTAAGCATGATAATGAAATAAATGTGATGGGTACACTCAGAATTATATAAAGCTCCAATTAATTATGTAATGTTTAGTCTCATGAGAAATAATGTTGGGATAGGGAGTGAAACTGATTCATTAATGGGACTTTTTCCACCATGATTTCTTGTTAGTTTAGTCTTGACCTATGTTTATGATGCAATGTTTTTAAATTATTCTCACATTTCCCATGTTATGATTATCATGTTATATCATGTCTCACTGTCAATTGTTATGATTCCTACTCTTTTTATGCCCCATTGATGTGTCTATTGTCTAACACATATCACCTTATGCCATGTTTATTACCTTACTGGTATTTATAGCTCACCAATTTTTAATTTTGTCCTCATGTTATCCCGTGTAGTTTTAAAAGTCATGAAATTATAGAAGCATATAAAGGAATTTTTCAATAATGATGTTGTATCCCATGTTCAAGATGTTATACTATGTCTTTAATTCACTAATACACAAGACTTCTTGATCTTTCAAGTTGTATTATGTGTTATTTTATGTAATAAATCATGAATTAATTTATAATAAATTACGAGGTTATTATAGTTATTATTAGATGAAAATTTTAGTTATTTTAAATATTAGGATTAGAAAACTCTAGAGAAAGCCTTAGGTATAAGAATAAGTATAAGAAAACATCCCTAAATTTTGGTAAGCATAGAGTAAGTGGTTTATTAAGAAAATACATCCATTTCTAGATACTACAAGTGGATGTGGTTTTGGAACATATGTACCTAGGGGTAACAACTCCGACAAAGTGTATCGGGCCTGACTCGGTGTAACACGGTACATGAGAATAGGTCTTAATGCACACCTATTTTGACACTCTTAGGGGATATGCTTTAGTAAATTCACAAGATCATTATAAACCATTATTAAGGGAATAAAAAATACCCAAAAAAGTATATGTTAGGAAATAGATCATGGATAACATATATTGAAGCCTATAAATTCATAAGTTAATAAAATTCATGTAATTTTTAAGTTATCTTTTTAATGTCATTGGATTCTCGTCTATGTGTTTAATAGTTTAAAATAATCATCCCTAATTTTATTTTTATTCTATATTATGGATATAAATAGGAGGAATTGGGTAAATAATCAATGCGATGGGAAATGTGATAATTTCCCTAATGAGATTTTCAACCCTATGGGAGTAAAAATCACAAACTTTTTCACGATACTCTCTCAGATAACTCGGGTTCTAAATAGAAACCTAGATTAGGAGGATTATCCAAATACCCTTAAGAGAGAAAAAGCTAAGATTGAAACTTTTATATGATAGAGGCCTCTGATATTCAATGCATCATCTGATCCCTTAATCATGAAAAAATGGATCAACACCGTAGAGAACATACTCTCCATACTTCAATGTTCTAAAAAAGAAAAAGTTATACTTGTTCTTAATTATTTGGAGGGATAAGCTGATCAGTGGTAGACATTAATCAAGAATATAAAACCTGAGGAAGAGATCGAAGCGATGTAGTATAAGTAATTCTTAAAAAATTGATAAATATTTTCCTCGCACTCTCTATCTAAAAATGGAAATATATTTTCTTGACCTCAAGAAAAAAAGACAATGAATCTCTCTAGGAATACAAGGAAAATTTCACAAGACTTACACGATATGCCTCCATCTTTGTCGTTTCCCTCATATACAAGGTTGACCACTTCTTTGGTCGGTTAAATCCTAGTCTACAAAAAGCCATGGTGATCTGTGAATTTGATAGATATGAGGAAATTGTATGATGTTCCCTAAAAATATAAATGCAGATCAGTGAATCTCAAGGACATAAAGGGTATAAGAAGTAGAAAATGGAGTTTAATTCTGGTGTTCTGATGGATAAATTAAATTGTGCTATGAAATTTCAGCACCCCACTTTACAAATGCATAGAAGGAAGTACCCCAAAAATTACCTAAGGGGGTGAGGAAATTATTGAAGTGTGGGGAGGAAGGGAACATAACTTAAGATTGATGATAGGAGAAACCCTCTAATGTAACAGAAGAAATAAATTCCCCAGTAAAACCTCAATCCATTTTTTATTGCTACAATTTTAAGGAACCATGGTACTTTTCAAACCAATTCACTAATACTAGGGTTTTTGGAGACAACCAAAACCCCCAAGGTAGTAAGGGTGATATCATTCCATCACGACCACTGAGGTGGATCCCGAAAATGAAGTAGTGATATATACACTAGTTATTAATTTATATATAACTAATGTATGTTTTTCTTCTGGTTCAACACATTCCTTAATATCATGAAAGTTTATTATAACAATTCAAACACCACTACAAATATTGAAAGTGGAGTTATCGGTGAAAATTTCAAATGGGGAAATTATTGCATCCCAAGTATATAACTCCACTCCTGTCACAATTTTTTGGGATTAAATTCCTTGAGAACCTTGTCATACTCCCTTTGGTGTAATTTTATGCAATTTAGGGAATGGTTTGGAATTACATATATATATCCAACATAAATTTTCATGAGAGGGAAGTCACTCTCTATATTGTGAATCAACCCCTGTTTCTGTATAAGTCTAAAGAGGAGGATGAATCATATTTGGAACCAAAATATAAAGCCTGGATATTATTTCCCTACAAGAAAGTGTATTTATCTCAAATGATTGAGTCTAAGGAAAGAACCATCCTCAAATACATTCTTATCGTGAGAGAATATGTTGATGTGTATCCTAAGGAATTTTCTGGTCTTCTTTCTAGTTGAGATGTCAAATTTTCAATCAATCTTATACCTAGGGTGTTTCCATTATCCAATACTCTATATAGAATTTCTCTTGTGGAACTTGAGAATCTAAAGGAACAACTACATGAGAGTCTAGATAAAGTATTCATACACCCAAGTGCTTTACCATGGGGTGCACTAGTCCTCTTTGTCAAGAAAAAGTATAGTTCAATGTAACTTTTCATTAGTTATAATGAGCTCAACAAAATCATGATAAAGAATAAGTATCTTTCTCCATGAATTGATAACTTGTTCGAGTAGCTACATGGAGCACAATACTTCTCCAATGTTGATCTACGGTCGAGATATTACCAAGTTAGGGTGACAACTGAGGATATCCCCAAGACTAATTTTTGTATAAGGTACATGCACCATGAGTTCATAGTTATGTCATTCAGACTCACTAATGCTCCATCAATCTTCATTGACTTGATGAATAGAGTCTATAGAGATTACCATGACAAATATGTGATAGTCTTTATAGATGATATTATAATATACTCCAAAACCAAGGAGGAGAATTAGAATTATCAAAGTATTGTTCTAAAGAACTTGAAAAGGTGAATATGTATACCAACTATATAAAATATTTCAGTGGTCATGGAGTACCCCAAGTCATCCTTATTTCATTTTCTTCTTGTTCATGTTTCATTCCTAGTTTCATCATTTTTCTATTTCATTTAGGGTTACTTCCCCAGTTTCATGTTATCCTTTGGTTTTCTTCCTCACTGGAGGTCAGTGATCTACGAAGGTGGTTTCATTCTCCGGTGCTCATTGTTAGTAGCGAGAAGATGAGTCAGTGGTTATGGTTTTATGTTGTTGATAGATTTGGCATTCTGGGTCGATGTTTGAACAGTGATGACGACGTTGTGGTGGATCAGAGTCGGAGAGGATGTTCGGTGCAAGCGGTAAATGTCAGTGGAGTGGCCAGCGGTGATGACTTATTGATGATGATGTTGATGGTGATAGAATGAGGTGATATCCATGATGGTGAAAAAACAATAAGTTAGGTGAGTGATTATTGTGGTGATGTCTCAAGCGGTGTTTTTCTATGATGTTTATAGATGGAGATCGGTAGTTATGGGGTGCGTGTAGCGGGTTGTGGCTCTTTCTTTGATCATTTCATTTTATAGGATTTTCTATGAATATGGTATCTCTTGAATTTTGACACAGGTGAATATGTCGATCTTGGAATGGTGTATTTCCCTATTTTATTTTTGGAATTTTGAACTCTGTGATGTGTGTTTTGATTAGGTGTTTCTTGATGATAGTGGTAGTTTTGTAGGTTCCCACTTACCCTCAAAGTGGCTTTTAATAAAATAAAAAATGGATTGTGGAGTTATGGTTGAAGTAAGTCACATTTTATGGGAATATCATCACAAGGAATGGGATATCAATAGAACCTTAAAAGATAAAATCAATTGAATAATGGATGAGGCCAACGTCTGTGACAAATATCTATAGTTTCCTTGGATTAGCTACATACTATCATTAATTTGTGATAAATTTCTAGTGATTTTCAAACCCTATAACCAATATAAATAATAAGGGAGTTAAGTTTTACTGGAATTATAAATTTGAATAGAGATTCAAGGATTTTAACAGGAGGGTTATCATTTCCCCATTTCTCACACTACCCATGAGTAGAGAACTTTTCATAGTATTTAGTGATTCTTCAAAGAAAGGATTGGGATGTTTGTTTATAAAAAATGATAAAGTCATACTCTATGCTTAAAGGCATATGAAAGTTTCTGAATAGAACTACCCAACACATGTTCTGGAGTTAGATGTAGTGATCTTTACTTTAAAAATATAGTGGCATTGTCTATTTGGGGAGAACAGTAAAATATATATGGATCAAAAAAGGATAAAGTATATATTCACACATAAAGAGCTAAATATTTTCCAACAAAGATGGATAGAGCTAGTCAAGGACTATTAATGCTCAGTTATTTACCATCCTGGGAAATATAATAAAGTAGCAGATGCTCTAAGTAGAAATGATCTCCCAATCTTATCATTGATGAGAGTTGAGAAGGATCTGATCTTCTTAGATTTAAAAAGGATGGACATGGGAATCATAAAGGAAAGAACATCATAAATCCTTTCAAAAATGATTGCTCAGACATCCCTTATAGAAAATATAAAGGATTCAAAAAGATATTATGTGGGGATTCAGAAGAAATTAGATACTATAATAAAATTTAATTCCTCAAAGTTCAATGTTAATAAAGAAACAGTTGGGAGATTTGGGTTACGACTATGTGTACCATCAAATATTGAGTTAAAGATGGAATTGTTGGATGATGCACACAGTTAAACTTTCTTCATTCACCCATGAAGCACAAATATGTATCTATATCTCTGATAGAACTATTTGTGGGATAATATGAAGAAGTATCTCATTGAATATAAATCAATGTTCCCATTATGTCATTAAGTGAAGGCTGAAAGGAAGAAGTATAAGGGGGTGATGTAACCATTACCCATACCAACATGGAAATGAGAAAAAATCAACATGGATTTTGTCACTAGACTTATAAATACATACAGAGAAAACATTTATATCTAGTTTTGAGTGGGTCATCTTACAAATACTACACACTTTATTGAGATTCGAGATGATTTGTCACTGGATCAACTTTCATGGATATATATCACATAAGTGGTGATATTTCATGGAGTACCACTATCTATTATATCCAATAGTGATCCAAGATTAACCTCTAAGTTATTTAAGAGTCTATAACACAATTTGAATATTTATTTTAACTCCATCATGACATATCACCTTCAAACTAATGGATAATCTGAGTAGACAATCTGAACACTTGATCACATATTGAGATCATGCTAAATTGACTTCAAAGGAGGATGGGGCCAACATTTTTCTATGGTCGATTTCACTTACAAAAAAAATTTACAATCAAGCATCCAAATAGCTTCCTATGAAGTTATTTGTGGGAGGAGGTGCATAAGACCTATATGTTGGGATGAATTTGGGGGACGAAAATAGCTAAGTCCTGAAAATGTCAAGAAAATTGTGGAAAAGGTCAAGACCATTCAGTAGTACATCAAGGATGCTCAGAGTTGACAGAAGAGCTATGATGACAATTAGTGAAGAGACCTATAGTTTTATGCTTGATATATAATATTCCTCCACGTATTTTTATGGAATAAAGTTATGAGATTTGGGACGAAGGGAAATCTTAATCCAAGATACATCGACCATTTGAGATCCTTGGTCGCATCAGAGTGGTGGCCTACCGACTTTCTCTTCCACCCAAATGATTTCAAGTACATGATGTGTTCCATGTATCCCTATTAGAAAAGTACATACCATACCCTTCACATGTACTCAATCCATAGACAGTACCATTAGATAATTCCCTTTCCTATAAGGATAATCTGGTGAAGATCTTAGATCACAGAGAAGAAGTACTACAAAATAAGAAAATTCACCTTGTCAAAGTTCTCTGGAGAAACCAAAAGTTTGAATAATCAATGTGGGGACTGGAGGAAGTGATGAAAAATAGTTATTATCATCTCTTTTAGTATTGGAAATTAAAATTTTATGGGTGAAATTTCGTAAGGGGGTAAGATTGTAACAACCCAAACTATTATAAATAAAATTCCTCTTTTGAATTAATTAAATGTCATATTATGTAATATGGTTATAGAAAACACATTCATTTTTTGGTTTAATAATGTTCAATTGGATTTAAAATACCTTTAATTATCTAAATTGTTTATAATATTATCTTCAAATAGTGATCACATGATTAGTATAAATATAGGGATTTAACAAATCCAATTGATGCAGATAATAGAAGCGATGGCCACAACCAGTAGAATCATACCCTATGGATCCAATTAATTGGAGCTTCTGAGGGATATAGAGTCACTGAGATGTTTCCTTAACCAATCCCAAGATGAGATCTAAAACCTTAAGCATGAGAGAAAACATTTATGGAATAAGATCAAGATCATCAAGATCGTGGCACAAACTATGTTCACCGTACCACCCCATGAAAGTCCCATCATCACAAACCTTACCCTTAGGGAATTTTTGGTGTATTAAATAGATATGTATCAATAACATATAAATATGAGTATGTACATTATTTTTTATAGAATAATGAATAAATATTCATCTTATTATTGTTATTTTATAAATGTTTTCTATTTTGATTCAATAAAACACAAATATTATTTTTGGTTAATATTCAAAATTAATTAGGGAATATATTTTGATGAATTAATGTATTTTTAAACCAAATAATATATTAAAAAAATTATTAAATAATTTTTATTAAATATAAATTATTATATAATTTTTATAATGTAAAATGTAATTTTTATAAGGGTTCGAAAGCTGTTGTTGTAAAAAAACCCATCATTTCTTGATTGATTTAGATTTTATTTTAAAATTGAAAATAAAATATTTAGAAAATTATTTAGATAAAATTAATATTATTTTTGGAATCATAATATTGAAATTATCAAGCGGTGAATTTTTCATAATTTTCTGAGACAGACAAATTTTTTAGAAAAAATTAAATACCATATAAATGTAATTTGTGTATTTTGAAATAATAATAACCCAAAAGTGATGTAATAAATAATATAAAGAGTATAAGTGACCAAATATATGTTTTAACTTTTAAATAATTTGATTTTTTTATTTAGAAAAATTTTATAAATCCTTTATGAATCCTCCAAAACCATTAATATATTTTAAGGTATTAAAATCATTTCTTTAAGAGTTTGACTCACCTCCACAAAATAAAGGGAATTATTTTATTAATTTATTCCCTTAGACTTATAATATAATGATAACCACTCCCATTTAGAAGAAACCATGGGAAAAACCATGGTATGGTTTGTGGTTTTGGTTATTTTATTATGTATATTCTAAAACCTAAATAATAAAGAAATTCCCCTCTTTTTTTATATAAATCCATTCAAGCTCCCATTTCTCTTCACTAAAACCCCTTTTATCGCATCCATAATATCCCACCCCCCTCCCTCTCTAGAGTCCTCCCAAGGCACCCCCAATCTCCCAATAATCCCTTCCCAATAATTTGGAGTCACACACTCAAGTAAGTGATTTCTCTCTTCTCATTTCCATTAAAGCACTTATTATATGTTATGTATAATAAATTACATTTTCTTATATTGGAATATGTCATTAAATATTACTCTTAATATTCATTTAATTAATAAATTATGAGATCCTCCTTTCACTCTCATTAATCCCTTTACAATCTTTTATGTAAAACTGTTACCATACTGAAATTTAGTTAGGATTCTTTTCTTTATTCAAGTTTATTTAATAACTTATACCTTCTATTTCTAATTTATAATCTTGGGATATGTTTTTCCATTTCAATATTTCAACAAATTTTATTTATATTTTATTATATACTCTCTTATCTATCATTAAACCATTTTTATAAATCTTTAAGTGACGTCGTTATGCTACTGAAATTTCACCGTGATTTTCCATGCCAAAATAATTGGGTAGTGAATATCATGCCCATTTCCTACCAAGGGTGTTCACATTTATACACATATAACTTTTCATTAGGTACATAAATATATTAATTACACACTCCATGATCGTGGAATAAAATATTATGATGAATGAATCCATGTTGTATGATCTATGTGGCACACTTAAGTGTGAGAATGAAATGAATGTGATGGGTGTGCCTGGAATTATATAGCGCTCCAATGCATTGGGTAATGTTTAGTCTCATGAGACATTATGTCAGGATAGGTAGGTAACCTTATTCCTTTATGGTACTTTTTCCACCATGATGACTTGGCATTTTATCCTTGACCTATGTTTATGATGCAGTGTTTTTAAGTTGTTTCCACATTTCACGTGTTATTATTATCACATAATATCATGTATCATTCTTCATGTTTATGTTTCCTACTCTTTTTATGCCCCATTAATATGAATATTTTCTAAAATGTATCACATTATTCCATTTTTATTCCCTTACTGAGATTTATATATCACCCCTTTCTTATGTTTTCCCCCAGGTTATCTCGTGCAGTTTTAAAAGCCATGGAATTTTAGAAACATGTTAAGGAAGTTTTCAAAAATCTTTTTGTATCCCATGTTCAAGATGTTATGACATATACCTAATTCCCAAATAAATTATAAATATGTATATTTCAGGTTGTATTATGTGTTATTTTATGTAATAAATCATAAATTAATGTGTAATAAAGAATAGGGTTATTATAAGGATGGTGTGTTAGTGGACCCAGAGTGGGTTCAAGTGGTTGTATCTTGGGAGAAGACCAATAATTTTTTTTCATATCTAAATCTTTCTAGGTTTTAAGGGTTATTATAAATGGTTCATCAAATAATTATCTCACTTGTAAAACACCACTTTTGGTATTGACCAAGAAGAGTAAAATATTTGAGTGGTTAGAATCATGTGAGAATTATTTTCTGGAGCTAAAGAAATGCTTGACCACTACACCGATATTAAACTTACCTGGTTTGGGTAAGGTGTATAATTTGTTTTTGTGATGCATCTGGGATTGTACATTGGGAATTTTTGATGTAGGGAGATTAATTCTTGGAATACATATCACAACAGTTGAGACCACATGACTAGAACTGACCTACGCACAATCTTGAATTGGATGTAGTGGTTTATGCCATGAAATGTTGGAATAATTATCTTTTGGGTGATATTTTTTCTATTTATACCGAACATAAAATCCTTAAGTATATCTTTTCCAAGAATTATTTGTAACACCCCAAGCTTCTACGGTACGTTTCCCTTTGAATAATACAATAGCTTGCGTTGTACGCAACTTAAAGTTTTAACACACCACGACCAATCAAACTAGTCGTTATAAATAGTAATACTCACTTTTTAAAATTTTATAAATTTTATTTTTTAAAATGGACATCATTTTTGAATTCAGAATATAGAAATTAGCTTAGGGTGAATTTTTGGTATTTTTATGAAAACTTTCAATTTTGATGAATAGTGAAAAGCACTGTGTTATTGTTTAAAACCAACTTTTTATTTAAATAATTAGTTATTTTATTTAAATTTATATTAGGTAAAAATAGATACATAATACCTATTTATGTTAAATGTAATTAATTGGAGTCATTTTATAATAATATTAGATATATAAAATTTTATTGAACTTTTTACCGTCTTTTATACACCTTCTAGGCGCATTTGAAAATTTGCATAAAACGTAATTTTACCACTTATCTGAATTGAATTTCAAAAATCCAAGAGACACTATTCACATCAATAAGTAAAATGTGGTTCAATAAAATGAAAATAATTTTTGGTGAATAGTAACTTTTGACTTTTATTTACCACGGTTAAAAGTAAATAGGGAAATTAAAGGTAAAAAATGATATTATAATTACCCTAACACATGTACTAATTATATTGGATAATTTTATTTTGACCAAAACCAACCTTAGAAATAAAATATGATCCTTTAGGTACACTTGGATTAGATTATGACATTTATTATTATTTTATTTAAAGAAGAGTTAAAAGTGTTAAATTCAAAGTTTAATAACTAAAACATTTTTAATATAGGGTTATAAATAAGATAAATTCAACTATAAATATTCATTAGAAAACTAAAAAGATTTCCTACATAATATTATTTTATTTATAATTTTTATACATTAAATAATTAAATTTTTTTATGACACAATGATGATGAAGTAATTACCTTATTAATGAAACATTAAAATAATTGATATTTTAAATATCAAAATAAATGTAAATTGATACTTTTGATGCATTAAAATAATTTCCTAGATTAATATGATATATTAGTATTTATTAAATTAATTTTTCTTGAAGTAATCATGATGTTATGACTTTCACAAAAACAAAATACCAAATAGTGTCAAAATTGACATAAATGAGTTTTTAAAACAAATACTATATTATTAATTGATATAATATTCCTAAAAATATAAGGTTCGGTCAAAGGACTTATATAAGGTTATATATATTACTAATGAACCACTTGGGGTTCTTTGGATTTTTATATTAAGTTTATTAACCATTTATTATAATAATACGAGAATACATGGTAAAAGTTAAACTATTTAACTAAGAGTTAGATCTAAAATATAAGGTTAATATGGTGGCCTAAACCTATCTTAAATATATTGGTTGATAGTTTTTTGACCCATCCCCACCTTATCCTCGAAATAAATTATTTCAGACCCATTATAAACCGAATATTATTGTATAATAAAATAATATTTCTAGATTTTCCTAAAGTGACCCTCACCTCTCTTATAAAGGGGTACTTCCCCTTCTCTCAAACTCACACCTACAAATCCATTTGACTCGGTCAACCCCTACCCAAATATCCTCCCAAATACCCTCACTTCTACCTAGTGTCCTTACTTTGATCATAACTCTAACATAAGGATCCCTTTTGATCAACTCAAAATGAAACACCCGAAGAAGAGGTGACAATTTCACCACCTTTTTTCAAAGTTCTTTTCTTCTTACACTTCCTCTTTATTTGTTGTTTCCATACCAAAATAATGACTCTAGTAACTTATACATAATTTGATACTATTATAAATATGTTACAACTATATTCATTATTCTATCCAGCCTATGAATGACATGTCACCATACGCGTGTACGTACGTCTTACCGTCTCCATGTTGGGGTGTAGTTCATTATTCAAACACTTCATTAGTTGGATGGGTATAATAATGAGTATAACTGATGTAAATAATAAATATAACATGTTAATTATTATTTATATACTATATAACATCCAATTACATATGATTTCACCATCAATATAATGATATTGTCGCTCGTGCGTACGTATGGATTACCGTCTCCACGAACACAATGAGATTCATCTTCCATATTAATCATTCAAGAATAATTTTCATTTTATGATTAAAAATAATGTTTAAGAATTTAATATAATTATCTATATGAATCAAATACATCCTATCCATAACAAACTTGACTTAAGTAACAAAACATATAAATGAAAATGAATCAGTTAACACCCGAAACAATGATACTACTGAAATATTATTAACAAATCAATGTTAGAAGATCATATATGACATCATATTTATGTATGTAGTTCCTTTATAATTTAATAACAATTATTTAAGTATTATACATGAGGTTAACATACCCTCTATCAAATAAAATTCCAATGTAAGGGTAAATTCTACAATCTCTTTATTATCTGAGGTTGTTTATATGTGAGAATATACAGGGACCTCTTTAACATCCACATTTGTGTTTCTTAAAAAATGTATTTCAAAAACATTTTTACTATTTTCTAGACTATGGGTTAAAGTCATTTATTCCCTTGTTTTACTTTTTATAATATTTTTATAAAGGAATATTTATGTCATTTTCCAAACAAGGTCCTTTACAACCTTTTTGACAAAATTAAGGAAAGAATGTTTTTTTAACTTATACGATGGGTGAAAATATTTTCCGCCATTATAACACCTTTGATGATTCCCTTAAAATATTATAATAATATTTTCAAAATAAATTTTTTCTTTTATAATTATATAAATTTTAAGTAATTTCAAAATAGAAAGAGGTATTTTTTAAATAGTTTTCATTTCATCTATGTCAATATCCTTTAATGGATTTTAAACTTGTTTGAAGTTGATTTATTATGATACAAATATTCCATATTGTAATGAAGGTTTTGTGATATGTTTGACTATGGATGTTTTATTTTTATATTATTCATCGTTTATGGATAAATTATTGACATTTCGTATGCTAGTTTTAATACGAATGTTTATGTTATGTTTAAAAATTTTCATATAAGGAATGCATTGGACTTAGTAATTGATGGGTGGAGTCCACTATAGCTCCTCGATGTATTGGTAGGTCTCATGAGAAAAACTAGTGTCTTGGCACAAGGCCTTGACAAAATCTTATTTGTTGTCTTGGCATGAGGCATTGACTATGTGGTTATGAAGTTTGGCATTATGCATTCCATCATTATGGAATTGTCTATTGATATTGCATGAGATTATTCAACAATTAGAATATCCATGTGAGTAAGTAAATGGAATTATTTGATTTATATTTTCCATATTATGCTGAATTTTAAGTATAAAAGTCTTATGTTTCAGTCTTATACATTGCCTAAAATTTTTATGCTTATTTATGAAAGTTTCCACTATATTGTTATCCTTACAGGTCATATAAGCTCACCCCTTTCTTATGTTTTATTATTTCCATGATGCGAAGAATTATTTTATGATTAACCGGCAAGAATAGGCTAATGGATAAGAGTGTTTTAGAAGGGGACACAATGATTTTATTTTTCTTTATTTCATGATGTAATGTAAAACTTATGTATGTATCTAGTACTTCCAAGGCTACTAAACTAATCGGTTATTCGAGACTTGATCTTTTGTGATCATGCCAATGTTATGTAATAATGCACTAAATCTGGGTAACTTGGGTTGAGGTGTTACATTATTTTAATATTCATAAGTAGATATGGGTTGAGTACATGTATTATTTTGAATTTGAGTTACCTTATACACCAGTGAAAGGAAACATTGTTGTAGATGACTTGAGAAGAAAGGCTCAAACTCATGTCATTAAGAAGTCTAGTTCCAAGTGTATAATGATGTCTTTGTTTGATAAGATGCATTTAGGTGTTCAGGATGAGCATGAGATAATGAAACTCATGTAATTTTCTTTTGATTCATCTCTATTGAACTATGTTAAGAGGAGGAAATATGAGGATTCAATGTTTTTGTATTTGAGATATAGTTTTGATGGTGGGGAGCCACCTTTCAATTTCACTATTGATGAGGATGATATTATTCACATTCATGGACATGTTGTTGTTCATCCTTGTATGTGGGAAGAGATAATATAAGAGTTTCATGATTCTAAGTGTGTAGATCAGCCTATTTTAATAAAAATGTATCACGATCTATGTGGATAGTACTGGTGGCTAGGAATAAAAAAAGAGATTGTAGGTTTTGTGAAACGATGCTACACCTATTAGCTAGTGAAGGCTAAGCATAAGTGACCTGGTTGTTTGTTACAGTGGTTTCCCATCACGAAGTAGAAGTCGGATGATGTTACCATGGATTTTATGGTGGGTCTTAGAATTATTCCTTATAATAATGACATTACATGGGTGATTGTTTATTGGTTGAAAAATGTAGCTCACTTCTTTCTGATTTGAGGGAATTTTACAATAGACCATCATGGTGAAATATATGTTTGGGAGGAAGTATGTTTGAATAGGGTAGCAAAAACTATAGTTTCATATCCTAATCCAAGTTTTACTTCATGATTATAGAAAGTTTTATATAAGTCACAGCATACTCAGGTATTTATGAGTATTGATTTTTACCCAAAAATAGACTGAAAATTAGAACGTACTATTTAGGTGTTAAAGGACATGTGGAGGGATTGTGTCCTAGAATTTAGCTAATATTATGAGAAATAATTATCACTTGTTGAGTTTACCTATAAAAAAAATTGTGATGGGACTATTCAAATGACACTATATGATAATATATATAGTAATCCATATAGATATTAAATATATTGCATGGAACCAGGGGAATTAGAGGTATTCAGACTGAGTCTCATGTAGGAGACATCAGAGCTAGTTCAGTTGATTTGAAACTGTATGGATATGACACATAGTAGAAATAATTCTTATTTTGATTGATTTTGTTGACCTCTTGTGTTTTTGGTGGGTGACCATGTGTTTCTTCAGGTTTCTTCTAGATTGGGTCACCATGAAATTCAAAAATAGGGAAGGTTGACACCTAGGTATGTGGGGCCATTTTAGATTGTGGAGAGGATCAGACAGGTGGAATATAGATTAAAACCTCTATAATTTCAAAGGGATACATACGATATTTTTCATTTGTCATAGTTTTAGTAGTATCACCCCAACCCTTCTCATGTGATCAATGTTGATGTCGTCGAGGTTGAGGCAGATGCGTCCTTTGAGGAGAATCTAGTTCATGTTGTGAATCACAATGAGAAATTTTTATGGGGTAAGACCGTGTTGTTGGTCTGAGTGGTGTAGTAATATTTTAACATTCAGTAGGAAACACAGTAGAGGTAATAAAATATATAATACCAATGGATCGACCTTTTTACCTTATAATCTTAGTGATTTTTGGGAGTGATGATGAAGGATGAGTTGTTATAATCTATGGTGGCTGTAAGATCCTGATCAATCAAGGAGGTATCTAATTGTTTAAATTTTGAGTTAAATCCCTTTATAATGTTTAATGAAATGTTTCTTGAGAATATGAGGTGACTCATAGGGTTTTTTGGGGGTTTGTGACAAAGAAAATGAAGAAATAAGGCTACACAATGTAGGGTTCCTAATTAGTACATGGTTAGAAAAAACCATTACCATAACCATGTAGCCTGTAAGGGGGTGAACGGATGAAAAAACATGCAAGGGGATCCTGGGAACCATATAGTTTTTGATAGATCCAAATACATGACATTTTCATGGTTTAGAAAACCTTGTGGGCTCCCCAGGAGACCATGCGACCTAGGCCACCTCTTAGACAGAGGGTGGCGCATGGTTGTTACATGGTTTGGCTAATTGTGCAGCCAAACCATATACCTCATTAAAATAGAGGATTTACCATTTTACCCTTTTTAATTTAAGGGTAATTACTTGATTTCTTCCTCTTTCTATCTCCATCATCTTGAGTGATGAACTAAGAGATCCCCCCCCCCCTCTTCCAAGGACCGTTCTCCCTCGATTTTGAGTCATTTAAAGCATCATTGGGTGAGAATTGAAGGTTCAGGTGAGTCTATTACTCCCCTTTCCTCTATTTTATATAATTTTCCTTTTATAATTTTTTATTATACTTATAAAACCTATAAATCATTTTTTCAGACAATTCTATTTTTGGGATTTTAATGTTGTTTGAGTTCGAATTAAAGGCTATGGTTAAGTGAGTGTTCATCTATAAACATTAGCTTGGTGGTTTAAAAGTTATATACCATAGTCTTGAGGTTTAATTCATGTGTATTTGGTTGTGTCATTGGGTTGTTCTATTGTGAATTTGAAGTCTTGGTAAGAAATGATAAATTGGGTGTGTAAATGGTGTGTTGAACCCCTCATAGTCCCTGTTGGATTCGTTGAGTTTGATTAGACTGGGGTTATGATCACCCATGGGGTGTGACACTTCCATTAACAGAATAATTATGTTGTTAAATTATAAATTGAAGTTTTTATGAGACTAAACCAATTTTAATTGTCATAATCGCGGTATAATGGAATAAAGGGGTGTTTGGATTAACTTGAACAAGTTAAATGAGTTATATATTAGAAATGGTTAAATGTCATAAATGATTAAACCATGTGGTTAATTGGTTTTAAGGGGGTGATAAATGGTTGTAATGGTGATTTAAGGGTGAAATGGATTAACTATGAGAAAATCTAATGTGTTTAATGTAATTAACTATGGAATTGTGATAAATTAAATACTGCAATAATTTTGTCTTTTTTATAAAAATGTTAATGTTTATTAGACATTGAAAATGTGAAAAAAAATGGTTGGTTGGGATGTTGTACTGATGCTCCTCTCCCTTGGGTGGGCCAAACTTCTGCTCCAGGAACCCCTATGAATTGTATGTTTCAGATAAAGGACTAAAACTACTGACTCTAAGGGTATGGTAATGGAATTTCATATCATAGTTGGAATGGTAGGACATGGTGTTACGGGTCTCATTTGGATACTTGGAATGATTGTCCTTGTTTTCTAACTTGTGACCCCTTTTTACTCATGGTTAAAATAACCAAAATTGGGTTGAAGTAGGTTTCATAAATATTGGTAACACTAATAACTTTGAATGAAAGTGTCTAAGTTTAACAATGTTAAATAATGAAACCTATTTTATCTATATCTTGTTTATTGTTTATTGTACTTATGAATATAATGTTTGGATAATATATTATTGTAGGAACCATTGGTTTTGTCCTACTGATTTATACTCACACCCTTTTTAGGTATTCATTGGGTACTTGAAAATACTTCATGTTTTCTGGATAGTATGAAGTCAAAGGACCTATTTTAGATGATTGGTGTGGGAAATGGGATGGAGAATGGATGTGGGGATAATAATTAATTTTAGGATTTGATTTGGAGAGTGACTTTAGTGTCTTATATTGATCTACTTCTAGAAATTTATACTATCATGACATTTCGTATTTTACTATATTGGTTTTTGGGAACTTCCTCAGTTTGGGAAATTGGTATGTGATATCTTTTGTATTTATTATTTCATTCCAATGTTTATTTTGAATTTTGTTGTTGGTTTACTCTGGAAAAGTGGATATAGTCTCCCCAAAAGATACCTTAGACCCTTGTTTCTATGCTAAAACCTCTGGAATAGGGGGAGTCATTATTGAGGTCATGTGGTAATCTGACTCAGGACACCAGTTAAGTGGCACCCAGTTCGAGAAGTTACACATTCCACTATATAAGAAGAGGAGTGAATTATTCAATTATTTTATTAATTTTTGTAAACCATGAGGTTTAGTGTTGACATAATTAAATTGTATCCAAAACATTTAGCTTATTTTTTCATATACATAGGAACATTTCCATGAATTGTCCTTTATTTGCTCATTTGGTTTAACCAAGTAAAAAATATTATATCTTTATTTTACTATTCATATTGCATCATATCATCTACAAGAGAAAGAGATGTGTCCATATTAAAAGTGATACAATATCACTTGAAATAAATAATTTAAAAAATAATATACCCCAACTCACCCCTCGGGGTATTAACCTTGATTGGTACCAATAATAAGTAATAGAGATAATGGTTATGTGTGACGTTTTTCTCTTTCTGGAATTTTGGAAGTAGTTGTCAATCATTAAGAAATTAAGGTCTTTAAAGAAATTAATTTCTAGTTGTAGTAATATTTAATGAAACACTACTTCTGATAATTATGAATGAAAGTATACATGGCTTCCATGCATAGGATCTTGGATAACATGGATGGTAGATCCTTATATGACATAGATCTTTAAGGAGTTTCATTCATATTTTAGGGAAATTAATACATTAGGTAGAGCATATAATAGCTCCATCTACTTGAATATAGTGTCATTAATAACTTCTAATTCCATGTGGAAAAATATATTTAACATTTATAAAGGTGATCCCATGGATTGAGAGGAAAATTTGTATCTATTGTGGTATCAGTATGAAGTCTTGAGGATGATCTTAAATTTGGTAGTTGATTCATTATTTCATTAGGTGAATATTATTATGAAGATAAAAATATACTTTGAGAGATAATTAGTGATATCAAAATCATGAATTGAATATTAAGAATATTTTAATTATATTTCAATAAAAACGTTTCAATGTTTTAAGACAAATATCCAAAGGAGGTGTTGCTGGATAGCCTTCACTATTCACCCATGTCATATGAAATGTAAAACAATTGAAAAAATAAAATTATCATGAGGTAACATTCTAAGATATGAAAAAAATCTCATTAAAAAATGATCCAAATGATGAATAAGTTAATAAAGTGATGTATTTTATTTACATTAATCTTAAAAAGGAAAATGGAAATTTAATATAAAGTTTCCACTTTACTATTTCTATTATAGAAAAGTTATTCATTTCACTAAAATTTGTCAAAATAAGTTATGATATGATGATGTCTTGGAAAAACTATGGATAAATGTTTTAAATTCGTTTTAATCATAATAAGAAAAAAAAATGGATGAGAATAATTTTCTATACTCAGTATGTCTTTTATGGATATTTTTTTTGTTATGGAGGTTATAAACACAAATCCATGAAGTTCTTTTCAAGAGTATAAATAAATATTCCAAAGAAAACCTAGAGTAATATCTCACTATAGTTTGAAGATTCATCAATAAATATGAAAAACATATAATAAACTCTAAGTATTGTGGGATGAAAATGACTCGATGGAGCTGGAGGTGGAACAATATGGTGAATCATAAAAGGAAGGAAGGAAACTAACATGGTTCAAGAAAGGGAATTCTAAGAAGGCCAAAGTCGCTAATTTTTATTTTATAAAAATAGCTCAAGATAGAGTATAGAATCCACATAGAAATAGTGTCTCCCATATGATTTATAATAAATATCGTTTAATGGGAAAGGTATAAAAAATATAGTGTCATTCGATGTGATAATGATGAGGGGTAAAAGATAATTAGCACTATGAAGTCTAAGATATTAGTAAGACACTTGAGGCACAAATTTATCTTATTGTTTGAAGGAATTAATGATAACAAACTAAGTGTAATTTAGTTTTATAACTATGGGTATCTATTAAAAATCAACAATAAGACATGAATCATGAAATTAAAATATTCTACTATAGTTTTTCATTAAGGTGAACCAAAATAAATTTATATCTCATCAATAAATAAGATGATATATTTTTCTAGAAAATGAGGAATAAAATTAATTTTGAAATTAAAATCTTATCCATTTGATCTAAAATTCCTTGTAGGACTTGGTGGAAATTAAAGGATCCTGAGGTATCCATATACTCTCACATTTCCACATCAATAAATATGATACTTGTTAAAAGGAAAAAATTAATCAAATGTTACACAATCTAAAGGAGATGAAATCAATAATGGTGCTCAAGCTGGGCATATTGAAGTGTTAATCCCTATAGAACCCAAATCCATTGATGGTAAAATATGTTATTCCTTTTTTATTGATGATTATTTCATGATGGAATGATTAATGGTCATTATATACAAATCCAAAGGATTACAATGTATAAATTATTATTAGAGGTTAGTAGAGATGATTATTGGACTAAATTTATGATTTTTTAGACTAATAATGGTATGTAATTTATTAATAATTATTTTTAAGAGTATCTTTAAAATCATGGGATATAATATAAAGTTTCATTTCTAAGGGATTCTTAACAAAACAGATCCATTGGAAGGAGAGACTAAATTATTAATAATATATCTCAGAAAATATTGATGGAAAATAACCTACTAGAGACTTATTGGAATGAGGTAGTTCTTAAATCATTTTACATCTCTAATTAATGTTTTATTCATATAATTTAATATAATACTCCCTATGAGTTATGGTATAGTAAGAATTCGATACTTAAATACTTTTGAGTTTTTGGAAATAACTTTTTTATTATAAATAAAGATAATAACTAAAAGTTTGATTCTTATAAGGATGAAGTTATTTCTATTGACTATTCATCTAAAATAAAATTATTTGAATATTATAACCAAAGGTTTTGGAAGATGGTTATAGGAAAATATGTAATCTTTATAGAAAATGGGAAAATTTTGAGAACTGGTGAGCAGAGTTCACATACAAAGAGTGGGGTAATTAAGAAAAAACATGATGGTGAGGTGATTATATGAAGGGGAGATCATAAGGATGTATGATACTTAGAATAAGGCATTAATAATAGGGGAAATACCTCAGGTTTATTTTTGAAAATGAAGAGAATAAACATAATTATAATCTATGATTACAATATAGTTTGTGACCAAACAGATCCAGTTCAATCTTGAGGGAAAAAGGATCAACAAAAAAACACTTTTCTAGATAAATTATAACATAAAATTTTTAAATATGCTACTAAAGATTAAAATTCCATCAAATATATGTATTAAGAACGTAACCAAACAGAAAATAACCAAACAGGCCAAAAGAGAAGAATAAAGTCAAAACCAAGTGAGTGTTCCAAAATGAACTCAATAAACACAACAAGGTGACATGAAATAAATAATAACTAGTGTGAAAACAGTATTCCCAAATCAAATACAAAGATATAGATGATATATTTATATATGTGGCCTATTTTGAAACTATACAATTTTTTCTATGATTGTACGAAGGGGAATTAAGGTGTATCAAATTGGTGTTAAATTATAATTTTTAAATATATTACTTAAATAAAAAGTATACATTGAGAAACTATATATTTTTATTTTGAATAAATATTAAATATAATTATTCTAGCTGATGATGACTTTGTATGGAATAAATCAAGCATAAAGAGATTATTACTCTCGGAATGATCAATATTTGAGAAATATTAGATGCCAAATAGGTGGATTTGATCATAACTTATACATAAATAATGAAAATAATTAGAGGATATTTGTTCTTATTTATGTAGATGACATTATTTTTGGAGGCTCAGAGGATAAAAAATGAAAGTACTTTTTAGAATATATGATACTTGAATTCAAAATGTCCATGGTTGGAGAACTAAAACATTTTATTATCTTATAGGTGATTCAAGGAATGAATGGAATGTTTATTTCTCAAAAAAATAATCCAATGAAGTTGTAAATAGGTTTGGAATATAATATTATAGAAAATGACAACTTTGGTTGCTACCCAGATGAAATTTTCAAGGGATGATAGTGGGAGGGTGGTTGATGTAATAGAATAAAGATAAGTGGTTGGGAGTCTACTATATCTAATAAAACATAACCAAATATAGTTTTTTCCACATACCAAGATGTACGGTACAAAAAATGTCCCAAGGAAATTCATATGTTATCATTGAATAGGATAATTCATTATATCAAAAATATAGTGGTCTTTAGACTATTTTATTATAGAATAACATAGTATAAGTTACTTAGTAAAATGGGTATAGATTGGATAAGTTTAGTTAATGGACAAAATTCAACTTCAAGTGGTTTATTTTCCTTGTAATTTTTTACATTTATTTTCTTAGTGATAATAAATAATGTATTTTTTTAGCCCCAAATAGGCTAAATACACATTAGCTACTCAATCATATACTTAAATACTCTGGATAAAAACAAAGGCTTGAGGATGCTGGAATTGATGTGAAATATCCTATATAAATCAAGTGTGATAACTCAAGTAGTATTAATCTTAGAAAAACTTTCATTCGTCATTTAAGGAAAAACCACACATAAATACAATGTATAAATTTATCAAGGAGAAATATGAACATGATATGGTAAAATTAATGTAAATGTTGGAACAAAATCAAGTTTTGTATGTTATGACAAAGGAACTATCCAAAGATGATTTTAAAAGGCATTAATTAGATATTAGAGGCCAACCGGTTCCATTTAACTAGATTAATTAGACAGGATACCCCTACTCCCCCATGGAATTTTATATTTATGGAAAGGTGTGATTTTTAACATGAATTAAAATTTTATATTTATAACCATTATTTATGAACTTTTAGAGAAGTTTTCTTGGGGTTCATTGATAAAGGGAGAGAATATATCCATAAATTAACATGGGAAAAGTTATTTTGAAATTTAGTGGTCTAGGAGTGTTCTTACTCTTTACAAATAGGGATAATTCCAACATTAATGTTTTCAAGAGGGTGGTTATTTAAATTATTTATTCGATGAATTAGTTTTTGGAAGTAAATTTGAAGTACATAGAGGAAAATAAAGTGTTTTAGTGAGGATAGTTTCATTTTACTCTTATTTATCAAACTAATCTTAACTCAAGTGGGATTAGAGAAGGTGATTAGTAAATTATTGGTACACTCCTTGAAGTAAATAAGCAGTGATTGAGTTTTTCATCAGATCAAGTTATTTTTGAAGTTTTTGAATAAGGAAGTGGATAATCTATTTTGAATTTTTCAACAAATCCAAAATGTAATATTGTTGTAAAAATAAACCTATGAGTGTTTTTATTTTATTTTTATGATTTTGGGGAAGAAATATCTAAAACAAATAATAAGGGTATAAGGAACTCATAATGTGAAATTTGGTGGTGTGATGAAGAAATTTTTTAGTGCACTGGTTGAATTTCAAATATTTTATAGTTCTGAATTTTGGTTAAGTCTAGATCATAAGGTACATGATGGATCTCTTAAGGTTTAAATGTGATAATAAGGTTGATACTATGGAAAATTCATGAAGTCGCCTATTTAGAATATAGTTTAGTTTTTTTGAAAAGTAATTCATTATAAGGTTGTATAAATACTTTTTAGATTTTATTGTAAGGTTAATAAGGGGACTTTATAAGGTTAATCAAACTTTGTAAGGTTGATTTTGGTGTTTTTAAGTTTATTTTTATTGACTTCATAAGGATAGTTAGGTGATTTTTTATGGTTATTTCTCAGACTTTGTAAAGTTCTTCAAGGAGATTTGAAAGGTTTACTTCTTTTGTAAAAAAAATTAGTCAAGATATAGTTCAATAGAAACTTCTGAAGGTTCATTCCCTTAGTATTTATCTATGGATGATCTTTATAAGAAATTTAATAATACTTTATTAATCATGAAAAATGGTTAATAACTTTTTCAGAACTTATTTATTTAGGTAGGCCATCATTCCAATCATATTATATATAATTTCAAGATAATTGATCAAACAGCTCTTTGCTCAAATCCATCATATATATAAACTAAACTCTATTCATGTGGTATCCTATATAATATGGTTTTTAAATAAACATAAATTAAATCTCATAGAGTATTTTAGTTACCTAAATCTTACAGTAATCCATTTCTATTATTCCTTACATATGATAAATCAGGGTAAACTTAATTTGGAAATATCTATTTATTTGAATGATCAAGGTCTTAACATGTGTTATCTTTAAAAAGAATATCATACTTAATATTTTATTGGTTTTCATAGTCACAAAATTTCCATATGCATTATATTCATATTACATATAAATATTTAATTTATTTTAATATTTATTATCTCATGATTAATTCTTATATGTACACATGACTCTTGTGATTTAGTTTTGGAATCTCCATTATTTCCACTAAATTGATATGTTTAAACTATATTAATGTATGACACTTTATACAACTCAAAATTTTTACAACTAACCCAAAAGTAGAATCTAAGTATATCTATATATATCAAAATTCATCACATATATAAGGTACATGAAAAACATTCATGTGAATATTTTGAATTATTTGAAATAAAAAAATCCCCACAAGGGGAAGCATGGTTTGGTAGCAAACCAACCTATAATTATATAAACAAAGAATAATCCCATGGTTAAATGAGGAATCTTAACCCATATCCCACTACCCATGGTTAAATACTCAAGATATATTTCAATTCCATCATATAACTAACACCAAATATGTATAATCTATAGTTAACCACTAAATTTAAGCTCATAACTCTTTAAAAAACTAAAATAAAGGTAAAAGAAAACTAATTATTATATTGCCATACCTAGAATTTAATACATAGTATAGCTATTTTAAAAGAATAAATTTATCATATAAACTAAATTATACATCATATTCACAACATATAAAATATATATATACATGAATATTTAAATAGGACATAAAAATACATAAATAAAAATTTCACTTATTTACTAAACATGAGATATTAATATAGATGATTCCTATTATTTTTTAGAATAAAAATATTATATTTATAATACTTAATAGTTATATTTTATAATAAATTCATAAATTTTAATAATTTTATATAAAATAATAAATAATTTCATTCTTTTACTATATCATATTCTGTGATATATACTCTTTAGTATCTCATGATTTAAGTCACCAGATACAATAGGATTTGTCATAGGTGTTATGTCATAGATCGTGATGTATTTTATCATATAGAATGCTTTAATGATTGAACTATATTGTAATTGGTGATATATTGTATATCATACTTAAAAAATTATACTCTATTTTCTAAACATTGTACTGCTCATTGTGTCCTTAGAAAATACTTATTGTAGTTTATGATTTAGTGAAAAATCATGGGATTCAATGGATCGTACACTAAAACTCGTCCTATAAAACATTATTACATAACATAACACATTGATCACCCCTTACAATATCATATATCATATATCATTTCTTATGGAGTGGAAGCCCAACGACTAAAATTTAGCCACACCATATCATAGATTATGATATAGAAAGATTCACCTTATGATATACGTGTTATTTATAAAAATATAATTAAAATGTGTTAATTCTAAGATAAATGTGTCTCTAATAAAATTTATTATTTTATTAGAACATCACCTACTCTTAAATATTGGTACATGCCTTTTTAAATTTCAGGTCTATAATCAAAGAATCAACATAAAATATGAATATCATAAAATAATAGTACATACCTCATGTTTGGTGAGCTCTATCTCAATGGATTATATTTTATAAAGATCACTAAGAAATATATCTTGGACCCTTTCCACTATAGGTATTACACTAGCCACTAGAATCTATGTAAGATATGTGTCGACTTCTCTATTTCCAAATCGTGTTCTAGAACCTTTTCCTTCTGAATATAAAATGAAGAGGAAGAGAGTTTTATATTTTCTCAAAAGTTAACTACCTTAACAAAAATAAAGGATCGTGTCTTTTAGATAGGCGAACTTTAATCAATGAAGTATATCATGTATCACTACTAATTATTATTATTATCCTTTATACATTAATTGTAACATATACCCATGTGATATTTATAATCATTAATTGATTCAAAAATTATATAAAATTTATTAGGTAATAAATAAATCTTCAAGATGATTCATAACATAAGATAAATGGTTCAATAAATTTGGAATTCAATGGGATATCATATATTATAAGTCATAAGTTTTATCATATACTCCTTTCACACCATAAAATCCAACCCATATCACCACTTATAATATGTACCACATGAAACACATAGATTATTATATAATGATGACTTATATAATAAAATTACTCTATTTTAGTTTATACCCATCAAGTAGGTCAAGAGTATAGTTCATTAATAACTACTGATTTTTTTATTTTCCATTGTAATATTGGGTGTATCTTATAAAAATTATTCTCTAGAATATTTAATATAATTTTAACCTCATCAATATACTCATTAAATTATTCTATAGACAGTAACTCTTTTATAGAATCCTTATGATATTAACAATTTAAAGATCTAATTATTATAGAATCACTCCTTGTTTCCATGGGTTACATGTTTATTATAGAGAGAAAAAATTCAAAAATATTTGAACCATAATTATAATCCAAAATAAATCCTAGATAAATATCTCATTCTAGAACTAAAAGTGTTTACCTTTATTTATTTCTTTGCTTTTATTTTCTTTAATTTACATGATTTATTCCATTGTTTTATAATATGTTCTCGCTCGATATATTTAGGGTTCTTGCATTTGAATAAGAGTGATTTTTATTTTTTCTTCCTCTTTTCTTGAAATATGGATCTTTGAAGTGTATCCTTTATGGAAAACCATGAAATATTAAATAATAAATAAAGTTAATATTTTATTAATATTTATGTTAATTTTATAGATTCATATTCATTATAATTTTATATATAATTTTATATATAATTTTATATATAATTTTATATATAATTTTATATAATTTTTTAATCAAAAAGGAAAAGGTTGTTATTCTAACTAATTTTTTTCTATGTGATGTATGGTTTTATTTAAAAGTTAAATTTATTTTTTGGGGGAATTAAATTTACTAAAATTTATTTTTTATATAAAAATAAATTAATAACCATTCTTACATTTAGTATTAATTGATTATAAATTAATATAAAATAATTTTATGGTAAAAAGAGATATTTTTCTAAAACTATTTTTATAGGTTTAATGTATTTTTATCTTTAATAAAAAATTAATTATTATTGATGAATAATTTTAATGAAATATATTGATAATATAAACCATAAATTAAATTAACATTCATATAACTATTATTATATGATAAGTAATGAGAATAAATTCATTTTATGCTTCAAAGATACATTTTTTTTCTAAAAATGGTTTTTATGTGTTTTGTGTGAAGATATTAGAATTAATTTCTGCAACATTTCAAATTTTTATTTGATAAAATGATTTTAAAATTTTGAATCATTGTGTTCAAATTATGTAATAGGTTCTATTTATTTTTTAGTCAAAATAATAATTACTATGGTAAAAGTTATCATGGTAAAGGCTAAGATGATTTAAAGGGGTTTAAATTAAGGGATAAGACTATAATTATCACAATATCAAATATATAATTTTATTTTATTATTATATTTTTGACACAAGTTATTTTATTTATTTGTTAATTTTGTTTCACTTTTATTTGAGAATGGTATTTATTTTATTTTAAAGTTATAAGTATTTACAAAAAAATGTCACCCCTCTCACCTCTAAAATCTCATATCCTCTCCTTGCTTCTCCTCACATAAAAAGGATCTCAGATCAAAAAAAATCTTCCAAAACCTCTCCCTATCCCTATTTTTTACATCATATAGGTTCAAGTATACCCAAAATATAAATATAAAAAGGATTAAGGAGAGTTCTAAAGGAGGATATCCAAGGCGGAGGTAATTTTGTTAACTAAGTTTTTTCAAGTTTCTTTATTCTTACACCTACTTAAAATATGTTATAACCATAATAATATAATGAAATAAGTTTCATTAGTATACTAAAATGTTATTATATAAATTGAACATCCAATATCCACCTCTATTATATTTTTTAAAAAATGAAAATTCCACTCGTGTTGCGTGCAGACTATCGCCTCAATGGACGATGTATTTAAGTTTCCCATAACCAACTTACATGGATAGTATTAAAATGGATTTAATGAATAAATATTATATTTATAACATTATTGTGGTTATTTAAATATAATTTTTACATTATATAAATAATATAAACAATAAATGTTCAATGTAAAATTCAACCACCTAAAACGAGCATATTGAGACACTTTATTCCATTGTGAGGGTGACTGTCAAAGTGATATAAATATAATTTCCCAAGTAACCTACATAATTATTATTTATACTTTATATTTTTTATGAATTTATTTGTGAAAAACATCAGGCAATGAATAAAATTTTAATAGTAAGTGATTATTTGAGCTCAATGTTTTATTTTTTAAAAACGCAAAATTTATTATGGAAATTCATGTTTTTTAATGGAATAATGGGTTTGATTTCTTTTTTTAACCCTTGTTATATTTTTTTCTTATCTCACATTTTAAAATGATTTTATAGTATTTAAGGATGTGTAATAATTATATAAAGGTCAATATTTTATTTATGAAGACTCCTCTGGAACAAAACAAATGTGTTGTCAATGAAATAGGTGTGTAAACATAAGAACCAATTTTTGTAGAAACATTTACTCTATGTGGAAGTGTTCTTTTTTGTAATGTAAAGGCTATACAAATTCTCTAAAACTATAAACCTAAAAGATCATGGGAATGTATAAAAGTAATAATCCTTTATATTAAACTTTTATTTATGGGTTGGTTATGCATAGGTTATTGTAGTTGGTATCATAGAAAGGTTTATATAACATTATAGGTTCATACGTTGTTAAGAAAAGAAAATTTAGGGGTGTTAATTTATGATTATGTTATCATGAGACAGTGTTTTATTGTTTTTTTATTCAATCACTTAATTTATATCTCCATTATAATGGTTTTCTATAAAGGTAATTGGGTGAATAAATTAGAAAGGAAACTGGAGGATATTATCCTTCCAAATCAGAAACCTAGAATGTTTCTAATTGGATATGAGTAGTTTGTGGTTTTGTTAACTCAATTAAAATAGTCTATTAATGGTGGTTTATATGTAAGAGAGAAAACAAATTATCTATATAAGAATATGACAATAGTAGAGTATCTTATGAAATATAAACCTTTGGTATTTGGTGGATACTCATACCTAGTGATAGATAAAGGATGGATAAATTATTTAGAGAATATATTTTATATTTTGGGTTGTTCATAGCATCATAAGGAAATTATTTCCATTTATAATTTTTAAGGTAAATATGATTAGTGTTTTAATCTCAATAAGAATACTATGGAAACGAATGAGATTGAAACCATGGAGTTGAATATACTTAAATATATTTTTCTAGGTTTTTTTTTCTAAATGTTCGCTGAATTAAAATGTAAAGTATAAAGGCCCTATATTTTTACAAATATTATTACAATAATTTAACAATAATTAACCATTAAAATAAAAACCAAGGTTTATAAATTCTAGTTTCCTTGGAAAATTAAATACATAATTAGATAACATGAAACATAAAAAAACATGTTTTATTTAATATTTATAAAGATCTTATAACGTCCTTTTATCCCTTACATCTATATAGGATAACCTATGGAATACATGAACAAAGGTATGAGCTAAAAATCCCAATAAGGAAATAAAAATAAGAATAAATTATAACACATGGGTTAGAAGGCATAACATGATGACATAAATAATCATGGAATATGAAAAAACAAATATGTATATATAACATGGGATAATGTAATCATGGAATCATATTAATTTAATAGCAACATAAAACATGAAATAATCATGATTCAAGGCTCACTGCATATGGATCACGAGTCAAGGATAACCACCAAGACTGTTACACATGGAGTATGAGTCAAGGCTGACCACCAAGACAATTGCACTTGACGTATCATGAGACTAAACATTAACTCATTCATTGGAGCATTATCTTAGTTCACCCATCATAACATGTTCATGAATATGTGTGCCACATGAAAAATAAACATAAGGGTTACCCATGGAAAGAAATGGGTATCATAATCATGTCCTAAAGAATAATAAATGGGAATATCATAAAATTGTCCATGAAAGAATGTATTTAAATCATAAATGGACATTAACAAAGTAAAATAGGTATATATCATGATAATTTATTTCAAACTGAAGTGAAAATATTTTAAATAGTGTTTAATAAACTTTAGAAACAAAAAGTTTTAGTGTATTTTAAGGAAAATATTAAAGATTATTTGATAAGGAAAGGGAATTTTTTTTGTATGAAACCATAAATGAACCAAGGTAGTTTTCATGATAAAATAATTTATTTTATAAAAATAATGGTGTCTTAAAATAGATTAAATAGTGCACTTGAAAATGGGTGAGCAATCAGGAAGTATCCTTTAAACAGCCTTCCTTATCGGGAGGATTTGCGAAGGGAACCTTTATAAAACATGTATTTCCCCATAAAATAAGAATGAGATGATATGGATACATGATTTAGGAACTTATAAAAATAATTAAGATGAATTAAAAAATCATAACATGGGGTAAAGAGAGAGAAAGTGTAAGCCGAAGGAAAAATAGACGTTCAGGTAGAATCCATTACCTTATGTCCAAAACGGTTCTTCACTTGATCTTAATGTCCTATATAATAAGATTAAATACATTAATTAATTAACTCATAAAATTTATACATGTATTTTATTTTGTATAATTTTATTATATTCATTTATGGTCTTTTTGATGGGTTATGATATTCAATTTCACCATCCAGGGGCGCTGGTTTCCTTGGTTTTCATGATCGGTTTACTTGTATACATGTACGGAAAATCATGTAAAATGAGAATTGTAACACATAATTGAAGTTATATGTTATTAATGAAAATTCATAATATTAAATTATTATATAATTCATTTGGTATTTTTTTGTGAGAATGAATCATTAGACAGGACGTTAGTGATAATCGTTTAGATTATTTTGGCGGTTTTTCGATCATCACAAAATAGTTTTGTTTTATTAATTAATATTATGTATATAAAATTGTTTTATAAAATTAAATGGTTTGTAATTAATATAATATAATATTTTTTAACCATAAAAATGGTTTTATGACTAGCCTTGAAGGCATTCATGGAAATTGAAAACTTGTCATCCTTGAATGCCATAAATTAACACATCATGGATGATGTTTTCATTTTTAGAAAAAAAAAGGGAGGGGAAATAAATGATGATGTATTGTTATATTTATCATAATAAAATTCCAATATATGAAAGGTATTGGAGTTATCATATCATTTGAATGAGGGGATATGAGGATATAATAAGAAAAGAAAATAAATTTAAAAGAAATTAAAAGAAAAGAAATAGGATTTTACCTCTTAAATCCTTCTTCTTGAGAATCTCCTTAGGGGGATTGGTTTTGGTATTTTTTTGAGACCAAAGGATAATTCGTGTAGGGGAGTTTATTGAGAAAATATTTTATTATAATTTGGATAGGTAACTAATCTTGAGAGTTGTGAGGAGAAGAGGTGGTGAGGGTGGTATTTATAGGGGAGGAGAGAGGTGTTTTCTCATTATTTTATTCATTAGTTTATTATTTTGTCTCAAGACTATGAATATTTTGATAATTTCCAGAAAAATATTTAAAAATTTAAGGATAGATCAATATTTTGGTTTTTCATCATCCATACATGATCTATGACTCCATAATTCATGTATTTAGATTTTATCGTAAATTATCATATTTTACTTTTCATTAACAATTCAAGTATTTTAAAAAAACCAAAATATTCACCCTAAAAAAATTTTACATATATAATTAAAAAATGAACTCAATTTTATGAAAATAATTTTGTAAATATAATAAAATTAATTTCTAATTAAAAACATCATTTACTTGGAAGATATTGATTTTTAAATTATAACTGATTTTATAATACCTTGAAAAATTAATTAAGGTCTCATAAAATTATATTATAATAATAAGAATAAAATACTAATTATTGAATCTATTTTATTAAAATAAATTTTCTTTTAAATCTTTATAATAATGATAAAATTGTAAATAAACAATTATGTTTCACAAAAATATCAATATTTATTTTAACATTTTTAAAACATTTAGTTACTTACACTATGATATAATCATATCACATTTTCATTTATAGGATGGCTATGTTTTATATATACTTTCATTGATGAGGTTATTATTCTATTTTCTAATTTACTATTCATAAAGGTCACATTACTATTTCAAAGTTCAAGTTACCATTCTATTGGTATATGTTCCTTCACTTATAGAAATACCTCCTATTTAATTCCTTCTTTATTTATAAAGTTTTATTGTGTTCTATATGTGATTTTTATTTTATTTATACTATATAACATATTTATAAGAAGTTAATTTTCATTGATAAAATTTTGGGATGTTATATTCTTCCCCCTTATAAAATTTCGCACTCAAATTTTCATTTTAGAAACTAAATAGGTGAGGGTACTTATTCTTCATCACTTCATCCAGTTCTCATGTTTCATCTTCATACTAATGGTTCTACCGAATTACTTTCACCAGGAGAGTGGTCTTGTTGCATAAAACTTTATCTCTATAATGCAAGAATTTCACTAGCTACTCTTCATACAAGAGTTCATTTTCTAGTTGTACCACCAATGAATTTAGTACATGTGAGTGATTCAGTATGTAGTTCCTCATGAGGGATATGTGGAATACATCATTTACTTGAGACATGGTTTCTAGAAGAGTTAGTCGATAGTTCATAGATCTAATACAATAAAGAATCTGGAAGGGGTTGATGTACCTAGGACTTAGCTTTCCCTTCTTCAAAAATTTCATGATCCTCTTCTATGGAGATATGCATAAGAATGCCATGTATCCATCCTTAAACTCTAGGTCTCATCAAAAATTGTTTTCATAGATCTTATATTGACTTCGGGATGCCTTGATGTTCTTCTGAATGGTTTTCAAATTTTATCCCTATTGTTTGACCATTTCAAGCCCTAGAATCTTATGTTCACTGAATTCATCCCAGCATGTTGGTGTTCTACACCATTTCCCATAAGGGGATTCATAAGGGGTCATTTGGATTCTTGAGTGAAAACCATTGTTGTAGGAGAACTTGACCAGAGGTAGTTGTTGGTTTCATCCTCATTTTAAGTCTATTTAACATGCCCTCAACATATCTTCCAATGTATAAATATTATTCTCAAATTTTCCATCATTTTGAGGATTATAGGCCATACTGAAGTTCAAAATAGTGCTTAGAGAATATTAGATACTTTTCCAGAACTTAGAGGTGAATCTCAAATCTTGGTCGGATATAATCAATAGTGGTACTCCATGCATCCTTTCCACTTCTATGATATATATCTATGCAAGTAGATCTAGGGTGAAGTTATATCAATTTGGTATAAAGTTAATTGTATTTGTAAGATGATCCACATCCACCCATATAGCATTGTTTTCTCTAGATGTCTTTGGAATTCCAATAACATAGTCCAGGGTGATGTTTTCCCTTTTCCATCATATTATGGGTAATGGTTTTATCATCCCTTTATAATTTTTCCTTTTATCATTCACTTGCTGAAATACTAATCACTTTGATGTATATTCAGTGATCTACTTATTCATATTGTCTGACCAATAGTTTTCTTAGAGATCTCGATACATCTTGGTTCTCCCTAGGTGAATAGTGAAAGTTGAGCTACGTGCATCATTCAAAATATCTTTATTTTTATTTGAATTTGATGGTACACATAGTCGTGACCTAAATATTATGACTCCATCCTCATCTATCTTGAACTCATATTATTTCTCATTTTTGAGAGCTTCTACCCTTTTCAGAATTTCTACATTATTCCGTTGATCATCCTTTGTTTTTTCCATAAGGGATTGTTGATAAATAATTTGAGAAAATTTTGATGATGTTCCTTCCTTAATGATTCCCATTTCCATCCTTTGTTGTTATAAGAATATTTGACCCTTTTCAATTCTCATAATTGATAAATATACATGATCCTTTCTACTTAGATCATTCTATACCTTATTTTCTTTACTAGCATGGTAGTAGATTGAGAAGTTTTAATCTTTGATGATATCTAAACATATTTGCTAGCGCATTTTAAGATCCTTCTATGTGAATATATATTTTAGGCTCTTATGATCATTATATATATCTCACACATCTCTCTATAGAGATAATTCCACCATATTTACAATGCAAAGATCACAGCTACCAACTTCAAATCATGTGTAGGATAGTTTTGATCATGAATATTCAACTACCTCAAGTCATAGGATGTCAATTTGTCATTTTATATCAGTACACAGCCTAATCACTTATTTCAATCATCGTTGTACACCATAAAGAGTTTCCCACTTATCAGTAGTGTGAGCACTAGTGAAATGATAAGATCTTTTTTAACTCTTTGAAGTGGTCTTCACATTCACTAGTCTAGATAAACTTCACTACCTTCAAAGGAATCTTCATTATTGGGATTAAAATTTGTGATAAGTTCTTCACAAATCTTCAAAAATACCCATATATACCAAAAAAATTGGATCTATATTATAGATGTTGTCCTGGGCCACTCTTCAATTTCCTTTATCTTGGAAGGGTCCACAGATATTCCTTTAAGGGTGATAACATGCCCCAAGAATGATAATTCCTAAAATCTAGGACTCACATTTTGTTAGGTCCACAAGGCTGAATACCATGAGAGGGGGGGTGAATCAGGGTATGGATAATTTAAAATTAACGCCCGTTCTGATCTTGTTTCACTGTTAATCAAAACACTCTTCTCTCTCTTTCCTTTTGCACAATATAAACAGAAAGTAATGCAAGCACAGGACACATCAATTTTACTTGGTTCACCGCTAAGGGCTACGTCCAAGGAGCATATGCCGACAAGTTTCCGGTCGTACCAAATTCCACTATACTTCATTAGCTGTGGATTACAATGTTCGGGTACAGTCACTTTGTCCCAGGATCACTGCCTTTGCATGTTTTAGGGTTAGCTCCCTGCTTTCCCAAGGGTCACTCCCTATTTCTCTCTCTCTGGATCACTGCCGTTGGAGAGTATCACCTTCTTTCTCTTACTAAGCTCACTACTCTGGAAGGGAATCCACTCACAGTTTATAGACCTGTAGTTCTCATCATTTTCATAAATAAATGCATACTGAACTGTTGATAGATGCTCTGTTATAGTCCAACTTTCATCCACTGATGAATACCACTTTTCCTCTTAACCACTGGGCAATTCAATTTGGAAACATCTTCACAAAGCACCCTACTTTGCTAGGCTACCAATTCCGTGAAGCTCAAATAAGCCTTCGCGAAGCTCCGGCCTTTTCGTGAAGCACTACCGCGAAGCACTACCGCGAAGCTCAAGTCGTTGCAGAGCAACTTCCCTCGTGAAGCTCACTGAGCCAACGCGGAGCGTACAACTTTCACGGAGCTATAATAGCCGCCATGAAGCTCTTCTTTTGCGAAGCACACAGGCTACGCAAACTACATTCTCAAACTGAGAGCAAATGATTTTCTCGGAAAATTATCTCTCTTTCTCTCGAGGGGGCCGGCCTCTATTTATAGGTGATTCCACCGACCCTCGAACTTTCCACGCGAAGTCAACGTCACGTCATATCAAATCGCGAAGCTCTGAAGTTTCCGCCGGAATTCTGTCTAAATCATGAAGCACCACGGCAATTTTCCGATTGCGGAGCTCGTCATAATCGCGGAGCATCACCGTCAACATTCCTTCACGCCTTCACCGTGAAGCTCCTTCACAAATCCCTTCATCGTCGCGATGCGCTTCAACTCTTCCATTCGCGAAGCATTGACGTAATTGTGAAGCATCACCACCTCCATTTTTCTGGACTTCGCGAAATCCAATCCATGCATCCCTTCTTTATGAAACTCATGCCATTTCCATATAAAAATATTGTCTTCATGGAAATCCTATTTTTGCGATGCTCACCAAACTCCAAATTTTGGACCCCAAAAATGTGGCAAACACTGGGAAACAGAACCACCTTGTACTGCACTTTTGTACCGCCTCCAGATCATCCTTTCCTTTGTCATCATTCTTTGTCAACATGGATTGTAAAAAACTTCTTGGGAACTCGACAATTCTCCATGGAAACCTGCTTTGTCAACAAACACAATCAACCCAAAAATACTACAATGTTACCTTGAGGGATTTTTGCCCAACAATATCCCCCTTTGGGTTTGTTGACAATTCTTCATAACTCTTCTCAAAATGATTTTCTTCACGTTGATACCTCACTGAGTCTTCTTCCAGCCGCTACCACCATTCGCCTCTTGCGATTCTGATAGCGTTCAAGGATTCACTTAACACGTACTCTAAGCCCACATGAGCAATGCTCGGCGTGAGAAACAAGAGTAGTATGAAAAGTTCATCAATGAATCACTTCATGTCAAACAACAATTGTCGATTCCAACCTGAAACCAATTCTTAAATTGATACTAATTGTTGAACCACACTGATCCCAATTGGTGATAGCTGGAAACCTTATCTCACCATTCCAACACCATTGTTCTGCTTTTATCACGATCCTCATCTGTCGTGATTTCTATGCTTTGATCGATCACTTCTAGCATCGTCAGATTTAAAAATCTCCCCCTTTCTCATTTCTCTCCCTATCTGGATGCTCCACCGGTCAGCTTCTCCCCATATCTATCATGATTTCTCAAATATCCACACTATCTCCCCCTTGAACAATCACTATTTTCTCCCCCTTTGTCAATGAACCCAAAGGTCACTCCTTTGTAGTCTGTAACATAGTAGAGAACACATATCAGCACATTAGGTAAAAACACATCATACCTCAAGGAGAGTGGGTGTGTTTCCACATCCACACTCTTTCAAGTGTGAGGAATCGACTGAACTCCCAGAGCCAGTCGATGCCTTTCAAATTCTTCCTTGGGTAAGGCCTCTGTCATAATTTCTGCAACCTGTAGCTCTGTAGGCACATACTCTAACTTCAGGATTCCCTGCTCAACCTTCTCCTTGATAAAATGATACTTTATCTCAATGTGCTTTGTCCTTGAGTGATGAACTGGATTTTTTCTAAGATTGATAGAACTTGAGTTATCACACTGGATTCCGATCGGAGACTTCACTTCAACTCTCATATCTTCAAGCTGCTGCTTCATCCACAATAATTGTGTCCATGCTTGAGTGTCTGCAATATACTCATCTTCTGCAGTGCTCGACGAAATGCAATCTTGCTTCTTTCTTAGCCAAGAAATACACAATCCACCAAGATAGAAATCACCACCTAACGTTGATTTCCTCTCATCCGCTGAACCGGCCCAGTCTGCATCAGTATATTCCAATAACTCTGTCTAAGATTTTTCAGTATATGTCAAGCCAAAATCCATTGTGCCCTAGATATACCGAAGTATTATTTTCACTGCAATCATGTGGATTTCCTTGGGATTTCTCTCATATCTCGCTGCTTGGCATGTGGCAAAAACAATATCAGGCCTTTTTGCAGTCAAGTACAACAAACTTCCAATAATTTACATGTATTCTGTGATATTAACTTCCTTTCCATCATCATCTTTTGATAATTTCATCCGGGTGGCAACCGGAGTCTTCATCTCCTTGGAATTATCCATTCCAAACCTTCTTAGAACCTCCTTGGCATATTTGGATTGAGAAATGAAAGTTACATTCCTTCCTTGTGTCACCTGTAGACCAAGGAAAAACGTTAGCTCTCTAATCATTGACATTTCAAACTCATTTTTCATGAATTCGGAAAACTTTCTGCACTGAGCTTCATCTGATCCGCCAAAAATTATTTCATCGACATAAACCAGCACCATCATCCTTTGATTACTTTCATTGATGAAATAAAGATTTTAATCAACTCCTCCACGTTGGAAACCAAGTTTCTTCAAATACCGATCAAGCCTTGAGTACCAAGCCCTTGGTGCTTGTTTCATCCCATACAACACCTTCTTCAGCTTGAAAACTTTGTTATCATCCTCATGAATGAGAAAACCATCTGGCTGCTCAATATACACCTCCTCTTCCAGAACTCTATTTAAGAATGTAGATTTGACGTCCATCTGGAACACTTTGAACTTTCTTTGCACTTTAATGGAAAAAAATATTCTGATCTTTTCCAGCCTTGCAACCGGTGCAAATGTCTCATCAACATCTATTCCCTCTATCTGGGAGTATCCCTTGCACACTAGTCGTGCTTTGTTCTGAATCACTGTGTCATCTTCATTCATCTTATTGCGATAAACCCATTTAGTCCCGATGACATTCTTGTCTGCTGGCCCCGAAAAAATCTCTCATGTCTGGTTCTTCTCAATCTGATCAAGCTCTTCATTCATAGCATGAACCCAGTTTTCATCTTCAGCTACATTGGAAAAACATTTCGTCTCCACCTGCAATAAAAACGATGTTTGTTGTAATGACTTCATTCTTCGAGTCTGAACTGGAGCTGTCTGATCACCAATTATATTCTACCTATCAATTTCAGCTCGACTCTTTGGCTTCCTTGCAGACACGGACTTGACACTTTCTTGTTCATCATCAGTAGCTTCTTCTGAGTCAGCCTCTTCCACTTCTGCTCCCCCTGTGTTGCTTACCTCGTCATCACTTTCATCCAGGAACTGTTCACTCTGTTGTTGAGTATTCTGTTCATTTTCAACAATAGTGACATCATTTCTCTCAACAATTTTTCCCAGCCTTTTTTTGAAACATTTATATGCTTTTCTTTTCCCTGAGTAGCCAAGGAATATTCCCTCATCTCCTCATGCTTCAAACTTCCTGTGATTTTCTTTGTTGAGAATAAAACACTTAATTCCAAATATTTGAAAGTATTTCAACGTTGGCTTATTTCCGTACCACAGTTCATACGGAGTCTTCCCTTGCTTTGGACACAACAAAGACCTGTTCGAAACATAGACTGATGTCAAAACTGCTTCCTTCCAAAATTTCTCTGGTAGGTATTTATCAATAAGCATCGTTCTAGCCATATTGTTGATGATCCAATTTCTCCTTTCAACCACTCCATTCGGTTGGGGAGTTCTTACCGATGAAACTTGATTCCTTATCCCATGTTTCTCGAGATAGTTTTCAACTTGACTGTTTGTGAATTCCATACCGTTATCAGTATGAAACTTCAGAATTTTCTGCCCAAGCATCTTTTCTGATTCCCTCATATACTGCTTTATGCAACTGAACACCTATGTCTTATGGGTAATGATGAATACCCAGGCCATTCTGCTATAGTCATCAATGAAAAGGACATAGTACCTTTTCCAATTTATAGCTCATGGTGAAATGGGTCCACATACATCATCATGTACCAATTCGATCACTCTGGATGATTTCTGTTCCTTTGGCATGTATGTTTTTCTGATGATCTTCCCTTGTTAACAAGCATCGCATGTATGAGCATGATCACATGATAGTTTGGGAAGGTCTCTAGCAGCATCACACTTTACCAGATCTTCCATATATGGTTGGCATAGATGACCAAGTTGCTTATGCCATAGCTGGTTTTCTTCCTCTCTGGATAAAAGACATATATTTTCTTCCCCACTTACAAGGTAAATATTTCCCTTAGTCCTTTTTCCTTTCAGAACAACTGCCCCATCTTTTCCTGTGATAGTACAGGTCTTCTTGGTAAACAGTATAGAATGTCCTGAGTCACACAATTGACTAACACTGAGAAAATTGTGACTAAGACCTTCTACAACCAAGACATCAGCACGTCTGATTTCTCTGCCCCCAAACCTAGCCTTTCCTGGTCCAATTATCTTCAGGCCTTCATCATTTCCAAACTTGAAAACTCCTTCTTTGTCATATTTTATGCATGTAACCAGATCCTTCTTGCCTATCATGTGAGACGTACAACCACTATAAAGAATCTACACACCAGAACGATCTGATGCTTTAAGGGCAATTTCAGCAACTACTGTCTTCTCTGCTCTCTTCTTCTTGGTCCATATTTTTGTCTCCATACTCAGTATAGATTGAGACTCATGATCATTCTCAGAGTACGATGGACCAGCTTCATCTTGCAGAGCTGCAAATCTATTCTGAACTTTTAACTCACTTGTCGGTTTATTGATCTGCTGCTTGCAAACATTTTGATTTTGCTTTGGCACATTTCTCTGAATGATCAAAGTGCAGTACCTAGACATGTGCCCAAATCCTCTGCACCAAAAACAGTGTCCTTCAAAATATGTTCGGGAAAACCATTCTCTGTTTGGCTGCCACCTCTGTTCTTGTTCCCTTATATATCTCTTGGCTATGGAACACACATACGGTGAATGTCTCATCTTCCCACAATAATAACACCTGATATAAGGTGCATTCCTTCGTGTTACTTCAGCACTATGATTTTCCCTTTGGGATCTCTGAATATTCTGATTCTGTTTTTGTGCCCAAATCAACCTTCAATTTCGGGATGGGTGCTTTCGGTCTGACATCAACTGCCACATATGTTTGTTTATTATCAAGCCCTGAATCAACCTTATCATTTGAGCTTTCTTGCTGCTTCACTCCTGCTGAACTACGAGCCTCCTCTTTCATCTTCTCTGTCTTCTGAATGGATTGATTTTCTGATATCACATTGGGGGTCAATAGTTTTTCTTGATCCTTCATTTTTCGTCGCAGACTAACCACTTCTTCTTCAAGCTCTTTGATATGTCTGACCTGCTCCTTTCCTGTGTTAGTCAAACAATCAATTTCCTTCTTTTGTTACTCAATTTTAAGCTTATACTCAACAATATTTTCGGATCTCTCTGGTGTTGAGGATTTTAGTCTTTCAATTTCTTCTAATAGCTCAGACTTTTCTTCATCCTGTTGTTGCATATAGAGTTTGGCATCATGAACCACTTTATTGGGTTTCTTCATTTTGGCTCTCCAAACATCTATCTCTTAAAGAGCTGCTTCTAATTCGGCTTCCATATCAACTCTCCCTTCAATTTCTTCTTCTTCTTCAGCATCATCTTCTTCCTTTTTCTGAGAACTACCAAAAATCGCCACCAAGTCATTTACCCCACGATCTCTACAATTTTCTATCTCCTCAACCTCTTCATCCTCAGACTCATCTGAACTTTCAAATTCCTGTGAAAGAAGATTCTTCTTCTTGAATAAATTTCTCTTGAATTGTTTCTTCCCTTTCACAAATGCTCACGTCTTCTTCTTGGTAATTTCAACTTCATCATCATCATTATCGTTATCTTGAAACTTCTTGGGGCATCTTGCCACAAGATGACCATCCTTTCAACATCGAAAGCATGCTATTGGAAGTTTCCCTTTAAACTTTCCTCTTCCTCTTTGCAGATTTGAAGAAAGGAATGACATCACCTCATCTGTCTCTTCTTCTTCTTGAGAATCTTCAATGGTGAGCTTATTCCTGGACTTGAATGCCACTTATTTGGATTTCCCCTTTTCCACAACATTTTTATCATCATTTCTCATTTCATATGTAATAAGAGTATTGTACAGGTTATCCAATGTCAGTTCTTTTGGGTCTTTATCTTCCAAAATAGAAACTTTCGGATTAGACCGAGGTGGAAGTTTTCTCAATATGTGTTTCACAATTTTTATATCTTCGATAATTTCTCCAAGACCCCGCATGTCTTCTACCACAACATTTACCCTGTCAAAGAATGCATCAACAGGCTCATTTGGGTTCATTCTCAGATCTTCATACTTGTTCCACAACACTTGTAGCTTGGCCTCTCTCACCTTTGTATCCCCTTCATATATATTCAAAAGTTTTTCCCACATGGAATGTGATGTTTTTCAAGACATCACCTTTGTATATATAGGATTGGATATGGCTCCCCCTAAGGCATTGATAGATTTGGCATCAGCATCCAGCTCTCTACACTCATCTTCTGATAATGCACCACTGTTGATGTTAGCTGTTATACCATGCATTGATGCTGTGAAAACATCTATTTCTAAATATCGGAAGAAGTGTTGCATCTGATTCTTCCATAGCTGAAAATTGTTTCCATCAAAGATCGGAATCCCTTTATGATTGTTTCCCTCTGAATTTGGGGATGACCTCCTGGATGGGAGATTCAAACATTCCGATCAGTTTCTAGCGGGTTTGTTCGTAGAACTGGAAACATCCAATGATTACACATCCATTTGGACCTACTTTCCAAAGGTAGGTGCTCATTAGCTTGTGGACTGATGAGACTTAGGAATTTGCATTGGTCGAGAGGATGGGAGGTCGGACTCATCACACCTTTTTGAGGGGAATTATTGTCTATTCCGGGACTCTCTTTATAGATTTAAGTTATGTTCATGAATCCTTATTACATTACCAAGTATAAAATGAGCTTTTCCTTTAGTTTTGACAATCAATGATTAAATATGTAAGAAATTTAGAGAATCTTTTATATGTATTTGAGGTTCTTCATCAATAGAGAATCATCTATATCTATTTAGAGATTCTTGGTCAATGGTAACCTTCAAAACATTCATATAAAAGTCTCTTGGTCATTATCATGACCAGGCTGGTTTTAAAGCCACTCAGTGGGGCACTTGAAGTTTATTGTCATTCAGAAGGACAATTAATTATTTCAGAGTTGGGATCAAACCCATAGATGGGCTACCTACATATCCTTTGTTTTGGAAAAGGAATCAGAACCCACGTAGTTCGAGTAAGGGTATGATATTTATGATTGATGGCTCAAAGCAGGATGTCACAATTACTTTTACACTCTAAGCTCACGTGAGTCATGCTCGGTGTGAGAAACAAGAGGTATTGGTAAAAATTAGACAATTGTTCCATGAAAGATACAATCATAAGAAATGGTTTGGGGCTTATGTATGTATGACTGCCCAGATGAATGAAGTTTAGGATTTACTTTAAGGAGAAAATCCAGGAACAGGGTCCATAAAGGTATATGTGCTTTATGGAGATTTGAACACTCTAACTTGGGACTTTATTCCTGAAAAGGAAACCCAAATTAGGAGAGGATTGATAATTGGGTTTTACTCCTGAGAAGGAATCCCAGATCAAACGTAAATTAGGATTGGTTAAGGAGAATTTAAGGGACTTGGGTCTTACTCCTGAAAAGGAAGCCTAATATTTATGACTGGGACTTATTCCTGAAAAGGAAGCCCAGGTTAAGGATTAAGGTTTGGGGCTTACTCCGGAGGAGGATGCCCATATTTGAGATTGGGGCTTACTCCTGAGGAGGATGCCCATAATAAGGGACTTGGGGATTACTCCTAAGAAGGATGCCCAAAATAAGGGACTTGGGGCTTACTCCTAAGAAGGATGCCCAAAATTAGAGGACTTGGGGCTTACTCCTAAGAAGGATTCCCAAAATTAGAGGACTTGGGGCTTACTCCTAAGAAGGATTCCCATATTAGAGGACTTGGGGATTACTCCTAAGAAGGATGCCCAAAATTATGGGACTTGGGGATTACTCCTAAGAAGGATTCCCAAAATTATGACTGGGACTTATTCCTGAAAAGGAGACCCAGGTTAAGGATTCTCTCATCTTAAAGGATGAGGTTGAATGAATGAACTCTCAATCTTTGGTGACATTAAAATGTATAAATCACTATGTTTTGAGAGATATTCTACATAATTCCTTTCAAATAAGGAAGTCAAATCAAGAAATCATGCCATAAATGGCCTTGAAGAGTATCTTGAAGACTGAATCTTGAATAGGAAAGGTTAAATGGCTTAAGAGGAGTAAAATGGGCAAGATGGGCACCCAAAAAGGTAGGGGCGCGCAAGTCTTGAAAGGCGCGCAAGTCTTATGTGGGCGCGCAAGTATTGGTCGCGCAGGTATACCTGCGCGACATGTGGGGTACTTGCGTGGTTTTCAACCAGCGTTAGAATACTTGAGCGACTCTTTATTAATCCCTTTAGAATCCTCTTGAGGTTCTTCCAGAAAAGGGATGTGCAAGTTCTATTGAAGTAAATAAGGCGGCGCGCAAGTGTGGTCACTTCCCTTAAGGGCTGACTACTCAAGCGTGCAAGTGTTGATGAGTTTCAACACTTAGGCCTTCCTCCTTCTCTTTAGATCTTCCGTTCTAGGTAAGAAATTACCTTAGAAGTGTTCCGGAATATTTGAGAAGAGACTTGGGCGTCGGGAGCTTCAATCCGAGTTTCTGGAAAAAATATCCTCTCGAATGGGGGGCCCACAGGGTCTATTTATAGGCAGGAGAAGACCCCGAGCGGTTACCGGGAGGTTATCACTTAGGTCGCGCAAGTCACTTGCGCGACCAAGGGCGTCGCGCAAGTGTACTTGCGCGATAGTGATATAACTTGCGCGGTGAAGTTGATTTTGATCCTTTGTTCATGCCTTTGCCTATTTTTGATATTTTCTTCAAAGTTTGAATCACTTTGAGCTCAGATATTCCCCTTTTCCGATTTTTAGATTCTTGTGACGAAAGGAGCGTCAACAAAAGTCCCCCCTCAGAGTTGGATCCAGAGAGAAATGAGGATTTGACTCTGAGGAAATCGAATCCATCCAAAGGAAAAGGGGGCGCGCAAGTCTTCGGGGTACATAGGTCGGCGTGCAAGTTTGCGTTGCGCAGGCCTTAAGCGCACTGTGTACAGCGCGCAGATAGGCCTCCTGGCCTATAAATACATAGCTTTTGGTCGTGTATAACATCTGGTCCCAAATTTCTCGAGCTCTCGCCGCGCAAGTCTTCCTCGCCGCGCAAGTCTCTTTTTCCACTGTTTCCTTGATATCGCGCTACTCTCAAGGTAATAGGGCTTGCATGGTGATACATACGCGACAGAAACTTGCGCGGCACATGTAACACTTGCGCGACATCTCCATACTTGCGCGCCTTAATGCCTTAGCCATTTTTTTGAATTCTTTCACAAAGTTTGTGAAAAATTAATTCATTTATAAATTAACTTATTCAACTCTGTGTGCAGAATTAATGGCTCTTAGACCCGGATTAATTGATGAACTGGCTAGCAAGCGGATAGATGATATGATGGACATCATTGGCCCTGATTATTATACTGTCAAAGATAGTACTCTTCCAAATTTGGCTAAGTACTTGAAGAAATATCATCCTAATTTTCCACAGAGCATCCATCTGCCTCTGTGTGGTCATGGTCATCTGCAAGGAGTCAATGTTCCAAATGCAAACAATTATACACCTGAGATGCAGCTGCACTGCTACTCCTCTATTTCGGTTATGCTGTGCATTAAGAGAAACAACAATGGTGTGAACTTTCAAATTCTTCCTCCATGTCATTTCCTTGCAGATATGAAAATGGCAAACCCATGGGCTGAAATGTTTTCCACTACCGATTGGTGGAGAGAAGACAAACATGGTATTAGAGCAATATCTGAAAAGAGTACTCTCTCCAAATGGCTCTTTACTTCCAATGCTCCATTCTCAAATCCATGTATCCATCTTCCAAGTCTCTTGGACAGAAACAGAGTCACTGTTTGATCAGCAGAAAATTTTCTCAAACCTCACTCAAGAACATCCTTTTACAATTGTTCCAAGAAGAGCTGGTATCACTGCATCTCTTATTGTATTCAGTTGAATGAATGAATTCCAGGTGGTTACTGATGAAGCTCAGGATGCCGTAAATCAAATGAAGTGTTATGTTGAAAGCCTCTTGTAATTCTTGAAAAAGAGAAGAGACTCCAGTCTTTGGATGTCCTTCTAACTCTTGTGTATCAATGAAAAAACACTTTCAACTTCAATCATTTGTACCTACATTATTTCACTACCTGCTTCAAATTTACTTAAGCCAATCGGCCTAGTAAGCATAGTTTAATTTTTACTAGGATTATTACAAATAACCCTACAAACTTTTAATCTTTTAATTGCTCAATATTACCTAAACCATACAAAAATGTATATTTAGTGAGCTGGAACTTGACTTTTATTCAGAGTTCCTTTGTCTTTTGTGGGCAGTTTAAAGTCATGCATGTCGGACATAAAGGGGATAATGTTTAAGGTCGAAATAGCTTTGACCAAAATGGATTAAAATTGATTCAATTCCTTGAAAATTTATCTGAAAACATATTACCATACTCAAGTATGAGAGAAAATATGTAAACTATGGCTTAAGAATATTTGAATCTGAGGAATGATATGAAAAAGAGCTAAAAGGCATTAGAAGAAGTAGTTTCCAAGAATGAAGTTACTATTATTTAACAAAACCCGTTAGGGGGTTGAAATATGCAGGGCCACCTAAGGGCATTGGCTACATGGTCAAATAAATAGTATCTTTCGGCTGACAAGTCTGTTATGTGGACTATTTATGCAAGGCCACCTATGGGCACGTGCTGCATAGTCAGGCGAAAGAACTCTAAAAAATTTACTTTCCTAGTGCTAAAATCCAGTGAAAGTTTATGGAGATTCAAATTTTATAAAGTATAGAGTTTGTTGTATGGAAAGAGGTACTTGAATATGGAGAAGATATTTTCAGACAAGATTATCGAAGAACTGGATGAATATCACTCCTACGAAGGTCTGACCCAAACGTAGGGAAGAAGAATAAACCATAGACTTGAATACTTTCAGATCATGAAAAAGGATATGGGACAAATATGTTAAGGATGTCTATTTTTTGCGGATCCCTACATACTGTCGTTTAAGACAAATAAGGACAAAAGAGGCATTCTTCCCAAGAATGAAGTTACCATTATTTAACAAACCCGTTAGGGGGTTGAAATATGCAGGGCCACCTAAGGTCATTGGCTGCATGGTCAAATAAATAGCATCTTTTGGCTGACAAGTCTATTATGTGGACTGTTTATGCAAGGCCACCTATGGGCACGTGCTGCATAGTCAAGCAAAAGAATTCTCAGAAGTTTGACATTTTTGTGACTAGAAGTCATGAAAAGGGTTATGAAGATCTGAAAATATTTAAGTTTATGATTATAACACATAAAGATGGGTATTGTCCAATATATATAGAGATACATGGGTCAATGATAACCATAATCATGTTGTGGCTGGGTCCTGAATTGAAATTTTGGACTTCACTACGTATCTCATAAGAATGAGAAGCAAGCCATACGTAGTTCTTAAAATGCAGTTTAACGTCGTGCAGGACGAAAGTATTAGAGATCTTAGTTTAGGTTCATATAATTCGGACCATAATAATGAATACACAGTGTGTGTTTTCATGAGGACTTTTCAGCCAAGGGACTGAAAGTGAAATTTGGGGTTAGGCCCAAGAGACTTAGGGCTGGATTCGAGGGATACTCGAACGTTCCTACGTATCCCATAAGGATGGGAATCAATCCCACGTAGTTCTAGATCTACCCTCTGTACAAATTTGGTTCGTACATGTGAAGGGTGAAAGGGGACTTTAGTACAATGATGGTTTAACCCAAGATAAAAAGTTTAGGCATTGCCATGTATGCACGTAGTCTTTTGAAATGAAACATGATTGAAAAAAAATCAATGTCAATAATAGTTCTCTCTCAAATGAGGAAATCAAAGAGTATTGTAGTTTATTGTCATACCGGACAAAAGTGTTGCATATTTTAACGTCATATAACAAGGACGAAAGTGAATCAATGTAAAGATATTGATTCTAGGGGCGGTTTCACGAATCAACATCATATGAGATGGTGGTGAACTGATGTGAAGAGATTGTTTTTGGGCTTGAACCCTGGTAGGTTGCCTACAGACCCATCCTGGAGGGCAAGGATCAAAGTCCGTGTAGTTCAATTAAAGAATGAATTAATGATCAAGTTGTTCTTGGGGACAACGATCTAATAAAAAAAATGTTGTTGGGACTTATACATGGTTAGCGGCCCAAAGAGAGTGTTACGGTTGAGGTTTTCTCTAAGCTCACGTGATTCATACTCGGTGTGAGAAACAAGAGGTAACAACAACTTTAACGATGCATAGTTTAATGTCATGTAGGACATATAAAGGGACTATGCAGTTTAAAGTCTTGCAGTTAGGACTATTGGTGCTGCACAGTTTAGTGTCATGTAGCAGGGACAAAATACAGTTTAATGTCATGTAGGACGTATTATGAATTTTCTATACAGTTTAGCGTCATGTAGTTAGGACGATGGGAACAATAGAGTTTAACGTAATGTTGGACGAAAGGGGGACTACGCAATTTAATGTCATGCAGTAAGGACAAAATAACACACCATTTACGTCATGTTGGACGCATTGGGGATTTTTTTTCAGTTTAACGTCATGTTGGACGAAAGTGCGAATAGTTTAAGGTCATATGCATGGATCGTGGATGGTGCAGTTTAATTTCATGCTGGACCTTTGATGATTATATAGTTTAACGTCTTTCCGGACGTAAGGGACTTTTATACAGTTTAGCGTCATGTAGTTAGGACGTCACAGTTTAACGTCTTGCTGGACATAAGGGACTTTCCTACAGTTTAACGTCATGTTGGACGTAGTTGCAGTTTAAGGTCATACTGGACCATTTCTGTATAGTTTAACGTTATATAGCAAGGACGAAATGGTGATGCATAGTTTAGTGTCATGTTGCGGGGACAAGTTCTTTTTTCTACAGTTTAACATCATGTTGGACGAAGTAGCAGTTTAAGGTCATACTGGACCATTGCTGTATAAACCAATTGTAAGAGTCTTCGTTCTGGGGACCATATTTTGTGTTTATACAAAATATTTCTTCAGAAATCTGGCATTGGTTGGAGTCGTGATGAGTTCTCCATCCATTGAGATTAATGAATAATCTCCATTGGAGTAGACCTTATGTATTGAATAAGGTCCTTCCCATTTTGGTTCAAGCTTGGGAGGCTTCTTTCCTGGTATCATTGGTGTTCTGAGAACTAATACCAATTCTCCCTGAATGAATGAACGAAGACGAACTTTTTTGTTAAAAGCTCGTGCTATTCGATTCTGATAGATTTCCAAGTGGTGCAAAGTGCACAATCTTTTCTCATCTAATTGTTCCAATTCATTCAATTGCTTTTGGGATTACTCATCTGTAGATAACTGATCACAAATGGCTACTCTGAGTGAGGTCAATTGAACTTCAATTGGCAATACTGCTTCTGTTCCATATACCAACGAATATGGAGTTGATCGCGTTGCATTGCGGGTGGTAGTCCGATAAGCCCATAAAGCATGAAAGAGTTTATCAGGACATGACCTCTTATCTTTATCCACCATCTTTTGCAGTAAATTTGAAAGAGTCTTGTTAAAGGCTTCTATTTGGCCATTGGCCTCCGCATGATACCGAGATGAATGGTTGGATTTAATGTTGTATTCTTGATACAATTTCTTCACCTCAGAAGAACAGAAGTTGGTGCCGTTGTCCGTCAATATGGTATGAGGGACACCAAATCTAGTAATGATGTTAGACTTGATGAAGCTAACAATGCATTTAGAACTGACTTCTTTGAGAGGTACTACCTCTGCCCATTTGGAAAAGAAATCAGTAGCAGTAAGAATGTACTTAAACTGCTTGGCTGTAGCTGAAGGGTAAGGTCCCACCACATCCATTCCCCATGTGGCAAATGGCCATGAGTATTTAGCTGTATGAAGCAACTCTGGAGGTTGATGAATGAATTTGGAATGTACTTGACATTAATGACACTTCTTTGTGAAATCAACACAATCTTGTATCATTGAAGGCCAAAAGTATCCAAGCCTTCGAATTTGATCAGACAATCTATGTCTAGACTGGTGGGCACCACAGACTCCTGCATGCACTTCTTTCATGATAGCCATTGTCTCTTCACCATCAATGCATCTGAAGATAACTCCATCAAAACCACGTTTATAGAGAATTTTCTCTAGGTGGTTTGGGCTATCATAAAGAGTAAAATTGACCACACGTCGCCGGATTTGTTCTTTCTCGGCTCTATCAGGTGGAAGTGTTCCATTTTGAAGGTATTCCCTGATAGGTGACATCCATCCTGTAGTATGACCATATGGTTCAGGAATGGGACTAATTTCATTAATTTCCTCTATTTTGTCTTGAACATTAGGTGAAATTGCACGACGGTGGGCAATACTGATGGTTATCTCGTCCTGATTTGGATCTGCTAGAGCTGTGGCTATATTAGCCAGTGCATCAGCTTGAGCATTTTGTGATCTTGGGACATAAGAAAATGTCGGTTCTGAAGGGAATTCCGCCATTAACTCTCTGACATAATCATACAAAGGGATTAATTCTTCTTTTCTGATGGCATAATCCTCATTGACTTGTTTGATTACCAGGTCTGAATCACCTTTCACCTTTAAGTGATTCACTTGTGCTTGGAGCGCTAACTCCAAGCCTATGATAAGCGCTTGGTATTCGGCTTCATTATTAGTACCACCTTCCCACAATAATAGGAATAAGGTAACAATGCCTTATCTGGAGAAATGAGTACAATTCCTAAACCAACTTTGTTGAATTTAGGATTTTCCATTTTCTTCCATGTTGGACTTCTAGAAGCACCATCAAAATACATTTCCCATGTTTGAGGACTCTCTTGAATAGAGAAAACATCATCATCAGGGAGTTCAATATCTGAAGACGTGTCTTCCACCGAAGGATGTTCAGCCAGGAAATCAGCCAGAGCTTGGCCCTTTATTGCCTTTTGAGATACATACTGAATGTCGAACTGCTGAAAAATAACTGCCCACCTTTCTAGACGTCCTGTAATCATTGGACGACTAAGGATGAATTTGAGCGTATTATTGCAAGATACCAATTGGACCTCGTGATGTTGCAAGTAGTGTCTTAGTTTCTGGACTGCAAAGATTAATGCTAGGCAGCACTTCTCAATACTTGAATACCGGGTTTCTGCTTCAAGCATAGTTCTACTGAGATAGTAGAGGCTATTTTCATTCCCAGCATCATTCTTTTGAGCGAGAAAGGCACCCAATGATCACTCTAGAGCTGTCACATAGAGGATAAGTGGTCTACCTTCAACAGGTGGCATGAGTACTAGTGGACTCAAGAGGTATTTCTTGAGAACATCAAATGCTTCTTGACATTCTTCAGTCTACTGGTAAGTGACTCCTTTTTTCAATAATTTGGTAAAGGGTAAACTTTTGCCTGCCAAATTGGCGATGAAATGCCGAATATAGGCTAAGTGTCCTTAAATTCCTCTTAATTATTTCAAATTCTGAGGAGGTGACATACCAAGGATTGATTTGGTCTTCTCAGGATCGACTTCAATACCACGATGGCGTACAATAAAGCCGAGGAATTTTCCTGAGGTTACCCCAAAAGCACATTTTAAGGGGTTCATCTTCAAATTATGTTATCGAAGTTTGTGGAATATGACTTCCAAATCAGTCAAGTGATTAGAACGTTGTTTGGATTTAACCACCAAATCATCCACATAGCATTCAACAAACTTCCCTAAGAAAGGTTTTAAGATATGATGCATGGCGCGTTGATATGTTGCACCTGCATTCTTTAAACCAAAGGGCATCACCCGGTAACAAAACACACCTTGAGGAGCTCTGAAAGCTGTAGATTCCTCATCTTCTGGGGCCATTCGGATCTGATTATATCCGGAATATTCATCCATGAAGGAAAGTACTTCATAGCCAGCGGTCGCATCAATTAAGAGTTCTGTAATCGGAACTGGGAAATCATCTTCAGAACAATACCGATTAAGATCTCTGAAATCGATGAAAAACCTAATTTGACCGTTATTTTTCTTTACATGGACAATATTAGCCAACCACTTGGGATACTGAACTTCTATGATGAAGTTAGCTTTGATCAGTTTATCCACTTCAGCTTCAATTTTGGAAGCATAAGTTGGGTGTGTTCTTCTCGCGGCTTGCTTAAATCCTCGATGTTCTTTTGGTAAACCCAAATGATGAGTAGCAACATTAGGATCAAGCCCAGGCATTTCTGTATAGTTCCAAGCAAAAATATCTTTATTTTTCTTTAGAAAAGAAATATACATCTCTTTCTCTTCAAGGGTCATGGTCGGACTAATTAAAGTGGGGCGTGGATATTTCTCTGTACCCATATTTATTTCTCTGAGTTCATCCACAGTGGTAGAGATACCCTCTTCAAATGATGGAGGAGAATCTCTAAGACCTTCCTCTTCCTCTTCATTATGTGTTATTTCTTCCGTTTCTACTTGCATAGTAGATAACAAAACAAAATTCTCATGATCATAAGAGATGTCAAAATTTTCACATTTTGAAGAAGAAGCTTCCATTTCCGACCCTATTGATGATAAAGGGCCTTCTTTGGGAAATAAAGAGGAGATGATGGATTGAGAATCGACATCATTATTCACCTCTGGTGTTGCTATAACTTCTTCTGGCCTGATTGGCGAAGTATAGACTTGTTGGACTTCAGCAGATGAAATGAAAACGTCACCACTTATGCTTTCATCACTGTTTGGTAGGTTACCAATTTCTCCCATGTTGTCTGGCTCAATTGTCGTAATTGACATTATGGATCTTTCCATAAGAGTATTTTGATTTGGGCATATTTTGTCAATTTGACTGATAGGTAACACATAATTTGTACTCACATGTGTAAATGTATTTATTGGAATTTTCTCCAAACCATATGGAGCATTAATTTTGGTAATTTCCTTCATTGTAGATTTTTCTCTTCCCTTCATGTGATAAAATTATGCCACAATGTATTGAGACTCACATGTCTTGAACGGGGCCTTATCACCATACAATGTTCCAACTTGACCATTGAAACAGTATTTGAGACATTGATGGTATGATGAAGGAATAGCTGCATGCTGATGTAGCCAGGGCCTTCCAAGCAAGACGTTGGAAGCTGAGTCTTGATCAACAATCATGAAATCCGAATTGGATACAAGATCTCCAAACTGGGTTCTGAGTGTAACTTCTCCCAGTGGTTCTTGTTCATTTTTATCATATCCTTGTAACATCATGGTAGAAGGAGATAAATCAGATTCCGTGAGGCCCAATCGATGAAGTGTACGAATGGGCATGAGGTTGACTCCTGAACTATTGTCAATGAAAGCTCTTCGGATATCTACACCATTGACTTTTCCAGATAAGTACAAAGGTTTTATGTGCCCATGCACAACATCATCTTCATCTTTATCAATAAAAGATATCATTGCATGGAATTCTGCAGGATTATTCTCTATGCGATAGACTTCAGCTGCAGCAATTTCAGCTTCAAACTCCTGAGGACTTGACAAAGCTTCGATGAGTGATTCCTGAAGATCTTTTAACAGATTCAAAGCATCCAAAATTGATAACTTGGCTGGTACTTGGGCCAAGTGTTTCAATATATCATACTTTTGATCTAGAGGTCTGTGTTTCCCAATAGGAATATGCGGTTTAGCAGGTACCTTGGAAGCAGATGCTTTGGAAGATGATGCATCTTGTATTGGGATAGAAGTTAGCAACATCCTTGGTTTTGGAAGATTAGACTGATTAGATCCATTTACTTGCTGAGATAAAGAAGATGGAACCTTTAATCGATCTTCCAAAATAACTGTGCCAAAACTGAGTCGGCCATTTGCAGAAGAACTTGCTTGTTCTTTTTGAGCTCGCTGAAGGGATCTACCACGAGTTTCTGCTGCATACACAGTACTAACAAGGGTAGAATTGGAGTAGTGGCTTCCGAAAGATCCACGTCTTCCCCTGTATCCTGAACCTATAGAACTTCCTCTGATTCCCTTATTTGATACAGGGAATTCGGGCTCATCAAGACTGGAATATGGATCTGTTAATTGAATCATATTAACAGAACTGAAGATTAACTCTTCGTCTGATAAAGACCCTGCCTGACTAGCCTGTTTAGGTTGTGCCGTTTGATGGGGCGGTGCCCGTGGCTTTGAAGTAGATGGCATGAAATCTGCCAGAGTCAAAGACAACTTAGGCCTCAATACATACTCATCTTCTTCTGATTCCTCTTTCTTCTTTGAATTGTGCTGCCCTTTTGAGGATTTGTCTTTTGATGGAGGCTTCACTGCAGCTTTTGTAGGAGACATAATTGGATTCTTCAATTGTGTTCGCAAAATGGCATGGGTACGATTGATTGTCTTTCTGACCATCCAATCATCATATTTTTGTGCAATTTTGCTTTTGACTTCCTGCCACTCGCCTCCTTCCTCTGGATCTGTAGTGGTAACACACGCTACATGAGCTGAAGAACCCTTCAATTTGACTTGTCCCAAGTCGGCCATCTTTTACAGGAGGTCTTTAAAGACAAAACACTCCTGGATGGGATGCCCCAACATTTTATGAAAGGGACAATAATTGGGACGGTCTTCATCTCCTTCCTTTTTTGGCCTCTTGGGCATTGGTAATTGAACCAAATTATTTTCCAGAGCTGAAATGAAGTAACCAAGAACTTGCTCACTTCGGAAAGAATATGTTTTACTCTTCAAATACTCAAATTGTTTTCGTCATTGATCTCTTTGATCATTTGGACGAAACGGCCTTCTTTGTTGGAGTTCAGGAGGTGGAGCCCTTCGAGAAGATGAAGGTTTTGAAGTAGAAATAGGTACAGGTGCTTGTTTAAGCATAACTGTAGCAGTTTCTGCTTTACCCATTCTCCTTCCTGGAGATGATGGAATTACATGAGATTTAACCTTAGCCTGTATAAGGGAATCTTCAATCTGCTGAGCGATTGAAGTAAGGTCTCGAAACCCTCCTGTGTATTTCACTGGGATCAATGGCGTGCGTAGTTCGTCACGCAAATTTTCCACACAGATTGGCAACAACTCTTCCTGAGGGAGTGCTAAACTCAGGGAATATGTTAATCCCTTCCAGCGAGCAATGAAATCAGAGAATCTTTCATTCTCCCTTTGCTTGCAGTTTGTAAGATCGAAAACTGTCGTTTTTGGCAAAGTTGAGTTGAACTGAAGAAGGAATTTTTGACAAAGATCCTCCCATCCGATGATTGACCGGGATTGCAAGCTTGTATACCAGACAAAAGCTAGTCCTTGCAAGGTTCGCACGAAGCATCTGAGTTTCACTGCTTCTTGCTGCTCTGGAGTTCCCATCATAGGATCACAACAAGACACGTAATGCGTCAAATGTTGTTCAGGGTCGCCTGATCCATTGAAAGTAGGGAAAATAGGGTTTCCAAAACTAGATGGAGGAGAAATTGAATCTACCCATTTAGGGTAAACATTCTTTTCTGGTTGAACTTGTGCCTGTTTCCCTTCCATAGTTTCTAACCGAGCTGTTAATGACTCAATAGTAGTTATTAACTTTTGAGAAACATCCGGTTGAATCTGGTCTTGAGTAGGTGCAATGAATGGAGCTTGGACAGACGTGGTGGTTGGTGCTGCAACTGATGGTAGCACTGCCAACCGTTGTTGCGCTTGACCCACGGGATTAGACCTCTGAGGGTGTACTAATAAAGGAGGATATTATTGATCCATCTCCGTAACTGCAACAAATTCCTTCGGCTATTGAACTTCAGCATTCTTAAGAAGAAGACTACTTTGAAGTAGTTCTACATTCATTCTTCTTAATTCTTTCATTTCTTCCTCCTGTTGTGCAAACCTTTGCTCTAATGAGAGCGATTGACCTTCTCCAGAGGAAGGATATATAACATGATTCTTTCCCCTCCCTTTGTTGGATACTTTTTGGAGAGAAGGAAGTGGATTACCTAAGTTTTGAGTAATCTTTTGACTTTGTGTACGCACACCTTCTTCATTTGTATTGGTGCGTACATTTTCTTGAGCAGGACGCTCTTAATCTGATTCCCCTGAGTGAGTCTCCTCTGGTGGATTAGCAACAACGGCATTGATGACATTGATTGATGCATAATGCATCGCATCCCTTCTATCAACATTTCTGTGATATTTTCTTCTTTCATATCTTTGATGAGACATTTCCTTTTGTTGATTCAATCCTTTAGGAACTTCTTGACGAGCTATAATTTGGAGGGAATCTCCTGATAATTTGGCTCTTCATTCCTCTTGGGGCTTCTTCCCCAATCGAGAAAAGACCGATATTCTCTGAGAAGGGGATTGATGATTTGAAATAGTCCCCAGTCTCGTGAACTGGGGATGTTCCTGCTGATTCCACTCAACTCCTCGAATCCCATTTGTTGACTCTGAGGGTTGGGTTAAAGGAGTCCCCAGTCTGACAAGTTGGGGTGGCTCTTGACATGCTACGTCTGAGATCTTCTTAAAAGATCTCTTGATCTTGCGAATCTTAGTTCGGAAATTAGCTGGATGCATTAGCCTGTATCCACTTTTATCACCTAGTTCAACAGACCGTTGGATGATTTCCGAGACTTATGTCATTTGATGATTTGTTTCCTCCATACGAGAGGCTTGTGCAATATTCTCGCCTACTTGATGTAGGAGAAATTCAAAAACTTGTTCTCTATATGCTTGATTTTTAGAGGAACTAGTTGAAGCCTGTTCTTGAACAAGCTTTTGATTATGAACAAAGCCCATTGACTGTGGTCGGCCATGGGCAATAACATTGCATGAGACCATTTTCGGCGGGCTTTGCTGACTGGAAAGCACTGTGAAATGTAGTGCTCCGTGAACACCCCATCCTCTGATATGAACATCAGATGGAGCATTGGCAATTAACTGACGCAATTTTCTTAGTGCGCCAAGGCATGAACGTTGAAGGGTTCTCTGTTGCTTTTCAGCCTTCGGATACTGAGAGACTGATAGAGATGCCAAATCAATCTGATGCTGTAGCCCTTCTATTATCTTAAGATGATGTTCATATTCATCATAAGATAATACCTTCTTCTTTAATTGAAAAAGAGTTTTCCATATGTTGAGACGAATATCATGGATTCCATCATCCGTCAACATCTTTGGAATGTCGTACTAGGAGTCAGCCAAAGGACAAAACATGACTGGTACCTCACCTTTTGCCAATTTCTTCCTCATGTTCATCATTTCCTCTTTATCATTAAATGAAGATTCTTCTACCTGTTTTGACCAGAGTTGGTGTTTCCTTGTTGCTTCATCGGATTCAACAAGATTAGTAGAGACATCATTGATCAAACTAGAAGATGCATGACTTAGGGGTGGTTCGGAGAATGACCTACACCCTGGGCTATCTTCTTATTGAGAAAGTATTTCACTTGCTAGCGATAAAGCATCAGACATGACTGGTTTCGCATTTGCAAGTGCCTCAAGATAAGAGGTCTTTCTCGGCACTACATTTTCCACTGGAGTATTTTCCAGGAAATGTGAATCACTACTGCGGAGAGGACTTTCGCAGCGAAGTTCATCATCATGGGGAGGACCACCATAATGGGTTACATCAAAAGATGAGATCTCTTGCTCCTTGGTCTTCTGACCACACAGAGGGTTCATGTGGCTCTCATCTGAAGATGAAACTTCAAGATTGACCGAATTGTCACGAAGCAAGCCTTCATGAGAAAGTGTCTATTGAAGGATTTTGGAATTAATGTTCCCGTTATTGGGAACTGAGGGAGTAGAATCTTGAATTACAACAGATAAATGTCATAGGGCTTCAAGAACTCCAGCATCGAGCAAAGCCTTGTTGCAGATTGGCCTTTGATCTCCTGACTGTGCTGGGCGGATCTTTTTCTTAGATGCCTTCTTACTCGCTTTGGAAACCACTTGTTGACGAAAGTGGTTACTCTGAGCATGTGTATGTGCCTGATTAGGAAAGATAGTCAGGTTAGGCTGACGATCTCCACTCAAATTAGGTGTATGTGCCTGACTTGGTTTTCCATATGATATGAGGGAGTATGCCCCATGACCCTCTTGGACTGGAACAGATTTGTGTGTCTGTTCTGGAGTGAATTGTTGATGTGTCACTCCACTGCTAGGGATAGATTTATGTGTCTGTCCCTGAGATGATGCTGAAGCTGTTATAATATCCTGGAAAGAATCCAGAATATGAGCAGAAATTTGCTTCTGCTCTTTCACCATTGACAAAATATGCTTGGTGACTTCAGTCGCCGGAATGGGAATATACGTTCATTCTGGGTTTTGAGTAGGTGTATGTGCCTGCTCCTGTCCTCCTTTTCCTGTCAGTGAATCCTGACAGTACTCAAGTGTGGGGGCAGAGAGTTGAGTCTGCCTCCTGTTTGTCGTCGAAGCTTTCCGACTGACTTCTCCGTGCGCTACCAAGCGAGACTATTGGTAGGATTGATTAGTACTAGCAGGTGTATGTGCCTGCTGATTACACTTCTCCAAAGGTGGTTGAAGAGATCCATCATATGTAGTCAGACGAGCCTGCTGACTAACTGGTGATGTATAAGCAGGTGTATGTTCCTGCCTATAGTACTCCGCCGGAATTGCCTGGCGGGATTGGCGTGATGCTGCCAGACGAGTCTGCTGGACAGCGGAATTAAAACGGATAGGTGTGTGTGCCTGCTCGTTATTTTCCACCAAGTTAGGTTGGTGGACTTCTCCGGAGATGGCAGGGATGAAAACCTACCCATTGTCAACCGGATTCCGTCTCTGGCGGTTCGTCTTGCCTGCTCGGGTTCGAGGAACCTGAGCTGAATGCCTGGAGTCGGTACCCTCATCATGTTGAGGGAACACTGACGCATGAGTCTGGCGGTGATTGTTGATGGGAGCCCTCGGGAAGGACTCCTGTCTTTTTGAATTAAGGCCCTGAGGGACCTGCTCATTCACTTCCTCAAAGTAAGGGAGTGAATGGAAATTGCGTTCCGGGGATAACGACCCGAAATGGTTGGAGACGGTAGTCCGCACCGCCTGCTTCTTAATCACTGGTCGTCGTTGTCCGGATGACCTGTGTGAGTTATTTACTTGGAGGGCCTGTCGGGCAGCCTCCAGAGTTGGTATGGTACCATGTTGACGGTACTCCTTAACCAGCGCATTTGATACCCAGCGTTGAAGACGCTGAGTAGGTGATGTCATCCTCAGAGCGGATGACGATCCAGTAGGAATAGCAGCAGTGATATTTGCAGCAGTAGTATTCACAGATGTGAATTTGAGAGCAGCCATTATGAAAATACAGAAAATCTTGGAAAAGAGTGCCTGTTTGATATAACAGATGTAATCAAGATAAACTCAGCTACTTCATCCTTTGGATGAGCACATATGTCAATGATTGTTTTTGTTATCCCTCTTATTGAGTTTTAAATAGGGGCTTAACAAATATGTAAAACATCATTTTAACTTGGTTAAGGATTCACGTCGGGTTCACCATTTTTTGTTTCCCTCGGAATTCGGGGATGACCTCCTGGATGGGAGATTCAAACGTTCCGATCATTTTATAGCGGGTTTGTTTGTAGAACAGGAAACATCCAATGATTCCACATCCATTTGGACCTACTTTTCAAAGGTAGGCGCTCATTAGCTTGTGGACTGATGAGACTTAGGAATTTGCATTGGTCGAGAGGATGGGAGGTCGGACTCATCACACCTTTTTGAGGGGAATTATTGTCTATTCCGGGACTCTCTTTATAGATTTAAGTTATGTTCGTGAATCCTTATTATATTACCAAGTATAAAATGAGCTTTTCCTTTAGTTTTGACAATCAATGATTAAATATGTAAGAAATTTAGAGAATCTTTTATATGTATTCGAGGTTCTTCATCAATAGAGAATCATCTATATCTATTTAGAGATTCTTGGTCAATGGTAACCTTCAAAACATTCATATAAAAGTCTCTTGGTCATTATGATGACCAGGCTGGTTTTAAAGCCACTCAGTGGGGCACTTGAAGTTTATTGTCATTCAGAAGGACAATGAATTATTTCAGAGTTGGGATCGAACCCATAGATGGGATACCTATGTATCCTTTGTTTTGGAAAAGGAATCAGAACCCACGTAGTTTGAGTAAGGGTATGATATTTATGATTGATGGCTCAAAGCAGGATGTCACAATTACTTTTACACTCTAAGCTCACGTGAGTCATGCTCGGTGTGAGAAACAAGAGGTATTGGTAAAAATTAGACAATTGTTCCATGAAAGATGCAATCATAAGAAATGGTTTGGGGCTTATGTATGTATGACTGCCCAGATGAATGAAGTTTAGGATTTACTTTAAGGAGAAAATCCAGGAACAGGGTCCATAAAGGTATATGTGCTTTATGGAGATTTGAACACTCTAAATTGGGACTTTATTCCTGAAAAGGAAACCCAAATTAGGAGAGGATTGATAATTGGGTTTTACTCCTGAGAAGGAATCCCAGATCAAACGTAAATTAGGATTGGTTAAGGAGAATTTAAGGGACTTGGGGATTACTCCTGAAAAGGAAGCCTAAGATTTATGACTGGGACTTATTCTTGAAAAGGAATCCCAGGTTAAGGATTAAGGTTTGGGTCTTACTCCTGAGGAGGATGCCCATATTTGAGATTGGGGCTTACTCCTGAGGAGGATGCCCATAATAAGGGACTTGGGGCTTACTCCTAAGAAGGATGCCCAAAATAAGGGACTTGGGGCTTACTCCTAAGAAGGATGCCCAAAATTAGAGGACTTGGGGCTTACTCCTAAGAAGGATGCCCAAAATTAGAGGACTTGGGGCTTACTCCTAAGAAGGATTCCCATATTAGAGGACTTGGGGCTTACTTCTAAGAAGGATGCCCAAAATTAGGGGACTTGGGGCTTACTCCTAAGAAGGATGCCCAAAATTATGATTGGGACTTATTCCTGAAAAGGAGACCCAGGTTAAGGATTCTCTCATCTTAAAGGATGAGGTTGAATGAATGAACTCTCAATCTTTGGTGACATAAAAATGTATAAATCACTATGTTTTGAGAGATATTCTGCAGAATTCCTTTCAAATAAGGAAGTCAAATCAAGAAATCATGCCATAAATGGCTTTGAAGAGTATCTTGAAGACTGAATCTTGAATAGGAAAGGTGAAATGGCTTAAGAGGAGTAAAATGGGCAAGATGGGCACCCAAAAAGGTAGGGGCGCACAAGTCTTGAAAGGCGCGCAAGTCTTACGTGGGCGCGCAAGTATTGGTCGCGCAGGTATACCTGCGCGACATGTGGGGTACTTGCGCGATTTTCAACCAGCATTAGAATACTTGAGCGACTCTTTATTAATCCCTTTAGAATCCTCTTGAGGTTCTTCCAGAAAAGGGATGCGCAAGTTCTATTGAAGGAAATAATGTGGCGCGCAAGTGTGGTCACTTCCCTTAAGGGCTGACCACTCAAGCGTGCAAGTGTTGATGAGTTTCAACACTTAGGCCTTCCTTCTTCTCTTTAGATCTTCCGTTCTAGGTAAGAAATTACCTTAGAAGTGTTCCGGAAGCTTTGAGAAGAGACTTGGGCGTCGGGATCTTCAATCCGAGTTTCTATAAAAAAGATCCTCTCGAATGGGGGGCCCACATGGTCTATTTATAGGCAGGAGAAGACCCCGAGCGGTTACCGGGAGGTTATCACTTAGGTCGCGCAAGTGTACTTGCGCGACAGTGATATAACTTGCGCGGTGAAGTTGCTTCTGATCCTTTGTTCATGCCTTTGCCGATTTTTGATATTTTCTTCAAAGGTTGAATCACTTTGAGCTCAGATATTCCCCTTTTCCGATTTTTATATTCTTATGACGAAAGGAGCGTCAACAATGATTAGTGACCTCCATTGAGATAATTACTACTGTCAACATTTTCCTCTGATACCAATTGTTAGGTCCACAAGGATGAATACCCTGAGAGGGGGGTGAATTAGGGTATTACTAATTTAAAATTAATGCTCGTTCTGATCTTATTTCTCTATTAAGAAAAACACTCTTCTCTCTCTTTCCTGTTGCACAATATAAACAGAAAGTAAAGGAAGTACAGGACACAGCAATTTTACTTGGTTCACCGCTAAGGGCTACATCCAAGGAGCATACGCCGACAAGTTTCTGGTCGTACCAAATTCCACTATACTTCACTAGTTGTGGATTACAATGTTCGGGTACAGTCACTCTGTCCCAGGCTCACTGCCTTTGCAAGGTTTAGGGTCAACTCACTACTTTCCCAAGGGTCACTCCCTATTTCTCTCTCTCTGGCTCACTGCCGGTGGAGAGGATCACCTTCTTTCTCTTCCTAATATCACTACTCTGGAAGGGAATCCACTCACCGTTTATAGACCTGTAGGTCTTTTCATTTGCATAAATAAATGCATCCTCAACTGTTGATAGATGCTCTGTTATAGTCCAACTTTCATCCACTGATGAATACCATTTTTCCTCTTAACCATTGGGAAATTTACTTTGGAAACACCTTCGCAAAGCACCCTACTTCGCTAGGCTACCAATTTCGTGAAGCTCAAATAAGCCTTCGTGAAGCTCTGGCCTTTTCGCGAAGCACTACCACGAAGCACTGCCGCGAAGCTCAAGTCGTTGCAGAGCAACTTCCCTCACGAAGCTCACTGAGCCAATGCGGAGCACACAACTTTAGCGGAGCTAGAATAGACACCGCGAAGCTCTTCTTTCACAAAGCACACAGGCTACACGAACTACCTTCGCGAACCGAGAGCAAATGATTTTCTCTAAAAATTCTCTCTCTTTCTCTCGAGGGGGTCGGCCTCTATTTATAGGCGATTCCACTGACCCTCGAACTTTCCACACGAAGTCAACGCCACGTCATCTCAAATCGCGAAGCTCTGAAGTTTCCGCCGGAATTCTGTCTAAATCGCGAAGCACCACGACAATTTTTTGATCACGGAGCTTGTCGTAATCGTGGAGCATCATCGTCAACATTCCTTTGCGCCTTCTCTGCGAAGCTCCCTCGCAAAGCCCTTCACCGCCGCGATGCGCTTCAACTCTGCCGTTCGCGAAGCATTGACGTAATCGTGAAGCATCACCGCCTCCATTTTTCTGGTCTTTGCGAAATCCAATCCATGCATCCCATCTTCATGAAACTTGTGCATTTTCCATATAAAAATATTATCTTCATGGAAATCCTATTTTCGTGATGCTCACCAAACTCCAAATTTTGGACCCCAAAAATTTGGCAAACACTGGGAAACGGCGCCACCTTGTACTTCTCTTTTGTACCGCCTCTAGATCATCCTTTCCTTTGTCATCATTCTTTGTTAACATGGATTGTCAACAACTTCTTGGGAACTCGACAATTCTCCATGGAAACCTGCTTTGTCAACAAACACAATCAACCCAAAAATACTGCAATGTTACCTTGAGGGATTTTTGCCCAACACATTTACTGTACTTTTCATAGAGTTTCCTTATTCTAAAAATATTCAGAACAGTATTCAATTTCTCCTCATTCGCCACATTTCTTGAGTACAATGTCATAATATCATCAATAAAGACTACAACAAATTTTTTGAGGTAATATCTAAAGATTATATTCATTAAGTACATGAATATTACTAGATAATTATTGAGTCTAAAGGGCATCACTATGAACTCATATTGTCCATAACTTGTTCGAAAGGAATCCTGAGAAATATCTTCTTTCTTTAACTTTAATTGGTGGTATCTTGAACTATGGTACACCTTAGAAAAATAACTAACCCCACATAGCTGATAAAACATTTCATCTATATGTGGAAGGGGATACTTGTTCTTAATTTTGATTTTATTAAGCTTGGGATAATTGATCCAGAGGCACATTGATCCATCCTTATTCTTGATAAAGAGGACTAGTGCACCCCACGGTGAAGCACTTGGGCATATATAACCCTTGTCAAGATTCTCCTATAACTAATTCTCTAGTTCTTCCTTCTTAATAGTGGACATTCTATAAAGTGTACTTGATATAGTTAGATATCCATGAATAAGTTCAATTGAGAACTCAACCTATTGGTCGGAAGGAAGACCCAGAAACTCTTCAGGTAATGCATTAGTATAGTACCTCACAATGGCTATGTCTTCAAGCATGATTCTCTCCTTTGTCTCAGTTATTTTTACTAGATATAATTTATCATAAGGAAATAATATCCATGGTTGAGATGATTATTTTTAAGGATATTCATTTCATCCTTACACTTTTAAATAATTAGAGGATGTTGTAGGTTGTGAAAAGTGATCTCCCTTTCCGGATAGTCAATGTTGTCTTTGTATAAAGAGAGTCAGTTCATGACCAAAATAGCATCAAACCTCTCAAAGGAAGTAAGACAAGATTTTATGGGAGGTTCAGTCCATAAACATTAACTTGGAGGAGTTATATACTTTGGATGAAATAATTTCCCCATTTATTATTTTCAAAGATAACTCAACCTCCATATTTTGATGTGGTGTTTGAATAGTTCAAATAAAATTGAAAGATATTAAAGAATGAGTAGATCTAGAATCAAACAGTATGTTCACTATTCTTGAATGAATAACCAGTTTACCTTTCACCGTATCATTTTTTAGCTCCACTACTATAATAGTGATATAATATTCCCTTCCTTGCGACCTTGGAGGTTTTTGTTGATTGCTTGCAACCACCCTTCACTTAGGGAAATGGTTCGTATAATGCTCATGTTCCTTACAGTTGAAACACTGCACTAAAAGGTTGAGTGTTGATCTGAATCTTCCTTTCTTATTCCAAATTTTTTGAATTCTTCGTTTCCATTTGAAAGTTAATAGACATTTTCATATCTCTTCCACATTTGAATAATATTTATATTCCCTTTAGAGAACTCCTAGGATGATTATTCCCACTATTTTGACATGTGGGATGTTGGGTTTTCTTTCCATTATGGGATTTATCTATTGATCCTCCCATATTAGACTCCATTTTCGGCTTTCTATCATCAGGCCCATGAGACCACTGAGAGTCTCCGATCTCAATTTCAACCTTGATGGAAAATGGACAATCGCTTCATAGCTGTCAAAGTCTCAAATTTCCAAGGCTTTTTGTAGTCTCATATTTAGTCTATTAAAGAAGTTATCCACCTTGCTTTCGGTGTTCATGATAAATCTGAAGGCTTACTGTGCAAGCCTCACAAATTTTTCATCATATAAACTGGTAGAATAATCCTCCTTTTTCTTTAATATAAGGAACTCCCTTTATATCTTAAGATGAAGAGTTCGGGGAAAATGCATATTGAAAAATGTTTTCTTGAAATATTTCAATTCCATGGGATCAGTTTCCTCCTTAAAATTTGTGTTTTTGATCAGTCCCTACCACTGATCATCTTCCCCATAAAAATGATAGTCCCCCAGTACAACTTTCTCTTTTCTTGAGCACTGTAGGATAGGGAATATCTTTTCAAAGGAGTTAATCTATTGTTCTGTGATGAGGGGGTCAGAAGATTCACTAAACATGGGAGGCCTTTATTACATGAAGTATTTTATATAAACTTTCTCTTTCTTTAGAGAAGGAGGGAATTACACATGATTCAAGTTATTATTTATAACTTGTGTCGATTGACCAAGTATTTTCATGAAGTTTTGAGCACCCATTCCCATCTTATTTAGAATTCCATTAGGTCAATTGTCACATTTCCTATCACATTGATTGTTGGCACAGGTTTTCTTATTTCAATCCATTAACTAAAAAATAAAGTAAAATTTGGGGGATTAAATGATTAGCTAATAAGAAAAATGAAACATTGAACATAAATATATAAACTTGTAAATGAAAATTATATCCTAACTTGTGATTCCTTAAGTTTCAATATAGGTGATAGAATTATCCCTAGGGTTCTTACTAAAGAGATCTAGTCCTAATATCCAAAACTAACTGGACCATGCTCTAATACCAAAAATAAAGTTCCTAGCCTTTTACACACATTATTACATGAATTTAAGCATAATTACCCATTAAAATACAATCCAAGGATCGTAAATTCTAGTGTCTTTGGAAGATGAGATACATAATTAAGCAACATGAAACCCAAATAAAACATCTTTTATTTAATCTTCATAAATATATTATAACTTCCTTTGATCCATCACATATTCATAAGATAAATTGGGGATTACATGAACAAAGGGATGATATAAAAATCCCATTAATGGGATAAATATAATAATAAATTACAACACATGGGTTAGAAGGCATAACATGATGACATAAATAGGAATAGAACATGAATAAACATATGGATATATAACACAGAAACGATGTTATCATTTTTCAATGGATGTTAAGGTAATAGGTTATATGATATGTTACTTTTAAATAATTATTAATATGTCATGAATATAATATATAAACATTAAATTCATCATCATGAATAGTCATGAGAGGTGATGATGGAAAATGAAATGCATTGGTTTGCGAAGTGGTCATCCACCGTAAACTTTAATGATGGTTTCATTTACTACTTGACAGAAGAGAAAATGGTTGAATATTATTACACCAAAATAATAACACCTAATTATATAGGATATACTGGTTTTTTTATATTTTAATTGTTAATACATAATTAATGGTGGAAAAGAAGAAGTAAAAAAAGAATGAGCTCGGTGAAGATGATTATGAACAAAAAAATAATTTGACCTTATTAAATAATATTAATAATGATGACTACAAATATAGAATCATTTTTATCAAATTAAAATCACATAATTGGTAGAATTAAATTTAAAATTTCACCTGTAAAATGTGTTGAAAAACAGGTTTTTAATGAATGCATTTTTCAAGTAGTAGATTATCTTATATAAACTCGATGACATGAAATAATAATTATATGAATTTCAATTTATATTTATAGACATAAAATATATAAATTTAATTTAAATAATTCCTAATTATATGGTATTTTAATTAATTAAAATGGAGGAACATTATGAACATTAAAATAGTTTTCATAAAAAATGCGTTTTTAAGCCTAAAATTTAACTTATACTAAAATCCAGTATAAAGATGATTTTAATATATTTAATTGAATTATATATAAATAAACTATTATTAATTTAATTTTATATTAAATTAAATTAAAAATGGTACTTTTATATTACTTAATTTATTAAAATAACTAATAGCTTTACCGGAATCGATATTTTTCACAATTCACAAAAAAAATCAATAATTTCCAAAATATTGAAAAATTTCACCTTTAGTAAATATTGATATATTGATTTCAAAAATTATTTTCATTTTATAAAATAGAATTTATAAAATATTAAAAAATTAATTATATTATTTTCTCACAAAAGGTCATAAAAATTATTTTTGAAGAGAATATTTTTTTTAAGAATAAATGTATTTATTAAAAATTGAGTGCTTATTTACTAAGAATTTATAAATAAATTTATATTGATTAGATCCTAAATATATATTTCATAAATTAATTAATACTATTCATAACCAAAAATTTAATGGATAGGTTATATTGGACATATTTAAATAATAATATTTTAATAATATTTTATTCGTTTAATTGTAGTGTTGCTTGTTATATAAGCTATCTAACATAGTGTTATTTTAAAATATGAGGGTGTTAGAAAAGATCTTCAAAGTAGGTGGGTAAACCATGAGTCTTGATCAACCACAATGAGGCATGACCTACCTTATAATGACCCTGGATTTTCTTACAAAAATATTACATCTTTTTAGAAGAATATTTAATACATTTTTAAAATACATGCCCAAGGATGATAAATGTTTGGTGTATTTGGAGACTAGATATAAAATATTATTATTTCATGAAATATCTTCAACATATCCAATAAATAACTTACCATTTATTACTCTTCTTATACATATACTAATTAAATATTTCTTCATAACCTATGGAGAGGAAACATAAGAATGTGTGACCCCATATTCTCTGTAAGGGTAAACATGGGAGATATCAGTTGATGGTCATATAAAATCATAAGATAAGACTAAGGGTATAACATCATTAAGATAACCTAGAAATTTAATACCTAATCTATCAGGAATTTTAAACAAGATCCATGAAATAAAACATTATCATTTCAAAAGACATGAATCCTTAGAGTGGAAAATCATAAAAAATCAATCATAAACCATAAGTTTATTTCATATAAGTGTGTTACAATCATAAGTATAGAAACAATTTATTTATCAAGGTTATATACTGAGATCATAAAATCATAATGGATCAAGAATCACACCTGTTTCCTGTAGTGTATCAATCTCATCGACTCATTTCCCATAAAAGATCAAACATATTGGCTTGTTTTCCATAATAGATCAAGCACATTGGCTTGTTTACCATATCAAATCAAGAATATTGACTTGTTTCCCATAATTATATCATGAGATATAAAACTATACCCAATGAATTGTAGGGATATATTATTTTAGTATTATCCATCACAAAATAAAAACCATAAAAATGTATTCTATAAGATCACCAAACATTCATCAAATCATCATATCATAACTTGTGTAAAGAAAATTAGTTTCATAAACATTTAATTAATTCAACATAAGATAAACCAAGAAAATAAAGGTGTTTCATAAACATATAATAATCATAATTATAAACCATATAGATAAAGGTTAAGGATGGTACCAATGGATCATATCCCTAGTAAAATATAAGCAACACAAAAGTTGTATGTCATTGATGCATAAAACTATAATAAAAATATCATTAAAACACTTTCCTAAGGAAAATACCCTTTACACTCTAAAAATCACATTTTCAAATATAAAATTTTTTCAAATATCAAATAGAAATTTTTCTTTCAGAATAACCCTGTAAAATTTTAAAGTAATATTTAAATCATTGATTAGTCATGTCAATGGAAATTTTCATTCATGTTCTGTATGTTAAAATAAAGATTCCTTTCACATTTTTGGTAAAAATTCAAAAGTACCTCATTTTGAAAATTAAAAAAAAAGATTCCTTTTAAACCATTTTTTAACTTATACATGGGTGAAAATTTCATTAAAAATAATTTTAGAAAATTAAAAAAAATCTTTAAAACATTTTTAGAAAATATAGACATGAAATAAAAAGGAATTTCTTCTAAAGGGGAAATAATGTTGATTTTTATTAATAACATTTTTCTATATCTTGAGAACATAAATAGACAAAAATGATATAGAAAATTTTATTATATATAAATAACTATAGGATATTAAAATTCATGAGTTTATTATGAGATATATCATAAGATATCATCATTAGAAACTTAATCATAAACAATCTCGATAAGCAATGAGATTGTAACATAAAACCTCTACCACCTTTGTAACTTTTAAATAAATTTCCCCATGAAATAAATAAAATTATATGGATATTTAAATCCCCATAATGTTTGTAATAATAATAAAAAATTCATTCATGGGTATTATATACACTACATAAAATAAATAAGTGGTGAATATGGCAAGTATCTCACATAAATAAAAGTGAGATGAAAATCTCTTACCTCAACTCTCATCTTTCTTAATACATGTTTAAAACTAAAATATAATAAATATAAGTTTAATATAAATATATTATAGGACAATAATAATATTTATCATATCATATATGATTTACTTATAACCTTTTATCACCTTTTTATTAACAATTCATTGCTAAAATCGATGTTTCGAGTGACAACTGCTACGTTTTTCATGTATATTTTAATTCTGTAGTTTTGTTCCTTGTAATTAGATCATGGTTAAATTATATTAAGTTTTAAACATGTTATATATATCATATATATTCATTATATACATATTTATACTCATCAATAAAAGTTATAGATATAAAAATGAATTACATCATTTATGGAGACGATAGGTCATACGTATGCATAAACGCTATTTTATTTTTTTAGTAGATGTATAGAAAGAATGGTAAATAATAATTAAAATTTATAAAATAATTTTTATATCATATATATGATACATATTTATTAAATATATCCTTATTATAATCTATTTCAAAATAAAACAAAAAACGCATCACATACCTTCATGGAGGTGATAGTTCATATGTACACATAAGCGACATTATAGTTTTCCAAATTATTGTAAGGTAAGAATTTATATGTGATATTATAATTAAATAAGTATATTTATATGATAATTATAATATATAAACTTTATATCCATTATTATCTCTATCCATGAGAAGTGATTATTGAAAATGAATAAGAACGGTGAGGCAACAATCTGTCATACAAACAATTGATGGACTTGTTTCCCATTTAATGGAAGATGAGATGGATATAGGTTATTATATTAACATAATAAATTATAGTTATATTTTATATTGATATTTTATTATATAATAATAATTTAATGGTTTTTTAATAAGGTTAAAGAAGAAATAAAATAGTAATGCGCTTTTAAGAACAATGCCTCATCTTCGGACAACCACTTTTGGTTTACACCAAAAGCCTTCCTAGAAAATTTTTATGATCAATAAAGGGAATATAAGTATTAAGGATGCATGTAATGAATGTATTTGGATAGTTATTTATTGAATTAAAATACTTTTTAAGTGTGAAGAGGAGTAAAGAGGGGGTTCCCTTTTATAATTAAGGTGAGTGACACACTTGTAATGTTTCAAAGTTTTCCAATAATGTCATGTCATTTTCTTGGTCACAAGGATCCAAAATGAACCATTATAGAACCTTATATGATATAAAGTTTAAATATGTTTATAAAATAGGTATTAAACATGTTTTTAGTTCTTTTTACCATTATCTTATTAGTCTAACCCCCCAGTAAACCTGTATTAACTTTAACCATGGTGATTATTTTTTACTATTTACTACTAATTATGAACAAATATTAAGTTAAAATTATTATATAATATTAATTATTATGATTCCAAATATGGAATAAATTTTACTAAATTCAATTCATAAAATTGGAATAATTTAATTTAAAATTAAACATGTATAAGTGATGAAAAAACGGTTTTCCCAAGAAAAATTTTCATAAGTATAAAAAGATTTAAATCAAATTTGAACATAAAATTGATTAAAATGAACTAAATTGTATTAATAATAATATAATATAAGTAATTTTACTTTAAAAACCATTTTAAAATAAAATTAAGGCTTATAAATTCTTTAAATGAAGAGGTAATTTTAAATAAAAATTATTATTATTCACTGTTGATAGAAAAATTATTCTCTTCAGAAAACTCTCAAAAATTAAACTTAAGATAATTATGACATATTGATTTCAAAAATAAATTTTATTTTTTCAAATAAATTATATAAATGTGTTAAAAATTAATTTTATTACTTGTTCATAAAAAAATTAGGAAAAAATTATTTTCGAATCATATAATAACTTTACTAAAAATTCAATACTTATTTATCAATATGTTTTATTTATCTAAAACCTTTATTCTTATTTTTAAAAATATTTTTATTCATATTCATACTTCCAGTTTTAATGGATGTGATATAATGGCCACATTTAAATAATAATATTAATAGTATGTTGTGGTTTTCTAAAACTTGGTGTTGCATGTAACGCAAGCTATCGAAGAAATTAAATTTATTTTAAAATAATATTTTATAAACACTACTAGGGTAACATTCTACCCCCCCCCCCCCCCAACACACCCTTAAAATGAATTTATCCCTTAAAATTAAAAAACTCTAATAAAAAATGATGATAATTATTCCACATCACATCCTTAGGTTCCTACGTAGTATCTTCAAATTTATGATTCCTCTAGAAAACTTTAACCAGATGAGCAGTCTTGTTTCATAACACTTTATCTCAACAATACAGGATTTATACTAGTGGTTCTTCATAAGAATTATAATGATCCAATGGTATAACCTTTGATTGTATTACATGTGAAGGATCAAGTATGTACTTCCTCAGGAGAGAGATATAGAACACATCATGAAATTGAGAGAGGTTCAATGGAATCACCAAGCGATAAGAAATCGTCCCTACTCAATCAATAATATAGAAGGGGAAAATATAACTATGGATCATATTTCCTTTCTCCCTTAATCTTTTAACTTTATTACATGTATAAATTCATAGAAAAACCTTCTCACTAACTTCAAACTCTAGATCACACCAATGATTGTTAGTATAACTTTTTTGATGACTTTGAACTACCTTTATGTGTAGTTGAATGGATTTAACTTTATATCCCATTACTTATCTAGATAATTTCCCAATAGATTTATTTCTCTAATTTAATCCCATCACATTGGATTTATTTACTTAATTTTATAGGTCTTCATAAGGATCTATCTGAATTATCGAATGAAATATATTGTTTTAAGAAAAATAAATTATAGGAAGGTGTTGATACCAACCACCATTAAAATTCATAGAAAAATATCTACACATATACTATAGTATTGTAATGGTTCTTTGAGACTAACCATATAACTTAGGATGATACATAGTTCTAAAACTCAACTTTATATCAATATTTTTCTAAATACTTCACTAGAACTTCAAGTAAGACCGCAGATCCCGATAAGATACAATAGATTGTGGTACACCATGAAACCTCATCAATTCCTTAATGTATATTCTAGAAAGAAGATCTAGAGAGAAATATCTTATAATATCAATGAAGTGTACTGACTTTATAAGGTGATTGACTATAGACCAAATAGAGTTATGGCCTTTATATGTTTTAGGGAGTCTGATAACAAATCCATGGTAATATTTTCCCTATTACATTCTATTATAGGTAATGGTTGTAACATCTAATTAGAAATTTTTCTCTCTTCCTTAAATTTCTTGCATACCAAGCATGATATTAAAAAATCTACAATATTTATCTTTATTCAATCCCATAAAAAATAAACTTTCAAATCTATATACATATTTTTAAATCCATGATGAATATAGAATGAAGAACTATGAGATTCCTCTAATAAGTCCTTCTTCAAATAGGGTATGGATGGAACACATATAAGGTTCCCAAACTTTTTCATTCTATTATACTCAAGGTTAAACTTAGGAACATTTCTCTACTTATTCTATAGATTTACATATTCCTTCTACACCTATTTAATATTAACTTGGATAGATGGTAGAACAATCATTTGAGCAAGATAAGATATTTTCCCTTGATTCAAGATATCTAGATCCATTCTTTACAAATCTGTGGATATTGGATCATTTTTATACTCATAATAAATAAGATAGCATGATACTTTCAACTCATATAATCAACCACCTTGTTCACCTTCCCAAGGTGGTAATGTTTGAGCAATCATAATCCTTAATTAGCTCTAACCATCTCTTCTGGTGAATATTCAACCATTTCCATGTGAATATATGCTTTAAACTTTTATGATCAGTATATATATCACAACTTTCTCTGTAAATATAATTCATCTATATATTTAATAAAAAAATAATACACTTAAATCCAAATCATGAGTTGGGTAATTTTTCTCATGGACCTTTAATTGGCGTAAGGTATGAGATATCACCATATCATTCTACACGAGGATGCATCCCAATACTTTGTTTAATGCATCACTATAGATTAAAAACCCTTCTCTACTATAGGGTTAATTATGAACAGGTTCACTAAATAACTTTCTTATTAGTTCCTTGAAATTTTCCTAACATTAATCTTTCTAAAAGAACTTATCTCCCTTCCAAATTGACTTGGTGTGTGGGTTAGATAGTCATGAGAAATTATCCAAAAATATTCAATAATATCCAACCAAACCAAGAAAACTTTATATCTTAGTTATAGTGGTTGGTCTGGGAAAATTTTCAATAGCCTCCTTCTTTGATGGATCCACCGATATAACTTCTCTTGATATTATATGTCTCAAAAATGAAACATTCTACACCCAAAATTCACACTTGGTAAATTTTTTATGTATATTCTTCTTCTTTAGGGTATTAATTGTAATCTTTAAGTGATCTTCATGCACTTACTTTCTATTTAAATATATAAGAATTTCATCTATAAAGACGGTAATTTCTAATGTATTTATTCATTAAATCCCAGAAGATATCAGGAAAATTAGTAAGATCAAATGGAATCCCTATATATTCATAATTTCAATACCTTGTACAAAACGATTCCTTAATAATATCATCCTTCATGACCATAAATTTATGATATATAGAATAATGATCAATCATGTAAAATTATTGAGGTCCTCACAGTTGAACAAACAGGTCATCAATACAGAGTGGAGGATACTTGTTCTAAACCTTAATTCATTTTTTTTTTGTATTTTCATATGACACTTTTAAAGGATAATTGTGAACCGTAAAAATTTCATCCAAATAAAACCATAAAATAAGTCATTCCAGATTGAGACTACTTGGAACTACCCCTCCCCAGAATCTACATCATTTTTTCAAGCCTCCACCTTCGCATGGCCGCTCATCTAGATATCTTGTGTAGGGTTTCATGGACCTGGTATTGGTGTTAATTTCCATACCCTCTCGCTCATCCAAATCTAGATGGTTATGCAATGGAAAATACTTCATGTTCTAAATCCTCATTTTGGAGTTGTTCCTTGTAATGTTTTTGGTTTCATTCACATCTCTAAACCTCATCTGGATTAGTTTCTTATAATATGGATGGTTTCTTTCATTACACATTCAAAATATGAAATAGATCGCAAAAAAATAATATTCAAACCCCTAAAATATCGATTCTATGTGGCCAAAAAATTAAAATTTCATAATGTTGTCACTAGATATATAGATCCCATGTTGTGATCCACACAAGGTTTGACATACAATACCCTTCTCCACCTACACTGTTGTCCTAATTAATCTATTCACCATCTTCATCAACACTTTGAGAAAATAACTCTGACGTTTATATTGCACTATCATCACCGGATCTAATAACCAGAGAAACCGAAAATACAGAGACCCCATCAACCATGTCAAACTCCACCATCCATTATTCACCCTAACTAAACATCTGAACTAGGGGCTCATTCCTTGGAGAACCAATGACATCCCAAATTCTACATCCCAAAGCTCCAACGATCCACCGCTCCCAACCGACCTAGAGAGGAGAAATTGGACTCAGGTCCAAGGAAAGGTTAAAGTAGCATAAGGTTCTGGGGGAAAGATCCTTTTTCCAAGAATAATTCCAATAGACCAAATAACTATGGCCAAAAATAAATTGAAAATTATACTATCTGAGAAGAGTCTTAACAAACGAATAAGAAACCATCCAAATAAAGAAACCCATAACTAAAATAAATAGAAAAAAGGATAAGAAAATTAAACTAAATCCATGAAAGTAACTAGGGATTAAAACCCTAAAAACTATCCCCAAATAGATCAAGAGAAACCAAAGTATAGATGTAGAAAAATAAATAACCATACACTACCCCTACTCCCACCACCACAATCCAAAACCCATCTAAGGAACCAACACACCCAACCAAGATAGGGTTGTGTGTGTCCATTAAAATTAGTAGAGCAGGGGTGGAAGGAGAGAAAGCGAGGTAGCTCCATAGAATCAGAAGATAATGAACTATGAAATAAGGAAGTCATAGATTCTATAAAAATGAGCCATCACTGCTCAGAAGATAGCAATACCCAAGGAAGGAGATATAGAAGTTGAAACAAATACTTGGGTGATGAAACCCAAGAAATAGGAACAATTAAGTAGCCAGAGGAAGGGTATAATCCCATCTCTATCAATGAGAACTTAAAAACATAAAAATATGAAATCGAAGATGAGTCTTGGATCTTAGAACGGTATCTGAGAGAGTGGGGTTCCATTTAGAGTATACTTGTTCTTGATTGTGATCTTGTTAGGTTCCTGATAGTCAATGTAGAGTCACATAGATCCAAATTTATTCTTAACAAAAATAATAGGTTCACTCCATGGTAATATACTTAACTGAATAAATACTTTTCAAGATTCTCCATGAGTTTCTTCTTCAATTCTTGCAACTTAATTGGGGTTATTCTATAATGATTATTTGAAATAGAAATAGAAATAGAAATAGGTATGAGTTTTGTTGAAAAATCAACTTCAAGATTTAGGGGAAGACTAGGAAAATATTTCAAAAAGAAATAAACAATATCCCACACAATAGGAATATCATCAATGTTGAGTTTCTCCCTAACCATCTAAGATAAACATCCCTTTTGAATAGGAATCAATACCTATACAATGGATGTGATTTCCATCAAAAGTTCATATTTATTATCACATTGATATATAATAAAAGGTTGGTTTGGAATATCCAAAGTTACTTCCCTTGATCATAAATTGATGTCAATTTTAGGTAGAGAAATTTAATCCATGCCTATGATAACATAAAATTCAACTATAGGGATAATAACAATATTTTCAAGAAGAAAATTCCTACAAACTTCAACTGGTGAAAAATCATAGACTTGAGATGAAATCATCATACCATTAGATGTTTTCACTAATATTTCAAAATATAATCATTGGAGTATAATTTTTATACCCTTATAAAATTATTCATATATAAAATAATCGGTGGATCCATATTCAGATAAGAAAATATTAGTTCTAGAGTGTATGGTAAGTGTACCTTTCACCAAGTTGTTATCATACCCCTGATTAGAAACAATGATCACATGATATTTACCATTATATCTCATCTTAAGATGTTTTTTACATTGATAATAATCATTAAACTTTGTATTTGATCACTGGTTAGTATAATACCCATACTTCTTTCATTTGAATCATTGGAGTGTGGGTGGTGCATTAATGGGCATATTCTTCTCTTCCATTAAGTTAACTAACCCATTCATTGAATTTACACATTCATGGGATTTATGAACCAACCTTCCACATTTAAATAACCTCCCAATTCCATTCAAGTAGTTCCCTTGATGATTCCTCCCACATTCTTGGAATATATATGTATGAAATTTCTTTTCACCATGTTATTTATTCAAGTTTTCATGAGACTCGGTCTTCCTTTTCTTATCAAAACCATGGTAGTGGTGGGAATATTCAATTTCCATTTCTACCTTGAGTGAACATAGAATTATTTCATCATAGATACTAAAGTATCTTATATTTAATTCCTTTTGGATACTTGGTTTTAATCCATCAAAGAATTGGTCAATCTTAATTTTAGGTTAGATGATAATACCAGAAGCGTACCTCGCAATTCTTGTAAAGTTTCCCTCATAGGTTCCAATGGGATCATCATTCTTATACTTTATCTCAAGGAATTAATTCTCCATTTTCATATAATGTATATGTGGAAATTAATTATTAAAAAATAATCTCTTAAACTCATCCAACTCTATAGAGTCAGTTTCTTTTTGTTGCCTTGTATTCTTGATAAGAGTCTACCATTAATCTGCTTCTACTTCCAAATGATAGATATTCCAAATGAAATTTTCTTGCTCCAAACACTAGATAAAGGAAAATATTTCTTCATTGGTTCTAATATATTTCTCAGTAACTATTGGATTAGTGTAACCACTAAAATAAGGTAGATGTTTCCTCATGAAGGACTCAATATAATGTTTTTCCCTCCTTTACTCATTAGGAAGGTAAAAATGATTCATAGCTTGTGCAAGTTGTGTGAGCATGGAAATGAGATTTTTTATTCCATATCCCATGACATTTGGTTTATCAGGAGGAAAATATTTTCATTATCCATCACATTAATCCTTAACATGGTTCATTAAGGTTCAAGGCAATGACTAAAACTAAAATTCATAGTGTAAGCAAGAATAATCATAGTGGGAAACCATATAATCAGGAAAATAATTTATAGGATGTTTAAATCATGACACATTAATTTCAATATAAGAAATATTAGGTTTATTATAGTTTATTCATGATCATTATATCTTTAAATTATTCATGATGGTTTATAAAGAGTTTTTGAATTTCCATAACATATCCCCCCCGGAGTTTCAAATTAGGTGTGCAGTAAGACCCCTTGTCATGAACCTTGTGTTGATCAAGTCAAATCCCAATATTTTTTTTTTAGAGTTATTACCACTAGGTACAATTTTTTCATATCAACATCCACTTGTAGTATCCATACAGTGATTTAATTTCTTGAAAATCACTTGCTCTATCCATAACTAAAATTCAAGTATAGTTTCATATACATATAATTATCCATATATGTATCCATAGGGTTCTCACTAAGGTTTTCCAATCATAGTTCCAAATGATAACTAAACTTATCCTTTGATACAATCTATAATGACCTAGTATTTTAATACATAAATATTATATCTTTTTAGATGAATATTCAATACATTTCACAAAAACACACCCAAGGGCTGTAAAGGTTTAGTTTCTTTAGAGAATAGATAAAAAATATTCTTATTTTAGGAAATATCATCAACATTACCCAAAAATAACTTTCTATTTAGTACTCTTCAAAGATGTACCCTACTTAAACCTTTCTTCATAACTTGGTGAAAGGAAACACAATAAGGGGTGAGCTCAGGTGCTCAGTAAGGGTAAACATGGTAGCTATCAATCGATGATTATATAAAAGCATAATATAATGATAAGGGTCTGAGATCATGAATATAACTTACAAAGTCTAAACCAAATCTATCATGGATCATAAACATGAGTCATGGAATAAAACATTATCATTCAAAATACATGAATCATAAGAGTTAGAAATCATCATAAATCAATCATGAACCATAAGTTCATGTCATACAAGTGTGGCATCATCATAAGAATAGAAAGCATTTCATATGTCAAGTTTAACTATTGATACCATTAAATTATTATAGATCAGTAATCAAAACATGTTTCCCATAGTGTATCAAGCTCATCGACTTGTTTCCTATAATAGATCAAGCACATTGGATTGTTTCCCATAATAAATCAAGAACATACTCTTATTTTCCATAGAAAATCAAGCACATCGACTTATTTCCCATAATTATATCAGGATATATAAAATATTACCCAATGAATTAGAGTTATATATAATTTTGGGTCCACCCATCACATAATGAAAACATACACATGAGTTCCATAAGATCATTTAACATTCATCATATCATCATATCATATCTCATGAAAAGAAAACAAGTTTCATAAAAGTTTCATCAATTAAACATAGCATAACCCATGAAAAAAAACTCTTTTCATAAATATCTCATAATCATAATAATAAACTATCTAGAGAACAGATAATTATGGTATCATTGGGTTATATACCTAATAAAACATAAGAAACACCAATGGTCATTTTTTTTTATATAAAATTACCATAAAAATATCGTTAAAAAACTTTCATGAGAAGCATACCCTTTCCACTTTGAAAATTATTTTTTAACATCTAAAAAATTAACAAATAATAAAGATACAAATTTATTTTAAAATAAAATTATAAAATTTTAAATGAATATTTAAATAATTGATCATTCGTGATGGTTGAATTTACCATGCATATAGTACATGTTAAAACAAATATTCCTTTCACAATTGCAGTACCTCATTCAAAAATAAAAAAAATATACATTTTAAAACCATTTTAAAAAACTAAAAAAAGTGGGTAAAAATGAATTTAAAAAATCATTGGATAATTTAAGTAGCATTATTTAAAACATTTTTAGAAAACATGGACATGAAAGAAAAAGGATTTTCAACCAAAGAAATAAATAAATTCAATTTTTCTTAAAAACATATTTCTGTATCTTGAGAACTTAGAGAGAGAGAAATGTAATGGAAACATTTACTATCCAAAAATAACTATAGGAAATTAAAATTAATGATTTTATTGATATATATATCATAATATTTTAACATTGTAAAGTTAATCATAAACATTATTAAAAAAACAATGAGATTGTAACATAAAACCTTTACCATCATGGTAACTTTTGAATCATATGCCCTATGAAATAAATAACATTATATTGATATGTAAAACCCAATAATTTTTATAATAATCATAAAAAAATACATTCATGGGTATTATATACACCACATGAAATAAACAAGTGATGAATATGGCATGTGTCTCACAAAAATAAAAGTGAGACGAAAATCCCTTACCTCAAGTCTCAAATTTATTTGTACACATTTGAGCCTAATTTATATTAAATACAGGTTAATTATAAATATATTAAATAATAATAAACATATGTATCATACCATATATGATTTACTTATAACATTTTATCATCTTTTTATTAACAATTCTTTGTTGAAATCATTGTTTTAGGTGATAACTGCTTCGCTTTTCATGTATATTTTGGTTCTGTAGTACCAGTACTTATAATTTTGTCATGGTTAAATTAAATAAATAGTTTTAAAAATTATATAAATATCATATATATTCATTATATAAATATTTATAGTCAACAATAAAATTTATAGATGAAAAAATGAATTTCACCATTCATGGAGACGGTAGGTTGTACATACGCATAAACATTGTTCAATTTTTTCAACAGATTGACTGAAGGTAAGGTAAATAATAATTCATATTTCTAGAATAAATATTATATAATATATATTTATTAACTCTATACTTATTACCATCCATTTCAAAATAAAATTAAAAACGTATCACATTGCTTTGTGGAGGTGATAATCCACACGTACACACGAGCAATGTTATCATTTTCTAATGGATTTGAAGGTAAGAAGGTATATGTATTATTATAATTATATGAGTATATTATTATCATAAATATAAAATTTAAAAATTAAAAACATCATTGTATTCATCTATGAGAGGCAGTGATGAAAAATGAATTACATCGGTTTGTGAGGGAGTAGTCTATCGTATACACAATCAATTATTTTATTTTCCAATATAATGGTAGAGGATATGAATATAAATAATTAAATTAACATAATAAAATATAATTATATAAGAGATATATATGTCATTATATCATCATAATTGAATAATATTTTAATTATGTGGAAGAATAAATAAAATTGAAATCCTCAGTTAAGAATGATACCTCTTCTTCAAACAACCTCTTTAGGTTTTCACCAAAAGCATTCCTAGAAAGATTTTATGATAAAAATAGGGACTATAGGTAATGGTTTGGGATTTAAGAAATTTATTTGGGTAGGGTTTGACCAAAAAATTATTTTTATTTTTGAATAGGATAGAAGAGGCGGTGTCCTTTAATAATTGAGGTGAGAGGCACACTTGTGAATTTTCAAAGTTTTCCAATAATTTCATGTCACTTTCTTGATAAAAAGGTTAATAAATGTCTCATTATAAAACCTTATATTATATAATTCCGAAATATGAACATTAAATATGAATTTTAAAATTTTTTATCTCTTTTTAACCCCTATCATTTTAGTTTAACACCCGGTAAACCCATTTTTACATTAACTACAGTGATTAATTTTTAAATTTTTTACTATTCATTATGAACAACACTTAAGATGACCATATTATATAATATTAATTATTCTGATTAAAAATATTCAATCCATTTTACCAAACTTGATTCAAAAAATTGTTATAATTTAATTTCAAATTTAACCCATAAATTCGATAAAAAACAGGTTTCCAAAGAGAACATTTTCATAAGTATAAAAAAATATTATATAAAATTTGAATATAAAATTGATTAAAATGACCTAAAATTGATTAATAATAATATAATTTAGCTAATTTATTTTAAAATATTTTTAAAACAATATGTATCCTTATTAATTCTTGTAATGAAAAAATAGTTTTCAATAAAAATCAGTATTTTCATTATTCATCAAAAAATTAATCTTTTCAGAAGATCTTTAAAAAATTACCAAAGATAATTTTGACATATTTATTTAAAAAATAAAGTTAATTATTTCAAATAAATTTTCTAAAATTGGAAAAAATTAATTATTTTTTTCAAAAAAAATAATAATCTTCATTTTTGATGAAAAATATATTTTCAAAGAAAATATGTACTTTAATAAAAATTAAGTAATTATTTATAAATATGTTTTATTTATCTAAAAACATTATTATTATTTTAAAAATTTGATTATTCATATTCATACCACTAATTTTAATGGCTAGGTTATAGTAGTCATGTTTAAATAATAATATTAATAGTATATTATGGTTTTCTAAAACTCAGTGTTGCGTGTAATGCAAGCAATAGAAAAAATTAAATTTATTTGAAAATAAATTTCATAAAAACTAAGGGTGTTAGATACCTTTAACTGATCAACCAAAATAAGGGTATGGGTTAATGTGATCCTCTAAGATATCATTATCTTATGACCTACTGTATGATGAGTTTGAAGCTGTCATGACTTTGATCGACTGTAAAACATGAGGTGGGGCTACCGTGAGTATGGTTGGATCGATCATGATTGGAATAAACTATTGTAAAAAAGGAAGGATCTACCATGTGGACTGAGCGACTATATGAATAATATATTATCAAGCCATTGGTATTGATATTCCACATCATTCTATGATCAATCCAAGCTGAGATATTTGATGTGTTTTGACATACGTCATTTAAAGAGATCAAGAAGTTTTAGGAAAATATGTTTCATGAAATATCAAGATGATACATACTTCTATAAAGTAAATTCATACATGAGATATTGAGGGGTCAATTCATGCATGTAGTTTCACTTAAATTCATTCAATTCAGGGGATAAATGGATGTTGTGTCATTTAGGTTGTTCTAATATCCTAACAGTTAAGAAGATTTTTCATTTAAGATAATCTCATGAAATGTGACATATTAATGAATAATAAGAGGAATGATTTGAGGATTAATTAACAAGTTGAGGAAGAATAAATGAGTTTTTAGAATTTAATGCAATTATAAAGTCATAATATTTTTTAAGAAAGATGAGTTTTGATATTTTAATGTCACCTGGAATTACAAATCTTGAAATAATTAGGGATTTAAATGAAGATTATTTCCATGGGATATATGAAAAAAATAAATTGTTTTTATTTATATACCACATGGATAATTTAATACTAGGTTTTAATATATTTAAATGTAGAATAAAATCATATGGGATTGAATTAGTTTTCAAGAGATATTATTGGAGATAATGTATGTTTGAAAATGTATAAATCATTAAGAGTATTAAAATAAGAACAACTTAGATATTTGAAAACCAAATAAGAAGAATAATTCCCAACAGGGATTTCTAGATATTAAATGTAAAAATAATATCCATGAAATAATGAGAATTATATTTTCATGATTTTTGTGAATATATATATATATATATATATATTCATATGTAGGTGATGAAGAAAAAAATATAATACTTGAAATAATTATGATCATTTTGAGATCCCGATACATACTAATATTGAAAAGATAGGTTAGCTAAATCTAGAATTGTAATGGCCTAGACATCTTCAGTTTATTACCTTGTGAGAATCTAATGTTTGTGGTGCTTTTGGAGGTCAAGGTGACTAATTCCAATAGTTTTCCAAATTTTTATTTTTCCAATGGTGATTCATTCTAACAGTTTTCCAAATTCCTAGTTTTCTAATGGTGATTCATTCCAACAATAAGTCATTCCAACAGTTCTTTAAATTTCCAGTTTTCCAATGGTGAGGCATTCTAACATTTTTTCAAATTTCTAGTTTTCCAATGGTGATACATTATAATTGTGATAAATTTCAATAGTTTTCAAAATTTCTATTTTTCCAACGGTGATACATTCCAACAGTTTTCCAAATTTTTAGTTTTATAACAGTGAGATATTCTAATGGTGGGAGATTCCAACAGTTTTTCAAATTTATAGTTTTCCAATGGTGAGACATTCCAACATTGATACATTCCTTAAGTTTTCTAAATTTTTAGTTTTCCAACGGTGATACATTCCAATAGTTTGACAATTTTCCAGTTTTCCAATGGTGAGACATTCCAACAGTGATACATTTCAACAGTTTTCCAAATTTCTAGTTTTCCAATGATAAGACATTACAATAGTTTTCCAGATTTCCAATTTTCCAATGATGAGACATTCCAATGGTGACACATTTCCAATAGTTTTCCATTTTTCTAAAAAAATTTAGTTTTCCTAGTTTTTCCCTTTTAACATCTTTCTTTGATGTAAAATGAGTTTAATACCATATTTAAGTGGTTTCGAACCTATTTCAAGGGCTATAAACCATGTCTTTGATTTTTTTTTAAAAAGAGAGGATTTAAATTGTCAAAATGTGTGGTCTTGGTTAGATCCAACTTTATTGGAAAATCAAAAATGTATCTAAACTAGAGACTCTGTTTAGATTTTTTCCAAAGCCTAGACCTCCCACCCCCTTGTTATTCATTACATTCTCTTAGTATGAGATGCCCCAAACCCTTATTACCTTAGGAATTGAGTAAAATACTATATCTTTTAGATCATTTTTTCCCTGGTGTTTTTCTATGTATGTGCACCCCTGCTTCTGTGTAACCAGGAGGTGCCAATCATCTTTTTTTTCAAGTAGGTTTTCCTTTATCTTTCTTAATTGTGCATCATGAAGGGTGGGTATAAAAATTTTATCCTTTTTAAGATAATTGAATTAAGTTTAATAAGGATAATTGAACTAGTTTGAGATCAATATACAGGGGTTGGGAAATTGATGCATGATCATGACTTGTTATTTATTTTCAGATGATATTGTGATTTGTGTGGTATAATTAACTATTAAAAATCATTGTCATTAGGGGTCCTTGTTTGTACACAGTATGGTTTGTGGACTAAATTTAGTTTTTTTCCTATTTAATGTATGTTTATAAAAAAAATTAACCACAAACATTCATCTAATAAATGGATTCCCTAGGATCAAACTATTTCTGTGATAACCCCTAATATTACCAGGGGAATTAAAGAAGGAATTCCTTGTTAAATATGAACATGTTTTTGTTTAGTTTGTGTGGTGATGTGGTTATGGGAATTTTTATACATAGGGGGTTGGTTTTTTTGACATGATAATTTGGGCATGGTGTGATTGTGCAGAAGGGTTGTAAAAATAGTTGTTATTAAACATGTTGTTGGATGTGGTTGTGAGTTTGGGGTTTTCTTGGTTAGAAGGATGGAGTGGTAGGTATGAATTTGAAGGACGGTGGTAGTGGTTGTTATGGTTCCATCTTCATTGATATAATGAAGAAAGATTCACCCCATACCTAGAGATCAATATATGTTCTAGCATGAACTGGTGTTAAATGTGGAGGTCGTGGTAAAATGTGTCCTTAATGAGAAGTGAATTAATTTACCATGGTTTTTCCCAACCTAAATGACTTTTAATGTGTTTATTATTATGTTTTATGCTTAGTAGTTTCCTGGGAAGTGATGTAATTGTTAAATGGATTGTTTAATAAAAGATGGTAATGGTTAAATAAACTGGTTGGGCTTATGGAATGGTTTCTATGGTTTGATGTGTGGTGTTATGCATTTAGAGGCAGTAGCAAAGGTAATGGTGTTGTGAGAGAGTGTTTTGTCAAAAGACCCATAGGTTGGGATTTAGTGTTTGGTATTATTTATGTATATACTTATATACTCCTCATGATTTCTATATGAAACCCACACTAGTTGAGCACTATGTGCGGAACACCCCCATCATCATGAGGGAGGGTGTCTTACCCAATACCCGGTGAGGAGTATGGATGGATGGTTACCTACTCTTTTATGCTCTCTCTTCCATGTGAGGTAGGTATTTCATGGGCTATGATGGAAAGAGGTATGTTAGTTTCCTTAGATGGTGGTTGTGATGGACCCTGTGTCTTCTGGTGAGATGTGATAGCCTAGGTGTTTGCGGGCAATGTGGTTTGTGATTTCCAAGGTGTCTTTGGGATGAGATGTGATGTGTTTCCCAAGTGTCTTCAAGATGAGATATGATTTTATGTGATGATATTTGTTGTGAGACCCAGGTGTGTGTGGGAGAGATGTGTTGTGAGGCCCAGGTGTGTGTGGGTGGGTTGTGATGTGGTTTGTGGAGCATGTGTGTGTAGTCGGGATGTGTTGTTATATGTGGAAGGGATGGGAGTGCTAGAAAGTTCAGTGTTGGGAAAGAGCATAATAATCAGTGGGAAAGTGGTGTGGGGTACCCTATCATCGATGTGCTTTATATTAAATTAATTGAGTTTCATTATTTGGTGAGTGTGCCTTGGTGAGGTTGGGATGGTTAGTATACCTACTTAGGTGTTGTTTGGTCCTATTGTTTTATCATGGGTGAATTACACATGTTTATGGGATAATTGGGTTTTCCTACTGAATATACTTGTATGATCACCCTATGTATATAAACTATTTTTAGGTTTCTAAGAAGATTACACAAACCATGCAGGACCCTACTAGCTCAGATCTTGACATTTTCTGGTCACTACTTAGCTTTGTTTTGGTATTTTACCTTGGATACTTTTTTTGTATCAGGTCTATTTTACACATGAATATGGGATGGATTTTGGATTTATTTTCTAGTATGTCATTGAGTTTTTTGTGGATGGTTCATTCTATTTCACGATCTGGTTTTCTTAAATAGTTTAATGCCTCCCATGTAGTGAGATTTCACACCCTTGGTGCTAGTCACTAACCTAGGGCCTATTGAAGGTGGGACTCAGGGGTCATTAACTCTCTTTCTTCATCCCTAGCCCAAGAGGGGTGTCTTTAGATGGAGGGGGTCATGAAAAAGTGGTATCAGAGTCTGGTGGTTGATAGATAGGATGGAGTTTGGAGTTAGGCATTGTGAGGATTGCATGGGATGTTATGGTAATAGTTCTAGTTGACCTTTTTCATGTGAAATAAGCTAGGGAGACCATCTAGAACATTGGATTTTAGGGCCCCCTGTAATCCAATGCACGGACTCTAAGCTTGCTAAATATCCAGGTAAGATAGACCTTGTTGCTGGGTAGATACCTAGGAAAGGTACATGAATCATAATGACTTTTGTTCTTATTTGAATTGGGTTGTTTTGGGAAGGTTAAAATGAATTAAAATAAGTTTTAGTAAAAATCCATACTACTCGGTCTTAGGAAATCATTGTTTTCTTTTCAATTATGGATTATGGTAATTATCCGCGTGTGGCTCAGGTGGTGGAGGTTAAATAGGGTGATCCAGTTGAACATCGTAGGGTTGATCTAGCTTAGGAGGATTATCAGTGGAAGAGGACAATGTGTGTGTTCCAGTGGAAGGATTTAGGAAAGTACAAGGAAAGTGTTTCATATGTAGATATGGAGATCTGGTTGGAGGACCTTGATATCACCTTCAGTTTGATTAGGTCCTCGATGAGTTACTGGGTCCCTTTGTCAGTTAGTCAAATGTGGGGGGATGTATGTTAGTGGTGGGAACTATATCTAGGGGAGAGAAAGGTGGCAGATGTTTTTTGGGTTGAATTTCAAAAAGAGTTTCAGTCGGACTTCCTTTCATCGGCCATAAAGGCTGAGAAGAGGTAGGAGCTACTCTCCCTTTAGTAGAAGAGTATGTCAATGCAGGATCTTGGGATCAAGTTCAAGGATCTTCTTTGTTTTTTCCTAGATCTCTTTACATATGAGGAGTCTCATGCGAGACATCTTAAGGAGGTTCTCTATCCTTCTATCCAGTATGATGTTACTCCTTTTACGGTTCCAATGTATATAGAGGTCTAGAAGAAGAAAAAGGTGACCAAGTGGATTCACTCGAGAGGAAGCCTACAATGAGAGGGGATCCATTATAGTTCTTCGAGAGGTAGAGTTTTCAGTGGCAGGTCACTAGCACTCAAACCCTAGAGGATTAGACCAGTAGGGAGTCAGCCTCGGTAGTTTCATTCTCAGCCTCTTGGTGCCAGTGGTTTTCATACTTTTCTTGGGATCATTGTACTGGTCTATTTTTTTTTGTGGGGTTTTTAGTCATCTCCAAAGCTAGTGCCCAGCAGTTCCCTGAGCTCAGTTTAGTGGGGGTGGATAGGTTCAGTGCCAGCCCCTGCAATAGTTTCTCGTATGATCGTTTCAGCAGCAAGGGAAGCAAACTTTTTCTCCACCAAGGGGGGGTGGATCAAGTAGAGATCGGCCTTAGGATGATCCACATGTTCAATGGTTTTGACTCAAGTGTGTTCATGGAGGTGGTATTAATCAAAAAGGAAGAGGATCTGGGTGTGGTCAGTTTCATGCAGCAGAGGTAGCAGTTCCAGTAGGGCCAGAGATCATCATAGGTGCGATCTTATTGTTTAGAACCCTTGCTCGCACTTTGTTTAATTCAGGATCTTCACACTCCTTTGTTGAACCCTCTCTATTCCATGCTCTAGGACTGTATGTAGAAAGGATTCCCATTACCCTAGTGTTGATTATGCTAGTCGAAGTCTAGACCAGCTTGTTTGATATGTGTCGAGGGTGTAGACTGATGATGGGACTGAATCTGTCCCATGGGGATCTTTTCTTACTACATATGCAACCATATGATGTCATCATCTAAATAGAATATTTTTATTCTGTACATTCCATTATCTAGTTCTTATGGAGGAGAGACATGTTTTTTGATGTAGATGGATAATGTGTGGTTTTCATTGGAGAGTGGGGTTGTCAAGTGCACAATCAGCGTGTGGAGCCACTTATTTCCTTATTGGCTGAGTTTCCATTAGAATCAGTGGACACTGAGATGGTAGAGGTTTTTAGGGTCATTGTAGAGTTCCTAGATGTTTTTAAAGAGGCGGTTTTGATGTTACCCCCTCAACGTGATGTTGAGTTTGGGATAGACTTAGAGCCAGATGCTTCTCTGATTTCAATGACTCCTAATCCGATGGAACCTTCTGAGTTGTGAAAGTTGAGTATTCATATAGATGATATAATGAAGAAGGGTTTTATCTAGACCTGTGTGTCATAATGGGGTGATCAAGTGTTGTTTTCAAAGAAGGAGGATGGTAGTCTGAGGTTGTGCATAGACTACCAGGGGTTGAATTAGGTGATGGTCAAGAACCATTACCATATTCTGAGGATAGAAAATCTTTTCAACCAATTGATAGGGTTGAGTTGGTTTTATAAGATTGATATATCATCTTGATACCATCATTTTAGGGTGAAGGATGAAGATATCCAAAAGACTAACTTTGTATGCAGGTATGGTCACTTCAAATTTTTAGTCATGTTGTTCAGTGTTACGAATGCACCATCCATGTTCATGGGACTTATGAACTCTATCTTCTATGAGTTCCTAGACTGGTTCATAATTTTATTTATCAACAATATCTTAATTTACTCTATGTCATAGGATTAACATGTGAAGAATCACAGAACTATCTTACAGGTTCTTTGACAACACCAACTCTACATAAATTTGTCCAAGTTCAAGTTCTAGACATGTGAGGTACATTTCCTTGGATAGGTGGTGTCTCAGCATGGTGTGGTAGTAGACCTGTCTAAGTTCTAAGTAGTTGTTTCTTGGTAATTACCCAAGAATGTGGTAGGGGTTTACAATTTCCTTGGTCTTTCAAGCTATTATCAGAGGTTTGTACCCAATTTCTCTTGATTTTCAGCCTCATTGATAGCTTTGACTAGTAAGGACCATTATTTTGTATGGATTGATTAGTTTCAGGTATCATTTGGTTGTTTCAAGGGGAAGTTGGTCACTGCCCAAGTGCTCCAATTTCCATAGGAAGGGGTGATGTTTGAGGTGTTTTTAATGATTCTCATTAGGGTTTGGGATGAATGCTAATGCAATAGTGAGCAGTGATCTCTTATGGTTCTAGGTAGTTACACCCCCATGAGCGTAACTAGACCACCAATGATCTAGAGTTAACAACGGTTGTGTTCACGCTGAAATTTTCACTGCATTACCTAATTGGGGAGTGCTTTGTGGTCTTTATGGATCACAGGAGCTTGAGGTATATCTTATCCCAGTGTGAACTAAATCTATGACAGAGGAGGTGGATGGAGTTTCTTTAGGATTATGATTTTGATATCTCTTGCACCTTAGGAAAGGGAAATGTCATGGTCAATTATTTGAGTATAAATTCACGGAAGGATGTTGTTTGGGAATATATGGATTCTTTTAGGGAGATTAATAAGTTGGTATAATTTCACTTAGATGTAAGAGTGGATGGTGGTAAATGATGTTTGTTTCAGATGATAGTGTACTCCTCTCTAATGCAGCGGGTGGAAGGTTGTTTGTTTCGGTAGAAATGTTCAAGGGAGTTCTTTTTGAGTTTCATAACTCAAGTATAGCAATGCACCCAGGAATTTATAATATGTACCATGGGTTGAGGATTTAGTTTTGGTGACTCAGGATGAAATGGGAAGTGGCAGATTTTGTAGTGAAGTTCTTGGTTTTCTATGAGGTAAATGTTGACCATCATGTCCCTGGTGGTTTGTTGCAGCCTTTGAATGTCCCTGATTGGAAGTGGGATGACATCTTGATGGATTTAATATTAGGGTTACCTAGAGCTCATTTAGGTTATGATTCTATATGGTTGATAGTGGATTCATTAACAAAATCATCGCACTTCATAGCGATCAAGAAATCAATCATAGTGGATGCATTGGTCAAGAGGTGTATGGATTAAGTGGTATGGTTTCATGGAGTTATGAGGTCAATTGTCTCAGATCAAGACATGGGGTTTACCTCACAAGTCTATAGGGTATTGCAACATGATTTCAGTACCCAGTAATGCCTCAACACTACTTTCCACCCTCATATAGATGATCAGATAGAGCAGACTATCCAGATGTTGGGGTATATGTTGTGGGAATACGTCTTAGACTTTGGTGGATCTTAGGTACAAAACCTTATCTTGGTGGAGTTAAATTATAATAATAGATATCACTCTTCCATTAGTATAGCCCCATTTGAGGCTTTGTATAGAAGACCTTGTAGTTCTCTTTTGTGTTGGGTAGGGGTTGGGGAGACAGTTGTTCATAGTCTCTATGTGGTGAAGAACACGACCGAGAAGGTTCATCGTGTTCATGAAAGGATTAAAGGAGCATAGGAATATCATAAATCATATGATGATTGTAGTAGGAGTCCCATAGAGTTCAAGTTTAGATACCACATGTACTTGAGGTTTCCTCTCGGTGTGGGAAACAGAGGTTTGGCAGAGAGAGTAAGATTTATCTTAGGTTCGTTGGACCCTTTGAGGTGTGGGGAAGATTTGGCGAGGTGGAATACCAGTTGGTGTTTACAACATTCTTGGAGAGGATCTAAGACATCTTTTATATCTATCAGATTCTTCAGTATCTCTATGATGATTCCTATGTCATCGACTGGGGGAGTTGGATATCGAGGATGACGCGATTTTTGTGGAGAAGCCGGTAGAGATCCAGTATCATTGGGAGAAGGTGTTGAGTGGGAAGACATTTCCTTTGGTTTGTGTGTTGTGGAGGCATGGTGGCCAAGAGTAGGGTACTTGGGATCAAGAGATACATATTATTTCCCAGTACCCAAAGTTGTTTTTAGTTTTTCCTTACATTGTTTTGCTTTGTAATGTGATGTTTAAACCATGTTGTTTTATGAGACGAGTTATTTTCCATTGGGTTTTGATACGTGTGGTGTGATTTTTTATAAATCCTTAACATATTAAAGGGGGTTACCTTATTCTTAATCAAGAATTATTAACTATGATTTGATTAAACCAGTTCAGGAAAGTCAGTGCCACCCATAGTGGATAGTATCTTGAAATAGAGTATGGGATTACATAATTTATGTGTTAGAGTGTAATAAGATCCTTGAGTGTTATCTCAAGGGATGGTTATTAATACCCTTCCTCTCCTTTTCTTCTAGGTTGGTTTTGAATTCTTGAGGACGATAATAGTTTGACAGGTATCTGATGTAATAGCTCAGACCTTTTCGGTCCATTACCTTGTGAGAATATGGCATTTGAGTTATTCTAGGAGGTCAAGGTGACTAATTCCAATAGTTTACCAAATTTACAGTTCTCCAACAATGATTCATTCCAATGGTGAGTCATTCCAATAGTTTGAAAAATTTCTAATTTTACAACAGTGAGTCATTCCAACAGTTTGTCAAATTTCCAGTTTTTCAATGGTGAGAGATTCCAACAGTGAGACATTCCAAAAAATTTTCAAATTTATAGTTTTCCAATGATGAGACATTCCAATAGTGAAATATTTCAATATCTTTCCAAATTTATAGTTTTCCAATAGTGATACATTTCAATAGTTTTCCAAATTCCCAGTTTTCTAACAGTGAGACATTCCAGTGGTGAGACATTCCAACAGTTTTTCAAATTTATAGTTTCCCAATGGTGATACATTCCAACAGTGATACATTCCAATAGTTTTCCAAATTTTTAGTTTTCCAGTGGTGATATATTCCTATAGTTTTTCGAATTTCCAGTTTTTCAGTGGTGAGACATTTCCAACAGTTTTCCATTTTTCCATAATTTTATAGTTTTCCTAAATTTTTTCTTTTTGACATATTTATTTTACATAAAATGTGTTTAATTCCATATTTAAGTGGTTTTTAAGTTTTTTCAAGGGATATAAACCATATCTTTGATTTTCAAAACAAATATGGAGGATTTAAATTTTCAAAATGCATGGTCTTGATCATATCCACCATTATTGGGAAATAAAAAACATATCTAAACCTGAGACTTGATTTAGATTTTCCCAAAGCTGGGATCCTTCCCCCTTATTATTCCTTGCTTTCTCTTGGTATGACATTATCTAAACTCTTCTCCCCATAGGAATCGAGTAATCTACTATAGCTTTTGGTTTGTGTTTTTCATGGTGTTTTCCTACTGCATGTGGGATCTTACTCCTGTTTAACAAGGAGGTGCCAATCATATTTTCTTCCATGTAGGTTTTTCTTCATCTTTATTAATTGTGCATTATTCGGGGTGGGTATTTGAATTTTCTCCTTATAAAGATAGTTTAATTCAGATTAATAAAGATAATTTAACCAATTTAAGATCAATATATTGGGACTAGAAAAATTGATGCATTATCTTAACTTTTTATTTAATTTTGGATGATATTGTGATTTGTATGGGATAATTCCCCACTAAAAAACATGTCCATTAGGGGTAATTGTTTTCACATAGTATGGTTTATAGAATACATATTGTTTGTTTCATTTTGAATGGTTGTTTATGAAAAATATTAACCATGTACATTCAACTAATAAATGGATTCCCCATGATCAAACTATTTCTATGATGACCCCTAAAATAAAAAGTGGAATTAAAGAAGAAATGACTTGTTAAATCTGAATGTGTTTTTATTTGTTTCATGTGGTGATTTTGTTATGGGAATGGTTGTGAATAGGGGGTTGGTTTTGTTGACATGATAATATGGGCGTGGAGTGATTGTGTAGCAGGGCTGTGAAACTGGTTGTAGTTAAACATGTTGTTGGATGTGGTTGTGGGTTGGGGGGTTTATTGGCTAGAAGGATGGAGTGGGAGGGATGACTTTGAAGGATGATGGTAGTGGTTGGTATGGGTTCTTCTCCATTTATAACATGCATGAAGATTCAACCCATACCTAGAGATTGATGTATGTTATAGCATGATTTGGTGTTAAATGTGGAGGTCGTGGTGTGATGTGTCCTTAATGTGAAGTGTGTTAATTTACCATGGTTTTTCACCACCTGAATGACTTTTAATGTGTTTCCTATTGTGTTTTATGCTTATTTGTTTCCCGTGTAGTTCAAGAATTGTTAAATTGATGGTTTAATAAAGGATGGGAATGGTTAAATAAATTATTTGGGAATATCGAATTGGTTCTATGGTTTGATGTGTGGTTTTGTGCATTTAGAGCCATCAGTAAAGGTAGTGGTGTTGTGATAGATTCTTTTGTTAGAGTACCTATAGGTTGGACTTGATTATTTAGTATTATATATGTATATACTCTTATATTCCTCATGATTTCTATATGCTCCCCACCCTAGTTGAGCACTATGTATTGAACACCCCCATCATCATGGGGGAGGGTGTCTTTCCCAACACCCAGTGAGGAGTATGATGGTTGGGTACCCACTCTTTTCTACTGTATATTCTAGGAAAGGTAGGTATGACACATGTTTTGATTTCTGGAGTCCTGTTAGTTTCGTTATATAGTGGTTATGATGTCCTAGGTGTCTTTGGGCGAGATGTGATAGACCATGTGTTTGTGGTAAAGGTGGTTTGTGATTTTCTAAGTGTCTTCGAGGTGAGATGTGATGTGTTTCCTAGGTGTCTTTGGGATGATATTTGATGTGATATGATGAGATGTGTTGTGAGGCCCATGTGTGTGTGGATGGGATGTGTTGTGAAGACTATGTGTGTGTGGGTGGGTTGTGACATGGTTTGTGTCCTAAGTGTGTGTGGGAGGGATGTGTTGTGATTTGTGGAAGGGATGGGAGCACCAGGACATTCGATTTTGGGAAATAGTGGCATAACTAGTGGGAAAGTGGTGCGAGGTACCCTATCTTTGATGTGATTTATATTACATTACTTGACTTGTGTTATTTTCTGAGTGCACCTTGGTGAAGAAGGGATGATTAGTATACCTTCTTAGGTGTTGTTTGGTTCTACTGTTTTCTCATGGGTGCATTTTTATGCCTCTTTTACATGTGGATGAGATTCTTAGGTTTTCCTACTAAGTATACTTATATGATTACCCTACATATATAAACTATTTTTAGGTTTCTAGGAGGATTATGTGGACCATGTGGGGCCCTACTAGCTTGGATATCGACAGTTTTTGGTCACTGCTTAGCTTTGTTTTAGTATTTTACTTTAGAGACTTTTGTTTTGTATCACTTCTATTTTACATATGCATATGGGATGGATTTTGGATTTCTTTTCTAGTATGTATTGGAGTTGTTTGTGGATGGTTTATTCTATCTTATGATATTATTTTCCTAAAAAGGGTAATGCCTCCCATACTGTGAGATTTTACACCCTTGGTGTTAATATCTAACTTGGGGCCTACTGGAGGTGGGACTCGGGGGGTCATTATCTCCCTTTCTTCATCACCATCCCAAGAGGGGTATCTTTGGTGGGAGGGGGTCATGACAAGAAAACATCTAGGAGAAAGAGAAGACCTATTATCTTATGGATTATATGAAACTGAGAACCCAATGATTTAAGATCTATAGAGTGTTTCAAGAGCAATAAATCTATTTCTAGAAGTTATTGAAGTTCTTGAATGTGTACACAAGAAAACATGATCTCGTAGGCTCATGAAGGAGGATAATCTAAATAAAGAGGACTTTCTATCATTGAATCAACTTTCAATAAGGATCTTGTTATTGGGGTGTTTAACTAGTTGTTGGAGTCTTGTGATTGGGGTGTCAACCAATCACTAGAGAATTGTAATTGGGGTGTCTAACCAATTACTTAATAATTATAACTAGGGTATTTAACCAACTGTATCTAATTGTTTCTATAGTGAACAATCCATGTTGGAGTGTTTAACCAACACGTAGAGGAGTGTTATTTTATGTTGAACCTTATAAATCCTTTTGAATTGTTTTCTATTTATATCCATTTTATGCGAGGTGAGTATAAGTGAATTAGAGAAGAGTGATTGAGACTTTACCCAATCACAATGATTGTGTTAAAAGTAAATAATTCATAAACAGAGTGTGCCACTAATCCCCCCCCCCCATGTGGTGCCTAACTGGTCCTTAGGATCTATAAATGATATCAAAGTGAAGGTATCCTCTAAAATATCTAATAAGTTTCTACATATGGAGAAACATCATAAATAGAAATGGATTATAATTATGAAGAATATTTCAATTAGTAAGAATTTCAGTTTTTTGAGAAATCTTGAATAAGAAAGTTTATCATCAAGTAGTGATAATGATAGAAGTATAGTAGATACTATAAGATAATTCATAATCCAATTTTGGGGATATTAAAAAAATTATGAAAGAAAATAAAATGATGTTAAAATAAAACGATATAGTTTATAATGAAAAAAATAGTATGTAAAAATATATTTGACATACATTGATGAGATTAAGAATTATAAAATGATGATGGCTAAGCATGAGAAGATTATAATATATCTTTAGGAGAAGTTTTGTTATAAATAATAGGAGCTAACTGAGACATAATCTATATGTCTTGTCATTAAAAATTAGTTAAAAATTATAGAGAATGATTCACCAAAAAACTTAAGTTATATAATAGCATCTTCAATAAAGATAAATTAATATTTATAGGAGTTACATAAAACTTGGCTCTTTTAGATCTCAAAACGGATCTATTACATCTAATAATGAAGGTATTAAAAGTAAACCTGAACAAGTTTGGATTAAAAAAGGTGAGGAAATATTCCACATCAAAGGAATAAAATATTTTACCAAGAATACCACTTATCCCTAAGAAAAATAAGGATCAATTTGTAGAAATAAAACCCAAAAGAAATATAGAAGATCAATATTTAATGGTTTTTTTGTGTTGTGGAAAGTATGGACACAAATACCACTCTTTCTAGTATAAGATGTCATTTATAGAATGAAGAAAGAACCCAAGGCAAGTTTTAGTGAGAAAGTGAGAATAGATTTCAAGATAAAGGAGGTTTTCACTAGATCTGAAACAAATATGTCCACTCAAAATAGATTTAAAAGTTTATAAGAAGTGTGTGGAATATAGGGATCAGAAGGTCACAAAGATAAGGTGTGTGTAAATAGTATTATAATAAAATTTATCTATACAATGAAAGGGAAGGACTTCATAAGGAAAAAGGTGGTAGGTCATACTCTACTAAGACAACCAAGAATCCAAGTGAGAAATTTAAGAAAACTGAGTTAGTCAAGAAAGAATTATTGATAGTTTATCCAGGTCAACATATTGTGACTAAACAAATTTATAAATCTAATAATGATGATACATACAATGGAAAGAATATAGTTTCAAAATAAAAGCCTAATATTCATGAGGATTCATCCATATGTTTTAAGTTTGATAAGTTTGAAATATGTGACAAAGTTGGGAGGGAAACAAAACACCATATGACTATCCTACTAGTTGAAGAAGAAGTCCTATGAAGGTTGGTTCAAACATCAGATAATGATGTTTCCTTAGTTACTAGGTGGAGAAGATAGCTCGACATGAAGAATCATTTTATGGTAAAAATATTACAGTATGTGAATAGTGTTAATATATAAGAGAACATCCCATACTAAGTTTATAAATAAGAAGAAGACAAGGATGGGAGGAAACTCTCTCCCTGAATGTTTCTTCTAAGAGGAATAATGAGGTCTCTCATTATACCCTGTTCTTTTTGTTTATTTATAATAAAGTGTTGAGAATTAAAGGAGAATTTCTTAGTATGTCACTTCTATATAACAATAAGGATTATTTTTTTCATGGATTTACATTATTGGAAACCTGCCATGATGAATAAAAATAGAAATGCATCCCTTGAAGGGGATATTATATGAGAAGTGGTTTTCATATTTCAAAATCCAATAAATGTAGAATTTATGGATAGCTTTGAAAAACTAAATAAATAGGTATCAAAATCACAATTACATATCATTATTATGAATGTATTTAATATATTTATAAAGTTGAAGTATTGGTTATTAAAAAGATGATAAAAAAAGAGAGTAATATGACTTGACCATGAACTATTTTGATGGTATTCTGAGATGTGCACAGGTTGCATGTTTCTTATAAAATAATCTATTCTATACAGTCCCTAAAATGACAATTTTTTATCATGGTAGCATAGTTTGGTGAATATATGGGTGACATGTAAAACCTCAACTATTTATATCTTGTTTTCTATACTAGGTTATCCCTCATAGATTTATAGTATAATGGTTAAAGTCTTTTAGTAAGAAAAAATTGTTGCATCATCCTTCTCTCAATAAAGAAAAGGCCATTATATGGATTTGAAAAAGGTGTAAGAGTATTCTTGAGAATAGTGATGGAATAAAGTGAGATGAGAGGCCCCAATATTTTCCATATTCATTTTAATTTTAATAAAATACAGAAATAAAGAAATACACATATTAACTTTTAGGATGTATATAGATATTGAGAACAATTACAAAGGGGTATATTTTCAATCCTAAAGTATTTGATTCTATTTTTTTCAATGTGTCAATATGTGTTTAATGTTTGAGGATTATATCTTTAATTAATCATTGTAATATTCAATAAAAAGTGTAAAATTAATATGTGATGATTGGTTTACTAGTATTAGAGGAATACATGACAAGTTTTTGAAGATAAAGGGACATTGTATACTAAATGTGATAAATGTTGTGTAGGACCCCGGGACACCCTGAGAGGGGAGGGGTGAATCAGGGTGTCAACTTTTTCTTCTTAAAGTTGTGGATCTTGTTCCCACGTTGGTAGGAACTACTTAAACCTGTATGATGGATATGATCAGCAATGAAACATTCACATGCAGAGAGATGACACAGCTATTTTTACTTGGTTCACCACTAAGGGCTACGTCCATTGAGCATACGCCGACAGGTTTTCGGTCGTACCTGAATCCACTATACTTCCCTAGCTGTAGATTACAATTGTTCGGGTATAGTCACTCTATCCCAGGCTCATTGCCTTTACAAAGGTTCAGGGATAGCTCACCGCTTCCCTCGGGTCACTCCCATTGACTCCCCCTGGCTCACTGCCATTGGTGAAGTCTCACTCAGTTTATAGACGTGAAGGTCTCTTCAATAGATTTACATTGAAGTCTTTGTCTCCTGTTCAGCATGAAACTTTGCTTGCATCAGAGTCCTGAGTTGATGCTCTTTTGTATTCAACCTTTTACTTTAGTGCAATGACTGAATTCACTAGATCCCCTTGTCTTCGTTTGCCTGAATTACAATCACTTGTGTGATTGCTCAATAAATGAATCTCTGTTGAAGTCCAAATTTCATCCACCGATGAATACCCCTTTTCCCCTGTCCACTGGGAGAACAACCTTTGGAAAGGGCCTTCACAAAGTACCCTACTTCGCAAGGATCCCAATTTTGGAAAGCTCAAACAAGTCTTCGCAGAGCCCCTGCCTTTTCGCGAAGCTCAATCGCGAAGTACTCTCGCGATGCTCCAGCCTTCGCAATGTTGGGCTATCACGGAGCTCCTGCCTCTTCGCAAAGCTCACTGAGCCAACGCGGGGCGCAAGACTTTCGCGAAGCTAGAATAGTCGCCGCAAAGCTCCTCTTTCGCGAAGCAGACTGCCTTCGCGAGTGACCTTTGCGAACCAAGAGCAAAGGATTTTTGTTGAGAGCTCTCTCTTCTTCTCTTGAGGGGGTCGGCCTCTATTTATAGGCGATTCCACTGACCCTCGACCCTTCCGCGCGAAGTCAATGCCACGTCATCTTAAATCGCGAAGCTCAAAAGATTCTGCCGGAATTCTTTCTAAATCGCAAAGCACCACGGCACGTTGCCGTTCGTGAAGGTTGACGTAGTCCCAAAGAATCACCATCAACATACCTTCGCGCCTTCGCTGCGAAGCTCCCTCGCGAATCCCTTCTCCGCCACGATGCGCTTCAGCCTCTGTAGTTCGCGAAGCTTGACATAATAGCAAAGAATCACCGTCATCATTCCTTCGCGCCTTCGCTGCAAAGCTCCCTCGTAAAGCCCTTCATCGCCGCGAAGCTCTCCAGCCTCTGCCGTTCGCAAAGCTTGACGTAATCGCGAATCTTGACGTAATCTCGAAGACTCACCGCCTCCATTATTATGGTCTTCGCGAAATCCAGTCCATGCATCCCATCTTCATGAAACTTATGCCTTTGCCATATTAAATTATGATCTTCCTGAAAATCCACTTTTCATGATGCTCACCAACCTCCAAATTTTGGACCCCAAAAATTTGGCAAACACTAGAAAACGGAACCACATTGTATCTGCTCTTTTAGTCCACCTCCAGATCATCCATTCCTTTTTCGATGTTCCATGAATAAAACATGGATCATTATCCACAATCTTCGAACTCGACATGCCACCATGGAATCTCCTTTGTCAACAAATTTGTATGTCGTCTGTTTGCTTTGTCAACAAGCACGATCACCTCAACAACACTTCTTCTTGGTGATATGTATCCTTCAACAACTCTTCTGCTTTTATCACAAACTCCTCCATTGTGATATGTATTCTTTGAAGGCATATATTTACCATCATCATCTTCTATGACAATGTGATGTGCATGGCTATCTCAGAATTCCAATCCTTTCATGACCATCTTAGATTTCCAATCATTGGCACATTGTCTTCTTCATCAACTGTCATGATCAACTTCATGAAAACCATGTGAATCAATCCGTCAAGAAGTCTCTAGCATGGTTCTCACGCAATCATGAGTAATTGCATGGTCTTCATCAAAACCCATTGGTTCTTATGCAATAAGGAGGAATTGCGTGGTCTTCATCCAAAAACACCATCCTTGGATGGATTACTCCTCACATTCTTCATTTTTGTAAACAATGTATCACCTTTGACACATGTTCTTTGAACTTACGATCATCACAACAATCGTCTGAATCACTACTCCTATACTTCATCGGAGTACTTCATGATCTCTTTCATTTTGATATTCCATTGGAAAATATTGACAACAAATACAAACCTATACAAAAAGTGGTTCCAACAATCTCCCCCTTTGTATTTTGTTGTCAATAACTTATACATCTTCTGAAATGAATTTGTCAATGTCAAAATGAGAATCTTCTATTCAATCAGCTTTTATTTTCAAACGTTCATTTCACTTTCTCTCCCCCTTATTGACAAGAAATACAAAGCACATGGTAGGGAGGGTATCAATCCACACTTAAGAAATGTTTCATTAATCATTTCACTCTAAGTCTACTTGAGCAATGTTCGATGTAGAAAACAAGAGGATTTGATTAAGTCAACAAGGCTATCCATTATCCACAGATCATGATACCAACATGAGATGATAACTCATGTATCTTGTCTTCAAGGGTTTACCACTTTAATTCCAGGTAGAAGAAGATCAACTATGATAGAGAATAATCAACCTGAAACTCCTACACTCACATTAGAAAATAGATCAAAAACATTCAAGTGCAATCGGCAGGATAAGTGACCTTGGGGCACTTCCATTCTCTTTATGTCACTGATCAATTCAGTTACTCCCCCTTTGTAAAATAATCTTTGATCTGAGTAACCAAGGGATAGTGATTGAGAAATGACATACCTTCTCCATTGGCGTGTTCTTCAAGAAATTCACAGATTAACTATTTTTGAGTCCAGCTGAAGTTGATATTGATTGAAACAGTGATTATGGAAGCTTCTTCATTCTTCTCCCCCTCAAGGGAAACACTCCTCATCATCTTCATCAAGAGTGATCCTTCATCATCATAATCTTTGAATATCAATTGAAGAATCTACTAAGGATGGAAACTTCTTTAGCTTGGCTATCAAGAATTGACAGCATTCACTACTTCTCAGGTTCTCTCCCTGAGAGCATGCTTCACCTTCAATTCCCTGCATTATTATCACAAATACAATACACAAATGATTACGGGAATAAGGTGGTTCCTTCTTGCTTCATCAAAAAGACTTGCTTGGTTGAGGTTCTTTTCTCAACCAAGTTCCTTTATTCACTCCAGTCTTCATGCATGCACATTTGAACATATGTTCTGACATCTGTCGGTGTGGCATGGCTCTGTTCACATTCTCTTCTGCTTTGTGTGGAGAATTTTTCTGCTTAGCAGCCATCATTAATGATACATTCTTACTCCTCTTAAGAACTGATTCTTGCTCTGGTATTAAGGTTAGGCAACCTTTTGCAATGTGACCATATTTCTTGCATCTCTCACACAGAACTTCTTTGACACGTGTGTTTCTCTTTGTTTTCAATCTCTCCTGCACTGTGTCTTTATCATGTGAAAGTTTTCCTTTTCCTTTTTCACCATCCTTGGCCTTCTCATCTTCAAGTTTCCTTATTCTTTTCAAATATTCTGGCCAGATGACCAATATGTCATTTGGAACTTTTGCAGCTGGTTTAGGTCTTCCACATGGGTCCATCCGAGATTCATCCCACTTAGTGTTTCTTTTGGATGAATGACCCTTCAATTTCATGGATCTAAAATCCTAGGTCTTCTCAGCTTCCCTAATTGAGATCTTCTTGGGGAAATGTGTGTTCACAAGATTCTTCTGATTTCTCCCCAAGGTAGTTGCTTCATTCTTTGACGGCATCAGAGGTCTTCTTTTATTTTCAACAGTGAAATCATGTTGATATGGACATGTGCCTGCATTGTGACCGCTGTCGTTGCATACATCACAGATGTTATCAAGAATTCCAAATCTGTTTGCAGTAAATAGATGCTTCTGGACCTGCTGATGTTGCTCCTTTTTCTCTGGCTTCCTTCTCTTTGATATAGGCATTCTCTGTGCTTTTCTATGTAAGGGATTATAAAGACAATCCAGTGCATAGTGCCCAAATCTGTTGCAGAACCAACATTGACCCACAAATCTTTTCTTCTTTGTGTCTTCTGTATTAAGTTGTTGGGCCATCTGCTTAATCTTTTGTGCTCTATTTGAGGAACCCACTTCCTCCTTTTTCTTCCCATCCACCCTAGCCATGGTGGTAGGTTTCTTCTTCTCACCTTTCCTCATCCATACTTGTTTAGAACTTTTCTTCCCACCTGCACTGATTGTAGGAGTGTATTTAGAAATATGAGTGCAATATGGTTTGGATGGTACCTTCACTTTCTCAGTTGCTTGTGATAGATCAAAGAGTGAAGTCATGATCTTATTATCACATGTTGGAGGTATTTTGACAATAGAATCCTCCAGTGAGCATTGAGTACCAGCAGCAACTGATTCTTGATGTAGATAATCAAGAGTTGTCATAATCTTCTTATCACATGTTAGAGGCATTTCAGCTTTAGACTCATCCAACGAACATTGAGTGCAAGCATCACTCATTTAATTCTTTTGTGAAGTCTCAATATGTGTGTTCTCAATCTTGGTCAACTGAGCTTCCAATTTTTGACCCACAATATTGAGGATGATCTTCTGATCTTCAATCGTGATCATCTTCTCTTCACAAGTCTTCTTCAACCTTTCAACCTCATCTTCATGCATCTTAACTTTGTTTTGTAACAAAGATTCAAGTTCCCTGAATTTAATGGAAGTTTATTCCAAACAAAAAATCTTGACTTCATTGCTCTTCTTCATCTCAGCTTCAAGTGCATGGATCCTTTCTTTTAGAGTCTTATTGACTGCCTCGTTTTCTTCAGAGACTTTAACCTGTTTGGTGAGCTTCATACTTTCCAGAACTTTTCTTTCCATCCCCTTTTCCATATTGTCTGCTTCCCTTTCAAGTCGAGTGATCTCAACCTGCATAGAATGAAATAGTCTACAAATAATAGCAGCCCTTTCTTCAGGAATATCATGCAGAAATGTTTTGAGTTTTTCTTGAAAGTGTGAATTGGGGGTGTCATCCTTTCTTCTGAAATAATTCTGAGTCACCTGCTCGATACTTTACATGCCTGATGTTTCTTCATTTTTGGAATGGCATGGAGAACAAGACACTGCATCTTCTTTGGATATGAGGGACTTCTTTAGCTGCTTCTTCTCTTTATTTTTCCTGTTTGTCATAGTCTTGCTAGATGTAGATGTCTGCTCAGAAACTTCATCAAGACTGCTCTTCATTGTTGACTTTAGGAAAGAAACTCAAATCCTCTTCTCAATAGAATTACTAGAGAATATCTAACATACGTTAACCTCCCTCTGATACCACTTGTAGGACCCCAGGACACCCTGAGAGGGGAGGGGTGAATCAGGGTGTCAACTTTTTCTTCTTAAAGTTGTGGATCTTGTTCCCACGTTGGTAGGAACTACTTAAACCTGTATGATGGATATGATCAGCAATGAAACATTCACATGCAGAGATATGACACAGCTATTTTTACTTGGTTCACCACTAAGGGCAACGTCCAAGGAGCATACGTCGACAGGTTGTCAGTCGTACCAAAATCCACTATGCTTCCCTAGCTGTAGATTACAATTGTTCGGGTACAGTCACTCTTTCCCAGGCTCACTACCTTTACAAAGGTTCAGGGACAGCTCACTGCTTCCCTCGGGTCACTCCCATTGACTCCCCCAGGCTCACTGCCATTGGTGAAGTCTCACTCAGTTTATAGACGTGAAGGTCTCTTCAATAGATTTTCATTGAAGTCTTTGTCTCCTGTTCAGCATGAGACTTTGCTTGCATCAGAGTCCTGAGTTGATGCTCTTTTGTATTCAACCTTTTACTTTAGTGCAATGACTGAATGCACTAGATCCCCTTGTCTTCGTTTGCCTGAATTACAATCACTTGTGTGATTGCTCAATAAATGAATCTCTATTGAAGTCCAAATTTCATCCACCGATGAATACCCCTTTTCCCCTGTCCACTGGGCGAACAACCTTTGGAAAGGGCCTTCACAAAGTACCCTACTTCGCAAGGCTCCCAATTTTGGAAAGCTCAAACAAGTCTTCGCAGAGCCCCTGCCTTTTCGCGAAGCTCAATCGCGAAGCACTCTCGCGATGCTCCAGCCTTCGCAATGCTGGGCTATCACGGAGCTCCTACCTCTTCAAGAAGCTCACTGAGCCAATGCGGGGTGCAAGACTTTCGCGGAGCTAGAATAGCCACCGCGAAGCTCCTCTTTCACGAAGCAGACTGCCTTCACGAGTGACCTTTGCGAACTGAGAGAAAAGGATTTTCGTTGAGAGCTCTCTCTGCTTCTCTTGAGGGGGTCGGCCTCTATTTATAGGCAATTCCACTGACCCTCGACCCTTCCGCGCGAAGTCAACGCCACGTCATCTCAAATCGCAAAGCTCCAAAGATTCCGCCGGAATTTTGTCCAAATCGCAAAGCACCACGGAACTTTTCCGTTCGCGAAGCTTGACGTAGTCGCGAAGAATCACTGTTAACATACCTTCGCGCCTTCACCGCAAAGCTCCCTCACGAATCCCTTCTCCGCCGCGATGCGCTTCAGCCTCTGCCGTTCGCGAAGCTTGATATAATCGTGAAGAATCACCGTCATCATTCCTTCGCGCCTTCGCCACGAATCTCCCTCGCAAAGCCCTTCATCGCCGCGAAGCTCTCCATCCTCTGTCGTTCGCGAAGCTTGACGTAATCGCGAAGCTTGACGTAATCGCGAAGACTCACCGCCTCAATTATTCTGGTCTTCACGAAATCCAGTCCATGCATCCCATCTTCGCGAAACTCATGCCTTTGCCATATTAAATTATGATCTTCCTGGAAATCCACTTCTCGCGATGCTCACCAACCTCCAAATTTTGGACCCCAAAAATTTGGCAAACACTAGAAAACGGCGCCACCTTGTATCTGCTCTTTTAGTCCGCATCCAGATCATCCATTCCGTTGTCGATGTTCCATGAATAAAACATGGATCATTATCCACAATCTTCGAACTCGACATGCCACCATGGAATCTCCTTTGTCAACAAATTTGTATGTCGTCTGTTTGCATTGTCAACAAGAACGATCACCTCAACAACACTTCTTCTTGGTGATATGTATCCTTCAACAACTCTTCTGCTTTTATCACAGACTCCTCCATTGTGATATGTATTCTTTGAAGGCATATATTTACCATCATCATATTCTATGACAATGTGATGTGCATGGCTATCTCAGAATTCTAATCCTTGCACGACCATCTTAGATTTCCAATCATTGGCACATTGTCTTCTTCATCAACCGTCATGATCAACTTCATGCAAACCATGTGAATCAATCTGTCAAGAAGTCTCTAGCATGGTTCTCACGCAATCATGAGTAATTGCATGGTCTTCATCAAAACCCATTGGTTATTATGCAATAAGGAGGAATTTCATGGTCTTCATCCAAAAACACCATCCTTGGATGGATTACTCCTCACATTTTTCATTGTTGTAAACAATGTATCACCTTTGACACATGTTCTTTGAACTTACGATCAGCACAACAATCGTCTGAATCACTACTCCTATACTTCATCGGAGTACTTCATGATCTCTTTCATTTTGATATTCCATTGACAACTATTGACAACAAATACAAACCTATACACAAAGTGGTTCCAACATGTTGGGGGGCATCAAGATTGAATATGAAAGGCCTAAATTGTTTGAGAAATTATTCTGAAGGCCTTGTAAGAATATGAGGTAAATTGGATACCTATATAAATGTAACATGAGAGTTTCATAGGATACATCAAGGTAACTTTTTATTTTCATGAGTCACATATAGGCAACACAAACATATCATTGCCTATGATAAGGTAAACTGGGCACTATAGATAGGTAAGTGAGGAATTACATGTGATACATCAATGTAACAACATAATTTAGTATGATACATCAAGGTACAATGATATTTTCAAATTATAAATTGAGTAATCCAAGAAAATCATGGTGATACAAGAAGGTAATGTGAAGATTCTATTACCTACGGAAAGGTAAAGAGTTTCCCACTGAAAGGTAAATATTATAATTTAATGGATATATAAGGGTGATGAGATGTAAAAAAAGGTAATTATAAAGTTGTGAAATCTATGTGTAGGTAACTAGATCCATGTAAAAATACTATTATCCATAATCTCCTAAATTCTCCCTTCCAGGGGGTTTTCAAGTCAGGTATTTTCATTCCGAGCAATTAACCATGGGCCTGTTGAGCTACTTCAAGTGTAAGAATCTATCATGAGGTGTTAAAATTCCCCCCAAGAACAAATAAGTAACTATAGGATATACACTGTAAGTAGACCTACCATGAATATTAATTGAACACAAGAAGGCATGACCAACTGTGAATTGATCAACTACAAGAATAGAATGAGTTATCGTGATCCTCCAAGATACCATGAACTTACAACCTACCGCATGAGGATTCTGAAGCTACCATGACTCTAAATTGTTGTAAGACATGAGGTGGAGCTACTGTGAGTATGGTTAGATTGACCTTGAGTGTAATAACATTCCTCATAAATAAAAAGATTTACCATGATGAATGAGTGATAACATGAAGAAGAGATATTCATGCTACAAGTATTGATATGTTGCATCATTCTAAAATCAATCCAAGATGATATAATTGATATGTATGGCCATGTGTTATTTAAAGAGATCAAGTAGTGTTAGGAAGAACTATTACATGAAATATCAAGATGTTATGTACTGCTATGAATGAACCCTGAACATGAGATATTGAGAGATTGATTCATGCATGAAGTTTGTATGCATACAATTCGAGTAATAAATGGATATCATGTCTTTTAGGTTATGTTGATCTAGAATAAGTTATAGAGATTTTTATTTAAGATAATCTCATGATATGTTCCATATTTATGAAAAATTTCATGAATGATTTGAGGAGTTATTTACAAACCATGGAAGAATAAATGTGGCCATGGAACTTAAGGGAATTATGAAGTCATGATATTTTTTAAGAAATATTAGTTGTGAAATTTTAATATCACCTGGAGTTATAAATCTTGAAATAAGTGTGGATTTAAATGAATATTATTACCATGATATTTATGAATAATATGAGACGTGATTATTTAAATTTTATGTGGAGGGTTTAATTCTTAGTTTTAATAGATTTAAATGAAGAATAAAACCATGGGGAATTTAATGAGTTTTCATGAGATATTATTAAGAATAATATATCTTTGAAAATTTCTAAATCTTTAATATAATTAAAATAATAAAAATTTGTAGATTTGATGAATGTAGAAGATGAATAAGAACCTACATATATTTATTGATATTAAATGTGAATTTAATATCAATGAAATAATGAGAATTTAATTCACATGATATTCTATAAATACATATATCAATATGTAGGTCATGAAGAAAGAAAATATAAGAATTGAGATAATTGTGAATATTATGAGATCCTGATACATCACAGTATCGAATATATTGGTGAGTAAAATCCAAGAGACTTCTAAGAGGAATAAATGAATATAGATCCTGAGTATTCAAGGAAAATAAAAAGAACCAATATCTTTTAAGATATGGATAGATTTTCAAGACCATTAGAACTATTCTGAGTATTTTTGGTGTTTTTAAAGGCACTCATGATAAAACATGATCATGTAGGCGTGTGGAGGAGGATTATCTGAATAATGGATTATTTCTATAATTAGATCAAATTTGAAGAAGGATCTTATGACTGGGTTTTCTAACCATTTATTGGAGGATTTAGATTGGGGTTTCTAACTAATCACTATAGAATTGCAATTGGGGTGTCTAAAAAATTCTACAAAATTGTAACTATGGTGTCTAAATAGTTGTCTCTTCTTGTATTTATAGTGGAGAATCCATGTCGATGTGTCTAACCAACATGTAAAGGATAAGGATTTTACTTAATATATTTAAATATGTGTGTTATTATCTATCTTTAAATCCATTACATTTTAGGTGAGGTTGAGTGAATTAAAAAAAGGTATCGAGAGTTTAACTAGCTATAGAGGTTGATTTAAAAGTCAAGAATTTAAAAAAAAAGTAGTGTATCACTGATTCACCCCCCCCCCCCATTGGTTCCTAACCAGTCCTGGGGTTCAACAATTTTCTTTATGTATTATTAGATATTACAAGTACAATGACTTAATATTCTTTTATATTATATTTAAACTTCATTATATGATGTGGCATGGGTTTATGTGTGATGTTTAATAGTTTAACATTATTTAAAGAAGGTGGAATAATGATGAAAATTATAATAATTAAATTTTAAATTCATTAATATCTCATGTAGTTTTGATACACTTCAAATCATTAAGATCTTACTTCATTGATTTAAGTGATCATAAAAAAGTAAACTATGACATGATCTCATGTAAAGTGAAATGATTGTATAAATTTATTATGAAAACTCTATCCATAACTACATTTTTATAACTATATTTCTATAACTTTGTTTATGTTTTATATTTTTCATTTTTTTTTCTTACTATTTATTTTCACATGTGATCTTATAGATGAAATTTTATGTTCTCTTACACTTCTTAATGGATTCTATATTCCTAGAAAACATATAAGGTCATGTTTGGTATAACATAATTTTTTTTAAAGAAAATGGAGAAGGAAAGGTAAATAATAATTGAAAGGGAAATTGGTTTCTAGTTTATGTTTGGTAGGTATGTAATAGTAATTGGAAATTCTGTTAATAAAAAATAGAACAAAAAAATAAAATTATAGATTTTCTCTGATGTTATGGCTTCTCCCTCACTGGTCTGATTTTTTCATATTCCACAATAATACAACTCTATAATACTGGACTATGGGTGATTATAGAGAGGGTGATGGGAATATGGTTTCATGATAATGTATATAGTTTCAAATGGTGGGGTGGATGTGGGGATGATGTCAATGGGGATAAATTCAATAGCATGGGGTGATGCACTAGTTTGATATAGGGGATGTCGACGATGAAAAAAATGTTAGGGGGAATGTTGGGGATGATAGGCTTGGTCAAGTGGGTGATACCAGGGAAAAAAGATCTAGTTTATTTGGATTCTAAAAATAGTGATGGTTTTTACAATGATCTATTGAAGGGATGGTGTATGGGTAACTGTGATTATGATTATGGATGTAGATGGAATTAAAAAATATGTAATGTTTTTTTCTAAAAACCCATTTTTTTCAGACCCTCTTTTTTGTTGGTGATAGTACCCTAGAACCAACTTTGTGCTTTTGATTACCAAAATATTTAGAGATAATAATTTTAATAAATATATTATCACATGATTTTTTTTTTCTTCTATATAACATTAATGTGATAATTTCCTTAGAATATCTATCACATCGAAAGGTTATAGCAGTTCACCACTATAATGAGAACCTTGAAATGCTATGAAGATATTCTTAAACATGTCCTATGTTCTAGATGAAATCTATCTAACATGGAATCAGTGATGTTTTTACTATCAGATATTTTATGCTCAAAAGAAGTTAAGGATTTTTTTCGTTAAGTTTCAGACTTGGTAATCTCCATTAAAGGATTTTATGAGGATAAAGCCCCAATAGGAATTTCATAGGTTAAATGTGTCATTAGATATTCATATCTATGGATGTTTGTATTGGTCCTTAGACTTTATATTGTTATTAATTTATGATGAGACCCAAGATAAACACATATTTATGCTATATAATTTCCCCAAGTAAAACATTACATTTACAAATAGCCATACAAATATCAAGAATCAAATGTTTATTTTCATTGTGGAATAGATTCATAAGCATTTTATTATAAAAAAACTTGTGAAAATTTCACTATAATTGCACTACTTTAGACCCACTTTTATACATATCATATGATATAATCATCTTCATTACCTGGGGAATGTAGCAATAAGAAAGGGGTGAGCTAAAATGATCACTAAGGGTAAACATGTGAGATATCAATCGAAGATCATGTGTGAGAATAAGTTAAACATGTTGGTATGAGTATATAATCATAGATCATAAACGTAATATATGGAACTCATACCCAAAAAAATAATCCTATGATAAAACATGATCAAGGGAGAAATATTTGATTATAAGAACAAGGAATAAAAATAGTTTTACATGGGTCATTATAGAATGGAAAAACCTTATGAGGTTCAAATATAAATCTTGGATTAATAATGAAGGATTATGAAACAATAATCATTATTCATGAAGTATATCATAGGTATATCATATAGAAAGGTTGTTTTTAAACAAAATGTCCATGCATCATGTTCTGGACAAACAAAATTTCCATGCATCTTGTTTTAAACAAATAAAATTTCCATGCATAACATCATTATATTAGGAAATGTAAATCATTAGCCAATGAATTTGTGGTTTACATAATACCCCACCCATACATCATCCAAAAATATATGTGCCTCGTGAAATTAAATATTCATCAAATCATAAGAACCTAATGAAAGAAAATGGGTTTTGTTTCACTTCCAAATGATATCACATAACATCATATCAAGAGTAGATAGGTTGATACTAAAACTTCAGTCACCCAAAAGGAGTATTTCATAATGGAATTTGGAGGTTAACTCGTGAAATATAAATTCTAGTGGAATAAATCATTTAAATATAAAGAGTAAAGTAAAATTGAAACTATAAAAGTATTTTTAGAAATTATTTTTAACAACATCATAAAATATGAAGTTACAAGTCTCATTCAAAATTCTTTTAAAAAGGCTTAAGTGAAAAAATTTGAAGAAATTTTACTTTTAAAAAATAATCTCTAATAATGGAGACTTGAAAATTTAATAAATGTTTCCTCAATGAAATTTTAAGTGGAATAAAAAACAAATTATTATGGAAGGAAGAACCTCTTTAGTATTTCAAAATGCCTTTATTGAAACCCACATTATAAAAAGAGATAATAAAACCTCATTTTAAAAGTGGGGGATGGAAATATTAAGGTAAAATTATATAAAACATAATTATGTTTCAAAATATGAAGGGGAACATTGTTTGAAATGGAAAATATAAACATAGAGGGAAAAAAGGACTTATTCGAGAGGATGAGAATTATTCTCAAAATTGTTATACTTTCAAAATAACTTCATCATGGAAAGAGTTTTTGAATTAAAATTTAATTTCACCCAAAAAAATATAAAGTAACATATAATATAATTTTTATTTAAAATAAACCATTCATAGAATAAATAATTTCAAGATGAAATGTTATAACTTAGGAAGCGAAGTTTGAGTTATCAAAATCTCTTATAACATAATAATCAAAAGAACATGATAGGGAGATCACGAAATGGATATTAAAATATCATTAAATGAAATATATTTATCATACATGAAATTAATATGGAATTTATTACACCATATAAAGGAAAACATGGTGTTCAATATCAAACATGTCACATGGATTTGAAAATTGAGACAAACAAACCTTTACCTTTTATTCTGTCTTTAATGACCATGATTTAACCTCATGTATAACAAAAAACTCTATTAATTAATTATTTAAGAACTTTATTCATATTTATTTCCATTTATACTCTTTATTTTTAATCATTCTCTTCATGTATATTAGTTAGTTATTATCTACTTTCAATATCAGGTGTGATTAATCTTGATAGTTTTGAATGAGTTTTGTAATAGTTGTGTTGTTATTTGTTATTATACAAAATTTCGTCATTCCTGGATCATTCAAGGAACTATAATATATGAATAATAATTATTTATTATTTTTAAATTTCTTTACACAATAGTTTTAGTTATGGTCCTTGGATATGAAATCAACAATGAGCATGTTTCAGTTATTTTTAATAAACGAACGGTGGTTTCTTAACTAATGAGTTTAATACTAATGTTTCCATTATAGAAACAAAAAAATAATTATTATTTACATGTTTATAACATATTATACCAGTAATTAATTTTCCATATTTATCTGTATTATAAATTTATATCATTGTTCATGTGGGTGGTCAAATTGACCCAAATAAGAACATACCATAATTAAAGTGATGGTTTTTAGAGTGGTTTAGTTATAATATAATTATACTAGAATAATAATGATATTATTTAGTTTTTATTTTTGTGATATATAATAATTTAATATAATTATAATAATAGTTAATGCTTACGAAACTATTATGTAGTATGAGTAAAAACAATTTTCTTCTTAGTATGCACATTTTAAACGGTTGAGTTTACAAAAATGTTTGTTTATTATATTATTTATAGGTTGTCCAAATTATATAAAAATAACCTTAATTATTTTATATAAATCATATTTATACATTAAATACATTCTTATAAGCATCCAAGAAAAGTGGTCATGAAAGATGAAATACATCATTCTGTGGAGGCAATAGTCTGCACGTACACATGGATAATGATTACATTTTCCATATTACAAGAGAAAGGTATAATATGGTTTATTATTTAATAATTATAAAAATGTTATAAATATAGTTTTTATATATTAAATTATCTATTAATAACAACCATGTTAGGTAGTTGAGGAAAATGAAACACGTTGCTTTATAGAGGTGGTAATCCTCACATACATGTGATTGACGTTTTTTTTTTCTTAAGGGAAAAGGGGAAAGATGGTTAATTTTTATCCTATAAAGATAAAAATAAATCATTATATAGATATTAATTATGTTTTCATGTTACTTTGTGTAAGATAAGTTTGATATAAAATTAATAGAATGAATGGTATTAGAGAAAGATAATTACTTTGAGATTTTGAACTTTCTCTTGAAGTTCTTCTTGGAAATGGAAGATTTTGTCAAATCTCATGAAAATAAAAGATAAAGGGGGTGAAAGATGATTATAAGGTAATTAAATAGGGTATATTTTTAGGAGTAAAATTAAATTATATAGTGGTATTGAAGGGGTGGTGAGAGGACCCTTTTATAAGCGGGGAGAATAAAATTTTTGTAAATATCTCCACTTTATATAAAGAGAGCACATGTTACACATGTCATGTGGATCCAAAAATATATAATAATCAATTGGATTTAATTTTTAGTCTATTAAAACCATATATACTCAATTATAAACATTTTTTAAATATGTTTGTCTTTTTACCTATTAGGTTACACCTTTTTACCATTTTGGTTTCTACTGCAGAAATTAATTATTACCAAACTTATCCTTTAAAACTAAAAATAAAGTGGTACTTTTTAAATGTTTTAGACCTAATAATTATATATTTTAAATTTAATTTTATTTGATTCAATTTCTAAAAGTGACAAATTTTAATTTTAAATAATTAATGTATAATGTATTAAAATAATAGTAGTGAAAATATTACATAATTTCTAAAATTTCATTTATAGGTTTGTAAATTAATAATTTTTAAGTCAAATAGGGTAATTAAAGATGGTATAAAGTGGGGTGAATAGACCAAATTAATAATTTTAATCAAATAAATTGATTAATTAAATTAATTATTAAAGTTAATTATTATGTTTAATTAACAACGGAAATAAAATAAAGAACATGAGAATTTTTACATTGGTTCGGTCCAAAGGGGACATAGATGAGTTGTATACCTATATACTTTATGATAGATACATGTGATCTATACTTATTTTATAGGGGGTCATAACCTAATTACAGAATCCTTTTCTAGTATAGGGATAACCCTGACACTAACTTTTGTATGGGGAGTCACAACCCAATTACAACCTAACTTTAGACACTGAGAGTCACAACCCAAACAGTCCTAACATTAGAATCCAAGAGTCACAACCTGAAGATAATAGAAGAATAAATAATTATTTTTTATGAAAAATCATAAATAGATAATAGAGAGTGTGGGTGAGAGATAGGAAATAGTGTTTGTCATATTCTGACCTTTTTTGGAGTTGTCTTGAGGTCGTTTACAGGTACTATTTTTCCTTGTTTTAGTATATTTTTCTTGGGTTTTATTTTGGGTGTGTTTAGGTGGAAATTGGATGTTTTTAGGGATTTTGGGTAGTGCACAGTTGGTGCACGGTTTTCCCAAATTGTGCGCCCTACCCCAATAAACCGTAAAACCCTAAGTATAGGGGAATTGCATAGTTGGCACACGATTTTAAAAACCATGATTTCTCCTAATAGTAACCATTTAGTCCATAAGGATGAGTTGCATGGTTAGGTGTGAGGTTAAGGGAAACTATTCCCCCCAAGCAAAAAACCATGCGCGTGGAATTTTAAACCCATGAAAATTAGATTAAAAATACATGAACCCTCATAATTCACCATAAATAAACCCTAGCTCAAACCTAAATGATTTATCTCATTTTTGGAGGTTCTCATAGAGATTACAAGTCCTTATTACATCCATTCTTGAAGAATCAAAGTCATGATTAAAGATATGCATATCTCTCAGTAAGAGATTCTTATCCCAATTAGTTTCTTCCCTCTCTCTCATATTTCTCTCATAATTTGAAGGGATTTTTTCCCTTGTTTTTAATGGATCTTGATCTATTTTTGATAGATCTAATCTATTTTATATTGGATCTAGGTTTGAAATTGAGACCTTGTTCTTCATTGTGTTCTTGTTCATCCTGGTTCAATTGGGGATTTCTGTTGGTGAGCGTTTGTCCACAATATTGAGGTAGGTGGTTTATTATTAAATTCCCAAAGTATTGATTTCAATTACATGTATATAATTATAGAATTAATATTTAATGGTTATCAATTTAATTTATTAAATTGGCATAATTAATTTTTTCAATTAATTAGTTCAGGTATTTTGAATTGACTGATTATTGGGGTTATGGAATTGGTCAATTAATGGGTTCATATAATTTTTCAATTGGTGTAATGGGATTAATTAATTGGGAAATTAATTAATGAAATTTTATGATTATGGAATCAATTGGATATTGGGATTGTGTAATTGTTCAATTAATGTGATTGTGAATTAATTTATAATGGGGTTTATGTGATAGTTAGTTCAGCCTTAATGGGTTAATGGGTTATATGGTTAAATGATTCAAAATGGTTTCATATTTAATTGTTCATATTATTTCATGTGATTAAATTTAAAAACCATGTTGTTGTGATAAATTGTAATAGTATAGCATGAAGTGAAATGTTGATAAAAAGGGTTAATGTTGATTAACCTTGAATGATGTGATATATGTGGTATATGTGTGATTGAATGATATATGAGTGTGGGACATGGATTGAGGCTCCAAATACCCATATGTGATAAACTAGTGTGGGACACGGATTGAGGATCCAAATACCCATATGTGATAAATGAGTGTGGGACACTGATTGAGGCTCCAAATACCCATATGTGATAAACGAGGTGTGGGAAAGGGATTTAGGCTCCAAATACCCGTGTGATTATTGAGGTGTGGGATAGGGACTGAGGCTCCAAATACCCATGGGGTGCTAGATATGATGTTCTACGCCCATGAGTTTGGCATTATAAAATGGTTCCAATTGGCCATGATATTATTTTAAATGAAATAATAAATAATTAACATGGTATTTTGATATGGTTTAGACTCTGGAATAGGCCGAAGTAGGTATTGAGGATTTGGGTGTCCTTATGAACCTAGGAGTTTACGTGGTCAACTAAAGAATAATCAAATGTGATAATTTTTTACTTTATGCATTGTAATTTATTATTTATACAACTTCATACACTATTATTGGATGAATATTTTTTTGATGTCGTTGGTAGTGGCCTACTGAATTGTACTCATCCTACTTGGGCTACCTGATCGGTGCCTGAATAGACCACATGGGTGTAGGATAGGATAAGGTAAAAGGATCTATATTAGATGATCGATATAGGATAGAGCATGGATGAGGGAACCAGACTTGGTATCTATACCCACTTGGAAGTTTTTAGTGTCTTTATTTTGGGTTTTTAATTTTTCACTTGGCACATACATGGAATGACATATCTAATGTTTTGGTTGGATATTGTATTTGTGTTGTAGTAATCATGTGATACTAGTTTGTTTGGTTTGTGGTTATTATATCTTGACTTTTTTATTTATTTCTATTATTGTATTACTCTAATAAAGATGGTCTAGTCTCCCCATTATTGATATTAGACCATCGTTACTAGTTAGCAGCCTCTGAAATATGGGGAGGCACGCCTGAGGTCATGTGGCAAACCAGTTTAGGCCACCAGTGCGTGGTACCCGGGTTGGGACATCACAAAGTGGTATTAGATCCTAGTTTTATTTTATTTTCTTTTGTATTACTGTTTTATAAAAGGTAGATATGAGAATAGGAATATTCAGGCCTTGGACATGAGCTCATGCATGGGTGTAGCTAACCCATGTACGGGGGAAAACCCAAGTACCCAGGGTGGGATTATTGTTATTGATTTTTGTTGTTATAGTTGGATATTATTTCGCCTTGGATGATGAACTTGTTGTGTGATTTGATTATTGTTTATAATATGTTATGATATTTGACTCATGGACCAGTATGGCATAAGAGTTGAGTATTCATGCATCATTCTAGGCACTCGTGATTATTTTTTGACATGCATCATTTTAGGTACACATGGAAATGTAGGTTTTGGGTAAGTTATTGAACTTGAAATGTTTTTCTTTGCTTGTGAAATTGAAATTAAAAGTTTCATCATATTAAATTGAAAATTATAAATGATGAGAAATGAGGAAAATGGGTGTATAATGAGACTTGAATAATGAGTATGAGTTTTACCTTTTTTAACCATCACTTAGATGTATGATGGTTAAGGGAAGTGATAATGCCTTAGTTTTGACCATGTGGTTGTAAAAAGGGGTAATGAATTATTATGGATTGATGTGAATCCCTATTGTTAAATGTTTTAATGTAGTGTTATGTGCCTTGGGATGTGTGTTATTCATTGTAGAGATATGCCTCCATGATGATTCTTTTTGAGAGTATGATAAGAGGATATGGCTAAAAATGATCCTCCAACAGTAGAACCTGAGGCACTGATAGTGCCAGGTGAAGGATTCAAAGAGCAGTTTCGTGAGAACTTTTCTCGCTTCATGCATTTTAATGAGAGTGACCCAGAGTAGGTTATGAAGAGTATGTCTAACCTGATGAGGGATTTTCAGTTACAACACCCTCTGACTTTAACTGGAGAGGGTGGACTTGAGGCAGTTGAGTAATAGATTGAGTCCATCCAGACTATACTTGACCATTTAGAGACTTCTATTGAGAAGAGGGTCAAGTTGGCTACTTACATGTTATGAGGATTATAAAAGTGAAAGTGTTATGTCCAATCTCAGATTGGGTAGGTTGAGGGCATGGTATGGAAGGTATTTTTGGAGAAATTCCTAAATCACTTTTATCTAGAGACACTGATGTATGAGAGGGTAGCTGATTTCATGTGGTTGACTCGTGGGAGTATGCCCGTGATGGATTATGCTGGCTGCTTTACTGACTCGCAGCTCTTTTCTCCAACACTGGTAAGGGATGAGACAAATATGCTAAGACATTTCCAAGACGGACTTAAATATGAGATTAAGTCCCAAGTTAATAATTTTTAGATGAATTGTTTTTTGAATTTATGGACCAGTCTCTCATATCTGAGGGAAACCTGAAGGAGGATTCTAGTGTAGGAAATGTGATTTATGTTGGACCATTAGGAGGTATGTTTTCTAAGGGTAAAAAGAATTGTTATGAGAATGTTGACCAGATCAGTGGAGAGAAGAGTGGCCAGGGTAAGGATCAGTTACTCAGGATCTTACTTAGGTGTTTTTCCACCAGTGCGGTAGGTCGGGACACTATCATAGGCATTGTCCCCGACCACTTAAAGAGTTCTGATCTTGTGGTAATATGGGAAATATATGGTGGTTATGTAGAAACCCATGGAAGATGGTTAGTGATATAGCTATTAGGTAGGGCCATAGTGTGGGAAGGGGATATTCTACATTGTACCATCCTAGCAGTTTGGAGTTCTACTAGCTATGGTGGTAGAGTAAGTTGATGCAGTGCTTCTGAGAAACAGTCCCCATATTAGTAGAGTGTTACATCTCATGGGACTTAGGCTACATCATAGGGAATAGGGATCAGATAGTTTAATGTATTCTATCCTACACTTGTGGATAGAGAGGTTGGACCATCGACGGTTAGAGGTACTATTCTTGTAGCTTTTATACTAGCTAGTGCCTTATTTGATACCAGTGTCTCTCATTATTTTATATCTGCACAACTTTTGTATAGTTTGTGCCTAGAAATAGATTTTTCAATAATGCTTATGATTATAGATAAACCTTTGGGAGTATGATTGAGAGAAATATTTTTGTGAAAATTGTGTTCTCTTGAGGTTCGATAGTATCGTTTTCTTTGGGATATTTACATTATGGATATGTCAGTCTTCAACCTAATTATGGGTATGGACTGGTTGGTGGAATACTGATCCCATGTTGATTTTTATCTAAGGAGAGTGAAATTTACATCTCCTGAAGGTGCAAATTATATTCACCATGGAGAGTGGGATATCAAGGCAGGCCATGTAGGTCCAGTTCATCAGCAACTAGGGGAGCTCACTGCCTAGGTTTTTAGTATTTTTTTGGATGGAGGGGGTGAAAATCATGTTGTATTTCCACCTTTAGTGGACTAGTTTTAGGACTTGTTCCCTAAAAACTTATCAGGTATGACACCTGAGAGATATGTGGACCTTACAATTAAGCTTGTGCCTAGAGCTGATCTTGTTTCTATTCCACCATACAGAATGGAACCAACAGAGATTCAAGAGCTCAAGAATCAACTAGAAGAGTTGATGGATAAGGGGTTTATTTGTATGAGTATGCCACCTTGGGGTTCAACGGTTTTGTTTTTTAAGAAGGCAGATGGGAATATGCGCTTATATGTTTACTACCGGATGTTGAATCAAATGATAATAAAGAACCAGTATCCTCTTCCTTGTTTTGATGATCTTTTTGACCAGTTTAGGGGAGCTTGTGTTTTCTCCAAGATCAACTTGAGATCAGGGTATCAGTAGTTGAGAGTTCGACCTTCTGATACACCCAGGACTACATTCAGAAGTAGGTATGGCCTTTATGATTTTTGGTGATGTCGTTTGGGTTAACAAATGAACCAATAATGTTTATGGCCTTGATGAACAAAATCTTCCATCCGTACATAGACCAGTTTTTAGTAGTATTTGTGGATGATAGCTTGGTGTACTCTAAGACTCATGAAGATCATGAGCAACATCTTGATATATTCTTAGGTACAGTGAGGGATCATTGTCTTTATGACAAGATGTCTATGTGTCAGTTTTTTATTGATCAAGTACACTTCTTAGGTCACATAATCTCAAAGGAAGGTGTGTTAGTGGACTCATATAAAGTACAAGCAGTGGTCTCTTGGGAGCATCCAAAGAATTTTTTTGATATTTGTATCCTTATAGGGTTAGCAGGATATAACCGGAGGTTTATCCAAGACTTTTCACATTTGGAAGCACCTCTTTCGGGCTTGACCAAGAAAGGGATGAAGTTTGAATAAATGGAATCATGTGAGAATTCCTTCTAGGAGTTTAATTATCGATTGGGAATGACACTAATTTTGATCATACCGGAGCTAGATGAGGCATATGTGGTATTTTGATAATCTTATGGGAATAACCTAAGGGTAGTGTTGATGTTTGGAAATTGATTTTTGGTGTATGGGTCTCAGAAGTTGCAGACACGTGAATAGAACTACCCTACGCATGACCTTGAGTTGGAAGCAGTTATTTATGCCTTGAATTGTTGGAGGCATTATCTATTGGGTGGTAAGTTTACTATGTATATTTATCATAATAGATTACAATATTTCTTTTATCAATGATATTTTGGTCTCCAACAGTGCATATGGGTTGATTATATACAGTTATTTTATTTTGAGCTAGCATATATGTCAGGGAAAGGAAACAGTGTTTCTATCACTTTAAGTAGGAAAAATCTGACTCAGGAAATTCATGAGTCAAGTAATGAGTGTAAAATGATGACTTTACTGGATGAGATACATATGGTGGTTCAGGAAGTTCAAGATCAGATGACTCTCATATCCGTTTTAGTGGAGTCCACACTTTTGAGTTAGATTAGAGATAGAAAGTATGAGGACTCAAAATGTTTGGCCTCGAGGGAAAGACTTTAAGGTGGGGAGTTAAATTCATATTAGACTATAGATGAGGATGATATCATCTATGTAGATAATTGATTTGTAGTGCCTGTGATTTTGTAGGAGGAGCTGATGTGTGAATTTCATGCCTCGAAGTGGATGGTTCATCCATGTGTGACCAAAATTTTATGTGACCTATGATGAAACTTTTAGTGGTCAAGCAAGAAAAAGGAGATAGCAGGGTTTGTGACATGTTGTTACACCTGTTAATAGGTGAAGGTTGAGAATCAATGACCTGGTGGTTTGCTATAGTCATTGCCCATTCTGGAGTGTAAGTGGGGTGATGTTGCCATAGACTTTTTGGTGGGTCTCCCTAGGATTCCTCAGAAGAATTATGCTATTTGGGTGATTGTGGATCGACTAACAAAAGTAGCGCATTTTTGCCTATATGGGGATACTTTATCAGTGGACCAGTTTGGAAACTTGTACGTTCAAGGGATAGTCCATCTGCACAGAGTGCCATGAAGTAATGTTTTAGACCATGACTCGTGCTTTACTTCATGCTTCTGGTAGGGACTATAAAAGGAACTTAGTACCTTGGTTCTACTGAGTATGGCTTTCCACCCATAGACAAATGGAAAGTTAGAATGTACTATAAAAGTGCTTGAGGATATGTTTCGATCCTGTTTCCTATATTTTGGTGGGTCTTGGGAGAATCACCTAGCGTTTGGGGAGTTTTAATATAAAAAAATTTATCAAGAAACTATTCATATGGAACTATATGAGGCACTTTATGGTAGGTCATGCAGATCAACTCTATGTTGGATGGAGGTAGGTGAGTTGGGTTGTTGGAACTGATTCTCATGTAGGAGATGTTGGAGCAGGTGCAGCTGATTCTCAAACATATATCTATGGATCAGAGTAAACATAAGTCATATATTGATAGACATTGGTGACCCCAAGAGTTTATAGAGTGTGATAGTGTGTTCTTTCGGGTGTCACCTAGATTGGGTCACTATAGGATTCGGAGACAAGGCAAGTTAGTGCCCGAGTTTGTTGGACCATTTGAGGTTGTGGAGAGAATCAGGCCATTGACATACTAATTGGATATTCCATGGAGGTACAACGTTATGCATGATTTCTTTCATGTGTCATAGCTTTGGCAGTATCACCTCGACCCTTCTCATGTGATCGATATGGATAATGTTGAGCTTGAGACCAATGCATCCTTTCAGGAGCATCTGATACATGTTTTGGGTCATAGTGAGAAAGTTTTTTGAGGGAAGACTGTTATGATGGTTTGTATATTGTGGAAACATGGTTGTATTCAGGATGAAACTTGGGAGTAAGAAGAAAATATATGGGCTTAGTAGCCTGATATTTTTAGCTCGGAATATTAGAGAGGCTTGGGAGTACAACTTGAGGATGATTTTTTATAGGGTGGGGAGATTATAAGATTCTGAATGTTTATAGAGTTGTCTCGAGCTCATTTATAGGCACTCTTTTACCTTGCTTTGAGTATATTGTGTTTCGGTTTTATTTTGGGTGTGTTTAGGTGGTAATTGAAAGTTTTTTGAGGGGTTTTGGGCAATGCACAGTTGGCACATGGTTTTCCCAAACCATGTGCCCTGCCCCAACAAACCGTGCAACCCCAGGCAGAAGGGAATTGCATGGTTGGCACACGGTTTGTAAAACCATGCACCCTCCTAGTAGTAACTATGCGACCCCCTGGGAGGAGGCACACGTTTAGGGGAAATTGTGTGCCCCATACAGGAAACTGTACGTACAGAATTGTAAACCCCTGAAAATTTGATTAAAAAACCCAAACCCTTGAATTCACCCTAAATCAACCCCAGCTCAACCCTAAATGATTTATATCATTTTTTTTTTCTCTCCGACATATTCCAAGGAATTTTGACCTCCATTCATGACAAATCAAATCTTATATTGAATATTTTCACCTCTCCCAGTAATAGATTCTTATCCTGATTAGTTTCCTCCTTATCTCTCATCTTTCTCTAATCCTTTGAAGGGGTGTTTTCCCTTGTTTGTGACGGATCTAGATCTAGGTTTGATAGATATAATCTGTTTGATCATGGATCTATGTTTTGGATCTAGACCGTGTTCCTCATCTTGTTCTTGATTGTTTCGCTTCAATTGGGGATTTATGTTGGTGAGAGTTGTCAATAATCTTGAGGTTGGTGGTCTATTATTCAAATCTCAAAGTATTGATTTCAATTATGTGTATATAATTTTATAATTCCTATCGAATGGTTAGAAATTGAATTTCTAATATTTAATTAATTAATTTGGTTAATTAATTAATTAAGGGGTTTTGAATTGATTTGTTAATGGGTTATGAAATTGGTCAATTAATGGGTTTGTGTAATTGTTCAATTGGTGGAATGGGATTAATTAATTGGGTAATTAATTAATAAAATATTGTGATTATGGAATTGATGGGATATTGGGGCTGTGTAATTGGTCAATTAATGTGATTATGAATTAATTTATAATGAGGGTTATGTGATAGTTGGTTCAATATTAATGAGTTAATGGGTTATATGGTTAAATGATTCAAAATGGTTTCATGGTGAATTGTTCATATTATTCCATATGATTAAATTGAAAAACCATGTCGTTGTGATAAATTGTAATGGTATACCATGGTTTGAAATGTTGATAAAAAGGGTTAATGTTTATTAACCATGAATGACGTGATATATGTGATATATGTGTTATTGAATGACATATGAGTGTGGGACATGAACTGAGGCTCCAAATACCGATATTTGATAAACAAGTGTGGGTCACGAACTGAGGCACCAAATACCCATATGTGATAAACAACTGTGGAACACAAATTGAGGCTCTAAATACCCATATGTGATAAACATGGTGTGGGATAGGGATTGAGGCTCCAAATACCCGTATGATTATTGAGGTGTGGGATATGTACTGAGGCTCCAAATACCCATAGGGTGCTAGACATGACATTATACACATATGATTTTGGCAATGGACTATGGTTCCAATTGGATGTGATATGATTTGAAATGAAATTATAAATAATAACCAAAGTATTTTGATAAGATTCAGACTCCAGAATGGTCCAAAGTGGGTATTGAGGGTTCAGGTGTCCTCGAGAACTTAGAGGTTTATATGGTTAATTAAAGAATGATCAAATGCGATAACTATTTACTTTATGCATTGTAATTTATTCTTTATAAAAATGAATACACTGTTATTGGTCGGATATTGTTTTAGACACCATTGGTGGTGGTCGGATAAGTTGTACTCACATCCTACTTGGGCTGCCTGATTGGTACCTGAATAGACTTCATAGTTATAGGATAGGATAACGGCAAGAGCCCTATGTTAGATAGATGATATGGGATGAAGCATGGATAAGGGAACCAGACTTGGTATCGAGAATCGCTTGGGAGTTGTCAGTGTCTTTATTTTGGGTGTTTTATTTGGCACTTGGTATATACTTGGCATGACATGTCTACTATTTTGGTTGGATATTGTTTTCCTAATCTAGTCATCATGTGATACTGGTTTGTTTGGTTTATGGTTATTATCTCTTGACTTTTGTTTATTTATTTTGTCTATTATATTACTTTGATAAAGATGTTACAGTCTCTTCATGATCGATATTAGACCATTGCTGCTAGTTGAAACCTCTGGCGTACGGGAAGGCGTGTCTGAGGTCATGTGGAAAACCGGCCCGGGGCACTGGTGTGTGGAAACAAGGTCAGGACATCATAATGTTACAGACTCAAAAACCAGATAAAGGAGAAGATAAATAATTAAAGCACATGGAATGGTTCTTGAGAATTGGACCGTCTTGTCTCGTCAAGATAGTAGAAGTCGAAGTAGGAAAAAATCGGCCCTTGAGAGATTGTCCAGGTGATGAGATAGAGTATCGCACAGGAATTTAGTTTGTATAGAAGGTTGAAATGTTCACAACATTATTTTTGAGGTAAAACAGAGTATCAAAGAAGTAATCTTATGTAATCCTTGAAGTGTCATGGAACCTTTAAAAAGGATCTGTAAAATAGAACTAACAAAAAAATGGTAAAGAAATGTTAATTCAAAAATGGTTGAATTATTCGGTAGAGATAGATAATTATTGTGTAGAATAATGAAAATAAATAAATGTTTGAATTAAAACCAAATAGTGATTCAAAATTATTTTAAATACTTGATAAATGATAATAATAAATCAAATGTAGTCCCATAAAAATCATAAGATTGTTTAAAAAAATAATAAATATATTTTAATTTAATGTGGTGTGTAATTAAAAAATAATTATATTGTCTTAAATACCATAAAGTGTGTCTGAATTTATTCAATTTCATTAAATAATAATTAAGAAAAAAGTTAGTTAAATAAATTAACTCAAAATATTAAAACATACATATTTCAGAATACATGCTGTAAAAGTCACATAACAATAATAAATAAATTTAATAACATTTTAAAACTCATTAAAATGTAATAATAACACTTCTCTTAGCTTAAATATAATATATGAGTTTTAGAAATTAATAAAATACTTAGAATAATTATAATATGCATCTAGTTCATCAAAATATAAAAAGTGATGAAAAACATAGCATGAAGAAATCATCACTGGCGGTAGCAAAAAAAACCTAGCGATGGCAAGTATATTTAAAAAATGAGTCACCATTGAAAAAAGAGTCACTGCTGAAAAATGAGTCACCATTGAAAAGCAAGTCACTATTGAAAAATGAATCACCGTTGAGAAATGAGTCACCGTTGGAATTAATTTTACCTACCATTGGAATTAATTTTACCTACAGTTGAAATTAATTTTACCCATCATTGGAAATAAAATTTTACCCATCGTTAGTTATGATTTACCCACCATTAGAAATAGAGGAGTCAACCCACTGTTAGTTATAATGTACCCACCATTGGAAGTGGAAAACAAGTCACTATTTGAATATCCAAAATAACTTACCATTCAAGAGAAAACCAAACCACCGTTGGAAGTCAAAAAAGAACTCACTATTTCTGTTTGGAAAAGAACCCACCATTGGGAGAAATACCCACCATACAAATAAATACAAAAGGAACCGTTGAAGGAAGAAAAATGAATCACTATTGCATAAGATGATATGAGTCGCCATTGAAGAAAAGGAGGAACTCGCCATTAGAGAAAAATACAAGCCTCCGTGGTGTTCACTAATGGCTGCTGGATTTTATGGGATACTCGTAACAGGGCCAGACACGAGAGGCACTCCAACTCCTGCACGTCATTGAGGGCCAGGGAGAAGTCCCTGGTGATGGAGCTTTCGCTGCTGCTCAAGCTTGGTGGACTGGCCCCTTCCCTTCGGCGCTTCATGGCTAGCAGCTACTCACTTTTCATCCTCAAGGGTGTCTTCTCAAGGTAATTGGGTTCAATGGAACCCTCCCAGATCATGCCTCAAACTGGATGTTGACGGCTCATTTATGAATGGCTGCATGAGGGGCGGGGGTGTGGTTCGCAATCAGCAGGGGTCTATTGTCTTGGCCTTCAGTTGGTGGTTCGGTCCAAGTGATTCCCTCATGGATGAGGCGTCTTCTCTACTCACGGGGCTGGAGGTGTGTCGTTCCCTCGAATTCATTATTCATCACATGGAAACTGATTCCATGTATCTCCTCAGATCTATTCAAGGTACCTCTACCACTCCATGGCCTATCACTTACCTACTACGCAACTGCAAGGGGCTTCTACATGATGACATTAGTCTTAACCACACTTTGAGAGAAGGAAATAAAGTTGCGGACTTCCTGGCATCATGGGATTCTCCTTCCAACCCCCGTATTATTTTTAGTATCATTGGATCTCTCCCCCCTGAGTGTGTTAGCTTGGTTCGCGCTGATGCCTTAGGCTTTCATTTCGGGCCATGGCCCCCCTTTTTATCTTTTAATAAAAATTATCAATGTTGGAGGGATGGATGTTGGAATGAAAGTGAGTGTGCAATCATGGTGATTCTCATAAGATATGGTGAAGGGAATCAAGGATGCTATGAATGAAGAAGAAGATTTAGGGATCATCCATGTAGGAAAGTGGCTGGAGGTAGGAGATGAATTATGATTCATCATTTTATGTTCAAACTGAACATATAGATTTCGTCAAATTTTTAATCTATATAAATGATTAAATTTGAAGTTGGTCTATAATACTTAATTGAAGATAATTTTAGTATCTTTATAAAAAATCAATAATAGTTTAATTCTGATAAGTATAGAAGAATATATGATAAAAACTGTGAAAATAAGATTTAAATACCGCAGAAACCATTGCGGTACTTAGGAAATTTGTTGATGATGAAACTTACATTTTTAGAGATTCATTTCATTAAATGAAATGAAGGAAAATTTGTTATATTTCTAACCAAACAAACTTCAAGCAATTCAGATTAGAAATGTATGAGATATAAACGAAAAAACAAATCAATTCTAGAAAATTCAGAATTGTATATCTGTTGCAAGATCATATGACATATGGCGCACCCCTAAACAATAAAATCATACTTTCATTTATTCTATTGAAATGAAGATAAATGCATGGGATTTCAAACTAAACAAGTTTATAAAGAATCTGATCATTATTGTGTACGTTATAATTAAAATACAGAAGAAAAATTTAAAAAAAATTATACTAAAAATATAACTTGAGATGAAAAACATGAATCATGTTTCAGCTTCAAATGTGAACATACTAGAGATAAAATTAGACTTCGTTATAGTTTAATAACAGTTATATTAACTTGTTATATTTAAAAAGAAACTGAAATTATAAAATTCTAATCACTATAACTCAAGTTATAATTAAAATACATAGAGGTTTTAAAAACAATTTTTCACATAAAATGATAAAAGTATTTAAAGTATTTAAAAACACAAAACAATATGTAATCAAACAAAACATAAACACATACATGCACATGAACCAACAATCTTAACACATAAAAATATATTATGTTACTTATAAAACATATATTTCATCAATAATAATGTTTCATAAGTTTTAGGTTATGATGATATTCTAACATTGTCATAAAGTTCACAATATTTGTTAAAATGGTATTTTGCACTATTCACATAAAAAAACAATCTTTTTAGAAAAATTTCAAAAAAAAATCATCTAGAGCATCTATTGTTACGTTGAATCCAAAAATAATGTTAGTTTTATCAAATTCACATCTAAAAATTAGTAATTTAACTTCTAAATTAAAATATGAAAATATAATGAAAATATTTTTCATAGGAAAATAACTTTTCAAAATATCAACCATTGTTATTCTCATTTCCTATCAATTACTAATTGATTTTTGTTAATTTATAATTCATATTAAAATATATATATTATAATTATGTAATTATAAAATTCATATTTTCTTGATGTAAATCACCAATTTTAAAAAACTACATTTTAAAGCATAAAATGAATTAACTAAATTTATATAAAAAAAGAACGACCTTTGGAAAAAAAATATTTTATTACAAGATTATATCATCCTAATATCTACTTTAATAACCCCTTATGATCATTATGTGATACTTAAGCATTAGATATTCTATAGTTTCATTTCCATGTGGTTGTTCACCAACCATTAATATCATGACAATCTTCACAAGTTTGAACTTCTCCCGCATATGATTTCGCTGAAACTGTAATTGTCTGAGTTCAGCTTGGGCTTAGTCTAGGGAAAACCCTAGTGACGCCACTTCCTTTCTGATATCGGACAAATGGGCCTCATAAAGAAGACACATACTACACGACGCCATCAATTCATAATTTCTATATTGTGGTTACTACTATATATATCCACTAATTTAACGGTTATATTATAACGATCATATTTTATTAAAATATCACAGTTTTCATTTTAGTTTGGTGTTGTGTGTAGAGAAAGTTATCGAAAACATATTATTTATTTAAAAGAGAACTTATAAAGAGTCATGAGACATTACAATGTATATCATGAATCGCATACTTTGATGTATTGATAAAAAACGTGACAATATATGCTTACGCCATGGTAGAATACATTGGGTGCTTCATAAATAACATGACATTAATTGAACAAGTCAATAAAGGATTTTTCTCTTTATAGTTATGAAAGTTGATATCTCTGACTCTTTGATTGAAATAGGTTTTTATGATTAAATCTTAAGACCATAGTAGTTTATCGATGAGTTCATTTCAGAAAGTTAAATAAAGATAAATCAATCATATAGGTTAATGACACAAAGTATGCAACCTGGTTAACGAGATGTCGAGACAAAGAAATTATATTATATAATAAGCATTTGTATGAGTTTTTTTTCATTGCAAGATTAACTTCATTCATTATGGGTGTCTTGACGTATTACCGGACATGAATCTTAGACTTTAGGTATGTTTATTTAATGTCATTTGGAAAGTGACCTAGAGGGTCATACATTATGTGTATCCAGGATCTGGGTTAAAATTTATTTGAATTCTATATTAAGGGTAAATATTAATCTTGCTTTTTGGTTTAATAATTATTCTAGTTAGGTTATTTCTTTAAATTCAATAACATGTTATTCAAGTTAGAATATATGTGAGTTGAATATTAAATAAATATTATTTGTGAGTTAGCGAATATAATATATATTTAACTCTTATTAAACGTGACAATATTATTTAGTTTTGCAGGTAATAAATAAATATTTATGTATCCAGGATTGGTGGCAAAAGAATTGCACCGCTTGTACGAAATGCAGTCAAGGCGATTCGAATCAGTTTGAAAGAAAAATTGGAATCTGAAATATATTTAATTATAATATTGCGAACATTTTCCCTGAATTTATTAAAAAACAAAATTATTTAATACAGAATTTTTAAATAAAATAATAAAAATTGTTATTTAAAAGAATTATATTTTGTTGCCGTGATAAATGTGAATGTTGTGGGAAAATAAAAATTGTTAAATAAAAATAAAAATAAGTGAGCGATCTATGACAGATCCTGTGTTTTGTTTTTAACGTGGAGTCATGAATTTGATTGAGCTGATGATGTGACTTCGAATTTGATTGATATTTGTTTTTATCGTATTAAAAGAATATAAAATTCATTTATTTAATTATAATTGTACTCCATTTTCTACTTATAAGTGAATTTAAAAACACAAACAGAGACGTGAAGTTATATGGGGCGGATGGAGGAACAGTCAGCAGGCGATTGTCGGCAGAAGGTTTTTATCTTCACCATTTTTTCCTATTTTTAAAAACTCGCCCTTTTTAATAAAAAATTACAAATAGAAATTGTGGAGATAAGGGTGGGAGTGACTGGACGTGGGGCTGCGACCCACTCTATAAAAACCCCTCCTAGCCATGCAAACTCCAAACAGCACACACTAGCTAGGGTTTGTAGAGGTGAGAGAATAGATGGATAGGAAATCGTTGTTATCAAGATTCTTGAAGTGTCATCACAATATTTCATACACAACTATAAATGCACGCAAAATGACTTTTAACAAAACCTAAAAAATCGTTGTTAATCTCATCATTAAAAAAGCTATGTTAATTTCAGTGGTGATAAAGAGAGTCTCATTTTTCTACATTTGAAAAACGCTGATAAAGGGAGTTTTTTATTTGTGCTAAAAAAAGCGCTGATAAAGGGTTACCCACCTACATTGTACTGTTTATATAACATCACACTCAACCTGCAATTTTAACACATATAACAGCACGCCTAACTTGCAATTTAAACACAACACACCCAGAAGCAAACTGCAATTTAAACATCACATCAAAAGCAAACCTGCTATATACATTTAATTGACATCAGGAATACAAAACTATCCACTCATGGTATATACACAAATAAACACTATTATTTATATTTCAAACAAAACGTTTTATATAATTACATTTGCAATTGTCCAACAATTGTAAAACATTAATATTTCATCTTTTGACGCCCCGTGAACCCCTCTAAAAAATCTCCCTCCATAGTATCAGTTGTCGAACAAATCACCTTAACCGGAGTAAAATATTCCACCTATATAAGAAAACAAATATTATGTTAGTAATATTATAAAGAAATAAATTAAACATTAATATGAAAGAACACATTAATAAAATATCAATATTTAATAAAAATGACCCATTTGGAGTTATACCGGTTACACCGTACGTCCTATTGAGGTGGGGTTGATTCATACACGTTACAAATGAGTTATGGATTATTGTCCTAAAATATCAAAATAATCTGAATGTATTTGCTCGATTTTGAGTATGTCACTTGTTCTTTTACTAAAATTAATTTCAATTTTAAATAATGACACATTTGGAGTTATATCAGCCACATCATGCGTCGTATTGAGGTGCGGTTGATTCCTACCGATCACAAATTACTGACGAATTGTTGTCCTAAAGTATCAAAACAATTCGAATGCGTTTGCTCTGCTTTCAATATGTCAGTTGTCTTTTTTTACTAAAATATCATTTTCAAACTGAAAACACGCATTTTGAGTCATACCGGTCGCATCGTGCGTCGGTTTGACGTGAGACCACTTCACACACGTCACAAATGACTTATAAATCGCTGTCCTAAATTATCAAGACAATCAGAGCGTGTTTGTTTGGTTTTCAATGAGTGACACATTTTGAACTAAAATGTCAAATTTAAACTAATAACAGACACTTTTAGTCATCTCAGTCGCACTGTGCGTCAGATTGAGGTGCAAGTGACTCATACACGTCACAAATGACTCATGGATCGTTGTTCTAAAGTATCAAAACAATCTGAATGTGTTTGCTCGGTTTTCAGCACATCATTTGTTGTTTTTACTTAAATTAATATCAATTTTAAATAAAAAGAGACACTTTGAGTTATGCTGGCCACACCGTGCGTCATATTGAGGTAATGATGATCCCTACACATCCCAACTAACTAATATATCATTGGTCTAAAATATCAAAATAATACAAACGTGTTTGTTCGGTTTTCAGTATGTCACTTGTCGTTCTTACTTAAATCAATATCAATTTTAAATAAAAAGACACTTTGAGTTCTATCGACCACATCGTGCATCGTATTGAGGTGCAGTTGATCCCTACACGTCACAAATGACTAATAGATCATTGTCCTAAAATATCAAAACAATCTGAATGTGTTTGCTCAGTTTTCAGTATGTCACTTGTTGTTTTTACTTAAATTAATGTCAATTTTAAATAAAAAGAGACACTTTGAATTGTAACGATCACACCGTGTATCAGATTGAGGCGCAGTTTACTCCTACACATCACAAATGACTCATGGGTCATTGTCCTAAAGTATCAATACACTCCGAATGCGTTTGCTCGATTGTAAGTATGTCAATTGTTGTTTTTACTTGAATTAATGTCAATTTTTAATAAAAAGAGACACTTTGAGTTGTATTGGCCATATTGTGCGTCGTATTGAGATGTGGTTGATCCCCACATGTCACAAATGACTAATAGACCATTTTCCTAAAATATCAAAACAATCTGAATGTTTTTTCTCGGTTTTCAGTATGTTACTTGTTGTTTTTACTTAAATTAGTGTCAATTCTAAATAAAAAGAGGCACTTTTGAGTTGTACCAGCCTCACCGTGCGTCGGATTGAGATGCAGTTGACTCCTACACGTCACAAATGACTCATGGATTGTTTTCCTAAAGTATCAAAACAATATGAATGTGTTTGCTCGATTTTAAGTACGTCACTTGTTGTTTTTACTTAAATTAATGTCAATTTTAATAAAAAGAGACACTTTGAGTTGTATCGACCACACCGTGCGTCGTATTAAGGTGTGACTAATCCCTACATATCACAAATGACTAATAGATCATTTTTCAAAAATATTAAAACAATCCAAATGTGTTTGCTCGGTTTTTAGTATGTCACTTGTTGTCTTTACTAAAATTAATGTCAATTTTAAATAAAAAGAGACACTTTGAGTTGTACCGGCCACACCGTGTGTCGGATTGAGGTGAGATTGACTTCTACATGTCAAAAACAACACATGAATCATTGTCTTAAAGTATCAAAACAATCGGAATGTGTTTTCTTGGGTTTCAGTATGTCACTTTTTGTTTTTACTTAAATTAATATCAATTATAAATAAAAAGAGACACTTTGAGTTCTATCGGCCACACCATGTGTTGTATTGAGGTGCGGCTAATCCCTACACGTCAAAAATGACTAATCGATCGTTGTCCTAAAATATTAAAACAATCCAAATGTGTTTGCTTGATTTTCAGTAAGTCACTTGTTATTTTTACTTAAATTAATGTCAATTTTAAATAAAAAGAGACACATTGAGTTGTACCGACCTTCTTAGACATCATTTCTAAAACCATTCTTAATAACCTAAGGATACAAAACATAAGAAAGAGTGATCATAGATGTTTAATGTAAATAATGGAGATATCAATGATCATATAAGGATAACATGAGCATAAAGATGTTAGAAGGTGATATTAACATTATAAATTCATACCCTGCATATGGAAGTCACATCTTCATGCTATTTGTGTAAATTCTTTCATAAGGTATGCTGCCATTTCGTTTCTGAGCGCATCTATATCGTCTTGTGAATATGAGTCTTTTTGACAGTCATAGTAGTACTGGAAAAATATAAATACACAAAGGATCAATAAATATTTTAAATGAAATAGTAATAATCTTCGAAAATACCTCTTCAAGGTTGCTGGTTTTTTCATGAAATATGATCTCTCTCATAACTTTACAAACACAATAACTGCGATCTTTTTCTAGTGGTTTGTTTCGGACACTGCAGAAACATTGAAGAGAATAAATAATTTGTTTTGATATGTGTTTGGATAGTGAAATCTTATTATATATACCATAATACTTATCCAATCGTAGTACTTGTGTTATTCCTTGTCCTTAGCCCCTGGGCTCATTCCTTGTTTCAGACGATAGTCATGCACCGCCCTATCATAACAAAATCCTCATTAAAAGATAATATAAGTTATATAACTTGATTTTAGTTCTAAAATATTGCATGTAGTGTATTACAAATTGACAAATTCCATCATGTGTGGATGATTTGTTAGATATCGATGCAATGAATCCAGAAAATAAATATTTGAAGTATCCAAATTTACTGCAATGAGCATCCAATGCTGCCTAAAAATAAAAAAAGGAATAAGCGATGAAAGAAATGAAAATAAATTTGATATGATTAAATTGTAAAGTCTTACCTCTACATCATTGGTATTAAATAGATTCTGTCATCTGAAATTTTTCTTTCAAAGGATTTGATCAGACCAGCCACTATTTCATCCTTTTTATTGGGTTCTATTTTAGCTTATACTGTTGAGGTGACGTGAGGACTAATGAGTCTGACCTTTTTATCTTGGGAAAATCCCTTCAATTATTTTTCATATATACGTCTTCCAAAAAGATGAAATGTATTTAGTCATAATTAACACAGTATATCAGCTTTTGGAAAATGAAATCATCAGAACATGCCTCATGTATACATTTACAACTGAGCTGCCTAACCAATCATAGTCGAGGATTTCAGTTGCACTCTCAACACCAATGAAGTCTTGATCTTTCTCTCAGTACATATTTTCTTCAAATTCAACAATGTGTTTGCCACAATCTTTTAACTTTGTATCCAAATGATCCTTGAATGATAGTAAATGTGGATATAGAATGGGTGGGGTAATTATGATTTCGGTAGATATTTTTGATCAGTTGGTCGATTTTTAGATGGTTTTGAGATGGACTTTTGTTTCACCCCCTTCTCTTTGTCAGTCTATAATAACATTCATCGGTTCAGACCTTTTTCATTAACTGTTAAAGGTTTATCTTGAAAAGTAAATTGGAAATGAATACCTCCTTGTCGACATTCTTTTTTACAAGATGTGACAACCATGCAATGAATGTTCCAACAGCCTTTTCGACCATATTAATATCATCCTCTTAAATTAGCACAGGTAGCTCTGCGCTCGGCTCATGAGCTACGTTGATTAACACTCACACATGACCTATTGGAAGTGGTCTGTTTTGTAGCGTGTCCTTTTGAATATTTAACATCATAGACCTCACCACAAGGTGATGGGTTGGTGTTTCTAGATATAAATCGTAGTCATTATCACCCTATAGAATAGCAGTATAGGAAAGGTATCAGTTTATGTCTCATTCACATTTCACAAAAACATTTATTAGAACATCGATTACCTCTACTAAGACATCTCTTTCTGGGGAATGGATAGCCCCATAGCTGGTGAGGGGTGGGGTGAGATCTTCATGCGGTTGTTGTTCTTGAGTTGCTTCTTCTCTTTGCCTATCCATCATTGAAGTTTCCATCATCTCCCTCTGCCATTGGAATTGTCCTTCAAGGGTAGCTATTCTTTCTCTCATCTATTTTATTAATTCACTTTGATCATCCTCTTGTTATTTTTTCTCAAAATATGTTTGGGGTTTTACCCTAAAACCCGCACCTCTAACGCGACCATATTGTTCTGGATGATTCAAGGCCACCGATGGTTTGTGTTCATCAGGAACAAGTGTTTCTGATCCTTGTGATTATGTTGGATAGAAAATATAGGAAAATAATCGATCATTGTTACATAATAGCAATTTAAAGCAAAACAAAATTTTATTATGTAATACTTACACATGATTCCCACACTTTTTATGTGTTCTTATCTACTAGTATCCCATCTTTATTTACACGTTCTTCCTTATATAGCACATGACGTGGGATGGAAGTGACTTTGGATTTTGATTCATCAATATACATATAAACAGAGGAAAATAATTATCATTTTATTTCATGTCACATAAAAGTATTATGGTAGATTTAAAATATATACCATTTTTTTTCAAGTGAATCATACCCCATCCTTTCTTTATGGTAGGAGTACACTGGTTTTTCTACTTATTCCTTATTTTCAGAACTCAGTTTCTATTTCATAAAAAAAATTCAATCAAAGTGATGAATACACATATTGTCAAACAACGTATTACTAGCCACAATGTACCTAAAAAGACACATCCGCATGATGACCAGTAAACGCATCCCACGCTTCTTGGGTTATCAGATGTGCATAGATAAGCGATGGATGCGGGTTTATTTTCCCTTCAGCATCTTTAAGATGATGTCTTGTCAGGATTATGAGAAATCCTCTATGAATCCTTTCTGTAAGTATTAATACACGATTCTTGTGGGAGTCATCTACTATAAATGTACTCTGTAATGGATGATGAAGAATAAGTCAATATTTCATTATATTATTTTTTAGTAAAATAAATAAATGATATCATAATGTAACCATAATCTCTTCCCACATCGGTGTCTTAAGCCTGGTCACAACATAGTGGCACAAATCTACATAAATCGACATGCATTAACGAGTAATGATTCCAATATAACTACTGAACCTGGACTTGTTGGGGTTAACATGCTAACCCCACACATTCCATCCGACCTCGTATTTGATGCCTTTGGCTTTCGGCTTAGAGATTTTTTCTGACACCATCAAACTACAACACTGCTTTTTTTATTTCTATGATGTCAGTCCTTCATCGCCTACCATTTCCCCAGAATCAACATCGTCAATATGTTCCTCTGGAGTGGTGGAATCAGTACGTGTAGATGATTTTTGTATCTCTGCACTGAGAGTAGAAGCAGGTTGAAAAACCTATTTTTCCTCAGGAATGAGAGCACCAACACATACAGAAGGTCACTCTTCTGCACTATGAGCAGTAGAAGGTTGGGAGACTTGTTGTTCGTATGGATTGGGAGCACCATCACGTGCAGAATTCATTATCTGCAGAAGTGGTTTAACATTTAATTTAGAGTACATAAATGAAGCAACAAATGGATAATAACATGAGATAACATGATGTATATTACAAAAAATTTAACCTGATTATTAAAACTCACTTTTTCCTTTTTAAAGGATGAAGGGATTTGACCCCTCTATCGACAATCCAAATCCCTTCATTGTGGTCTCCTCTGACATACAAAACGCCATCTACATTGAGACCGTTGTGAAATGATTGCGACATCCCTATGAAAGGGTTATCCTTGTTTGAATTTTCATATGACCCTTTAGTGGGTTTGGTCAATAATAGAACAATTGACCACTTTTTGTTTGTGAGATCTGTATCATAAAATACTTTTAATACCTATGATTCCATTATAAATGGTTCGACTTTGTACCCTTCCTTATAGAAATCAACTTTCATGAATCCCAATTCATCCATTTTAATGGAACTCCTATTATCAGCCCACTTGCATTGAAAAATCAGCACTTGGAATGTTATATAATACAACTCCCATATTTGTTTAATGATTCCAAATTATGACATATTCAAATAAATTGGATTTCTGTCCTTAGTACCATAAATATGCATCACTTCAACCACGAGTGTAACTCCACTATTTTTCATGGAACTGTCTTCATCATGATCATTTTCATAGAATGTATAACCATTAGTTACATAACCTTTGTAAGATAATACATACAAACTTGGTCCTATGGCTAGACATCAAAGTCATTCTGAAATTGAATTCGTATTTTCATCTAATTCCTTTAAAATATGGTCCTAAAACCATCCTATAAACTATTGATTATGTGTATTTTAAATCCATCTTTCATCCCTTGATAAATTCAAATTCCTAGCACATAAGGCTCAGTCCGGTTGGTGAGGACTCTATAGGTGCATCAAAGAGACCCGGGATCAAATCTGGGTGGAGGCATATATCTAGGGTATGGTAGTAGTACTGTAGCAGACACTGTAGAAGGTACTTTTCTATACTATAGCAGCCGGAACTATTCATCCATCTGGGCCTTTGGGCCACCAGTTTGGTCCTCGGGTCCTGCAAGGATTTTGGGTCACCCAAGGCCTTCAGGCCAGTTGATTCTCAAGGCCTTTGGGCAACCCCAAGGCCTTCGGGCCACATGAAAATATAGATGTACAAGTCAGATTACAAGGGGCAAGGCTTCATAGGAGGATTCAGGGTAGGGGAATTCACTAGAGCAGAGCTAACCAGAATTGGAAGAATGAGAGAGTATGAATTTTCCATCAGTACCAGGCCTATGCAGCTTTTTATAGGACAACTATCCGACCAGCCCTGTGAAGGTGGAGTGCTAATATCATGACATATGCTGGGGAGGAGTAGTTTCAAGTTGTTTTGTCTGGGTGATTCCCTCCAAGACCTACGGGTTATGTAATTGTCTCTAAGACTTAAGGCCTTGTAAGGATTCCACATCACCCATTGAAAGGTGGATTATAAGAAAATAAAAAAATGAAGGCCTTTAGGCCATTTCGATCCGATAAATTCAAATTCCCAATAATTTCTTTGTGGGTTTTGACATATGGGGAAACCTCCAAACTGTTATGAAAAATGTAAAGATGAGCTTGCTCCTGATCTGTAATACTGATTGTGACAACATCTCTTCCATAAATTCTTTCACCCATAATCTGCCTAGTGTGATGAGATTTTGGTAGATCAATGCTTTCCACATCGGACATGTATTCAATACATAATTCAACGACTTCCTCAACAATATATCGCTATACAATACAACCCTCTGGATGACTTCGATTTTTAACATACCCTTTCAAAATCTTCATATATCGTTCAATGGGGTACATCCATCTATAATGTACATGACCACTAATATCCCCTTATGGTATCATTAATTCCCTATAGTACTATGTAAAAACAATATTTATAAAACCCAAACTATGCTACTCAATTAATTAAAAATGTAGTATTAGGAAAGTTTTAGGTCGATCCACAAGGATGATGAAATTAGTTTAGTTATAATTTCAAAATATTTATTTTATTAAGTTGAGAAAAGTGTGAGAAAAGATTGATTTTATTGATTTTGAGAAAATAAAAGATGAATGCAACGCAGATTGATTGATTTGTTTGAATTTTTTTAAGAAGCGTGCCAGGGTAATGTAATTTCCATGTTCAGGTGCAATTAGATTTTTGAAATTAAATTGATCGATTCATGATTGGTGTTGGAGTTGAGATGAGGTAGATCCAATGGTCATGGTATCCCCTCCTTAATATGTCAATCCCCTATTTCTCTTGGTCCGGTAGTTTAGGGTGTTGTCGAACCAAGTTTTCTAGATACCAATTTTATACCTGATTTCCCCTAAAGTCGACAATGGTCATGTCATCTTTAGGCTAGTAATTTGTGTAATTTAAATATCCATTTTATATTCGAATATCGATGGTCACGATAAATGAAAAAGAAAGGGATTGGAAGATTGAAGAATGAAATTATGCAAACCAAATACATGAATAAAGAGTTAAATCCAACGCACCTTCCCCCTTTGGTTACATCACCATAGCACAAGGTGGAATTACCCCTTATCCCAGCGATGAGAGGTTTAGAGGGAAGGATAAAATAAAACATAACGAAAATAAAAGAACACGTGGAGGCACAACAGCTTCGCTCCAAGATTGTGTCTCTAGTTGAACCCCGAATGATCCAAAGGTGCAGTCAGGGGATCTATTTATAGGTGCTAAATGGGGTCTTCCCATCACTGGTCATGATGTGTATTGAAGGTACATAACGTGTAATGTTGATCCACTTTTTGTGAATCTGCGTGACATGTGCATAGATCTTGGCTGCGATTTTTGGAAATTTGACCACCTACATAACGTTTACTTGGACTACACGACATGTATACCTTGTCTACATAGACTCCGCGTCTGTGAGAATCTTTCACAAATATTGCTCATAAATTTGAATTTTGACCACCGTCATGTCGTGTACTTGCAGTTCACAGTGTGTTTTCTCATCATGGCTTGTTCTGGCGATGACCTTCTTTTCTGGTGAAGTCACGCATGTACTTGTGGTACAAAATGTGTAACAATGTTTTTCCATCTTCCATATTCTCTTTATCTTCAAAATATGGTGTTTCACCATCCTTTTGCTCATATTTACACCCTTTTTTGTTACTTTTACCATTTCCTGCCACTAAACATAGAACAAGTAAATACATTCCAAAATTGGAAATATTATTCATTAAATTAAAAAATCAACACATTAAACTACTCAAAAATATATGCATGAAATACATGTATCAAACACATAGTCGAATCTCTCTCACCAAGTGAACCATCAAATGAACCATCGTATCAAAAAATGTTTTCAAGAAGAACATTTCCAATTCACATAATATGGCGACAATTTCTCTTTCCATACTCAACAATTTCTCCAGGTTTATAACTTTGCTGCATATAGATTTTTTTAAAAGGGAATCCTTGTGAGTGACCTTTTCGAACCCTCTACTTCAAGGAACCCCCTCCCCACGAATAGTTTGTACTGCCTCAGCCAGGAAGGAGCCGTTTCCAGCTGATATGATAGAGCGTCCCATGGGGTAACACCTCAATCAGTGATGGTTCGACACAACAATCCATTAGCTAGGTAAAGTGCACCCATTCTTCCCACCTGGTGAGACACCGAGTGACCCGACAAGACGAGTGGTACATGGGAGGTGGAAATTCCCCAAAGAGTGGTCTCCCAGGAATAAAACCCTAGACCTCATCGAACACTGTTACCATGACCCTCGACCCTACACCACTACACCACCACTGAAGAGGCAAAAGTACACTGGGTTTTCAGGCCCAAGGGGTTACAAAGTATAGGTGGGCCGTCACCCACCACCAAGAAACTTTATGTACTTCCCCATCCATAGGACCAAGTGTAAAGACACCTGGGATTTCAGGCTAGTTCCACCTGGGGTAGAAGGCCCCACAAGAGGTTATAATGGCACATAGTGCGTGTTGCCTTGCTGCATATAGCTTTGAAGAAGAAAAATATTTTGGTTAATGTATGACAAACATTATTTGGTAAAATGAAACATAAAGCTATAGGCATTAGATCTTGCATCAAAACATGGAAATCTTGTGATTTCAGACCCTTTAGCTTTAATTCATTCATTGGCACAATGTTCTTGATATTCGATGAATACCCCTATGAAACCTTTACATCATTTAAGAATTTTCAAAACTGATATCTCTCATGCCTGGAAAGAGTGTAAGTAGCTGGAGGAAGGGAATTTCTCTTTTCAACCTTCACTGGCACCAACTCTTCTCGCATTCCCATGACAAACATGTCCAACCTAGCCTTAATTCTATCCTTTGTTTTCCCAGGTGCATTTAGCAACGTGCTGTTGACACTATCACATAATTTTTTTCAACATGCATAGCATCAAGAAAGTGTCTGATGTACAAAAAATTCCAGTATGGTAATTCAAAAAAACCGATATCTTATTCCAACTGGTCTTTGTAAGGTTTTTCGAAAACAATTTACTCAAATTAGTGTCAATAGATTTTACTTTCTAAAACAGTTGATCACCTTTTAGTGGAGACGGTGCTATACATTCTTATGAACTTACATCGAATGATGTTGTCCAAGATCAATACTTATGTTGTCGGGGTAGAAATCTGCTATGTCCTAGAAACACGATTTTTGATGAATGTTTCAACCTAATTGACTTGTACCTTGTTCGCAGACGGGACACCCATAAGTTCCTTTAATGATATATCCTAAAAAAATTCCATAAGCAAGAAAGTCATTTATCATCCTGTACAACATGGATCTTAACATGAAATCTTCATTTCTGTAATCATCATACAACGCAACACCTGAATCCCACAATAATTTCAAATCCACGATCAATGGATCCAAATAAACATCAATGTCATTACCCAGTTGTTTTTGTCCTAATATAAGAATAGACAATATGATGCATTTTCATTTCATACATAACCATGGTGTCAAGTTATAATTTACCAACATAACTAGCCATGTATTGTGAGTGATGCTTTGAAAACCAAAAGTATTCACTCCTTCTGTAGATAATGCATGATGAAGGTTTCTCGGCTCTTTTCCAAAGTCAGGATACTCATGATCAAGTTTCTTCCACTGAGGAGAGTCTACCAGGTAATGTAGTTTCCAATATTTATTTCTTTTGTCTGTGTGCCACATCAATTTCTCTACAGTCTCCTCACTTCCATATAGACACCTAAACCTTGGAATGATTGGAAAGTACCATACAAATTTCATAAGACTAGATTTATCTTTCTTGTATCAAGAAGCACCTCACTTTGGGAATTCTTTAAGTGATTTGTGATCCTTGTGAAATAGTATACAGTCATTCAAGAAGACGTGTATTCTTTCAGAGATCATACCCATCGAGCATAGCATTCGATTCATGTCGTATATTCGGCTCGAGAGCTCATTATCTTTTGAGAACATGTCATTAAAGAGAGCAAGTAATTCCATAAAATTGGATTCACTACATCTGTTTCCTTCTTTCAAATTATACAGCTTCAGTACGGCTGAAAATACTATATATTTAGTGAAACCACTATAAAATAGAGTCTTTGTATAACTTTTTAACTTCTAAACCAATTTTAGGCAATCACAAATTTCATATTCAACTGTACTTTTCATTTTTTCAATATGATCTTCATCATCATTCACATCTATAATCACATCGTTGATACAATCTTCCTCATTTTCCATACCTGTAATCATATTAGATGATCCATAAAATGCAGTGTTAGTCCATCGAATAGCTACATTCTCTTTTCCCCAAGTTTTTTCCAATATTTATAACTTTGATCTATTTCGTGAAAGATCAAGTGTTATTCCAACTCCTCTGGACTAACTTGTCTTGAATAAAAATAACATAAACATGAACAAAGTATTTGAGAAGGGTCATATGCATGATCTTTTGCAAATGTAATGAACTATTTCACTCTATCTTCATACTATTTTGTCAAATGATTGACATCCACCCATTATTTATTCATATCCATCCTATTTGATTTGGTGATATTAGTATTTAACAAAACAAATACACAAAATAATGATATAAAAACTAAGGATAAAAAAAGATATATGCTTTAAGCATCCTTTGCAAACTATTTATCAAATCACAATTGAAATATCATTAAGAAAATCAACCATTTACACAAATTCCTCTTTAAAATAACATGACCTTTTTAAAAAAACCAATCAATTTAAAACAATCTTTATCAAAACCCCAATTTAGTTTTTTATAATATTCAATGCAACTTCATAACCCAAAAATCGTAATCATTTAAAATTAATGACAACCCTATATATTTTACAAATTTTCATTTAAAACTTCACACACCCCTTGTTAAAATGAAACCAGCATTACATACACTTTTAAACATTCACATCCCTTTCTGAAATCCAATCAAATGATTGTGATGAGTCTGCCAAGATAAAACACAAGCTTGGACTCGGTCTTAATTGATTATTTATAAGGTCTTATGAGACATCTATTTTTCTATTACACAAAGGATACAAATCTTAGGCTAGATACCAAGGTTTACATGACTCAACATATTGAACAATAAATGAAAATGAATATAATTGAAAAGTATAGGATAGTTTACTTTTGAGTACTTCTTATTTTATTACTTCATTTCTGCATATTACCTGCTATATATATTCACTGACAGTTAGACACAGATCTTTTGGTGGTTGCTTACTAGGATTTTTATCACACCCTATTTGGGTCATGTTTTTGACCCAAACAGATTATATGGTTGCAGGTATAAATAAGGGCAAGAGACCTTGTTCATCAGGTACTTGATTGCTGTTTGAGATGGAGAGCAAGGGACTAAGATGAGGCTTGTGATGTTGTTGGTATTTACTTGTTTTTCTATACTTTTGGTTTTTTTATTGTATTTACAACATTGTGAATTGTTTGGATACTTTCCTAGACACACGTGACATGCATCATTTATATATGCTCTAGTTTTTTTATTACTATCAGTCTTCCACAGTTTACTTCTGTTGTATGGTATTACTGCTTCCGCTATTGTTACTATTTGTTTTTCTCTATGTTTACTCATCCAATGAGGGCATAGTTTCCCCACTATCACACCCTATGACCTCACTACTAGTTTTCAGCCTCTGACATTTACAGAAATGCGCTTGAGGCTATGTGACCAACTGGGTATGGGGCACCTTTGGGCGACACCCGGATCCGGGACGTTACAAAGTGATATCAGAGGAATTTTCTTTTCTACTTTTACATACTATTTGGTTCCAATAGACTGGGATAGGAATGAATAGGTAGTTGGTAATAATCTGTGTTCAAGATTCGCTACCCCATGTTTAGGGAAAAGCCAAGTTACCTCGAATATTGCAATTTTACTAGTTTTGAAATGATTATAGTTGATTTGATTTTAGGGTTGTTGTGTTGTTATGATTGATATCATTATGATTCTATTTATGTTTCAACCTGATGAGATGAGGGTATTCCATCTCATGCATCATAAAGGCACTTTATAGAGATCACATGTCATGCATTCTTGTCATGGAATTTAGGGTGAATTCTTGATTGCATGCTGTTGTAATATATGTTATGCTAGATATTTATGATGTTGTGATAGATTCCATAATAAAAATACCTTCTATTTTTATATGGTATTGATATATGTAAAGTTTCATTTGGATATATACCAAGCTTTGTCCCCTGAGGTGTTATGGTCCCTCTTGGATCAGAATTTCGTGGATCATGTTTGAACTTTAAATGAATTTTATTAAGATATGAGATGAATAAGGATACCAAACATTGATTTGTGGGGAGTATGGGCTCTCACGGATCAGAACTTGGAATGCCTTGGCAAAAAAATTAAGATTTTGGAGGTTCATGAGAAGTTTTAGAGGCTTACTATCCAGAAACCCAGACAACACGGTGTGTGATGTTATGAACACATGCCATGTGGTATTCTGTTCTAGAAGAAATAAATTTTCTTAAGTACATGTTGTGTATCATATGTACACGCATCATAAATTTTTATGTATGACTGTGTGAGTAGAGACATAGGGTTGATAAACATTTTGTAGAACACACCATGTATTGGGAGTACATGCCATGATGTAAAAGACCATGTATCTGGCCGTGTGAAGAATGAAACAGGTGGATGAAACTTGGGCTTTACATGCCATGTCTAGCTTATGCACGTCGTGTAGTAACCGACTATGTATCCATCCATGTGACTAATGAAATGGGTGGATGAAACTTAAGTGGTATACACCGTGTCTAGAGGGTTCACTCCATGTAGTGTTACACCGACAGAATCATGTAGTTCTAGCCGTGTAGAAGTACTTGGGCAGGAGAAGATATTCAAGTACATGTCGTGTCCCATGGGTAACACGCCATGTGTATGGGGGTGTTACACGACCAGGTTGGAAGAGGTACACGCCCATGTTAAGGCTTAAGGGAACACACCATTTAGTGGTTCTACACACCGTGTAAACCTATTTTGTAAAACCTGAATGCTTTCTTTCTCCTGTTCCATTCTTGAAATTCTAAGTTGCAGTTCTTGATAATCTTGTACTGAGGTGGGTTCTTGACCTTGCAGAGTCATGCCACAAAGACGTCCTCCTGTTTTATGCTAGGTACAGGGCAATTATCAGACACCGAAAATGGTAGGTCATGGACAACCAACAGATCCTCCCATCATGCCCATCTTGGAACCAGTTGTTATACCAGACATAGGTGCCGATGCACAATTCCGTGAAGGATTTATGATGATGATGAAGACTTTTCATGGAGCACCACATCCTTCCTTGACTATGGAAGAGTTGACATGGGTGTTCCAACAGTAGCATCCACCCACTTTTTCAGGGGATGGAGGACCACATGCTGCAGAGTCATGGTTAGAGGCTATGCTTTCTATATTCGAGCATCTGGAGATGCCTCCTGAGAGGAGGGTGAATCTCACAACTTATATACTATGTGAATCCTCTAAAAGATGATGAGATGATATCTCACAGGCGGGATGTTATCTAGATATGTATTGGGAAGAGTTTTAGAGGACCTTCTATAATTACTTCTACCCCAAGATGTTGAGGGCCGATCGAGTCTAAGAGTTCATGCATTTGGAGCAGGGCTCTCTTTCAGTGATAGATTACTCTTCTCATTTTACAAATCTTCAGCGCTTCACACCTGTTTTGGGAGGTGATGAGTTATCACTGGCTAGGCGTTTTGAGGATGGTCTCAAGTATGACATCCGATCATATGTGAATGTTTTCACACTGACTTCGGTGATTGCTATAGTAAATCAGGCACTGATTACCAGACACAAAATGATGGATTTAGGAGCTGTGAGCCTAGGCGGTTCAACATCTAGGTTTGGAACTCTTTCGACCGATAACATGAAGTGTCGTAGGAAGCTCCCATGTGATGTTTCTTCAGGTAGCCGAGTGGCGTGCTACCAATTTAGAAGGAGTGGTCACACGAGATCGTAGTGCTTGAGAGACCCAATTGAGTGCCAATCTTGTGGTAAGATGGGTCATATTCAGCATTTTGCAGGATGTTCTCACCTGTAGAAAGTGAGAGGGGATCTTTTATGACTCCACATTCAGGAGCAAAACCACCAATTTCTCATCAGTTAGGGAATTGGGGTTCGTCAGGCCGAGGAGATGGTCACAGCCGTGGTAGCCAGATGACAAGTTCTCAGTGACATTAGGGTGGACTAGCTCAGGGTAGCCAGATAGGGTCACAAATCCATGGAACAGGTCAGACTTTTGTGATGGAATAGACCCAACAGGAGTAGGATCCCAGACCCTCTACAGTTAGAGGTACGATTCTAGTTGCCTCAGTTTTAGCTTATGATATTTTTGATAGAGGGTATTCCCATACTTTTATATCTATTAACATTGTGGGGAGACTTAGGCTCAACATATTTACTTATGATGATGTTATGACGCTAGACACTCTGTTGGAGATTAGGACGACTAGTGTATGTTAGTGCAAGGAGTACCCTCTTAAGGTTGGTGGGTGTCACTTCTTTTGGGACTTCTATGTCTTAGAGATGAAAAGTTTCTATGTAATTATCATAATAGATTGGTTGGTCTCCTTTTAGGTCTTTATTGACTACTATCACCGTAGGGTGAGTTTCACGTCACTAGAGGGTGAGTCTTTTCTACAAAAGGGCGAATGGGATGTTCAGCCAAGTAGAGCTGGACTCGAGAATCATGGGTTGAGAGGAATTAGATTGCTAGTTTATATTTGGATAACCAGGGGACTTCACAGATGGACTTTCCTCTAGTGGTGGATCATTTCAGATATGTCTTTCCAGATGACTTTTTATGTTTACCTCCAGAGAGAGAGGTAGACTTCTCTATTGAGCTTGTGCCAAGAGCAACACTGGTGCCCATTCCTCCTTATAGGATGGATACACCAGAGTTAGAAGAGCTCAAGAAGCAATTAGAGGAGTTACATTCAAAGGGTTTCATCCGACTCAGTACATCTCATTGGGGTTCGCCTATAATTTTTTCAAATAAGGCTGACGGTACCCTCAGACTTTGTGTGTTTATCTAAAGCTAAACCAGGTGATGGTTAAGAACCAATATCCCTTGACAAGGATTGATGATCTCTTTGACCAACTTTGAGAATATTGGGTGTTCTTGAAGATTTAATTGAGATCCGGTTACCATCAGTTGTGTGTTAGACCATTGAATAAACCTATTACAACATTTTAAAAGAAGGTCTGTTCTATAAAAGTACTTGGTTACACCGTTCGGTCTCACGAACATGCCAACAGTTTTCATGGAACTGATGAACTGAGTGTTCAATCTTTACTTGGATTCTTTTTTGATAGTCTTCGTGGATGATATCTTGGTGTTCTCTCACACTCGACATGACCACGCCATCCATATTGAGATCATATTGAGTACACTGAGAGAGCATCATTTATATTATAAGATCTCAAAATGACACTTTTGGACGGACCAGATTCACTTATTGGGTCATGTAATCTTAGAGACAGAGGTATTAGTAGACCCAGAAAAAGTGAGAGCAGTAGTTTCCTGGGAGAAACCAAAGAATGTCTTTGAGGTACATATTTTTTTGGGGCTATTTGGTTACTACAGATGATTTTTATAGGACTTTTCATGCTTATTAGAATCACTTATGGACCTAGATAAGAAGGGTGCAAAGTACTTGTGGATAGATTACTATGATTCAGCCTTTCAGGAGCTGAAAGGGTGATTGAATTCAGCACCGATACTGATTTTTCCGGAGCTGGGAAAGAATTAGACCATTTAATATGATGCATCAGGTATCAAGATGAGAGCGGTGCTTATATAGGGGGAAAGAGTCATTGCGTATAGGTCTCAGCAGTTGAGGCTACATGAGAGAAATTACCTAATGAATGATCTCGAGTTGGCCATAATTGTGCATGGTTTTTGCTATTGGAGACATTATCTTTTGGGAGAGAATTTTGTGGTATAAATGACCAAAAAAGCCTCAAGTATATCTTTACACAACATGATCTGAATTTGAGACAGCGAAGGTGGGTTAAGTACCTTCAGTCTTTTCACTTTGAGATTGCCTACACGCCTGGGAAAGGCAATGCAGGGGATAATGCTTTGAGCAGGAGAACTCAGATACAAGAAGTTCAGGATGAAAAAAGTGAGTGGAATCTTATGGATATGCTCTTTGAGATACATTTGGAGGTGCATGAAAAATAGGGTAGACGTTTCTTTATTTTATAGCTATTACCTCTAATCAGCTGGATCAAGTGCGAATGAGGAAGCTATCAGATTCCTAAGGCCTAGTCCTATGGGAGAGTGCATCAGACAAGAACCATACTCCTAGGTGGACCGTAGGTGAGGATGAGGTTTTGCATTTTCATGGGTGTGTATGGGTGTCAGTAGACATGCATGAGGAGTTTATGTGAGATTTTCATTCCTCAGTTTGGGTAGTTCATCCTGGTGTCATAAAGATGTATCAATATTTACATTGTTAGTATTGGTGGCCAAGTATGAAGAGGGATGTAGCTGGTTTTGTTATGAGACATTCCACATGTCAGCAGGTGAAGGAAGAGCATCAATGAATGACATGACTTTTATAGTAGTTACCCATTCCCAAGTGGAAGTGAAATGATTTCGTGATGGATTTTCTGACAGGTTTACCGAGATCAGCTCGAGGGAATGATATTGTATGGGTTGTTGTTGACAGACTCACAAAGGTTGCACATTTCTTTCCAATCAAGGAAACCTTCTGTGTTGATGAGATTAGAAGGTATTTTTGGAACCATGGTCATATTTGCATGAATTGGATTATGGTTTGTGTTTTTCTTCAATCCTCAGAGGAAGTTCAGAATGTGTGCCAGCAAAGTGCTCTTACAGGTCAAGCAGATTACAGTTTTGAAGGTGGCACCATTTTCCAGTGTTTGCCAATTTTTTGGGCCTGAAAATCGATAAATGGAGAAAAGTGATTTCGGAAAAGAGACTTGTGTTCCAGGTATTTTAAGGAGAGGAAAATTTCAAGTCATATGTTTTTCAAGATCAGAACATGGAAAAATGGAAAGGGATAAGGGCCGCGTAAGTTTTGGGCTGGTCACGCAAGTGACTTGCGCGCTGAGAAAGGAATTGCACACTGGTGCCTAGAAGGTTTGGAAACTTGCAGGCCTGTTGTTCTTCATGATCAGAACTTCCAAATATGGAAAAGGAAAGAGGGTCACAAAAGTATTGGTTTGTTCATGCAAGTCAGTAGCACGACAGAGGCTAGGGCGGTTGGAGCTGCGCGCCGGGACTTGCGCGCCACCGCGCAGGGTGTCCAGTTTGCCTATAAATAGAGGACCACCCCTCCTCATTTGTAAAAAATTTCAAGACTTAGACATTTTTTGAGCTCCCGTTGCACAAGTGGTTGAGTCGCGCAAGTGGTAGTTGGGCCGCGCAAGTAGAGGGTGCGCGCTGGTTGTTGGCTGCGCGTCCAAAGTGGTTTGGGAGTTAAAGGCGCCGAGTCGCGCAAGTTTGGAGTTGAAGGAGGCAGTGTTGTGCAAGTGGGTTGTTATCACCTATGCGCCGAATTTGTACCGCACAATTGACTTGCATGCCGATCTTGAAACTTGCGCGCTGGTCTTGGAGAAGCGTTCCAAGTGAGGTTGAAGTACGCCTGTCTTTTTGGAGCTACACGAAAGCTGGGAGATTACCTGATACCTTTGGTGCAAAGTGAGTTTTGTCTACAAGTAAAATTTGGACTTCAATAGAGAATCTACATAAAAAAGAGGATGCATTATTTTGAAATGATGAAGTGACCTTCACGTTTATAAACTGAGTGTGCCTTCACCAAGGGCAGTGAGCCAGGGGGAGTCAACGGAAGTGACCTGAGGGACGCAGTGAGCTATACCTAGACTTTTGTAAAGGTAGTGAGCCTAGGATAGAGTGACTGTTCCTGAACCTTTGTAATCCATATCTAGTGAAGTTTAGTGGAATTTTGGTACGACTAGAAACCTATCGGCGTATGATCCTTGGATGTATCCCTTAGTGGTGAACCAAGTAAACAGTGTTGTGTCATCTCTCTGTTGTGCATGTTTGTTTTCTATTCATATCCATCATACATGTTTAACAAGTTCCTACCAACATGGGAACAAGATCCATCGCTCTAAAAGAAAAAGTTCTCACCCTGATTCACCCCCCTCTCAGGGTGCCCCGGGGTCCTACAAGTGGTATCAGAAGGAGGTTACTGGTGTTAAATCAGTCCTTTGTCGTCATGGAGAATGAATTCAATGTTAGGGGAGTCCCTCTCTTCGATGGAAGTAATTTCCAGATCTGGAAGAACAAAATGAGATCTCATCTAAGATCCCTTGGAATGGAAGTTCTGTTCTCCACTGTGCAATGTATTATTGTTTTTGATCCAATAGGGCTGGCTATGACTGATACAGATAGAACAATTCTTGATGCAGATGCTAAAGTACATAATGCTCTCACCGCAGCACTTTCTGATCAGATCTATCTAAAAGTGATGAGTTTCACCTCAGCAAAGTCCTTGTGGGATAAACTTGAAAATATTTATGAAGGATATAGCAAAGTGAATGAGGCGAAACTACAAGTGCTACACAATAGGTTTGATGATCTGAAGATGCATCCTGATGAGAATGCAGACTCCTTCAATAGAATTACTAAAGTGGTTGGAGCAATTCAGTGCCTAGGAGAAGAAACCAAAGACATTGACATTGTGAAGAAAATACCGAGAAGATTACCACCATTGTACAATGAAAAGGTGTCATCCGTTAAGGAAAAATATCTTTCTAAACTTTCTTTGGATGATCTGTTGAGCAGATTGGTGGTATATGAAATGAGAGTCAAACCAGAAGATGCTACTACATGAGTAAGAAAGGAAATGACATTCAAATCCATAGAGAAACTGAAAATATCAAAAGATAGTAGTGGTGAAGATGATGAGGAAAATGAAATTCTTTCTCTCATTTCCAAGAAGTTCCAGAAGGTAAAAGGGAAATTCAAAGGGAAGTTACCTCTAGCTTGCTTTCATTGTGGCAAAGTCGGGCACATTGCTTCTCAGTGCTTAAGAAAGACCAATGATGATAATAGCGATGCTGAAAACATTGAGAAGCCTCAGAAAAGGTTTTTCCAGAAATGAGACTCTAAATCTAGAAAGAAAGTTCTGAAGAAGAGTTTTGTCTGTGAAGAGGAAGAAGATGATAATGAATTATGTGATGAAGAAGAACCATAATTTAAAACTGGGAAACATGCTTCCATGATGGCCACTGTTGAAAAATCAGAAGATACTGGTGGAGAAAATCAGTTAAAAAATAGTGCAAATCCCAAGTTGCAACTTAAGGATGTTGTTAGAAAGCTTAAGATTAAATATAAGAGTTGTAATAACTGGAAATCAATGGTATAAGAATCAACTAAATATGTTGATCAACATGAAGCTGAAATTGAACGACTGGAAGAATTTGTGAAAGTACAGTCTAATTTTTTTGAAAGCAATGATGATGTAGTGTATCTGAAGCTGAGAATTGAAGAGCAAGAAAAGTTCATAAATGACCTCACCTCCAGACTAGAAGAAAAATCCAAGACTATTGAGGGTCAAGAGGAGGAAGTTGTTACTCTTAGGAGTAAACTTGAGATTGAATCAATTTCAAAAGAATTAAGGAAGAAAATACAGTTTGGAAGATTCTCATATGCAGAATTACTGGCAAGATCCAAGAGTGGTTCAGATGGGGTAGGAAAAATCTTGAGTGATCAAAGACCCACTTTCATGGGAAAGAGTGGGATTGGCTGTGAATATGAGACATCAACTGGTGGAAGTAAAGAGAGCCAAAAGAAATACAAGATGAAAGTTTGACATGTTGAAACGTTTCCTGAAGTGCTGAAAAAGGAAACCCCAATCCAAACTAAAAAGAGAACTGAAAATTATCCTCAAACATTCAGAAATGACAGTAAGTCCAACTATTCTCCCAAAGAATAAAGTATGAGGAGAAATTCAAGTGAGAATACATTTCCTCTCATGAAGTTTTAGTTCTGTGGCTATTTGGGCCATACCATGTCATATTACGAAGAGGCAAGGAGCTATCTGAATGGGTAAGATCTGGGACAACAAAAAAGGAGACTGACTTCATATCCTCCATCTTATAGAAGAAATAGCTTATATGGATACTGTTTTCGTTGCTCTAACTTTGGTCATAAGGCTGTTAATTGCAGGCAGAGAAGGGACATGGAAAAATCATATCATAATTCAAGACAAGTTAAATCTCGTCGACAAGATAGTGTTGCTCTTTCAAACAGGTTTTCTCCTCTCGAAGAAGACTTCAACTATGAAGAACCAATGTACACAAATGATATAATTTAAAGTCCATCAGTTCTCTATACTCATTCCAATGCCTCATAGAAAGAAAGGAAAAAAATTGATAAATCCAACCTTGCGGAGGTGGCCCTCAAAGCTACAAAAAGCAACAGTACTTGGATTCTAGATAGCAGTTGTTCATCCCATATGACAGGTAATGCTGGCCTGTTAATAAATATCAAAAGGAAGGTTGATGGAACGGTTCAATTTGGTAATGATGGAGCTCTGAAAATCAAAGGCAGTGGAAGTACTGAATTAGCTAATGGAGAGCTAAAGAAGGCTGAAGTCCTTTACATAGATGGACTACATCATAATCTACTCTGTGTGAGTCAACTCTATGACTCGGGACTTATTGTTACTTTTAATCAGAAAGGATGCACTATCAAGGGAAAGACATGAAATTCACTTATGAAAGGATGCAGAATAGAAGGCAACCTGTATCAGGTTGATAGTAAAGAAAATGTTTGCTACATGACTATTGAAGAAGAAATAAATTTGTGGCATAGGAGAATGGATCACATCAATCAATAAGACATGGATAAAATATCAAAATGAGGATTTTCATGGACATTCCTAACCTGAAGCATGAGCATGAAAAATATTGTGATGCTTAAATTCGTGGAAATCTGGTCTACAGTTCATATCGGCCAAAGAATAAAAGGGCATCTCATCTTCTTGATCTAATTCATACAGATGTATGCGGGCTGATAAATGTTTCCAGAACTCATGGAGAAAGGTACTTTGTCCTTTTCATTGATGATTATAGTAGAATTTCATGTGTTATGGTCATTCACAGGAAACGACAAGCGCTTGACTGCATGAAAACATATCAGCGAATCGTCGATAATGATACTGGACGAACAATCAAATTTTTGCGATCTAATAATGGAGGGGAATACACATCCATTGAGTTTTAGAATTACCTTTAAAAACATGTAATACAACACGAGGTAGCTGGTGTGACAACTCCACAACAAAATGGAGTTGTTGAGAATCAGAATCGACAGATCAACAACATGTCCAGGACTATGCTGATTGAGAGTGGTATCTCTCGCCATTACTGGAAGGAAGCTGTTGAAGCTGCGGTGCACATTCAGAATCGAACATGGCTTTATATGGGAGAAATGAAGACACCATATGAATTGTGGCATATAAGTAAGCCTTCTTTGAAATACCTTCGTGTTTTCGGAAGTAAATGTTTCATTCGGAATAAAGAAGGAAATCAAGGGAAGTTTGGTGGCAATGCTGATGAAGGAATTTTTCTTGGGTATCCAATGAACAAAAAATCCTACAAGTGTTTCAACAAGCAATTAGGAAGGATTGTGGTAAGAAGTTATGTTAAGATAATTGAAGAGAAAAACACAAATGCTTCAAGAACGTCATATGCTGATGTGATAGAAATTGAGGAAGAAAGTGAATGTGGAGAAAATACGAATAAAGAAATAGAGAAAGATGTACAAAACACTCAGCAGTCACATCATAATGTTGACTCAGAAGAAGAATCTAAACAAGAAACTGTGGGTGGAGAGAATGAAACTGAACCTCACAGAAGAAATCGTATAGCTGATATTGATACATCTAACATAATTGGAGACAGGAGTGCACCCACTCAAACAAGGAGGATGAGGAATAATAGGCAATCTACATTTCTGTCAGTTGTGAATCCATCCTCATTCGAAGAAGCTGTAAAGGATGAATCTTGGGTGAAATCTATGAATGAAGAGCTAGATCAGATTGACAAGAATCAGACATGGGATCTTTTCAAGATACCTTAAGGTCACAATGTGATTAGTACAAAATGGATCTTCAAGAACAAGTTTGATGAGCATGGAAGTGTTATTAGAAACAAGGCTCGATTGGTATGTAAGGGATATTCCCAGATTGAAGGTGTTTATGTTGAAGAAACCTTTGCTCCAGTGGCTAGACTGGAGTCAATCAGACTTTTCCTTGCCATGGAACTCCAAAAAAGATATAAAGTATATCAAATGGATGTCAAGACAACATTCTTGAATGGTGTACTCTAAGAAGAAATCTACATTGAACAATCAGTGGGTTTTGTTCTTGGAACTGATGAAACGAAGGTCTGAAAACTAAATAAATCTCTATATGTTTTGAAGCAGGCACCACGAGCATGGTATTCTCAGCTAGACTCGTATCTCAAGAAGATAGAATTAAAAAGAGGAGGAGTAGACCACAATCTGTACGTGAATAATTCTCCAAAAGACCAGTTCATGCTCCTAGTCTATGTTGATGAAATTATTTTTGGTGGCAGCAAGCAGAAGTTAGTGGATAAATTTTCCAATCACATGAAATCATAATTTGAGATGTCTATGATTGGAGAGATCACATATTTCTTGGGGTTGAAGGTGATTCAAAGGCAGGATTACACTTTCATTTCACAAGAAAAGTACGCAAGAGAACTACTGAAGAAGTTCAATATTCAAGACTCCAAACCAATATCAACTCCGATTGCAGTTGGAACCAAACTAGGAAAGCATGAGGATGGGGAATCTGTAGAACCCACTCTGTACAAGAGGATAATTGGAATCCTACTGTACCTGACAGTGACACGTCCATATATTGTCTTTTGCAACCTGTCTAGCGGCCCACTTTCAGAGTAATCCAAAGGAGGAACATATGACAGCAGTAAAAAGAATCACGAGGTATATTCAAGGTACTCACGATTGTGGATTATAATTTGCTGCAGGAAGAGATAGTGAATCATCAGATTTTTCTGATGCTAACTAGGCTGGTGATGTAGTGGACAGAAAGTCCACCAGTGGTGGAGCATTCTATATTGGGAATAAATGTGTTGGCTGGTTGAGCAAGAAACAAGAAATTACTCAGTACTACTGATTCTGAGTATATATCTGTTACAAAGGCATACACTCAACTGCTATGGATGAAGAAACAATTGACAAATATTGGTGATGAGGTGAAACAACAAATGGTGATTTACTGTGATAACAAGAGTGAAATTGATCTTACGAAGAATCCTATTCAGCATTTTCGTACAAAACATATTGAAATAAGGTATCACTTTATCAAAGAGAAGGTTGAGAAAGGTGTGATTAGAATGGATCATGTGGGAACAGATGAGAAAGTGGCTGATATCCTGACCAAGCCACTGTCAGCGGCTGTGTTTGGGAAGCATCGGTTGAACCTCGGTGTTCGGCCACCTCCCAGTTCATAAGGAGGATATGTAATACCCCCCTCCCAGATTATGATAACTGTTTTTATCTATTTATGGATATGATGCGGGTTTGTGGGGGAGATACTATCTAGGGGGAGTATGGTTTGAGCTGAACAATGAACAAATTACTGGTCTTTGGGTTTATTGTCAATGGGGGAGAAAGGAATAAATTCAGGCATAATCAGGCGGTTCTGGCATGTAATTCTTCTGTGACATGATGAGAATTCAGTGTCAGTGATAGGATGAGAAGGATGAGAAGGAATACATTGGACATGTAATGCTTCTTGGGCATCATTGAGAATTCCAAAACACAGGAACCCAATTAAAGCTTCCTCTCTTGTTTTCTACACTGATTATTGCTCACGTAGACTTAGAGTGTTGGATGAGTTGATTCTTACGTTTTTGGTTTGCATACGGATGGGGATATTTTGAATTTATTTTCTGATTGCCAACAAACCCAAAGGGGGATATTGTTGGAACCATGGTCATATTTTCATAAATTGGAGTATGGTTTGTGTTTGTTGTCAATCCTCAGAGGAAGTTCAGAATGCGTGCCAGAAAAGTTCTCTTACAGGTCAAGCATATTATAGTTTTGAAGGTGGCACCATTTTCCAGTGTTTGCCAATTTTTTGGGCCTGAAAATTGACAAATGGAGAAAAGTGATTTTGGCAAAGAGACTTGCGTGACAGGTATTTTAATTAGAGGAAACTTTCAAGTCATATGTTTTCAAGATCAGAACATGGAAAAATGGAAAAGGGATAAGGGCCGTGCAAGTTTTGGGCTGGTCACGCAAGTGACTTGCGCGCCGAGAAAGGACTTGCGCACCAGTGCCTAGAAGGTTTGGAAACTTGCGCGTCTGTTGTTCTTCATGATCAGAACTTCCAAATATGGAAAAGGAAAGAGGGTCGCGGAAGTATTGGTTTGTTCACGCAAGTCAGTAGCATGACAGAGGCTAGGGCAGTTGGAGCTGTGCGCCGGTACTTGCGCGCTGTGATGACACTTCCACGCCACTGCGTAGGGTGTCTAGTTTGCCTATAAATAGAGGACCACCCCTCCTCATTTGAAACCAAGTTCAAGACTTAGAGATTTTTCTAGCTCCCATCATGCAAGTGGTTGAGTCGCGCAAGTGGTAGTTGGGCCGTGCAAGTAGAGGCTGTGCGCTGGTTGTTGGCTGCACGTCCAAAGTGGTTTGGGAGTTAAATGCACTGAGTCACGCAAGTTTGGAGTTGAAGGAGGAAGTGTCGCTCAAGTGGGTTGGTATCACCTGCACGCTGAATTTGTACCATGCAAGTGACTTGCGCACTGGTCTTGAAACTTGCATGCTGGTCTTGGAGAAGCGTTCTAGGTGAGGTTGATGTACACCCGTCTTTTTGGAGCTGCACGAAAGCTGGGACATTGCCCTATACCTTCGGTGCAAAGTGAGTTTTGTCTACAAGTGAAAGTTGGACTTCAACAGAGCATCTACATACAACAGAGGATGCATTATTTTGAAATGATGAAGAGACCTTCACGTCTATAAACTGAGTGTGGATTCACCAAGGGCAATGAGCTAGGGGGAGTCAATGGGAGTGACCTGAGGGACACAATGAGCTATCCCTAAACTTTTGTAAAGGCAGTGAGCCTGGGACAGAGTGACTGTGCCCGAACCTTTTTAATCCACAACTAGTAAATTTTAGTGGAATTTTGGTACGACCGAAAATCTGTCGGCGTATTCTCCTTGGACGTAGCCCTTAGTGGCGAACCAAGTAAAAAGTGTTGTGTCGTCTCTCTACTGTGAATGTTTGTTTTCTGTTCATATCCATCATACAGGTTTAACAAGTTCCTACCAACGTGGGAACAAGATCCATCACTTTAAAAGAAAAAGTTTTCACCCTAATTCACCCCCCTCTCAGGGTGCCCCGGGGTCCTACAGGTTGTACATCCAAGATATTGTATGTTTACATGGGATTACACACTCTATCATTTCAGACAGGGATGCCCTGTTTACTTCTCATGTCTAGAAGGGACTACAGAGAGCTTTGGGTACACAGGTACTTCTGAGTACACCCATCCCTAGAAAGATGGACAGTCCGAGCGTACGATTTAGGTTTTAAAGGACATACTCCGAGCATGCATTATAGATTTTGGGGTCTCTTGTGAGAGACGTATACCCCTAGTGGAGTTTTCCTACAACAATAGTTTTCAGGAAATGATTCAGATGGAACCTTATGAGTCTTTGTATGGTAGGCCATGCCGATCACCCCTATGTTGGATAGAGGTAGGAGAGGCAACTATGATGGGACCTCATCTTGTCCAGGAGATCACTGAGTAGGTGGAGTTGATTCAAAAGAGGATGTATACTACAAAGTCATGACATAAATCTTATGCTAATTGATGGAGACGACCTCTGGAGTTCAAGGTCGGAGATCAGTTTTTCTTACGTGTCACACTGAGGTTGGGACATAGGAGGATTAGGAGATAAGAGAAGCTTTCACTGAGATACGTCTATCCATTTGAGGTTTTGGAGAGAGTTGGTCTAGTTGCCTATCAATCGTAGTTATCTCATAGGTACCAGGATATGCACGACGTCTTTCACGTTTCTCAACTACGACGTTACTTTTCAGACCCATCTCATATTTTTCAACCCTAGGAGGTTGAGTTGGAGGTGGATGAATCCTTCGAGGAGCACCCTATTTGGATTGTGGATCATAGAATGAAGGTTCTATATGGCCAGTCTGTTCCTCTGGTATGGGTGATATAGCAGCACGGGTGAGTACATGATGAGACTTGGGAGAGGGAGGCCGACATACGATCACAATGGCCATAGTTGTTTACAGATTCTTCTTTACCACATTGGAAGGAAAATTCGGGAATGAATTGTTTTAAGGGGGGAAGTTTGTAAGAACCTGGATCTTAATTTTAGGTATGGATCTTGATTTTGGGTTGTTTTTGAGGAAAAATGAAGAAATGAGATTTTTCTAAGTACATGCCATGTACTTATGAGTACAAACCGTGTACCTGGTTTCTATATACAACCATGTACTGGCCATGCAACGACCGAGTACATGGTCATGTACATTTAATGAACAAACTATGTACTTTTATTTGAATTTTATAAATCGGTGCGGGGTCACATCTCATCCTTGGAAACATCTTCTTTTCTTCTTGGTTCGTACAGAAGAGCAATAGAATGGCTGAAGAACTTCAAACCCCTCACAATTCTCCATATGACCTTTGATTGAGAAATCATCAGGTGCGTTGTAATCCCACTGGTGAGTTATCAAAACCCATAGGGATTCTACTCACGATTCTTCGTCTCTCATGAGTTATTCAAGGTTGGTTGTTTTTCACCTTTTTATAGATCTATGCTGATCTAGGACGATTCAAGGGTCGATGTTCAAGAGTATTGATTGTACGACATCAAGGTAGGTCGTTTGTACCTTTCATTGTTCGTCTTTAGTTTATATATGCTTAAAGTGCCACATAACCATGTTTGGGGTATTTCTTGATTGGAATTTAAAATTGTTTAATACCTGCTATGGTTGATTGATTGAAAAAGGGGTGTTTGCTTATGCATAAGGTTATATACCTTTTTTTTCATTCTTTGTTTGATTAGGATGGAGTTTCATTGATCATATAAAATGCTTGTGATATGCATTATGAAAGTTTGACCAAGGGGAATATGACTATTAGATCTTCCCAAGGTAGGGTCATTTATGAATGTTTTACTGTTATATGACCCAGGGGTATTGATCGTGAGATCTTTCAGGTGGTCATCGACCCAGAGGTTTAGACTGTGAGAGCTAGCCTAGGTGGTTGTTTATAATTGTTTAATAGTATTTTAGACCAAAGGGTTTAGACCGTGAGATCTTGCCCAGGTGGTCATTTATAAATGATTAGTGCTATGTTAGAACAAAGAGGTTAGATTGTGAGAGGAACCTAGAGGTTCGTTATTAAATGATTTGTTGTTATGTTAGACCAGGGGGATTAGACTGTGATAATTTTGTCATAGGGTCGTTATTGAATAATTGAATGATTGTGACGAGTCTGCCAAGACAAAGCACAAGCTTGGACTCAGTCTTACTTGATTGTTTAGAGGGTATTCTAAGACATCTGTTTTTCTATTACACAGAGGATATAGAACTTAGGCGATCCCAAGGTTTACATGACTCAAAGGATTGAAAAATAAATGAAAATGAATGTAATTGAAAACTATAGGACTATTTACTTTTGAGTACTTCCTAGTTTATTACTTCATTTTTGTATATTACCTGCTAGATATATTCACTAATAGTTAGGCACAGATCTTTTGGTGGTTACCTACTGGGATTCATCTCACACCCTGTTTAGGTCATGTTTTAGACCCAAAAAGATTATATGGTTGCTGGTATAGATAAGGGTAAGCACCCTTCTTCATCATGTACTTGATTGCTGTTGGAGTTGGAGAGCAAGGGACCAAGATGAGGCTTACGATGCTATTGTGATTTACTTGTTTTTCTGTACTTTGGTTTCTGTATTGTATTTACAGCATTGTGAATTGCTTGGCTGCTTTCCTAGACACATGTGACATGCATCATTTATATATGCTCTAGCTGTTTTATTACTATCAGTCTTCCACTGTTTAATTCTATTGTATAATATTACTACTTCCACTATTGTTACTATTTGTTTTTCTGTTGTGTTTACTCTGCCAATGAGGGCATAGTTTACCCACTATCACACACTAGGCCCTCGTTGCTAGTCAGAATCCTCTGGCATTTGGGGAAATGCGCTTGAGGCCATGTGACCAACAGAGTACGAGGTACCTTTAGGTGGCACCCAGATCCGAGACGTTATAGAGGAGTTGGCAGGATAGAAGGAGAAGGAGGAGAAGGAGGAGGAGGCGGTGATGACGGTGACAAGGATCGGCTTCCGTGAGAGCTTGAGGGGTGGGAGGAAGGAGGAAAAATTTAGAGTTTCTTTATAAAACACACTGAAACTTTTATCAATGCTAGATAAAAAGAGCATATAAAGGTATGTTTTATCAGCGCTAAAATAGAAAGCGCTGATAAAACAAGCCTTTATCAGCGCTAAAAAAACACTGATAAATATATAATGTTAATAATTTATTTATATTATTATATATATTTATAAAATTATAATTTAAATAATTATAAAATTATAAAATTATAAGAAATATACTTATTATATTTATAATTTTAGAAATATATATAATAAATATATTAATTATATATATTTATAAGATTATAGATGTATCTAACTATATTTCTTCTAATTTTATAATTATTTATATGAATATATATATATTTATTTATAATTATAATTATAAGTGAATATATATATTTATTTAAATAATTATAAAATTATAACAAATTTATATTTCTAATATTTATAATTTTATAATTATTTAAATATATCTCTATTTATTTATAACTATAAATATAAATATTTGTATTTATTTATTAATATTTCTATATATTTATAAATATATTTATTTAATTATATATAACATTATATATGAAAATAATAAATATATTTTTTATAAATTAATAATTACTTAAATAAATATATATTTATTTATATTTATAACTAAAACATAAATAAATATTTATTTTAATTAAAAAAATTACAATAAATTAATATTTATTTATAGTTTTAATTATATATATATATATTTAATTAATTATAAAATTATAAAAAATATACTAATAATTTTATAAATACATATAATTGATATATTAATTATATTTTTTTATTTATTTAAATATATCTACATTTATTTAGAATTATATTTATAACTATTTGTATTTATTTATAAATATTTGTATATAAATATATATAATTAATATATTTATTACAATTTTTTAATTATTTAAATACATTTATATTTATTTAAGAATTATAATTATAAATATTTTTATTTATTTATAAATATTTGTATGTATTAATAAATATATTTATTTAATTATATATTTATAACTTTATAAGAAATATAACAAATATATTTATTATAATTTTATAATTATATATATATATATATATATTTATAGTTATAATTATAACTACAAATAAATATATTTATAAATATTTTTATATAGTTATAAATAAATAAATAAATATTTATATTTATAAAATTATAATATATGTATTTATTATTATTTTATAATTATTTAAATAAATATATATATTTATAATTATAACTACAAATAAATATATTTAAAAAGTATTTATATATAATTAAAAATTAAAAATTAAAAATAAAAAATATAAAAAATATATTTATTATTTAAATATATTTAATGTAATTTTATAATTATTTTTTAGAACATAATAGTGTATATGCGTAACATGAATTAATCATATGCCTAGTAAAATATAAATAATAAGAAATGAACCATCAACGGGCAACATGATTAATAAGAAGGGTGTAATATATAAATGAACATTCATGATGATACATAACATATATGCCTGCCGAATCAATTTATTTATTGACCATATTAATTGGAAACACATATATATTTAATAATTATAAAAATATATATATTTAAAAAGTATTTATATATATTAATTATAAATAAAATAAATAAAATAAATATATTAAATGCAAAAAAATATAAAAAATATAATGAATATAATGAATCTAATAAATCTAATAAGTATAATAAATATAATAAATATAATAAATATAATAAATATAATAAATATAATAAATATAATAAATATAATAAATATAATAAATCTAATTGATTAATCTAATAAATCTAATAAGTCTATAATAAATCTAATAAATCTAATAAATCTAATAAATCTAATAAATCTAATAAATTTAATAAATTTAATAAATCTAATAAATATATTTATTATTTAAAGAAGATCTATTATAATCTTATAATTATTTAAATAAATAAATAAATATATTTAATTATAATCTTAGAAATACTTTTTTTTAAACATTATATAAATATTTTTGAATTATTAAAAATATATTAATTATAAACATGTACTTTTTATTTAATGTATACAAATAAACATTATTTTTGAATATAAATATAACAATTTTATATAAATTATTATTCAAAACTTTTATCAGTGCTAAAAATAGCATGATAAATGTACCCTTTATTAGTGCTAAGAAAAGCACTGATAATGGTGTACCCTTTATTAGTGATTTTCTTAGTGCTGATAAAGTGTACATTTATCAACGCTTTTAGATAGCGCTGATAAAGCCCCCCCTTAACAACACTTTCTGCTTAGCGCTGATAAAATGAGGCGCTTCCCTTACCCCGTTTTGTGGTAGTGAAAATACACATTTTATGGTTGGATGACATCATCTGAGAGGATACAAATGATACAGACTATTAAGGGTAGTAGATTCATAAGACATTGAGACTTTTTTCTTATGAAATTCACTATTGGTAATCTCCAAGAGAGAGATTATGAGAATTAACCCGCCGATATGAATTCTATATGTTTTATATGTTATTGGATATTCCTAACCATGGATGTGTATATTGGCCTTTAAACATGAGATTTTTATTAATGCATATCATGAGTCACATACTTTGATGTACATACGAAAAACATAGCAACGTGCTCGTGGCGAGGTATGATACGCCTACTGCACCATGGGTGATATGAAATTAATGAATAAGTCATAAAATTTATCAATTATTGTTTGATGTAAGTTGATATCTTAGAACCTTTAATTGAAATAGAACTATCAGATAAAATACATGGTCATGGTGTGACAACGATGAGTTCATTTCATAAAAGTCAAAGAAAGAGAAATTGAGCACATAGGTCAATGAAACAAAGTATACAATCTGCTTGATTAGAGATGTCTAAATAAAGAGATTATATTACACAATGAGCATTCGTAAGAGGTTATTAGCATTATGACATTTAACTTCTTTCTCTATGGGTTGATGAGCATTGTTGTGGGTGCTCTCAAAATAATTGGTTGATTTTTTACTTAGTATAGCATAGTGTCTGAACTAGGTCATTCACTTGAGGAGGAAATAAATTGCACAACACTTTTAGTATTTAAGAAAACAAAAAGGAAAAAAAGAATAAAAAAAAATAAATTGGGGTGGGGTATTTTTTGAATGTTGCGAATTAATAAAATAAATGAATTACAATTAAAATTTGGTTAAGATGTAAAAAATAATGATATGAAGAAAAGTTGTTTTTTGAGAATTTAATTAATGAAGCATAACCGATCTAACCCACCACTTTAGTTAATAATTTATCATTATCTTTAATGTTAAATTTATTAAATTATGACCCCTAAACTTGTTAACCCCCAAACCCAATAGAAATTAACACGACCATAAAAATTGAAGCGTTTGAACCCTAGGTTAACTTTTAAACATTAAATCTCGTCACCCTATTTTGATAATCATTCCAAAGTTAAATTTATGGTCTATCTACAATTATGATAACATTTAAACTTTATAAATGTTAATTAATTTAGTATTTAGATTATATTTAAACCCTATAATTCTATTCCCGATCAATTAGATTTATCAATTTAATTTTTTCTCTCACGGTTCACACAAACATGACTTCACATGTTAAGTGTTTATCGACAAAGTTCATTTATATTTATGACTCAATTAACTAATAATATTTTGAGTAATTCAATTAGGTTTATGGATTCAAAATAATAAATTGAATAATGTGGGAATTAGATCAATTACTATATAGCTACACTTCTATGGGTTGACGAGTCATTGCAGAAATGTCATGCATAAGCAATGGTTTGAAAAGAGACAACTGAATTCCATTTATACTCTTAGATTATATCCCAAAACAAGGGAATGAAATAAGAATAAAATTTAATAAAAAAAATAAATGGAAGAAAAAAATATAATTGTATTTCATGAAATAAAAGTTGTATTGTGAAGAAGAAGAAGAAGACATTATTGAAGAGATCCTTTATTTGAGAGATATCCCTCTTCATATGTATGCTTAGAGAAATGGAGTGTAAGTCATTTATCCTCTTTATCCAATCCCATAATTCATGAACCATACCCTATAAAAGGTGAATAATACATATTTATAGAGTGGAGGGGAGACCAGGGTTACAAAATTTATAAAAATGGAAAGTAAAAATTGATTCAAAATATATATTTAATTATCTGCTATATCTTTGACTGTAAAAAGAATTGAACTAGGCATGGATTCAATCAATAAAATGTTCAAAATTGAGTTCTATATCGTATGTAAAAATTTCAACCTAATCTAACTACTTATAAATAATTTACGGCCAAAATGATGAGATGAGGTCCAATTTTTTGAATCTAGCCCATCATTGACTTCATGGCCAAATTTCACCGTTTAAATGGTGGATCCAACTCACACGATATGAATGAAAAATGTGTCCCAATTAATTTAGAACATGTATATAAAATTTCAAGATAAAATTCATCATAAAAAAATTATGATAAAAATACTATAGCGATATTAAAAGGGTAAAAATAAAATTTTCATGGAATTCATAAATTCATGCTCAAAATAACAATTTCTATTAAATCTTAAAATAAAGCTCCATGTGGGGGAATTATATCAATTATTATAAAAAAAATATTAAAAAAAAACATTATTTATCAACCCCCCTCACTTACTCTTTTTCAATTATGGGAAAAATTATATAATAACCATATCAAATTCACACAAAAATCAATAATGAGAAAATTTCTGAGATATTTTCCAAAAAAATATTTCATCATGTATCATTATGAAAAAACAATTTCATTTCATCTTCCTTTCTCACATTAATTTTTTTCAATCTAAAAAATCCATCCATGACCCAATCATGACCCCCTCACTTTGAAATTTTTGTCACTCTTCACTCAAGAGAATTTTAATCTAGAGTTATGCTCAAACTTGGACAATGCATGTATCACCATAATCTTGTGAAAATTATTATTCCTCCAAATCTAGAGACATAAAAAATTCAATCAATTATGAGTACTTTTAAATGTGTTTTAGTGTCCAAGTGTAAGTAGAAAAAATCATTTAAAAAGTCAAAAATTAAAAGAGGAGGTTAAACAATTAAATGCACTTATGTGAATATTAAAGTGAAACACTAGAAATTCCTCTCTCGATTCCACTTAAAAATATGAAACACCACTCCCTTTTTTTATTATCATGTAACATTATTAAAGAAATAAATATAATGAATTATTTTATCCTAATTATCATTTTTTTATTTTTTTCTATGGATATGAGATTAAAAGGATGATAATTATGGAATGAAAATTCATGACCTTGATTTTTGAGTGGGACATGAGTTATTAAATTAATCACAATAAGTAATTCAATATCATTTTAATTTTTTACTTTGTACTTTATTTCTTTAGATAATTATTTAGAAATAAATAAAGCATAATAGATAAAAATGACTCATTATCATTCATCTCTCGACCACTTAGAATGTTGAAACACACCTCATAGATAAATAAATGTGATGACTTCCCATAAAACACACACAAAAGGCCCTTCCCCTGCTCTCAAAGTTAAAATAGTCATGAAGATATATTAATAGTGAGTGTTGGTAAGATAAATCATCTTGTAATATAGATTATACCTATAAGGAAATTCATGGCTTCTTAGGTCTTAACAAATATTGATTAAAAGGGTAGGTCTCAAGTTAAAAATGCGGGCTTTCCAAAAAATTCCTTAATAATATAAAAATCATTTGATGAATTATAAATAATTTAAGGAGAAATAATCAAAAGTTCTAGTTAACACATATCTTCTAATTTACTCTGGATAAAGTGAGGGAATTAATAATAATATGTCAATAAGGGTTTAGAATACCTCTAAGGGATGGAAAAATATTTTGGGCTAGTTCTTCATAGACATGAATTTTAAAAATTGTTCAAACTTATTAAAAATGTTTTTAAAATAAAATTATTGGAAAAATTTTCCACATCAATAATAATTTAAAACCTATTTTTCAAAAATCAAGTCAAATCTCCCAAAAATAAATTCAAGAGTGAAAATTATAATGAATATTCATTTTAGTTCAGGGATACTAAAGAAAACTAGAAAAAAGGCACACAAAAAAACCTAAATAATATACCCAACTTGTTATCCCCTCACCCATACTTAAAAATTTTCATTGTCCTCAATATAAACCTATGTAATGATGTGTGCACATGAAATAAAAATTTTGAATTTGAAAAAGTGATATAAAAGTGAGGGGGTTAAGGAACAACTAGATGTGTTTTTTTGGGTAGATAGCTTTAGGAATACTGCTACTTACCATAAATACTACTACATTACTACAAAAAAAATACTTAATCATTATTTAAAAATATTAAATAATATAAATTAAAAAAAGTAAACTAGGGTTTCCACTCCATAAGTTCTATATTTATATTATCTATAGCCAGAGAGTTGTTGAAAATTATCCAAAATCTAGGGGGCTTGGTTTCTTAATTTTGAACCACTATATATTGTTAGCTTTAATATTCCTCTAAAATGAAATTATCTTTTATAGTTCCTTTCATACAATGGAATATATGTTCACATATTGAATGATGTAATTATAGTTTACTAGGGGTGGTAAGAGAATGTAGGGTTCCTCCAACTTCACTTCAACTTGAGGGATGATAGAGTCTAGTGATTGATGAATGTTAATTACAAAAAGTGTCTCTTCACTCAATTTGGATTCAAAATTTTATTCCAAATTATATATGGAGTTTCTTTTATCACAAAATTTTGTGTTACTTAAGAGTGAAAAGGGTTCCTCTATCCTTTCCTCAAAATGTACCACACCTTCCATGGTCTCCTCTTTTTCATCCAGAGCAAGGAGTAATTACGTTGATATGTCAATTTCTAAATAAGGATGATTATATTCCATTTAAATATTATAAAGTTCAAAAGAGTTTATGTTGTCATGTGTGAAATATAACTTTAATTCATTAAAAATGATCTCTTTTTCTTCAGGAAATTCCATTGGAAAGAAATATAATGGTTAGGTACTAGGTAATGTTTAAAAGTACCCTCATATTCATATATATTCTCATTATTAATGACCACTGGGATCATTTATTATTTTTTGGGTTCATATATATTCTTCAAAATATTCCTCTGGTACCCTTCTAGTGAAAAATACCTCATAGAAATTTGGGTTCTCAATTCCTCTATATCACTTTTTTGGATTATGAAACTCTACATGTTGTTATTTCCAAATATCCTATAACCGATCATCAATGGATGGTTTTTATTGTAATTATTAGAATGGTAGGTTTGGGTTCTCTTCATGGTACATTGGACATGAATATTGAGGTTGGTTGAATCCATAGACATCCTTCGGGTAATAGTCCCATCTTTCATTGTATAATGCTTGTGGTGGTTGTTATAAGTATTATTGTGTAATCTAACCAACCAATAGTTGAAGTTATTCCAAGAAAGAATAATTCCCTAAAGTATGATCAAAATAATACATCCTAAAACATGTTGAATAAAACACTTACCTCCCCAAAAGGTGCAAGTTTTACAATTGCTATTGTGGGTGCTCTAAAAAGAATTATTTGATTTTTACTAAGTATAGCATAGTGGCTTACCTAGGTCATTCAGTTGAGGAGAAAATGAATTAAACAACACTTTTAAGATTTATGAAAAAGTTAAAACTAGATAAAAATAGAAAATTGGTGGGGGTGAGTTTTAATGTTGTGCATTAAGAAAATAAATTAATAACAACTAAATTTTAGTTATTATGTAAAAAAAAACATGATACGAAGAAACGATCTTTTTTAGAATTTGATTAATGAAGCCTGACCGATCTAAACCACCACTTAAATTATTTATTTATCATTATATCTAATTTTAAAATTCATTAAATTATGATCCTATAATATTGTTAACCCCTAAACACTATGAAAATTAGCGCGACCTCAAAAAATAAAGTGTTTAAATGATATGTTAACTTTTGAACATTGACTCCATACTTTCATAATCAATCTGAAGTAAAATTTATTTTCTATGGATAATTTTAAAATCATGTAAACTCTATAAATATTAATTAATTTAATTTTGGGATTATATTTGAACACAAAATTCTATCCCAGGTTAATTATATTTGAAAATTTAATTTTTTGCTCATGATTCACGCAAACTCAACATCACGTTTTAAGTGTTTCTCAATTGATTTCATTTATATTTATGAATAAATTAACTGATCAAATTTTTATGAATTAAATTGTATTATTGAATTCAAAATAATAATTTGAATAATCTAGAAATTAGTTCAATTATTAAAGAGATACGCTTCTATGGGTGGATGTGTTATAACAGAAATGTTATTTATAAATAATGGTTTGAAAAGGGATAACCCAATTATATTTATACTATTATATTCCATCCCAAAACAATTGAATGTAAAAATAATAAAAACAAATAAAAAAATATAAATGGAAGATAAAAAAAGAATTCTAATTCATGAAATTAAAGCTATAATGTGAAGGAGAAGAAGGCATTGTTGAAAAGATCCTTTATTTGAGAGCTATACGTATTCCAATTCTTTGAGAAATAGAGTGTAAATCACTTCTCAACTACCTATAATATCTTAATTCCTGAACCATACCATATAAAGGTTAATAACACACACACACATACATAGAGTGTTGGGTAGGCTTGGGTTACAAAAGTAATAAAAATGGAAAGTAAAAATCGAGTCAAAATATATCTTAATTTTTTCTGCATCTTTTAATTTTAAAAAAAATGAACTAGACATGGATAATATTTTATAAAATGTTATAAATTTATTCCAATAATATATTTAAAATTTTAAGCCCAATATAAACATGTACGAAGAACTTGTGACTAGAATGGTGAGTTAAGATCCAATTTGTCGAATCCAACTCAACATTGAATTCATAGCCCAATATACCCTTCAAACGGTTGATCTAGATCGCATGATCTAAATAAAAAATGTATTAAAATTAATGTAAAATATGTTTTTAAATTTCAATATAAAATCCAACAAAAAAAAATTATGATAAAAACACTAGGGAGATCTTAAAAGGGTAAAAATATTATTTTCATGTAATTCAAAAATTCAATATGTAATTAAAAATTTATATTAAATTTTTAAATAATTATCCATGTGGAAAAATTATATCAATTATTATTTATAAATTATTCCATAAAAACTAGATTTTTCATGGGTGAATTTGCATGTTTCTAAATACTATCCCGGGACTTTAGGAAATTTCAACCTAATGCCACTAAGAAAGAGACATATAGGGTTACACATGAAGTATATCTATAATATCATTTAAATTATATTTTAATTTAATATTAGAATATATATTATTCTCAAGTTTCATAAATATTATTATTCGATTTATGTTAATTCACAAATATTTAGTCATCAGTTATTCAAAGAAATATTATGTGAGTTGAATATCAAATAAATATTTATTTGTGAGTTTGGTGAAAACAATATTTATTTTTTTATCGATGAATAATGGAGTGATATTTATTTATTTAAATAGTAATTATTCAAGGTTTGATAAATATTGAATAATAATGATAGAATTATTTAAGGGTCAAATGGGAATGATATACTTAATATCATTTAAATAAATATTTATTTATTTATATAAGAAATGATATTAAAATTATCTGCAACTTATGTGACTTCCAAGGAAATAATAGTATTATTATTATTATTTAACATGGTGTTTAATGAGTATTATGAGAATAATTAAGGGAATTTGTAAAATTATTTTTCCTCTAACCTAGATATTATTATGTGCTTCACTTGCAATTATACCGACCATATATATAAACCTAGGTATATCATTTCTGGGGTTAGATGATTGTTCTACAAAACATTCTCTTGAGAGGATTATCCTAATCCTAAGAGAGTAATTTCTTAATAATTATCTCAAGAATGGAGACCCTTGATCCACCTCCCTCTAAAGTCCTTGAGAGATCTCGAATATTCCTTCATGCTCAGAAGAAAATTATTTCTACGATCAATGGTGAACTAAAAAAGCATTATAATCATCCTTTTTTTTTCACATGAATATTTCTATAGTGAATTTTCAAGGTTTTATATCTCATTAGGGTCACTGATAGAGATATTCTACCTTTGGATCCTTCATCAGAATGAAAATATGATAAGAGTGGTTAACTAAATAAACAATAAAAAATAATTACAAGATAATGGAATTATTAATCTCTATATAGATTAATTATAAATTATATGTAAATGATCATTTATTGTAGATTCAAGGGTTGTTTTTTTTTCTAGTTATAAGGATAAATCTAATGAAGTTAATAAAAATCCATTTTTGGGTAGGGGTGTGACCACTTTCACTATAACGTAGAACCTTCAAGTGGTATTAAAGTTGTCACATATCAATTTATAATTATTTATTAGTTATTGATCAATTTAATCTTTATTTGTTAATTTTCATTTATAGTTTATATATTTTTTAAACTAGATTTTCAATATTACACATCCATTCACCTTCATGTAACCAAGAATTGGTTAAAATAAAATGAATAATGTTCAAAGATCCATTATGAAGGTTCCAAATATTATATATAAAAAACATGGAAACGTAGTTTGTAAATAAGAAATAAATGTCATTTACCTTGATTCACTACATTAGGATGTAGCTGCACTATACATGGTGATATGTTTTGGGGAAATTTACATGGCATCATTTTCACACAGTGTATTGATTGAATCGTTGGCACATAATTTTAGGGATTTCAAAGTGTGTAGATAACATATATTTTGTGCATTCCTACACGAATCAACCCTACATTTTATAGAAGTTGTGTATCCAAATTAATCAATATGAATTTAATACATATTTTTAAGGAATTAAAACTAAACATCATAGAAATATGTGACTACATGATTTATATCTGGCTTACACACCATGTATCACAAAAATGCCCACAAGGTATACATGCTGAGAACCGAGGCATGTATCATCGATAAAGAGAGAATATAATACATGGTTTATTGTGGGTTATACATTCCATGTATCTTATAAATGTTTATATGGAGTACACACTAAGCCAGAAAGTACATTCATAACTTAATTATGTCGAATAAAATTAATTATGAAATTAAACCAAATTACATAACATGTAGTGGTGTGCACATCATATGATAAGGTATATATAAAAATAAATTCCTAATTATTTTTCACATTAACTTTGGAACAACACACTGTGTATGGTTTTCAAACACCCCAGGTATGTTACATGTGCATTAATAGCTGTACACATCACTTAGTTTAACAAATGTTGCGTGATATAAATTTAAAATTGACTAATCATATTAACATAGGGAATTAAACACCATTTAGACATGTGTAACACTTTTTACACTATATTAAATGTAATAACATAGTAAATAATAATAACCATACAAGATGACGAGAAATTCAGACTGGTACAAACTATGTTGTCTTCAAGTACTTTTCATGTAATTAATTAATTTTAAATTAAATTGATTTATATATATTTTTTAAAATTAAATCACGTGTTATTATAAAGGACTGTTTGGATAGAAATTAATATAAAATTATTTATTAATTCATTGAATTAATTTAACAATTTTTATCTTAATAAAAGAAAATTGAAGTGAATGCTTTCTAGTTTCAAATGTGTATTCATTTCATGTGTGGATGGTCATGATATAAGAATGAACTATGTATGTGTTAGATTTATTTTAATTTAACTATTATTGAATACGTTTTTTGATAATTATTATTAATTTAAAATTATGGTCAACCTGTTATCCCTTCCCCTTTATTATCCATATACCCGCATATCAATAATTTATTTTATAAAAACCCCATAACCATTCCATTGGACCCCCAAAACTATGTGTGAGTAAATTATATGTAAATTATGGATCCTCCAAGTGATTATAGATGGTTCATGTTTGGTTATAAGTTTAAAACAACTAAGGAGATATATATAAGTATATGTGGAATTTTTCAACTCAAACTAGTAAAGGTTCAAGGAGTTATAACCCTAGGTCCAAGAGTTAATTTATCATCTACTCTGGAAACCGACCATTAGAAATATCATATTAATTTCATATTATTTTATTTTATTTATATCAAGTGAATAGTTAATTATTTTTGTTTATTTAAATATTTAACATGATCACATAGAATAAATGAATTAATGATAATTCAAGATGGAATAAAATAAATCAGATTATGCATAAATTATATTATCAAGAAATTTTTAATCACTTATGTAAAATACACATAATATTAACAATCATGTAAAAAAATAAAATAAATAATATTTAAAAATAAAGATAAAAAACGCTTAAATTAAATATTAAATTAGTATATACTTCTATTACTTGAGTTAAAATGGAACCATAGATCAAAAGTACTTGTTTAACCTCTATCAGAGTGCTTTAAAATTATATAATATTTAATTAAAAATTTATATTGAATTAACCTAGTTTGCATCAAGGGCTAATCACATCTGTGGGACTTGGTACAACTAGGTGGTAAGTGTTGATGAAATTTGAGTCAATGATTTCAAGATTGGGGTGTAACAACATATATAGTTTTGGGTTGTTATTTTGAGAAGGAATTTGAATTTTAATATCGAAGAGGGGGTGGGTTCTTGAATTGAGACTCAGATTGGGATTCTGAGGGGTTGGAAATCCTTAAATGATATTTTTAGATGTGGAATGAGGCTAAAATTGGTGATAAGGTGTTTGAGTAAGTGGAAAAGAAGTGTGGGGGCGACCTACAAATAAATTTAGTTGTAAGTGACCACTATAGTGAAAAGTAGGGAACTATGATGTGGTGGAATGGATGAGAGAAAAAGAAACTCCACAACTAAAGAATTGTGTTATGGTGGTGGCCGGAGGAGGAAACGACACAGGTTGTACCCTGGTGGTGCTAGAGAAGGTCCACATCGCAAACCCTTGGAAACACCATGGAGGTCCCCCAAAAGGTTGGGATGGTGTCAAGTGACCCTTCAGGTGAGTTGTTTCATGGGTCCTGGAACTATTCTATGGAGGTCCTCATCTGGAGGAACCATGTAACAAACCTAAGGCTACACCATGGAGGCCCTTGGGAGGGAAGGCACCCATGAGGTGGGTTACATCGTGGATCTCTACTCCATACTGCAGCTGGGGATACCAGATGGAACCATATAATGGCCCCAATGGCCATGCCATCATGTAGGATTGGTTATTTTTTTAACTGGGGGTAGACCGATAATTTCCCTATCATGCTATATTTTGTTTTAGTGAATAAAGGCTATATCAGGAGGGTCACTCGACTAGCATCTCCTCCTCTCTTCCTATCCCCATTCCCATTTTATCCAAATATGTATTTTAGTGATATTTGCCTGTGATTATAAGTATATTACTCTCCTCCTATTTCCATTTATGGTTGACCTTTTCATAACCACTGATTTTGTGAAAATCAGCTAAGGTTTTAGTGTTGATTCCATCATAACATTGTGAAATTGTAAGAGGACAATCGAGATTTTTCTCTTATTGGATAAAGGAGGTCCTGAAAGGATGACCACACATCGTTGCTTACTATTTCTTTAGAGGTAAATCACATAATGAATTTATTTAAGATTTATTCCTAAATTAAATCAAAATAATGACTAAAGGGTGCTAGATGATGGGGCTTTCTCAAAGGATAGTGTCAGGGGTATACCGTAGACCTTCCAGGTGTGGTTGGTAGAGGTTTCGATGCGACGGTAGCACTCAATGAGATTTTGGGTGATTATTCCTATTTGAATTAAATTTAATAATTAATTATAAATTATTATAATTAATTATTTAGGTTACTTGGCATGAGATATATGCTTTAGAGTGTATAAAAGTCTCAGTTGGCTTGGAAGAGGCTCGATAAAGCTCGACGAGTGGTTAACTCTATGTTCTAGGTAGGTGGATCATTTAATAAAAATTCATATATTTGTTTATGATTGAGGATACATGTATGAATAAATACATGGGTTTAGGTATTGGGGATAAGGATCAATAGAGTAGATAGACAAGATAATGGGATGATATTGAGAAACCCATTATGAGACCAAGTGCTCTTAAGTACTTGGGTGAATTAGAGTCTCCCTATGACTATGTGACACGTGCCTATCGTGGGGTGTGACAAAAACAAATATAAACTAAGTTAAAACGAAGTAAAGTGGTCAACCTAGGTTTTCTTCAAAGAGGAGTTCACAACAATTATGTTTGTCACTTAAATTTAAGAAACTAGAAAAGGTTATTTTTTTTAAATTGTTTGAGTTGAAAAATAAAGCAAGCAATAAAAAGAAAGTTTGAACACTAATGGATTAAGAGAGTGATGGGGTCAGGGTAGGATCACCTTTGAAATTTTATCATATTCATAAATATCATCTTCCCTCTCTTCCTATTTAATGACAAATGAAAGACTCCTTGATCGAGTTATCAATCACCCTTGGTTAAAGAAACAAATGGAAATCACTCCCATGTGCATGGAATTTCATAAAAAATTCATAAAAAAATGAGGCACATACCGATCAGGAATTTTTTCTCCTTATAACTCTAGAAAAAGTCCACTAGTTCCACACACATGCCAAGGATCGCTGGACACTCACCACCTAACACAATATGCTCGATCGAGACAAATTGCACTAGGCGGAGGGAGATTAAAAGTCTTTAACCGAAGATATTAAAAATGAATACACCAAACCCAAAACATGATCGCATTAATAGAATTGGGAAAAAATTATAATAGAATTAATTCAAAAGAAAAATAGGGTTTTACATTTAAGAAAAAAACTCATACATTAAAAAAGTGAAACTCCCCCTTCCCCGATCACTCAAAGGTTTTACCCCTCCATGTGAAGGGTAATAAAGTTGAAAGGGGAAGAAGAGATCATGATGAAACAAATCAAGGAGAAAATAGAAAATTGAAAGAACTTAAATAAATCAATCCTCTATCACAACCCCTATTTCACCTTATTCAACCCCTTTGAATGGAAGTGAAAACTCTTATTTATAGGCTTTTGGAGTAGAAAATTTCACTCCAAAATTACTACACTGAAAGTTTGAGTCTAGTTGGCATATTAAATGGAAGAATATATGGAAGGTGTCTTCATAAATGTTGTTTCCCTCTGTCTTTTGAATACTTCCTCAAAATATTCGATAATTTAGACAAGTTTCACAAAAGTTATTCTTGAATTACGAATGACATATTTTTCTGCCCGAGGCGACTCTTCGACTTCCTCTTTTTTGACACATTCAATGTATGATTTAATGATTGCATTTATTCATAAAATTTGAACATGAATCGTGGATTCCTATTTATTTTCCAGCTGAAATCACCTCATTTGGACTTGTGTAGGCATATATATGCCTCATTAATTAAGGTGGGGTCCATTCTGTTGGCCAAAAACACTTTCTTATCTTGATTGATTTATCTAGGCCAGTGTGTTTGGAATTGGATCTAGGTCCATAAAGAAACGTTGAATCCCAAAAGAATATAAAGCCTACAAAAAATAAATCACACAATTTGGATAAAAAATGTAAAAGATATTCCCAAAATACAAAAGCTCCACAAAACTGTTAAATTTCCAAAATTAACCAATTTCTATAATTAAGCCCATAATTCACCAAAACACTAAAATGACACAAATAAGATCAAATTTATTAATTGGAAGGATTTAAATCATTTAAAAAAATATGAAAAATAATTAAAATATCATCTCTATCAATTCCCCCACACTTAGCACTTGGACACCCGGACAAGTCAAAATCAAAATCAAATCAAAGCAAATTCAAAATACATGCCATTGAGATCCACCAATTCCAAACCAAGAAATAAAAGATATCATTACTCATCCATAACCATTATTACAATTTCTAAAATCATATAATTCAATATTTTCCTCTTCATTTCTCCTCCCATTCAAACAAGACACCTACCTCACATGAATTTTCTATAATCTCACAAATATCAATTTTTTACAAAGTTTTTCTCATCCAAACCCATGCAAGGGTTACCATAGGTTTGAAAAACTCCTACTTCTCCACTCTATGTGAGTCAAGTACATGTGATTATCATGAGTAATGTTTAGGGTTGTTCTATGGCTTTTGGTTCGTAGGTTTTTTATGTGAAAAATTCTGAGGCCGAATGAGGAGGGCTTGGCTCTTTTTGAAGCAAAATTGCACAATTATAATTTTTACTCAAGTATGGTATCCTCATCACTACCATTGGCAGAAATTAAGCTCCATCCTCATGAAATAACAAGAAAATTTTAAACATCCCAGCATTCTAGCAACAAAAAATATTCAATCTTCTCAAACATGATTTTTCTTGAAAGCTCCAAAAAAGGCACATATTTCTTCCTCCATTAGAAGCTCCTGAAAGGAACAACTTCTCTTATCATGAAATATCCAGAAAAGCCACAACTTTCAATAGAATTATTTTTCATCAGTATACACGCCTATCCAGCATTTTATTTTCCACCCAAAGTTTCAACAAATGAGGCAGCACAACACAAGACAACTTCCCCCACACTTAAGTTCAACCAGATCATGCAATTTCACTTCAAGAGCAGGTTGGATAGGGAAAATTGGCTTGTAATGTGGCTAACCTAACAGGCCGTTCATGTATTTTATGGGCTACAAGGATTAAATTTACAAGTTAGGTCAGAATTAAAGGAATTATCTTGAAAAGGTGGATTTCAAACCAAAGAAATGCCTCAATCATTTAAAATACATGTACCCAAAACCCTCAAGTTTTGAAAGGAATAAATCAAATTCTGATAAAAAAAAGCACGATATGATTCTCTCAAGATGTGAGGTGAATGAAAATAATATAACAACAATGGTTAAGAAGCCTCATGAGAAAGTTATTTCAAATATAAAGATAGTTATATGTGGCATGGGATTCAAAAATCTGAGTATTTTCATGAAATTTCCAAAGAATTGAACTTGAAACAAAATCATTTTCATCATTCATTTAAGCTCAGTTTCATGGAATAAATAGGTTCACTCAATGAAATGGGTTTTTAAAAATGGAAATGATAATAATTTCAGATCAAAAGTTTCAAAAAAAAACACCATAAATTGAATAAATAAACACACAAAAATTTGAAAACACACATTTTTTTTTTCAAAAAACAAAAAAAAAATAAAAATCCTAAACTACAAAGGTTTCCTCCCCCACAATTAAATGATGCAGTGTCCTCAATGCATTCAAGTGAATTTAACATGTAATAAATTTTTAAAATGAATTACAACATCAAGTAGGTGTGAAGGAGAGGTACAACCTGATGGCTCTTATTGATAGACATGTTGGAGGAGCGGGATCTCCTCCACTGGATTTGATGGAATGGTCCTATGGAATTTCTTCAGCCTGTGTCCATTAATAGTGAATGGATCCTTCTCTCCATCCTTCACAATCTACACAACACCGAAAGGATATACATGAGTAACTATAAATGGACCCTCCCATTTGGAACGAATTTTACCTGGCATCAGCTTGAGTCTTGAATTGAAAAGAAACACTTTATCTCTAGGATGAAATTATTTTAGTTGGATCAGCTTGTTATGAGCCACTCTTGTTATATATTTGTAAATCTTAGAATTTTCAAATGATTCTATTATAATTTCCTCCAGATCCTATAACTACAACCTTCTCTCTTTCCCAGCACTTTCAAGATCCAAATTCATCTTTATAATATTCCAATATTCCTTATGCTCCAGTTACACAGGTAGGTGACAAATTTTCCCATAAAGTAGCCTATATGGACTCATTCCAATCGGGGTATTGTAGGATGTTATATAAGCTCATAATGTGTCTTACAGCTTCTAGCTCCAATCCTTCCTGTTTGGTTTAATTGTCTTCTACAAAATTCCTTTTATTTCCTTGTTGGACACTTCATCTTGACCATTTGTTTGTGGGTGATAGGGAGTTGATGTTTTATGATGCACCACATACTTCTTCAGCAAAGCCTTCATTATTTTATTGAAAAAGTGAGTCCCTTGATCACTGATGATGGCTCTAGGCACTCCAAACCTACAAAATATGTTAGTCCTGAAGAAATCACAAACAATTTTAGCATCATTAGTCCTGGTGGGTTTTGCTTCCACCCATTTGGAAACATAATAAACCACAAGAAAGATATAATAATTTCCAAATGATATTGAAAAAGGGCCCATAAAATCTATCCCCCAGACTTCAAAAATGTCACAAAAATTAAGTGGTGGTTGGGGCATTTCTTGTCTCTTTGAAATGTTTCTAGAAAACTAACATTTTGGACACCTTTTTCAAAATTCATGAGAATCTTTAAAAATGGATGGCCAATAGAGTCCAAATTCTAAAACCTTCCTTGCTATCCTTTGAGGTCCAAAGTGGAATACATAAGCTAATATGTGAAGAAACTAAAATATAGAACTAATTTCACTTTTAAGAAAGCATCTTATTATCACTTGGTCAATGAAAACCTTCCAAAGAAATGGATCATCCCAAATGTAATATCTAGATTTAGCTTTTAGATTGTGAATATGGTGAAAATTGAAATGAGATAGGACCTGGGATGTTACCAGATAATTGACCATGTAAGCATACCAAGGCACTTCTCCTTTAACCAAGTATAGATTCCCTCCTGGAAGGTGATCATTCACTGGTTCTTTTTCTGGAATTTCAGCTTTAGCAGTGTTGGAAAGTCTGCTTAAATGATCATCCACTTGGTTCTCAGATCCCTTTTTGTCCTTGATTTCTATGTTGAACTCCTACAGTAGTAAAATCCATCTCACTAGCCTCAGTTTAGCTTCAGCCTTCTTCATCCAGTACCTGAGAGCTACATGATCAGAAAATATAGTGACTTTGGTTCCAAGCAGATATGATCTAAATATTTCCAAAGAAAAAAAAACTGCTAAAAACACCTTTTCTGTGGTTATTTAATTTAATTGATCTACATACAAGGTTATTGAAGCATATTCAATGACTTGTGGCCTACCATCAATTCATTGATAAAGGACTGCTCCAACTGGTTAGTTGGAAGCATCACAAATTATCTCAAAGAGTTCTTCCCAACTTGGTGGTTGCATCACAGGTGGTTCAATCTATCTTCTCTTCAACTCATCAAAGGATTCCCTACATGCACCATTTAAATCAAAATCAACATCTTTCAAAATAAATATAGAGAGAGGGAGAGAAATCTTACTGAAATCCTTGATAAACCTCCTGTAGAATCCTATATGTTTTAAAAAAGATCTAACATGCTTTACAAAAGTTGGGTAAGGAAATGAATTTATCACTTCAATTTTAGATTTATCAACTTCAATTACCTTTTTGGAAATGACATGATCATGAACAATCCCTCTCTCAACCATGAAATGACACTTTTCAAAATTTAAAAAAATATTCTTTTCAATGCAGGTTTTCAAAAAAATTTCCATATTTTTTAAACAATGGTCAAAAGAGTTTCCAAAAACCAAGAAATCATCGGGGAAATCCTCCAAGAAATATTTAATGTGATTAGAAAATATACTTACCATGAACCTATGAAATGTACATAGAGCATTACATAATGATCCTTTTATATGAAAAAGTTATAAAGGGACATGTAAATCTTATCTTATCTTGATCCTCAGGAGCAATGGGTACCTAGAAATAACCTGAAAATCCATCCAAAAAGCAATAATGAGTTCTCCTGACCAATCTCTCTAACATCTGATCAATGAAGGGAATGGGGAAATAATATTTCTAAGTGACCAGATTAAAATTCCTAAAATCAATGCACACACTCCAGCTATTTTTAATTCTCACAGGTATTAGTTCTTTCTTTTCATTCCTCATAGTGGTTAGGCTAGTTTTTTTTGGAACTACATGAATTCGGCTAACCCACTATGAATCTGAGATGGGATAGATGATCCCATATTCCAATATATTTTCAATATCCTTCTTTACAACCTCCATTAAAGTGGGATTCAACCTCCTTTGGGGTTTCCTGATAGGTTTGTAATCTCCCTCAAGAATAATTCTATTTGAGCATATTTTTGGGTTGATTCATGGAATATCACCTAAAATCCACCTCATTGCTTGGATATTCTCTCTCAAAAGATCAATCAATGATTTATCTTCAAATAGATTATTAGAAATTATCACTCATAGTTTCTCTCCCTCCCTATGGTACACATATTAAAAATCAGTAGAGAGTGGTTTGAGTTATATATCAGGGGAATGCTCAAGGGATGAAACTAAATTGACGTTTCTCATTTCCAATTTTTGGACCTCCTGTACACAAGAAACCATATATTCTTCCTCATCATTTAAAAAATCATCAAAGAAATCAGGTTTTACCTTTTCCTCCCACATGAAGTCAGAATCTACAGTGCCTTGGTAATCCACATGTTCAATGATATTTTCAATGGAAGGAGTACCACCTAAGTCTAAGAATTCATAAAGCATACCTGATTCTTCAATGGTTTCTGCACCAAATTCATGGGAAAGTGAAAAGGGGGAGTGATCATCAGATGAGTGCCTCATGGATTCAAAAATATTGAAGTGGACCGTGCTCTCTCCAAACTCCATGGTGAGTGTCCCCTCGTGCACATTGATGATGGTTTTGGCCATCTTCAAGAAAGTCTACCCAAAATGATAGGTTAATGTGAAGGTATCCTATCATCTTCCATATTTAACACGTAGAATTCAGCTCGGAATAAGAGATCTTGGAATTTCACAAGGACAACCTCCAAAACTCCTGTAGGGAAAACTGTGGATCTGTTTGCAAGCTATACCACCACTCTTGTGTGCTTCAAGTCTCCCATATACAAATAAGTATATACTGAGTGAGACAATACATTAATTGAAGCACCTAGATCACACAGAGCATTAGATAAATTTAAATAACCAATGGTGCATGGAATGGAAAATGTCCTTGGATCTTGACATTTAGTTGGCACTTGTGGTGTGATAAGGACTGAGACACTTCTTACCAAGTTGATATATTCATTACCTTTTAGTCTCCTCTTCTTGGTGCACATATCATTCAAAAATTTATTATATTTTGGAATTTTTTAGACTACATCAAGTAAGGGGATATTGATTTCCACTTTCTGGAAGGTGGCCAAAATTTCTTTTTGAAGTGCTTCCTCCTTAATTTTTTTTTTGATTCAATCATACTTGATGGAAATGGAGGGGTTAAGTCTTTATTCTCCTTTTGTTTCCTTTTAAATGGTGTTTCTTGTCTCTTCTTCCATGGCCTATCCTTCTCTTCCTCCTCTTTATTCTCTTCTTCAAAATGCATTTTCATAGAATTTTTAGAGTTTACAACTTCATTCTCCCTCAACTCAGGTTGTCTTGTTTCAAGTTCATGGGATGCTGGTGGTGATAGATATTTTCCACTTCTTCTTGTTATCATGCCGACATTCTCCTTTGGGTTTGCGATTGTTTGGGAAGGAAGTTTTTCGGGATTTTTGGTCATGATTTAAACAAAACTTCCCACCATGTTTACCAGCTTGTCAACCTTATCTGCTAGGTCATCAAACCTATATTGTAGCTGTTCCACATAATTTTTTTTGCTGGTGGATGGATGATCATAGGGTCTTGGGAAATTGGGTGGTTGGTGGTGTGGAGGCTGGTTATAAGATTTCTTTTGTTTAAATGGTGGTGGGTTTTGGAACTAGTTTTGGTTTGGGGGTCTAGCTTGATTTTTCTGATTTCTGAACCCATATTGAACATGGTTAGGCTCTCTCTATCCTTGATTTTTTTGGTACTGCCTTGGTTGAAAGGTTTCTGCATAAGTTTCCATTCCCTGTATTTCAGCACATTGTTCAGTGAAATGATCAGGTGATGAACATAAACCACATACTTTAGCTGGTGCTTTTTGGTCACCCACTTGTTTCAAGGCTATATGTCTCACCAAACTGGTTAGCTCTTCAATCTTAGTTTCTAGTAAGGGTGAGGATGAGAAGTTTGTTCCTCATTAATACCTCTTGTTCTAGTACCTCTTGTACCAAACTGTTTCGAGTTTTGAGAAATCTTATCAATCAAACCTTTTTCTTCTTCTGGTGACTTTTCAATCAATTCACCTCTAGATAATGCATCAAGAAGGTTCCTCTCACTGTCCAGTAAGCCTTGATGGAAGAAAACAAGAAAGTGATGATCCTCAATGGCTTGATGTGGGCAGATGGCATAGAGATTTTTAAATCTTTCCCAGTAATCGTAAAGGGTTTCTCCAGATGCTTGTTTGATGTCATAGATCTCCTTTCTGATGGATGTGCTTCTTGAGGTGGGGAAGAATATTTACATGAATCATCTCCCCATGTCATTCAAATTATCCACATATATAGGTTTTATACTATACAACCATTCTTTAGCAGCTCTTTCCAATTAAAATGGTAATGCTTTCCACTTTACTTGTTCCTCAACTACTCCACGTGGTCTGAAAGATGAGCAGACATATGTGAACTCTTTAATATGTTTGTTGGGATCTTCACCTACCAAGCCATGAAACTTTGGAATCAATGGAATCATGTTTGGTTTTATCTCAAAATAATTTTATAACACTAGAATGACTAGTTGATTATTCTGATTAAGGAATTGTGGGGCACAAAGGTCTCTAAGAGTTGGGTTTTGATTTCCATCCATGATGACATGCTCGAAGTGAACACTTGAAGTTTCACTTGAGTCTGTAAGAGAAATTTCTTCAAATTCAGGTTGTATATTGAGGATCTGAGCCTATTAAATAGTTTTCTTTAAATTTTAGGGTCAATGGGGAAAGTTTCAGTGTTTGAGGTTTTAGTCATGAAAATTTGTAATGATAATAAGAAAAGAGAAAAGAAAGAGAGAAAAAAAATATTGGCACTACCACCCTAGCAACGACACCAAGTTTTGACACGTGCCTGTCGTGGGGTGTGACAAAAACAAATTTAACCTAAGTTAAAATGCAGTAAAGTGGTAAACCTAGGTTGTCTCCAAATAGGAGTGCACAAAAATTATGTTTGTCACTTAAATTTAAGAAAGTAGAAAAGGTTGTTTTTTTAAATTGTTTGAGTTGAAAAATAAATCAAGCAATAAAATGAAAGTGTGAACACTAATGGATGAATAGAGTTATAGATAAGGGTAGGATCCCCTTTGATATGTCATCATAGTCATAAAGATCATCTTCCCTCTCTTCTTATTGAATGAAAAATGAAAGACTCCTCGATCGAGTTATCAATCACCCCTGGTCAAAGAATAAAATGGAAATCACTCCTATGTGGATGAAAGTTCATAAAAAATTCCTAAAAAACCAAGGCAAGTCCCGATCTGGAATTATTTATCCCTAGAACTCTAGAAAAATTCCACTAGTTCCACACACGTGCCAATGATCATTGGACACTCACCACCTAATACAATATGCTCGATCGAGACAAATTTCACTAGGTAGAGGGAGATTAAAAGTCTTTAACAAAAGATATAAAAAATTGAAATACACCAACCCCAAAACATGACCGCATTAAGAGAATTGGGAAAAAATTATAATATAATTCATTTAAAAGAAAAATAGGGTTTTAAATTTAAGCACAAAACTCCGACATTACAAAAGTGAAACACCCCCTTCCCCGATCACTCAAAGGTTTTACCCCTCCATGTGAAGGGTAATAGAGTTGAAAGGGGAAGAAGAGAGCATTATGAAACAAAACAAAGAGAAAATAGAAAATTGAAATAACTTCAAGAACTCAATCCTCCATCAAAATTCCTCTTGCACCTTCTTCAAACCCTTTGAATGTAAGTGAACACTCTTATTTATAGGCTTTTGGAGTAGAAAATTTCCCTCCAAAATTACTCCACCGAAATATTAAGCCCAGTTGGAATATTAAATTGCCGAATCTCGGGAAGGTGTCTTCATAAATGTTGTTCCCATATATATTTTGAATGCTCCCTCAAAATCTCAGTGAATTTGGATAGGTGTCAAAAAAGTTATCCTAGAATTAGGAATGACATGCGTTTATGTCCATGGTGACTCTTAAAATTCCTTTTTTGCCACATTCAATGGATGCTTTAATGAACTAATTTCTTCATGAACTTTAATTTGAACATTAAGCATGGAGTAATATTTCTTTTCCAGCTAGAATAACCACATTTGAACTTGTGTAGGCCGAGATATGTGAAACACGCGACCGATTGTCGCCTATCGACCGATCAAGGTTCCGGTGCTCCGCTGATGTGTATAGCAGCACTCGGGTCGAATCCTCAGTGATGATACTTTTTTATAGTCGGTTGTTTTTAGTTAATTGTATTATGATTGGGGGGTTTGTTTTCAAAGATTATGAATTAATTTATGGATTATGTTTGATTTAACAAATTGATAAATATTTGGGTGAGTTCATCATTAGGTAGTTAATCTTGTGAAATTATTGAGCCTTGCTTTATATTGCATTAAATTAACACCCAATTCACAAGATAATTTTGATTGGAATTACTAAGTGTTAAGGATTTATTCCAAGACTTAACTTAACTTAAGGTTCTAATCTCAATAAGAGATTGTTTATAGTGGTGTATTTATGGTTCCAATAATCCATGGAAACCACACGTTAAATAAAACAACTCATTAATCCATGACATGTTAAGTCCAACATACACAATGTTAATTCAAAGAATATACATCGAGCAAAAGATCTCAATCACTTAACATACCTAAATTATAACTCACCACAATTAGAGATTTAATCATCCATTTGGGTGTTTAATAATCTGGTTATAATGATTATGGTGATAAATTAAGAAGAGAAGAAAAAGAAAGGGATAAGAAAATAGTAGTGCATCGAACACACAGACACAGACAATGATGATAATTAAAAACAGACTTTCGATTGAATGATGAAGAAAAATAAGGGAATGGGATTCAACTATATTTAAAATATTTTAATAAAATAAATATAAAACTACATAATTTTTATGAGAATATGGGATATTGAAGAAGAAACTTTCATTAAAACAGAATTACAAAGAAAGAGACTTACAAGATTAGAAAAATGAAGAACACAAAAGTAAATGAAAAAAAGAGAGGAGGAAAGGTCTCTCAAGTGAAAAATTGAGTATGTAAGGTCCTCCAAATCCCTTGGAAAGAATTTGGTTGTGAAAATATGTGCTCTTATCTTCTGAAATGCCAACCCTTTTCAAGGAGAGGAGAGGGATGTATTTATAGCCCAATGTTGTGGGCTGTTTTCATTCCAAAATAGCACCTCCACTTGCATCGCCAATATGATATATTAGACAGACTAATATAGAGATATTATATTCTTAAAAGTTTTATATAAATATATCCTCTGTCTGCTCTGAAAAGTTGGAAGACATTGGACTTAAGGAACCAAAGTTATGGACCGTTTATTAAACAAAGCTAATCTGTCCATTTCAATACAAAATTTTTGAAGTCCAAAGTGTGAATGGGTTTTTGAATAGGAATATGCCTTCAAATAAAAATGATTTATTCAACAAAGTTGGCCGAATATATCTCCTATTTCACACTGAAAACTCTCAGCTTGATTTGATGAATACATCATGAGATATATCATGAATAGTGTACGGATTTTAATTTCTGGACAGAATGGTGGGATGGACTTCAAATAACTATTTGGGCCCCTTGTTCTTTGAGTTGGGACATGATTTTTTTCTCAATTACGCCTTGAATTATTATAATAATGTTTGAGGAAAATTGATGAATTTTAACTTTTGGATTGATCCCAGTAATTCAATCTTCATGGACGGTCCAGTTTCCTCATAGATTCTATGGGCCTTTTTGTGAGGTCTATATGAGCCTTCAAATGGAAGAATTGGCCCATGATACCTTCTAATTAAATGTTGAATATTGAATGAGAAATCCTAAAAAACAATAACCAAAAAATTTGGATCATTAGGGTGATAGTTATAAACAAAATAGTAAACTGACTCAATTGGACTACTTCTAAAATGCTAAAAAATTATACTTAGTATTAAAACATTAACATTTCACACAAATTATGCAAATTTCATATAAAATATGTAAAGGGAGTATATAATAAGTCATGAAAATATTAATAACATCACTATGACTCATTAATTAAGGTGGGGTCCATTCTTTCATCCAAAAATACTTTCTTCTCTTGATTGATTTATCTGGGCCAGTGTGTTTGGAATTGGATGTAGGTCCAGAAGGAAAGGTTGAATCCCATGAGCATATAAATACTACAATAAAGGAATAACACAATTTGTATAACAAATTTAAAATATATGCCTGAAATATAGAAGCTTCTCAAAACTATTAAATTTCCAAAATTAAACAATTTCCATAATTAAGCCCATAATTCACCAAAACACTAAAATGACACAAATATGCTCAAATTGATTTATTGGTAGGGGTCAAATAATTGAAAAACATATGAAAAATAATAAAAATATCATCTCTATCAATTCCCCCACACTTAGCACTTGGAGTCCCGAACAAGTCAAAATCAAAATCAAATCGAAGCAAATTCAAAACACATGCCATTGAGATCCACGAATTCCACACCAAGAAATAAAAGATATCATACATCATAAATAACCATTATTCCAAGTTATAAAATCAGATCATTCAATATTTTTCCTCTTCATTTCTCCTCCCATGCACACAAGACACCTACCTCACATGAATTTTCTCTCATCTCACAAATATCAATTTTCAACAAAGTTTTTCTCATCCAAACCCATGCAAGGGTTAACATAGGTTTGAAAAACTCCTACGTATCCACCCGATGTGAGTCAAGTACATGTGATTATCATGATGAATTTTCAGGGTTGTTCTGTGGCTTTTGGTTGGTAGGTTTTTTATGTGAAAAATTCAGAGGCCGAATGGGGAGGGCTTGACTCTTTTTGAAGAAAAATAGCACAGTTATAATTTTTACTCAAGTATGGTATCCTCATCACTCCCCTTAGAAGAAATTCAGCTCCATAATCATGAAATAAAAAGAAATTTTCAAACATCCCATCATTCAAGAAGCAAAAAAAATTCAATCTTCATAAACAAGATTTTTCTTGAAAGCTTCAGAAAAGGCACAACTTTCGTCCTCCATTAGAATCTCCAGAAAGGCACAAATTCTCTTATATATTATGAGAGATCCAGAAAAGGCACAAATTCCAAAATAATGTTTTTTAATCCACACACACCTCTTCAACATTTTATTTTCCACCCAAAGTTTCAACAAATGAGGCATCACAACACAAGACAGATTCCCCCACACTTAAGTTCAACAAGATCGTGCAATTTCACTTCAAGAGAAGGTTGGATAGGGAAAATTGGCTTGTAATGTGGCTAACCTAACAGGCTGTTCATGGATTCTATGGGATACAAGGATTATATTTTCAAGTTAGGCTAGAATTAAAGGGATTATCTTGAAAAGGTGGCTTTCAAACCAAATAAATTCCTCAATCATTTAAAACACATGTACCCCAAACCCTAAATTTTTGAAATGAATCAATAAAATTCTGTTTAAAACAAGCATGGTATGGTTTTCCCAATAAGTGAGGTGAATGAAAATAATATAACAACAATGGTTCAGAATCCTCATGGTAAAGTGATTTCAAATATAAAGATAGTGAGATGTGGAATGGGATTAAAAAATCTGAGTATATTTCATGAAATTCCCAAAGAATTGAACTTGAAACAAAATCATTTTCAGCATTCATTTATGCTCAGTTTCATGGAATAAATTGGTTCACTCAATGAAATGGGTTTAAAAAAATGGAAATGATAATCATTTTAGCTAAAAAGTTTCAAAAAACACCAAAAATTGAATAAATAAACACACACAAATTTAAAAACACACAATTGTTTTTGAAAAGAAAACACAAAATGAAAATCATAAACTACAAAGGTTCTCTCCCCCAAACTTAAATTATGTTGTGTTTTCAATTCATTAAAGTGGATTTAACATGTAAGAAACTTTTAAAAAAATCACAACAGCAAGTAAGTGTGAAGGAGAGGTACAACCTGATGGCTCTTATTGATAGACAGGTTAGAGGAATATGATCTCCTCCACTGGATCTGATGGAATGGACCCATGGAATTTCTTTAGCCTGTGTCCATTAATAGTGAATGGATCTTGATCTCTATCCTTCACAAGATTCAAAACACTGAAAGGATATACATGAGTAACTATAAATGTACCCTACCATATGGAACGAAGTTTACTTGGAATCATCTTGAGTCTTGAATTGAAAAGAAACACTTTATCTCAAGGATGGAATTCTTTTAGTTGAATCAACTTCTCAGGAGCCACTCTTGTTCTCTCTTTGTAAATCTTGGAATTTTCAAATGCTTCTCTCCAAAATTCCTCCAGATCCTATAACTGCAACCTTCTCTCTTTCCCAGTACTTTCAAGATCCAAATTCATCTTCCTAACAACCCAATATGCCTTATGCTCAAGTTCCATAGGTAGGTGACAACCTTTTACTTAAATTAGCCTATATAGACTCATTCCAATAGGGGTATTATAGGATATTCTATAAGCCCATAATGTGTCATATATCATCTGGCTCCAATCCTTCCTATTTGGTTTAACTGTCTTCTCCAAAATTCCTTTGATTTCCCTGTTGGACACTTCAGCTTGACTATTTATTTGTGGGTGATAGGGAGTTGATGTTTAATGATGCACCCATACTTTTTTAGCAAAGCCTCCATTCTCCTATTCCAAAATTTAGTCTCTTTATCACTAATGATGGCTCTAGGCACTCTAAACCTACAAAATATGTTAGTCCTGACAAAATCACAAACAATTTTAGCATCATCAGTCTTGGTGGATTTTTCTTCTGCACATTTGGAAACATAATCAACCACAAGAAATATATAAGAATTTAAAAATGACATTGATAAAGGGCCCATAAAATCTATCACCAGACTTCAAAAATCTCACAAAAATTAAGTGGTTGTTGGGGCATTTCTTTTCTCTTTGAAATGTTTCCAAAAAACTGACATTTTGGACACCTTTTTCAAAATTCATGAGAATATTTAAAAATGGTTGTCCAATAAATTCCAGATTCTAAAAACTTCCTTGCTATACTTTGAGGTCCAAAGTGTCCTCTATAAGATAATGTGTGAAAAAACTCAAATACAGAACCAATTTCACTCTCAGGAAAACATCTTCTTATCACTTGGTCATTGCAAATCATCCAAAGAAATGGATCATCCCAAATGTAATATCTAGATTAATATTTTAGTTTGTGAATTTGGTGAAAATTAAAATGATATGGGACCTGATATGTTACCAGATAATTAACCATGTCAACATACTGAGGTGCTTCTCCTTCAACCAAGTACAACTGCTCTCATGGAAGGTGATCATTCAATGGTTATTTTTCTGAAATTTCAGTTTCAGCAGTGTCGGGAAGTCTTCTTAAATGATCAGCCACTTGGTTCTCAGATCCCTTTTTGTCCTTGATTTCTATGTCGAACTCCCGCATTAGTAACATCCATATCACTAGCCTTAGTTTCGATTCAATCTTCTTCATCAAGTACCTGAGAGCAACATGATCAGAAAATATAGTGACTTTAGTTCCAAGAAGATATGATCTAAATATTTCCAAATAAAAAACAATCGCTAAAAACTATTTTCTATGGTTAAATAATTGAATTGAGATGCATCCAAGGTTCTTGAAGTATATGAAATGACTTGTGTCCTGCCGTCAATTCACTGAGAAAAGACTGCTCCAACCGCTTGGTTGGAAGCATCACAATGTAGCTCAAATGGTTCTTCCCAATTTTGTGGCTGCATCACAGGTGGTTCAATAAATCTCCTCTTCAACTCATCAAAGGATTCTATACATGCACCATTTAAATCGAAATCAATATATTTCAAAAGAAATCTAGAGATAGGGAGATAAATCTTACTGAAATCATTGATAAACCTCCTGTAGAATCCTGCATGTCCTAAAAAATATCTAACATGCTTCACACAAGTTGGGTAAGGAAATGAATTTATCACCTCAATATTCGATTTATCAACTTAAATTTCCTTTTTGGAAATGAAATTCCCAAGAACAATATCTTTCTCAACCATGAAATGACACTTTTCAAAATTTAAAACAAGACTCTTTTCAATGCAGGTTTTCATAACTTTTTCCAGATTTTTCAAACAATGGTCAAAAGAGTTTCCAAAAACCGTTAAATAATCAAGGAAAACCTCCAATAAATCTTCAATGTGATCAAAAAATATACTTAACATGCACCTCTAAAATGTACCTGGAGCATTAAATAATCCGAATGACATCCTTTTATATGCAAAATTTCCAAAGGTACATATAAAGGTTTTCTTCTTTTGATCCTCAGGAGTAATGGGTACCTAAAAATAACCTAAAAATCTATCCAAAAAGCAATAATGAGTTCTTCCAGCCAATCTCTCCAACATATGATCAATGAAGGGAATTGGGAAATGATCTTTCCGAGTGACTTGATTCAACTTCCTAAAATCAATGCACACTCTCCATTTATTTTGAATTCCCATAGGGATTAATTCATTATTTTAATTCCTTACAGTGGTTAGGCCAGTTTTTTTTGGAACTACATAAATTGGGATAACCCACTATGAATATGAGATGGGATAGATGATCCCAACTTCCAATAGATTTTCAATCTCCTTCTTCACAACCTCTATTAAAGTGGGATTCAACCTCCTTTGGGGTTGCCTGACAGGTTTGGAATCTCCCTCAAGAAAAATTCCATGCTAGAATATTTTGGGATTGATTGGTGGAATATCACCTAAACTCCACCCTATCGGTTGGATACTCTCTTAAAAGATCAATCAATGATTTCTCTTTGATTTCAGAGAGATTATTAGCAATTATCACTGGTAGTTTATCTCCCTCCCTAAGGTACACATATTTTAAATCAGTGGGGAGTGGTTTGAGTTCCATATCAGGGGGATTCTTAAGGGATGAAACTAAATTGATGTTTAACACTTACAATTTTTGGGCCTCCTACACACAAGAAACCAGATCATCTTCCTCATCATTTAACAAATACTCAAAGAAATCAGATTTTACCTCTTCCTCCCACATGAAGTCAGAATATACACCATCTTGAGAATCCACATGTTCAATGATATTTTAAATGGAAGGAGTATATCCTAAGACTAATAATTTATAGAGAATTCCTGATTAATCAATGGTTTCGACACCAACTTCATGGGAAAGTGAAAAGAGGGACTGATCATCCGTTGAGTGCCTCATGGATTAAAAAATATTGAAGTGGACCGTGCTCTCTCCCAACTCCATGGTGAGTTTCCCCTCGTGGAAATTGATGATGGTTTTGGCCATCTTAAAGAAAGGTCTACCCAAAATGATAGGTGAATGTTAAGGGATCCTATATTCTTTCATATTGAGCACGTAGAAGTCAGATGGGAATAAGAGATCTTTGACTTTCATAAGGACATCCTCCAAAACTCCTGTAGGGAAAACTGTGGATCTTTTTGTAAGCTGGACCACCAATCTTGTGGGATTCAAGTCCCTCATCTGCAAAGAAGTGTATACTGAGTGAGGCGATACATTAATTGAATCAACTATATCACACAAAGCATTAGATAAATTTAAAGAACCAATGGTGCATGGAATGGAAAACGTCCCTGGATCTTGACATTTGGTTGACAATTGTGGTGTGATGAGGGATGAAACACTTCTTCCCAAGTTTATCCTTTCATTCCCTTGTAGTATCCTCTTCTTGGTGCACAGATCCTTAAAAAATTTAGCATACTTTGGAATTTGTTTGACTGCATCAAGTTAGGGGATATTGATTTCCACTTTCTAGAAGGTGTCCAGAATTTCTTTTTGAAGTGATTCCTCCTATTTTTTTGATTCAATCATCCTTAATAAAAATGGAGGGGGTAAGTATTTATTATCCTTTTGTTTCCTTTGAAATGGTGTTTCTTTTCTCTTCTTCCTTGGCCTATTCTTCTCTTCCTCCTCTTTCTTCTCTTCTTCACAATGCATTTTCACAAAATTTTCAGAGTTTACAACTTCATTCTTCCTCAACTCAGGTTGTCTTGTTTCAAGTTCATGGGATGCTGGTGGTGAGATCTCTTTTCCACTTATTTTTTGTTATCAGGATGAAATTCTCCTTTGGGTTTGGAATTGTTTGGGAAGGAAGATTCCCAGGATTTTTGGTCATGATTTCAACAAATCTTTCCACTATGTTTGCCAGCTTGTCAACCTTATCTGCTAGGTCATCAAACCTATATTATAGCTATTACATAGAAGGTTTTGTGCTGGTGGATGGTTGATCATATGGTCTTGGGAATTTGGGTGGTTGGTGGTGTGGAGGCTAGTTATAATATTGCTTTTGTTGAAATGGTGGTGGGTTTTGGAACTGGTTTTTGTTCGGGGGTCTAGCTTGATTTTTCTGATTTACGAACCCATATTGAACATGGTTAGGCTCTCTCCATACTTTATTATATTTGTAATTACTTGGTTTAAAGGTTTCTGCACAAGTTTACATTCCCTGTATTTCAGCACATTGGTCAGTGAAATGATCAGGTGATGAACATAAACCACATACCTTAGCTGGTGCTTGTTGGTCACCCACTTGTTTCAAGGCTATCTATCACATCAAAATGGTTATCTATTCAATATTAGTTTCTAGTAAGGGTGATGGATGTGAAGTTAATACCTTATGAATACCTCTTGTTCTAGTACCACTTGTACCAAACTTTTGCGAGTTCTAAGAAATCTTCTCAATCAAAGCTTTTGCTTCTTCTGGTGACTTGTCAATCAATGCACCTCCAGATGATGCATCAAAAAGGTTACTATCATTGTCCAGTAAGCCTTGATAGAATAAAACAAGAAAGTGATGATCCTTAATGTCTTGATGTGGGCAGCTGGAACATATATTTTTAAATCTTTTTCTGTACTCGTAAAGGGTTTCTCCTGATGCTTGTTTGATGGCATAGATCTCCTTTCTTATGGCTGTGCTTCTGGAGTCGGGGAAGAATATTTGCATGAAGCATCTCACCAGGTCATTCCAATCATCCACATCACCAGGTTGTAGACCATACAACCATTATTTAGTAGCTCCTTCTAATGAAAATGAGAATGATTTCCACTTTACTTGTTCCTCAGCTACTCCATGTGGTATGAAAGTTGAGAAGACATGTGTGAACTCTTTAATATGTTTGTTGGAATCTTCACCTGCTAAGCCATGAAAATTTATAAGCAATGGAATCATGTTAGGTTTCATCTCAAAATAATTTTTTAACACTTACATGACATGTTGATTATTCTAATTAAGGAATTGTGGGGCACAAAGGTCTCTGAGAGTTGGGTTTCGATTTCCAGCCATGATGACTGGCTCAGAGTGAACACTTGAAGTTTCACTTGAGTATGTAAGAGAAATTTCCTCAAATTCAGGTTGTAAATTGAAGTTTTTGAGCCTATTCAACAATGTTCTTTCAATTTCAGGATCAATGGGGAAAGGTTCAGTGTTTTAGGTTCTAGTCATGCAACTTTGTAATGAAAATAAGAAAAGAGAAAAGAAAGAGAGAAAAAAACTGTTGGCACTACCTCCCCGGCAACAGCGCCGAGTTTTGACACGTGCCTGTTGTGTTATGTGACAAAAACAAATATAACCTAAGTTAAAATGCAGAAAATTTGTCAAACTATGTTGTCTCCAAAGAGTAGTGCACAAAAATTATGTTTGTCACTTAAATTTAAGAAAGTAGAAAAGGTTGTTTTTTTTTGAAATTGTTTGAGTTGAAAAATAAAGCAAGTAATAAAAAGAAAGTTTGAACACTAATGGATGAAGAGAGTGATGGGGTCAGAATAGGATCACCATTAAAATTTAATCATAGTTATAAATATTATTTTCCCTCTCTTCCTATTTAATGACAAATGAAAGACTCCTTAATCGTCTTATAAATCACCCCTGGTTAAAGAAACAAATGGAAATAACTCCTATGTGCATGGAAGTTCATAAAAAATTCCTAAACAACTAAGGAAAGTATTGATTGGGAATTTTTGATCCTTAGATCTATAGAAAATTCCACTAGTTCCACACACGTTCCAGTAATCTCTGGACACTCACCACCTAACACAATATGCTCGATCGAGACAAATTGAACTAGACGGAGGGAGATTACAAGTTTTTAACCAAAGCTATTAAAAATGAATACACAAAACCCAAAACATTATCACATTAAAAGAATTTGTAAACAATTATAATAGAAGTCATTAAAAAGAAAAATAGGTTTTTACATTTAAGAACAAAACTCTGACATTACAAAAGTGAAACTCCCCCTTCTCCGACCACTCAAAGGTTTTACCCCTCCATGTGAAGGGTAATAGAGTTAAAAAGGGAAGAAGAGAGCATGATGAAACAAAGAAAAGAGAAAATATAAAATTTAAATAACTTCAAGAACTCAATCCTCCAGCACATACCCTCTTGCACCTTCTTCAACCCATTTTAATGGATGTGAACACTCTTATTTATAGTCTTTTGAAGTAGAATATTTCCCTTTAAAATTAACCCACCAAAAGTTTGAGTTTGGTTGGCATAATAAATAGATGAATATCAAGAATGTGACTTTATAAATGTTTTCCCCCTATATATTTTGAATGCTTACTCAAAATATCAGTAAATGTGGACAAGTGTCACAAAAGTTATCCTTGAATGACGAATGACATATTTTTCTAACCGAGGTGACTCTTCAACTTCCTATTTTTGGACATATTAAATTGATTTTTTAATGACCTAATTTATTCATGAAATTAAATATAAACATGAAGTGTGGAGGCATATTTATTTTCCAGCTGGAATCACCTCATTTGGACTTGTGTAGACTTAGATATGCCTCATTAATTAAGGTGTGGTCCATTCTGTCATCCAAAAAAACTTTATTTTCTTGATTGATGTTGGAACCATGGTCTTCTACGCATGATTTGGAGTATGATTTTTGTTTTTTTTCAATCCTCAGTGGAAGTTCAGAATGTGTACCAGCAAAGAGATCATACAGTTCAAGCAGACAACAATATTGAAGGTGGCGCTGTTTCCCAGTGTTTGCCAAATTTTTGGGTCTGAATATCGAAAAATGGAGAAAAGTGTTTTTGGAAAAGATACTTGCATGCCATGTACTTGAAGGAGAGGAAAATTTTGCGCCATATGTTTTTCAAGATCAGAACATGGAAAAATGGGAAAGGGATAAGGGCCGCGCAAGTTTTGGGCTGGTCGTGCAAGTGACCTGCGCGCCGTGAAGAGACTTGCGCGCCATTGTCTAGGAGGCTTGGAAACTTGCTCGACTATTGTTTTTCAAGATCATAACTTCAATATATGGAAAAGGAAAGAAGTCTGCGCAAGTATTTGTGTGGTCGCGCAAGTTATTAGCACGACAGAGGCTAGGGAGGATGAGATGCGTGCCGGAACCTGCGCGCCGAGGGAAGACTTGGGCGCCTCCACGCAGGGGGTCTAGTTTGCCTATAAATAGAGGACCATCCATCCTCATTTGTAACAAATTTCAATAATTAGAGATTTTTCGAGCTCTCGTTGCGCAAGTGGTTGAGTCGCGCAAGTGGTTGTTGGGTCACGCAAGTAGAGGCTGTGCGCCGGTAGTTGGCTGCGCGATCAAGGAAGTTGGGGAGTTAAAGGCGCAGTGTTTCAAAAGTTTGGTGTTGAAGGGGGAAGTGTCGCGCAAGTGGTTTGGTGTCACCTGCTCGCCAAAATTGTACCGCACAAGTGACTTGCACACTGGGGTTGAAACTTGTGCGTCGGGCTTGGAGAAGTGCGCCAGGGTTGTTAAAGTACATCTGTCCTTTTGAAGCTGCACGAAAGCTGGAGGATCACCCGGTACCCTCAGCGCAAAGTGAGATTCGTCATTTGGTGAGAATTGAACTTCAACAAAGCATCTACATAGAACAGAGGATGCATTCTTATTCAATGATGAAGAGACCTTTACGTCTATAAACTGATTGTGACTTCACCAAGGGCAGTGAGCCAGGGGGAGTCAACGGGAGTGACCTGAGGGAAGCAATGAGCTATCCCTGAACCTTTGTAAAGGTAGTGAGCCTGGGACAGAGTGACTGTGCCTGAACCATTGTAATCTACAACTAGTGATGATTAGTGGAATTAAGTACGACCAAAAACTTGTCGGCATATGCTCCTTGGACGTATCCCTTAGTGGTGAACCAAGTAAAAAGTGTTGTGTCTTCTATGTGCATGTGAATGTTTTCTTTCTGATCATATTCATTATACAGGTTCAAAAAGTTCCTACCAACATGGGAACAAGATCCATAACATTAAAAGAAAATTTTTTCACCCTGATTCACCCCTCCCCTCTCAGGGTGTCCCGGGGTCCTTCAAGTGGTATCAGAGCTAGGTTGCTGGTGTTGAATCTGTCCTTTATCGTCATGGAGAATGCAGTCAATGTCAGGGGAGTCACTCACTTTGATGGAAGTAATTTCTAGATCTGGAAGAATAGAATGATATCTCATCTAAGATCTCTTGGAATGGAAGTCCTCTTTTCTACTGTGCAAGGAATACAAGTCACTGATCCAATAGGCCTGGCTTTGACAAAAACAGACAGGAAAATTCTTGATGCAGATGCTAAAGCACAAAATGCACTCACTACAGCCCTTTCTGATCAGATCTACCTAAAAGTGATGAATTAAACCTCAGAAAAAACCATTTGGGATAAACTCGAGAATATTTATGATGGAGATAAAAAAGTAAAGGAGGCAAAACTACAAGTGCTGCACAATCAGTTTGATGATCTGAAGATGCATCCAGACGAGAATGCAGACTCATTCTTCAATCAAATTACTGAAGTGGTTGGATCAATTCGGGGTCTAGGAGAATAAATCAAAGACATTGATATTGTAAAGAAAATATTAAGAAGACTTCCACCTCTGTACAATGAAAATGTGTTATCCCTTGAGGAAAGAGATATTTCCAAACTTTCTCTGGATGATCTACTGAGAAGCTTGGTAGCATATGAAATGAGAGTCAAACCAGAAGATGCTTCAACTCATGTGAGCAAGGAAATAGAATTCAAGGCCATAGATAAACTGAAAATCTCAAAATATAGTAGCAGTGAAGATGACGAAGAAAAAGAAATTATTTCTCTAATTGCAAAGAAGTTCCAGAAGGGAAAAGGGAAATTTAAAGGGAAGTTACCTCTCGCATGTTTTCGCTATGGAAAAGTTGGGAACATTGCCTCTCAGTGCTTAAGAAAGATCAATGATGAAGATAGTGAAGATGAAATCTTTGAGAAGCCTCATAGAAGGTTCTTCAAAAATGGAGACATCAAATCGGAAAGAAAATGCAAAGGAAGAGTTTTGTCTATGAAGAGGAAGAAGATGATAATGAATTCTGTAATGAAGAAGAACCAAAATTCAAAACTGGGAACCATGCTTCCATGATGGCCACTATTTAAAAGTCAGAAGATACTAGCAGAGAAAAACAACTGAGAACTTGTGTAGATCCCGAGATTCAACTTAAGGATGCAGTTAGTAAGCTTAAGATTAAATGTAAGAGTTGCAATATATGGAAATCAATTGTAGAATAATCAACTGAATACGTTGATCAACTTGAAGCTGAAATTGAATTAATGGAAGAATTTGTGAAGGTACAGTTTAAAATAATTGAAAGCAATGATGATGTAGTGGATCTGAAGCTGAGAATTGAAGAGCAGGCAAAGGTCACCAATGACCTCACCTCCAGACTAGATGAAAAATCCAAGACTGCTGAGGGTCTTAAGAAGGAAGTTGTTACTCTAAGGAGTAAACTTGAGACTAAATCAATTCTAAAAGAATCAAGGAAGAAAATACAGTTTGGAAGATTCTCAGATGCAGAATTACTAGCAAGAGCCAAGTGTGGTTCATATGGGGTTGGAAAAATCTTTAGTGATCAAAGACCCGCTTGCATGGGAAAGAGTGGAATTGGCTGTGAGGCTGAGACATCAACTGCTGGAAGTGAAAAGATCCAAAATAAAGATAAGATGAAATTTGAACATGTTGAAATGTTGCCTAAAGTGCTGAAAAAGGAACCCTCAATCCAAACTAAAAGGAGAACTAAAAATTATCCTCCAATATTCAGAAATGACAGACAATCTAACTATTCTCCCAAGGTAGAAGGTATGAGGAGAAATTCAAGTGAGAATACATTTCCTCTCATGAAGTGTCAGTTCTGTGGCTATCTGGGCCATACCATGTCTTATTGCGAAGAGGCAAGAAGCTATCTGAATGGAGAAGATATAGAAGTTCAACAAAGAAGAACAAATTCATATCCTAATTCTCATTGAAGAAACAATTTCTACGGATATTGTTTTCATTGTTCTAACTTTGGTTATAAGGATACTAATTACAGGCAGAGAAGGGACATGGACACCTCATACCGGAGTTCAGGACAAGTCAAGTCTCATCAGCAAGACAATGTTACTCTTTTAAACAGGTTTTCTCCTCTCAAAAAATATTTTGACTATGAAGAACCTGGGTATGTGGAAGTGATAATTGAAAGTCCATCAGTACTATATACTCAATCCAATGTCTCATGGAAGGAAAGGAAGAAGATTGAGAAATACAACCTTTCAGAGGTGTCCCTCAAAGCTATAAAGAACAACAGTTCTTGGATTCTAGATAGTGGTTGTTCATCTCATATGATAGGTAATGCCGGACTGCTAACGGATATCAAAAGAAAGGTTGATGGTACAGTACGATTTGGTATTGATGGAGCTTTGAAAATCAAAGGGAGTGGAAGTACCGAATTAGCTAATGGAGAACTAAAGAAGACTGAAGTCCTTTACGTTGATGGCCTACGTCATAATCTCCTCAGCGTGAGTCAACTCTGTGACTCAGGACTTATAGTTACTTTTAATCAGAAAGGCTGCACTATCAAGGGAAAGATAGGAAATTCACTTATGAAGGGATGCATAATAGAAGGCAACTTGTATTAGGTTGATAGTGAAGAAAATGTCTGTTACATGACTGTTGAAGAAGAAAACAATTTGTGGCATCGGATACTGGGACACATCAATCAACAATACATGGAGAAAATATCAAAATTGAGAATTTTCATGGACATTCCCAACCTAAAGCGTGAGCATGAAAAATCTTGTGATGCTTCCATTCATGGGAAGCCGGTCTACAGTTCATATTGGCCAAAGAAGAAAAGGGCATCTCACCTTCTTGATCTGATTCATACAGATGTATGTGGGCCGATAAATGTTGCTGGAACTCATGGAGAAATGTACTTTGTCCTTTTTATATATGATTACAGTAGAATGGAATGTGTGATGGTCATTCACAGGAAACGACAAGTCCTTGACTGCATGAAAACATATCGGCGAATCGCCGAGAATGATACTGGACGAACAATCAAAGTGTTGCGATCTAACAATGGAGGTGAATACACATCCATTGAATTTGAAAATTAACTGGAGAAGCATGGGATACAGAATGAGGTATCTACTATGAGAACTCCACAAAAAAAATGGATTTTTTGAACGTAGGAATCGACAGGTGAACAACATGGCACAAACTATGCTGATTGAGAGTCGTATTCCACAACATTACTGGAAAGAGGCTGTTCAAGCTGCAGTGTACATTCAGAATCGAACAGGGATTTATATGGGTGAGACAAAGACACCATATGAATTGTGGAATAGATGGAAGCCCTCCTTAAAATACTTTAGTGTCTTTGGAAGTAAATGCTTCATCAGGAACAAAGAAGGAAATCAAGGGAAGTATGGCGACAATGCAGATGAAGGAATTTTCCTCGGTTACTCAATGAACAGAAAAGCCTACAAATGTTTCAACAAGCATTTATGAAGGATTTTAGAAAGTAGTGATGTTAAGATAATTGAAGAGAAAACCACAAATGCTTTAAGGATGTCTTATGCTGATGTGATAGAAAGTCAGGAAGAAAGTGAACGTGAAGAAAATACAAATGAAAAAATAGAAGAAGTTGTACAAAAATCTCAGTAGTCACATCATGATGTTGACTCAGAAGAAGAATCTGAAGAAGAAACTGTGGCTGAAGAGAATGAAAATGAGCCTTGCAGGAGAAATCGAAGTGCTGATATTGATCCATCCAACATAATTGGGGACAGGAGTGCACCCACTCAAACAAGAAGGATGAGGAATAACATGCAGTATTAATTTCTATCAGTTGTAGAGCCATCCTCATTCGAAGAAGCTGCAAATGATGAATCTTGGGTGAAAGCCATGAATGATGAATTAGATCAGATTGAAAAGAATTAGACATGGGATATTTTCCAGAGACCCAAAGATCACAATGTGATTGGTACCAAATGGATCTTCAAAAATAAGTTTTATGAGAATGGAAGTGTCATCAGAAACAAGGCACGACTGGTATGTAAAGGATACTCCCAGATTGAAGGCATTGATGTTGAAGAAACCTTTTCTCCAATGGCTAGACTGGATTCAATCATGCTTTTCCTTGCCATGACACTCCAAATAGGATATAAAGTATATCAAATGGATATCAAGACAACATTCTTGAATGATGTACTCGAAGAAGAAGTCTACATTGAACGACAAGTGGGCTTTGTTTTGCGTACTGATGAAACAAAGGTCTAAAAACTAAAGAAATCTCTATATGGTTTGAAGCAGGCACCACAGGCGTGGTACTTGTGACTGGATTCATATCTCAAGAAGCTGGAATTCAAAAGAGGATGAGTATATCACAATATCTATGTGAAGAATTATCCTAAAGATCAATTCATGTTTTTAGTCTATGTTGAGGATATCATATTTGGTGGCAGTAGGAAGAAATCAGTTGAATAATTTTCCAACCACATGAAATCATAATTTGAAATGTATATTATTGGGGAGCTCACATATTTCTTGGGGCTGCAGGTGATTCAAAATAAGGAATACACTTTCATTTCTCAGGAAAATTATGCAAGAGAGATACTGAAGAAGTTTAATATGCAAGACTCCAAACCAATGTCAAATTCGATTGCAGTTGGAACTAAACTTGGTAAGCATGAGGATGAGGCCTCTATTGATCCCACCATGTACATGAGAATCATTGTGATCCTACTGTACCTGACAGCGACACAACCAGATATTGTCTTTGCCACATGCCTTGTGGCCCGCTTTCAGAGTAATCCAAAGGAGGAACATATGGCAGCAGTAAAAATAATCATGAGGTACATTCAAGGTACATATAACTTCGGGTTATTTTTTGCTGCAGGCAGGGACAATGAATTATCAGTGTTTTATGATGCTGACTGGGCTGGTGATGTAGTATACAGAAAGTCCACTAGTGGTGGAGCCTTTTATATTGGGCAGAAATGTGTTGGCTGGTTGAGCAAGAAATAAGAAAGTAATTCTCTTAGTACTACTGAAGCTGAGTATATCTCTGCCACAAATTCATGCACACAACTTCTATGGATAAAGCAACAATTAACAGATATTGGTGATGAGGTAATGCAACCACTGGTGATTTACTGTGATAACAAGAGCGCAATTGATCTTATGAAGAATCCTGTTCAGCATTCCTGTACGAAACATATTGAAATCAGATATCACTTTATCAAAGAAAAAGTTGAACAAGGGGTGATTAGAATGGATTATGTTGGAACTGATGAGCAAGTGGCTGATATCCTGACCAATCCACTATCAGCGGCTGTGTTTGAGAAGCATCGTTTGAACCTCGGTGTTCAGCCACCTCCCAGTGCATAGGGAGGTTACGAAAAACCCCTCTCCCCGTTTTTGATAACTGTTTTTATCTATTTATGGATGTGATGCAGGTTTATGGGGGAGATACTATCCAGGGGGAGTATGGTATGAGCTGACCGTTGAACAAATTACCGGTCTTTGGATTTATTGTCAATGGGGGAGAAAGGAATAAATTCAGGGAAGTAATGATTCTGTGATGAGAAGAATGAGAAGGAAAACATGTAATGCTTCATGGGTGTCATTGAGAATTCCAAAAATGGGAAACCAATTCAATCTTCCTCTCTGGTTTTCTACACCGAGCATTGCTCACGTAGACTTAGAGTGTTGGCTGAGTTGGTTCTTGCATTTTTGGTTTGCACATGGATGGAGATCTGTTGAATTTATTTTCTGACTGCCAACAAACCCAAAGGGAGAGATTTTTGGAACCATGGTCTTCTACACATGATTTGGAGTATGATTTGTGTTTGTTGTCAATCCTCAGTGGAAGTTCAGAATGTGTACCAGCAAAGAGATCATACAGTTCAAGCAGACAACAGTATTGAAGGTGGTGCCGTTTCCCAGTGTTTGCCAAATTTTTGGGTCTGAAAATAGACAAATGGAGAAAAGTGTTTTTAGAAAAGATACTTTCACACCATGTACTTGAAGGAGAGAAAACTTGTGTGCCATATGTTTTTCAAGATCAGAACATAGAAAAATGGGAAAGGGATAAGGGCCACGCAAGTTTTGGGCTGGTCGCGCAAGTGACCTGCGCGCCGTGAAGAGACTTGCACGCCGATGTCTAGGAGGCTTGGAAACTTGATCGACTATTGTTTTTCAAGATCATAACTTCAATATATGGAAAAGGAAATAATTTTGTGCAAGTATTTGTGTGGTCGTGCAAGTGAGTAGCGCGACAGAGGCGAGGGAGGATGAGCTGCGTGCCGGAACCTGCGCGCCGAGGGAAGACTTGCGCGCCACCACGCAGGGGGTCCAGTTTTCCTATAAATAGAGGACCATCCCTCCTCATTTATAACGAAGTTCAATACTAAGAGATTTTTTGAGCTCTCTTCGCACAATTGGTTGAGTCGTGCAAGTGGTTGTTGGGTCACGCAAGTAGAGGCTGCGCGCCGGTAGTTGGCTGCGCGATCAAGGCAGTTGGGGAGTTAAAGGCGCAACGTCGCACAAGTTTGGTGTTGAAGGGGGAAGTGTTGCGCAATTGGTTTGGTGTCACCTACACACTGAAATTGTACCGCGCAAGTGACTTGCGTGACGAGATTGAAACTTAAGCGTCGAGCTTGGAGAAGTACACCAGGGTTGTTAAAGTACATCTATCCTTTTGAAGCTGCACGAAAGCTGGAGGATCACCCGGTACCCTTAGCACAAAGTGAGATTCGTCTTCTGGTGAGAGTTGGACTTCAATAGAGAATCTACATAGAATAGAGGATGCATTCTTATGCAATGATGAAGAGACCTTTACGTCTATAAACTGATTGTGAGTTCACCAAGGGCAGTGAGCCAAGGGGAGTCAACGGGAGTGACCCGAGGGAATCAGTGAGCTATCCATGAACCTTTGTAAAGGTAGTGAGCCTGGGACAGAGTGACTATGCCCGAAACTTTGTAATCCACAATGATGATTAGTGGAATTAGGTACGACTGAAAACTTGTCAGCATATGCTCCTTGGACGTAGCCCTTAGTGGTGAACCAAGTAAAAAGTGCTGTGTCTTCTCTGTGCATGTGAATGTTTTCTTTCTGATCATATTCATCATACAGGTTCAACAAGATCTTACCAACATGAGAACAAGATCCATAACATTAAAAGAAAAGTTGTCACCCTGATTCACCCCTCCCCTCTCAGGGTGTCCCGAGGTCCTTCAATTGATTCATCTGGGCCAGTGTGTTTGGAATTGGATATAGGTCTAGAAAAAAAGGTTTCATCTGACGAGCATATAAAGCCTAAAAAACGGAATCAAAAAATTTGGATAAAAAATGTAAAAGATATGCCCGAAATACAGAAACTCCAAAAAACTGTTAAATTTCTAAAATTAAAAAATTTCCATAATTAAGCCCATAATTCACCAAAACACTAAAATGGCACAAATAATATCAAATTGATTAATTTATAGGGGTTAAATCATTAAAAAACATATGAAAAATAATAAAAATATTATCTGTATCGATTCCCCACACATAGATCTTGGACTCCCGGACAAGTTAAAATCAAAATCAAATCGAAGCAAATTCAAAACACATGCCATTGAGATCCACCAATTCCACACCAAGAAATAAAAGATATCGTGACTCATCCATAAAAATTATTCCAAGTTATAAAATCAGATTATTAAATATTTTTCCTCTTCATTTCTCCTCCCATGCACACAAGACACTTACCTCACCTGAATTTTCTCTCATCTCACAAATATCAATTTTCAACAAAGTTTTTCTCATCCAAACCCATGCTTGGGTCACCATAGGTTTGAAAAACTCATACTTCTCCAATCGATGTGAGTTAAGAACATGTGATCATCATGAGTAATTTTCAGGTTTGTTCTGTGGCTTTTGGTTGGTAGGTTTTTTTATGTGAAAAATTCCGAGGCCGAATGAGGAGGGAATGGCTCTTTTTGAAGCAAAATTGAAAAATTCTAATTTTTACTCAAGTATGGTATCCTCCTTACTCTCTTTAGTAGAAATTCAGCTCCATCATCACGAAATAACAAGAAATTTTCATACATCCCAGCATTCTATCAGAAAAAAATTCAATCTTCTCAAACATGATTTTTCTTGAAAGCTCCAGAAAAGGCACAATTTTATTCATCCATTAGAAGCTCTAGAAAGGCACAAATTCTCTTATCATGAAAGCTCTAGAAAAGGAACAAATTTCAATAGAATGATTTTTCATCAGTACACACAGCTCTTCAAAATTTTATTTTCCACCCAAAGTTCCAACAAATGAGGTAGCACAATGCAAGACAACTTCCCCCACACTTAAGTTAAACTATATCATGCAATTTCACTTCAAGAGCAGGTTGGATAGGGAAAATTGGCTTGTAATGTGGCTAACCTAATAGGCTGTTCCTGGCTTCTATGGGCTACAAGGATTATATTTACAAGGTAGTCTGGAATTAAAGGGATTATCTTGAAAACAGGGCTTTCAAACCAAAGAAATGCCTCAATCATTTAAAACACATGTACCCAGAACCTCAAGTTTTGAAAGGAATAAATCAATTTCTAGTTAAAACAAGCGTGGTCGGGTTCTCTCAAGAGTGAGGTGAATGAAAATAATATAACAAAAATGGTTCAAAATCCTCATGGGAAAGTGATTTCAAATATAAAGACAGTGAGATGTGGCATCAGATTCAAATATCTGAGTATGTTTTATGAAATTCCCAAATAATTGAACTTTAGAAAAATCATTTTCAACATTCATTTAAGTTCAGTTTCATGGAATAAATTGGTTCACTCAATGACATGAGTTTCAAAAATTGAAATGATAATAATTTCAGCTCAAAAGTTTCAAAAACACACAAAAAATGGAATAAATAAATGCACAAACATTTGAAAACACACAATTTTTTTGAAAAACAACACAAAATGAAAATACTAAAATACAAAGGTTCCCTCTCCCCCACTTAAATGATGTAGTGTCCTCAATGCATTCAAGTGAATTTAACTTGTAAGAAAATTTTAAAATGAATCACAACATCAATTAGGTGTGAAAGAGTGGTACAACCTGATGGATCTTATTGATAGACATGTTGGAGGAGCGGGATCTCCTCCACTAGATATGATGGAATGGTCCCATGGAATTTCTTCAGCCTGTGTCCATTAATAGTGAATGGATCCTGCTCTCCATCCTTCACAATCTGCACAGCACCGAAAGGATATACATAAGTAACTATAAGTGGACCCTCTCATCTGGAACAAAGTTTACCTAGCATCAGCTTGAGTCTTGAATTGAAAAGAAACACTTTATCTCCAATATGTAATTATTTTAGTTGGATCAACTTCTCAGGAGCCGCTCTTGTTCTCTCTTTGTAAATCTTGGAATTTTTAAATGATTCTATTCTAATTTCTTCTAGATCATATAACTGCAACCTTCTCTTTTTCCGCACACTTTCAAGATCCAAATTCATCTTCCTAATAGCCCAATATGACTTATGCTCTAGTACCATAGGTAAGTGACAACTTTTTCCATAAATTAGCCTATATGGACTCATTCCAATCAGGGTCTTGTATGATGTTCTATAAGCCCATAACGTGTCTTCCAGATTCTGGCTCCAATCCTTCCTATTTGGTTTAACTGTATTCTCCAAAATTCCTTTGATTTCCCTGTTGGACACTTCAGCTTGACCATTTGTTTGTGGGTGATAGGGAATTGATGTTTTATGATGCACTCCATACTTCTTCAGAAAAGCCTCCATTCTCCTATTAGAAAAGTGAGTCCATTTATCACTGATGATGGATCTAGGAACTCCAAACCTACAAAATATTTTAGTCCTAACAAAATCACAAACAATTTTAGCATCATCAGTCCTGGTGGATTTTTCTTCCCCCCATTTGGAAACATAATCAACTGCAAGCAAGATATAAGAATTTTCAAATGACATTGGGAAAGGGCCCATAAAATCTATCCCCCAGACTTCAAAAATCTCACAACAATTAAGTGGTTTTGGTTCATTTCTTGTCTCTTTGAAATGTTTTGATAAAACTGACATTTTGGAAACCTTTTGCAAAATTCATGAGAATCTTTAAAAATGGTTGGCCAATAAAGTCCAGATTCTAAAACCTTCTTTTCTATCCTTTGAGGTCCAAAGTGGCATTAACAAGCTAATGTGTGACAAAACTCAAATACAAAACCCATTTTACTTGCAGGAAAACATCTTCTTATCACTTGGTCATTGAAAATCTTCCAAAGAAATGGATCATCCCAAATTTAATATCTAGAATCAGCTTTCAGTTTGGGAATTTGGTGAAAATTGTAATGATATGGGACCTGAGATGTTACCAGATAATTGACCATGTCAGCATACCAAGGCACTTCTCCTTTAACCAAGTAAAAATACTCTCTTGGAAGGTGATCATTCAATGGTTCTTTTTCTTGAATTTCAACTTCAGCATTGTTGGGAAGTCTGCTTAAATGATCACCCAATTGGTTCTCAAATCCCTTTTTATCGTTGATTTCTATGTTGAACTCCTATATCAGTAACATCCATCTCACTAGCCTCGGTTTAGATTCAAACTTCTTCATCAAGTACCTGAGAGCTACATGATCAGAAAATACAGTGACTTTAGTTCCAAGAAGATATGATCTAAATCTTTCCAAAGAAAAAAAAACTGCTAAAAACTCCTTTTCTGTGGTCGTGTAATTGAATTGAGCCGCATCCAAGGTTCTTGAAGCATATGAAATGGCTTGTGTCCTACCATTAATTCATTGAGAAAGGACTAATCCAATTTCTTGGTTGGAAGTATCAAAAATTATCTCAAATGGTTCTTCCCAATTTGGTGGCTGCATCACAGGTGGTTTAATCAATCTTCTCTCCATCTCATAAAAGGATTCCCTACATTCACTATTGAAATAAAAATCAGTATCTTTCAAAAGAAATCTATATAGAGGGAGAGAGATCTTCCTGAAATCCTTGATAAACCTCCTGTAGAATCCTACATGTCCTAAAAAGGATCTAACATGATTCCCACAAGTTGGGTAAGGCAAAGAATTTATCACTTCAATTCCCTTTTTGGAAATGACATGCCCAAGAACAATCCCTATCTCAACCATGAAATGTCACTTTTCAAAATTGAAAACAAGATTATTTTCAATACAGGTTTTCAAAAAATTTTCTAGATTTTTCAAAAAATGGTCAAAAGAGTTTCCAAAAACCATGAAATCATCAAGAAAAACCCCCAATAAAACTTCAATGTGATAAAAAAATATACTTACCATGCACCTCATAAATGTACCTGGAGGATTACATAATCCAAATGGCATCCTTTTATATGCAAAACTTCCAAAGGGACATGTAAAGGTTGTCTTCTCTTGATCCTCAGGAGCAAAGGGTACCAGTAAATAACTTGAAAATCCATCCAAAAAGTAATAATAAGTTATCCTAGCTAATATCTCTAACATCTGATCAATGAAGGGTATGGGGAAATGATCTTTCCGAGTGACCTGATTCAACTTACTAAAATCAATGCACACTCTCCAGCTATTTTGAATTCTCATAAGGATTAATTAATTCTTTTCATTCCTCATAGTGGTTAGGCCAGTTTTTTTAGAAGTACATGAATTGGGATAACCCACTTTGAATATAAGATGGGATAGATGATCCCAGATTCCAATAGATTTCAATATTCTTCTTCACAACCTCCATTAATTTGGGATTCAACCTCTTTTGGGGTTGCCTGAAAGGTTTGGAATCTACCTAAAGAAAAATTCTTTGTGAGCATATTTTTGGGTTGATTCCTGGAATATCACCTAAACTCCACCCTATCGCTTGGATATTCTCTCTCAAAAGATCAATCAATGATTTATCTTGGATTTTAGAGAGATTATTATCAATTATCACTAGTAGTTTCTCTCCCTTCTTAATGTACACATATTACAAATCAGTGGGGAGTGGTTTGAGTTTCAGATCAGGGGGATGATCAAGGGATGAAACTAAATTAACGTTTCCCACTTCCAATTTTTGGACCTCCAGCACACAAAAATCCATATCATCTTCCTCGTCATTTAAAAAATCATTAAAGAAATCATATTTTACCTCTGCCTCCCAAATGAAGTCAGAATCTATAGCATCTTGGGCATCCACATGTTCAATGATATTTTCAATGGAAGGAGTATCTACTAAGTCTAAGAATTCATAGAGAATACCTGATTCTTCAATGTTTTCTACACTAACTTCATGGAAAAGTGAAAAAAAGGAGTGATCATCTGATGGGTGCCTCATGGATTCAAAAATATTGAAGTGGACCATGATCTCTCCAAACTCCATGGTGAGTGTCCCCTCGTGGACATTGATGATGGTTTTGGCCATCTTCAAGAAATGTCTACCCAAAATGATAGGTGAATGTTAAGGGATCTTATCTTCTTCCATATTGAGCACGTATAAGTCAACTAGAAATAAGAGATCTTTGAATTTCACAAGGACATCCTCCAAAACTTTTGGAGGGAAAACTGTAGATCTTTTTGCAAGTTGGACCACCACTCTTGTGGGCTTCAGTACCCCATATGCAAAGAAGTGTATACTGAGTGAGGCAATAAATTAATTTAAGCACCTATATCACACAAATAATTAGAGAAATTTAAAGAACCAATGGTGCATGGAATGGAAAACGTCCCTAGATCTTGAAATTTGGTTTGCAATTGTGGTGTGATAAGGGTTGAGACACTTCTTCCCAAGTTGATACTTTCATTTCCTTGTAGTCTTCTCTTCTTGGTGCACAAATCATTTAAAAATTTAATGTACTTTTGAATTTTTTTGACTGTATAAAGTAAGGGGATATTGATTTACACTTTCTAGAAGGTGGCCAGAATTTCTTTTTGAAGTGCTTCCTCCTGCAATTTTCTTGATTCAATCACCCTTGATGGAAATGGATGGGGTAAGTATTTCTTCTACCTTTTTTACCTTTGAAATATCATTTCTTTTCTCTTCTTCCTTGGCCTATCCTTATCTTCCTCCACTTTCTTCTCTTCTTCACAATGCATTTTCAGAGAATTTTCAGAGTTTACAAATTCATTCTCCCTCAAATCAGGTTTTATTTTTTCAAGTTCATGGGATGCTAGTGGTGAGAGATCTTTTCTACTTCTTGTTATTATCATTATGACATTATCCTTTGGGTTTAGGATTGTTTGGGAAGAAATTTTTATGGGATTTTTGGTCATGATTTCAACAAAACTTCCCACCACATTCTCCAGCTTGTCAACCTTATCTGCTAGATCATTAAACCTGAATTGTAGTTGTTCCACAGATTGTTTCATTCTGGTGGATGGATGATCATATGGTCTTGGGAAATTGGGTGGTTGTTAGTGTGGAGGCTGGTTATAATATTAATTTTGTTGAAATGGTGGTGGGTTTTGGAACTGGTTTTGGTTCGAGGGTCTATCTTGATTTTGCAGATTTATAAACCCATATTGAACATGGTTAGGCTCTCTCCATCCTTGATTCTGTTAGAACTGCCTTGGTTGAAAGATTTCTACACAAGTTTCCATTCCCTGTATTTCAACACATTGGTCAGTGAAATGATCAGGTGATGAACATAAACCACATACCTTAGCTGGTGCTTGCTGGTCACCCACTTGTTTCAAGGCTATCTGTCTCTGCAAACTGGTTAGCTCTTCAATATTAGTTTCTAGTAAGGGTGATGGATGAGAAGTTTATACCTCAGGAATAACTCTTGTTCTAGTACCTCTTGTACCAAACTGTTGTGAGTTTTGAGAAATCTTCTCAATCAAACCGTTTGCTTCTTCTAGTGACTTGTCAATCAATGCACCTCCAGATGATGCATCGATAAGGTTACTATCATTGTCCAGTAGGCCTTGATAGAAGAAAACAAGAAAGTGACGATCCTCAATGGATTTATGTGGTCAACTGACATATAGATTTTTAAATATTTTCTAGTACTCGTAAAGGGTTTCTCTAGATGCTTGTTTGATGGCATAGATCTCCTTTCTGATGGCTGTGTTCTGGAGGTGGGGAAGAATATTTTCATGAAGCATCTCACTAGTTCATTCCAATCACCCACATCTCTAGGTTTTAGACCATACAACCATTCTTTAGGAGCTCATTCCATTTAAAATGGGAATGCTTTCCACTTTACTTGCTCCTCAACTACTCCACATGGTCTGAAAGTTGAGCAGACACGTGTGAAATCTTTAATATGTTTGTTGGGATATTCACCTAAAAATCCATGAAACTTTGGAAGCAATGTAATAATGTTAGGTTTAATATCAAAATAATTTTGTAACAATCACATGACAAGTTGATTATTCTGATTAAGTAATTGTGGGGCACAAAGGTCTCTGAGAGTTGGGTTTTTATTTCCAGCCATGATGACAGGCTCAGAGTGAACACTTGAAGTTTCACTAGAGTCTGTAAGAGAAATTTCCTCAAATTAAGATTGTAAATTGAGGTTTCTGATCCTATTCAACAATATTCTGTCAATATTATGATCAATGGAGAAAGGTTCGGTGTTTGAAGTTCTAGTCATGCAAATTTGTAATGAAAATAAGAAAAGAGAAAAGAAATAGAGAAAAAAACTTTTGGCACTACTCCCTGACAATGATGCCAAGTTTTGACACGTTCCTATCATGGGGTGTAACAAAAACAAATATTACCTAAGTTAAAATGCAGTAAAGTGTTAAACCTAGGTTTTCTCCAAAGATGAGTGCACAAAAATTATGTTTGTCACTTGAATTTAATAAAGTAGAAATGGTTGTTTTTTTGAAATTATTTGAGTTGAAAAATAAATCAAGCAATAAAAAGAAAGTGTGAACACTAATGGATGAAGAGAGTGATGAGGTCAGGGTAGTATCACCTTTGAAATTTCATCATATTCATAAATATCATATTCCCTTTCTTCCTATTAAATGACAAATGAAAGACTCCTCGATCGAGTTATCAATCACCCCTGGTGAAAGAAACAAATGAAAATCACTCATATGTTCATGGAAGTTCATAAACAATTCCTAAACAAATAAGGAAAGTCCTGTTTGGGAATTTTTGCTCCTTATTTTTCTAGAAAAATTCCACTAGTTCCACACATGTGCCAACGATCGCTGGACACTCACCACCTAACACAATATGCTCGATCGATACAAATTGCTCTAGGCGGAGGAAGATTAAAAGTCTTTAACCAAATCTATTAAAAATGAAAACACCAAACCCAAAACATGATCACATTAATAGAATTTGGAAACAATTATAATATAAGTTATTCAAAAGAAAAAGTGGGTTTTACATTTAATCACAAAACTCCGACATTACAAAAGTGAAACTCCCCCTTCCCCGATCACTCAAAGGTTTTACCCCTCCATGTGAAGGGTAATAGAGTTGAAGGGGGGAATAAGAGAGCATGATGAAACAAAGAAAAGAGAAAATAGAAAATTTAAAGAACTTAATGAACTCAATCCTCCAACACATCCCCTCTTGCACCTTCTTCAACCCCTTTGAATGGAATTGAACACTCTTATTTATAGGCTTTTGGAGTAGAAATTTTTCATCCAAAATTACTCCACCAAAAGATTGAGTTTGGTTGGAACATTAAATGGCCGAATCTAGAGAAGGTGTATTCATAAATGTTGTTTCCCTATGTCTTGTTAATTATTCATCAAAATATTAGAGAATTTTTACAAGTGTCACAAAAGTTATTCTCGAATTACGAATGAAATATTTTTCTACCTGAGGCGACTCTTTAATTTTCTCTTTTTGGACACATTAAATGAATGCTTTAATGATCAAATTTCTTCATAAAATTTAATTTTAACATGACACACGTAGTCTTATTTAGTTTCCAACTGGAATATCCTCATTTGGACATGTTTATCTCGAGATATGACTCATTAATTAAGGTGGGTCCATTCTATCGGCCAAAAACACTTTATTCTCTTGATTTATTTATCTGGGACAATGTGTTTGGGATTGGATCTAGGTCCAGAAAGAAAAGTTGAATCCCAAGGGAATAAAAATCCTAATAAAAAAGTAATCACACAATTTGGATCACAAATGTAAAATATATTCCTGAAATACAGAAGCTCCACAAAACTGTTAAATTTCCAAAATTAACTAATTTCCATAATTAAGCCCACAATTCACCAAAACACTAAAATGACACAAATAATATCAAATTTATTAATTGGAAGAGGTTAAATCATTTTAAAACATATGAAAAATAATAAAAATATTATCTCTATCACTATATCACTAAGGGGTGAGGATGCCAAGTGAATTAACATGATACCTTGGGTAGATCTCATGGTATGAGATGTAGGAGAGTTCCTAGATCTAGTGGGTAGGCATACAGATCTTGGAAAAAAGGTGGGTATGTGAGAGATGAAAGTATGTCTTGTGAGTGACAAGGAACTCCCTACTGAGGAAGAAGGTGAGTCTTGGTGCATGCTTGGAGCAAGAGGATTTTGTTGGGACAAGGAATAAAATGACAGAGTAAGTTTTCCTCTGGGCTTCAGGATGAGAGGTCTCCCTTAGGATATGGGATATGAGAACCATGTGTGGATCATGGGAAGTGGTTTAATGCTTTTAATTAAGATTCTAAATGGTGTTTGTATTGGAATTATACCTCACTTGTTGAGGTCAGGATTGGGATGAGCCTTTGGGTTGTGAGGTCATTGAGGGGTGACATGTATGAGATGGTATCGATGATCAGAGATTGATATGGGTCAATAAAACCCTATAACTCACCTTTATAGGTGAGAATAGGTGTGTTTTGATGTGATAGTCTAGATGAGGTTTAATACTGTGTGTGATGATCCACTAAACTATTTAACAGGCTGCGACCTTGTGTGATATGCATGTGTTTGTGATAGGTGATGGATTCATCCTTTGGGATGATTGGTGTCAAGAACTAAACTCTCCATGATTGGTATGGAATTAGCATGAATGATATAAATTCATAGTGTTTATGAATTCTAGGTTGAAAATGAATGAGATGGTGTATATTGAGACCACATGGCCTCTCTATGAGTGAGAATAGATGGTTGGGCCATACTATGAGTGATATGGTAATGGTTAGACATCCATGAGTGATATGGAGTCTTGGAAAATGGAATAAATTGATACAAGATCATAGTTTGGGTCATCCATGAGTGAAATAGTTTTATTTATCATGATTTTCCATCCACTATTAAGATGGTTTGTCCCAAGGATCAGATGATTAGGAACCCTTGAGTGAGATAGATCCCAACAAAGGATAGAATGTTGGATGGGGTGATGAGACCACTATGGATGATATAGGGTCCAAGAATACATGTGATGTGTATTATGGAAGGACCCTACATTGAGTGACAAGGTATAGGTGGAGCATTGGATGTGATACCTTCTCAACGAGATGTGTTGTTTGATATGTTTGGTATAAGACTCTACTCTGAGGGAGTAGCGGTCAAGACATAGATGATGCCATACTCAGAGTATTTATGTATGAGCTAGACTTGTGGCATGAAGTGATGATAAAATTACATCATGATGTTGGATTAGGTATGATTAGGTGTCATGGTGACCTAGTTGGCTATAATGAGTAAAAATTTTCATGTATTTTTTTTGGATATTGTATGGATTATTTTTGATACCAGACACTGAGACAGAATGAGATTCAAAGGATTGGTGATCATGTAATAAATGTTGAAATATATTAAATATATAAAATATTACACACACACACACTCACACAATTTTCATAAAAAAATTGAATAACTTTTAAATAGGGGTCCATATTAGAAATCTTAGGGAATCATTGAGTTTAGAATGTAGGGTTTACCCTAGGCGTGACATAACCTTGGTCGGCACAGGGCATTTGTAGAAACTTTTTCATGGCCGTAAGAATAAATAGAATAATTAAGTAAAATTATTTTATTTATTTTTTGATTCATTTAACTAGTGTTTCTTTTAAATAAAAAATTATAGAAAATTTTTAGGGTTCATCGCATAACCTTGCAAATCATCAGAGAGTTGTTGGAGAGCATGGAAGGGGATTCTGTTAGCAAACAATGACTGAATCGGAGATCGACCACCAGTGGAAGAAAGAATCAACAAATCTCTCCAATGATCCTAACACATGCTCATTCTTCATCAGAGATCAATCCAAATTGAGGTAGGATGTTTTCTTTGATTCAATTATTTCCCCACTCTTAATTTATAGGATGAACACAAATCAATCAAAGAACTGATTAATTTGAGGATCAGTCATTTTACAGGATGTGTTAGATTAATCGAGATTTGGGAGAATTTTTCTTCATGATTTAGCTATTTATTATTCATTCATTTTTATAATGGAAATGAATTTAGGTCGTCATGAACATTGACCGAGGTCTATTCCTCGCGATTGTTATTGTGCTTTTCTCCCCTGATTTTTTGTTCATCATGGGCATTCTTCGTTTGGACAATGGTTCAACATATCCCAATGAATTGATTGTTGTGAACTTGTTTCATGGTGAAAAGATATGATATTATAAATATAGGATCTAAAAAACATGAAGGTTTCATGAATATGGAATCAGTGGCATATCATATGGTTTTGGATACCCGATTTTTCATTCTTCAGCATTCTTTAGCTCATAACAATGTATAACAGCCATGCTATTTATTAAAAATTAATTCCTGATTTATTACATAAAATTATACATAATACAACCAGGAATATCATGAAGTATAGTTTATTTGGTAAATTGGTACATTATATAATAACTTAAAATAGGAAAAAACATCATCTTTATTGAAAACTTCCTTAACATGATCTCACTTTAAACTATATAGGATAACCTGGGGAAATATATAAGAAAGGGGTGATCTATAAAACCTTTTAAGGGAATAAAAATCACATAACATGAAGATAATAATACATGTTATATAATAGGAATATAAATGGGGCATAAAAAGAGTAGGAATCATAAACATGAACAATGATACATGATATAACATGATAGTCATAAAGGCAGTATGGGAAATGTGGAAACAACTTAAAACAATGCATCATAAACATAGGTCAAGGATAAATGCCAAGACATTATGATGGAAAGAGTTCCATAAAGGAATCATTTTCACTCCCTATCTCAACATGACGTCTCATGAGAATAAACATTACCCAATGCATTCTGGGCACACCCATCACATTCATTTCATTCACATGTTTAAGTGTGCCACATAGATAAAAAAGGATTCATTAATAATAATATTCCATTACACAATCAAGGAGTGTGGAATAAATACATTTTAGTCCCAATTCAAATAATTATAAGTGTATAATAGTGAAAACCCTTTATAGGAAATGAGTAATGTATTCAATACAGAAGTTTTTTGGCATGGAAAAACCGTGGTGAAATTTCAACATCATAACGACGTCACATAAAAATTCATAAAAATGGGTTAATGAGAGTGAAAAGGGTATCTCATAATTTGGAAATAAAATGGGTAGTAATATGAACATGGAAAGAAATATCCCAGCATTAGTAATTGGAAACAAGAGGTATAAGATAATAAAGAAACTCAAATAAAGAAGAGAAGGTGAGGACCCCTTACTTGAGTGTGTGACACAAAATGCTTGGGAGGAGCTTCTTGGGAGATTGGGGGAACCTTGAGAAGATTCTATAGAGGTAAGGGAAGAGTATTAATGTTATCCAAGTATTTTGAGTAAAGATAAATGGGATCTTGGGTGGGTTTATATAGGAAATGAGTGAGAATTTCTTTTATATTTCTCAAACTCAGGTTTTGGACTTTATATAACAAAATAACCAAAACCAAAAACCTTCCCATAGTTTTTTCCCATGGTTTCTACCAAATGGGAGTGGTTTTAATTATTTTATAAGTACGAGGTCCGAAATTAATAAAATAATACCCTTGCTTATGTGGAAGTGAGTCATACTCTTAAAAAGAGGATTTTAAAACCTTAAAATATATTAATGGTTTTAGAGGATTCATAATGGATTTATAAAATTAATAAAATAAACATAAAATCAAATTATTTTAAATAAAAAAATATAGTTTGTTTTTGATAAATTTTATAGTATTTATTACATCACTTTTGGGTCATTATGATGTCATAATACACACCTTATATTTATATGGTATTTAATTTTTACCAAAAAGTTCAACTATCTCAGAAAATTATGAAAGATCCACCATTGGATAATTTTTAAATTATAATTCCAAAAATAATATTCATTTTATAAAAATAATTTTCTAAGTTTGTGTATTTTAACTTTTAAAATAATAATCGATATTTATTGAAAAATGATGGGTTTTTTTGATAATAACAGTTTTTGAACCCTTATAAAAATTATATTTAACTTCATAAATTATATGGTCATTTATATTTACTAAAAAATAAATAATAATATTTTATTAAAATATTATTTATTTCCAAAAATCCATTAATTCATCAAAATAAATGTCTTAATTTAAATTGAATACTAATTAAAAATACAATTTGTGTTTTATTGTATCCAAATAAAAATCATTTATAAAGTAAAAATACAAGGATGAAAATATATTATTTATTCTATAAAAAAAGGTAAATACTCATATTTATAGGGTCTTGATACATATCCATTTAATACATTATCAAAAACTTTAAGGGTAAGGTGTGCGATGGTGAGACTTTCATGGGGTGGTTCGGCGAACATGGTTTGGGTCGTGATCTCGATGAGCTTGAACTTCTCCAGAAAATAGTTTCACTCATGATTAAGTTTTTAGATCTCATATTGGGCTTATTCAAGGGAAAATAACCATGATGCTATGTCCCTCAGATGCTTTGATTAATCGGCTTCATAGGGTATGATCCTACTGGTTGAGGCCATCACTTACTTTATTCGTGTCAATTGGATTTGTTAAAACCCTATATTTATACTAATCATGTGATAAAGGTTCAATGAATATATTATAAATGGTAATGATTCTTAATGGTTTTTAAATAGGATATATAAAACCAAATAAGTTCATTTTTTTTCTATAACCATATTAAATAATAAGACATTAATTAAACCACAAGGGGAATTTTATTTATAACAGTTCAGGTCATTTCAATATTCCCCCTTTCATAAATTTATCCCTCAAAATTTTCATCTCCCACACTAAAATAAACTAGGGAAACTCTATTTCATCACCTCCTATGGTTCCCACATTTCTTCTTCAAACTTGTGGTTTCTCTATAACACTTTTAAAAGGTAAATTTTCTTATTTCGTATAACTTTTTCACTATGACCTATGATTTTCACCACCTACTCTTCATTAGAAAGATCATTATCCAACTCCACCACCTATATATTGAGTACATGTGAGGGTCTGGGTATTTACTTCCTTAATAGAGATACATATAATACATCATGTTCTTGAGATACATTCGGTGGGAGTTCTAGTCAATACACCACCACTCCGATGTGATAAAGGATCTCAAAGGGGCCGATGTATCTTGGACTAAGTTTTCCCTTATTCCCAAATATCATAACTTTATTCCATAGATATATTCTTAGAAAAAAAAATGTATCCAACATCAAACTCATGGTCTCTTCAATGATTTTCATCATAGCACTTCTATTTTTTCTGGGCACCCTTAATGTGCTGCTGAATGGTCTTAACCTTTTACCCATTTCCTCGACCATTTTAAGACCTAGTAGTTTTTGTTTCCCAACTTCATCCCAACATGCAAGTATTCTGAACCTCTTCCCATAAAGGGCTTTATATGGATCCATTTATATTCTAGAGTGGAAACTATTATTTTATGAAAACTTGATCAGAGAAAGATGTTGATCCCATCCTCCACCGAATTCCATAGAACATGCTCTCAACATGTCGGAATATTCCACTCAGATTGAAAATAATTTTGAGGATCATATTCCATACTAAAGTCTAGATAAATGTTTATATCATTTTAGAAACTTTTCCATAATTTGGAAATAAATCTTAGAACTGGATCGGATAAAATCGATTGTGGTACTTCATATAGGCTCACCACTTCTTTGATATATATACATGCAAGTTGATCTAGTGAGAAGTAATCTGAAATCTCAATGAAGTGTACAATCTTTCTAATAATATTAAACAAAAACCAGATAAAATTATCACCTATTAATGTCTTCAAAATAACAATGAAAAATTCCATGGTGATGTTTTCCCATTTCCATGTAGGTATGGGTAATGGTTGCATCATCCCCTTGGATTTTTTTCTTTCTTCTTTCATTTTCGGACATAGAATACATCTTGATGTATACTCTACAATATCATTCATCATATTTTATCATCAATATTTCTCTCAGATATCTTGATATATATTTTTGATTCCAGGATGGATATAGAAGATATAACTATGTGCATCAACCAAAAACTCCTTATTTAACTCAAGATTTTATGGTACACATAGTTGTGACCTAAATATTACAACTCCTTCTTCATTAACTTTTAATTCTTAGGATATCCCTTTTTTTTATACCCTCCAATTTCTTCTAAATTCCCACATCATCTCTTTGATCATCCTTTATCTTCTCCAGAAGGGGTGGTTGAGCAATAATTGGTGAAAGGATTGATGATGTTCCCTCATTTATGATTCCCATGTCCATCCTTTACAAATCTAAGAAGAACAGATCCCTCTCAATTCTTATTAATGATAGAATTACTAAATCATTTATACTTAGAGTGTCTACCACTTTATTCACTTTCCCTAGATGGGAAGTTAATTGAGAACTTTTAGTCCTTGAATAGATATAACTATATTCATTGGTGCATATTCATCTCTTTATGCGTGAATACAAATTTTTGGATTTTTTGATATGTATATATTTCCCACTTCTCCCCAAAGAGATAATGCTGCCATATTTTCAAATATAATATCACTACAGCCAAATCGAGATCATGAATTTGGTAGTTCTATTCATGAACTTTCAACTGCCTTAAATAATAAGCTATGAATTTTTCATTCTGAATTAACACACAACCCAATCCCTTATTCTATGCATCATTGAATACCATGAAAAATTCTCTAATTATGGGTAGTGTGAGAACATGGGTAGTGATAATACTCTGTTTAAGATCCTTGAATCTCTCTTCACATTCATCGTTCCAAGAAAACTTGACTCCCTTATGAGTTAGCTTGGTTAGAGAATTTGAAAACCGGGTGAAATTTCTAAAAAATCAATGATAACACTTAGATAATCCAAGGAAACTACAGATATATGTCACAAATATTGTCCTCATCCATCCTTCAATTGATTCTATTTTTGAAGGGTCTATAGATATTCCAATGATTGTGATGATATTCCACAACAAGGAGGCTTACCTCAACCAGAAATCATATTTTATGTATATAGAATAAATATTCTCCTTTCAAAAGGTATTTAACACAATGCTCATATTCTTGTCATTCTCCTCCTTTGTCTTGTAGAATATCAGAATACCATCTATAAATACTACCATAAATTTATTGAGGTAATCTCTAAATAATCTATTCATAAAGTATATGAATATTTCTTGAGAATTAGTTAATCAAAAAGGTATTACTATGAACTCATATTTCCTATACCTTGTATGAAAAGTAGTCTTGGGGATATACTTCTTCTTCACACAAACATGGTAATATCCCGATCGCAGATTCACCTTGGTGAATTATTCTTCTCCACATAGCTGATAGAACAAGTCATCAATCCATGGTAGAGGATAATTATTGTTTATCATGATCTTATTGATATCATAATAATCAATGAAAAATCACATTGAACCATCCTTCTTCTCGAAGAAAAGGATTGGTGCACCCCATGGTGAAGCATTTGGGAGTATGAACCCTTTATCTAGATTATCCTATAGTTTTTTCTGATGCTCCTCAAGTTCTACAAAAACCATTCTATACAGATTCTTGGATAATGGTAACACCCCATACATAAGATCGACTGAAAATTCAACCTCTTAGCTAAGAGGAAGACCAGACAACTCCTCTGGAAACACATCAGTGTATTCTCTCACAATGAAAATGTCTTCAAGGATGATAATTTTGTTAGACTCAATCTTTTGAGCTGGATGCACTTTCTCATAGGGAAATAATATCCATTATTGAGATTTTGGGGATAAATAATATTCATACACTCCTTTTATTTGTATATAATCGATGGATGATTTTCAATATGAAGGGTTATCTCTTACTTGTGATAATTTTTGTTGGCTCTATAAAGGGAAGTACACTCCATACGTAGAATTGAATCAAATTTCACCAAAGGGAGTTTAAAAAGGTTCACTAGGAAGTTCATCCCACAAATTTTGATAGGGTAAGAGTTATATTCTTGGGATGCAATAATTTCCCCATTTTCTATTTTCACCGATAGCTCTATTTCCATACTTTGTGGCAGTGTTTAAATAGTTCTACTAAACTTTCATGATATGAAGTAATGCATAGAACCAGATTCAAAAAGTATGTTCTCTATTCTTGAATGAATAACTAACATACCTATCACCACTTCATTGTTGGGATCTACCTCAGTAGTTGTGATTGAAAAATCTCACCCTTGTTTCTTTAGAGGTTATTGGTTATCATAAATAACCCTTGGATTAGTGCATTGGTTTGTAAAGTGCTCTGGTTCCTTGTAGTTAAATCAATGTACAATGAATTGAGGGTTGACTAGAGCATTCATTTCCTCTACCACGTTAGAAATTTTCTCATGTATCCAATCATTAGATAGGTGTCCTTCCTTCCCACACTTAAAATATTTCTTCATTCCCCACAGGCAATTTCCAAGTTTCTTCTTTCTGCACCTTTGAAAAGTGGGTTGTTAAAATTTATTAGCACCATTAAATTTCTCTATAGGACCACCAAAATTAAACTCCAATTTTCAATTCTTATCCCCATGATACCCTTGAGACTAACCAATATCTATTTTGACTTTGAGGGCTCATCAGACAATTTCCTCATAGCTATCAATGTCTTCTATCACCAGGGATTTTTGTAGACTAGGTTTAAGCCCACAAAAGAAGTGGTCAACCTTAAATTCGTGGGTAACATCAAAGACATAGGTGTATCTTGAAAGTATTATGAAGTTTTCCTCGTAAAACCTGATAGATTCATTATATTTTTACTTTTTGGAAAGGAAATCCATGTGCATTTTAAGACGAAGAGTGTGAGGAAAATATTTATTGAAAAACTTTTTCTGAAATTCCTTCCACCCCATTGATTTGATATCTTCCTTAGGGTTAATATTCTAGATCAATTTTCAACACTGATCATCTTATCCTTTAATATGATAAACAGCCAGTAGAACCTTCTCTTTCTTAGAACATTGAAGGATGTAGAAGATATTCTCAATGGATTTGATCCATTGTTCTATGATTAAGGGATCAGATGAGCCATTGAAAGTCAGGAGCATTTGTTGCATAAAGGTCTTAATCGCATATTGTTCTCTCTTAGGGAGATTTATATTCTCCTTTTGATCTAGGTTTCTATTCAGATCCTAAGTTACCTGAGAGATTTTCATCATAAATTTCGTGATTCCTTCTCTCATTGGGTTGGGCATCTCATTGGGGTAGTTATCACATTTCTCATCTCATTGACTGTTTACCCGATTCCTCCTATTTCTATCCATCGGATAGAATAAAAAGAAAATTAGAGATGAGTATTTTTAAACTATTAAACACATAAAGGGTAATATAATTAAATTGAAGGGATAACTTATAAATTTTATTTATTTCCTTAACATATGAATTTCTAGGCTTCAATCTATTTTATCCATGATCTATTTCCTAACATAGACTCTTATAGGAATTTTATATTTTCTTAATAATTTTTTTAATGAGATTATGAATTTAATAAAGCATATCCCCCAAGAGTTTCAAACCATGTGTGAATCAAGACCCTTTTTCATGCACCAGTTCATGGTCAGGTCTATCTCAATGTGGTGCTTTCAGGGTTTACCCAAATGTACATCTTTTCCAGAGCCAGATCTACTAGTAGTATCCAGATAGGGATTTATTTTCTTGATAAAACACTTAATATATACCTACCAAAAATTTGGGATGTTTTTTATACTTAGTATTATCACTATGGATTTATCTAGAGTTTTCTAATCCTAAACCCAAAAATAATTAAACTTTTCCTTTAATACCAACTATAACAACACTGCTCTTTATTAAACATTAATTCTTGATTTATTACATAAATTTACACATTATAAAATATAAAATATTGATAATTATTATGTATTTTAGAAATAGGTATATTACATAATATCTTAAAATAATAAAAAACAAAATATTTATTGAAAACCCCCTTAACATGCTCTCACTTAAAACTGCATGGGATATCCTGGGGATATACACAAGAAATGGGTGAGCTATAAAGATCAGTAAGAGAATAAACATAGAATAAAATGAAGAGAATAATTCATGTTAGAAAATAGGAATTTCAGTTGGGAATAAAAGGAGTATGAATCATAAATAGGAATAATGAGACATGATATATCATGATAGTCAAAAAGAAAACATGGGAAATGTGACAGCAACTTAAAACACTAAATCATAAACATAAGTCAAGGATAACTGACAAGATTTCATGATGAAAAAAGTACCATAAATTAATAAGTTTCACTCCCTATATTACATGATTTCTCATGATGCTAAACATTACCCAATTCATTGGAGCACTATATATTTCTAGGGGCACCCATTATATTTATTTCATTCTCATTCTTAAGTGTGCCACATAAATCATAAATTATGGATTCATTCATCACCATATTTCATTACATGATTAAGGAGTGTAAAATAGATACATGTAAGTACCAAGTAAAATAAGTATAAGTTTATAATGGTTAAAACTCTTGATAATAATTGTGTATGGTATTCACTACATAATTGTTTTGGTATGAAAAAATCGCGAGGAAATTTTGGTAGCATAACAACGTCACATAAAAATTCATAAAAACATGTTCATGAGTGGGGAAACCTTGTGAGGACTCTAGAGAGGATATGTTAAAGTAAGGATATTTTAAAATTATTTTTAGTGAAGAGAAATTGGATATTGGGTGGGTTTACATAGGAAATGAGTGGGGATTTCTTTAATATTTCTCAAACTTAAGTTTTCTACTCTATATAATAAAATAACCAAAAACAAAAAAATTCCCATGGTTTTTGACCATGGTTTCTACCAAACGGGAGTGGTTTTAATTATGTTATAAGGCTAAGGTAATAAATTATTAAAATAATACCCTTTCTTATGTGGAAGTGAGTCACACTCTTAAAGAGATGATTTTAAAACCTTAAAATATATTAATGGTTTTGGAGGATTCATAATGGATTTATAAAATTAAAAAAATAAGCATAAAATCACATTATTTTAAAGGGAAAAAATATATTTGGTCATTTATTCCTTTTAAAATATTTATTACATCACTTTTGGGTCATTATGATGTTATAATACACACTGTATATTTATAAGGTATTTATTTTTTACCTGAAAATTTGTTTGTCTCAGAAAATTATGAAAAATTTACCATTTTATAATTTTGACATTTTGGTTCCAAAAATAATTTTCATTTTATCAAAATAATTTTCTATTTTTTTATTTTCACTTTTAAAATAAAAATTTATATTTATTGAAAATGATGGTTTTTTTTGACAATAACAGTTTTTAAACCCTTATAAAAATTACATTTGACTTCATAAAAATTATATAATCATTTATAATTACTAAAAATTAAGAAATATTATTTTATTAAAATATTATTTATTTCCAAAAATCCATTAATTCATCAAAATAAACGTCTTTATTGAAATTGAATACCATTAAAAAATATAATTTTTGATTTATTGTGTCAAAATAAAAATCATTTATAAAGTAACAATAATAGGATAAAAAATATTCATTATTATATAAAAAATAATGTACATACTCATATTTCTATGTTCTTGATACATATCCCATTAATACACAACAAATTCCTTATGGGTAAGGTGTGTGACGGTGAGAATTTCGTGGTGTGGTTTGAAAAACATGCTTTTGGATATGATATTGATGAGCTTGAAATTATCCCAAATATAGTTTTTATAATGATTAAGTTGTTGGATGTCAGGTTAGGCTTGGTCAACGTAAAATTACAGTAATTCTATCTCCCTCATAATCTTTGATAAATGGGATTCATAGGGTACAATCCTACTGATTGAGGCCATCACTTCCTTTGTTTATGTCAATTGGATTCGTTAAAACCCTATATTTATACTAATAATTTGATCACAATTCAATCTAGATATTATCAATGATAATAATTCTTAATGGTATTTTAAATATGATATAATAAAACCAAATAAGTGAATGTGTTTTCTATAACCATATTAAATAATAATACATTTAATTAAGTCACAGGGGGAATTGTATTTATAACAGTTCAGGTCATTACATGAAGAATAATGTGCAGATCCATTTTCCAAAAGGATTTTATGTTCAAAACATGTTTTTTATTGATGACAGGGCTTAGATGAGATGAAATCATTATTTTCTAGTGAGGTGTGTGATCGTATTGAAGGCTAGAGGCACGAAATCAAACACAGGTTCCAAATATAAAATTCTAAAAAAATCCACACTACACAATGTTTAAATTGGATCCACACATTGTGTGGGACCATCCAAGCATCAAATAAAGTTTTTGGAGAATGTTAAGTATCACATGGTGTGTGACCCTGTCAAACAACATGTGGTCTATCCCTGGTGGCTCAACATGTACCTGAGAGGGTACATAGCCATGGGTTGGGGTACACGGGTTTGAGTATGCCATGTACTCCACTACAAGTATGAAACCTAGAATGGTACTTGGTCTAATCCATGTATTAGTGCATGGGAAGAGTACATGGGAAAATCACACATCGTGTACTATTACACAAACATGAGAATGACCCGGGGTCATGGAACATGGAGTGTAACTATACTACACACCATATACCGCTTAAAAGTTGGCTTGAATCACTTGTCCTATGTATCTTAGACATATTTCATTAGGGTGAATTCCCCACATCATTTTCCCATATGGATAGTATGGAATCACCTTTTACTCCTAGGATAATGATCACTTTAGCAGGACTTCTTGGATAGAGTTGTTGGAATCCTTCTATGAAGCCCAGAGTGAGATCCTATATTCATCTTCATGCCCTAGATGGAGTTATTGGTATCATCTTAACCAAAACTACATGAGCGCTGATCCTATACTTAACTGGTTAATCTAGATTGAGTTATTGGTATACCCCATGAAATTGGGTGTGATCCTCAACTAGGTATCATATCACTTCAAAACATTAGTGTGTACTTATAATGTCAAGACATGAAGAGCATTACCTCTTAGACGAACTGCATCAGTTCTATCAAATTCAAGAGTTTTTTCTCCCAGATGAGTTCTATGTGGAATATTTAAGATAGAATATTAGGCTAGCGTACTATGATTTCGACTTACATTTAACTATGTGTAATTTTTTGAGTATATTTTGATATTCTTGTTATATGTGTTATAGAAATATTCATGTGTAGAGTTGATTGTATCCTTTTTTGTATGATTTATGGTTTAGGGGTGTCTTACTGGGTATTGTTAATTTTCCCAAACATGTCATGTCTTGTGGAGATGATCAAACCTTTGATAGAGTCCTAGATAGACCAAGACCAAACTATGCTTAGTGAGACTAGAAAGACCAAGGTGTGTTCAGAAGACATCTTGGCAGTAATCCCTATCTTTATTTATAGTATAGACATGTTTTCAGACTCTTTGTGGTAGCTAGTATTTTTCCATGTTTACTTTCCTTTACTTCCTTTCATACTATGGTTATAGGATTTAGAAGTATGCATGCTTGGTTGTTTAGATGTTTTTATATTTCAGAATTTCATGCTCTTGAAGATGTGTTCCTGTGTAAAGGTACTTAAGCTATAGCCTCCCATGTTAGTGATATAAAAAATCAACACTAGTTTCCATCCCATGGTCTATTAGAGGTTGGCTTTAGGAGTCATGACACATGCCCCATTGATAAGGGTCATAACAGAGTGGTATTAGAGTAGTAATTTCTAACTTAGGACTAAAAGTTTGTGAGATTGGTTTGGGGAAACAATGTTATGTGTTTCAAGTTTGTATTTTCGGCCAAGGACTTCAATGTTGGTGTATCGGTCGACGTATCCATACACTAGGACTCTAATCACCTAATTTTCAACTCGGTACATGATAAAATTGGTTTTAAGGAAAGCAATGACACATGAATCATATAGAAATGAGTTGTGTTTTCCATGTCCTTATCGAGTCAATTCCTTAGATAAACTAAATGATCATGGTACATATTGTTTACTTTTAGAATTCCTATGCAATGTATGCTTTCTAGGATTCAAAATCATGATCACAGGGAAGTTCCCCTCAGTGATGAGGTGTTGGTACAAGGTCCAGTTCAAGTGGTGATACCTCTAGGTGGTGCACCAGCTATACCACCACATGTAGACCATCACGTGGTACCCGCAATACTAGCATATGAGGTGCGTAGGATGAGATAACTTCATGAGTTTAGCATGATATACATCTCAGGTTCCAAGGAGATCCTGAACCATAGGCATATGAGGATTGGATTGAGGTAGTTACCTGAGTTTTCCATCTTGTTAAGACATCAGCAGATCAGATGGTGATCCTGGTGGCGAGACTTCTCCATGTCTCAGTAGAATGATGGTAGGGGTTAGTGACCCAGTCTTATAACGAGGTGACTCTATCATGGTCAAAGTTTGAGCACCTTTTTAGAGAGTATTTATCTCAAACTATGATGAGGGATGTACGTGTTTAGTATCCTCTCTAGTTCTACCAGGGCTACATGACAGTAATTTAGTATTCATTGAGGTTTACCAATCTCTCCACGCACTCGATGGATATGGTTTGGGACTAGTTTTTCAGGGCTCAGACCTTTGATTGAAGAATACATAGAGACATGAAAGCCAATGTTATCCCTATATGCATTCTTACTTATGTTGGGTGTTTAGAGTGATATTTTGTAGTTGAGAGTTTCGTAGCTAAGTATATATAGATAGTGGTTGTCAGTTATGGGAAAGTTGGAGCAGAGACCTCAATAATAGGGATCTGATATCAGCCTTAGGTACTTGGTAATTTGTGATGTTTTAGGAGGAGATCCCAAGATAGAGGATCTATAGTTCTGGGATCTTAGGATGGTTCTAATCATCCCATAGAGAGTTAGTTCTACTCACATGACACCAGGGGATATCTTTCATGAGATTGTGTGTCCCGCCATACAACTAACAGGGAGAACATGGAAGAGATATCGAGGTAGAGACAACGATAGGAGTAGGTAGGTCTGCAGGGAAGTTTTCATGGTAGAGGAGATGGGAGAGCAACAGGAGGTGGTAGATACTTTTACTTGTTACCACCACCACCCCAGGTGGTCCACACCAGGCTTAGGGAGCTAGAGGACAGGGGAGGGGAAAACTATAGGCAACCAAAGCTTACAAACCAAAGTCTCTAGTAATTATTCGAGCTAATGTTTGTGTTTTTTCTACCTTATTTTAAGTACTAATAGACATAGGTGGTAGTCATTATTTTCTTTACATGTAACTTTTATGAGAATTATAGATTCTAATTGTTCCCTTAGATAAAACCTTACGCTTGTAGATTACTACCAGAGATTTATCAATGATCACACACTGGCGTCAAAAGTGTGAATTAACTCTTGGAAGAGAGAGTTTTAGTTGTGATATCATTTTATCATCAATGAGGCATTAAGATTCCATATTAGGTATATATTTATTATCAACAGTTCATGACTATATTGGATATTTCAAGCGAAGGATATAGTGTGTTTGCAGTGATAGAACTATGTTTCCTGTTTTAGTGAAAAGTAAACCCATACAGTACAGGATGGACTCATGAATAGAATGGTGTAGCTGATTACTCATCATTTGGCTAGATGAACCCTTGGTTTAGAGGATTTTATGAGTTTCCAGTTCTCTACAGTGGTGGAATATTATGAGGATATCTTCTCTGAGGATGTTCAAGGCTTACCTACCCACCATGATATTGAATTATTCATTTATCTACACTCTCGGATGACACTGATATCAATTCCATCATATCAGATGAATTCCATAGAGCTTCACATGCTGAGGGTGTTGTTGGAGGACTTGTAGAGGAAGGTTTTTTAGACCTAGTGTTTTACCTTGGGTATCCCCAGTGTTGTTCACTAATAAGGTGGATGAGATCTTGAGGTTGTGTGTGGATTACTAGTGCTTGAACTAGGAGACCATGAAGAAAAAGTATCCACTACCAAGGATTTATGACCTCCTTGATCAATTGAGTGTGGCATTATGGTTCTCGAAGGTTAACATCAGGTCAGGCTAACACTAGTTGCGAGTAAGGGATGAAGAAATACCAAAGATGACATTTGGGTGCTACTATGGTCACTATGAGTAATTAGTGATTCCCTTTGGCATGAAAAATGCCTTAGTAGTGTTTATTGGACTCATGAAATAGATCTTTTATCCTTTCTTGGACCAGTTTGTGGTAGTCTTCATCAACGATATCCTTATGTACACAACATCTACGGAGGAGAACACGAGATACTTAAGTATTATTCTATACGCACTTTGAGACCACCAAATTTATGGGAAGCTCTCAAAGTGTATATTCTAGATTAAAGTGGTCCACTTTCTAGGAGATGTTATCTCAACAGATAGAGTGTTAGTAGACCTTGTCAAGGTTGAGTCCGTGTTATCTTGGGATCCACCCAAGAGTATTACTGAAGTGTGGAGATTCCTTGGGTTGGAAATATATTACCACAGATTCATACCTGATTTATCCTAGATATCAATGACCATGATGTATTTAACCTAAAATGGGTATCCTTTCATGTGGATAGAGAGTTCCATAATTTTTTTTAGCAGTTTAGGCAAAGATTGTTGAGTGCTCCCATATTGAGATTTCTAGATAAAGGTGTCAAGTACATAGTGTTCTACAATGCATCAGAAACTGGGATTGGTTGTGTTCTAATGCAAAGGCATGGGTTATTTCCTATGGTTTATGTCACTTGAGACCACATGAGCATAACTACATGATCCAAAATCCCGAGTTAACAGTGGTAGTCTTCACAGTAAAGATGTGGTGACACTACCTGATGGGCAAGAAATTTATCATCTATTCTGATAATAATAGTCTCAAGTAAATATTCTCTCAGAAGGATCTTAACTTGAGACCGAGGCGATGGATAAAGTTCTTCCAGGATGATTAATTCAAAATTTTCTATACTCCTATGAAGGAAAACATTGTAGTAGATGCTCTCAGCAGAAGATCTTGTTCGTAGTTGATGATTCAGGCATCAGAGCAGTTTACCTCATTATAGTTATCCTTTTTGGATAGAGATGAAGCAGATTACCTAAATTTTATGGTTTTCACCCCTCCAATATTATAGCAATACAAGGAGGCATAACTTAGGTATGTCGACTGTGAGACCCTACGTACTCAGATATCCACTGGACATGCTCCTGATGGATTTTATGAAGGTGGGGAGAATGTCATTCTATTTCGAGGATGAAGGATGATACTAGTGATGTTGTGGAAGGAGGTTTTAATATATTTTCATAAATATCCTTTGGAGGTATATACAAGTGAACAAATGATGTACCAGTACATTCAATATTAGTTTTGGTGGCCATGGATAAGGAAAGGAGTTGCAGAGTTTGTCTCTTGATGTCTTACCTGTCAGCAAGTGAAGGCTGAGAACCATGTTCCACTGGGTTTAGATCAACCCATTTAGGTGCCAGAGTAGAAGTGGAATGAGATATTGATGGAGTTAATGATAGTATTTCCACATACATCTAGGGGAAATTATTCCATGTGGGTGATCTTATAATGGCATAACAGGTCGGCCCACTTCTTCGCTATTTAGGAGAAGAGTTCAGTAGAGATCTTAGGATTCATAGACGTGTAGAAAACATTATAAATCCATAAAGTTCCATCAATGATCATTTATAACCATGATTATTACTTCACATACCTATTGTGGAAGGGATTAAAGGTTGCTTTCGGGACTTAGTTATGCTTGAGTACATAGTTCCACCCCAAACTGACAGCTAGATAGAGAAGACCATTCAAATTATGGAGGACATGCTATGAGCTTGAATGTTAGATGATTTACATAGTTGGGAGGATCACCTACCACTAGTGGAGTTTTTTTTACAACAACAAATGCCATTCAAACATTAGTATGAAACCATTTTAGGCTTTGTACAGGTGACCCTAAAGGGTACTATTTTGCTGGACTGTCCTAAGAGAGTCGACAATTATGGGTCTTGAGTTGGTGTGAGAAACTATCAAGATGATTCCGATCATACAGGAGTGGATAAGGAATACATAGGTATTTCATAATTCTTATGAGGACATTCGAAAAAGGCCTTTATAATTTAAGGAGGGAGACCATGTGTTCCTATAGGTTTCACCTCGATGTGGAATACTGAGATTTGGATAGGGAAACAAGCTATCTACAAGACGCATTGACCCTTTTGAGATACTGTGTAGAGATAGCAAGGTGAGTACTATTTAGCTCTACCACCATAGTTAGACTAGGTACATGACATCATCCACAAGTCACAGTTGAGGAGGTATATTCATGAACCATCACAAATTATCAAATAGGGGGAGCTGTAAATTGAGGTTGAAGATACCTTTGCTAAGTACCCCGGTAGAGATCGATGATCGACACGAGAGGATCCTTCATGGGTGATCGATTCCTTTAGTACATGTCTAGTGGAAGCATGAGAATCATTAGGAGAGTACATGAGAGCAGGAGGATTAGATTTGTTCTCAGTACCCACATCTCTTTATATATCCCTTAATTTTGAATTTTTAGGGATATAAATCCCCAAGGTGGGGAGAAATTAATGACTCCAATTTTCTATTTATCATTTTTGGATATTTTATGAATTTTTTTCAAGACTAGACATTGATATGGTGTGAGATTCAGAGGCCAGGTGTGCCTATAATAAATGTTTAAAATATATTAAATATAATAACTAGCACACATACACAATTTTTCTAAAAAATTTGAATGAATTTTAAATAGGGGATCAGATTAGAAATTTGAGGTCACCATTGAGTTCAGAATGTGGGGTTTACCCTAGGTGTGACAAAACCTTGGTCGGTGTGAGGAGTTTGTAGAAAATTCATCATAGGTGTAAAAATAAATTAAATAATTAAGTAAAATTATTTTATTAATCTATTGATGCATTGAACAAATGATCATTTTAAATACATGCTTATAGATAGTTTTCAAGGTTAGCTACATAACCCTTAAAATCATTGGAGATCCATTAGAGAGTTTAGAATGGGATTCCATTGGCTAAAAATGACTGGATTAGAGATCGATGACTAGTGAAAGATAGAATCAACAGATCTCACCAACGATCATGACACATGGTCATTCTTCATCAAAGATCGATCCAAATTGAGCTAAGAAATTTTTTTGATTCCATTATTTACCTTATATTAATTTCTATGATGAAAAAAAATCAATCGATGAATGTATTGATTTGAAGATCAGTTGTTTTACAAGATGGGTTAGATTAATTGGGATTTGGGAAAATTTTTCTTCGTGATATAACTGTTGATTCTTAATTTTTAATTATAATGGAAACAAATCAAGGTCGAAATGAACATCGATTGAGGTCTGTTTCTATTGATTGTTTTGTGATTTTCTCCCCCAATTCTTCATTCATTATGGGTGTTATTTGTTTGGCCCATAGTTTGACATATCACAATGAATTGATCATTGTGCACCCGTTTCTTGGTGCAATGATCTGATATTATAGATCTGGGATCGACACGATATGATGGTTGTGTGAAGATGGAATAAATGTATAATTTGAAGGTTTTGGATACCTAATTTCTCATTCTTCATCGTTTTTTGGCATGAAATTAATAACAATGTGTAGATTCATTTTCTGAATAGATTTGATGGCCAAAACCCATTGTTCATTGATCTAGAGGCTCAGATGATATGGAACCTTGATTTTTTGGTGAGGCATGTGATCAAATAGAATTCAAAATTCATGAAATCGACCATGGGTTCTAGATATGGAATTCTAGAAAAATATGCACTATACGACGTGTAACTTGGAGCCACATGCTGTGTAGGCCCCTCTTAGAAGCGGCTAGGGTTTTTAGAGAAATATATGTATCACATGTCCTGTGACCCTATCACACAGCATGTGACCTCTCCTTGGTGTCTTGGAATGTACTTCGGAGGGTACACAAACATGGGTTGGGGTACACGTGTTTGAGAACACCATGTACTCCCCTACATGGACATGACCTAGAAAAGTACATGGGAAAAGCTGTGTACTAGTCCATAGGCAGAGTACACGGGCAATCGACACATTGTGTACTATTACGTAGACATGGGAAGGTGACATGGTCCATTTACACGGGTAGGACTCGAGGCTAAGAGACATGACATGTAACCCTACTACACACCGTGTACTACTTAAATGTTTAATTTGATCTCTTGTCCCATATATCTTGGGAAAGTTTCATTAGGGTGTGTTCCCCATATCATTTTCCATGATGGTTAGTATGGAATTGCTTCATACTCCTAGGATAACGATGCCTTCAACATGAATTCTTAGATAGAGTTTTTGGAATCCTTCCATGAGGCCTGAAGTGAGATCCTCTATTCATTTTCATCCCCTTAGTGGAGTTCTAAGTATGATCTTGACCAAAACTATATAGGTTCTGATGCTCTACTTAGAAGGTTAATCTATAATTAGTAGTTGGTATACCCCATGGCCTTGGGTGTGATCATTTTATGTGTATATTATCCCTTCATACCTTCAGTGTGTACTTCTAATGGCGAGACCCAATGATAATTACCTCTCAGATGGATGTCATCAGTGCTATTATACCCAAGAGTGTATTCTCCCAAATGAGTGACATGTGGAATCTTCAAAATGGAATCTTAGGCTATCATACTATGATTGTGACTTACCTTTAGAATGTGTGTATTTTTTGAGTATATATATAGGTATTCTTGTTATATGTTCTATAGATATATACCTGTTTAGAGATAACTATATCCTTTGTTATATGCTTTGTGGTTTTGGGGTTTCTTACTGGGTGTTATTATACTCACCCCTACTTGAGATTTTCCTACATGTGTCATGTATTGTGTAAACGATAAACCATTTGACAGAGTCCTAGTTGGACCAGGACTAGATGTTTCTTAGTGAGATTGGAAAAACTGAGGTGTGTTCCTGCAGAATCTTAATAGCAGTCCCTATATTTATTTATAGGTTGGAATTGTTTTTAGACTCTTTTTGGTTTCTTATCTTTTTCACTTTTTACTTTACTTTACTTTCTATCATACTATGGTTGTGGGATTTAGATGTATGCATGCTTGGTTGTTTAGTTGTTTTTATATTTCAGCATTATATGGGATTGGAGATATATGTGTGTGTATATGTACTTAGGCTAAGACCTCATATGTCAGTGATATACATACTCGGTGATAGTTACCGGACCCTAACCTATTGGAGGTAGGCTTGGGGAGTCACGAAACGAGACCCATTGGGACAGATCGTGACATTGGCACCTAATGAATCGATGTACATGGAGTCATGGTGGGATGGTTAACACATGACGTACGAGGCACTTGCATGACATGATAATTTTTCCTAGGGTATATACATACATATTATGGTGTATATTAGGGGTTCATTGTTATATTATACTGGGTTATATTCTCACACCTTACATGATAATCTTAGTGCATGTGAAAACATTATGTTTTATTTTTAATATAGATCATAAGACATGCAGTGATTGAGATGGTGTAAATTAATGAGTATTGGAGATAGGGTTTGGCATGAGGCTTGAGGATTTTATGTGATCACCCCAATGGGTGATTAGTCAATATATGATGGTATAATTAAGAGTTTGTATGCTACATTCATGTTTTTATATATCACTAATGTTTTTACTATTTATACATACTATAATGATAGTTGTGTTTTTTTATGATATTTTTGAACTCTGATAGGAGGGTATAGTCTCCCCAATTTAAGTTTTAGAGCCTCACCGCTATTCAATAGCCCCTAACATATGGGGTGTCATGCCTTAGGTCATGTTACACCTCAGAGCCTGGGATACTATCTAGTGGTCCCCAAGTTTGGGAGTTATAAAGTGGCATTAGAGCATCATTTTGTTCTAGGATTTAGAGACATAGTATACAGGTGGTCTAGGAATGTGTGGGATATTGTGATGGTCCTCACACTAGTGTGTCTCAAACAAATTTTCATTGGGAAGTCCTGGTCACCTAGGTGACATGAATGATATTTTTTCATTGTTATGGTTGTGATATTGGTTCACATATGATGTCATTTTTGAGACATTATTATGGTTTTCAGATATTGGCACATTGTAAAGAGGTCTTTAGAAATGAATTGTATTCATCATAAAGGATTAACATGAAATTCATTTGCACATGTGATTTAACTAATGAGGGATTTAGTGTTTAATGTGTAAAAAAACATATATAGTGTTTTTACCATATATCATTTTTGTGGAATTCTAATTAGTTGGAACCCAATGTATTTTATTATGATGGTAGATCATGTGGATCTATGAAAAGTTGTTTTTAGGTGTTGGAAATGTAGTAGCTTTGTCAAGGTTTGTATAGGGACCCTTAGTGGGTAGGTAAATTCATTAGATTCATTAGGGATAGACCCTTGTGGGTTGGTATGTCAATTTGATTACTTAAAGTTTCAACAAAAACTTATATAGTTTTTTACCATATAGCTTCTTTGTGGAACACTAAATAACTGATTTGGGTGGTTTTGTGGGAATCCCTAAGAGGGTTGTAGAATGACTTGTGAATTCCTTGTTCTTAGTATGTTATGTTCTTAGATAATTTCTAGTATCATGGTCAAGTGAGAGTGTAGTGTTGGTTGGAATCCTTAACATGTTAAAATATATACTAGGTGGTTAGGATTAGGAAGAGTATAGCATGGTTAAATGATCATGGTTTTAGAATAATTACCATGAGTTGGGATATTATGTAGTTATAATTAGCATGAGTGAGATTCCATGGGCTATTCAGTGGATGACATATCGGGGGCATGGTTATGTGTTAGGTTTGTGAGTCTGTGTTTTGTGAGACATGATCCATTTGAGCAATAGTTTGGTTGTGTAATTGGGTTGTATGGGAGTGTATGACCATCAAGTATATATGGGATCGAGTAAGATCTTGGTAAATAACCAATGAGAGGGCTCTTGGTTGTTCAATCTTTCTCAAGTTGAGCTGATTGCGGCTAATAAAAATTTTCAAGAGAAAAGTATCACATGAAAGGGTAGGTTCGCTGGTTATGTGCAATGCCCATCGAGTTATAAATTAGCAGAATGGGTTGTGAACAGGTCTGATAATAACGGTTTGGGTTATGAAGGAACCCAAATGGTAAAATAATGATGGTTCTATTATGGGGTCACTATCATAGTGAGATGAATGATTCATTCAATGAGATGATCATGGGTATTGTAGCTCAGGGTTCCATGAGAAATGGTATATCCCTGTAATAAGAGGTGATCTCAATGATGGATCGGGTGTGGTTAAATTATTAAGCTGGGTTTAGACCTTGATAAAATTTTCAAGTTTGATATGATAGAGTAGATCATGGATTGGGGGAGAGACATTCATGTGGTGATGGACCCATTGGTGTTGGTTCTTGAGGATTGGTGTGGGGAAAGCCATATGGTGGGAAGTGCACCATTGGATATAGAAGGAAAATGTTCCTAGTGAGATGGAAATGATCATTGATTAATGATTCCTATAAAAAATCAGGTATGAGTGGTATGGATATGTCAGGTCATTATATTTGGTAATGGACTATTCTTGGGTCATGGATATTAATTTTTCATTATGAGGTTGATAATAAGGATACCCTTATGGTAGGGAGAATCCTGTCAACCGTGGATGCAACAACCCTCATGTCATAAGGGTCATAGTGTAGCAAGACTAGTCGTAGGATGATTTTGTGGTATTGGGTGATGGTGTATGGGTGGATATAAATTATCTAGTTCCTTATATAATACTAGATCCAAAATTTCCATGTGGTATTGGATAGAGTCTATATGTCAGCATTAGGCTCATGATGGAGCTAGAGTGATTTGAGGCTAAGTCAGATTGGAGGTGCACTGATGATTGGGGTGAGATCATGCTAGTTGGTGCGGTTGGTGGTGATAAAACAATATAATTAAACTGATATCTGGGTTAACACTTTAGTGTGGGTGCTTTGATGGTGTTATGATGCCTTCAGGTGTAAAGGAATCATAATCAGGGCTGGTGGTTTAGTGGTACATTGGCGGGTGAGGCCAAGTGTTTTTAGAATAATTCATCTAGTAGAGGTTTGACTGAGGATTTTACATGGAATTGGATTCAGTGTAGTATGAAAAATTTCAGGTGTGTCATTTTGGAAGTGGGCGTTGTGGTCTGGGGGCCAGACCATTGATTTTTTGAGAAAATTTGGTGGATCTAGGCTTAGTGATTGGAGGTGTTCATCAAAACCATATTGGGTATTTAGATATAGAAAACATTGGTTTAATAATTAAATAATGATCATAGTAGGCTTGAGTTAGTGCTTGAGGTCTACCCAATTCTTCTCCAGGACAAGAATCCCCATGGTTGGTAGTTTTAATGACCCATAAATTTTAAGTTGTTATTTTTGTGAAGAAATATAAATTTTGATCCTAGATAGTGGTTTGATTATTAAATTGGGACTCATATTGGTATTATGAGTATTTTAAGTCCTTAAATGTTGTTTTTGGACATGCAGTGAGTCCTTGATGGGTGTTCAGTTGATTGGGTTTGTGAAAAAGAAGGGATGAGGGTGGCCTACAACTGAAATTTCAACATTCAGGGACCTAGATATCACAGTGCAGGGTGATAAGGTGGGGTGTCTTAAGAGAGGGATAAGGCCATGCCTCAACCTAATAATTACAATTTTTTGTGGTATCCCAAGGAGTCCAAGGTACCTGATGTTCCATGGTGGTGTCTTAGAGTTTCCTGGGATGGACCACACTGATACCCCTTATCTACACCATAGAGGTCCCAAGGTGGCATGGAAGGAGTCAGGTGACCCTTGAGGGAACTACACTGTGGGTCCTAGAGCAATTCTAGCGGTCTTGGAATTATGACATTGTATTAATCATAGGGAATAACCATGGCATAGTCAAGAGGTAGTGTTATAGAGACCCTCAAGTGGGTAGGTACCCTAAGGTGGTCTGCATCATGTAGCTCCGCTCGGTGCTGTAGCTGATACTTTTGAAGAGGCACCATGGTGTTCTCCCTATAGAAAAACTATGGTGTCCCATTGGTTTATTTTTTAACTAGTGGAATACCTATAATTTCCCAATCATACCCCCTACGGTTTTAGGGCACTAGGGCTATGCAAGTAGGTCCTCTTAGCTGATTCCTCCCCAATATTCCTTTCCTTATTCCTCTTTTATATAGGAATGGATATTTGTGAGTTTTAATGGTAATTATAGGTGTTTTACTCTACTCCTACATCCTTTTTTGGTCTTACATTTAATCACCATGAATTTAGTGTAAATTGGCCAGGATTTTGGTGTTGATTCCACTGGATCATGATGGAATCAGGTGAGGAAGATGGTAATTTTTATCTTATTTGCAAGAGGAGGTCATAAGAGATTGGTCGCACACCGTTGCTTTATATTTCATCCGAGGTATTACACACGATGAATTTATTTATGGTTGTTCCTAAATTAAATTAAATTAGTGATTGACCAAGTGCTGGATGATATGGTTTTTTCTTAATATGGTGTCAGGGGTATGCCATGGACCTTTCAGGTGTGGGTTTTTAAGGTTTTGGTGCAATTATAATGGTCAGTAAGATTTTAGGTGATCATGTCTATTTGAATTAAATTAAACTATTAATTATAAATTTTTATTGTTAGTTATTTTGGTTACATAGTGTAAGATAGGTTCTCAGGAGAATGGATGAGGCTTGGTGGGTTTAGTGGAGGCTCGAAGGAGCTCAGTGAGGGGTTAACTCCATGTTTCAGGTAGGTGAACCTTTTAATACAAATATATATGTTTTTTATGCTTGATAATACACTATTTCATCACTTCATGGGTTTAGGTATATGTGATAAGGACTATAAGAGTCCTTATATGAGATAAAGGGATAACAATGAGCCACCTAGGATGAGACCAAATGATCTTAAGAACATAGGTTAATTGAAGTCAATAGATGACAATGTTTCCAAGGGGTGAGTATGATGAGTGAGTTAAAATGATACATTTTATAGGTCTTGAGGCATGAAATAAGGTGAAAGATAACCTAGGTGAGTTCATAGAGATAGTGGGTAGGCATAAGGATATTGGTGTCTAGTGTTGATGAAAGAGATTTTTGTACAACTCATCAGTTATGAGGAACTCGCTCCCAATAACGAAGGTGATTCTTGGTGTGTTCTTTTAGTGAGATGAATTCATTAGGACATAGAATAGGATGAAATTGTGGGTTTCCTTTGGGAATTAGGATGATAGGTCTCCCTTATAGGATGTGACATGAGTCCCATATATGGGATGTGGGGAGTTCTTAAGGGCATGGTATTAGAATTACAAGTGGTGATTTTATAAGAATTACAATCTTCTTGATGATGCCAAGGTTAAGATAAGACTTATATCTATGAGTTAACTAAGGGGTGATGGATATGATATGGTATTTATGAGAAGAGACTGAGATGGGCTAGGAGGACACTAGCAGGTGCCCTGATAGGAAAGATGAGGTGTACTGTGATGTGATAGGCTAACCAAGGGATAATCCAGGATAAAATGATCTATTGATATATGTGATGGGATATGGACCTATGTGAAATGAATATGTTTTTATAGGTGAAAATTCATCGTATGGGATGATGGTTCATGAGGCTTGGCCTCACTATGAGTGATATTGAATTAGAAGGACTACCATGAGTGATATGAATTCTGGATGTGCATGATGTCTGGGATGACCATGAGTGATATGGTGTAACTTGATACCAATTGGTATCTCTATGAGTTAGATGTGGTGGTCGATCTATAACATGTGTAATATTTTAGTGGCTAAACCACCAAGAAAGGGATAGGATCTAGTAACATGGAGTGACATGATGCATGATCAGAGGATGTGTTATCCATGAGTGATATGGCTAGATTGAGCATGGTGAACCATCCACGAGTGAGATGGTTTTGGTTGAGGATTGGAAGATTGGGGGGGGGGGTGATATAGAGCCTGATATGGGATACCATTTAGGATCAGGAGAAGGGAGCACCATGAGTTATATGGTGTTTGAGATGGCATGTGATTTGGAATTTAGAAGGACCCTACATTGAGTGATTAGGTAGAGGATGAGCCTTGGATATAAAACCTTCCTAGTGAGAGGGGTTAGTCAAGATGTTTATTATGAGACCCTACTTTGATAGATTATTAGTCAGGATATGAATGTTACCCTACCTTGAGTCTTTAGGCATGGGATGGACTTGTTCCATGCGGTGATGATGAAATTCAAAAATGGAACTAAAGCAAGTATGATCAGATGTTGTGGTGTCCTAGCTAGCATATGATGACATGATATATAGGGAGTCATGGTGGCCTAGTTAGAACACAACATCTGGGTCACTTGTGTGACATGATTATTTTTATTCATGTAAAAAAGGCATATGATGATGTATACTAGGGGTTCTTGGTGAGACACTATGGAGTTATATGCTCACACCCTTCATAGGAACCAAAATTCATGTGAAAACCCTATATTTTTTATTCAGGTCAGAGTATGATGCGTTCATTGATCAAGCTGGTGAAACTCAATTGGTATTGGAGATAGAATTTGGGATGAGGCTTAGGTATGTCATATAGCCTCTTCTATGATTTTTTATTTTTTTATTTGTATATGGGATCATCCTGGTGGGAGATAAACCATTTTATATTGGTATAACTATGAGTATGTATAATACATTTATTTTTTATTATATATGATTGGCTTGTTTACAACTTTTATGCACTATTATGTTGGATGTGTATGTGTTTGGTAATTTCCACAGTGTTTGACTTTGATATGAGGGTATAATCTCCCCAGTGTATATTTTGAACCCTCATTAATAGTCATCATCCTCTAGAATATGGGGAGGAATTCCTGAGGTCACACAATTCTCTCTGGCTTGGGACACTAATGGGTGGTCCATAGACCTAGTAATTAAAAGGTGAGTCCACTAAATGGATCAAGAAGAAATGAGTTAATGTAATTGGAAATAACTATCATAAATCAACTCATACCACCCCTAATATAGGTTGTCGAGCAATCCCTTGACAAGGCTCGAAGGGTGTTCGTGATCCTTATGAGATGAAAAGTAGTTTAATGACATCAAATATAGACAAGTAGTAATGAATTTTCCTAAAAAAATAATAACCATGGCACTTACCCATATAAGTACATCATGAACAATCAGTATATCAAATGATCACATATACAAAATAAGAAGTTTCATAAATCAACAGTACTAAACAGGGCATATGAAAAAGTCACAACTCATAAAAAAGGAAAAATAAAACAATATAAAAAATCATCACAAGAAAATAGAATTCTTAAAATACAAGAGAGACCAAGAGATGAAAAAAAAATGTAATAATATATGAGACAAATAAAATACCAAAATAAAATAAGGACCCCAAATACCCTTCTACAGTTGTAAATAAAATTATCCTTTTATTGGTACCACCACCACACCCAAAAAAAATCACATGACCAATTGATATTGCCTAACAACACCAAAACTAAACCTAAAATGTTAAATAGGCATGATCATAAATCCAAAAATGTATCCTTCCTAAACCATATGCATAATCTTTAAAAGTAAATCCTTTTCATAATGGTTTGAAATAAAATTATAAAAGTAAGATTTCATTTCATTTTTAAATCAAGACACATTAGGATATCATAGAAATCCATTTTCATTCAAAGTAAAAAATTTACCCATTTAAGAAAAACAAATCATTTGGAACATTTTTAAAAAATACAGTCAAATTTAAAGAATCTATTTCAAATTATAATTTTCTGAATATAACAATATTTTATAAATAATGGAAAATAACCCATTTTTTTAATTCCACTTTATAAACCACTATGTAAATAAAACAGAATGGTAAATCCAAGAATTAAAAATAAATAAAATCCCCAACCCAACAAACATAAAAATAGGCATAAAAGGAAACAAACATAATTAAAAATATCATCCACTCACATAAAAAATAAATGACCAAATATAAAAAAAAATATTATCTACTCAATTAGAAAAGTAAATATACAAATTCAAGTAGTAATAGTCGTCAAAATAATAGAATAAGAGACCCAAAAGTAAAAAACATTACTAGATTGAACCTAAGGGAACTAAGGTTAGGGAAACCTAGAATCTTCATACTATATTACTGATTGAAATAATCTATATCAAAATATTTGCTCAGGACATAAGTGAGAGCTCCATTAATGCATAGTAGTTTGGTGACACCCATCTAATGGCACTAAAACCTTATCATAGTACTTTTTAGTTATTGTTGTATAATAGTCCCAATCTAGGGAGAGTGTAATCAATTCATAGTGAGTATATTTCCAAGTCTTCCTTACATAGGTGTTTGGGATTCCATAATGTTATCTATTGTTGTGGGGTAATAATTAGCACATAACAACATAACAAAATAACCACAATAAATCATTTCAATAGAAACATTTCATCCCCATACCTAGAAAACCCTTTGATGTAAGTTCACTTTCTTTCTTACATAAACATAAATCAATTATAATCTATCACCCATCAGCCTAACTGACATATTAAATAATGGGATCAAACCATGGGTTTAAGTATTTTTATGAAAAAATATTTTATATAAAGTGATAACTGGTCCTTTGGAAACATCTTAAAAAAATCAAAAGTGCAATTTTACTTACTTGAAAACCAATATATGAAAAAAAAATTTAATTTTTTTTGAATATATCACATTATTTTATAAATTCCACCCGACCATATTCAAAACCAAATATAAATTAATATGAATAAAATATTTTATAAAATCACTTAAACATAATACAAATTTAGAAAAACCAATACCATCATTAATTTTTAAACCATTTCACAAAAATAATGAGTTTCTTCCCTCAAAATCATTAAAATTCCATTCACTTATTTTTATAAATAGATAACTTAAAAAAATAGATAAGGACTTTAGAAAAAAATCTAGGCTTATATAGGGAAACCATTTTATAAATCAGAACACAAAACTCATTTTTATAATCACATGAAGAATTGGGAGAGAAACCATGACATTCATGTGAGTATGGTTATACATTATTTGTATAATTTTCAAGAATTTAAGAAATGATCTAAAAATAGACAAACAATAAAATATTTAAATTTAAATATTTGTATATGGAGGCACATAACTTAACCAATGACCCATAAATAAAACCAAATCTCATAGAAACCTTCATTAAGTCCCCAAAAACCTAAAAAAACAACACACACCACTAAAATTAATAACCTAAGTTCCCAAAACCAAAATCTAATTATGGAATAATCAATTACAAACTTACTAGATGACATAATGGAACCAAACCATGAGAAATACAGTATGGTCCACTCCTGACACACACCCAGACCTATGCCACCTAAAAATCCAAAATAATACTTCCAAACCAATTTCTAATTGATTATAAAAATTTAGAAGACCCAAAATACCCAAGGAGAGATGATAAAAGAAGGTATGAAAATCCCTTCTCTGAACCTATCTTACAAGAAACCCACTAAAATCCTCATGAATTAAATAATACCACCATGCCTTGGTGGAATTATATTTTTAAAACACTATCCTGGTGAATGAAGATCCGAAGAAAACTAAATATAAGAACACTAAAGATGAGAGGAAGAGAACATATTGATAATCAATGCGATTAAAATATACTGAATTCCATATATGAAATGAAATTAAGGAGGATCCAAATAATCCTAAGAAATATATCCCCCTCCCATTACATGAATGAAGTGGAGGAACTCAAGTGGGTTATAAATTGGGATCCCTGAAAATTAAATAAAAACCATGTTGAAAAAAACTCCCCAGGACTTGGGCCATGACATAGTCATGAGAAATTTTACATGGAGTATCAATACTTAGAAAAAACTACATAATGGTTTTTATAATATGTAAAACCAACATCAAAATTAAGAGGGTCTCAAAACTCTTTGATTTGTGCAATGGTGTGGTCTATGAGTCATGAAAAAATAACCTCAAAAAAGGTAGAGCAATCGATTTACCCTATGTCCATAATCATGACATGGTTATTCAATATGATTTGAGTCCTACACATTGTGAAATCTCAATTAAACAACCTATATCATTGAATCACGGGCCTCCCCATCCCCAAGAAACCATGGTGTGGTGCCTAGTGTCCATTATAGAAAACCCTTCTAGCTACAACTTTCCTACACAAACACCCTAAAACTCACTTAAGGTGCTCTCCTTCCAAACATCCACTCAAAAAACATTACAAAAAATATATAAATAATTACCAACACTCCATTATGTGTATCAAATCGAAAAATAAAATTTCCTTATAAATTCACTAACCCAAAGTAACACATTTAATTACAACCTCACCACTATAAAATATTTCCATCCTTAAAAAGTATCATAGACTTCTTATGAAATAAATCAATTATTCAAGAGGAATGTAAGGGAAAATTCCACATACTAAAAATATTCACACAAAAAATTCTTAAAAATTAAGACCAAAACTCCATACATATGTAGGGTTCACCCTACTATAAATTGTTTCCCATCACTTCAAAAACTAAATATCAAAAAAATAATATCTATACTTAATTTAACAACAAATAACTCATGAAGATGATAACCAAACTAATGAAAACTAATAAAAAGGTAGAATAAAATTATAAAATATTAAATTCAAACAATAAAATTATCTTAAACCTGACACATCATAAAAATAACACACTCTTGGGAACATGAATAATATTTAACATACAAAATATTTCCAACAATATGAAAATTAGAAGACTATAATATAGAAAATATATTATTTAAAATAAAAAGAGTTTACTTATATCAAAATGAAATATCACAAAACCCACAAAACATATAAGTTATTTATAATGATATAATCCAAATGTAATTTTTAAATACTTAATATTCATTTATTTTATAAATATAAATTAAAGGTAAACATCTTTATTCATATGATTTTTTATTAATATCATAGCCCAAACTTTTTCTAGAATAAATAAATTCTAAAAAGTTTAAGCACATAATTATATACATGCATAATAAAAACATTATACCATAATGTTTTAAATATTGTAGAATATAAAATAAATTAGTAAACCTTTACCAATGTGGTTTCCATAATAATTATTTTAACCAAATCTATGTAACTTATTTAGTAATTATTTAATTGATATAATTTCTGTTTTATTTTATGGCCTCCTACCATAACCTAATAAGTTCAAGTTTAAGAAAACAAACCATAAGGATATTTATATTTCTAATTCAAAACAACTTAACACATAAAATAAATTCCTAAAACGATTTTATTAGATTTTAAAAATCATTTTAAACCACTTTAAAACTATTCCAATTCCAAAACACTATTATCACACTAATTTAAATTTCAAATGTTCTTACAATTTAACCACCAAATTAAACCCCCCATAAAAACCATTGTCATAGTATTAAACAGTTTAAAAAAAAGATAATCAATTTAAAATCCATACATAATATAAGGAAACACCCTTTCATTCTTTTAAATCATTCATTATTTCCAAAAAACATTCTCTAAGAAATCAAAATTTTAAAAACTAACACTTAAGGATATAACATAAAAGAAACTCCCCATAATCAAACAACATAATTATTTAATAAAATTATTTCAATTCATCTCAAAATTTATTAAACCATGGTAAAATCCACTCAAAATCATACATTATTTATATCTGTCAAGTCAATACCTAAGACCAATAAGAAACATTAAAAAAATAAAAAATTCAAAGCATAAAAAATTACAACTTTCTAATATATGTAGGCCACATGCACAATTTTTAGCCTATGAACCCTGTCTATTCAGCTCATGTGTTCCTATTAAAACTTTATTCAAGGATGAAATCATACCCAAAAATAAGGATGAATCAAACTTGAGACTAAAACTTCACGTTACTAATTTGAAATGAAAAATCATTGTTCAGTATTCAGAGTGTTGATGGAACTATTATCTATACCTACCACATGAGTTATGATAGTATTATGTATTTTATACCTCAAATCCTTGAATAACATAAAAAAACTATGATTTGATATAGTTTTTTCATGAACTGACCTAGGCCACCCCTAATTTGAGTTCCTGAGCTCACAATCCCCATGTGTTGGTAACTAGTGTCTGGTAATCAAATATAGACAAGTGGGAATGATTACAACAAATAAATGTGAATAAACATATCACTTCTCTAAGGAAGTTTTATATCACTACCCCATACTTTATATGATAACATAAACAAAATAAGTAGTTTAAAAAATTAACAAAACCAAAAGGACATAAACACTAGAAAAATATCATAACTAAAAGGAAAATTAAACTTATAAAATAATTCATATCAATAAAACATAATCCTAAAAATATATGAGAGACTAATAGATACAAACCACATGGAATAATATGATAGATAAATAAAATACCATAATATAGTAAGGATCATAAAAACCCATCTTTTTGTGTCAAGAAAATACTCATTTTCTTAAAACCACAACCACAACCAAACCAAAATCCCGAGAAAAACCACCACCACTGAACAATACCTAAATTAAAACTAAAAAGTTAAATAGACATGAGCATAATTACTAAAAAGTATCCTCCACACACTCCATGCATACTATTTAAAACTAAATCCTTTTCATGTTTATTTTAAATAAAACTATAAAGGAATTATTTCATTTCATTTTTAAAGTGGTTCAATTTAGGCCATCATACAAAACCATTTTCATTATAAGTAAACAATAAAATACATTTAATGAAGACCTAGTAATTGTAAATTTTTTGTAAGGGGATAAAATTAAAGTAAAAGAGTATATTTCAAAGATTTTTTTTAAATATAAACACATTTTGGGAATATGGAAATACAATTCAATTTTTTTTCTAATTACCATTTAAAAATTCCTAAGTAAATTCAACAGAATAGTAAATCCATTTTTTAAAAATAATGGAAAATCCACAATCAAACTAACATAAAATAGGTATAAGAGGAAATTAATATAAATAGAAATATCATACAATCAAATAAAGAAGAAATAACTAAATATAAAAAGTTATAATTCACTCATATATTAAATAAAATATATGAATTTAAGCAGTAATAGTCTCTAAAACAATTTAAGAAGAGAACAAAAAGTAAAAAACATCATGGGAGTTTCCTTAAGGAAACTAAGGTCGAGGGAACCTAGGATCCTCATACTATCTCTGTGATCAAGCTAATACATATCAAATTGCACATGCGAGCCACTAGGGAGATATATGTTAATATCTAGTTGCTTTGTAACACCCATTCTATGGAACCATAACCATATCATAGTAATGATTAATTAGTGTTTTATTCTATTATAATTCTAGTGAGAGAATTATAAATACAAAGAAGGTAATTTTACTAGTATTCCTTACATAGGTTTTGGGATCCCCATTAATTTAGTTATAGGGGTGTGGTAATATTCATCACATAACAATCACATAATTAAATAATAATAAAAAATAATTTCAACAACAACACTGAATCCTCACCTCCAAGAAACCCTTTAAAGTATTATCCACTTATCAATTATATAAGAATAAATCAATAATAATCTTTCATCCATAATTTTAACCAACACATGAAGAAATGGGATTAAACCACATGTGTATATAGTTTTATAAAGAACCATTTCTATACAAATCACCAATTGGGAATTTGTAAGCATCATTATTAAAACCATAGTATTAATTAATTTACTTGAAAACCAAACTATGAAACGTAACTTTAAAGTCCTTTGAAATCATCATATTCTTTTATAAATTCCACCCAACCTCATTCAAAACTAAATTTCAAAGCAATATAAATAAACCATTCCAGATAATCATTGAAACATAATAAAAATTTATAAAAACCAATAACATCATTATTTTGTAATCCATTTTCCAATATTATGAATTTCTTCCTTTAAAATCATTAAAAATCAACACACTTTTTTTGACTGAATTACCTTTGAAAAACCCTTATAGTTTTTTATTTCCAAACAAATTTGGATTACATAAGGACAATGTTTTATAACACAAAATATGGAACTCATTTTTCTAATAACGTATAAATATATGATAGAAAATAATACATTTAATAAAGGATAATTATATAGTCTTTGTATAAATTTTAAGAAGTTCAAATCATGATATAAAAAAAGAAAAGTAATCAAGTCTTGAAATTTAAATAGTTATGCATTGAGTCAGATTACACAACTGTTAGACTAAAAATTAATCCAAATCTTGTATTAACCTTCCCAGGGTCCTCAATAACCTTAAACAACCAAAAGAATCGCTAAAATAAAAATAAAAATCACCTGAAACTAAAACCTCACAATGTAATAATCAATTACAAACTCACAGGATGCTATAATAGAACCGAAACACAAGCAAGGGGTGAGGTCCACTGCTGATATGTACCCAAAACTAATACACCAAAAATCTATAATTAATACTCTTAAAAAATGTATAATTAATTCCAAAAATTTCCATGACCCTAAATAAAATTAATGAGAGGCATAATTCAATTAAAAAAACTGTATTGTAGCATGGACATACCATCTAGGTTTTCCCTTAAAATCCACACAACAAATTCACCATGAAGGAGAACAATTAAAGCATCCCTTAATCAACTTCCTAAAAACCTATCAATGAGAAAAAAAGATAAAATAAAAACTAAATACAATAAGAAGAAATAGAATAGGAAGAAGAAATGCCAATAATCAAAATGAAGAAACCATGCTGAATGCTTTGGATCAAAGGGAGTTAAGGAGGTGAAAAAATAGAGTCAAATAGGACCCCTCCCATTGTGTAACTAAATAGAAGTAACATTGGGGGGGGGGGTTCCAAATAGAGATACTAAAAAATTACAAAAAATACCCTACTAAAAAACACCCTGTACTTAGGCTGTGATGTAGCCATGAGGAGCACATAATGGAACATCTATACCCATGAAACACCGCGACATAGTCCTTAGATCATGACACAGACTCACTAAAAGGGATGAGCTTTCCAAACCTCTATGAGTTTTTCTATATTGTGGTATATGGTCACAACACAAAAACCTTAGAAAAGGTAGTGGTTTAGATTTCCTCTTGGGCCATCCTCACATAGTGGTCCTTCAACTGTGCCATGAAGCATGTACCCCGTAGAAGATCCATGGTGAAACCACTATAATTGCACCATGGGAATCCATAACCCTAAGCTACCATGGTATGGTTCCCAATATCTATACCTTTTTACCATGATAACTACATATTTCCTATAACAACACCCTAGAAACCACTTAGGGTATTCCTACATCATACTATTTATCCTGAAAAATTCCAAAACCATCCAAAACACAACCAAAAATCCCATTCCACATCTCTAATCAAAAAATTAAAAAATCCCCTTGAATTTCACCAGAACACACTTCTATAGTTTTTTATAAGTACTTCATACATAAATACCATTGAATATCTTTTCAATAACCTGTATAGGTTATGAGAAAGGAAATATGGATCCTTCCCACTAGAATATATATGCGACAATGTATTCAGAATCCAATGGTTAGGGTTATTGTGATTTGATAAAATAGTGATAGAATAATAAATGAAATATATTATATCATACATCTTGGTAATAAATATAAATAAAATAAAAATATAAATAATTATTATATAAAAACAGAAAGAGAAACAATGATAATTATGAGATCATTTCTAGACACAACTCATGTCCTAATTAGCACAAATTTATAAGAATTATATAATAATTTATACATTGTACTATTACTGGATGTTTTTTATTATGTTCTAGAGTCACTTATACCCAATCCTCCACCTCAATGAGTGAGAAAAGGTGACAATTATTCCTAAAATAGATACATCAAGGATGCTTTAGATATCCATTGGATCATGTTATCAGTTATGTTTAGAGAGATGAAGATATAATACAAATTTATTAATACATACACAATAATATATCATCTCCTATATCATGAGAAGGAGAAATAGAGGCTTATGATAAATTATTTTGTCATTTCACTATACTAGTGTAAACTAGAATAGCGGTACCTATCATATGATCAAGATTTAAAAAAATTGAAGTATATTGATTAGCTAGTGAATTTGGGCTTCTTCATGGATAATAAATTATCCATTAATATTATATTATCATCCTTAACACCCAAGTTATCCATATTCATCCATAATTATTTGATGAATAATTTGTATAATCTGATTAAAAATATTTTTACTATGATTCACCAAGAAGATAAGGATGAGTGGGAGCATAGTTCATCACCCCTTATGGAGAAGATAATGAAATTAAATTTTTCAAAGCCCATGATTTATTTTCATGATCTTTTTAAGAGATAAAATATTCAGAGGAAGGGAAATAAAAATGAGGTTATTTACTTATCATATGGTAATAAATGACATTAGAATAGGAATTTCAACCAATTTATGAAGATTATAGTAGAATTTTCTACTTATGGTCTATTCATAATCAAATATAGTATTCTAGTTATACTTATTATAAAGAAGTACAATAGGTTTCCAAATATTTATATTCAATAGAGGAACTAAGGAAGTATAGAAATATTATAATAATCGAGCTGAATTCTATGGAAGTTTAAGAAGGGCGATTCTTATATTTGAAAAAACAAGTGCAAAAATTCAAGATATCCAAGTGAATTTATTCAAGTTAAACTATTTTTTTTTGTTTTGTGTGTTAATAAAATATTTATCTTAGTGTACACTTAAACATGATAAGACATTATTTCATCATTAAATGAACGTTTTTATGGTATATTATACTTGATTTATAGTTAATTAATTATTGATTCAAATATATCCAATCAAAAAAATTGATGAATATAAAATATGAGGCTCATAAAAACTTGTCGAAAGATAATTATTTGTCAATTAACACTAATAGTAGTTGATTTTTATACCCAAAAAAGTGTTATTCCCTTATTGAGATAAAATTCTAGGTACAATGACTAACTCATTTTCAAGTTCTAGAAAACAAAACCTTTAGAAAAAAAGATATGCCTCAATGATTCTATAATTATTTTATAAAGGTTATCTGAATTTTATACGAAACTAGAGATAATTTTATATAGTTCATGATATTATATTATAAAATTTTAGTAATTCTTGGTAATGTAGTGAATAGACTTGGTAAATGATATAGGATCCTCCAGGAAGGATTGTCAAAGAATATATAAACCAAGTATTAATCAATAATTTATATTCACATTTAAAGAACCCCTAAACTTTGTTAACCTTATACATAACATAGTAATGATGGTAGTAAAAGGGAGGATCTATGATGAGTCTCATATGTATTGAAAGTATTCCATGATTTCTTCCAAGACATGTTTTGAAAATAGTAATGCAACATCTAACCATATATAAACTCAATGATTAATTGATATCATATTAGTTACAAAATAATAAGAACTCCATTGGTTAAAAATTATTGTGTTTTATGGATCTATTTGTTAATAGTTGGTTATAGCTACAAACAAATGTCAAGAAAATATAAAGTGCATCCCAATCACTGAGGATATAATTATCCTTGAGGTAGAAAGGTATTAGTCAAATTGACTATATTTATATTAGATGGAAGCACATATATTTTCATATAGTGGGAGAAATATATAATTAATTGAAGTTTAAGATATATATTTATTGGAGTTGACATTAGTGGGAGGGATTTTTCTAGAGACACATACTGTGTAGGACGTTAAAACTAAGTAGGTGGTTTTATATTCACCGTGGTGGGTGATATATTATCTGTTAAGAATAATTAATACTAAATGGATGTATTAAATGAAAAAAATATATGATTTATAATAATAATTTAAATTCAATGATGGAATCCATTTAGAAAAGTTCAAGTATAATAACTGAGATTCAACTACATTAAAACACTTTATAACAAAATTTATTTTGTACAAATAAAATTATATTATTTCTTCAATTTTACAATATATAATAATAAAATAAAAAACTAGGAAATTATATTTATAATAACAGCTAAAAATATAGACATTAAAAAAGTAAATATATGTGTGTAAATATAGTAATCTTGTACCCCTGGGGATCATACTCGAAAAATAATAACAAGTACATGAGATACACGACTTTTAGGAAGAAAAAAAGAACATAAGAATAGAAATCGATGATAAGATAATAGAATGATAAGAATGAATTCATTTTTATGTTATAATGAAGTATATATAAGGGGTAATATGACCATTGTAAATTTGGGTATTAGAATATAACCATTGGGAATTTGACCAATGGAATATGAGCGTTGTAATAAGTAAGATAACTGTTATATTAACTAGTGTCCAATAAAATTTATGAAAAAAATTTAAAATAATGTAAATAATAATTATTAATAATATATATTTATCAATAGATAGTAATTTAATTATACACAAATATATTTGATTAAAAATAATAAGAAAAACAAAGAAATTTTAAATTTTTAGTGCCAAACACATGGTTTTGAAATACAAAAATAGTTTTGTTTAATAATTTAAATTATATTATTTAGAAAATTAATTTTATAAAAGAAGGATTTAAATTTTAAATCATCTTGTTGATATTATCCAAAGGTGATTTTTTCATAAATTTCTAAGATAATGTAATTTTCAGCGAAATAGTAAAACACAATATAAATATCCTATAATTTTTATGACATCATTATAATGTTAAAATGATTTAATAATTTAAATAATTGAATGAACAATAAAAAATATTTAATTTTATTAATATTAAGTATTTTAATGAATTAAAATCATTTTATAAATATATAATACACTTTCCAAAGTATAAAATATAAATTAAATATTTTAAAAAAAATTGTGCAATGAATTCATTTCCACGACCAAAATAATATAAATTAATAGATTTCATTTCTAAAACATTAAAATATCAAAAAAAAGTATTTAATGTCAAAAACCATGAACTATAAACATGAGAAGCCAATGTTGTTTACACAACCTATATTTTCAAGCCCTATATTTAGAAATTAATAAAACAATTTCTGATATATTATATAAATACCCACCCCTTATCCCATTACTCTCCACTCCAAATCCATTTATCATGAATTTACCATCATTTACCTTCTAAATTATCTCTCTAATAATTTTCTAATGTTCTAATGACCTTTTCTCAAGTATTAAGAATCTATATCACAAAGTAATGGTTCATAATCTCTAATTTTACTTTATTTTGGGATCCTTTTTAAATCCTTTTAATTTCAATGATACATGTTTTCATTCTTTATTTTTATGAATTAACTATTATATTATAAATTATATATAACCATTCCCTCTCATTATACCACCTTTATAAGAAGTTATAATGACCATACATTTCAATATCCATAAATAAATTATATAATTTTGTCAAGTAAGTGTGTGTTATTGTCCTAATGAAAAAATCCCTATTTAGAGACAAAAAAGTTGATGAAAGAGTAACAAAAATTCACCTAGGGGTGAAAAACCTGAAAAGGGTTTGTTGTGTATTAACAAAACCTTCACTCTAGTGGATGAGTCTTGGGCCTAACAAGACACCCATTTTGACACTCATAAGCGATATTATTTGGATGGATTAAATTATATTTACAAACCAACATAAATGATTTATCCATCATTGCATTAGTATCTTAACTTTTAAAAATACATTTATTCAGCTACATAACTTATTTTTTCATCTTAGTCTTTTCATGTTATAATGATCCATGTCGTTAAGGGTTGGAAATTCCTAAGGTAATTTAAATTTTCTATTTGGTGATAGGTTCATTTTGGGAATTGAGAATTGGAATGGGTTGTTAAGAATTTTAGAATCTATAAAAAAGATTTTTTTATGTGTATTGAGGATCAAGGGATGTATTTGGGGTATGGGAGGATATTGGAGAAGAGATGGAGTGGTCGGGCTGCTAACAATGATATTTTCAGTCCATTCTGGATGTGAATGGTTCATTCACATTGTGAATATATTTTAGGGGGTGAATATAGAACATTAATAAAGAAAGGGGAATAAAGTAACTCTATCCTAACCATTCATGATATGAACACTTATTTGATTCCATGAATCATGCTGGACCAATTTTTTTTAAATTTTTTTTGAATGGTTTCTAAAATTGAAGCACCCTTGGACTTCTTCATTCAAACATTATGTCTATAGGGGGAGGCCGAACCTCCCTATCCCCTTCCTTTATATTGGTTCTTTGTGGTTTGAGTATAATTATTTGCACCATTTTCATGTAATATCTCCTCCTCCTTCTTCTATTCTTCTCCTCCCTATTTCTTCATTAATTTTAGTTTAGAAATTAGGGTTTAAAAGGAATAGTTTCATCAGATTAATGTGAAATCATCATGCATGATGGAGTTTACACATGTGGATTGTAGAGGACATCCCAAGAATCTATAAACAAGTTGAAATTTATTTTAGAATGTGAGATATGTTTCCTGGGGATTTTATTTATGTTTTATGATGATTTGTAGTGAAATTGGGAATTGATTCTAGTGTTTATTTTGGTGATTTTATGTTTTCTAGGATTGAGGTCACGTCAAGAGTAAAATACACTTGGTTAATCATGATTTAGACACCATTGTATTTCTTGGTGAGTTTGGATCCGTATATTCTATTTTGGTAAATTGGTTTGAATTAATTAATTAATTTATTGGTTTTAGTTGAATTGATAGGTGATTTTGGACTCAATAGAGGTTGGTACATGACTAGATTTATTTATCAGAATTTTAGTTGAGGTAGACACCTTGAACTTACCATGTATCTTGGTTAATTGGTTATTTTACATTCACATTCCTTCATTATTTATTTTCCTAAATTCCACATATTTTGTGTAAGTTTCTATAAGGTTGGGACAAGTTCATGTTGGCCTAATAGTCAATAAGGATATATATCTTGCTAATTGGTATGATGGTAGCACATTGGTCAAATGAGTTTCGATGGCCCTATTTATGCTTTTGTATGGTTTCATGAACTAGGTTTCAAAGAGAAAATGGATTCTTTTTAAAATATATTTTTTAAAAGGTGTCCTTGAGTTGGTTTTAATATGAAATCTCAAGTGGCTTGTGTGAGTTGGTTTTGGTCCGTTTGACCTCATGAGGGTGATACACTTGTTTTTTAGAAAACATATATGCTTGTTGTTCTTCCATTTATTAATGATCATGGATTTTTAGTGGTGATTAATTAGTTGTGTGGGTTTACCTCTAAATACTTACATTTGGTATCAAAGAGATAGTTTGTCTATATAGATGTGATAGACCCCTTGGAGGAGAAAAGTGGGTGTAAAACATGTTCAACACTCGGAACTTGGTCCCAAGGGACTAGTGATCTTGCTATGTGTTAGTGAGATATGTGATGGGTTGCATACCCTATTTTTTGTTTCATGAATGTGCCTGAAGTGGCCTCCCTAGAGCCCACGAGGATCAGATAGTGTCCTTGATGACCACCCCAGAGCCTACAGGGTTGGGTCAGTACGATGATCGTTCCATGATAAGGGTATTGGGTTAAGGATAATTCTATACATAGATTGGGTTGGTGAGTAGTTCCTTAACTATTCATTTAGGTATTGGTAGTTAAAATCTCTAGATTCTATGGTTATGGGTTAGTGTGTAGGAATAGAGGGACCTTCCAGGGTTGGCTTGGGTCAAGGTAGAGGATCGCCTCGGGGGATAGGTCATGGATTGAAATGAAGAATAGATAATATGACTCCATTAATTGATGAGGGATGGTTTGAGGCTCATGGATATATGATCATTCCATAATCCTTCATGTAGTGGTTCAAGGATTGGATGAATCCCCACCTAGAGTCTTCTGGTATGGGTCTGGTTGTGGTATGTGACACATGATTCAAGCATAAATCCAAAGTAGGTATAATGTGGGTTATATTATGAGGTGACATATTCCTTCTGACATAAATATAAAGTAGGTAGGTTTCGGTGCCATGGTGGCCTGGTTATCACACGATGACCTGAATTTTAGGATTGTATGTGCATTTTATGTTATGTTTCTAAGTGAGTGTGTTGCATAGACATTAATGCACTCTATATATTTATTTCATTCCCAACCACTTTATAATAGACAAAAATAGTATTGTTAAGGCATTGGTGATACCTAAAGGGTATTTAGACTCATCCCTACCCCTATCCATAGATTTTGTTTTGATGTATGTCGATTGAATTTACGATTTTCTCTTAGGAAAGAGGTATGAATTGGAGATGGACACTTAGCATAGGTATTTCAAGTAACAGAATTCAAGGATTTGGTAAGAAATTATGTGATTTGTATTAACAAGTGTGACATTTATTTATTTTATTCCATTATTATATTCAATCCGGTTATGGTTTTCCGCATCATATTAATTGTTTTCTACTTTTACTGTAGGGTATTGTCTCCCTATGACTATGTTATTCCCCCGCAGCTAGTCTCTAGTCTCTAGAATATGGGGAGGAATTATTGAGGTGTTTTAGTGAACCCATAATGAACTCAGTTTGGGAGGCCTAGTCCGAGGCATTACACAGGTACCCATTAATGACAATCCTTTATTCATAACTTGCTTTGGGTACTTATTTGAACATTATGAATCCCTAATTATTACTGTTATAAAAAAAGGTATGACACCTAGATATACTTATTAATTCATTGATTGGGAAAAATATTTTCAATCTATATAATCATTTTTTATATATGTGATAATCTTGTAAGATAATCCTCATTGTGAAATTTTTTCTATGTACTTCTATGCTGTTAATTTCTTGAACATTATTCCATGAAATCATTTAATATGTGATGGAATGAATTTTAATTTTTTGTGATGGGTGGGGTTCAAAATTATATATCCCCTTAGTATAATAGTAGGTATCATGAGGTAATTAAGATAGGGAAATGGATGTATTTGTACCTTTTATGTATGATGTCATGGAATAATGCCTTGATAGAATGTTTAAGATGTTTGTAATTATGAATCCAATAACTATGTGATTAGTTATTTATATACAAGTGATTATTTATTTTTATGTTAACTCTGGATATATATTATTCTCTCATATTAATTTTTTATGTCATTATTTAATTCATTCATTCTTTCCAAATGCTTATACCATGCTTATGCTATGATAGCTTCTTTTGTATGCTATCCCATACTAAGAATTTGAGATCACCCTTTAATTATGTTTCATATTTTCCTAGGTAATGAAGTGGAATAATATATATGATAAACCTTATGAATAGTACTATGTAATAATTTTTTGTAATCAAATGTTGTAATTTGTCATGATATAATGTAATATTTATATATCTAGTATCTTAAGGACTACTGAAACTTGATAATAATAATGTAATCACTTGTATTCTATTTATAATTAAATAAATAATAAAAAATATATTTGTGAAAAAGGTTGGATATGTTATAGTTGGTATAGAGAAAGGTTTGGTAGAAACCATAGGAACTAGATTTAGGGGAACATTGTAAGAGAACATATATTCTACCTTCAAATTTTTTTAAGAGATTATTATATAGGGCTATACTTTTTGGAAACTTGATATTAAAGTCTTGTCTTATATATTAGTATTTTATAATATTATTAGCTAAGACATGATAGTTTATAGATAATTATTCTTACTAGAAGAAATGTAAACCAATCCAACAATCGAGGATAATGTAGGGATTTTTCGAAAAATCATGATAATAGAGTTAATTTTTGTTTTGAAAAAAATATTACAATCCTAGGGAAATCGAATTATGTTAGGAAACATAACTTAGAAAACTTAGAGTAACTTGTTTCCTCTTAAAAAATCATTTTATGAGGAAAAATCTTCCATTTTTTCAAGGTTCCACTAATACTATAATGGAAGATCAAGGGATTAAGTCCTTAGATAAGATATTTATAGAGTTTGGGTGCCCAAATAAGGAAAAGGTTATCATTGATATGTAAGGGAGATGTTAACCAATGGTGGTCCTTGATTCAAAATTCCAAGATATACGAGTACATAAAAGACATTGAGTGGAGGATATTTAAAGATATTTTTCTAGAAAAATATTTTCCTCAAGGGTAACATATTGATAAGGAAAGGTAGTTCTAAAAATTTATGATAAAAGGAGGAAGAAATGATGGATGAGTATGAGTATAATTTCAAAATATTAGCAATATATGTTTTGGTATATCTAAGCAACACAAAAATTAAGATTGATCATTTCTTTATTGGTTTGAAGAATAGTATTTGAATATCATTGGTCTCTCAAAATTTTTAATCATATTAGGATATTGTAACAAGATCTATCAAGATGGATAATAAGTTTTCAAAATCATTAATTTACAAGGGGAAACCTAATAAGAATAGGATGAATGATAAATAAGTAGGAAGGATAATTGGAAATGAAAATAATGGAAGTTTGGAGTTCCCTATATCTAATATGTTTTGGAATAAATAACCACAGACTTTCTAAAATGGGTTAGGTGTTTTCTTTAAATGTGGATAGAAAGTTCATAAATACCATGAGTATAAAGGAAATAAAAACTAGTCAACTTTCAATGTATCAATTTTAGGGATATGGGGTCATTACTCTAATAAATTCCCTAAGCACCGAGGTAATACTTCCTAGAAAATTCCCATAGACTAGGTACAATATTTTTCAATAATAGTAGTTGAAGTTGATGCTACAAATGATGTGATGGAGGGTAATTTTATCATACAATCAAAGTTATCTAATACATTATTTAATTCTGGATCTACTTATTCATTTATATCATGAATATTTCCTAAAATATTCAATCACCCCCTAATGTATTAAGGATTTATTTATTAGTTTGAACCCCAAGTGGTGTTGTGATTGCAAAAAAGATATATTTATTAGTTTAAATTAGAATGCATTGGTGTTTTCTAGTTGAGAATATAATCATCAAACCGATGGAGGATTTTGGAATGATATTGGGGATCGATTGTCTCTAAAATTATAAATAAAGAATCTATTATAGGAAGAAGGAATTAATAATTGATGTGGAAATTACGAAATTACTTTTATTTTGAAGGGATATATCATTACCTATCTCAAACCACCCCCAGTAGCCCAGCTTAATGAAATAATTGGTGAGGATATGGATGAAACTCAATCTATGAATAGTAAATATGTTTTGTTAATGGAATATATACTTATTGTGAATGAGTATATAGATTTATTTATTAATGAATTACCTATATTTCCCTTTAATGAGAAGTCTACTTCTATAATGATATTATCCCTGATAAAAAACCTATATCTAATAATCTATATAAAATGGATCCAGTGGAGTTAGAAAAGTTAAAGAGTAAATTACAAGTCGTATGTGACAAGGGTTTCATTTATCCAAGTGTTTCACTATGGGGAGGTCCCATTTTATTCATGAAAAAGAAGGATGGTTCAATGATGTTATGAATTTATTATAGGGAAGTAAATGGAATTATAATAAAGAACAAGTATACATTACCTCTTATTTATAACCTCATTGAATAGCTTCAAGGGTCTAAATACTTCTAAATCATTTATCTTCATTTTTTCTATCAATAGTTAATGTTTAAGAAGATGTATATCCCCAAAATATCATTTCATAAAAGGTATAGTCATTCTGAATTTGCAGTAATGCCTTTTGGATTGATTGATGACCCCTCTATGTATATGGAGTTAATTAATAGAGTATTAAAAGATTATATTGATAAGTTTTTGGTGGTATTTATTTATAATAATCTTATATACCTGAAGAGTTATGAGGATAATGAAACTAATTTGTGATTTGTGCTTAATATTCTGACGAAAAAAGTGTTATATGAGAAATTTACTAAATGAAAATCTTGGTTTAAATAAGTTTCTTTTCTTAGACATATTATATCCAAGGATTGTATATCTATCAAAACTTAAAAAAACAAAGGTTTCATAGAATATCCAATACCTAACACTATGACTAAAATTAATAGTTTCCTTATCTTAGCAGGATACTATCAATGGATTTTTGAAAAATTCACTTGATTAGACATCGTGTTAATCAAGTTAACTCATAATGGGATTAAACTCACATGGAAAAAGGAATATGAAAACAAAATTGAGGAATTGAAGAATAGGTTGGTAAATCCACATGTATCGACTCCTCCATTTGGTAAATAAGGGATTTTAATTTATATTAATTCATCAAGTAAAGGTCTTAGATGTGTTTTGAGGAAAAATGAAAGAGTGGTAGATTATATATCTTGACATCCAAAACCACATGGATTTAATTTCCCAATGCATGATTTAAATTTTGAGTTGGTGATATTTTCTCTAAATATATAGATACATTACCTCTATAAAGTGAGATGTGATATATACTCCGATCATAAGAGCTTGAAATACATATTTACTTAGAAGGATATTAATATGAGGAAAATGAGAAGACTGGAACTACTCAAGGATTTTGATTGTGTTATACATTACTATCTTGGGAAAATAGAAGAGGTAGCAGATGATTTTATTAAAAATGATCATGGTCTCTTATCCATGATGAGTGTGGAGAATGATAAAATTCTCAAAAAATTTGGTAAGAATGGAAATGGGTGTTATAATGGATAGGGAACAATTATTATTATTCCATGTAATAGCCCAATCTTATGTATTATAAGGGATTAAGAAATACCAACATGATGATAATGTATTACAAAAGAATATGGAAGATTTGATGAATAGAAAATTACCAATCTCTAATATTAGTGATGATGGAGTTTTACGGTTTTGAAAGAGGTTATGTGTTCCATCAATATCAATGATAAAGAATGATTTATTGGATGAAGCTCATAGTTCAAATTTTCCTATACATCAAGAAGTATAAGGATGCATATGGATATCCAAGAACATTTTTGGTGAGAAAATATAAAGTGATATATTACAGATTACACTGTAAGATGCTTAGTATACCAATAGGTGAATTATAAAGGAATATGTCCCAAGGATGTTATGAAAACTTTACCTATTCTAGAGTGGAAATGGGATAGTATTACAATATATTTCCATTAAATTTCATAAGAAATTGAAGGTAAATAATGCAATATGGGTTATTTTGGATTACCTTATAAAGTCTTCTAATTTAATTACAATTTGAGAAGATTTCTCTATGTATCATCTTTCTAGGAAATATATAAATGAAGTTATGAGACTTCATGGAACAACCTTATATTTAGTTTTTAATTTTGACCCAATGTTTACATAAAACTTTTAGTGGAGTCTCTAGAAATATTTAAATATATAACTTAATATTATCACAACCTATCATCCTTAAAAATGGGAATTTTGAAAAGACTATCAAAACCTTGAAGGATATGATATAGTCATTATCTCTTGATATAAAAGGATGTTATGATCATGATTTACCACTAGTTGAGTTTTCTTAAAATAACAGTTTCCAATCCAACATTAAAACTACACCATACCACCACCACCAAATTATATATTTTATTCAAGAAAAAGGAGACACACAAGAGTTTAGGGACACAAATAAAGAAAAACCGAAAAAATAAAGAGAGACTGAGTAAAGTTGGAGAGAGATGTTAGAGATTTCAGACTCCAACATAATGTTGTAAATTTGGATAAAGGAAGTTATTAGGTCTAAGAAAGTTTGGATGATACATTGAATACGGTAAGATGTATTTGGAGACATATCAAGGAAACCCAAAGTAGGATGAAAATTTATGTTGAAAACTGTATAAAGGATCTTGAATTCCAAGTAAGAGACTATGTTTTTCTAAGGATATCTCTTTAGAAAGGGTTCATGATATTTTTAAATAAAGGGAATCTAATTGAAAGATATATTGGGTTGTTTGAAATATTATAGTGGGTCAGCGTTGCGGTATATCATTTGAAAAAACTACAAAACCTTCCCTAAGTGCATGATGTATTACATATATCAATTCTAAGGAAGTGTATACCAAAACCTTCCAATATCTTTATGGTGGATAAATTTTAGTTAGAACCTGAATTTTCATATAATGATGGTTCAATTAATATTCTTGATACAATATAGAAAGTGTTGCAGAATCGAAAGGATTGGATAGTGAAGGTTATTCATATGAATCATATTTTGTAAGAGGAAACATGGGATCCATATGATGCAATGATAAATATTTATCCACATTTTTTTATGAATTAATTTATAATTTCAAGGATTAAATTTTTATAATGGGGGGAGAATGTAATACGTGATATTAAACTATTGTAAAACACTTCAAAATAAAATAAAATATTTCACCATGAACATTCTACAATTTTTTAATGACACAAAACAGAGTAATACACAGAAAACTTGAAAAATATATTTATAATAACATCCAAAACTAGAAACAAAAAACAAGTAAAGACATGAGAAAACACTATAGTCTTGTACTTCAGAGGATCATACTTGAAAAAGAATAACAAGTACATGAGATACATTTATATTAGGAAGAAAACAACAAATATCAAAATAGAAAAGGTGGAGAAGATAAGAGAATGACATTAATGAATGAGTTTTTATGTTATAATGAAATATATATAAAGGTTAATATGACCATTGGAATCCAAATATTGGGAATATGACCACTAGGAATTGGATTGATGGAATCTGACCATTAGGAATCTGACTGTTGGAATAAGTTAGATAACCATTATAAAAAAGTTCCCAATAAAATTTATGAAACCAATTAAAAATAATATAAATAATAATTGTTAATTATGTATATTTATCAATATAAATTATTGTAATTATACACATATATCTTATTTTGAAAATAGTATGAAAACATAGTTTTTTAATCTTAGCACGAAAGTCATGGTTTTGAAATACACCAATAATTCTATTTCATAATTAAACTTCTCATATATATAAAATTATTATCATAAAAATGACTTCAAATTTGAAATCATCATATCAAAATTATCCAATGGTTATTTTTTCATAATTTTATAAGATAATCAAATTTTCATCTAAATAGTAAAATACAATAAATATTTGGTAGCTATTATGAAAAATTATAATGTAAAAATGACGTAATAATTAAAATAATTGAATCCAAATTAAAAAAATAATTTTATTAATATTAATAATTTTAATTAATAAAAATAATTTTCCAAACATATAATATACCTTCCAAATTCTAGAATACAAACAAAGGATTTAAAAAAAATATTTTGTCAAAAAATTTCACTTATGTGAATAAAATAATATAAATTAATGGAGTTCAGTTATAAAACATTAAAATATTAAAACACTTTTCTATAATTTAAAAAATCATGATCTAAACCCATGGGTAAGTTAATGGTTTTTCATTTTAAATAACCAATATTTCCAAGAACTACATTAAAAAGTAAATAAACAATCCTCCGAATTTTTCCATAAATACCCACCAATTTTCCCATTACCCTCCACTCCAAATTCATTGAGATTTAGGTTCCCCTCATTTCCTCTTCCAAAAATATCTCCATGGAGTTTCTAAAGTTCTATGGATCTCTTCTCATTCATTAAGAAGATTTCGCACAAGTTAAGGGTTCCTAACCTATTCCTTTCCTGTATTTTATGTACCTTTATAATTACTTATTATTTCAATGAGAAATGTTATTATTTCTTGTTTTTATGAATTCTATTTTATACTATATATGATAGAACACCATTACCTCTAATTATACCACCTTCATATACCTTTATAATTCTTATACTTTCATATATTCGTAAACCCATCCTAAAATTTTAGCAAGTGTGTGTGGTTTTCCTAGAAGTGAAATCACTATCTAGATACAAAAAAGTGGATTAAAAAATAAAACATATTCTCCTATAGGTAAAAATCCATAAAATTGCTGGCTGAGTATTAACCTAAGCTTCACTCTGGTGCACATGTAGTGGTCCTGATTTCATAACTGGTTTGAAACTCTCAGGGGATATGATTTGGATGACTTATATAATCTTTACAAACCATTATAAAGGATTTATAAATTATTGAATTGGTATCCTACCTTTCTAAATACTTTTATTGAGCTAACAAACTAAATTGTCCATATTTTTATTTGCAAGTACGTAATAATAGTAATCCTGTATTCATCACTTTCTTTGGGTAGTTATTTGAACATTACAAATCCCTAATTATTAATTTTATGAGACAAAGGATCCCTCCTAGATATTATTATCAATTAATTTATTGGGGAAAATATTTTCATGTCATATAATCATTTTTTATATATTATATAATCTTTTAATATAATCCTCCTTGAGAAATTGTTACTAAGTACTTATTGGTTGTTTATTTCTTAAACATTATTCCATGAAATAATTTAATATGTGATGGAATTAATTATAATATTTTATGATGGGTGGGGCCCAAAATTATATATCCCCTCAGTGAACTAGTAGGTATCATGAGATAACTAAGATAGGGTATTGGGTCTGTCCTTAACATTTATTTATGATGTCTTGGCATAAGGACATGACATAATGTTTATGATTCCCAACATTATGAATCTCATCACTATGTGATTAATTATTTATATACATGTGATTATATATTGTTATGTTAACAAAGAATATAGATTATGCTCAAAGATTCATTTTTTTTGTCATTATTCATGAAAAATTCATATTCCATGCTTAGTATATGATAACTTTTGTTGTACGCTATCCATTACCAAAAATTTGAGCTCACCCTTTACTTATTTTTTATATTTCCCCATGTAATAAAGTGGAATAATATATATGATTATCCTTATGTATAACAATAAGGAATAATGATTCATAATTAAATGTTGTAATTTATCATGATGTAATGTAATATTTATATATATAGTCTCTTATGGGATTTTTAACCTTTATTGTAAGAACCCATGTTTTTAGAATGGGTCAAATCCCAACCCTGTTTGAAATTTTTGACTTGTTTCTGGGGAAAAACTTCTAAAAGTTGGGGAGGTAATGCAGGTGTGCACGATTGGCGCACGGTCTAAAAAAACCATGCGGACAAGCCGTGCAAAGTCTCTGGGTGAGACAGTGGGCTCCACATGGGCAGTGTACGATTTGTCAAACTGTGTGGGATGGCCGTGCGAAGTTCCTGGGTGAGGTAGTGGAAACCGCATAGTTGGCACACAGTTTGACAAACCGTGTGGGGTAACCATGCAACCACTTAAAGTTAATGTTTTTAAGTCCCAATCCACTCAGGATTTCTCATTCTTCCCTCTTTTCTTCCTCCCATTCGTGGATCACGTGGGGAGAGCCTGCCAGACCTTCAAATCCCTCCTGAATCTTTGTACAAACTTCGTTTCGAGCATCGTTTGATCCGTTAGAACCCCCTAGATAAGGCCTTGATTCCACTTGAGACGTTTTTATTGATTTCTATTCTAGAATGAGTTATTGGGGTTTGAGAATTTTTTATTATTTTATATATCCACAGAGTTTTAGACCTAATTGGAGGCTTTTATCAGAGGAGTAACATCATACAAGTCTCAGGTAGGTGGTGCATACCTTCTTTTTTGTTTTTTCAGACCTTTGGGTGGCACGATTTAAAGCGCGTATTGGGGTATTTTGAGAGATACCCTAATTTATCTTATATTTCATATTAAGTTGCTTATAAACCTATGGGATACCTTTGGGTATGACCCTTGTCCTATTTTGATTAAGCATGGTCGGGAGAGAGGTATTTACTCATATGGGGCATTTTTGACGGGGTTGGAACAATAGTTATACTTGAATTGTTTTGGTTTAAACTGTTAAGTTTAGTTTACTGAACCTTGATATGAATCGTTTGAGGCATTCAAGACCTCAATACTGTTATTTATAACTGTTGGGATAGTGAAATTCAATAGTTTAGTTTGTTTTTCCTATTTATGTGTTTTGTTTAAATGTGTTATATATGTAATTGCTGAATTACATATGCTGGAACCTCTTGGTTGTGTTGGGCATGGACCAGATATTCTTGGGTGATGAGGATCATAGGTTGGGCTTGGCTTCAGATACTTTGGATGGTTCTGACCATGGGATTGGGTGTCATGGACATTGTCTTGAGGCAGTATGACTGTCAGGTTGGGCATGGCCCAAGTTACTTGTATGGCGTGGCCATCGGACTTGAGCGGCATGGTCGCAGGGACACGAGGTGTCAGAGGTGTGGTGGCTTGGGTACTATTTTGGTGATTACCGCTCACCCAGAACTTTGAATAGTGTGCACACAGAGAGACTCCGTGATGAGATGGTTTAACCACTTGTGTGGGTTGAGGCCCCCGTTGTTGCGGTTTAGGTACATTGGTTGGGGGTGCCTGCTGTAGGAAGCCACATGGAAGGTGAGGAGCCTTTAGGGGATAACATTTTGGCTATCGGGTTGAGGGATGAGGCTCACCATGATTTTAGGGTAGACATCGTTGTCCCTCCTGTTACTTATTTGAGGTAAGACATCACTATCCCTCTGATTACTTATATGAGGGAAGATACCGCTGTCCCTCCATATATTTATTTGAGGACTGGCATCATTGTTCCTACGGGTTGCTTCTTGGGTGTGCCTTTGGGACGTCGGTACTTGAGGCACCAGGTGTCAGGAGGCACAAGGTGCCAGGTTACTATTCTTGGGCATGCCTTCGGGATGTCGGTACTTGAGACACATGGTGTCAGGGGGAACATGGTGCCGGGTGACACGACAGAGATTTCGGCATTGGCCGAAGCAGGTGACACTCCATGGTGGCTGCTGAGTACTAGTGGAGTTTGTGTTTATTTGTGCATCATACTGTTACTGTTTTCCTTATAAAAACATACCTGCTTAAACACTTATATTAGGTATGCACCGTTGGGTGGTAACCTACTGAGATTTGTCTCACATCCTGCATGGGCCCTTTGGGACGCATGCAGATGTTTTTGGATTTACGTGTAGGAAAGAGGCCAACTTCAGGAGTTGGGCTGCATTAGCTATTTCATGGAGATGGTATGGACCTAAAGGTCTTTCTTAGCTGGAGTTTATGTTGTTTTGTGTCCTTTCTTGTATCAGCATGCTTTCTTGATTGTAGCTACAGTTGGTTAGCCATTGGCACCCCTTTTGTATTGACCTGTTTGGATGCATGTTGTTGTTCAGTAGTAGTTACAAGTGATCAACATGTTGTTGTGTTTACTTTTCACTATTGTTGTTTATATTTATTGCTTCCGCTGTTTATTGTTGTTGAATGTGCTTCAACTCTGCGAGTATGGTTCTAGTCTGGTGAGTCATTTGTTCCAATTCATATCTTTTATTATACTCGGACTAGTACCAGTATTATCCTCCGAGAGGGTATAGCCTACCCACTATACCTAAAATACCCTCTCTGCTAGTTGGAAGACTTTGGAATTCGGGGAGGTGCACCTAAGGTAGTAACACCCGACCCGTTTAGCACTGTTCGAGTGGCTGTTCGGGTCCGGGTCATTACAAAGTGGTATCACAGGAGTTCTTGATAGGGATTTAGTAGCAGTGCCTTGCTGACTACTAATGAATTTGAGACTTATCTTTTTTATTTCTGCTAGTTTTACTATTTGGGATATGGTAGATTGGAGATAGGTTGTTCATAGAACTTGGTTTCGAGCTTGTGCTTGCGTGCCTGCAGCCCCAGGTACAAGGGATGGACCAAGTTTCCATGGGTGGGAATTACTGTTTTGATTTTTGCTTAGATTACAGTTTATATGATTTCCACCTTGGTGGATCACTTGGTGTGTGATGTGAATGATTGTGATATGTGACCCTTAACCTGGTGTGGTAAGGGAGAATTGAACCTTGGCCCAGTATGGCAAGTCTTGTTTGCTTGGATTTTGATAGGCACATTTCAGGGTATTTTAATTTCATAACTGCATGTATGCTTTGTGATGTGATAATACCATGTGAAGAAAATATCAAATGCCATGCTTTGTCTTCTTGAAATGTGAAAAGGTAAAATTTCTAATAGAATTTCTTAGTTGTTGCAATGTGAATTCCATGCTTTGTATATTATATAATTGCATGCGATAGGGTATTTGGGTCTGGCTCTTGTACGAGCAGGAATGTACTATTTGTTGAGGTGATTTTGATCACTAGGATTGGGTGACTAGGTCGTCGGTTGAGGCAAAGTTGGTTGTTGGGATGGGCATGGCCCAAGGTACTTTTGATACTTGGCTCTGTTAAGGACGGGTAAGGAGGCCATGAGGCTGGGATGCCATGGGCATGAGTTGTGGTGGGGGAGAGTAAGGGTAGTAGTTATGCACTGCCTTTTACTGCTTTAATTATCTACATTGAATATATATTATTATATATATATATATGGATTGTGTGACCATTTATGGTATTCAGCGGGTTGCTTTTAGCTGACTCAGATGGAGCGTCAGGCGAGTGAGGATACAGTGCCGCAGGTGCAAGATCAGGTTCAGAATCCGGTGCAGGTAGATTAGGAGACGCAGGTACAGGCTTAGGGACAAGATTAGGTTCAGGATCCAGTACAGGCAGGACAACAGCCAGGTTTGGCAGCGTTTAGACTATGGCTCAATGAGCAGCTCCAAGCTAGCCTGGTGCGTGTCTTGCAGGGGATCGACAGAGGCACACAAGGTTCAGAGCCATCTATGACATATCTGATGCGGTAGTTCTAGTCACAACACAAACTTCTTTTTCAAGGTGAGGGTGGTCTTCAGGTGGCTGAGAACTGAATAGAGAGCATGCATATGATCTTTGAGTAGCTCAAGATGCCTCCAGGGTGGAGGGTCAAACTGGAAACATACATGCTGCGAGGACCAGCAAAGCACTTGTGGGATTTTCAGGTTTAGGATCGCAGGCACAAGGGATTGTCATGGAAGGACTTTGAGGATAGGTTCTTCAAGCACTTTTACCTAAAGACACTGAGGTCAGAGAGAGATTGGGAGTTCTTGAGCCTTCAGCAGGGGGACATTTCTGTCATGGACTATGCATCTACTTTCACCGAGTTGTCTCGCTTTGCACCCGGTATGGTATGCAATGACGCAGAAAGGGTGATATGCTTCGTGGATGGATTACAACACGCCATTCGGGTCCAGGTGAATATTTTCAGACTGGGTTCTTTTTCAAAGGTGTTGAATTAGGCACTTATAGCCGAGGGAAACCAGGGGGATAGGCCTCAAGTTGGTCGGGCGATTTCTTTAAGTGATGATTCAGATAGAAGGAAGCGAGGACGAGATGAGTTACAACAGGGAATTCAGGCCAATGACTCAGTTAGACCACCTCGTAGTAGTCCTTCAGTGGTTTTATTTCAGTGTGGACAACCAGGTCATGTTCGGACTCAGTGCGATAGGCCTCCAAAGGAGTGTCAGGCATGTGGAAAGGTCGAGCATCTGGAGAGGTTCTGTAGGCAGCCTTCTCAGACTGCTGGAAGGTAGGGATTAGGACAAACGGTGGCATCTGGAGTTGGTTCAGGTTTGGTACTAGGAGAGGGTAGCTGAGGTTTATCTGCACGTGGATGATGTGACAGAGATAGCAGGATTCAGCTAAGGGGTCAATGGCCGGTGACTGGAACAGCACCGTAGGGAGGTCCGACATCAGGCAGTCGTGCTTTAGGCCAGGTGCACGCCGTGGAGCTGCCAGAGGCTGAGCAGGCTGGTTATCCAATGATGGTTTGAGGTACACCAAAGGTGTGGCCGTGATTTACTTATTCTCTTTTGGCATGACCTGTAGAGGCATATCCGTTTTGAGTGCACGCGGTGTACATGATTTATGTGGACTGACTAGATGCTGGTCAGTGGGTTTTGTGCCATATCAGGTGTGTGATATATTTATATATATATGTATGAGGTTCCATGGGCAACGGGGCATCGAGGATGCAGGTTAATTGAGGTGCCATGGGAATCGGGGCATTGAGGATGCTGGTTACTTGAGGTGCCATGGGCATTGGGGCATCATGGATGTGGGTTACTTGAGGTGCTAAGCACTAGGTTTGTTTTGAGCATCCATGTGATTCAGGACCTTATGGAGGTGGAAACCGATTCGGTGTGGGATACGTTGGATGTCGGAAGTGGCACGGGGGTGCCAATGAGGCACAAAGGTGATGATGCGTCATGAGAGGACCTTGAGTCCAGAAATAGTTTTGCAAACCTTTTCTTGTTCTGAGTTTTGTCGGGTTGAGACCGAGTTAGGTGATTCCTAAGGTGGGGAGTCCATTGAGGAATTTATCCAGAACCTTTGAGATGGGGGTAGTCCGGGTTACTTTGAGTGGGGTGGTATGTTCGGTGCCATCTCCAGGTTTCGTTTGATAGATCGGGGATGAGATATATTAAGGTGGGGAGTTTGTAAGAACCCAGGTTTTTAGAACGGGTCAAATCCCGAACCTGTTTGAAATTTTTGACTTGTTTTTGGGGAAAAAATTCTAAAAGTCAGGGAGTTAATGAAGGTGTGCAAGGTTGGCGCATGGTCTGAACAAACCATACAGAAAATCCATACAAAGTATCTAGGTGAGACATTGGGCTCCGCATGGGCGGCACATGGTTTGTCAAACCATGCGGGATTTCCATGCAGAGTTCCTGGGTGAGGCAGTGGAAACCGCACGGTTGGCGTATGGTTTGAAAAACCATGCAGGGTAACCATGCGACCACTTAAAGTTAGGGTTTTTAACTCCCGGGCCACTCAGGATTTCTCATTCTTCTCTATTTTCTTCCTCCCATTCGTGGATCACACGGGGAGAGCTAACTGAACCTTCAAATCCCTCCCGGATCTTCTTCCAAACTCCATTTCGAGCATTGTTTAATCCGTTGGAACCCCCTCGGTAAGGCCTTAATTCCACATGAGCTGTTTTCTTGATTTCTGTTCTAGGATGATTTATTGGGGTTTGAGTGGTTTTGATTTTTTTGTATATATACTGTGTTTTAGACCCGATTGGAGGATGTTATCAGAGGAGTAGCATCGTATGAGTCTCAGGTAGGTGGTGCATACCTTCTTTTTTGTTTTTGCAGACCTTTGGGTGGCGTGTCTTAAAGCGTGTATTGGGGTATTTTGAGAGAGACCCTAATTTATCTTTTATTGCATATTAAGTTTCTTATAAACCTATGGGATACCTTTGGGTATTCCCCTTGTCCTATTTTGATTGAGCGTGGTTGGGCGAGTGTTTGTTGTTCATATGGGGCATTTTGGTCAAGGTTGCCAAAATGGTTATACTTGAATTGTTTTGGTTTAAACTATTAAGTTTAGTTTATTAAACCTCGATATGAACCGTTTGAGGCATTCAAGACCTCAGTACAGTTGTTTGATAACCGTTGGGCTAGTGAAATTCAACTATTTAGTTTGTTTTTCCTGTTTAGGTGTTTTGTTTAAATGTGTTATATATGTAATTGCTGAATTGCATATGATGGAACCTCTTGGTTGTGTTGGGAATGGCCTAGATATTCTTGAGTGATGAGGATCACATGTTGGGATTGGCTTGGGATACTTTGGGTGGTTCTGACCACGAGATTGGGTGTCATGGACGTCGGCTTGAGGCAGTACGACTGTCAGGTTGGGCATGGCCCGAGTTACTTGGATAGTGAGACCATCAGAGTTGAGCATCATGGTCACAGGGACACGAGGTGTTATATGTGTGGTGTCTTGGGTACTATTTTGGTGATTACCGCTCACCCGGAACTTTGAGTAGTGTGCACACAGAGAGACTCCGTGATGAGGTGGTTTTGACCACTCGTGTGGGTAGAGGCCCCCATAGTTGCAGTTTAGGTACTTTGGTTAGAGGTGCTTGCCGTAGGAAGCCACGTGGAAGGTGAGGAGCCTTTAGGGGATAACATTGAGGCTATCTAGTTGGGGGCTGAGGATCACAGTGATTTGAGGGCAGCCATCGCTGTCCCTCCAGTTACTTATTTGAGGACAGACATCACTGTCCCTCCGGTTACTTATTTGAGGCCAGATATTTTTGTCCCTCCGGTTATTTATTTGAGGATAGGTATCGTTGTTCCTCTAGGTTACTTCTTGGGCGTGCCTTCCGGACGTCGGTACTTGAGGAATGAGGTGTCAAGAGGCACAAGGTGACGGGTTACTGTTCTTGGGCATGCCTTTAGGATGTCGGTACTTGAGACACGCGATGTCATGGGGCACATGGGGCTGTGTTACATGACAGAGATTCCAGCATTGGCCAAAGCAGGTGACACTCCATGGTGGCCACTGAGCACCAATGGAGTTTGTGTTTTTTTGTGCATCGTACTGTTTACTGTTTTCCTTATAAACGCATGCCTAATTAAACACTTATATTAGGTACGCACCGTTGGGTGGTATCCTGCTGAGATTTGTCTCACACCCTACACTGGCCCTTCAGGACGCGTGCAATCTTTATGGATTTACGTGCAAGAAAGAGTCCAACTTCAGGAGCTGGGATGAATTATATGTTGCATGGATATGGTATGGAAATAAAGGTCTTTTCTAGCTAGAGTTTATCTTGTTTTGTTTCCTTTCCTGTATCAACAAGCTTTCTTGATTGGAGCTACATTTGGTTATCCATTGGTGCCCCTTTTGTATTGACCTATTTGTATGAATGTTGTTGTTTAGTAGTAGTTACAAGTGATCATCATGTTGTTGTGTTTACTTTACACTACTTTTGTTTATATTTATTGCTTCTACTGTTTATTGTTATTGAATGTGCTTCCGCTCTGCGGGTCTGGTTCGAGTCTACTGAGTCATTTATTCTGCTGCATATCTGTTATTATACTTGGACCCATACCAGTATTATCCTCCGATAGGGTATAGCCTCCCCACTATACCTAAAAGACCCTCGCTTCTAGTCGGCAGCCTTTGGAATTCAGGGAGGTGCACCTAAGGTAGTAACACCTGACCCGTTTAGCACTGTTCGGGTGGATGTTTGGGTCTGTTTCGTTACATAGATCCTTATAATGTAATTTATTGTATTCTATTTACTATGTAATATATAATCCACCCACTCTGGGTGACTAGGGTTGGGGATTTTACAGTAGGTGCTTGGTATTTTGGTTTCTTTTAGACTTGATACTTTTTTGATTATTCAAGATAAAAAATACACGGATGGTCATGTTTGGACCAATAAGGCATGATATATTATTGTAATATTTAAGTAGTAGTGTCAGGATAATGTATTTAATGAAATATTTTCACCAATTATCATTCTAAATACATTTGAATTTTACTTTTTGTAGTCTCTTTTATGGTTACTATATTGGATGGTTTGATGTCAAAGTCAGTTTCTTAAATGGATACCACAAGGAACGTGTCTAATGAAATAACTATAAGATTTGAAAATATTAATTATTTCTAATATGATATGAAAGTTTCACAGGTCCTTATATGAATTGAATCTATCATAGTGATCATAGATTTTTTTTTATAATGAATGAAATCCATATGTCTAAAAGAGGTTAGTGGGAGCGTTATAGTCTTCCAAGGCAGATATGATGATAACATATAGAAAATTGTTATTCGGTCTTACCAGTTCACCAAGGCAAAGGAATGAATTTATCCAAGAATGACTTAAATTAGCATTCTAGATTTAGGGAACAAGGTTTATAGATATAGATCTATAGTATTTATTAATTTATTCATAGTACATATACTGACCGGGTATTAGAAGATACCAAAATAGATCATTTCATGGTGAAATTTTTGCCTATTTCACATCACATGAAATCTCTCTCAGATAATGTTATTGGGAATAAGAGGAGATTTTTATTATGAATAGAATTAAATATGTCTAATAATAATATGAAATATATTAATCATTCCATTATATGTAAAAAAGTTTTATTTTTCGAATGCATATTTGATAGTGAGTAAATATCTAATAGGACCAGGAGAGTTACATAGACTTATAGTCAGAATAATATGAAAGTAAATGAAAAAGTTTGACTATATGAGTACCAAGTAGTTTAAGGAATTGGAATACTAGTGGATAAGGGGTTACAAAACCAATCTTCATTTATATCAATTTTATCAGGGATTATAATGAGGGTAAGGTAATGAGGAAGGAAAACTTATTACATATGGTGGTTTCTATATCTATAATAATAAAGTATGTTATAACTTCTGATACAGCTTAAAAATCATGTTTTATAATGACTAGTTCAAATTTTGGGTTATAATAATAGTTTAAGTATTATCATTAGGATAAAATTTGACTATGGTATTAGTCAATATATTAGGTCTATGATAAGGTAAGAAGATGTGGATACTCAGGGGAATCACTACTAGAGGTATTTTCTCCAGGGATTGAGGTTACAATAAGACAATTTAATATAAGGGAAAGTCTCAAGATCAATAGTAAACATATAAGATAATTAAAGGCCTAGTAGCTATAATAATAACTCAGTAAAAACATAAACATCATGGGAGATAAATCAACATTGAATGGTCATTAACAGTTGGTTGTAGTGAAAGTGAGAGTCCATTGATATAACGACCCACACTTTACATACATTGTTAATACTTCAAAATTGAAGCACACTTATTACAACATATGACAAAACCACAAAGGACCGTATAGGTATAGTGTCTTTAGAAACTGGGAAACATAAACAACTGGTTCATAAATCTTCTACAGTGTCTCCCATTTATTTCATCATATCTAGGGTCCCTTTTAGCATATTCTACTTAATATCCATCTTCCTGACCTGGGGAAAAGAAAACATAAAAGGGTGAGCTCAAATGCTCAGCAAGGGCAAATAAAGGAAATAAAAATCATATCATATCTTTATGAAAATCAAAACCTGCAAAAGAGATCATAATATCTTAACATGGAATAAATCATAGAAGTGAAAATGAGATCCCCATAATCATAACATAAAACTTGAAACTTTGTGGCATGCACACATAATCATGGAAAATCATTTCTTGTTAGTCATGACTCATTGCCAAGACTATCTTAGTGGACAAAGTCCCTTTCTGAACCGAGTTCACTCCTCGTTTCAGTCCTGTATCACTGAACCGAAATAACCTTCCGTTCCAGCCATGTCTATCTCATGAGATATAAAATCATTACCCAATGCATTGGAGGGAGATATAGGTCCCACCCATCTTATAATGAATCCTTTCTTATGTGTGCCACATAATCATAAAACATACATCATCGCATAACACATGTAACAAAAATGGGATTCTTGAAACATCATGACATCATAAAACAATTCATATAAGATAAAGGAATTCATAAGAATATTTCCATCACAACATAATCAAATCCAAGTAATAATAGGGATAAAAACAGAACCCTTTTATTTTCTTATATGGAAAATAATTTTGATAAAATACTTGAACATCATTCTTGAGGAAAATATCCTTTCTACTTTAAAAACACTTTTCCTTTCTTAACATGTCATAAAATTTTAAACTAAAAGAAGTTGATTAAAAATAAACTTCAATACTTGTAAAGGAATCTTCTTGGAAATAATGTTTTAGAAATCCATTCATGCCGTATAAGTTAAAAAAAAACATTCTTCTTACTTTTGTCGGAAAAGTCAAAAAGTACCTCGTACGAAAAACGACAAAAGATTCCTTTCATACGTATTACTAAAAACTCACCGAAGGGTAAAAATGGATTTAAACAATTTTAGGTGGATGGAAATAATATTACATATTGATAAAACATGGATGTGGATGATAAAATATACCCCAGTAAATACTTACGAATAAACAATCTCGGATAAAAATGAGATTGTGATATTTCCCTTACCTTAGGTCCGATTTGCTTTGTTTTTGTCCGAAGCTCCTGTATAATGGTTTAAATAATGTTATTGACTTATTCCAGAATCATACATATTGATATGAGATCATATATGGTCATATTATTAGCTTCTTGTTAGTAATATTTCATTGTTACTTGTTACTCGGGTCTTTATAACTTTTTGTTCTTATGCGTGTTTTGTCGAATAAATTCTTATTCTTATCTTTAGGTTATAGATAATTCATTTACAGAATGGTATTAGTGTAGTATATACCATATTCATTCATTAAATTCATTTATATAATCATTATGAAATGAAGATCATGTAGAACGAGTCGCATCACATCGTGGAGACGGTATTCCGTACGTACGCACGAGTGATGATATCGTTCCTATGATCATGGAATTGTATTGGAGTATATATATATATTATTTCAGTATCAATATTACTTAATAATAATCATATATAGTTACTCATTACACCATTATACCCATCCTTGTAAGGTGATGGTGGAAAATATTTTACACTACGGCGTGGAGACGGTATTCCGTACGTACGCACGCGTGGTGATTTCATTTTTCCGTAGGATGGATTGAAGGTGAATTAGGGTTGTTTCATATTTATAATAACATATCAGTATGTAAGTAATACTGATGTTATTACTTTATCATGAAACAACTAAATAAGAAGAAATTGAAAAGATCGGTAATGGATATTACCTCTTCTTTGGAACGCCTCTTTGAATCCTCCACTTAAGGAACTAAGATTGGTCTTTGGAGAAGACCAGGACCTCTAGGATTATTCTAGGGAAGTGGAGAGGAGAAAATGGCAGGGGTTGGCCGAGCTTGAGTGCTCAAATTGGTGTGAGGAGGAGGGGGAGGAGGTGCCCTTTTATAAGGGAGGAGAGGGGCACCTTAGGAATATCTCAAAATATTATTTTATATTAAAGTCAAAATCGGTTTATAATGGTTCCAAAGGGTCTTATTTCGAAGATAAAGTGGGGATGGGTCGAAATCCTATCAACCAATAGGATTTAGACAAGTTTAGGGTATTATTTTAACCTTATCAATTAGATTTAACTCTAAGTTAATTAATTTAATTTTTACCGTGTCTTTTTGTTTTCTTTCACTATATGGTTAATACACTTACTATAACATGCCAAACGAACCCCAAATTGTTTATTATTAATATATATATCCTTATATAAGTCATTTGGCCGAACCTTATATTTTTAGGAATAAAATAACAATTAATAATATAATATTTTATTTAAAAACTATTTTGTGTCAATTTTGACACTATTTGATATATGATTTTTGTGAAAGTCATAACAGAATTATATGTTCGAACCAAGTTGATTAAATCAATACTAATATATCATAGTAACCTAGAAAATTATTGGAATTCATAAAAAGTCTCAAATTACATTTATTTTGGTATTTATATTATCAATTTTGTCAATATTTCATTAATAAGATAATTACTGCATCATCTTTGTGTCATAAATAAATTAAATTATTTGATGTCTAAAAATTACAAATAAAATACCATCATGTAGGAAATCTTTTTAGCTTTATAATGAATATTTAAAATCGAATTTATCTTATGTATAACACTATATTAAAAATGATTTACTTATTAAACTTTGATTTTAACTATTTTAACCCTTCTTTAAATAAATTAATAATAAATGTCCTAATCTAATCCAAGTGGGCCTAAATGGTCATATTTTATTCCTAAGTTTGTTTTTGGTCGAATTACACTTGTCCAATAGAATTAGGACATGTGTCAGGGTAATATTAATATCATATTTACCCTTAGTTACCCTATTTACTATTAACCGCGGTAAAAATAGTAAAAAGTTACTATTCACCAAAAAATTATTTTCATCTCATTGAACCAAATTTTAGTCCTTGATATTAACCGTGTCTCTCGGATTTTTGAAATTCCATTCACAGAAGCGGTAAAATTAAGTTTTATGCAAAATTCAGTTTTTAACCTACCACTTAGTGGTTTCACTATTCATCAAAAATTGAAAGTTTTCAGAAAAATACCAAAATTTCACCCTAGGCTAATTTCGATATTCTGAGTCCAAAAATGAAGTCCATTTTGAAAAATAAAATTTATAAAATTTCAAAAAGTGGTTATTACTATTCATAACGGCTAGTTTTAATAGCATATTGTTGTTTAGTGAAACTCGGTATTGCGTACGACGCAAGCTATCGAGGAAGGTCACGATTGCGTGTAAAGCAGGCCAAGAAAGTGTTGTGTAGAAAAATATTCCTTTGATGATTTATATAACATAAAAGTCTCGGGTGTTACATTCTACCCCCCTTAAAAAGAATTTCGCCCTCGAAATTCGTCACTTTGCAACAAACAAATGAGGATACTTCTCCCTCATCATATCCTCAAGCTCCCATGTAGCTTCTTCAAGTTGGTGGTTTCTCCATAAAACTTTCACCAAGCGAGTGGTCTTGTTTCGTAGGACTTTTTCGCTACGATCCAGAATCTCTATCGGCTGTTCTTCATAAGAAAGATCTTGCTCCAGCGGTACAACTTCTGAGATGAGTACATGTGAAGGATCTGGTATGTACTTTCTCAGGAGAGATACATGGAACACATCGTGAACTTGAGAGAGATTCGGTGGAAGCGGCAATCGGTAAGCTACCTTCCCAACACGATCCAATATTTCAAAAGGACCGATATATCTAGGGCTCAACTTCCCCTTCTTTCCAAATCTCATAACCCTCTTCCAGGGAGATATTCGTAAGAACACTTTATCACCCACTTCAAACTCTAGGTCTTTTCTTCGGTTGTCGGCATAACTTTTCTGTCGACTCTGAGCTGCTCTTATGTGTTGTTGAATAGATCTGACCTTTTCTGCCATTTCATCAACGAGATCAGGTCCTAATAGCTTTCTTTCCCCAACTTCATCTGAGCAAGTTGGAGTCCTGCATTTCTTTCCATAGAGAGCTTCATAAGGAGCCATCTGAATACTGGAGTGAAAGCTATTATTATAAGAAAATTACACCAAAGGTAGGTGTTGATACCAACCTCCTTTGAAATCCATAGAGCAAGCTCTCAACATATCTTCTAGGGTTTGAATTGTTCTCTCAGACTGACCGTCTGTCTGGGGATGATAAGCAGTGCTGAAACTCAACTCTGTATCCAGAGTATGCTGAAGACTTCGCCAGAACTTCGAGGTAAATCTCGGATCTCGATCAGATATAATAGAAAGTGGTACTCCATGCAATCTTACCACTTCCTTTATATATATCCTGGCAAGCTGATCTAGAGAGAAATCCTCTCTAATAGCAATGAAGTGTGCAGACTTTGTAAGACGATCAACTATGACCCAGATAGCATTATTGCCTTTGGATGTTTTAGGAAGTCCTGTGACAAAGTCCATAGTGATGTTTTCCCATTTCCATTCGGGTATGGGTAATGGTTGTAACATCCCCTTAGACTTCTGTCTCTCAGCTTTAACTTGTTGACAAACCAAGCATCGAGAGACATATTCAGCAACATCTCTTTTCATGCCATCCCACCAGAAGTACTCTTTCAGGTCCCTATACATCTTCGTGCTTCCAGGATGAATAGAGAATGAAGAACTATGAGCCTCATCCAGCAGCTCTTTCTTTAATTCGGGGATGGGAGGAACACAAACCCGATTCCTGAACTTTATTATCCCATCACAATCAAGGTTGAATTCAGGAACATTTCTCACCTTCTTTTGTAACTCGACATCTTCTTTCTGTGCCTCTTTAATCTTCACATGTATAGATGGTTGAACATTCATTTGAGAAAGATAAGATTTTTCCCCTTCCATTATAATTCCAAGATCCATCCTTTGTAAATCCATAAATATTGGATCTTTTGTGATCCTCATCATGGATAAACTAGCATGGTCTTGTCGACTTAATGCATCTGCCACCTTGTTTGGTTTCCCAGGGTGGTAATGGATTGAGCAGTCATAATCCTTAATCAGCTCCAACCATCTTCTTTGGCGCATATTCAGCTCCTTTTGTGTGAAAATATACTTTAAACTTTTATGATCAGTATAAATATCACACCTTTCACCATAAAGGTAATGCCTCCAAATCTTTAATGCAAAGATTACCGCAGCCAACTCCAAATCATGTGTTGGGTAATTTTGCTCATGGATTTTCAACTGTCGTGAGGCATAAGCTATCACCATATCATTTTGCATAAGAACACACCCCAATCCCTTCTTGGATGCATCACTGTAGATCACAAACCTTTCTCCACTACAAGGCAGTGTGAGCACAGGTGCACTGGATAACCTTCTTTTCAACTCCTTGAAATTCTCTTCACATTCCTCTATCCAGACAAACTTAACTCCTTTCCGAGTCAACTTGGTGAGTGGATTAGATAATCATGAAAAATCTTTTACAAAACGTCGATAATATCCAGCCAAACCAAGAAAACTTCGGATCTCAGTTACTGTTGTTGGTCTTGACCATCTTTTGATAACCTCTGTTTTTGCTGGATCCACAGATATCCCCTCTTTTGAGATTATGTGACCCAAAAATGCAACTTTTTGAAGCCAAAATTCACACTTGGTAAATTTGGCATAAAGATTCTCCTTTCTCAGGGTCTTCAATATAATTCTCAAGTGATCTTCATGCTCTTACTTGCTCTTTGAATAGACAAGAATATCGTCTATAAAGACTACCACAAATTGATCAAGATAGTCTCTAAAGACTCTATTCATTAGATCCATGAAGATAGTAGGGGCATTAGTAAGACCAAATGGCGTCACTATAAATTCATAGTGTCCATACCTTGTACGGAAAGCCGTCTTTGGTATATCCTCCCTTTTGACCCTTAATTGATGATACCCTGAACGAACATCAATCTTGGAAAAGTATTGAGCTCCGCGTAGTTGGTCAAATAAGTCATCAATGCGTGGGAGAGGATATTTGTTCTTGATAGTGATCTTGTTAAGTTCTCGATAATCAATGCAGAGTCTCATTGATCCATATTTCTTCTTAACAAATAGAACAGGTGCTCCCCAAGGTGACGCACTAGGGCGTATGAATCCCTTATCAAGATTCTCTTGGAGTTGCTTCTTCAATTCCTGCAACTCAATTGGGTCCATTCTATAAGGTGTCTTTGAAATAGGCAAAGCACCCGGTACGAGTTCTATTGAAAACTCAACTTCACGATTTGGTGGAAGACCCAGTAATTCCTCCGGAAAGACATCATCAAACTCCCGTACAATGGGCATATTCTTAATCGTGAGTTTCTCACCAACTATTTGAGATAAATAACCTTCATTTAGTGGAATCAATACCCATAAGATGGAAGAAATTTCCACTGGAAGGTTATGTTCATCCTTGCATTGATAGACGATCGTAGGTTGATCTGGAATATGAAATGTGACTTCCCTTCTTTGGAAATTGATATGAGCTCCATGTAGAGAAAGCCAATCCATGCCAAGAATCACATCAAATTCCACTAAAGGAAGGATCACAAGATTTGCAGGAAGCACTTTCCCACAAACTTCGATCGGAGAAGAATTATAAACTTCTGATGCGATTGATGTGCCATTAGGTGTTGTCACAGCTAACTCAACATCTAATTGTTGAAGTAATACGGTGATACCCTTAGAAATTTTTCCAGAAATAAAAGAGTGGGTGGATCCAGAATCAAATAAAACATTTGCTACTTTAGAGTGGATGGTAAGTGTACCTTTCACCACATCGTTATCGTACTCCACATCGCTGATAGAAATTGCATGTGACTTTCCTTTGTCTTTAGCCTTAAGAGTTTGTTGATGTCGACCATCATCATCAACCCTTGGATTTGGGCATTGATTGGCATAATGCCCCATCTCCTTGCACTTGAAACATTGAAGTGTAGTAGGTTCATTCTGTGTATCCCTTCCTTTGTTTGCATCATTAGACATCTTCTTCCCATTATCACGGCATTCAAATGCCCGATGACCTTCCTTTCCACATTTAAAACATTTACTTGTCCCTTTAAGACAACTCCCTCCATGTTTCTTTCCACACTTTGAGCATAAGGGAAAGTTCATCTTCTTTTCCATGTGCTCTTTAGATTTTTCTTTGAATTCCATCTTCCTCTTCTTATCAAACCCATGTGACTGATGGGTTACTCCAATCTCCATCTCGACTTTGAGAGCACATCGAACGATTTCCTCGTAGCTATTGAAGTCCCTTATGGATAACGCCCTTCGAAGACTTGGTTTTAAGCCACTAAAGAATCGATCGATCTTACTCTCAGGTTGGATAATAATACCAGAAGCGTACCTTGCAAGTCTTGTAAAATTTGCTTCATAGGTACTAACAGATTCATCATCCCTTTGCTTCAGTTCAAGGAACTCTTTCTCCATCTTTGTTCGGAGAATACGAGGGAAGTACTTATTGAAAAATAAGTTCTTGAACTCGTCCCATTCCATAGACTCAATTTCATCCCTTTGCCTCGTATTCTTAACAAGATTCCACCATTGATCCGCATCTCCTTCCAAACGATACACTGCTAGGATGACTTTATCATGCTCAGAACATTGAAGAACTGAAAATATCTTTTCAGTAGTACTAATCCATTGTTCAGCAACTAATGGATCAGTAGACCCGCTGAAAGATGGTGGACGCTGCCTCATGAAGGATTCAACAGAATGTTGCTCCCTCCTTTGTTCGTTTGGAAATCCTGCATGATTCATAGCTTGAGAAAGTTGTGTGAGCATGGCTACAAGATTTTGCATTCCAGCTCCCATATCGTTTGGTTGCTCAGGGGGACAATCATTGCATTGCCCATCGCATTCCGCATTAACACGGTTCCTTCGGGTTCCAGCCATTGACTAAAACCAAGAAGAATAGTGTGAGCAACACTAATTATAATAGGAAACCACATAATTCAAGGAAATTTTTTTTTTCATGCTTATGGTCTTATCCTAGGTTATTCATGGCCATTTCTAAGATTGTGTTCTATGCTTAGACTTATCCTTAGGGTTCTTACTAAGGCTTTCACATCCTAGTTTCCAAAGGTTGACTATAACCTCCCTCTGATACCAACTATAACGACCCACACTTTACATACATTGTTAATACTTCAAAATTGAAGCACACTTATTACAACATATGACAAAACCACAAAGGACCGTATAGGTATAGTGTCTTTAGAAACTGGGAAACATAAACAACTGGTTCATAAATCTTCTACAGTGTCTCCCATTTATTTCATCATATCTAGGGTCCCTTTTAGCATATTCTACTTAATATCCATATTCCTGACCTGGGGAAAAGAAAACATAAAAGGGTGAGCTCAAATGCTCAGCAAGGGAAAATAAAGGAAATAAAAATCATATCATATCTTTATGAAAATCAAAACCTGCAAAAGAGATCATAATATCTTAACATGGAATAAATCATAGAAGTGAAAATGAGATCCCCATAATCATAACATAAAACTTGAAACTTTGTGGCATGCACACATAATCATGGAAATCATTTCTTGTTAGTCATGACTCATTGCCAAGACTATCTTAGTGGACAAAGTCCCTTTCTGAACCGAGTTCACTCCTCGTTTCAGTCCTGTATCACTGAACCGAAATAACCTTCCGTTCCAGCCATGTCTATCTCATGAGATATAAAATCATTACCCAATGCATTGGAGGGAGATATAGGTCCCACCCATCTTATAATGAATCCTTTCTTATGTGTGCCACATAATCATAAAACATACATCATCGCATAACACATGTAACAAAAATGGGATTCTTGAAACATCATGACATCATAAAACAATTCATATAAGATAAAGGAATTCATAAGAATATTTCCATCACAACATAATCAAATCCATGTAATAATAGGGATAAAAACAGAACCCTTTTATTTTCTTAGATGGAAAATAATTTTGATAAAATACTTGAACTTCATTCTTGAGGAAAATATCCTTTCTACTTTAAAAACACTTTTCCTTTCTTAACATGTCATAAAATTTTAAACTAAAAGAAGTTGATTAAAAATAAACTTCAATACTTGTAAAGGAATCTTCTTGGAAATAATGTTTTAGAAATCCATTCATGCCGTATAAGTTAAAAAAAACATTCTTCGTACTTTTGTCGGAAAAGTCAAAAAGTACCTCGTACGAAAAACGACAAAAGATTCCTTTCATACGTATTACTAAAAACTCACCGAAGGGTAAAAATGGATTTAAACAATTTTAGGTGGATGGAAATAATATTACATATTGATAAAACATGGATGTGGATGATAAAATACACCCCAGTAAATACTTACGAATAAACAATCTCGGATAAAAATGAGATTGTGATATTTCCCTTACCTTAGGTACGATTTTCTTTGTTCGTGTCTAAAGCTCTTGTATAATGGTTTAAATAATGTTATTGACTTATTCCAGAATCATACATATTGATATGAGATCATATATGGTCATATTATTAGCTTCTTGTTAGTAATATTTCATTGTTACTTGTTACTCGGGTCTTTATAACTTTTTGTTCTTATGCGTGTTTTGTCGAATAAATTCTTATTCTTATCTTTAGGTTATAGATAATTCATTTCCAGAATGGTATTAGTGTAGTATATACCATATTCATCCATTCAATTCATTTATATAATCATTATGAAATGAAGATCATGTAGAACGAGTCGCATCACATCGTGGAGACGGTATTCCGTACGTACGCACGAGTGATGATATCGTTCCTATAATCGTGGAATTGTATTGGAGTATATATATATATTATTTCAGTATCAATATTACTTAATAATAATCATATATAGTTACTCATTACACCATTATACCCATCCTTGTAAGGTGATGGTGGAAAATAGATTACACCACGGCGTGGAGACGGTATTCCGTACGTACGCACGCGCGGTGATTTCATTTTTCCGTAGGATGGATAGAAGGTGAATTAGGGTTGTTTCATATTTATAATAACATATCAGTATGTAAGTAATACTGATGTTATTACTTTATCATGAAACAACTAAAGAAGAAGAAATTGAAAAGATCGGTAATGGATATTACCTCTTCTTTGGAACGCCTCTTTGAATCCTCCACTTTAGGAACTAAGATTGGTCTTTGGAGAAGACCAGGACCTCTAGGATTATTCTAGGGAAGTGGAGAGGAGAAAATGGCAGGGGTTGGCCGAGCTTGAGTGCTCAAATTGGTGTGAGGAGGAGGGGGAGGAGGTGCCCTTTTATAAGGGAGGAGAGGGGCACCTTAGGAATATCTCAAAATATTATTTTATATTAAAGTCAAAATCGGTTTATGATGGTTCCAAAGGGTCTTATTTCGAAGCTAAAGTGGGGATGGGTCGAAATCCTATCAACCAATAGGATTTAGACAAGTTTAGGGTATTATTTTAACCTTAACAATTAGATTTAACTCTAAGTTAATTAATTTAATTTTTACCGTGTCTTTTTGTTTTCTTTCACTATATGGTTAATACACTTACTATAACATGCCAAACGAACCCCAAATTGTTTATTATTAATATATATATCCTTATCTAAGTCATTTGGCCGAACCTTAGATTTTTAGGAATAAAATAACAATTAATAATATAATATTTTATTTAAAAACTATTTTGTGTCAATTTTGACACTATTTGATATATGATTTTTGTGAAAGTCATAACAGAATTATATGTTCGAACCAAGTTGATTAAATCAATAATAATATATCATAGTAACCTATAAAATTAGTGGAATTCATAAAAAGTCTCAAATTACATTTATTTTGGTATTTATATTATCAATTTTTTCAATATTTCATTAATAAGATAATTACTGCATCATCTTTGTGTCATAAATAAATTAAATTATTTGATGTCTAAAAATTACAAATAAAATACCATCATGTAGGAAATCTTTTTAGATTTCTAATTAATATTTACAATCGAATTTATATTATGTATAACCCTATATTAAAAATGATTTACTTATTGAACTTTGATTTTAACTATTTTAACCCTTCTTTAAATAAATTAATAATAAATGTCCTAATCTAATCAAAGTGGGCCTAAATGGTCATATTTTATTCCTAAGTTTGTTTTTGGTCGAATTACACTTGTCCAATAGAATTAGGACATGTGTTAGGGTAATATTAATATCATATTTACCCTTAGTTACCCTATTTACTATTAACCGCGGTAAAAATAGTAAAAAGTTACTATTCACCAAAAAATTATTTTCATCTCATTGAACCACATTTTAGTCCTTGATATTAACCGTGTCTCTCGGATTTTTGAAATTCCATTCACAGAAGCGGTAAAATTAAGTTTTATGCAAAATTCAGTTTTTAACCTACCACTTAGTGGTTTCACTATTCATCAAAAATTGAAAGTTTTCAGAAAAATACCAAAATTTCACCCTAGGCTAATTTCGATATTCTGAGTCCAAAAATGAAGTCCATTTTGAAAAATAAAATTTATAAAATTTCAAAAAGTGGTTATTACTATTCATAACGGCTAGTTTTAATAGCATATTGTTGTTTAGTGAAACTCGGTATTGCGTACGACGCAAGCTATCGAGGAAGGTCGCGATTGCGTGTAAAGCAAGCCAAGCAAGTGTTGTGTAGAAAAAGATTCCTTTGATGATTTATATAACATAAAAGTCTCGGGTGTTACAATTGAAGTTGGTTCCCTTAAACCAAATAATTTTTACTTTGGATTAATGATATATTCATCAGATTTAAAATTAATTCATCACATATCACATAATAATTACTATTCTATGTAATGTTTAATATGATAAATTTCAAATATTATTTATCGCAGTGAAACAACATAATAATTACCCACTATGATGAGATTATTGAAGTGATATGATACTATTATTAAGTATATTTTATATGGATAGATGACATATTATAATGAATAAAAAATGATATAGTTTATCCTAGTTATGGGGCTTATAAGGTGTGATAATTTTTTATGAAGTTCTCTATTGGTAATCTCTGGGAGTGGAGGTTATGATAATAATCCTACCCATAGGAATTCCACATGTTTTATATGTCATTGAATATTCATATTTGTGGATGCCTGTATTAGTCCTTAAACTTAAAATTATTATTAATTTATATCATTAGTCATGTAATTTTATGTATTTTCAAAAATCATGATAATATATGACCGCGTTGAAGTAGGATATGTTCAATACATCATGGGTGATATGAAATTAATGAATAAGGTAAGATGGGTTTTTTCTCTTCCCATTTTATGGATATTGATATCTTAAGCCCTTTGACTAAAATAAAACAATATGATAAAATCAATGTCCATGGTGTGACATTGATGAGCCCATTTTAGGAAAATCAAAGAAAGATAAATCAAGCATATAGGTTGGTGACATGAAGTATTAAACCTTCTTGATTATAGATATTGAGATAAACAAATAATATTACATAATGATAATTAATATGAGGTTATTATTATTGTAATATTTAACTTTTTTCTCTATGATTGGTTTTACATGATGTTTGACACAAACCTTGGCCTTTCGGTATGTTTGTCCAAATTCTACTGAGAAAGAGGCCCATAGGGTCACACACACTAACTGTATCCAGAACCTCAATTTTATTTGAATTTAATATTTAAATAGATATTATTGTCAATTTATAGAATAATATTATTTGGGTCATGTTATATTCAGTTACCAATTTTTCAAAAGATATCATGTGAGTTGAATATTATTTAAATATTAATTCATGATTTTAGTGAATGTAATATTTATTTATTTATCAATGAACAATACCATGATATTTATTTATTTAAATAGTCCTTAATCAAGGTTCTATAAATACCTAAGTGGAATGGAAGACCGAGTTATTGGTCTAGTGGGAATGATATATTTAATATAATTTAAAATAAATAAATAAATATTTAATAAATGATATTAAAATTATATGTGATTTCTTCACAGATCAAGGAAAATATAGTATTATTATTAGTATTATTATTCAATACAGGGTTCACTAATGAATAATAGAATAATAAAGGGTTTATGTGCAATTAATTATTCTTTAACCTAATAATATAAACTATTTTATATCATTTTAAGGTTAGATGATTTGTGTAAAACACATTTTCTAGAGTGAATTCTCTCAAGTCCAAGTGATGAATCTCTCAAGAATGCTCTTAAGAACAGAGAGTTAAAATCATATTCCTCCCTATAAAGACCTCTATATACACTGGATAATCATTCAATATTGTAAATAAAGTATTTATAGAATCAACGATGAATGATACAAGCATTAGAATCATCCGTAGTGGCACTTTGAGCTTTCCACAATGATATTATGATGTTTTTTCTTGTGTGGAACACCTCTAGATGGATTTTACCCTTTGATCCTTCATCATAATGATAGAATTCCATGAGTGGTTAACCAAATCGACAATGAAAAATTAATTATAACACAAGATAATTTTGAATCTCTATATAAATTAATTTTAAAATATATATGAATGATATTGTATCATGAATTCTGAGGTTTTTTTCATAGTTTTGAGAAGAAATACAATGAATTTAATGGAAAAAAATTACTAGGAATGATCTTGAACACTTCATATATGATCCAAAACCATCACTAATCACTTTATCTCATTTATTTTTGATTATATGTTGTGATCCTTTAGTCTTTAAGATCACATATTTCATTTTATTCAGCTTGAGAGGGATGAAGTAGGAAGGTGGTTTATCTTGATCTTGAGAGAATCTCTAGATGAGTTATTCATTGTCGATTAAGATCTCTAGGTTAGTGAATTCCGTGCATAAAAATCTATCTCCCACAATGGTAAACCCCAGAAAATGATATCTGTGATGAATATATAGATCTATGTTTTTAATATTGATAATTTCACAAAAGACCTTCATTAAATATTAAACTCTATATGTTCCCCATGTTAATAATAATATTATCTCACTTTGCAAGCACTAACTTTTACAAAGTTAAATAATATTTTTATTAAATTAATAAATTAATATGTATATAATTATATTTAACTCTTATATCATTCTCATCACTGAGCCCTTCTTGGCTTGAATATCCTCATCAAAATTTATCTAATGTTTCAAGAAATATAATTTTTTTAGAAATAAATATTATTCTTTTAATAAATAAATAAATAATATATTCGTGGTCTTGTGAATAAATACTTAATTAATATTCATGAAACTAAATAAATATTTATATTAATTTATTCATGAAATTTGTAATAATAAATATATACTTATTATGTTATGAATAATAATTAGAGTTGAATATTCTATTCTATGGGCATGCGAATAAATATTTATTTAATATTAAACTCTCACAAACACATATATATTATGGATTGAATAAAATTATTGTCTAAATATTTAATATCAAAAAGTCTTGAATAAATATTATTCCATAGTCTTGAGAATAATATTTATCCCAACTGTTAAATGAAAATATAATTCAACTAAGATAAAGAATAAATTTAGTGCATGATCATATAGGATTATTTCTTAGTAGTGTTAGGTGTGATTGAAAAATTACAAGATTCATGTCAAAAATGTATTAAGGAACCCAATGAGAATGATGTTATGTATCAGTGATGGAAACCACATAAGAATGATCACTATGTAATATAATCCCTTTTTATAATATCTCTAATAAAGCAGGTTGAATACTTCATGTAATCAACAATGTGTCGGATTTATCTTTCTTTGACTATCTTAAATGAAGTAATTTGACACCATATATATGATTTTTTAAATAATTCTATTTCAATCAAAATTATTGATATATCAACTTCCTTATAGATGGAGGGGGAAAATTCTAACTTAATTATTAATTAATTCTATATCACTCATGGTGCACCCAACATATCCTACCTCTTCATGAGTATGTGTTTTCATTTTTTTTCATCAATTCATCAAATAAAAATAATAATGATATTAATTATTAATAATATCAAGTATAAGGATCCTTACATATGTTCACATATAAAAATATATACTAAAACAAAAACATGTAGAGTTTTTATAGGTAAATATTTCATCATAACCTCCCATCTTGGATATTAGAAAGTAAAAACTTCATGAGATAAAGTCTCTTATACTTATGAGCATTGAGCACCTGAGAGTAAATATATTATATTTTCCTTTATAAAATGTTATCCTTACCAAATGACTAGTATTTTGGAATACATTATAGCACTTTAAGGACATTATCATAGCGGTGAGCTACCAATTCCTTTCAATTTTAAAAATAACCCAAGGATATTATATCATTAATGTAACATATAATAATTAATACTAATGTGATATAACATTTAATAATTAATATTTAGGTCATTTAATATTTATAGGAAATCAAAAGTATAAATTAGTTGGTTATAGGGAAACAACTCCAACAGACTCTTGATTTAACTAGAACCAATTGCTAACGGAGTTATTAGTTCTCACATATTATGAATAATTTTGCTGACTATAGATATACCTACTGGGTTTACCAAGTTATCATATGTATATCATTTCCCTTTCCACTTGTCTTTGTGGATAATATACTTATTTCAATCTGTATACCTAAGAAAACCCCTCAAGCAGTGATATCCCTCAGTATTATCCTTTTGTTTCCTTGTTATGAACCTAACATATTAGATCAAACCATATTAAAATTTTATCATAATATTTTTAACACTCTTACTATTTCAGTATAACCCAAAACCAAATAAATCATTACTAAACTGCTCCTTAAGTTACATTAGTAGACACACCATACTTAGTTATTATAGATATGGAAAATAATGGCTATAATAATTTTTTATTTCATATTAAATTAGACACACAATTATATTATATTAAATTTTATCTAAAGGGAAATTACTGTTATATCCCCTTGATCACTAGTTTTACAATTTATTCATTTACTTAGAACTCATCCAGTTCTAATTTCTCAAGTACTATTGGGAAGTTCTAAGTTTTTTTATAAATTTCTCCCCACTATGTTTGATATTTAACAAATACACACCATGAATAATTAATATCAAACATCTATATATATCATTGTATATAATATATATTCTAAAAATATAAACTTATATAACTCTATTTAAAACAATAATATCCTTCTATTCCCATGAAAATTGGAGAGATTACTTGCAATGTGACATATATATTTTTTATTGAATTATTTCATATAGAATCTTTCAATACTTTTTCAACATATGTATGATTACTAGATTTATTAACCCATAGGTCTATATCTATAGAAATATTTCCATAGAATTTGGTTTCCATTTTTAGTCATTCTTTGAAAAATTCACAACTTAGTATTAAAAAACTGGTAAGAATAATCATCTATTTTCCATATTTTATAAACATAAATATCTTGGAAAATATATAACTCCCACTAATCTCTTTTAGAAACATGTAAATCATTCATTATGAATGAATATTATATGATCACTGTTCTAAATTTTATCAATAAATAAATTTACATAACTAGAACATCTAATTAGTATTTATTAGTGTTAGCAAACATTTTGGTTGTGTTATATAGGCATGTTTCTTAATGTATCCATTAAGGAATATATCCTTGTCATACAATTTATCAATAACATTATCAAATATATTAAATATAATAATTGGAATTCCAATGGATTTAACATGATGATTGGTGTAATGATTTTCCCATAAACCTTGTTTAGACACCATTTAAAACTTTAAATAATCAATCATGATTTTATGGTACAATATTGAACATTAATGTCTTGTCTCTACTTGAATACCCACTAACAATATCATGTCAAAGAAAACACTAAAATATATGTAAAATTTATTTTGTTCAATGGAATCCATTACTGAATTCTTATAAAACTAGTAAATCATAACCTATTTCCACTTACTACTTCCTTATACAATTCATTACTCTTAATGAATAATATATCAGCTATCTTGGTGAATAAAAAATTACTTATTTTGTTTTATCTTCCTACATAGTATGTGTCTCTAAGAAAACTCCTCCATTGATTATAGTAGAGTTTGTGTTCTTAAGCCAACTTATGTGTATCGAGGGACTAGATTTTATTAAAGTATATCCCACTCCCACAATATCAAAAATATGTGTTTTCTTATTTATATAAATATAGTGGATCATTACTAATTCCATAGGAATGTTAATATCCTCAGTAGTTATAGAGTAATTAACTGAGATTCACTTTTTGTTTTTTCTTTTTCTTTTTTTGTTGGTATTAACAAACATCCCACATCATAATACAAAAATTTGTGACCCTATGTAATCCACCATATAATAATTTTATTAATATGATATAAATTAGTTAATAAGTTATAACATGGTTAGATGTTGTGTTACTACTTGAAAAACATTCATTGAAAGAAATCATGGAATATTTTCAATATTTTTAAGACTTATCGTCGATACCCCTTCTACCATCATCACCACATAGACACGTATAAGGTAATGTGAGTTTATCAATACATTTTCTCCATATATAAATGATTGATGATTACTTGATTAAGATACTCTTCAAAAAACCTAGATGAATAATCTGATATTTTTTGCAATTAAATTCATTTCTTTATTATGAATTATAAAAATCTCTTTAATAAATCTCATGAAGTCTATAAACTTACCTTCAATATCAAATTTATAACATTTAATACTGTCTTGCTGAAATAATTCTAAATATTTGTGGTGTAACTTTTTTTCTAAATATTTCTATGTTTAAAAATTCAAAAGTATGTTTTTGTTATACCTAATGTTTTAGACTAAGATAGAATATTTGTTTTATAAACATGTGTATGACTATTCGTTTTACTTGTTAAAGAATTATCCTACCAAAAATAGGTACTATGTGTATTTTATTTATATTCATAATTTATTGTCGATTTTGAATACCCGTGATTCAGGAATTATTGAAAATTAGTTGAGTATAAAATTCCATAAGATCATTCATTCAAAAAATGAAATTATTTCTCACTGAGATCAAATGAACACTGTGATAAATGTTTTGGTAATAAACAATATAAAATAATAGTTTAAATTGAGTCCATCAGGATATCCACAAGTCATTTAATTCTATACACTAATCAAGGAATCAATCTACATCAACTCGTTAGAATATTTAACTTACTTCTTGTGATTATTTTATAATTTATTGGTCCTTATATTTAAATATATGTATGATGTAATAATATTGAATTTTAATACCCAAAAAGTAAAAGAGAAATATTATAATGATTATACATTATATAGATGTGATGTTTTTATTTAACTTCCATTTATTGAAGTTTCATATTTAGTTTCCCTATTCCCACATAAGAATCAAGTATCCTTTTATTCATTACCCTATATTTTAATCCTTTTTCTCTTTGATATATTTTGTAAAGATGCATGTAAAGACTCTGGTTTTTCTGTGTAAGACTTTTAAATATTATTTGGAATATTTTTGGAGTTAGGTGATGAGATGATGTGAAATTGGAGTCCCAGTGAGCTCAGAATTAAGTTTATAAAAATCTAAAATATATTTAATATTTTTATAAAGTTTCATTCTGGGATCACTAGGTCCCAAAATCATGCGCTGCCTTGTCTGGTTCTGAAAAAATTACTAAGAATATTTCAAAGTATTAAATGATAAAACCAGAGTCTTTAAATTATTTAATTCTTTAAAAAATTTGATCCCTAAAAATCACAAATTAAGAAAAAAGGTGGGTATACTGAACCAACATTCGAATCCTCCAATCCCACAAGTTCCCAAAATGGTTTCCTGTACTACCAATAAACACACACCCAAGTAAAGAACTTGCTGATAAAGGGTATTTCTGTGCCGGTTCCTAATGCTTCCAACTCCTTAAATAAGGAAACTCCACTCTCATGGAACATCTTACCTAGATCGGTATCATACGATGATTCATACATATATCTCCTCACCTACAACACATGGATATCACCAAGAAACCGGTCTAACTATGAAGAGTTCAACTGTTCTATTACCTCACCTAACAACATTGGATAAAAAACCTCACTGTGAGAATCTTCTAACATTACCACACCCTGAGTGGCTCTCAATCTCACACCACCTCAACCTCTAAAGGATCTACTATCACTCTCATGTCTGAGAAGACATATCTTGATAATTGGACCTTTGAATCTAGAACCGACTCCATGAGATATTTCATACAACCAGCACTCTTGAAGCATGTCTAGAAGTATACTAATATGTATCACATGCTCCAAATATACTGATAAGGACATTAGGGTACCATCATAGAAGACTACCATGAACTGATCTAATAAAGGTTAAGGATCCAAATCATAAGTCTTTCAAAATCTCTTGTGGTGTTCAAGGCACTAAAGGGTATCACGAATAACTCAAAGTAACCACAATGGATCTAGGAATCCATGCTTCGTATATCCACCTCTCAAACTAGGAGATGGTGATAACCCATCCTGAGGTCAAACTCTGAGATCCACTTCACCTCCATTCTCTAAGTGAAGAGGTCATCAATTCTCAGGGGTGGATACTCCTCCCAGATAGTCACATGGATTGGGTAATGTAAATCTACACATGAACTCAATCTCTCGTAAAACTCTTAGGAAAATAACACAAAGATACCCTAGAATCCACACTAGGTCTTATGAATCCCCCACTCTGCTGACTCCTTTAATTGGTCCACTAGACCCCATAGCTACATGGGGACATTTGATATTCTAGCTCACCCAATGGGTCATCCCTGGAACAAGTATACACCGAGTTCAATCTCATGATGGGTATTTAAGCCCAAAACATCCTTAGGAAATACTTTATCAACCCCTACCATCATTTTAGTAATATGATATCTCATTATATCCACTACTCTAAGGGTAATACTATCCAACTGATAAGTCGGTTGTAACCACCTACGAATGTGCTCATCCTTCCCTGCTCATGGATCGCTCCTTATCCAAGGAGGAAAAATTCATCCAAAAAAATTGGAATAACTAATACACAGACTATTAGTAATCATATGTACATGGATTATAGGAGACCCATCCATGAACAAGAAAACATCATAGGGTCCCACTACCACTATAGAAAGGTTTCGTGCAAGGCTCTTTCTCTCCTCACAGAGTTGAGTCACACCGTCGACAGGAATGAGGGATTACCAATACTCTATGTAGGTGCCTCCAACATAAGTGTTGAAAAAAATACCTTCATAGGTATCTATAAGTCTGAAATAGGATCTACATCCAGGGAAATTGGGTTTATGAATTTGTGATACAACTAATACTGGAGAAGTGGAGACACATGTCATACCCTGAACCACACTTGAAGCCACTAAGCCACAAGCTCATACTGCCTAAACCAATCCATTCCTTTTCCCACCTAATCTTCTAAATTAAGGATTACTCCAACTACTCATCACACCAACCTTCCCCATACATGCAAGTCAAAGGGTCTCATCCACCAAAATTTTACACCACCCACTTTAGGCGATGCTGAATCGCCCTAATAGTTTTAGACTACATCATATGAAGATGTCTTAGTTGGAGAAGTGTCCCTCTTTTTTGCATGTCTGAAACCACATCAAACATGACCAAAATAGGGCTATAGCAATTCCCCGTGTCACCCTAAAGAAGTCTCACCATGAAGACCACCATCGAATGGGGCCCTATCCGAGTGGGATATCCAAACCATAGGATTGGTCCTGACCTCAAACACCTAAGATGGGAGTATGGATCAACATGAATCCTTGGATATCTATTTGTATAGAAATCATAATACACACTCTATATAAGTTCATAATCTATTGGTACCACAAAAAACAACTGCCTCTACGAAGAGAACCCATTGTGATAATAACCATTTGATCAGCCAGGATATATACAAATATGGGAACTCGAATCATCGACTCATACCAATCCTATTCTAGATATATATTTGGATCATCATGGAATCTAAACAACATCTACCACTAGAACTCAGGGTGTGCACTAATCCTGTGTGTATCCTCATACTTCTATGATGGTAGAATACATTATTAGACTGGTGGGTGTGATACTACCTACCCCCATGAAGGAAAGATCCCACATGATAGACCCTAAAATGAGGCCCCACTCTCATCGGATTTTCTTCTTGATCTGAAACCTGTAACCATGCTACCTTTCTTCATAGAGATATATCAAAAGTGATCATTATATACCATAGTTAAATGAGATTATATATAGGGGTGATAACTTAAGGACATTCAAAGACTCAATCCTATATGATGTATGTACCACTGATCCCTGAAACCAATATCTCGGTATGGTGAGTTGAAAAGAAGGTTGTCAAGGTCCTAGTGAATGGATACTTTGGCTACCCCACCATCATTGGATTCCATGAATTGAATTCCGAACTCAAAACACTTTGACACTATTTCTGTAAATCCCTACCAAATCCTTGTAAGGGGACTACTACAAACACCATTTCAAGGATCAAACCACCTTTGATACTAATATGTACTGACCCAACCCTAATCAGTGTTCGAGCCACAACTACCCCATGACCTCCTCCATAGGCCAGGGGGTGGCGATAAGAATAGAAATTCATATCCTAGATGGGAGGAATTTTCTTAATGTACCAGAATGCACACACCCGACCATATCAATGAAGAAGTTTATAGGAATAATAATAAAAAGATGCAACAACTAGACTATAAACCAAGTGTGAAAAAACTATAGGGTGTACAAGAGAACAACAATGAAAACTAAAATGTAAAGAGAAAAAATACACACCCAACCAAAAAGATGACCCAAACTAAAAAAACTATAAAAGTAAACTACTAGGAGATCCCAGCTCTGAAACTCCAAGCTACGACTACCATATGTGGTCAAATGCACCTGGTATCCCTATTATCCTCTGTAATCACCACCAACCTATCCATTGTCTACATAAGACATGAAATGTGTGAGAAATTACCATGAATGGGTGAGTATATATATATATCCAATAGGATTCCCCGAAATCTGAAGGTGTGTGTGTGTGTGGGGGGGGGGGGGTAATAGAAATAATAAGAATTGATATTAGAAAGGAAATAGTGAATATAAATTAGTGAAAGAGAAAATATCAACCCAAACCAAGAGATATAAACCTCATCCAAACACAAGGGGATCAACATGGTGTGTATATGGACTACACATTGAGTCTTTTTCACCCATACCGGGAGAGTAACCTCATCTAACCCTGAGAAGATAAACACAAAAATCACATGGAATACCCCACACGTCTTTGCAACCCATGATAGGAGAATAACCAAATACAAAGGTATGGATATATATATATATATATATACTCAGTAAAAGAATCCAAAATAAGAGAGAAAGAGGATATCCATCTCATAGATCAACCTAGTAAAAGAGTTCAATCAGTTACAAAGGTCCATCAATGATTCCAAACATCTCTCACGTCTATCTAGAAGTAACTGAGTGGAGGTAAAAATATCACCACTACGCCACACAATCCAGGGGAACAATCTACAAGTAGAGGACTCATGAACTAGTGTGTAAGGGGGTGAAGCTCAATAAGTATTCATAGAGGACCTGCGCCTTGATGCACTTGGGGGTTTCCACTCTTTAGGTCTAGGACCTATTCCATGGTGCATTAGGTGGGTACCATTCTCGTATCACGAGGATTTGTTCCCAATATGATAAGGGGTTCCACTCTAGTGGTTGAGGACCTGCAACCTAGTGTGACAGGGGGTTTCACTCTGGTCATAAAGAAAACTAGCCCTATTTAAAAGGGGGTTTCACTCAGTAGGTAGAGGAACCACTTCCAAGATTATGGGGTGTTCCACTCTAGTGGTCGAGGACCCACACCCTAGTACGCTAGGGGGTTACACTCTAGTCATAGAGGACCTTATCACTATTTGATATAGGATTCCACTTGGTAGGTAGAGGAAACACTCCTAAACTGATGGGGGGGGGGTCCACTATAGTTATTGAGGACCCAAGCCCTGGTGCGACATGGGGGTTCCACTCTAGTCATCAAGGACCCATGCCCTATCCAATAGGGGGTTCCACTCGGTAGGTAGATGACCTATTCCCAATATTATGGGGTGGTTCCATTATAGTGGTTGAGGACCCGTGCCCTGTTGTGATAGGGGGTTCCACTTGGGTCATTGAGGACCCACACTCTATCAGGTAGGGGGTTTTACACAGAAGGAATTTGATGATCTTTCCTGATCACTACCATCATCGAGAATCACCTAAATAAGAATCACATTTGTAACATCTCACATCATATCTCAAAATCCACAATGAAGGGTGCCATCACATTCTACAAATTAACACTCATGATAGGCTACTCACGAGCCAAAATATGAGTCCCAACGAAAGAGGTATGAGATATTGAAATTTCCACAAAAGGGAAATAGGGGTACATAGTGTGTAAAGGACCCACATGATATGAGGTCCCCCTCTTTCTCTTGGCCATGTACCTAAGGGTATGTAGCTATTCATCTATTCAGAAATACATGACATGTATCAACCAAAAGCCTGATGAAAACCTAAGGCTCATCATCAGCCTGTAGGAAAAAACATAATTCCACTAATATGCCTCTATAAATGGCTCCAAATAGACAAAAAAATCACATCATTATGATCCTCATGAAAAAAACTAAGGATATTCTATTTACTTGACCAAATAAACAACCAGTGAAAAATAATATTTCACCACATAAAACATGTATAGTTCTCCATGGGCCAAAACCATTGAGTCCGAATTAAATACCCGATATTGGTCTCAAAACAACCACCTCAATATCAGAGTCACAATTCCATAGATTGTTTTTCATTCTAACACTATATGAACAAGATATATTGGATACTATATTCCATAATAATAATAATAATAATAATAATAACAACAACAATATTGGGTGCTCTGTGTACCTATATCACAAGCCCCAATTAAATATTCAGTATTGGTCTTGAAATGACTATCTCAATTCCAGGGCCACATTGCAACTAACGGTGCATAGATTCGATGTCGTATGAAGTTGTTAATGTGGAAACATCATTTTGACAAAAAAAACAATAATAATAATATTATTATATTATTATATTATTATAATTTGTGACAAAAGGGTGAGTATTTACCCCCACCCTTTCCACGCTTCATTGAGTGTATGAGCTTCTCCACCAGTATGGATCACCCTCACATTATATTTATCATCTACATTATTATTATAAATATTAAAAAAAATAATAGTAATAATATTATAATATATTTTATGAAAAGTGGTGATTAATTACTCCTTACCACGCTGTGTACTAGGGGTAGCCATGCCACTTCATATCTCACCATTAAATAATTATTTTAATTAAAAAATATTATTATTATCAATAATAATAGTAACAATATTATCATTGTTAAATATAATAATAATAATTCAATATTATTTTTTAATAAAAATTATAATAATAACACAAATTCCATTAATCATGTCCAGATCTAACTTTGACTACACTATATGTAGCTTAGAAACCCTCGCATCTTCGAGCCACCATTACTTCAACATCGAGTGTCCTATGCCATGAGACCTCACACACAGCCTCTATTCAAAATCGATCTCATCACAACACATGTTAGTCAGAAAAATAGGGATCCCCAACCTGATCCCAAAGCACCATTGATCATAAAATCATACCCATGCTACCAATCTGATATATTTTTCCATCTAGGGCCATTTGTAGTGGAATATTAGTGGAATTATTTTTTTCCCTTTTTACCGATGATGATCCTTAGGTTCTCGTCATGATTTTGAATGAGACATGTAATGTAGAACTACATGGTTGGAAACTTGTGTACCTATAGGAAAAAATCCAACCAAAAGAGTGAGACCACACATCTAGTGGGTCCCCTACATTCCATGTACCCCTAGTTTCCTTTTATGAAAACTTAAATATATCTTATCTCCTTCATTTGGACCCATATTTTGGCCTACGAGTAGCCTATCCTGCATGATTTTCCATGTACAATGTGATGTATCCTTCAATTGTGGATTTAGAGATACGATGTGAGATGTTCTAGGAATGATTCTTATCTAGGTGGAACTAGATGATGGTAGTGATCAGGTAGGATCACTAGAGGATTTTTGAGTGGACCCCCTATCATACAGGGCACAAGTCCACAATGAATAGAGTAGAACCCCCTATCACAATAGGATATGGGTCCTTAACAACTAGAGAAAATCACCCATAATCTTGGGATCAGGTGCTCTACCTACCAAGTGAAACACCCCTATTGGATATGGCGTGGGTCCTCGATGAACAAACTGGAACCCCCCTATCGTACCAAGGCATGGTTCCTTGAGCACTAAAGTGAAACCTACCATCATGTTGGGTGTGGGTCCACTACCTATCGAGTGGAACCCCTATCAGATATTGAAAAATTCAACAATTACCATAGTGGAACCACCTATCACACTGAGGCACAAGTCCTCTATACCTAGAGTGATACCCCCATCAGCTTGGGTGTAGGTCCTTTACCTACCAATTAGAACCCCTATCAGATAGGGTGCAGGTCCTTGATGACTAGAGTGGAACCCACCTGGCACACCAATGTGGGGGTCCTCGACTACTAGAGTGGAACCACCCTTCAACTTGGTTGTGGGTCCTCTACCTACCAAGTGGAACCCCTACCAGATAGGGTGCAGATTCTCATTATACCTAAGTGGAACACCCCTGGTGCACTAGGGTATAGGTCCTTGAACAACATAGTGGATACCCCCAGACACATCAGGGTGTAGGTCCTTTATGAATACTTATTTAGTGAAACCCTTGATTCCCTTAGGTAAGGGTCCTATAATAGGATATTGTTCCCCCTCTAATGTGTGTCATAATAGTGATATGTGGGCCTCCATCCTGTTACTTCTGGATAGATAAACGAGATGATGGGAATCATTGAAGGAATTTGGAACTGATTGAACTCTTTTGCTGGGATGGGATGTGAGATGAGTATCACCTTTCTCTCTATTTTTTCCTTTTTTTGTGGGTATATACACACACACATATGTATCCATAACTTTTGATTTGGTTATTCTCCTACCATGGGTTCTGAACATGATAGGGTGTGCCATATTCTTTCCGTGTTTATATTCTCATTGTTGGATGAAGTTACCCTCATAATATGGTTGGAAAAGACTAGATGTGTAGTCCATCTACACACCATTTTGAGCCCCTTGTTTTTAGATGAGGTTTCACTATCTCTTTTTTGGGTTGATATGTTCTCTTTCATTGATTAATATTCACTATTTCCTTTCTTATGTCTATTACTATTATGTCTCTAAATCCCCCCACATTCAACGTTTCGGGAGTCTAACAAGGTATGCATATACTCACAACTTCATTGTATTTTCCAGCATGTTTTTTGTCTTATAAAGATAATAGATAGGTCGAAGGTGATTACATAGGAGCATAAAGATACCTAGTTCATTTTACCATGCACGATTGTTGGAGCTTGTAGATTTAGAGATGGGGCCTCTCAATAGTTTACATTTATAGTTATTTTAGTTTGGGAAATATTTATAGTTAGGAATGTATTTCCCCTTTTACTTTTTAGTTTTCACTGTCATACTCTTGTACACCCTAGACGTTTTACATGCTGGGTTAATATTTTATCTATTTCATATTTTTATTATTATTCCTTTACATGTCTTCATTGATATGGTTATGTGTGTGCATACAGGTTCATTTGGAAAAGGCCTCCAATTTAGGATATAACTTTTAGTGCTTGTCTCTACCCCTAGCCTATGGAGGCAGGCTTGGGGTATTTGCAGCTTGATCCCTAGTTATGATCGGGTCGTGACAATGCCACTAGAATTAGATCACCCATGGGATTTTCAACATTGCTTTTTTATCTTTTTCACCATAAAGGGTGAGGATCCATGTTCCCACTAATCATTATCTTATTGGGGATGAAAATTCAAAAGATTCTTAATTTACATCCATATAGATCATCCATCAATCCTTGATGAATATGGAAAATATGGGTGGCAAGGTTGATAATACAAGATTAATGGATATTTTATGATACTGAAGATTTGGTATGAGTCCTTGAAAGATCATATGAAACCTATAGTTTCATTAACTATTTTCTAAAATAATCGAAGAATATTATTACTACTTAATCTTGATTATAAGGTGTGATGTAATAAATTTAATTTTATTAGTCTCATACTATTTTACCAAGTCTCAATATCCCTCACCATTGGATTCACAATGTCTTATTGCATGAAATTATCTTGGAAAGGATCCATAATTCCATTATCACAATCTAAACTTTTCTCTATCAAATTATTCGAAAGTATTTAGGAAGGCTGTTATGACAACTACTAACTTGAATCTCCTTAATCTGTTGAGTGGACCCCCCCAATGTTGAAATCCCATCTTAAATTATTTCAAAACTTTCCTCCAAGTTACAAAATGTTTCTATTTGGTAATAAAACCTTGGTATTAACTTGGTTAAGTCAATCTAAAACTTTAGTTAGAACTCCTTGGCAATTGAAAGAACCCAAAATTTGGTTAAAAAATACCCTGAAGTATGGTTTCCTTCATAACTAAAGCAATGAAAGGAGTTCAATAAATTATTATTTCATGATATTTTTTGTTTACTTCTTCACAAATTCCATTTATTTCATCCATCAAATGTATAAAATTATATTAATTTTATATAATTATTTAACCATTTCTCGATAATATATTTATACATAATCCAATTTTTTATTTCATCCCCCATGTATGTTATTTTATATATTTTATGTTCTTGTGTTTAAGTTTCATATATAAATACATCCCACAAATAAAATAATAATGGATATGATAAAATACAATAATTAAAGTGACTTGATTTTGAGTTTCTAATGATTGGTTTATTTAGAAGATAATAAATCAATCTTCTAACCTAAGGAAAAAACTCATTTATGTGATCTTAGATCAAGTTTCTACATTCCCACTATAGACCTTGGTATCTTTTGGTTGGTTTGACCTCATATAGGGTTCTAAACTATATGAACTCCTTGGAACTACATACTTTAAATTTATTTTAATCATATACAGGTGAGGGGAACCAGGGGTAGGGGATACATAAAACCATTCACATGTAGGTCTTACAGAGTAAAGGTGGGAGGGTTTAATTTCAATTCATCATATTTAATTTACTAAAATTTCATTACATAAAAAACACATGTAATAATAATAAATTAAATATAAATCCCAAAATGTACATTTTTCTATCAATCACATGGTAAATCACATACTTGTAATGATATCACATTCATACTATTGAAAAATCCCCTCTTGATGATGTTTTTGGGTTGTTTTGTTTTTTGAAAAGGTTGGAAGTTGTTGACATGACTGGTTGGAAAAGAGGTTATGATGTTTCAGGAGTTTTTTTTAGAATTTTAAAAAAGAAATTATTATTGTGTAAGTGCTAAAGGATCACATAGAGTGTTTAAGTCCTAAAGGACCACACAGATTGAGTAAGTCCGAAAGGATTACACGGAGTGAATATGTCCTAAATAATCACACATAGTGCGTAAGTAATAAGGATTACACATAGTATATAAGATTTATTAAATAATGTGGAGCACATGATCATTAAGGAGTCAAAAAATAATATAAAAGGGTGAAAGTTTGAAATGATATAGAAGTATTGTGCTTTATCGAAATCACATGATCACATATTTAGACAACATGAGTGAATTGTATGATCAAAGTAAGGATGGATGAGGAGAATGTACCTCATGATCACTCAGAATCTTGCAATGACTAGAAGTATTATGATCAGAAGAGATGAAGGAAGTGACATGAAGTTCATGAAGGAAGTTTGGATGGAAATGAAAATTTCATCTCATGGTTTCTCAAAATCATGTGATTGCATAAGTTCTAATGGATATCACTATGAGGTCACATGAAGCACATAAGGCTACATATGAGTTGGATAAGGTGGTGGAATGAATAACTAACTAAAATTTCAAAGTTAAATAGGTGGATTTTTGCCTATAAATACCCATTATCACATCCTTAATAAGTTAATTAATTTTCATAATTGGTTTTATTCAAATAAAATTATGAAGTAAGGATTTCATTTCAACCAAAGGGAGTGAAGCGATAACATAATTCATGTAATAAGAAACACAAAAGGAGTTTCACATAAAGGGAAGAAGATCACTTGATTTCACATATGTGCAAGGAATTTATGCCCTTAGATTTTCGATCATAGTCAGAGAGAGATACCTGATGGGGTATCATGACAGGATTTCATACTAGGGTCTAATGCAATGGTTTCACATAAGGGTTTCAATGTAATGTTATGTGCTCTAATAATAAAATACACAAACTAAGGTGATTTTCATCTATTTGATGAATCAGGATCATAAAGACACAATCAAGTGTGAATAAACTTAAAAATAACTATCAAAAGTTTTTACTAGAGGAGTAGTATGTTCAATTATATATATATATATATATAGATAAGTGAGATTTCAAATTTTGAATTTTTATTAAATAGGATAGACAATGTGTCCTCTCTGAACTATATAATATAAGTTTGATTTAGTGGATTTGGTACATCAAAACATTACATTTTTATACTCCTTGGATGTATCCTAGTGAGGGTGAACCAATCATTTTTTTGTTTCCTATGAAATTTTTAATTTAAATTTATTCTTTGTAATGGGAAGGAGAGAGAATATAGTTTTATTCAATGATGAAACCAAATTCAAAGGGGTAGTTATTTTAATAGGTAATACCATAATTCACCCCCTCTCATGATATTTAACCTGATTGGGATAATAATTGGCATCAAAGGTAAATTTTAAAGTCATAGTTTCTATGTCAACTGAATAAATGGCAGTTTCTAATAAAAAAGGAATACATTCTTTGATGGACACAATTTTCATCTATGGATGAATTAGATATAGAATTACTAATAATCATTAGGTATGGATGTTTTTACATCCATAATGCATGGTATTCAGGATTGTATAAATATTATAGATTTATCAAAAGCATATCAAAGAGAATTGGATGCTGATGACCAAGGAATGAATTATTTATTAAGGGATTTATCCAAAATAATTGACAAGAATTTTATGTCATGTAAGTTGTCACATTTCATGCGGAAAATATTATAAACATATATGAATGAGATTCAAAGTCTGAGAAGAGAAATTTAAGGTTCTATAGAACAAGTATGAGCCGAGGAAGCACCATAATGATTTTTTTATGCATTATTTGATCGGGTGAAAGTGGTGGTGGAGGACATGTGAGGTCTAAGGGATATTCTCAATGATGTAAATTTTTTTAATCATATCTTGAGAAGACCGAAACATCAGTTCAATCCAAAAGTATTTGTACTAGAAGGCAAATATCATAAATATTTGATGTTGGGTAGATTTCAATGTACACTGGTCATATATGAAATGAGACATAATGATAATGAGGTCATAGAAAAAGGGAATTTTAAGGAATTAGAATTAAAGGCCATGAATAAGATCATCATAGAATATGGATATAAATAAGGAGAAGTAGATGAGGTTATTTCACTCATCTTCTAAAATCTATAAAGAGGAAAATGAATGTTTAAAGTGAAATTTCCTATTTCTTGTGTTGGTTGTGGAAATGTTATAAATCTTGCATAAAAGTTTCATAAGAAGATTTAAGATGATAATAATGATAATGAAATTCCCATGAATTATTATTTATCTAGTGTGAAAGGTATGAAAAATAAAGGATCAATAATATCATTAAACATCTTGTATGATTTCAAAGACATGGATAAAAAAGAAAAGAGTTAAGAAATAAGTGGTTGTAGAAATTAACTTGAAAGTATCACATCACATTATAATAAGGATCTTTTATAGTGGATTAACCTTCGATATGACATGAAATAAGGATTTGGTGATCAGAATCAAGTAATAAAGGTAATATGTTTTTTATTTTTAAATTATGAAGGACTTAAGATTATTACCTTGAGAAAATCCAAGTTTGGTGGAAAATATAAGAGAATTTTTATGGATTTATGTTTAATCTATTAGTAAAAACTTTCTAAGTTTCACACAAAAGTGTGACTAGATACACACTATAAAATTTACAAAAAAAGTTTTGTATCATCAAGGAGAAATATAGTGGATTTTTTTTCAAGGAAAGCATATGAAGGGGTATCTCTACATTGTGAACAGAGAATAAAATATCTTCTTTGTATCCAAGGAAAAGGAAAATAGGTTTTGGCATAAATTTCTTGTTCATATTATCCAACCATCATTGTAAGATCTTTTGAAATTTAATGCTTCTTGTGATCTCCCTAAATTATCATGAGATCATACTCATATGTGCGATGCCTGCTAACAAGGGAAAATCACTCATAATACATATACATAAAAAGAGAAACAATCAATAAGAGTGCTTGAACTGGTGAATATTGATGTGTGAAGAACTATTTCACTAAGATATGTTAATGGGAAGAGATGTTATATACTTTTCATTAATAATTTTACTATAATATCATGGTATTGAATTATCACCCACAAGTATGAGGTGTTCAGTTTCATAACACAATATCATAAGGAATTTGAAAAAATTATTGATAAAAAAATCTATATGTTACAAACTATTAATGGAAAGAGTTCACAAATAGCCAAGTGAAGGATTTTCTCAAGAAATATGAGATAAGGTACCAAGTCTTAGTAATAATAATAACTCAACAAAATGGGGTGGTTGAAAAAATAAACTGGATTATCAACAACATTTCTAGAATAATGATTATTGTTGAAGATCATCCAATGCATTTTTTAAAATAAAAAATGTTGGCATCTGTCTATAATTATAAATAAGTTTTTTTTGTGTCTAAACAAAGAGAAGACTATGTACATGATTTTTTATGGAATTAATCCTTAAAAAAAGTAATTTAGAGTCTTCAGAAGTAAATGTTTCATTATTAATTGGGAGAAACACATGAAATTTGAATCCCATGAAGATAAGGGGATATTTTTGGATAATGAAAAAAATTTAAAGAATAAAAATTATTTATCAAGAGTATAATAACATTTTTGGAGAGTAATTATGTTTTTGTGGTGAAAAATGAAAAAACTATTTATTAAATAAATAAACAGTGTTAGGAGGATATTGATGAATTTATGAGAAAATCATGGGGAATTCAAATACATGATAAAGATTCAAAATAAGTTTCATATGAAGAGTAAAATAAATTTTAACATGCATCTACGTAGAATCCTAAGATCCGAGATAAAATTGATAGATAGAAAAAAATTGGTGACCAAATAGTACTAATGGAGATAAGGAGGATGAAGACTTTATAAAAAGAATACTTATTATCATAGGTAAATCCAAAGTGTTTTAAAGGAACTGCAATTGATTAGAATTGGTTTTAGAAAATGAATTATGGGATTGAACAAATAAACTATAATTGGACATGGGAGATTTTTTTGAGGATAACAAATAAAAATTCCATTGGGACCAATTGGGTATTCCGTAACAAGCTTAATGAATACGAAACGATGATTTGAAACAAATCATGACTAGTGTATAAGGGTTACTCCTAGATAGAGGGTAGAAATTTTGATGAATCATTTTCACTAGTTTCAATACTGGAGACAATTTTATTTTTCATGGACATAATAGTGAAGATGATTTTTTCCATATCAATTTCAAGTTAGGATTTCTAAAAGGGGTTTTAGATGAAGAAGTGTATTATAATGACCCGAACAATTAAAAATAAAATCCTCCTTTTGATTGAATTAAATATATTATATGGTTATAGAAAAAACATGCACTAATTTTGTTTTATTATATCCAATTTCATTTAAAAGACTGTTAAGAATCATTATTGTTGATAATATAACTGATGTATAGTGATCACATGATTAGTATAAATATAAGTTTTTAACAAATCCAATTGACAGAGACAAAGGAAGCGATGAACTCAACCAATAGAATCGTACCCTATAAATCCCATTTATTTAAGCTTACAGGGGAGATAACATCTCTAGGATTTCCTCCTGTCTAATATCAAGCAGATATCTAATAACTTAATCATGAGCGAAACCATTTATGGGAGAAGTTCAAGCTTATCAAGATGACAACCAAAACCTTGTATGCCAAACCACCCTATGAAAGTCTCACTGTCGCTTACCTTACTCTTAGGGAATTTATGGTGTATTAAAGGGATATGAAACAAGAACCTAGAAATATGATTATGTATATTATTTTTTATAGAATAATGAATATATTTTCATCATATTATTGTCACATTATAATTTTATTTTTATTTTTATACAAATAGTATTTTGGGTAATATTCAAATCCAATTAAGGAAATTATTTTGATGAATTTTTTAATTTTCATAATAAAAGATATTTTAATAAAATATTTTTATTAAATAATTCTTATTAAATATAAATGATCATATACTTTTTATAAAGTCAAATTTATTTTATATATGGGTTTAAAAACTATTTTTGTAAAAAAACCTAGCATTTCTTAATAAATGTATATTTTATTTTAAATGTTAAAATTCAAATATATAGAAAATTATTTAGATAAAATGAATATTATTTTTGGAATCATAATTTCAAAATTATCCATCCATGAATTTTTTACATAATTTTCCAAGATAGTCAAATGTATGGTTCGAAATTAAATACCATATAAATATAATTTTTGTTTTATGACATCATAATGAACCAAAAATGATGTAATAAATACTATAAAAGGTATATAGGACCAAATATATGTTTTTATTTTATAATAATATGGTTTTATTTTTATTTTATTTATTTTATTAATCCATTATTAAGCCCCTAAACATATAATATATTTTAAGGTTTTAAAATCATTTATTTTAGAGTGTGACTCACCTACACATAGTCAATTGAATTATATTATTAATATTGTACCTTGTAATTATAAAATAATGAGAACCACTCCAATTTTTCATAAACTATGGGATGGTTTTTGGTTGTGGTTATTTTATTATATAGAGTCCAAAACCTAAATAATAAAGAAACTTCCATATGTTCCTATATAAACCCACCCAATATCCCATTTCTATTCACTAAATTCCTTGGATCACATCCATACTATGAACACCACTCTAGAGTCCTCCCAATCCACCCCAATCTCTCAATAATCCCCTCATAAGTACTTGGAGTCACACACTCATGCAAGGTATTTCTATCTTCTCATTTCTATTCAGGCACTTATTTAATGTTATGTCTCTTAAATTCCATTTGATTATGTTGGGATATGTTATTACATATTCCCTTTAATCTATATTTAATTTATAAATGACGAGATAACCATTTTACTCTCATTAATCCTCCATTGATCCTTTAGGTACCCCTGTCACCTTACTGAAATATAGTTAGGATTATTTTCTATATTCACGTTTATTCATTAACTTTTTCCGTCAATTTCCAATTTATAATGTTCGTATATGTTTTTACATGTCCCTTTTACTACAAATTTTATGTCAATGTGATGAGATACCCCTTTCTCTATCATAAAACCATTTTTATGAATCTTTAAGTTATGTTGTTATACTGCCAAAATTTCACTGTGATTTTTCCTTTCCAAAACAATTGTGTATTAAATACAATACTGATTTTCTAACAAGGGTGTTCACATTTATGAACATATAATTTTTTATTTGGGATTTACATATATTTATTCTACAATAATTGATCACGGAATAAATTATGATGATTAATGAATCCATGCTGTATGATCTATTTGGTACACTTAATAATGAGAATGAAATGAATGTGAAGGGTGCACCCAAAATTATAGAGCACTCAAATGCATTGGGTAATGTTTAGTCTCATGAGAAATAATATTGGGATAGGTAGTGAAACTGATTCCTTTATGGGTATTTTTCTTCCATGATGTATTGGCATTTTATCCATGACCTATATTTAGGATGCAGTGTTATAAGTTGTTGCCACATTTCATATGTCACGATTATCATTCTATATCATGTCTCATTGTTCTGGTTTATGATTCTTACTCTATTTATTCCCCATTGGTATTCTTATTGTATAATATGTATCACTTTATTGTATGTTTGTTTCCTTATTGGTATTTATAACTCACCCCTTTCTTATGTAAATCCCTAGGTTATTTCGTTTATTTTTAAAATCCATGGAATTTTAGAAACATGTTAAGGAAGTTTTCAAAAATGATATTGTATCCCATGTTCAAGATGTTATGCTATGTACCTAATTCCCAAAGAAACTATACTTCTCAATCATTGCAGTTTTATTATGTGTAAATTAATGTAATAAATCATGTATTAATATGTAATAAAGAGAAGGTTTGTTATAGTTGGTATCAAAATAGAAGTTTAGTTATTTTTGAATTTGGGATTAAAAATATATAGTGAAATACCTAGGAATAAAAATAAGTATAATAAAACCACCTTAAATTTTGGTATGTATAGTTAGAGTGATTTATCAAGAAAATAGAGTTTTATCTGGATACTACAAGTGGATTTGGTTTTGATGCAGATGTATATAGGGGTAAAAACTCTATCAAGTGTGATAGACCTGACTTGGTGTAACCTGGTACATGACAATGGGCCTTACCACACACCTGGTTTCTCGCTCTCGTGGGAAATGCATTGGTAAATTCATTATCTCATTATGAACACTTATTAAGGGAAAAAATATTCCTATAAGAATATATGTTAGTAAATATATAATTGATAACCTATATTGAAGCCTAGAAATTCATAAGTTATGAAATAAATATAATTAATAAGCTATCTCTGTAATTTCATTAAATTCCAATTTATGTGTTTAATAGTTTAAAAATACTCATCCTTAATATTTATTTTATTCTAGAAAATGGTTGGAAATATGAGGAATCAGGTAAACAATCAATGTGAAGGGAAATGTAATGACTGCCCCAAGGAGATTCCTAACTTTATGGGAGTAAAAATCTAAAATTTCATGATGATACTCTCTCAAATGTCTCAGTTTCTGAATAAGAACCTGGATTAGGAGGAGAATCCAAATCCCCTTAAGAGAGAACGTGCTATGATTGAGACCTTTATGTGAAAAAGGCCTCCAACTTTCAATGGATAATCTAATCCATTAATCATGAAACAATGAATCAAATTAATTAAGAATATCTCTCCATCCATCAATGTTATGATAAAGAGAAGGTTCTAGTGTCTATTTATCGTATGGTGGGAGAAGATGATCAGTGGAGGAAATTGATCAAAAATAAGAAATATGAGGAAGATATGAAAGCATTGGAGTGGAAGGAATTATGGAAATTATTTTTCAATAAATATTTTCCTTGCACTCTCCAACTAAAAATGGAAATGTATTTCCTCACCCTAAAAAAAGATAACGAATATATCTGGGCGAATGAGAAAAAATTCAAAAGACTTGAATTATATTCCTCTATCTATGTCGTTACCCTAGAATTCAAGTTTGAAATATTATTTGGTGGGTTTAAACCTACTATATGAAAATACCTGTTGATCCATGACTTTGATAGCTATGAGGAAATATTCTAATGTGGCTTCAAAGTATAAATGGAGATATGTGAATCCCAAGGGTACCACAGGGATAAGATGTAGAAAGTGGAGTTTAATTCTGGTGGTTTGATGGAGAAATCTAACTGTGATAATAAATTTAAACATCCCACTTATGAAAAAAGTATAAATAAGCACCCCATAAATTGCCTAAGGGGGATGCAGAAATGATTTAGGTGTGAGATGGAAGGGCTCTTAGCTAACGATTTTTGGAAAGAGAAATCCACTAATGAGATGAAGGAAAAGAATGCTCTACTCAACCCTCTGCACATTGATCTTTGATTCAACTACAAGTAACTAGGGAACATTACAAATTGATACACTAATCCAAGGGTTTTTAGAGACAACCAACAACCTCCAAGGTAGCAAGGATGATCTCTTTTCTATCATTAGCACTGAAGTGGATCCTGAAAATTAAGTGGTGATAAGTATTCTAGTTATTCATTCAAAAATAGAAAATTCACATTTTTATTCTATTTCTATGCATTCCTTCATATCAAAAAGGTTTAGTTGAACTATTCATACACCACAAAAAAACATGGAAGTAGAGCTATCAGGGAAAATGAAAAATGGGGAAATTATTATTTCCCATGTATATAATTACTACCTTATTTATTTTTTTAGGATTAAATTTCCAATGAACCTTGACATACTCCCTTTGGTTGAATTTTTTGCAATTCGGAATATGGATTTGATTTACCTATATAGAGACAACATAAATTTCCTCAAGAAGTAAATCAATATTCATATTGTGAATCGACCCTCGATTCGATACAATTTTAAGGAGGAGGATAAATATTATTTAGCACTAACATATATGGAAAAAATATTATTTCCCTATGAGTAAGAATATCCAGATCAAATGATTGATTCTAAGGAATGAATTAGTCTTGAATACATGTCCATTTTGGGGGAATACACTAATGTGTTTCTCAAGAAATTTCTAGTTCTTCCTCCTAGATAAGAGGTTTAAATTCCAATCAAGCTTATACATGGGGTATTTCCATTATATAAGAATCCATATAGAATAGATGTTGTGGAACTTGAGAAGCTGAATAAAAAACTAAAGGATAATATAGATAAAGGGTACATACACCCAAGTGCATCACTATAGGGTACACCAATCCTCTTCATCAATAAAAAGGATAGGTAAATGCACCTTTTCATCGATTATTGTGATCTCAACTAGATCATGATAAAGAAAATGTATCCTCCTCCACAGATTGATGACTTGATCGATCATCTACACAATGCACAATACTTCTCCAAGGTGGATCTTTGGTCAGAATATTATCAAGTAAGAGATAAGAAGGAAGATATCACCAAGATAGCTTTTCGTACAAGGTATAGGAACTATGAGTTTATAGTGATGCATTTTGGGCTCACTAATTCTCTAGAAATATTCATGGACTTGATTAATAGAGTATTTAGGGATTACCTTGACAAATTTTTTGTAGTATTTATAGATAATATTCTAATATACTCTAAAACCAAGGAGGATCATGAGGAGATTCTAAGAACTGTGGTAAATAACTTGTGAAAGGAGAAGATTTATTCCAAGTATAGAAAATGTGAGTTATGATTGAATGAAATTTAATTTTTGGGGAATATCATCACAAGAAATGAGATATCTGTGGATCCTTTAAATACAGACAGAATTGATGGGTGGATGATGACAAAACTTATGATAGATAACTGTAGTTTCCTTAGATAATCTAGGTATTATCATAGATTTTTGAGAAATTTCTTATAATTTTAAATCCCTCTAACTAAGATAACTTAGAAGGGATTTAATTTTTCTTGGATTGATGAATGTGAAGAGAGCATAAAGGAGATTAAAAGGAGACTTTTCACTTCCCTTTTGTTCACACTACCCACAAGTGGAGAACCTTTCATAGTATTCAGTGATAATTTGAAGAAGGGATTAGGTTGTGTGTTAATTAAGAATAAGAAAGTCATATCCTATGCTTCAAGGTAGTTGAAATTTCACATAAAAAACTAGCCAACACATGATATGGAGTTGGATACGGTGATATTCACTTTGAAATTTTAGAAACATTATCTATTTGGGGAGAAGTGTGAAATATATACATATCACAAAATCCTCAAGTATATATTCACATAAAAAGATATGAATACACACCAATGAAGTTTTTTAGAACTGATCAAGGACTTTGACTATACAACTCACTACCATCCTAGGAAATTAAATAATGTGGAAGATTCTATAATTATAAAGGATCCAAATATTCTATCATTTATGAAAATTTAGAGTAACTTGATCTTCTAATTTTTATAAAGGATAGATATGAGAATCATAAAGGACGGAATATCATCAATAATTTCACAAATTATTGCTCAAACATACCTTCTAGAGTGGTTAAAATATTATCAAAGGGATGATATGGGAATTCAAAAGAAAGTGGAAACTATAAGAAAAGGGAAATCCTCAGAGTTTAATGTTAATAAAGAAGGAGTTGTGAGATTTGGTTCACAACTGTGTGTAATATCAAATCTGGAGTTAAATAAGGAACTATCAGATGATTTACATAGTTACTCTTTTTCCATTCACTCAGGAAGCAAAAGGATGTATTTATATATCTAATATCACTATTGGCAGAATAATATAAAGAAGGATAATGATGAATATACATCAAATTACTTGGTATGTCAGAAAGTGATGGCTGAAAGTAAAAAGTCTAAGGGGATGATGAAACCATTACCTATAACAATATGGAAGTGGGAAAAAATCACCATGGACTTTGTCACTGGACTTATGAAGTCATCCGGGGTAAACAATGCTATATAGGTTTTTGTGGGTTTTCTTACAAAGACATATCACTTCATTAAGATTCGTGAAGACTTATCACTGGATAAAAATTCATGGATATAATCAGAGAAGTGGTAAGGATTCATGGATTACCAATATTGGTTATATCTAATTGAGATCCAAGATTCACCTCTATGTTCTGGAAGAGTCTTCAATATACTCTGAACACTGATTTGAACTTCAGTGCGAATTATCACCCTCAAGCTGATGGCCAATTTGAGTCGACTGTCCAAAAACTTGGGGACATGTTTAGAACAAGCCCAATTAACTTCAAAGAAGTATGCGACCAACATATTCCTCTAGTCTAGATATCTTAAAACAATATTTTCCACCAAAACATACAAATAGATCCCTATGAATCCCATTATGGGAAGAGGTGAAGAACACTTGTATGCTGGGATGAATTTGGGGAACAAAGACTGATAAGCCTTTAAATGGTTGAGGAAATGGTGGAAAAGGTTAATACTATTTAGTAGCACATCATGGATGCTCAGAGTCAAAAAAAGAGCTATGCAGACAATTGTAGATGAAACCTAGAGTTTGATTTTGGAGACTTGGTATTCCTACGCATATCTCAGTGGAAGAAAGTGATGAGATTTTGGAATAAGGGAGATCTTATTCCAAGATACACTGGCCCTTTTTATATCCTTGATCATATAAAAGTGGGGGCCGATCAAATTTCACTCCCAAAAAACTTATCTCAAATATTTTTTGTATTCCACATATCCCTCTTAAGAAAGTAAATATCAGACCCATCACATGAACTCAATCAATAGTTGGTACCATTTTAGAATGAACTTTCCTATGAGCAGCAGCCGGTGAAGATCTTAGACCATAGAGACAAAGTTCTATGAAATAAGATAATGCACCTTGTCAAAGTGATGTGGAGAAACTAAAAGATTGAGGAAGCAATGTGGGAACCAAAATAAGTGATGAAACAAAGTTACCCTCATCTATTTTAGTGTGGGAAATCAAAATTTTGATGGTGAAATTTCTTAAGGGGGAAATATTGTAATGACCTAAACTATTATAAATAAAATTACACTTTTGATTTAAATAAATGTCTTATATGGTTATAAAAAACACATGAACTTATTTTTTTTAATTATATATAACTAGATTTAAAATATCATTAACTATCATTACCCTTGATAATATATCTATTGAACAGTTATAACATGATTAGTATAAATATAGAGTTCTAAAACATCCAATTGACACATACAAAGGAAGTGATGCCGTCTACTAATAAGATCATACTATATGAATCCAATTTATTGGAGATTCCTAGGGTGATATAATCTCTTGTATTTACCCTTTAACAAACCCAAGATGATATCCAACAACTTAATCATGATCTAAACTGTTTATGGGAGAAGTTCAAGCTTATCAAGATCACAACCCAAACCATGTATGCAGAAAAACTCCAGGAAAGTATCACTATCATGCACCATACTCTTAGCGAGTTTGCACGTGTATTAAAGGGATATATATTAAGGACCTATTAGTATTATTATTTATAGTATTTATTATATAATAATTGATATATTTTCATCCGATTATTGTTACCTTATAAATGATTTTTTTTTATTTTTATAAAAATATTATTTTGGGTAGTATTCAAATTCAATTAAGGAATCTATTTTTATGAAATAAAGGGCTATTAAAATAAAAATATTTTAATAAAATTTTATTATTAATTAATGTTTATTAAATATAAATGATCATATAATTTTTATAAAGTCAAATTTAATTCACATAAAGGATAAAAAACTATTATTGTCAAGAAAACCCTACATTTCTTATTAAATGTTGATTTTATTTTAAAAATAAAAATTAACATATTTATAATTTTTTAGATAAAATGATTTTTTTTTTCAATTAAAATATAAAAATTTTCCAACGGTGATTTTTTCATAATTTTTCAAGGCAATAAAATTTTTGGGTAAAAATTAAATATCATATAAATATAATTTGTGTTTTATGACATCATAATGACCCAAAAGTGATCTAATAAATACTATAAAAGGTATCCCTAACCTTTAAAATAATTTGGTTTTATTTTTATTTTATTTATTTTATAAATCCATTATGAATCCTCCCAAACATATAATATACTTTATGGTTTTTAAATCAGTTCTTTAAGAGTGTTACTCACCTCAATATAAGAAAGGGAAATATTTAATTAAGTTAGAAACGTGGCCTTATAAAATAATGAGAACCACTCCCATTTGACTGAAAACATGGGAAAAACAATGAGTTGGTTTTGGTTTTTGTTATTTTATTATGTAGTTTTGAAAACCTAAATAATAAAAAAATCCACCTCTTTCCTTGAACAAGCCCAACCAATATTCCATTTCCCATCACTCAAAATCCTTATATAATGTTGATACACTTCTTTACACTCTCTATATTCCTTACAAGGTGCCCCCAAGCTCTCAAGAATCCCCTCCCAAGCATTGGGAGTCACACACTCAAGTAAGATATTTCTCTTTTCTCATTTCCATTCCAGCACATCATTTATGTTATGTTTATTAAATTATATTTTATTATGTTGGGTTATATTATTCCATATTACCCTTACTTTCCATTTAATTTATACATGATGATATACACCTTTCACTCTCATTAATCATCCCATGATCCTTTATGTACACCTATTACCATGCTGAAATATAGTTAGGATTATTTTCTTTGTTCAAGTTTCTTCATTAACATATACCATCAATTTTCAATTTATAATGTTTGTATATGTTTTCCATGTCCCCATAACTTCCCATTTTATGTCTATGTAATGAAATACCCCGTTATATCTCATCAACCCATTTTTTGAATCTTTAAGTGACAATGTAATGCTGTTGAAATTTCACCACAATTTTTCCATGCCAAAACACTTGTGTAGTGATTACCATACCAATTTACTATCAAAGATGTTTACATTTATGAACATATATTTTTTGATATGGGACTTACATATATTTATTCAAGAGTACATTATAATGGAATAAATTTTGGTGATGAATGAATCAATGTTGTATGATCTATGTGGCACACATAAGCATGAGAATGAAATGAATGTGATGGGTGAGCATGAAATTATATTACACACCATTGCATTGGGAAATGTTTGGTCTCATGAGACTTAATTTTGGGACATATAGTGAACTTGATTAATTTATAAAACTTTTTTCACGATGATGTATTTTTTTATCCCTAACCTATGTTTATGATGCTGTGTTTTATGTTATTGTCACATTTCCATATTAGGATTATCATGCTCTATCATCTCTCATTATTAATATTTATGATTACTAATCTTTTTATTCCCCATTTATATTCCTATTGTCTAATATGAATCAAATTATGAAATGTTTATACCATTACTAGGATATATAGATCACCCTTTCTTATGTTTCTTCATAGGTTATCCTGTTCAGTTTTAAAAGCCATGGAATTTTAGAATCATGGTAAGAAAGTTTTCAATAATGTTGTTATATCAATGTTCAAGATGTTATGATACATACCTAATTATCAAAAACACTATACTTATCGATAAACTGGGTATTATTATGCGCAATTTCTTGAAATAAATCATGTATTAATATGTGATATAGAGAAGGGTTGTTATATATATATATATATATTAAATAGCCAGATGGGTTTCTCATTCATAAAGAAGAGAAAAAAGTTTTTTGGTTGGAGAAGGAACTATATGGGTTGAATTATGCACTAATAGCATGGTATTGACAACTTGATTAGTATTTTAAGAAGATCAGTTTCCAATATGGTAGAGTTGATTATAATCTATTTGTCAAAAATGAGACTAATATAAAGGTGATAGTGTTAGTGTATGTCAATTACAAAATATTGGATGGATTGAATGAAGCTCTGTGATTTTTGTTGAAAAATTCATGAAATATGTGTTCCAAATGATAATGATTGAAGAGTTAAAATTTTACTTGGTTTATAAGAAACTTATAGAAGACATTAAACATTTATTTCTCAATAAAAACAAGATAAGGAGATTTTGAGAAAATTTGGAAAGTAAAATTACAAGGATATGAAAACGCCACTTGATACTCAGATGAAATTGTTAAGGGATAATGCAATAAAATTAGTAAATGTTACTTAATATTGGAAAATCATTAAAAAGTTTTTATAATTAATAGTGAAATGACTTGATATCTTTTTTTACAATATTCTAGGTGGCATAATATCAAATTAATCCCAAATAAATTGATTTAATTTTATTAAAAATAATAATTTAGTATATCAAATTCATGGTGGATTTTTAATTATTATACAATGAAAAATATCAAAAATAGTTATTGGGTTTTCCAATTTATATTGGTCCAATTCAGCAGATGAGTGAAAGTCGACATTAGTTAGTATATCATATCTTGGAAGACTATGTATTTCTTAGCTAAGTAAGAAACAAGGTTTTATTTCATGGAGCACAATATATGTTGAATACATTTTAGATACTCAAACATGAACATAGTTACTTTGTATGAAGAGTTTCTTTAAGATATGGGAATTGAAGTTAAGTATATGATCAAAATCCATAATGGCAATTCAAGTGCAATAAATCATAGAAAAAATATAGTCCATCACTCATGGATGAATCACATTGAAATCAAGTTTCACTTTATCAAGGAGAATGTGAATCACAAGATCATAAATATAGTGTAAACACTAACTGAACTATAGGTTGAATACATCTTGATAAGGGCCTTACCCAAAGGAGTGTTTGAATAGAATCAACTGGATCTTGGAGTTCATTCAATTCCACAAAGTTGAATAGTGTAGATATGAGAATTCATTTATCCAATGTATGTTGTGTTTTACCCATGTGATGATATGTGTTATTTAACATGTCACATACCATAAAGGAGTGATATTTGGGTTTTTTGAAAAAGGGGGATAAATAATTTATTGATCAATACTAAGGGAGAAGGGGAAGATGATACAGGGAGCAGTAAAACAAGGGGTGTTTTAAATATGATGTTGCTAAAGTTTTTATATCAGAGATAAAGAATAATGAAAGGGAGTTATGTGTTCATGATTTTAGATGTTTACATATATGGTTGGAGAAGTGATATTTAGGGATGAACATGTTTTATCTTTTGGTTTTGATATCCCATGAAAGGATTGAGGCTGATTGAAAATTTATTATTTATTATGAAAATATATAAAAGATAGAAAAATAAGGATTAGAAAAGTTAGTGGGATCTAATGTGAAATCCATTTGGATGATGGTGAAACAATCTATAGGAAGGTAACTAAAGCACAAAAAATGTTGATCTTGACATCCTGATTTCCTTTTGATGAAAAAATATCAATAGCCTTATTTTTCTCCCTACAACAGTGAAGGATTTTAGGGTCAAAATATAGAATATAATGACAAATCCCAGTAGACTAGACAATGATCAAGTGGTATAGAATATATCCTAGAAGATATTTGACAAGAATAGACGAGTTAGATTAAATATATAAAAGTCTAATATTTAAGGACATGAAAATGGAGAGGATAGTGTTCATGGTGTGATCCTTCTCTTGAAGTGAATGTCCTTCCCTAAAATAAGCTAAGAAGGAAGTAAAAACTGAACCACCTATATCACGAATGTGGCCATCACCATGAATGAACCTTTGGAATCAAGATCCAATTGTGTTGATCTTAAGAACATGACTAGGGTCCTTTTGGAAGACCCACAAACCACTACCCCTTCATACAAGAATCTAGTGGCGTAATAGAAAAGATGATAAAAAATAGGAATCAATAGTATAAATAATTTTCTAAACAAATAGAGTGAGTGGAACTCATATATAAGTCCAGACTTCAGGAATCTATTATTGGGAACAAGACTCTGGTAGTGGACACTCTTCCATGTATTCCAGATGAAATATTTATCCTAATCTTGTTTCTCATTCTGATATTGACTTATATTAGATTATAGTATGTGTTGAAAATGTCATTGATCACAATTTGGTGTTGGATAAGGAAAATGGTTTCACATTATATTTTTTTTCAATTATTTCTTGAAGTTTTGAAATGTTTTCAAGAAATAGAAAGGGGGAGATTATTGGAAAAAATCACTCTTGATGGTGTTATTTGGGTTGTTTTGTTTTTTGAAAAGGTAGTAAGTTGTTGAGAATATTAGTTAAATAAGAGTTTGGAATGATTCTTAGAGCATTATATTGAATTTTTTCGAAATTAATGATTAGTGCATAAGTTCTAAAGGATCACATGAAGAATAAGGATCAAATAGAGCACCTAAGTACTAGAGGTTCAGGTAGAGTTTGTAAGCACTAAAGGATCACATGGAGTGTATAAGACTTATTTAATCACATAGAGCATGTGATCACGAATGATTCATGTGAAACATATAATAGGGACAAATATTTAAAATATAGAGAAGTCTTGAGATCATTAAAAATCACATGATCACATCTCACAATCGCATGAGTGAATCACATTATTAAAGTAAGGTTGGAAGAGGTGGATGTGTCTCATGATAACTTCAGAAAAAGAGAAAAATGGAAGTATCATTATTGTGTGATCTGAAGGAATTCATGCGAAGAACAAGTAGGAAGTTGAGAATAAAATGATGAAGTCTTCTTGTAGCCACTCAAAATCACACAACTACATGAGTACCAATGGATCTCGTGATAAGGTAATGAAAATATCATAAGGTCATGACTAAGTTAGATAAGGTAATGTAATGGATGTATGAACATGTTCTATGGAGTTAATGTGGTTGATATATGCCTAAAAATACCCATTAACCCATCCTTAATATGTTAGGTAATTTTTTAAGTGGTTTATCCAAATAAAAATATGGAGGATGTATTTTCCATGAAGAGAAGGGAGTTACATGATAGCATAAGTCACATAAGAATTAATGAATAAGAAGTTTTTTCATAATGAGAGTTATATCACTTGATTTTTTATATTTTTAAGGGAGATATGCACATAGAGATTCATTAATAGGTACAAGGAGATATGAGTCAGGTTCTCTTGTAAGGATTTCACACTAGGGAGTCATGCAAGGGTTTCACACTATGGTCTCACAAAAGTGTTACATAATCCAAGAGTAATACAGATGCATGAAGTTGATTTTAATATCCTTGATTATGAATGATAAAATAGATACACTCAAGTGTGAGTCAACTTAGAACTAATCATCAGAAGTTACTATTGGTGGAGAATTGTGTTTACTTCTGTAGAGAGAGAAAAATAAGTTATCTTTCAAATTCTGAACAGTTTAAATTAGGAGGGACATTGATTTCACACCAAACCTTAAAATAGGAGTTCAATTTAGTGGTTTTGGTACATTACTACATTTACTTTGTATGCTCATTAGACATAGCCTAGTGAGGGTGAACCAAGTAAAAATTATGGTGTCTTTTTATCTTTTATTCTTTGGTATGAGAATGAGAGAGAAGATAACTTTGGTCAATAAAGAAACAAGATCCAAATGGAAATTTATTTTAATATGACATACCCAGCTTCACCCCCCTCTCAGGGTATTTAACACAATTGAGATAATACATACATTTCATGAATTTATTTCCAATTTCTCTATTAATTAATATAAATTTAGCATGAATTAAAAATTAATGGACTTATTAATTAACTAATTATTTATCTTAACTATTAATCAAAGCATTCCTAGAGATGTAAAATATTTTCATCCAATATAATTTTAACAAAATTTAAAAAATTAATTTATTTAAAATTACTTAAGTAAAAGATGCTTACTGACAAGGGAAATGGAATCTACACTTTTTTATAATCTAAATTTCTTCTTGAATATATTACATGGACCATATTAAAGGTTACATGGAATGTGGCCAATCTGCTTCATTTATATGGTGTGAACTATTACACAAAAAATCATTTAATATAATCTATGTAGAATTATGGTTGTGTATTGTGAACTTACATGACATGACAACATACACAATTTATCATTATATTCTAGTGTGTAGTTATATGGGACAAGTCATGTAGTTAGTGGGACAAGTTTGATCATAATGCATACCATTAATATATACGGTATGTGATTCCAACTGTAACCATAAAATATATGATGTGTATAACTAATATACATGGAACATAACTAAACAGAACATGAAAATTAATCAATTTATAATATTATTCCACACTGGTATCTGAAAAATAACTTAGTATATTGAAAAATTTTATCACATAAATTGTGCACCAGCTACAAATTATGTAGGATGGTTAATTAAAAATAAGTATTCATTTTCATGTAAAATAAATGATATGACATAGTAAAATAGAGTGTGTTTCATTAGTTTACATGAATTACATGACATACACACTAACAACATGGTGTGTAATTCTTTCTAGGATATCTTCTCTACACTCTTAAGGACACGATGTGTAATCCTTGTAGATTATTTATAATGGTATGAAATTTCTAAAATAACTCATGTTTCACAATAATTATTTTATTATATTTAACATAGAAAGATTGTTACATTTCACCATAACATTACACATAATTTAATAATATTTACCATAAAATTAGGGAATAAGATAGGGAGATAAAGACTATATAATAATGTATACATAATGATGAACTCTATAGGCTCGAACCCTATCATAAAGATAATTGTTTCCACAAAAGCTATCAATATAAAGAGATGTTTTAGAAATATTATATACATTATCAAGGGAAGTATATAAATTTTCATGTTTTTAGTGATGAAATATAAGAATAGTGGATTATATATAGGGTGTGGTGGGTAATGAGACTATTACTTGACTATTGCAATGTGAAAATTTTACGATCATTCAAATATTCAAAATACCTAATAGAATAATACCAGTTTAAAAATAAATTAAAAAGTATCATATATAATAATTATATATGAAAAATATATCCATACTCTCTTTATGAATCTATAAATTTGATATTATAAAATTTATAATACTTTAAAGTTAATAAGTAATGTGTTTCTATTTAAAAACATTATTTTATTAAAAACATGAGATTTTTATTTAAAATAATTATTTCTCATACATATAAATTTATTTTCACAAAACAAACATTATATTTGAAATAAAAATATTGAAATTAGGTTTAGGTGAAATTTCTATAATTTTATAAAATACATTATTTTTAAGTGAATAGTAAAAAATACAGTCACGTGTTTTCGATATATTTATGAATTAATACTTATGTAATGATGATTTAATAATATATATATATATATATATATTTCACTAATTAAATATATATAAATAATTATTTTATTCTCTAGAAATAATTAAAATCATTTTTAAATATATAAATAAATTTCAAAATCTTAAAAAGAACTTTCTAAATTTTAATAATCATTTTAATAAATAAAGTACAATTTTATTGTCAAAATTTTATATACAATAAGAGTTAGATATTGAAATATTAATATATAAAAAACCCTTTTCCTAATTTTATAAATCATGATCCAAATCCATTGGTGGCCCATAGAAAATAACTTTTCCAAAACCTTGAAGTCCATAGGGTATATCTGAAAAACAATAAATGATTTTCCATAGTTTACTATAAAACGTTCATGTCTTTAAACACTTATAAAATAACTGATTTTATAGGAAACTAGTTGTTTATTATCTGTGGATACCATGGTGAATAACCTTAGTAATATGATTTTTGACACATTGAAAAAAAACTTTTTGCGATACACTTATGAATGCCTCATTTTTATTTTGTTCCCATATTTATATGTTTTGATTCATGTACTTATGATAATGATATTATGATGTTCCCCATTAATTATCCATGATGTTCACTTACATTCCATTTCATTCATTTATTCCCTCATTGGGCTTTAAGCTCACCTAATTTTTTATGTTCACCCCTAGGATATCATATGCAGTTAATTGAACTAGGGTGGGCCTATAAAAGAGTATTTTAAGAGGATTAAATAATTTTTATGTACTTCAAGTATTATGTACCTTTTTTCCAAGACTCTAAACCTTACAATATTCATTATAATTTATCAATGCAATATTTTTTAATTTAATTATATTATAGTCCATGTATGAAAAGTACAGATCATCATAGTTTATATCAAAGATAGGTTTCATTATTTATATAAATTAGGATTTGAAAACATTAGTGAATAACTAAGGGGAAAATATAAATATAGAAAAAAATCTTAATTTTTTTAAGTATAGAGTGTGTGTTTTCATAATAATGAAATTATTAGATGAATACTAATAAATGGATGAAGTATCTGACATAGATTCACATAGAATTAATTACCTTAAAATAGGTTGGTTGGGTATTAACTATATCTTTACTTAGTGTACAATATGTGGGCCTAAATGCACACCTAGTTAGACACTCATGATGATATTATTTATTTAACCATATAAAATTTACGAACCATTATAAAGGATATAAAGCTAAAGTAATTATTTATTTTAGTAAATATTGAAGTATATAATCCTAGAAGTGTGATGTTAGGAAATTTTTGGATTAAACTAGCCTTTAGAATGATTATAAGTAGCTTTTCAACTGAATTGTTTTTCATATTTATGTTTTCTTATTTCTGAAAAATGGCATGAAATAGAAAGACACATGTGAATAATAGATGTAATATATGATGCAATGAGTACATTCCTAATATGATGGAATTTAGAGTTGAAAACTTCATGATGATATTGAATCAGTTATCTCAGGTTATGAATAATAATATAAACTATGTAGAGCATCCAACTTCATTGAGTAAGGAGAAACTAGAAGTTATATCCTTCATGCATCAATGAACACATTATTTTTATAGACACTCAAATCCATAGATTGAAAAATAATGGATCAATATTATAGAAGATATATTTTCAATACTCAATTGTTCTATTCAAGAAAAAAGTTTCCTTAGAAATATACTTCTAAGAGGGAGAAACTAATCAGTTGCAAACACTAATAAAAATCACAAATCCAAAGGTTGAATTTGAATCTATAGAGTAGGAAGTGTTTATAAAAGTCTTTTTTGATAATTATTTTCGTTGTATGATCTGAAAAAAAATTAAAAGGTAATTAATTGTGATAATGAAATTATAGAGTGAATTAATGAAAAGTAATGAAATGAACTATATAATTATTTGATGATACACTTGATTAATTTTCATTTGTTCAGATGGAAATATTATTAACTTCTCTACTATACTACGACATTATCTACCAAAAGCACTATAAATCCAATTATTTCAGAGTTATGAGTAGAAAATGTAGCCTGTTATGAAAATTGAAATGGAGCGTGGAGATATCCATTGGTCTTATAGAATGAATTATAATAAGAGACTGATGGATCTAAATTTTAGGAAGAATTTTGACCATGAATGGGATGAGATGAAAAATCAACTACTGTTGTACAATAATTGTAGGAAGAAAAATTCAGGGAATTGTTTGTATGGAGGTGGAATTTTTTTCAAGTACATAATGCATATCCATATAGATTGAAATTATTATGGATATGTGAAGCCTCAACATCCAAATTCAAATGAAAAAGTAAATACAATGTAATAATAACCTGTAGTGAAATGCTTAAAAAGTGAAGATCATGGAAAATTTTCTAACCAATGTATAAATTAGAAGATAATAGAGGGAAATAATAATAAAAACCATTAGAGGACAAGAAATCAAGGTCATGAAATCAAAATCATGAAAACTGAAGATGAGGCTTTGAATTATGTAGTAGAAGGTACACTCATCATACACCGAATGCTAGAAATCACATTATTTGATTCTATTTTTACTCATTCATTTATTTCATTCACATTTACAAGGAATATAAAATTGAAACCTAAACTACAAGATATGGATATATTAGTTAAAAATCATAGGGGGTCTATTCGTGTATCAAAGGTATAGAGAGATTCCCTAATTAAATTTGGGGAGTATCACCTCCTCAAAAACCTAGTAGTCATTATAAAGGTTGAATTTTACATAATACTAGGGATGAATTATCTCTCAAAGTATAATTAAAAGATAAATTCTAGAAGTAATAAAATTTTAGTCTTCTTGAAGGGACAACATAAAATTATTTTTGTTGGGGAGATATCCCAACTTGATCTTCGTAAAGAACAACCTCTTATACCATTATTTAATGAAACAACTATAATATCTTTTAGAAAAAATGTTCCATTCAACCGAGTGTGTCTCCTTGTGGAGAAACTATTCTATTTATGAGGAAGAATGATATATTAATGTAGTTATTCATTGAGTATATAAAACTTATTGGGGTCACATTGAATAAAAAATAACCTCTTATATGGATTGATTAGTTATTTGGCTAACTTCATTGGCACATGTATTCTACAAAACTGACCTACAATCAGGGAATCATTAGTTAGGAGTAAATAAATATTATATCTAGAATATTTCATTCCAAATAAGATACAACATTATTATTTTTATGAACTTTCTATTAACTAATTATCTTTATATATTTGCAGATTTGATGAATAGAATATTTAGGGACTACCTCGATAAATTGTTAACGATCATTTTTTATCATATTATGATATATTATAAAATTCAAAAGGAACAAGAGGATAATTTAAGGGCCATATTTAAAACTCATAGGAAATATAATATTTTTGATAAATTTAGTAAATATGAGCTATAATTACAAAAACGTAGCATTCTTGGGACACATTGTAACTGGTGAAGGAATCTTAGTTGATCCAGTTAAGAAAAAAGTTATAGAGGAGTGGCCTTATCCGAAAAAAATAACTAAGAATCATAGTTTCCTATATCTAGTAGGATAATATAGAAGGTTTTTGGAGAAATATTCAAGGATTTATAATCCAATAATCAAGTTAAGTCAAAAGAGAGTTTAGTATATATGAAAAAAATAGTGTAAAGAACGTTTCCAAGAGCTAAAGAATAAGTTGGTTAGTACACTAGTACTAAATTTAATGTTTAAAGGAAGATGTTTACTCATAATTAAATTGAATTGGATGTTTACTCATGAAAAATGAAATTTTTATTTTCTATGTATCTTGATAGTTGAATCCTCATGAGAGAAATTATCTTACCCATGATTTGGAGTTAGCTATAGTTATTTTTTCATTGAATATATGGATTCATTATCTTTATTGGAAGAAATGTTATATATACATAGACCGTTATATTATGAAGTATATATTCACACATAAGGAGATAAACATGATATGATGAATATAGTTTGAGATTATTAAGGACTAAGATTAAGTAGGATAGAATTTAGTGTTCTTATAATGATGAGGATTTAAGGAGATCTATTGATTAAGGAATTCATAAATATGGACATGAAAGTATCAAGGGAAGGGATATTATAAATAATATACCAAATTATTTCACAAACATAATTATTTTATAAAGTTAAGGGATAACTAAGTGAATATCCTGTGTTACCAAAGAATATAAAATCTACGAAAAGGGTACATTTTTTTAATTTAATGCTAATGAAGAGGAAGTACACATGTTCAATAAAATGACATACATCCCATGTATTACAGAGATAAATAAAGATCTTATGGATAAAAATTACATATCTAAATCCTCTATAAATCATGGTAGACCCAAAATATATAAAGATAATCATGATCACTTCGGGTGGGATAATAAAAAGAGGGAGATTTTATATTATACTATAAGATGCATGGTAAGTTAACAAGTGAAGGAAAATAATTTTTTTTCCAAAAAGAGTACTAAAAACAAAACCTTTACTTTTGTGGAAGTAGAATAGCATCAAAATGGAATTTTTTACTAGCCTTATGATCACGTCTTCGATCACGTCAAATAATATGTTTAGTTTTACTTGGATTTCTACTGTGTAGTAGGAACCCTAGATCATCAATTGAAGAGGCATTAGATCATTAATTTAAAAAGGTGGTTTTGATTATGAGAATAAAATGAGAATGGTATTTTGTAAAACTTGGGGTTTTATAATTTAATAAGACAATATATAAAGTAAAGTGATAAACCAAAGAAGAAATTAACAGAATTGATTAAGTGTGATCAACCACAGGAAATATCGTGATGCTCATACTTCATCTCTTCAAGAGATAGGGTTTAGAACATTTAATATTATATTTTAAACATATATAACTAAATTTTTACTATTTTTATACTAGGATTTCTTCTAGGGTCCGATCAAAAACAAAAAATGATTCACTGACTACTGCTGATGATAGGGTGATTTGTGTCCAACTTCATAACAAAAACTCAACAAGGAAAACCAAAAATAACTCGACGTGTTATAAAAGTTTGTGTGTTTTTAAATTTTGATACCATGAATGAAATTTATGTGAACCTAATAGTGTTAATGAGTGTTTAATTGACCAATATAAACCACATAAACATTTCTATTGAAAGGAGGAAGAAAAATTTGTGAATGGTGTGTGAAATATCACATGAATGGGTACCCCAAAACATGATCATATGAGTTTGATCATGACATAACAATACATAAATAAATTAAATAAAAATATAGGATGAATAAAAACAATAGAAAATACTTGAATTTAAAATACCATTCAATTAATACAAACACAAAGCTCGAGCTTCACGTCACGTTCATCCCCTAGTGATCATAAGGAGTTTAGAACTCCATAGAAGGGAAGAAAACCATAGTTGATGAAGAATTACATAAAAACACTCAAAAATTTACCCGATGGTTAATAAACCTCATATAATGAGGGAGTGTGGTTTTTAGGGAAATAATACATCAAAATTTCCACAAAATAAGTCAAGTTCTTAAGGGGCTTGGTGACTATTCATAAAAGAATTTTCCTCCTTTATCTGTCTTGTTGACTAAAAAAAGAATGAAAATGTCTTAAAATTAATATTAGTGGTATTAATTAGATTAATAAATCCAATGGAGGTTAAATCAGCCCAATTGTGTGTACAAGTCCCGAGTTATAGCCCAAATACAAAAGGGTGGTCCAATCTAGCCTGCCTAGATTGTATTCAATTGTGAGACACTTTTGGGCACCTTGTGCTCACATTAATCATTTGTTCATGTTAGATAAATTGAATATAAATTACCATAGAATAATAAAATTAAATAATTTTAACATTTAGATCATTTTGGCTAATTATGTGGTATAAATAATGAACTTCTGTCAAATTAGACCATTGTGAAATTGCATCTTTTTAAGTATGTTTTTAACAAATGAATTCAAAATAAATAATGAGTAAAAAAGGATTTAATAATGGGATTATAAAACTAATAAAAAATATAATTCAGAAGTATAAGGGTAATAATATATGTTATATCACCGTGCGATCACAACCCCACACCTAAACCTTTGTACTCCTAGGAAAAGTCTTATATCATAATCATGTCTCATTCTAAAATCAAAGGCAAGAAAACTTAAAATATTTTTTTTAAATGAAATTAATAATGTTTCATTTATGAAATAAAGTTTCCTATAATTTTTATTCTCACATATTCAACATTTTTCAACTTCATTTGTTCACCCATGCAGTATGTCACAACCTACCTCACCTATAAAATTTCCCTCTTCCCTTAAGAAACATATGAATGTGGACTTATTTTATTTTCATAGAGGTCGTATGATATTACCATATGTTTTCCAAGATTCTAAGTTCTATACCAGAAAATAATAGTTTTCCACTCAAGAGGACTTCCAACATGTTGTTCTGAGGTTCAAGGGTTGGTAGTATTTAATGTTTGAAAATATGAGGTAGAAGAGGAGTGTTTAATATCTTAAGTGAAAAACATGTCAAAATTTATCAATTTTTCACAATGAATATACACACTCAACCCCTCAAAAAGTGCATCACTTCCAAATTACTTTCCCCATTTTCCATTTTGTGGTAATCACAACCGATCATTGAATAATAATAAGTAAAATTCCTCTTTTCTCTATTTATTTTTCTTTTCTTTTGTTTTTTAATGTAAATAACAATATATTGTTTAGAATTATCATTGAATAAAAATATAAGAAAATGTGTAAAAAAATGATACAATATTTTTTGTGAACCCATGACACAAAACAAATATAGTGACCCTTTCTATCAACCCATAACAATGATTATTTTCTGAAAATTCCATGGAAACACCCTCTTCCCCACAATTACTGAAAATAAAACAATAATGTATACAAGATATGGGTAAGAAGGTATAAATTATCTGGTAATGTGGCTACCTAATAAGAATTTCATGGTCTATAAGGCATATTAAGGTGAAAATTTCAAGGTAACCAAGAATAGAGGTCAGTTGTACCAAGGTATTTTCAATGAATTGTTACCTCTATCATGAATATTGCACACTCAAATCTAATAGATTCAAATATAATAAATGCAATTTCTAGTTTCTCTAAATTACCTGAGACTCTCAAGAATGTGAATAAAATGAAGAATATGAAATATATGGCTTAAAATCTCTCTCTAGTATGGGATAAAAAATATTAGTCAGTGCTAATAAGGCATTGTTTTAAAATCTTATTAAACATATAAGAATGATTTAAAAATAAAAATTATATAAAATGTTTCCATGTCAAAATTAATTTGAAAATCAATTTTCCAAAATTCAATGAATTTCTACACAATCTACTAAAGCATGAAAAATTATTTCAGATATTCTATTTAAGATTAAATTTTGTTTAAAAATGAAAAAAATAAAAAAAATGGAAGTTATTTTTTAAACTTAAATCCTAACTATCCTATGTCACACTCCCCCACACTGAAAAATTACATTGTCCTCAATGAAAGCAGTTTAAATAAATAGAAAAATAAATAAAGTTATGGAGAAGGGATATCCAGCAAAGTGGTGTCATATACAGCATCCATCAACTGAATTTCATCCATAAAATGATTTATAAAATCTTCATAGAAGTGTTTAAGCCTCTTCCCATTTATCGTAAACCTCTGTACACTCTTCTCATGAAAAACTATATAGCACCAAAAGGGTAAACAATAGTAACAGTATAAGTACCGAGACATCAGGAATGAGTCTTACCTGGGTCAATCTTTAAAATGGAATTGTACATGAGGGCCTACTCTCAAATATGAAACTTCCTCTGATGGATTATATTGCGATGGATAACTTTTTTCTTCTCTTTACAGATCTAGGAGTTATAATATGCATCACTTTAAATTTATTATATCTCTTGAATCTACAACTTCTTATACCTACATACTTCTAAAAGATTCATATTACATTTTTTAACAACCCAATATTCCTGGTGTTATACCTCTAATTTGAGGTGACAAGCCTTTCCAAAAATAATCTTATATGGTGACATTCTGATTAGGGTTTTTAAAATCTGTATGGTACACCCAAATTGCATCATCCAAGAAAAAACTATAATATTTCCAATGGGGTTGTACCATTTTTTTTAATATTATTTTAACATCATGATTTGAAATTTTTTATTTCCCATTAGTTTGGGGGTGATATGTAGTAGAGACATTATGAAAAACTACAAAATTAGGGAGAAATGTTTTCTTGTTTCAACTGAAATAATGTGAACCCTAATAACTAATGATGAATTTTTGTAAACCAAACCTACTAAAAATCTGGAAACTCACAAAATAAACAACCCCTTGAGAGTCATTGGTATGGTTATCCTTTTCTTCCACCCATTTAGAGACATAGTAAACAACCAATAAGATGTACACTAATCCAAATGAATTTAGAAAATTCCCCATAAAGTGAATGCCCCATGAATCTAAGATATCACAAAATAACAAGGGAAATTAGGCCATTTATTTTCTCTTTGAAATATTCCCTAAGAATTTAAATTGCGTACATGAATTATAAAACCTATGGGAATAAATATATAATTTTGACCAATAATGTCTTGAGTTAAGGACCTTTCAAGATGTAAATTGAGAGAAAAAGTGTCCCCCACAAGATAAAGTGCACAAAACTTAGGAGAAATCATGGTTATGAACAAAACTATGAATAAATTGGTCACTAAAAATTCTCCACAAGTACGAGTCATAAAAAATGTTGCATCATGAATCATGCATAAGTCTCTAGGATTGTGAAGTGATAACATCAGTGGGGACCCTAGAAGCTGTTAGAAAATTTACAATTTCTTCATACCAAGGGGTAAGTTCCACAACATCACAAAGGTTATCACGAGGAAAGAATTATCCAATGGGGAGGGATGAGTCAACATGGCGGTCCAATGGTGGGGAAATCCTACTAATGTGGTCAAATACCACATTTTCCACTAATCTTTTATTTCAAATCTTGAGGTCATACTCATAGAGGAAGAGGTTCTATGGTATGAGGGAGGGATTAACTTTGGATTTATTAAGGAGCAGTTAAAGGGAATCATGGTCAGAAAACACAATGACTTTTAAACCAAGAATATATGAACAAAAATTTTTCCATGTAAAACACAATAGAAAGGAGCTCTTTTTTAGTGTCTAGGTAGTTTACTTCGGTAGGGTCAAGGGTATGCAAAGAATACACAATGAAATGAAGACCCTTCTCAACCCTTTGTGATAAAACTACCCCAACTAAAATGTTAAAGGCATCACACATAATTTCAATAGGGATATCCCACCTTGGTGGTTGGATGATGGTAGGTAATGAGAGACTACTTTTTATTGAATTGAAAGAATCATAATATTTTTTATCAAACACAAACTTAGAATCTTTTTTTAATAAATGTGAAAATGGTAGTGTGATAGTATGAAACTATTTAATGAATTGGTGGAAAAAACCATCACGAACCAAGAAATATCTCACCTCCAGTGTAACACCACAAGCTTCCATATTATTCTTCTCTTTGAATAATATAATAGCGTGTGTTGTACGTAAGTTCAAGTTCTAACACACCACAACCAATCAAACTTGCCGTTATGAATTGTAATACCCACTTTTTAAAATTTTATAAATTTTATCTTTCAAAATGGACTTCATTTTTAGATTATTAATATAGAAATTAGCTAAGGGTGAATTTTTGGTATTTTTCTGAAAACATTCAATTTTTGATGAATAGTGAAAAACACTGAGTTATAACTTAAAACCGAATTTTTATTTAAATAATTATTTATATTATTTAAATTTATTTTAGGTAAAAATAGATAAATAATACCTATATAAGTTAAATTTAATTCATTGGAGTCAGTTTAGAATAATTTTTGATATATAAAAATTTTATTAAACTTTTTACCGTCTTTTACCCACCTCCTAGGAGTATTTAAAAATTTACATAAAACTTAATTTTACTGCTTCTGTGAGTTGAATTTTAAAAATCCAAGAGCCACGGTTGATATTAGTAAGTAAAATATGGTTCAATAAGATGAAAATAATTTTTGGTGAATAGTAACTTTTTACTTTTATTTTACCACGATTAAAAGTAAATAGGGTAATTGAGGGTAAAAATGATATTATTATTACCCTAAAACATGTAAAAATTCTATTGAATAAGTATAATTCGGCCAAAAAAACCTTAGGAATAAAATATTAACCTCTTTGGTCCACTTGGATTATATTAGGTCATTTATTATTATTTAATTCAAAGAAGAGTTAAAAGAGTTAAAATCAATGTTTAATAACTAAAACATTTTTAATATAGGGTTACACATAAGATAAATTCTACTATAAATATTAATTATAAATATAAAAATATTTCCTACATAATGGTATTTTATTTATATTTTTTATAAATTAAATAATGTAATTTATTTATGACATAATGATGATGCAGTAATTACCTAATTAATGAAATATTAAAATAATTGATATTATAAATATCCAAATAAATTAAATTTAGACTTTTTATGAATTAAACTAATTTTATAGGTTAATATGACATATTAGGGTTGGTTAGAGGAATTTTTTTCTAATTAATAATGATGTTATGAATTTAGAAAAAACAAAATACCAAATAGTGTCAAAATTGACATAAAAGAGTTTTTAAAACAAATATTATATTATTAATTGATGTTCTATTCCTAAAAATCTAAGGTTTGGAAAAAGGTCTTAAATAATATTATATATGTCATTAATGAACCACTTGAGGTTCTCTTGGAATTTTATAGTAAGTTTATTAACCATATAATATAAAAATACAAAGAGACATGGTAAATGTCAAACTATTTAACTAAGAGTTAAATCTAAACGATAAGGTTAATATAGTGATGAAAAACTATCTAAAACCTATTGGTTGAGTGATTTTTGACTCATACCCACCTTATCCTTTAAATAATCTATTTTGAATCCATTATAAACCGAAAATGATTTTATTATAAAATAATATTTCTAACTTTTCCTAAGGTGCCCCTCAACCCTCTTATAAAAGGGCACTCACCATTCTCTCTAATTCACACCTTAGAATACATTTGGATCGGCCAAAACTAGACCAAATACCCTATAAAATGTCCTATATTTATCCTAGAGGCCTTCCTTTAGTCATAAATTCAAGCTATGAAGCCCTTTTTATCAAATCAAAAATAAGAACCCGAAGAAGAGGTAAATATTTAATCACCTATTTCAAGTTCATTTCTTCTTACACTTCCTCTTTTGTTGTTGTTTACATTATAAAATAATAACTCTAGTATCTTATATATAATGTGATTTTATTATAAATATGGTACAACCATATTCATTATTCTATCCATCCTTTTAATGACATGTCACCATATATGCGTACGTACGGCTTACCGTCTTCATGTCGTGGTGTAATTGTTATTCAATACATTATTATTTGTATGGGTATAATAATGATGTGTAATTGATGTAAATAATAAATATAACATGATAATTATTCTTTATATATGATATACCATTCAATTATATATTATTTTAATATCAAAAGAATGATATTGTCGCTCGTGCGTACGTACAGATTACCGTCTCCACGAACGCGATGAGATTCGTTCCCCATCGTATCCATTCAAGACTAATTGTCATTTTATGATTAAAAATAATGTTTAAAGACTTTATATCATTCTGTATATGAATAAGATACATCCCATCCATAACAAATATGACTCACATAACAAATAATATAAAGGAAAACGAATCCGTTAACACCCAAAATGAAGATAATACTAAGATATTAATAACAAAGCAATGTTAAAAGATCATATATGATATCATATTAATGTATATGACTCTTGTATAATTTAATAACAATTATTTGACCATTATACAAGAGGTTAACCTACCCTTGACCAAGGAAAAGTACAAGGTAAGGTTTAATTTCACAATCTCTTTATTATCTGAGGTTGTTTTTACGTAAGTATCTATTGGGACCTCTTTATCATCCACATCCATAATTCTTAAAAATGTATTTCAAAACAATTTTACTATTTACTAGACAATGTGTTAAAGTCATTTATACCATTATTTGACCTTATATGTTCTGAAAGGAATGTTTTTGTCCTTTTCCAAACAAGTTACTTTATGACCTTTTCGACAAAATTAAGATAAGAATGTTTTTTTAACTTATACAGCTGGTGCAACTATTTTCCGCCATTATAACATCGTCAAAGCTTCACTTACAAGATTATAATAATATTTTCAAAATAAATGTTTTCTTTATAATTATGTGACTCTTAAATGATTTCAAAATAGAAAGAGATATTTCTCTAAAAAAAGGTTTTGTTTTCATCTATGTCAACATCCTTTGATGGATTTTAAGTTTATTTGATGTTGATTTATTATGATACAAAACTTCCATATTGTATTGAAGGTTTTGTGATATTTTTGAATGTGGATGTGCAATTTTTATACCATTCATGGTTTATGGTTAAAGTATTGACATTTCGTATGCAAGTTTTCATATGAATGTTTATGTTATATTTCAACCTCTTCATATGAGGAATGTATTGGAATTAGTAAGTGATGGGTGGAGCCCGCTATAGCTCCTCTATGCATCAGTAGGTCTCTTGAGACAACTAGACGTGGAATTGGCTGAGGCCTTTCCCAATTTGATATATGGTTTTGGCCGAGGCCTTAATAATTTTTATATGTCTTGGCTGAGGCCATGATAAAATGATTCAGAATTTCCGAAATTATACATTCCCCCATTATGAAAATAATATTGAAGGTTCATGTGGTCATTAGACTAGTAGAATACCCATTATTATGTTTTATTATGACATTATTTACTCATCCCATATTCCTTCCATAAAATTATTCATGTTTATTATTGGTAAAAGCATGTGGTTTCAATTATTCACCATGCTTAATATTTATGTTATCTTCTACTGTATTGATTACCCTTACTGAGCATTTTAGGTCACCCCTTTCATATGTTTCATTTTCCTAGGATATGAAGAAGTTAGTTATGAGTGACTTATAGGAATTATCTAGGATTCTTGGATGTTTCCAATGGAATAAATGTGTGATTTATTTCTTTTAAAGTTATAAAGTTGAACATATGTATGAATCTTGTTTCTAATAATACTAAACCTATTGGTCTTTAGAGACATGATTTCCTTGTGATCATGCCAATGTTATGTAATAATGAACTGACTCTAGGTAACTAGGGTTGGGTTGTTACAGTTGGTATCAGAGGAAGTTTAGTAAAAACCTTGGAAATTAAATTTAGATAAACTCTGATTAGAGCACATATCCCTAAGATAGAATTTGATGATTAGTATAGAAGAACTTCTTAGAATTTTGGTATTGTAGAGATTTTGTGAGTTTTCTAAGCAATAAATCTCTGTCTGGATATGAGTAGGTTGAGGTGGATCTGGCACAGATGTACCTAGGGGTAAAACTCGAAAACACCGCCTTGAGCTAGACTCAAATGGGAACTGATGCACGACAATAGGCTTTTCTGTACTCTTAGTTACGACACTCCTGAGGGATATTCTTAGGATAATTATAATTTTCTTTACAAACCATTATAAAGGGTTTATGAGTATATACTTCCTCAAAGAAAACATTTTTATGATTATGGATTATATCCATAAACTGTTCAATTTATGTTAAGTGTTTTACAAGTTTGGATTTATGTATTGTGATTCATAAACTAATCTAGTGTATTCCATTGTTTAGAAATGGATCCTAGTGGAAGGAATGGAAACCATATCAATGCATGTACTCCATGTTGGGATTTCCCTCCTCATCAAGATAATTATAGTGGAGCTGGTGATACAACTGGTGCTGATCAACATATCACCATAATGAGAAAACTCACACAGGTTATGAATAATAACCTTACCCATATGGAGCACCATGATCCACAACATAGAGAATAAATGTTAGAACGCTTCATGAGGAAACAACCACCAACATTCAATGGGAGTAAAAATCCTTTAGTAGCTAAGAAATGGATAAATTCCTTAGAGAAAATATTCCACGCCTTGGGGAGTAGCGAAAGGGAAAAAGCTGTCATGGCAATTTACCGCCTCATCAGAGATGCTGATCAATGGTGGTAATTGATTCAAAATAGAAAGGATGATGAATAAGTATCAAATATGGAATGGATGGAGTTTAAATAAATCTTCTTATAAAAATACTTTCCTCATGACCATTGAGAAGATATGTAAAGACGATTTCTGATTTTGAGGAAAAAAGAGGATGAGAGTGTCGCAAAGTATGAAGATAACTTTACATGGTTAGCAAGGCATGATCAAAATTATATACATAACCCAATAAGTAAGATTGACCATTTCCTTGATGGGTTAAAACCATTTCTCCATCGAGCATTAGTATCACAATCCTTCTCATCATACGAAGATATTGTCTTGTGAGCTATCAAGACAGAAAATTAATTCTCTAAGTCTTAATACTTTAAAGAAAAGAAAGAGAATAAGAGGTCTGCTGAACACTCTGGGAAAGGAAATTAGGAAACATGGAAGAAGGGGAGAATTTAATTTCCACCCAGTGATAATTGTGGAAGGAATCACCCTGGTGCCTGTCTAAAATTAAAAGGATTATGCTACAAATATGGACAGAAAGTCCATCTTGATGGTGATTGTAATGGAAAGAAAGACGCTACCAATGTTCAATGCTACAATTGCAGGGAGATGAGACATTATTCAAATGAATGTCCTAAGCATCAGGGAAACTTACCTCAGAAAATTCCAAGGGATCAAGGAAAAGCTTATGCGTTCACTACTGCTGAGGTAGAATCCCCAAAATATGTGGTGGCAGGTAATTTAATGGTTTCCTCAAGTTTAGACAGTGCTTTATTTGATTCTGGATCATCACATTGTTTCATATCTTCCCAATTTTCTAAAAAATTAGATATTTCCAATTTTATTTAACAAGGGAGTTATCAGTCAAAACTCCTAAGGGAAGTGTCATTACTACAATGTTTTGTGAATCAGTTCCCATTAGGGCATATAAATGTTTTTCATCTGTTGATATCATCATCATACCCATGATTGAATTTGATATAATCCATGGTATGAATTGGATTTCAGACCATGAGGTAAAAATTTTATTGTAATAAGAAGGAGGTTACTATTTTTGATGACGATCATAAAAAACACCTTATCTTTAGAGAAAAATCGTCACCACCAAATTTTTATCTAGATCCACCCCCAGTAGCTCATCTAAATTCAATTATTGGGGAGGAAGAGAATGAAATAACTATGGGTGAGGAAAAGAATGTTCAAATAGAGGTTGTACATATTATGCAAGAGTATGTTGATGTATTTCCAGAGGATTTACCTGGATATCCTCCAGAATGAGAAATTGAGTTTCCCATTGATTTAATTCCCGGTTCAAGGCCCATATCAAAGACCCCTTATAGAATGGACACTATGGAATTAGTGGAACTAAAGAAACAACTAGAGTAATTGAGTAATAAAGGATTTATTCTCCCTAGTGTTTCTCCATGGGGAGCCCCTGTCCTTTTTGTTAAGATAAAAGATAGATCTATGAGGTTGTGCATGGACTACAGGGATATCAATTCTATAACAATAAAGAACATGTATCCCCTACCTCACGTTGATGATTTATTCGACCAACTTCATGGAGCTCAATACTTTTCAAAGATTGACCTTTGATCTGGATATCATCAGTTGTGTGTGAATAAGGAAGAAATTCCAAAAAATAGCATTTCGAACCAGGTACGGGAATTACGAGTTTATAATAATGTCTTTTTGATTGACTAATGCACCCTCTGTCTTCATGGATATATTGAATATAGTTTTAAAGGAATATCTTGATGACTTCGTAGTGGTATTTATTGATTATATCCTAGTATACTGTAAAAGCTATGAAGATTATGAAAATCACTTGCGCATTATTCTAAAGACTCTCAGAAGACATGAATTATATGGGAAGTTTAACAAGTGTGAATTTTGGCTTTAAGAGATTTCTTTTATTGTCCATATTGTCTCTAAGGATGGAATCTTCGTTGATCCTTCCAAGACAAGAGGAAACTAAGAATGGCCAGCACCAACAGGTATAACTGAGGTACACAGTTTTATTGGTTTAACAGGTTATTATCGGCATTTTGTACAGAATGTATCTAGATTGGCTAACCCATTATCTATGATGACATGTAAAGGAGTTAAATTTGTTTTGAAAAAAAGTGTGAAGAATGTTTCGAAGAACTGAAGAGAAGATTAGTCAATTCTCTTATCTCGACTCTACCATCGAGGAATTATGTTTTTGTTATTTATAGTGATGCCTCAAAGAAAAGACTTGGTTGTGTCCTTATGCAGAATGATAGAGTTATTGCCTATACATCATGACAGCTAAAAATTTATGAGAAAAACTATACTACTCATGATCTTGAGTTAGTAGCAGTAATCTTTTCTTTGAAGATTTGGAGATACTATCTCTATGGTGAAAAATGTGAGATTTATACTGATCACAAGAGTTTGAAGTATATTTTCTCACAGAAAGAACTCAACACGAGGCAAAGAAGGTGGCTTGAACTACTCAAGGAATATGATTGCACGATACACTACCACCCGAGGAAGGAAAATAAGGTGGAAGATGCTTTGAGCAGAAAAGATCGTGGAGTTTTGAACAAGATGAGAGTTGAAAGGGATCCTATTTTCATGGATCTAGTAAAGATGGATTTGGGAATAAACATGGAAGGTGAAACATAAATTATTTTTCAAATGGTTTCCAAACCATATTTACTAGAAAGGATAAAAAGTTCTCAGGCTGATGATGAGGAATTTCAAACGAAGATTGAAGCTTTGAATGATGGGAGATTGAGTGACTTTGTATATGAAGATGGAATTTTGAAATTTGGGAAGAGACTTTGTCTTCCTGATATAACTGATCTAAAAAGGGAATTTTTGGATGATTCTTATAGTTCCAACTTCTCTATACACCCTAGTAACACTAAGATATATAGAGATTTGATGGAGCATTTTTGGTGGGACAACACGATGAGGGAGATTTCTGATTTTGTGTCAAGATGTATGGTTTGTCAACAAGTGAAAGATGGAAGGCAACAACATGTAGGATTCATTAAACCTCTTCCCATACCTGAGTGGAAATGGGATAATATTACGATGGAATTTGTCATTGCAAAACCAAAAACTCCTAGAAGGAATGATGCAATATGGGTCATTGTTGATCGTCTTACCAATTCAACACACTTTCTTGCTATAAGGTAAGATTTACCACTTGAATGTTTAGCAAGACTATATATTAACGAAGTTTTAAGACTTCATGGAGTACCATTATCGATTGTTTCTGATCGTGATCCATGTTTTACATCAATATTCTGGAAAAGTCTTCAGAAACCCCTAGATACTAAACTTCGTTTGAGCACTGCCTACCACCCCCAAACTGATGGACAATCAGAACGGACTATTAAAACATTAGAATACATGTTGAGATAATTCTCACTTTACTTTCAAGGTATGCGAGATCAATATTTACCTCTAGTATAATTTTACTATAACAATAGCTTCCATTCAAGTATTCATATAACACCATATGAAGCGTTATATAGAAAGAGATATCTCACACCAACCTGTTGGGATCATGTTGGTAAAAGAAAACTCTTTGGCCTAGAACTTGTGGAGAAAATGATGGAAAATGTGAAGGTAATCCAAACCCACATCAAAGCATCTCAAAGTAGGCAGAAGATCTATGCCGATAACCGAAGGAAGGATTTGGAATTTCAGGTAGGAGATCATGTTTTTTTGAAGGTATCTCCATGGAAGGGAATTATGCGGTTCGGTAAGAAAGGAAAATTGAGTCCTAGGTACATTGGACCATTCAAAATTCTAGAATGAATTGGGGATGTAGCTTACCGGTTGGAAATGCTGCCAAGTGTCTCCAAAGTTCATGATGTGTTCCATGTATCACTATTGAGAAAATAAATGCATGACCCAACACATGTACTCACCTATGAGGAATTAGAGCTAGAACCTAATCTGTCTTATTGTGAAGATCCTATCAAGGTTCTTGATACAAGAGAACAAGTTCTGAGAAACTGGACGACTCGTCTGGTAAAATTTCTATGAAGAAACCATAAGATGGAGGAGGCAATGTGGGAACCCAAGAAACTTATGATGAAGAACCACCCAAGTATTTTTATGCAGTAATACTCTAGAAATTTCAAGGATGAAATTATTTTAAGGAGGGGAGAATGTAACACCCGAAGCTTCCACGGTACGATTCTATTTGAATAATACAATAGCCTGTGTTGTACGCAACTTTGAGTTCTAACACACCACAATCAATCAAAATAGTCGTTATGAATAATAATACCCAATTTCTGAAATTTTATAAATTTTATCTTTCAAAATGGACTTCATTTTTGGATTTTTAGTATCAAAATTAGCTTAGGGTGAATTTTTGGTATTTTTCTGAAAACATTCCATTTTTGATGAATAGTGAAAAACACTGAGTTATAGTTTAAAACCAAATTTTTATTTAGATAATTATTTATTTTATTTAAATTTATTTTAGGTCAAAAGAGATACATAATTCCTATATATGTTCAATTTAATTCATTGGAGTCAGTTTATAATAATTTTAGATATATAAAAATTTTATTGAACTTTTTACCATCTTTTATCTACCACCTAGGAGCATTTGCAAATTTACATAAAACTTGATTTTACCACTTATGTGAGTTGAATTTAAAAAATCCTAGAGGCACGGTTAATATCAGTAAGTAAAATTTGGTTTAGTAAGATGAAAATAAATTTTGGTGAATAGTAACTGATTACTTTTATTTACCATGGTTAAAAGTAAATAGGGTAATTAAGGGTAAAAATGATATTATTATTACCTTAACAGATATCCTAATTCTACTGGATAAGTATAATTAGACCAAAAACAACCTTAGTAATAAAATATGAATCTATTTGGTGCACTTGGATTAGATTAGGACATTTATTATTATTTAATTCAAAGAAGAGTTAAAAGAGTTAAAATCAAAATGTAATAACTCAATTTTTTTAATATAGGGTTAAAAATAAGATAAATTAGACTATAAATATTCATTATAAAGATAACAAGATTTTATAAATAATGGTATTTTATTTATATTTTTTAGAAATTAAATAATTTAATTTATTTATGATACAATAGTGATGCTGTAATTACCTAATTAATGAAATATTAAAATAATTGATATTATAAACATCTAAATAAATTTAATTTGAGATTATTTATGAATTTAATTAATTTTCTAGGTTAATATGACATATTGGGGTTATTTAGATGAATTTTTTTTGAAGTAATAATGGTGTTATAAATTTAGAAAAAACAAAATACCAAAGAGACATGGTAAATGTCAAACTATTTAAATAAGAGTAAAATCTAAACAATAAGGTTGATATAGTGACCCAAACCTATCTAAAACCTATTTGTTTAGTTGTTTTCAAACCATAACCACCTTATACTTTAAATAATCTATTTTAGAGCCATTAGAAACCGAAAATGATTTTATTATAAAATAATATTTCTAGCTTTTCCTTAGGTGCCCCTCACCCCTCATATAAAATGGAACTTCCCCTTCTCTCTAATTCACACCCTCAAAGCCATTTGGCTCTGCCAAAACCTACCTAAATTCCCTCTCAATTATCATCCCTTAATCCTAGAGTCCTTTCTTTAGTCAGAAATCCAACCTAAGGATCCCTTTAATTCAAATCAAAAGGAAAAACTCGAAGAAGAGGTAAATATTTCTTCACCTCTTTCAAGTTCTTTTCTTCTTCCACATCCTCTTTCTTTGTTGTTTCCATTATAAAATAATAAATACAGTATATTCTATATATTGTGACATTATTATAAATATGTTACAACCATATTCATTATTCCATCCATCCTTTGAATGACATGTCACCATACGTGCGTACGTATGACTTACCGTCTCCACGTCGTGGTGTAATTGTTATTCAATACATTATTATTTGGATGGGTATAAAAATGACATTTAATTGATTTAAATAATAAATATAAAATAATAATGATTATTTATATATGATATACCATCCAATTATATATTATTTTAATATCAAAAGAATGATATTGTTGCTCGTGTGTACGTATGGATTACCGTCTCCATGAACGCAATGAGATTCGTTCCCCATCGTATCCATTCAAGACAAATTTTAATTTTATGATAAAAAATAATTTTTAGATACTTGATATAATTATGTATATGAATAAGATACGTCCCATCCATAACAAATATGACTCACATAACAAATAATATAAAGGGAAACGAATCCATTAACATCCAAAATGACGATAATACTAAGATATTATTAGAAAAGAAATTTTAAAAGTTCATATATGATATCATATTAATGTATATGATTATTGTATAATTTAATAAAAATTATTTCACCATTATACAGGTGGTTAACCTACCCTTGATCAAGGAAAAGTACAATGTAAGGGTTAATTTCACAATCTCTTTATTATCCACGGTTTTTTTACATAAGTATCTACTGGGACCTCTTTATCATCCACAACCATGCTTCTTAAAAATGTATTTCAAAACAATTTTATTATTTACTAGAAAATGGGTTGAAGTTATTTATACCCTTATTTGACCTTATATGTTCTTAAAGGAATCTTTATATCATTTTCCAATCAAGGTAATTTATGACCTTTTCGACAAAATTAAGGTAAGAATGTTTTTTTAACTTATACGGCGGGTGTAGCTATTTTCCACCATTATAACATCGTCAAATCTTTCCTTACATGCTTATAATAATATTTTCAAAATAAATTATTTCTTTATAATTATGTGACTCTTAAATGATTTCAAAATAGAAAGAGATATTTCTCTAAAAAAAGGTTTTTATTTCATCTATGTCAACATCCTTTGATGGATTTTAAGTTTATTTGATATTGATGTATTATGATACAAAACATCCGTATTGTATTTAAGGTTTTGTGATATGTTTGAATGTGGATGTGCTATTTTTATACCATTCATGGTTTATGGTTAAGGTATTGACACTTCTTATGCTAGTTTTAATACAAATGTTTATGTTATATTTCAACCTTTTCATATAAGGAATGTATTGGACTTATTATGTGATGGGAGGAACTCGATATAGCTCCTCGATGCATCAGTAGGTCTCATGAGACAAATAGACGTGGAATTGGATGAGGAATTTCTCAATTTGATATATGATTTTGGCTGAGGCCTTAATAATTTTTAGACATCTTGGCTGAGGCCTTGAAAAAATGCTTCAGAATGTCCGACATCATAAATTCCCTCATTTTGAAAATAATAATGATGGTTCATGTGGTCATTCGACTAGTAGAATACCCATGATTATGTTTTATTATGGCATTATTTACTTATCTCATATTACTTCCATAAATTTATTCATGTTTATTATTGGTAAAGGCATGTGGTTTCAATTATTCACCATGCTTAATATTTATGTTATCTTCCGCTGTATTACTTACCCTTAATGAGCGTTTGAGCTCACCCCTTTCATTTGTTTCATTTTCCCAGGATATGAAGTAGTTAGTAATGAGTGACTTGCAGGAATTATCTAGGATACTTGGATGTTTCCAATGGAATAAATTCGTGTTGTATTTCTTTTAAAGTTATAATTTTGAACATATGTATGAATCTTGTTTCCAATAATACTAAACGGATCGGTCTTTCAAGACATTATTTCCTTGCGATCATTCTAATTTTATGTAATAATGAACGGACTCTGGGAAACTAGGGTCAGGGCATTACATCCTGATTTTTTTGGATACATAAGGGATGAAATTAATTAATATTTTTATTTAAAAACTTGAATTACCTAATTTAAAATGGAATACAAAAGAAATTTTCCACACTATCCCTTGAAATTTAATTTCTCATAATTTAATATGAGATCTTTTTAATGAAATAGTGGAGGATAGAACCTTGGTGTGACAAACAATCATCAAAGGAAAATCCATAAACTGTGAAATAACCTTTAAATACAAACACAAAATTTTCAAGGTACTCATAAAATATACTCACATACATATCTAAAAAGTAATAGGAGTATTACATATACCAAAAGACATCCTCCTACATGATAATGTTCTAAATATACAATTAAATGTTATATTTTCTTGATCATTAAGGGCTATATAAATTTGAAAATAACCCAAATAGATATCAAGGAAACAATAGAGGGACTTACCAGCTAGTCTTTCTAACATTTGATCAATGAAAGGTAGATGAAAGTTATCCTTTCACATGGATTAATTGATTCGATGGTATTCAATACAGACTCGCAAACTATTTTTCACATGAATTGGAACCAATTCATTCTGTTCATTTGAAACAATTTTTATTCTAGTTTTTTAGGGACAATTTTCATTAGGCTAACCCATTTACAACTAGATATATGATAAATGATCCCATCCGCAAGTAATTTATTGAATTATAATTTTATCACTTCAAGGAGAGTGTGATTTAACCAGATTTCATATTTCTTTATGGGTTTAGCTTCATCATCTAGAATTATACTATGCATAAAAAATGGCTAATATCAGGAATATCAACCAATATCCATCCTGTCAATTTTTTTTCACTCTTTCAAAAGGTCTAATAGTTTTGATTTCTATCATATAGAGAGATTTTTGGAAATAATGATGATAAATTGTCCAATACACTCATGATAGGTATATTTAAAATTAGATAGAATTGGTTTTCATTCCAACACCAGTGATTTATGGATTGAGGGAGGGTATTTAGGAGGAGTGGGGTCCATAAAACTATCTATCTATAGGGAAGATGACATTTTTCACTCTTACGAGGATGTCCTCAATCAATCCTAAAGGATGTGTTATGATCCAGTTGAATGTTTCATGACTATTACTATTTATTGAAGCTCTAAAAATTTCATATAAGTATAGATAGAGTGAAAAATTACATTAATTGAAGCACATAAATGTAGAATTGCATCATAAATGATGGTCTCCCCTATGGTGCAAGGTATCATAAATGTTTTTGGATCCTTGAATTTGGTTAGAATCATTAGTTTTATCAAAGCTGATATATTCCTTCCAAGATTGAATCTATCATTCTACTTCAGTCGCTGTTTGTGAGTATAATGTTCCATATGAAATTTGGAGTAGTGATAAATTTGTTTAACTGCATCCAATAATAGAATGTTAACTTTTACCATTTTAAATATATCTCTTTTTTTTTATCAGTCTCATTATCCAATTTTTTATTAGATTTAAGGTGTATTTGGGGGAAAGGAAGAGGAATAGATTGTTTAGGGGAATCCTCAATAATAACTTGTTTACCCTTTTTGTTTTCATTTTCTTCACTATAATCCTTTGTAGGTAGCGAAAGAGAATTTTCAAGTGGGGGACTTTACTTTTGTGTAGAATCATTAGATGAAGAAACTTATTTACGAATATGAAGTATTCTTTCACATAAATTACCTTTTTTCATTTAGATTAACAATAGGTAGGGATGATAGCTATCAATAACCTTATATCTTTATCTCATTGATGGTGTTTTCCAATTGTCCCACTTGTGTTTACATGTCTTGAATAGCTGATTGTGTATTCTTTTGAAACTAGAGTTTCTAGGATTCATTATTTTACCATATCCTTGAGTCTTGGATCGTATTTGGGAATAACTGGATTGTTTTGATATGGAGAAGGATAAGAAGGTTTCATACCTTGTCCTTGTTTATACTAGTTCTATTTAGGGTAGCTCGAGTTACCTCCTTATTGATATTGTGGCTGTTCTTTCCACCTGGGGTTTGGATTTGGTATAAAGTTATCTTGCTTGAAGGGAGGTTCTTAATAAAAATGATTCCCAAGGAATACTACTGTACATGGCTCAAATGAATCCTAATGTTGTGATCACTGTTAATAAAAATGAGTGTTATCAGAAAAAATACTTTAATGAAATGGAATTAGATGAGAGTGTTAATTTCCTTTAGCTTGAGATAATTATATTAGAAGGTTATGTGTCTCATTAAGTCCATTATATAATTTTTTTCTAGGTATGAATTACTAACCTCATGAACTCCTCGAGTGAGTGTAATTTCTCATGTACCAAATTATTGTGCATGTTAAGCCATGTTGACTCTTAAGTCATATGCAACAATAAACATTTTATCCACTAGTGAACCAATAGTTGCAACATCAATTATACCATGATCCATGGGTATAAGTCCCTCATAGAAGTATTGAATTATAAATTGTTCACTAATATTGTGGTTGGACCGATGAGCGCTTTCTCACCCGGATATCCCGGCTATCCTGGCTCTCCCCTCTCACTCTCCCTCTCTGCCTCACCTAGGGTTTCCTCCTGAAACCCTACGATACGGGATTGGCGGCGCGTCTGAGCACTTATACTTCCTCCCCTTCCTCTCATCCCTTATTTTCTCTATATTCTCCATATTCCTTTCCTATTTGTAGGTGGGTAGTTTGTGTATGAATTAGAGCCCTTGGTTGCTCCCCTGCTATGACCTCTGGTTCCCATGCGGCTTTCCAGGCCGGATATGAAGCATGGTTTTTAAGAGGTTTTGGGATCCTGTGGTTTGGTAAATATCGGATCTCAAGGAACATCAGCGTCGGTCTTTCTTTGTTTCTGGTTTTCTGACCCATCAGCATGACATCATTTGGGTTCCTTGTCCTCTCTGTTCCCTACTCTGGCCTCATGTCTATCCATGCCTCTCAAAGGAGGATCGGGTGCGGGGTGATGCTGAGGTGTTGAGATTTGGGTTCAGAGGTTGTCGGAGTTCCAAACACATGTCCTTCATCATTGGTGAGTATGAGTTTATCTTATTTAAGGCGTTCAATGATGGTTTTTGGTGTTTCTTTCTGTTTTTTTCGGTGAGGTGGGGCTTTGATGGTTGGTCCCTCTGGTTCGGGTGTGGCGATCTCATCATCTGTTTGGTTTATTCTTTGTCTGTTTTGTTTGGATGGTCCTTGTTATAGTTTTCTGTCTATATTTGACTCTATGTAGAGGCTTTAGTGTGACGAAGATTCATTATCAAGGAAAGTTATCTTCACCAGTGCCTATGGTTTGTTTCAGTTTTTTACAAAGGTGTTTATCATGTATGATGGGGATATTTTATGGAGAATTCGATGGTGTGGTTCTACTTCTTAGAAAACACTTTTCGTAATTCATCTCTGGTGGTGTTAGGGTGATGATGGTTTCTAGTGGTAACCAAGATGGCCGTGACATAAATTTATTTGATGTTATGATCAAGATATCCTTGGGTTTTGTTTTGGATTGAGTGGTTTGAATTTTGATTTTTGTATCCTGCCTGATTTACAGTTTTAAAAATGTCTTGGTTTTTGTGTTGAAGTTTGAATTTTTGTTTGGGGCATATTTTCTTAGTTTGAATTTTTTGTGTGATGTGTTTGTTCGGTTCCCAATATATTATCTAATGATTCTACTAATTTTGTGGTTGGAGAAACTTGAACAAAGTATTTTTAATCTCTCCAAATATTCTTTAAGTGTATATCCTTGTGATTTTCTAATGAAACATATTTCTTTTATATGGTTACAATTTTGGAGGTAGGGAAAAAATTCCTTAGAAAGAGTCATTTAAGGTCATTCCAACCCCCAATTTTGGTAGAAAAATAGTATATCCAGTATTTTTCTACACCATCAACGGAGAAAGGGAAATCCCTAAACTTAATGAGGTCGTTAGAAACATTTTGGGTAATTATAGTAGAGAACACTAGGTAAAACTATTTGAGATGTTTGTAAGGGTACTCACTAGGAAGACAATAAAATTTTGGAATTAAGTGGATGAGTCCCAATATTAGCTCAAATTTGGCTGCTTCCTTAGGGTATTGGATGTACACAAGTCGGTACTCCACATATGGGTTGGTCAGTTCTTATAAGGTCTATTTATTTGCAACCATGTTTTTAGGAATTTTATTTGGTTCAATTTTAGATTTTTTAGGTCCACTTGAAGTTCCACAATGGGTTACTTAATGTTACCTAACTATCCTACTCAAGATTAACTAATTTTTGAGTGAAGTGTCTTTTAATTTTCAGGGTCAAATTCAAGTAGTATTTATTTTCCAGATCTTGTCAGGCAACAAAGTTGTGAAGTTTTTTGGGTTTTTTTGGGTTGATTTTTTTAGTTTTTTTTAAAATATGAATAAAATAAAACAATTAAGAAGAATTAAAGGATAAAAGAAAAGATAGTACTATGTTATATAATTAGAGATAGAGAAGAATAGAGATAAAGAGAGAGAAGAAGTAAAAAAAAGAACAAAAAAAAAAAATCAAAGGGGAAGGGTAAAATATTGAAAAGAGTAAGAAATAAAAATGAAAATAAAGAAATAAAAATTAAAAAATGGTCTTGGATCCTTGAAAATGGTTTCAAAATTTGACCACGTTGTTGAGAGCATCAAATAAGATGTTTAGTTTTACTAGAATTTATATAGTATAGAAGGAACCCTAGGTCATGTCTTAATGGATCCTTAGATCATAAATTTAAAAAGGATATTTTTATTATGAGAATAAAAAGGGAATTTTATTTTTGGAAAATTTGTGATTTGATGATTCAATAAGACAATATATAAAGGAAAGGGATAAAAAATTGGAAATTAACAGAATTGATTAAGCGTGATCAACCTAGGAAAATCTCATGATTCCCATCCTTAATAACTTCAAGAGATAGTGTTTAAATCATTTAATGCATGGTTTGTAACATATATAACTATATTTTTACTAATTTTATACTTGGATATATTCTATGGTTTGGTTGGAAACACAAAATGATTCACTGACTACCACCAATGAGATGGTGATTTGTGTCTGACTTCATAACCCAAACTCACCAAGGAAATACGTGAAGAAATTGATAGGTTATCCAGGTATGTGTGTTATTTCATTTTGATACCATGACATAAATGTACTTGGCCATGTTAGTGTTTATGAGTGTTCAATTGACTAATATAACCACACACGCACTGCAAATGAAATGATGAAGAAGAAGTTGTGAATGGTGTGTGAAACATCACATGAATAGGTATCCCCAAATATGATCATATGAGCTTGAGAATGATATAATAGTATGTAACTCAATTAAATAATAAAATATTATGATTATAAAAAAAACAAAAACATGTAATTTAAAAGATAATTCAATTAATACAAACACAATTCTTGAGATTTACATCACGTACCTCCCCAAGTGATCACAAGGAGTTTTGGACTCCATGGAAGGGGATGAAACCATATATAATGAAGACATATATCCCAATAAATAAATAACTTACCCTATGGTTATAAAACATTAGATAATGATGATTATGAATGATTTTATGGGAAAATACCTCAAAATGTCCACAAAATATGTCGAGTTCCTAAGGAACTAGTTGACTATTCATGGAACAATTTTTCCTCCTTTTATCTGGATTGTTGAATGGTGAAAACATGTGAAAATTTATTCAAGTTACGTGGATAGGTGGGACTTTGAGAAAATTTATGATGGAGACAGAATTATCCCAACTAGATGACTGAGGCCCGAGTTATGGCCCAAATATAGAAAGGGGTCCAATCCCACACATCTAGAATGTCATTAATTGTGGGCCACTTTTGGGACCCCTTTTTCTCACATTCAGCCTTTGATCCAGTTATATGAATTAAAGATCAATGAAAATAGAATCCTAAAAGAGGAATTTTAACATTTGGATCATTTTAGATAATGATATGATAGAAAAATTTAACTACTTTTAAATTGGGACATTGTGCAATTACATATTTTTAAGAATGTTTTCAACAAATGAAATAAAAATAAATAATGAGTGCAAAATATATTAATAATTGGATTTTAAAACCCATAAAAAATGTAATAAAAAATTATAAAGGTGATAATATAGCTTATATCATTTTACGATCACCTTCATAATACAACCAATGAAAATAATTACATACGTGTAATCACTCATATATTAACAATGTATACAAATTTTATCACTAAATAAGTAGATTTATCCCTCAATTTATACTCTAATATATATATATTTATAAAGTATTGATACTTAATGGAGTACAAAATTTAGTTGGCTGTGACCAAAATTCAATATTTACTTCTATGCTTTGGAGGATCCTTTAAAATACTATGATTACAGAAGTTAACCTAAGAACAAACTATCATCCTTAAACCAATAGGAAGTATGATAGAACTATTGAAAATATAAAATACATGTAAAGGTCTTTATTACTGTATTTTCATGGGAGTTAAGACAAACTCTTCCACTATTTCAATTCACATATAACAATAGTTTCCACTCAATTATTAAAATGGATCATTATGAAGCACTCGGTGGAAAAAGGTGTAGAATTAAAATATGCTGGGGTGAAGTTAAAGGAGGAAACCCATAGAGTCTATACATTATGAAAGAGAGTACATATAATATTAAATTTATCTGAAAACATATCAAATCTTCTCAACGTTTATAGAAATGTTATGATTCCAATCGATGGAAGAACATAGAATTTCAAGTTGGAGGCAATTTATTCCTTAAAATATCACCATGTAAAGGATTCAGGATATTTGGATATAAGGGGACACTAATTCCAATGTAAATTGAATAATTTTATATTTTAGAGTATACTAGAACATAGTTAACAATACCTCCAAATATTTCTAATGACCATGATGTCTTACACGTGTCACTATTAAGAATCACATGTTAAACCCAACACATATACTTGACATAAATGGTGTTGAACTAGATCCCAACCTATCATATGAATAAGAATAAATATAGATTCTATAAGAAAGGGTAAAAGTGTTAAGGAAAAATACAACATGACTCATGAAAGTATTATAGAGAATTAAAAACTTTGAATAAGAAACACATGATCCTAAATAAGCGATGAAGTAAAATATATCCATTTATTTTGTGTCAGGAATCAATTTTTGAGGGTAGAATATTTCAAGGGGTAAAATGATGACATAAAATTTCTAAAATAAATTATGTTTCACCAAAATTATTTTATTATTTTTTACAAAGAAAGGAAATTAAATTTCATTAGAATATTACACATCAGATAATAATATTGACCATTAGATCTAGGAATAGTACATGGAGATAAACACCAAAGAATATTTCATATACACTGGTAAAATCCATAGGCTTGAACTCTAACATGTAGGTCACTCCTGCCATAAAATATGTCAAGAGAAAGATAAGAATCATTAATATGATTGACATTATATATGGAAGTATACACACTTTTTAAGTGGTGAGTGATTATGTATGAGAATGGTGGAGTTTATACAATGTGTAATGGGTTATGTGATCATTAGGATATGATCATTATGTGAACATTGTAATGTAACCGTTATTTGGCCACTAGAATAGTAAAAATACCCAATAGAATAATATTAGTTTATATGAAAATTAAAAATTATTATATATAATAACTATATCTTTAAAATGTGTCAATATACTCTTTAATAATCAATATGTATGATATTATAGAATTTGTAGTTCTTTAAATTGAATAAGTACTGATTTTCCCTTTAAAAATAGTATTTTATAGAAAATATATAATTTTTGATTTAAAATATTTATTTCTCATAAAAATTAATTCATTTTCATATAATGAAAATTATATTTGAAATCATCATGTTTAAATTAGGTTAGGTTGGAATTTTTAGAATTTTCTAAAATACATTTTTAAGTGAATGGTATAAAATATTGTTTTTTGCTATATTTTATGAAATCATAATTACAAAATAATGATTAAGTAATATATTTTATGTTTTTCATGATTTAAATATATTTAAATAATTATTTTATTTCATAATAATTATTAATATAATTTCTAAGATATAAATAAATTCTAATGTTTTAAAAGAAGTTTTTCTCTACTAAAAATTAATAAAGGATACTTTTATGGCCATATTTTTATATAAAATAAGAGATACGTTTTAAAATATTAACATATAAAAAATCATGTTTTTTAATTTCAAAAACCATGTTCCAAAATGTAACTTCCCCGACCCAGAGGCTATAATAACCAGTTCCTTGAGCCAGGTCATCACATGACCTCAGGCATACCTCCCCGTATGCCAGAGGTTGTCGACTAGCAATGTAGGTCTAAAGAGGAATATAGGGAGCCTATACCAGCTTATCAGAGTGAATACATAATATAAGTAATAGAAAAAGATGAATTAACCACCAATAACAATAAATTGAGAACCTACAACAATAAATAATAATAACCAAGTACACATGCTTTGAAAAAATCTAGTGGATAATCTACATATCAAGTTTTGATACACAATAAACCAAGGTTAGTACTAACTAAATAGTCCAAACCCATACCCAAGTCCCAACCTATTCTTGACCTCCAAGATCCAATTAATTATTCCAAACACATCCAAACACTAGGTTCCTACCCAAAATGTGTTTATAAAAATAAGTAGCATCTACTTGGTACCCAAGTGCCATAGCGGCCCGAGCAGGATGCGAGTACAACTAATTAGGCCACCACCAATAGTTTATAAAGAAATACCGAGTCTGTATGAATGTGTATACATGTAATAAATGAAATAAATAATCAAGTAGTAAGTAAAACATATAAGTTATTATGTAATATCCATTTACACATTAAGTTCTCTATAATCGACCAATCAATAAAAGTAACTCAAGTCACGCTTGGATTCAAAGACGAGGCACAAAGAGAAACACACACATTTAACCATAATGGATTTAACTAAACACAAAAAATATATTACCCATTATCCACAATAAAAACTTAATCCATTTTCATCAGTATTTGTATTCCATCACCTTTTCTACCATCATTACTAATTTCAACGTCATCTCATGTTCCATCAGTTAGGAATTTAAATAATTTACACTATAGGATAATCCAGTCAATTACCATGACTAAGGGGAATGTCATGTCCCTATCTCACAAGGGATAAACACATCACAATAAAATATCACCCTCACCTCAAAGCCTCAGTTTGGGTGGAATGCAACCATTAGAGGAATAGAGATCCATCCCCTTCCCTAACTAGTGAATTTTGGGAAAGAGTTTAGCGCCTTAGTCTAAATCAACCACTAGGCATAGAACCTCATTCAATACCCCACAATTCTAAGCCATGTGAACATGGTTATTTATCATTTCACCACACAGATACCATATCCTCACCATGAAGCCTCAGTCTGGGTGGAATGCAACCATTTGGGGAATAGATCCTCCATCCCCTCTACTAACCAATGTTTATTGGGGGGAGTGTAGAGCCTCAGTCTTACTAGACCCATTGGTGTAGAACCTCAGGTTAATAACCCACACTACCATATGTAACCAACACACATAAAAATCCGAAGGATATTTAAATCATTACATAACCCATGAATAGATTTTCATTTACAATACATTTACATTTAGGCCAATTCCAATTTCTTATGCATAAATCACTAGGCATATTCAAAAATTACCAAACCTTAAACAATTAACATATTCAACCCACCTGTATGTTAACTCACTTAACAACTTCATCATTTCCCATGTATTAGCCACTTATTAATTTCAAGTAAAAATCAAATTCTATCAGGCACATTCTCATTAATCCCATTTATCCTATATTACATCATGCCAAACGCCCCCTATGATTTATCATTTACTAATATAAATCACCAGTTAGTTCATGTCATGATCATCCTAACATGCTAACATAATTGTTTTGGGTTCTATCTTAGTAACCATTACCCCACTTCAATTAACATGGTCTAATAGAACCTTTATAAAATACATCTTGGAAATAATAACATTTCCTAATACCCATTGAAATCATCTTGAAACCACCCTTAAAACATGAGACTTCTTATTTATAAACTAAAACATGACCAAAGTATTTCATTTCAATTTAAAATATCCAATACAACCATTAAACCATTTTCATAAAATGGAACCTCACATAACTTTAAAATATCATTTGAAATATATTATTAAAAACCTATTTTTGAAATAATTTTTAGGTCACCACCTCCTTTTAAAACATTTCTCATTTTAAAACATCATTTTTCATCAATAAATCTATAACCGGGTTAAGCCCCAAAACATGCCATCAAAACCCTTTTGAAACCTCTTTATCATTTACAAAATACAACTTGTAATAATTTCAATTAACTATCAACCCTCCCCATATTTCGAATACTTATTTTATACCCATTCTCTCTCATAATATCCCTATGTCAAGGTTTACCAATTATGTTCACCAATTACAAGGGCCTGACTTACCCATTGGTAGACCTAGGTTCAGTCTCAAATCATCAATGAGCCCAATGCAGTCTGTGAAGGTTATCTCACCTTAATATATGGTCCAAATCCATTTTTGTAACCTAATAAATTAGGATGAAACATATTATAGAAAAAAACAACCATATACACATATATCACATTAATACTATAGGTGAAAGCTAAAGGAACACCTTCCTAATGTCTGTTGACAAATGACTGATTAATCTCCACCCTTGATTCAAACTCAAAAACATTCTTAAGTACCGACCTAGATTCGACTAGAAAAGTGAATGTTTAGTTATTTGGAATAAGAGAAGATATTCATAAATCCCTAATCTGGAAAATGGAGAAGACTCACCCGGATCTTTGATTTTCACAAAATTGCGCTCCAAATACCCATGAGTTGAAGGAGAATCATCCATAAAGGGATAGGGGGTTGCAAGATATTCACCTGGGGGGGGGGGGTTAAATGAGAGTAGAAATTGGGTAGTATATAAAAACTCTGAGATAGAAAAATATATTTTTTTAACTTTTAATTGGGATCACGGTTTACCAGTATGGTTTTCCAAACCACGTACCAACTAATGTTAAGGGAAGTTGGGTCACGTAGTTACCTGGAGATACCTTCATGGTTTGGAAAACCATTCCATAATCACGTGCTAGTGATCTATTAGAAATGGTCACCAATCATCATGGTTTCTTGGTCCAAACACATGGTTAAAACTAACTATGTGCTAACCATGCTCTATGTGTTGTTTGGTCACTTTTCTCCTTCTTTCATGTCCCACACCCCCAGAACACTTCTAAAACTCCCTAAGTAAAAAATAATCATTTCTTTAACAACAAAATAGGTTTTAACAAAAAATTTAAACAATCAATTACCTTTATAAAAGGTTAGTATCTTACACAAAACAATGAGAGGCCCATGGAAAATACATTTTCTAAAACATATAAGTGAAAAGGCTATAATGGAAAAATTATAAACAAATATCTACATTGTCTACAAATCCCCACGACTTCACCCCATTTAAATCACTCCCATAACCATTATAACATCCATATTCTCTATTTGTCTCTCATTAATACCTTTATAAAAGCCCTTAATCTCTCAAGGAGTCTCCCCACTAAGTTTAGGAATAAAAACTTAAGGTAAGTGGTACTCTTCCTATTTCTTTGTTTTCATTCAAGTACTTTATTAATATTAAGTATTTTATTCTTCTAAATTATTATGTTTTATTCATTAATAATCCTTTCCTAGATGTACAAATTATATTCTATTAATTAGAGACTTCCTCTATCTTTTAGTAATCCAATTTTATATTCCATTTTTTATACACATTATGTTAAAAGAATATTTATTTTATTTTCACTAAAATACTTTTATGTCATGAATAACCAAATATAACCATTCATATGTGTTCATATAGATATAATTATACTTTATTTATTGGGTATTTCCATGTAAAAAACCTACATTCCTTACTCGTGGTTTAAAAAAGTTTAAAAATTTATGTCTTCAAAATTTTATGAACTCAAGTATTTTATATGAAACTCATTCTTTATTTTCCATGGGCTATATATGAAATGGATTCTTATTTCATATTATATATATGGAACACATTAATTTATTCATATGAAGGGTTCCCCCTGATAATTTTTTAATTCATTAGGTAAATAATTAGTCTCTAGATATAACTTGTTATTGATACCCTAGCTTCACACATTAGTAATGTTTTATGATACCTTTGTGAATAAACTTTGTAATATGTTTTACAAAACCTTAGTGAAAAACATGGTGAAACACTTATGAATGTATCATTTTTATGTTTTTTGATATTTCCATGTTATGATTCATGTACTTATGTTCTTTATATTATGTTATGCCCCATGCATTATCTATTATGATCACTTACATTCCATTTCCTTTATTTATCCTATTATTAAAATTTATGTTTAGACCTTTCTTCTATGTTTTCCCTAGGATATCATATGTAGTGAGGTTACATAGGGTGTATTTATAAAAGAGGTATTCAATAGTATTAAATACGTTTTATGTACTTAAAATATTATTTACCTAGTTTCCGATACATTAAACCTCAAAAGATTATTTATAATTTATAAATGAAATATTTTATTATGGATTTATAATAAAAATAATATATGAAAAATATGGATTATCATATTATTAATGTGTTATAAGATGATTATTCTAGAGAAATTCCATATAATTACATATTTACCCATTATATATATATAGAATTAAATTAAATGGAATTTTTATTAATTATATGATCTACGTATTGACCACAAGACCACCTCATCATGTTGGGGTTGCACAGAGTGTACACCTACTACGAACTCTATAAACATGAAAGCCTTATTTTAAATTTTCTATCAATATATAGCTAGTAATAAAGTTATGTATATATTTTCTACATGGTGTTCCATTATTGGAACTACTATATACACAAGTGGTTAACTAAGACTACATGATATGTCATTACGATTACACGCCATGTAATCCCATTGATCGAATAGAATTTTCATCACCTTTAGATGGAATATTCATGTTTCCTTTACCTATTATTGGTTATATGATAATGAATAACTATTAGATTGACTTAATAGATTATAAATGATAATAGAAATGAAAAATTGACATAATAATTGTGATAATCGATAAAAAAATACTAATTATAAATTTGAACATGATTTATTTTATAACACATAATGGTTTTGCGCATAAAAAAAGAACCGACTGAGCCCATTTATAATGATGTTATTTCTATATACAATAGATAATCTAATAAATGATGATGATGAGATTTATTGCCAAATAAATGTACCCAATGAAACATGAAAAGAATCCCAAAAAAATAGAGGGGATATTTTCATGCTAAATTTATAATTAATTTTATTACAATAACAATACCATGATCTTGAGATCATTATATGATTTAGACATTTATCACACAAACAAAAATTAATATATACCATCATTACACTTATAATATCTGAAATAGAATCCCATTATCAGTAATCCAATCATGTTTCTTAATCTTAGAATATCACCATTCTATTTCTAGGTTCTATCCTAGAGGTTCCAATTACAATGTTTCATTCATTGTTGATCACAAGTAATGATCCTTGAATAATGAATACCATGTATCTAAGTCTCTTATACTTGAGAGTGATTAAGGTTGATGGTTGGTTCCATTGATATTGGGAGAATCTCTAGAGGTGTTCCTTATTTTTGAGTAAGCTCACTATTTTAGATAATAGTTTTCACAAAAACCTTTCTCTGACTAGGGTTAAACCTGGAAAAAGATACATGTGATGGATATATAGATATAGGGTTTTAATATTGACAATTTCACAAAAGGATCTTCATAAAATATTAAAATCCATATATTCCCTATGTAAAAAATAATATTATCCTACACAGAAAGTGATAATATGTGTATAATTAAATAAATTAATATTTATTGAATGCTATTTAACATTTTTATCATTATCATCACTGAAACCTTATTATCCAGACCACCCCTTATCATTTATCAAACTGATGAATTAATATTTATTCATACAAATAAATATTACTAATTCAATAAGTAAATAAATATTATATTCATGGTCTTGTGAATAAATATTTTTTTATATTAACACAACTAAATAAATATTTTTGTTAATTTATTCATAGTCTTAAAAATAATGAATATTTAATTATTACCTTGTGAATTATAATTATAATTAAATATTATATTAAAAAATCTTGTGAATAAATATTTATTTAATATTAAACACACAGACACATATTCTATATTGAATAAATTAGTGATTGAATATTTTAAAAATAAAAATCCTGAATAAATATTATTCCATGGCCATGAGAATAATATTTACAACAATTATTAAATACAAATAAAATTTAACTTATATTAAGAATACAATTAGTATGAAACCTTTTAGGGATATTTCTTAGTGAAATTATGTGGGATTTACTAAATTAAAGGATTAGTATATAATAATGCATCAAGGTACCCATATAGAAATAAGTTTTTTCACAGTGAAAACATCCTCATTTGATCACTTAATATATAATATATTTCCTTTTTCATTATATATATAATCAAGAAGGTTTCATTCTTTATTTCATATACTTAGGTTCTTGATTTATCTTTCATTTACTATTTCAAATGAACCCATCAAACACCTTGTCCATGTAATTCATGAGACATTTTATTATCAATAAAAATTTGTGAGATATGAACTTATATATAAATATAAGGTAAAAAACCAATGTTGAATTAATAATCAATTATGTATCACTTATGATGAACCCAATTTATCATACATTGGTTTAAGAATATGTTGTCATCATTTTTGTCAAAACATCAAAGTACCCAAATCATGATCCTTATTAATAATAATCTCAAGTCTAAGGATCATCACACACATTCATAGAAAAAAATATCCAATGACATGCTAACATGTGTAAGTCTTATAGAAAAGTATGTACTCATAACCCCTTATCTTAGATAATATCAATTATTAACATCATGATATGAAGTCTCATCCATTTATGAGTATTAAGAACATGATAGTAAATATACTATGTGTCCCATCATAGAATGTAATCCTATCTGTAGGACTAATATTTATGAATAATTCATAACACTTCAATGACCTCATCATAGTTGGGAACTACTATTTCATTTCAATGAGAAAAATACCCCATGGATATTATCTTATTAGATTAAGGAAAAAAATTAAACATTATTTGATAAAATATTTAGTCATTATTTTTTAAGTTTTTGAATATTTATAGTTAATATAAAGTAAAAAAGTATTTGGTTGTAGGGAACAAACTCTAACAATATAGATATTTAAATTGGGATTTTGAATGAAGGTATTAGCGGGGAATTTAATAAGGGAAGAAATGATATGAAATTATGATGAGCATGTGTATTAAACTGAGAATTTGTATTGGAAATAAAATAATAAATATTTTTTAGCATAATTATTTGATATTGTTGTAATTAATGAATCATTTAATATATATTTAACCACAATCAAATTTTTTATATCATTGTACTTGATTTATAATTTGACACCTTATAATTAATTATTAAGATTATTGGAAACATTAAGGATATATCCTTGATGTTATGGTAGAGGGATAGAGAAGTTATAATGAAGGAACATTATAAGGGGATATTTCTCTTTAATAAGGATTTATAAATGGGAAAATTATGTTAGAGAATATATGATTATGTTCTATAGATAGAGGAAGTTCTTGATATGTTATCATTTTTAACATCTCTATACATATCCAATGGTGGTCATGGAATATTATCAATGAGTGATCATGGGATGAAATGTAAGATTTATTATCAATGGATCATTAATGTTTTTCTTCATCGATGTCTGATTATTATAAATATAGTAGTTTTTATACAATCTATCCTTTTACACTTAGAATCACATTCTCATCTTTATCACTCAAAACGGAGTTGGTTGGGAATTACAATGTTTGGTTTGGGGCTCGTTCCACTACCTATTCATCAACCTATAACCCTTATTGTTATACACTTATAGGGTAATAAGTTACATGATGATATTTCAAATGGTATATTTGTTGTGCCAGTCATTGAAGGCCATGCTATCTAAATTTTAGAATCACTTAGGAGCCATGCCAATTCTGGATATGGATATTCTAAATGTACCAAAGTTATGAAAACCTATCTTAAATTAGATTTTTTCCTTTATATTCAAGAATAATAGTTTATGGGGAATTTAAATGACAAGGCTAGGTGGGTTACATCATTATGGTTATCATTATGATAATTTTGGGAGAATTATAAGGAAAAAATCTTGGGTAGGTGGTTTATATCCATTACATAGTTAATTATCATTAAATTAATTATGATTGATGTTATTTTTAAATTATTATTTTAAATTATGATTTTATGAAATACTTTACATGCAATTGAATTGATAAAATAATAGTTTTTCTAAATTTGATAAATTAAAATATTTATTTTCTAATATAATACATGAAATTGAGATTCCAAATAATTACATTTGACACATTGAAATGGTATTTTTTTCTTAAATTAGTTTTAAATTTAAGATATATTGGTTTTGTGTGTGTTTAATAAAAGAAAAATAAATTTGGAAACAAAAATGATGAATTTTAAAAATTGGTTAAAAGAGTCATGAGAACTAGAAATTCTATGTTTATAAATTACCATATAGAGTGGTTTGTAATATCCTTAGAGAGAGTAAAAATACACTATATGAATAACTGGATGGGTGATGATTTATTACTAGTGCAATATGATCATATTTGGGATATATTATGTATGGTAGTATATTTTATTACATTTATATTATTCAATATGATTTATTTTATGTAAATATGGTTTATATGATAATATAAATGGGCTTGTTATATCAGGAAATATTTAAAAATTGGTATGAATTCTTGGAGTTTTGAATGATTTTTTAGAAAAATTTAATAATTATTTAATTTTAAACTATTTCAAATGCTTTCAAATTTCATTTGTTATAGGGTTTGAATAGATCATAGATGGGATTTAAGGGAATTTATTTTGGGAAATCCTACCAAGTAATGTGTTACTACACACTTCCAACACATTTTGTTATGTATATAGTTTTTTCCACGATATAGAAAAATAAAGTTTACCTTGTTATATGATGATGCATTATAGGTTCTATGTTCATGGTGGGATGTCTTGATGCTTGGTTGAGAATCTTTGGAGGACTTTTTTATCCTATATGGATTGGTTTTTGTTATCTATCTTAGTTTTTCATCAATTATTGTTGGAATATTTTTCTACTACATTTTTGGAACTTGGGTTATATAAAAGTTTTTTTAAAGATTTATTTTTTTATAAAATAAAGATTCATTTATATTTACATATAGTTATTTATATTATTAGAGGATAAATTATTCCCAAATGGTTGTACAATATTCCTTAACACTAGTTTCCAATCCTTGGAAATCAAGGAATGCACTTTATGCCTTATGGTGATATATTTTTTTCCTCAAGATTTACGATTCTTTACTTGATCATTAAAAAAGTTGAAAATGATATAGATGTGATTGATAGTGATATTAATAAGTTTTGTAAATATAACTTAAAATTATCTATAAAATAAGATTTTTTTGTTAGAAAATATTAATTATAAAGGAGGTGTAATTTCTCTAAAAATAGAATTCAAAAGAATTCTTCTATGAGTGGAAATATATTAAAGAATAATTATATGTGTATTTTATTTAAATGTGAAAATATAAGAATATTAAAGTGGGTTTAAATTGAGATTTACTAATTAAAATCTACGTTGGAAGATTCTTCCTACACTAATAAGGTAAAGTTGTAATATTTCATTAATATGAGTGATTTATAAAAAGATATTGATCCTATTTTCTTATGATTAGTGATCATAAAAAAGAGTGTGATATGAATAGATAATTAATATATATTAAATATATTTAAAATATTGAATTTAGGTATTTATTATAATGTTTTTTATAATATGATAATAGTTCATTCCTCCACCATGGACATATTCATCACATTGATGGTGAACAAAATAAATTTCACATTTCATTAATTTACTATATATTCATTCATCAAGCAAGGTACTGAGAGACAATTTTTCTTATTAATCATGAGACAAATTCAAAAGATGGAATGATATTTAATCTTTACATACCATGATTTACCCTCCTTCACAAGGTATTTCCTTTATTATCCTAAAATCTAGTATTAGATAAATGTTTATTTAGTATGATGGATTTTCTTCCAAATTGAACATCAATGTATAAAATGTTTTGGCGAATAATAAAGTAAAATTTATCAATAATGTTTTTAGAAGTTAGTAATGTTTTTGAAAAAAATGAAAAATTATTTTATTTAGCATTGGTTTTACAATTTAACAATGTTTTTAACAATTTTATAGCATTTAATTTAGTATTAGTTTTTACAACTTAGTGGTGATTTTTTTAAAAATGATTATTTAGTGATGGTTCAAATTAATACTAAATGTAAAACTTTTAAATTACCCACACACAAATAAATAAATATAATAATATAATATTATATAAATATTTAATAATATATAAATGGATATAGATTTATATAAATATAAATAAATAGTACATATAGAAAAATAATGAATGAAAGAAATATATATATATATGTATATATTGTAATGAATTGATTAAAATTTCTTGTATGTCACCCTATTCAGAGTTCCACAAGACCTCAGGCATTCTTCCCTATATGCTAGAGGCTGCCGAATAACGAAAAATGCTATAAACAACATGGGAGGGATATAATCTTAATACCATTACATACAATAACTGTTAACAATAGAATCATCATATAAAGCATAAGTGTAATCATAAAAAATTATAGATAAAGGAAAACCATCAATAAAAAATAAGGAAAAAAAATCTATGATAACAATGACACCCAATATCATCACAAAAAGGATCACCCATTGGGTCTATTAATACAAGGGGAGGACCAACTATGATACTTGGGCCCCTTATCAGATAAATCTCCCAAAATGAGTCCAACTACACTATCAAAATAAATTGTAAAAATTATCTCTAGAGAACCAAAAATAAGGTTTGCATGAACATGAGGTTTCTTATATTGGGAATAAGAATAAAACATATTAATTTATCACCATTTTACAATCATATATTTCATCATAGACAATGTATGAATGTAAAAATAAATAAATTAGGATATAATATATATCATGAAAGAAATCACATCAGTTTATCATGTGAAGACCATGCTATGATGATACCTAAACTCACCTTATTCATCCAATTATAGAAGATAAGTCATCTTAAACCACAACCCCAAACCCATAACCAATTTTCTAAAGTAGGTCCCTACACCAGAAAATGGTCCTCAACCATCTCAATCCTGGTAGGGTCTCACACCAATTTGTGATCTCATATATAGTCACATACTACCTCCCTATCACTCAGTGTGAGGTCTAATACCTCATGTCATACTCTGTCTTTTATCACCACCCTCTCACATAGGCTGATGTCTCATTCCATGTACCAAACAAAATGCTCTCACTCAGGGTAAATTCCCATATTATTCCCTAACCGCTACCCTCTCACTCATGGTAAATCCCTATATTATATCTTAACCATTACCATATAACATAGTTTAAGGTCATATATCACATCTTGAACACTACCCACTCACTAAAGGTAAGGTCCTATGTAATATTCTTACCACTACACTCTCACTCATGGTATAGTCCCATAACCTATGTCGTATCATGTCATATGATTTCATCCTATCATTCAGAGCGAGGGCTTATCACTACTGCACAACATTGATAAAAAATAAATAATAAGAAAATAATTAATGAAATAACCCCAAACCCATACCTAAACTAGATACACACATCCCTACATATCTATATATATATGGTAAAATATAAAACTCAATAACATATCCCTAAACAAAATTTTCATCCCTATCTATCATCTTGACTCATAGGTGAAAACTGATCAAAATGTTCCCAAGAACCTAGCCTATACCCAACTCACATGCCTAAAGATAGGTCACATATGGTGATATCATAACACTAAGCCTCTCACGAATGTCATGTTCTACCATATAGGGTCTCATGGAAACACCAATAAATCTTCACTCTATCCCTAGTACATGAAAAGTTCCCAAATATAGATTGAGGTGTCTCACTAGACTCTTGGACCTATAACCCAATACTTCTATTTGCTATGTACACCTATAGACTACCCAAAAACCCACTCAACTCACCCATGAAATACCCTCTTGAACCATAGTCAACCATTGTACGAATTATTTCTTGTTATTAATACACTTATCAAGTTTTCATCCCAATCCTTAGGAAACACATTCTAATGAGTGACTATTTCCATTATTTATATTCATCATGTTCCACTAGTAACTCTTAAAGAGAGTTATATCCCCCTGTCACTACCTAAAGAAATATGTATCCCATGAATAATGACTCACCTAGACTAATAGACTCATTACCATAATCAACATTCTATACCCCAAGTAGTTCTTGGGTCTCGAGGGTGTATCCATAGATCTTCCCATACAATTATAATGCATGGTATCAACTTGTCTATACCTTAAGGGATAGTGAATTTTAATCCCTTCAACTTGATTACTAAGTACCCCCCATGCTACACATAACACATCCCATGAGCTAAGTCCACTTCAGGGTCCTTTAACCCATATAGACATTATTTCACCTTGTAATCATAGCCACAAAGAATATATCATATCACCAATCATGCACGATATACTCAAGAAACTATTAAAAGTCTTAAAATAAACCTATCCAACCATTCAGACTCAACCAACCCCTTCATATATTCTCTATACCCAAACCAACCACACATGCATGGAAATCATAAGAGGGAACACATATGGATTAATATTAAATGGACTATCTAATAATAAAAATGAGCTACAATCCTCATATCACGCTTGCCATATCTATCCAAGATCAAACTATGCTTCAGCAAACTCATATGCAACACTAACTATGTAATGACATTTAAAAATTATTTTTCACATACATAGACAATTCTTCATATGAATTAATTTCATTAATTGAAAAAATAATATAATCAAAATAAATAATCACAAAGAGTTATGTGGTATTTTTTATCTTCACATATAATTTTTTATCCACCGACAATTTTCTAAATTCCATTCTACTCAAATATTCATCCATATTAAAGTAACATTCCCTAAGATATTATTTTAATATATAAATAAAATTCTTTAGTTATAAACATTCGTAACCTTTGATTCTAGCATAAAATACTAAGGTTTCAACTTGAATTCTTCTTTATTGAGCTCACCATTTATGAAATTAGATATTATATCCATTTGGAACACATTGAAGCATCTCTATGATGTAATCTTAAGAAAAATTATGATAGTTTATAGTCTTGATAATTAAGAAAAGGTTTTATTAATGTCATTGTAATAAATATGTGAATATCCTTTATATACCATCATTACATTATTTCAAGAAACTTATAATTTCCAATCCTTTTTGTTCCTCAAAACCCAGTTTTATATAATAAAATTTTTCTCCTTGGTTCATGGAATAGGATCCCACATTTCATTATATTTGATTTGTTCCTAATCTTTATTCATAGCACAGATCCACTTAGGGTGCTTAAAACCTTGATTAACTATTTAAGGTCTAATACTTAAAAGTATACTAGTGTGACTAGTTTCTTTGTTTTTATTTTGGTCTATACCCCTTGATTCTAATCTCCATTATCGTTTTCAATGTCAACATATTTTCTTAATCTTTCATCTTTTCTTGGGAATTTCTGACCCTCTATATCATCTCTATAGAAAGAATAATCTACATTTTCATTCTAAATTTTTTAAATGTTTTTTATATTTTCTTTATAAGGATATAAACCTACAACATCATCCTTATCATCTAAAATATTGAATTTTTTAATTTTCATTATTTTCAATTAGTTATCACATAACCACTATCTGAAATCCTTTAATTCTTAATGTTATTGAATCTATAAGAGACCTTATTTAGTGTGTAACCAAGGAATATCCCTTCCTTATCTTTTTCATAAAGGTTACCAAAACATCATTATTTTATTTTGATTAAACATGATCCCAAAAACACTATAGAGTGTTTCAAATTTGGATTATTTTTGTGAAATATTTCCAAGGGATACATGTCTATGTTTTTACTAAAAAGGAATCTATTTTGTATAATTCTATCAGAGGTGATTTCTTGAAACCAAAATAATATTGAGGTATCATGATAAACCAATATAGTTCTAGACATATCAACCAAGATATTATTATTTCTCTCAAACACAATATTTTTTATGAGTATAGGGTGAAATTGATTCATTTCTAACATGGTTTTTATCAATATATTCAAATAAATATTTGTTGTAATAATCCTTACTATTATTAGATATTAGTCTCATCAATAAAAAACCAGTTCATTTCTGTGGAATTTTTCTAAATTTTTTTATCCTATCCAAGGCTTGATTTTTTAGGACATTAAAATGATGCATTAAATTCTTATTAAGTCATTATAGAAAGTGATTAAGTACCTTTATCAACCTATTTAATTCTTTTTTATAGGTCCAAGACATTTTATTAAAAAAAATTAAGGGTCTTTTAGTTTGAATGTCATATCCCTTGTGAATTTTTTTACCATCTTCCCTTTCTAAAATATTTTTCAAAAAGTGATAGTGTATTATTTAATTGATTTTATATTTCCCATAACCCCTTATCTAATTAATCATTTCATGCTCTTTTATCCATGGTTCCCAAGTCATCTATTCCAAAAATTATTTTCATCTTGTAGAAATTAGTAGAAAACTGTCCTGGTTTGTCAAAATTGAAACATATTACCTAGGGTTCCTAATAGTTTTGTTATAATTTATCTAACTCTCTACCTATTTACTAAAGACCCATCCTTTCTAAAATTTACTTCATTATCATCATTATAATTTTGTGACACACTCAAAAGATTATGTTTCATCCCTTCAAAAAATAAATCATTATTAGGACTAGTTTGATTTTTACCGAAGTGGGATATCTAAAATCCTTTAATATTTTATGATATTACATTAAAAAAGTATATATACCATCCTTTATACTTACCAATATATTTCTGATTGTTGAAATCAACTTTCATGTGATAATAAAAAAGCATTTTCCAAAATTCATTGCTTCTAAAATTGCATGATTTTAATAAAACCAAAACAAGATTAACATATTATTGAACCAAATTTCCTTCCCATATATTTATGGATATATAATAGGTATTTAGATGGGTTGGAATGTATATATGAAATTAATTTAAGCTATTTTATTCTTGATCACATCTTCAATAATGTTTTTTTGAAAATTTCTAAAGATATTTTTTCACTTAAATATTCTTCTCAGGTTATTAGTGCTTTTTCTTATTTCCCATTTTCTTTTTATATCTCTCCCTTAACTATTTCTCTCTTATTAGTCCTATTAGATACATATTAAACAAAAAATTATAAGTTTTGGGGATAAAAGAACCACAACACCAACATTTCTCCCAAAACCTTATCCTTAGAAGTTTTTCTAATAAATGGATTTTTATCTGGATCAATACTCAATCCTAATTTGTGTTTATTCCACCATACCAATTAATTGGATTATTTTTTAAACTTTTCACACTTTAATATACTAATTTAATAAATTTTTCTTCTTCCATATTTGACCATATTTTATCATTTCTTCATAAATTGTCTTTAATCCAAATTACCATAAAACAATAGATTCTTCTATATTCATATCTTTATTTTAAAGAAGGCACACAATATATATATAATTTTCGCGTTCTATATTTTATATATAAAAAATACTTAGTGATTTATTATTGGAACACTCAATATTATAAAATAATACTTATTGAAGTCAATTCTATGTTTTTTTGTGTTTCTCTATTTAACTATTATTTAATATTAATATTTTTAATTCATTATCCATAAGAATAACTATCAATTTTATATGATCAATGATTTTATTATTCTTTATAGTATCTATTTTAAATATCTCTATTTCATTCACTATGCCCTCTTTCTAAAGATGAGTTTTTTTGAGTTTTGTTTGAGATAAAAATTAACTTCTCTATGCCTCCAATATCATTCATGAATATTATAAAATATATCTTCATTGTATGTTCGTTGATATTTTTTAATTCTTAAAAAACATTCTCAATTTTAATTTATGAGTCATATTTTAATGAGTAAACATATTCTTCTTCTTATGACATGACAATTATATGAGAAGTACCACTGAGAGATTATTCATCATTAGAAATATCTTCACTATCTAATTCACCTTTTGTTAAATAATATGAAGTTACTTATAAATAATTTGGTTGAAATTTTATTATAATAATTTAAATATTTTTTATTCATGGAATATATTGTGTTGGTGACTTTTCTAGTTGTTTCCTCATGTTTTATTGCAATATTTAAGGAAAAATTAGAATAAAAATGGATAAAATATCCAAAATTGAAGTATTTTAAATGAATCTCACCTTTATAATCACCTTTACTACTTTTAAATACTTTTGAAATCAAATATAGGGTACTAATAAAAACTTCCACACCTTTATTTTCATCAGATAAAAAATACTCATCTTTTATCTATAAGTCTTTAAAATATTTTAATGTAATTTTATTTTCATTACTAAAAATTGTTTTAAGTTAATATCATATTCTCATTTCATATTTGATATTAATTCTTCTAAGTTCATTAATGATTAAATAATTACAATAACTATCTTTAATAGTTGTGATCTTGGAATCCACAGATCAAAAATAAACCTCAAAGGTTTCTTGACAAAAATTGAGTTTTCAAGATTCTCACCATATCCTCTGATAGTGTATATAATAATATTAACTTTGGTGAAAAATTCATCAATAGTTTTATATTAATTCATTTTAAAATATTCAAACTATTGTTTAGTAATTTATAACCAAGGTAATTTCAATTTTTTGTTTCCTTCATAAATTATATGATTATTTTAAAAATTTAATTTGTAGTATTTTATTCAATAATTTTATATGTTTATTTTATAATAAAGAGAAAAAAAATTAATTTTTTCCTTTATATGACTTTAAATAGTTTTTTTAACTTGTGGCCATCAATCCCCAAGTAGATAGGGTAGGGTACCATTCTCTCATTATAAACAATATATAATTTTCCATATACTATAAGAATTCCTATACTATTTTAAGAGTTACAAGGACCCATGATAAACATTGAGAGTTAAAACAATATTGAACACCTCTATGATACCAATTTTAAGTATCACATGAAGGGTCCTAAGCACTGGGGGGGGGGGGGGGTGGTGTTATTGTTTATAAGTTTTCATAAAAACTTATGACTACCATGATTATTGAACTCTATACTCTCCATATTAACAGTAATGAAGGAAAAAAAGAAACAAACAAAAAATGGTTAATGAGGTTTTATTAATATGAGAATGGATATATCCCATTATATTGTGGTTTGTATCCCATGCATAGAAGAATATTCTCTAGTAATGGGAATTCAATTTGATATATTATAAAGGCTATCTCTTACTTGTTTCAATTCAAAATCAATAAAAAATGAATAATTTATTTTATAAAATGATCTATGATGTAATACATAGCCTCCACATGAGCTCAATAGATGTTTATATTCTTTATCTTAGCCAAAAAAATATTCTTCTTGTTTTATTATCAAAATCACATAACTTTATTTGAATACTTGATTCTATCTCTCCTAAAATTGTTTTCTTTTTATTTCCCTTATATTTACAATATCATGTGTGAGAATTAATTCCAAAAAATCTACACTCCCTTCCTTATTCAATCTTTAACTATTTAAGGTACCTAATGGATTGATGAATTTGAGGTTATTCTTTTTGGGTTTTATTTATTTTTAGTATGCTTATGTGACGTAATGTCAATGTGTGTTGATGTTTAATAATGTGAATGATACCAATAAATAAATAACTTGAATTTACCCATGGTTTTTGAAGAATTTCATGAGATAGAGAGATTAATATTTGGAGTTTCTACCATTGGATGATTCCAATGAATCATATATAAGTTTGAAAAAATGTTTAACATTTAAGAGATATCCTTTTTTAGAAAAAATCCATTATATATGATTATTTTAGATCTGGTATGAATGTAAATGAAATATGTTGATGATTATGAGAACTAACCTATCTATAACATGAGATAAATTAATTTAAGTATCTGGATAAAGGAAACATTGAGGAACTGATAGTTAATAGAGTAAATAGTTACCTATTTTAATTTAGAATCCATCACTATGTTATTCAGAATGATGTTTCTTGAAATAAACTTCAATAAACATTTGAACTAGTTGATAATGAATAATTGAATTTGGAATTAATGGTGCTGTAAAAATAATTTTGAATTAATTAAATATGAGTAATTAAATATTATAGTATATTTTGAAATTATACATAGGTTATTTGAAATTATTATAACAATTTACAATATTACTCAAAGTCATTTTGAGTTGATGTGAAATTGATAATGATTTAAAGACCATTGGAATTAATTTGTTAATTTCCAAATTTATTTGATGTTTTTTTATATGTAAAAGAGTTTTTTGGCCCTTATTTTTTGATAATAAAAATTATAAGGGGAATTATAAAATGGAATAAAACCCTCAATATAGCCTCATTAAAGAATACCTATATAGAGGCGGTGACTAATATTAACAACAACACCAAAAGGGAAGCTATAAAGGCATTAATTAATGAATTTCACAGGGAAGTTTATTTAAGGATGAGTGAAATTTAACACAAAGACAAAACCCCACCATGCGGGGCAACATGGAAATATAGGGCCATGTCACATGGCAGTGTCATGGGAGCTGATTTAACAACTATATAATGAATAATAAAATAAACCAAAAGAAGTCCCTAATAAAAAATTGTTGTGTGATACTACCTACTTATGTACTATATTATATCTAAAATTTTGGAGCACCATATTAATGAAATTATTTTATTTTATCTATCATGTTCTATATGTAGTGAGATAGGGGTTTCATGCCTCATAGGATTTTCATGTTCTATGCTCATTGAGTTCATGCTTGCATCATCTAAGCGAACTATAATGTGAAATTGAGAGAAGGTTTCGGTCAATTGTATATGAGTTTTAGGGTTTTTTAGTTTGAATAAAAATAGATAAAGGTAAAATATTTTTATATAACTTGAAACTAGTAGACTAAATTTGGAGGTTAATTTACAACATTTTTCCTATATACAAGCGATCACATCTGAAAGGACCAAAAAGTTTAGTAGTTTTAGAAAACTAAACACATACATGAGTCTCACCTTACATTTAAAAACATAAAATAAAACATAGTATTTTATTTTGAGAATAGAATTATTTTATTTATCATACCCATACATATCAATCACAATACACCTCTCAAAATCTTGGGGAATGGAAAAATAATAAATTTGTGAGCTTATATACTTAGTAAGGGAATGTGTATAATAGTATCTACAATTGAAAGAATAACATGGAAAAAATAAATGATGATCGAATAATTCCATATAAATATTTACATGATCTCAAATATTATCCATAATTATCAAAATAAAATAAAATAATCACATGGACATAAAAAACTGATTTCATAATGCTGAAATACATAATGATAGACATCTTGAACCAACAATCAAGGCCTTATATGAAGAAATATTACATAAATGGTTGAATCCTTAGAAGAATACCCAAACTAGTTTGTATCATGAAACCTACCAAGGAATCATGGGTAAATTTAATTATGTTCCCCACCCATCACTTAATATTTTTAATGAATTCATCATATGAATAATTAATAAAACTTAATCAATATTCCAATTAAAAATCAATAACTTCCTGTATTGAAAGAACTAACATACCTAATATCCATACTTTACCAAGTAAAACTGATCATAAACCATAAATATAAATAATTTGGATGGTATTGTTATAATATATCCATAACTTTTAATAAATAATATTGGTATATATGAAAATAATCTACAAATATCATTGGAAAATTTCCTAAGGAAAATAAACTTTTCACTTTGAAATCTCTTATATAAAAATTTACCAAATATTTAGGGAATATTATTTGAAAATAACCTTGAAAAATTATAAAATAAGATTTAAAGAAATGATTTTTCATTAAAATGTTAAAATTTTCTCATTCCATATAAGTTTAAAAAAATTCATTTCATATCCTCGTAAAAAAGGTGAAAAGGTACTTTTTTTGAAAAATAATAAGAGTATTTCTTTTAAATCATTTTTTAAAAATTAAAAAATGGGAAAAATTTGTTTAATAATTAAATAGATAATTTTAGACACATTCCTTTAAACATTTTATTGAAAATATAGACATTAAATAAAATGTTTCCCAACTGAGTAGAAAAAAAGTTAGTTTTTATTTAAAACATTATTTTGGTATATTGAGTACCTAAAATGAGAGAATTGAAATGAAAATAAATTAATTTGTACAATTAAACAAAGGGCAATAAATTATTTAGTTTTTAATATATAAATATAAATTATTTTCTCTAGTGGAGACATAAATATAAACAATTTAGAATAATGATTAGATTGTGAAATACAACCTTACCTCAAATTTGAATTCCGTCACCTATGTTCAGACCACCTATATAATAAATATATATTTATTATAATTATATTATAGAACCATAAAATATATGTCATACCATATATGATTTAATTACAAAATTTTATTAACCATTTATTAATAATTATTTTTTAAAATCACTGTTTCCGGAAATAATTACTTCATTTTTATGAATGTTTTTGGTTTAGTAGTTTCACCCATTGAACATTGAACATGATTCCATAATATATAGATTATATGTAATTATAAAAATATAATATATATTTATTATATATTTTTTTATATTAATTAATATAATTTAGAGATTGAAAAATTAATGACACCATTCATGGAGACTACAGGTCATACATATCCAGGAACACTATTTCCATTTTTTCGATGGACTCAATGAAAGAAAGGTAAATAATAATTAAATTTTATATAATAATTATAATATCATATATATTCAATAAATCCTTCCTAATTACCATCTAATTAAATCATAAATGAAAAATGAATCACATCGCTTTGTGGAGGCGACAGTCCACATGTACGCACAAGTGACATTATCATTTTATAATAGATTGAAAGGTAAGAAATTAGACATGATATTATTCTTATAAAAGTATAAATATTTAATTAATATCATATTTATATATATGTACATTAAATCCATCATTATATCTATATTTTAGAGGAAGTGATGGAAACAGATTACATCGGTTCGTGAGGTGGTAGTCTATCGTACAAATGATCGACGATTTTGTATCCAATTTGTGGTAATATGGGATATATATAGGTTATTAAATTAAAATAATAACATATAAGTGTATTTGAGATACTTTTATTATTATTTCATCATATTTGAAAAATATTTGGAGGAGTTATAAGATGAAATATAATGAAACTTCTTGTTAAGAACGATACCTCTAATTTGGACAACCTCTTTTAGTTTATACCTAAATCCTTCCTAGGATAGTTTTATGATCATAAAAATGAATATATATCATATTTAGGGATATAATTAATTGTTTTGGTCATATATTGGATGAAACAAAATTATCTTGAAGTGTGAAGAGGAGAGGAGATGTGGTATCCTTTTATAATTGGGGGAGGGAATCCGCTTGGAAATTTCCAAAAAAGAATACAAAATGATAAATTAATTCTCACAAAAAAACGGTTATAAATATACATATATTCAAATTTTTTATATTATAAGTTATTAATATATATATTAAATTATATTTATATAAGTTTGATTGTAAAACATACCCTTATAATTTGTTTAACCCCCGATAAACCCGCTTTAACCTTAACCACAATAATTAATTTTTATTGATCGAAATATTCATTATGACGAAAAATAAAATTGGCCTTGTAAAATAATATTAATTATGATGATTTTAAATAAGGAATATATTTTATCAAACTCATTTCATTGTAGTGGTATAATTTAATTTGAAATCAAACCCACAAACATGATGAAAAGTGAGTTTCCAAATAAAATGTTTTCTTAAGTATAAAAAGTTCGTATATCAACATTCAACATAAAATAAATTAAAAATACTTAAATTGGATTAATAATAATATAAATGAAATAATTTTACTTTTAAAAACAGTTTTTATAAAATTCCACTTTTTAAATTCTTTAAATGAAAGAGTAAAGTTTAATAACAGTCAGTATTTTTCACAATTCATTGGAAAATTAATCTTTTCAGATTACTATCAAAAATTAACTCCAAGATAATTTTGGATTGTTGGTTTAAAAAATGAAGTTAATATTTTCATATCTATTTTCAAAATTTTAATAAATTACTATTATAATAAGTTTGAAAAATGTAATAAAACCACTTTTTAGAAAAATAATTTTTAAGAATAAAAATGGATTTATTCTTATCCCATGCCTAGAAAAAATATTAGATGAGGTTAAATATATTTATATAATATATAATGTTTTTAAAAACACTCAAAAAAGTGATTAATTTAATTTATTAACATAAAAAAAATTGCGTGCATTAAAAACACTTCTTTTACTTTAAATGTTTTTATTTTAATTTCTAATCAATTTATTAGAAATGAATTTATTTTATACATGTGAAAACCATATAATTTTTATAATTTAGTTATTTATATTTATAACCACCAATTTAATATATTTTTTTATAATGATATACTATATCACAATTCATTTAAACTCGAACTTGCATTCATCACAAGCTACCAAAGTGATTAAATTTATTTTAAAAAATATAACATAAAATCTCTGTGTGTTACTTTATACCCCCATTAAAAATTAATTTCGAACTTTAAATTATATTAATCTAGTATAAAAAAATGAGGATACTTCTCCTCATCACATCATCAGGTTCGCACATTACTTCTCCAAATATTTGATTCCTCTAGAGAACTTTAATCAGATGTGTAGAATTTTTCCATAGTAATTTTTCTCACTATCTAAGATTTACGCTAGTTATTATTCCAATGAAATATAATTCTCTATTCGTACAAACTATGAGTTCAATAAATGTTATGGATTAGGTATGTTCTTTCTTAGGGGAGATATATCAAACACATTATAAACTTGAGAGAGGTTTGTTAGAAGCTCTAAGTGATAAGATACCATCTCTACCCAATCAAGAATCTCAAAGGGGACAATATACATAGGGATAAAATTTATTTTATTACTAGATATCATGACTTTATTCCATGTATAAATTCATAGAAACACTTCCTTACTAACTTCAAACCTTATATCTCATTGATGATTATCAACATAAATTTCTATTGACTCTAAGATACATTAATGTATTATTAAATGGTTATTACATTCTCCTCAATTTCATTATTTATCTTAAGTCTGAAAATAATTATTTCTCAAACATAATCCTAAAACATTGGAGTTTTACACTTCTTTCTATAAAGGGATTCTTATGGGTCTATTTGAATGCCATATTGAAAGCATTTTTTTTAAAAAACATGACTAGGGGAAGGTGTTGATCCCAATCACATTCTTAAATCCATATAATAATACCTCAATATATATTATAATTCTTGGATGGTTTTATCAGACTGAATATATTTTTGAGGATGATAAATTGTTCTGAAACTCAACATCATATCAAGAGCTTGTTGGATACTATTGCATAACATTTAGGTAAACCTTAGATCCCGATTAGATAAAAAAGAATGTGATACTCCATGTAACCATAACACTCCATAAACTTATATCCTAGAAAGTTAATGCAGAGATAGATATTATCTAATAGAATTTATGTGTTCTTAATTCATAAGATAATGAGTGACAACCCATCTAGAATTGTATCCTTTTAACATTTTAGGGAGTCTGATGACAATACAGTGGTGATGTTTTCCCATTTCCATTCTAGTGTGGGTAATGGTTGTAACATCCCATTAGATTTTAGTCCATTAAACATAACTTGTTAAAATACCAGACACCATGACATAACTTAGCAATAACTCTATTCATGTTGTCTCACCACAAATAAGCATTTAGATCTCTAAACCTATTCATACATCCAGTATGAATAGAGAATAATAAAATATGATCCTTATTAAATAGATCATTCTTTAAATATAGTATGGATAGAACATATATATAGTTTCTAAGACTTATAATTATAACATAATCAACATTAAATAAAGGAAAATTTCTAACCTTCTTATACAGTTCCACATCTTCTTTATTTTCCTCTTTAATCCTCACATGGATAGATAATTTAACATTCATTTAAGAAAGATAATATTTCTCCCCTTCATTCAAAATTTATAAATCTATCCATTGAAATTATAGAAATATTGGATCTTTTGTGATCCTCATCAAGGATAATATAGCATGATCCTTTTGACCTAAAGCATCATCAACCTTATTCTATTTCCCAGGGTGGTAATGAATTAAGTATTCATTGACTTTAATAATCTCCAATAAACTTCTCTTGAACATATCCAATTCCTTATATTTAAATATATACATCAAGATTTTATAATAAGTATATATATTTCACACCTTTAACTATTTAGATAATTCTTCCATATCTCTAGTGGAAAAATTACCACATATAAGTCCAGATCATGAGTTGGGTAATTTTTCTCATGAACCATAACTTTTCTTTAGGAATAATCCATAACCATATTATTATTCATGAGCACACATCCCAATACACTATTTGATGAATCACTATAGGTTAAAACCCTTCCCCACTATAAGGTAGTGTAAAAAAAGTAGACCAACTAACCTTCAATTCAGTTCTTTGAAAATTTACTCACATTTATCTATCTAAAATTACTTGGAACCCTTTTGAGTTAACTTGGTGAGTGTATTTGATAGCTGTCAGAAATATTTCACAAAGTGATGATAATATATCACAGAACTAATACAACTCTAGATCTCAGTCACTGTGGTTGTTCTATTCTAATGTTAAATAACTTATGTATTAGAAAGATCCAACGATATACCATATATTTAGATTATATAACCAAAAAATGAAACCATTTATAGCCAAAATTTAGAAATTGGTAAATTTTCAATACAAATTTTCCTTACTCCGGGTCTTCAGTAGAATTCTCAAGTGATATTCATACTCATACCTGCAATTTGAATATATAAGAATATCGTCTATAAAGACTATGAAAAACTAATCAAGGTAATATTTAAAGAATATCAAATCCAGATAGGGATGGATTTTTGGGTTACTGTAGGAGTACTGTAGTAGGGTGCTATAGTAGTAATATAGAAGTGATAGAACTGTAGTAGTGGTGAAAATGTAGCGGTAGATGCACTATAATATGGACTGTAGCAGTGGAGGTACTGTAGAAGCCCATGTACAGTTGAAACATTATTCACCGAAGGGACCTTTGAAAAAACAATGGGCTTTCAAAACTTGTATTTAGGCCACTTGTCCTTGGGCCTTCAGACTATGAAATGGGATACCTCTACCCAGAAAAAAAGAGGTATTTGTTTTTATAATAAAAAGATGAGGCTTTAGCCCAAACCTTATAAAAAAGACTCTATTCATTTAATCCATGAAGATATCCAGGACATTTATAATACCAAATGACATAAATATATAATTATAGTGTCCATAGATTATACATAATTTTTTTCTTAGGTATATCATCCTTATTGAACCTCAATTATTGATATCCAAAATGAAGGAAAAACTAGGAAAGGTATTGAACTCCATGAAATTTATCAATTAAATCATTAACACGAGGTATATGATACTTGTTCTTGATTTTGATATTGTTTAGTTCTCCATAATCAATATAGAGTAACATAAATCCATATTTCTTCTTAGTAAAAATAATAGGTGCACCCTAAGGTGACAAACTTGTCTGAATGAATAGCTTTTCAAGATTCTCTAATAGTTTTTTATTTAATTCCTGCAACTAAATTGGGGATATTATATATGGAGTCTTTGAAATATGAATATTATTGGGTATGAGTTTTATTTAAAATCATCTTACTAATTTGAGGGAATAATTGTAATTTCATCAGGAAATATGTTTTCATATTCCAGAAAAATAAAAATACTTTTAATAATGAGTTTCTCCCCAACCATTTGAGATAAATATATCTCATGAATAGGTAGAAAAACACATATGGTACAAGTAATTTCCATTAGGTTCTCATGTTCATCCTCACAATGATAAATGATTGAAATTTTATTCAGAATGTTAATGTATCTTCCCATACTTTACAATTGATATAGGCTCTATACTAAGAGAGTAAATCCAAACCCAAAATTAAATCAAATTAAAATAGAGGAAGAATAACAAGATTCACAAGAAGAACTATCCCACAAAATTCAATTGTAGAGGAGATATAGACTTTAGATTCAATCATCCAATCATTAAAAATTTTCAATTCCATGTCAATATTTAGTTGTAGAGATAGTGATACGATACCCTTAGAAAATTATTCAGATATAAAAGAGTGTGTAGAACTAGAATAAAATAAAACATTTCAAATCCTAGATTGGATGATAAGTTCACATTTCATCAAATATCTAGTAACTTCTACATCATGTTTAGTAATTTCATAATCTTGGCCGCCTACCCTTGGATTATCTTTTTGCAAGTCCCCTTAAAATTGGTGGCATTGGTTTGAATATTTTCCCATATCCTTACAATTAAATCACTATAATTTGATGGATTCTCCCTTACTCTTTTATTCATGATCATGATGGAATTATTCTCCACACTTGATGAAAACTCATTTTCATTTTAATCGTGTCCCATGATGTTTCTTTCCACAAGTATCAAATTTTAGAAAATTCTTGTTTCTATTATTCCCCTTATCCCACTTCTATTTTACCATCCTCTTCTTCTCTTTCTTCCCTTCAAAGCTACAAGACTTGGTGAATTATTGACTTATCTTGATAGCACATGAAACTATATCCTCATATGATAAGAATGTTGAGAAGACTAGAACCCTTCAAAGGATTCTATTAATAACATTAAATAAATAATAAATATTTCTATTTGGATTATATATGTAGTTCATATTATTCCTTGATAAATTTGTAAATTTTTCTCCATAATTATTATCATTTTCTTCCTCTTTCCAAACTTAATAATTTTTCTCAATATTCACTCGTTGTTAGAAAGGAAAATATTTTTTTCTAAAAAATGTTCCTTAAAATCCTTCCATGTAAATATCTTTATTTCCACCTCATACCTAGTGTTTGAAATCAATATTCACTATTGATCCACATACACTGAAATATGATAAGCTTCCATGAAAACCTTCTTAATTTAATTACTTCCAAAATCAAGAAATATCTTCTCAAAGGAACTTATCCATTTCTCCGCTAGAAATTGAGTTGTGGTAACATTGAATGGTATTAGTTGATTACACATGAAGCAGTATAACATTGTTACAACATGTTGTGGATTAAAAGTATACTCTATACATGAAAGGTTATGGTTCATAAAAAAATTCAACTATCCCAATATAGTTATTATTTCATCAGCTCCAGCTGTAGTTGTAACTCCATCATCATTATCCTTCCAAGGAGGGACATCCCAAAATGGATCATGTGAATTGATTTGGTTTCCATTAATTATGATTGGAACCATTTATAAATAATGGTATACACTATATTAGATCATAAAATTATGAATTATAATGTATAATTTCTAAACTAATGAAAAATTTAACAGAAACTGAACAATTTATGCATAGCTAATCTCTAAATCATAAACTTGTTTTCTTTGGGAATATTCTCAAATAATAAAAATACTTTTAAATACATAATAATGATTGGTAATGAAAAACTTAATTAACCCCAGTATATTCCCCTAGAGTTTCAAACTAGGTACATAGTAAGGGAACACTCACTTTGAACCAAAATGATGGCTGAGATATACTCAAACTAAATATTTTTAGGGTTATTACCCCTAGATTCATCTATGCTAAAAAAAATACACATAAAGTATCTTGATAGTGATTTATTTCTAGAAAACCACATAATTTCTACCTTAGAAAAACTTTAGGATGTTATTCTATACTTAGACATTATCCTCAGAGTCATTCATAGGGCTGTATTCTCTAATTCATGTTTTTAGAAATCTATTTCCCATGGTTTTTAATAAAACTTATCTGATACCAACTACAGAGACCCCCACCCTAGCATCCGAGAGTTAGTGTTTACTTTATTACATTGGAACTAGATACAATTGATCACATCCTAAATTATGTAATAGTTTAGTACTATTTTAAAACTAGATACATACTTGAATCTCACATTATATTTAAAAATATAAAATGAAATATAGTATTTTATTTGAGGAAAAAATAATTCAATTTATCATATCCCTGTATATAAATCATAATACACCTCTTGGAATATTAGGGAAAACAAACATTAAAAATGGGTGAGCACAAATGCTTAGTAAGAATATGTGTACAACAGAAGCTAATAAGGCATGAATAATATGGAAAGAATAAATGATGATCGAATAATACTATATAAGAAATCGCATGAGTTATAAAATTATCCATGGATATAATAAAAAATTAAATAATAACATAGAAATAAATAACTACATTCATAATGATGGAATATATAATGTCAGACTTTTGGAACATACTATAAAGGCCTCATGCCAAGACATCTTACATAAAATTTTAAAGACTTAGGAAAATATCCAAACTCATTTGTTTCATGATACTAACTGATACATCTAGTGAATGTATAATTTCAATCCCCACCCTTCACTTAATATGTCTAATTCATTCGTCAAATGAATAATCAATACAACTTAATAAACATGACTTTAAAAATCATTAACCCCCTTATTGAAAGAACTAGAAAATGTAATTTCAATACTTTACCCAATAAAATTTATCAAAAACAATTTTTAGAAATATGGTGGATGGTATTATTAGATTATATTGGTAATATTTAATAAATAATGTTGATATAGATGAAAATAATTTAAAAAGATCACTTGAAACTTTCTTGAGGAAAATGCATTTTTCAATTTGAAATCACATATCTAAAAATTTCTAAAATATTAAGGAAAAAATTTTATTTGAAAATAAACTTGTAAATTTTTTAAACAAACTTCAAATTAATGAGTTTTCATGATGGCATTAAATTCTATTAAAACTTTATATGTAAAAAAATTCTTTTCACACTTTTGTAAAAGATCAAAAAGTACCTTGTTCATAAAATTACAAGAAAATCCTTTTTAATTTTTTTTAAAAAGTAAATAATGGGTAAAAATGTATTTAATAAATAATTTAATAAATTTAAAAACATTATTTTAAACATTTTAAGGAAAATATGGATATTTGAGAAATAGATTCCTGACCGAGAACAAAAACAAAGTCAATTTTCCTTTAAAACATTATCTTAGTATCTTAAGCACCTAAAAAGTTAAAGTTGAAAAGGAAGATTGTATGTTAAATAAATAAAAAAATGATAATTAAATATATATATTTTTCAATATAAAAAGATAAATTAATTTCCTTAGGTGATAAATAATCATAAACAATCTCAAATAATGATGAGATTATGAAATAAACCCTGACCTCAAGTCGGACTTCCTTCATACATGTCAAAAACTCATATATATTAAATATATATTTATTATAAATATATTATAGAACCATAATAATACATATCAAACCATATATTATTCACTTATAATATTTTATCATCTATTTATTAACAATTCTTTGTTAAAATCACTATTTTGGGTAATAGCTGGTTCATTTTTTAATTATCCCTGGATTCAGTAGTTTTGGTTCTTGTTTTTGGATCATGGTTCCATCATATAAATAATTTAAATAATAATATAAATATATTATATATTAATTATATATTTTTTATAGTAACTCGTAAAATTTAGTTATAGAAAAATGGATTACACCGTTCATGGAGACGGTAGGACGTACGTACGCATGAACACGACTTCCATTTTTTTACAGATGGAAAGAAAGAAAGGTAAGTAATAAAAAAATTTAAAGAATATTTATCATATCATATATATAATATATATTTAATAAATCCATCCTTATTACTATCCATATAAATCTGGAATAAAAAACAAATCATATCACTTTGTGGAGGCAGTAGTCCACTCATACGCACGAGCGACATTATCAATTTTCAAAGGATTGGAAGGTAAAAAGTTATATATGATATTATAATTAAATAAGTATAATTACGTCATAAATATCATATATATACATTAAATACATCATTATATCCATCCTTTACAGGTGGTTATAGAAAAATAATTACATCAGTTCATGAGGTGGTAGTCCATCGTATACACAATCGACAATTTTGTTTCCCATTTGATGGAAGAGGAGATGAATATAGGTTATGAAATTAAATAAATAATATATTATTATATGGAAGATATTGGTTTTAAATTTTTAACATAATTTAATTATACTTGACTGAGGTATAATAATAAATAAAATGAAAATAATCAGTTAAAAACGATACCTATTCTTCGAAAACCTCTTTTAGTTTATTCCTAAATCCTTCCTATTATGTTGTTCTGATGAAAAAGGGACTATAGGTAATAGGGAGGGATTTAAGTAAGGGTTCTGGTTAGGTATTTTTTGAAACAAAGGGATCTTTAAGTGTGGATAGAAGGGGAGAGTAGGTGTCCTTTTATAAGAGGCGGGGCCCACTTGGAAATTTCCCAAAAGTATAAAAAATGATAAATTGATTATAAAAAAAAGATTTAAAATGGATATATAATAAAATTTGGAATATTATAAGGTCTAAATATGTCTACCAATAGGATTTAAGAAATTTTAATTGAAAAAATTACCCTTATCTTTTTGTTTAACAAAGGTAAACCCGTTTTAACCTTAACCATGATAATTAATATTTATTATTTTTACTTTTCGTTATGAAAAATATTAATTTAAAATTATTATATAATATTATCTATTTTTATTCAAAATATAGAATCCATTTTATCAAATTTAATTCAAATAAGTGTCAAAATTAAATTTAAAATTAAACCTGAAAATGTGATGAAAAGCAGGTTTCAAAAGAAATTTTTTTTGAGTATAAAATTATTATTTTTAAAACAATTAAAAAAAAAATTAATAAAAATTACATATATTAGATTAATAATAATATAAATGAACTAATTTTACTTTTAAAACCATTTTAAAACAAAATGTAACTTTTTAAATGCTTTAAAAAAATAAAAATTTTAATAAAAATAAAAAAATTTCACTAATCATTAAAAAATTAATATTTTCATAAAATTATAAAAAAATAACTCTAAGATAATGTTTAAATATTTATTTCAAAATTTTAGTTGATTTTCCAAAATAATATTTTTAATATTATTTAAAATTAATTTTAATATAAATGTGCAGAAAGCGACGAAACCACATTTTAGAAAACAAGCATTTTAAGCATAAATTGGATTTATTCTTACCCCATGTTAAGAAAAAATATTTGAAGAATAATAAAATATTTTATTGAATATATAATATATATAAATTTCATTAAAATAATTCACTAATAGTGATTAATTTCATTTATTAAAATGTGAACACATTGCGTGCATAAAAACAATTTTTCTGAAAAACATTTTATTTACTTTCAAATGTTTTTTATTTTAAATTATAATCAATTTATAACCAATGAATTTATTATATACCTATCTAAACAATATACATTTCATAATTTTTTTAGTCTTATTCTTACCCACCTATTTAATGAATAGGTTATAAAGACATACTATATTATGGTTCATTTAGGCTTAGGGTTGAAAATATCATAAGCTATTGAAGTGATTAAATTTATTTAAGAAAATCATAAAATATCAAGGTGTTGCAATATTCACATTATTAATTTTTGAACAACATAATGATAAGTCAGTAGGTGAATATGATACATGTTTTATGGTATTAAAATAAGGATATATATATATATACATGTGTGACATCAAAAGTAGGTTTAAACATGAAATAGGTGATGATCATGCAGTATATGATTAGCATCTATTACACAATGAGAAAACTGTATGTGATGGATAAAACATATGAAAAGAAGGTTTGACTAAGAAAATGAATAATTTTAGGTACTATCCAATCTATGAGAATGCATCAACATTTAGTTTCATTTAAGAATGTTTATTAGTATATATTCCATGATAAAAAATGGCCTATTCATGGATACTGTAGCATTTAAATATCCCATAAGTGGGTAGTTTTTGAGTAAATAATTTTTTTGGAGAGGATATTAGTGAATGATTGTAATATCTTCTCCTAGTTAATATGAGTACTATATAAATAATTATACCAAGAGAATCACTTCATAAAGGATCATTTTTAAATAATTTTCTATGTGAAGTAAATGATGTGAAAATCTGTTATGCAAAGTGTTCCTATGATAATAAAGAATTTTAATTTCATGAACTGTAATTTCCAAAACTGAGCTTTATTTTACTATAATTTGAGGGTTCTGGTAATTTAATCACATCAATTGAATTCACTAAAGAGTAACTAGAATTAAAATATCGAGATAAGTATTATGTGGAAAATTTAAATGAAAAAATACTAATAACCTAGACACAAATATATACCCTAAAGAAATTATATTAGGGAATGAGGATGTGTAGAAAGTATTTATTAATGTTACCAGCTAGAAGAAAAAACCACCATTAAATAATATGAGGTGCATTTATATGATACCTCATATCATATAAGGATATTGAGAGGATAAAGGACTAAAACTACTAATATTGTTGATAATCTTTTTATTGAGTCTCTGGATGAATAAAGAAGTCACTATGATAAAAAAATGAAGTTTGAGTTAATAAAACCAAACCAAATGCATGAATTCATTCTTATGTTAACCCGATTGTTGAATATTTTTTGCGAAAAGAAGTATATCTTATTCTAGTTGATGTAGTGACATCTAAAGAAAAAGGAGTAACCTCTTTCAGGACTTCAAGAAGGAACATTGAAGAACTGGTGGCTCCAGTATAAAAAATTCCATTTATAATAGAAGGGAAGTGGATGATACCTACCTTTTGGACTTTGATGTTACCTTTCCCACCCTTGTGAAAAACTCATACTATACTTATAATCACTATAATACTATAATAATGAGAAAATCCATGTCTTAATAACAGTTAAACACACCAAGGAATATGTTTTCACCCTGAGGATGGACCTTATAAAAAGATTGTGTGTTGTTTTCTTAATATATTTCCACATTGCATGATAAGGTGAAAATTTTGTTCACATTAATATATCAACATCTCCTAACTGAGGTAGATCTTTTAGAATGAATAGGTTTATTTGGTTTAATGTAAAACTCATTAAAATTTAGGTACATTGATTAACCCCCATTTTGGTGTCCTTGTTCAAACATATATGCACTTCAATTAGTAACAAATAAAACAAAGTATCATATCATTGTATCTATAATTTACTATCCATTTTTATTAGAACATAAGGGTTAATGATTTTATTATTTTTTAGAAGGGATTAAGATTAAAAATCCTACTTTAGTTTATGTTGAAAAAATATTAGTGTTTCAAAAAAGAATCTAAAAAATTTAAATAATGAGAGGAAAAGAAGTTGAATAATAACATAAATATAAATTAGAAACATCCACTAAATGGTGGTAGTTAGAGTAGTGTAAGTACAATTAAATTATTTGATTATGATTATTTTAATGAATCATGTTCAAGTTGTGATTAAAATGTGTTTAATGAATCACTCAGTGATTTATATTATATGTTCAAGGATTATTTGAAGAAATTTCCTATTGAGGTTTTCACACACATGTTTTCAAACATTAAGAGAATTTATGATTAAAAAAATATTTTGAACAAGGAATTTATGCAATATAATATATAATAGATAAGAAGGTACAAAACTAAAAAATTCTCATCACAGATGATAGAGAGAAGGATGAGAATTTAATATACTATAATGAAATACTCAAACTGGATAATGAAGTAAAAAAAACCATGTCACTTTTTAAATAAAATTCTTCTCTGATTAATTAATAAATACATTTTAGTTTTTTTGAGATGGATTTGAGTGAGTATGTTTTCATTGAAGTAATCCATGCACTAGAGAAGATATATAAAATATCTTTGAATATCAAATATTCTTATTGGGAAGTTAAATTTGTATATTAAAGTCTAATCAAATAGATACTTATCATATTTAGAAGCTCAGGAATATTTGGAATGAAAGATTGATAATATTAGAGATTATGAAAAATAATCTCAACATTAAGTGTTTTAAACTGGAAGTGAAACTATGAAATCTTGAATCAATACAAGCTGATAATTCTCAAATTACTATGATGATTTATGTTACCAAACTTTCAGAAAGATTCATATCTCTAAAAATACTCAAACTGATGGCATAAATATCTTCAAATCATAAATTGATCAATCTAATTCAAACGCATAGAGTAAGGTAACCCTTTTTAATGATAAATTTGTTTATACTAATGCATTTTCATCTACTTGTACAGGTTATAAATCAAAATCTAGAAAAATATTGATAGTTAAAAATGTTAATAAATCAAATATCTCATTAAAGTTGGATATAAGAATTTATAAGAAGAGAAGTTTTCCCAGTTTATTTTTGTTATAATATATGTTTAGTCCATGAAAAACCAGAAACTAAAATTGGTAAGATTATATATATATATATGTATAAGAAAAGTATTTTTTTGATACTTTTGATGTTATTGGATATTTGGAGACAAGTTAAATTTATATTGTAATAATATTTCAAATTATAAAAAATAAAAAAGTCCCACATTATGGGGGAGTATATATGATGGAAATAAATTTTCCATGGTATATAATTAGTTGTCATCAAAGAAGATTAATCTTTTGATAAATATTAGAGTTGAATCCTCAGATATTTTTTTTGATTATTAGAATAGAAGTTATAATAGTTATGAAACTCACATGTATATACTGACCACAACTGGATCATATTATATTGAGAAAATAAGACCATAATAAAAGATAAAGAAGAAAAGGAAAATAGACAGGTCTTTCTTGGAGAATCTGTTTCCAAAAATTATTAATTAATATACACCCAAGAAGAATGCTAAATAGGAGGTCAAAACAAGGAAGAGACTATTCTATTATAGAAAGAAAGTACACACCATGGATCATTGTACAATTATATGAATATCATTATCATATAAAAGTAAGATAAATAAATTAAAGGAATCAAAATAATAGAGAAATTATATGGTTGGTTTAATACATTAAATCTAAGATGGAAAACATGAATTTCATTAGAGGTTGTATAAAAGGGATAACCCAATGAATCCTAAATTGTTGTATGTAAGGTGTAAAATTTATATGCATATTGTTAAAAAAAACATGTTTTGGATTCTTAAATAATAATTATAATTAATTAAAAAAGGATAGCACCCATAACATCCCAATTTAAAAATACTACTGTGAAAAAATAGTTTACACAAAAAAAGGTTGGCCATGTACCAAAATAATGATTAACTATATAGTCAGAATAGTTGGAATCATCTAAAAAGTTATAGAAAGTATATACTAATGAATGTTCCATGATAAATAAAGGAAAAAATAATTTTCCATATAAGAATAAAGTGGTAGTGATCAAGAAATCATTTCTTTCCATTAATATTAGTGTTTTGAAAATATAGGGTGAAAAACTAAAGCTATAAAAAATGATTTTTTGGACAAATAAATAAATCTCACCCCTATTGATTTAGTTTATAGGTAAAGTATAAACCACCTTATTCAAATATATATTGTGTTTTTTTATTATGTGAACAAGATTAAAAGTGATGTATGTGTTCCGGGAGAGACCGAATGAAATGAATATTTTGAAATTTTTATAGGGTTAACAACTATATATGACATGAAATATATATTTTTTGTAAAATTTCAATTTTTTTTGGGATTTATCTAGTATAAAAAGATTCTTGGAGATAATTTATAAAGATAAATCCATCTATGATGAAGTATATTAAAGATAATCCTTTGATGGGGTGCTAAAATGATGAAAAAGATATCAATGTTTAGTAATTTTATGATCAAATTTAGACACTTTATTTGGTATCTAGACTTATATAAAACTCTTATTGAATTAATGTATTATAACTTCTTATGGAATTGGTTTGATTAACCCCTAGATGAAGGAGGTTTTTATGGAATCACATTTTGGATATTATATTGACAACATTATTGTCTAATTATTCATTCTTAATTATTATTCCAGGTTCACTAATATATACATAGAGTTGATTATTTGTAAACTCATTTATATGATGAGTGTGATACCATCCTTATCTTAAGAATATTAGTATTTATTTCTTTCTAGTGAAATTTACACAACAAAGGGAGAGAAAAAACAAAGGATAATATTAAAGGGAGTGAATAAGAAAATTTCTAGTTGTAAAAGATTGAGAGGATAATTACCTTCCCTTATCATTATACCATTATAATAGTAGTTTTTAAGGGGGATCAAAATTACATTGAATTTAAAATTTAATTATTTATAATTGATTTGGGATTTTAAAAAAAATCCAAAGAGAGGGTTTGAAGAGCCCATATGGATTGATGTTGTTATTTTTGTGTTTATTGTGGTTTTATTTATTATTAATATGATTATATGGAGGAAAGTCAATGTGTGATGAAGTGGGGAAATGTGAATGAGTCCCGTAAAGAAATAACTTGATGTTGACAATGAATTATGATGAATATCAAGAAAATGGGAGATTCGTTGTGGGAGTTTTTTCTATTATAGGATTCCTGATAATCATAATCTCATTAGAAAAGGAGATTAATGTTGAAGAGATACATATTTCTAGAAATCATACTTTATATTTGAAAATTGTAGAGATGGTGTTAATTTAAAATATAGGATTTAATGATTGTTTGAAGAACACTATTTATAAAAATATATATATGAATTTAAGTAGATGGATAAAGGATAAATTGAGGAATTAATGGCTAATGAAATGAAGATATGTCTAGTTTAAATAATAATAATCATTATTTTAGTCAAAATGATGTTTCTTTAAATAAGCATTGATTCAAATTTAGAGATGTTGAGATTATATAGTTGAAGCTTGAATTATAGAAGTTTTGGAATAATTTTTAATTACTCAAAGAGGGTTAATTAAATACTATAGGAGAAATTGAAATTATATTTAGGTTATTTAGAGTTATTGATAGGATAAAAAATATGGAAATTTACCCCTAGTATTTCACTATCATTCCCTAGGTTTCCTTTTGAAACACTTATGGTAATGTGGAATCTCCTCCTCCCCAGCTGATGTTTTTCCACCGAGTAGTTGGGATTCACTATAGAAGTCTTAGAGATGGTTTTATATTGAAGATCATATGATGGGACCTTTTTATACTCATAGTTACTAGTTTGGTCTCATCGTCATCACACTCAAACTTCCACTTAATTTCTATGCGATTAACCCAAATTGTCCCGATTTTTAGATCAAACTATTTTTCAATATGGGCTTGGGGTCGATCTTGGTGTTCCATTGGAGTTGGTGCATAGTAAAAAAACATGGTTCCAGTGCTATACCTTTTTGACAACATTATCAATGGGAGTCATGGTGTCAATCATTGGTTGATTACATTGGTAGTTAGAGAGGCATGATGGTGATTATCTTCAGAAGGGAAATTCTTGTTGGTGGTCCCAGGGCCTTGTTCCATTAATTGATCATTGGGAATAGGGATATTTATCTTTAGTTAAAAACCATGGGTTTCCTTGGGTTTTGGTGTTGTTCCTATTCTTCTCGTTCTCCTAACATTTTAGATGTCCGAAAATGACGATTTTTAGGGTGTAATTTTAGGGGTGGAGGGAATAACTCACTAATATATTGGAATACTAGATGGTCCCAGCTGTTGGGGGAGACGTTGTAGCATAGGGCCTTTGGGAATTTGGTACTTTTTGACTTGGTCCATCCTCATAGGTTAAGTAGGTACATGGTGTAACTAGTCTACAAATATTTTCACTTGTTAGGCAACACAAGAATCTTTTTATATTATCCAGGGTACATCCTCAAAATAGATATTAGTGTGCTAACACATATCATAAAGCCACATGTCCTCTACTATGAAAAATATTGGTACCCATATATGTGGGTTCTATATAATAATAATAGGCTTATGATGTAGAGAAATAGGTTGGTAGTGTTCTGGGTGACATAAAAGTTCCACCAGGTGGGCATCTTGGTAGAGATATTGGTGTGATGGAACCTATCATCTGGACTTCCTCCCATGCTTATTTATTTGACGGATGGGTTCCTTGTCATAGTGTATCAGTCCAGCATGATGCAACATCTTTAATTGGTGATAGGGGGATACATATCATTCATTATTAGTACCATAAGTGCAATGATTCTATAAGGTATGGGGTAATGGATTTTGACTATTAGAGCATCATGCTGTAGTCTTATGGTGGATCCTAATGATAGGCCAATGGTGCGGGAACATATGGGAGATGGAAGGGGCGACATCGGTGGTGATATAGTTGGGGTGGTAGGGGTGATGTAAGCTACTGGTAGCCTATGGTGACAGGCCTTTATGTCATTACAATTATGGGCCTATGGGTCATAGGTCTTTTGGACCATGTAAGGGCCTTTGTTCCATGAATTTAATAGGAATATGTGTCTATGGGAATACATGCCTTGTAAAAAGTTCCCTCTAAACATAGTTTAATGATTATTTATTTTCTTATTAAAAACAGCTTTAGACCCCCATCGCATTTAAAAAAAATACGATCAAAGAGGGATCCACATATAACTAAGTTGGGGTGGGGTGAATCAATTTTGGTATAATTTTGAACAATTTTAACTTTTATTCCATCTCAAATATTCACTTATTTAGTGAATGAATGTATCTATCTTTTAATTTCAAAATTGGTCCGTATCCATGAAGATATAAATAAGAAATCACTAAGACAATAACACTAGGATTTTTTGAAAAGGTTTAACTCCATAAGGATAGATACAACTTTGGTATTCCATGGTTCTTATCTCACTCACACACATATTTATTGTTATTATCAAAAGTTGAATGAGAAATGGTATAGCCTTGAACTCTTTTATCTTGGAACCAAATAGGTAAAAATCATATAATGACTTACTGGTTCTATAATCATAAAAAAATACATGTTTCAATTGGATTCTTGGTTATATGATTAGTAATGGAACTATATATTCTATTATGGATAATATGACTGATCTTATTTATCACTCTTTTCAGTAATCAAGTGGGATATGAAACCCTCTAGGTCACATGTATTTTGTATTTTGGGCATATTTTTTCTTTTTTGTGATTGTAAAGTCTTTTAGGAGTCAAGGGTTGAGTTTTTTGGATTTTTTTGGAGAAACAAGATAGGATAATGTTCTATTGAAAGTTAGTAGAAACCATGTGTTAACTATGTTATATGGATATGTTGATTCCATAATTATTTTTTTACATTTTTAACTCATTTTATGTAACTATTAGAGATTTCTAGGTAAACTTTTTGAATGGTTTGGTTTGGGTCTAGAGGTGGTTTCATTGATAGTATACATTATTTCAAACTGTGTTTCTCTTCCTATGAAACCATGCACTTTGTTTTTAATGGAATAATTAGGTCCGCATGGTTTATCTAACCATGTGGATGTTAAAACCCATAATTTTGTACCAAGAACTTTGTCCTTGGAGATTCAATAATTGTAAAGGCCATGTCAAAAAAATATTGATATAATTTTCATTAAGAATAATATAGAAATGGTATTCTTGTGGAATAAAGGATTGTTCTTGGTATTTATTTTATAGGGGAACATTTTATATACCATCTTTCACTCATTTTAATTAGATAATTATTCTAAGTATTTTGTGTATGACCTTGCCCAAAACAATTAACCATCCAAGATTGATTTCTGGAAGCTCTACCAGGGAACCTGTGGGAGTCTCCTCAACTTCACCTAGGAGCTAGCATAGACAACCATATTTGAAGAAGAGTTTGTTAAGGAATATAGTGTCCACAATTGGTGTGCATGGCACATGGTGATGACTAAGTGGGCCATACAAGGGTGTGGTGTGGCTGGTGAGGGCATGGGTGAATGTGTGTCTGAGTGCCAACCTCGATGCTATAGATCAATGAATGGATGATGGAAAGAATAATATTATGACCACACTAACCAAGTTAAATGTTGATGTGGGACAATGTTACGACACAATAACTGTTCATCAGTTAAACAATTATAGATAAAACCAAATCCTTCCAATCAAGATAATCTGATCCATTTAATCATTCAACTATTTTATCTTTAACCTCTGACCATCCATTGATATCCTCAAAAATACTAGTTTGATGTTATCATCTACTCCCAAAATCAACTAAATAATTTGATGTCCACCATGAAAACCATCAACACCCCAGAAAATTGAGGCCCTGGATAACCACTAAGTCATGAATGAAACTCTATATTCATGCATTTAGTGCTTTGAAGAACAAATCCATCATGTGAATTTCCTTGGTCGCATTATGTTATATATATCACATAACCATTCTTCATCACATGAAGCCACCAAAATTTATTGGGTGATTAATATGTAGTTATCCTTTACCCCATTTCATTGAGGATAAACATAAAAAATAAATGCTTGATAGCATATATGAATTGTTTCAAAGAAAATAGCTGTCACATGAATGTGAATATGAAAACTACATGAATCTATCACAAAACTTTCAAAGTATCATGTGATCAAAAGATTATGGGAATGTGAAGCTATGATGATATCACTAAAGCTTCACATGATAAACAGTGTATGTATATTCATAAGAAATTTATGTCCTTTAGATATTTTATTCATATAAATACTTTGGTGATAGTTCATTGGATTTCCCTGTTTGTGTTGTGTGATCATGTAAAGAGATCACATGAAGCCCTTGAATCCTATCCCATGCATCAAATGAAGCCATCACATGAAAAACAGTGATCATGTGAATCCCTAGAAGATTCCATGAGAATTTTTGGTGTTTGTCAAGAATATGATCATGTAAATCTATTATGAAATTATGTATACATCATGTGAAAATGATATTGTGAAGCTCTATATTTCCCCAATCCTATGGACACAACAAATTCACCATGAAAAGAGGATGATATATCAAACATTCTTTTCCAATATAAACCCCTAACATCTTTGAATAATGGATGAATGACATGGAATGAAGGGGAGATAAGTATTGAAAAATAGGGAAATAAAGTTGGATAAGGAGGATAAATACCTTTGGATAAATTATATAGGTAGTAGTGAGACACTATCACAAGAACCCATTATAAGAACCATTCTAGTCCATTTGATCTCACGATAAATAGAATATCTTGATACACTGTAACACCCGAGAATTTTATGTTATATAAATCATCAAAGGAATCTTTTTATACACACAACACTTGCTTGGATTACTTTACACGAAATCGCGACCTTCCTCGATAGCTTGTGTCGTACGCAATACCGAGTTTCACTAAACAATGATATGCTAATAAAATATTATTAAAACTAGCCGTTATGAATAGTAATAACCACTTTTTGAAATTTTATAAATTTTATTTTTCAAAATGGACTTCATTTTTGGATTCTTAATATCGAGATTAGCCTAGGGTGAAATTTTGGTATTTTTCTGAAAACTTTCAATTTTTGATGAATAGTGAAACCACTAAGTGGTAGTTAAAAAAAACTGAATTTTTCATAAAACATAATTTTACCGCTTCTGTGAGTGGAATTTCGAAAATCAGAGAGACACAGTTGATGTCAGTAAGTAAAATGTGGTTCAATGAGATGAAAATAATTTTTTAGTGAATAGTAACTTTTTACTTTTTTTACCACGGTTAAAAGTAAATAGGGTAATTAAGGGTATAAATGATATTATTATTACCCTAACACATGTCCTAATTCTATTGGACAAGTGTAATTTGACCAAAAACAAACTTATTAATAAAATATGACCATTTAGGCCCACTTGGATTAGATTAGGACATTTATTATTAATTTATTTAAAGAAGGGTTAAAATAGTTAAAATCAAAGTTTAATAACTAAATCATTTTTAATATGGGGTTATAAATAAGATAAATTAGACTATAAATATTCATTAGAAAGATAAAACGATTTCCTACATAATGGTTTTTTATTTGTAATTTTTTGACATTAAATAATTTAATTTATTTATGACACAAAAATGATGCAGTAATTAACTTATTAATGAAATATTGACATAATTGATGTTATAAACACCAAAATAAATGTAATTTGACACTTTTTATGAATTAAACCAATTTTATAGATTAATATGACATGTTAGTATTGATTTAATTAACTTTATTAAAACTAATCATTCTGTTATGATTTTCACAAAAATTAATTACTAAATAGTGTCAAAATTGACATAAAATAGTTTTTAAAACAAATATTATATTAGTAATTGTTATTTTATTCCTAAAAATCTATGGTTAGGAAAAATGACTTAGATAAGGTTATATATATTAATAATAAACAACTTGGGGTTCGTTTGGCTTCTTATAGTAAGTTTATTAACCTTTTAGTATAAGAACACAAGAAGACATGGTAAAAGTAAAATTATTTTACTTAATGTTAAATCTAAATGATAAGGTTAAAATAGGAACCTAAACTTGTCTAAATTCTATTGGATGAGAGGATTTCGAACCATCCGCACCTTAGCTTTGAAATAAATCAATTTGGAGGTATTTAAAACCGAACTTGACTTTATAATAAAATAATAATTTTAGTTATTCCAAAGGTTCCCCTCTCCTCCCTTATAAAAGGGCACCTACTCCCTCTCTTCCTTACACCACTTTGATCATTCAAGCTCGGCCAAACCCTGACACTTTCTCCTCTCCACTTCCCTAGAGACATCCTAGAGGTCCTGGTATTCTTCAAAGACCAATTTTAGTGCCCTAAAAGAAGGTCTCAAAGAAGCACTTCAAAGAAGAGGTAATGTCCGTTACCGATTCATTCATCTTTATTTCTTCTTCCACTTCTTCTTCTTTAGTTGTTTCATTATGAAGTAATAACATCAGTATCACTCATATACGGATATGTTATTATAATTATGAAACAACCCTATTTCACCATCTATCCATCCTACGGAAAAAGAAATCACCGCGCGTGCGTACGTACGGAATACCGTCTCCACACCGTGGTGTAATCTATTTTCCACCACCACCTTACTTGGATGGGTATAATGGTGTAAATAATGACTATATATGACTATTATAAAGTGATAATAATTCTTAAATAGTATACATACACTCCAATACAATTCCACGATCATAGGAACGATATCATCACTCGTGGATACGTACGGAATACCGTCTCCACGATGTGATGCGACTCGTTCTACATGATCCTTCATTTCATAATGATTATATAAATGAATTTAATGAATAAATATGATATATATTACAATAATACCATTCTGGAAATGAGGTATCTATAACCTAAAGAGAAGAATAAGAATTTATTCGACAAAACACGCATAAGAACAAAAAGTTATAAACACCCGAATAACAAGTAGCAATGAAATATTACTACTAAGAAGCTAAGAATATGACCAAATATGATATCATAAAAATAATTATGATTCTTTAATAAGTAAATAACATTATTTAAATCATTATACAGGAGGTTCGGACACGTACAAAGCATATCGGACCTAAGGTAAGGGAAATATCACAATCTCATTTTTATCCGAGATTGTTTATACTTTGGTATTTACTGGGGTGTATTTTATCATCCACATCCATGTTCCCTCAATATGTAATATTATTTCCATCCACCTACAATTGTTTAAATCCAATTTTACCCTTCGGTGAGTTTTTAGTAAAAGATATGAAAGGAATCTTTTGTCATTTTTCATACGAGGTAATTTTTGACTTTTCCGAAAAAAGTATGAGAAGAATGTTTTATTAACTTATACGACATGAATGGATTTTTAAAACATTATTTCCAAGAAGCTTCCTTTACAAGTTTTAAAGTTTATTTTTAATCAACTTCTTTTAGTTTAAAATTGTATGACATTTTAAGAAAGGAAAAAATGTTTTTGAAGAAGAAAGGATATTTTCCTCAAGAATGGAGTTCAAGTGTTTTATCAAAATTATTTTCCTTCTAAGATAATATAGGGTTCAGTTTCTATCCCTATTATTACATCGATTTTATTATGTTGTGATGGAAATAGTTTTATGAATTCCTTTATCTTATATGAATTGTTTTATGATGTCATGTTGTTTAAGAATCCCATTTTTATTACATGGGTTATGCTATGATGTATGGTTTATGATTTTGTGGCACACATAAGAATAGTATCATTATGAGATGGGTGGGACCTATATCTCCCTCCAATGCATTGGGTAAAGATTTTATATCTCATGAGATAGACATGGCTGGAATGGTAGGTTATACCGGTTCAGTGAAGCAGGACTGAAACGAGGGTAACTCGGTTCAGAAATGGACTTTGTCCACTAAGATAGTCTTGGCAATGAGTCTTGACTAATAAGAAATGATTCTCTATGATTATGTGTGTATGCCACAAGGTTTCATTTTTTAAGTTATGATTATTGGGATTACATTTCACTACAATGATTTACCCCATGTTATGAAATTATGATCTCTTTTGCAGGTTAAGATTTCTGAAAGTTATGTGCTTATGTATATGATGTGATTGATATTTCTTTTGTTTACACTTACTGAGCATTTGAGATCACCCTTTTGTATGTTTTATTTTCCCAGGTCAGGAAGAAGGTTATTAAGTAGAATATGCCAAAAAGAGACTCTAGATATGATGAAATAAATAGGAGGCAAAGTAGATGCTTTATGAACCAGTTGTTTATGTTTCCCAGTTTCTAAAGACACTATACCTATACAGTCCTTTCTTGGTTTTGTTATATGTTGTAATAAGTGTGCTTAAATTCTGAAGTAATAACAATGTATGTAAAGTATGGGTCGTTATATACACCCTCAGGTGGACACCCTAGGTCATGTGATCACATGAATAATCACCCTTCATGTGATGTGATCATGGGGAATGAGTTATGCGACCTTGAACATATGTAGAAATGCTGAGAATATCTTTTTCTATGTGGAGAAAGCACCCTAATTTTTTTGTGAGATACTACTGTGAAATCCCATCACGCAACTCCCTTATGATTATGAGATCAATTTCACACTTTTTATGTGAAAACTCCCTGACATGAATCCTTTAAATTCATGTGAACCCATGTGAATGAACTCCAATTTCTTTGAAACCCCTAAGATGTGCGACCTTTACATGGACCCTTGGCCATGCACTCCTCCTTCCATGAAAACCATTGTCCTTTTGACCATGAAATGATACCTTTGTACATTTCTATGATACCCCTCTATGTGACTCTATTAAGATCACAAGATTTCATGACTCCTAACTGGTCTTCTAATTCACTAAATAGGACTTGGACATCTCATCTTGGATCATGTAAAACACCTTTTAATTGTTAGGTTTGATCATGTGAAACACCTTGAGTATTTCAGATTTGATCAGGTGAAGAACCCTAGACATGTCAGCCTTATCATTCGATCTCCCTCTAAAATGTCATCTTTTTCAAGCATAAACCCTCATATATGTTAAGAAGACACCTTGAACATTTCAGACAGACATCCTAAACATGTCAGGAAGAAACCCTGTACATATTAGGTAGACACTCTAGACATGTTAGGAAGTCACCTTGGACGTGTTAGACATACACCTTGGGACATGTCAACCTTTTCCAATAAGAATACTTGGGCATGTACCCTTGAACTGTGTCAAGCCCCAACAATGAGTATTTGAATGATCATTCCCCCTCTTTATAAAAAGTTTCCATAATGGTCCAATGTTAGGGACTCATGAAACCTTTTGGGTGTTACAAGATCCTCATGCAACCCAAGCATGATCAATTGATCACTCATGGTTCTCACTCTTTATCTGTTAGAGGATAAGGTATGAAAATATCTCATGGGTTCCCCTATTGGTATATGTCCCTAAATTTCCTAAACACTGGGGTTAGAAATAATATTTCTAAGTGTAATCATCTATCCCAATCCATCAGTGGGTTTGGGACGTAATAAAATATGAAGAATCCGATTCTTGTTATATAAAGGATATGTTTGATGCCTTCCTAAGGACCGATCTCCTTACCAGGGATTCTTCAGTGTATAGGTCCCACATCCATATGAATATCATACAATCAGTTTACATATATTTTTTGTCACATTGATCATGAATCACATGAGGTTAGGTATTTGCAATGATCATATCACCAACATTATGAAATTACCATAACGAGGGAAAACTCAGTTTGTAAGCCTTGTTGGATAGTATGATACAAATACCTCTCTACATGGGAACCCAACTTTATGTAATCCCCAAATGCATTCCCATATTGATAAACGTTTAGGTAATAACCTCATGAGTACTAATTATCAGTCTCTATCCATCAGTGGTTTGAGGATAAAATGAACTATGAAGTCTTTGATTCTTTTTATAATAAGGATACATAGGAATCCACCCTAAGGCCTGATATCCATAATCAGTACCTAAATAACCTAATATATATTCTTATCTCATGGTTTTTAACAACACAGTGTAGTACAATAAAATGATAATAACATATGTCAAATGAACTATGTGGGTTTTAGTTCTTATTCTTGCAGGATAAATAAGATGACTCACAATGTTGAAATCAAAATCTTGAAATTCCAATCATCTTCTTGGATGGTAATAAAATCTAGAGAACATGGTAATATATATTTAAAGTACAAGAATTCCCTCATGTTTATACAATAATGGGAACCAAATAGATAACCTATGATACATAATGATAATGTCATTGATAGAACATTCTTTTTCATGTACAAGGATTCAACACCAAATTGTTTTATTGGGGTAACTAGTCCCACATTGAGATTTGTGAAAGGTCCATGAACATACCACAAATATATAATAGATTTTTATAGTGGGAAATACTTCCCCCCAAAATGGAATGATTAGCCCGAGTTATCATCCTATCAACCAATGTGATGTTCTATGCATCATTGGGTTTGAAACCCCAAATGATCACCTAACTTTGAAAATTAGGACCTTAACATATTAAAAACGAGGGATTCATTATGAGTTTTCATGAGAGAAAAAATGGTGAAACCAAGATAAATGATTTAGAAGCCACAAAATACCCCCAAAAATCAACTATCAAGCCCCCGTTTTCATCGGTGAAAAAAATTGGTAACTAAAAATGAATATGTCAATAATAAAAGAAAATAGGTTTTCACACATCAGACCATTTTCCCCACAAATACCCTTTTAACAAAAAAATAATGAACCCGACACAGATCTTTCAATTATAAAATATTATTAGGGTTCCCATGAGATATGCCATTTCACCTTGCATATTCCACACAAGTAAAATGGACAAACTGCCAAAAAATAATGAATGATTATTTCACCCTTTCATAGCTAATTTAGCGTGTTTCATACTTTTGATGATTCATTGATTTGAAAACATGTTCATTTGTTTCTTTGTGACTAAAGATACTTCTCTCATAAACAAAACTATGACCCGAGATCATGTATTCATCATGTGAATGTTCTAGAACCTCAGCTATGACAACTACCATCACAGGTTGCAAAATTACATCACCCACCTGACACCTTCAACTTTGGTTAGATAATGTGATGGTATGAGAATACATCCTATGTGGTTTGATCCCGAACCTAGATGATGCATGTAGAGGCATCCATATAAAGAATCCTACAATCCCATATCATTTTAGGAAAATTGTAATGATGCCAGTGAGGCCTTTCTCCACTACCAACTACTTCAAAATCCTATCCCTGAAGCATAACAACCAGCATATTCCTTACCTTTGGAAGGTAGATCAAGGACTCAACCACAACTCCATCCCAATTCAAGATATTCATAGGAGGGATCATATAAACCCTTGTCACTATCTTTATCCTACTAATTCCCCTCAGTCACCTCTTGAGGGAATTACCTGTTAGGTCACCACCCTTGACACTCCTGCTTGGGAACCAAGAATATCTCACTAGGAATAGAATGCTAAAGATCAAAGGTGGAATCATATCCCTACTTCTAATTATGAATCCAATCATCATATTCTGATGGTGACCCTTGAGTAGGATCATATCATTGCTCACTCAAATCATGTCTTCCTACATACCCTAGTAGTAAGAATGAGGGAGGAACATATCTCTAACCCTATGAATGATTCCAATTGGAATGTAATACTAGAACAATGAGGAAAAAAGAAATTTTATATCCCTAATTAGATCATATACATCTTCTAATTTATCATAGAGACCTAGAATGTGTGGGTCTATATCCCTGGACATAGTATGCTCTAGTGTAACTTTATCTTGGAAATAGTAGAAGAATTACACTAATATATTCTAGTACTAATGAAGATATATAGATATAAACATATTACTTTCCCAAAATCCATAGTAACATATCACCATGATCCACATGAATAGGTGGATACTTTAGATCAATTATTCATTCTTGGTTCCATCTAGGAAGATTATTAACATTTTTCAATAAAGGAAAATACAAAAGACCAAGATCATACTATGAAAACCCAAGATTTTCATACATAAATAATAATATATTTAGATTACTATTCAATACATAACAATATGATCCATTAATGAACTATATAGGTTTAGAGTCTTTAGAGACTACATACAATATCTTATTATTTTAAGAATGATCTTCAATATATCCAATAAAAATATCCCCCATAGTACTCTTTATAGGTATACCATAATAAAATGTATCTTCATAACATCGGAGAAAAAAACATAATAAAATGGTGATAAAAAATTCTTAGTATGGGTAAACATGATAAATATCAATTATATGAAATTAGTTATTATTTTAGGTATGAATATTTAGTTTTCCATAAATTATAAGTTTAATTACTTAAATATTGCCTAATGTGAGTTCCTTTTGAGTTCATAGAGGTCTCTGGGGTGTCTGAGGATGGTCTGGAGTCTAGAACCCATGGTTTGGTTATTTTAAACCTGGCACATGATTAGTGAAAACCATGTGGGGAAGGACGAATGGTTTGACTAAATCATCTGAGGATGAAAATAAGTTTGATAAAGGCCACACAGTTTGGGTAATCCCTGTGAGAGGAGCTACACCAATCTGTGATAGGTATGTGGTTTTTAGAATATTTTGAATGAGGGTTCCAACATAGTTTATAAACCATGAAGGGTGACCACAATCTATAACCTCGACCTATGGGAAGTCATTAATGGTTTCCATATAGTTTTCCAAATTGTGTGTGTAAAACGTGTGGCCCTGTAATTTTAAGAATTTTAAGAATTTTAAATTTGATTAAAATTGTTTAAAACCTAAGGTTGGTTTCTTTTCACTCAATGCATAGAAAGGGAGACCTCCCGGTTGACCTTTCCTCCTCCTAAACTAGTTTTTCAGATCTACTCTCAGCATGGACTCTGATTCAAGCATGTTTCATCTCCTTGGAGCTGTAATACTAAGACCTTAATTCCTTTTTGATCTTATTCCCTTCTTCCTTGAATCAACTGTGCTATTTGGATTTAGGATCATATTCCCTAATTTATCATTCTTCAACCATTATTCATATTTCTCCAAAACTTGGAGGAATCACATCCAGATACTGGATGATCTATCTAGAACAGACCTAAGGTAGATGGTTTTATACTTTTTGTTAAAATTCAGATAATTTATATATACTGAGGTGCCACACGCCCAATTTCACGGTGTCGCCTAAAATCAAATTGATACCTATTATTGATTAACATGTTTCAGGTAATTTAATAGGAATGTTTATGTATGTTATAGGTTATATACCTTGAATAGGGACCACCCCATGGGTGAGTTTCCTTGAATGACCCATTTTTGGCTTTTTTTCCTTATATACCCTTGAGGTGTGCCTTTATCCCTTTCATGGGTTGTTAAAAATGGATTTTTTTCAAATTAAATTAAAATGTTGTTAAATTATAATTATATTAGTTAAAGGGTAAGGGATGGTTTAATTCCCCTTGATCCATATATTCCATTGATTTTATAAGCATGTTTTTCATCAATTGCCTTGCCCATGTGAGTAAATTAGTGGCTATGACTTGAATTGATGCAATTGGATTGAACCTCTCTATTTGTTGATTCACCCATGTGATATATATGAAAAATAATCCCATTTGTATCTTTTTAGGCTTTTTATGCTAAATATACCCATGTGAATATTTAAAGGAAATACTTTAAGTTTGGAATTGTTTTTAAATTTCCATAGTATGAATGAATTTCACCTGTTTTTGCTAGCCCCAATGAGTTATTTTGAGAGAATTCTATGTGATAGGATAATTATGCTGGGGAAGATCATTATCATGTTATTCCCATGTGAGTAAATGAAAGGCCTGTCCATTGAGGTTAGTCCTTGCTTGATTCACCTATTAGAGGTGAGTTATACTTAATTCCTTTGGTTTTGACCTTGGAATGTTAATTAATTCATTTCAATGAAATGGAATAAGTTAAATGATAAATAGCATTGGGTGATACATGGATTCAAATTATAATTCCACGGATGGACTTATGTGACTATTGGAATTTATACCTTGAGTGATACATGGATTCACCTTTGAATTACATAGACGAACTCCATAGTTAATGTGATATTTTCATGATTGATACATGAATACAAATGAGAGATGTAATGGATAGACTAATTGAGACTGGATTTATATGTTTAGGGATACTTGGAAACTAAATAGATTACCAAGGAAGGACTCAAAGGGCATTGATTATATATCCAGAGTGATACTTGGGGCTTCCTTAGAAGGATCCCAGGGATAGAATCATACTAAATGGACTTAATACCACATATAGAGTGTTACATGGATTCATGAGTGGTTCTCTATGGATAGGATCATAGGGTGTTGGCTGAATACAGTTGGAGTGATACTTGAATTAAAACTTAGGGATGTTAATGATAGACTTTAAAAATGAGTAAATGATTTAAATAAAATGACTTATGACACACCTCTAATATAGAGACAAATCTTGGAATCATTCTTGATTTGAATTGTTTAGATGACATTCTGAGGCATCTGTCATGCTACCAGTTATATGGGGGATTCTAAGCTTGGTCCGGATATCAAGACTTATAAATTTCAATGTAATTGAAGTTATAAATGAATGTAAATAAAAACTAGTGCATGTAGGTTGTTTAATTTTTAGTTCTTCCTTGCTAACTTATTTTCTTATTGCACACTGCCTACTATATATATTCACTGACTGATTGGAACAGACCTTAGGTAGTTTCCTACTGAGATTTAGTCTCAAAACCTATTTGGGTCACCTTTTTGGACCCAAAAATATTATATGATTGCAGGAAATGAGAAGGGAAAGCTATCTCTTATAGGTACACTATATGATACTTAAGAGTAGGAGATCATGATAACAAGATTAGGCTTGTATTTCTACTATGATTCTTTTGTAATTTTTATACTTTTTCATATGGATAGTACATATTCCTTGTTTTCATGTTTTTTATTTTTTATTTGAAACATGTGACTTGTATCCTCATACTTAATATGATATGACTTATGGCTTGTTTAAACTATCAATATTCTACTATTAAATTCTATTATATGGTTTACTACTTCAACTACTTATATATGTTGTTTATATCCACCATTATACACTCTGGTAATAAGGGAATAGTCTCCCCATAGACATACCTAGGCCCTTGCTACTAGTTAGTAGCATCTAACATTTGAGGATATGTGCTTGAGGCCATGTGACCCACTGAGATTGGGGCACCGTTCAGTGGAATCCATACCCAGGATGTTTCAATGTGGTATCAAAGGTTAATTTTATTGCTAACTTACTATTTATCGACAATATAATGGGATAGTAAGGAATAGGGATTTATTAATGATATGTGGTTGGGCATAGCTAACCATCATAATAGAAAAACCCAAATTTCCTCAAGTTGAATTGCTATTTTCTAGATTTTCAGATTTTACAGTTGAATTGATTCCACCATTGGGTGATGAACTTGTTTTATGTTATTATTGTTGATATGATTTGGAGTTATATTGTGTTTCAACTTGATGAGGAGAGGTTCTACCATCTCCTGCATCATATAGGCACCTTCTAGATTTCACATGCTATGAATTATACCAAGTCATTTAGGATGCATTACTGATTACACATTTTTTTGATAGGTGGTGTGGTATATATACCTGCTGTTGTGTTAGGTATGTTGTAATATGTTATTGTGTGGAATAGATGGATGACAAGATTTTATCTCTAATGTGTATGGGCCATCTTGGATCAGAATTTGGTGGATCAGGGTTTAACCTTAATGTGAAAAGTATTTTGATTTGCCATATGTGGACACCACGATTTGATTCTTGAGGAGTATGGGCCCCCATGGATCAAAATTAGGCATACCATTGGTTTAAGCATTTAAAAATGGACATTATAAATATGAAATGAGTTTCAATTCTATGAATGTGAATGCGAACTCTATTTGGAATCAGATAAATAATAAAATACGTGAAATTGATAAGATTATAGTAGAGAGCCTGATCAGACCTAACATTGGTAGTGGGTTTTTGGTAGTGTCTCTCACTTTTTACATGATCTATTTAACACCTAGACCTGACCCATGGGAATGTGAGAGGGATGTAATCTCATAGGAATGATTGTACATATCATATCTATGTTTCGGTTCTTCTGAGTTTCAAACTCTTTAATGATCATGAAATGAGGCATGTGTTTGGAATTGTAGAGTCATGCCACCGTGAAGACCTCCAATTGTATTCTAAGAGGGTGGAAATGATCATACCATAGAGGTTGTGGGCCTTGGATTGCAATTGGATCCTCCAATCATGCTAGATGAGGCACTAGTAGTTGTACTAGATGTAGGTGTTGAAGAACAGTTTCGTGAAAACTTTATATGGATCATGAATACCATTCAGGGATCACCACGACCTGACATGACAATAGAAGAGTTAACACATGGGTTTCAACATTAACATCTCCCATGTTTTGGGGGTATAGAGGACCACATGTAGCAGATTCATGGCTATAGTCCATGATGTCTATCTTCGAGCACTTAGAGATGCCTCCTAAGAGGTGGGTAAAGATCCCCACTTACATGTTGCATGATTCCTCCAAGAGTAGGTGTGATGTTATCACCCAGACTAATCATTATCTCAAGATGTCCTGGAGGGAGATTCTTATGGACTTCTATGAATATTTCTATCCCGAGATGCTGAGGGCCAATAGAGACCGGGAGTTCTTCTATCTGGAGTATGTTGTGCTATCAGTCATAGACTATTCGACCCATTTTACTAAGCTCCAACACTTCACACCTATTATGATGGGTGATGATTTATCGAAGGCTAAGTGATTTCAGGATGTTATCAAATATGATATCCAATCACATGTAAATGTCTTTCAGCTGACTACTATATCTGGGATTGTAAATCAGACACTAATCACAGAGCGTAACCTGAGGGAATATGGAGGTGTGAGCTAGGGTGGCTCAAACTTAAGATCTGTAGCTACATTAAATGGTTGTAGGAAGCATCATATAGAGATTCCACATAGTTATACTAGAATTTGGAATATCTATTAAGGTATTCAGATAAGGTGATACTAGTATGGTAGGATGGGACAGACAAAGTCACAATGTTTGAGGGACCCAGTTGTGTATTATTCTTATAGAAAGATGCAAAATCTACAAAGATTCTACAGAATGTTTCCACCAACAGCCAGTGAGAGTGGGTCTGCACCGACTCCACATTTAGGAGTAGGGTCAAAATATTCTCAGCAGATAGGGATCTAGGGTATGTCAGTCCAATTAGGCTGTGGTGGTGGTCATGGGCATGGGATCCAGACCCCGGGTTCACATCAACAGCAGGTTGGATCTACTCAAGGTAGCTAGGAAATATCACAAGGCCATCATTCATTCCAAGTATGTAAGAACCCGGTTATTGGTTTTGAGGTACGAGCTTCTTTGTTTTCCTTTTCCTTAAGTGTTTTTGAGAAAATATGGAAAATGGAAAAAACTCCTAAATTTTGGAACTACACGCCATGTACTTCTGGCCGTGTGGGGATGAGTACACGAGGCGTGTAGCCTTATCGGAGACGAGGGGTGTAGGAACCAACTAAACGCCATGTAGTGGTACTTACACATAGCGTAGTCAGTCAGCAGGCCAAAATAGTAAGGTGGTGGAGTAGCCGCCAGCTGGGCGACAGTACACGCCGTGTACTTGGGAGTACATGCCGTGTACTCATGTCGACGGATGAACAGTGTGGCAGTGCCGCCAAATGAACAGTTAAATGAAAGAATTACAGTCCGTGTACTCAGAAGTACACGCCGTGTACTTTGTTTTTTTCAGCTTAAAACAAAAATTAGCCTCTTCATTTGGAAGAGGAGACACTTGAGCCGATTTGGAGCCAAAGGAGGAGGCCAGACCTTTGAAGATCCACTGGGTGTTCGTCTGGAATCGATTTCCACCTCAGACGATCCCATTGGAACTGCATGGGTAAGGGCTTCCACCTACTTGGATGGTTTTTACCAATTCTTCTCCTAAAAGGAGTTATTTATGTTTGAATGGGTTTTGTTCTTCGTCAGATCTACACCGTTCTTGGGAATTTCTGGAGTCGATGTTTGAGTATAACGTTCGTTGGTGTAAGGTAGGTGGGTGTGTGTTAATTTTTCCAATTGCTGTGTGTTTTGTGCATTTTTGTGCCACGAACTCATGTTGGGGTGTCATGTGGCTGAGGTTGTTGCGATATTAAACACCTAAAATTGATGAGGTATTTAATTATGATATTAAAATGCTGGTTGGGATCATTCCTTGGATCCAGAACCACCCCGGGGGTGTTTTCCACTGTTTAGCTGTTTGGCCAGGATACCCGAGGGTATGCCTTTAAAGTAGTAATTGTAGAATTGGCTTGAGAGGAATTGCTTTTTTACTGCTTGTTTACATGTTGGTCATGGCCCAGTTACCTGTCTAGCCTATGGGCATTGTTGTGATTAGCCTGTGGGCACTGCACTATTTAGCCTGAGGGCAGTAGTTACTTTGGCCTGAGGTAAACTTCTTCCGTGCCTGAGGGAAATAGACTCTGTGCCTGAGGGCGACAATTCCTACACCTGAGGTAAAATTATGTTATGCCTGAGGGTGGATTCTTGTGTTGGACACTCCTTAACTAAGGGTAGGGGTTTACTTGTCTGAGGACGTGGACTGTTTACTTAGAAATGCACTGTGGTGATTTCTAATATTTAATGGATTAAATGAATAATAAAATGGCAATATAACAGGTAATTAGTTACTTTTTAGTAATGCTTACTTTATTGCATTTTACTACTTCACACTATCGTTGCATGCTTACACGCAGTTGGGCACTGTCCTTTGGTGGGTTCCTACTGAGATATATTTCTCACACCCTATTTGAGTCACGCTTTTCGGCCCAAACAGATTACATTTCTGCAGGTGTAGATAGGAGAAAGAGTCCCTATACAGGTACATGATTGCTGCTGAGGAGTAAGAGGGCATGGGACCAAGCCCAGGCTCGTGATGCCGTTGCCAACTGTTTTGCGTTGTTTTTCTGCACTCTACTTTTGGTTGTATCGTATTGATGTATAACATGTTCTGGATGTTTTCTTATAACTTGAGACATGTAGAATCATCATCTATATACTGTTGGTTATGTCCACTGCTGTTGTTTATTTTAGTTGTGTATGGTTTACTACTTCCACTGTTTATTGTATGTTTTATTTCATTCCGCTGCGCTACACTTTGACAAATGAGGGCATAGTTTTCCCTCTATCAGACCTGGGCCCTCACTGCTAGTCGGCAGCCTCTGGCGTTTGGGGAAATGCTCTTGAGGTCACGTGGCGAACTGGGTTCGGGGCACCCGTTGAGTGGAACCCGGAACCGAGACGTTACAAAGTGGTATCATAGGGGTTCTTTTCTTTGACTTACTATTTGGAGCCGTAGTCAAGGATAGGAAGAACGGGAGCTGGTAATACGCTGTGCCCGGGGGTAGCTAACCCGTGTATAAGGAAAATCCAGTCTACCACATATTTTTCAATTTTATTGATTTTGCAATTCACAGTTGATATATTTTCACCATTGGGTGATGCACTTGGATTGTGATGTTATATTTTATCTATGGGTTTTATTGAGTGCAACCCTATGAGATGAGGGTAAGACGTCTCATGCATCATATAGGAACATGCTAGATATCACATGCCATGCATAGTTTCCATGCCATGTAGGTGCATTAGAAATTGCATGTTGTTGTGATAGATGTTGTGCTAGAAAGGCATGCTGTTGTGATAGCTTCTTGATAAATACCTGTTTCTGTGATAGGGGATTCCTTGTGTGAGATTGTTTATAAAATGGATTCCAAACTTTGGTTTTTGGGGATTATGGGCCCCCATTTACCGGAATTTCGTGGATCATTGACTGTTTATTATGTTATAACACAGATAAGCTGTCAAACTTTGATTCTTGGGGAGTATGGGCCCTCACGGGTCGGAATTTGACACTTATGTATTGTTTTTCGGTATTTTCTGGGTTACGGGGAAGTTTTTGAGGCGTACTGTCCAGAAAACCAGTATACACGCCGTGTAGTATTTTTACACACGCCGTGTATGGACTTCTATTCGGGAAGAAAAATGAACTTTTTAAGTACATGCCGTGTACTCTGAGTACACACCGTGTAGTATCTTCCTATGTCATAAACTATGTGGGCGGAAACATGGGGTAAACACGCCGTGTACATGATCTACACGCCGTGTAGTTTTGACCCGGAGTCCGGACGTGTAAATAATAAACACGGGTCGGTGAACTCCTTTACAAAGCACACCGTGTCAATTATGAACACGCCGTGTAGTGTGAATTGGGGACTCGGCCGTGTGACTAACAACATGGGTCGATGTCACCGTTCCGTGAACACACCGTGTGCCTTTGGGGACACACCGTGTAGTCTTGTCCGAGGACAAACCATGTGGACTTAGCTATGTGGCAGGGAAACGGGCTGGTTTACACGCCATGTGCGGGTGTAACACGCCGTGTAGTGTCAAGCTGAGTAGTTGGCCGTGTCACAGATGACACGGGCAGTTGGAAAATAACACCATACACACCGTGTAGATTAAGTACACGCTGTGTAGTTTTGTTTAACGGGAGCCGTGTGGCTTAGCCATGCAGAAGGACCCGGGCAGGGGAAGGAAAGTCAAGTACACGCCGTGTAGTTAGTGTACACGCCGTGTAGTCTTGTTTTGAAAATTTTGAGATGCCTTCTTCCTCTTGTTTCCTTTGTGGTTTCTTCATTTCAGCCTTAATAACTTTGAATATGAGGCATGCTTTTGACCCTGTAGTGTCATTCCGCCTAGACGACCGCGAGTTGTTCACCGGGAGAGTGGCGACGATTATACTCCGGTGATGGTAGGCTATGGGCTACCAGTTGATCCTCCAGCATATCCAGATGCAGTGCCAGCTGCTATACCGGGCACAGGCACGGAGGCACAGTTCTATGAAGTCTTTATGCGGTTTATACAGACCTTTCAGGGAGCACCGCAGGCTGCCACATCTATGACCGAGCTGAAACGTATCTTCCAGCAGTAGCATCCACCTATGTTTTCAGGGGATGGCAGACCAAAGGCTACAGAGTCTTGGATGGGGTCGATGCAGACAATTTTCGAGCATGTTGAGATGCCTCCAGGCGGAGGGTCAATCTCGCGACGTACATGCTGTGTGATTCTGCCAAGAGGTGGTGGGATGTTACCACCCAGTTAGGGAATCATAGGGACATAGTGTGGGAAGACTTTCAGGCAGTATTTTATGAATTTTTCTTTCCCGAGATGCTGAGGGCAGATAGAACTCGAGAGTTCATGAATCTGCAGTAGGGCGCTATGTCAGTGATGGACTATTCTGCTCGTTTTACGGAGCTTCAGCGCTTTTCACCCGTGCTGGTGGGCGATGAGACGCTGAGAGACATAATTTTTGAGGATGGTCTTCGGTATGACATCCGAGTGCTGGTGAATGTTTTCAGGTTGCCTACTGTACATTCCATCGTAAACCAGACACTAATTACGAAGAGGAACCTGCGAGAATATGGTGGTGTGGGCCAGGGAGGTTCAGCACCAGTTACTGGTACTATTTCTACTGGAAAGAGGAAGAGACAGATAGACTTCTCTCAGGGCAGTCGTACCAGCCAGGCAGCTTCTTCAGGTGGTCCGGTCAGGTACTAACAATGTGGCAGAGAGGGGCACAAGAGGCTGCAGTGTCCACAAGACCTAGTGGAGTGCCGAGCTTGTGGCAAGATGGGTCATCTGCAGCGCTTTTGTAGGGAATTTCCACCAGTGGCTAGTGAGAGGGGTTCTGTGCAGACTCTGCATGCAGGAGCAGGACCAGTGGATTCTTACCAATCAGGGAACTGGAACATGTCAGGGCATGCAGGCAGAGATGGTGGTCGTGGCCGTGGTATCCAGACACCAGGATCTCGGAGGCAGTAGGGCTAGACATCTCAGGGTAGCCAGGCTGTGTCGCAGGGCCGCGACACTGGGTAGGCATATGCAATGCAACAGACCCAGAATAAGTAGGATCTCGGACCTTCTACAGCCAGAGGTACTATTCTAGTAGCTTCTGTCTTTTCTACAATACTTTTTGATACAGGTTCTACACATAGTTTTTTATCTGTACCCGTTGTGGAGAGCCTTGGGCTCTGTGTTTCTTCATCTTCTGTTATCATAACGCTAGACACTCCGTTGGGGACTAGAACGACTGGTGTGCGTCAGTGCAAGGAGTTCCCCCTTAAGATTGGTGGGTGTCACTTCCTTTGGGACCTCTATGTCTTAGAGATGATGAGCTATGATGTCATTCTCAGGATGGACTGGTTGGTTCCCTTTCGAGCCATTGTAGACTGCTATCATCGCAGGGTGCGTTTCACGTCACCAGAGGGTGGAGAGTTTCTATACAAGGGATAATGAGATGTTCAGGCGAGTCGAGCTGGACCAGAGCATCGTGGGTAGGGTGGAGTCACATCCCAAATTGCGAGCTTATATCTGGATGACCAGGGGACTTGTCAGATGGATTTCCCTCCTGTTGTTGATCGTTTCAGGGATGTTTTCCCAAACGACTTTTCGGGTATACCTCCAGAGAGAGCGGTGGATTTCTCCATTGAGCTTGTGCCAGGAGCAACACCGGTGTCCATTCCTCCATATAAGATGGCAACACCTGAGTGGCAGGAGCTCAAGAGGCAGTTTGAGGAGTTGTAGGCCAAGGGCTTTATCTAACCCAGTACTTCTCCATGGGGTTCCCCAGTCCTTTTTTCGAAGAAGGCGCATGGTACTCTTAGACTTTGCGTGGATTATCAGAAGCTGAACCAGTTGACAGTTGAGAACCGATATCCCTTACCAAGGATTGATGATCTTTTTGATCAGCTTTTTGGAGCACAAGTGTTCTCGAAGATTGACCTGAGATCAGGATATCATTAGCTGCGTGTGAGAACATCTGATATACCTCTCATGGCTTTCAGGAGCAGGTATGGTCTATATGAGTATACGGTTATGCCGTTCGGACTCACGAACGCGCCATCGGTTTTCATGGCTCTGATGAATCGTGTGTTCCATATGTATCTTGATTCTATTGTGGTAGTATTTGTGGACGAAATCTTGGTGTACTCTCACACTCGACACGACCATTCCACCCATCTTGAGATCGTACTGAGTACACTGAGAGAGCATCGACTATATGCTAAGATCTCAAAGTGCCACTTTTGGATAGACCAGATTCACTTCCTGGGTCATATCATCTCAGAGGCAGGAGTTTCAGTAGACCCAGAGAAGGTGAGATCAGTAGTTTCCTGGGAGAAACCTAAGAACATGTTTGAAATACGGAGTTTCTTAGGGCTAGCTAGTTACTACAGGTGTTTTATACAGGACTTCTCCTACTTAGCAGCGCTGTTTACGGGACTGACTAAGAAGGGTGTGAAGTTCTTTTGGTCAGAATCTTGTGACACAACTTTTCAGGACCTGAAGGGAAGGTTGGCATCAACATCGATCCTGATACTCCTAGAGCAGGGGAAGAGCTATACAGTTTACTGTGATTCATTATGTATTAGGCTGGGAGCAGTATTGATGCAGGGTGATCGAGTTGTTGCGTACGGGTCTCAGCAGTTGAGGCTACATGAGAGGAATTACCTAACGCATGATCTCGAGTTAGCTGCAGTTGTACATGCGTTGCACTGTTGGAGACATTATCCATTAGGGGAGAATTTTGTGGTTTTCACTGACCAAAAAATCCTCAAGTACATATTTACACAGCGTGACCTGAATCTGAGGCAATGAAGGTGGGTCGAGTACATACAGTCCCTCAATTTTGAGCTTGCCTATACACCTGGTAAAGGTAATGCTGTAGCTGATGCATTGAGCAGAAAGAATCAGATATAGGCGGTGTAGGAAGCCAGTGGTGAGTGGGAGCTCATGGCCTTGTTCTCTGAGATGCATCTGGAGGTTCACGATAGTCAGGGGAAAACTTATCTTTCATCTTTAGCTGTGACTTCTACCCTCCTGGACATAGTGAGGATGAGGTAGCTATTGGTTTCAGAAGGCCTAGTTCTATGGGACTCAGTGGCAAGTGAGGACCCTCCTCCCGGTTGGACGATAGGCAATGATGAGGTTTTACGTTTCCATGGACGAGTATGGGTTCCAGGGGATATACGTGAGGAGATGATGTAGGAGTTTCATTCTTCGGCTTGGGCAGTTCATCCCAGGGTTACCAAGATGTACCGTGACTTGAGATGTTAGTACTTGTGGCCAGGTATGAAGAGAGAGATAGCTGGTTTTGTTACGAGGTTTTCCACCTGTCAACAGGTGAAGTCGGAGCACCAGAGGCCAACTGGGCTGTTATAGCAGTTACCCATTCCAGAGTAGAAATGGGAAGATGTCGCGATGGATTTCGTGATGGGGTGACCGAGGTCACCTCGTGGCAATGACGCCGTGTGGGTTTTTGTGGACATACTCATGAAGGTAGCTCACTTCTTACCAATCAAGGAGACCTTTGGTGTTGACGATCTCGGAAGGCTGTATATCCGAGAGATCGTACGTCTTCATGGGGTCCCTTGTTCTATCATTTTAGATAGGGAAGCACGCTTTACGTCTTGTTTCTGGCAGAGTTTTCAGAGGGAACTGGGTACACAGGTGCTTCTGAGCACAGCATACCACCCTCAAACAGATGGCCAGTCAGAGCGTACGATACAAGTGCTAGAGGACATGCTGCACGCATGCGTCCTAAACTTTGGGGGCTCTTGGGAGAAGCATATACCCTTATTCGAGTTTGCCTATAACAATAGATTCCTGGTGACTATTGAGATGACACCATATGAGGCTTTATATGGTAGGCCGTGCCGATCACCTTTGTGCTGGTTAGAGGCAGGTGAGTCAGCTTTAATGGGGCCACAACTCGTGCATGAGACTTCGGAGCAGGTCCAGTTGATTCAGAAGGGGATGGCTACCGCGCAGTCTCATCAGAAGTCATATGCTGATCGCCGCAGATGACCTGTGGAGTTCGTGGCCGGGGATCGGGTTTTCTTGTATGTTTCGCTGAGGCTAGGACACAAGCGGATCAGGAGACAGGGTAAAGTTTCACCGCGGTATGTGGGGCCATTTGAGATTCTAGAAAGGGCCAGGCTGGTTGCTTATCAGTTGCGGTTACCGCATCGGTACCAAGCCATGCACAATTTCTTCCACGTATCTCAATTGCGTCGCTATCATTCAGACCCATCTCATTCCTTTCAACCTGAGGAGGTTGAGATAGAGGCAGATGCATCCTTTGAGGAGCATCTGATTCGTATCGTTGACAGGAGCATGAAGGTTCTCCGAGGCCGGTCGGTTCCTCTCATACGGGTGCTATGGAAGCATGTCTGAGTGCAGGACGAAACCTGGGAGCGGGAGACCGACGTGCATGCTCAGTGGCCGAAGTTGTTCACGGCTATATCTTCTCCATCCTTGGAAGGGAAATTCGGGGACAAATTTCTATAAGGGGGTAAGTTTTTAAGAACCCGGTTCTTAGTTTTGAGGTACAAGATTTTACTTTTTCCTTTTCCTTAAGTGTTTTCGAGAAAATATGTAAAATGGGGAAAACTCCTAAATTTTGGAACTACAGGCCATGTACTTTTTTCACATGCCGTGTACTTCTGGCCGTGTGGGGATGAGTACATGGGGCGCGTAGCCTTGTCGGCGATGAGGGGTGTAGGAACCAACTACACATCGTGTAGTGGTACTTACACGCCATGTAGTCAGTCGGCAGGCCAAAACAGTAAGGCGGTGGAGTAGCCGCCAGCTGGGCGACAGTACACGCCGTGTACTTGGGAGTACATTCCGTGTACTCATGTCGATGAATGAACAGTGTGGCAGTGCCGCCAAATGAATAGATAAATGAAAGAAGTACACGCCGTGTACTCCAAAGTACATGTCGTGTACTTTGTTTTTTCGGATTAAAATAGGAAGTAACCTCCTCATTTGGCAGAGGATACACTTGAGCCGATTTGGAGCCAAGGGAGGAGGCCAGACCTTTGAAGATCCACCGGGTGTTCTTCTGGAATCGGTTTCTACCTCGGACGATCCTGTTGGAACCGCACGGTAGGGGCTTCCACCTCCTGGGCTAGTTCTTACCAATTCTTCTCCTAATAGGAGTTATTTACGTTTGAATGGGTTTTGTTCTTTATCATATCTACGCCGTTCATGGGTGTTTCTGGAGTCGGCGTTCGAGTATAACGTTCGTTGGTGTAAGGTAGGTGGCTTTGTCTTAATGTTTCCAACTTCTGTGTGTTTTGTGCATTTTTGTGCCACGAACCCATGTTGGGGTGTCTTGTGGCTGAGGCCGTTGCGATATTAAACACCTAGAATTGATTAGGTATTTAATTGTGATATTAAAATGCTGGTTGGGATCGTTGCTTGGATCCGAAACCACCCCGGGGGTGTGTTCTACTGTTTAGCCGTTTGACCAGGATACCCGAGGGTATGCCTTTAAAGTAGTAATTGTAGAATTTCCTTGAGAGTAATTGATTTTTTACTGGTTGTTTACATGTTGGGAATGGCCCGGTTACCTGTCTATCTTGAGGGCATTGTTGTGATTATCCTGTGGGCACTGCACTGTTTAGCCTGAGGTCAGTAGTTACTTCGGCTTGAGGGAAACTTCTTCCATGCCTAAGGGCAATAGACTCTGTGCCTGAGGGCGACACTACCTACGCCTGAGGGAAAATTCTATTATGCCCTAGGGAAGATTCTTGTCTTGGACACTCCTTACCCGAGGGTAGGGGTTTACTTGTCTGAGGACGTGGACTTTTTACTTAGAAATTGACTATGATGATTTCTCATATTTAACGGATTAAATGAACAATAAAATGGAAATATAACTGGTAATTAGTTACTTTTGAGTACTGCTTACTTTATTTCATTTTACTACTGCACACTATCGTTGCATGCTTACACGCAGTTGGCACGAGCCTTTGGTGGGTTCCTACTGATATATATTTCTCACACCCTGTTTGGTTCACGCTTTTTGGCCCAAACAGATTACGTTGCTGCAGGTGTAGATAGGGGCAAGAGTCCCTATACAGGTACATGATTGCTGCTGAGGAGAAGGAGGGCATGGGACCGAGCCTAGGCTCGTGATGCCGCTGCCAACTGTTTTACGTTGTTTTGTTATACTCTTCTTTTGGTTGTATCGTATTGATGTATAACATGTTTTGGCTATTTTCTTAGAACTTGAGACATGTAGCATCATCATTTATATACTTTTGGTTATGTCCACTGCTGTTATTTATTTTAGTTCTGTATGGTTTAATACTTCCCCTATTTGTTGTATGTTTTATTTCATTCCGTTGTGCTACACTTTGACAAATGAGGGCATAGTTTCCCCACTATCAGACCTAGGCCCTCGCTGCTAGTCGGCAGCCTCTGGTGTTTGGGGAAATGTGTTTGAGGTCATGTGGTGAACCGGGTTCGGGGCACCTGTTGAGTGGCACTCGGAACCAGGATGTTACAAAGTATATGCAGTGCAAAAGATCCATCATTAGTATTATCCTAGACCTTCTACTATTAGAGGTACTATTTTAGTAGCCTCTATTTTATCTTCAACACTCTTTGATACTAGTTATTCAGATAAATTTATATATGTGCCTATTATGGAGAGCCTTGGGATTTGGGTTTATACTTATGATGGAATCATTATGATAGACACTATGTTAGGGATCAGGATGAAAGGTTTTCATTAGTGCATGGAGTTCCCCCATGAAGTTGGTGGGTCTCACTTCAAATGGTACCTTTATATCCTTGAGGTGAAAGGCTTTGATGTCATGATTGGGATGGTTTGGTTGGTTCCTTTTCACGATTTCATATATTTCTATAGCCATAGGATGAGATTAACATCACCAGAGGGTGGAGAGTTCATTCACAAGGGTGAATGGGATGTCTAGGTGAGCTGAGATGGTCCTGAGCATCATGAGATGGGTGGGATGATATCCCAAATTACGGGTTTATTTCTGGATGATTAGGGGATACATCAGGTTGATTTACCTCCGGTGGTTTATTATTTTAGCGATGTCTTCTCGAACAAATTATTAGGATTACCTATGATAAGATATGTAGAGTTATCTATTGAGAAAGATTTAGGAGCTTTACTATTATCCATTCCTCCTTATAGGATAGCTATGATGGAGTTCCAATTTTTTGAGAGGAAGCTAGAGGATTTAGAGGAAAAGGGTTTCATCAAACATAGTACTTCTCGATGGGGTTCGCTGGTCATTTTTGATAAAAAGGAATATCATAACCTTAGGCTATGTATGGATTACCAAAAATCAAACAAATTGATGGTTAAGAACTAGTACCATATACCATAGATAGATGACCTATTCAACCAACTCCAAGGATATTGGGTTTTCTCAAAGATTAATTTTTAGATCTAGTTACCATCAGGTGCATGTTAGACCATCAGACATACCTCACAAAAGATTCACGAGGATGTACTTTCTATATGAGTATTTTGTTATGTTTTTCGGTCTCACGAATGTTCCAATGATCTTAATGGAACTAATGAACCAAGTTTTCCATCCTTACCTTGATTCTTTTATTGTGGTTTTTATGGATGTTATCTGGATGTATTCTCACGATCGACACGGCCAAGCCAAACATCTTGAGATCATTTTGAATACACTGAGGGAGCATCAGTTATTTGATAAGATCACAAAGTGCCACTTCTGGATGGATCAAATTCACTTCATGAGTCACATCATCTCAGATAAAAGAGTATCAGTGGACCCTGAGAAGGTGAGAGCAGTTGCTACTCAGGAGTCGCCCAAGAACATATTTGAGGTGCTTAGTTTCATTGGGATGTCTGGATACTATAGGTGTTTCATACAATACTTCTCATACTTAGCATCGCCATTGAAGGGATTGACTAAGAAGGGTGTGAAGTATGTATGTTTAGATTCATGTGAGACAAACTTTCAGGAGTTGAAAAGGAGATTTAATTCATCCTAGATACTCATTTTTCTAGACCTAGGAAGAAGTTACACAATTTACTGTGATGCATCATGTGTCAGTCTGGGAGTAGTTCTTATGTAGTGGGATTGAGTCATCACATAAGGGTCTTGGAAGTTGAGGCCACATGAGATGAATTACCTGACACATGATCTCATGTTAGTTGTAGTTGTTCACATATTGTGACATTAGAGACATTAATCACTAGTAGAGCATTTTGTGGTGTACACATACCACAAAATCCTCTAGTATATATTTACACAGTGTGATATGAATATGAGGAAGCTAAGGTGGGTTGAGTACCTAGAGTATTTTGACTTTGATCTTTCCTACTAGTCTAGTAAACGAAATATAGTGGATGATACACTGAGTTGGAAGTCTCATATATAGGTAGTTCAACACTCCAGTAGCAAGTTGAATCTTATGAATTTGTTCTATAAAATGCACTTTGAGGTACAAAAAAGTTAGGGGAAGACTTCAATTTCATCATTAGATATGAATTATTTATTACTGGATAGAGTGAGAATGAGAAAGCTATCATAATCTGAAGGCCTAGTTCTATAGGAGAGTGTGGCTGGTGAGGACCCTCATACTAGTTAGACCATAAACGGGGATGATATCCTGTGGGTACATGGCCACATGTTGGTCTATTCTAACATGCATGAAGAGATGATGTGGTCCTTTCATGCTTCATGAATGGGTAGTGAATCCTGGCATCACCAAGATGTATTGAGAATTATATCTTCAATATTGTTGGCCAAGAATGAAAGAAGATGTAGCTGGTATTGTTATGCGGTGTTCCACCTATCAGCATGTGAAGTCAAAAAACTAGCGACCAACCAAACATTTACAATAGATACCCATTCTCGAGTGGAAATAAAATGACATAAAGATGGATTTCATGATAGTTTTACCAAGGTCACCTCGAGGTAATGATGATATATGGGTTGTTGTTTATAGGTTCATGATGGTCTCTCATTTCCTACTAATTATGGTAACTGTCAGTTTTGATGAGATTGGGATGTTGTACATCCATGAGATTGTACAAATACATGGGGTCTCGCATTCTATCATTTCATAAGTGGATGCCTGATTTATTTCTTTATTCTAGAAAGGACTAGATAGGGTTTTGGGTACTTTGGTGCTTCTGAGCATGACATACCACCACCATAAAAATGGAAATTCAAAGCGTATGATTCAGGTGTTTTAGGACATGCTGCAGGCATGCGTCTTAGATTTTGGGGGCTCTTAAGAGAGGCATATACCCGTGGTTGAGTTTACCTATAACAATATATTTTAGGATACTATTCAGATGTCTCTATATGATCCTTTGTACTACATGCCATGCATTTCACCCTTGTTTTGGTTGGAGGTTGGAGAGGTAGTTATGCTGGGACCTCGTCTTGTCCAGGAGACCACATAACATGTTCAGTGGATTCAGAAGAGTATGGAAGCTATACAGTCTCATCAAAAATCATATGCCTATCACCAAAGGAGACTCTAGAGTTTGAGGTCAGGTATTGGGTTTTCCTATGTGTTTCACCGAGGCTGGGAAACAAGAGGATCAGGAGATATGGTAATATTTCATCAAGGTACGTTGGTTCATTTGAGATTCTAGAGAGGGTCCAACTAGCAGCCTATCAGTAGCATTTAAATCAGAGTTACCAAGCTATGCACGATGTCTTCCATGTTTCTTAGATGTGATGCTACTATTTATACCCATCTCATGATTTCAGCCTGAGGAGGTTGAGTTATATGTAGATGCATTATTTGAGGAGAGTACTATATGAATTGTGAATCATAGTATGAAGTTTCATTGAGGCCAGTCCGTTCTATTAGTATGAGTTTTATGAAAATACAACCAAGTACATGAAGAGAACTAGTAGAGGGAGACTGATACATGATCACAGTGGCCGAATTGTTTCTCACATCATGCGTCAACTCCCTTGGAATCAAAATTCTGAGATTAATTTATTTAAATGGGGAAATTTATAAGGATTCAGTTATTCTTTGAGGCATAGATCTTTATTTTTCTATCAATTATCTATTTTATTTCTTAAGTATGTCCAAATGTGACTTTCCATTGAGGACATGGAGGCATGAGGTGATTGGGGTTAGTCCAGAGCCTGGAACCCAAGGTTTGGGTGTTTTAAGCTTGGTTTATGGTTAGTAAAAACTATGTGGGGTAGGCTTCATGGTTTGACTAAACCATGTGTGGCTGGAAAGAAGGGTGATATAGGCCGCATGGTTTGGGTTAATTGTGCGAGAGGAGCTACAAATCTATGTGGAAGGTATGTAGTTTTCAGTAGATTTTGAAAGAGGGTTTGAACATGGTTTTCTCATGGTTTATAAACCATGAAAGGTAACCATTCACTATGCCTCAAGACTAAAGGAAGTCGGGCATGGTTTCTTTATGGTTTGTCAAACTATGTGGATAAACTATGCAACCCTGTAATTTTAATAAGTTTATAAATTTTACATTTAATTAATTTTTTTAAAACATAAGGTTGGTTTCTTTACACTCAATGCACAACATGGGATACCTCCCTCTTGAGATATCCTCCTCCTAAAGTAGTTCTTCAGATCTACTCTCCATACAGAATTCAATTCAATCATAGTTCATCTCCTTGGATCCATAATGGTAAGGCCTTAATTAATTTTTGATCTTATGCCATTTTTTGGGAATCGACTGAGCTATTTCGGTTTAGGATCATATGCACGAATTTTTTTCTCTTCATATTTTCTTTATATTTATTCTAAACTAGGATGAATGATATCCTTATACTGGAAAAGCTATCTAGCATGGACCTAATGTTGGTGGTCATGTGATTTTCATTAAATTTTGGATCGTTATATATGCTATGGTGCTGCACAACCAATTTTCAGGTGTCGCCTAAAAATAAATTGAACCCATTTTTTCCTATCATATTTTATATAATATAATAGACGTGTTTATTCATGTCATAGGTTTTACATTTTGAATAGGGACGACCCCATGGGTGAGTTGCCTTGAATAGTCCCTTTTTGGATTTTTTCCTTGGACACCCTTGAGGTGTGCCTTTTTCCCTTTCATGTGATGTTAAAAATGAAATTTGTTAAAAATGGAATTTTAATGTTGTTAAATTGTAATTGAATTGGTTAAAGGGTAAGGGATGGTTGACTTTCCACTTGACCTATATATTTCATTACTTTTCTAAGCATGATTTTCTTCAATTGCCTTTCCCATTTGAGTAAATTAGATACTATGACTTGGATTGATGCAATTAGATTGAATTTATCTATCTGTTTATTCAAACATGTGAAATATATGATAACTAATCCCTTTGATATTTTGTTGGGCTAATTTTGTTAAAAACTCCCATGTGAGTATTCTAAGGAAATCCATTGATCTCTACCTTGTTTTTTCAATTGCCTTAATAGGAATAAATTTCACCTTTTATTGCTAGACATGTGAGTTATGTTGAGACCATGATATAAGATATGATGATTAAGAATGGTAAGCTCGTTATCATGATATGCCCACGTGAGTAAATGAAACGACAAGACATTGAGGTTGGTCCTTACTTGAGTCACCCATTAGAGGTGAGTTATACTTAATGACTTTGGTTTTTACCTTGGCATATTAATTATATTGTTTTAATGAAATGGATCTAATAAAATGATAAATATCCATGGGTGATACATGGATTCAATTTAGAGTTCCATGAAAAAACTCATGTTACTGTTGACCTTTATACCTTGAGTGATACATGGATTCACCTTAGAATTCCAGGGACAGAATCAATGGTTAATGTGATATTTTCATGACTGATACATGGATCCAAATGAGAGAGTCCATGGATGAACTCATTGAGACAGAACTTATATGCTGAGTGATACTTGGAATCAAAATGGATTACCAAGGACATACTCAATGGGAATTGATTATATTTCATGAGTGATACTTGGGGATTATTTATAAGAACTCCAAGGATTGAATCATATGACATAAACTTTATACCACAGATAGTGTGATACATGTGTTCATCAGAGGTTCTCTATTGTCAGGCTCATAGGGTGTTGGTTGAATACAACCGGAGTGATAGATGAATTACAACTTGGGGATGTCAAGGAAAAACTCAGGTTCTAAATGAATAACCGATTGAAATGAAATGACTTAAGATTTATCTCAAAGCGAGAGCACAAGCTTGGAATCAGTCTTGAAATGTATTGTTTAGATGAAAATATGAGGAATATGACATGATACCAACTATGTAGAGGATGACGATCTTGAGAAAGATCTTGAGAATTATTAATTTCAATGTAATTGAAATGGTAAATGATTGTAAATGAATACAAATTCATGGAGAATATTTAATTTTGGTTTCTTCTTTAGTTAATACTTTTCTTATTGCACAATGCCTGCTATATATATTCACAGACTGATTGGAACAGACCTTGGGTGGTTGCCTACTAGGATTTAGTCTCACACCCTGTTTGGGTCACCTTTTGGACCCAAACAGATTACATGATTGCAAGAAATGATAAGGTAAATCTCCCTCTTATAGGTACTTGAAATGTTTCTCCGGATCAAGAGAGTGTGGGACTAAGATGAGGCTTGTGATGCTACTGGGATTCTTTTGGATTTTTTTTTACTTTTTTCATATTTATTGTACATATTTCTTATATTCATGATTTTAATTTTTTATTAGAAACATGTCACATGTATCATCATCCTTTGTATGGTATGACTTTTGGATTGTTTATATTATTATTCTTCCACTGTTAAATTCTGTTATATGGTTTACTGCTTCAACTAATTGTGTCTATTATTGATATCCACTTTGCTACACTCTATTAATGAGGTAATAGTATCCCCTTAGACACACCTTGGCCCTATCTTCTAGTTGGAAGCCTCTATCATTTTTGGAGATTCGTGTGAGGCTATGTGAACCACTGGTCTCAGGGCACCGTTCAGTGGCATCTGGGTCTAGGATGTTATATAAACCAATGGTCACATAGATGCAAAACATAATAATAAGGGTATGATATGATGAACATGACATAAAAGTTTCATAGCTAATTTGAAAAACATAATAAATATGAGTTATGGGATAAAACATTATGCTTTTACAATACATGAATCATAAGAATGAGAACTCATCATAATTAAATCATGAACCATATGTTCATGTAATAATGTGTGTGGAACGATCATAAGTATAGAAACCATTAAATATGTCAAGGTTAATTACCAAGACCATCATATTAGAAACAATCACCTATTTCCCATAGTGGATCAAGAACATTAACTTGTTTTCCATAATAGATGAATCAATTTGAATTATTTCCCATAACTGATCAAGTACATTGACTTATTTCCTATAACTATTTCATGAGATATAATAATTTACCTAATATATTAAAGGGAGATATAATTCTCACCCATCAAATAATGTAAATAATAAATATGTGTTCCAAGAGATCATAAAAAATTCATAATATTAAGACCCATGAAAATAAATATGTTTCATGAATATTTCATCATATAATAACCCATAAAAAATAAAGGGGTTTCAAAAAAATGTTGTCTTTCCATTATAAATAAAGACCATCCAAAGAAAAAATAAGGATGTATCCTTGGATTATGACCACAGTAAAAATTATTATAATTAAGGTATATTTTTTTATTAACATAGATACCATTAAAAGATCACTAAAACCTTCTTGAGTAAAATACCCTTTCAAATTTTAAAATACTTTTTAAAATCTAAAACTATGCATGAAATAAACAAACCATTATATTTGAAAATTACCTTGTAAAATTATAATGAAGATTAAAATCATTTAGTAATCATTAATGTAGAAAATTATATTCTTTACATATAAGTTAAAAAAAATTTCTTTCATATTTTTTATAAAAAGTTACAAATACCTCATTTGGAAAATGATAAAAAGATTCATTTCGAACCATCTTGAAAAAACTCCAACATTGGAAAAAATGAATTTAAAAAATCATAGTATAATTATAAAAATTATATTCAAAACATATTTAGAAATATGTTTATGGAGGAGAAATATCAAATAATTTTCCCAATATAGAATTAAATGTAAACAATCCCATATATTGATGATACTGGGAAATAAAATCCTCACCATGAGTTTTATTTGATTTGAATGAACTATAAACTCCTATATAATAAATTTAAATTTATTATATTTTTATACCATAGTATTTTTTTACTTATAAAATCTTAAATTATCCCTTTTATAACATTTAAACACCCCTTTTATCAATAATTCAATATTAAAATCATTATTTTTGGGTGTTAACTATTTCGTTTATCTTGTGTATTTTAGTTCAGTAGTTCCAACCCTTTTACATTTATCTTAGATGCATAACATCCAAAAAATTAATAATGATATAAAAATCATACAATTTAATTGTGTGTATATATATATATATATTTAGATTCTTCTATAAAATTTAGAGTTAGAAAAAGTAATCACACCATTCATTTGGATGGTAGGTCGTACGTATGCATGAGCACTGTTTCCATTTTCAGACTAATATACTGAACAAAAGGTAAACATTTATTCACATTTAGAGAGTAATTATTATGTAATAAATATCATATATATTACATAAATTCATCCACATTAACATCCAAGCGAAATATAAATTAAAAACTATTCATATTGCTTCATGGAGGTGGTAGTCCACACATACACACAAATAACACTATTGTTTCCCAAAGGATTGGATGTTAATAATGTAGACATGATATTATCAATAAAAAATTATACAGATGTCATAAATAAAATATATAAACATTAAATCCATCATAATACCCATCCATAAATTATGGTGATGAAAGAAGAATTGTATCGATGCATTGTGACAGGAAGCCGTACGTATGTAGGAGCGATACTTTCACTTATCATTTGATAGGATAGAGGGTGTATAATGTTGTTTTAATAACCATAATAAAATTTCATAATATTTAGGATAATGAATTTATTATTTTATGATAAATACCACAGACTTAGAATAGGTAAATAAGAGTATAAAAAAAGTGATCAGTTAAGGCAATTACCTTTTCTTGGAAATAAATCCTTTAGATATCCTCTTAATCACCCTAGAGTTGATCTTTTGAGAAGACTATAACCTCTATAATTTTTCTAGGGAAGTGTATAATATAATTTGAAAGATTATGGTCGAGCTATAAGGCTCCATGTGATTCGAGGAAGATAAATAATAGGTTCCTTTTTATAAATGAGGGGAGGTGTACTATTAGTATTTATTAAAAGATTAAAATATAAATAAGTCATCTTCAATAAAAATGGTTAAAAATGTCATATTAATGGGAAATTTATTTCATTTTAGACCATATCTTATCGATTTTTTTCTATTTTAATTTTTTATTATTTTTATGTGTTTTTTAAAAATATTATTCTCATAAAATATCACAATTATCAATTGAGACAATATTAACATAATTTGACTTAAAAAATATAAAAAAAGTTGAAATTAGAATATAAAATTATAAAAAAATATAAATTCATGGAACACATTATATTTATTTAATACTTTTAAAACAATTTATTATATTGTTTTATTAATTAGAGAAATACTTCATCGGTGTTGCATAAACAATTAGGGTAATTATATAATTAAAATAAATTAAGAATATACTTACATCATGAAAATAAATGTATTAATACTAAAATAGAAACTTATATTTATTAATAACTTAATTTTTTACCTATATGTACACATAATAGATATTAAAAACAAAGAGAGTGAAATTTTGTGACTTTCCATGATTGAAATAATATATAAGTCATTTTCCTTGATAAGTTTCCATTAAAATAATAAAATTAAAGACTGGTGTGATAATTTTAGTATTAAATTTATCCAAAAATAATTATGATGAAAAATAATGGCTTTATCCATTATTTTTAATCAAGATTAACCCAATTTACCATTTATCAGGGTGATAAATTTTACCAAGTTTACTATTAATATTGAAAATAATATAAGGGCCCTATTTACTAAATTTAAACCTCCTAAATATAAATATGTTATTAATTTCATCTAATTAAATACCTATAAATTGAATAAATAATTTTAAAGTATGTTAAAAAATGGGGAAAACATCTTTTTAGAAAAAAAATACATTTTAAGCATAAAATTGGATTTATTCTTATCGTATAATTAAAAAAATATTTTATTAATGATTAAAAAATTTGATCAAGTATATAATTTATATATTTCATCAATATAATTAACCAATATTTATTACTTTAATTTACTAATATAAAATATATTTTGTGCATAAAAATAATTTTTCAAAAAAAAAACTATTATTTTAAAATTATTTTTATTTTTAAATATAATCATTTGAAACATATTAAATTTATCTTATAAATGATTAGAACACATATTTTTCATAATTTAGTTATTATTATTCATATCCACCAATCGAACTACTAGGTGATAATATTTTAATAATGTTATACAATTTATCTAAACTCACTATTGCATGTAACACAAGATATCGAAGAAATCAAATTATTTAATGAGAAATATTTCATAAAAATTTTGGGGTTTTAAATTATAACCCCACATAAAATTAATTTCAAAAAAATCATCATTCTGATACAAAAGTATGAGGAAACTTTTTCTTCATCACATCCTCAAGTTCCCACACAACTTCCTTAAATTGGTGGTTTTTCCACAAATCTTTGACAAGGTGAGTGGTATTATTTCATATAAGTTTCTCTCCATGATCCATAATCTATACCGGGTTTTCTTCATAAGATATATATTAATCTTGTGGTATGAACTTTAAGTTCAGTACATGTGAAGGATTATGTATGTACTTTCTCAGGTTATATAAACAAAACCGATCATTAACTTGTGAGAGATTCAGTAGAAGCATAAATTGATAAGATACTGTCCCAATATAATAAATATTTTTAAAAGTAGAAATATACCTAGGGATAATATTTCCATTATTACCCAATCTCATAACCTTATTCCATATGAAAATTCATAGAAAAACCTTCTCACTAACTTTAAACTCCATATCTCACTGATGATTGTTAGTATAACCCTTTTATTGACTATGAGTTGCTTTTATGTGATGTCAAATTAATCTAACCTTCTTCACTACTTCCTTATATAGGTTGGGTCCCAATATATTTATTTCTCTAGATCCATTTAATCTTGTTGGTGTTCTATGCTTCCTACTATAGAGGTTTTCATAAGAATCCATCAGAATTCTTGAGTGAAAGTTATTGTTTTAAGAAAATTCCACTAAAGGAATGTGTTGATCCCATCCACCTTTGAAATACATAGAGTAATTTATCATCATTTCATATAGTTTTTCAATGTTCATCTTAGACTTAAAATCTGTTTAAGGATGAGAAGAAGTGTTGAAACAAAAATCTATGTCCGAAGCCTACTGAAGACTTCACTAAAACTTTCATGTAAAACTTAGATCATGATCTGATAAAATTGATATAGGTAAACCATGAAATTTCACCAATTTTTAAATGTATAACTAGGTAAGGTGATCAAGATATAAATATTATATTTTTGGAAATTAAGTATGATGAATTCGTAAGGATATCAAGTACAATCCATATAACATTATGACCTTTAGATGTTTTTGGGAGTTCTATAATGAATTAAATGGTAATGTTTTCCCATTTCCATTATTGTATTGGTAATTATCATAACATCCCCTTAGACTTATTTCTCTCAGTATTATGTTGATAACATTATAAGAGCTGAGAAACATACTCTACAATATCTCTTTTTATCCCATCCCACAAGAAATACTCTTTCTGGTCTCTATACATCTTTGTGCTTACAGGCTGAATTAATAATGATGAACTATGAGCCTAATCCAATATCTCTCTAAAATATGGTATGGGAGGGACACAAACATAGTTCTTAAAAATTATTATCCCCTCATTATCAAGTATTAAATTAGGAATATTCCTCACCTTATTTTGCATCTCCACAACTTCCCTTTACACCTGCTTAATCCTCACATAGAGAAATGGTTGAACATTAATTAAAAATATATATGATTTGTTCCCTTCAGTATTGAAAATAGATACATTGAAAATATAAAAATTTTGGATCTTTTTTGATCATCATCATATAAAGGCTATCATGGTACTTTCATCTCAAAGAATCCAAAACCTTGTTCTCCTTCCCAGGGCAATAATGTATTGAGAAATCACAATATTTAATTAGTTTCAACCATCTTATTTGTCACATGTTCAAATATTTTTAGTGAAAATATACTTTAATATTTTTTATTAGTATATATGTCTCACCTTTATCCATGGAGATAATACCTCTATATCATTAATGAAAAAATATCCATCACTTACTCCAAATCTCGAGTTGGGTAATTTTTCTCATAAACCTTCAATTTTCATGAGGTATAAGCTATAACGATAACATTTTTCATGAGTATGCATCCCAATACCATGTTTGATGAATCACTATAGATTAAAATCCCTTATAATATACAAGTTAGTGTAAGTAGTGGTGAAATAACTGGCCTTATCTTTAGTTCCTTAAAATATTCTTCACATTCAGCTGTCCAAAGGAACCTGTCTCCATTCTAAGTTAAAATGGTGAGAAAATTAGATAGTTGTGATAACCTCTCTATAAAGCGATGATGATATCTAGAAAAATCAAGAAAAATACAGATTTTAGTTATCTTGGTTGGTCTAGGACATTTCTTAATAACATCTATCATGGAAGCATCTACTAATATAACCTCACATGAGATTATATGACACAAGAATGAAAATTTCTGAAGACAAAATTCACACTTGGTAAATATTTCATAAATATTATCCTTCTTTAGGGTCTTCAAAACAATCCTTATGTGATATCCATGATCTTACTTACTCATTTAATATACATGAATATTATATATAAATACTACCATAAACTGATCAAGCTAATCATTAAAGACTATATTCATTAAATCCATAAAAATAGTGGGGGAATTATTAATACCAAAAGGAATCACTATAAATTCATAGTGTCCATACCTGGTACAGAATGATGTATTGAGTATATTATATTTCTTGACCTTGAATTGATGATATCTATAATGAATTTCAATATTGGAAAAGTATTTAGCTCCACAAAGTTGATCCAATAAGTCATCAATATGAGGTAGTAAACACTTGTTCTTAATATTGATATTGTGACGTTCTAAATAATCAATTCATAGTCACGTGGATCCATATTTCTTATTAAAAAATAGAATAGGTACACCCCAAGGTGATTCACTCATCCAAATGAATCCCTTTTCAGGATTCTCCTGGAGTTGATTCTCTAATTCTTACAACACCATTAGGTTTTTTCTACATGGATTCTTTGAAATAGGTATAATACCAAGTATGAGTTCTTTTAGAAAACTAACTTCATGATTCGAGGGAAAACCCAAAAATTCTTCCAGAAATACATCATCAAACTACTATACCATAGATGTATCCTTAATGTTGAGTTTCTACCCAACCATCTGAGATAGAGAACCAACATGTATAGGAATTAAGACCCAAAATATAGAACCAATTCACATTATAATTTCATATTCATAATCTCATCGATAAATTATCATATGTTCATTCAGGATATGAAATGTAACTTAACTTACTAAATAATTTATATTGATTCATATAGGGAAATAAAATCCATACCAGAAACCACCTTGGATTCAACTAAGTAGAGAATCATGAGATTTACAGGAAGCACTTTCCCAAAAAATTAAATCAGATTGGAACTATATATTTGAGATGGGACCATTCCTACATTAGAATATTTCACAGTTAACTCAACATCTAATCATTGAGGAAATATGGACACACCCTTTGATAATTATTTAGAAATAAATATGTGAGTGGATCTAAAATAAAATAATACATTAGATATTCTAGATTGGATTATAAGTGTAACTTTCACCACATCATTTTCATAACCCACTTCAACAGTCATGATCGAATGTGATTTACCTTTGTCTTTGAGATTAATAGGTCATTAGAAATGATCATAAAAATTCTTCAGATTCATACAGTGTTTGAAATAATTTACATATTCCTTTAATTTTAACTATTAGAGAATGAGTGGCACATTAATTAGAATCTTCTTTTCCTATGTTGCATTAAACATCCTATTCATCACCTTTTAACATTCATTGGATTAATGACCTGAATTTCCACATTTAAATCACCTCCCAGTTCTATTCCCATTCACATAATTCCATTAACATTCTTTCCCATATTTATAGCATGTAAATGTATGGAATTTCTTTCCACCGTGTGATTTATTTGAGTTTTTGGGAGACTCAATATTTCTTTTCTTATCAAAACCATGGGAATGGTTGGAATCTCTAATTCACATTTCTATTGTGAGTGCACATAAAATGATTTCTTCATAGACACTGAAGTAACTTATATATAATCCATTTGTTAAAATTAGTTTTAATCCACCATATAATCAATCAATTTTACTTTTAGGGATTATAATTAAACCAGATGCATTTAAAACCTTATAAAATTTTCCTCATAGGTACTAATGGATTCTTCATCCTTTGGATTCATCTCAAGAAATCCATTCTCCATATTTATTCACAAAATATGAGGAAATAGTTAATGAATAACATACCCTTAAACTCATACCATTACATGGAATTAATTTATACATCTTGAATTGTATTCTTGAAACGATTCCACCATTGATCTACTTCTCCTTCCAAATGATAAACATGTAGGAAAACATTTTCTTTTCTAGAGAAATGAAAAACAAAAATAATTTTCTCAATTCTGATGAAACATCGCTCATCCACTAGTGGATCAAAAGAGCCACTAAAAAATTGTCGGTGTTTTTTATGAATGATTCAAGAACACATTATTCCCACCTTTGATAAATTTTAAAATAGGCATGAATCATATCCCGAGAAAGCCAGGTGAGAATAAAAATAAGATTCTAAATTCCTTGTCCAATAACATTTAGTTTTAAAAGTAGACAATCATTACATTGTTGATCACATTCAGTATTAATATGATTCATTTAGGTTCCATACATTGAATAAAACTCAAATCATTGTTTGAGAAAAAATATTCATATAGTAAAACCACATAATTCTGAAAAATAATTTATAGAATGTTTAAATCATGAAACCTTATTGTATTATACCTTAGGTTTGACCTAGTTCATTCATGATAATTACCAAAAATTTAGGATTTAATCCTATAATTAAACATATCTCAAGGGTTTTTATAAAAGTTGTATGACCATAATCTCTAAAGGATGACTAAAACCTTCTCTAATACCAACTATAGTGGTCTGGAATTATTTTAAATGGACTATAATTTATACACATCAAAGAAATTCATATAGAGATACACATATTGGGTTGGACACACCACCATCCTCAGTGGTATCCCTTTCCTCACGAAGCCCTTTGGAAAATATCCATGCTTCATATAATGCTCAAATATGAGAGATAAAAAGTATAAGATTCATTCCCTTTCTATGATATCGATTATGATATCCCAATCTTTTAATAAATAAATATTACATATGTTTAGATAAATACACAATTCATAATATAACGACCCTTGAAAGAATCATAAAGGCTTAGAGTCATTGGAGACTAGATATAAAATCTTCTTATTTTATGAAAGATCTACAATATGTCCCATAAATATCTTCCTTCATAGTAATTTTTAAAGTATTACCATATTATAAATTTTCTTCATAACCCAAGGAAAATAAACATAAGTAAAAGGGTGATCTCAGATGCTCATAATGGGTAAACATATGAGATATCAATCGATGATTGTATGAAATAATATTCTAAACACAAGGGTATGGTATCATGAAAATAACTAAAAATGTTCATACCCAATATGAAAAATATCATAAGAATGAGTTATTTTATAAAAAAGTAGCATTTGAAAATAAATTAGTCACAATAATGAGAACTCATCATAACTCAATCATGAACCATAAGTTCATTTTATAAAATGTGTGGCATTATAATAAGTATACTAACCATTTCATATGTCAAATTTAAGTAACATGACCATTGGATCGACCTAAACATCTATTTGACATAGTGGATCATTCACATTGATTTTTTTACCATAATAGATCAAACCATTAGACTTGTTTTGCATAACATATCAATCACAATGCTTTGTTTCCCATAACTATCTCATGATATATAATACTTTAACCTATACAATGGAAGTAAATACATGTACCATTCATCAAAGAACATAAATAATACATATGTGTTCCAAAATATCATAAAACATTTATCATATTGGAACTAATTAAAATAAATGGTTTTTATAAACATTTCATCTTAGTATAAACCATGGAAAATAAACGGGTTTCATAAACATTTAATCTTTTCACCATAAAAATAAACAATCATGAGAAAAATTAGGATGGTATCCTTGGATTAAAACCTCTATAATGCATAATTAGAATCAAGGTATGTTTTTATTAATGTATAGAGATACCATTAAAATATCATTAAAAACTTATTGGGGAAAATACCCTTTCAAATATCCAAATCACTTTTTAAAATCTAAAACCACATGAAAAAAAGAAAAAAGTTTATTTTAGAGGACCACATAAATATGTAAAGTGAAATTAAAATTAGTGGGGAATCCTGACGTTGGGAAATTATATTTATTTTGTATAAGTTAAAATACATACCCCTTTCATACCTTTTTCATAAAAGTCACAAAGTACATCATTTGGAAAAAGAAAAAATATTCCATTCAAACCATTTTGTAAAAAGTAAATCAGGCATAAAAATGAATTTAATAAATCATAAGATAATAATAAACATAATAATATAAACATTTTTATAAAACATTTATATGTAATATGAAAATAAAATAATTTTCCCAATTGAGACTTAAAAATAAAAAATCTCGAATATTGGTGAGACAGTGAAATAAAACCCTTACCACAAGTTATCCTTGCTTATAATGAAATATAACCTCCTATATAATTAATTAATTTTTTTTTATACTTCTATATAAAAGTAATTTTCGTATATATAACATCATATATGATCCATTTTTAACATTTCAACTCCCTTTTTATCAATAATTCATTATTAAAATTGTTATTTCTGGGTGTTAATTATTTTTTATCATGATTGTTTCTGTTAAATAGTTATGGTACTTGTAAATTTATCTTCATTACATCACCTAAATAATATTAATCATTATATACATATAATATATTTCCATTACAAACATATTTAGTGTCTTCTATAAAATTTAGGGATAGAAAAATGAATTACACTATTCATAGAGATGGTCTGCCATACGTACACATGGACACTATTTCCATTTTCTGACTGATGGAATGAAAGAAATGTAAATAATAATTCAAATTTACAGAATAATTATTATTTCATATATATCATATATATTAATCAAATTCATCCACATTACCATCAAACTAAAAAATAATTGAAAAATGAATCACATCGCTTCGTGGAGGTGGTAGTCCCCCTATATGGACAAAAGACATTATCATCCCCAAAGGATTAGATGGAAAGAATATAGAAATAATATTATAATTAAATTAATAATAATTATATTATAAATTCCACATATAAAAATTAAAACCACCATACTACTATTGAAGCAGAAATATGTGTGTCACAGGAGAGGTTGAGGAAGGCCCAATCGGTTCAAAGTGAATTCATGACAAAAAGGATTAAAAGTATAATTAAGGGGATGGATTAATGAAGGCATAAAACTTAAAATATGTAAGTATATTAATGAATTCCTTATACATGTGAATATTGAGGCAGTAAACTTCATGCAACAAAACTCTAAATCATAGAGGTCCCCGACCATGCGAAGCTAGAGGCGGAAACCTTCATGAAATGCAAAATACATCCATCTATCCAATGGACCAAAGGCCTTATATTTTTCTTATTATATTATAAACCCCATTTTAAGGTAGTAAGGTGGGGGTGGGGGAACCCTAACATACTTCATGGAATAAAAACATCAAATAACCCAAAGATCATGAAAATACAACCGAGACTCAAAACGTCGATCTGCCTCATCCCAACATTTTGAACAAGATAATATATGCCACCATTACAAGAATGTATTGAAATAAAGTGTCCTATGTAAAATAAAATACCAAATATTATGGCTGAAACCATACCCTCTCAAACATCCAATTCCATACTGTCTACATAGGTGAACCACCTTCTTTGAATCCTCCTCTACTACCTGTTCCTTGAGGTCGAGTTTAGCTAAATCTTCAAAATACGAGTCTCGAAAACCAACCCAAAAAAATATGAAAAGTTCTAAGCAACCAAGAGTCTAAAAAACACCTTCAACCTCCATCTTGGAAGACCCCACCACACTCCACAAGACACCCCAACCACCACAACCAAATAATCCTAAAAGACAATCCAAGGGACACGAGTCCGATCCATCATCACCTAGGACTAGATGGACCAAACTCACACCATGGAATACTGTTGATGAGGGAATCTTGATCGTCCTACAATAGAAACACCACTTTTGACATGGATATAATCCAATCATAACCAAGATTTCTCCCTAACTAGGTTCCAAAGCAAGCTGGTGGTGATGAGAAAAACCAGAGAGGGGCAGGGTTTAAACTACAAGGACCAAGCCTTAACATTTGCATATTCTTTATTTAAGATAATAATTCACATTTATGATCATTTTAGGTTTATATATTTAGATAATTAGGTCATCAAATATACATAACAACTTGAATATTACAAATAGACACATCTACCAAGTTTCCATTTTTTTCACAAAATAAAAATTCTTGAAAAAGATTCATGTCTAGTTCCATGTTTTAGACTGCATGAATTTTCCTTGATCCCATACTTGACTCTATTACACTTTATGTTCTATGAAAAACATTTAAAAAACTTGGGATAAGCATAAAAATCTCAATAAGGGATACACAAATAAGGAAAACTGTTATTTTTTAAAAACAACAATTAAACCATGAATACTTTATCATAAGTAATATTTTTCACCTTTATGAAGTAGTAAATACTCTTCACTGAATAAAAGATCATTTCCTACCCTTTTTTAACCAAAATATTACCATAAAACCCATACAAAGAACACATAACATATAAAGGTAACTTGGGGCATAAACATACATAAATGGAATAACCATACGATCGACTTCCACACATATCACTAAATGGAATAGCCATACAGCCGACTTCCATACCCAATGTATTGGAGGTTTTAACATAACCACTAATCCTGGTTTATCACGGCTCCACCCATCATTTGGTTTATCATGTAACCACCCATCAAATGTCCAATTACCATTACAGAATCATAACACATAAAACTAATATATAGGAAATAATACATTTACACATTTAAATCACAATATATCACTTAAATATATTGACATAACAAATTCATTATCAAAACCATTTTTAATACCTAAATATATAAAAGAGTATATGGTATTTATTTTCCTTTTAAAAACATTATCGCTTGTTAAGGAAGCCAAAGAGAAAATAATACTCACGGTGGCGGAAAGGTCGTTGTCATTGATTATGTTAAAATAAACATTCCTTTTTGTTATTTAGTAAAAATATTCATAGAAAAAGATTCCCTTTCAATTAAATTAAAAGTAAAAGTTGTTTATAAAACGTATAAAACAAAGTCATGTATTAAACCAAAATATGCCTCAATGAAAGGAGATTGAGATGAAGTCCCTTACCTCTTGTCCGACTTGAACCGTTCATTCTTTAATCTCCTAAATAATAAACTAAAGTTACTTTATACTTGATTAAAAACCTTTTATTAAGTTTATAATTCCATTTAAATAAATTATTACCATTTTATAAACATTATGTAGTCATTTAAGTTAATAATGGTCGTTTTTTCGATATTTGGTAGTTGAGTAAAAAATGGACTTCTTATAATTACATGTTGTTCATGTGGTAAAAATTTAATTATATCCATAATGATATTCATGATTTATATGTCATATATATCATATATATCCAGTATATACATATATTTACAATATTATATAAAATTTTGAGATAATAAATGAAATGAACCGTTCGTGGAGATGGTAAGCCATACGTACACATGAACTCTACTTCCGTTTCTATTTCATATTGTAATGGAATGGAAAATTAATGATACATAAGTATATTACAATTCTAGTATAATATAATATATAATTTCATTAACTCTACCCTTTATAAGTTCCACATAAGGCATGAACGAGTCATATCACTTTGAGGGGGCGGTAGTCTGCATTTCCTCAAATGAGATTATCGTATTTAAGCACTATAGAAAACATAACGGTATTATATAAATGAAAAATACATAAGAAAAGAAACAATATAAATATAATATATATCATATATAAATATAGTGACATCATAAGGTCCACCATGAGAGGCGGTTGGAGATATTTGTACAATCATCATTTCGTGAGGCACTAGTTCACCGTCCAAAGAAACAGTATGTTCTTTACCCATTAGACATAGGTGTATTTAAGTGTAGTTAGAATAATTCTCATAAACACATCCTAGTATATTGAGGATACTTGTGTTGTTAAAAAAGAAAGGAATAAAAAAAGTTTAGGGGGTTGAAGAAGTAATTTAAAACAAAAGAACTTAAGAGAAGGGATTATATTTAAATCGGGTAACTCCCTTTAGTTTGAACCAAAAGGGTTTGTTGAAGTGGCTTATGCATATGTTAAGGATTATATAAGGAGGAGAGTGATGTTGGGAGATTAATTAGGCAGATTTTGGATGATCCAAGGGTCTTGAGAGGTGTGAGGAATGGGTTAGAGGTGAGAAATATTTATAAGGGGGAGGAGGGGCTCTTTAAGAAAGTGTGGAATTATTATTTTATTATATAATGATTTTCGGTTTCTAAAGGTCCAGAACTAATTAAAGTGAAGATATAATTACTCATGGTAAAAATAAAATCATCCAATAGTAATTGTACTGGTTTTGGATATTATTTTAATCTTTATATTCTTATGTATTTAAATCATTTATTAATGAGGTAAACACTACACCACTATTGTGTCATAAATAATTAAATTTATTTGATGTCTAAGAATTATAAAAAAATACCATAATGTAGGAAATTTTTTTATCTTTATAAATAATATTTATAGTCGAAAAGATAACTTATATAACCCTATGTAAAAATTAATTTACTAAAAGATCTTTGTTTATGTCATTTTTGTCTTTACATTAAATTAATTAATCTAAAGTATCATTATCCCTCCCAAGTGGATCCATGGGGTCCCAAAATCGACCCAAGGATTCCCATGGTCTTCCATGACTCATCCAATAATGTTAGGATAAGTGTCAAGGTAATTTTGTATTATTATAATATTCTTTTTACCTTAAATTACCCTATTTACCTTTAACCGCGGTAAATAAATTCAAAAGTTACTATTCACCAAAAAATATTTTCATCTTATTGAACCACATTTTACTTAATAATAACAACCATGTTTGTCGGATTTTCAAAATTCAATTCATAGAAGTCGTGAAATTTCATTTAAGTGAAAAAATCAGCTTTTTAACTATTACTCAGTGTTTTCACTATTCATCAAAAATTGAAGATTTTCAGAAAAATACCAAAACTTCAGCCTAAGATATTTTTGATATTATGAGTTAGAAAATGAGGTCTATTTTACCAAATTCAAAACATAGAAGTGGGATTAATTAATTTAAAATTAATTCCCGTTGTGAAAACAGAAGCCGTGTTTAAAAAAAATATTAACTATCAAAAGATTGACACTTGTTTATGTCCAATTTCAGAGTGAAATTAATTAAAATGAAGAAAATTGGGTTAAATGGTAAAAATAATTTCTAATTAATCTTTAAAACCAATTAAAAATATAATCTGTCCATATAAATAAATTATATTAAAAGACGATTTTGAATTAAAATACCGTATTTTTCACTATTCATTAAAAAATGAATTTTATCAGAAAAATACCAAAAATTTACGCAAAGTTTATTTTGATGTCCTGATTTTAAAGAAGAATTTTATTTTGTCAAAATAGGAGATATAAAACTGACCAAAACTAGATTTAAAGAGAGTTCAACATTAAAAGGTGGTAAATCGACCTTTTAAAATAAATTATGCTTAAAATTAGATTCATTCACATTTTAAGCCTCTAACTTTTGTTGGATAAATGTAAAAACATTTAAAAAAAATATATAATAATATTTTAGTTTGTTATATTCATTCCCTCCAATACAAAAACTAAGCGTTAACTACCATTTAAAATAATAATATTATATTGTTCGTGTGCAACGTAAGATTTCAAAGAAGCCCGTTGTTGTGTATCGGGTACGCCATAGAACATAGAAACCCCTTAAAAGTAAAATTAATATTTAATTCACAAATATTAATAAATATGAAAATGTCATATTTATTTATTTATCTGGGATGTTAGAGAACCAGCCTTGACGAAACGGAACCAAATATAACCAAATTCATAGCCAAAAGGACAAATCCACAGAAAAACAAACAAACAAGACATAATAAACTCACAACCGCACCTAGATCAAGATCCTCCCCCATCCAAGGCATTGCATATCTATCACAGAGCTACACCGGGAAGCCGTATGAGACAACACCTAGCCATGACAGACAAATAGAACCGAAATCAAACCATCGACACCCGAAGAACCAAGCCGCACCAAACCGAGCTGATCAGAGCTGAGCCAGGACAAGATGTTATCGGGAGGAGCCGCGTCATTTCCTGAAGGCCAGGTCTCCAAGCTGAATGCCATGCTTCACTGAGCTGCTTTCCATCGAAGACATTGAGATGTCAGATCTTGTCACGCCACACCGAGACTAGATGCACCCCAGCGAGCCGACACCAGAGAAGCCACCAAACTGACCGAGTCGGGAGGGGGAAGGGGAAACGTACCTGGTCGAAACCCTAGGCACCATGGATGGGAGAGAATGCGCTGCTCCAAGGCCTGTTCATGAAACATAACATCTGTTCATGAAACCCCATCATATTAAAAAGATCATAATATTTCACAAAATCATCCTTATTTTTTTTAAAACCAATGACCTTTACTCTTACAAGCCTATAAATACCCCCTATGTGTGAAATTTATGATCACCCAAACGTTTAGATTCTGAGAAAAGATTTAAAATTTTAAAACTTAGATGCTTCACAAGCGAGAGAGTAGATGGATTTCCAAAGGTAAATATAATTCAAAAAATTGTCTCTAATATTTTTTTTAAGAACCTAAACTCATGATGGAGATGAATTTAGTGATGTCTGATGACCTTAATGTAAAAATAAATCCCTTTTGGATGTTAGGGATTCACGAGATAAAAATCCTTCTTGCAACCAACCCCATGGGAACCAAGACTTTACTTCAAGGAAGGGTCACCCTATTTCGCAAAACATATTATTTTGTAAGACCCTTAACATCCACAAGACCCATCCCATTCATGAACCCCAAAAATTTCATAAGTCACAAAATTTCACAAAACCCATCCACTGATTCTTTTCATGGTTCCTCCTTTAGCCTATACCATTTCACAAAAGTTGAGTGCCCGGGTCCCCATACCAATCCATGAATTTTTTAAATTCACATAAAATCTATGTGTGATGGATTCCACCAAATCTACCTTCTTCTCTAAATCCTAGCTACCCAAATTCCTTTCACTCCTAATCAAAGGCACCCAAATATTAGTCTTTCTAATTTACACTCCTCCACAACAGTGTTTATGCCATTCCCCACCTAGAGGGTCATGAGTAGTGAACACATAATATCTAAAGGTGACATCACTAAGGGAAATTAAATACCTATCTTGATAGATAGTCATTTTTAATGATCTTCCACTTTCCTTGACATAGTTCCCCTTGGGATGTAAGACCCATCCACTTCTGAGACGCATGATGTATAAATTCCTAACTCCATATCCTAGTCGTATGACATTAAACTAAAAACCAATGTCCTTATCACATAACATAAAACTACAGCCTTACCCTATACAATGAACAAAATATACCCTGTACATAGGTGGCATGGGATGAACCTACACTCCTTACCCTAAGTGATGAACAATGTATTCCCCATTTATGATCATCACGTGATGTCACCTCCTCCCCCACCATGGGATGAAACTCATATATTGGGAATATTCCATGTGCAAGACCCTATCATTCTCCCACATCATGGGAATGAACTCCTATGATAGAAAGATTATATGGTTAATCCCCCCACTATACCTTGTTTATACTCTTTTCATGACACAAAAATCCTTACTGCATTGTGTTATACTGCATGGACTAGCCTTATCACATGACCTTAAATTTCAACATTGAACTATGTGGGTCTTGATCTCTTTTTATTGATAGGGTACATAGGTCACCTCCACGAGGTTCAATCACAAAAACACTAAGTGTGAAATATTATCCTTAGGGACACACTTCATACAATCCACCATTGTGATGTCTTCCCCTCTAGGGAAACATTCCATCAAATCCACCAGGGTGAAATCTCCCCCCTGGGGACACACTACATGAAATCCACTAGTGTGAAATCTGCCCCTAGAGACGCACTTTATCCAATAATCCAGGGTAAAACCTTCCCCTAGGGAAACAATCTATCCAATACACTAGTGTGAAATATTCTCCATGGGGATGCACTTTATCCAACCGACCAGTGTGAAATATTTTCCATGACTACACACAACATCCAATTCTAAGTGTGAAATCACCCCCATGGGGACACATTCCATCAAATCCACTAGTGGGAAATCTTCCCCCCGGGGGACACACTCCATAAAATCTTCTACTGTGAAAATACCCCCCCACGGGACACACTTCATCCAATACAAAAGCATGAAATATTATCCCCTGAGGACACACTCCACCCAATCCTATTTTTGAAATATTCCCCCAGGGGAACACACTCCACCACTGAACCACCTCCAAAAGATGTTAAAATTGTGAAAAATCATCTCTAAAAGGCATTAAAATGTGACTAACCACCTCCAAAAGATGTTAAACTTGGGACAAAATCTAAAATACCTACCCCATAAAATAATCACAGGATGGATGAGGTAAAAAACCTTTGAATACTTATGCATTGGCATTAAAAACCTCATGACTGACATGAGATTACTTATATTCCATGCATAAGATTCCTCTCACATGATATGCCCTCAATAAGAGGAAGACATTATAAGATCCCAAAAAACCCAATGCTTAGAAATTCCCATACATTACCAATGATACTATCTACATTGACTGAAGGTTTTTACCCTATCAAGTTAGAAGATGTATAATTACCCAGTGTACACCTTGAGATAACATTGGTAATGAGTTTCATGAACAAGAATCAAATCTACGAGGTAGACTCAGACCGAGTGACAAGGTCTAAAGAGTAATCCATTGAAGGAGGAACCAAATTCACATCATCCCATTTCAATCAAAGAGCTGACATAAATGATTAAAGTGATGGAAGCTACCCGCCTTTGGATAGTGGGAATGCTTGAAAAAAACAACATGTTGCGTGGAACCAACAGAAAACATTAGAAAAAATGGTGATCCTGACAAGAAAGTATTATCTTTCAACTATGGGAAAAAGTATCATTGGGGAACCATCATATTTTTATGTCACAATATCCAGATATTCAGCACCATGTCCCACCAAGAATGCAGTGGGCCCATCATGAAAGTATCATGCAACAAGGGTAAGATAAAATTGGTCATCCTCAATCAAAGACATCATTAGTGTAGATCCCTACACAGTTTTGGGAAGAATGTATGATATTAGAGAATTGGGGATCACCATCACTATATCTATAATGATGAATGAATCAATGTTCCTTACATGTTTCAAGATATAGTATAGTAGCGACCAAGTACTAACAGGCGTAGGTTTAGGGGAAATGTTGGTGCGTGAACCCTGCATGACTACACTCCTACCATGACAACCACTGCATCATTAGGTAATGGGTGACCAAATCCCATTAAAACCTTTGAGATCATCCAAAGTATGGTGATCTAAACCCTTGTTCAATGATATGAATAGGAAGAGGTTATTTCCACAAGGGATATGACCCCCTAAGATCTTGAGGCATTGACACCCCGTCAGTGCCACCACTTACATTCCAATGGTGAATTTTTTGGATACTCTCTTCAAAGTTCTCCAGTAGCTCAGTACTATATGGAGAGTATGTAGATGATTTTCAACCCATATATATCATGAAAAACATTCATGAGTTTTTGAGGAAAGATCGTAGAAGGAAGTGCCCGCTACAACACAGATTGGTACCATATGTCGATGAGTGGGTTGGTTTCATCCCCTCTCCTATAGCCCTGGTCTAGAACACCTGATGCCGAATCTTGGTCTAGACCTAGAATGTTTTCTAATATGAGGAAAATTCTAATACTCTTTTTTTCCTTTACCACAACCTATGTATCCCATCAGATCTCAATAGTAGGTGAATGAGGACCTATGTTTTTCTTCTTTGGATTGAGACCCCAGTTTCCTATCATGCATTTTGGTTTGACTCACTTAGTCACCGACAACACCAGTAGCCATTATAGGACATCTAGTGATAAGGAAAATTAGTTTAGTGGTCCTCACCACACCACCACCAATCAGTTTATATGTCCTCCCTGCACTTCCACCAATAAATGCAGAGGTCCTCCATACACCACCCCCAACCATCATGAGGTCCTCCCCATGATAAAAATATGCCATACTCTAAAGAATCATCACAGGGTATGAGGGAGAATTATTTTCATTGGGGATGTACCTATGACATAGGATGAAACACTCACGGGGGAAACCCATGTGACTTCCAACAACTATCACTTGGAGAACTTCCACACCATCAGATACGAGACCCTGGGAAGCATCATGTAACCATTGACCTCTTAGACTCCGAAGAGAGGGATGAATTTATGAGGGAAACTTCACCATGAATATTAGATTCAGGAGTATAATACCTTTGATAAAGGATTATAATCCCAAAATAAGATGTCTAAAATATCCCTAGATATTTCAATAGACACCTGTAGATGGTGGATGTCCAATCCTCCTTCTATAGACTAGTAGTGCATCTATCCTCATCATCATTAGTTTCCATCCTATATAACTCCACCCAAGAATTTTGAGAGATTATAGGGTTTGTGTAGACCCCCCAGTTTGAGGTAATCGATCATTTGATGCATTTTATTTTATTCTTGGAGTTTGGGTTTAAATAACTAAAAGTGTTAATAATTAGTCTAGATGCATGAAAATTACCACGAAAAATTCACATCTTGTAACTATTACACAATGTAAAATTATCATGGACGGATGTTGTGAATAACATCCAAACCCTGAAAAACATTCTGGTCATGTAAAATATTCACATCATATAATATACACATGTCATGTAATCAATATTTTGGGAAAATATAAACTGAGGCAACACGAATTTTTCCTTAAGTAGTCTCGTGATAATTGCATGTCATGAATATGATTTATGCATCATGTAAACCCCAGTACTTGTAATTTTAGATATGGATAGCACATATTTCATTATCACACACCCTATTTTTCTCCATCTTGACTCCCATGGTATCTATAAGTGAATTCCTATGATTTTTAACATCTGAACTCTGGTGACATCAAATATTTGAGAAAATGTTTAGGGAATCAATGGTTAGGGATACATTATTCCTTCTTATGTTTGATATAATTATGTTTTCTTGATTGAAACCATATATCAATTTTGTTATACTTGGATCAATGGTATCAGATTTTTGTTGATGAGATATTCTTGGATTTTGGTAAAGGAAAGAGAAGAAAATGTTTAATCCATGAAATTATCTCGATCCATTTCCCTAATCATATCGAGGTATTTGGATTCTCTCCCACTCTAACATTCTATAATTTTATTGGAATTATATTTTCTAAATACTGTTTTTGTTGTGTTAGAAATATTTTTGGAATTGATTAGAAAACCCCTTTAAATGTTTGTTCAAAAGGGTGGGTTTTAAAAGGTGGATTTTTTTAAATAAATATTTTCTTAGAAATTTTGGTATAAATTTATGGTGTGTGGTCATGTTTATGTGGGAAAGGTAATGGTTATAAATAACACTATGAAATAATAATAATTTATGATGTGTAATGTTCATAAGTACCACCATAAAATAATGATAATTTTGGATAGATCGTGGTTGGAAGTACCTCTATCAAGTTGGTCACCATATGACGTCTTAGTGATAGGAAGAATCAGCACCAATGAATATAGTGAGGTCCATGGTCTCATGTAGTGTGTGTGTGGGGGGGTGTGAATTGTGATGGATATTCCAACAGAGAAGTAATGCTTTTAGAAATATTATCTTGATATTTTATTATTCAAAATCTATTATGGCTTGGATTGTGTTTCTTATATACTTCTATCCTATTTATTTAAATATGATAACCTATTCTTTTCCTAATGGTGCATGATGGGAAGTATTTAGATAAATCCTATTGAGTGTTATACTCACCCCCGACTAGGAAATTTTGTGCATTTTCATATGTAATCTTCTGAGATATATGGAACAATTGTGTTTTGTTCATCTTTTGAAGTGATCCATGATATCATGGTCCGGTTACTGAAACTTGAGTTGGAGAGTGTCTTCATCTTGTTATAGGATGGTACCACTTTGTTGATGAATTAATTATACTTAGAGTCTTAAAACGTCTCTTTTATTTCCTTTTCCACTGTACTTTTATCTTGTTATGTGTTGGAATTGTATTGAGTTATATGATTTTTTATCACACATCATTTAGTCTATCTTGTATATTGTTTTATCTATTGGTAGGTTGTTATTTCTTTAAGGAAAATAATCCCCAAATGTACTCTAATTCCCTTGGAATTTATTTCCAGCCATTGGTGTCCTGAGGATGTTTCATAAGGACAATATCACCTCGCCTCTTCACAAACCAATGAGGAGGGTCACGATGTTAGAAATGGTATGTTTTTTTGTTCCTTGGGTTACTTTTGGTATTAACTTTTTTCCGTAATTGATTTGGGTTGGTAGTAAGGAGATACGATTGTTGGAACTTGAAATATATAGAATAAAAATACATAGCTAACATCTTTATATTGAAATTCTTGTTATTAGGGTGGTTTGAGTACAAAGGTGATAATAACACACTTTTAGGAGTCTTTTTATATCATCTTCGTGGGTTTAGATGATGAGTGTTGTGTACCATGCATTAGGGTAATACTTCCCACATGGACTTAAATGTTTATATGTTATTCAAATGATTTTTGAAAAATGTATCAAAGGGATTTTCTTTGAAATGATGGTTGAATTTATTATTCCTTATGATAGTGATAATTTTTTTTTCATGTTTTTTAATTTATTCAGCACTTGAGTTCCAAGGGAGAAATAACATAAATTGTGTATTGTTTTACTTATAAAAAATGGAACCAGGGAGACATTGTTAAAACTAGTAAAACTATGATTCTGAAAATGTGGTTTCACTTGAACCATAGGTGAACTAGAAATTTTTGAAGAGTATTTTGCATGAATTTAAATATGTTGATAGAGGAAATTGAAATGATGAATAGAGGAACATGGATCATTCCGAATAGTTTCAGAAGAAAAATACACTAGTGTTTTGAGGGGACTTTATACCTAAAAAATAAAAAGTGTAGTTAAACTGAATGAATAGAATCTTTGATTTTATTGGTACATGAGGAGAGATGAAGATGAAGGTTTCAACCTATATGTTGGAAGATCTTGCATGCTAATGGTGAGATTTGTCTATCCTAGACAAATCCGTTTAGGGAATTATGTCGAATGATTTTAATGAATTGTTCAATAAAAAATTCTATCCCCACACCTTTCAAATAGAAAGAACCACATATTTCTTCATACTTATGCAAGAAAACCTATTTACGATAGAATATGAAGCAAAGTTTAGGATCTTGGTTTGTTTTTCTTCTGAGGTAGATGCTACTGCATACTTGAAGGCACACATATTTGAGTCTAGATTACAACTAGATTTTTGATCCAAGATAGATTTTCTCTATAATACAGATTTTACAATTATAGTTAATAAATAAATATTGGATGAAACAGATATTGTTGGGAATTGTATAAGAGGTGGTCTATTTATTCCCATGGGGAAAATTTTCAACTCAAGTTATGGGATTAAGAGAATAAGGGATGTTTATTCCCAAGGAGGTAACAATCCTTAGACTCAGACCAAAGAATTATTTAATTGTCCATCAAGATCTAATATGAAACTTGGATACTTTCTGTGTGGTTTTTTGATGCATTGGAAGAAAGAATGTACTACACCACTAAGGAATTTCTATTAATGTGTGAAGAAAAGATGTATAAAGAATTATTTTCATAAACTTCCAAGATCAGCTGGTGAAATAAGGTTTACATAGTCTCAAACTTTATATGATCATAAATATTTGTACAATTAGATGAATTTCCATAAAAAACATAAGAAACCCAATATGTTTATAGTAACACTTTAGTGGTTTAGTAGAAACCTCCGTAGGTAAGTAAGAACTATCCTATGAAATTTGAGCAACAAATTTATCGACCAGAACATGCTATTATAAGAGAACAATTGGGTCCCTCTATAGTGTGAGGTACCATTTTTCTAAACTCCACTCATATGAATGTATCATTTGATACTGTCACATCAGATTCATTCCTTTCCACCTTTATGGTTAAAAAATTTAAATTTCACCAGGAAATGATGCCTCATGTAATGAATATTAAGACATTCTTTGGACAATGGGAGTGTATAGGATTTAAATGCCTATAATATTCCATTACCATTGATGTAGTTAAGTTTCATAAGGAATTTATGGTTTTGGAGATGGAAATATTTAATTTTATCATTGGTATGGACTGGATGGTAGGGGTTAAAGCCTATGTAGACTAATATGATTGGTACATGACATTTAAAAACCTGAATGTATCTCTCTATGTATTCAAAGGAGGTTATGATATAAAATAAGGTAAAGAGAGACCTCTAGGGATAGTAGATAGAGAAATATAAGGCTTTTGGTAGAAATGACTTTGGTACCTATTGATGAAATATGAAATGGGACACTTCTTATTATAGTGGATCAATACCCATATGTTTTTTCAAATGATTGATTTGGTTTACCACCCAAGAGTGAAATCAAAGTTATTATCAACCAACACTCAGGAATATGTTCTTTTTCTTTACCATATTATAGAATGGATCTAGAAGAGTTTCAATAGTTAAAGTCTCATATTAAAGAGTTATAATTTAAAGGATTTACCATACCTAGTATATCACCTTGGGAATCAAAATTTTTTTTTCTAAAAGAAGTAAGATTATACGCTCCATTTATTTGTTGATTATTATAAATTGAATTAAGCTATTATTAAAAATTGGTATTCACTTCTTAGATTGAAGAACTATTTGAACAATTTAAGGGATCCAAATGGTTTTATAAAATTTATCTACACATAGGATATCATCAACTAATAATTATAAGAGAATATATTCCAAAATAAGAATTTAAGAGCCACTTTGGAAATTATGGATATGCCGTTTAATCCTTTTGTTCTAATGAACACACTGGTAGTGTTTAGGGGTTTAATGAACTATACCATACATAGGAATATCAACACATTTTTGTAGTTTTTATAGAAATCAAGGATTAATATACATGGATATTACATCATTTAAGATGAATATTTAGCAAATTAAAAAAAAATACATTCCCAATGACTATAACAGTATAATTTCTTTAGAATATTAAAACATAATCTTATAACTTGGTGAAATAACCTCGTTATCTCCTTTAAAGATCTTTCCATTTAATACTCCTACCTTAAAACTTTCTTCATAACCAAAAGAAATAAAACATAAGAACGGGGTGAGTTCAAATTCTCAATAAGGGTAAATAGAGAAGATATATAAGCATAACATAAGTATAGAGGTATGATAGCATGTGAATAATAATGAAAAAATCATACATTGTATATCAAAGAAAAAAAATGAATCATGGAATCAAGATTGGTAGTTCATAAGACATGAATAATAAGGGAATCCCTAAAATTATCCATGAGAGGATAACATAGGAATAAGAAAAATATTTTTTGGTAGACACATAATCATATAACAATGATTTCTTTTGTAGTTAAGTCTTAATGACAAGGATATCCTAGTGGAATGGGTTCACTCCACAAACCATCTTTGTAGTCAAGGTTTACTCCCAAGACTATATTTATAGATAAGGTCATTTACCAAATCAAGTTCACTCCCTGTTATATCCTAGTATTTATAGACTGGGTTCAAATCCCATTCCAAACCTGTATTACTAAATTGAGGACATTTATTATTCCAGCTAGGTATTACTGAACTGGGTTCACTTTCCTTTCCATCAATTTATTATTAAACTAAGTTTACTCCTTGTTCTAACCATGTATTACTGAACCGCTTTGGATTCCCTTTCCATCCATGTATTACTGAACCAATTTCACTCCTTATTCCAACTATGTATTACTAAATCATGTTCACTTCCCATTCCAATCCCTGTATTACTAAACTAGTTTCACTTCCCGTTATAGCCCTTTATTAGTGAACCGAGTTCACTTACTTTTCCAATCGTATATTACTGAACTATGTTCAATACTCATTCCATTCATGTATTACTGAACTGCATTCACTTACTATTCTTATCTTGGATTATTAAATTGGGTTCACTTCCAGTTTTAGACTTGTATTACTAAACCAAGTTCTATTTCAGTTCCAACCACTAATTTCTGAATATAGATCACTCCTCATTCTATCAGTGTATTTCTAAACTGAGTTCACTTCTCATTCCATCCATTTATATCTCATGAGATATAAATCTATACATAATTCATTGGAGGGAGATATATGTCCCACCCTTCTCATAATTAAATCATACATCTGTTTTCAATATAAAATTAATCTTATCATGAACCATAAAAATATATTTGTTTCATAAACATCATATCATAACCCACGAAATGAAATTGGTAACATAATCATTTAATCATATTATAACCTATGGAAAATAGATAGGTTTAATAATCATATCATCTGATAGTAACACATGAATGAAATTGGGTTTTATAAGAATTTATCATGGTATAAACCATTGAATATAAATAGTTTTTATAAACATCATGAAATTAGAACATAAACTATTCATTAAAATAATATGAATGGTTTCCTTGGAACATATCCTTAGAAAATCATAAACTATGACCAAGTATGTAATATTAGATGGAAAAGGATTTGGAAAGATCAGTTGAAATATCACTTTTTAAAACATATAACATTTTAAAAATAATTTTCTTTGAAACCACTATGAAAAAAATTAAATAAATCATGAAAAATCAGTTAAAACATTTCTTGATCAAAATAACTTTTTCACTTTGAATATTTTTTTTAAAAAAATAATAAATTTTGAAAAAACTTTCCTTGGAAAATAATTTTAAAACATATTAAGAAATCTTGAAAAGATAAAAAATAATTTATAAATATTATTTTTTGAATTTTTTTAGAAAAAATGATTTTGAAAAACATAGATTTCTAGCCAAAGGGATGGATAAAGTAGGATTTTCCTAAAAAAACGTTCAGAACTATAATAATTTCCAATTAGTTGAAAAATGATACCAATATATGAATATAACATGAATAAATAAAGGAGAAAAAAAATTCATGAACTTTCTTGGGATATGGATCATAAATATTTCATTAATGGAACCATTATCATAAACAATCCCAATAAATGTTAACATTTTAGCAATAAACTACTACAACTTTGGTATATTTAAATCATGATCTCCATGAGAGATTAACATTACATGAAGCTTATAATAGAATAAAAATAATAAAATTCATGATACAACATGTACAATATATTATATACACCTTATAGGAAAATATAGGTGAAAAACATAACATGTGTGTCAAAGAAGAAAAATTGAGACAAAACTACTTTACCAATTTGGTAACTTTTTAAACATAAACCCCATGAAAGAGAGATCATCAAATGGATATGTGAATAAACATAAATTTAATTATAATAATCATAGAATACATTCATGGTAAGTAAATAAACAATAAAAAATAAACAAGTGAGGAACAAGTCATGTATCTCATAGATAATAAAAATTGAGGTGAGAAAACTTATACCATAAGTCCTGACTTTATTTGAACATGTTAAAACCTTCTATTCTTTGGGTAACTCCTCTTTGTTTTCAAAAAAGGGTTTCATTGTTTGGATTTATGCCCAAATGGTTAATTATAGGATGAAAGTAGGAATTTTGGGAGCTTATTTGAGTAGAGGTTGGGTGATCCAAAGGGCTTGAGAGGTGTGATTTAGTGGAAGGAATGAGTGCCTTTTTATAGTAGAGGAGGAGTGAATTTTTTGTAATTTTTTCAAAGGGGAATTACACCCATGTTTTCCCATGTAAATTGGCTCCAATAATGGTTCAATATTTATCCAATTGATTATAGGGTCTAAATATTAACAACCAATGACTTTTGAAAACGTTTCTATGTCATTTTGGGATTTAATTTTAAGGTTTAGTCCTTTTTTAGCCTATTTGACTTCTGATCAGTATAATTAACTTTAATAAATTTCATGAATCATTTTGGTAAAAAAATAAGAATAATTATTAGACATTTTAAATTATGTTTATTATAAATATGAAATCCGTTTGGTCAAATTAAAAATACTGATGTGGCAGAAACTAATTGAAAATTAACCACATAAATGTGTCATGATAGCCTATTTTTAAGTGAAAATGTTTAAATTTTTGAAATGTTTTTATATCCAATGTCAATGAGAAATTGGTTCCAATGAACAAAATTGAATTAAATTATGTAAAATTTAAATAATTAAACTTTTAAACCAAATTAAAATATAATTTATCGATATAAATAAATTAGATAAAATAGGAGTTTTGAATTAAAATTCAGTGTTTTCAGTATTCATAAAAATATGACATGACTTAAAAAAATACAAAAAAATCACCCAAACTAAATTTTGATATTCCAATTTCAAGAGTGAAATTTATTTTTTTAGATAAAAATTATAATAATGTGAAAAATCAGATTTAAAATGGGTTTACCATTAAAAGGATGTAAAATTACCTTCTAGAAAAATACATCTTTTTATTCATAAAATTATATTTATTCTTATATTATACCTAAAAAATCTATTGTATGACTATTAAAAATATTTATTGAATATATAATATATATAATTTTTTGAAAACATTTATTAAAAGTTTTTTGTTTAATTTATTGATATAAAATCATGTTGGTACATAGAAAAATAGTTTTCTTAAAAAATAAATTTCTTTATTTTCAAATAGTTCTTCCATTCACTTATAATAATTGATAAATAAATGATTAATTTTATATAAATTTTAATATTAAATTTTCTTAATTTTTTTAATCTTTTTCGTAAATTTTATTCCAATTACTAGGTGGTAGCTTTAATAATATTTTAATAACTATATTAATAATATATTATAGTTTGGTAAAAACTCAACCTTGTGTGTAACACACGCTATCCAAGGGACTAGATTTTGTGTTTAATACAAGTAAAAAATAGTTTTGTGTGTATCAAAAGTTAATATTAGTTTTTTAGTGCATTATTAACTTGTTGTTGCTTATAACGTAAGCTAAACATTTTGATTTTATATAAAAAACTATATTCAGTGTTCTATGAACTGAAAAATATCAAAAAGATAAAATTAAATCAAAAAAAAATATAAAAGATTGGGGTGTTAATTTACACCCCACTTAAAAATGAATTTCGTCCTCAAAATTCATCTGGTTTATCAAAGGTTTACTACATGAAAGTTCCATTCCTAGAAACCCACATCATAAAAATTAATTCTAAAAATTAATTTAAAAAGGGAATTCTGGAAACATGACAGTTACCCAAAGTAACTCATAACTTGGTTTCCGTAGGGGAGAACATAGTCTGTAAAGGGAAAACATAGAAATGGAAGAGATATCTATCAATCATGTTCTTATAGGGAGTGATAAAGAACATGGTTAGATGAAAGTTGACAAAAAATCATAAACTAAAGAGGCTTGAAAAAGGGAACTGATATCATAAAATACGATGATTACTTGAAATTTTTTTATTTAAAGACCATTTAAAGTTGAATAATTTTCATTAAAAGATATAATTAAATGATTTTGGGACAATATTACCTTTTGATGTGCCTTAATAAACTTCCAATTCATCACGCATTCCAAGAAATAAAGGTGAATTTTTCATCCCTGAAGCATTAAATTATTATGAGATCCATAAATATAGCGATTAAGTAAGTATATATATCTTTAGATAACCTCATAACAATATAGTTAGCATAGGTTATACAATATTCATAAATCCTCATATGGATAGATAATATATTAATCTCTAAAACCTTATCCTATGTTTAACTTAAACCATTCCATAAATGGTTAACCTTATAAATATTCTAAAATATAAAAGTCCAAAAATTTAGATAAAAGGTCACTAAATTTCTAAAAAAAAACACAATATTGGTCCACTGTATATCTTATAATATCACTTATTTGTCACATACTAAACATGTTAATACCTTCATCATGTATTCTCTTAAAACATGGAAAAAACCTAAATTATCACAACTCCTTTTTGAAAACATGCATGTTTATTTATTGGAATGTATACTGGATATATTGACTAATTCCAAAAATGTTGTATACTTCATCAATGATAGAATAAAACACAATTAAAAAAATTATTTATTTATTACAAGGTAATTAGATCTATCCAATTTACTTATTCATATTAAGAATATCTTTATCCAAGCATCATTATCTTAACCTATGGAACATATTAAGGGTTATCTTTCTATAATCATGTGTTTATCATGAACACCAATTTTACATTAAATAACTTTTCTAGTCCATCAGAACCATTCAACATATTCTTGTATGTCCTTAGTGAAAATACATAAACTAAACAATGATTACATATTTCACTAATCATATAACATAATTCACCGATATAAATACATAAAAACTTCTATTTTTTAACTTCATCGTCAATCCATTAACAAGAATACCTCATCATATTATTAATACTTCATACCTTTCATATTTCACCTGTAGTATGATTATCATAAAAAATATAACCATTAATCATACCTCCTTGTTTGTTAGATTATTGATATTTATATTTGGGACGTATATTATCATAATTACCATTCATTCGACACTTAAATAATTTTACATTTTGATGATGTCTTGGTGAGCCAAATATTCCCATTTATTGTGTTAAATGAACTGTTAATTTTTCCATTGAAGATACTTGATTTTTGTCTATATTTTCCACAGTAAAAAAATGTTCTTGTTACTCTAATACATTCACTTAGGTGATTGTTTCCACATATTTGACAGAAAGGAAACTTAATGTTCTTTTATCTATGGTCTCTATTAACCAGTCTCTCAGTGAAATCCTTCTTTATATTCTTTGGTGGCTCTAAGAGTTGGTTAAGCTACATGTTGTTAATCATATTCCATGAAAATGGATTAGGCGTGATCACAATATCCTTCACTCCATTGAATATCCCATTTGACTGGTCATCCAAAAAATTTCCAATACATTCAACATTAACCTTGTTCCTTCTGGTTCTTAACATTGAATAAAACCAGAAACTATAGTGTGAGAATCACATATCATAGTGGAAAAACCACTTATTCATGAAAAATCACATATAGGATGTAAAAATTATGACAAATTCCTATTACACATTTGGCTTATTCTTAGAGAAATACACAGATATTATATACATGGATATTACATCATTAAATATGAATATTTAAGACATTATAAAAATACATTCTGAAGGACCATAATAGTTTAGGTTATTTGGAAACATGGAAAAATAATATTCTAACTTGGTGAAAGATATTCAACATCTCCCTTAAATATCTTCCTCTTTAGTAATCCTACTTAAAACCTTTCTTCATAACCTAAGGAAATGAAACATAAGAAATGGTTGAGCTCAGATACTTAGTAAGGTAAACAGAGGAGATATATAAGAATAACATACAAATAGGGGTATGAGAACATGTTAATAACATTGAAAAAAATAATATCATGCATAACAAAGAACATAAACATAAATCATGGTATAAGGATTTATAGTTCATCAAATATGAATCATAAGGGAATCAACATAATTTTCTATGAGTTAAAACATAAAAATAATATATTGAATTTTTGGTGGACCCATTAGCATATAATAATGATTTCCATGGTAGTCATGGCTCAATTATAATGACATCTTAGTGAAATGGGTTCACTCCCCAAACCATTATAGTAGTCAAGGTTCACTACCCAGACTATCTTAGTGAACAAGGTCTCTTACTAATCTGTGTTCACTCCCCATTCCAGCCCTATATTACTAAATTAAATTCCCTTCTCGTTTCAACCCATTATTACTAAATCGAGTTCACTCCACATTACAACCATGTATTACTGAGTCAGGACCGCTTCCCATTCTAGCCCTATATTACTGAACTAAGTTCACTCCACATTATATCCTATTATTACTGTACTAGGTTCACTTCTCATTCCTACCTTGTATAACTAAACCAAGTTCACTCTTAATTACAACGACGTATTACTAAACCAAGTTCACTCTCTATTCTGACCCTGTATTAGAGAACTAGGTTCACTTCCTATTCCATCTCTGTATTTCTAAACTAGATTTACTTCGCGTTGAAGCCCTGTATTACTGAACCAAGATCAATAATTATTACAACAATGTATTATTGAACTTGAGTCACCTCACATTATAGATTATTATTACTAAACCAGGTTCACATCATGTTCTATTCCTATATTACTTAACTAGTTTCACTTCACATTTCATCCCTGTATTACTGAACCGAGATCACACCTCATTCTATACTTATATTTCTAAGCTAAGTTCACTCTTCATTACATCCATTTCTATCTCATGATATATAAATATCTACCTAATGCATTGGAGGGAGATATAGGTCTCACCAATCTCATAATGAAATCATACATACATATGATAAAAAAATTCATCTTATCATGAACCATAAAAAGAGATGGGTTTCATAAACATCATATCATAACATGTGAAATGAAATAGGTATCATAAACATTTAATCATATTATAACCTACAAAAAATAGATAGGTATCATAATAATTTCATCCAATAATAACCCTAAAAATGTAGCGATTTTCATAATAATTTATCTTTGATATAACCTGTTGAAGTGAAAGAGTTTTCATTAACAAAAATCAATCAAAACATAAACCATTAAGAGAAATAATATGAATGGTTTCCTTGGATTATATCCCCAGTAACGCATAAAATATTACCAATGATGTCATCTTAGTTGGGGAAATATTTTTAATATTTTCTTAGAAAATAACTTTTTAAAACGTATAAAATTTTTAAAATCCTTTTATTTGAAACCAATTTTAAAACATAGAAAGTAATCGTGGAAATTTTTTTAAAACATTTATTAAGGAAAATATATTTTCGTCTTTGAAAAATTCTCTTTAAAGAAAAAATAAATTTTAAAACGTTTTTATTTGAAAATACTTTCAAAACATATAAAGAAATATTAAAAAGATATAAAACATTTTTTAAAGATAAAACATTTTTTATTATCTTTTTAGAAAACATGGTTATGAAATAACACATATTTTTCCAATTAAGAGAGATATAAATTCATATTTTCTTAAAAAAACATTCTTAATTATATTAAGTACTAAATAGTGAAAAAATGGTACCTATACATGAAATATAATGAATAAAAAGATGATAAGAAAAGTCATGAGTGTTCTTGAGAGATAGATCATAAATATTTAATCAATGGAATAATTATAATAAACAATCCTAATAAATTATGAGATTATATAAATACACTGTTACCACTTTGGTAACATTAAATTAGGATTCCTATTGAATAATATCATTACATTAAACTTATAATATCATAAAAATTAGAAAATTCACGATATATCCTATCAAAGTTTGTATATACACCTCATAGAAAAATATATGTGCATAACATGATATATGTACTGAAGAAGAAAAATTGAGACAAAACTACTTTACCAATTTGGTAACTTTTGAAACATAAACCCCATGATAGAGAGATCACCATATGGATATGTAAATACATATAAATTTAAGTATAAGTATCATATAATACATTCATGGGAAGTATATAAACCACAAAAAAATAAACTAGTGGTGAACAAGGAATATATATCACGGATAACAAAAATTAAGATGATAAAACCCTTACTTTAATCCTTGACATTCTTTGTACACATTTTAAACCTCCTCTTATTTAGGTAACTCCTCTTGGTTTGCACCAAATGGATTCTTTGGTTGGATTTGTACCCAAATTGAGGCTTCTATAATAAAGGTAGGGATGTGGGGAGCATATTTTATTAGAGGTTGGGTAAGACAAAGGCCCTAAGAGGTGTAAATAAATGAGAGGGGTGACTACCTTTTTATAGTGGAGGAGGAGTGGTATTGTTGAAAAAAAATTTAGAAGGGAATTTCACCCAAATTTTTTTCATGTAAACTGGCTCCAATAGTTGTCCAAATTCAATTACAAGGTGGATAGATTATAAATATGAACAAAAAATGTCTTCTGTACAAGTTTCTAGATCATTTTTGGGCTTTAAGTTTAAGGTTTAGTCCTTTGTTAATCTTTTTTTCTTTTAATCACTATAATTAATTTTAATCACTTTTACTAAATTTTTTGGTCAAAAAATAAGCTGAACTTGTTAGAAATTATCAATTATTATTATTTTAAATATGGAATAAATTTTTCCAAATTAAAATAATATAACTGTCATAAATTAATTTAAAATTAATCCCAAAGACGTGTCATGATAATAGGTTTTTAATTGAAAATTTTTAAACATTTGAAATATTTTTATAACAATTATTAATGTGAAATTGGTTACAATAATCTAAATTGGATTCATTTATGTATTATTTTCCTAATTAAACATTAAAATAAAATTAAAATATAATTTAACTATATAAATAAATTAGATGAAAAATCAGTTTTGAATTTAAATTCTGTGTTTTTCAAAATTCATCAAAAAATGAAACTTCTCCTAAAAATAAAAACAATTAACCCAAAGTAAATTTTGATATTATAATTTCAAAAATTAAGTTTATTTTTTCAAATAAAAATCATAAAATATTCAAAAATCTTATTTAAAAAGGGTTCTCTATTAAAAGTTTGTAAAATTACCTTTTAGAAAAATACATCATTTTATTCATAAAATTAGATTTCTTCATATCTTATACCTATATAATATATTAGATGATAATAAAAAAATATTGATTGAATATATAATATATAAATTTTATGGAAAACATTAATCAAAAGTGGTTTGTCTAATTTATTGAGATTAAATTGAGTTTGTACAAAGAAAAATAGTTTTCTTGGAAAAATAATTTCTTTATTTTCAAATAATTCTTTCATCACTTATACAAATTGATCACCAAAAGATTAAATTTATGTACATGTGTAAATATTATTATTACAATTTAGTTAATCTTAATCGTAACGTCCATTCCAATATCTAGGTGGTAGCTATAACAATATGTCAATAATCATAATAATATTATATTTTATTTCTGTAAAAACTCAGCCTTGTGTATAACAAAAGACATAAAAGGGACTTTATATTGTGTTTAATACAAGATAAACATAGTGTTATGTGTATTGAAAGATAATATAAGTGTTGTGTATAGTACATTATTAACTTGGTGTTACATATAACACAATCCAAATTTAGTGCAATTTAAAAAAAATATTCAGTGTTGGGTGAAATGTAAAATAAAAAAAATATTTAATTAATTTGGAATAAATATTTCTATAAATATTGGAGTGTTAGATTTTAACCGAATCAAAATGAATATCACCCTAAAAATTCTTATGGGTTATTAATGATTCTCTACATGAAGGTTCCATTCAAATAAATCCACATCGTAAAAATGAATAATAAAAATCTCTATAAAAAAGTAATGTTGGAAACATGACGGTTACCCAAAGTAACTCATAACTAGATTTACACATTAGAGAACATATGTGGAAAGTGAAAACATGTACATGAAAGAGAAATCTAACTATGATGTTTTTATAGACAGTTATAGAGAACATGGTTAGAAGAAATTTAACAATCCTAAAGCTATAACTCGAAGAGGCTTGAAAAAGGTAATTGATATTAGAAAAACTGATGATAACTTGAATTTTTTTTATTTCAAGAGTATTTTCCTAAAGTTGAATAATTTTCACAAAATGATATACTTATATGATTTCAGTGAAACTATACCCTTTATTTTGACTTGATATTTTTCCACTTCAACTCTTATTCCACGAAATGAAGGTGAATTTGTTATTCATAAAGAATTAACAATCCATGAGATCCATATATATAATTATAATTCAATACATATGTATTTATATAAAATAAAAACAAAATGGTTATCACTTGTTATCCAATATGAATATATCCTCATATGGAGAGATACTACTTTAATATCTAAAAACTCCTCCAAAGTTAAAAATAAAACAATCCATAAATAGTTAAACTTATAACGATTCTGAAAGATAGAAGTCCAAAACTTAAGAAATAAGGCTACTAAATTTCTCAAAAAAAAACTTAGCATTGATCCCCAATATATCTTAAAGTATATATTATTTTTTACATACCTAACATGTGAATACCTTCATCATGTATTCTCTTAAAACACAATAATAACCCGAATTATCACAAATCCTTATTGAAAGCATGCATGTTTCCTTATTACAAAGTTTATTGGATATATTAATTAAATCCAAAAATGTTGTAAACTTCATCAAGTATATCATAAAGAACTTTTAAAAAAATACTTAATTTATTCCAAGGTAATCATCGCTGTCCAATTTACTTATTCATACCCAACATATCTTTATACCAAAGTCATTATCTTAACATAAAAAACATATTAAGGGTTATATTTCCGTTAATCATGTTTTTCCCATGAACATAACCTTTCCTTCAAATCACTTTTCTAGTAAATAAGAACTATTAAACCTATTATTTTAAATCCTTGGTGAAAAAACATAAAATGAACAATCCTTATACATTTTACCATTCATATAACAAAATTCCTGAATCTAAATACATAAAAACATTGATTATTGTAATTAATACTTAATACATTAACATGGATAACTTATCATATTACTTAATACAACTTTTCTTTCATATTTCACATGCATTCTCATTAGATTTAGTAATATAACCATTACTTATACCACCTCACTGATTCTCTTCTTGAGCTTTCCAATTAGGAAATCGATTTGCATAATGAGCATTCATTCCACACTTAAATCATCTAACCTTTGATGATATCATAGGGAGACCAGTATTCCCATCTATTGTGTTAACCAAACTCTTTATTATTACTTTGTAGCTACTTACAATGTGTCCTTATTTTCTATAGTAAAAAGATCTTCTGGTTCTTCTAATAAATTTACTTAGGTGATTTTTTACACATTATTGACACAAAGGAAACCGAATCTTCATTTATCCATGGTATACATTACCTGAACTCTTAACGAACCCATTTCTTATCTTCTTTGGTGCATTTGAGAGTTGGTTAAGGTACACATTGTTAATCAAGCTCTTCCAAAAATTGAATATGCATGATCACAACATCCTTCACTCTAGTGATAGTCTCATTTGAATACTCATTAGAATATTGTGCATCATATTCAGCGTTAATCAAGTTCCTTATAGTTCCCCAAATTTACTAAAACCATAATTCATAGTGAGAGCATCACTTATCATAGCATAAAACCACATAATCGTGAAAAATCACTTCTAAGATATCAAAATTATGACACATTCATATGAAACCTTAGGATTATCCTTAGAGACATTCCATGACATATCCTAAAAAATATCCCTAGAGACACCACTATGGTTTTCTCATAATAGATTCCAAAGGTTGAATAAACCTTTCCTCTGATACCAACTATAGTAACCCATTCTTAACATACATGGATATTGCATCATTATAGATAAATATTCATCACATTAAAAAAATACACGTCCCAGGAAAATAATAGTTTAGTGTCTTTGGAAAGTTAGAAACATAATCTTTTAACCTGGTGAAAGTTCTTAAACATCTTCCATAAATATCTTCCAATTTAGTAATTCTACTTAAAACCTTTATTCATAACCTGGGTAAAGGAATCATAAGAAAGGGGTGAGATTAGATGCTCAGTAAGGGTAAATAAATGGTATGTGTAATAATAACATAGGAATAGTGGTATGAGAACATGGGTATAACATTGAAAAAATCATACTATTTATATAAAATAACATAAAAATTAATACTGGAATTAATATAGGAAGTTCATAAGACATGAATCATAAGGGAATCAATCGAATTATCCATGGGAACATAACATAGGAATAAGACATAGAATTTTTGGTAAACACATAAGCATGTAACGATGATTTAAATGGTAGTAAAGGATTAATGTGATGGCTATATTAGTAGAATGGGTTCACTACCCAAACTATCTTAGCAGTTAGGGTTCACTCCCAATACCATATTAGCAAACAAGGTCTTTTATTAAATCGGGATCACTCCCCATTCCAGCCCTATATTACTAATCCAAGTTCACTTCCCATTAAATCCTTTAGATTACCGAACCGAGTTCACTCCTTATTCCAACAATATATTACTAAACTAGTTTCACTTCCCATTCTAGCCCTGTATTACATAACCGAGTTCAATCCTCATTCCATATATGTATTACTAAACCAGTTTCACTTTCTATTAATACCTTGTGTTACTGAACCAAGTACAGTATGTATTCTATCCATTTATTACTAAGCTGGGTTCAATTCCCATTTCAACCCTATATTACTAAACCAGGTTCACTTATTATTCCAACCCTGTATTGCTGAACCGGGTTCCCTTTCCATTCAAGACTTATATTACTAAACCAAGTTCAATTCTCACTCCATCCATGTATTACTGAACTAGGTTCTCTTCCCTTTCCAGCCCTGTATTATTGAACCGAGTTCACTTCCTATTCCAGCCTGGTATTATTGAACTATGTTCACTTTCCCTTGGAGCCCAGTATTATCTAACCGGGTTCACTACCCATTCCATCCCTGTATTATTGAACCAAGAACACTCCTCATTCTAACCCAATATTTCTGAACTGAGTTCACTCGTCATTCTAGTAATTTATATCTAATGAGATATAAATTGTTACCCAATGCATTGGATGGAGATCTAAGTCCCACCAATATCATAATGAAATAATACATATGTGTTCTATAAAAAATCAATCTTATCTTGAACCATAAAAATAGATGGACCTCATAAACATTATTTAACAACCCATGAAATGAAATGGTTATCAAAAAGATTTAATCATATCATAACCTATAAAAATAGATAGGTATAAAAATCATTTCTACCTTGAATAACATGTAAAATTAAGTAGGTTTCATATTCATTTACCATGGTATAACCATGTTAAGAGAAATGGGTTTAGTAAATATAAATCCATAAAAAAAAACCATTCAGTGAAATAATATTAATGGTGTCCATGGATCATATCCCTAGTAAAGAATAAACTATAACCAAGGATGTCATCTTAGATGGAAAAGGATTTAGAAATATCACCTGTAACATCAATTTTTAAAACATATAACATTTTAAAAAACCTTTTCTTTGAAACCACTTTTAAAACATACAAAGGAATCATGAAAAATCATTTTAAACATTTCTTGGGGAAAAATATTTTCTAATTTAAAAAATGATCTCTAAAACATAAAGAAATTTGAAATCATTTTCTTTGAAAATATTTGGAAATATTATATAGAAATATTGAAAAATTTTAAAACATTTTTTAAATATAAAACATTTTGGAAAACCTTTTATGAAAATATGGTTTTGAAAGAACCGAAATTTCCAACCGAAGAGAGAAATAAAGTCGTATTTTCCAAAAAACAATTTCATAATTATATTAATTTTCAAAGAGTGAATAAATGGTACCAACAGATGAAGATATCATGAATAAATAGATGATAAGAAATTTAAAGAGTTTTCTTGGGATATGGATCATAAATATTTCATCAATGGATGAATAATCAATAAAAAACCGATAAATGAGGAAACTGTAGCAATAAATTGTTACCACTTTGGTAACTATAAATCATGATCTATATATGATAATAAAATTTCATTAATCCTATGATATCAGGAAGAGAATAAAATTTATGATATAATATGTAATAATTAGTATATACACCTCATTGAAAAATATAGGTGCATTATACGACATGTGTATTAAAGAAGGAAAATAGAGACAAAACTACTTTACCAAATTGTTAACTTTCAAAACATAAACCACATGAAATAGAGATAATAAAATGGATATTTAAATACCCATAAATTAAATTATAAGTATCATAGGATAAATTAATGGTAATTATATACACCACAAAAAATAAACTAGTGGTGAACATGGCATGTATCTCATGAATAATATAAAGTGATGCGAGAAAACCCATACCTTATGTCTTGACTTTCTTTGTACATGTTCAGACCTCTTATTTGGGTAAAACGTAATATATTTCACTAATGGCCCTCATTGGGAGCTTATTTGAATTGGTTTGGGTGATACAAAGGGTTTTTTAGGTGTGAATAAGTGGGAGGGGTGAGTGTGTCATTATAATGTATGAGGAGTGAAATTCTTATAAATGTTTCAAAATGGAATTCCACCCACGTTTTTACAATGTAATTTTTCTCCAATAAAGTCCAAAATTTAATCCAATTGAGGATACGGTTGATATATTAACATCCAATGTCTTTCGAACAAGTTTCTAGGTCATTTTGGGCGATAAGTTTATGGTTTATTCCTTTGTTAAACTATATCTTCTCTTTATCACTGTAATTAATTTAAATCACTTTCAATAATATTTTGGGTAAAAAAATAATTTTAAATTATAATATATTATAAATTATGGTGATTGAAAATATTGAATTTATTTTTCCATATTCAAATCACAAAAGTGGTATAAATTAATTTAAACTTAATTTCGCCGACTTGTTGTAACAACTGGGTTTTAAGTAAAATTGTTTAATAGTTTGAAGTGTTTTTATATACAGTGACCTATATTTGATTAATTTATATACTATTAATATAATTAAACTTTAAAATTAAAATTAAAATATAATCTAACTCTATTAATAAAATAGATGAATAATCAGTTTTGAATTAAAATTCTATGTTTTTCACTATTCATCAAAAAATGAAACTTTTCATAAAAATAAAAACTATTCACCCAAATTAAATTTTTATATTTTGATTTTAAAAATGAATTTTATTTTTTCTATTAAAAATTATATAATTTTCAAAAATCATATTTAAAATGGGTTCCCTATTAAAAGGTGGTAAATTTACCTTTTAGAAATATACATCTTTTTATTAATAAAATTATATTTTTTATTATATAATACCTATAAAATATAATGTATGAGTATAAAAAATATTAATTGAATATATAATATATAAATTTTATTGAAAACATTAATCAAAATTGGTTTGATTAATTTATTGAGATAAAATTGTCTTTGTACATAGAAAAAAAATTTTCTTAGAAATGTAATTTGTTTATTTTCAAATAGTTATTTAATTAATTTATACTAATTGATAACCACATGATTAATTTTATATACATGTGTAAATAATATTTTCCTAATTTAGTTAATATTATTCGTAACTATCATTCCAATGGAGAAGTGGTAGCTATAATAATATTTTAATAATCATATTAGAAGTATATTGTAGTTTGGAAAAAAACTCGACCGTATATATAACCCAAAATATCAAATAGACTCTTTATTATGTGGAATAAAATCCAAAAATAGTTTTTTGTATACCTAAAGATAATTTAAGTGCTTTTTGTAGTCATGATTAACTTTGTTTTGTGTATAATGCATGCCAAACATAGTTCTTTTATATAAAAAACTATATTCAATGTTTTGTGAAATGAAAAATATAAAAAGGATTAAAATAGATTAAAAAAAATTTCAAAAAATATTAGGGTGTTGAAATGGTTTTTTATGATATTATTATTTATTATGAAAGTATTAATGATCATGAATAACACTTGGATATTATACCAAGTACGTTACAAGAACATCGTTTGTATGCTATGTTTTCTATATGTGACTTCTAGATACAAGAAGTTTGCTTCCTCAGTCATACCATTTATGAAGTAGGAATATCCGTTGTACCTAGAAATATAAAATTAGTATTCTCTTAGTAGACATAAAATAATGTTTCTTATATATGAAGTTTCCTAGTATTGGAAGGTTTCTATCCACGCTGTGTTAAAGATTTTCTAAGTTTGCTTCTCCCATGACTATTATGACAAGGAAAGGTGTTCCATTAATTTAGAATGATTAATTTATGAAATGATTTTTGGAGATTAAGAATCATCTCACCTAAACACTTATACCAATCTTTCTAGAACCAGGTAACAACAATGTGGTGTTTTTTGATGCATCTGGATCCGCTCTTGGTGGTTTTATCATCTAGGGTGACAATGTTTTGGCTAGTGTTTCAAGGAAATTGAGAGTGCATGAGAAAAATTACCCTACGCATGGCTTATAATTAGATGTATTTTTCCATGCCTTAAAAATGGATAACTTACCTATTTAGGGAAACTTTCACTATTTTTACAGATCATAAGAGTTTTAAATACATATTTTCTCAGAGAGACTTGAACTTGAGGTAATGAAGATGGATGGAGTACCTCTATATGTTTGATTTAGACTTGATATACACAAACAATAAAGGTAATTTTGGCGAAGATGTATTGATTCATAAATTTTATAGAGAAGTGGTCCAAGAAACTCATGACAAATTGCAGTTGGTGCACATGATTTTAGATAAACATTTAGATTATACTATATAGGGTGAATACATATCTTTCTTTCAAGTAAGTCTTATTCCAAACGTAGTAAACTTGGTCAAATAAGCTCAAATATAAAACATTGAATACATAACCATTAGGTCAAACCTAAATAGTGGGGAGACTCTAGATAATTGGATAATAGACGAGAACACCTAGTTTCATTTTCAAAAAAGGATCGTAGTTCCTCATAATTTCAAGGAATATCTCCTTTAAATGTATCACCATTAAAAATTTTATATTCATCCCAGTGTTTAGAAAATGTAAAAGGCAATGGATGTACATTTTTTGTGGACATTAATGAAACATAGGACAATAAAGCATGTGATGAAATGATTAAATTTACAACTGGTAGAGGCATAGAATCATAGGATATTTGGTATTCTACAATATATGCCTATACCTATATTGAAGTGGGAGAAAATATTGATGGATTTTTTCATAGTATTATTGAGAACTTTATGTAAATATGAAGATATATGGGTAGTATTGGATTGAATTACTAGGTTGGTACTCTTTATACTTATTAGAAAATCCACATGGTAGAGGACTTGAAAAAATTATATATCTAAGAAGTGGTCAGGTTACATGGAGTTCTAGTTTTTATTGCACCTTAAAGAGACCCCCTCTCCACATTTTGATTTTAGAAATCATTAAAATATCCTATTATAAGTAAAATGAACTTGAGAAAAACATATCAACCAAATATAAATGGATAGTTTTAAAACACTATCAATAACTTAGAATATATTATTGGAGTGTGTTCTTGGACCTCGGTGGTTCATGGGAGGATCATATGCCTCTAATTAAATTATCTTATAATAATAGTTACCAGTAAACAATTAATATGACACCACCTAAGAATTTTTATGGACTTATTTGTTAATATACTTTATGTTTAGTGGAAAGAAGATATCAATATTTTATTGGACTGAGTATTGTGCGTGATACTATAGAGGAAATCCAAATGATTTGGAAATGGATGGAAACTACACAAAGTAGATAGAAGTCATATGAAGATAATCATCACCGTCATTTATCTTTTGATCTTAGTGAACATGATTTATTAAAATTTTATCCAAGAATTGGTCATTAAATCTTGGGGAAACAAGGGAATATATTTCCATGGATTGTGGGACTGTTCTAGGGTATAGAACAGATTTTAATGGTTGCATATCAGTTACCATTACTACCATGATTCAATGGTGTTCATAACATCTTCCAAGTTTCTAAACTGAAGAAGTGTCACCTAGATCCTCAACATGTGGTCAGTTAGGATCATGTTACTCTTCATACATAAGAAAATTTTATCCATGAACCAATACGGGTTCTATACAAGAAGTAAAATACCCTTCAAGGGTCATATTTTTCCTTGATGTGTGTGCCATGACATCATGGTTAGGTTCAAGAGGAAACTTGGGAATAATAATGGTTTATTCAAGAGAAATGGTTTAATTTATCCCAAATTCCTGAGGAAGTAAATCCCAATGGAAGGGAGAATTTATAACCCTTTATTTGAGGTACTCAATCGTTTGGTGCATTTTTTATTATTTAAGTCTTGGTTTAATTAAGTGGAAGTGTTAAGAATTATTATGGTTGGTAAAAAATCCCCCCAGGAAAAATTCACACCATGTAAACTTTACATTATGTTAATGTGTCTGGTACAGATCCCATAAATAATTTCTATAGCATGAAAAACATTTATTTCATTTATGATATTCATCTCGTGTAATGGAAAAATGTCGTGTAATCGGTATTTCTGAAAAATAAATCAAAGGTGATGCGAATTTCAGTGTAAGTGGTCTGTTGATAATAAAAAAATGTTAATATGGTTTATAAATCATATATATTATGGGCCTAGTGATTTTAAATATGTATAGAATTTATTATATTCTCACACACCCTAGTTTTCTCCCTCCTGACTCCCAGGGTTTCCATAGGTGAATACTAGTGATTTTTGATGCCCGAAATCTAGTGACATCGAATCTTTGAGGAGTTTCCTAGGTAATCAAAGGTTAGGGTTGTGATCTTTATTTTCAGGTTGTATATCCTTGTGTTTTCTTGATTAGTGACATAGTTCGGGGTTTTTATACATGGATCTATTGGTTTGTATTTATTTTGATGAGATCTCCTTTGATTTTGGTAAAAGAATGAGAAATAAAGGTTTAACCCATAAAATCATCTTGGATTTGTTGCACTATTCATATTGAGGTAGGTTTATTATATCTCACTATTTTATTCTAGAAATTTTTGGCTTGATATTTTCTAAATCATGTTTATGTTGTGTTTGAAATATGTGTAATTGATTGAAAAACCTATATTCATGTGATTTCAAAAGGATGGGTTTTGAAAGATGGAATTTGGATAAATAAACGTTTTCCTGGAAATTTTAGCATAAAGGTGCAGTGTGTGTTCATAGTTATGTGGGATGGGTAATGGTCCAAAATACCACTATAAAATAATAAATATTTGGTATGGGTAATGGTCATAAGTACCATAATCAAATAATGATAATTTAGGATGGATCACGGTCGAATGTACTACCGTCAAGTTGGTCACCATGGGACAGATGGGTGATATGATGAATCAATAATCATGAGTATAGGGAGGTCCATAGTTTCATGAATTTTATTTTCATGTCTGTGTATTGTAGTGGATATTATATTGGAAGAAAATTGGTTTTAAAAGCTTTATCTTTATGTTCTATTATATGAAATCTTTTATGGATTGGAATTTTTTTCTTATCTTCTTCTCTCCAATTTATTCAAATGTACTAACATGTTCTTGTCCTAGTAGAATGATATGGGAAGTCTCTAGGTAAATACTACTAAATTTTATAATCACCCCATTTGTGGGTACTTTTTTTGCATTTGTAGATGACATCTGCCAAGATATATGGAAGGGTCATGTTTCATACTTCTCTAGCGGCGGTACTTGACATCAGAGGCTGCTTACTAAAATTGGAGCTGGATAGTGACTATATATTTTTTGGGGACGGTGACAATTCGGTTCCAATTTATTTCTACTTTGATCCTTAACCTTTCTCTTTTATTTCCTTTTTTTGTACTATTATTATGTTCTATGTTGGTATTATGTTGAGTTATTTGGTTTTTTCTGATACATCATTTAGTTTGTCTTGGATATTGATTATCACTTGATAGGTTGTGAGTTATTCTAGGAAAATCATACCCCAATGTCCTCTATTGACCATGGAATTTATTGATAGCCTCTAGTGGGGATGTCACCTAAGGCTATTAGCACCTCAGCAATTCACAAGCCAATGAGGTGGGGTAGGGTGTTATAGCCAGGGTTGATTCCCTCAGATGATGGTGAGTTCTCTATCAAGGCTAAAAGGAATTATTCCACCCTTACACATAAGGATGTGGTAAACACCTCATAAAACATGAATATTATCTTGACATTGGATTAGACTCTAAGATAAATTATGGAATTTTTTGGTTTTTTGACCCACGCAACTCCACCTCTCATTGTATATCTGCAAAAAATAGGTTTGTGTCGGTGCCTCCACCCATCTATAATCTTGCTCCAAATGGGGTTTGTGTAGAAAAGCAAAAGTATCATCTACTTGGTAGTTAATAAGAGGGATTTTAGGGAATCTGGGAATCCTAATTTCTATTAGTCATGTTTTGGACACATACAACTCTAGATTTTTTCATCTTTGAGTCCTTCACTGAGGATTAGGCAGTTTGTTTCTGCTAGTTTTTCTGGACGAGGTTTCAACACCTCCTAGTCTGTTAGCTGACCTACCCAGGGATCCCAGAGCACCTTGATTTCATTCCCCAATAATTCAAGAAGGTTTATATCGCATCAATCGTAGTATTACAATATCCTAATTCATATGGATACCACCAGAATATCTAACAAACCTACATTAAGATCATTTCCATGCTCTAATGGGTTATGAAAGAGGAATCTCCACACATGAATATCATAGGATAGAGGAAGTATGTTTTCCTCCATTTCAAACATTTCCTATGGTAGTGACAATACCATCAATATGGACCATGGACCAAAAGTGAAGGTTACTTTATTATTACTACCATAGTGAATGTGGTCATCCTCAAAATTCCAAAGTATTAGATAAACAGATCCACCAATGTAGGGTGAAATAGGGAAAACATGCCTTAAGGGCTGACACAGTACCAAGTGGACCCCCTGGTAAGCATCCACACTCATCAGCAGAGATAGGAACTGGGCCTTAGGATCCCCCCCAATTAGACAGTACTACCTGCCTATCCATAATTGAAAAAGTAAAGGTATATTCTAGGATTTCTAAGCCATCTCTGGTTGTGCCAAAAGTTGATTCGGACCCCATGATAGCCTCCATCATTCAGAAGGTTTAAGAATAAAAATTATCACTAATGATCTAATCACCGAGCAGCGCCTAGACCGTAAAAGAATCATAAGGGACCCTATTTCTCCTCTAGTGGGTCACTCAATACTTCTTGTTCAAATTCCTTGATTTGAACATGGTGTCCTTTCACACCCAGTCAGGGAAAATTTCAGGGGACACGACAAATGACTAAGGCATGAGTTTCCCACCCCACCTGAGCAATTTGATTATCCACCTCAGGATCAAGGCCACGCCGCTCCTCAATTTTATGAGTCCATCAACACATTTGTGACCAAGAAACCTCACCAAGATGACATGATGATTACTATTTTCACCATCTCAAGGATATGGAAATGTGAATGGGGGTAATTCTACATGAAGGAAAGTTGTACCCAATATTCATGGACCATGTTTGAGTGCCACCTGATTTTGGAAATACCAAATTCACCACATTTAATGGAATGGGTGATTCACTGCAACATATTTCCCAATTCATCACAAGGTGGGGTCCTATAATTGGGGATCTAAAATAGTAGGATGCCTCCAGGCTCTAATGCTTTTTCCAGAATCTTGAAGGGCCTGCATTCATCTTGAATAGTCAGCTACCCATATGGTCTGATACCATATTGGAGGGTATTCATAGATAGTTAATCTACTACTTTAGATCCACCTTTTGAAATATGATCATTGATTATCTCTTTATGTTAAAACATAGGTTGGATAAGTGAGTCACCGACTTCATCACTCGATGGAAGGGACTCACTCACTCACTCATTATGCCATTTTACTAGGAAAAGATTATTATAATGTGCGTAGAGAATATTAGAAATGATATGGTCCCCAGCATCGTCTCTCGAAACTACACAAGTATATTTTGGGTGTTCTTAAAAAAGGTTCAATATTTGGACAAATTCTTATGGTGGACTAAACAACAATTGTGCCACTTTCCCCTTCCAGATCCCACATTAAGGATCGTAAAAGCATATATATCCACCACTGTTCATAAAGAGGTTTATGACTTAGAACAACAACTGAACCCTCTTCCATATTAACCTCTCGAATCACAGCCTCACCCTATAAATCCATATTAGGCATAGCATCACCAAGCATAACCGACTCGATGAGAGAATGTGGCTCTAACCCCACATCAAGTCCAAGATCATAGGATGCCTTTAGTATAAAAGAGTAACAATAGAAATTCCTTCCAGGATGTGTTGGTCATAGGATATGTCATCCATATCCTAAAAAAGGGAATCTAGAATTTTTTGGATTGCAAGAGACCTCAGGAGGCCCAACTCACTGGTCATGTTGACTATTTCCAATATCACAAGATCCTTAGATACTCCATTAAAGAATGATATTTATTCAAATATTGGATCTATGAAAAAGTATATAAAAAATTATTCAAGATGGGAAACATTCTAGCAAAGGTGGAACATGTATCTACTTACCTCAATAGTGATAGTGAAGTATCAAGGGAGTGGAAATAGGTTCGCAGCCACTAGATGTTAAAGTAAGATGATTTATTAGATCGTAAATAAGTTTATCACCATCATGGTATCTTCTATACGCATTTGAGAAAGCTATAATCTTCTGTGGTTTATGAACACCCTATGATCATTGCCTCCACATTTTTACCAAAAAATTGTATGTATCAGAGGAATATATGTTGATGACGTAAGGGAAATCAATTTGCTCCCCCAGTTCCAAAACTCGTTCACATCCTTGATGACTTCATGCCTCCTGAGTTGAATGATGCACCAAGGGTCCACCTAGCCATGGATATTTCCATATATATGGAGAAGGAATACACCTCCATGAATTATTTTGATTTAGTGGACCACTTTACATCACCCAACAATGATGAAATCCATGATGACCACTCCGAAATCTCTGGTTGGAACTGTTGAAGGAGAGGAAGAGGAAATTCCAATAGATTGAATGACTATGATAGAACATTGAACTTGGATATTCATGATATTGAAACCAATAATAAAGCCTCACATTAATATCATTAAGTTTATCCCTCTCATCCAATCCATCTAGTATTCCACTGGAGTTAACTGTATTGGTTTTCCATGCGAATAATACAAAAGTACACCATGATCAACCAAATCTAGCTAGGAGAAAACCTCAATTGAATAAAATCCAGTCATCAATTTTTCAGAGTAGATTTTCTATGCAGTAAAAAAATTCCAATACTAGACAAGTATTATTAGTTTAGCCAATGACAATTACTGCCCCACAACTAAATAAAGAGGCACTATAGGAAAAATATACCACCAAAATAGAATTATGATGTGGTGAAGAACCATGATGATATGCCCATGAGGCCCTATATTCTCAAGAAACTAAAACTGTCAAAGGAAATGTGTGAGGACATTAATGAAGCCTAGAAAATACCAATTTAATTTGAGGATGAGGTAGCTACTGCCGAGGTCTACTATAAAGAGTAGGATGATCAAGAGGAATGTCAATCCATTATCTCTTTTTATATAGAAGATGTGGGTGTTACTATTCAGGGGAATATATTCCTACTGTATATCATAAGACAATTCAATGGGATGGAAATCTACTACTACCAATTAGAAATGGGATTCGGGATCAACCTCATCCTGATGCTGATTCCCCATAATATGGGACTTACATAACCATATCTAACTCACTACACATTGACTATTTTGGGTTATTATAAGGGTGAGTACAAACTGGATGAAACAATTTGTCTGAAGATTCAATTCGATTGCTTGGTATCAAGCCTTGAGTTTATGGTAGTCTCATAGGATAATACCTATAATGCAATTTCAGGAGGACCTTGGCGTTATCTGCAGGAAGAAGTCCCCTATTTGTACAACTAGTTCCTATAATTCTCCCTTGATGGTTGAGTGGGGGTATTCTTGGGTGTTCAACATACCTTTTACTAATGTATGGCCTACTAATTGGATTCTAGTTACAAATAAAATTAAGGAAATCAGGTCTAGACTGATGGGGTTGAGCACATCAATGCCCCTAAAAATTTGATAGCCACTATAATCGATCCATGGGAATAATAGAAAGATAGTTTTATTCTCCTGATTCATCATTTTGGGACCACTACCCCAGAGCTATTAGATTTTTTTGTCATCACCATGAAAAAAGAGATCTCATATATTACATCGTACACCCAAAATAAACAAGACAAAATGATATAAGAAGAACCTACTCCTAGGAAGTACTGAGAAGTTTTATCCAAGGCCATCGATTTATAAAATTCATGTATCTTTCACAAAGTAGGTATGAAAATAAAAATTCTGAATTTCCACCATTACATTGATATGAAGAGGGTTCCTCGCAACAAGAAACTGAACAAATTTGGCTCGACGACTTCTTTCACTATAGTCTCAATAGAGTGGGAACCCCATGTTAAGGATTCCATATCCATCAGGATAGAAACTAGTTCCCCATGGTTTACCTAGCCTGGAAGAGAAACTTCCTCGCCACAATTTCCCTATCCCATATTATAAATAGGATTTGGAAGACACCCCTCCTACATTTGAAGAGGGTTCCTACAATACTGTTGAGGAGTTAATACAAGTGAACCTAGGTACTAAGGAAGATATGAGGATGACACTGATCTATGAATCCTTGTATCCAGAGGAGTAGCAGTAGTATGTGGACTTCCTGAAACAACAATATGACATATCTTCATAGATATGTGATGAGACTACAGGGATATACCCCCAGGTTTCCATTCATCACCTGGCCTCCCACTGAGTCATAATGGGTAAAAACAACCACATAGAAAGATTCACCCCTATCATGGTGCTATAGTTAAGGGAAAATATGAAAATATTTTTAAAGAATTTATTTGGAGGTCCAACACCCCAGGTGGCTAGAAATTTTTTTATTAGTTATGAAGAAAAACATGTAGACATGAGTCTGTATTGACTAAGGAGACCTCAAATGCCATTATCCGAGAGATGATTTTCACCTTATAGTGATAGAGCTATTGATTGATTCTATAAATGGGCTCTAGACCCTCTCCTTCATGGATGGATACTCCAGGTATAATAAGATATGAATGGACCATGAGGATGTAGAGACCACTACCTTCAGGGTACCCCAATGGAATTTCTACTACCTGGTGATGCCTTTTGTCTTAAATAATGCTGGAGCCACTCACCTAAGGGCCATACACCACATATTTAAACTGATTATTATAATGTTGGTGAAATGTTACATGGGTGATCTGACGGTCAAATCTCATCAGTGTCAGGGCCATCTCAATTATATTGATAAGATTTTAATCTTTATCCACTCTCGATAATTGAGGATAAACACCTTGAAGTGTTTTTAGTGGTTTCCCTTAGAAAATATCTCAGCTATGTCACAAGATATAGATGCCTTAGATTGACCCATATAAAATAAAAGATATCAGTCAAATTCCTCCCCCAATAATTCTCTAGGAGTTGTGAGGCCTCCAAGGACACTTAGCCTATATATGTGTATTTATCATAAATATGACTAGAAAGTGTAATCCCTTCTCAAGGGTTATGAAAAAAAACTATTTACCAGTGGGATGAAGACTACTAGACTACCTTTTACGATATCAATAATTACCTACAACATCTTATGGTTGTGATGCCACCTATCTCAGGGAAGAGTTTGTCCCTTTATGTGACTGCTCTAGAGAAGCTTCTCAACACCCTTTTTCCTATATAAATAATGAGGGTCTGGAAAACATCCTATAATATCCTATTCGCATGCTCCTCAATGTAGATATGAGATACTCACTCATCAAGAGGAATTACCTCATGCTAGTCTTTGTAGTGCAAAGGTTGTGAAACTATTTGACACACTATGGGATAAAATTGATGTCATAAGTATATTCAATAATTCATATCCTTAATCACCACATGATGATGGGAAGATTGGCATGCTGGGAAGTAATCTACTTGAAGATCGACATCAGGGTTTTCCCATAGAAGGCCACCAAAGGACAAGAGTAAGTAGACTTCCTGGATGTACATGTAGCCCCAAAATAACTTCCCATGAATGATGATTTTTAGGATAAATCTATTCTATTAGTGGATCATGAAATACCATACTGGGAGATGAATTTTGATGGTGCTTCCCAGAGCTCTTCTAATAGAAGGCTCAAAAACCCCAAGATTAATAGGGTAGGCTTGGGGATTGTCTTTATCACTCTATAATAGGCCGTCTTACTGTACTCATACCTATTTTTAGAAGGATGAACCATTAATGAAGCATATTAGTAGGAAAATATTACTAGTCTCGAGTTGGACCTTGAGATTGATGTCCCACATTTAGATATCAAGGGAGATGGTGACTATGTCATCAGAATGCAAGAGCTTATACCCCTACTAAAATGAACCCATTAGCAGATATCCTCATTCCATTCCCATTAAAAGGTGACCCGTGTTCCTCGATCACAAAACAACCAAACCAATTCACTAAAAATTTTATCCATTCCCCTTACAGAACCCGAACAAGATTACTGATCATGTTGTCGAGCACATCAAATTAGATGTTTATTTTTAATTAGAATTTTTGTTGTATAGTAGCTACCCTAGGCCATCTCCCAAAGGATATTTAGATCATTAATTAAAAAAATGAGGTTCTGATTAAGAAAATAAAAGGAGAATTAGGTTTTATAAAACTAAGGTTTTGTTTCTTTAAGAACAAAAGGTGAAAGTATATTACTACTGAGAGAAAATGGTTGGAGAAATCGTGATCAACTCGGGTAAGTGTCCCTTGATGCTCAATCCATCATCGCTCTTAAAGGAAAGGAAGGGATCATTGATTACTTGATTTTATACATACTTAAACCAATAATGGTATGTGAGTTCTTACGAGGTTACCATCTATTATTTGATCGATCAACGATATTGATTATCGACAACCACTCAAAATCAATAAACAAGAATCAATGTAAAAAAATGGAACTCAATCAAGGCATCAAATCAACAACATGATGAGATGACCAGATTTGTGTCAATGATAAAAATATTCCACAAGAAAAAAACATGTATATTCAAAGGTTCAAGCTCCTGGATTTTATCAACCGACACAATCCATTTGCACAATCAAGAAATGAAGGGGTGAGAAAAGAGGCAACTGCACTCAAATCATCACAAGACCAGGGTTATGTATGGAAGCATGTGGATTCTTTTTCTTTGATTTATATTGGATCATACCAGAATAAACAAAAATTTAGAAGGTAGAAATTAAGAACAATTCACAACAAACCTGGAAATAAATTACCTTATGAAGATTACAAGTGTGGAGCTCAATATTACAGCAAAGGACACTCCCCAAATTGATCACCAAGAGGTTTATAAGTACATGAGGAAGAAGAGAAAAAAATGGGTGAATATGGATCTAAAATTTTACTAAACTTAACCCCTGGCTGTACAACATAGATAATGACGGTGAGAAGTGATTTTATGGGAAATTACATCCATATTTCAACATAAAGTTGTCAAGTATATAGAAGGCTATGTGACTATTAAAGAAAGAGTTTTTACTTCATATTTATCAAGATATTTGACTGAAAAAAATCATGAAAATTACTTGAAATTAGGTTTAGATTCATTATATAGAGTTAACGGTCTATGGGAGGTGGAATCATCCCAATTGGATCTCCAAGGTCCGAGTTATGCCCCAAATACAGAAGGGTGGTACAATCTGGCACATCCAGAATTTCTTCACATTGTGGGCCTATTTTGGGCCTCCCAGTTTATGAATTAGGCTCAATGATATTCTAGAAAAATGTAGGCCACATTTTTTTCACTCATAAACCCATTTTTAACGAATTGGATTTATAGATTATTCACATTACAAATAATTATCCAAATGCATTCTTGGGCTTTCGCGCAGTTTGGCCCATTTTGATTGAATTCCATTAAGGACTCTCCAAATCACCACCACCTAAAATGTAAACACCAAAACAAGTAAAATCACCCTATGAAACACTGATAAAAATTAATCCATTTATTCAAACACAACGTGCAATTTATTATTGTATTTTTAATATTCATTACAAAACTAGTTTAAAACAATGGTGTAAGGGTGGATTTGAAATGTGAGTCGCAATGAGATCACACCCCCAAACCTAAGTATTTTAACTCTTGGGAAGATTCACATATCCAAAAAACGATGCATGTATATATTTCCAACATCATGAAGTTTTAACATTTGAGGAAATTTAAATTTATTAAAGCAATGTTATCAATGCACAAAACACACCACAGAGTACTTCCTAGTGAAAATGGAAAAACATTTCTCATAAATCATATCACAATGAAATTCAAAGAGATTCATGATACCAAATTGAGTGAGGAATTAAAAAAATACACCATTCCACTAACTCTCCATGTGTGTGTGTGAAAACCATTCAGTGCTATTCTCTCCACTTTAAATCCAATAAATATAGGTTATTTTAATATTATTCAGCTTAACTGATTTTTCCACCGAACCTGACCTACATCCTTTGAAATCATATTTAAATACCCACTCACTTAAGAATTCCTAAAAGTCAAAACATAAGCTTCCGATCTACATATCCCCATATGTTGCACATTTCTTAACTCCCCTCATTTATTTTCAGAACTTGCATTCGAAACAAATATTAAACTCATCTCTCAAACCCTGTTTGATCTCCTCAAGACACTAATTTTAATAGTTATAAAAAGATCAAAGGTTGAGGAGGAGTGGTTTTTGACCTACCCAAGATACAACCCATTTTTTTGAGGGTGCCCAACAGTTGGATATTAGGTACACACGTATAGGTCAATGTGGTAGAGTAATGAAACAGATCGGATAAGGAATGAACGTATGTAAATATCATTTTAAGCAGAAAAATATTATCCTAACATGTATTTACCTTCTATTAAGTATGAAATATTCACACTTTACATTTTGGTGGAAAATTGTGTGGAGATATTAGTGACATAGTTTTCCCAAAAACTACTCACACAAGGGGCATCAATCATCTCAAAGGTTTCACAGAGATACATCCATTTATATCATTGATAGAAAATAAATTCACTAAAAATCACTCCCTATTGTTAAATTCATAAAAATATTCATTCTATTACAGAGAAATGTTTTCGTCAAATGTTAAATAAAAATGGAATCAAACATTTCAACAGGCATTTTTAGTAAGTTCTGTGATTTTGGTGACCATAAGAGGGGAAAGTAAAAATACTATAAAGAAGGTGAAAAAGAGAAGAAATAAGAATGATGATGAATATCTTAATGAAACCAAGAATGTATCCACCCCCACACCTAGAATGTGCAGTGTCCCCACTATAATAATTGAGAATGTGAGAAAGAAGGATAAAACCTGGTGGGTTTCGCTAGTATGTTGCTTCTAGAAGGTGGATTTACTCCACTAGATTCTTTGGAAAATACTCATAGAAGTGTTTAAGTCGCTTCCCATTGACGGTAAGACTTCTTACACTCTTCTCATGCAAAATATGTATTGCACCAAAAGGATAAACATTAGTAACAGAATAAGGACTGAGCCATCGGGAACAAAGCATACCTAAGTAGAGCTTTACCCTAGAATTGTATATGAGGACCTTCTCACCAATGTGGAACTTCCACTGATGAATCGTGCTATTATGTATATCCTTTTTCTCCTATTTATAGATCCAGGAGTTCTCATATGCATCATGTTGAATTTCTTCCAACTCTTGAATCTGCAGCTTCCTTTGCTCGCATGCATCTGAAAGATTCATATTACATTGTTTAACAACACAATATACACAGTGTTCTTCCTCACTGGGAGGTGAAAATCCTTTCCAAATACAATTCTGTATGGTGACATTATGATTAGGTTTTTAAAAGCTGTACGATACACCCAAATTTCATAATTCAAGCACAAACCTCAATCATTCCTATTGGGTTGTACCATTTTTTCCAAGATTCTATTAACTTACCAATTTGATATTTCTTCCTGTCCATTAGTTTAGGGGTGATATGCAGTGGATAATTTATGACCAACCACATACTAATGAATCAAATTTGTCATGTTGCGATTGAAAAAATGTGAACCCTAATCACTAATGACAAATCTCGGTAAACCAAACCTACTTAAAATCTGGGACCTCACAAACTCAAAAACCACTCGAGAGTGATCCGTCCTAGTGTCCTTTGCTTCCACCAATTTAGATACATATCCAAACAAAAATAATATGTACGAAAATACAAATGAATTTGGAAAATTCCTCATGAATTCAATGCTCCATGCGTCTAAAATTTCACAGAATAACATGGGTTGTTGGGGAATTTCATTCCACTTAGAGATATTCCATGCGAATTGGCAATGACTACATGACTTGAAAAATATATGGGAATCCTTATACAATGTCGGAAAATAAAGTCCTGATTAAAGGACCTTTCATGCTATATGTTGAGAGCCAAAGTGGCCCCCATAGGCCAAGTTGTGGCAGAAGTTCAAAACAGAGGTGAACTCATGGTTAGGGTACATCGACAAACTACTTGGTCACCATAAATTCTCCACAAATATGGGTCATCCCAAATGTACCAATGATAATCTTGATTAAGTTTCTGGGATTTTGAAATGATGAAATCAGTGGGGACCCTAGATGTTGCTAGAAAATTCACAATGCCTGCATACCATGGGGTAAGGTCCACAACATCACAAAGGTCCTCATGAGGAAAGAATTATCCAATGGGGAGGGATGAGTCATCATAGTGGTACGGTGGTGGGGAAATCCTACTAATGTGTTCAAATAAAACATTTTATACTCCCCTCTTATATATAATCTCAATGTCAAACTATTGGAGGAGGAGCATGCACTGTATGAGGTGGGGCTTAGCTTCAGGTTTCATTAAGAGGAATGAAAGGGAATCATGGTCAGAAAACCCAATCACTTTTGAACCAAGAATATATGAAAAAAATCTTTCTATGGAAAACACAATAGAAAAGAGTTATTTTTAGTGGTTTTTTAGTTTACATGGGTGTAGTCAAGGGTACATGAGGCATACACAATGACCGGATGAACCTTCTCAACCATTTGTGATAAAACTGCCGAAACAACAAAGTTAGAGGCATCGTACATAAGCTCGAAGGGGAGATCCCACCTTGGTGGTTGGATGATGGGAGGTGATGTGAGACTCCTTTTTTTTTGTGAATTTAATGCATCCACACAATTTTTATCAAACAAAAACTTAGAAACTTTTTTCAATAATCGGGACAATAGAAGTGAAATCTTACTAAAGTCTTTAATGAATCGGTGGTAAAAACCAGCATGACCCAAGAAATATCGCACATCATGAACACATTTTGTTTATGGAAGGGATAAAATTAATTAAATTTTAGATCTATCAAATAGATTTACTTTATTTTAAATGAAATTACCATGAATTATCCTCCTCTCAACCATTAAATTGCATTTCTCATAATTTAAAACAAGATTTTTTTCAATGCAGCGGTGGAGGACAAAACCTAGGTTTTACAAACAATCATCAAAAGAAGAACCATAAACCGTGAAATAATACATAAATACTTCCATACAACTATCAAGGTACTAAAAAAAATACTCAACATACATCGCTAAAAAGTACCAAGATCATTACATAGATCGAATGACATCCTTCTGTAAGAAAATGTGCCAAACAAACAAGTAAATGTTGTCTTTTATTGATCCTCAGGGGATATATGGAGTTTGAAATAACCCTAATATCCATCAAAGAAACAATAATGGGACTTACCATCCAATCATTCTAACATTTGGTCAATGAAAGGTAGAAGAAAGTGGTCCTTCCATGTGGATTGATTCAGTCGACGGTGGTCAATACAGACACACCAAATGTTTTGCACATGTGTTGGAAGAAATTAAATCCTTTCATTTGACACAACTATTATATCTGTTTTTTAGTCACAATTTGCACTGGGCTAACCCATTTACTATCAGATATAGGATAAATGATCCCCTTAGTAATTAATTTACTGACTTCCAATTTTACCTCTTAAATGACAGTGGGATTCAACCGATGTTGATATTGTCTTACGGGTTTAAACTCATCATCCAAAAGTAAATGGTGCATACAAATAGATGGGGTAATACTGGGAATATCATCCAATGTCCATCCTCTTGCCTTTTTACACTCTCTCAAAATGTTGAACAGTTTTGATTCCTGTTCTGGAGAGAGGTTATTGGAAATAATGACAGGAAATTGGTCAATACCCTCAATATATAAAAATTTTAAATTAGAAAGAATTTTCTTAAGTTCCAACACCAGTGGTTTCTAGATTGGGGGAAGGGATTTAGGGGAAGTGAGGTCTATTAAACTATCTATCTTATCATGTTTATTCTCTAAAGATAGAGAATCTATTGAAATGCGATTTCCAGAATCATCGACTGGCACGGGTACCTCAGAATGAACACACTCATCAATTAAATCACACAATTTACACTTCTTAGAACCCAAAAATACTCAATACATGAATCAAAACTCAAATAATCCAAGGGTGAAGAAGAAGAAAATGAATCAGAGTATGGTTTGAGGATATAATTGTGTGTGTGTGCATCATTTGAGAGCACTTACATCGAATAGACATGAAGAGTGGAGTGCTCTTCAATGGGGTGTTTCATAGCCTCAAGGATGTTAAAACTTACCTTTTCTCCCCCAAACTCGATGGAAAACTTACCATTGTGAACATTGACAATCGTATTTTCTGTTTTTAGGAATGGCCTCTCAAGTATGAGAGGATCATGTCCTTGGGTTTTGATATCTTTCATCTCAAGAATATAGAAATCAACAGGTACGATGAGATTATTTAATCATACAAGGACATCCCCAATCACTCCCGTTGGATGCGTAGTACTTCAGTTGGAACGTTGTATGACAATGCCCATTAGTTGAAGCTCTCCAACCTATATAGAAGTGTACATGGAGTGAGGAATTACATTAATGGAATCACATAAATCAATCATAGAATCATAAAAGAAGGTCTCCCCTATGGTATATAGTATTTTGAATGTGCCTGGATCCTTGAATTTGGTTGGAATTTATAGTTGAATCAAGGTCGAGACATTCATTCCCATGTTTACTCTATCATTCCCCTTTAGTATCCTTATATGGGTGAAAATATCATAAAGAAATTTGGCATATCGAGGGATTTTTTTAACTGCATCCAATAGAGGAATGTTAACTTGAATCTTTTTAAATGTATCGATTATTTATTTATCAATCTCATTATCAAAATTATTCTTATATTTTGAGTCTTTTGTGGAAAATAAGAGGAATGGATTGTTCATTTTAATCATCAATGATAACTCGATTACCCTTTTTGTATTTTTTTTCATTACTTGAAATTTTTGAGGGTTGGGAAAGAGAGTTTTCAAGAGGGGGACATACCTGTTGTGTAGAATCAGTAGAAGGAGAGACTTATTTACCACTATGAAGTGTAACTGCACATAAATTAACTTTTTTCCTTCATATTGGAAATGGGTTGGGATGGTAGTTTTCCAGAACCTTGCATCTTAAGCTCACCGATGGTGTTTTCTAATTGCCCCACTTGAGTTCTTAGGTCTTGAATAGCTGATTGTATGGTCTGTTGGAACTCGAAGTTTTGGGATGCTATTTACTTCACCATGTCCTCAAGACTTGGTTCATATTTTGGAGGAGGAGGAGGATTATTTTGAGAAGTTGAAGGATAAGAAGGTTTCCTACCTTGTCCTTATTGATACCTATTCTATTTGGGGCAGCATGAGTTTCCTCCTTGTCGGTACTTGGGTTGTGCTTTCCACTTGGGATTTGTATTTGGACTGAATTGTTCTTTCTTGAAGGGAGGTGCTTATTGGAATGGACCCCCAGGGAACACGGTTGCACAAGAATTGGGTGAATCTGGATGTTGTGGGCACTGTTCAGAAAAATGAGTATTTTCAGAAAAAATACCACAATGTAATGGAACGAGAGGAGATTGTGAGTTACCTTGTGCCTGAGCTAACTGCCTTAGAAGGGTATGAATCTTATTAATATTGTTATCTATCTTCTGTTCTAGAGATGAATGACTTACCTCATGAACTCCCCAAGTTGTTTCAATATCTCATGTACCAAATTGTTGTGCATTTTTACCCATGTTGGAAACTAAGTAATGAACAACAAAAAGAGTTTTATCAACCAAGGGACCACCAGCTGCTGCATCAATCATTCCAAGTTCCATGGGGATAAGTCCCTCATAGAAGTATTGGATTAATAGTTGTTCACTAAACTGGTGGTGGGGGCAACTTGAGCAGAGTCGTTTGAATCTCTCCCAGTATTCATGAAGGGTCTCTCCTTGTGATTGTATAATACTAAAATATATTTCCTAATTGATGATAATGGGAGACAGGGAAGAAATTCTCTAAAAATAGTCTTTTTGGGTCATTCCAACCCCCAATTGTGGTTGGAAAATATTATATCCAATCTTTTTCAACACCATCAAGGGAGAAAGGAAAGGCCCTAAACTTAATTAAGTCCTTAAAGACATTTTGAGGTTTCATGGTGGAGCAAACTATGTGAAACTAATTAAGGTGTTTATGAGGGTCCTCTCTAGGGAGAACATGGAATTTGGGTAGTTGGTGGATGAGGCCTGATCTCAGCTCAAAGTTGGCCGCTTACCCAGGATATTGGATGTACATAGGTTCGTACTCCACATTCAGGTGGTCAGTTCTTTTAAGATTCAATTATTTGTAGCCATTTTTTTGGTTTGATTGGGTTCAATTTATGATTGTTTTATGACCACTTAAGGTTCCAAAAAGGGTTTCTTAGTGTTAATTGATTTACCTTCTCTATATCCCTTCATTTGTGTGTGAAGTGGCTTTTCAATTTCCAAGTCAAATTCAAGAAGTTTTTCTTTTTCTAATCGGGTCATGAAAATAAGTTGTGAAGTTTGTTTTTTTATGATTTAATAGGGATAAAATAAGTTAAGAAGGGTTAAAGGAGGATATAATTTTATTATACAGAATTAAAGAGAGAGATGGAGAAGATGAAGAGAGTGAGGGAGAGAGAGAGAGAGAGAAAGGAAGAACACGCAAAAAACAACCAAAAATAGAAATAGAAAACAAAAAAAAACAATAAAATGGGGGTGGGGTATTTAAAGGAGTAATAATTAATATGTAAAATAAATAAATAAATGGAGATAAAGAAAAAAATGATATTGTCTCCCCAAAAATGGCACCAAGATTTGATCGCGTTGTCGAGCGCATCAAATTATATGTTTATTTTTAACTAGAATTTATGTAGTATAGAAGCTACCCTAGGTCATCTCTCAAAGAAGCTTTAGATCATTAATTTAAAAAATGAGGTTATAATTAAGAAACTAAAAGGGGATTAGGTTTTATAAAACTTGGGTTTTTTTTATTTATGTACAAAAATTTAAGGTATATTAATACTGAGAGAAAACGGTTGGAGAATTCTTGATCAACCTGGGTAAGTGTCCCTTGATGCTCAATCCGTCATCGATCACAATGGAAAAGGAAGGATCATTGATTACTTGACATTATAAATACTAAAAACAGTAATGGTATGTGAGTTCTTACTAGGTTACCACCTAGTATTTGATCAATCAATGATATTGATTATCAACAACTGCTCAAAATAACCAAACATGAATCGATGTAAAAAAATGGAACTCAATCAAGGCATCATATCAACAACTTAATGAGATGACTAGATTTGTGTCAATGATAAAACTATTCCACAAGACAAGAACATGAATATTCATAAGTTCAATCTCATGGATTTTATCAACTAACTCAATCAATTTTTACACTCATGAAAGGGTGGGATGAGAAAAATGGAAACCACACTCAAATCATCACAAGATCCAGGTTAAGAATGGAAGCATGCAGTTTCTTATTCTTTTGATTTGTATTTGATCGTACCATAAAAAAATATTAGATGGTATAAATGAATAACAATTGAAAACAAACCTGAAAATCAATTACCTTATGAAGATTACAAGTGTGGAGCTCGAGATTATATAAAGGACACTATCCAAATTGATCACTAAGAGGTTTAGAAGTACATGAGGGAGAAGAGATATAAAATGGGTGAAGAGAGATATCCAATTATACAAACCTTCAACCCTGGTTGTGAAACATAGATAATGAGGGTTTGGAGTAATTTTAATGGCAATTAAATCCATATTTCCTTATAAAGTGGTCAAGTATCTAAAAGGATAGGTGACTATTCAAGGTAGATTTTTTACACTATATTTATCCAGCTAGTTGACTGACCAAAACACGTAAAAATGACATGCAATTCAGTGGTGAGTCGGGCCCTCGAGTTAAGTATCCATGGGTGGTGGAATCATCCCAATAAGATCTCATAGGCCAGAGTTATGGTCTAAATACAGAAGGGTGGTCCAATCTGGCCCGCCCAGAATTCCTTCACATTGTGGGCCTATTTTGGGCCTCAAAGTGGACGAATTGGGCTCAATGAACTTATAGAGAAATGTATTCTACATTTTATTGCACTCATAAACCCATTTTTATCCCAAATTGATGCACATATTATACACATTATAAATAATTTTATAAATGCGTGCTTGGGCTCTCACGTAGTTTGGCCCATTTTTCTTTAATTCTATCACGGGCTCTCCAAATCACCTCCTCTGATAATGTAAACACCAAAACAAGTAAAATTTCCCTATTAAATAGTGATAAAAATTAATTCATTGATTCAAACATAAAGTATTTTTTTTAATATTCATTACAAAACTAGTTTAAAACAACAGTGTAAGGGTGGATTTTATTAGTGAATCGCTATGCGATCAATGACCTGATCATTCCTATGGCACATTGGAGTGTCATCACCCCTGCTACCCCAGATGATGAAAACTAAGAGGTGTATCAAATTTATTTTAATACTTCTATTTTAGGATCATCAGGTCTCCCCATGGTTAATGAAATTCCTGATTAGATGACTTCCTTTTTTGAGTATCTCATCATGCCATTCTCCCATCAGGCTTAGCCGAGTATGACCAGATCCACCAACGTGCAATAAATTTTTACCTCTAGAGTGGTCCTATCCTTAAGAAAACCATATATAGATATGGGTGAAATATAAATAACCTATATTTCATCAAATTATACTTGTTATCTAGGGTTATGCATGAGGTTCATACCGGATCTTGCCTTTCCCGTCAAGTAAGATTGAATCTTTCCAACCAAATTTCGTGGTTAGGATACTTCTGGAATACCATGGTTCATGAATGCATTAAATTTTCCAATTGGTATCATGCATTTCATATCTATGTTAACTTTTTTTCATCAACCATTGAAGATTGTCTATAGTACCAAATATATTTTCCCTTTTCAATATATATCCTTGATGTTGTGGGACCTTATCCCCTAGAGACAACTTATAAGTGAAGGTTCATTTTGAATATATCATACTTATTTTACATTGGTAAAAACTAATTCCATTAAAATAATTCAAAACCCAGTCTATGATAGGGTTTGTGAGCTCCCACATCATCCATCGGTTTTTGGTTCCTTATACTATTCCCACAGACAATGGTACTAACTTATGGTCTTTTGAGTGGAAGAAATTGTATTCCAAGTAAAACATTTGTCCAATAAATATTCCTCTCTATGATGTAGAGGAAAATGGGAAGATTGATGCATTCAACAAGATGCTCTATAACATTTTGCAGAAAATAGTGGTCCATAAAAAAATTTTGTCCAAAAATCTCCCCAAAATTATTTGGTCACATTGGATGAAAACTCAAAGTTCCCCCCAAGTGACCCTATACTCCCTAATGTATGGAATATAACCAATATTACACATTGTGGTTCAATTTTAATCACTTAAAACAACTATTTATAATCTGAATACACCATATAGAATGGTAGAAGTCCATCTAACAAAGTTGGAAGACCTGGAGGAAAATAAGATTCAAGCCTTGAATAACTTAGAGAGGAACCAAAAATGGATAGCGAGATCATTCAAAAAAAAGGTTCAACCTCACTCCTTATGTTAAGGTGATATGTTACTGGCTCTTAGAACACCAATGACACTTGTATTTTTTCTCCAAAGTTGGATCCCAAATGGGAAGGGCTTTACATTACCCATAAGTGATATTCTAATTGATCATACTTTTTAATCACTATGGATTTAGAAAATATAATACCTCCTACTAATACCAAGTTCCTCAAGAATTAAATCATATGAAAGGATCCATGTTTAATGATATGTGACCTTAAACTAATGTAACCATGGTACAAACTATATGTCCTTAAGCTTTGATATATGGTCAAACCTATGCAACCTTAAACTGTAAAAACCAAGGTTCAAGATCTTTAAACATAAACTAAAAACAACATATTTGGTATAATAATTATGAACTTATACTTTTTACATCCCATATGGTCCAATCTACATGACCCTAAACTATTAGTAACCATATTATGAGTTTTATGACTTTAAACTAAAAATCCCAACACCATCGGGGAACAATGTAAAAATGCGTTCTGACATTGGAAAACAAACACAAGATGCCACACATATCAAGTGTGGGAGAACTAAAAAGTGAACATCCTCAACACATAATGATAAAAAAGATACTTACCACATTTTATAAACATAGGATTCCCCATGGAAACCATGGTATGCCTCAATGCCCTTTCCAAAGAGGATAACCCCTCACTTTCAACATTAGTCTCCTAACACTCCTTATTCCAAAACTATATGTGGAATGATTCTAATTTTCATTGCATATGTAGTGATACATAAACCCTCTATGTTCAGGACGAGATTCAAGTTCATCATAAAACCTTTCCCCCCAGGGGGAGAAGTTACCAAAACCAAAATTTGGAAATTTTCCCCCACTTACTGTCCAAGAATTATAACCTTAAAGTATATGTAGTTTGAATCATGGTATTTATATGGAATATGGTCTTGAATTTCCCTCCTTAAAAATTATATTATATTTCTTTTTCACCATACAAATATCCTTAAATTGAAAACCCACAATCTAAGAATCATGAATTTAAATTGCTTGTCGAATTCCCCTTGGTTCTATTATAATGAACTTAAACATTATCATTAGAATATTTTTGTATGATGTTAATATACAGAATAGATGTCCCATGATATTTAGAGTGGGAGGCCCCTTCTACATTCTATTTTGGTATCCTAGAATACAAACTTCTATAACTATGGATGACTTGATTCCCATTTCAATGGGATTTTTAGTGATGCCTAGAGATATGGTATTTAGGACCAGCCATGAATTCATCACAAAGAAACTCATCAACTATGTCTCTATTGACCCTAAATGACCTTATGGGACTCCTATTCAGGTATAGGTCCCAATAATATTCCCCGAATCACCATTGAATATGGATTCCCTTATGACCTGACATGTAGAAGAAAGGAACAAAAAAATCAATGCGTAAATCATGCCAACATACTCAATTTATGACACTAAACTATCTCTTTGCCCAATTTGAAACTGATATGCCTCATGTGATAATTATGAGATAAACCAAACCAATGTCCTCAACACATAACGTTAAACTGTATCCTTATCCCATATGAAACTGGGATTCTTCATGTCATATATATGGGATGAACCAAACCAATATCCTCATCATGTGATGTTAAAATGTATCCTCACCCTGTATAAACTTGAGAATCCTCATGTGAAAAATATGAGATTAACCAAAACAACATCCTCAACACATAATGTTAATTAGTATACTTACCTCATATAAATTTGGGATGCCTCATGTCACAAATATGAGATGATTCGGGGTCCATTCTAGAGAGTATTCTACTTTACGAGTGTCATAATTCTACCACACCGTATCAAAGAACTGTTTATGATCTGATTCTTATACTTAGTGGGATATGTAAATACTCTTATACCTTTTATCGTCAGGCCCAACCTCAGTACTAATATATTTTGGGAATCCCCTTGGTTTAAACCTTACGAACTTAAACAATGTAAAACAGACTAGTTGATTTCTTTTTGTCATGCAGAGCCTCCTTAACTTTTGTCATGTCGGGTTTAAATTCTTGGGAACCACCCAAACATCATTGAAGTACCTACCCATGGTTCAAGATCCATGACCTTAAAATACGAGTCTTGGTCCAATCATTATGACCTTAAACTATTTTCAATTTCTCTGAACTCTTCAGCCTTAAACTAGGAGCCCGAGTCTAATCATCATGACAACAAACTGTGTTCAAGTTGTGTCAGTGATGTTCCATGATGCAGGGAACCCAAGGATCTTCATTCACATCAGGTTACCACCTCCATATACCACATTAAATCCTTTGAGACATAAAAACCATGTTACAATAATCCCAACCTTAAACTGTGTTCAATTCGTCCCAAAATTTATTTTACTTGGTGTAGGGTTTGTTAGGCACACTCTTACCATAAATTTTGAACCCTTCAATTTCATAAGGAAATTTCTAGAGAGATACCCCTCTGGTTAAAGAATTATGAACATAAAATATTTTTGTAACCATAGTCCAAGATCATCGACATTAAACTAGGAGTCATGGTTTGAGCGTTAGGACCTTAAAATATATGAAACCCTGCAGATTAAGAATTATAACCCTAAGCTACTTTCAACTTGTTGGTTCGACTGGTATGAACATAAACGTAAAAAAGAAAGAGGCAAAAATTTCAATCCAGTTAAAATAAAATAGAGGAAACTTGAGTAATATTCTGATTCCCCCATATAGGTCACTCCCTTGATATGGGAAAAATAAGGGAATAAAATGAAAGAGGTTCAATGCCAGCGAGGACCCCCCATGGATCTCAGTAAAAAACTAGATATGATCACTGAACACATAAATTTAGAAACAATTTAGAGACAAATACTAAGCTACCTTTTTCTCATGTTCAACTCTAGGGGGTTCCCCATTTTGTTACCCACTTACGACCCTTGTCACCTTGGGCTGAGCGGGTGTGATTCACATTGATTCACATATCCTTGAAAAAAGACGTTAAACTATTCTATAAACATTATTATCACATGATGTTAAGTTGTATAATGTATTATCCCCACCATATGATGTTACTCTAAATTTATATCATCCTCACCGTATGACATTAAACCACATGTCCATCATTCTCATTGCATGACATAAAATTGTGAAGAATCATAGGACCTCACACAAGAAGCCTATTTCCCCCGAGTGTCAGTCATCTACTGCATCATTCATGTTCCTTGACCATCACTTGATATATGAGATAACGATCCCCATGTAAGATAATTCTAAATTTTTTTAGACCAATACACTTAGCCAATGTTCTCAAATTCATAGTGGCATAATTATTAGGGTGTTTAACTCCATTGAAACATTATCTTAGTTCATCCACACACTTTTTGTCTCCCTTGATTTGGATCTCTGTTATCTTTCATGTCTTAATGGGCCCACCTTAACATTAATAGCACCTAAAAAACTGGCTCATCTACCATCCTATTCATATAACCTAAAACACTTTTAATGATATTTTGAGATAGTACCCATGTTTCGAATATATTCAGTGGTCAAACCCCATTTTTCCCCCATCCTTGAAAAAATGATAATGGATTCTATGTTTTGAACATGTTCAATAGTTATCCTCCATCATCAGGCTACCCATTTTGTGTTCCCGATCCTAATAATCTTGATTCAAAATCTTTAACACCCTTATTTTCATGTATAATTCAACTCCCCTAAAATTACACCATTCATGTACGAGAAAATGTTGAGAAAGAAATTTATCTATTCATAGAGTCCCATCCTCCTACCATATCATTTCTGGTGGGGACACTCTTGGTGGGGACACTCCTGGTGGTCAATAAGAAGACCCCAAGTGATTGATCATTGTATAGTACTCTCATATAAATGAGAAATCTTTTTTTGTCCCCTATTTACCTCATCAAGTATATCTCACATGGGATTAGAAGTTCTTTGTTGGTTGTCTTATTATTATGACCAGAGTACATTAAAACGAAATGATTTTAATGCACATAGGGAATTTAAAAAAACCTATTAAATGGTCAGAAGGGTCATCCACATGTTAGAGCCTCTCATTTATTATAGGATTAGATTAATTTCCCTAGGTGTAAACCCTATAAATTAACCATTAAATCTCATCCAGTGTTTGTTTAGTAGCCTCCAATGTGAAATACCACTCTTGTAGATAAAAATTATCTTCCTATTTGACATGGAAAACTTACTCCTCTTGGATTCACACCCAATCCTGCTCGTCTTGGAACTCAGCCACCAAATATTCGACCTCTACTAAGTTATCTTCAACCCCTATCAATTGATCCCTCAATAGACCACTAATATTTGTTTGAGTAATGATGATGGATACATGCGCTTTCACCTACTCCTCCTGACAAGAAATATCATCCTCAGTTACCAATAGAGACTAAGTTCCATTAGCATTATTATTATTCAAAGATAAATTAATATCCAGCCACATAGAACATTCCCAGTCCATTATAAAGTCCCAATATAGTTCATGGATGTATCTAGAGTCCACCCCGTCAGTATTTTGGCTGACTAGACAATGATATAGGGATCTGACATGATTTGGGAGATCAATTAGTGGAGTGTAGGTGATGAAATTCTAGACACTCCTCCATTCCTTGCATCAGATGCCTCAGTTCTCCTCAAAAATTTACTAGATGAAACCTCAAATTCCTTAGGTAGAATAGGATCTAAAAAGGAAATACTACCCAAAGGTTAGTGGTAGGGTCATTTGTAGGCATGTCTTTGAGTGGGATAAGCCCCAAGTCTAGGGGAAATGCATCCTCACCAGACCCCTCTTCCATAGTGGGTACCCCACCTACATATTTTGGAACCTATAAGGAAGGATCAACCACCATAGACTCCTCAACTACCTCCATTAGTAGAAATATCTCTACCAGCTTCATTGAGGAATCAAATCTAAGGCCCACTACTGATGGAACATATTAGATAGAAACTATCATCATAGCCTCCCCAATTACCTTAGTTTCCAGTATGATGTCAAACTCATCCATTGAGGCTTCAGCTCTACTAGCCACCTCTTATGGAACATCAAAAGTAGTCTCAATTACCAAAACCTCTACAACCACCTCTATTAAAGGAATATCATCATTAGGTAATAATTCTGTAGGTTCGAGCATCACCAAATCTGTTTGAGATCCAAATAGGATTCAAACTTCTATTTAATGCACAAGTTTAGAAAATCATGATGTATGAAACTAAAATGAAGGAAAATATGAAAATGGGAAACAAATTATAGGAAAGTTAAATCCCATTGAGATTATTGGAAAGGTTCAAGGGTAATATACCAATAGATTTTTTTCCTCCAATAGTTGTTTCCTTGGTTTTGAGTAACACTTCATCCGACTATTGGACGCCTATGACCAAAACATCAGGGAGAGGCTCCACACTTTCCCCATAAAGGGTTGGGTGTAACGACCCAAACTTTCATTAATGAAAATTCCTCTTTATCTAATTAAATTCCTAATTATGGATATATAAAATGTGAACTTCATTGGTTTTATGTTTCTGGATTTTAGAATTCCATTATGAATTATGACCATTGCTAATATAGGCATCAAATAGTGATCACATGATTAATATAAATATAGTGCTTTAGCAAATCCAATTTACTCAGACAAAGGAATAAATGGACTCATCCAGTAGAATTTCGCCATATGAATCCCATTTGTTGGAGCTTGTAAAGGAGGTGACGTAATTGGGATTCTCTCTTGACCAAGCCCAAGCTGAGCTTGAACATGTTAATCTTGAGCATAACCGACTACGAGAGAATTGGAAGTTAATAGAGATTACCACCTGAGCGATGTTATATGATCCACCCTAAGAGTTTGCCACCATCACACACCTTACCCTTCAGTCTTATGTGGGTGTTATAAGGGGATATGTAATAATAACCTAGTACTATGACAATGTACATTATTTTTGTATAAAGAATGTGCATTCATTTTATTATTGTTACTTAGTAAATAGTTTTTAAAGCACAAATAATATTTTTCATTAATATTAAAATAAGAAATATATATTGATGAATTAATGGATTTATGAATTAAATAATATTTTACAAAAATATTATTAGTAAATTAATTATTATTAAATATAAATGATCATATAATTTTATGAATTCAATTGTAATTGTTATTAAGGTTTGAAAACTGTTTTTGTCAAAACCTGTGAATTTTCGGTAAATGTCAGTTTTTATTTTAAAAGTAAAAATTCACATATTTATAAAATTATTTATATAAAATGAATATTATTTTTGGAATCAGAATGTCAAAATTATACAATGGTGAATTTTTCATTATTTTCTGAGACAGTCGAGTTTTTGGGTAAAAATTAAATACCGTTTAAATATATAATGTGTTTTATGACATCATAATGACCAAATAGGGAGGTAATAAAATTATATAAACATTATGTTCGGCCAATATATGTTTTAGAATTAAAATAATGTGATTTTAGATTTGTTTTATTTATTTTACAAAGATTTTCTGGATCCTCCAAGACAGATAAATTTTTTTGTCTTTTTAAATTGTTTTCCTTGATAGTGTGACTCACCTCCACATAAGAAACCCTACTATTTTAAGAATTTAGGCCATTTTACTTATACAATATTTTTTTCCAATCAAATTTGGAATAAAACTTGGGCAAAAACCATGGGCTGTTTTGTGGTATTGGTTAGTTTAATGTAAGGCGTCCCAAACCTAAATAATAAAGAATTCCCTCTCCTTTCCTATATAAACCCACCCAATCTCCCACTTTCTCTTCACTCAAAGCCTTTAGAGTTAGAAAAAACCATTCCCTCCTCTATCTATAATCCCCCCAAGGTTCTCCATGATCCCAATAATATTCTCTCAAGCCTCTCCCAAGCCTTTGGGATCACACTTCCATGTAAGGGATTTATTTCTTTCTCATTTTTGTCTAATTTTAATTAAGTTGTTATGCCGTTTTGTTTTCAATTAAGAATGTTGGGGTATGATTTCTCACCTTCCCCATACTTCCCTATTTATGGTTGGATAAGGTGATACCCCTTTCACTCTCATTAAATCCTCCCATGTACATCCGTTACCATGCTGAAATTCCATGGGGGATTTCTCTCTCATCTTTTACATCGAAGTAATTCTTTTGTATTATGCATCTAAATTACATTACATTTCATGGTACATGTATCTATATAACCCATTTAATGTAAATTTAATGTACATATTATAAGACACTCCTTTCTCTCTCATAAACCATTTTCATGAATCCCTATGTTACGTCATTATGCTGCCGAAATTGCATCGCAGCCAAGATCACTGTGTAGTGAATACCATACCCATGTCTCTATCAAGGGTATTCACCTTTATACACATATACATATTAAATGGTACTTTAATGTATTTATTACACATTAATTAATCATGGAATAACTTATTATTTCGATTGATTCCATGTTATATGATCCATGTGGCACACTTATGCATGAAATGAAATGTTTAAGAAGGGTGCGCCCTGATAGCACTCTAATGCATTGGGTAAAGTATAGTATCATGATAAGTCATGTGAAATGGGTGTTGAATCATTCTAATTCAAGTGCAATGAGGTTTTACTCGTGCTTCATGTGCAATGAGGGTTTACTCATGCTTTTTGTGCAATGAGCCTTGGATCATGCTAATTCCATGTTAAGTGTTTTTGCCACATTTCCATGTTATGATTATCATGATTTATCATGACTTTATGTTAATGTTTCTCTTGTGCTCCATTGATATGACTATTTTCTAACTTTTATTGTATTCCTCATGTTATTCCATGTTTATTCCCTTATTGGGATTTATATCTCACCCTTTTCTTATGCATGTCCTCAGGTTATCCCATGCAATGCTAAGTACGAGGGAATGTAGTGGTCTTGTAAAGGAAGTTATAAATAAAGATTTTGTGTGTTTTATATTATAAGATGTTATGTAATGTTCCTAATCCCCAAAGACACTAGACCTCTCGATCTTCTATGTTGTGTCAAGTGAATATTTTATGTAATAAATGAGGTTTAAGTGTGTAATAAAAAGAAGGGTTGTTATATTGGGGCTCCCTTATCCTCTTATGGTAGTTCATCATGAACCTATCCCTCCAACATTCTCTCTGATACCAACACAAGTAAAAAAAGAAGTTAGGAAGAAATAATATGGTATGGTCAGTGTAAAATGCATAAGATATCAGAGGATTTACGTGATAAATGGTTTGATATTCACCCTAGGGAGAGTCGATATAGGCATGAATTCCCAATGAATCCTCCGATTATTCTCCCACAAACACACCCACAACTGTCTGAACCATAAGAAAACCTAAAGGATAAGGCATGCTGAGAAACACCTTTATCTGATCAATCAAGGGACATGTGATTCTAAGGGAGTAGATCAAGTCTTCCAGATCTGTCATATACTACATCACATCAGCATGGGAGACATGGAAGTATTCCCTCATGTGGTCCAGAACAGTGAGGAATATTCCCTCATCAGGGATACACTTCCATAACCCTAGAAGGGTGGGGGATATTCTTGTGGATTCCCCAAGTCACCTCATATTCAAGAAAGAAAGCATCATTTGGAACATATAGGTGGTGTAGTCACTTCCCCAGACCTTGTACGTTCTCCATAAGGACTTACCTAGAGGGTATACCTTAATTATGAGTCCTCTTTACCCTAAGTGTTAATCATGTTTCAACTGACCTCCCTAAAAATTATTCCTTTTAAGGTATAGTAATTTCTAGTTCTTCAGCTACTGCTCCACCCACTAGACTGACCCTACCTCTACATCGTTCCCTTCCCACCGATTTACCTTGACCCCATGATCATGGGACCACTTCTTCCTCAGTAGTATGTGTGATTCACAACCTCATCATTTACTCGATATATGTTATCTACCAGCTCAGTTCATAATCAAGCGTGTGACCATAAGGTGTAGTGGGTATTGACAGTTCATTCGGGACCTCCCATCTTTTCATTCAAAAAATGAACCATATCTATCTGAGAACCAGGGGTTTATGTTCACTGTATACTACCATTTACACCATCTAGGTCAACCATTGAATTCATTATAACTATACCAAGAATTGATGGGGGGAATATGTTTAATATATCACCTTGAAGTCCACCCTCATCACCAATACCCCTCCTCGAAAGGCCAGGAGGTATGACCACTGTTCAATGTTCCATGTGATGTCGATAGTTAAATTCTACATGGGAGGGGGGAATAGGTGGAAGATTAATATGTTTTCCAACCTGATCCTTTTGAGCATGTCCACTAATCCCACTATGAGGGGAGATTATTTTTGTATATTTGTATCCCCCTTGTGTGCAATGACCCAACCATTTAAACATTGGAAGGTATTTCATACACAAAAGGGAGTTCATTCCCTGTATGAAATGGAAGAGAAATTTATATATATTCACCAATACTAGGTCCACTATGTTGATGCATTTACCCATTTCTGGAATCACCACCATGATAAGGGTGCATGGACACCCCCCATGCATTCATCCTTCACCAGGAGCATCGTTAGATACATTAGTACCGTAATAAATCCTTTTAACATGACAAAAAAAACCTTGTGTATCATGATATAGCCGCATCTATTCCATTTTATTATCTCTAGGATCATCTAATATGAGATATAATTACCATGTTATTTCTCCTTTGGTCATTTACATGACCATCCAAGTAGGATGTTCATTGGTTCATTCCAAAAATACCCAAACCATTATTTGTAAGATATTTTATTTCAGCCCTAGTTTGTGGTCACTTGTCCCCTTAACCAAGAACAACAACGCCATTGCTATGGATGGAAGCTTCTCATGGTCCTCTAAAACATATTCTATGAATAGGAATTCATTGTACATTTCCCCTTGGATTAAGATCCCAACATTCTGGTAAAGATCACACAATCTAATGATGACCTCCTCATGGTTCAGATAAAATTTATTGGTCCCTAGTGACCACCTACATAGTAGCTCTAGCATGATGTCCTATTGATGATTGACATGGAACTTTGAGGACTATGGTACCTTGTAAAACCCAACTAGCTTTAGCTCCAACTCAAATTCATGATAGGTATGGAATACCCTGTATTCCTAGGCCCATTCTTTTGTAAAATTTCCACCCATCCGTAGGTACCATTCCTCAGTACATCCATTAATATTGTTTTTTAGACCTACCTTTAGAATATTCTTGTATAGAGGGGGAGAATTATCCACCTCCAATTCCTCCCCATAGAAATATTTCACATGGTTCAATAGGGTATGCATAGTAAGAGATGTGATGTCCTTCTTTATGTGACCTCCAACAGCCCTGTGCCACTGGTGCTGTCTGGGTGTTCTCTTAAACTAGTTGGAGGGATCATCTTGGTAAAAATTAGGGATAAACACATTATACCTCATCCCAAAAACATTAAAAATGGTAGCCTCTTTCATATCAGGTATTCCTACCGAGATTCCAGAAACAATACAGTGTGTGTGGCATGAATTGACTAGATCAGGACGCTCTCTTTGACCATGCTATTTCTAAACATATCCCTCCATCAGTCATCCAAATATTCATCACCTTCAATGACCATTTTATCTAATATTTATAAAGTTGTTGAGACTTGTTCATGAGGTCAGTTTGAAAAAGTTAACTAGTGATGGTTGAGTTCACAAAAGTTGTAGACTCACAAAGGCATGTTCACAGAACAAGGGTTCTCAAAATAGGTTAGTTTCATGAGTAGTAAAATTTTAAATCACAAAACACTTGTGATGTTCTTGAGTTTTGTGAAAAGAGTGCAATAACCAATATTTCATGAAAAGATAATATTCACCTATGGCACTCCTTCCCTATTTATAAGTGCTAGCTCAGACCAAGTTTCACGAGTAGGGATTTTGAATCAACAATTTTCAAATGGTTTCCCTAATAATACAACCCTCTTATCCCTCATTAGATCCAATTTTGATGCGGGAATTTTTCAATGTTGAAATATTCATGTCACGAGATAGGTTGGGGAAGGAACTACATGTTAGAAGTATATTTGGGCCAAAACAACTAAGAAATCCACTTAAGGTGATGGATTCTTTTTGAATGGAAGTAAAACATTTATTTCCCCAGCCACACGAAGCTTGAGGCGATAACCTCCATGAAGTGTAACTTTAGTTTGGGGAGGTCATAGGTCATTCCTAGATTGAGGCAGAAACCTTCTCACAACATAACTTCAGTTCGTGGAACCCCATCATTTCGTGAAGCTCATAATATTTCATGAAGGCCAATATCTTTTGCGAAATCAATTACCTTACCAGGATTGAGCTTATAAATACCCCATATGTTTGGTATTTAGGAGTAAAATACCTTTAATATTTTGATAAAATCATTGAATTCATGAAACATAGAAGATTCATGAATGAGAGAGGATATTTATTTACAAAGGTATCCATCTTTCATTAAACTGCCTCCCATGTGGTTTTGAGAAACCCAATCCATGGTGTAGATTTCCTTTATGAATGTATATGGACTTTATATAAGAATAAATACATTTTTGGATCTTGGGGTTTCATGAGATAACTATATTTTTTGAAACAACCCCATTGGGAACAAGGATTTACTCTAATGAAAGGTCACCCTATTCCGTGAAACATATTCTTTCATGAGACCACTAACCTTCACAATACCCTTGACCTTCAAAAAGACCCAAAAATTCATAAAACCGTATCTTTCACAAAAACCATACTCCAAGTCTCTTCACAACACCTCCTTTTATCTAATAACCTTTTGTGAAAGTTGAGTTCCCAAGGAAACCACACCAATTAAGGACCATTACAACCAATCCTCAAATATCTGTTTGAACGATACCACTAACTATACCTTTAACTCATATGCATAGGTAACCTACTTACTTGTGCTCCTAATCATAGGAACCCAAATTTCATGCTTCCTGATTTCAACTCCTCCATGAAAGTTTTTACACCATACCCCACCCAGAGGCACATGAGAAATGAACACGTGATCCCTAAAGGAAGCATAACTGAGGAAAAATACATACCTATTTAGGCAGATAGTAATTTATATAGATCTTCCTCCTTCCTTAACACACCCCCTTTATATGTATGCCTTATCAAAATCTAATATGTATGATATAAAAGTGCCAAGATCCATGTCAAAGTAGTACGATGTTAAACTGCAGGACAACATCCACTACACATGACATAAAACTATAGACTTACGCTATGTGAGGAACCCATGATGCCTCATGCATGACTGGAATGGGATGATCCCACACCTCTTACCCTATGTGATGAACATAATTTTCCCCATGTATGATCAACATGAGATACCACCTCCTCCCCCACCATGGGGCGAAACTCATACACTAGGATTCTTCCTTGTGTATTCCCTACACCATCCTCCATCACCAAGGGAAGAACTCCTACACCGGTCCTCTTCTTCATGTAATCCCAACACCATCCCTCATTCAATATACTTTTAGGACATGATCATTATTAACACATTAAGTTGAACTGAATAAAACGTTCCAATCGCACGAGATTAAACTGCAACATCAAAATACATGGGGTTTGATCTCTGTTAACTAATAGGGTATGCAAGACACCCATTTGAGTTTCTATCCCGAAAATCCTATTTGTGAAATATTCCCCTAGGGACACACTCAATTCAATCCACAAGTGTGAAATATTCCCCCTGGGGTAACACTCCATAAAATCCGTGAGTTTGAAATCTTCCCTCTTAGGAGACACAGGTTCGAATCCACCATTTTGAATTTTTCTCCTATGGAGACACTCTATCAATAATCCAATGTGAAGTATCCCCCCTAGGGACACTCTCCGTATAATCTGCAAGATTGAAATCTCCCCCTAGGGAGACACTCCATCAAATCCACTAGTGTGAAACCTTACCCTTGGGGCATATTCCATCCAATACTAAGTGTAAAATCTACCCCATAGTAACACACTCATTCACACCCACTAGAATAAAATATTTTTTATGGGGAAACACTCCATCCAATCCCCTAGTGTGAAATCTCCCCCCTAGGGGACACACTCCTATAAATCCACTAGTGTGAAATATTCCTCATAGGGACACACTCCATCCCTCTAGTGTGAAATCTTCCCCTAGAGACACACTCCATATAGTCCACCAGTGTGAAATAAACCCCCACTAGGGACACACTACAACATCCTATGTGTGAAATATTCCCCCCTGAGGACACACTCCATAACTAACCTATCTATACAATATTTTAAACATGTGACCAACCATCTCAACAAGATATTAAACTTGTGACCGAACATCTGCATAAGATGTTAAACTTCTGACCTTTCCAAAAACCATACCCCATATAGTAAACATTGGATGCCCAAGGTAAAAAACCCCAAAATACTTAAAACCCTAGAGTAAAATATCTCATGACCGATATAGGATATATTAGGTTTTTTCACATACGAAGCCTCCCACATGATATTCCCTCTGAAAGAATACTACTTCACTAGTGACCAACAAACCTAATGTCTAAGAATGCCCAGACATGCCCAACGTTAGTATATACTTTGACAAAAGGTTGCTTCCCTATATAGATAGAATTAGTGTAATTAATTGGAATCCATGTATATATGGAACCATAAATGAGTTTCATGAAAATGAATCAACTTTATGAGGGAGAATCATACTGGGAGATAAGTTTCAAGTGGAATCCATGGAATGAGTAATCGACACCCCATATTTCCATTTTGATCAAGGAGTAGACATCACCGAATAAAGTGATGGAATCCACCTGCCATTAGAATGAGGGATTGTGGGGAAACATTAGAGTATCAAATATACTCATCAGAAATAATCAGAAATAAATACCTATCAATAGAATATGGTGATGAAAGATGAATTTTATAACTACGTAGATACGGTAATCCGTACATACACGCAAGTTATACTTTCACTTCTTGTTTGATGGGAAAGAGGGTTTATAATGATGTTTTGATAATCATAATAAAGTTTTATCATATTAAGGAAAATAAATTAATTATTTTATGATAAATAACATGGATTTTGAGGAAGTAAGGAAGAGTCTAAATGAATGTGATCAGTTAAGATGATTACCTCTTCTTGGAGTGAACACCTCTAGATATTCTATTAAGGACCCTTGAGTTGGTCTTTTAAGAAGAAAAGAAACCTATCAAATTTTTCTAGGGAAGTATAGAAGATAATTTGGTAGTGGATATTTGAGCTAGGAGTTTCACTACAATGTGAGGAAGAGTAAGGAGATGTTCCCTTTTATAAGAGAGGGGGGATATTCTCTTGGAATTTCATAAATGATTAAAATATAATTAAGTCACTATCAAGACAAATGGTTCAAAATGACCTATAAATGGACAAGGGGTAAATTTTTTTACCATAACATGTTCGTTTTGTCTTTTTTATTTATTTATTTCTTATGATTTTTATGTGATTTAGTATAATTCTATTCTCATAAAATATCATTATTATCAATTTAGACACAATTCACATAATTTGACTTAAAATACATAAAGATAAAGTTTTAATTTGAATATAATCATATAAACTAACATTAATATGTTATATTCACATATAAAACACATGGAACACATTATATAACATTTAATGTTTTTTGAAATCATTTATTACATATTTTATTAATTGGATAATTGCCATATTAGTGTTTCATAAGAAATTAGTGTCATTATATATTTACTAAAAATTTGAAATAAAATTATATTATGAAAATAATTTTACTAATATTAAAATAGAAACTTAGATTCACGCAGAACTTACTTTTCCCATTTGTGAACATATAAGAGATTTTAAAAACAGAGTGACATTTTGTAACTTTCTTTGATTTAAATAATATGTAATTTATCTTCATGGAAACGTTTACATTAAACTAGTGAAATTCAAGACTAAGGTGATAGGAGTAAAATTAACTTTATTTATTAGGAATTGGGATGAAAAACTATATCCTCATCACTTATTTTTAATCTAGGTTAACCCAATTTACCATATAGAGAGGTGATAAATTTTACTGTTGTTACTATTCATATTGACCAAAATTAATAGGGGAATATTTACTAAATTTGAACCTTTTTATTATAAATATGTAATTTTTTAATATAATTTAACACCTATAAATGTAATAAATTAATTTTAATGTAATTACAAAAATGGTGATAAGAATTAATTTTTATAAAAAAATACATTTTAAGTATAAAAATGGATTTATTATTATGCTACACTTAGAAAGATATTTATTTAATGTTTAAAACAATTGATAAATTAAAAACTATATAAATTTAATTAAAATAATTCACAAATATGGAATAATTTAATTTATTTTTATAAAATACATTGCGCACATAAAAAAAAATTTCAGAAAAAAAATATCACTTTTATTTTTAAAAAATATAAATATTTTATAATTCTAATTATTTGATAACAAGTAAATTCATTATATAAATTTATATATTAAATATTTTTCCTAATTTAGTTCTTAATATTCATATATTCTAATAAAATTGTTAAAAAATAAAATTTAAATAATATTATACGGTTCTTCTTAATCTGTTGTTGCGTGTAACACAAGCTATCAAAGAAATACAATTATTAAAAGAGGAATGTTGCATAAAATATTAGGTGTTTCAAAATACCCCCATTCTGACTAGGGATCACCAACCTAGTTTAGAAAATTCCTCATGATAGGTGCACATTCCTATTTAAGGAATCCCGTGGCATACTCTAAAGGTGTAGGTCTAGGCTCATACTCTTTATAGCGACCCACACTTTACAAACATTAACATTACATAACTTTTGCAGAATACTTATAATTATACAAATAGACACAAGAATACCGTAATAGTCTAGTTCTTTTGGAAACATAAATACATACACAATAGTACATAAGTGAGTTACATTATCTCCCACCAGGGTTTTCTGGACTAGCACCCTTCTTAGACACATCAAACATAATATATATCTTCATAACCTAGGGAAGGAAACATAAAAAGTGGTGGGATCAAATGCTAAATAAGGGTAAAAAAAAGATAAATATAATCATAATAATGTGTATAAGGGTATGAGAACATGATCATGAAGATAAAAGATCATACCCTACATTTCAAAGATCATAAAATGGATCATCACATAAATATTATCAGTTTATAAGACGGGAATCATAATGAAATAAAGAGAATAGTCCATGAAAGCATAGAATACGAATAAGACATGGAATTAGGGAAAACATAAATATATATTATGATTTACATAGTATCCAAGGCATCACTTAGAAGACAACATTAGTGGACAAAGTCCTTTACTGATTCGGGTGAACCCCTGTTCAAGCCCTGTATTACTTAACCAAGTGAACCCTATTTACAACCCTATATTACTAAATAGAGTAAACCCTCATTCCTAACCTGTATTACTGAAATGAGTAAACCCTCATTCTAGCCCTGTATTACTGAACTGAGTAAACTCTCATTCCATCATTGTATTACAAAATTGAGTAAACCCTCATTCCAGCCCTGTATTATTGAGACAAGTAAACCCTCATTCCCGCCCTGTATTACTGAACTGCGTAAACCCTAATTACATACCTATCTATCTCATGATAGATAAATCTTTAACCAATGTATTGGAGGGAGATATAGGTCCCACCCATCACATAATGAAATCATGCATACATGTTCCACAAGATCATAAATAAACATATCATAACACATGAAATGAAATGGGTATCATAAACATGTGAACATATCATAACCTATGTAAAGAGACATGTTTCATAATTATATCATCATTAACATAACTTGTGAAAATAAGTGGGTTTAAAAAGCATATAACATGTGAAAGATAACTAGTTTCATAAAAAAATTACCCATGAAGAAGACATGAGTTTCATAAAGACCAAAAAATTAAGTAAAACTCATTCATATAAAGGATATGAATGGAACCTTTAGATAATTTCCTAGAAATTAATGAGTAACATCAATAGATGTATTCATATATGGACACTAATTTTGAAATATAATGTAAAAAATTTTCTTGAGAAAAATATTCTTTCTTGTTTGGAAAATGATTTTTAATACATAAAACCATTTAAAAATCATATTATTATTAAATACCTTGAAAACTTATAATTAATACATTAAATCATTTTGAAATGCTTTTTCCATTAAAAACTTTTATAAAAAGCTTCAAAATATTTTAAAAAACTTCTTATTTGAAAACACCTGAAAACTTTTAATGAAAGCTTGAAAATGTTTTGGAAACAATTTCATTGAAAATACATTGAAAACTTATAAAGAAATTTTGAAAACGTTTTGAAAATAATTTTACTTAAAAAATTATAAAAAAATATTTAATATGTTTTGAAAACCATTTATTTGAAATCAATTTGAAAAAATGTACGAAAGACTTGAAAACATTTTTAAAAATAGTTTTCCCTGAAAAAATATAATATAATTTTGAAACCATGTATAAAAAAATTATCATTGGAAATTAATTTTAAATTTTTTTTCTTAAATATTATCCTTTTTAACAATGGAAAGGGAGATTCAAAAAAATGATGGCGGGAAAATCCGTACATGTCGTACGAGGTCAAAAAACAATCATTTTTCACAGAAAAAATAATAGAAAGGTCCTTGTTTGAAAAGAGACAAGAATATTACATTTAAGAGACTGGTAAAAGAAAAAAATGGTGAAATATTCTTTTATATATTATTGGGTAATGGTATAATATTCTTAGAAACCCTTTTTATAAAACATAGATTTTTGATTGAAGAGAGGGTAAAGTTGGTCTTTCTTAAAAACCATTTCTTAACTAACTTTTGTACGAAAGAGTAGAAAATGGTACCAATACATGATTATATTAGGAAATAACTGAGGAGAAGTAAAATAATGAATATTCTTGAGGGATGGATCATAATATTTCATCAAAGGAAGCATAAACATAAGCAATCTCGAAAAGCAATGAGATTGTATCAATAAACTAATACAACTTGGAATCTAGGGATCATGATATCCATGTAAGGAATTAAAATTAATGAATCATCTAATATCATTAAAAGATTTATATTTATTATATGAAATGTAAAATGTTAGTTTATGAACCTCGAAAGAGAGTTTAGGGGCACAACAAAACATGTGTCTCAAAGAAGGAAAATTGAGACAAAACATTTTTACTGATTTGGTAACTTTTGAAACTTGGACCCCATGAAAGAAGGATCATATAATTGATGTGTGAATAAATATAAATTTAAGTACAATATACATAGGAAAAAACATGTTCATTACATACACCTCAAAAAATTAAAGATCAGAGAACATAACATTTATCTCACAAAAATTACAAGTGAGATGAAGTCCCCTTACCTTGTGTCTTGAATATATCTGTACTCATACACGTTTCCTATATAATAAATATAAGTTTATTATAAATATTTTATAGAAGAATATTATTATATCTAATACCATATATGGTTTTATTATGACCTTATATTACCCAATTGTTAATGATCCTATGTTAAGGTTTCACTTCGAGTAATATTCATTTGTTGTTGTGTCTTACTTTGATATATCATTGGTCCTTATACATATACTATGATTCTAAAATTTAAACCATAATATAAATATCAGGTATATATATTATATTTTTATTATAAAAATCTATATAATATAAGAGTGTGAAATGGAATACACTATTCATGGAGATGGTAAGCCATACGTACGCATGAATGTTGTTTCTGTTTTTATTATCGTATTGCGATAAATTATATAAATGAAATATGTATATATATATATATATAATTATTCTCGTATCATTACTATATCATATATTTCATATAATTTCATTAAATATTCCCTTAATACATTCCTTGTGGTGTGTTAATGAATCACATCACTTTGATGGGGCGGTAGTCCACACTTCCTCAAATGAGATTATTGTATTAAAGAAAAATGAAAATAAAAAATTTGTGTGTTTTAAAAGGAGTAAATAATATTAAATTAATATTAAATATAATATATTACATATATAAATATATTTTATATCATTATTTCCAACATGATTGGTGGTAAATGAGAAATGTTCAATCATCGTTTAGTGAGGCAGTAGTTCGCCATACATAGAAACAATATGTTCAACATACATTAGATGGAGGTGTGTGTATTTGTAAGTCTGAACCTTTGCATAAAATATTCATAGTATACGGGTTATACTATTTTTTTCACTCAATAATTGAAAAAATATATTGGAAGGGGTGAAGAAGGGAAATAAAGGAAATGACTTTGAGAGAAGACATTACCTCTAAATCGGGTAACTCCTTTTGGTTTATGGCAAACGGATTCATTGAGAGGATTTCTACCCAAACGGAGTATTTAGGGTCTATGGGAGGTTTTTTATTATACTTTGTTAGATATTGGAAGAAATTAAATGGTTTTAGAGGTGCGAGGAATGGGTAGAGATAATGGCCTTTTATAGGGAAGGAAAAGGACTCCCATGGAATTTTTAGAAACAAATTAGGTGTGCACATGTTATTACCTAAAAAAAGTCATAAAAAACTAGAGAAACATAATAATGGAAGGTTTATGGAAGAAATATGGACAAAAAAGGTGTGTTTTACAAGTGTATAAGTCATTTGGCCCCTTAATTTTAAGGTTTGGTCCTTAATTAAGTTTAATTTGGCCATAACTGCTGTGATTAATTTTAATCACCTTTACTAATCATTTAAGAAAAAAATAATATGGTATTATTAGACTATAAATATTAGAATTATTACAATTATTTATGTCATATTTTTTAAATTCAAATCACATAAAAATAAAAATTAATATTAGTGCTAATCCCACAGATGAGACAAAATAATGAGGTTTTAATGTTGGAAAAAGTTCAAAAGTTTGTTAAGATTTTATATTCAGTTTCAATGTGAAATTTATTATAGTGAATTAAATTGTATCAATATATGTAATATTTATCTAATTTGACATAAAAAATTATTTAAAATATCATTTATAACTAATAATTAATTAGAAAAAATGACAGTTTTTAACTAAAAAGAAGTATTTTTCATGTTTTATCAAAAAAGGAAGTTTCTCAGAAAAATCCAAAACATTAACCCTAGTATAATTTTGATGTTATGAATTAAAAAATGAATTTTATTTTCAAAAATTATCTTTTGGAATGTTTCTTAAATCACTTTCATTATTATAAGTGGTTCATTTGGGAGAATAATATTTTTAACATAAAAGGAATTTTTGAATTTTTTTTTCATTATCAATATGATTTATTTATAAAACAATTTACTGACAATATTTGGAATGTATTTATTATTATTCATATAACTATTTTTAATTATTTTTTTTATAATTATCTCATCTAATTAATTAATTATATATAAAAATATGTTTCAAAGAAACTCAGTGTTGCATGCATTGTACACTAAGTCGGTTTTGCTTGTAGTGCATGATAAGTTGGTATTTTGTGTATTGCTAGCCAAGTTTTTATTGGGTATGAAATAAATGCATGAATTAGTGTTATATATATATATAAAGAACTATTTATAGTGTAATTTGAAATGAAAAATATTTAAAAGAATAATTAACTTAAAAAATAATAATTCTTAAAATCTTAGGGTGTTACATCCCTGCCCCAACCAAGGATCATTAGGAAAATCTAGAAGTGACCTCAGGTCAGGATTATAGACCTTCCTATGAAGCTACTAAGCATATTAAAGTATCTTATGGGATCCAAACTCATACCCATAATTCTACCAAATAAATACATAACCCATATCCATTAGAGGATATATTAAAGGAGGCTCGTACCCCCTCTCCCACTTCAGAGGTCTATCGATGTCTTCTAAAAGGGAATTCATATATGAACTAGGCTTATACCCCTTCTGCAACTAGGGTTGATCTAATTGTTTTGGTAACCATAATTTTCCTAGATCACACACCGACCTATGATTTAGAAGCTCACCAGAATACTTTTGTAGCTTATTAGTAGTGGGATTATATTCTTACAACAACAGACAATCATAAACATAATCCAGAAACTGTCATGTAGTAGGATCATATTCTTGTTCAACCCTAAAATGTATATTGGAATATTTCATCCATGATTTAGAATAATTTTTATATTCTTGATATTCTTAATTACAGTGTCTTTATGGATTCACAATATATATTTGTAACACCTTGAGGGTCTACCAACTGTTCATCTGAAGTAGAAGGTGATAACTACTTCAATATTCATCCTCATAGTAGTATAGAGATGGATCACATGGAATCTACTTATGATGTATTTTGTGGATAACCTCCCCATGGTACTATTTAATCTGGAAAAGGAAATCATCCCCTTTCTATGACAACATCATATGAAGATTCACTCGAAACATTAGGGTTAACCATATATAGTGCCTCATAAACTATCATCGCTACCTCAAAATGGTCAGCAGGTGACCAAGAGAAATAACCTTTGTGTTCTGACCAGGTGAAGGAATATATAATTAATTAAATAGAATCCAAAATGGTTATATGGGTGAGATGACCAAAAAACCTTCTGACCATGTGCCATCCCATTACTACTTCTAACTATGAAATTGCAGATGAGCCAGAGGAGTGAATTCTTTACATACTCCATAATATGTGGTAAACCCATCTGTGATTTAAGGCTAGAAACATACTTTATCACTGATATAAGGGTAACCTTTAGTTCATAAATACACTCTAAAATATTCTATATGTAGCCCCGTTCATCATGGATCATGAACTTAGATCGGATGATCCTAAAAAATTCTTATGGAACATTTTCACAACATGACAGATCTCTAGTGACTATTTTCAAAGGTACCATTAGATTTTCACATCTGAAGTTGGATAAAGTTTGAATTATTTTACTTTACCTTATCCCTAGGGTATCAATGCTCCCTAGATATGACATCCTATAATATAATATCAATAGGAGAGATCAGGGGTATGGTAACACATAGGCTTTTTGTTCAATACAATGAATTTCTTATGCTTTGAGGATGAAAAGTCACAATAAACAGAGAGGGAGGGTCATAAAAATGATCCTAAGATAGGCCTCTCAAGAAAGAGAAACACACCACAAAAATTGAAGATAAAGTTGTGGACTACCCAAAAACTTCCTTTAGGAAGTGAACCCCATCACAAATAACCATTTCACCCAGTTCATTCATGAATTGAATGGAGCCTAATCAGAAATATTACAGAAGAGGACACCATAAAAGATGTCTGGGAACAAGACAAACCAGTAGATTTTAGGGAATTTTTTATCAATTGACACCACCAAGGTTATCACACCCTAATAGGGTCATTGAGAAAATGATGGAGGTTCATGATCAAGCCCATCCCATAGGGATAAAGGCACTTTTATCTCAATTTAAATCATAGGAATAATCAAATCCAGGATGATAGAATCATAAAATTCCAATATTAGACATGAATAAAACTCAATCAAAAGGAAAAGTGACATTTTTATCGTCATCATGACCTTGAAAGGAATTTGAATTTTCTAGGTTAGTAGTTAAATACCAATTTGTGGAATCCCAAACATTTCTCCTACTATGAGAGACACCCATTTCATTAGGTTCCTGCACAAAAAGTATGATTGAAATTTCCCTTAAGATAATTATTTATATATCTAGATAGAGGAGAAAATTGATGAACCTAATAAAACCCTATAAGGATCAAAATCAAAGATAGTCCAAGAAGAAATGGAGTAGGAGAAATTACCCTGATGCAACCATTGTTGGATGATAAAGTGGTAAAAAATCGAACCATTATGTACTTTTTAGTATAATAAATAATGTCGCAAGGTATTCCATAGTGAGTATCATCACCATTATTCTAGAATAGAATGGAAAGAAAGAAAAAAATGTAGAGGGATGCAATATGAAAACCGTACCTCGAAAGACAAGTGATCTGGACGCACAAAATGAGGATTCATGTATGTTGAATCTGAGGAGGACCCAAAATCTAGAAATTATAGATGATGAGTTGGATCTTACTAAGAAGAACTATATCAAGGAAAAATTTAAATGTGCGGCTACATCGTACTCACCACCCACAAGTGTCGAGATCTCATCCACATAGGAACAACTAGTATAATATGAGAATGAGATAAAAAATCTCTAACAACTCAATTAGAAATTTCATAAGGGAAATATTCACACTGGGTATCATCTTCAAATAGTGATGCATATAAAACATAAAACACATAAAAAATAGTTAATCTATCTGCAAGGAAAGAAATTGATCATTGGGTTGGTACTTGATTCCGACAACCAATGTATATAAATGTGGAAGTTAAAAAAGATTACGACTTTAATCCAACACATTGACAACCTATTACCTACCAGAGTGATCACCCAAACCTAGAATGGATTGAGAATCATAAGGATATGAAAATGGGACCACTATATCATGACTTTCCCACTCTTTATAGACAACAGGTTGTATACATAGTGGAACCTTGAGAACTCCCCAAAACCATCAAATCCCTAGCTTCTCAAATAGAATACATGTATGCATCACATGTCCCAATTTTGGATGAAAAGAATATATTTCCTAAATGGATAGATGAAACACTACCCCCAATTTTTTTAGAAATCTTATCTTCTCAACCTTCAATAAAATGGGAGACTCATAACAATATCTCACTCACTTCATGTCCTAATATAGCTTGATGATGGGCCCTCGAGATCAGTAGGAGGTGAAAAAGATAAGTAGTTTTTTATAAAATCTAGTAGGTCCAACCGTTATTTGGTACAACAGCCTTCCATCTATAATATTTTTAGGATGAGAAGACATTTTCCATCAATTACTTACTTATTTCAGCTCAACAGTATGGAAAACAATGATCATTGTGAACATAAATCTCATACAGTGTGAAAATGTGAGGGTTTATGGCTTTATTTCAAGATATAATGGGTCAATATACTCACTCAGTATCTCACTATAGTAATAGATATTACTAGAAATTTTTGCTGAAAAACTTTGTGATGAGCAATAAACACCTTCTATTAGGATAAAATTTTTGGGCCGATTCCATGAGTTCCCATAAATGAAACAACACCTATAATACTTTATTCGGTGAACATAATAAAAATCTCTATGCATTCCCATGACATAGAAAAATTAAAAATAAGGAAGAAACTATTTATTTTACCCTCATTATAGTAATAGTGCTCATATAAGATCCCAAGTATGTTCAAAATTATTTTTAACCTCTCATTGAGTAGCATCATCAGCAAAACTGCCCTCTGCAGAAGGTGACGAGAGATCCTGGTGTCCCGCAATTCATGGAGCAGATGAAAAAAGTGTATTCCTTATAAAATGAATTATTTCCTGGTTATTTCCTCACTCATAAATAAAATAGTCTCATTAAGCTACAAGATCTTAAGAAACCTAATGAGGCCAGCGTCAATGACCACCTTTACTAATACCTATTTTATAGGAGACTTGGTGTTTCATAGTTCCTTGAAACGTGTGTTCTAGTTTTGAGAATCACTTTTTCCAGGCGGTTTCCATTGGATTTATATATGGATTTGGAAACTTCCAATAGTTCTTTATCCAAAGGGGACATGCTTTCCAAAGTTAGATGTTCATTAAGTTTGAACATTACAATACTTAAGAATGTGCATTGTCTGAGAGGATGGGAGGTCAGACTCATCAAACCCTTTTGAGGGGAATTATTGTCTACTCTGGGACTCTCTTTGTAAATTTAATATATTTTTATGAATCCTTATTAATTCAACAAGTATATCACAAGTATCCCTTAGAATTTACAATAACTTATTAACATGTTTAAAATTCAGAATCATCAGTATGAATTCAAGGTTATTCATTAGTGGAAATATCTATATGTATTAGAGGTTTTTCATCAATGGTATTCTCCAATATACTTATTAGATATTATTTTAATCATCATTGTGATGATACTGGTTTTCTAGACACTTAGTGGGGCACTCTGGAATTTATTATCATACAGGGAGAGAAAGGTTTGATTTGATTTTGGGATTGTGCCCATAAAACGGGCTACCTACGTATCCCTGTGAAAGGAATTAGAACCCTGAAAGTTTGATGTCGATTCATAGGACACATCATACCTTTTAAGGTTATATGATAAGGGCCTATAAGCGAAAAATACATGGTCAAAACTTAGTGAGGGACTTATGATGAAGCAGCCCAATGAACTTTGGAAAGAATATGGGTTTCCAAGTAGGATGATACCCTATTGGGAATATGGACCAAGGAGAATAGGGTTGATTTGAAGTGCTAGGTTAGAACCTGAACGAGGCTTCCTACGTGTCCTATATGGATGGGAATCAAAGAAAATTTAGTTCAATAATTCTTATAGGAGAGTATGGTCATTTGAGAGAGATGAGTTTGGGCTTACTTTCTGGAAATGATGCCTTAATGATTTCGGGTTTAATTTGGGGCTTATTCATAAGGAGGATGACCGGATTAAAGGAATTAGGATTGGTTTCTTGAAGAGGATGTTCAGTGAGCTCGAGCCCTGAAAAGGCTTCCTACGTATCCTAGTTTGAACATGAATCAGAGTTCTCATAGTTCTGTTGATTGTGAAAATGTTGTGACCACGAAAAATCTCGAAGACCACATGAGTCATGCTCGGTGTGAGAAACAAGAGGATGTCAAACCTTTAATAAAGGCATTCACAATTTCAAAATTTTCCTCCTCTGCTGGTGGAAGATGGTTCACCTACGGTGTCCAAGGTGAACGAGGTTGAGGCGACCATGGAAGATGGCAAGGGGAAGAGCCTTCCCTATATGCTATTTACATTGGACAAGGGTCCAATGTAAGGTGGAAGTGATGAAGGTTAGGGGATTACACTAGGATGGTTTCCCATGGGGAAAAAGATCAATGAGATATGGAATGGGTAACAAGAGTCTCTGTGCCCATCTCCCCTTTGGTCTACGACACCAAATAATAGAGGAGGAGCAATGATGCCACCTCCTGCAAGAAAATATAGGGGATTATACCAAGATGGTTATACTAAAATTGATCTTTGTAGGGGAGGGAGACTTCTACTTTATTTATAAAAGGAAAATTATGTATGAATCGTATCTTCCCCAACTAGAGACCTGAGGTTTCGGGTTATCTCTTCGAGAAGGGAGTGGCTAGGACCTAACCCTCCTCCAAACTAGGAACTTCCCAACACTGTTTCTAGGAGAAAGGTCTATGTGACTATGGATATACAAACCCATAGACACTACATTAATACTAACACCATTGTGAAACAAATGTGTGAAACCTATGACTATTTAAATACAAACCCAAATAAGAGACACACTGATGTGCCTTTCCCAAAGTTTTAATAAGTATGGATGTTTTGGTGGAGCTCTCAACAGAATCCATTTTAGACAAAGAAGCCAATGAAGAAGAAGCATTTCCATGATTGGATTTGATGAAGGCTTGATGTCTTGTAGATTGAAGAGGGTGAAGAAAGTAAGTTAATCAAGGAGGGGAGCCTAGGTAGAGAAGGGTGTGCTAGTATGTGAGTGCAGGTAGAGAAGGGCATTCAAGTAAGGGCACACAAGTAGGCTTGGGTGACCTGAGGTTCACTTAGGTGATGAACAACCTGTATGGTAATACTTGGGAGAGACCTTTCTCAAGCCTCAAATAGTATTCACAGGTGATCCAAGAAGTGGGGTTCTCATGTTCTTATAAGAGGAAAGGGCAGTGCACAAGTATTTATGACTTGGGGAGGTTGGGCGTTTTAGGCACACAAGTGTTATGGTTTTCAAACTCTAAAAGTAATTAAGTCCAATGATCCTCCCTTATATCCTTCACTCAAGGTGTTGAAGAACTACCTTGAAAGTTTCGGAAGACTGGGGTGAAGTATTAGGGAGACTACATCAACAATTAGGCTTCAAGGAAATTATTCTGTACAAATGGTCCCCCCCCCCAAGTGTCTATTTATAGGCAAATAAATGACCTTGGGAGAAATAAGTTGGCCCCGCAAGTGACTTGGCATGCCAAATTGGGGTGCACAAGTACCTTGCACGCCAATGGTGTTTTGTCTAGACTAGGGTGAAACCTTTAGGACTTAGCCAAAATTATACTTTCATTTATCTCCAGCATGGTGGTGCATAAGTGGGATGCACGACATATAGGGGAACACAAGTAGGTTGCGCGCCAAATGAGTTTTGGCTAAACTAAGGCCGCCAAAAACTTATTCCTTTGAAAATCATTGACTTTTGTTTATGCATTCCGTCTTTTGTTTATAATGGATTCCATTCATCATGCTTTTTATACTCTTTGATGGAATTAAGTTTCAAAAAAATCACCCCCTCATAATTGGATCCAAAAATGAAAAGAGGATCATATACTCAGGTAAAAAAATGAAGGAGAGGGAGAGAGGAGAAAGAAAAGAGCACTGGGGAATGCAAGTATTAGTGCTCAAGTGGACTTGGACACACAAGTTTGCAACTCATAAGATTTGTGGCATGAAAGGTGACATGATTTAATTATATATACCAGATTCACTTCCATGAAAATTCTCACAACTTCCAAATTTTTAGCTCTCGGCATGCAAGTTTTCTTTAATTCAGGCGCATTTATTTCACCACGCTTCTTCTGTAGCTGTGCACTAAAAGTGGGGAGCCATACTTGTGTGTTGACTTGTACTTGCGTTCCATGTTTTAAACTTGTGTGCCTTAATGCCTTTACCATTTTTTTTAAAACACCAAAAATGAACATTATTTTAAAATATGATCTCTATCTTAGTACAGGTTCAATGGATCCCAAGAGAATTGGAACTGCTGATGATCTCACCAGCAAGTGGATTGATGACATGATGAATGTTTTTGGTCATGATTATTTTCACATTTGAAAAACCACTCTTCCAGACATAAAAAAATATTTGAAGAAGTACCATTTAAACTTTCCTCGAAGAACCTATCTGCCTATGTATATCTATGGCCATTTGTAGGATGATAACATTATAGATCCAAAGAACTATGTCACACATTCTTGGTTTCTGGTTTATACCAACTTCTCTTCAGCCAATGTTTCTATTGGTGTCTCATTTTCTGATCATGGGATAGTAGAGAAAGATCATATTATACATCATAGCCCATGTGCTCCAGATTTGAAGGCACACACAGCCGAGCTGTAACCACACTTCTATTCATCCATCTTTTGAGATTCTCAAACAGATCAGTACAAGGTCTGGAAGAAAAGTTGGGACTTCTACCTAGGAGGAGGTGTAAAACCCATATGAATGTGGGCATACTTGGTGAAAAAGAGATGTGCAGAATTTTAGATGATTTGAGAGTTTTCGGGATTTATGAGGCTGTCTGGGTTGGGAAAAATTACATGTATAGGATTGATGATTTATTGCTATAATTATTAAGTCAGTGGAGTCCAAAGACCAATTCCTTCCATTTAACACATGTAGAGGTAGGTATCCGGTTGTGGGATGTTTACAATATTTTGGGAGATCCAATCCTTGGAGACACGTATGATGAGTTTATTCCTCCTAAGGTGACATGGAATGACTCGGAGAAGACACCATATTTAGTTCGTGAGTTGATGAAAATATTTAACAAACTCAATAATTCAATTACTATGAAAACTCTCACCAGGAGGGATATTTATATAGATGAATGGATGGAAATATTTTTGATAAGCATGAAGTAAAAGGGTCCCACTTACACCTGTCTGACTTGATGTCCAAGGGAAGAAGAGAGAGGAACTCCTAACACCTTTTGTCCAACATTGGAGAAAGTAGAATTTGATAAATGGGAATATGATATCAACCCAAAAATTCCTATAAAGACACGTCTGGAAGGTTTCTTAGCCACGTGTCTCAACGTGTATTTATTACCAATTCGAGACACCAAAGGAGGCATGAGGCTGGGAACCTTTGTTATTATAACTAAGCTAGAAGAGAAAAGGATGCTAGGGTTGGCTACTCATATTTTGGCCAAGATTCATAGGAGTTTGCTGCATATATATAAAGGGAAATCTCCATTTAGAATATCAAGACCATTACAAGTGTTGTGGGGATGGATTGCTACTCATTTTAGAACTTATTCTATACAAAGTGGAGTACTGGTTTTTGGAAGTTCTTTTAGGCCATTTGTTTAGGCCTTTTATGGAATTTAACCCTTGTATGTGAGTGATTATGACAACAAGGATATATTGAGAATTATTAAGAAATTCCATTTCTTTCTTTATGTGAATCTACATACATGGCTATTCGTTGATGATGGTACTGCTAGTTTGGAAATGAGGGCATATATGACAGCTTGCAGAGATGGAGTGTTGGCCACCATAATTGATGGAGAAATCATATGTGAGGTCTATGATCCTTATATATTTTCTCTTCAATTCAAATTTCCACAACAAAATACTATATCCCCTCCCATGCATGTTAGATTAGAGCAAAAACAAATGGTTTCCTTACAACTATGGTCGTTGACATATGCAAAGAAGACTGGGGTGGTATTTAATTTACCCATTGCTGATGCAGTAACCAGATTGACCATCTGTTATGATGAAATCTGGGTTTCATCTTACACTGAAGGGGTATTAAATCATGTTTTTCCTCAAGTGGGGATAAAGACAAGTATCAGGAAGGAATCCCATCATTTGGAAGATAATTCTTCATCATCAAGGGCCGACTTGCAAGAATCAAAGGGTGGAGGTGGAAGTGTTCCAAATTCACCAAAAGGATGTTGTTCCAGATATAACCCTCCTGTCAAAATTAAGACCACCACTCCATCAATCCCTAGTGAAGTTGTATCAAGGATAAATGGTCACCATCCTTTTAAAGAGTGGAAAGTTCCATTATCTAATTCTCCATCTGTGACCGTAAGTGTTGGGAAGAAACTCAAGTCCAAGGTTGTAGGATCATCCTCACAACCCTCGAACATACATTCTGAATATATACGATGAGAGGCTGTTCGAACATGGAAGAACTTGTATTGTGATGGTGAAACCATGTGTATGGATCTGTGCAATGGATTGCAAATTCTAGGAGTAGGGGATTTACACGATTCTTCTAACATTCTTTTTAAGGATAGTCCCAACGAGGTGAGGTCTTACATTAGAGAGTTGGAAATGATCATATAAGACACTAATGAATCAATTCCTACCAAAAAAAGGGTAAAGGAAACGATAGATAGTGGTATCATAGAAAATATCAATCCTTCAATAGTTAAATAGTGTCATGACTTTGTATATCCTGAGGATGTATGATTCCTTTCTCTCACATTCTCTTCCATTCTGCAACTTGAAATTTAGTCAAAACATTGTTACTTAAGAGAAACATCATCTTAAATTATATTTGGGTAAAGGAAAAACAACTGAAGTTCCTTCACCATAGTATATTCATAGAGGCACTACTCTTGGAGGTATTTGGTCACCCTATGAATCGAGAGAAATATCTCTAGGACAATAGGCCATGGAGGAGGAAATAGAGAGGGTAATGGAATTTCCGATACCTGTCTTTATAGATGATGATGCAAGCCCTCACAAAAAGTAAGAAAGAAAAAGCACTGAAGAAAGAAGACCATGGTTAAGTGATTTATATACAGTGGTATGTCTCCCTAAAAATCACGAATTTTAGTCTTTATTCATGAAAAAATGTTTAATTTTTTTTAAGACAACAGGGGATTCTTCTATTTCTTCTATGAAAGAAACTACCAATAAGATTCAATGAGTCATAGAAGGTGATGGTGAGTAAACAAAAATTCTTGCAAATCTAGTGGTTCCAGAAGAGGATTTCAAGCCAAAGGAACCAACATCTGTTCCCATCACTACTCCGATTCCCGCTATCATAGGAGAGGAAGCTTCTGGTAAATCAATAATACTTTATAAAGCATAAAATGTAGCAATATATAACTTTAATTTTGTGATACTTTTAGGTTCATCACATGAACTAGAACATCTGGAAAAAACTGATGTTGACCCCACAATCATTGATGAAGAAGCTATTCGGGGTCACAGGTTGCTGGAGGTAGGTTGTTAAGCAAACAGACAAAGTGCTCCCATGGGTGAGACTAACTTTGGATCTGAGATATCACTGGATGGAATGATGAACCTTGGAATGTATTTTGAAGAACTATTAGAACACTTTAAAATATCAAATTCTTTAGAAGATTTTGGAGTTCCTTGTATAGAATCAACTGGATGTGATTTCTCATTATTTTTCCTATTAATCTTCTTATGATTAACCTACTAACCATGGCTGATTGAAATATGCAGTTTCATTTAAAGAAAATACTGGTGCAAAAAAACTTGATGGAAGTGTTGATAATAACATCAACCCCACCATTTCTGAGACACTAGATCAATTGGATCTTGATATAGCATGTTTTCCTGAGATTCATTTTGAAAATTCTGAGCATACTAATGATAACACTCCTCATCCAGAGACATCAAACAAAATTACCGAAACTAAGAACATTGGGGAGGACTCTTCTCAAGATACTGACCTACTCTTAGGTAAGAGATACTAATATTTTGATTACATTCACTTTTTTTATCTCTTGAATATATCCATAATTCTTGATTTACCATTTAGGGCTATCAACTTCAATGGCTAGGTTTGGAGGTGAAGCCTCTGCATCATCCCAAACAACATAGAAAGGTGGAGCAACTATTGTCTAAGAAGGAATAGAGCATGACACTTATTTAAGTGCATTATTCCCAGAATATATCCCTCTTTATGTCAGTGATTCTGAATTGGACCCCAAACCGCATAAGGCTCTTCATCTTGCTCATCACAAAGCATGAAAAAACATCTGAAAGATAATATCTGAGATGCCCCTTGATGACCTACCTTAAACAATTCCATGACTTTCATCTCTGTTTATCATGATAGGATTTAAAGGTTTTGAATACCAGGAAATTCATACTATGGTGAAAGAGATTATCTAGAGGAGGGAGCATGAGAAAAAGCTTCAACAAGACTTGATAAAATCCAAACTGTCAATCAGTATTGAAGAGTTCCAAGTAGCACTATCCCAAGATGAGTCTAATGATAATGAAAGGTTGAAGGGGTTGATGCAGAAAATTAAAGAAAAGCCTATTCAGAAACTAAGCCTTCAACATGATTTAGATATCATTACATGGGAGCTTGAATAACTTCATAAATCATTAAGAGAAGTCCAGAAGGATGGTATAAAAGCAATCACAGATGCTATAGAATCACTTCATCATGCTGAAGAGAACGAGGTTGGTCAAATAGACAAACTACAAAAAGCAGTTGATGGGGCTCAAGAAGCTTTAAAACAAATGAATAATTATATAGAAATCCTTTTTGTGATTTCTGAGAGAGAGACTACAATTTGGGGATGCTCCTTTATGAAAATTTTTCATAAACGAGAAGTATTTTTTCTTTAATAATTTATTCTTTCACTTTTGTCAATTGATTTTGTTTTACCTAGGACATTGGGCCTAGTAAGAATAGTATGATTTTTTCCTAGGGTTATATGGAAAACCCCACAAACTTTATATCTCTTTACTTTTTATTTCTTAATATTACCTAAACCATAAAAAATGCACATTTACTGAGTTGAGACTCAACTTTTGTTTAGATTTCCCTTTGTGGGTTCTCAATTTAATGAGTACCAAGTCTTTTGTTGTTTGGCAGTTTAGAGTCATGCATGTTGGACTATAATGGGTTAATATTTATGGTCAGATAGCTTTGACCATAAACTTTGAATTATATCCCAAATAAAACGTTGTGTCTAAGAAACGCTTTAATATCCTTAAAATATTTCCAAGGGGAGTCTTGAGCCATGATTTTTATAGTCAACAAATTTAAAACCTGTATCAGTATAAGGTGTTCCTTTTACAGGAATGAAGTTACCATCATTTGACTAACCCATTATGGGAGATGTGTCATGCAGGGCCAACTAGGGCATATACTGCATATCCAAATAGTGGCATCTTTTGACGGAGAGGCCTATTATGTAGGAAAGTTATGCAAGGCCGCCTAAGGGTACATGATGCACCGTCAAGAAAACGAGTTATTTGAAGTTTAATATTTTGCTGTTGGTCGATAGGGGAAAATAAGATTTGGGTGACTCAAGACCACATTGGGTGGTTTTTCCATGGAAAAAAATTTAAGAATAAAAGGACTATTTTAAACCGACACATGTCACAAATAAGAAAACCATCTTTATACAATTTTGGTGTATGAGTAATGGTTAAAATTTATCAAAAAGGTGAATTTATGATATTATATTGTGTAGTTTTAAGTCATGTAGTGAGGAAATCAGTACTGTGCAGTTTTATGTCATGTTGTGAGGACATTGGTACTATGTAGTTTTAAGTCATGCTCTGAGGAAATTAGTACTGTTCAGTTTTAAGTCATGCAGTAAAGACATTGGGTGGCTTTAATTTAAGGTCTTTAGATCTGACCAAAGGTACGTAACTCTCCCAATTTACTGATAATTTTTTTGGAAATATACTATCATATTCTTATATGGAAGAAAAAACTGTAAACTCTGATTTGGGAATTTCTGGAACCGATGAATGATATGGGAAAAGGGATTAAAGCATTAGAGGAAGTCTTTTCCCAGAACAAAGATACCATTATTTGAAAATCTTATTATGTGGGCTATATTATGCAGGTCCATCTAGGGCATATATTGTATATCCAAATAGTGGCATCTTTTGACTGACATTCCTGTTATATTGGAAACTTATGCAAGACCACCTAAGGGCAGATGCCGCATAGTCAGACAAAAGAGTTCGCAGAAGGTTGAAATTCTGTTGCTAATAGCCAAAGAACGTTTATGGGGATTCATATTTTCCAAAGCACGTAGTTTGGTTTATGAATAAAGGTACCTAAATATGGAAAATTTATTTCCACCTAAGTTGTCCAATGAATCAGAGGAATAAGACTTTTACGAATGTTTGACCCAAACGTAAGAGGTATGGTGTCTGTAGTTTTAGGTTGTAAAAATAGGACCAGAAATGGAAGCAATATATTATATGTGGCCAAGATATTTCAAGGTTATTTCGTAATGTATTGAACACATGGTGAGAGAAATGTGTAAACAACTGTATTGAAGACTTTTAAATTGTGAGAAAGATAATGGGACAAGTATACTTGAACGACTGTTTTAAAATATAGATTCTTGTATATTGTCATCAAAGATTAAAGGAGACAAAGATATTATAACCAAGAATAAAGTCACCATTATTTTACAAACCCATTATAGGGGCTGTATTATGCAGGTCCAATTAAGGCATATGTTTTATATCTAAATAGTGGCATCCTTTTACTTATAGTCCTATTATGTAGGAAACTTATGCAAGGCCACACAAGGGCACGTGTTGCATAGTCAGGAAAAAGAGCTCTCAGGTATTAGAAACTCTATCACTAGAAACCATAAAAATATTATGATGATATAGAAATATTCAAGATTAAGAGTGTGGAATATGGAAGGGGGTTTTGATTAATGAACATGATAAATGTTTGAATCAATATTTACTATAAGTTTGATGTCCTTTACATAGATTTGACACATATTTAGAATTGATACTTTCTTTGTTTCCTCTGAATGAATATGGTGATATGCAGTTTTAATTCATCCAGTGAGTAAATTTTCACCCCCATAAGGAATTGAAACACCTTAATTATATAAATAAACCTTTTACCCAATTCCTAAGATCACTTGATCTATGATCGGTGTTTGAAACTAGGAGTAGTAAGGGTCTCTTCTATACAGAAAATGTGATGCAAGTGAATAATAGGGATGCTACGTTTCCATGTAGTTTAACATCATGCAGTAAGAACGAATATGAAACTATGTGAAAGGAAGGAAATATTGTAACTGGATTAAGTGATAAAACCCAAGTGTCACTATATGTCTTGCTGGGGAAAGAATCAAATCATACGTAGTTTTTAAAACATTTCCTATGCATATTTGATTCTTATACAAGAAATAATGGGTTTTTCTTTATGGATGGGCCCAAGATTAGAGATATAGGCATCTCTATGTATCTCATTAAAAGATGAGAAACAATCCATACATAGTTCTTGAAATAATCATTTCTCATGCCAATCGAGTTTGACATGAAGAATGTGAAATTTTGACACATTCTGAGAGAATGGTAAATCTTAAGACATAAAATGGTATAAGGACCAAATCATATATCTTAAGGAGACACTCTATATAGATCTGATTCATATACAGGAGGAGAAAAGAAAATAATAAGATTTTGTGATTGTGGCTGGACCAAAAATTGGAGATTTAGGCATCTCTATATATCTCATTGGAAAATGAGAATCGTGCCACACATAGTTCTCAAAACAAGGTCTCTATATAGTTACGAATCATACATAAGAAAGAGAGGGACTCTTATACTAATAAGGAGTAGTGATGATTTCAATGATGTTTTCTTATGGAAGATTCTAACATCAAAATAGATAAAATATTAGTTTTACAAATGATGTCATGCAGTTTAACATCATGCGTCAAAGATGAAGATTATACGCATTTTACCGTCATGCAGCATGGATTCTTATGGTTGTTATGTTGTTTAATTTCTTACAACTGGGACATGGGGGCTGTGCAATTTTATGTCTTGCAGCATGGAAAATGTACTGTGTAGTTGAAAGTCTTGTAGTGAGGACATTTCACTATATAGTTTAAAGTCTTACAGTGAGGACATTGTACTATGTAGTTTAAAGTCTTGCAGTGAGGATGAATGTGTTTAACTACAAAAATTATTTCATTGAGAATCTCACATTGGTTGGAGTTGTAATAAACTCTCCATCCATTGAGATTAAGGAATAATATCTATTTAAGTAGACCTTATGTATGAAATAATGTCCTTCCCACTTTGGATAAAGTTTTAGAGGTTTCTTTCCTGGTTTCATTAGAGTCCTATGGACCAATACCAATTCTCCTTAAAGAAATCAGTGGGGGTTAACTTTCTTGTTAAAATCTCATGCTATTCTATTCTAATAGACTTCTAGATTATTCAATGTATGCAATCTTTTCTCATATAATTTTTCCAACTCATTGAACCGTTTCTGAGATCTCTCATCTGTAGATAACTGATCACAGATTGAAATTCTGAGTGAAGAAAATTGTATTTCCATTGGAAAAACTACTTCAGTTCCATATACTGATGAATAAGGAGTTACTTAGGTAGTAGTACGAGTATTTTTATAATAATCCCATAAGTCATTGAAAAGTTTATTAGGACATGATTTCTTATCTTTATCCACCATTTTCTGGAGTATATTTGATAGGGTCTTGTTGAAGGTCTCTATCTGTCCATTGTCTACCACATGATAGTGAGATGAATGGTTAGATTTGGTATTATGTTCTTGATATAACTTTTTTACCTCAACAGAATATAAATTAGCGAAATTTTCCATCAAAATAGTATGAGGGACACTAAATCTAGTGATGATATTTATTTTGACTAAACTAACAATGCTTTTGGCTCCGACTTCCTTGAGAGGTTTTGCTTCAACCCATTTTGAGAAGAAGTCAGTATCAGTGAGAATACACTTGAACTACTTAGTCATGGATAAAGTATAAGGCCCTACTACATCTATTCTCCATGTGGGAAATAGAAAAGAGTATTTAGCTGTATGTAGAAACTCTATGGGTTGATGAATGAAGTTGGCATGCACTTGGTAGGGATGATTTTTTTAGTTAAATCTGTACAATCCTACGTCATTAAAGGCTAAAAGTATCCAATCCTTAGGATCTGATCAGAGAGTCTATACCTAAACTGGTGGGCACCACAAAATCCGGAATGTACTTCTTTCATGACAGCAATAGTCTCTTCTCCATCAGTACATCTGAAGAGAATTCCATCAATTCCTCACTTATAGGGGATCTTTTGGTGGTTTGGACTATCGTAATTATGGAAATTAGTTACTCGTAATTTGGATCTATTATTTTTCATCCCTATCTAGTGGAAGTACCCCATTTTAAAGATATTCCATGATAGATGCTCTAAATCCCGTGGTATGACCATATGGTTTGGAAATAGGGAAAATTTCATAAATTTTATCCATTCCGGTTTGAACAAAATGTGCGACCACATAGCGATGGGCTATGCTAATTACTGTCTCATCCCAATTTAGATCTGCCAAGGCTGTAGATGCATTAGCCAGTGCATCTGCTTGGGCATTTTGTGATCATGGGACATAAGACATTATTGGTTCTGAGGGAACTTCATCCATTAACCCTCTGATGTAATCACACAAAGAGATTAACTCTTCTTTTATAATAGAATATTCCCCATTAATTTGTTTTATTACTAGTTCTAAATCACCTTTCACCTTTAAATGATCCATTTTCACCTGAAGGGATAATTCCAAACCGACAATGAGAGTTTGATATTATGCCTCATTGTTGGTACCAACTTCTGTTAACAAGAATGAATAAGAAAATACTACCTTTTTGGGGGAAATAAGGAAAATTCCTTACCCAAATTTGTTGAGTTTAGGGTCTTCCATTATTTTCCCTATTGGACTTCTGGAAGCACCATCAAAATACATTTCCCATGTTTGGAAATTATGTTGAAAAGAAAATACCTTTTAATCAAGAAGCTCAGTATTAAACGATGTCTCTTCCATAGATGGATGCTAATTATGGAAGTCAGCTAGATCTTGGCCTTTTATTTCCTTTTGAGGCACAAATTGGATATCAAACTGTTGCAAAAAAAACTGTCCACCATTCTAGATTCCCTGTAATCATAGGATGAATGAGGTTGAATTGGAGTAGGTTGTTGCAAGATACCAATTGACCTCATGATGTTGCAGGTGGTGCCTTAATTTATGAAGAGAAAAGATTAATGCCATACAACACTTTTCAATACATAAATATAGAGTTTCCACAGCAATCATAGTTTGACTGAGATAATAAAGGCTGTTTTCATTCACATCATTATTCTTTTGGGTGAGGATGGCACCTAGTGATCACTCTAATGATTTTATGTATAGAATAAGTGGTCTTCCTTCAATAGGTAGAATTAATACTGGTGGAATCAAGCGATATTTATTGAGGGTATCCAATACTTCTTGGAAGTCTTCGGTTTATTGGTAGGTGACTCCCTTCTTCATTAATCTGGGAAAGGGAAAACACTTGCCTGCCAAATTGGAGATATAGCACTGAATATAGGCCAAGTGACCTTGGATTCCACTAAAATATTTTAAACTTCGAGAAGGTGACATACCAAGTATTTTTTTATCAAGATCAACTTCAATACCATGATGGCGTACAACAAAGCCAAGGAAATTTCCTGAGGATACCCCAAAAGCACATTTCAAGGGGTTCATCTTCAAACTGTGTTGCCGAAGTTTATGGAATATGGTTTCCAGATCAGCCAAATGATTGGAACATTGTCTAGATATTATTACTAAATCATCCACAAAACATTCAACAAATTTATCTTAGATGGGTTTTAAGATATGGTGCATGACACATTGGTATGTTGAACTTTCACTATTTAAGCCAAAAAGCATTACCCAATAGAAAAACCCACCATGAGGGGATTTGAAGGCTTTAGATTCTTCATCCTCTGGAGACTTGTAGATTTTATTATACTCAGAGTATCTATCCATGAAGGAAATATCTTCATAGCCAGCTGTTGCATCAATTAAGAGATCTATAATCAGAACAAGAAAATCATCTTCAGGACAATGCCGGTTAAGATCTATGAAATCAATACAGACTCAAATTTATTAATTCTTATTTTCTACTAGGAAAATAATGGCTATCCATTTGGGATACCGAACTTCCCTGAAAAAGTTATCCTTTATAAGCTTATCAACATCAGCTTCAATTTTAGAGGCATGAGTTGGGGGTGTTCTTCTTGATGCCTACTTGAATCTTTGAGGTTATTCTGGAAAACCCAAATGATGGATGACTACATCAGGATTAAGATCTAGAATTTCTATATAATTCAAAGCAAATATATCTCGATGTTGCTTTAGAAATGAAGTATACACCTCTTTCTCTTCAGAGGTCATGGAAGAACTAATTAAAGTGGGGCGTGGATCTTCTTCTGTACCTAGATTTATTTCTCTTAGCTCATCCATAGTGGTAGAGACACCTTCCTCAAATGTCAGAGGATCATCCTTGAGATCTTCCACTTCTTCTTCATTACACGTTACCTCTTATGTTTACAATTACATAGTAGATGACAGGGAAACACTTCCAGAGTTATGGGAGTAGTTAGTATTTGAACTTCCTGAAGAAGAGACCACTATATTTGACCCTACTGATGAAGAAGGGTCTTCCTATGGTAATAAATATGGATTGATGGATTGAGAATCAACATATTTGTCTTTATCTAGCATTGATACAATTTCTTCTAGTCTGGTTGACGATGTAGAGGTTTTTTGTAGTTTAGTGGATGGAATAAAGACATCTCGATTTAAACTTCCTTCACTACTTGGTGAATTAACAATATCTTCTATGTTGTCAGGCTCAGTTATCATAATTGACATTACGGAAGTTACTGGATAAGTGCTTGGATTTGGTTTTACCCTTTCAATTTAATCGATGGGTAGCACATAATCTGTACTCAAATGCATAAATGTATTTTCTAGGATCTTTTCTAGTTCATTTGGAGTATTAACTCTGGCTATTTCATTTCTCATGGACTTCGTTCCTTTTGTGTGACTATTTCATAGTTCCTTGAAACATGTGTTCTAGATTTAAGAATAATTGTTTCTAGGGAATTTACATTGGATTTATTCATCGAACTAGAAACTTCCAAAAGTTCTTTATCCAAAGAGGAACTGCTTTCCAAAGGTAGGAATTCATTAATTTTTGAACATTGTGATACTTAAGAATGTTCATTGGTCTAGAGGATGGGAGGTCAGACTCATCACACCCTTTTGGGGGGAATTATTGTCTACTACGGGAATATCTTTGTAAAATTAAAATATTTTCATGAATCCTTATTAATTCACCAAGTATATCATAAGTATCCCTTGGAATTTATAATCACTTATTAATATGTGTAAAAAATTAGAATCATCATAATGCATTTAAGGTTATTCATAAATGGAAACATTTGTATGGATTCGAGGTCTTCCATTAATGGTATCCTCTAATATAGTGATTAGAGATTCTTTTAATCATCATTGTGATGATACTGGTTTTTAAGCCACTCAGTGGGGAACTTGGGAATTTATTGTCATCCAGGGAGATGAAGGTATGTTTTGGTCTTGGCATCATGCCTATAAAATGGGATTTCTATGTATCATTGTGAAAGGAATCAGAACCCTCATAGTTCAGTCTCACTTAATAGGACACATCATACCTTTTAAGGTCATGTGATAAGGACCTATAAGTGAAGGGTTCGTAGTCAAAACTTAGTGTGGGATTTTCGCTGAAGTATCTCGAGGAACATGGAAAGGATATAAGTTTCCAAGTAGGATTAGACTGTATTGGGCATATGGCCCAAGGAGAACATGGTTTATTTGAAGTTTTGGGTTTGAACCTCAAGGAGGCTTCCTACGTATCCCATATGGATGGGAATCAAAGACCACATAGTTTGATAAATCTCTTAAGAGTGTGTGGTCCTCTGAGAGAGATGAGTTTGGGCTTACTTTCTTAAAATGAAGACTTGATGATTTGAGTATTGAATTTGGGGCTTATTTCCTAAGGAGGATGCAAAAATTGAAGGAATTAGGGTTGAATTACTAAGGAGGATATCCAGTGAGCTCATGATCTAAAAGAGCTTCCTACATATCCTGATTTGAACTTGAATCAGAGTTCTCATAGTTAATTATGCGAGTGTTTGTGAACATGTTGTAACCATCACATATCTCCAAGCCCACTTGAGTCATGCTCAGTGTGAGAAACAAGAGGATGTGAAAGATTTAAAAAAGGCATTCACACTTCCAAATTTTTCCTCCATGTTGATGGAAGAGGGCACGTAGACCGTGTAAGAGGGCGATGCAACGAGCCTTCAATCTATTCTATTTAAATTGGACAAGGGTCCAATGTAAGCAAGAAGGGGTGAAGGTGAAGGGATTATACCAGGATAGCTACCCTGAAATTGGTTCTGGTAAGGGAGGGAGACTTCTCCTATGCCTACGTGGAACACCAAGTGTGAAGTGTACCTTTTTTACTAACGACCTGAGGTCCAAGGTCACCTCTTTGAAAAGGGGGAGGCCGATAACCAACCATCCTCCAAACCAGGAACATCCCAACACTATTTCTGGGAGAAATGTCCATATGACTATGGATATACAAACCCACAAACTTCCCATGAATCCTAACCCCATTGTAAAACAAATGTGGGAAACCTCTGAATGTGGAAATACAAACCCATATAAGAGACATGCTGATGTGCCTTACCCAAAGGTTTGAGAAGTCAGGAGGTTTTAGTGGAGGCTTCAACTTATCCCCTTTCAGATAAAGGAGCCAAGGAAGGAGATACCCTGCCATGAATGGAGTTTTTAAAAAAAAATGGTATTTGAGTTAGTTGCGTAGGCCCCTCACACAAGTATGTCACATTGGTACCCTGCGTAGGTAGACCACACAGGTATGACACGTAGGTATACTGTGTAGGTATGGTGCTTAGGTTTACCGCATAGGTATAGTGCGCAGGTATACCACCCAGGTATGACTGATGACTAAAGATTCTGAAGAACTTCAAAAAATGCTTATCCCATTTAATTATGTCTTCTCTCATGGTTTAGAGAGTTACCTGAGACAATTTTATGGATCTAGGTGAAAGAGCTATCCAATGGGAGCTTCAAAGAGTCTTTTTTTCAATCCCAAAATGGGGAGCCCAAGGGATCTATTTATAAGCATGGATGTGCCTGGTCAAAGAGATGTTGCCCGCGTAGGTACTTTGCGGAGGTCCGCAACACAGGTTCTCCACGTAGGGACATAAAACATCTTCTGGCATGGAGGTCATCCATGGAGATCGGCCACGTAGGTCGGTCATGGAGGTCTTCGGCGTAGTCCAGCCATGTATCTTGGCTACATAGCTCAGCCATGCAGATCCATGAAGGTATTCCACCGCGAAGCACTTTTGGAGTATTGTTGATTCTTCTTTGCACTCTTTGAATTTTTCTTTGGGATTTGAAATATCCATAGGTTGTCTTCATAATCTTTTTGATTACTTTCTCAAGTAGTATAAAAAAAATTCCCCCCTCAGGATTGGATCCAAAACGTACAAAGAGGGTCAAGTCCTGAGGTGAATGTTGTCGAACAACACAGGTTTACCGCGTAGGTGCTTCGTGGAGGTATGGCGTGAAGAGGTTGCGCGCATTTCAGACTTATAGGTCTTTAGTTTCCTATAAATAGGTCTCACCTTTCACGATTTTTTTCTTTACTTTTGCTTTCTCCAAAATTTTTAAGCTCTCGTTGCGTAGCTCGTTCGCCCTGCTCTTATTGCATTTTTCTCTCGCGTAACTTATTTAAAACTTATTCATGGTAAAATGAATTACATGATAGAGCTATGCCAAAGGACTTCACCGATAGGGTTGCGCTAGGATCCTTGATGATGGTTCTATGTGATAGACCTCATCCAAGGAACTACATGACAAATCTCATCGAAGGACCTACATGAAAACCCCCATCAAAGGACCTACGTGAACAGTGTATTTTCCCAATTTGTTTTAATTTTCCTCATTAAAATTCCAACTTGGAAGTTTGATAATTTTTTTTCATGAAAGAATGAATCATTTGATGACTCGTATGGAAGAAGCTAAGGCTCTCCAAAATGAAATGATGAAGATCGTCAGACCAGACTATTAAGACATTGTTAAGAGTACTCTTCCTGGGCTATGGAAGGGTCTTATTATGTACCAACGTGACTACACACAATGTTCTTATTTACCCTTGTACGTGCATGAGCTTTTGAAAGATTCCCATGCTCCATCTGTTAAGAATTACTTTCCAAAAAATTGGTTTCTTCAATACTCCAACTATATCTGCATAAATATTAGTGCAAGAGGGGTTCCAATACAAGAACGAACGATCCCTATTAGTTTCATCCTTCATTACAGTGGTTGCACTCCTGATATGAAAGATCATGTGGTAGAACCAAGAAATTTTTTTTATGATTCCACTTTTCAAGATTCTCAAATAGATCAATCTAATGGTTGGAAAGGAGATTGGGACCTTAATTCTGGAGGGTGTGTAAAACCTGAGTGGATGTGGGCATTATGGGTACATCAGACTTGTGTAGAATTCAGAAAAGGGTTATCAAACATTCATATCTACGAAGCTATCTGGATAGGGAAAACTTATATTTACAAAAATCAATTCATTCCTGAATTACTGAGCCGATGGAGTCCAAAAATGAATTCCCTTCATTTAATGCACAATGAAGTTGGTATTAGTCTCTTGGAAATTTACCAAATAGCTGGAGTTCCCATTCTTGGGGAAATATATGATGAATTCACTCTGCCTACTACAACATGAGGTAATTCTTCTAGAACACCACTGCTAGATCATGACTTATTTAATATAGTGAAGAATTTACATAAGAGAAAGAATGATATTCATTCTAGAGTGTGGATGGAAGCCTTCTTAGAATCAACAATAGAGGAAGGTCTAACCTATGGATGTACTACTATTTGTCCATCTGTAGATAACTGAGGTAGTTCAATCACATATTGGTATACACTGAAAAGAGGCGATTATAGGCATTGGAGCTATAAAGTCAAACCTGATATAGATGCAAAAGTACTCTTATATTCCTTCCTTGCTATGTGGCTAAGTGTTTTTTTGCTTCCATTCCATGAATCCAGAGGTGGTGTAAGATTAGGGACTTTCATCATTGCAACTAAATTGGTAGAGGGGAAGTATATTGGGCTAGAAACCCCTGTAATATCCAGAATTTACCATCTCTTTCTGCATTTATACAATGGGAAGGCTCCATTTAGGATTCCAGGGCCATTCCAAGTATTGTGGGGATGGATTGCAACACATTATTCTTCATACACAGTGTTGAATTCAATCAGAGTTCCTAATGGCCGATTCACCCCATTTTTACAGAATGTTTCTCGTATTAAGCCTCTAAAATTGAGACCTGACGAGGTGATGAAGGTATTGAATGTCTTAGGAGAATTTAACTTCTTTCCTTTTGGTAACCCACCAACTGGAACATTTATTGGTGATGGTAAAGAAAAGAATTACGAGCTGAGATCTTATATGATGGAATTCATGTATGGCGTATTATCAAACATGATTGATGGTGAAATTATCTATGAGGCTTACATCACCTATAGTTTTTCTTGTCAGTTCATATGTCTTCAACAATCAAGCACTTTTCCACATACATATGTCAGACATGAGAATCACCCAATGGTAGCACGACAATTATGGATTCTAACATCTATATAGGTATTCCAATTGTAGATTAAATTACCTTCACCAGATGCATCGATCAGATTGGAAGCTGGGTATGCCAAAACATGGGTTTCTTCATATCCTCAAGGAGCTCTGACAAATGGAATATATCGATTGGTGGATAAATCGACTGTTTCATGTGGAAACTGTGATTAATATTCCAAGGCCAGAGATGACACAGAAGTTTCAGAGGTTTTAGATCCCTCAAAACACCTTTGCAAGAAGTACAACAGGAAGACCAGGTCTAAAGGATCAAAACCTTCAACACCAAGGTGATCCAGTCGCCACCATCAAACAAAGATTCCTTTTCCATCTGTTGAACTTTCTGAGGAAGAGAGGCCTAAAGAAGCTCTTCAATCAGAAGGTGTTGAATCTCCTCCATAGTCAACCATACTATAATTGAATTATGTGTGACCTTCATCCATTCAACATTGGGAGTGTGTAACCCATGATCTTAGGGACGCATGGGAATTTCTCCAATATGGCATTCGAATTCCAAATATTGGTGACATCAAGGAACCTTCTGATTGCAATCTGGACAATAACTTAGATGAAGTACAAAAGTATATTGCAGAGTTGGAGACTTTTATATATGCAACTGATGAAAAAAATCACGGCCTCTAAATGAGTATATAATATGCTGGGCTTAGGAGTCCGCGAAGGGGTAATTATCGAATATGAGAAGGATTGGGATATTTATTTTAATAATGTGAATGTATTTACCTATTTCTTTTGTCTCAACTCTTTTTTACCATTTATCATTCTTAATATTGATGAAAATATATTTTTGAATCTTGAATGTAGAGAAGGAAGATCCAGAACAATTCTTGAATCACCCAAGTATGGTCCTGTAGGCTCTTCTATTTATGAAACAAATGATCCTCCTAGGTCGCCATAACTTTCCTCAGGAGCAAGAATCTTGACTGGGGTAATGGCGACAGATAATCTTCAACCATTACCTCGCGTTTCCCCTGCTAAGATGAGTGTTTCAATCTCTTCCCAAGATTTTCAACAAAAAATCAAGAGAGCAATGAGATTGATTCAAAGCGTTCACCGAAGAGTAAGTATTTACACGATCTTTAGGTCATAAAACTTGCTCAATAAATTCTGGTAACCACATTTTATCCCCTTATAGGATATATGTCTATCTCCTCTCTCAAGGGATGAAGAGCTAATTCTTCAAGACTAGAAATTAGAAGTCCCAGGTGAAACTCAGATTTATGCTGATGAATCTGCAATTTTAGTAGATAAATCATCAAAAGATCCAGATATACCTACCCCTGTCTCTACTGAGAGAGAGGAAAGTCATGGTGAGAATAAATACATTCCTTAGTTGATTTTTTCAAAGGATCCGGAAATAATCAATTCTGATATTCCTATTGCTTCAGAAGAAAGGAATGAAGATCCCTAACAATCTAAAATAGATACTGATGTTGACCCAAATGAAGAAATTCCTGATGCTGGAATACTAATTGAAGAGCCAATAGAACAAAATTTCAGCAAGCCAATTTGGGCATCAACCAACATTTGTTGGATACCTTAAATTATAAGGATGCTGTAACATTTCAGGCTGTATAAACTAAAATTATGGACACCCTTAATCCAAATATTGATATTACAGGTTCCATCAAAGAATTTGAGGATTTTCATGAGGAATTTCAAGGGTGTAATTCCATATTCTTGTATTTTCCATACATAATTTGTTCTTTAACTTGATTCTTTACATCAAAGTTCACCTTATGCAGATTTATCTATAGAAAACGTTGCAAAGGATATTCAAGGATAGGGTGTTCCGCATTATCCTTCTGTTAGGGATGGAGAAATATCTACATATAATCCTTCATCCGAGCCTTCAAATATCATAACTGAGCAAATTCAAGGAAATTCCTCCTCTCAAGATACACCTGCTCAGAAAACTAGAGATGAGAATACCGGGGATGAATCCAATCAAGTAGATGACTTATTATTGGGTAAATATAATTAGCTATCTGAATCATATTTTCTTCCTCCATTTGAAACTAATAATGACCTTGATTTATTATTTAGGGTTATCAGCTCCTAGATCAGAAGGTGAAGCTTCTACTATCCCAATAAAAGTAGAACAAGGTAGCTCTTTAAGTGACCTATTTCCAGAGTACATTTTACCTCATGTTAGTGACTTAGATTTAGACTTAGAGATGAAATATGCTCTTGGTATGGAACTTAAGAAGACATGGTGGCATATCTATAGCATAATTGTTGAAAATCCTTTAGATGAATTTTTGTACCATTTTTCAAAACTCTCAGCATTATTCTGTGTATTGGGATTTGGTGGATTTAATTATCGACCAGTCTATGATGCCATGAAAGAGACTATTCACCAATGGGAGTAGGAGCATAAGCTGCAACAAGATTTTTAAAAGGCTAAACAAAAAATTAATAATGAGAGCTTTCAAGCTGTAGTAATTGAGGAGGAGGCAAATGATAACAATAAATCACTTGAAATCAGCCAAAAAATCAAAGAGACCACGAAAAAGGTGTTATATCTTCAACAAAAATTAGATGTTGTTCATAAAAAGCTTGATCAGTTGAATCTGACATTGGGAGAAACCCAATTAGAGGGAATAAATTCCATTTAAATTTCTAAGGAAGCACTTCATCAGGCTGAGGAGACTGGAGTTGCTCAACTTTCTCAACTTCAATAAGCAACTGATAGGGCATATGAAGCAATCCAACAAATTAAAATTCGTGTTGAGAGTTTATTGTAAAACATGACAGAGAGGCTTAATTTTTTGGATGGCCCTCTATTTTCATATGAATGAATGAAATTTTGTTTTCAATCATAAAAATATTCAATCCTATTTTTCATGATTGCAATATGAAAGGTAAATGATGATAATGATTCCTTTATATTAAACAATCAATGTTTTAATAATAAGAATGAAGTGATCAAAATATTATTATTAAGTAGAGGGACTTAATGAGCATAATTTGACTATTTATAGGGTTATATGGATAACCCCACAAATTTCGTATCTTTTGACCTCTTTTTTTATTGCTCAATATTTCCTAAATCATACAAAAATGTATGTTTAGTGAGTTGGGACTCGACTTTTTTTACAGTTCCCTTTGCATGTTCTCAATCTAATGAGTAACGATTCTTTTGTTACTGGTAGTTTAGAGTAATGCATGTTGGACTATAAAGGGCTAATATTTAGGGTCAAATAGGTTTGACCAAAAATTTTAAATTAGATTCCGAACAATAATCAGTTGCTAAGAATTGCTTTAATATTATTTAAACATTTCCAAGGGGAATATTGAGTCATGATTTTTTATGGACACCAAATCTAAACCTGTATCAATATAAGTGGTGTCTTTCCTAGGAATGACGTTACAATTATTTAACATACCTGTTATGGGGGTTGAGTTATGCAGGGCTAATTGGGGCATATGCTGTATATCCAAATAGTGGTATCTTTAGACTGACAGGCCTGTTATGTATGCAACTTATGCAAGGCCGCCTAAGGTCATGTGCTACATAGTCAAGAAAAATAGTTATTCAGGAATTAAACATTTTTTGATGATAGATTAAGGGAAATAAGATTTGGGTAACTTAAGACCACAGTAAGTGGTTTTGAAAAGGAAATGAATTTTAAGAATGAAAAAGGTCTATTTTAGACCAACATAAGTCACAAATATGAAAACCATTTTTATACAAATTTGGTGTATGAGTAATGGTTACAATTTTATCAGAAAAGGGAAGATTTATGATATTATACTGTGCAGTTTTAAGTCATGCAGTAAGGACATTGGTACTATGCAGTTGTAAGTCATGCAGTAAGGACATTGGTACTGTACAGGTTTCAGTAATCGAGTGAGGACATTGGTATTGTGAAGTTTAAAGTCATGCAGTGAGGACATTGGTAACCCCATAAAAAATTAAAATTTTTTATATAAAGAAGAAATTTACCCAATTCCTAATCCCACACAAGCTATTCGTGGTGTGAGAAACAAGGCGCAGTAATGGTATCTCTTATAATGTAAAGGTGATGCAAATGAAGAATATGGGTATTAGATTTCCATGAAGTTTAACATCATGTGGTAAGGATGATTTGGAAACATACTATCATATTCAGGTATGGAAGGGAAAACTGTAAAGTGTGATTTAGGAATTTTTGGAACCAATGAATGATACGGGAAAAGGGATAAAAGAATTAGAGGAAGTCTTTTTTAAGAACGAAGTTACCATTATATGAAAACCCGTTATGAGGACTGTATTATGTAGGGACAACTGGGGAATATGCTGCGTAGAAAAATAATGTCATCTTTTGACTGATAGGACTGTTGTGTAGGCAACTTATGGAAGCCTGCCTAACGGCACATGGGGCATAGTCAGGCAAAAGAGCTCTCAGAAGTTTGACATTGTATTGTTAAAAGTCGAAAAAAGCTTATGGGGATTCATATTTTCCAAATCATAGTGCTTGGTTTATGGAGAAAGGTACCTAAATATGGAAAGGTTATTTCCAATCATAATATCCAAATAATCACAGGAATATGACTTTTACGAAGGTCTGACCCAAATGTAAGAGATATGGTGTCTATAGTTTTAGGTCATACAACTGATACTAGAAATGGAAACAATATATGATATGTCGCCAATTGAATTCAAGGTTGTTCCCTAGTGCATCAAAAACATGGTGAAGGAAATGTGTAAACTAGGGTCTTGAAGATGTTCATATTGTGAGAAAGATAATGGGACAATTATACTTGAATGATTGTTTTAAAATATAGATTCTTATATATTGTCATCAAAGTTTGAAGGGGTCAAAGATAATGTAACCAAGAACAAAATTACCGTTATTTGACAGACCCCTTATGGGGGCTGTATTATGCAGGTCCAACCGGGGAATATGCTGCATAGTCAAATAGTGGCATCTTTTGACTGATATGCCTGTTAAGTAGGAAACTTATTCAAGGCCGCCTAAGGGCACATGCTGCATAGTCAGGCAAAATATCTCTCAGGTATTATAAATCCTGTCACCAGAAACCGTAAGAAAGATTATGAGGATCTGGAAATATTCAAGATTAAGAGTGTGAAATATTGATGAGGGTTTATGTTCAATGTTTATGAGAAATATTTGAATCAATATTGACCATGAGTTTGATGTCCTTTACATAGATCTGACTCATATATAAAATGGATACTTTCTTTGTTTCCCTTGAATAAATATGATGATGTGGAGTTTTAAGTCATGTAGTGAGAACATCATACTGTGTAGTTTTGAGACATGAAGTGAGGACATTGTTAACCCCATAAGAAATTAAAATACCTTAGATGAAGAATCCATTTACCCAATTCCCAATCCCACATAAGCTATGCTCGGTGTGAGAAACAAGGAGCAGTAAGGGTTTCTTTTATAATAAAAATGTTATGAAAATGAATAATAGGGGTATTAGATTTCCATGTATTTTAACGTCATTTTTTATGGACGATTCAGATCGATATGAAAGGAAAGAAATATTGTAACTAGATTAAGGGATAAAACCCAAGTGTCACTATATGTCTTGCTGGGGAAAGAATCAAGTCATACATAGTTCTTAAAACATTCCCTATGCAGATTTGATTTTTATACATGAAATAAAAGGGTTTTTTTATCATGCAGCTGGGACCAAGATTATAGATCTAGGCATCTCTATGTATCTCATTGAAAATGAGAATCAAGACATATGTAATTCCTGAAACAATCATTCCTCATGCTAATAGAGTTTGACATGAAGAACAGTGGATTTTTTACACATTTTGAGAGAACGATAAATCTTAAAATATAAAATTGTATAAGGACCAAATCACATGTATTAAGTAAACACTATGTATAAATCTGATTCATATATAGGAGGAGAAAAAGAAAATAAAAATATTTTTGGATTGTGGATGTGACCATAATTAGAGATTCAGGCATCTCTACTTATCTCATTGAAAATGAGAATCAAGCCATACGTAGTTCTTGAAACATGGTCTCTATGCAGATTTGACTCCGACAAAGGAAAGAGAAGAACTCATGTACTACTCTAGAGCAGTGATGACATCAATGAAGTTTTCTTATTGGAACATCAAGCATCTTATAGAGAAAACTTTAGTTATACAAATGATGTCATGGAGATTAACATCATGAGACAAGGACAAAGATGTTACACACTTTAACTTCATGCAACATGGACTCTTATGATGTCATGCAGTTTAATTTCTTGCAACTAAGACATGGATGTTGTATATTTTTAAGTCTTGTAGTGAGGAATACAATTATATATAGATAGACAAAGTATTTCTTCAGTAATCTGTCATTGGTTGAATTTGTAATAAGCTCTCCATCCATGGAGATTAAATCAAAGGCTCCATTTTAATAGACCTTATGTATGGAATAAGGTCCTTCCCATTTCGGTTCATGTTTTGGAGGTTTCTTTCCATGTATCATTGGAGTCCTAAGGACCAATACCAATTCTCCTGGAAGGAATAAATGAAGGTGAACTTTATTATTAAAATCTCATGCTATTCTATTCTGATAGAATTCAAGATGATGTAAAGTATGCAATCATTTCTCACCTAATCATTCCAACTCATTGAATCGTTTCTGAGATCTTTCATCTATAGACAACTGATCACAGATTGCAAATATATGTGAAGGAAATTGTATTTCAATCAGAAAAACTACTTCAGTTCCATGAATAAGGAGTTTATTGGGTATTAGTACAGGTAGTTGTACGATAAGCCCATAAATCATTAAAAAGTTTATCAGGCCATGATTTCTTATCTTTATCCCCCATCTTTTGGAGTATATTTGATAATTTTATTGAAGGTTTCTATATGTCCATTGGCTGCCACATGACAGTGAGATGAATGGTTGGATTTGATATTATGTTCTGGATTAAACTTTTTTACTTTAGCAGAACAAAAATTGGTGCAACTCTAGGGGTTTATGAAGGAAGTTGGCATGAACTTGATATAGATGACATTTTTTATTGAAATATGTACAATCCTATGTCATAGAAGGCCAAAAGTATCCAAGCCTTCGGATATGACCGGAGAGTCTGTGCCCTGATTGATGGGAACCACAAGCTCATGAATGTACTTCATTCATGATAGCGACAGTCTCTTCTTCATTAATACTTCTGAAAATAATTCCATCAAATAATCGCTTGTAAAGGATATTTTGGTGGTCTGGACTATCATAAAGAGTAAAATTGGCCGATTTTCACCGGATCTATTCTTTTTCTACCTTTTCAGTTGGAAGTACCCCATTTTTTTAATATTCTATGATGGATTTTCTCCATCCCATGGTATGACCATATGGTTCAGAAATAGGGAAAATTTCTTTAATTTTCTCCATTATGGTTTGAACAAAAGGTAATACCACACGGCGATGGGTTATGCTGATAACTGTCTTATCCCGATTTGGATCTTCCAAGGCTGTAGCTATGTTAGCCAGTGCATCTTCTTGATCATTTTGTGATCTCGGTACATAATACAATGTTTGATCTGAGGGAATTTTATCCGTTAACCCTCTGACGTAATCACAAAAAGGGATTAACTCTTCTTTTCTGATAGAATATTCCCCATTTATTTGTTTTATTACCAATTCTGAATCAATTTTAACCTTTAAATGACCCATGTTCACCTGAAGGGCCAATTCCAGACCTATGATGAGAGCTTGAGACTATGCTTCATTGTTGGTACCACATTTTGATAATTGGAAAGAATAAGGCAATACTTCCTTTCCTGGGAAATAAGGACAATTCCTAATCAAACCTTGTTGAGTTTAGGATTTTCCAGTCTCTTCCCTGTTGGACTTCTAGAAGGATCATAAAAAATACATTTTCCATGTTTGGGAATTATCTTGAATAGAGACGACCTCTTCATCAGGAAGTTTATTATTAAATGATGTGTCTTCCACAGATGGGTGATCAACAAGGAAATCTGCCAAATCTTGGACTTTTATTGCATTTTGGGGCACAAACTGGATATCAAACTCTTTCAAAATAACTGCCCACCATGCTAGATGTCCTGTAAGCATAGGATGACTAAGGACAAATTTGAGCGGGTTATTAAGAGACACTAATTGAACCTCATGATGTTGTACGTAGTGCCACAATTTTTAAACTACAAAAATTAATTCCAAGAATCAATTATCAATACTCGAATATGGAGTTTCCACATCAATCATAGATTAAATGAGATCGTAAAGGCTGTTTTCATTCCCAGCATCATTATTTTGGGAGAGGAAGCCACCTAGTGATCGCTCTAAAGCTGTCACATAGAGAATAAGTGGTCTTCCTTCAACAGTTGGAAACAATACTAGTGGACTCGAGATATATTTCTGGAGTATATGTAATGCTTCTTGGAAATCATCAGTCTATTGGTAAGTGACTCCCTTCTTCATTAATTCGGTGAAGGGTAAACATTTTCCTGGAAAATTGGCGATAAAGCGCCGAATATAGGCCAAGTTTCCTTGAGTTCCTCTTAATTATTTTAAATTTAGAGGAGGTGACATACTAAGGATTGATTTTGTTTTCTCAGGATCAACTTTGATACCACGATGGCGTACAAAAAATCCAATAAACTTTCCTAAGGTTACCCCGAAATCACATTTTAATGGGTTCATATTCAAATTATGTCACCGAAGTTTGTGAAATATGGTTTCCAAATCAGACAAGTTATTATAAAATTGTTTGGATTTGACTACCAAATCATCCACATAACATTCAACACCTTTCCCTAATAAGGGTTTGAAGATATGGTGAATGGTATGTTTGTATGTTGCACCCGCATTCTTTAAGACAAAGATAATTACCCTATAGAAAAACACACCTTTAGGAGATATAAAGGTTGTAGATTATTCATCCTTTGGGGCCATTAGAACTTGATTATACCCAGAGTAACCATACATAAATGAAAGAGATTCATATCCATCCATTGCATCAATTAGAAGTTCTGTAATTGGGACTAGAAAATCATCTTTAGGACAATGCCGATTAAGATCTCTGAAATCAATGCAGACTCTAATTTTCTCATTACTCTTTTTCACTGTGACAATATTGGCCATCGATTTGGGATACTGAACATCCCTGAAAAAGTTATCCCTTACAAGCTTTTCAACTTAAGCTAAAATTTTAGAGGTATGATTTGGGTGTGTTCTCCTTGCTACTTACTTGAATCCATGATGTTCTTTTGGAAAACCCAAATTATGGGTGGCTACATCAGGATTAATACCTAGCATTTACATATAATTCCAAGAAAATATATCTCGATGTTTCTTTAGAAAGGAAGTACGCACCTCTTTATCTTTAGAGGTCATGGACACACTAATTAGAGAGGGCATGGATCTTCTTCTGTACCCATATTTATTTATCTGAGTTCATCTATAGTGGTATAGACACCTTCTTCAATTACTATAGGAGCATCCCCAAGATCTTCCTCTTCTTCCCCTTTATATGTTACCTCTTCTATTTTCACTTGCATAGTAGATGACAAGGAAATACTCCCAGAGTTAGGGGAGGAGTCAGTATTTGAACATCCCAAAGAAGAAGCCACCATATCTGACCCTACTAATGACGAAGGGTCTTCCTGTGGTAAATAGGGATTGATGGATTGAGAATGGACATCTTTTTCTTCCTCTAACATTGCTACAATTTCTTCTATTCTGATTGATGAAGTAAAGGCTCATTGTAGTTCAACAGATGAAATGAAAACATCTCCATTCAAGATTTCATCATTTCTTGGTGTATCAATAATTTATCCTAAGTTATCAGGATCAATCACTGTAATTTAAATTATGGAAATTACTGTATGAGTGGATGAATTTGGTTTTAACCTTTCAACTTGATTGATGGGTAGCACTTAATCTGTTCTCAAATGTACGAATGGATTTTCTGGAATTTTTTACAGTCCATTTGGAGCATTATATCTAGTTATTTCATTCATTATGGACTTCATTTATTTTGTGTGATAAAACTCCGCCTTAATGTATTGAGATTCACATGTTTTGAATAGAGCCTTGTCACCATACAATGTCCCAATTTGACCATTGAAATAGTATTTCAGACATTGATGGTATGACGAATGTATGGCAGCATGTTGATGCAACCAAGGCCTTCCAAGAAGAATATTGAAGGTTGTGTCCTGACGAACAACCATGAAATATGAATTAGAAACAAGATATCCAAACTAAGTTCCGAGTGTAATTTCTCCCATAGGTTCTTGTTCATTCTTGTCATATCCTTGCAACATTAAAGTCGAAGGAGATAAGTCAAATTCAGTCTGACCCAATCGATGAAGTGTATAAATGTGAATAAGGTTGACCCCAGAGCCATTATCAATGAAGTCTCATCAGATATCTATGTCATTGAACTTACTAGACAAAAAAAGGCATGGTATGCCTAGGTACCACATAGTCTTCATCTCCATCCGTAAAAGATATTACTACATGAAATTCTGCAGAATCATTCTCTATACAGTAAACCTCTGCAGTAGAAACTTCCAGTTCAAATTCTTAAGGACTTGACAATTATATAATGAACACCTATAGAAGATCTTCTGATAGATTCAAAGCATCCATAATTGAAAAATTGGATGGTACTTCAGCCAATTTTTTCAAAAATTCGTACTTTGATCCAAAGGTATACGTTTCCAATCATGGATATGTGGTTTTGTAGGTGCTTTGGAAGTTGATGCTTCTGTTGTAGATGTACTTTGTGTTGAAGTTGAATAAGGAAGTCTGTTCGTCTAATGAGAAGCAAATGATGTGGATTCTAATCGGTCCTCCAGAATAATTGTGGCAGAACTAGACTTGTTTTTCATAGAAGAAAGTCCATGTGCTTGTTGAGCTCACCAAAGTGATCTTCCATGAGTTTCTTCCGCATATATGGTTTGAGCAGGGGTATAGTTAAAATGGTGGTTTCTGGAATTCCTACCTCTTCCACTGTATCCTCAACCTTTGGCTTTTCCTCTAGTTCCCCAAGTAGGTACAAAGAATTCGGGCTCAATAAAATCTGAATTACCATTAACATAAGGATCTGTTAAATTGATAACATTAACAGAACCGAAGATCAATTCTTCATCTGATGAGGATTCTTCCTAACAGGTTACTTTTGGTGGTACTGTTTGGCGGGGCAGTGCCCTTGATTTTGAAATAGATGGCATAAAATTTCTCAGGGTTAAAGAAAACTTTGGACTTGACACAAGCTTGTCTTCTTATGACTACTCTTTGTCTTTATCATAACTTTTCTTCTTTGGGGAATGTCTTTTTGATGAATATGGTTTTGTTGTGGTAGGTGTGGTATAAGATACAATTGGTTATTTCAACTATGTTCATTAAATAGTATTATTCTAGTTGATTGTTTTCCTGATCATCTGATCATCATATTTTGGAACACTTTTACTTTTAACCTCTTTCCATTATCCATCTTCCTCTGGATCAGTTATAGTAACACATGCTACATGAGCTGATGAACTTTTTAATTTCATTTTTCCATAGTAAAACATCTTTTGTAGGAGGTCTTTGAAAAAAATCACTCCTGAATGGGGTGTACTAATATCACATGAAAGGGAAAATAATTTAGATGATCTTAATCTCTATCTTTATTTGGATTCTTCATCCTTGTCAACTGAACCAAATTTCTTTTTAAGGCCGAGATGAAGTAACCAGGAACCTTTTATTTCCTGAAAGAATAAAATTTATTCTTTAATTCCTCAAATTGTTTCAGCCTTTGATCTATTTGATCATCTTAATGAAACGGTCATTGCAACTAATGCTTAGGAGGCGGATCCCTTCAGAATTATGAATTTCTTGATGTAGATGCAAGTACAAGTGCTTGTTTGAGTGTGACTGTAACAAATTCTTCCTTTCCTATTCTTCTTCCAGGAACTGATGGAATAACACAAGTTTTAGACTTAGTTTCTATAATAGAATCTTCTATCTACTATGTGACTGATGTAAGGTTTCAAAACCCTACTGTGTATTTCACAGGGATCAATGGTGTGCATAGTTTATCACACATATTTGCCACACAGATTGGAAAAAACTCTTCTTGTGGTAGTTCTAAACTCAAGGAATATGTTAATCTCTTCCATCGAGCAATGAAATCTGAAACTCTTTCATTATCCCTTTGTTTGAAATTGGTAAGATCAAAAACTATCATCTTTGGTAGTGTTGAGCTAAATTGAAGAAGGAATTTATGGCAGAGATCTTCCCACCCAGTAATTGACCAAGATTGCAATCTTGTATACCAGACAAAAGTTGGTCCTTATAATGACTACACAAAAAACCTAAGATTAACTTCTTCTTGTTGTTGAGAATTTCCCATCATAGGAAAACAACAAGAAACAAAATGTGTTAAGTGTCGTTCCAGATCTCACAAACCATTAAAAATTTGGAATGTAGTATTCACAAAATTTGGTGGGGGAGGAATTTCATCCACCCATTCAAGGTAAGCTCTATTATTCAGTTGAACTGGTGCTCTTCATTCCTCTATAGCTTCCAACCGAGTCGTTAATGCCTCAATTGTGTTCATAATCATTTGGGGAATATCTAGATGAGCTGGATTCTATGAAGGTATAGCAATTGGAGTTTGAGATGGTGCAATGACCAGTAAGACCACTAATGGTGGTATTGATATCTACCTTGGATAACCCATTGGAACAAGTATATCATGATTTATATGATCTTATATTGATTTTTTACCCAATGGATGGAATTCATTATCTACATCAGTTGTTATTACAAATCCCCTTTACTGAGGAGATCCTACAGGATTTATAAGTTGAGGATTTTCCTAGGGAGTATGTCTAGAAGAAATGCTATTTTGAATAAACTCTATATTGAGTCTTTTCAACACCTTAATTTCCAATTCTTGTAGTGCAAATATTTCTTCAAGTGAAAGAGATTAAACTTCTCTAGTGGAGAAGTGAGATGCAATCTGACTTTTTTTCCTTTCCCCTTGTTAGATGCTTTTCCGGGAGGGGGAAGTTGGTTATTTGAAGGCATACCTAGATTATGGGTAAGCCTCTGATTTTGGATGCACACAACTCGTTCATTTACCTCAGTGTGTATTGTATTGTGTACAATAAATTCATCTTCTGATTCCCTTGATCTAGACTTATTTTCTAGAGGATCTTCTACAATTCTATTGATAGCATTCACTAACGCATAATGCATTGATGGCATTCTATCAGTGTTTCTACTTGATCATCTCCATTTATGTATTTCACGAGACTCCATTATCCTATATGAAGAATTTTGTGGAACTGTTTGGTGGATAATAACCTAAAGAGAATCATTGGATAGTTCGTTTGTACGCTTTCTTTGTGGCTTCTTCCCGAATCGGGAAAAAACTAACTTCCGTTGAGGAGGGGATTGTAGATGTGATAAAGACCCCAGCCTTGAAGGCTGGGGTTGATCATGTTATTATTATTCAAATATTTGAACATTGTTTAATGAATTTGATGGTTGAATTAAATGATCCCCCATCCTCACAAGCTGGGGTGAATCTTGAACCGCTATAACTGAAATTCGTGCAACTGCTCTTCTGATTTTGTGGATTTTGGTTCGAACATTAGTTGGGTGCATCATCCGAAAATCACTCAATTCATCTATTTTAGAAGATCATTGTGCTATTTATGACATTTGCATCCTCTGACGTCTGACATCCTCTAAACGGGATGCCTGCTCAATATTCTCAGAGGATTGATGTAAAAGTAGCTCACAAAATTCTTTTCTTCGGGCCTGATTCTGATAAGAATTGGTTGAGGCCTATTTTTGAGCATACATTTTATTACATACAAAAACTATTGATTGTTTCTGGCCATGGGCAATAACATTGCATGAAACCACTTTTGGCGGAATTTGCTGATTTTAAAGTGCAGTGAAATGGAACGCTCCATATGCACCCCATCCTCTTATGCGAACACTAGATGAAGAATCATAAATTAATTGGGTAGCCTCTTTAGATCATTGAGACATTCACACTGATGGTTTATCTGTTATTTTTCAACCCTTGGATATTGGGAAACTGAAAGAGATGACAAGTCAATTTGGTGTTGTAACCCTTCTATTACCTTTATATGATTTTGATATTCATCATATGGTAATACTTTGGTTTTTAAATGATGAAGAGTTTTCCATAGGTTGAGATGAATGTCATGAATGCAATATTCTATCATTATTTCTAGAATATCAAAAAGAGAATTTTCCGAAGGCCAGAACATGACTAGTATTTCTCTTTTAGCTAATTGTTTCCTCATGTTTAACATGTCTTCTTAATCTTTCACTAGAGGTTTCTACACTTGGTTTGACCAAAGTGGATGCTCTATATTAGAAGATAAATGACCCAAGGGAGGTTCGGAGAATAAAAACATTCCTTTAATATGTATTCAGACTAAGAAAGTGTTTCACTCGAAAATGACTAGGCATCAGACATGACTTGACTTGTGTTTGCAAGTGCCTCGAGATAGGAGGGCTTTCTTGTTTCTACATTGTCAATTATGGACTTTTTTTTGACAATGAGAGATACTACTATGGATAGGACTTTCATAGTGAAATCCATCATGGGGAGGATCACCATGGTTGATTACAACAAGGGATAAATATTCATCCTCTTTAGTCTTCTGGCCACACGGAGGGTTTCCGTGGATCTCATATGTAGATAGGAACTCTATATTGACCGAATTTTCATTAAGAAAGACTTAATGATGAAGTTTCCAATGAGAAAATTCATAATTAAAACTACCACTCCCAAAATTTGGTAAAGATATGGTAAGATCTTGAGCAGTAATAAATAAATGTTTGAGGGATTCAAGAACTCTAGTATTAAGAAGAGCTAAATCACTGCTTGAATCTTGGTTTTCCAATGGTGTTTGGAGAGACTTATTTTTGGATGTTATCTTATATTAGTTGAGGCCACCTACTAGGAGAAGTGGTTATAATGGGCAGTTGTATGTGCCTATCCTGGAGTAGTTATCGGAACAGACTGATTATCTCTAACTGGAAAGGGTTTATTTTACCGATCTTGTTTTCTGTATGATATGGGGGAAAATGCCCCATGAACCTCCTAGAATGTAACAGAGTTGTGTATATACTCTAGGACAGAATGACGATGTGTCATCCCTTGTTTGGGGATAGATTTATATATCTGTTCCCTGAATACAGCTGAAGTATTTGTTAAAATATCCTGACATGCTTCCATAATATGGGCAGATATATGTGTCTACCCTTTCACCATTGATAAAATGTGTTTGGTGACTTCAGTGGATGGAATGGGAATATAAATCCATTCTGTATCTGGATTAGGTGTATGTACCTACTCTTGTCTTCCTTTTCTTATTAATGGATATTGACAGTACTCACTCATGGGGGCAGAGAGTTGGGTCTACCCCAAATTTTTCATTAGAGCTTTCTGAATAACTTCTTCAGGTGCTACCAAATGAGACTATTGTAAGGCTTGATGAACATTGGAAGGTGTATGTGCCTGATGTCTGTTTTCCTTCAATTATGGTTGATATAATTCCTTCAATACTGGCAGACAAGACTGCAGAGAGAATTGGTGATTGTAAATAGGTTTATGTTTCTATTTATGAGTTACCACCATATTAGATTGGTGGGACCCTTTAAATGTAGTCAGACGAGCCTGCTGACAAAATGATAACTTGTGAACAGGTATATGTGCTTGTTCATGGTACTCCACTGGGTTTATCTGGTGAGATTGATGGGTTGCTGTCAGACGAGACTGCTAAGAAACAAAATTAGGATGAACATGTGTATGTTCCCGCTCATTGTTTTCCATCAAGTTTGGTTAATGGAATTCTTTAGAAGAGGCAGAGGTGAGAACCTACTCCCTATTGACTGGAAAATGTTCCTAGTGTTTCATCTTTCATATTCGAGTTTGAGATACCTAGGACGAACGTCCAGATAAAAAACCCCCATCATGTTGGAGGGGTACTACTGTGTGATTCCGGCAGCGATTACTGATGGGAGTCCTGAGGAAGGACTTTTTCATTCTTGAATTGAGGCCTTGAGGGACTTCTTGTTCCACCTCTTAGTAGTACGGGAGGTATTGGTTATTGAATTCTGGGGATAAGGACCGAAAATGGTTGGAGACATTGGTTTTCACCATCTGCTTCTTGACCATTGGTCACCATTAGACAAACGATCGAGGATTATTGTTGACTTGGAGGGCTAATCGAGGAGCCTCCAAAGTCGGTATTGTACCATGATGGAAATATTCTTTTACCAACACATTAGAGACCTAGTGTTGCAATCTCTAGGTTTGTGATAAAATTCTTCCCAAGGATGAAGATCCAGCTTGAGCAATGATCGAGAAGTTCACAGATGTTGTCTTGGAGAAATCCATTCTTTGGTTTTAAGAGAGTTCTATGGAAAACTGAGAACAATGACAAACTCTATTACAATAAAATCTCTTCAGATGGATACATTCATGATTAATTCCTTTGTCTATCCTTTATCAATTTATAGGGGCCTAACATGTGGGTAACATTATTAACATGGTTAAGGATTCACATCGGGTTCACCATTTTTGTTTCGAAGTTCCTTGAAACGTGTGTTCTAGATATAAGAATCACTATTTCCATGAAGTTTCCATTGGATTTATTCGAAGAACTAGAAACTTCCAACATTTCTTTATCCAAATAAGACCTTATTTCCAAAGGCAGACATTCATTATGTTTTGAACATTACGATACTTAAGAACGTGCATTGGTCAAGAGGACGGGAGGTCAGACTCATCACACCATTTTGTGGGGAATTATTGTATACTCCAAGACTCTATTTGTAAAATTAAAATAAATTAATGAATCCTTATTAATTCACCAAATATATCATAAGTATCCCTTGGAATTTATAATCACTTATTAATATGTGTAAAATTTAGAATCATCAGTATGCATTCAAGGTTCTTAATCCATGGAAACATCTGTATGTATTCAAGGTTTTCCATCAATGGTATCCTCTAATATACCGATAAGAGATTATTTTAATCATCTTTGTGATGATACTGGTTTTTAAACCACTCAGTGGGGCACTTTGGAATTTATTGTCATCCAATTAGACGAAGGTTTGTTTCGATCTTGGGATTATGCCCATAAAATGGGATACCTATGTATCCTTTTGAAAGGAATCTGAACCCTTGTATTTTGGTGTCAATTAATAGGACACATCATACCTTTTAAGGTAATATGATAAGGACGTCTAAGAGATGGGTATTTAGTCAAAAATTAGTGTGGGACTTACGCTGAAGTAGCCCGAGGAACATGGAAGGGATATGAGTTTCCAAGTAGGATTAAACCCTATTGGGTATATGGACCAAGGATAACATGGTTGATTTAAAGTGTTGGGTTTAAACCTCAAGGAGGCTTTATATGTATCCCATATAGATGGGAATCAAAGCCCATATAGTTTGATAAATATCATAGGAGAGTATGGTCCTATGAGAGAGATGAGCTTGGGATTACTTCCTAAAAAGGATGCCTTGATGATTTTAGGATTGAAGTTGGGTCTTATTTCAGAAGGAGGATTCCCAAATTGGGGGAATTAGGGTTGGATTTATGATGAGGATATCCAGTGAGCTCGAGCTCTGAAAGAGCTTCCTACGTATCCTGATTTGAACAGGAATTAGAGTTCTCGTAGTTCATTAAGTGAGTGTTTGTGCACTTGTTATAACCATCATGTATCTCTAAGCCCACATGAGTCAAGATCAGTGTGATAAACAATAGGATGTGAAAGATTCCACAAAGGCATTCACACTTCCAAAATTTTCTTCCATGCTGATGGAAGATGGAGTGTCGACTATGGAAGAGGGCAAGGCGACGAGCCTTCCGTCTGTTCTATTTACATTAGACAAGGGTATAATGTAAAGAAGAAGGAGTGAAGGTGAGAGGATTATACTAGTACGGCTGCCCTAAAATTGGTTTTGGTAGGTGAGGGAGACTTATCATATGCTTTCATGGAACATCAAGTGCGAAGTGTACTTTCTCTACTAGAGACCTGAGGTTCCGGGTCATCTCTTTGAGAAGGGCGAGGCCGGTATCCAATCGTACTCCAAACTGGGAACTTCCCAACACTATTTCTAGGAGAAAAGTCCATGTGACTGTGGATATAAAAACCCACAAACATCCCATGAATCCTAACCCCATTGTGAAATAAATGTGAGAAACCTCTGACTGTAGAAATACAAACCCAAATATGAGACTTGTAGATGTGCCTTACCCAATGTTTTGAGAATCCAGGAGATTTTGGTGAAGGCTTACATAGCCCCTTTTAGATAAGGGATCCAAGGAAGGAGATACCCTGCCATGAATGTATTTTTTTTTAAAAAAAAGGGTATTTGATTTAGTCGCGTAGGTCCCTCGTGCAAGTATGCCACGTAGGTACCCCGCATAGCTATACCGCGTAGGTTGACCATGCAGGTATGGCGCGCCAGTATACCACGCAAGTATGACACACAGGTATATCGTGTAGGTATGTCTGATGACTGAAGAATGTGATGAACTTGAAAACATGCTTACCCCGTTTAATTATCTATTCTCTCATGGTTTAGAGAGTTACCTGAGACAATTTGAGGGATCTAGGAGAACGAACTATGCAATGGGAGCTTCATAGAGTCTTTTTTTTCAGCCCCAAAATGGGGAGCCCAAGGGCTCTATTTATAGGCATGGATGTGCCTGGTCGAAGAGATGTTGACCACTTAGGTACTTCGTGATGCTTTTCCATGAATGTTCCCCACATAGGGACATAAAACATCTTCTGGCGTGGAGGTCGGCCGCGTAGGTCAGTCACGGAGGATGGCTGTGTAGGCCGGCCACGTAGCTCGACCACACAGATCCGTGAAGCTACTCCATCATGAAGAACTTTGGGAGTATTGTTCATTTACCTTTGTACACTTTGAATCTTCATTTGGGACTTGAAATACCCAGAGGTTGTCTTCATAATCATTTTGGTTACCTTCTCATGTATTATCAACAGTGATAAAACTCTGCCTCAATGTATTAAGATTCACATGTTTTGAACAGAGCCATGTCACCATACAATGTCCAGATTTGACCATTGAAATATTACTTAAGACATTGGTGGTATGAAAAATTTATGGATGTATGTTGATGCAGCCAAGGCCTTCCACGAAGAATATTTAAGTTTGTGTCTAGACAAACAACCTTGAAATTTGAGTTAGACACAAGATCTCCAAATTGAGTTCTGAGTGTAATATCACATAGACGTTCTTGTTCATTCTTATCATAAGCTTGAAACATTAGAGTCAAAGGAGATGAGTCCGATTCAGTTAGTCCCAATCGACGAAGTGTACAAATGGGATTGAGGTTGACTCCGTAGCCATTATCAATAAAGGATCGTCAGAAGTCTATGTCATTGACCTTTCCAAACAAATACAAGGGTTTGATATTCCCATGCACCACATCATTTTAATCTTTATCTGTAAAATATATGACTGCATGAAATTCTGTAGAATCATTCTCTGTACGATAAACCTCAGCAGCAACAACTTCAGTTTCAAACTCTTGAGGACTTGACAAAGCCTTGACAAGTGCTTCTTGAAGATCTTTTGGCTGATTCAAATCATCCATAATTGATAACATATCCGGCACATGGGCCAATTGTTTCAATATATCATAATTTTGTTCTAAAGGTATGAGTTTCCTAGCATGGAGATGCAATTTTTTCGGTGCTTTGGAAGTTGATGCTTCTGATGCAGAAATACTCTATGTCAGAGCAGAATCTAGAAATACTCCTGGATTTTGTAAATTAGACTGACTAGGTCTATTCATTTTCTGAAAATAAGATGGTGTGACTTATAATTGGTCTTCCAAAATAATTGTGTTATAACTGACCCTATCTTTCATGGAAGAAACTTCTTGTTCCTGTTGAACCCGCAGAAGGGATCTTCCATGAGTTTCTTCCGCATATATGATTCGAGAACAGGTAGAGTTAAAATGGTGGTTTCTAGAATTCCCACATCAACCCCTATATCCTCAACCATGACCTCTTTTTATTGTTCCCCAATTAGGTACAAGGAATTCTGGATCATTATAATAAGAATCACCATTGGCATAAGGATCTGTTAAATGGATAACATTAAAAGAACCAAAGAACATTTCTTCATATGACAAATATTTTTATTAACAGGTTAATTCTGGTTGTGCTATTTGGCGGGGTGGTGCCCGTGCTTTTGAAACAGATGGAATAAAATCTAACGGGGTCAAGGAAAATACTGTCCTTAACATTATCTCATCTTCTTATGACTATTCTTTTCCCTTATAATAACTTTTCATTATTGAGGAATGACCTTTTGATGAAGGTGGTTTTGCTATGGTAGGAGTGGAAGAAGACACAATCAGTTGTTTCAACTGTGTTCGTGAAATGGCATGAGTCTGGTTGATCATTTTCCTGAGCATCCAATCATCATATTTATACACATTATTACTTTTTACCTCTTTCCATTCGTCTTCTTCATCTGAATCAGTAGCAGTAACACATGCTACTTGAGCTGATGAACTTTTTAGTTTCACTTGTCCAGAGTCTACCATCTTTTGCAGAAGGTCTTTGAAAACAAAATATTCCAGGATGGGATGTCCTAATATCTAGTGAAAGGGAAAATAATTTGGAAGATCTTCATCTCTATCTTCATTTGGCTTCTTGGGCCTTGTCAACTAAACCAAATTGTTATCTAAGGCTGAGATAAAGTAACCTTGAACTTGTTCATTCCTAAAAGAATAAATTTTTTTCTTTAATTCCTCAAACTGTTTTTTCCTTTGATCTCTTTGATCATCTTGATGAGGCGGTCGTATCTGCTGATTCTTAGGAGGTGGATACCTTTAGTATGATGAAGGTATTTAAGTATAAGTAGGTATAGGTGCCTGTTTGAGTGTGACTGTAGTGGCTTCTTCCATTCATATCCTCCTCCCTTGAGCTGATGGAATTACATGAGTTTTATCCTTTGTTTCTACAATAGAGTCTTATATCTATTGAGTGATTGAAGTAAGGTATCAAAACCCTCCTGTGTATTTCACAGGTATCAATGGTGTGTGTATCTCATCACGCAGATTTTCCACACAAATTGGTAACAACTCTTATTATAGGAGTTCCATACATAAGAAATATGTTAATCCTTTCTATCAAGTAATGAAAAATGAAACTCTTTCATTTTCCCTTTGTTTACAATTAGTAAGATAAAAAACTGTCATCTTTGGTTGCATTGAGCTAAATTGAAGAAAAAATTTCTGACAGAGATTTTCCCATCCAGTAATTGATCGAGATTGTAAAATTGTATACCAGACCAAAGCTGGTCCTTATAATGACTTCACAAAACACCAAATCTTAACTAATTTTTTTTGTGGATAAGTTCCCATCATGGGATAAAAACAAGAAAAAAATGTGTTATGTGTTGTTATGGATCTCCTGAACCATTAAATATTAGAAATTTGGTATTTACAAAAATTGGTGGGGGAGGAATTGCATCCACCCATTCAGGGTAAGATCCTTTTTCCTGCTGAACTAGTGCACATATTTCTTCCACAACTTATAATCATGTTTTTAATTCCTAAATTGTGTTCATAAACATTTGGAGAACATCCATGTAAGCTGGAACTTGTGCAGGTATAGCAATTAGATCTTGAGATTGTGTAACTACCAAAAAAACCACTGATGTTGGTGCTTAAATCTGCCTTGGATAACCCAATAGAACATGCCTATCATGATGTATATGGTTCTTCCTTGACTGTATACCCAGTATAGGGAATTCATTATCTGCATCTATAGTTACTAAAAATCCTCTTTGCTGAGGAGATCTTAGAGGATTTGCAAGTTGAGGACCAGTTTGGGGAGTATGTCTGGAGGAAATGCTGTTTTGAGGTAACTTTATATTGAGTCATTTCAACTCCTTAATTTCCTCTTCTTTCTGTGAAAATATCTCTTCATGCGAAAGAGATTTACCTTCTCCAGTGGAAAAGTGATATTCTATCTATCTTTTTTCCTTTCCCCTTATTGGATTCCTTTTGGAGAAGGGGAGTTGGTTATTTGAATGCATACCTATATTTTGGGTAAGCCTCTGATTTCGGGTGTGCACACATTTTTTATTTTCCTCGGTGTGTACTGTATTATGGAGAAGAACTTTATCATTTGATTACCCTGAACTGGACTTATTTTCTGGAGGATCTTATGCAATGGTGTTAATGACATTTACTCACATGTAATGCATCAATGGAATTCTGTCAATATTTTTTTGAGATCTTCTTCCTTTGTGTCTTTTATGAGACTTTGTTCTCCTATATGATGAATTACCTAGAAATTTTTAGTGGACAGTAACCTAAAGGGAATCATAGGATATTTCATTTGTACGCTTTCCATGTGGTTTAATTCTTAATTGGGAGAAAACCGACTTCTGTTTAGGAGGGTATTGAAAATGTGAAAAATCCCCCAGCCTTGTAGTCTAGGGTTATTCCTGTTCTTCTTCTTCTTCTTCAAATCATTGAGCTTTATTAAATGAACTTTATGGTTGAATAATATGATCCCCCACCCTTGTAAGATGGGGTGATTCTTGAACTGCTATGACTGAAATTTGTGCAACTACTCTTCTGATTTTGTGGATTTTGGTTCGGACATTAGTTGGGTGCATCATTCGGCAACCACTTAAATAAGATGTTTTATAAGATTTCTATGATATTTTTGAAATTTGCATTCTCTGATGCCTGGAATCATCTAAGAAGGACATTTTCTCAAGATTCTCATATGATTGATGTAAATGTAACACAATAAATTCTTTTCTTTGGGCCTAATTCTGATGAGAACTATTTGAGGCCTGTTCTTGAGCGTACATCTGATTAAAAAAAATATTGATTGTGGCTGACCGTGGGAAATAACATTTCATGAGACCACTTTTGGTGGAATTTGATGATTTTGGTGTGTAGTAAAATGTAATTCTCCATATGCACCCCATCCTTGGATACAAACACTAGATCGGGAATCTGAAATTAACTGGCATAGACTCTTTAGAGCATTGAGACATGCATGATGAAGGGTTATATATTGTTTTTAAACCATTGGATGTTGGGAAACTAAGAGAGAGACCAAGTCAATTTGGCATTTCAACCCTTATATTACCTTTACATGATTTTGATATTAATCATATCATAATACATTGGTTTTTATGTGACGAAGATTTTTCCATATGTTGAGGCAGATGTCATGAATGAAATCTTCTATCATCAATTCTAGAATGTTATACTGAGAATTTTACAAAGTCTAGAACATGAATGGTATTTCTTCTTTAGCTAATTGTTTCCTCATGTTTAATACATCTTCATAATCTTTCACTAGAGGTTTCTCCACTTGGTCTAACCAAAGTGGATGCTATGTATTAGAAGACAAATGTCCCAAGGGAGGTTCAGAGAATGGTCGTTCCCTTAAGATGTCTTATGATTGAGAAAGTGTTTCACCTGTAAATGACAAGGAATCAGACATGATTGGCCTTATGCTTTCAAGTTCCTTGAGATGGGAGGGCTTTCTCATCACTACATTGTCAATTATGGAATTGTCTTGACAATGAGAAATACTACTATGGACAGGACTTTCACAGCGAATTCCATCATAGGGAGGATCACCATGATGTATTATAGTAAGGGATAAATCTTTATGCTTCTTGGTTTTCTAGCCACACGGAGGGTTTTCGTGGCTCTCATCCTGAGATAGGCACTTTGGATTGACTGAATTTTCATGAAGCAGGCCTTCATGATGAATTGTTCGATGAAGAACTTCAGAATTAAAACTACCACTCCCATAATTTGGTAATGATAGGTTAGGATCTTGAGTTGAAATAGATAAATGTCCGAGGGATTTAAGAACTCCAGCATTAATAGGATCCAAATCACAACATGACTCTTTATTTTCCAACAGTGCTCGACGAGACTTATTATTGGATGTTATCTTATAGTTAGTTGGGGGCACTTGCTAGGAAGAGTGGTTATCATAGGAAAGTGTATGTTATTGCCTTGGAGTGGTTACTGGAACAGACCGATTACCTATAATTAGATAAGGTGTATGTTCCCGATCATGTTGTCCGTATGACATGGGGGAGTATGCCCTATGACCCTCCTAGATTAGAACAGATGTGTTTATCTACTCTAGCATTGCACGAATATGTGTCATACCAAGTGTGGGGACATATTTATGTGTCTATTCCCCTGATACTGTGGAAGTATTTGTTAAAATATCCTGGCATGCTTCCAGAATATGGGTAGTGATATGAGTCTGCCCTTTCACCATTGATAAGATGTGTTTGGTGAATTTAGAAGCCGGAACATGAATATACATCCATTCCATATCTGGAGTAAGTATATGTGCCAGATCCTATCCTTGTTTTCCTGTCAATGGATATTGATAGTACTCATGCATGGGGTCAGAGAGTTGTATTTTCCCCAAATTTGTCATCAGAGTTTTCCGACTAACATCTCCGAGTGCTACCAAATGATACTGTTGGCATGCTTGATAAACACTTGAATGTGTATGTACCTGCTGGAAATTTCCCATAAAGTATGGTTGAGAAACTTCCTTCAATACTAGTAGACGAGACTGCTGACAGAATTGGTGATTGTTAACTGGTGTATGTTCCTGTTTACCAGTTTCCACCATATTAGATTAGAGGGCTTCTTTAAATGCAGTCAAACGAGCCTGCTGACTGACTAATGGATTATAATAAGGTTTATGTTCCTATTCACAGTACTCCACCGGGTTTATCTGGTGGGATTGGTGGGTTGCTATTAGATGAGTCTCCTGAGCAGCAAAATTAGGATGGATGGGTGTATGTTCCCGCTCATTATTTTCCATCAAGTTAAATTAATAGACTTTTCCAGAGGTGGAAGAGGTGAGAACATGACCCCTGTTTACCGAACATTGTCCCTGGAAGTTTATCTTTCTTGACCGGGTCTGAGAGACTAGGGAAAAACATCTTGAGGCCACACCCCTATCATGTTGGAGGTATAATACTACACGATTCTTACAACGACTGCTAATGGGAATCCTCAGGAAGGACTCTTGCATTATTGAATTGAGGATTTGAGTGACCTATTGGTCCAACTACCTGTAATAATGGAGGGATTGATTATCGCGTTCTGGGGATAAGGACCTGAAACAGTTGAATATAGTGGTTGGTTCCAATTTCTTCTTGATCATTGGTCATCATTGGATAGATGATCGAGGATTGTTATTGACCTGAAGGGCCTGTCGAGAAACCTCCAAAGTTGGGATTGTACCGTGCTGGCGATATTCCTTTACCAGCACATTAGAGACCTAGTGTTGACGACATTGGGTAAGTGATGACGTCCTTCCTGTGGATGGAGATACATCTTGATCAGCGGTTGGAATGTTCACAGATGTTGTCTTGGAGAAATAAATTTTTGGAATGCAGGGAATTCTGAGAAGAAAAACGTTTAAGAACAACAAAATCCATTAATGAAACCTCTTTTATATGGATACATGCGTGATTGATTCCTTTGTCTGGACTTCCATTATCAATTGATAGGGGCCTAATAGGTGGGTAAAATTATTAACACGGTTAAGGATTCATGTTGGGATCATCATTTTTGTTTCATAGTTCATTCAAATGTGTGTTCTAGTTTTAAGAATTACTTTTTCTAGGCGGTTTCCATTGGATTTATTTATGGAACCGAAAACTTCCAACAGTTCATTGTACAAAGGGGACCTTCTTTCCAAAGTCTAGTGTTCTTTAAGTTTGAACTTTAAAATACTTAAGAGCATGAATTGGTTGATAGGATGGGAGGTTAGAATCATCACACCATTTTGAGGGAAATTATTTTCTACTCAGGGACTCTCTTTGTAAATTTAAGTTATTTTCATGAATCGTTATTAATTAACCAAGTATATCATAAGTATCCCTTGGAATTTACAATCACTTATTAACATGTTTATAGTTCATAATCATCAGTATGCATTCATGGTTCTTATTTATGGAAAAATCCATATGTAATCGATAATTTCCATCAACGGTATCCTCTGATATTCTACATAAATATTCTTTTAATCATCATTGTGATTATACTAGTTTTCAAGACACTCAGTGGGGAACTCTGTAATTTTTTTTCCATCCAGGGAGACAAAGGTTTGATTTGATTACGGGATCATGCCCATAAAACTGGATACCTATATATCCTTGTGAAAGGAATCAGAACCCTCGTAGTTCGGTGTCACTTCATAGGACACATCATACCTTTTAAGGTCATGTGATAAGGACCTTTAAGTGAAAGTTTCTTGGTCAAAACTTTGTGTGGTACTTTTGCAGAAGCATCCCAATGAACATTTAAAATAATATGGGTTTCCAAGTAGGATTAGACACTATTGGGAATATGGCCCAAGGAGTATAGGGTTGATTTGAAGTGTTGGGTTGGAACCTCAATGAGGATTCCTATGTTTCCTATATGGATGGGAATCAAAGCCCATGCAGTTCGATTAGTATCATAAGAGATTATGGTCCTTTGAGAGAGATGATTTTGGGCTTACTACCTAAAAAGGATTCCTTTATTATTTGGGGTTTAATTTGGGGATTATTCCCAATGATTATGCCTAGATTAAAGGAATTAGGATTGGTTTCCTGAAGAGGATTTCCAATGAGTTTGGGCCCTGAAAACGCTTCCTACGTATCCTAGTTTGAACAGGAATCAGAGTTCTCATAGTTCATTTTATTGTTCAAATTTTGTGACCATGAAAAATCTCTAAGACCATGTGTGTCATGCTCGGTGTGAGAAACAAGAGGATGTAAAATATTTAACAAAGGCATTCACACTTTCAAATTTTTCCTCCTCCGCTGACGGAAGATGACACACCTATGGTGTCCAAGGCTAATGAGGTTGAGGCAATCGTGGAAGAGGGAGAGGCAATGAGCCTTCCCTCTATTCTATTTACATTGGACAAGGGTCCAATTTAAGAGGAATGGATGACAGTTAGGGGAATACACCTGGATGGCTGCCCATAGTGACAAAGTGCAACGAGAGAGGGAAAGGGTAAGAAGAGTCTCTGTGCTCGTATCCCCTTTGGTCTTTGGAACCAAATAAGAGAGGAGGTGTAAAGACTCGTAATTTTCAAGGAATTTTTTTCTTAATTTTCTTTGGAATTTTACAAGAACGCAGTTTCTAACGGCACCTGATTCCGAGGCCCGGTGTGCCCGGAATCATTTTTCGAAGTTTGGCTCGGGTACGTTCAGTGAACGGACGAGCGGGTTTTTCTAACTTTTGAACCGGTGCCCAGAATCGAATTCTGAGGGCACCGATGAATTCGAAGCACCAGTATTTTTTTAGAAATGCCTCTTCCGGATTTGCGTTTGCTCGGGTGTGGTTTTTAATTTTTGGGCTTAAAGTTTAAAAATAAAATAATTTGTTCGACAACTTTATTTTATTTCACTTGAAGCCACTTGAAAGCCACTTAAACTGAGTTAAAACAGATAGGGTGCTATCCAAAAATATCCTACCCCCTTGGTAAGATATTTGTGAGGTGGGGCCCGCATGAGCCCCGCCGTTTCTTTCTGCTAAGTAATGCACCCGCGAAAACCCGTCCTTATGAAAGTCAACTGACGCGTTTTCTTAAATCCATAACGCACCATTTAATTGGGCGGTTTATTTCGTGAATTAAATGGGTGGTTTCTTTCATTGAATTAATTCAATGAATTGATGGGTTGTTACTTACCTTTTTTGTTTGTTGGCGTAATAATAAAATAAGACCAACAAGTCTTTTTGTAGGATTACTCGTTGAGAGGTTTTGTCAGAGTTCTTGAGCCTTCATCCTCCTTCGCGAAGAACGCAAAGAACGCGAAGAACGCGAAGAACGCAAAGAACTACAGCCTCCGACGAATAATGCCGAACCCACGGAAGTCGACGACGCGACGCCGTGTTCCGCGACGCCGACGTTCCCTTCCTGCAACGTTCTTCTGCGACGTCTCTTCCTCCACAACGAATCTTCGATCAGCTGTTTGAGGTAAGAGACTTCGGGTTTCTCTTAAATCTCCCTTGTGTATTTTTTAACAAAACACAGAATTAATTTTATATAATTAAATTAAATTTGTTGTTTCTTGGTCTGTTGAGTTCGCCGACTCAACGCCGGATTCCGCGACGACGCGATGCCCTTCCGCGACGACGCGACGATCACCTCCTTCCATGACGAACAAATCCGCGAAGAACGTGCGTACGACGACGACTACGAGGTAGGGGTTGTTGTGAATAAATCCTTTTTCCCGTGATCATTCCTTTTAAAAGTGAAGAACCGGACAATAATAACAATTTTAATCCATTAAAATTGTTGATTCATGTGTTGAATATATTTATCCTGTTGTTTATCTCTAACGCGGAGGGTGTGGGCCAAACGAACACGATCCGACAACCTTCCGCCGTTCTTCGTTGTTGTGCGTATTTGACGGGCGACGAGGGAACGTGCCGCAACGGAAGTTTGATGGTTCCGCAGTGAAGAACGAGTCCCAGGAGGAGCAGCGGCGCAGACGAGAATGGAATCGGACCACCGGAGCGACTCCGGTGGCCCGCGGAAGCCGGCGGCGGCGCCCCGGCGTGCCGCTGGAAGAACCGCCGCGACTTCGGCCGGAGGCGGCGGCGCACGCTGACCCGCGGCCGCGCGGGTCCGGCGTGCGCGGGACGGGCTGAAGCCGCGTCCAGCTATGCAGGGCGACACCCCGCGGGTGCCGCGAGGTTGTCACGTGGGGGCGGCAGCTCCCCCCTCTCGTCGCTCGGGTCGTCCAGGGCGACACCCCGCGGGTGCCGCGAGGGTGTCACGCGGGGGCGGTGGCTTCCCCCCGCGTCGCTCGGCCGCTCGGCCGAGCCGGGCCGGACCGGGTCAGGTCGACCCGGGTCGGGTCTACCCGGTTCGGCCGACCCAGGGGGGGGGGGTCGGGCCGGGTTGGCCCGGGCCCGGACCCCCCCGTCTTCGGACTGTTTCTGTCAAATGATCGTAACTTATGTTACGGGCCTCCAAAATATGCGCCTTCAGCGGCAACACGATCCTTGGATCGAGACGGTCGTTTCGGTATATCGCACTCAAGGTTTCGGAATACTTTGAGTTCATCCGGGTTGGTTCGTATAGGAAACCAAACGGGCCCTCGGAGCGGAAACACTCATATCTTGAGCTACGGACGTCCGATTGACGTGCCATCGACTTCGTTCAATTCCTCTAAGTGAGACGGATATTTTGGAATACTACTCCTGAGGTTTGGACGCAGGTGGAGTACGGTCGGGTTGGTTTTCCTTAAAAACCAACTGGGCCCCTGGAACGAAAAAGCCAATAACTCTCAGACCGGGCGTCCGATTGACGCGCCGTCTGCGACGTTGAGTTCCTGTTGACGATACAGAACTTTTGGATACATCAAATTCGGACTTTGTGTCAGTTGATATATCAGCCTCTCGGCTCGTGGAGCGGACCCTCCCGAACGAGCTTGCTGTGTGCGGGAACCCTAGTGCTGGCTGCGACTGCTACTTCGACAGCAACGACCGTGCAGAGATCCTCAGTGGACTGCGGCGACGACCGTGCAGAGATCCTCAGTGGACTGCGACAACGACTGTGCATAGATCCTCAGTGGACTGCGACGACTACTGCACTCAGCGATCCTATGTGGATCAGTGCTACAGGTCCTGTGTGGGACCGATCCTGTGTGGGTCCGATCCTGTGTGGGTCAGCGCTCAGCGGTTCTGTGTGAGCCAGCGCCTACAGGTCCTGTGTGGGCCCAATCCTATGTGGGTCTTTGCGGGGGTTAGTACCTATCGATCCTTTGTGGGTCCGACGACTTAGATGGATCAGTGATCATCTTTATCATCATCCGTAGAAGTATACTTGTGTTGAGCTATCCTGTGTGGATTTACTGTTTACTCTCCTTTGTGGATTGTGTTGAGCAATCCTGTGTGGATTTACTGTTTAATCTCCTTTGTGGATTGTGTTGTGGTATCCTGTGTGGGTTTACGTTTGTTTTCCTGTGTGGACTGGGTTGTGCTAGGGCTCGGACGTTGGAGCCGAACGGGAATTGATGACTTAGGTATATGTATGGGCATATACCTAAGCAGTTTCGGTTGTTACTTCGTGATTGTATCTTTCCTTTGTGGATTACCCTTTGTGGATTTAGGGAGACCTTCAGGGGTCTCGGGGTCCCTACTGAGTAGCATATATTCTCCCCTGCACGGGCTATGACCGCACTTCGTTGTGTTGGTTGCAGACGACGGACATCACTGATCGTGGTGGAGGCTTGCGGAGCAGGACAGTACCTGGAGGTAGACCACTGGGCGGGATGTACTCAGAGTGGACGGCTGGACCGAGGAGCTGTGGAGGCTATCTGTACCCACCCTTCAGGTGGGACCTTCAGAGGACGGCTCGACGCTGCGGCTTTTCTTTTCAGTTGTTATTTTTCCCTTTCAGTTGTACTTTACAGTTGGGCTTGTATTTCCGGCCCCTTTTACTTTCAGCACAGCTTGTACAGTTTTTACTTAGTGTTTACTTTTCCTCTTGCTTACTCTGTGGTGCTTGTTTACTTTTCAAAGGCAATGCCTTCCCTTTTTACTGGGATTTACGCTTTGGTGCTAGTCGCCAGCCCCTGGCCTATGGAAGGCGGGCTTGGGGTAGTCACGACACGGGCCCCGAGGACGGGTCGTGACAGGAGGAGCAGTGATGCCACCTCATGCCAGATAATCTAGGGTCTTATGCCAAGATGGTTGCCCTAAAATTGTTCTTGGTAGGGTAGGGAGACTTTTACTTTATTTTTAAAAGTAAAATTAGGTATAAACTGTATCTTCCCCTACCAGAGACCTAAGGTTCTGGGCCATCTCTTAGAGAAGGTGGAGGCTAGGACCCTACCCTCCTCCAAAATGAGAACATCCCAACATTGTTTCTAGGAGAAATTTCTATGTGACTTTGGATATACAAATCCACAGACACTCCATGAATCCTAACCCCATCGTGAAAGAAATGTGGGAAACCTCTGACTGTGGAAATATATACCCAAATAGGAGACACACTGATGTTCCTTTCCTAAAGTTTTGATAAGTCAAGAGGATTTTGTGGATATCTCAACATAATCCCTTTCCGAAAAGGGATCCAATGAAGAAGAATCCATGCCATGAATGGATTTGATGAAGGTTCGATGTCTTGTAGACTGAAGAGAGTGAATATTGTAAGTGAATCAAGGAGGGGCACCCAGGTAGAGAAGGGAACACAAGTATGGGTGTACAGGTAGAGAAGGGCATGCAAGTAGTCTTGGGAAACCTGATGTTCACTTAGGCGACGAACAACCTATATGGTAATACTTGGGAGAGACCTTGCTCAAGCCTTCAAGAGTATTCACAGGTGATCCAAGAAGTGGGTTTCTGAAGTTCCTGTAAGAGGAAAGGCCGGTACACAATTATTTCTAACTTGGAGAGGTTGGGCACTTTAGGCGTGCAGGTGTTATGGTTTTCAAACACTTAAGGGACTTTATTATAATGATCCCTCCTTAAATCCTCCACTCAAGGTGATGAAGAACTACCTTTAATGTTTCGGAAGACTGGGGTGAAGTACTAGGGAAACCAGAGCAACAATTAGGCTTCAAGGAAATTCGTCCGTAGAGATTGGGCCCCCAAGGGACTATTTATTTGAAAATATATGACCTTGGTCGAAATAAGTTGGCCGCGTAAGTGACTTTGTGCACCAAATTGGTCTGTTCAAGTACCTTGCAAGCCGACGGTGTTTTGGCTAGACAAGGGAGACACCTTTAGGACTTAGCCAAAATTATACTTTCATTCACCTCCAGCATGGTAGTGCATAAGTGGGTTGCGCGGCATATAGGTGCGTGCAAGTAGGATGTGCGCCAAATGAGTTTTGGCTAATCTAAGGTAGCCAAAAACTTATGCCATTGATAATCATTGAATTTTCTTTATACATTCCCTATTTTCTTTCTAATTGATTCCCTTATTCATGTTTTTCAGACTCTTTGATGGAATGGAGTGTCAACACTTGGTCACACCACTAAGGAATTATTTTTATTCAAAGACATATTCTAGAGAATGGTTTATTATGGAAAAATGACTTTGGGAAAGTCCCTAGAATAGGTGACCTGAGAGACTATCATCCAATCTGAAGATGAGGGTTACTGAAAAGATGTTTTGGTTAGGAGTGAACATAAGTTCGATAATAGGATGACTTAGAAAATAACTGAATGAGATCACGAAACCCTGAGAGAAAATCTTTAAAAACCAATAATTATCCCAACACCTAAGGAGGATCTATTGGACATGAATTCTAGAATAAGATGTAGTCATCATACATAGGAAAAGAAACAAGTTAAAGAGTCATATCCAACTCCCACAAAGTCTTTGAATCTATCATATTTCATTATGTATTCATAGAATGAGATATTCCCCACCAAATGAAACCCTCATTAGATAAAGATATCATATTTTTTTATGATAACATACTTAGATAAATATATCACTAATCTAATGATGAATATTTCCCTGATTACATGTTCTGAATACCTGATCAGGGATCTATAGGTTTAGGAAACATTATCTAAGGTTATAGGGGATGACATAGGTGTGGATGAACCAAATATTTCATAACATCCCTATAGAAGCCATATACATGGAATAAACCCATGGGTGAGTGATTCAAAAATCCCAAATAAATAATAGATATTTATCAGAGCCCTCAAGTGGTTGTTCAAACCCAATAATTTTAAACAACTGACTGGCAGGGGTACACTAAACTGATTAGACCAAATAAAGGGGTAGGACAATGTAAGTTACACTATCTAAAACACGTGCTCCCTTCACCACTACATAAGAATTAGGTACATCTATCTCAAACATCTTAACACCTATGATGTATAATAAGGATAAACCCCACATTGGGTGTAGAGAACCAAGCTTGACGTACATGGACATTACATTAATTTTGTAGAATAATTAATACATAACAAAAATAGACACCCAAGGACCATAATAGTTCAGTGTCTTTGGAAAAATGGAACATAATCTTCTAATCAGGGTGAAAGACCTTCAATATCTCTCCTAAAGATATTTCCCTTTTTTTCTTACCTAGAACCATTCTTTATATCCTAGAGAAAAGAAAACATATAAAGGGTGAGCTTGAATTCTTAGTAAGGGTACGCATGGAGAAAATAAAACAAACCGTATGAATTTGAACTTAAAAACATGAACATAATGTTTAAACATCAAAATCTTTAGTTGTGAAATAAATATTGGTAGTACGTAAGGCATAGATCAAAAAAGAACATTAATCATGATAAAATAGCATGGGAATAAAACATGTAATTGTAGAAAACCATCAAGCACATGATATGATTTCTATAGTAGCCAAGGCATTGCTGCCAAGACCATCATAGTGGAAAAAGTCCATTACTGAACCAGGATTAGTTGCCGTTCTAGCCCTGTATTACTGAACCTGATTTACTTGCCGTTCTAGCCATGTTTATCTCATGAGATATAAATATTTACCCAATTAATTGGAGGTATATATAGGTCCACCCATATCATAATGAAATCATTCTTATGTGTGCCAAAAAATAAATCATTTATCATAACCCAATGAATAAAATGGGTTTCATAAACATCATCCCATCATTACATAATCCATATAGAACAAATGGATATCATTTAATCATAATAAAAATAAAACCCATGTAAATAATAGAGACATTATAATTGAAACATAATCAAACTAAATAATTTATTTTTATATGGGAAATAGTTTTGATAAAACACTTGAAATTAATTCTTGAGGAAAATATCCTTTCTTCTTCAAAATAATTATATTTTTACAAAATGCCATGTAATTTTAAAGGGAGTTTTTTTGTTGAAAATAATCATGAAATCACATAGATTAAGCTTCATGAAAATAAGGCGTTATGAAACCATAAAAATCCGTTCATGCTATATAATTTTAAAAAAACATTCTCCTCGTACTTTTTCCAGAAAAGTCAAAATGTACCCTATATGGGAAACAAAAGAAAGATTCCTTCCACACCTTGTGGTAAAAGTCATAAAATGGTAAAAATGACTTTAAACATACATATAATAATAGTAAATAGTTTATGAAGTCATTTTTAGAAAACATGGATATGTATGATAAACATAGCCCCAATAAATACATACGAATAAATAACCCCGGATAAAAACGAGATTGGAATAATTATCCCTTACCTTAAGTCCAATTTCTCCAGGTAATGTCCAAAAATCATATATAGTGGGTTTAAACATATTATTAACTTGTATCAAAACCATAATAATGTTTATGATATCATATATTATTCACTTATGACTTTATATTACCAGTTCTTTTGTCAATTCCATGTTAATTCAGTGTTTTGGGTAAAATCGTTTCATTTATCATACATGTTTGGACGTGTTGTTCTTGATATAATTACTCATATCATGATTTAAATACTTACAGAATGTAAAAAATGATTTATATATAATATATATTCATAATATAATATATATAATAGATCGACAAATGGAATGAAAGACACCGTTCATGGAGATGATAGGTCGTATGTACGCATGAACGCTGTTTTCGTTTCCTTATTAAATTGAATGGAATTAAGTAAATGAAACATATATGTACATAAATATAGTATCATTATTATTTCATATATTTCATGATTATTTATTATATAAACTTTATAATCATTCTTTAATGGTTAACATGAAGAATGAATCTCACCGCTTTATGGAGATGGTAATCCGTACGTACGCACGAGCGATGATCTCATTCCCATAATTATTGAATGGAATTGGAGTGGATGATATAATATCTCATAATCAGTATTATGTTATAATTACCATATATAGTTATTATTTACACCATTATACCCATCTAATTAAGGTGGTGGTGGAAGACAGATTACACCACGACGTGGAGACAATATTCCGTACGTACGCACGCGTGGTGATTTCATTTTCCATAGGATGGATAGAAGGTGAAATGGGGTTGTTTAATATTTATAATAACATATCATTATATGAGTTATACTGATATTATTACTTTATAATGAAATAAATAAAGAATAGAAAGTAGAAGAAGAAATAAATTTGAAATAACCAGTAAAGGATATGACCTCTTCTTTGATGCGTCTCTTATAAAGCTCCTCTTAGGGGACTGAAGTTGGTATTTCAAGAAGAAAAGGATGTCTATTATGTTTATAGGGAAGTGGATAAGAGAAATGAATAGGGTTTTTTCTGATATTGAACGATTGAAATGTTTTGAAGAGGAGAGGGAGGAGGTGCCCTTTTATAAGAGAGGAGAGGGGAACTTTTGGAAACCTCTAAAATATTAATTTATAATAAACCCAAACCCCACCTAAAAACCACCAAAATTACTCCAATTATAATTTGAGATGTTATAGGGTTTTAATAGCATTATTAAATAAAATTTATACATGTTGGGAATTTATTTTAAACCTTATCAACTTGATTTATCCTTATTTAATCTATTTAATTCTATTTGTTGTAATAATATTCTAAATTTTAAATTGTTATAAATAATTACTTTTGTGTTTTTAATTGTCTATAATTGGATTATTTATGGCATTTTAGACCATATAAATTTCAATTTATAATTTTTATATAATTTTGTGATTTTTAAACAATTTAATAATATGTTATTTTTATAAAATTACAATAGTGTCAATTTTGTCACTATTCATTTATTTGAATTTAAATAAAATCCACACAGAGGATATATTCGAAAAAATATATATAATAGATTCTTAACATGTCAGATTTTTCTATAAAATTCATGGATGACATTAAATAGTTCATATAATATTTATTTTAATATTTTAAAACCATTTATTTGATATTTCAATCAAAAAAACAATTTATACATCACTATTGTGTCATCATTAATGATAATTATTTAATCCCTAAAAATTATAAATAAATTAACATGATGTAAATAATTTCATTATATATCTTGCAGCTATTTATGTTTGAAGTTTTATGAATTTTATCACTAAATTAAAATTATTATACTTATAAGATATAAGAGAGTGACATGTTGTCACTTTCTTTGGTTTTAATAATAATTACATCATTTTCATGAAAAAGAGTCCATGAAATGACTATATTACAAAAATTAGGTGATATGGGTATACTTTGATTCATACAATAGAATTTTGGCAGGTGTTAAGAAAATTTAAAATCTTATTTTGACCCTTAATTACCAGATTTACCTTTAACTGTAATAAATAAAATTTACCGTAGTTACTATTCATAATGTCTAAAAATAAAAGGTTGCTTATTAGAATAATTTGTACCTATGGATTTAAAATATGGAATCCATTTTTCTAAATTAAAAACACTGAATTTGTAGTATTTAATTAAAAATTAATCCCGCTATTGAGAAAATGGGTTTTAATAGTTAAAACATTGAAAAAGATTGAAATGGTTTTTCCTATGAATGCAATGTAAAATTAATGATAATGACTTGAATTATATTAAAAGGTAAAAATATATTATATTTATACTTTAAAACCATTCAATATGATAATTTAACCTTATAAATTATCTTGATGAAAAATGTTGTTTTAAAGAAAAAGTTTGTGTATTTTTACTATTCATCAAAATATAAAAGTTAACAGAAAAATATAAAAAATTTATCGAAAGTAAATTTTTATATCCTTATTGCAATGAATAAGTTTATTTTTTCTAATTGAACTTATAAATGTGTTAGAAACTAGATTTAATGTGGGTGCGCCATCAAAAGGTGACAAAACTGCATTTTTTTTAAAATACTTATTTTAACCGAAAAATTTATTTTGTTCTCATTCCATGTTCTAGGATATGTGTAGGATGAATGATAATGTTATAAAATTTAAAATGTTTTAAATACTATTCATAACGGCTAGTTCATAACAATATATCATTGTTTATTGAAACCCGATATTACGTACAACACACACTATCAAGGAAGGTCGCTCTTTTGTGTAATGCAAGCCAAGTCATGGCTGCATGTAGTGCAAGATTCCTTTGGTGTTGAGTATAACATAATAAAAATATATTTCATTTATACATTGATCAAAATCTAAACTCGGTGTTTTGTAAAATGAATTATATTTGAAAGAACTTGAAATTGTGTGCAATACAAGCCAAGAATAGTGTTGTGTATACTATAAGCTAATACGGTGTTGCATATAGAGAAAGATCATCTTGGTGAAGAATAAAACACAAGACATCAAAGAAATTAAAATTAATCTTTCTTAAAATGTTTTGGGGTGTTACATTCTACCCCCCATAAAATGAATTTTGCCCCCAAAATTTGTTGAGGTTATAAATGGTTTACTACTTGAAAGTTTCTTTCATAGAATCCCACATAGAAAAAAAGAATAATAAAACATAATTTTAAAAACTAAAGTATGAAACGTAATGGTAACCCAAATTAACTCATCACTGGGTTTCCACATAGGAGAACATATGTGAAAATATGGATATGGAAGAGAAATATAACCATCAAGTTCTGATGGAGAGTGGTAGAGAACATGGCTATAAAAAATCCAACAATCACAAAGCCATAAATTTGTGATGATCTAAGGTACCATCTAATTTATCGAATATGAAGGTACTAGGACAACGTTTTTGGTTTTCGAGATAATTTCCCTAAAGTTGATTATTTGTTTCATAAGGATAAATACTAACATGATTTCAGTGTAATATCATCACTGGTCATTCCATGGACAATTTCTAATTTATCTCTTATTTAATGAAATGAAGTTGAATTTTCCATCTTAAAATGTTAGCAGATCATGAGATATAATGATAGGTTATTCCATCTGTCTAAATAAGTTAGCAAAATTTATTAAATATACATAAGTCCGTATATGGTGACATTAATCATATATGGTTCCCAAATGGACATATACTTCATATAACTTACCACTTAATAAAATAAAACTAATTTCTACTAACGAGGGACTTCCTATAGGACTGTGGTAGGCGATAAAGTCATGTCGCACTTCGGTTGTGGGTTCGATTTGTGCATCCTTGTCCAACGCGATGGGTTGTCTCCCATCCTACGGGTTGTACTTTTTCTAAAACTACACCATTATAACGTTTTATAAATAATATCAAAACGTTCTAGCATTAAAAAATACTATCTGATTTCCAACTTAATCCATTCCAATCTTTAGGCTCATCCAAATTACTTTTGTCAAAACTCACTGTATAAAGAAAATGATTACCAGAAAGGTCATATAACAAGTATGTGAATACCATCATTTATCCCCCATATATCATAAGATATATCTTGTTGGTCATATTCCAAACATGTGAATACCTTAATCATGCATTCTCTTGAAACATGAATTACCATAGAACCTTAGTGAAAACATGAATGCTGTCAAAAGTTAATTATTTCCACATACCAAAATCCCATAATATCTATATACTCAAACCATGATGTCTCTTTTGCCTTATATCTGTCATGAGCTCATTAATACTGTCAAAACACATTATTTTCTCCTTATACCTTCATTATGTGCATATCATCTACTTTCCAAAAATATTTCAATCACCTTTCATGGTTACCAGTACCATACAATTATTGAAAACCAATACATAGATATTCCAGTATTCCATAATACTATAAATGAGATTCCAAAAAACTATTTTGGAACCCTGTTACATATACACTTAATCATTCCACCACTTCGTTTTCATATTCAAAATCACCAATAGTGATCGCATGTGACTTCCCTTGGTCATTTTCCTTAAGCAGTTGTTGATGTCGATCATAATTAACCCTTGGATTTGGGCATTGGTTAGCATAATGCCCCATTTCCTTACACTTGTAGCATTGAAGTGTTGGTGGTGCGTTCTCTATAGTCTTTTCTCTATTCACATCATTATCTACCTTTTTCCCATTACTTTGACACTCAGCTACTCGATGACCTTATATTCGACACTTAAAACATATTCTAGTCCCTTTAAGACAATCTCCACAATGCTTCTTTCCACACTTTGAGCATAACGAAACATTCATCTTCTTTTCACCATAATTTTGAGATTTTTCCTTGCACTCCATATTTTATTTCTTGTCCAAACCATGAGAAGGATATGTAACACCAAATTCCAATTCTACCTTCATAGCACAACTCACAATTTATTCATATCTACTGAAGTTTCTTATAGCTCTTTCCCTTCGAAGACTTGGTTTTAAGCCACTGAAGAATCAATCAACTTTACTTTCAGGTTGGATGATAAATCCAGATGCATACCTTGCAAGACTTGTAAAATTTTCCTCGTATATACCAAGATATTCATCATTATTTTGATTAATCTCAAGTAAATCCTCTTCCATATTTGTTCGAATAATACGATGGAAGTACTTATTGAAAAACAAGTTCTTGAACTCATCCGATTCTATGTACTCAATTTCATCTAGGGGCCTTGTATTCTTAATTAGAGTCCCCCACTGGTCTGCTTCACCTTCACAATGGTAAACAACCAAAATGACTTTTTCATGTTCTGAACAATGAAGTATGGAAAATATCTTTTCAATGGTACCGATCCATTATTCCGCAATAAGTGGATCAGAAGACCCACTGAATGACGGTGGATGTTTCCTCATGAAGGACTCCATAGAATATTTTTCCTTTCTCTGCTCATTTGGAAGTCCTCAATGATTCATAGCTTGTGTAAGTATAGAAATCAGATTTTTCACTCCATTCCCATAAAATTTGGTTGTTCATAAGGAAAATCATTTCAATTCCCAGTGCATTGATCATTAACCCGGTTCCTTCGGGTTCCAGCCATTATCTAAAACCCGAAAAGAATAGTGTGAGAGGTAAAAATCATACTAGGAAAACAACATAATAAAGGGGAGTGCATTCAATCTCTAGAATCTTAGTTTTAATCCTAGGTTATTCATGATCGTTATCATAATTCAAGGATTTTAACCTGTACTTGTACTTAACCTTAGGGACATCCCAAGACATACCTTATAAATATCTCTAGGGATCTCACTAAATATTTCGCATCCTAGTTTCAAAAGATTAACTAAACCTTTCCTATGATACCAACTATAGAGACCCAAACATGACATACATGGAAATTGCATTACTTTTATGGACTACTTAATACATAACAAAAAAATACACCCAAGGAACGTAATAGTTTAATGTCTTTGGAAACTCAGAACATAATATTCTAATCTTGGTGAATGATCTTCGACAACTCCCATAAAGATATTCCCCTTTTTTTTTTCTTACCTAATACCATTATTTATATCCTGGAGAAAAGAAAACATATAAAGGGTGAGATAAAATTCTCAGTAAGGGTAATCATGGAGAAAATAAAACAAACCATATACATTAGAACTTAAAAACATGAACATAAAGTTTAAACATCAAAATCTTTAGTTTTGAAATAAATCATGGAAGTACATATGGAATAGATCATAAAAGAACATAAATCATGATAAAATAGCATGGGAATAATACATGTAATTTTGGAAAACCATTAATCACATGATATGATTTCCAAAGTAGCCAAGGTATTGCTGCCAAGACAATCATAGTGGACAAAGTCCATTATTGAACCGAGTTTACTTGCCGTTCCAGCCCTGAATTACTGAACCAGATTTACTTGTCATTCCATCCATGTTGATCTCATGAGTTATAAATATTTACCCAATGCATTGGAGGGACATATAGGTCCCACCAATCTCATAATGAAATCATTCTAACGTGTGCCACAAAATAAATCATTCAACATAACCGAATGAATAAAATGGGTTTCATAAACATCATCCCATCATAACATAATCCATATAAAACAAATGTATATCATTTAATCATAATAAAAATAAAATCCATGTAAATAATAGAGAAATTATACCTGAAACATAATCATACTAAATAATGTCATCTTATATGGAAAATAGTTTTGATAAAACACATGAAATTGATTTTTGAGGAAAATATCCTTTCTTCTTCAAAATCATTTTCTTTACACAAAATGCCATGTAATTTTAAAAGAAAAGGATTTTGTTGAAAATAATAATGAAATAACATAGAGGAAACATCATGAAAATAATGAATTATGAAATATTAAAAACCCATTCATGCCGTATAATTTAAAAAAACATTCTCCTCGTACTTTTACCGGAAAAGTCAAAAAGTACCTCGTATGGTAAACAAAAGAAAGATTCCTTCCATACCTTGTGGTAAAAGTCATAAAAGGGTAAAAATGAATTTAAAAATACATGGAATAATAGTAAACCTTTTATGAAAACATTTTGAGAAAACATGGATATAGATGATAAACATAACCCCAGTACATACTTACGAATAAGTAATCCCAGATAAAAACAAGATTGGAATAATTATCCCTTACCTTAGGTCCAATTTTTTCTATATGTGTCAAAAAATCTTTTATAATGGGTTTAAACATATTATTAAATTGTAAATGAACCATAATAATATTTATGATATCATATATTATTCACTTATGACTTTATATTACCCGTTCTTTTGTCAATTCCATGTTAATGTAGTGTTTTGAGAAAAATCGTTTCATTTATCGCACGTGTTTGGATGTGTTGTTCTTGATATCATTAATTATATCACAATTTACTTAATTCCATAATGTAAAACATAATTTATATATAATATATATTCATAATATAATATATATAATAGATTAATAAATGGAATGAAATACACCGTTCATAGAGACGGTAGGCCGTACGTATGCATGAACGATGTTTTCTTTTCCTTATTAAACTAAATGGAATTAAGTAAATGAAACATATATTTAAAGAAATACAATATCATTATTATTTCATATCTTTCATGATTATTTATTATATATACTTTATAATCATTCTTGAATGGCTAACATGGAGAATGAATCTCATCGTGTCGTGGAGACGGTAATCCGTACGTACACACGAGCGATGATATCGTTCCCATAATTATTGAATGGAATTGGAGTGGATGATATAATATCTCAGAATTATTATTATGTTATAATTATCATATATTTTTATTATTTACCCCATTATTCCCATACAAGTAAGGTGGTGGTGGAAAACAGATTACACCACGGCGTGGAGACGGTATTCCGTACGTACGTACGCACGGTGATTTCGTTTTCCGTAGGATGGATAAAAGGTGAAATGAGGTTGTTTAATATTTATAATAACATATCATTATATTATTTATAGTTATGTTATTAATTTATAATGAAAACCAATAAAGAATAGAAAGTAGAAGAAGAAATAAATTTGAAATAATCGGTAATGGATATTACCTCTTCTTTGACACGCCTCTTCTAAACCTCCTCTTAGGGAACTAGAGTTGGTCTTTAAAAAATACCAGGACCTATAGTATGTTTAAATGGAAGTGGATAAGATAAATGGATATGGTTTGGCTGAGATTGAATGCTCAAAATGTTGTGAATATGAGAGGGAGGAGGTTCCCTTTTAAAAGAGAGGAGAGGGGCAATTTTGGAAACCTCTAAAATATTAATTTATAATAAACTGAAACCCCACCTAAAAACCTCCAAAATGACTCAAATTAGAATTTGAGATAAGATAGGGTTTTAATATCATTATTAAATAAAATTTAGACATGTTGGGAATTTATTTTAAACCTTATCAACTTGATTTATCCTTATTTAATCTATTTAATTTAATTTGTGGTAATAATATTCTAAATTTTAAATTGTTATAAATAATTAATTATGTGTTTTTAATTGTCCATAATTGGATCCTTTATGAAATTTAATACCATATAAATTTAAATTTATAATTTTAAATAATTTTGTGACTTTTAAACAATTTAATAATATGTTATTTTTATAAAATAACAATAGTGTCAATTTAGTCACTTTTCATTTATTTGAATTTAAATAAAATCTAAAGAAAGGATATATTCGAACAAAAATATTTAATAGATTCATAACATGTTATATTTATCGAGAAAATTAGTTGATAACATTAATTAGTTCATATAATATTTATTTTTATATTTCTAAAACCATTTATTTGATATTTCAATCAATAAAACAATTTATACATCACTATTGTGTCATCATTAATGATAATTATTTAATCCTTAAAAATTATAAATAAATTCAAATCAGGTAGATAATTTTATTATATTTTTGATTACTATTTATTATTTATGTTTTATGAAGTGTATCACTAAATTAAAATTATTATACTTCTAAGATATAAGAGAGTGACATGTTGTCACATTCTTTGGTTTTAATAAAAATTACATCATTTTCATGGTAAAAATTCCATGAAATGAATCTATTCTGACCATTTGGTGATATGGGTCTACTTTTATTCATCCAATATAATTTTTTCTGGTGTTAGGGTAATTTTATAATCTTATTTTTATACTTAATTACCTTATTTACCTTTAACTGTAGTAAATAAAATTTACCGTAGTTACTATTAATAATGTATAAAAATAAAAAGTATCCTATTAGAATAATTTTGACCTACTAATTCCAAATATGGAATTCATTTTTACAAATTAAAAACATCGAAGTTGCAGTATTTAATTTAAAATAAATCCATTTGTTGAGAAAATGATTTTTAAAAGTTAAAACATTGCAAAAGATTGAAATGTTTTTACCTATGAATTTAATGTAAAATTAATGATAATGAATTGAATTATATTAAATGGTAAAATATATTCTATTTATACTTTAAAACCATTAAATATTATAATTTAATCATATAAATTATCTTGATGAAAAAAGTTGTTTTTAAGAAATATTTAGCGTATTTTTACTATTCATCAAAACATGAAAGTTAACAGAATAATATAAAAAATTTATCCAAAGTAAATTTTTATATCCTTGTTGCAATGAATATGTTTATTTTGTCTAATTAAACTTATAAACATGTCAAAAACTAGATTTAATGTTTGTGCGGTATCAAAAGGTGACAAAACTGCATTTTTTGAAAAATACTTATTTTACCCAAAAAATTTATTTTGTTCTCATACCATGTTCTAGGATATGTATAAGATGAATTATAATGTTATAAAATTCAAAATGTTTCTAATAATATTCATAACGTCTAGTTCATAACAACATATCATTGTTTAGTGAAACCCAGTATTGCGTACAACACATGCTATTGAGGAAGGTCGCTCTTGCGTGTAATGCAAGCCAGGTCAGGGTTGCGTGTAGTGAAAGATTCCTTTGGTGTTGCATATAACATAATAAAAGCACAGTTCATTTATAAAATGATCAAAATCTATACTCGGTGTTGTGTAAAATTAATTTTATTTGAAAGAACTTGAAATTGTGTGCAACATAAGCCATGAATTATGTTGCGTATACTACAATCTAATACAATGTTGTGTATAGAGAAAGATAATCTTGGTGAAGCGTACAACACAAGAAATAAAATAAATTAAAAAGAATATTTCTTATAAAATTTTGGGGTGTTACATTGGGAGGTGCAAACCTCTTTCACAAAGATTTGAAATTTTAAAACATTTTGAGATTTTCTGGACAAATCTCTCATTCTACGATTCTATACATATTTCAAAATAAATCAGAGATGAACTATTTGGGAACTTCATATCCCACAAGTTTTTAAGAAAAAATTATTTTTAACTGAGGTTTATTAAGTACAAACTATTCCATCATAATTTCACACTACCATGTCATTCAAAAACAAGACTAGGAAGAAGTTATCCATGGAAAATCAGAACCCTATATGTTTTAAGAAAGCTCAAAAACATTGACATATGATGGGCTATAGTTGAAAATGGTAATGAGATAAACCTTATCCCAATAAAAACCCTACTACTCCTTGTATATAGCAATTGGGAATTTTTTATAATAAAACTAACCACCCAAGGTTATTATAAGAGGGAGAAAAGTCCACTTGAAAAGATAAAGCTCAATGCTCAGTCCTAGGATCTCAAATCTAATTTTGAATTCATGGTTACCCATAAATACACAAAAAACAGAGTCCTTCTTGGAATATCTTGTTTTTATAGACATGTGGTGGTACCCTTCAACATTTCATCAATGTTCTAAATACCACATCAATGGGAAGGTCGACATATTACATGGTGAAAATTCCCCATTCAAGTCTTATGAAGATGTATAGGCAAAGGAAATGTTCTAAAAGTGGGAGGTCAAATAACCAAAGATAGAAAATGGTATGTATATTTCCACTCCCAATGGATTGGTAACCGTTCCTATAAATCTCTAGAGCATGATCAATAGTGATTATTACCATCCATAAAACTGATTGAGGCAGTAGAATCCATCTCATGAAGTTATTACAAACAAAACAGTCTTGGTACCATGTCCATGTGATATAAATAACATAATCTAAAGTGGATTACTCAAAGTTAATTCAAACTAATATTTTATTGGGATCCATGAATTCCCCTGCACTATTATAAAAATTAAAAATTCCCCTTAGAAATTATGTGAATCCCAGGGTTTCAATACTTCTCATGCCCCATAACAACATAAATGAAAACAATGATACCTAAATTCTCCCTACATACACTTTAATAGTTCAGGATGTTAGCGTTTCTTCTCATGGACTCTATTCCTGTGATAGGGATAGGGATTCCCCTAAATTATCCACCATGTTTTAAAATTTCCCCAAATAAAGATAAATAGAAGAAGAAGGGGATGAACTCAGGAATGCTCATCCCACATTTAAGGAGGGAATCTCCACCACCATCGACGGACTCAAGAAGGAGAATCTAGGAACAGAATAAGACTCATTACCTATGTTAATTTGTTATTCCATGCTATATGAGGATTATGAGATGTAAATTTTGTTATTAAAGAATAATCTATACATGTTTACATGGAATTATTTAGAGATTCGTAGGATTAAACCTTGTGTGGACACTCATCACTTAGGGTTTCTTGATTACCATAAATGTTTTAAGCATGAATTCAGAAGAATTAAACCATATCATTCCACTAAAATAGAATCATATTTAAAAAAATTATCAAAACTAGATTTTTTCGGGAGGTACAATACCCAAAGTGGATTGAAAACATATACCCCATCAAGAAAAAGAATGGGTAGATTAGGGTCTGCATTAATTTAAGATACCTTAATCAACACTAATTGAAGGATGATTTCCCAATTCAGATCACATATGTTTTGATCACTGAAACTACTATCTTCTAATCCCTTTTATTTATGGATGGTTATTTAAGATATAATTAGATAAATATGACCCTTTAAGATTAATAATCCACAACCTTCAGAGTGAATCAAGGGATCTTCTAATATTAGGTTATACACTTTGGATTAAATAATGATAATGATACTTACCAATACTATATGAATCATATATTTTAACATTTCTTGGTAATAATTACAAAATTTAATCATGTTGATTTGGTAGTTAAATATCAATATAGATTTGGTCACCTCATTGATCATCAAAAAATATTCAATAAATTGTAGCGATATAGTTTGAAGATGAATCCTCTGAAGTGTGATTTTAGTGTAACATTAGGGAAGTTCCTTGGATTTGTGGTATCTGACCATAGAATCGGGGTTGATGCATAAAATAATAGTAAAATCCTAACAATTTCACTGCTCAGAATCTAAATGAACTTGAAGGGATCCAATGGAACCTCATTTAAATTCAAATTTTCATAGCCAAACTAGATGGAAAATATCTCCCTTTCACTAAGTTAATAAAAAAAAAGTCACCTAAAAATCGGAAGAGGACAACAAATAATCCTTAAAGAATCTCAAGAAGTTCCTTTTATATCCACCACTCTTGATGCGACCAATAGAAGGAAAACCACTCATTCAATATGTGGATGCTATGGAAGGATCAATTGGTTCTCTCCTCACACATAAAAATGATATGGGAAATGAGAACATTATATACTATCTCAGGAAAATGTTGATAGATACTATAACTCAATATCTCAATATCTAAAATAACTTCATCACACTCATTTTTTAGCAACAAAGATGAGGCAATACTTGTATCATCATGAATTCCACCTGGTCTCTTATATCATCCCACTAAAGTACATTCTTGTTTTCTATATGTTAACTAGGATTTTGTCCTGATGGGTGGTTTTACCACAATAATATGACATATAATTTTTGTCATAGAAGGTAGTTAAAGGAAAGGCACCATAAGATCTTACCTGTGACGCATCCTACCCTGAAAATCATTCTAGTGAACATTGACCATCCATAAAAAGTAGTTTTCTATTCCCATGGAACTCTAAGAATGTGGTTTATGTATTTTGATAGTGCCTCCCATAGTCCTTTTGGAAATATAATGGAAAACATTAATCTAAACCATGCTGGTCTATGGATTTCATTTTTTTGTTGAAAAAAGAAAATATTATCTATTATTTTTCACTTTCTGAAATAATTCACTAATATTGAGATAAAATATCATGCTCTTATTACAAGCTTGGAGAAATCCGTACAGTTCCAGAGAGCCTACTTGAATATCGAAGGGGATTCTGAGCTGGTAATCCAATAAATAAATGATGAGTATATCATCATGAAAGAATAATTTCTTTCCTCATCGGTTATGTTAGATGATTGAAGTTAGAATTCCATTTTGATCCAATACTACAACATGTCCATCAATCAAAAAATTATCATACCGATGCATTGGCCTATGCAGTAATAGAATTGGAAAATCATGATTATGAAATAGTGGTTTTATGTATCACACACTAAAGGGTGGTATCACCACTCGCTATCTATGACATGGAAGAAATCTATCTAGTAAACACTTCTATAGATCATGATAAGCTGAAATTCACCTCTGTATATATGGATCCCATAATATATTACCTATAAAATGGGATCATTTCATCATCTTAAGCCAAAAGGGAGAAGATTCAATTATGAGTATAGAAATTCGCCCTTATGGATGGTCTAAAATAGTATAAAGCCCCCTATAAATGAGACTTTTATGGAACCCTCTTCAGATGAATTATAGATGGAGGGATTCCAACTGTAATGGAAGAATTCCCTAAAGGATTATATAGAACGCACCAGTTTGGAGGAAAACCTTAGTACCAAATTAGGATACTAGCATACTACTGGAAAAAAATTATGCAAGATTGCATGGAATTCACAAGAAAGATTCATGGTTTTCGGAATCATGAAATCTTCATCCATCATCCCACAGAGTTTCTATATACAACTAAGTATTAGTTTCTATTTTTTGTATGGAGAATGAATGTTGTGGGACTATATCCCCCAGTTATAGATAAGCAGTTTAACTAAATCCTTATGAATACTATCATCTTTTTCAAATTGGAAGTGGCTTTACTACTCAAGGAATTCCGGATGAAGAATATAATCAACTTGATGAAGTATAATATCATCACTAGATTTGGGGTTCCTCACATTATATTTTCCACAAATGACATCATATTATATTATTACGAGCTAAAGAGATTATACCAAGAGTGAAATATTAAGTATAAACATTTATCCTACTATAAATAAATAAAAAATATACAAATAAAGGCCTTCAATAAGAATATATAAAATATACTATAAAAAATGTTCTACAAGGACAATAAGTCTTGACCGGATAAGATCATTCATGCTTTATGGGCATACAATACCACCATGTGTATGAGAAAACAAGTGACCCTATGTTATTTGGTTTATCGGTAATATGTAGTGTTTCTTATAGAAGTATAATTTACCTCACTATGAATATAAATTTTTGGACATCTATCAGATGAAAAAAAATCATAGAAGAATCTGGATGATTTTGAATGAATTGACGAGAAAAGGTTGTGTATGCTTTATAACCTCAAGATTCATCAAAATCAGATTGTGCTAACCTTTAATAAAATTCCCCACCTCTGATCATTAATCAAAGGGGAATTGGTATTGGTTTTCAAAACCTGAATTCTGCAATGGAGAAACCCTCTAAAGTTATAATCCATGTGGTAAGGGCCTTACATTGTACATAATGTCTGTTCTAAAGAAATTTACTCATTGTAAACGATGGATGGGGGAAGCATTATGCCCCTTCCAATGAGAGTTTCCTCAATAAGTACTTCTAATATTTATCATCATGAAATTAAAATTCTTGGTTGAAATACTTTAAATTGCATAGCATCCCGCATACTTACCACATGAAATTAAACTATACGAAAGATGTCTAACTGGATGATGTTAAACGGTAATGAGGACATTACTTGATGAAATATTAAATAAACATGGACTAGATTAATGTGAAGGAAAAAACTAATATATCCCTATCCATATGTTTTATTTATATCATCATAATAGGATTTCCTATGAACAATGTATGAATTGATTTATAATACCACAATATATATAGTGACACCCATATCATAGATCTTGGGTCTAACCGCAATATAAATAGAAAAAATTCCCCCTCCATACATATCGATCCTACCTGTGCAAGGAAGTATCCAAATATGAACTATGTGTGTCCTGATTTATATTACCATAGGATACGTAGTGACACCCATATATAAAATCCTTGGTCCATCAAAAATATTACAATATTATGTCCCTACGTATGGTTCATAGTTGTGAAGATAATTTTCTATGCAAGAACTAAGTGTGGATTGATTCATATTTCCATATAATATGTAGTGATTCCTAGATCTCAAATTTTAGGTCTGACCACAATATGAATGAAAAAAATGTACCCTCCCTACATGTGGGTCAGACCTGCTTAGGGAATTTTCCATTTCAAGAAATATGTATGGCTTGATTCCTATTATCACTGAGTATGTACTGACTCCCGTATCTCAAATAGTGGGCCATATTCAATATATATATGTATATAATCCTATACCTATATATGGTATAGAACTATTCAAGGGACCCTCACAAGAACTATTATTGGATTGATTCCTATTTTATAGGATACATAGTAATGCCCATATCTCAAATCCCGAGGCTATCCACAATATTAACACAAGAATATTCCCTATCTACTTATGGTCGAAACCTGTGAATAATTTTAGATTCCATTATTATTAATAGTCAACATGGATCCACCAGACCTCATCTTTATTTGACTTAGATATTCTGGTTTTATGGTTTTTCATTTCCATAGCCGAACTATTCATATAGATTTAGCTACCCTATAACACCCCGTGTTTTTGTGAACCATTTTTTTGAATAAATTTATTTTATTTTATATTGTTCATTAAAAACTAAACTTAATAAAAAATTATTTATAATATATATCTTGTTAATATTTTAGTACAAACAACTTTGACTTGGCATGCGTTACATGCAACACTGAATTTCTAAGAAACAATTTCTTATTATTATAATTATTTAAATGTGATATTTTTAACATAGATATTAAAGTTAGTAAAATTAATTGTAATAATTTTTTTTAATATGATCTATAATGGTTTTATGTAGATAAATCATAATGGTAATAAGGAATACAATGGTTTAAGTAAATTATTTCTATGTTTGAAAATATTATTTTCTAAAAGAATTCTTTTTATTTCCTTTTGTGAACAATAATAAAATTAATTTTAGATAATTTTAGAAATTTAATTTGATAAAATAAACTTCATTTTTTAATTCATAATGACAACATTTTTAGGGAGAATAATTTGTATTTTTCAAAGAAACTTCAATTTTGGAAGTATTGATAAAACAAATACTAAATTTTAATCCAAAGCTGCTTTTTGTCAAATTTATGTATATAGTTAAATTATATCATTGGTTGTTTTTAATGGAAAAATAAATAAATTATTCATTTACTAATCCAATTTAGGTTATTGGATTCATTTTTGTATGTTCCAGGCACAACAGATGTGTGGTTGAGCTGGCGCCCAAATTTATTTTTTACCATGATCAATGATTATTCTAGGATCAATACAACGATGAATTCATGTCTCTAAAGAATAGAATCAAAGAATTAGATAAAGAAAAAAGTGGACCAAAACCTTTAGAGAGGATATTTCACTTCATGTTTATAATTAATTTAATTAATTTCATAAAGAAAGGAATACCCGGATCTTTAGTATTTTCTTCACTGATGATATTGATCATCCAAAATGACCCTAATGGATTATATCGTTATGCTTGCGAGGATCAAAACTAGAATCCCTCTATTAGTGAGCCACACATGATCCAATGCCCTCTGATCGACTCCACTCATTCTATGGGTTCTATAATTGCGATGCGAGTGTCTTGTGTCCATCATTCTTGATCTCTTGTTCTTTGGACTTGAAGAACATCTCTCGTTCTTGAGAGTGGTGGGAAGATGATTAAAGAGATATTGTTTGGATCAACAATTCTCAATTCACCAGGTGTGTAGTTCAGTATGTGACATAATAGGCATATGTGTATATCTATCGACATGGGGCTTCTGTTACAATGTTTAATTGCATAAGAGAAATTAAATACATTCATAACTTTAGAGAACACCCATAATTTTAATAATAATACAACATCATTATTTATGGTGCTCCAATGTGTGAAAAATGGAATTATAAATAAAATTCCACGTTACAAAATAATAGAATCATTATTATTAAAAGAAACCATCCACATACAATGAAACCATTGGAACAAAGGCCCTATATATTAATGAAGAGAAGGCATGCACAACAAAAAATATAATTTAAATAAATAAATTAAATGAAACCATTCACATATAAAGGTCTTGATCTTGCTCATGACCATCTATACTTGCAGCAATATTTATGCACAAATAAAACTAGCATTCAATTATTTAGGAATTGTTGTTTAAGATAAATCACACTAGAATAAATTAATTATTATCTTTAATTAATCAATCTTTTTATCTTAAAACCTTTTCTGAAATTCCTTGATATTTTCAAACATCATAATTTTAAACAAATAAATTCATTTAAAATTATCTTTGTATATAACTTGTACCTGGGAGGAAACCCAATGAATTCTGGTTACTAACTACCCAATGAGTATAAATGAGCATTACACAGATGTTAAATTAAAAAAACATATATATAAAACACCTATCACATGTTGTGACTTAGATTTTCACCCACACCATGGTGCAGATCACAAGGGTTTATATAATATAATAATAAATTTTAATAAATCATTGTAATTTGGATGAGTACATGGTGTGTACTTTTAAATACACAGCTTATACTACTGTTCACTGTCCACATGATGTACACAACTAGGGAAAAAAGTGTTAGTTTACTTTAGAAATCTTTAGAGTACAAAGCGTGTCTCTTGGGCCACACGCCATGTTGTTCCTTGTTAGAGGGTCTCCATCCAGGAAAGCCGTGTATGGGGTACATGGTCCAACCCTAACCCGAAGGGACTAAACACCATGTCCTATGGGACACACAATGTGTAATTTGAAAACCATGTTCCACCTATTCTTGGTTAGCACAAAAAGCCATTAATACTTAGAAAAACTATAATGACACAACTTGGTTTGGCGGACCATACCTGGTGCATTGATCCTTGACTACACTGTGTGTACTATTGAATACACACTGGGTGTTCTGGTGTTGTACAGCCAGGAACCTTTGGAACCTCTAGATGAGTTCATCTATTATATTTTAATAAAAACTAAAAGAAAAGATAGTATCTATAAGGTGAACGAGAAACGATAGAGGAGGAACAAATCTTGAGATTCATATTTTCAGAATGATTAACTTGAATTGAAACAAATAAATTATTAAATGCATAAATCATCAAAAAATACTTAAATATTTATAAACTATGATGTAACCAATCTAATACCACTTGTAGGTTCTGGGAATAGCAGAAGTGAGGTAGGCCTATTGCCCAAGTTTAATTTTTACCGTGACCAATGATTATTCCAAGATCAATAAGACGATGAATTATAGTCTTCATAGAATAGAATCAAATATTTAGATAAAGAACGGAGGGGTATGAAACCTATATAGTGGATCTTGAACATCATGTTTATAATTAATTTAATTAATTTTATAATGAAAATAATACTTGGATCTTTGACATTTACTTCATTGATGATTTTGATCATCTGGAATGACCCTTCTAGATTATCTCATTGCTCTTGTGAGAATCCAAACTAGAATCCCTCTAGCTGTGATCCACACATGCTCTGATGGCCACCGATCAACACCAATCATTCCCTGGGTGCTATAATTGTAAAGTGAGTTCATTCTTAATAAATTGTTCTTTAGCCTTGAGGAACATCTCTCGTTCTTGAGAGGGGTGGGAAGAGGATTCAAGAGAGATTTTTTAGCTCCAAAATTATCAATTCACCGGCCCTGCAGTTTGGTACGTGGCACAATAGACTTATTTGTCTATTTATCTACTTGGGGCTTTGGTTAAAATATCTAATTGCATAACAATAATTAAATATATTCACAACCTTATAGAAAAACCATGCTTCTAATAATAATACTGCATCATTATTTATGGTGCACCAACTTGCGCAAAATAGAATTATAAATAAAATTCCGCATCAAAAAATAATAGCAGCGTTATTATAATTATTTTTATTAGTGACAATGAGTTAAATAATTATTTACCATCATGAAAATAATTATTTTACTACCGGACCATCCTTGGTCTTCTCAAACTCCACTTCCATTTATTGAACACCTGAAAAATTAAATAAATAAATAATTCTCTTAAATAAATATTTTTTTACAAACTAGTAAATAAATATTTATTAAATGTTAAAATAAATAAATAAATATATTTTAACCAAAATCTAGTGAATAAATATTTATTTAATTAATGAAATAATTTTAACTTGAATAAAATTATTCCACTATCATGAGAATTATATTTATTCCATTAATTAAATTCAAATAGCATTTAACTGAGACCACCAGAAACACTTAGTCTGTGACCCTCTAGGATTTTTTCTTGATGGGAGTAGGCGGGCTTACCTAAAGTCCCAGAGTGCGGTTTTGAAAAGGGTTAACGAACCCAAGAGAAAAGTCGTAACAACAACATCCACATAAAACACTCACTGTGTAATATAATCCTTGTGTCTCTATATCTAATCAACCAGGTTTCATGATAGTGTCATCAACCTTTGTACTTGATACGTCATTCTTTAACTACATAAAATAAACTCTTCATTACACCATGGTGATGAAATTTCTCACAATGGTTCAATTTCAATAAAAGGGACGAGATATCAACTTCTATAAATGGAAGGGACAAATAATTCCTAGACTTATCCATTAATAACATGCCACTCACGACACACCCAATACACCCGACTTCTCGCCAACTTTTTGCGTGACGATTTTCATAGTAAATCAAAGTGCGTGAGGCCTGGAATGTATTAATGATAATATGAAAGTATAAGGATCATGAAACATTCTTATAGATTGGAATATCCAATGACACCAAAACATGCAGAATTTATACTGGTGGGTCTCTTTTCATAATATTATATCTTAATGATTACCTTGTGTAAACTTAATGAGAGGAAGTATCATCTACTTACAAGTACTCGCACTTGAAGGTTTGTATTCTATGTGTCCCATCATAGTATTCCATCAAACCAAAGAACTATTTTCAGAATATTTTCTATAGTATTTAAAGGTTATCATCATAGTGGGGAACTTCCATGACCTTATCATTGCAACAAATACTCTAGGACATTATTACATCATAGTCTTCCAGAACAATGAACAATATGTAATATGAAGTTTAATATTTAAATACATTAAATATCTATGTAATAAAAGTATAAATAATTGGTTCTAGGAAACCAATTATAAAAAAAATTATATTGAATTTATATATAAAATATTAATGACCTTTATGAAATTCTCAATTTAAAAACCTCTTTTCTCACTATGTCTTTGAGATTAGTATTAAACTTAATTTTGCCGCTTCTATGGTGTAAATTTAAAAACTAGTCAAAATGGTTTTAATTAGTAAAATATTTTTATTATAATTATATACACTTAATTTTTTACAAAAAGGATTAATGAAAGTGATTAAAATTAATTACAATGATTAAAGTAAAATTAAGCTTAAAAAGGGACTAAACCTTAAACTTATGGTCCTAAATGACCTAGAAACATGTGAGACACCCATTTTCTAGCCACATTTTGGCCATAAACCTTACATCATTGAGTTTTGTTGTTTTTTATTACTTTATTTAGGTACAAATGTGGATAAACCTAACTTGTTTTCAAAAATTCCAAGTGTGTCCCCTCCCTCCCTTAAATAATTCCACCACGTCTCCCTGGTCTTCACACCTCTCAAAACCACTTAAGTTCTACCATGATCTTCCAAATTCACTTCCCAAACATCCCACACTTCTTCCTTGAAGCCTAAATTTGGGCATAAATCCAACTAAAAAATCTCTTTGTTACAAATAACATGGATGTACCCAAATAAGATGAGGTTTTAATGTGTACAAATAAAGTCAAGGCTTATGGTAATGGAATTTCATTACACTATTTATTCTAATTAGATAAAATTCATATTCACCACTATCTATATTTTGGTGTATATACTTACTATGAATGTATTCTATGATTATTATACTTAAATTTATGTGTAATAACATATCCAATTGACGATCTTTATTTCATGGGGTTTTACTATTCAAAATTTACTATATCAATTAGATAGTTTTTTTCCAAATTTTCCTTCTTTGAGAAAAATATTTTTTTATACACCATTTAATTTTATGAGGTGTATATAATGAAATTTTATATGTTATATCACGAACTTATTTATTTTCATGATATCTAAATCTTAATGAAATGTTATTTTGTTACATGGTGATTACGATTCAAAGATACCAAGTGGTAAGAGTTCATTGTAATAGTCTAATCATTTATTGAGAATATTTATAATTTTGTTTACATTGATGAAATATTATGATCCATATCTCAATAACTATCATGAATTTTCGTCACCTATGGCTATTCAAGATATCTTAATGTATTGATACCATTTTCCCACTCTTTGGTACATAAGATGATCAGGACAATCTTTTGAATAAAGACTGACATTACCTCTCTCATTGGTATTAAATCTATGTTATTTCAAAACCATGGTTTCTAAAAAGGTTTTTAATTTTTATAGGTTTAAAAAGTGTTTTAATTTTTTTTCACGATTCATATAAATGTTTTAAAGGAAAATGGTTTTCAAAATGTTTCTAGGTTTATTTTATAAGTTTTCAAGGAAACTTGTTTTCAAAATATTTTCATGTTTATTTTATATGTTTTTAAGAAAAATTGTTTTGAAAATTATTTCAATGATTTTTTCTATGTTTTCAAAGTATTTCCAAAGAAAAAGGTTTTCAAAATTTTTAAGATTATTTTATAAGTTTTTAATGGGAAAGATTTTCAAAATGATTTCAAGACTTATTTATATGTTTTAAATGCATTTTAAAAGAATATGGGTTTTAAAAGGATTTATCTTTTATTAGAATTTTTTAATAAAAAGGGTATTTTCCTCGTGAAATTATTTTCAAAGGATATTTCAAAACAAAATTCCAAATAAGATGAAATCCATTGGTGTTACTCATGCCTTTCTATTAAATTATCCAAAGGTTCCATTAACATTCTTTCCCGAAATTGTTTATGTTTTTATGGAAATGATATTCATGAAAACCATTTCTATTTAATGGGTTATATTTTTATAAACCGCGTTTCTATCCGATGGATTTTATTCTTATGAAAACCGCTTCTTTTCATTGGTTATTATTTTATGAAATGACTATGAAACATATCATTTTACATAAGTTAACAAATGGGTACATGTTAATGACACCCATTTAATTTCATGGGTTACGATGTGATGTTTGTGAAACCCAATTTTTATGAGTCATGAAATTATTAGTGTTTTATTATCATTATGAACATGTATGAGTTATTTTATTATGAGATGGGTGGTATATATATTTCACTCTAATGCATTGGGAAGAGATTTATATCTCATGAGATAATTATGAGAACCATGTTGATGGGCTTGATCCACTATGGGATGACGGAGAAAACCAATCCCTTATAAGGAAATAACTGTGACTGGGGAAAGTGGTGTATCCCACCCAGTAAGTGTAGTCCACAGGAATATGGGAAGACTGGGAAACCTGATCCCTTACAAGTAAAGGACTGTGACTAGTAATGGTGGTGTAAACCACCCAATAATTGTAGTCTCCACGAAGATGGGAAGATGGGGAAACCAGATCCACTATGGGAAGATGAGGAAACTGAATCCACTACCGAAATATGGGGAAACCCAATACTGTATAATTAAATGACTACTACTAAGAATGCTGGTGTGTCACACCTATTAGGTGTAGTCTAAATTAATTTCCCTAATATGTTCCATCATTTCATCTTGAATTAGAGGGAATGATATTGCATTATTATGTGTATTCCACAATTACATGTCTTATTCCTATGTTATGCTTTGATGTATTATTCTCTTGTTTATCGTATGATTCATTTTTTATGAACTTCTAATATTTATTACATGATTTACATTTTTGATCTTTGACATGCATGGTATGATCTTCTAATTTTGTGATCTTTTTCTCAAACATTTATTATAGTGTTTATGATTACATATATCCCTTGTGTATCCTTACTGAGCATATAAACTGACACCTTTTATTTTTTATTCCCCATGATACAAATATATGTATTAATAATGGTGTGTATAGGAAGTGTGTTAGTCATAGAGAACCTAGTGGGAAATAATTTCGCTCACTCATGTATCATCAATTATGGTTCCTTGTTTCCAAAGGAACTAAACTAATATGATCTTTGGGTGTCTAGTGATATAATATTTTAAGTATTCCTAAAAAATGATATAATGCCTATGTATATTAAGAAAAGGTTTTTATAGTTAGTATCAGAATAATTTTTTAGTTAACTTTTAGAAAATAGGTTAAAGAAAACATTGTGATAACTATAAAAAAATGTTTAAGGACACGTATATGGATAAGGAAAAGTATTGAAAAATGTCACGAATATTTTTAAAGGATAGATAGGGTGGTTTCCAAATAATACATGTCTTTCTAGATACAACAAGTGGACATGGTTTTGTCAACGATTTATCTAGGTGTAATAACTCTAACAAGGTGTGCCAGTTCTGACTCAAGCGTAACCTGATACCGAACAAAGCGCCTTACTATGCATCTATATTGACACACTTAGGGGATATGGTTTGGGAATTAAAAAACTCTTCACATACCATAATGAATGATTTATAATTATATTGTCTATGAATTACCTAGGATAAACCTAAGGTGTCACATATTAAAAAATATGTCATAATTTAGACACCCTATATGTGGGTTTTCATCATTATATGGCTTCTTAATTTAGCAATTGTTTCTTATTCAATTATTTCTAGTTTTTTTCAATGGTGAGAACCATAATGAACATGGGTAACACCAAATTTGACCAAAAATTTTCTGACGAGTAGTGAAATGGGATGTTCACTAGAATGAATGATGTTATGATCATTCCTATTTAGTTTTATAGGACCATGATTAATGACGTGTACCTTAACCAACTCTCGGACTCACCAAGGAAGAGAAGGAAATATTTTTCTAAGATTTTGGGTAATGGAGACAATTAGGGAAAGAAGATCCAATTACTTTGGTGTTAATAATGTTGAAATAATCACCCAATTTAACGTCTTAGAGGAGAAATACGATGTTTTGATTGTGGAAAAGAAGAAAAAATGGAAACTAACAATAAAGGAAAAATGAAGGGTTTGGTTAATAGAATGCAAGGGAATATTGGACTTTCTAAGTCTTAATTAGGGGATAAATAATTTAAATGTAGAATGAATGTTAATTACAAAAATAGATGTCTTAAGTGGAAATCCACCAAAGGGAATCATCATGGTGGGACAATTAATGGTAATATGCTGAAAATGATGACACTACAGATGAAATCTGAAAGGAAAGAGGTATTAAGTAATGGGATGTGATATTATTATTATGTTTTATAGATTAATTAGAATAATTTATGTCATTATGTATTTGGATTCAAGAATTATGTTATATTAATGTTGAAATATACAAGGACTGTCCAATTTTTGTTTTTTTACTAAGCTTTTAGATGATTATGTTGAATGTTTCTGATGAACTGGAAAAGTGATTTAATGCCAAGGTTATAGTTTGACTAAGGGAATATAACCCTTAATATATTCCTTATGTTAATATAATGTTTTTTGGATGGTGATATTTTGGATATGAATAAGTAAATTGGCAGTACTGAATATCTTGGAACTAATTAAGGACTTATTGACAATTGGATTGTGTTATCATTTATGATGTTTACAATAGTTTTGGATTTAATGAATAGATTAAATATACTTTGGAATAAGGAAACATGAATGTTTTAAATAATTAATTATGGTAATTCAGGTTATTAACATTTTTCAAGAGAAAACACGATGAGGGTATTGACATGTTTAGAATGTGACAACCATGAGTTACTTTATAATATATGTGGGATCCATGTTAAGATGATCTAGTGAACTTATTTATGAGGTGTTTTATTATCATATTCTGGATGGTTTATAAGGTTAACCATTTATGGAATGGTTTATGTTAAACATTATATGAGTTTTAAAATAATTAGATATTATATTTCCATATGAGGATTTATGCATACTGAATTACCAATGTTAACTTTTAACTAGAGATATATGGAATTACTTTTATGGAATACTTAATCCGTTGGATTTATAGGCATAATAATTTTACATTCACTATAAAAAATAATAGATGAAGTTAAAATTTCTCAAATGAAAACAAGAGGACGTGACTGTGTTTATGAAATGTGAGGGAATCAAGTAAGTATTTACTCTTATGAAAATTCTTCCACTTTAGCGAAATGATCTTAAAATTAAAATGGTTATCCTAGTACCTTCTTCTATGATGAATAAAATGGTCCCTTATATGATCATGTATTTATGGATTTGTAATTTTTTAATTTCTCCTAAGTAGTTATTTATCACTCCCCACCAGAACATGATAATTATATTAGTCTCCCATGTCCCTGTTTTCACTACCCACATATGTTCTTTTATGTTAAAACCTAGTTATGAGTTACTTTGGGAAACCATTATGGTTCCAAATTTCCATTTTAAAGTATGTTTTAGTGTTTAGATTTATGATATGGGTTTTTATTTAAATAACTTACATTTATTAAACCATTGATAACCTAGATGAATTTTGATGGATAAATTCATTTTAAGGGGGTGGAATGTAACACATCGAGTTTTTTGAAACTTTTTTTTATAAATTAGTTTTATTTGATGTTTTAAATTACATGATAAACTAAGTCAAAAATTATTAATACTATATACCATGTTAAGCCTTCATTACACACAACACCGACTTGTCTTGCGTTACACAGAACATTGAATTTCTACGAAATAACATTTTATTATAATAATTATTTAAATGGAATAGTTATAACATATCCATAAAGAATAGTAACATGAATATTAGTAAATAATTTTTAAATATTATTTAATTTTTTTTTATATAGATAAATGATATTGATAATAAGGCATTAAATAGTTTTAGTAAAGTCTTTATATGTTTTGAAATATTATTTTCTTAAAAGAACTCCTTTTTTTCTACTTATGTAAACAATAATATTATTAATTTTGGACACTTTGAGAAATTAAATTTGATAAAATAAACTTAATTTTTGAATTCTGAATTCGAAAATTATTTTTGGGTGAATTTTTGGGTTTTTTATGAGAAACTTCATTTTTTGATGAACAGTAAAAAATACTGAATTTTAATTCAAAACTAATTTTTTTCTAAATTATTTATATAGTTATATTAAACTATGCATTGGTTTTAATGTCAAAATTGATAACTTATACATATATTAATCCGATGAATTTCATTGGAATCATTTTTATATTTAATTTAGATATAATAGCTTAATGATCATTTGAAAATTCTCACTTTAAAAACCCACTTCTTCACCACGTCGGTGAGATTAACATTAATCTTAATTTTGATGATTATTTTAAATGAATTTTGAAAAGTATACATACATGTTTTTAAAAATTACAATATATATAATATAATAAGATCAATAAAATTTTTGACCAAAAAAATTAGTGAAGGTGATAGAAATTAATTACCATGACAAATGTATAATTATGCTTAACAAGGGACTAAACCTCAAACTTAAGGGACAAAATGACTTATGAACATGTACAAAACCAATTTTCTAGCCCTATTTCAGCCAAAAACCATCAATTATTGAGTTTTTTCTAATTTTTGATGATTTTTTAGCTAAAACATGGGTTCAAATTACTTTTTTCAAAAATTACAACTGTGTCCCCTCCCTCTCTTATAAAATGCCACCACATATCCCCTGTTTTTGAAACCACCTAAAACCAATTAATATCAGTGAGGAACAACCCAATTAAATTCCAAAACATACCTCCCTTATTCCATGAAGGATATATTTTGGAATAAATCCAACTAAGGAAGCTCTTAATTGCAAAACAAATATATTTCCCCAAAGAAGATGAGGTTTGAATGTGTACGAAGAAAGTCATGACTCAAGGTGAGGGAATTTCATCTGACTTTTTATTTCCATAAAATACATGTCATATTCACCACTAAATTTTTATGTGTGGTGTTTATGATACCCATGAATGCATTTTATAGTTATACTACTAAATTTATGGGTATTTACTTATCCAATTTATAACCTCATTCATGGTGTTTTACTGTTTAAAAGTTACCATATCAATAAGACAATTTTCTCTATTTTCCTTATTCAAGACACATGTCTTTATGTACACCATATTCTTTTATGAGGTGTATATAATGAAATTTCACATGTTATCTCATGAATCTCCTTACATTAATGATATATTAATCATCACATAATTTCATCTTCTTACATGGGGATTATGATTCAAAGTTAAAAAGTGGTTAGTGTTTATTAAAACAATCTAATTATTAAGAGAGATTGTTTATGATTATGCTTATATTCATGAAATATTATGATCTATATCTCAATAAAAATCGTTAATTCACTTATCCTATAGTTATACATGATATCTCTATGTATTGGTACCATTTACCACTATTTAGTACATAATATGAGTAAGAAAGTGTTTTGAAGAGAGTATGTCATTACATCTATAATCAGTCAAAAATTTGTTTTCCTTCAAAACCATGTTTTATAAAAAGGATTTCAAAAATTTTTTATGTTTAAAAATTTTTCCAAAAAGTTTTCAAGGTTCTTTTATATTTTTTCAAGGAAAATTATTTTCAATTTGTTTTTCAATCTTCTTTAATAAATTTTCAAGAAAAATGATTTTCAAAATGTTTTCAATCTTTTTATATAATTTCTCAAGGTAAATGTTTTACCAAAGGATTTCAACCCTTATGTATATGTTTTCCAAGTATTTTAAATTAAAGACTTTTTTTTTAAAAAAATCCAACTTATTTTATAACTTTTTAATATAAATGTTTTTCAAAATTATTTCAAGCCTTTTTTCTATTTTTTCAAAGTATTTTCAAAGAAAATGGTGTTCAATAGGCTTTAGTGTTAAAATAAGTTTTTAAAGAAGAAAGTATATTTTCACCAAGAAAAGTTTTTAAAAGGATCTTTATAAATTATTTTCCATCTAAGATGATATCCAATTATGTTGCTCATGACTTTCTGGGAAATGATCCAAATGTTACATTCATATTCTTTCTATGAATGATTTATGTTTTGATGGGATGATGATTATGAAACCTATTTCCCTTTTCCCATGTTATATTTTTATGAACCATATTCCTCTTCCATGAGATTAATGCTTATGAAACCCAGTTTTTTTAATGGTTTACAATTTGATGAAATAATTTTGAAACATGTATTTTTCCATAGGTCAATAAATTATTACATTTTTATTACACCGATTTCACTTCATGTGTTATGAAAGGATATTTATAAAACCCATCTCTTTAATGGGTCATTATATGATGGATGTTTTGTTATTGTGTGAAACATATATTATGATTTTATTATGAGATTAGTGGAATCTATATCTCCCTCTAATTAATGGGAAAATATTTATATCTCATGAGATAGAGATGAGAATGAAGTTGATAGGCTTGATACAATCTAGGATGATAGAGAAACCTAGTTAATTACAAGGAAATAACTACAACTAGGGATGATGATGTTTCCCGCGCTGTAAGTGTAGTCCCAATTAAGATTGGTATATGGGGAAACCAGATCCCTTACACGGAAAGGACTGTGACTTGGGATGGTGGTGTGTACCACCTAGTAAGTTTAGTACCCATGAATATGAGATGATGGGGAAACCTAATGCACTATAGGAAGACGAGGAAACCTGATCCACTATGGTAAGATGAGGAAACCTAATCCACTATATGAAGATGAGGAAACTAGACCCACTATGGTAAGATGGAGAAACCCATTACCTTATATGGAAATGACTATGAATAGGGACAATACTACATACCTACAAGTAGGTTTAGTCCTTACATAGATCCCTAATAAGTTATATCATTGTATATTCACTCATACGAAATGATATTTAATATTTATGTGTAATTAATAATTCCTTGTGTTATTTCTATGTTATACTTTCACATATCAAATTCTTGTTTCCCTTATGATTCATGTTTTATGAACTCATAATATTTATCCATGATTTACATTTATTATCTTTTACATGTAGGTTATTATCTTCTAATGTTATGTTCTCATTATCATACCCATATGATCATGTTTATGCTTATATATATCCGTTGTTTATGCTTAATAAGCATCTGAGATCAGCTATTTTTTTGTTTCCTTCACTAGGATATATTGATACATATTAAGTATGGTGTGTATAATAAGGGTTCTAGTCATGACTAATCTAGTGATAGATAATTTTATTACTCGTGTATCATCATTTACGTTTCCATGTTTCCAAAGGCACTACACTAATATGGTCTTTTGGATTCTCTTTGGGAGATGTTACAAGTATTCTAAAAAATGATGTTATGTCTATATACATCAATAATAGTTTTTTATAGTTGATACATAAATTATGTTTTTGTTAACATTTGAAAATAGGATGAAAAAAACTTATTCATAACCCTAAGGACATGTTTGAAGATACGTACAAGGATGAAGAAAAATATAGGAAAATGTCTAGGTATTTCGGTAAAGGATAGAGAGAGTGGTTTCCCAAGAATATATCCCTATCTGGATACTAAAATTTGGCCTGGTTTTAACACACACACACACACATATATATATATATCTTGGAGTAACAACTCAGACAAGGTGTGTCAGGCCATTCTCAAACGTCACATGGTATATGATAATGGGCCATACTATACACTTGGTTTGATACTCCCTGGGGATATACTTTGGGAATTGAAGAAAACTTCATGAACCATTATGAAAGATTCCAAAATAACTTGACTTTGGATAAAATTAAATAAACTTAAGGTGTCATAGATTAAATAAGCTGTCATAATTTAGACATCCTATAAGGGAATTTTTATGATTATGTGGTTCCTAACTATGATAATTTTTCCTTAATCAATGATTTCTGGTTTTAGTCAATAGTGGTAACCATAAGAAACTAGGATAACATTGAATGTGATAGAAAATTTTCTGATCATCATTCAAATGGGATGGTCACTAGAGTGAAATATGTTGTGATCATGCTTAGTAATTTCTTATTGAACATGATTAACAATATGTACCTTAACCAAACCTCAGACTCAAGAAAGAAGATAAGGACGGAGTTCAATGTGATTTTAGGTAATGGAGACCATAGAGGAAATAATATCATGTTCCCTTTGTGTAAATAATGTGGAAATAATCATGAAAGTTAATTTATTAGAGGATCAAGAAGATGTTTTGAATGTGGGAAGTAAGGGTAGAAAGCAAGTGACCACAAGTAAAAAAATAAGGGTTCAATTAATAGAATGGATAGAAATATTGCCCCCCTAAGAAAACAACATCAGTTAAATTATTTAAATATGGAATGAATGTTAAGTATGAAAATAGATGTCCTAAGTGGAAATCCCCTAATGAGAATCAACAATGTGGTACAAGTAGTGGTTATATTACTGCTGATGATGATATTATAGAGGAAATGTGAAAGGAAAGTGGTATTATGTAATGAGATGAGGTATCCTTTATATGAATTTTTGATGAAGTGTAATAATCAAAGTATTTTAGTATTTGGATTCAAAAAATTATGTTATATTAATGGTGAAATGTATAAGGTTTGTCCATTTGTTTTTGTTATGGATTTACAAGACTATATTGAATGTCTTCAATGGACATGAAAAGTGATTTAATAACAAGGTGATATTTTGAATATGAGAGGATAAATATTAACATGTTTCTTATTTTAAGATAATTTTTTCTGGAAAATGATATTTTGGAGATGAATAAGTAAATTGGATAGTACTGATTACCTCGGAACTAATTAATGACTTGTTGACATGTTGTTTTAACTATCGTTGATGAAGTTTAAAATAGTTTTATATTTCTTTAATAGATATAACATACTTTAGAATAAGGAAACATGAATGTATTCAATAAGGATTTATGGTTATTTAGGTTATTACCACATTTTAAGAGAATATACGATGATGGTATTCAAATTTTTGAAATGGGACAACCATGATCTACATTATAATATATGCAGGATCAATGTTAAGATGATCAAGAGAAATAATTTATCTATTTTTGGATTTTAAAATTTAAGAAGGGTTATAAGGTTAACCATTTATGGAATGGTTTATGTTAAACCGCTGATGAGATTGTTGATAATAAAGTATTATCACACCATATAAGGATTTATTCATATTGGATAACTAGTGTTAGCTTTTAACTGGTGATAGAAGGAATGAATATTATGGACCTCTTGATCCATTGTATTTATAGGAATAAAAAATTAACATTAATTTGTTAAAATAAGAGATAATGTGGAAATATTTCAAGACACAATGAATGGATGTTATTGTTCATGTTAAATGTAATAGAATCAAGTAAGTGTTTCCGCAAATGAAAATTTTTCAACGCTAGACAGGGGATCTTAAAACTGAAAATGTTATCAAAGTACCTTTTTCACTGATGAATAAAATGGTCCTTAAGATCATCATAAATTTATGGATTTTTAATTTTTAATTTTATCCTAACTATGTTCTCTATCACTCCCCTCTAGAACATGATGGATAGTTTTCTATTACATGTCCATGTTTTCCTTTTTAGATATGTTCTCTTATATGGAAATTTTATTATGAGCTACTTTGGGTAACCATTATGGGTCCAAATTTCAATTTTTAAAGGAATTTTATTTTTTACTTTTAAAATGAGGGATTCTATAAATGTAACTTAAATTTATTGAACCATTTATTCCTCAGATGAATTTTGAGGTAGAAATTCATTTTAATGGGGGTAGAATGTAACACCCAGAGTTTTTGTGAACCTTTTTTAATAATAAATTTATTTTCTTTGATGTAAATTGTTTCATTCTACACTATTTAAAAATATATCTATACTATATACCAAGTTAATATTGTTCTATACACCACACTAACTTGTCTTGCATTACATGCGATAATAAATTTCTACAAAACAACATTTTTTATTATAATTATTTAAATGAGATAGTTATAATATAACCATTAAACATAGTAATATGAATAATAATAAAAAACATTAAAATATTATTAATAATGGTTTTATATAGATAAATAATATTGATAATAAGACATGTGATGGTTTTTGTAAAGTCTTTATATGTTTGAAAATATTATTTTCTTAAAAGTACTCCTTTTTATATCCTTCTCTGAAAAAGAATAAAACTAATTTCAGAAATGTATATAAATTTAATTTCATAAAATAAAATTCCTTTTTGAATTAAAAATTCTAAAATTATCTTAGGTTTAATTTTATGGATTTTTTTGACAAACATCATTTTTGTATGAATAGTAAAAAATAATGAATTTTAATTAAAAATTTATTTTTCACCAAATTGATTTATATTGTTTAATTATATTATAATTTTATTTTAATTTCATAATAAATAAATTTCACATATATTAATATAATTGAGGTCATTGGAATCATTTTTATATTGAATTATATATAAAATATTAATTAACTTTTGGACATTATCACTTTAAAAACCCACTTTCACATCACGTCTGTGAGATTAACATTAAAATTATTATTGATTATTATGATAATTGAATTAAAAAAATAAATAAGGGATTGTAAATAGTATAATATTTATATTATAATTGTACGAACTTATGTTTTGACCAATAAGATTAGTGAATGTGATTAAAATTAATTACAATGATTAAGGTAAAATTAAGTTTAAATGGGACTAAAAATTAAACTTAAGGGCCCAAACGACCAAGAAACTTGTCCAATACCCATTAGATGGACTTATCTCGGCCATAGACCTTCCATTATTGAGTTTTTTAGGTATTGGTGACTTTTTTAGGAAAACACATGGGTACACCTAACTTGTTTTAACAATGCCAACCATTTCCCCTCCCTCTCCTATAAAATGCCACCTCCTCTCCCCCTTTTTCACACCTCTAAAAACCACATAAGATCGGTGAAGATCTTCCCAATTTACTTGAAAAATTTCCAACCTTCTTCCTTGAATCCTCACTTAGCATATATATCCTACCAGGGAATCCCTTTAGTGAAAACTAAAAGGATTTACCAAAAGAAGAGAAGTTTTAAACATGTGTAAAAAAATTAACGACTTAAGGTAAAACAATTTTATCAAACTTCTGTTTCCAAGAGATACATACCATATTTACCACTCAATTATTTTTTATGGTGTGTATACATAACATTAATATATTATATGATTATTATACTTAAATGTATGGGTATTTGTATATCCAATTGATTATCTCTCTTTCTTGGGGTTTTACTATTCAAAAGTTACTATATCAGTAAGATAGTTATGTCTCAATGTTCATGCTTTGAGACACATTTTATTATAAACCATATTCTATATAGAGGTTTATAAAATCACCTTTTCCATGTTATGTATTGAATCTACTTACTTTCATCATTTCATAAGATTCACATAATTTCCTTTTCTTACATGGGGATTATTAATCAAAGTTACCAGGTGGTAAAAGTTTATTTAAATATTATTATTATTTATCAATATTATTTATGATTATTCATCTATTGAAGAAATATTATAATTTATCTCTCAATAAATCTGTTCACTTTTCTTCTCCTCGGGTTATTCATTTTATCTTCATGTATTGGTACCATTTTCCACTATCTGGAACATAAGACGATCAAGAATGTCTTTTGAAGAATGTTCAACTTTACCTCTCTCTTCAGTCAAAAATTTATGTTCTTTCAAAATCATGTATTCTAAAATTTTTATAAAAAATTGTTTGAATTTTCAAAATGTTTCATAAAATTTTCAAGATTATTTTATATTTTTTCAAGGAAAATGGCTTACAAAATATTTTCAATAATTTATTATATGTTTTCAAGAATAATGGACTTTAAAATAATTTTAATGTTCTTATATATGTTTTCAAGGGAAAACGTTTTGAAAATTATTTAAAGCCTTCTTTATTTGTTTTCAAATTATTTTCAAAAAACTTATTTTAAAAATTGTATATGTTTTATAATATTTTTTTATATAAGAAAGGATATATTCATCATTTTTTTTATAAAAGGATCTCTCCTAATTAATTTCCATATAATATGACATCTATTTGTGTTACTCATGCCTTTCTAGAAAATTATCCAAAGGATACATTAATATCATTTATATGAATGGTTTATGTTTTTATTACATGATGTTTATTAAACCTATTTCTCTTTCGAAAGTTATATTTTTTGAACCATGTTCTTCTTCCATGTGTTTTATGCTTATGAAATCCACTTCTTTTAATGGGTTACACATTGAAGAAATGATTATGAAACATGTAATATTTATATAGTTTAATCAATTGTTACATGTTTATGACACCCCTATCATTTCATGGGTTATGATAGGATATTTATGAAAACCGTCTTATTTTATATGTCATGATATGATTTATTATCATGTGAAACATGTACGAATGATTTTATTATTTTATGGGTGTGGCCTATGTCTCTCTCAAATGCATTGGATAAAGATTTAAATTTCTTGAGATAATTATGGGAATCCATTTTAGAGGATTTATCCACTATGGGATGATGGGGAAACCCAACTAATTAAATTGAAGGACTACAAATGGGGATGGTGGTGTGTCCCACAGAGCCAATGTAATTCCCATGAAGATGGGAAGATGGGGATCTCATATCCCTTACAAGGAAAGGACTGCAATTGGAGATGGTGGTGCGTCTTTCCCAGTAAGTATAGTCCCCATGAATATAGGATTACGGGGAAAACTAATCCAACACAGGAAGATATGGAAAACAAATCCACTATGGGAATATGAGGAAAACCAATCCCTTATAGGGAAAGGACTATGACTAGGGATGGTGGTGTGTCTCACCTGGTCGGTTTGGACCTCATGATGTGCCCTGAAAGTTACATCATTGCGTCTTGACTTATAGGGAATTATATTACATGATTATGTGTGTGTGAAAATTCCATGTATTATTCCAATGTTATGCTTTCATATATTATGATATTGTTTCCCTTATAATTAATTTATTATGAAATTAAAATATTTATTTCATGATTTATGTTTGTGATCTTTGACATGCAGGGTATGATCTTCTAATATTATGATCTCATTATGATACCCTTTTGCCCATGTTTATTCATATATATCTCCAGTGTTTAACCTTACTGAGAAACTGAGCTCACCCCTTTTTATGTTTCCTTCCCCTAGATATGAAGATATGTATTAATAATGGATTGTCTAAGAAGGGTGTTTATCAGGAATAAACTAGTATTAGATAATGTATCTAACTCATGTATCATAATTCAAGTTTCCATGTTTCCAAAAGAACTAAACTATTACAGTCTTTGGGTGTATGTTTGTGGAATGTTTTAGGTTTTCCCTATAAATGGTGTAATTTCTATGTATATTATGGCTGGGTTGTTATAGTTTGCATCATAGAGAATTTTTAGTTAAAATTTGGAAACTAGGATGACAAAACCTTGGTGAGAATCATAATGACATGTCTTAGGATATGTCTGAGGATTAGAAAAAGAATAGGATAGAGTGAGTGGTTTCATAGAAATAAATGCATTTTTGGATACTAAAAGTAGACATGGTTCTAGCCTAGATGTACCTAAGATTAACAACTCCTACAAGGTGATTCAAGCCTTACTTGAGCATAACTGAGTACATGATAATGATCCTTATAATGCACCTAGTTTTACACTCCTAGGTTATATGGTTTGGGAATTAAAAAACTATTCATGAACCATCATGATGGATTTAGAAATATTTTGACTATGAAAACCCGAGGATCAACCTAAGGTGTCATTGATTAGGGAAGGTGTCATAATTTAGACATCCTATAAGTGGGTTTTTATGATCATGTGTGGCCGCGTAGTCGTTAAGTACGCGCAAATTTAAAATTTATAACCCCTAAAAACTACTAGTACTGTGGTAAGAAGGGTGTCTAACCAGAGAGAAGGACTTATGTTGTGCTAGACCAGATTAAAACTAAAACAACAAAACGATAAAAATAGAAGACTAACAAAAACCAACTGTACAAACACAGTGAAACAAACTCTAGTAGTGGGTGTGAAAATGAAGGTGAATTGGTGAAATATGTGGCTTGAACAGAGATAAAATATTAATGATGATTTTAGGGTCCTCAGGCTGCTTTGAAATGATTAAAATGATATTCTCCACTTCTGTTTGTTTTAATTCAATTACTCAGTGCATAAAAAAATGGTGTTAATCCACAGAGTTGTCACTTCAGTGGATCAACACAGCTCGATTAACTTCCTTGAGTCACGATCTTTCGATCTTGACCCTTGAAAAAATACGCTTAAATTGGAGAAGAGATGCATTGACCTTTTCTGATTCTCAGTACTTCGGTCAATGATCCATAGTGAATTGATTAACTACCACACCCTTAGGTCGTTAGGTAATGTGAAACGACACTCAAAATAAACAGAAGAGAAAACCGAGAAATGAAATAACAATGAGCAATAAAACTAACAAAACGTGACAGATATATAGATGATAAGTTCTCTACAACCTGATTCCCCTAATCTATTTAACTACACATTAAAACCATGAAACAAATATAAATAGAAAATGAATTAAGAAACATCTCCCACGAGATTGCTCCTCTCTCCAGCAACTGCTTCAATACTGATCTTCTGCTCAATGTCTGTCAGCCTCTGTTTTGGTAATGAGATGGATCGAAGGTTGATTGCGATGAATTGATGGATCGAGGGATATCTGGATGGTAGAATGGTTGCTCACCTCTCTAGAATGAGGTTCTAGAATGCCCCTACTCCTCTTCCAACATCCTGCTTTTGGTCTGGTTCCAACCCCCCTCTCTCTTTTTTAGAGGAGTCACACATCCTCTTATTTAGAGACGAAAACAGGAAACTAAAATAACAGGATGTAACATCCCAAGTAAGTAATGAATAATAGATATTTTTATCTATGTCTATTAATGAATTAGATAGTGTTTTAGAGGCTTAAAATGAGAATAAATCAAATCTTAAGCATGGAATACACTAATATTTTTTAAAAGATTGTTTTACTTCCTTTTGATGGCAAACCATCTTTTAAATCTATATTTTGACAATTTTATAATCTCTATTTGTCAAAATAAACTTATTATTTATTATTGGGACATCAAAATTTTCTTGGTGTTAATTTTTGGTATTTTTCCGATAAAGTTCATTTTTTTAAATGAATATTGAAAAATGTTGTATTTTAATTGAAAACCTCTTTTTAATCTAATTTATTTATATGATTAGATTATATTTTGAATTGGTTTTAAAGTTCAATTAGAATATATTTTTAACTTTAATCCAATAGTGGTAGTTGGAATTAATTTCACTTTGAAATTGGACTTAAACTAGTGTCAATCTTTTGATACTTATTGTTTCATAAAAACACGCTATTTGCTCTGACAGCGGGAATTAATTATTAAATTAATTAATGAAACTTATATTTTTTGAATTTTTTAAAATAGACATCATTTTTGAATTCGGAATATAAAATATATCTTAGGGTGAAGTTTTGGTTTTTTTCTGGAAAACTTCAATTTTTGATGAATAGTGAAACCACTAAGTGGTACTTATAAAAACTGATTTTTTGTTTAAATGAAATTTTACCACCTATATGGTTTGAATTTTAGAAATCTGACATACAAGGTTTTCATTAATAAGTAAAATTTGGTTCAATGGGATTAAAACAATTTTTTGGTGAATAGTAACTTTTAAGTTTTTAATCGCGATTAGAGGTAATTAGTGTAATTTAAGGTAAGAATAATGTTTTAATAATATGAGATGAGATTGAAACATGTCCTAGGATTATTGGATGTGTCATAGCCAGCCAAAAAAATCCATGGGTCAACTTGGGGACCCCATGGAGCCACTTTGGTAGGAAAATGACATTAATTTCATTTTATTTAATGTTAAAGTAAAAATGAGACAAACATGAGTTGTTTTACTAAAACAATTTTTACATGGGGTTATACAAGTCAGAGTTTTGACTATAAATAGTCATTGGAAAGATAAAACTATTTACTACATTATAGTATTTTTTTATAATTTTTATACATTAAATAAATTATCTTATTTATGAAACCATGATGGAGCAGCGATTACCTCATTATTTAACGATTTAAATAAAATGAAAAGATAATGTAAAATCTATGACCTACACATGTCCAAAACCTATTGTATGGGTGGATTTAGAACCCTTATCTCCTTATCCTCTAATTATATCAATGTGGGACCTTTTAAATCCGAAACTCATTTTAACATAAAGTAACATTTCTTTACTTTCCAAAAGTGCCCCTCCTCTCCTCTTATAAAAGGCCCCCACCTCTACCTCCTTACCCACACTTTCAAAGCCTTTGTATCAACCAAAACCTGCCCATTTTGTCTCTCCTCATCCCTCTCTAACTCTTAGAAGCCTCAATTTGGTCAGAAGTCTTCCCAAGGAAGCCTTTGAGCTGAAATCAAAAACAGTTACCCGATTTAAAGGTAGTGTCTTATCTTGTGTTCTTATGTTTTATTTTGCTTATCCAACCCCCTAAACTCTTTTTATTCATTTATTTTGTAACAAAAACAGTATATTCCATATATTAGTATGTTTTTATAAGAAGGATTCGAGATACACTTTCACACACCTACATCTAATGGTTAAAGAACATACTGTTTCCGTGGATGGCGAATTTCTGCCTCACGAAATGATGATTGTTTAACACTCATATATCACCTTCAAATGTGGCCATTAAGATGTCAATATATTTATATATTATATATAATATATTTATTTTTTACTTAAGATTCTTTATTTTTTATTTATGGTATATCTTTATGGTTACCATTATGAGTAAACACGATATCTTCATTTTAGGAAGTGCAGACTACCGCCTCCTCAAAGTGATTTGATTCGTTAATACCATATATGGTACGTAGAAAGGATATATTTAATGATATTATATATGATACCATACTATAATTAAAATACTATTATGTATCATTATGTTTTAATTCCATAAAATACGAAATAGAAATGAAAGTAGCGTTCATGCGTACGTACAGCTTACCATGTCCACGAACGGTCCATTTCATTCCTTACCTCTAAACATTGTGTAATATTATAAATGCATGTATATACTGGATATATATGATATATATGATATATACATCATGAGTATAACTCTGGATAAAATGGATACATGAACAAATTGTAATTATAAAGAGCATATTTTAACTCAAGTAACAATAATCGTTAAAACGACCGTTATTAACTAAAATAATTACATATTGTTCATGACACGGTAATAAGTGATATAAAAGGAATAATTAACATGAAAAAGGTTCTTATGAAAGTAGAAATTAACTCAATTTTATTATTCAGGAGATTAAATAATGATCAAGTCAAGTCAGATACGAGGTATGAGACTTTGTCTCAATCTCCTTTCAATTGTGCCATATTTTGTTTTATACCCAACCTTCTTTTATATGGTGTATAAACCCCTTTGACTTTTACGTTTAATCAAAAGTAATCTTATTTATATGAAGGGTTTATTAAATGACAAAAGGGAATGTTTTTTTGTCGTACGTATGTGGCGACAACGACTTCTCCGCCGTAGTGACCATTATTTGAGTTTCGGCTTCCTCTACAAGACATTCTTTTTTTTAAAGAAAAATAAATACCATGTTCTAATTTTCTTTTATTTTTTTATTGTAAATGGTTTTCATAATGTTTTTATATCAATGTGTCGTATTGATATCTTGTGATTGATAGGTGGAAATGTTATGTTTCGTTTATGAATGTTTTATGTGATACGATTATGTTGTGGTTCTTGCGCATTATTATGAAGACGGGTGGTTATGTGATTAACTAAGGGTGGGTGAGCCCGATATAGCTCTCCAATGCATTGGTTAATGCGAAGGAGTGAAACGTTAAGGTTTCTCCGAAGAGATTTAGGGAATATACTGTGATGGGTATTCCAAACATAACCAAGAGGGTTACTCCCTACGTAAGAATGTTATGAATGCCTCAAGTTACCTTTATGTCTTATGATTTCTATGATTTATTCATGATTTGATGAGGTACGTTAAAGTGCCTATGTTTTATGGATAAATTATGATTTCATTATTATGTATATATGAACTCATGTTTCCTTTCCATATTTTTATAACCCTTATTGAGCTTTTTATGCTCATCCCAAGTTTTTGAAATGTTTTTTACAGGTCAAGGGAAAGGTACATGATATGATGATAGTGACAAGGAAGTGTCAAGAAAGAATCCATGTTTTATTTTAAATATGTTTCCGTTGATGGGAAAAATGAATACTATCTTTTATGTAACCACTTTGCTTAAATGTGGAATGTAATACATGTTTTATGATCTAATTCTCTAAAACTGTAAACCTGAAAAGATCCTCAATGTGAATTATTCATTTAATTCAATATTAAGTAAGGTTTAAGGCCGGGGCCTTATAGTTGGTATCATAGGTCAGTTTAGATAACTTTAGGAGTTAGAATTTTATTAAATGATTATACAAAAATATTTTATTTATGGTCAAATTTAAATGATATAGCATTTGAAGATTACCATGTTGCTTTATCTAAGAAATGTTTGTTCAGAATGGTTTTCCACAGAGGAAACAGGGAAGCAGTGCTAGGAAGGCATACAGAAGGAAATAACCTTCCGAATCAGCATCCTGATATGGTCAAAATTGGAACTGAATAGTTTGTTGCAGTAATGGAGCAGTTGACTGCAGCGATAAATGGTGGCGGTATCCATGCACGAGATCAACCAGATCAACCACAGAGGAACATGTCAGTGGTGGAACATTTCATGAGGCAACATCCCCATCATTCAGAGGATCATCTGACCCTGTGCTAGCTGAAGGGTGGATTAAATCAATAGAGAACATTTTCGATGTCATGGGGTGTTCGGACAATCAAAAGGTTTGTCTTGCTATTTACAATTTGGAGGGTGAAGAAGATCAATGGTGGTCGATGGTTAGAAATATCAGGGACACTGATGAGATTGATACTCTCGACTAGGATGAATTTAAGGAATGTTTCTTGAGAAGTATTTTCCTAAGGCTGTTCGAATTAGGATGGAAAAGCAATTCTTGGAATTTAGGCAAGAGGAAGACTCAGTGGCTGCCTATGAAGAAAGGTTCACTCGATTGGAAAGGTATGCTACAAATTTTATCTGAGACCTTGATAGTAAAATCGATCGTTTTTACTCAGTATTAAATCCAAAATATCGAAGGGATTTAGCTTCTTGTGAGTTCAAAAGTTATGAAAATATTGTTCGATGTGCTGAGATGGTGGAAATGGAGTTTTCCAATGATCAAGTGTTCTATAACAACTAGCAGAAGAAGAGAACGAGGTGGCAGGAGAAAGGGAAGAATTCTTCAAAAAGGTCTGATGGTAAGAAAACTAAGTTTCCAGTTTGTGATAAATGCGGGAAAAGGCACGCTGGGGAATGTCTTCTGAATTCTGGAAAGTTCTACCGATGCGGTAAGATGGGGCATAAGGCTCGTGATTGCATTGAAAAAGATCATGGTGATGGTAAGTCCAAATTTGATTTGCAGTTAGTGAAATGTTTTAAGTGCAATGAGATGGGTCACTATGAAAACGAGTGTCCGACAAAGAGCTCGAGTGATGGGAAGTAGTTAGACGACAAGCAGAAAGGGGTGGTGAAATCCTTTGCAACTACTTCAGCAGATGTCGATCCATCAAATGAAGTTGTATCAGGTACTTTATTTCTTTTTTCAGATTATGCCAATGTGTTGTTTGATTTGGGGTCTTCACATTATTTCATCTCTGAAACCATTTCTAGTAAAATGGGAATACCATCTCAAGAAATTACTCCTGAACTTGTGGTAAAAACACCTGGGGGAAATGTTGAGGAAAAAAGAATTTATAAGAATCTTCCTATCCTTATCCGTGGAAAGAACCTACTTAAAAACCTTATTTTTTTTACCTCTAGTAGAGTTTGACGTTATCCTGGGTATGGATTGGCTCTCTATTTACCATGGTAAGATTGATTGTAGAGCTAAAGAAGTTTCTCTTCAGAAAGACTTTCAGTTTGTGTACAAGAATGAACCCTTACTGTTGATAACATATCAAGAGGCTGAGAAACTTGTAAAAGATGGGAATGAATGTTACCTTGCACATATTGTTGAAAACAAGGGAACTGTTCAGATTAATGATGTGCCAGTGGTAAATGAGTATCCTGATGTCTTTCCTGATGAGTTGCCTGGAATAATACCAGATCGGGAAGTTGAGTTTATTGTTGACTTAGTTCCTGATTCTAAGCCAATTTCAAAACCCCCTTATCGAATGGCTCAAATTGAACTTTTAGAGTTGAAGGAGAAATTGCAAGATTTATTAGAGAAATGTTTCATTCGACCTAGCACATCACCATGGGGTGCTCCTGTTTTATTTTTCAAAAAGAAAGATGGTTCTATGAGACTTTGCATTGATTATAGAGCCTTGAATAACATCACTATTAAGAACAAATATCCTTTTCCTCATATCGATGTTTTGTTTGATCACCTCCAGGGAGCTCAGTAGTTTTCAAAGATTGACCTGAGATCGGGGTACCATCAGCTGAAGGTAAAGGAAGCAGATGTTCTGAAGACTGCGTTTCATACAAGATATGGCCATTATGAATTTGTAGTAATGCCTTTTGGGCTTACCAATGCACCTGTTATATTCATGTAATTAATGAATATAATTTTACATGAGTTCTTGGATAAGTTTGTGGTTGTTTTCATTGATGATATTTTGGTGTTTTCTAAAAGTAAATAAGAGCATGAAAGACATTTAAGGGTTATTTTTCAAACCTTGAAAGACAAGAAATTGTATGGGAAGTTCAGCACGTGTGAGTTTTGGTTGCAACAAATTTCTTTCCTTGTTCATATTGTTTCTAAAGATGGGATAACTGTTGATCTTGCAAAAACAAAGGTTGTTGAAGAATGGACAAAACCCACAAATGTAACTGAGATACGTAGCTTCCTTGGTTTGGCAGGCTATTACTGAAGGTTTGTTAGAAATTTTTCACGGTTATCTAGTCCAATGATGAAGCTAACTCGGAAGGGTGTTAAGTTTATCTGGACAAAAGAATGTGATGATTGTTTTCAGGAACTGAAAAGAAGATTGGTGAATGCTCCAGTTTTGGCACTACCTTCCAGGAATGGTGAGTTTGTTATATACAGGGATGCTTCATTGAAAGGACTTGTTTGCATCCAAATGAATAATGATCAGGTAATTGCTTATGCTTCACGTCAGTTGAAAACTCATGAGGTAAATTACCCTACACATGATTTGGAATTAGCTGCTGTTGTTTTTGATTTAAAAATTTGGAGGCATCATTTGTATGGAGTAAAGTGTGAAATATATACTTATCACAAAAGTTTAAAGTATATATTCACTCAGAAAGAGTTGAACATGAGACATAGGTGATGGGTGGAATTAATCAAGGATTATGATTGTACAATTCATTACCATCCGGGAAAAGAAAATAAAGCGGCTGATGCTTTGAGTCGGAAAAGTAATGCTTCATTAACCATGCTACATTTGGAATGAGATCCTTTGGTTTTTGATTTGATGAACTTTGGCATAGAAGTTGTTGGTGCAAGAAGTTCTTCTGTTTTGTTTCAGGTATCAGTGAGATCATCTCTATCGGACAGAATCAAGCAAGCACAAAAGCAAGACAGTGAGTTGCAGAAAAAGGTAGAGCTGGATCAGAAGGGTAAGTTCCCTGAATTCAACATTGATAATGAATGTGTTTTGAGATTTAGGAAGAGATTGTGTGTGCCTTGTGATTCATAGTTGAAGAGAGAGTTGTTATGTGAAGCTCAAAGTTCTCCGTTATCAGTTCATCCTGGCAGTACTAAGATGTATAGAGATCTTTGGGAGTATTACTGATGGGACAGAATAAAAAGAGATATTGCTGATTTTACTGTGAAGTGTTTGACTTTTCAACAAGTTAAAGCAAAGCGATAGTTACCGAAAGGGATGCTTCAGCCTTTACCAGTGCCAGAGTGGAAATGGGAGAATATACCCATGGACTTTGTTGTGGGATTACCGAAGACATCTAGAGGTAATAATGCAATCTGGGTTATTGTTGATCGCTTGACCAAATCTGCTCATTTCCTTGCTATACGAGATACTTTTTCCCTAGATCAACTTTCCCGTTTGTATCTTAAAGAGATAGTCATGTTACATAGAGTTCATCTCCCCATTGTATCTGACCGTGATCCCAAGTTCACTTCTAACTTTTGGAAAGGCCTTCAGAAGTTGTTGGGTACTGAATTAAATTTTTGTACAACTATTAATCCTCAATCAGATGGGAAATCAGAACGAATGATCCAGACTTTGGAGGATATGCTACGTGCTTGTTCGATGGATTATCAAGGAAGTTGGGACCAACATATTTCTTTGGTTGAATTTTCTTATAATAATAGTTTTCATTCCAGTATACATATGGAACCATTTCAGGCATTATATGGGAAGTGGTGTCGAACTCCATCTTTCTGGGATGAAGTGGGTGAAAGGAAGTTGATGGGACCAGAATTATTAGAATAGTTGGCAGAAAAAGTTCAGCTGATACAGAAACACATGAGAACAGCTCAGAGCTGGCAGAAGAGTTATGCGGACAATAGGAGGAAGGATCTCTCTTTTGAGGTAGGTGATCATGTTTTTCTCAAAGTATCACCATGGAAAAGTGTGATGCGATTTGGTAAGAAAGGAAAGCTGAGTCCAAGGTTCATTGGACCATATGAAATTCCGGAGAGAGTTGGATCAGTTGCTTACCGTGTGGCTTTACCTTTGATTTTATCTCCGGTACACAATGTTTTTCATGTTTCGATGTTGAGAAAGTATATGCCAGATCCATCTCATGTTTTGAGTCCAGAGGTAGTTCAGCTGGAAGAGAACCTATCTTATGAGGAACAAACAGTCCAGATTCTTGACCACAGGGAGAATGTATTACGAAATAAGCTGATTCATTAGGTAAAGGTTTTGTGAAAAAACCACATGATTGAAGAGGCAACATGAGAATATGAAAATCCGATGAGGGATAAATATCCCCACTTATTCGATAAGTAAATGAATTGCAGGGACGAAATTTTCTAAAGGGGGGAAGGATGTAACATCCCAAGTAAGTAATGAATTATAGATATTTTTATCTATGTCTATTAATGAATTATATAGTGTTTTAGAGTCTTAAAATGAGAATAAATCCAATCTTAAGCATGAAATACACTAATATTTTTTAAAAGATTGTTTTACTGCCTTTTGATGGAAAAACATATTTTAAATATATCTTTTGACATTTTTATAAGCTCTATTTGTCAAAATAAACTTATTATTTATGATTGGGACATCAAAATTTACTTTGTGTGAATTTTTGGTATTTTTCCGATAAAGTTCATTTTTTAATGAATAGTGAAAAATGTTGTCTTTTAATTCAAAACCTCCTTTTAATATAATTTATTTTTATGATTAGATTATATTTTGAATTGGTTTTAAAGTTAAATTAGAATATATTTTTACCATTTAATACAATAGTGGTTGTTGGAATTAATTTCACTCTGAAATTGGACTTAAATTAGTGTCAATCTTTTGATAATTATTGTTTCATAAAAACATGCTATTTGCTCTGACAGCTGGAATTAATTATTAAAATAATTAATGCAACTTATATGTTTTGTATTTTATAAAATAGACATCATTTTTGAATTCTAAATATCAAATATAGCTTAGGGTGAAGTTTTGGTTTTTTTTTTCTGGAAAACTTCAATTTTTGATGAATAGTGAAACCACTAAGTGGTACTTATAAAAACTGATTTTTCGTTTAAATGAAATTTTACCACCTCTCTGGTTTGAATTTCAAAAATCCAACATACATGGTTGTCATTAAGAAGTAAAATGTGGTTCAATGGGATTAAAATAATTTTTCGGTGAATAGTAACTTTTATGTTTTTTAATCGCGATTAGTGGTAATTAGTGTAATTTAAGGTAAGAATAATGTTTTAATAATATGAGATGAGCTTTACACATGTCATAACCTTATTTTATGTGTCATGGACGACCAAGAAAATCCATGGGTCAACTTGGGGACCCCATGGAGACACTTTGGTAGGAAAATGACATTAATATCTTTTTATTTAATGTTAAAGTAAAAATGACACAAACATGAGTTTTTTTACTAAAACAATTTTTACAGAGGGTTATACAAGTCATATTTTTGACTATAAATAGTCATTAGAAAGATATAACGTTTTCCTACATCATAGTATTTTGTTTTATAATTTTTAGACATTAAATAAATTAAATTATTTATGACACCATGATGATGCAGCGATTACCTCATTATTTAACGATTTAAATAAAATGAAACGATAATGTAAAATCTATGACCTACACATGTCCAAAACATATTGGATGGGTGGATTTAGAACCCGTATCACCTTATCCTAGAATTATATCATTGTGGGACCTTTTAAATCCGAAAATCATTTTAAAATAATGTAACATTTCTTTACTTTCCAAGATTACCCCTCCTCTCCTCTTATAAAAGGCCCCCTCCTCTACCTCCTTACCCACACTTCCAACGCCTTTGTCTCAGCCAAAAACTGACCATTTTGTCTTTCCACATCCCCATCTAACTCTTAGAAGCCTCACTTTGGGCAGAAGTTTTCCCAATGAAGCCTTTGAGCTCAAATCAAAAACAGTTATCCGATTTAAAGGTAGTGTCTTCTCTTGTGCTCTTGTGTTTTATTTTTCTTCTCCAACCCCATAAACTATTTTTATTCATTTATTTTGTAACAACACCAGTATCTTCCATATACTAGGATTTTTTTATAATAATGATTCGAGCTACACTTACACTAACCTACATCTAATAGTTAAAGAACATACTGTTTCCGTGGATGGTGAATTTAAGCCTCACGAAACGATGATTGTTCAACACTCATATACCACCTTCAAAGGTGGAAATTAAGATGTCACTATATTTATATATTATATATAATATGTTTATGTTTTACTTAAACTTCTGTATTTTTCATTTATGGCATATCTTTATGGTTACCATTATGAGTAAACGTGATATCTTCATTTTAGGAAGTGAGGACTACCGCCCCCTCAAAGTGATTTGATTAGTTAATACCATATGTGGTACGTATAAAGGATATATTTAATGATATTATATATGATACCATAATGGAATTAAAATAATATTATGTATCATTATGTTTTAATTTCATAAATTACGAAATAGAAATGAAAGTAGCGTTCATGCGTACGTACGACTTACCGTCTCCATGAACGGTGCATTTCATTCCTTACCTCTAAATGTTGTGTAATATTATAAATGCATGTATATACTGGATATATATGATATATATGATATATACAACATGAGTATAACTCTGGATATAATGGATACATGAACAACCTGTAATTATAAAGAGCATATTTTAACTCAAGTACCAATGATCGTTAAAATGACCGTTATTAACTAAAATAATTACATAGCGTTCATGACATGGTAATAAGTGATATAAAAGGAAAAATGAACTTGAAAAAGGTTCTTAATCAAGTAGAAATTAACTCATGTTTATTATTCATGATATTAAAGAACGATCAAGTCATGTCGGATACGAGGTATGGGACTTCGTCTCAATCTCCTTTCAATTGAGGCATATTTTGTTTTATACACAACCTTCTTTTATACGGTGTATAAACCCTTTTGAATTTTACGTTTATTCAAAAGGAATCTTTTTTATAAGAAGTGTTTACTAAACGAAAAAAGGGAATGTTTTTTTTGTCGTACGTATGCGGCAACAACGACTTCTCCGCCGCCGTGACCATTATTTGAGTTTCGGCTTCCTCTACAAGCCATACTTTTTTTTAAAGAAAAATAAATACCATGTTTTACTTTTATTATATTTTGGTATTGAAAATGTTTTTCATAATGTTTTTATATCAATGTGTTGTATTGATATCTTGTGATTGAAAGGTGAAAATGTAATGTTTCCTTTATGCATGTTTTATGTTGTACGATTATGTTGTGGTTTTTAGGCATTATTATGAAGACGGGTGGTTATGTGATAAAATAAGGTCAGGTGAGCCCGATATAGCTCTTCAATGCGTTGTTTAACGTGATGGAGTGAAACTTTAAGGTTTCTCCGAAGAGATTTAGGGAATATACTATGATGGGTATTCCAAACGTAACCAAGAGGGTTACTCCCTACGTAAGAATGTTATGAATGTCTGAAGTTACCTTTATGTCTTATGATTTCTATGATTTATTCATTATTTGATGAGGTACGTTAAAGTGCCTATGTTTTATGGGTAAAGTATGATTTCAGTCTTATGTATATATGAACTCATGTTTTCTTTCCATATTTTTATAACCCTTACTGAGCTTTTTATGCTCATCCCAAGTTTTTGAAATGTTTTTCACAGGTCAAGGGAATGGTACATGATATGATGATAGTGACAAGGAAGTGTCAAGAAAGAATCCATGTTTTATTTTAAATATGTTTCCGTTGATGGGAAAAATGAATACTATATTTTATGTAACCACTTTGCTTAAATGTGGAATGTAATACATGTTTTATGATCTAATTCTCTAAAACTGTAAACCTAAAAAGATCCTCAATGTGAATTATTCATTTAATTCAATATTAAGTATGGTTTAAGGCCGGGGCCTTATACAGGCAGTGTCAATCTACGTGGCGCGCCTTTGAGTGTGCTCATCACCAGCCTTTTTGTGAAGTCCCAGTGGGTGTACCCAACCCCTGCAACGAACCCACGAATATCCTCGCGTCTTTCCCACGAACTACTTATTTTATCCCCACATCTACAAGTAACTCCCCCTGCACGAAACACAGAAAAACTAAAATAAGTAAAACTAATAATTATATATTAATATTATTACTTAAATTAGTTAATAAGAATACATATTAATATATATATATATAATACTCAATATTATTATTACTATTATATGTAAATATACTTATTAATATAATATACTAATAATATAGTAATATAACTATAATTATTATTTTATAGTATATGATATATATATTATAATATATTATGATTTATTATATAAAATAAAATAAAAACTAAAAGAAAATAATAAAAATGAGATGAAGGGGGGGGGGGGGCTTCGAGTCTGTTTGGAACAGGGAGAAGAGGGGTAGGGTTTCAGCGCTGGCTGTGGTGGTTCAAACAGGGGGTGTAGAGGGTGATGTGGTGGCTTCCGCGAGAGAAGGCGACACACCGGCATGAGGCGGCTTCGGCGTGCAAGTGATGCGGTCGTGGAAGAGCTCGAGCATAGGAGGCGGTGGGTTCGAGTGAAGGGAAGAAGAGGTACGCGGACGAGCAGAGGGAAGGGGGTGATGATGTGATGTGGTCGGACCGGCGGCAGGGTCACGATGGCTCAGGAGGAGGTGCAGTTAAAGGTGGAGTGCAGACAGGGAGGTCCAGTCGCGAATAAGGGTGAGACTGGTGTGGGTATGCTGACCGTGACACAACAAATTCGGGCTCAGCGGGGATCGATGCTTTGACGGCGGCTTCTGGTTTAGATAACACTGGCTTCATGTGATTTCTCATACCCGAAGGTTTGAATCTATATACATTGTCTGTGTTTTCTCGATTCTGAACAAAACATTGGGTTTTGAGGTTTTCCTTGCTTGAATTGCTGCTGTGAATGGTTCAGATAGTGCTGTTTCTGTTTGATTATGTTTCGTTTGTGTTGGAATTTTGTTTTTGTGCTTGAATTTGTTTGATTTTCTGCATGAGTTGGTTCGTTTCGTTTCTGTGCTTGTTGCTATATGAACTGGTTTTGCGGTTCTTGAATAAGTCAAGTAGGGAAAAGAGGGGTGATACCGTGAGTGTCATGGTGGAGGCGGTGAGACATGTGTGAAACGGTGGGACATGAACCGTGATGGGGTGATGTAGTGAGATGGGGTGTGAGGCACCGTGAGTGTCATGGTGAGACTGGATAAGTGAAAAACTGGTGAGACAGTCACCGTTCCAAATGGAGGCTGGGGTGTGGAATGGTGAGACTGTCACCGTTTAGGAACAGGACTGTGCGACCGCAACACCTGCAAACACACATAATAAAGAAAATAAAATAATTTAATGAAACTAAAAAATAAATTAATAAATTAATAAATTAAATTAAATAGAATTAAATTAAAAACTAAAAACAACAAAGTTAACTAATAAAATTAATTGTAATTTATTTAAAAGAATGAATTTATTTTTATTTTTATTTATAAACATACATAATTAAAGAAAAAATTAAAATATTTACAATTACTTTCTTAAATAAATTAACAAATTAAATAATCAATTAAAGTAAATTAAAGAATAAGAAAAATTAAATGAATAAAAATAAATTGCTAAAATTAATTTAATTATTAAAAGACTAAAAAGGAAAATGCATTATATATTTACAATTTAAATAATAAAGAATTAATTAACTTAACTAATGAATTACTAAACTAACTAGAATGAAACATTTGTAAAAATAAAAGAATCAATAAATAAAAGTCCAATTCGCAAGATTAAATTAATTTAAGAATTATTTAAAATGAAACTAATGCACATTAAAACGCATTTTTCTAAACTAAAAACTAATTAATATACACAGTAAGTACAAAACAAAACAATTATCAAATATTTATTAAAAACAATCAATTTGGTATAAAAAAGACACTAAAAAAACAAAGTGGATGTGGAAAAGAGTGTGAAAACACTACCCCATCAATGTGGTTCCTCACTATGATAATTGTTCATTAGTCAATTCATTACAGTTTATTAAATGGAGGGGAAAAGAAGGAATGGTGTTTACATTTAATTTGACATATAATTTGATTGTGAGAATTTAAAAGGGATTTTCACTCGAGTGAATTATGTTGTGATCATTCCTTATAAGTTTTTATAGAACATGATTAACAACGTGTACCTCAACCAGCTCTCAAACTAAAAAAGGAAGATAAGGAAGGAGTTCAATGAGGTTTCACGTAATAGAGACCATGGTGGAAAGAATATCCAGTTCCATTTGTGTCAATAATGTGGAAATAATCACCCAAGTGAATTTCTTAGAGGAGTAAGAAGATTTTTTGACTATGGGAATTATGGGTACAAATAAAGTAACTACAAAGGAAAAATTAATGGTTCCATTAACAGAATGAATGGGAATATTGGATTCCCCATGATTTCATAAAAGTCTAAAAGCATTAATTGTGGAATTAATGGTCTGTATAAAAATCAATTTCATAAGTGGAAATCCCCAAAATATAATCAACTAGGTGGTATTAGTAATGGTTACATTACTCATGATGAGACAACTATAGATGAAATGTTAAAAGACGGTGGTATTTAGTAATGGGATGATGTAGCCTTCTTAAGGCTTATAGATAAAGTTGAATAATCAAATTCTTTATGTATTTGGATTGAATAATTATGTTATATGAATGGTGATATATACAAGGATTGTCCAGTTTTTTTCACTAATGATTTTCAAGATAATGTTGAATGTTTATGGACTATAAAAGTGATTTAATGACAAGGAATTTTTTTGACTAAGGGAAGAATACCCTTAATATTTTTGTTATTTTAAGATAATATATTTTTTGAATAAAGTTATTATATATATGAATAATTAAATTGGTCAGTATTGATTACTTATTATCAAATTAATGATTTTTTGAAAAGTTTTTAATACTATAATTGATTAAGTTTAAAACAATTTTGGATTTACAGAATAGATCCAATATTATTTAGAATAATGAAACATGCATTTTTTCAATATGGATTTATAGTAATAAAAGTTATTTCCTTATTTCAAGAGAATATACGTTGAGGGTCTTCAAATTTTTGGAATGTGACAACCATGATCAACTTTAATGTATATGTAGGATCAATGTTAATATGATCTCATGAACTCCTTTATAAAATCTTGTATTTTCAACATTTGGAAGGTTTATAAGGTTAATAATTTATATAATTGGTTTTTTGAAACCTACTATTATTTTTAGAGAATAATTTATTATCTAAACATATGAGTATTTATTCATAACCGATAACCAATGTTAACTTTTAACTAGGGGTAGGGGAAATAAAATTATGGTCCTCTTGATCTATTTTATTTCCAGGAATAAACAATTCACCGTAATTTATTAAAATAATAAATGATGTGTAAATTGATCACAGTCAAATGAAAGGATGGTATTTTTATTATTACATATAATGGAATCAAGTAAGTATTTCCTCTAATAAAGATTCATCAACTCCGAAGAAATGTTGTTGAAACCAAAATTGTTATCCTAGTAACTTAATATCCGATGAATCAAATAGTCCCTTATATCCTTACAGATTTATGGTTTTGTGATTTTTAATTTTCTCTTAACCATGTTCTCTATCACTCCCCTCTATATATTTATAGTTATATTTCTCTTTCATGCCAATTTTTTTACATACCACCTACGTATTCCTATATTGAATCCATGTTACGAGCTACTTGGGGTAACTATTATTGTTCAAAATTTTCTTTTTTAAAGTTGGTTTTTGTATTCAATTTTACAATTAATATTTCTATTGAAAAAACTTACAAGTATTAAACCATTGATATCCTAGAAAATTTTCAAGGGTGAAATTCATTTTAAGGGGGTAGAATGTAGCATCTTGAGTTTTTGTGAACTTTTTTTGAATAAATTATTTTTATTTTATGTTTTGTGTTAAAATATACAAAAATTAAAACTTTATTTATATATTATAAAAATTTAATCTTTCACTACACGGAACACCAAATTGACATGCATTAGACGCAACATTGAATTTATAAGAAACACCATTTTATTATTATAATTATTTAAATCGGATAGTTTTAACAATGTTTTTAAAATTAGTAATATTAATATTAATCACTAATTTGTAAATATTATTTATAATGGTTATATATAGGAAAATACTATTAATAATAATGCATACAATGGTTTTACTAAAGTATTTATATATTTGAACATATTAATTTCTTAAAATCACTCATTTTTATGTCATTTTGTGAAGAATAATAAAATTAATTTTAAATATATTTAGAAATTTAATTTTATAAAATAAACTAAATTTTTGAATAAAAATTGCAAAAATTATCTTAGGGAGAATTTTCGAGCTATTTTTGAGTAACTTCGTTTTTTGATGAATAGTAAATAATACTGAATTTTAATTAAAAAAGTATTTTTCATCTAATTTATTTATATTGTTAAATTATATTATAAGTTGGGTTTAATATCGAAATATATCAATAATACACATATTATTCCAATTTAGGCAATTTAATTCATTTTTATACCGAATTTAGATATAAATGTTTAATAAATTTTGAACATTTTCACTTTAAAAACTCGCTTTCTCACCACATAGATTGTCATTAATCTTAATTTTTTTATTGTATGAATTTATTTTAAAAAAATATTAATAAAAATTTGTAACCAATTTAATATTTATATTCTAATAATATATATTTATTTTTTTACTAAAAATATTAGTGAAAGTGATAAAAATTAAATAGAATGATTAAAGTAATATTAAGCTTAACAAGGGACTAAAACTTAATATTAAGGGAAGAATGACCTAGAAACTTATCCAACACACATTATATGGCCATATTCTGGGCAAAAACCTTTCATTATTGATTTGTGTTGGTTTTTCATGAATTTTATTAGGTAAGAACGTCGGTTAACCAAGCTTGTTTTTAAAAATTCCAAGTGTGTCCTCCCCTTCACTTATAAAAGGCCTCCACCTCCCCCTATATTCACACCTTCCCAAACCAATTAGGTTCAGAGAATCTCTACCCAATTAAAATCCCAATATCCCTCCCTTCCTTCTTGAAACCTCCCTTTGGATAGACTTCCAACCAAGGAATCCATTTGGTGCAAACCAAAAGGATTTTCCAAAAGAAGAGGAGGTTTTAACATGTACAAAGAAAGTCAAGACTTAATGAAGTGAAATTTCATCTCCTATTTTATGTCTATGAGATACATGATATATTCACCCCTAAATTATCTTTTTCTAGTGTATATACTACCCATGAATTTATTCTATGATTATTATATATAAATTTATGGGAATTTACAAATCTAATTTATCATCTCTCTTTAATAGGGTTTTACTATTTAAAAGTTACCATATTAGTAAGATAGTTTTGAATCAAGTTTCCTAATTCAAGACACCTATTTTTTATAAACCATATTCTTTTATGAGGTATTTATATTTCCATTTGACAAGTTATCACATTAATCTTCTTCTTTTCATGATATCTTAAGCTTCACATAATTTTTTTATTACATGGGGATTATGATTCAATGTTACCAAGTGTTAAGAGTATATAGAAACAATATCATCATTTATTGAGATTGTTTATTATTATGAATCAATTGATGAAATTTTATGATCCATCTCTCAATAAACCTCATGAATTTTCTTCTCCTATATTTATTCATGATATCTTCCTGTATTGGTAACATTTTCCCACTATTTGGTAAATATGATTACTAAGAATGTGTTTTGAAGAAAGCCCGTATTTAACTATTTCTTTGGTCAGAAGTCTTTTTTTCTTTCAAAATAATGTTTTATAAAAAGGTTTTCAAAAATAATTTATGTTTAAAACGTGTGTCAGAATGTTTTCAAGATTATTTTATATGTTTTCAAGGATAATGGTTTTCAAAATATTTTCAAGCTTCTTTTACATGTTTTCTAGGAAAATGGTTTTAAAAATTATTTCAAGAATTATTTATATGTTTTCAAATTATTTTCAATCAAAAATGTTTTCAATAATTTTTCAGGTTTATTTTATAAGTTTTCAAGGGATTTTTTTTCAAAATTATTTAAATCCTTCTTTCATTTTTTTCAAAATATTTTCAATGAAAATGGTTATCAAAAGGCAGTATATTTTTAAAGAATTTTTTTAAATGAGAAACAATAATTTCCTCAATAAAAGTGTTTAGAAGGATCTTCCAAAATTATTTTCCATCTAAGATGACATACATTGGTGTTACTCATGACATTATGGGAAATGATCCAAATGATACATTCATATTCTTCCTCTAAATGATATATGTTTTGATGGCATGATTGTGATGAAACCCATTTCTCTTTCACGAGTTATTTGTTCCTGAAACTCATTCCTCCTCTAATGGATTTGTGCTTATGATACCTACCATTTCATTGGTTATATTGTGATGAATGGTTATGAAACCTATCTTTTTCCACAGGATAAAAAATTATTACTAGTTTATGAAACCCATTTCATTTCATGGGTTATGATAGGATGTTTATGAGACCCATATCTTTTTTTGGGTCATGATATGTTTAATGTTTTATTATCTTGTGGAACATGTATGAATTATTTTATTATTATATGGTTGGGGAATTTATCACCCTCCAATTTGATGGGTAAATATTTTTATCCCATGGCATAATTATGGGAATCAAGTCAATAGGCTTGATCCACTATTGAAACATGGGGACACTCTGTCTATTACAGGGAAAAGACTGCGACTCGAGATAGTGGTGTGTCCTGACTAGTAAGTGTAGTCCCCATATGGATGGGAAGTTGGGGAAGCCTAAACCCTTATAAGGAAAGGACTACGATGAGGATGGTGGTGAGTCTCCCCTAGTAAGTGTAGTCCCCATGAATATGGGATGATGGGGAAACTTGATCCACAATATGAAGATGGGGAAACCTGATCCACTATGGGAAGATGGAGAAACCCATTACCTTACAAAGATATGAATGTGACTTGGAATGGTTGTGTGTTGCATCCAGTATGTGTATTCCTCATGAAGTTACCTGATGAGTTCTATCATTGAATATTGATTTATAAGGAATGATCTTACATGTTTATGTGCATGCCCCAATTCCATGTCTTATTCCTATGCTATTATTTCATGGTCTATTCAATTTTTTCTCTTATGAATCATGTCTTATGAACTACTAATCGTATGATATTTAAATTTTATGATCACATCCTCATACCATTATGATCATGTTTATGCTTATATATCTCCCTTCTTTACCATTACAGATCATCTAATCTCACTCCTTTTTATGCTTATTTCCACAGGATATGAAGGTATGTATTAAGAATGGTGTTTCTAAGAAGGGTGATAATCATGAAAAACCTAGTTAGAGATAATGTTGCTCAGTCATTTATTATTATTTATGTTTCAATGTTTTCATATGAACTAAAATAATATATTATTTTGGAATCTATTTTTGTAATGTTTTATATGTTCTTGTAAAATTATGTATTTTCCATGTACATTAAGAGTATGTTATTATATACCCTCGATTCTACTCATCTGTAAATCATACCCTTTTTCAAGGTAAGATTCCGACATCAAAAACTGTTACCCTTTCATTTCTAGGTTTGTATCCTCTATAAATACCTATATTCCTTGAGCTTAAAATTCTATTCAGACAACCCGTTTTCAGCCAAAAAAACCTCATAACCCCTTTTTATGTCAAAATTTCTTTATACCATGATCAAATATTCACCTGTAATTTAATAACATGTTAGAAATAGAGACTGAAAAATCCTAAAGGAACCCCATTGAGATTCACTGGTTAATAACACAATTTTAAAGACAATGTTCCTAGGGGATGTTTTGGTTCTTCAAGGGGACTCTCAAGGATTCATTGGTGTAAAACATAATATCTAGAAACATAGGGCTAGGGGATTTTTTCCAATAGGAAGGCTAACCCTTAATCCCATGAGTTTTTTCTACAATTGTATGTCACTAGTCATAGTAATCATGGAAAAATAAATAAATAAATATATATATATTTAAATAAATGATACATTTCTCTTCAATTTTCCCAATATCCAAGAGGGATTGAGAATGACTATGTAATTTATGTCTTCATATTCCAAGTCCCAACAACACGATTCTAAACTACATTGCATTTATATCATTACTACATGTGGTATGATTACTTATACTAAAATATAAATTGTGACACCTGAGTATCTAATCTCCGACATAACCATAATGAAATGATAAAATTACCCTTCCTTATGTATGAGTTCAATATACATGGGGAAACATATCAGAAATATGTATGTATTGACTCCTATTAATGCATGATATATAGGGATTCCTGGATCTAAAATCCTGTCCCAACCAAAATATAAAATTAAAATTCCCTCTCTACATATGGGTCAAATCCATGCATGTAATTTTCTATATGAGAACTAAATGTGGCTTGATTATCATTCCACTAAGATAAATAGATATTACTTGATATCACTTTTAGCCTCATCCATGAATCATTCTATAAATTATAAATAGATATGTGTAGAATATTTTGGCACATGAGTTACCTACATCTGAGAGTGATAAGGTCCCCCTTCCCTGCACATGATCCTGGTCTATGTATGGGAGTAACTTTTGCATGAACTGCATTTGGATTGATTTTTGTGCTAACAAGATACATAGAGATACCCAAGTCTCCTATCTTGGGCACGACCATGATGAAAAAATTCCCCTTAGCTTACATATTGGCAGAACTATCCAAGATAATCTCTGATAAAAACATTGTATGTCTCGATTCCTATACTTCGGGATACCTAGTGAAGATTGGGTCCTCCATTTTAGGATTATTCCCAGATTCTCATCATTCTAAACTATTAAACATGATAAGAAATAAATTTTTATAGGTATTCCAAATCATATCAAAATTGGAATACCCCATCATGTTTCCTCTCATGAAATAAATCATGGATCAATTGATTGAAAAATTATATATTTTTGGTCAAGCCAAGAGTGACTCACAAGATATTAAAGAATAGGGAATGTTTCTATGACTAGTGAAATCAAGGAGAGCTCTATCTAAAGATAAGTATCCATGTACTAGTCACATGATGTTAAACTAAACAATAATTTCATAGTCGCTATTTGTTAAACTACACAACAATGTCCTTGTCACATAATTTTAAACTCTATGAAAATTGGTCTTATATTTTAATGGAACATCCCCTTTGAATATTTTTTACTCAAGGATCACATGTTATATCCTTTCTTTATGAAAAGTAGTCAATACACACTGGTGTAGCCTTTAGGGTCCTTGAACCCTTCTTTAATATTACTTTCTCCATGAACCAAATTCATATACTTGATACCTGAGGTGATACTAACCAATTTCTTAAGGTGATAGCCTTTAATTGGAACCCCATCGAGCATGATCCCTCGTGATCTTGGATCCCCATATAGTTTTATAATAACAAATAATGGTTAAACCAATGGGACCCCACATAGATTCACTACTGAAAAATGAAACACCCCAGATCTTGTGCCTAATGAATGTTTTTGTCCTGAAGGAGAGGATCCCATGAGATCCATAAGTTATTATCCAAGATATACACAGTATGGGATACACCATTATTGATGGTTAACCTATACCCATTAGACTCTACCTATTACTAACTCATATATTCTTTGTTTATGACATAAAATTACTATATCCCTACTATTCAAGAAGATTCAGATACCCTTGATGTTACAAATTTTTACATCATACTAATTTTCAATGAAATAATATAATTTCTAATTCTTTTACCGCTCCATATTGAGGTACATATATCTTATAAAGACCCAATTTCCATGAGTTACTCATTCCTCTTGGAAATACATTTTATTTTCTATATGTTTAACTGAATTACAATTCTATAGTCACTAGAAATTAAAATGCACAACAACATCCACGAAGCATGATGTAAAATGAATAAAAAAATACATGTTTCAGGAATTTAAAATACATTATGATTTATTAGTCTCATAACATTAAGAAAACATGAAAAATTTCCAAGTCACTTGATGTCAAACATCATGAAATATGGTTCATCTTTCATAAACTAAAATTTCTTGGAGTGGGACACCTATATATTAATTTATGATAAAGTTGATTGTTTTATCTCTATACCAGAATAAAATATGGAAATTAACTTTCCCTATGTATGATATCGATCAATGTAGAGGACCCCTTAATTGACTATGTATTTAGTACTCACTAAAGGAAGAGATAAAAAATTACACCATTGCTGCATATGTGATAGATAAATGTAGGGAGGCCCTTACGGTAAAAAAATATATGTGGATTGATTCTTGGATTTTCAGGATATGTAGTGACACGTAGATATATTTTCTTGGGCCGGGCCATAGGTTTACCACTATCACAACCTTCCCTGGTGTTTGATCCATATTTAAAGTTGTTATCCTTGGTTGATTATGATACTATAAAAATTCCTCCATCAACTAAAGGCTCTCCAAATATTATAGACCTTAGACTAGTACCATTAATAGTAAGATATTTTTAACCTAAAAAAGTGGATGTCGTAACTTTAATGGGAAACATTACCCTCTCCCTTGAATTTGAGTTAGATCTACATAGAGGTATTTTCTTAAAAAAATTGAATATAGCATGATTCATACACATATGAAATGCCATGGAAATCTAAGGGAATCCCAAACATATAAATTTACCATGCCTGGAATCTTTAGTCAATCTTGTGAGACCATAAAATTATTAAGGATGAATGAGTTATCTAGAATTTTTTGTCCTACATGTGAATTAGATATATATATGGTATGCTTAAGTATGAGATAGATCTGTGTGAGAAGGGATCTTGAATACAAATACCCACTAGTAAGACTACGAAATAATAAAAGATACTTCCCACATTTAAATTCCCCTGACCAATAAAAAATTTCCTTAAAGATATCTTTCAAAATTACACATAGATTCCAACATCCTTACCACATGAAGTTAACCTACAAGAAAGATGAAATCGTAACATAATGTTAAACTAGATGACATACATGTCCCCATTTAATGATGCTAAATTAGAGAGCCTATGTTCCATCATTACTCCTTATCAAAGGACTAAAAGAGATTGAACCTTGTCAAACAATATTTGGGGGGGGGGGTATTTTATCATATTCTTAATAGCCTCAATCTATAAACCATTATTTGAGTCATTTGTGTATTGGAATGCTGAAAACCTTCAATTTACAGGGTTAAATAACACCCAACTTCATGGGAACCTTGGATTTACTATGCATGTTTTCCCCAGGCTTCAACATAAGATCTTCTGACCTTTCTAAATAATGTGTATTTAACATAAAAAGTGATTCTAATCCTTGAGAGACTGATATCATCATAATGTATATTGTCACTATATATTGATTTGTGATCATACTCAGCATGACTATCTCATATCATCACTCATGATTCAAGAACCTTGATTCATCACTTACCTCACCATAAGAATTCATTCATAAGGGTTTTGGAGTACACATGGCCTTGGGAATCCTAATTCTGATAATGCATAACATTCCCCTGATACAAGGTCCAAATTGAAAGTCCTGAAACTATTAGTAAAAGTAAAATAAATATTGTTGAGATGAAAACCTGAAAATGGAGGTTTGATAAAAATTCAAGTCTCCGATCACTAAAATATTCATCTATAGAGTTTAGGAAAATCTTAGAGCATAAATAAAAAATAAAGAATGATCAAAGGGACTATATTATGGACCTATTAAAAGTTGACTTTTGATATTTAGACCCCACAGTATAATAAAAACTTAGAGTGATGATTTCTTACATCCTCCTTCCACGAGGAAGTGTTTAGTATAAATCCACACAAATTTTAAGGTGATCAAACCCTTGTTTAATATTACATTTTCCATACACCACATTAATGTCTTGACCCTTTTGATGTATATGATCACATGACACAAAAACACAAGATATTGAGAATGATCTTTACAACCAAAAAATAGATTTAACCCCAGTGTGCTAAAAATGGTTTGTGATGAATGATCCTAAAATATAGAAACAAAAAAATCCAGATTGAAATAACATAAAACTAAAATTGCAAGATTAAAAATGCTCAAGAGGTTGAAAACACCAAAATGGAGACCTAGAAAAAAATCAAGTCATTGCTCATTGGAAAGACACCCTATGTTATCAGGGAAACATTGAGTACTCATGAAATAAAAAAGGCATAAAACTAGATTGGATTAATAATTATGAGATGACATCCCATAAATAATCCAAGTCCATTCTTGATAATATTTTCCATATAATGATTAGAAAACCTATTGGGATAAAAAAATAAGAAACTTGTAGGGACTATTATATATACCTATAAAAAATAAATCTACAATAATCAGGTCCACTGAACTAGGAAAAAATTTTAGTGTATCTCAATTTATTATGACTTATTTGAGGGTTCATAGTTCTCTCATGTTTTAAAACTGCATGAGACTTGGTCCATGTAATGACCCAAACTTTCATTAATGAAAATTCCTCTTGATCTAATTAACTATCTTATTATGTTTATATACAATGTGAACTTCATTGGTTTTATGTTTCTGTATTTTAAAATACCATTATCAACTGTGACCGTTGCTAATATATCCCTTGAATAGTGATCACATGATTAGTTTAAATACAGGGATTTAAAAATTCCAATTTAATCAGATAAAAGAAGTGATGGCCTCATCCAGTAGACTTCCCCGTACGAAGACCATTTTTCAGAGCTCGGAAAGGAGGTGGCATCATTGAGCTTCTCTCTTGACCAAGCGCAAGCTGATCTTGAACAGATTAAGGTTGAACAGAACTGACTATGGGATAAGTGGAAGTTAATTGAGATTACCCCCCAAGAAAAATTATCTGAGCCACCCCAAGAGTCTGTCACCATCGCACATCTTACCCTATGGTTTTATGAGGGTTTTATAATGGGGTTATGTAAAAATACCCTACCACTATGACTATGTACATTATTTTTTTATAAATAATGTGCATTCATTTTATTATTGTTACTTGGTAAATAGTTTTAAAAGAAAAAATAGTATTTTTAGTTAATATTCAAATAAGAAATATATTTTAATTAATTAATAGTTTTTTGAATTAAATAATATTTTTGTAAAATATTATTATTATTATCAAATTAGTTTTTATTAAATATAAATTATCATATAATTTTATGAATGCGATTGTAATTTTTATTAATGATTGAATGCTGTTTTTGTCAAAACCCATGAATTTTCGATAAATGTTGGTTTTTATTTTAAAAGTAAAAATTCACATATTTATAAAATAATTTTGATAAAATTAATATTATTTTTGGAATTTAGACATAGAAATTATCCAATGGTGAATTTTTCATAATTTTCTGAGATAGTCAAATTTTGGGGTAAGGATTAAATACAGTTTAAATATATAATGTGTTTATGACATCATAATGGCCCAATAGTGATTTAATTAAATAATATAAACATTATATTCAGCCAATATATGTTTTACCATTAAAATAATGTTATTTTTTCTTTTTTTTATTTATTTTACAAAGCATTAGTGGACCCTTCAAGGATTATAAAACATTTTGTCTTTTTAAATTGTTTTCCTTGAGAGAGTGACTCACCTTCACATAATAAACCATATTATTTTAATAAGTTATGATATTGGTGTTATAAAATATTGTTTTCAAACCCCCTTTTTCAAAAACCATGGGAAAAACCATGGGATGGTTTATGGTATTGATTAGTTTAACGTGAGGTGTCCCAAACATAAATAACAAATAATTCCCTATCATTTCCTATATAAACCCACCCAAGCTCCCACTTACTCTTCACTCAAAGCCTTTGGAGTTCAACCAAACCCTTAAATTATCTCTCTATAATCCTACGAAGGTGCCCCAAGAACCTTATAAGCATCTATCAAGCCTCTCCCAAGCCTTTGGGATCCAACTTCCAAGTAAGGGAATTCCTTCTTTGTCATTTTTGTCTAATTTTATTTAAGTTTCTACGCCTTTTTTTCCAATTAAAAATATTGGGGTACGATTTAAAACCCCCCCATACTGTAATATTTATGTTTGTATGATGAGATACCACTTTATCTCTCATTAAATCCTCCCATGTACACCCGTTACCATGCCGCAATTCCCTGAGGGATTTCACTTTCCTCTTTTACATCCAAGTAATTCTTTTGTATTATGCTTCCAAATTCCATTACATTTGTTGGGACATGAATCCATATGACCCCCTTACTGTCCATTTCATGTACATATTATGATACCCTCTTTTCTATCTTATCAACTATTTTCATGAATCATTATGTGACGTCGTTATGCTACCGAAATTGCACCGCGTTTTTCCAAGCCAAGATCATTGTTTAGTGAATACCATACCCATGTTTCTATCAAGGGTATTAACCTTTATGAACATATACCAATTGAATGTTACACTCATGTATTTATTCCAAATTACTAAATTGTGTAATAACTTATTATTTTTATTGATTCCATGTTATATGATTCATGTGGAACATTATGCATGAAATGAAATGTTTAAGAAGTGTGCGCCCTGATAGCGCTCCAATGCATTGGGTAAAGTATAGTATCATGATACATCAAGTGAAATGGGTGTTGACTCATTATAATTCAATTTCAATGAGGTTTTACTTGTTCTTAATGTGTAATGAGGGTTTACTCATGCTCTATGTGCAATGAACCTTGGCTCATGCTAATTCCAAGTTAAGTGTTAAAGACACATTTCCATGTTATGATTATCATGCTTTATCATGCCTTTATGTTCATGTTTCTCTTATTCACCAGTGATATGACTATTGTCTAACTTGTATTATATTCCTTGTTTATTCACTTACTAGGCTTTATAGCTCACACTTTTCTTATGAATGTTCTCAGGTTATCCCCTACAATGCTAAGTACGAGAGAATGTGGTGGTCATGTAAAGGAAGTTTTCAATAAATATGTTGTGTGTTTTATGTTCTAAGCTGTTATGTAATGTTCCTAAGACCCAATGATACTATACCTATTGATCTTTTATGTTTTATCAAGAAAATATTTTATGTAATAAATTAGGTTTAAGTGTGTAATAAAAATTAGGGTTGTAATTGTTGGTATAAAAGGATAGGTTTAGTTATTTTTGGGATTAGAATTATTAAACCCAAATGAAGACTTAGAGACAAGAATAAGTATAATAAAAACATCCCTAAGTATTGGTGAGTATTGAGAAAGTGTTTTATCAAGAAAATACATCCCTGTCTAGATATGAGCAGGTAGAGGCGGCTCTGGCAAATCCTAATGGTAAAACCCAAAAACACTGCTTTGAGCTTGACTCGAATGAGAACCGGTGCACAAAAACGGGCCTTGCTGCACTCTTGGTTATTAAAATACTGGGGGATATTCTTTGGTAAATTCATAATCTTAGTATGAACCCATATTTATGGAATTAAAATAAATTCCCCTAAGAATATATGCTAGAAAGTAGATCATGAATATCACAGATAGAAGCCCATGGATTCATAAGTTAAAAAATAAAAGTTATTTATAAGTCATCATTTTGTCCTTGTATTATCCTTTATGTGTTAACCCTAAATTTTATTTTAACCCCACTAATGTCCAGCAATAGGGGGACTCAAGCTAACCACCGATGTGATGATCAATGTGATGACTGTGCTAATGAGATGCCCAATCCGATGGGAGCGGGAATAAAGAACTTTGTCACGTTTCTCTCTCAGTTAACTCAAGCTTGGAAAAAGAAACATGGGACAAGAAGAATGTTCAAACCCCCCTAAGAAAGAACAAGCCACTATCGAGAGTTTTATGAGACAAATGCCTTCTACTTTTAATGGATCATCTAATCCCTCAATCCCCGAACAATGTATCAACTCCATTGAAAAGATATTATCCATCCTTCAATATTATGAACAAGAGAAGGTTCTTCTGGATACTTATCATATGGAAGGTGAATCCCACCAATGGTGGACGTTGATAAAAAATATGTAGCCTGAGGAAGAGATCAAGGCATTGTAATGGAAGGATTTATAGAAGATGTTTTTTGATAAACACTTTCGATGCACCCTCCGACTTAAGATGGAAAAGGACTTTCTTTCCCTCAAGAAAAAAGATGACGAATCTATTGGAGTGTATGAGGAAAACTTCACTAGGATTACATGATATGCCTCTGGATTTGTCGTTACCCATGAATGGAAGGTTGAAAGCTTCTTTGGTGGGATGAAACCTCACCTATAGAAAGCTCTGGTGATCCATGAATTCAACAGATATGAGGAAATTTTTTGATGTGCCCTCAAGGTCGAAATAGAGATCGGATAATCTCAGGGGTATCACGTGGATAAGAAGCATAAGGTGGACATCAATGCAGGTGGTCCGATGGATAAATCTATTGGTGCTAAGAAGATCCAGCACCCCACTTTCCAAAGGTGCAGAAAGAAGCACACCAGAAATTTCCTAAAGGGGATGAGGAAATGCTTTAGGTGTGGAAGAAAAGGGCACCTACCTATTATCTCTCGACAAGAAAAACTCCTAGCTACAAAAGAGGATAGGAATTCTCCATTTGAGCCTCAACGTGTTGTTCATTTCTACAACTACAAAGAACCAGAGAATGTTTCAAATTAGTTCCCTAAGCCAAGGGTTTTCAGAGGCAGCCAACAACCTCCAAGGCACCACGGGAGTGATTTTTCCATCACTACTGCAGAATTAAACCCCGACAACGAAGTGGTGACAAGTATTCTAGTTATTCATTCAAGAAATATGAACGTACCTTTTGATTCAGGTTCTACGCATTCTTTTATAGCCCAAAAGTTTAGTAGAACAATCCCAGCACCACCAAAAATCATGGAAGTAAAGATGTTAGTGAGTATGAAAAATGGGGAAATCCTTGCATCCCATGAATATAACTCCTCCCCTGTCATAATATGTGGATTTAATTTCCTATAAAACTTCATCATACTCCCTCTGGTGAAATTTTATACAATTATTGGCATGGATTGGCTTTCCTTATATATAGCCTACACAAATTTTTCTGAGAGGTAAATCACTCTCCATGTGGAGAATAGACCCCCGATTCTATACAAGTGAAAGGAGGAAGATGAATCTTCTTTAGCTCCATCATCTCAAACGTGGATATTACAACTCTATGGGGACACATATCTGGCTCGGATGATTGAGTCTAATGTGGAAACCATCCTTGAAGACATGCCTATTGTAAGGTAAATTTTGAAGTGTTTCTCGAGTAATTGCATAGTCTTCCTCATATAAGGGATGTTTAATTCTCAATTGAAGTTATACTTGTGGTTTTGCTAATATCCAAGACTCCATATATAATGGCTATTTTGGAGCATGAGGAGCTGAAGAAACTACTATAAGAGAATCTAGATAAAGGGTTTATACGCCCAAGTGCTTCACCATTGGGTGCACCAGTCCTCTTTGTTAAGAAGAAGGATGTGTTAATGTGCCTTTGCATCGATTATCGTGATCTTAAAAAAATCACCAATAAGAACAAGTATCCTATCCCACGAATTGATGAAATGTTCAATTAGCTGCGTGGAGCACAATAATTCTCCAAGGTGGATTTACGGTCAGGATATTATCAAGTAAGGGTGAAGAAGGAAGATGTCACCAAGACAGCTTTTTCTACAAGATACAGGCACTATGAATTCATAGTAAAGCCTTTTGGACTCACTAATTCTTCAAAATACTTCATGGAATTGATGAATATAGTCTTCAGGGATTAACTCAACAAATTTTTGGTAGTATTTATAGATTATATTATGATATACTATAAAACCAAGGAGGATTATGAGGAGCATATAGGAACTGTACTAGAGACATTTCGGAAGGAGAATCTCTATGAAAAGTATAAAAAGTGTGAGTTCTAGTTGAAGGAGGTCACATTCTTGGGCCCTATAATCACAATAAATGGGATATTTATGGATCCCTCCAAAAAGATGCAATTGAGGGATGGTCGAGGCCAACATCGGTAACGGATATCTGTAGCTTCTTGGGGTTAACTGGATATTTTTGATGATTTGTGAGAAATTTATCGCGATTGTCCAACCCTCTTACCAAGATAACTCAGAAGGGAGTAAAGTTTTCTTGGAGTGATGATTGTGAAGAAAGCTTCAAGGAGTTAAAAAGGAGTCTTATCAATACCCCTATACTCAATTTACCCACAAGTGGACAACTTTTTTGTGGTATTCAGTGATGCTTCAAAGAAGGGCCTGGGGTGTGTGTTGATGCAAAATGACAAAGTCATTGCCTATGCTTAAATGAAATTGAAAGTTCATGGGTAGAATTATCCAACAAATTATTTGGAGTTGGTTGTGGAAATCTTAACTTTGTAAAACTGGTGGCATTATCTCTTTGGGGAGGAGTGTGAAATATATATGGGCAAAAAATCCTCAAGTATATATTCACACAGAAAGAGTTGAACATGTGCTAATGAAGATGGTTAGATATGATCAAAGACAACGACTGCTCAATCCATTAGCACCCTAGGAAAGTGAACAATGTGGCAGATGCTCTAAGTAGAAAGGACCTATCAATTGTATCATTGATGAGAATTGAGAAGGACCCAATATTCATAGATTTGATAAATATGGACATGAGAATCATAAAGAAGGGAACACCATCAATCCTTTCACAAATTATTTCCCAACCATCACTTTTGGAAAGGTTAAAGGATTATCAAAAGGATGATGTGGGAATTCATAAGAGAGTGGAAGATATCAGAAAAAGGAAATCCTCAGAGTTCAATGTTAATGAGGAAGGAATTGTGAGATTTGGGAAAAAACTATGTGTTCCATCAAGTCCATAGCTGAAGATGGAACTTTTGGATGGTGCACATAGTTAAAATTTCTCTTTTCTCTCACGAAACACAAAGAGGTATCGAGATCTCTGAGAGCATTATTTTTTGGATAATATGAATAAGGAGATCGCAGAGTATACACCAAAGTTCCTGGTGTATGAGAAAGTGACGACAGAGAGGCAGAAGTCTAAGGGGATGATGCAACCATTACCCATACTAGCATGGAAATTGGAGAACATCACCATGGATTTTTTCAACGGACTTCCAAATACATCCGAAGGAAACAATGAATTTTGGGTTGTTGTGGATCATCTCACAAGGTCTGCACATTTCATTGAATTCATAAGTATTTCTCATTGGATCAGTTGGCATAGATATATATCAGGGAAGTGGTAAGGCTGCATGGAGTACCACTATCTAGTGTATCCAATCAAGATCCAAGATTTACCTCTACGTTTTGGAATAGTCTTCAACATGCTCTAGATACTGAGATGAACTTCAATACATATTATCATCCTCAAACTGATGGCCAATCTGAGCAGACTATCCAAAAACTTGAGGACATGTTGAGAGCATGTTTTATGGACTTGAAAGGTGTGTGGGACCAATATATTCCACTAGTTTAATTCTCATACAATAAAAATTTCCAATCAATCATCCAAATGGAACCTTATGAAGCCGTATATTGGAAGAGGTACAGAACACCATCATGCTGGGATGAATTCAGTGAGTGTAAGTTTCTAGGACTAGAAATGGTCGAAGAAATGGTGGAGAAGGAGAAAACATTCAGAAGTATATCAAGGAATCCCAGAGAGAATAGAGAGTTATGCAGATAACCGTCGATGAGACCTTGAGTTTAAAGTTGGAGACATGGTATTTCTATGCATATCTCCATGGAAGAAGGTCATGAGGTTTGGAAAGAAGGGGAAATTAAGTCCCAGGTACATTGGCCCCTTCAAGATTATTGATCATGTTGGAGTTGTGGCTTATCGACTAGCACTTCCAGCTACTATGACCAAAGTACATGATGTGTTTCATGTACCCCTCTTAAGGAAGTACATACTAGAACCTTCACATGTACTCTTTTCAGAGGTAGTATAACTAGAGGATGATCTTTCTTACGAGAAAAACTAGTAAAGATATTAGATCATAGGGAAAAGTTCTATGAAATAAGACAATGCCCCTCGTCAAGGTGTTGTGGCGAAACCACAAGTTTGAATAAGCGACATGGGAATCAGAGGAAGTTATAAAGAAAATTCACCCACATTTTTTTTATTGTGGGAAATAGAAATTTCGAGGGCGAAATTTCTTAATTGGGGAAGATTGTAACGACCCAAAAATTCATTAATTAAAATTCTTCTTGGTCTAATTAAATGACTTATTATGGTAATATAAAATGTGAAATTCATTGGATTTATGTTTTTGGATTTTAAAATACCGTTATGAATTGTGACCATTGGTAATATAGCCATTGAAAAATGATCACATGATTAGTATAAATATAGGGCTTTAACAAATCCAATTTACTAAGACAAAGGAAGTGATGGCCTCATCTAGTAGACTTGCACCGTACGAAGCCCATTTGTCAGAGCCCGGAAAAGAGGTAGAGTAATTGGGCTTCCTTCTTGACCAATCCCAAGCTGAGATTGAACACATTAGGCTTTAGAGGAACTGACTACGGGAGAAGTAGAGGTTAATAGATATTACCACCCAAGCAATGTTATCCGAACCACCCCAAGAGTCTATCACCATCGCACACCTTAGCCTTTGGTATTATGAAGGCATTATACGAGGTTATTTAAAAATACCATAGCACAATGACTATGTACATTATTTTTTTATATATAATGTGCATTCATTTTATTATTGTTACTTTGTAAATAGTTTAAAAGGCACAAATTTTATTTTTAGTTAATATTAAACTAAGAAATATATTTTAATGAATTAATTTATTTATGAATTAAATAATATTTAAATGAAATATTATTATTATTATTAAATGAATTTTTATTAAATATAAATTATCATATAATTTTATGAATGCACTTATAAGTTTTATTATGGTTTGAAAGCTGTTTTTGTCGAAACCCATGAATTTTTGATAAATGTCTGTTTTTATTTTAAAATTTAAAATTCATATATTTATAAAATTATTTGGATAAAATAAATATTATTTTTGGAATCATGTTTCCAAAATCATCCAGTGGTGAATTTTTTATAATTTTCTGAGACAATAAAATTTTGGGGTAAAAATTAAATACCGTTTTAATATATAAGGTTTTTATGACTTCATAATTACCCAATAGTGATGTAATAGAATAATATAAACATTACTTTAGGAAAATATATGTTTTTACATTAAAATAATGTGATTTTGGGTTTTTTTATTTATTTTACAAAGCTTTAGTGGACCCTCCAAGACTTATAAAACATTTTGTCATTTTAAATTGTTTTCCTTGAGAGTGTGACTCACCTCCACATAAGAAACCCTATTATTTTAAGAATTACGGCCATTGGCCTAATAAAATATTTTTTTCCAATCCCCTTTGAAATAAACCTTGGACAAAAACCATGGGATGGTTTGTGGTATTGACTAGTTTAATGTGAGGTGTCCCTAACCTAAATAAAAATAATCCCTCACCTTTCCTATATAAACCCACCCAGTCTCCCAATTCCTCTTCACTCAATGCCTTTGGAGTTAGAAAAACCCATAAAATTTTCTCTCTAGAATCCTCCTAAGGTGTCCCAAGCTCCAAATAATCCTCTATAAGCCTTTGTGATCACACTTCTTAGTAAGTAATTTCTTCCCTTCTCATTTTTATCTAATTTTGTTTAAGTTGATATGCCCTTTTGTTTTCAATTAAATATTTTGAGGGTATGATTTAGATCCTCCCCCATACTTTCCTCTTTATGTTTGGATAATGGGAGACCCTTTTCTCTCTCATTAAATCCTCCCATGTACACCTGTTACCATGCCGAAATTTCATGAGTGATTTCTCTCTCCTCTTTTACATCCAAGTAATTCTTTTGTATTATGCATCTAAATTCCAGTACGTTTATTAGGACATGTATCCATATGAACCCCTTACTATCCATTTCATGTACATATGATAAGACACCCTTTTCTATCTCATCAACTATTTTCATTAATCCTTATGTCACACCGTCATTCTGCAGAAATTGCACCGTATTTTTCCAAGCCAAGATCATTGTGTAGTGAATAACATACCCATGTCTGTATCAAGGGTATTCACCTTTATGCAGATATACGTATTGAATGTTACATTCGTATATTTATTCCACATTAATTAATAATGGAATAACTTATGATATATATTGATTCCATGTTATATGATCCATGTGGCACACTTATGCATGAAATGAAATGTTTAAGAAGGGTGCACCCTGATAGAACTCCAATGCATTGGTTAAAGTATAGTATCATGATATGTCATGTGCAATGGGTTTTGAATCTTACTAATTTAATTTCAATGAGGTTTTACTTGTGATTTATGTTTAGTGAGGGTTTACTCATTCTCCATGTTCAATGAGCCTTGGCTCAGGCTAATTTCATGTTAAGTGTTGTTGCCACATTTCCATGTTATGATTATCATGCTTTATCAAGACTTTATGTTCATGATTATATTGTGACCCAGTGATATTCCTATTGTCTAACATGTATTTAATTACTCATTTTATTCCATGTTTATTCTCTTACTGGGCTTTATAGCTCACCCACTTCTTATGAATGTCCTCAGGTTATCCCACACAACGATAAGTACGATGAAATGTAGTGGCCATGTAAAGGATGTTTTCAATAAACATGTTGCGTGTTTTATGTTCTGAGCTGTTATGTAATGTTCCTAATCCCCAAAGACACTAGAACTATCAATATTCTATGTTGAATCAAGTGAATATTTTATTTAATAAATCAGGTTTATGTGTGTAATAAAAAACAGGGTTGTTATAGTCTATCCTATAGGACCTTAAAATACATAGTGTGACCTAATTTGTGTTTACTAAAATGTAGCATGAGAGAAATATCTATGAAACATATCCACTAAAACATGGTACCCTACCCATGATTTCATTACAAAGGGTTGAAATCCCCTTTCCAACATACAAACTAGATCTATACGAGAGCTTTTGTCATATATTTATTTAGTGATGAACGTATGTCCCATATGCATGAGCTTGATCTACATAAGAGTATTCTTCTTCAAAACTACCTATGACTTGACTCTCATTCCTTTGGGAAACATAATGATGTTCAAGTTATATATTTTGTATCCATACACAAATTCATTTCCATCCAAATCCCTCTTACATCCTAGAATGTATTCACATCCCAATTTTATGATATCCATGCCCCGAGATAAGGATACTTATTATATTTGATTCATACAAGCACTCATTGTCAAGAGTCTCCTATTGATAGAATTTTAAACCATCAGTGAACACACTTATGAATAATCCTCTTTTAGGGAACAATATTAAATCTCATCACATATTCTAGTATATTATAATGTTTTCTTAATTTTATCTTATAATAGAATTCATTTTATTCGGACTGAATCAAATTCTAAGGGGGGTAGGGGGATTTCAATGGAACCCATAATTTTGTACCATAAATTATCTCTTATAGATTCAAGAATCTTGTATCACATTGAATGAAATATAGAAATAATTTTTATGAAGGATATGTGGAAGTAAAATTATTGAATAATAAAGGCTTAGGATTGGGATTTATTTTATAAGGGAACATTTTAGAGCCCTTGTTTCACTCATTTTAAATATATAATTATTCAATGTATTTTTGGGATTCCCTTGAAAATGTTGTCCAGCCATGCAAGCTAGAAAAATAGATTAACCAGGGAACATGTAGGAGTGTCATTAACTACTCATGGGAGCCAATATAGCCATCCAACTTGGAAGTAGAGTTTGGATGGGAATATACCACCTACTATGGGTGGCATGGAACATGAAAGTTATACATACGAGGGTCACACAAGGGTATGGTGAGGCCAGTGAGGGTGTGGATATAGTTGTGTTCGAGTAAAGACCCTAGTGTTGTGGCTCGATTAATGGATGAAACATTGAATATTATTAACCCCCTACTGAATGAGTGAACAATTGATATGTGACAAGATCGCAACACATACACTATTAATCCATTAAAAACATATGGATAGATACTGAAAAATATTGTGATGATTATTTTATTATTATTTTTTTTACAAGAAAATCATTTCACATTTTATGTTTCAATGATTAGATGATACGATTGAAAGGGTGAATTGTAATAAAAACATTGTATGCAGTTTTGATAATAATATTAATTTTTTTGGGTTTTTGTTCTAATTAATTAATTTGAGTGAAGTTGTTTTTCAAACACACCTTATTTATGAATTGAATGTTATGATCGGTTTGATGAGATGTATTTCAGTTTGAATGTATCCCTAATATATATGATTTTTTATTTATGTTTTTTATGTCTCAAATATAATATGTTTTCTAAAACATTTTTATGCTTTAATTATGAATGAAATGAAAATATGGTGTGTTTTTACCATAAGTCTTGTGGTTTCCTACCGATTATAATATTCTCAATGTCATGAAGAATTCATGATACAAGAATATTTTTATGTAAGAGGAAACATGATGATATACATATTGACTGATCTATTGGTCTTTCTTATTAATATTATTTTCTTATTTATAGAATGAAATAATTAATAAGATCCTTAATTAGTTGGATACTTTGGAAATAAAATTATTGTACTGACACTCGTCTATTAGAAATGTGGTTCCATTGATTCTTTATATGTAGACAGGTTAACAAATTTTGTGGAAGAAAATTAATATGTCATATTTGTTGGGACTGATGAATGGGAATATTTTAGAGACCAATAAACTAGATGATTATAAATAATTAAGTCTACAATATTCATCAAAATAATAATTCTTGTTGATTTAATGTGATGTGGGTCAAGCGAATTTGTTTCCTTCAATTCGTTAATGATTCATTGGACAAGAAGTAGTTACTACCTATAAAACTAGAGTTAACACCAATTCATCGAAAGGAATTAGAGGCTGATCCATTAGACACATGATGACACCAATACATCATTTAACACATGATCATTGTTCTAAAGAACTATTGGATATTTAGAATAAATGGTGAAACATTGTGAAGATGTAGCATATGATTTTGTTATAGGGGTATTAAAATTCACTACTAAAGTGTTTCCATGGTCTATTGATATCTTTAGAAGTTATGATGATGTTTATGGAAAATTAACTGATGTTAAACTATGTTTAAATAATTATTATGCATGATGGTCTCAATTTTTTATATAAATAAAATGATATGGATCATTAGAATCCTATCATTTATATTTTTTATCATGTACAGAGAAAAATGATGTGTTTTTAGATGTACATATGTTTTTATCATAATGAGGAAATACATCAGAAAATAAGATGCTATAAATTTAAAGAATGGTAAGGAATTTTAAATATTAATAATGTTTTGAGAAGATTCAAGATGTTCTAAGAAGGCTCGAGAAGAGTTTAGAAGCATATAATTAGTCAAATTTAAAGTCTAAAAGTATGTGGAATTTTAGATTCAAAAAGTTTTTTGACTGGGAAAACATTTTCAAAATCATTCCCTAACCACTTTTTTTTCCTATAAATATTATGAAGTACATTGTACTTTCTGACACATTTATTATTCATGTTTGAAGAGAGAGAGAGAGATATAGAGTCAAATCACTAAATGTTTTGGAAGAGAGAAGAATTTTTTGAAATATGTTTTCCATAGAATGTTTTCTGGATAGAATAAGAAGAATAATGGGTCACTTTATTATACTGGGAAATCAAATGCGCATTTTCATGGAATGTATGAAGAGGTTTAAAATTGATTCCAGAGCATTGTTTCTTATGATTTCATCAAAATAAGAAATTGATATAGGGAATCATTCTGACCCACTAGACTATGTTTTTATATGAATTCCAAAATTGATGTTTTAACATACTATTGGGAATAAAAGTGAAGAATTATATATTGAAGGTATTCTTATTTGTATGTTGATAATGTATCAAATGAATTTGTTTTGAATAAAAATTTGGAAAAAACTCTAATGATTGAGAAGGGGGAGAACTCTACTTCATCGTTCGTACCCTTGTAGCTGATAGATCCTGTAGAGACCCCCCATGGCAGGGGAGGGTCCTCTAATGAATTTTAAAAGTGTCAGAACTCTTTCATTTACCACTTTCGGAATCCATGTCTGTCTCACATTTTTCCCTCAGATAGATCTTAGTCCTAACATTCCAGACATCTTCAATGGAGATCTGTAATTATTGATATCAAATTAGTAAATCCCCGAAGCTTCCTCCTTGTCGGAACTATCACTGATGTATTTTTTAATATTTGTCCTCTATTAGTGGATGTTTTTAACCGATTTGTCTTTGATTCATGGGGCCTTCTAGAGCGTGTGATAGTAGTGATTTTTTATTCTGAAAGAATCATGACATGGATTGCTTCAGAGGATGATCTTATTTTTTCATGGTCGAGTGCTCCTCGATCCTATACCATGTGTCATTTTTTCCTTCTTAAATGGTCCTACGACTACCATATAATGTGGGATTCATCATACATGGATGTTTTGGTAAGGATTCATGAAGATAACCTTCCCATTCAGAACCCTACAATTCCTAAAATACTAGGAAATTTAATAGGTCGTTATTTATGAATAGATAGTCAAACGAGATCCATTTTTCAGGAAATTTCACCTAAAATCTATGTTGTAGTTGACTTGTCAAAGCCAACAATTGATATTTTCTGGATCATTGGAGATGAAGAGTTTAGGTATAACAAATTAGTTATTTTTGAAACACGGTTTGATTTACCTTCCATGTCTAATAAATTGGAAAATGGAATGAAGTCTTACAGACATGAAATGTGGAAGGAACCTTCTTTTAAAAATGGTTTGGCTCGAGGCATCATTTTATTCTTAAAGCAAAGAAATGTCCTCTTTAAACTAAGTATAGTGAGACACATTACATATCCTGAAGGCCCAGTGGGAATATAGCCCATTACACAGCCCGTAGGCCCAATATTTTGGCCCAAAGCCCATTATGTGAATAGTACTACTACAGTACCTGCCTACTCGAGTACTCACTGCTGCTACAATGTCCTGCCACCGCTACAGTACCCTCTTTTTATACAGTTCCGCCATTACTATAGTGTCGTAACAGAACTGCTACAGTATTGTACTAGATGACGTGTCTGCTTCTCAGGATAGTTCGTTCAGTTCGAAGTGATTTGGTTCTACTATGGGATATGAGTTTGCTCAGACTTATGGTTCTGAATTGGTTTTTAACTCCGAGTGCAATTCTCCTCTTGTTAAGCATGGTGGACCATATTCTATTTTGATCACTAATAATAATGACTTTTTTAATTCTATTTAAAGTACCTTGATAAGGCCAAATCCATCTAATCTTATACACTCTTATGGAAAAGTTAAGAGTGTTTTAGCATGACAATAGTGTTTCTCAAAGGGCCAAACCCACCAGTGGAAGTGGATCCTCTAGGAAATTCACAAGGTGTGGGTGTTTGTGGGTTTACTGAGGATAACACTCAATTGGAGATACAAAGGGATGAAATGAATTCTGTTTTAAAAAGGGATACATGTACAATACATTCAACCATCTATAAGATATAAATATCTGATCCAATTAGTGAAGGGGATGTAAAAGTGATTGAGGCATGTCCCAGGAGTCCCATGGAAGTATCATTTGTATATTGGTCTTCTTAGAGAGTAGCACTGGGACACGTCCTAGGATATAGGTGGTAGTAGTAGAGTTGGTTATTCATTTTGAACTATTACTTCTTGATGATCTGATCCAAGTTCTTAAGTATGATTCAATCTATAGTGTGGGTGATTTAGAATAGGAGGTTCTAGGAGATAGATATTTTATCCTTGGGAGAAACCAATAATAGAAGGGAATATTTAAATAGAAGAATAATTACTCCTTTACCCCTCCATGGAAGACACTATTATCAATGAAGTTTATGGCTAAGAATATGGATAATGATTTCACCTTCTAACAATAGAAATTAGGTGATGTTATTCATCATTCTTTTGAATTGATTTTTATATCAGAAGAATAAGTTTTTTAATAGAATATTCCATGTAATTCTACAGAGGAGGATGCTACACAAATGATGGCATGGTCTTCAAGTGTGGATATCAATGTGGAGAAAAATAATTGGATTAATAAGGAGGACCTAATACTTTTGGGGGCTTCAATAGTGGATAGATCATTATCAAGGAGTATATCTTGTATTTGGAAAAGTTGGCCTTCAATTTATATATTTTATAATGGATTAACCAAACACCTAGGTAACCAACATATATTGGACAATTTTTAGGGAGATTATTTCTGTTAGTATTATGTTTCCTTTCAATGGTTATACTATTTACTTCAGTGGTTAAACTCATGGTTTCTCATTTTTTCATTAAAAGTGTTTGAATAAAAAAATTAATTTTAATTTAATGAACTAATTAAGGTTTCATTACTTGTTACTAAATATTGTATTACATTATTAGTGCTAGATGAAGAATATTTACTTTTTTATTGATCATAGTTATACAAAAGTGTAAGGGTATATACTACTTTTTTTATCCACATATAAGGATTTTTTCTATTGTTTTGTGTGGTATTTGATTGTTTCCAAACCATTATAAGGATCTGGATACTATTCTTCAGTAGTGAACCCTATAAATACAAATGATACTATGGGTGTTTTGGAATAGAGAAAAATTATCAACAAGGGGTTATGGTTGTCTCAATGGAAAGGAATCATAAAAGAAAAAAATAAACTCATTACCTCATCCCCCTCTTAGTGATACATTGATTCTACCTAGGAATTGACACTTTGAACGATTTATGTAATGTTTTATCAATATAAAATGTCATAACCAACCACCAACAGGTTAAAAGTCACACAACTGGTCTCCTAAATAACTCTCGTACCATCCACATCAAATACAATCTCCCTAGAAATGTTTTACATTAGACTTGTGGTTATATTCTAGGGTATCACACTCAACTATTAAGGAAACCTCACTAAACATCCTATATAGTATCCATGGTTCCTCATATATTTTATAAAGGAGTTGATTATAATCACGATTTTGTCATAATGTTATGTGGACTAATCCCTAAGATAATTGTTCATATCCCTAAAATACGAATCACATATCCATCACACAAAACATAATATAATGCACCCCAATCCAAAAATAAAAGCACGAACCACAATTCATATAAATCGAAAAGTTATCTCTATCATAAATAATGAGAAAAAATGGTATCAATTAAGCTGTAAACAATATCAAAGGAAATAAAATCCCATAAATATCAAATATTGATTTCTTTATATAAATAACTTTTAAATGATTCCTAAATTCATTTCTAAAACAATTTGAGCACAAATTAAATCTAGGAGGAAATATTACACAACACTAAATCACACCAAAAATTGTATATTGTAGATCCACATTAAAAAAAACATTGAAACATGGTAAATTATGGAAATATCAAAAACCTAATACAATAATTAACATGCTATCTAAACTAAAATATTATTCTAAAATAAGATAATTAATTCACATCATCATTTTATTACATTGAAATATTTTTCTAAAACAAACATACCCTTTTATAAACTCCTTATAAAACCCTCTAAAATAAGTAATTTATTTTAAAATCATGGTAATTACTTAAAATAAGGAAACCTATTTGGGAACAAAGAACACTACCCTTTATAAATTACAATTGGTTAAAAACAATAAAATACAATCACTTTTATCATATAAAATCTTCAATGTAATTTTACCAAACACCTTAAATCCATAAAACCCAATTTATAACAAAATTTCCATTATTCAAATCATTTCACTAAATTTTTTCAAAGGAAAAAAAATAAAACAGGGGAAATATTTGATGAGACCAAACTGGGAATTATATAAGTTATTAATTTATTTCTTAAACTCTTTTAGAACATCAGGTATTATGTTTATGTTTTAACTAAGGAAAATCTAATTGAAACACCATCCTCCACTAGTAGAAATAACCCATGTTCGATGGAAATCACCCAATTATTCCACAATATGTGAATCACAACCTTAAAAAACAATTTTTAGCAAATCTCAAACAAAAAAAATCATCTAAATTGGCTATTAGGGTTATGGGAATATATGGTACAAGAAGAGAATCTATAAAAGATATAGTGTGGAATCACTGACCTTTGGATTTAGATGAAGAACAACTCTAAAATTGCACCAAATAAACATACCCAATCTTGGAAGAAGAAGAGAATCCCATGGATCCGTTCTATATATGAGAGTAATAAATAGGTTTTCTTGAGAATTAATTAACAAATAAATAGTCCCCATAATGACAATGACACGCCAAATTGAGAATGTCATATTTTTGTATCCCACTTTTTAACAAAAAGTGTATATACCATGTGATATATGATACCTCAAAACACAAGAGGTCTCATGGTTGTCTCTCATGGTTTACCAATTTTTAGGTATACCATTTGACCACCTCTTTAAAAGAATGTATATTATATATGGTTTCTACTACATAGTTTCTTAAACAATGTTCGTAAACAAGTATCCCCAGGAGAAGAATAAAAATTAAAAAATTCAACCTTGCGACACCCCAACCCAAAGGGATAGATCAATGAGATAAACACCAGTATGAATGTTACATTTTTGGGTGTGAATATTGACCCCACTAGGCTTATTTGTTTTACTAAAATTTCCCCACCTTTAAAGTAGTTGATGCCTCCTGTCAAATAATTTTTAATATTTACTAACCAATGAGAAGGATCCATTCAAGAAGCCATGTCTTGTTCATTGAACTATAATAATGGATGTCCAATAACCCACATCTCAAGAAAACCCACACAACATGATATTTCCCAACCATTGTAGAACTATTGAGCCTAAGAATATATTCTCTCAAATTGAATTTTTGGATGACCACTACCATAGTATACCATAAATTTTAATACAACACCAAATACACATACCAAATCACGTAGGTTCATTCTAAGTGTCAAACCAATGCTAGGGACAAACAACACCTCTATAATGAATGAGACCACAATATTGAGAAAGAATTTAACATACCAACAAAAAAAGTAACTAGGATAAAACTCTATAAAAATGGGAATAAAAAACTAAAATAGAATAATGAACTCCAAAAAATTTATAATGAATATAAAATATTAAAATATTATCCATCAATACCCATGAGAACAAAAATATACTAGAAACAATCTCTACTGAATCTGGAGAAATTCCCCAAAATAATAACATGTTCTAAAATGAAATGAGTGAGTTATAACATTGGGTCTTGTTACTAAATGTCGGATAACTCGATACCAAACACGTTGAATACAAACCCATAGTAATTTTGAAATAAAATATTTCCATGTTAAATTTTATGGTCATCCTTACAATCCAAATCATTCATATGATACCCTAGATGAAAACTATGGAATGCCTTATAATTCATCAAATAACACTCAAGCCTTAGAGAACAAAAAAGATACCACACATAAGAAAATGGGGACTGATCAACTAAACTAATTGAATATAAGAGAAAATCTCTTTTATCAGTTATAATAAATGATACAAGTTGTACAAAAGTGATGAAAAAATTTAATGGAAACATAGGTTACAAAATAGGATGCCCCCAAAACAACAAAATAACTCTCAAAAATCTAGATACAGGAAACACAAGAGAAAATTAATCATATAAAATATGTTTGTGATGCATCTTATCTCATATCCACCTAGTATAAAAAACCTAGGTTGCTGTCTGTGATGTCAAAACTGATTATATATCCTAATATACATCAAACAAGATGGTATAACATACCAAAATATCCCATACTAGTAATACAAAATTGGATTCTCTATTTGTTTTCCAAAACCCTTTTTGACACAAATGTGGGTCAAAACATAACATAATGAAGGTTACCCTATTGAAAAATAATTTAATCTAATATCCTTATACACCACATTCATTAAGGTAGTGAGAATATCATGAAAAAATATAAAGATAATATACAGTTGATGACCTTTGGAAAAATATCAATTTTTCATTGAATATTAAATAATTCATTATAGGGAGAGAGGAACTAGTATTTTAAACCACTCAACATAATCATTATATCACTACTCACATTGATAGATTCTTGAGAACTCCATCAGCTTTTAAATTATCAACTCCTCAGGATAATCCTATAAAATGAAGGTAACCATGAAGTAAACCTAAGACATCTATTCAAACAGTTGGGCATGGATAGATCACCTCAACAAATACAAACTCAATCCTTAAAAATAATGAGTTTCAAAACTCATACAAGATTATTATATAATTCTTAGACCCCTAAAGATATCTCTGTTATTAGAGAGAAACTTCATCACCTCATGAGATACTTATTCACCACATAATATAGTGGGTACTAGTCTAGAAACACTAGATGTTAATCCACAATACATGGATATATAAGAAACCTTATTCCATAATCAGTATAGGAAGAATCTAAGAATAGAATAAATGCTTATGTATCTTTGGGATAACCCCATGAAAGATTTCCATATTGACTATCCAACTCCATTATAGGGGTCAATTTCTAAAACATTAAAATAACAAAACACTTCTTCAAATAAACAAAACACTTATTCAAATAAACAAAACACCCAACATAATTGAATAAAAAGGGTAAATATAAAATGAAATAATATTATAAAATATAATTTTAAATGTAAAAAAATCATAACTCGAGATTTATTCTATTTCCAAACACTGAATGAGTTCAAATATTTAATAATAGTTCAATTCCCTTAATGAAAGAACTCATCTCTTGGAAAAAAAATTCAATTTAAACCATATACAAAGATACAAGTCAAGAACACCATCAATAAAAATGAATGAAATTATATGTTTTAAAACCATAAAAACATATAACAATATAGGAGATAATTTTTTCACCAACAAAACTCAAGAAACCAAAATAAGGGTTTTAAAATAAACATAAATATCAATGAAAAAATTGTCCACTTAAAACACATCTAAAAAACATTTAGGATACAAAATCCATCAATTGGACACTCATAAATAGGCCTCATTGAATAAAATAATGCCTACGATTAACAAAGGAGGTAAAATAAAAAATATCAAATGCTTCTCCAAAATAAAGGGTTTAGCAGAATGTTTTTTTAGAACATGGACCAACTGTGTGAGTGAATTTGGAATTTTATATAATGGTTTTTATGGGTTTCCTATGATTTACATACAATATAATGTAAATTTGTACCCCAATGTTACCTCGAGTTTCTCTATATATCTATTATTTTCCCAGGACATCTCCTTAGGTCTTCCATCATTATATAGTAGTTGCACATTACATCAAAATATCTAAATAAAATCCCAATGTAAATCTATAAATAAAAATAACATACATGAAATCCCATATAATAATGATGTCCAATGATAGTAAGAGTATGAAAATCACATACTCGGACTTAGAACTTTATTTCCAGTAGTTCAATCAGTTTTATACATTCACCCCACAAAAAAGTGGGTTATCTGATACAATATTTTTCTGAACCATCCCAAGATGACCTAAAATATCCCCCAAATCATTCTATAACTTGTATCATGGTATGTTACCCATCAAATTTGGTTGGGGAAAATATCAATATTATCACAAGTTAAGACATGGAAATAATTTCACCCTAGATAAAATTAGGGTCAATAATGGTACCAACTATGAACACATTATCCTAAATCCTTATATTAGATAACCATGATATAATAAATAAGAGTTAAAAATTATGAATTCAATAACATAGAATAGTTCTCCAAATAAATTAATGATTTCAAAAAAATATTTTTTATATAAGGGGATCAAATTTATTGAAAATGATTTATATTTTCAAAATAGGGAACGAATATTACACTAAAAGATAAATAGGTGGCGTATGATGATGATACTCCACATGAACCAAAGAAAATCAAACCAAGCTGGGTTAAAACCCCTATAACTACATTTTACATTAGATACACCACTATAAACCAAAACAACTGATGATTTTTAATGATAAAATGGTAACTAAAGAAACTATAATCTATAATTCCAGAACCTGTAAAAATGTGATGAATTCGTACAAACAGATGTGAATACCAACGGTGTCTTCAAAATACTTTTAGGATAAAATTATTAGTCTATTATAGTGCATTTATTAAATTATTAATAATTTTAATTTTAATGTTTAAAATAAAAACTAACTATTCATTTTCATTATACAAAATGGAAATTGAAAAAAAGAAAAATACTTATATATTCTAACATATCTTTATTTGAAGTAGATTAATCAACTTGGACTTTATTAGGATATTTTATTTTCAAAACCCCTAATATCCTTCTTAAAATAACATATATTTTCATAGGAAAAAAGTTAATGATTAACTTCTAGGAATGAAACCTCACACAGTTTTAAAAAAATTTCATAGAAAATATTTTTTAAGGCTGGAATTTAAATCATAAGTCACTCTCCATTTTTGAAACTAAACATTCACACACATATCAAACAGTATAATAATCAAAGGAATGTATAATTGAATTAAACTACATAATACATCTTGCTCTCTAATTGTAATTTCATGAGGATAATAACATATAAACACATCTTCCTCTGTAAAATAGTTTTCTATGGATTACTTGATAGGGTATCACACTCCACTAGAAATGAAATGTCTTGAAACATTCCACATAATATACTAGTTTTCTCATGTTAGATAAATATGTGGTGACTATTATCAATATGTTGTAATCAAGTGAATTGAACAACTCTAAAATGAAAGTGGAAATATAAATCAAATAAAAATCCCACTTCTATCACCCAACACCTTCCATATTGAGACCCAAACAAAACAAACAAAACATGTATCATAATTCATATAGATTGTAATAGGATCTCATGTATAATAATTGGGTGAAAACGAGATAAAAAAGGGTATAAAAACCCTAAAATCGAATAGAATTACATTATGTTCCAACCTTGATTTTACTTTATAGATAATGATTATATTAGTTTTAAATCCATTTTTAAAGACACTTTGAATCCTAATTCATCACAATAGAAAATCAAAAACTATTATAACAGACAAAATTTTACAATATTGGGGATCATCATTAAAAAACATTCGTTTGAAAAAAATACGATGTATCAAAATTTAAATAGAAACAAAAAAATCCACATGATATATCATACAAAAGTTTAATAAATAATATTCAAACCAAAAATAAAACATACAAACATTAAAAAAAGGAAATATTTTTATGAATCAAACAGAACCTTTTATACACTCAGGGGAAAAACCATTAAAACAATGAACTTTATTTCCAAAACACTTGACCTTCTTAAAATAATGAAACCAATTTTATTATAAAGTATAATTGACCTTATAAATTCCAATTCGTTCCAAAAACCAAGGACCAATCACTTTTCTATTGGAAAAAATTCATTGAAATTTTATCTAAAAACAAGAGTTCTTAATACACTATTTAAAAACAAAGTGCCATTGTATGAAAAAATACACCCTATTTTTGAAAAGAAATAAATCAATAAAAATGGGATATATTTTATAAAACTATCTCAGAATCACATACACCATTAATTTTGTTCAATAGAATATTTATAACATCAATCAATCAAGAAACTACATTATAAATGGAAATTTAATGGAAACACATACCGTCAATCGGTATAAACATTTTTTATTTGAGGGAGACCATAAAAAGATAACGTAATAGACTTATAAAAACCTTATGAAAAAAATTAATTATATTAAACCATCACCTCAATAATCAACCCACATGGAAATTTGGTTTAGAATAAAAGAGTGAAAAATAATAGAAAGAAAGAGGGGGTGAGAGGGTAAGAACATACCCATTGATCTAGATAAAGAAAAAACCATGAATCAATTTGAAAACACATAGAGGAGATTATAAACATAAAAATCATACTTAGAGATCATTTATGAGTTAGTGGATAGAAAGGGGTAGGTTTGTGATAAATCCCCCAAAAAAGATCCCAAAATGAATAAAATAACCCAACTCATGCTAGTCACTTTGTTGCCTCATGTAATTTACCTAACCAAGCAACAATTATGTGACATCCACATCCTAAATACCATATATGTTATATAGTGGTATTTTATAATCTACGTTATTACACACAGAACATTCCATCACCCATGTTAAAAACTATAGATGCAATATAATTTATATTAAATGGTTTCTTGAACTATTCAATTAACCTTTCAGCCCTGTAAAATCCAAAATAACTCAAAATTTCAACACTGTGAAACAAGTAACCCAAGTAAGAAATCATTAAGATAAATATTACTATGAAACTAACATTACTAGATGTCATAGATTACAGAAACTCATTAATCATTATAAATTTAATATCCATTTTCATATAAGTCTTCCAGGTAATCATTCATAGTAGTAATTTATAAAACATGTGATTGTGAATATATTAGAGTTTATAGTTATGTCATGATATTTAATTTTTCATTATATCAACCAAATAATATTAGTTTAAAAAACCTAAAAATGTGTTCCACATCAAACTTTCTTATCTATTTCACAATTTAAACATACATTACTCTCCATGAATCAGTTCTATCTCTCAGGTTTTTTGTTTTTCCTAAATAACAATTGTTCTATACTCCCTTTAGTAAGTAAAATCTGATTTTTAGTGTTAACTACATTCCTTGAACCACATAAATTTCTTATACATAATATTTTGTGACCAAGGACTTCAACCAATACATAGTCTATGAGACTCTAGTTTTTTCATCATATTAATAAATCATCATTTATGAATAAAATGGAAATATATTTATTGTAATGGACCACTATTATATTTTTTAATACTAATTAATTTTTAAATTTAATCCTTTATTTGACATACCAACTCTATCAAAATTCATTTATTTTGATGAAAAATCTACAAAAATTTTATTTCTAACTTTTAATTTCTTGAACCATGCCCACTACTTCATAATATTTTATAGGGAATAATACTGTTTGACCTCTAGGTACTCTGATTCATCCTCATCATATAGGGCTATAAATTTCTAATGAATTTTCATCTAAATTATTGTTGTTTTAAGTTTATATTTTCTCCTTCTATAGGTATCCTTTTTTATCTTTCTATATAAAAATTATGAGAAAACCATGGGTTCGTGTCCCTAAATATCACCCAAAAAATAATAGATGTTAAAAACTTACCGAGTATAACAAAATTAACATATATTTTCAATTACCCCAATATCCAAAATGTTTTTTTCTATATAAAAAACATATCATTTATTTCCCATATTATCCCAGTAATAAAATGATATTCTAGTCTATATATTTGTGATTTCAAATCCACATGTAGCTTATCAATTCTATAATGGGTCATGAAACTATACATTCATTTTGTGTGTAGATGCCTTATCTTTAACTTCATATTCCAATAATATCTTTCTGATAAACCACATCAATAGATTTTCCTTCATCCTTGCAGTACATAATATTTAGATATTTAACATATTTTTCAATTAATAACACAAGAATATCCTTATTTACCTTAGTTAATGATGAACTCAAATATTCTGATTCTATGTTATCTATTTAAATATATTCATTATAATAAAATTTAATAGAATCATAATGACTCCATCATTGTGTTCCCCAATTATCATGAAAAATTATTTTAGTAATTAGGAAAATATCAATAATACCAGACTATTCTTATGTTTTGAGCATAATTTAAAATTTATTATTAGTGTTTTTAGAATATTTAGACATGAAAAAATTTATATCCACATTTAACATTGAATTATAAAACTTATATAACTTTTTAGAATATGTTATGTTACGTAGAAATAAATTAGTTTTCATTTATTTTCTCTTACAAATTTCAATTTCATCAATAGTTGCATCATGTTCTACTCCAAGATCAACATATAACATGATTATAGATAATTCACCATCCTACACCTCTTGTTATGGTTAATCTATAAGAACCAAAATAAATTCAATGATAACATCCTTTAAGTCCTCAACCTCAAAAATTATTTTATCTGAGAATTAATACTCTTAAGATATTATGATCACCTTCATGAATATATACTATGGTTTCATTTTTTATGTATTTAAATGTTTTTTTCAAGGGTTTATTTCTCCTTTCATTATATAGTAATTTTATAGGACACCTAATAGTGATATGAAAAAATTTAATGCTTTTTAAACAGTTACTTCTTGTCCTACCTTATGTTTTCACTTTCTATCCTTATGGTTAGAGGAAAGGAAATACATCACCTCATCAGTATCCCATTCATCTGGATCCTCCTACAGTTAAATATTATAAATCACATGTTATCACACATCCTAATAAATATCCATTTACGTGGACTCATTGTCATTATTCCTCATATCTTATGCAATGATAGTACAATGTATGTTATTATTTGTTACTCATTTAGGCCATTTCCTTTCAGTATCGATAACCTGGAATTGAAAATTGGTGGTAATATTAAAATAATTCTATTAATAATTATGATTCCATTAATGTATTCTCCTATCCCAAATAATTCATCCACAATAATTTTCACCAAATAAAATAATGTATCCAAATCCTCATTTGGGAGCATCTTTATTTCATCACATTTATTCAATAATTAAACAATTTATCCTCACATGCGATGGAATCACCTTTATAGATATTGAGATAACTTCCCCACATGGAATGTGGGTATTTATATGAATTTTTTTATATAAATCTAATTTTACATTTCACCCCAATAACATTGACTACCTTAGCATTAATTCCAATAACCCTTCGGTAAATCTTTGATAATGGACCATTTTACATGCTAGCCAAAATTTCATAGTGTATAGCAATGGATATAGGTGTCATTAATGATAAAAAGTAATATTATAGTCAATTCATCATTAATTTAGTGTTACATCCATAAAGTATTATAATTTATTTGTGATATAAAACCACTATACTTACATTGAATGAAAATAAAATTTTACCAAGAACTATCATGTTCGATATCACAAATTATCCACAAATAAGGTGAATACCATGAGAGGGAGGTTATGAATCAGTATATTGGAAATTATAAAATAATTCTTTGTATGTGATATAGTTCAACTTTAAATTGGAACACTACTCTCTTTACCATAGATGATATAAATAATAAAATCATAATGGAATGATATACAAGTAATTTACATGGTTTTTCAAAACAAGGATACTCCAAGAATAATGCAATGGTGAAATTTGGATACACTTAAAATAACTAGTTCACAAGTTTCTTTACAACTTATAACATCTATGATGACCATAAATGATTAAAAATGTCATAGAAACGAATGTTCACATCTCTCAATCACTTATGAAATGTACTTCTCCTATTAGAAATACTAAATTAGTTTTCACAATCATAGAATAATGTTACACTGACAATAGTGTGTCAATATCTACCTATTTTTAACTTGAGGAACTAAAAAATTATTATTTTTTGAATCTATCTAAGATTCCCCCTTTTATATTCTATAACAAAATAGAACTTGTATGGAACTCCTCATTCCCACTTATACATTTTATCCCCCTATAATTCCTTGAAACATTATGTAATCTTATTTATATCTTAAAATACTCTTCTCATTGAGATATTTTATACTATATAGTGTGACATGATAATATTTAATCCACTTAAAAGGATGAATTACTAATTAACTAAATTATTTTCTTTTAAAAAATGACCCAAAATATTCATATAAGATCTAATATTCATGAACACTAAATTCCTGGAATGATCTTCCAATATTACAAGATAGAAAATATTTTTATAGTAAGATCCACCTTAGAATGGTCGGAAATTGATTTCAATACTAACAAGTGAAAGTATGATTTTTTTTATTTTGTATAGAGTCATGGTGAATTTTTTCCTCTTTAAAAAAGTTATTCATGGAATGACCCATAATTCATGTCATGATGGATTACATCAATACAGAACCATGTAATCAATATATGACTGGTCATGATGTCACCATCCTTTGCATGCCATTTATTTTTATTACATAGTTTGACTATAACTCTCATTGAATGTTGAAATATTATAAAACTCAATATATTTTTCTCATTCCAAAATAATATTTCATCATTTAATATTACTTACCCTATTCCAAAACTATCTTTAGAAAGTGTGGAAGATAGAAATATGCATTAACTAACATATTGGCATAGTCTTCATCATTATAGTGTGAATGAACAATATTCATTTTTTTCAATGTGTGAGTGACTATGAAAAATAATGATTGAAATTACCTTGATAAAATAACTATGGTTCTAATCCGTATGAATATAAAAATTTCCATAATACAATTAGGAACACGTTGATTTTTTCATCATTGTCACACCTTTAGTTATGTAACATTTTTAGTCACATTGTGCTTACTAGCTTATAGAAAAAACTACTACAACTAATAATAAACATTTCCAATCATATAATAACTTTAAATAATTATTTTAAGACCCTTTAATAACATTTTAATAATATAATCCTTAAATGATAATGTATTTTTTATAGAAAAACCCACATCTATCCGACTATTTGATGTCGAATGGTAGTATTTCCAATAGAAATATAATCCCATATGAGTTATAAAAGATATAACCGTTATAAAATATCATCATGTCTTTTAGTAACCTCACAATTTTCATTTTATATAAAATGGTTCACTTTAAAAAAAAATTAGACTGAAAATGTGACTGTCCAGAAAAAAAAACTATTCTAAAGTATGTTCTATTCAACATCAAAGGTCCAAAGAGATTATCAAAATTATTAATACTATATGTAAAATTGGGATAATGATTATTCAGTATAATTACTGAAATAATTATTTTTAAAATTGTATTCAAATCATTAGTTGTTAAAAAACTTAGTATCAAACATAAATTCATTTTTTCATGTTTAAAAGGTTTTTCATTCCCATAGTCATTATAATTATTTTCCATTTAAATCATCTACTCAATATAGTTAATATATTTATACACCTCTTTAAATAAAGGTATATTATACTCAATATATAATTGAGGTTATTTATCTTGAAATTAAAAATGGATACTTGGATTTAAAGATAATTTATTTGGATGTTCAGGTGTTACCTTCCCCATAAAATACTTTTTAAGAAAATTTTCCTTCATATAATATTTATAATCCTCCATCTAACATCACTATATTGGATTTAATACAATATCTGAATGATATGTATTTTATCACACTCCATGTTTCTACTATATCTATATAAAATTTCTTTGATATTTAGTTTGATGTTCCTGTGGATCCACTTTCATTATTAGTAATTAATGTTTTATATAGTGTAGCATTACTTTATTTTAAATACTTATAACTTATACCTATGTTTGAGGCATTAATTATGACAACACAGCTTTTATTAAAAACTTAAACATGATTTATTATATAAACAATTCACTTGATACAACATGGTTGATTGAGAGGTCTAGTGTGTTTGGGGCTTATGATCTTTACATAAAAACTTAAAACATGAAGTACACCATCTTTATTGAAAACTTCCTTTACAAGACCACTATATTCCCTCGTACTTAGCATTGCATGGGAGAACCTGAGGACATGCATAAGAAAAGAGGTGGGCTATAAAGCCTAGTGAGGGAATAAACATGGAATACATGAGGAGTACAATACATGTTAGAAAATAGGCATATCAATAGAGCACATGAGAAACATGAACACAAAGGCATGATAAATAATGATAATAACAACATGGAAATGTGGCAACAACACTTAACATGGAATTTGCATGATCCAAGGCTCATTGCACATAGAGCATGAGTAAATCCTCATTACACCTGAAGCATGAGTAAACCCTTGTTGAACTTGAATTAGCATGAGTCAACACTCATTGCACATGACGTATCATGATACTATACTTTACCCAATGCATTGGAGCACTATAAGGGCGCACCCCTCTTAAACATTTCATTTCATGCATAAGTGTGCCACATGGATCACAAAACATGGATTCATAAAACATTATAATTTATTCCACGATAATGGAATGTGGAATTAATACATTAAACATTATAATATATATGTAAATATTCATAAATGTGAATACCCTTGATGGAGAAATGGTCATGGTATTCACTACACAATGGCATTGGATTAGAAAATCAATGTGATTTTCGGCAGCGTAACGACCTGACATAAGAATTCATAAAAATGGTTAATGAGAGAGAAAGGGGTTACTCATCATATTAAAATGTAATTGACAGTAAGGAGGTCATATATATACATGTCCCAAAAATTGTAATGGAATTTAGATTCATGATTCAAAAAGTATTGCTTGAATGTAAATGAGGAGAGAGAAGTTCCTTTAGGAATTTCAGCATAGTAACGGGTGTCATGGGAGGAATTTAATGAGAGAGAAAGGGTCTCACATAATTCAAACATAAATAGGTCAGTATGAGGGAGGTGCGAAACCATACCCCAACATTCATAATTGAAATGAAAAGGGAAAACAACTTAAAGAGAATTGGACAAAAAATGAGAGAGGAAGAAAAACCCTTACTTGGAAGTGTGCTTCCAAAGGCTTGAGAGAGGCTTGAGAGAGGCTTCTTGGGAGCTTGGGGAACCTTGGGAGGATTATATAGAGAGTAGGGAAGAGGTTGGACGAACTCCAAAGGATTTGAGTGAGGAGGAAGTGGGAGCTTGGGTGGGTTTATATAGGAAAGGTGAGTAAATTCGTTATTATTTAGGTTTGGGACCCCTTATATTAAATTAATCCAAACCACAAACCATCCCATGGTTTTTGGAAAAGGGAAGAGGAAAAAAATATTTTATAACGCCAAAGTCCTAACTTATTAAAATAATAGGGTTGCTTATGTGGAGGTGAGTCACACTCCCATGGAAAACAATTTAAAAAGACAAGGTGTTTAATAAGTCTTGAAGGGTCCATTAATGCTTTTAAAAGTAAGTCAAAAAAACACAAAATCACATTATTTTAATGTTAAAACATATATTGGCAGAAAATAAAGCTTATAGTATTTTATTACATCACTATTGGTTCATTATGATGTCATAAAACACATTATATATTTAAACATTATTTAATTTTTACCCAAAAAATTGACTATCTCAGAAAATTATGAAAAATTTACTGTTGGATAATTTCGACATCCGGATTCCAGAAATAAAATTTATTTTATATAAATAATTTTCTAAATATTTTAATTTTCACTTTTAAAATAAAAACTGACATTTATCGAAAATTCACAGTTTTTGAAAAAAATGGATTTCAAACCTTAATAAAAATAACAATTACATTCCTAAAATTATATAATACTTTATATATAAAATTAATTTAATAAAAATAATAATAATATTTTATTAAAATGTTATTTAATTCAAAAATCCCTTAATTTAATAAAATATAATTCTCAATTAAATAATAACTAAAAACGCTATTTTTATTTTAAAAACTATTTACAATGTATCAATGATGATAAGAAAGTATATTCATTATTATATAAAAAAATAATGTACATGAACATAGTACTATCGATTTGTTACATATCCCCTTAAAACAGACGCATAAGACCTAAGGGTAAGGTGTGCGATGGTGACAGACTCTTGGGGTGGCTTGGATAACATCGCTCGAGTGGTAATATCTATCAACTTCTACATTTACCTTAGACGGTCCCATTTGAGCTTGACATTATGAAGCTTAGCATGGGCTTGGTCATGAGCGAAGCCCAAGGATGCCACCTCTTTTCCGAGCTACGACAAAAGGGCTGTGTATGGAGCAATTCTACTGGATGAGGCCATCGCTTCCTTTGTCTGAGTAAATTGGGTTCGTTAAAGCCGTATATTTATACTATTCTTGTGATCACTGTTCAATGACTATAATAGTAATGGTCACAATTATTAACATAAAACCAAAGAAGTTGACATTTTATATAAACATTTCACATAAAGAGATATTTAATTAGATCAAGAGGGATTTCCATTAATGAAACTTTGGGTCGTTAAAATATTCCCCCCCCTTAAGAAATTTCACCCTCGAAATTTCCTTTTCCCACACTAAAACAGATGTGGGTAACTCAGATTCATCATTTCCTTCTCTTCCCAAGTCTCTTCTTCAAACTTTTGGTTTCACCACAACACCTTGATGAGGGGCATTGTCTTATTTCGTAGAATTTTTTTCTCTATGATCTAAGATCTTCACTGGTTTCTCCTCATAAGAAAGATCATCCTCCAAATGTACCACCTCATAAGAGAGTACATGTGAAGGGTCTGGTATGTACTTTTTTAAGAGGGGTACATGAAAGAAATCATGTACTTTGGCCATTGTAGGTGGAAGTGCTAGTCAATAGGCCACAACCCCGACATGATCAAGAATCTCGAAAGGACCGATGTACCTAGGACTTAACTTCCCTTTCTTTCCAAACCTCATGACCTTCTTCCATGGAGATATGTGTAGAAAAACCATGTCTCCAACTTTAAAGTCAAGGTCTCATCGACGATTATCTACATAACTCTTCTATCGACTCTGGGCTGCCTTGATATGATGCTGAATGGTTTTCAACTTCTCCACCATTTCCTTGACCATTTCTGGTCCAAGCATCTGACGTTCACCAACCTCATTCCAACACGCCATTGTTCTACACCTTTTCCCATAAACGACTTCATATGGTGCCATTTGGATGCTCTAGTGGAAACTGTTATTATAAGGGAACTCATCCAGAGGAAGATGTTGATCCCATCATACTTTAAAGTCTATTGAGCACGCTCTCAACATGTCCTCAATTGTTTGAATAGTCTGCTCGGATTGGCCATCAGTTTGAGGATGATAGGCCGTACTGAAGCTCAGTTCAGTATTCAGAGAATGTTTAAGACTCTTCCAAAACATAGAGGCGAATCTTGGATCTCGGTAAGACACAATAGATAATGGTACTTCATGCAGCCCTACCACTTCCCTGATATATATCCGTTCCAGTTGATCCAATGAGAAATCCTCCCAAATAGCAATGACGTGTGCAGTCTTCATAAGATGATCCACAACAACCCAGATTGCATTGTTTCCTTTAGATGTCCTTGGATGTCTGGTGGCATAGTCCATGGTGATGTTCTCCCATTTCCATTCTGGTATGGGCAATGGTTGCATCATCCCCTTAGACTTCTTCCTCTCTTCCTTCACTTGCTGGCACACCAGGCACTTTGATGTATTTTCAGCAATCTCCTTTTTCATATTATCCCACCATAAGTTTTCTCGGAGATCTCTATACATCTTTGTGCTCCCTGGGTGAATAGAGAAATTTGAACTATGTGCATCATCCAAAAGTTCCTTCTTCAGCTCCAGACTTGATGGAACACATAGTATTTTCCCAAATCGTATAATTCCTTCTTCATTAACATTAATCTCCATGTATTTCCCCTTTTTGATAGCTTTAACTTTTTCCTGAATTCCCATATCATCCTTTTGAGAGTCCTTTAACCTTTCCAAAAGAGATGGTTGAGAAATAATTTGTGAAAGGACTGATGAAATTCACTTCTTTATGATTCCCATGTCCATCTTCATCAAGTCTAATAATATTGGATCCCCCTCAATTCTCATCGTTGATAGAATCACTAGGTCCTTTCTACTTATGGCATCTTCCATCTTGTTCACTTTCCCAGGGTGGTAATGTATTGAACAGTCATAATCCTTGATGAGCTCTATCCATCTTCTCTGGCACATATTAAGATCTTTATGTGTAAATATATATTTAAGACTCTTTTGGTTATTATATATCTCACATTTCTTCCCATAGAGATAATGCCGCCAGATTTTCAAGGAAAAGATCACCACCACCAACTCCAGATCATGCGTTGGATAGTTTCGCTCATGGATTTTTAACTGTCTTGAGGCATAGGATATCACATTATCATTCTACATCAGCTCAAAGCCTAATCCCTTCTTCGAAGCATCACTGAATACCACAAAAATTTCCCCACTTGTGGGTAAAGTGAGCATGGGCACAATGATAAGCCTCCTTTTCAACTCCTTGAAGCTTTCTTCGCATTCATCACTCCAAGAAAACTTTACTCCCTTTCGAGTTAGCTTGGTAAGAGGGTTGGACAATCGTGAGAAATTTCTCACAAATCATTAATAATATCTAGCTAACCCCAAGAAGCTACGGATATCCATTACCGATGTTGGCCTTAGCCATCCCTCAATTGCATCTGTTTTGGAGGGATCCATAGATATCCCATTACTTGTGATGATATGGCCCAAGAATGGGACATCCTTCAACCAGAACTCACACTTGTTGTACTTTTCATAGAGCTTCTCCTTGCAAAAAGTCTCTTGTACAGTTCTTAAATGCTCCTCATGATCCTCCTTGGTTTTGGAGTATATTAGAATATCATCTATAAAGACTTCCAAAAATTTGTCAAGGTAATCTTTAAAGACTCTATTCATCAAGTCCATGAGGATTTATGGAGTATTAGTGAGTCCGAAAGGCATTAATATGAATTCATAGTGCCCGTATCTTGTACGGAAAGCAGTCTTGGACACATCTTCCATCTTCACCCTTACTTGATAATATCCCGACCTCAATTCTACCTTGGAGAAGTATTGTGATTCACACAGCTGATCAAACATGTCATCGATCCATGGAAGAGGATACTTATTCTTTATCGTGATTTTTTTAAGTTCATTATAATCGATGCAAATCCGCATTGACCCATCCTTCTTCTCGACGAAGAGGACTGGTGCACCCCATGGTGAAGCACTTGGGCGTATAAACCCTTTATCCAGATTCTATTGTAGTTATTTCTTCATATCTTCAAACTCCACGATAGCCATTATATATGGAGTCTTGGATATTGGTAGAGCCCCTGGTATAAGTTCAATTGAGAATTCAACGTCTCTTTTAAGAGGAAGACCAGAAAATTCCTCAGGAAACACATCAGAAAATTCCCTCACAATAGGCATTTCCTAAAGGGTGGTTTCTTCCTTGGACTCAATCATCTAAGCCAGATATGCATTCTCATAGGTATGTAATATCCATGATTGAGATGATGGAGCTAATGGAGATTCAACTTCCTCTTTACACTTGTAAAGAATCGGGGGTCGATTCTCCATATGGAGTGTGATTTCCCTTTCCTGACAATTTATATTGGCTCTATATAAGGAAAGCCAATCCATGCCAAGAATTGCATCAAATTCCACCAGAGTGATTATGATGAGGTTTTCCAGGAAATTCAATCCACAGATTATAACAGGGGGGACTTATATTAATGGGATGAAATTATTTCCCCATTTTTTGTACTCACCGACATCTTTACTTCCATGATTTGTGGTGGTGCTGGGATTGTTCTACTAAACTTTCGAGATATAAAATAATGCATAGAACCAGAATCAAAAAGTACGTTTGCTATTCTTGAATGAATTACTAGCATACCAATAACCACTTCGTTTTCGGGGTTCACTTCAGTAGAAGTGATGGAGAAAGCTCTTCCTTGCTGCCTTGGAGGTCGTTGGTTTCCTCCGAAAACCCTTGGATTAGGGCACTGATTTCCAAGATGCCCCGGTTTTTTTCATTTTTATCAGTTAATAACGCGTTGAGGTTTGAACGGATCATTCCTCTCCCCTGTCATAGCCACAGGTCTTTCTTGCCGACAGTTAACAACTAGGTGCCGTTCTCTTCCACACCTAAAGTATTTCCTCATCCCCTTGAGGCAATTTCAAAGGTGCTTCTTTCCACACTTTTGGAAAGTGGGGTGCTGTATCTTCTTAGCCCTATTGGATTTATCCATCGGACCGCCAACATTGAATTCCACCTTATGCTTCTTATCCCCATGATACCCTTGTGATTCCCCGATCTCCATTTCGACCTTGAGGGCACATCAGACAATTTCCTCATAGCTGTCGAAGTCATGGATCACTAATTATTTCCATAGTCTAGGCTTCAGCCCACCAAAGACGTGGTCAACCTTGCATTCATGGGTAACGACAAATCCGAAAGCGTATCGTGCAAGCCTTGTGAATTTTTCCTCACACACTCTAAAAGATTCTTCATATTTTTTCCTGAGGGAAAGGAAGTCCCTTTCCATCTGAAGCCAGAGGGTGTGCGGAAAATATTTATCAAAAAACATCATCCGGAAATCCTTCCATTCCAATGCCTCAATCTCCTCCTCAGGCTTCGTATTTTTGATCAATGTCCACCATTGATCAGATTCACCCTCCATACGATAATATTCCAGGAGAACATTCTCTTGTTCAGAACATTCAAGGATAAAGAAGATCTTTTCAATGGAGTTGATCCATTTTTCAGCGATTGTGGGATCAGATGATCCACTAAAAGTAGGAGGCCTTTGTCTCATGAAGCTCTCGATAGAGACTTGTTCATTCTTAGGGAGGGGGGGGGGGTTGAACGTTCTTCTTGACCCGTGTTTCTATTCAAATATTGAGTTAGCTGAGAGAGAAGCGTGACAAAGTTCGCGATTCCCGCTCGCATTGGATTGGGAATCTCATTATTACAGTCATCACATTGATCTTCACATCGGTTGTTAGCCCGAGTCCTCCTAATACCGGCCATTGGCTGAAATAAAAGGAAATTTAGGAGGTAACACATAAAGGGTAATCTAAAGACAAAAGTTGATGACTTATAAATAAAATTTTATTTACTTAACTTATGAATCTATAGGCTTCAATCTAGGATTTTCGCGATCTGCTTTCTAACATATAGCCTTAGGGGTTTTTTTATTCCCTTAGAAGGGTTCATACTAATCTTGTGAATTACCAAAGCATATCCCCCGGGAGTGTCATAACCAAGAGTGCAACAAAGCCCGTTGTCATGCACCAGTTCCTATTCGAGTCTAGCTCAAAGCGGTGTTTTCGGGGTTTACCCCTAGGATACATCTGTGCTAGAGCCGCCTCTACCTACTCGTATCCAGACATGGATTTATTTTCTTGATAAAACACTTACTCAATACTTACCAAAACGTAGGGATGTTTTTTTTATTATACTTAGTCTTGTCTCTAAGGATTTATTAAGGTTTTCTAATCATAATCCCAAAAATAACTAAACCTATCCTCTGATACCAACTATGACAACCCCATTTTTATTAAAAACATAAACATGATTTATTACATAAAGCATTAAATTTATACAACATGGATTACTGAGAGGTCTAGTGTCTTTGGGGATTAGGATCATTACATAACAACTTAAAACATGAAGTACAACATCTTTATTGGAAACTTCCTTTACATGACCACTACATTCACTCATACTTAGCATTGCATGGGATAACCCGAGGACATGCATAAGAAAAGGGGTGAGCTATAAAGCCCAGTAAGGGAATAAATATGGAATACATGAGGAGTAAAATACATGTTATACAATAGGAATATCAATAGAGTACAGGAGAAACTTGAACATAAAGGCATGATAAAGCATGATAATCATAACATGGAAATGTGGCAACAACACTTAACAAGGAATTAGCATGGGCCAAGGCTCATTGCACATAGAGAATGAGTAATCCTCATTGCACATGAAGCACGAGTAAACCCTCATTGCACTTGAATTAGCACGATTAAACACTCATTGTACATTATGTATCATGATACTATACTTTACCCAATGTATTGGAGTGCTATAAGAGCGCACCCTTCTTAAACATTTCATTTCATGCATAAGTGTGCCACATGGATCATAAAACATGGATTCATAAAACATAATAATTTATTCCACGATAAAGTAATGTGGAATTCATACATGAAACTTTATAATCAATAAGTAAATGTACATAACGGTGAATACCCTTTATGGAGAAATGAGCATGGTATTCACTACACAATGACATTGGCTTAGAAAATCGGTGCGATTTTCGCTAGCGTAATGGTGTGACCTAAGAATTAATAAAAACGGTTGATGAGAGAGAAAGGTATTCCTCATCATATTTACATGTAATGGACAGTAATGAGTTCATATAGATACATTTCCCAACAATTTTAATGGAATTTAGATTCATGATGCAAAAGTATTTCTTGAATGTAAATCAAGAGAGAGAAATTCGTTTGGGAATTTCGGCATAGTAACAGGTGTACATGGGAGGAATTTAATGAGAGAGAAAGGGTATCCCATCATTCAAACATAAAGAGGGAAGTATGAGGGAGGTGAGAAACCATACCCCAATATTCATAATTGGAATTAAAAGGGCAAAACAACTTAAAAATAATTGGACAAAAAATGAGAAAGGAAGAAAAACCATTCTTGGAAGTGTGATTTCAAAGGCTTGAGAGAGGCTTGAGAAAGGATTATTGGAAGATTGGGGCACCTTGGGAGGATTATATAGAGAGTAGGGTAGAGGTTGGATGAACTCCAAAGGCTTTGAGTGAGGAGTAAGTGGGAGTTTGGGTGGGTTTATATAGGAAAGGGGAGTGAATTCTTTATTATTTAGGTTAGGGACCCCTTATAAGAAATTAATCCAAACCAAAACCATCCCATGGTTTTTTCCCATGGATTTTCGGAAAGGGAAGAGGACAACAATATTTTATAAGGCCAAATTCTGAACTTCTTAAAATAATAGGGTTTTTTATGTGGAGGTGAGTCACACTCACATAGAAAACAATTTAAAAAGACAAGGTGTTTAATAAGTCTTGAAGGGTCCATTAATGCTTTGAAAATTAAGTAAAACAAACACAAAATCCCGTTATTTTAATGTTAAAACATATATTGTATGAACATAAAGCTTATAGTATTTTATTACATCACTATTGGGTCATTATGATGTCATAAAATGCATTATATATTTAAACATGATTTAATTTTTACCCAAAAAATTGACTCTCAGAAAATTATGAAAAATTTTCCGTTGGATAATTTTGATGTCATGATTCCAGAAATAACATTTATTTTATCTAAATAATTTTCTAAATATGTTAGTTGTCACTTAAATTAAAAACGGACATTTATCGAAAATTCACGGGTTTAGATAAAAATGGCTTTCAAACCTTAATAAAAACTACAATTGCATTCATAAAATTATATGATCATTTATATATAAAATTAATTTAATAATAATAATAATATTTTATTAAAATATTATTTAATTCAAAAATACCTTAATTTAATAAAGTATAATTCTTAATTAAATAATAACTAAAAACACTATTTGTACCTTAAAAACTATTTACAATGTATCAATGATGACAAGAAAGTATATTCATTATTATATACAAAAATAATGTACATGAAAATAGTACTAGAGATTTTTTACATAACACCTTAAAACAGCCACATAAGACCTAAGGGTAAGGTGTGCGATGGTGACATACTTTTGGGGTGGCTCGGATAACATCGCTCGACTGGTAATCTCTATTAACTTCCACTTTTCCCATAGACGGTCCCATTTGAGCTTGACATGATAAAGCTCAGCTTGGGCATGGTCAAGAATGAAGCCCAAGGATTCCACCTCTTTTCTGAGCTCCAATAAATGGGCTTCATATGGAGCATTTCTACTGGATGAGGCCATCACATCCTTTGTCTTAGTAAATTGGGTTCGTTAAAGCCTTATATTTATACTAATCTTGTGATCACTGTTTAATGGGTATAAAAGTAATGATCACAATTCTTAACATAAAACCAAATAAGTTGACATTTTATATAAACATTTTACATAAAGAGATATTTAATTAGATCAATAGGGATTTCCATTAATGAAACTGTGGGTCGTTACATTAATCCCAATCATTTCTTTAATATTATTTTAATTATAATTTTAGAAAGTCTTATATTTAATATTCTTTTTCATACATCTCACAAGATGATTTAATTAACTATTATATACTTTAAAGTGTTAAATAACAAAACAATTCACTGAATATAACTTTGTATTTTAATTATTATACTCATTTCAGGATATATAAGTTATAACTGTAGTTCCAAAATATACACCATTCATTATCTCTATCTATCTCAAAGAATTGATCATTAACTAAATCATGTACTATGTATGAGTAATAATAAAGTCATATAGACTATTAAGTAATATAAAATAACCTTATAAATATTATTAGAATAATTAATAATGATCCTTTCATATTCACATTCTTTGTTAGAATGTCAATGATTTTCCCAACATGTTATTTATAGGAATTTTCCTTATCACTAATAGAATGAACAATACTCAATATATTCCTGAATAATTGATGTATTATAGATACTAATATTCTTTGTAGAATTTAAAACAGCTGATATTTAGAAGATAACTTTTCTCTCCTCTTCCGAAAAATCTTTGAAGTACAAAAGTAATTACAAGATTATTTTAAATACCTCTAGTAGTTTTGTAATAATAAAAATAACTATAATTATTTATGGTAATTAAATATAGTAAATAATATATAACATAATTTTTTACCTAATACTCCAACTTCTCATCCTTGGAATGTATTAAAATTACTTTCTCTATAAATTTTTATTTAAGAGTCATTATTAAGAAGTAATCAAATTAATTATTAACAAAATGTTCATTTATTTAAGAAAAATAGTATTCATAATCCGCACTATCAAATATATGTGGTTCATGAGGAATAATATTTTTTATTTAAAAAATCACTATCTCTTTATTAGAAATTATAAAATAATTTTCCACTTATACAAGGAGGAGAAATGAAATGGAAATTATCTTATAAGACAATTAAAAAAAGTATGTTCTGATATACCTAATTAGAAAGATCTAATATTAAGTGTATTATATATGAAAAAACAATATTTGATTAAAATTTATTTCATAGAAGGCATGATAAAAAAATAATTAGGGGGTGGATTGAATTCAAAATATGGCATTCAATTTTTATTCCAATATATTAAATAGGATTTTTATAAAAGTTGAGGTTTTTCAAAAAATCAATATTATCGAGTAAATTCATAGTAAAAATTAATGATATAACTAGTTAGAAAAAACCTAAAAAATATACATGAAAACCTAATTGAATTAAAATAATAATATAAATGATGATAAAATACATACTATAAGATAATAATAAAGATATACGTAATTATGATATTATTACCAATCAAGTTTCATATTAGAGAACTCTTCATTTTTAACCAAACTAGAAGGAGGATGTTCAATATTCATCCTTTGTATAAAAGTTCATCAATATGATGTTTCTAAACAATTATAGTTAGAATATAAAATATACATGTACACCCAGGGATCTTATTTGGTGCTATCATTTTATAGGAGGTTTTTCCTTCCAAAACCCAAATTTTGATATCAGCCTCAAAAAACATTTCAATGGAAAGTATGCTAACAAAAATATCAAAGGAAATTGAGGATCTGATCCATGAAACCATTTTTTCTATTCAAATAACGATTTCAAAATCCAAACACTTATAAATCTAAATTAAAACCCACACAATTGGCTTCTATAAGTTAAATCACACTATGAAATTAAAATCATCCGACTTAAAAGAAATCATATTGTGGAGGAACAAAAAATAAATTTAATGAATCAATTAATCATCTATATCATCATTTGAACCCTCAAAGATTTAGACCAATTTCAAGATGTTATTATTTCAGTAATCTCTATGGACATTGGTTTCAGTTGTAATACACTCAGTTATTTGTTCTATCTTTTGTTCATTGTAATTATGTACTAAAATTATGATGAATGTTTTTCATTGTAACTTCTAAATGATTCAAAAATTAGGTAGTTCATCTCTGCTCATCAAAACATATGCAATTGGAAGTCTTGTTTTCAAAAAATGAAAAATTTAGAACATCCTCTAGTTAAAAAATATATAGAAAAAAGATTATTTTGGAAAAAATATTGGAATTTGAATAATTAATTGACTCAATATATTATACTATTTTTTTATTTGGTCATTCTTACATATATAGTATTTCATATTTACACCAACTTACCATATTTAGTAATTTTCACCTTATCTTTCAATTTTCATATAAATATAATAAACCTCACCCATTTTAAAATTTGATCATCCTAAATCCAAATATAGAATTCGTTTTAACAAAATAAACCATAAAAAGTGATAAAAAATAAATTTAAAATAAAAAAATATAGTTCACAAAAGAATTTTTTTATACAAATATATTTTAAAACATAAAATTTAATTTATTCATACACTTGAGAACCATTATAATAGTTTCAATTAATTAATTTATATATTTAAATATAACATTTCATTAAAATCTTTATTTTAGAGTGACTGGTTTGAATTTATTTATATTGAAATTAAGAAAACATAGAAAAAATTATATTAAATGAAGTAATTTTATAATTAAATGATTTTATTTCCATATAAAATTAACTTAATCACCATCCATTTAAATTTATCAACACATTTTTATTCACCAATTTATTTATAATAATTAATTAAACTAATATGTTAAAACTAGTATGATATATATAAATGTAAAATGTATAAAAATTTATAATATAAATAAATATTTATAAAACATAATTTATAATTTTCTTAAGTATTTCTTTATATTGTACTAAGATCGACATAAAATACTTCTTATAACATTCTCATAAGACCTAAGAGTTAGATAAGTTATGGTTATAGTCACATGTGGTGATTTAATTATGATGAAACATGTAGTTATTTTCATGAGCCTAAAATTCACTAGTATATGATTTCACTTCAGTGGAAACATGTTTTAGTTCATATTAGTCCTTCACAATGGAAACTCAAGTAATTTAATATCCATTCCTATATTAAAAAAATGAGCCTTATATGATGACTTTTACTATATTATTCCATAACTTCTCCCTTTATAGATAAATTTTAATATGTGATTACTATATTTTATACCTAAAAGATAATACTCTTTTTAAAAAATTTCATATCACATTATTATGTTAATTGATAATAAATTATATAAATACTCTATTGATAAATCCATTTTACTATGAAAAGAAAATAAGAAAAAGGAAATGTATATGGAAGACAAACATACCTTCCATATTTTCAAGGAAATCCAAAGCAGATGAATAAAAGAAGAATCTAAGATATAATCGGGCTTGTTACAATCATCAAAATATTAATACAATTATAAATAATATGTCCGGTCCATGAGACCTATTTACCATCATGGTTTTAATGTATGATTTTTTTTTCTTATGATATGTTTTCCTAGGAAGGATAATTTGAAAGTCATCATCATTTGAAAGGGTCATGTTCCCCTTAGATAGTGTTTCTTTATCGAGTGTATTTTTCGAGGTCTGTCATCTATATTAGAATATATTCCTTGTATTCCACCTTCATTACTTGAAGTTTACATTGAATCTCACCTCCATTGGGGGATCCATGCTCAGTGACTTCCCAATAAGAATTGTTAATTACTATAGGAAACTAATTTAGAGATTAAAAAACTCAAAGAAACTAAAAAATAAATAACAACATTTTAAGGTCGATCCCACATTGATTTTTTTAAAATAACTTATAAAAAATATTAATTTTACGGGAAAATATATTTTAAACCGTCGGTTTTTTAGAACAATAAACATAAGTAATATACCGAGAAATGTATATCCAATTTCATATATATAGTGTAGTAAAAGTTATAATGAATTGACAGGATATTGGCTAAATGGGAATCCAGTGGGCCTATTCTTATATAAAAAACTCTATATTCTAAATATTCCTCTATCACCTATCAAATACATAGATAAATATATAGATAGGTATCTCAATCATTATTTAATAATAACCACATTAATCCATATAGTGTTCATGGAATAAAAATAGGAAATAAGATAATACATTCAATGGATTTATAAATCAGTCATGTAATTTTCAATCTATGGTAATGAAATATAATATTTTGAGTAGATAGGATAATTGAAAAAATCATCATAAATCATCCATAAAAAAGTAAATCATATTGTCTAATCCCTCTTTATTACATACTCAACAATATTAGTTTGACCCCAAATTTTATCTATGAAAGATAACAATGAATAGAATTAAAAGAATCTAATGGTATTAGTACTCCCTAGTCTCTCAACAACAATAAAAAACATTGAATTAAAAATCACATGTATTACCCCTTTAGATTAGAATGTATATAATTTTCACACATATCCACCCCCTCTACATATAATCTGATTTCCTTGAGATATCCCCATCAAATATTTAGTTTGAATCCTGTATCTATAAAAATCCTAATACATAAAATAATTAATTTATTTTTTACATATGATATATATATGTGTGTGTGTGTGTTTAAATATCCATGTGGAACATCCTCATGGAATCATATTATGATATCATTGAAAAACATTCAGCAAAAAACATAACTCTACATATATATATATATATATATATTTATCCACATAAGTCTCTTCATGATATCTAAATTTCAATCCAGACCCATTTAATTTTATTATGTGGTCCTCAGATATAAAAATATATATGATCAATCCCGTAGGAATGCATATTCATATATCCCCTCAACTTATACTCTAAACATGTGAATAGTAGAGTAATTCAGTCCCTTGAGAACCTATAAATATAAGGATTGTTCCATTTACCAAAGGATATTGTGAATCCTTCATTAACATGATTGAACTCCATTCATGGAGTGAATGCCTTGTGTAATAGATTGAAATCACATTGAATATCCATGATAAAACTTAATCTCATCGACTCATCCCAATTCAATCTCTTTGTGATGTAATATTATTCCATGTCATAGTCTTTCATTGAAAATATTCTTTATTATTTGTCCAATTAGTTGCAACAATAAAAGATCCACCCCATGCCACAACAGTATATGTCATGTACAAACATCAAATTCAACTAATGAAATAATATTGGACCAATGAGGAAGAATAAATTTAACCCCAATAAACCCTCTTCATATTTAATTACTTTCAATGGGGTAGCAATAATCCCATGGTGCAAGATTACATTTCTTCTACTCTACAATTTTTATTCAGGGAAGAAAGACTAATCCATATACTGCAACATCTTCACTATATTCTTCAATTATTAAAACCATGGTGTAAGTTTTTCATCTATGATGTTGGAAAATGATTATTATCATCACCCTGAGTCCAGCACAATTCAAGGAATAACTAAAAAATTCACCCTCATGATTTGGAAGTGGAGAAATAAACTTCATGATCAATGATCATGGTGGGTTGGGTTGCAAACAAGGCCCCCCATGGCCCAATATCTTGATTTCAAGGTGGAAAAAGAAATTACAAGGGGGATGATGTAATTTATATTAAATTTAAATTGTCTTAGTTTTCCCACATAAAAAATTAGGGGATGAAACTTGTAAAAATACAACTTCATGACAAGCAGTTCCATAAAAATAGGATCAGTACCAACCTATACTATGTCTTCTCTTTGTGTTCCACACAATACCCATTTAGAGAATGTGAAAATCCAGTCATTTCCCCCCATCCTATGCACTCTATAAAGCATGATCGTGTTCCTACTACTATTTACCATATAGAAACAAGATCAGATTCATGAGGAGAGACCCTAGTGGAAATTATGTTGAGACTAACTCCCCTAGTGTTAACATATGGGTGGATAATTTTACCTTAAAAAAACAAAAATCACATAGTAAATATTCATCTTCATGACCTAAATGTTTTATTTCTATTTAGTAAATGTTATATCAAGTTATAAAATACACTATAATAATTTAATAAAATATATATTTGGGTTAAAAACTTATATATAATGGTCAGTTATTGATGAATAATTCAACAGAGTTTTCATAAAAATAGGATTATCAAATCCCCCACACTTATACTACACCTAAACTCAAACATATAAAACATAAATTAAATTAAAGGTCATGATATCAATATTTAAATTGTAATTTTTTAAAATTCAAAAATTATCAATGGTGATGATAGAATTTTCATGTGTCGCATAAAAATAATTCATCAAATCCTTAATATTAAACATGGAATTTGATCTTTACCATTTAAATTGATGAAAATTATACATACTTTTATTCATTCCACATTATCAATGACTATTAAAAATTCCACTCATGACCCACCTGACTGAGTAAAAATTAAATTTTTATTAACTTTTAAGAGAAACAACTTTAAGGGAAACTGGATAACCATAACTAAACAAATTTAAACCATGAATGTTTTTCACTTGTCTCGTAATGTTAAATTTAAATAGAGTTATACTCATACAATGAGTATATGAACCATACTATAAACTGATGAAGGATCCCAAATTTCAACATTATAATAAAACAAGGCAAAATTTAGTCATTAGGATTTTGTATTTTGGTTCAAATGAATTTATAGGTAAGTGGATGGTATGTATTGATGTATACACAATAAATTCTTACAATGGGGTTTTTTATTTATCACAATACATGATAAAAAATTAAGTGTAATTAGAATCTCCTCTCAAATATTTCATCACCTCAAACCCAATGTATGGTCATAAAATATTAAATCAAAATGAATGTTAAACCCTATTAATTTTTATTAACTGTTTTTAAATTTTTCTCTATTTTATCTATTTAATATTTCAAAAATAATTTAAAAGAGAGTTAGGATAAGTCCAACATCTAGTACACAACCCCCAAGGATCATAATCATTGGCTAGTTAATGGTGATCTTTTAACATCATATGACTGAACATATGTTTTTTGAATTTTTTAAATTTTTTCCTTTTTCCCAAATAATTACTCTTTTTATTTCAAGAGGGTTAAACCATAAAAGTATTATGAATGTTGAATGAACCTTACCAATGACCAACTAGTCACCTAAAATATTCTATTTGATGAAATAAAACCATTTATAACATGAAAAACATGATCCCCTAAACATAGAACATCAAATATCATGAAAAACATAAATGGATGGGTGCGAAGAATATAATTGGTTTGCAATATGGATATTTCATAGTAAAGAACATTTAGGGATTCTATTGGATAAACCAATAAATATTTAATTATCATGAAAACATTTTATTAATAAAATACCCAAATAATATTTTATGTGAATTTTTATAATTATATCATTAAGAAGATACAAATAAAAGTTATTGTTGTTATCATTTCCCAATATCTCTAAAAATATATTTTTTAAAAAATAATAAAAATTAAGCAAAGACTCATATCAAGAATGTGAACATATAACATTGTAAAATCACTCATTAATTCACAATTATAATATACTAATGAACATGAATCTTTAAAATTCATTCAATTAAATATATTATGGAAATTTCATGTACATGTCAACAAAAAATTAAAATCATGCTTCATTATTTCTAAATCTTTTTGTTTTCCTAAAATCATTTAATATCCCCATTTTAGTGTTGTTTTGAAGTATCATTTTAAAAAATATATTTGAAAAATAGGGGTGAAAATTAATATATAAATTATAAATATACTCTCCAATTAATGAAATTATTACCTTTTTTCTCCAGCTTACTACATTGGTCTTTGTGCATTTGAAGAACATGTGGCTAAAAAATGAATAAAAACAATTATAATATAGGAATCGATACCATGACTTATCAAATAGGTATTAGGGATTTAAATCCATTATCTGAAATAAAAATTCTTAAAAATAATTCCTAATATTATGTAAACTAAGTTGTAGAAAAAATTTAAAAACTCAGGTTCCCACCCTGAAGAAACCTAGTTATGGCCATTGAACTCAACCCTGCCTATATTATGTCAAGTGTGTCATGGAGAGAATTAGGTTACCCAATATAAAATTATGATTATTTTAAGATTTTATTCCCTATTATAAGTGGGTCATCTTACATTATTAAAAACCATCATCACAATTCATCTAGGTAAGACATGTTCTATATATGTTATGTTGAACCAGTGGTGTTTGGTTGTATCCAAAACCTGGAATGCTAAATCAGGGACCACCCACTCTTATATTCCCGAAAAAATATGTACAGGGACAATAATAAATCATCTATCCTCAATCATATATGAATGAATTTTATTCTTCTTTACATTCTCTCGAACCCCTTAATTTTTTCTCAACAGTATATTCATCATGTATTTCATGAAGGACATCAGCATATTCAACTCCTTTAAGTTGTATTCACTTAAATTATAACCATTTTCATCAATAACTTTTATTTCCCTATGTATGATGTGTTTCCCATAATCAATACCAAAATTAAAATCATATCTCTAATTTTTACATCAATTAACTCCATTTTGGCTTCTAAAGGTCTCATTATGATTGAGGGAGTATTCTCATCATTCATATCTAATATTATAAATTATACTAGAGATTATATTTTTCAGAATTTCATGATGACATCTAGACAAAATCCTCATGGATTCCTTACTGTTGTGTCCACTAGATGATTCATAACATGATTTTGATTAATCTACCCTAATATTTTTTTCTTGAATGTTAAGTATGGAATGATGTTCAAATTTTATTTTAAATCACAAAAAATAATTTGTAAACACATGATATTCAATATTAAATAGAATCAGAAAACTAGATAAATTCCTTTCCTTCAGTGTAATATTGTTGGATAGAAAAGTAGGGAAATATACTATGAATGAAATGTTACCTATATAATTATGTTTCAATTTATTATATACAATCTGGTTTATGAACTTGGAATACTTTTCATGTATGTGAATTCCTTAGTGGAGTATATTTGGATTTGAAACATTTGAAAAATCTCTAGTAATTTCTCCATTTTATGATCCAATTTTACTTTAATTTATCTATTTTTAAAAGGTAGTGGTGGTCATCTGGGTGGTGGATAATCCTCCCTCAATTTTCTATGAACTTTTATCTCTTTTTTTTTCTTTCTTTATTTATATTTTATTTCATATTCATCATTTTTGACTAATTTTTCTCATGATTCAAATACTATCATGGGTTGTTTTTCTAATCTTAAATGAGATATCCATTATCTCTCCATGGTTAGTGATCGTAGAGTACCCTGAAATAAACCATCCTGTCATTTCCATAAGTTATATTTCTATTTTAACTACACAAATTTCAATATTTCTAATAGATCCTTAGTTTCATTAATAATCCTTTAGTTACTTGATAAAATATCCATAATATTTTTACTATACTATCTAATATTTGATTGAATCCCCATTAGTTGTCATGAATGTATCCAATGTACCCTCTAATATATTGATTTGGTTTTAAATTGAGGAAACTTATTGTTGTGGTTGAAATATAGGTTCTCTAAGTTGATGGCCTTGGTTTTTTTCATGGTAGACATTACCTCATGTTTTTGTGTCCTCTACCCTAGAAATTGATTTTATTGATTATAATCAATATAGTATGATACATGTTCATACATACCTTGATAATAGATTATGGTTAATATCACATCCATATATTTTTTCAGGGATTCTAGTTGAACAACTATTGATCAATGGTTACATATCACTTGATCTAATAATATTTACATGATTTTTCATTCAATTGGAAATTATTACATATAATGTCATCTAAAAACTTGTATATTTACTCAAATCACTTCTTCATTATTGAAATTCCACAAAAATATTCAATAGGTGACTTATTACCTTGATATAGACTCTTATAAAAACATTTATTACATGATACATCTTAATTATATAATGGCCTCATTTATTAATTATATTCTTTAACTAACTCATGCCTATTCAAGGGACTTATATTATTTGATTAAAAATAAATTTTTTTACCCGTATGTCCATATACATGGACGTATTGAATAATGGAGTTAATTATATTCATACCAAGTTATTTAATGTAGTAATAGATGTATGGGTAAGCTTATGATCCACATTTTCAACTTCTCTCTAAGAGGAAATCTAAATATATATAGTTTTACTGCATCATATGTAATACTATTGACTTAAAATGGGTCCCAAAACTCTATAAAACAACCAAAGTGAGAATTCAGGATATCACATGGTAGCTCAATGAATTGAATAAAATTTGGAATCATTATCATCACCGTATAATTGATCTAAGGGTGGGTAATAATTACCAGTGGCATGAGAATCCTTGGTTGAACCCCAACACTTGAAGGTTTACCATACCCCACAAAGAAGTGTTTCCGTAGATCTCTATATTTAATATCATGCCTTTCTTCTTGGTATTATTATATCACAACCTTTTTATCCTCATGGTTGTCCTTGTACTGATTTATAAGAGTCTTCTCCAACCGGGGATCTTATATATGATATTCTTTATTTTGATTTACCATATTACAAAACACAAGTGTATTAGTTATTGTAGAAAACACTAAATAGAATGAAAATGTATGAAAATGTGAAAAACACAAAAAAATAGGAATTAAAATTTCAAATTATCCTAATCAACTTTATAATAAGTTCCTCAAAAATGGAACAAAAAACATGACTTCTCGATTGGAAAAAACAATTCCTATAAAAAATATGGATAGATATTTCAAAAACACAATAAACCTATGAACTAATAGATAATAATTGTACGTAATAGTCATGTTAGATCCAATATATAATATATAATAATAATAAATAATGAATTTGGAATATAATAAAGCAATGTGCGTGAAGGGTTGTTTTTTTATATAATCAATAGAAGCATTGAAGTAATCAATGTAAATCCAGCTGCATATCACTTGTGAAGTAAGAAATATGAATTGGTTTAATAAAAGTTATCAGAATAGAACTATAATGAGACTCCTCAAAGAATAACCACTCTCAAATTTAAATATATTTTTTCACATCTTAGATAAATAGTTAAATCAGAAAATAAATATCCCAAACTATATTGAAACATAATTAACTTAATCCAAAAATTGGTAATGCTATAGAAAGAGGTATTTAGATATTTTGGTAAAAATATAATACAATCTCTCATGTATTTTTAATAATATGGAAAAATAAGGATAATATTTATAATAGTAATGATAAGTGAAAAATATGATCTTGAATCTTTTATAAAATTGTAGGTCACTTGTTGAAATAACCCATAATTATGTATATAGAAAAAAACTTTTTGCACACTAATTATCAATTAGTGGTAATAATGAATAAAAGGAAAGGAACTTAATGGAAAAAGTACCCTCTATCCTCTTAAAAATAGAAGAAGAACCATCAAATTAAAGTATAAAAACAGTCCTAGTCCAGATGATAAGGTCTATCCCCTTTTCACATACCCACCCATATTTTTATAGATAGGCAATTTCAATATATATCCATCATATCAACATTTTGTATAATATATCTATTATATCTCATTCTAATTTTAATCATTAAATTTAATTGTGTATTTGATTTTTATATATGATAAAATACCCTTGTGTAATACCCTCTTTGAAATATACTAAAATCTAGGCCGTAATGGCTCGGGAAAAAATACATATTCGCAGATCTGTGATTCTCCATTTATGTCTCTCAACCATATATACTCATTAAATAACCATCAACTATTCTTTGTGTTTTTTTTACATAATTAAATTTAGTGGCAATCTCATGTGCATGAATATTAATATATCCTTCGAAAAATAAACACAAATAATATGCACATGAGAATAATTCAAACACACAAAAACTGTTAAATATCACCCTTGTAGACTACACAGAAGGTTTCATAACAACTTATATTTATGTGTATGAACTATATGGATGGGATGCATTCCATATGGTGTATCTCAAACTCAGACGACATAACCGTGATTATTCCAAATCTAATTGTGTATAGAAAATTCAAACTCAATATTCTGTAAAGATATTCCATGCCATAATTTGTTAGTGTAAATATTATTCATGATTTGTGAAATAGGTGGTCATGAAAGAAGACACACAACACTTCATAACCCTCAATGGTAGGCTAAAACATCATTTTTATAATTTTGAGAAACACTATACTTTTGGAAAATCCCACTACTAACCCATGATCATCCTTCCTTATATGTCATGATTCTTTGTGATAAAATAATAGGTCCTCATTATATGGTACTATTTTTCTTGAATACACTATTCTTTTTGGGCATAATTACAGATCCCTATGCCTAAAAATCATTACCTTGTTCTGAAATTTATATTACCATAGTGAATTTTGAAGATCAATAAGAATGAAAAACACTTCTTATTATCATCCTCTTTCATCTATGATGTAAGGTGTAGAAGTTGTGTGAACCATATCGACCAAGGAGTCACACATCAAGATTTATGGTCCAGAATCACGATGGATTGTATTTTGAACCCGGAATTACTAAAAAATGCTTGTTTACAAATATTATGAAGATATTTGAAGTGGGACAACATCATTTATGTCAGGTGCACAATCATCTAGGTTTCATTTTTCCCACATCAAAAATATCATGGGGGGATGTAGAATTATATACAACTTCTTGAAATGCACTATTTGAAAAACTAGCATGCTAACAACCTATAATGTGTCTTCTTTGTGTGTATCATACTCCCACACAATTCAAAACTCAAACATGGTCATATACATTATGTGCACTATGAAGCTTGATATTTTAACTAATATAACATCCTTTCTCACAAATTAACACATGAATAAGGTTCTTACCTAGTATCCCTAGTATTGATTGTAGTCCCCCATTCAGGTCTATTGGAGTGGATCCTTTTTTCCATAAAAATAGAAATGAAGTTAATAATAAATAATCTTAAACTCATATATTTTTAAATTTATTTTTTTTACAATTGATTAACATTTATAAAATACCCCAAAATAAATAAAAAAATTATGAATATGGTTTAATAATTAAATAAGTTAATGTTTACTTTTGATGAATAATTAAAACACTAAGAATAAAAATTGTGTTATCACATAGAAAAGATAATGGGGTTGATATATCCCTAAAGTTAGTGATCCCCAAACTAGATAATATATCACCCCTATCTAATATGTAAAGCTTTTATAGACATTCATGCACACCAGATTGGTATTGATCAATTACTCTGATTCAATTACAATAGATTTTTACACTTCTAGTACTTGATCCAAATTCCCTAGAAATTTCTCAGAATCAAATGAAAATACATATTTTCCCCTTTTTGATTTGAGTTCTTTGAATCCCTTCATTGTTTGTGGGATGTAAGATTTGAGAAATGAGATACATTTGATAGACCATTATCCATTGTCACTTTCTTGTATTCCAAATCTTGATCCATGGGATTTACATTCTTCCCATTGTATATCTCTATGGATAACTAATATTAATTTGTTAAGCCTTATCTATATCCAAAATGTGATGAGAAAACCTTGATACTCCTTCACTCTAATTTTCATTAACTTAATTTCTCCTTGATATCATTTTATAATAAAATATGGGAAGTATTTTTTGATTAAAAAGGAATATATAATATTTTTATAGAAAATTTCCTTAACATTCCAAATAATATCGAATTCTCGATAAAAATATGGCATAATCCTATATTAAAACATTATAAAAAAGTTATAATGTAGAGAAGATAGAATAGTTTTAATGATCAAGCATAATATTAAGTCTTCCTCCACAATAACGGTAGAATAATGACCTAATTTATCTTCCTGACTTCTTTTATCCACTTTAATAAGTATCCCCACTATAGAAGATATATCAATTAATATCCTAGAATTCCGTAGAGATCAAGTATTACTCCACCATAACAATAGCATAATTACTTAATTTAGATGCCTCAACAGTCTTATCCATTTTTATTAGTGGACACACAATAGAAGATATATCAATTAATATTCTATCTTGGATATAAATATAATTTAACACTATAATGTTAGGGTACTAGAAGTGTACATTTTTTTGCGGATCAAGCGTTATTAAGAGTTTCATAATGGATATGATATAGATTAATATGTAATTAAGTGTAGTTATATCACCAATATATCAAACTATTTAACAGTGTGTATTATATAAGAGATATGTCTTATCATTAAGAGTTTCTATCTCTGTACAATGTCATGCACAATAAGTTCTATTTCTCTTAGAAGAAGTCATACTAACTATATTCATATCATGTTTTACCCTATGATATAGTTTATTCATATCCATACATGAATATTATAAAATTTTTAATATTAATTTCTAATAATATATATGATATATAAGAGGATTGGGAATTATTTGGTTTATAGTTTTGTAAAAAACATGGTCCACTTCAAAATGATACAGGGGAGATAGAGGATCAAATATAGTAGATATAACTAGTGTTTATTTAGGAGATTTAATTATAGTGTATTATCAAATTTAAAATTTTTATGATGAGTTGATTTTAAATTTACTATGTTTAATAATTTTTTGGTTTAGTTTTTGGGATTTTTGTTAGTTTATATTACTTTTTAGGGAAGGAGTACACACTTCAACGTCATGCTGAAAAATCATGGGACCATGAAATAGGATTGTTCATGTTAGTTGGGAATGGTTTAGTTAAGTGAACATTCCATTCATTATCTTGTATAACTATTCCTGGAAATGGTGAAACTCATGGTTGCTGGGAAGGGGATAATACTTGATTGGTACAATATCTCAACTAACTATATAGAATTAACAAGCAGTCATGTTCAAATTATACAATTCATTTTCTAAAAATATATTTTAGCCTCTTTTTAAAGTCAATATACATGAAAAATAATAATTTAATTAATCTAGCATTCTATGGTAGAAAAATTAGGTATTTTTCATCATTATAACTTTTTTATCACTAATATCATTAACATAAAAATTGGACTTTATGTTTTATATTAAAAATATTGAGTTTTCTTCAATATTAATTTTTATCTTCTTTATATTTATTCATTCATCGGTACATATACTTAATGGAATAAAATCTAGGTATTTAGTTTGTGGATTCAAATCTAGAACCTAATAATTACGATATCATGTTTTTACTACAATGGTTTAGAGAATTGGATCATGATCGGTGAATTTCGATATAAGGCTCTAGGATCATTATGTTATTGTCATCTATCATATCCCAATCTACTTCATACCATGAGGGATTTTGATTCAACATATTTTCATTAATGAGATTTTTTATATATGTAATTATAAAAAAATTTATCTTGATTTGACAATTTATGAATATTTATTGTGTAGTACTTTGGAATTTTATGGGTTTTGTATTTAACTAAAGGATTCCATTTGGAGTAAAATTAAAATTTAACTCACAAGTTATTAGTTTTAATGGATATTTTGGATTTTTTTTCAATTTCACTAATTGGGATTATTTAATACATGGTTTTAATAGGTGACACAGTTAAATACATTTTTGAATGTAAAAATATTTTGCAGAGTTAAAGAGGACGGGTTTAAGTAACAATGGAGTAGATTTGAGTAAAGGTGGAAGTTATTGGTATTTTTAATATACAAGAAAATAAATGTTTCTATATTATACATTTGGGATAAGTAAGGAAATTTTGGAACTAATAGTATTAGTCGCAATCTATAAAGAGTGTATGCTATGATCATATGCATTAATTTAATTTATATTCTTATTTATTCATTCATATATCATGGAGTAATATTTATTACAGATTGTCTATTTACTTGGGTATTAACAATAATGTTTTCCATTATTGTAAAAATGAGTGGGTATATTACATTCACCATGAAATATTATTATCTATAATTTAAATAAGTTATTTTTTAAAAGAAATTCCAAAATAATTTCAATGGAACTGGTTACGTAGTTCATAATTGTTGATGTGTGCGATTTAATAAGATTTCTATGTGGATTTCGTAATGGGTATTCATATTAATCCTAATTTTCATATATCTATGTGCAAATAGATATCATACATCCTAATGTAACTATATGGAAATAGACCAACATTCCTAGTTGATGGATTTTTGAAACCAAATTCATGGTCACCAAGAAAATTATTACCCATGTATTAAAGATATATTTTAACCATTTAAATTTATATATTGTCTCCCATGTAATTTTTAAGTCATATTATGATTGTGTAGTCTATATTTACTCATTAATAATAGATTATATATTACAAAAATTGAGGAAGGCATATTAGGACCTTTGGTTTTCTTGGATTTTTTCATGGGTTGCAGAAAGATAGGTTAGGCTATTAAAATTCCCCTAAGGTTTTTTAGTCACACTGAGAGGGCATGGAATGAATTATTGTGACCTTATTTTACCAAAATCATAATTGTTTCAATTCCACAACTAAATATTCAAAAATATTGCATTAATTAATATAAATGGATATATTTTCAAATTCCCTAAACATTAAACCACACGTAATGGTCAAAATAATAAATGATAATAGTTCTTTGTATTTTACATCATTTTATCCCATTGTGTATAAAAACTTATTATAAAATTTTGTTTATATCAGTGAAACAAATATCCATGATAATATCTATTTCTAAAAAATATATCAATCTACAATAATGAAATACTATAAGTATGTAGTTTTTCATTCTCTTGGAATGTTATTAATAATTATTTCTTGATGTTTTCATTGGGTCATCACAAACTATCTAAAAAATAATGACAATATCCTAATCTTGGATTTTACTACATCACCATATATGATCTTATTAGTCATCCAAAATTATTTGACTATCAATAATTAAATATCTCTAGTAGAACACACCATATCAGTTTTCATGTATCATAATAGGATCACCTTATTTGGGACGTGTGTTATTTATCTTCCTCACTCAACTCAATATTCTATAAAACATATGTGAAATTAAATTATAGTTCCTCCCCAATCTATAAGAGTCTCAAAACAGTTGATAAAAACATAAATAGTATATACAATTATCCATATAAAATACTCAATTATAATTTTTTATCTTTTTCTTTATTATTTAAAAAAATTTGTTATATATTCGTATATTTATTTTCTACTACTTATCCTTCATATTTCATGTCTTGTACCTTCTATGATAAAAGGTTAAATTGTTACAGAATCACATTATCCCTCTTATTCCCCTCTTTTAACATATTCTTTATTGAAAAAGCAGAAGATTTAGTAGAATGCAATATAAATTTCTTCCCTCTTCCATTTACCACACCTATCTTCATCATTTACCTTTCTATATACTTACTAAATTAGAAGAATATAATTTATAAAATTGATTATTGAAATTATATAATATTAAATATAATGATCTTCTAAATATAATCAATAAATTTCTCAATAAAACAACATTTTACGTATCCCCATGATCTGAGAATACTAATACTTCATATATAATCTATGTCGACTAGAATTCCATTTATACCTATATATATGTAAAATGGTTGATAATATCTCTATAAATTCATCCAACTTATTTATATATATAAATTAGAATATGTTTACTTTAAATCCATAAATTATCATGTTATGGCTTTTGTAATTACTTTTCCTTTTATATTCCATTTAAATCTACTAGAATAATGACTCAATAACCATCACCATGGAAATTAATACTTGAAGGAAAACATCAAATCCCATAACTTTAATCTATATAAATCTCATAATTTCTCAAAATGAAAAGTGTTATTTATGAAATGGAACACCTTATATATCAATTTATTGATCTCTAATTTATTATACATTATCCATATATTTTCATGAGAATCTTATGTATTCTAAAAAATAATTTCCCTATGCGATTTCATAATAGCTACATCAATGATAATATATTTTGTCTGAGCAAAACAGTGATGATTTTATAATTTTATTCTCAGAAATATATTCAATATCATTCATGATATATTTTATAAGATGTAAATATATTACATTTAAAAATATATATTTTCTACATAATTAGAATTTAGTATGCACACCAAAAACTATCTTTAATACGCATCAAATATGTTATGTATCATAATAAGATTCATTATTTTGAGTAATTTGAAAATAAGATTCAGTTAATATCAACTATATTTGTTTTTTTATATTATATATGAGTAAAATAAATTATATAACAAATTAAATATGTTACATTTTATTGTGCATATTCCCAAATATCTTACATATCAACTAGATATTTATATGTATCATGGTGATATCCAATAACTTTATAATATTATTTTTGTTAGAAAACCATATTTTTTCTAGATATTTTTTAATTTCAATGTTGAACTTATAATTCTGAAACATTTTCCAATTCATTACAGTTCTCTTTAAATATTTTCTAAGAACCCCTATAAATTAAATTGATTAAAATAATTCCTTATGAAATTATCAATCCTTATTAAATGACATCAATATTATTATCAAAGGATCTTATATCATATAAATACTCCACTTATAGTATTTTAATGAAACTACACTACCATATCAGTTCCAATATCAATCTCAGTCTTCTCCAACTATTATAGAAGTGTGCTAAGAAATATATGTTATATCATTACCACTTAATAATTAATGGATGGTACCTCCATTCTCTGTCAATTTTTTTTTATTAATTTCAAAAAAAACTATAATTCATCCATCTTATCTACTTGGTCAAACTCATCAAGAACATGTGGTAAATACTGATATAATCTTCCATCAATCCATATATTTGATTATAATATATATATTTTTATAAATATAGTTATTTTAGGTGGTTTCTTACTCAATTGAGTTGTTTTATTTATTAATTTCATGAAGTAGTAGATATTACCAATTATAGATGGAATTATTTAAACTATTATATTCATTTTTTACATAAAAATGGATCCAAAAAATAAAATTTAAAAAAATATTATATTCATATCATAAAAACTCTAGCCAAATTCAATACTTATCCATTAATATATTTATCATCTCTCAATATATATTAACATTAGTCATCATTGAAATAAAAATAAGAAATAAAATAAATAGATCTATCTTCATCAAAACCCATTTTTAAAATTCAATCTCCCCATTTTTATATTTCCCAATAATCTTTTTACTCCATCAATTTAATTTCTAGAGTTAAAATCTTTCTCCTACTTAATTGTAATAAATAAAATAGCTACAAATATAAGGGAACTTACTACTCATATTAGTCCTCTCCTTTAATTAAAATCCTACATTATCCCCCTTAGTAATATATAGTGAAAATGAGAGAGGTGTGTCATCAAATTATTATAATCACTGAGAAATAAATTTAAAAACATTAAGCATATGTGAAAAATATTGGTATATGAAAAAATATTTAATAACATAGAAAAAAGATATCCACAAAACCATCAAGTATATGTTACATTATATTAACACTTTATTGGTGTTTTTCAATAATCTTTAAAAGTAATTTATCATCTGAACTCAAACCTAAAACTACATAAAAGAAATTATAGTGTAAGAAGAATTCTCCAACTCCAAGATAACTTATCTCATAACATTAATTCCTCCTTAATAATTATATTTGCTTCTAACAAACACTAACAATAAAGTGATTTTAATACCCTAAATATTACTTTTTCCAGAAATTATAAATTCTAATGGGATAATTATGTTCTAGTATTTACTCAACATAACTCCAACCAAAGGGATACATTCCATAATTCTTCATCATTGTGGGTATTATTAAAAATAAACTCCATGAATCTTTTGATACAATATGTAATGTTTTAAGGAGGCATCATGATACTAGATAAATGACTCCATGATAGGTTTTTTATTGAAATGTGAAATTTTTATAGAATTTATCATTTTATATCTATATGAATCACTTAACATCCCACGGAAGAAAAAAATATTATATATGGGATTAAATATAATATTCTTTTACTTTTAATTGTGAGAAATAGGGTTGAGAGTTTCATATCAACCCATAACACCAATAATTTTTAAAATATTATGAGAAGCATTCAAGATTACTCCTTGAATAATTTTATAATGTGATGATTATTTAGAAAATAATGTCTTACCTATCTTCACAATATTCTTATCATCTAAAAATTTCATTTTCATTGTATCTTAATAGGAAAATTCATTATTTTAACTTTTATATATTTTTATTTATTTATAAAACTATATTTACCAAATTAGGATGCCCTTTTTTTGTACATATTCACCTTAAAAGTATTTTACACATTCATTTTGACAAAATATTGTGTCACTATACTTTTTAAGAATAATAATTGTTGTTCATGGAATTATTCCACCAAAAAATCCTATATTTTATTAGTTATTCTGATTCCATTTGTTTCTTCATCTATCTTACATAATAGTTAATTTTCATAGATAGTTTTGGAAGGTTCATGATGCATTATTTTATCAATTAATACAAGAACAATTTCATTCATGGGTTGACATCCTGCTCAAAATTCTTATTAAGTTTTATTTCATTAATAATATTTTTTTATTTACAATACAAGATAGACACAACTTTGTTTATCTTCTATTTCCTCATTTATAACAATTCATATTATTTATGAGTATATGACTTATCCTTAGAAAGTGTACAAGGGAACTAATTATCTATGTGACAACATTTTATAAAAAGTTCATTGAAATTATAATATTTAAAATTTTGTTTAATGATATTAGATTTAACTTTTTATTATTATTCTCTTCACGTTTTAACCTTTCTCATCCATGATATATAAATTTTTTAATTCAAATTAAATGATATATAATCCCAAAAATATTGTTTCTTATTTCCCAACATTCCATAAAACTAGTAGTTACCAATATTCCCAGTTCTTGTCTGTAATGTTGCAATCCTGACAAAAATGTTACATAAACTATTTTTAAACCAAATAAATAATATTTTGATGTTATTTTAAGGATTCATTCTTTTAGGAAATTCCAAAATCGACCCGGGGTTTATTGGAGTATTTCAATTAATTCTTCCCTTCCCATACCAAATAACATTTACAATGTGACATGTACCAATAATAAAAATATTAATTGAACACATATAATTGTAAAATAAGTTTTTTACATATTTTTTTAAAGAAGGAATATTATATTATATCATGATGTATAATCCACCTAATTGATTTATTTTTATAGTCAGTACACTTATTAAGACTAATTTGTGGAAATAATTATTATTTCAAATTTTTGGGAATACTTATCTAATGTAATCTCAATAAATATATTTTTTACTTGAGGACTAAGAAATTTTATTTTAATGGAAGTTTTATAAATATCAAAAAAAATATATATTATCATTAATTATTCATTTTAATATTTTTATATTCTTCAATTTTCTAATTTATTGAAATGAATGGTCAAGATCCTTAACTCTTTTAGTCCTGAAATCCATCTTATTTTTTTTACTTCATCGGTATATATTTTTTTCTCTTCTAATAAATGGATCATATCTTCATATTATTTTATTTTCCATAATAACTCATCAATAGAATAGGAAAAATATTCTTTCACCATGTTTTGATTTTATTTTAGAGCCCAAATAACTTACACCTTTAATTTCACATCATCGATGAAGGTGGTATAATTTAACAAATTAGTAGGTAAATGTTTTTCAATAGAATCTAAATCATTAACATATGGTGACTTTTCATCATGTAAATCTTTATTTTTATACATGTATGAAATTTATATTCTCAATACCTACATTTTCATGTAATCCATTACATCAAGGTAAAACACAATATATGATTAAATCATTATTTATCATCCTACCATAAACATAATATTTCTAAAGGATTATTGTCATAATATTTAGTGGATAAAATAAAATGTTGATTACCTTTAATTAGCGATGTAAACAATTTTTCCTTTTAAATAATTAGAAAATTTATAGCATATTTCATCCACATGTTTCAAATTGTTTTCTAAAAAACCACCATGTTTTTATTAATAGCGATAACAACTTCATCTTATATATGTGGTTACTAAGACCCTAGTTCGAATATCTAATTTATATATAAATTATAAAAATAATTAATGAGTATATATTCATAGAGAACCTATATTAGCTCTTATTTCATTTATAAATCCATGCTTGGATGCAACAAAATATCTAAGAGCGATGCAGTATGAGTGTGACCTTATTTTATTGAATTAATTACTCTATCAATTTCACCTATTAATATTAAAATATATGAATTAGATAAGGTAAATATTCCAACATATATATTAAAAATACACAATAAAAATGATAAGTAACAAAAAAAATAATGCACCAACACGTGGTATGTTTTCATTATTCAACCTTAATATTGGTATATACTTCATGATGTGTTCGATTCAAGTCTACGTCATAAATATCTATCTTTTTAAAAAAGTGAATATATGAATGATATCTATTGAAAAATAATATTGATTCCCAGTATCTTTATATTCATCTATCAGGATCATTATTATATATATTTATAGTTTATAGCTGTCCTCAAAATCTCCTAAATGTAAAATATCATCCTTGTACTTCAAGATGACACTAAACCACCATATAATAACATCTTCCATTGAAAAAGTACTTTCAATACTGATTACTAAATAATTTTAATATTATATAAATCATCTTTTTTCATACATCTAATCTTATAGACCATATATAGTATATGCATAGTTTTAATTTCTCCATCAACTCAATATTCTCTATATGGTTTTTTATCTTCAAAAACCACATCACATCAATCATATAGAATCTTTAAATAATTGATAAATACCAATAAGTTAACCAATTATCATCCATCTAAAATCCATAATTATTCTTCTTCATAATCTATAGTTTCCAAAAAATGTATATATTATAGTGTACCTATTCTCTAAATGACACAAACCACCCCAAGTCATCAATTCTATAGGTTCCCAAGCCTAACCATGATATGGAATGATGGGATTTACCGACCCCAATAGGATGGATAAATGAATTGGGGAATAAAATTATATTATTTTAAATGATTTAACCTTATTAAATAATATTAAAAACCTAGTGGATTTCTACCAGTATTTCACCATGATGTATCCATACATTGGACACCCAGGAATAATAGGTGTAATATTAACTAAAAACTGATATTAAATAATAACAAAATAAAAATCATGAAAGTATAATTGGCAAGATGTTATATGGAATACTATTAAAATAGACATAAAAAACTCACCCTTAACTTTGAATCCCCCAAAAGATACAACTCCTTCATTTAATCTCCAGATGTTGTATATTCAGGTATCACCCATTAAGGGAAAAAACCAATGACTATAAAGTGAAATTGATATATGTGGAAAATCTATCCATGTTTGATTTGTTTACACTGTATCCATCAAGAATAGTACCTTCCCCATGACTGTTATAAGAGGGGAATTCCATGAAGTGTAAATCCCCTAAATCTGATCACTAACTAGAATAATACACTTAATCTATAGATACATAGTGGTAAAAGTAGTGTGTGAGTATAAATAGACTTGTAATGTCTCACATATAAGTCCATTAAACTACATTCGGAATGAAATAAACACATGAAATTATGAAATAAAAAAAATTCATTTTTAATATATAAATACAAATAAACCAATATCACATGAATGATTTTTTTTATAGTACCAAACATTTTACTTTATATAAATGAAAACCCTTTATCAACATTAGACACATTAAAAAAAATTGTTTGAATTTAAATTCATAAAAGAAAATTCTTTAATAAATATATAGAAAAACTTTAAAAATATATTGTGTATCAATCATTTAATGTAAAATATATTTTATACCAAACTCAAGAATATATAAACCATAAAACTAGCAGAGTGAACAAACAAAAACTAAATAAGGATTAAAAAACCAGAAAAAATGTAAACAATAGGATATATCAATATTGAAAAACAATAAAAAAATTAAATAAAAAAATGAAAAAGTATATATTGATAAATAAATCACATGAAATTATGGAAATTCCTAAATATCTCATGAGGAACCCCAGATATACTTGGATTGGAATCATCTAACGACCAATTGATGCATTCCTATGTCTATAGACAACTAAAATATCTTAACTAACCTCAATTATAGAAATCCTATGTAGCCATTTCACATAATAATGGGAATACAGTATGTCCAATTGGGTGTATATAGAAACTGTCTCTCATACCACACTACGATTCCGACGATCCACAAGAAAATATTTTATTGGATGTATGATAGACAATACACATGTAAAATCTCCATCATGATTTAACATAGTCTAATATATATGATCAACCCAAATCCCAACACTATCCTTGTAAACCCCCTATTTCAAACCAAGACACATCATAACATCATAACTGGAAGTGGTGGTATTCCACAGAGGTTCCTTTTTTTGAAAACTATTTCGATTTCCTAAAAAGGTCTTTAAATTTAAAAAATTAAAATTTTTATTGAAAATTACAATTTCCTAAAATACTATTCAAAATATTAGGATTGGCCAAATTCATTCAAAAAAATTTCAAATTATCATTTAATCATTTTTTTTAAAATACAATAAAAATACCATTTTAGAAAATCAATTTTGAAATCAAAAACCATTTTGGAACATGAGACTAAAATACATATTTTGAAATTTTTATATATATATATGGACATATATATGTAAAATCACTCATGAATGTATAGATATCCACTTATAGAAATTTATATGTATACACAATCATGATTAATTCTAAAGGGACAAATCTGAGAAAAAAATAAGGAACCATGAAAAATAGAAGAATTCACATGATAAAACTATTTAAACATTAAAATGGAATATCCCCATGAACCCCCCAATTCAACCATAAAAACAAACCAACATAAAATAATTAGAAATTTCACCCTTTAATGTACTAAATATATTTTTATAGGCCACTTAAACATTAAAAAAACTCTCTAACCAGGTATATTTTAATGTGAGACCTAAACATTAAAAACAATAATTTAATGTAATCCCTCAAACAAGAATATTTTAAAATAATTTTTTAAATAAAAAAATTTATGGAATTAAATAAAAAATCATTTATAACAATCATTATACCCATGGTGTGAAATAGAGAGGAATGGATTGTAAATTATAACAATGGTAAAGTGAAGAAGATTTTCTATCATTAATAATGATGAGAGAAAGGTCCTAAGTGGAATTTACACACTGAAAAACCCAAAACATGACAAATTAGAACCTAAACCCACCTAGGGGTTTGCCAAAAATGATATATTGTGAGGGAAGAATTTTATGAAAGAAGAAATTATAATATGATTGTGATAAACTAGTGTTGAATACCTATAATGGACCAATTATTCTCAAAATTGTTACAAGAGAACCAAAAATCAATGGAGTAAGTGGGCTGAAAGGCAGATGGATACCTCTATGTCATTCATTTTATAAAGCTGGGGGAGGGGAAGAGAGAACCATTTTTGGAATTATATTATAAGAGGGGAAAAATTTTAATTTTAAAATATTATATTAAATCTATGTATGTGGTGTGGTTTTCACACGGTTGACCAATATGTGTTCTAACAATACACCATATACTGATCAAACTTAGCAACTCACATAGTTTGTCCACATTGATGGAAAAGACATGCAACAACCATGAAAATTTATAATTGAATATTTTAGACCCCATTCACATGGTTTTTGTGTGATAAGTGTAATTCATAAATTGAGTTAAAAAATACAAAACAAAAGTATGTGAACCTCAACATCAAAATAAAAATCAAAAATAAATATTAAAATTAGGAATGTATTGTTCTCAGTGAGATATTACAAAATTTTCATTATTTATTTTCAATTTTCCATTAATGATAAGATGGTATATAGTAATATTACTATATTGTAATCCTTATTCATATCTTTATATTAATCTTCCTAAATATAAATATTTTTCTATATAATTCAATATTAGTTTCCTCTATATTCCCTTTTCTATACTACTCTTCTTATTTTATATTTTCATATATTCATGGAATCACATGAATATTGCTTAAATAATTTAGTATACAAATTGCATGATTTTAAACATTATGATCATACAAATATTATAATTGAGTTATTTAACATATTTATGTGGGCCTGATCCCAATAAAATTATAATATTATTCCATTATTAATAATTTTTCATATTTGGACTTCCCATAATTTTTATCATTTCAATTAAACTTATGGAATATAAATTTTTAATTATTAAAATTTTATCTTCATATATTATTTCTAATTTTTATAAATAAAATCCTAGAATTATTATGAAATTATCCATATAATTTCATACTATATACTCTTCCTTTTCAGTATTCTTGAATCATGAATCAATCACTAGCATCATTTTATTTAAAAAAATTAAAAAACTGGCCATCATCATCTGACATTAATCTCTAGATATGTCATGTTTTTTTAAAATGATAATACTTATATAAGTAATGAAATATCTTAGGTGTTCATTATAATAGATTTTTAATTCTCTTGAGAAGATTTGTTTATTCCAAAAAAAAAACATATACCTTCCATTATATAAAATCCACAGAATACAAAATATATTCCCTATGAAAACACCTCTGATAATTTTCCATTTTTAGCTTAAAAATATCTTATATATCATTCATAAAGTATTGTGTGATATTCAAAAATCCTACATATCAAATTAGGTTTTTTACCTTTTAATTTGTTTTCCAGTATTCTAGAACATATTATCATTACCCCCTCTCACCAAAAGTTTTTTTTGATAATGGGAGATATATAATGACTCTCGAGTCCCTCCACTAGTTGGTCCCTAGTCGGTGATTGGTACTAAGAGTATAAAAACATCTCCAAAAATTGTAGGGATTATGGTTTATAATAATATAGTGTATGGAGATAGTATGATCCAACCGTAAGAAACTTCTTGAAATAATATAAAATAAATATAAGAACCACACCATAATTCATGTATAAATTAAATATGAAAAAGTAAAAGTATCTAATGTAAATACCCAAAAGAATATAAAATTTAGTGATGAAAAAATAGTATAAGTGTTTAGGATAGTAATGTCTAGTATGGTCGGTGTAATCCTTCTAGAAACATAAAAATAATTTATTGTTGTAGTGTGAATAAATTTGTATACATAGTAGGAAAACTATTGTATCTTTTGAACATGTTAATTAAATATAATAATGCACCCGTGATGAAAAATAAAAACTAAAATACTTGAACATGTTAACTATAAAACCCAAACCTCCACAAGGAAAAATCACTAAAAGCTGCAAGCTAGCATAACAACATAATAAGAATCATATCGATAAAGGGTACCCTATACTTATTTTCAAAAAAAAATCACTGTCACACCCCAATGTGTTATGTACTTGAACTAACATATAATATTTATAACACACACCACTACCACCACAATGATCACATCACTTTACTCCTATAGACACTTGGTTCATGACCCCAAAAAATAGTCACATTACATCGAACATAAATAAACCAGGGCCATCACATCAAAACCACTTCGATGACGATAGAATTGAGGTATCATGAATATGAATGAAAATAAACCAAATTGTTTCCTAATTCCATTCACCACCACCACTATAAGCTTTCCCATGAACATGTTTATATTGTATATCGCCTCCAAAAATCTAGTTTATCACACCATGCTTCCCCACATAATGATCACCTCAAATTTTTCTCACCGACATTGGGCTATAACCTAGTGTACAATTAGACACCTATCCATTGAAAAATGTTTTTATCTGAATTAATTGAATAGAGAATATGAAGGAGAGGGTAGCTAGAAATCAATCCTCAGCATCAAGTTGATGGAAAAACACCCCTATATATACCTAAACACACATGGGTATCGGTACATGGTGATAAAAAATGGTAGGATGAATATAGAAATCCCACATAATATTAAATGTATATATATATATACATATTCACACACAATCCCATCATATAGGTTGAAAACAAGAACTAAAAAAATCACAATTTTTTAACTTTTGATTCCACCACAATATATAGAAAACCCCAAAAAAACAAAAGACATAATCCTATTTCCACATTTCATTCAAAGAAATCCAATTTCATTAAAATCGTTCACATTCCTTTCATTATTTATCAAAAATGGAATTTATCAACACATCCCATTATTAATACATTCATTAACCCCTTACATCTTATTGACTAAGCCATCCCATGACATTTATAACATCATTATCCTGCTAATCCATCACTATTCATGCATCATTAAAACCACAAATATATTAATCCCATCAACCAAACAACACAACCACACATCACCACCTATGAATTTGACCTCATAAACACCACACATCCCCCAATAGTACATCACAAACACACATCAACATCCACAAAAAAACCTCATTCTAACTAAACATTTCCCCCAATAACATGGACATGCCAAAAGAAATAAATAAAATAACACATGAGACACCAAATCACAACTGAAAATCACTTCCACGACCCACGTCCACACCACAAAAAATCACACAAAACATAAATTTTTTCAAATTTAGGAAGATGGGGGTTTCATTTCATTACACATATTTATTTAATGGAATTATCAGAAAAACCACATATCCTAGGGTAACCATTTTAATATTTGATTATAACGGGTTAACAAATTTATATTTTAGGTTGATATCATAATAAAATGAAACATGGTTTCGATATCACAATAACTAAAAAACAAGAAAAGGATCCAAGCATCCATGATTATAAATAGGTCTTCAATCCCATCAATTCAAAATATAATTATACTAACATCAATGACTTAAAAATACGTGGATCAAGAACATTTCTCCTTCAATTAAATTTAAATGATTAATTTATCTTTATTATTTAAGTGAAAACCACCCCCGTCAATTTAAAAGAGAAACCCACTCCTGCAGGATACATAAAAGTGAGAAATGATGGGTTCCATAATTCATAGAAGCCTTATCAACTCATTATTCACTATATGTCCAAGAAGAAATGGATTTAAACTACAAAAACACATTGATAATTATATAACAACCTACAACACACCCAAAGATCATGATAACATAACCCATACATAGCCCAGAAAAATTAAAATTTCAATGAGTATTTCCCCTTAATTTAGAATGGAATGAAAACCATGGGGAAGAGAGGAGAACATACATTGGTCACCAAAACTCAACAATTGAAACATGTAGATCGATGTAGGAGAAGACTAGATGGAAGATCATCAAAAGGAGCCAAGTGTTCCTCTAAGAATGAGATAATGGAGTGTGGTAAAATAATAAAATGTTTATTTAAACAAAAGATATAAAATCCTACAACCCACCCCCTTTATAGGATGAATTGCATTCACAATGTCAAATACATGGGGTTCCATGGTTTACATTCCAGGAATATGGTATAGGGAATGAAACCCACCACATCATTAGAGTTTTCTTTAAATTCAATCTCTTATGTTTGGATTAATTACACATCATGAATTCTGCATTCATGAACTATATCTATCACCTGGATTTCTGTAACCACCGATCATAATTAATGAAACTATCCATATACAAAAGCTGTCAACTTCCAGCTCATGAAATTAATCTGATGCACATCATGAACCTAATACTCTAACACTTATGGAGCACCAAGCCTCAGAAAAACTTCATATAAATCATCCACACGCTCTATATCCAATAAAACACGAAATGTAATAGGTCATCATGGAATAACTTGTTTCATAAGATACATATCAATTTTTTTTATCAAAAATCAATAACGACCCACAGAGAAGGAAAGGGGTAAGAACAACCACCTCATGAGATACCACTCAGGGATATCATAATTAAAAGGATTTCAATTTCCAAAATAGGAAAATTAAACCACTAAAAAATCCCCACAAACACTATGAATACACAACCACATCACCACCTATAACCAAGAAAAACAACCCAACAACTTGTACAAGCCAAAAACTACCACATCCCCACACAAACACTTCACCGCCACATCCGACCACAAATCATCAGTAGATAACATTACCATTCATACAACCATATGGTCAACTATAACACCATCCATATAGTTAAATCCCAAAAGCACCACCACCATAAAAAACACATCCTTGGGTGAAAAAACAAGATAATCCAATATTCCATGTCAAGATATTATCTGACATGGAAGTACCGAGTCATTTGCATGGTTTTAATCGCATAATGTAATAAAGAGTTATGATTATGAATTGATACCACCATTTTAATATTTAATTAGCCTTATCATTTATCAAACAGTAAGAGAAATATACAAAAAAAACAATGTGTTTCATAAATTTGAATGATCCATCCCTCCCAAGAAAAAATAGAGAAATACATCAAAACAAATACTCTTACTGGTATCTCATATGTTCCTCACATTCCAAAGTACTCCCCTCTAGGACACCATGATTCCAAAACACACAATCCAATGCAATGGTCATTCCTTACAACACCTTCTATTAATGATTCCAGATCCCCACTCCCAACTCTCCGTCGTAAATTTCATCAGAGTTAACAAGCTGATAATGAAGATGTAGAGATGTGGAATACTTCATGGCTTCTATATTAACCTATGGGAAACACCAATTGATATTTCGTCTTTCGAACTCTCCCAAATAACTCATAGGGTCAAAACAACATAGGAAAAATCATACCACCTTCTTCTAATCCTCCACTAACTACATCAAGGGGAGATTATCAAGAATACATGGACTCCGAGTTCGAACTCTAAGGGCCTCCTACTATTACTGGAATAATATTTTTGCTGGTCCTACACTGCTTTTGTAATTCCCAATGCTTTTTTGAAATAATTTTAATCAAATTAATTTAATATTTTTTATATTTTTCATTTCACGAAACTTTGAATATTGTTTTTTATATAAAATCACATATTTTAGCTTGATTTATATGAAAAAATATGTTAATATTTCATTAAATGAAACACATAGATTATATTTTTGTTCACACAACACTTTTATTGGATATTACTACTTATAATACCAAGTACCTTCAATATCATATGTTATACATTGGGTTGAGTTTTTACCAAACTATAATATAATATTAATATGGTTATTAGAATATTATAATAGTTACCACCATGTCGTTTGAATGAATGTTATGAATAATATTAAATAAAATTTTAAAATATTATATACACTTGTATATAAAATGAATTCATTAAATTTCAATTAGTATATGTTAATGAAAGAAATATTTGATAATAAATAAATTAATTTTGTAAGAAAAATATTTTTTTACTATGTAAAAACAATTTTATCACAATAAATTAATCATTTTTAATCAATATTTTTAATAAAATTTATATATTATATATTAAATAATTTTTTTTATACTCATACAATATATTTGATAGGTATAACATAAGAATAAACCCAATTTTTTGAATAAAATTATGTATTTTTTGAAAAGGTAATTTTACGCTTTTTAATGGAAATCCATTTTAAATATGATTATAAAACTTTTAAAAATGTTAATTTAATTTTTTTTTAAATTTAAATATATAATTATTTATGTAAAGTTTTTGTATTTTCCTAATAAGTTTTGTTTTTTATGAATAGTAAAAATCACTTAATCTTAATTCAAAAATGACTTTCATCCAATTTGGTTATTTAGTAAAATTGAATAATAATTATTCTAATGTATAAATAGATCAATATTACATGAATTAGTTCGATTTAGGTCATTTGAACCAATTTTACATTGAAAATGGATATAAAAACTTTCCAAACTTTTAAACATTTTTCTCTAAAGCCCACTATCATGACACATCTATGAGAGTAATTTAAAATTAATTTCCACTAATTCTAGTGATTTGAATTTTTTTAGATAGATTTTATATTTAAAATTATAACAATATATTTTGTATAATGTGGTTAACATAGTCCATGACAAAAATAAATACTGAAAGTGATTTAAATTAATTTTATCTATTATGCAAAAAAGTATCTTACTAAATTACTAAACAATTTACATAAACACAAAATGACCGACAAGATTTTCTTAAAAGATTTTGGTTGTTCATATTTCGACCATGTAATCATTTTATTCAATTTGGACAATAATTGGATCTATATTCCATGAAAAAAACTTCAATGATATTCAATTTTAAAACATTTATAGGAGTTTTGATACTCATCCACTATTAAAATAAACTCATCCCCCATGTATTCACACCTCTGAAGCCCTTTGTATTGCTAGTCCTATACAGAAATAAGCTTCTAAACTCTCTTCATTCACACTAGAATTCTCCCTTTTGTAATTAATATTACTAATAAATACCCTTTTTTTAAACCAAGTGGTGTTTCCCAAAGAGGGGGAGGATTTAATGTTTACAAAGAATGCCAATACTTATGCTAAGGATTTTCTTATCTCACTTTTTATTATCCAAAAGATACATGAAATGTTAACCACTAATATCTTTTGTATTTTTTGTATACATACCATGAATATATTCTATTATATTTATACTTAATTGAATGGGTATTTACATATTAATCGGAAGATCTCCCTTTCATGGGATTTATGCTTCAAAATTTAACAATTCAGTAGAGTAGTTTTATCTTAATTTTCTTTATTTGAGACACATTTTGTGTTATACACCTATATTTTTCTATGAGGTGTATATATTTCGATTGACATGTTATATCCTTAATTTAATTATTCCCATGATATTAAAAAAATTATGTAAAATTATTCTTCTATGGGTATCATTATTTAATGTTACTAATGTGGTAAATGATAATTGATTCAATGTATTTATTTATTGGGGTTGATTATGATTGTAATTCAAGTGATGATCTATTTATGACCATATATAAATAAAACTCACTAATTTTATTCTCCTCTGTTAATTTATGATTTCCTGATGTGTCGGTAACATTATTCCTCATTGGTACTTAATATAATTAAGAAACGTTTTTTAGGTAAATAATACTTTATCTATGTCTTTAGTAATAATTATATGTTCTCAATAAATTTTTAAATCACAATATTATGATTCCTTTTTATTTTTTTGAAGCAGTTTCAAAGAATATGATTTTAAAATGTAATATGTATGGAAAATTGAAGATCCATATGGTATTTCAAAATCCTTATACTTCTACGATGGCATACTAGGTTATACTTTTTTCTTTACCAAGGATATTATCAAAATAAACCATTCATATTATTTATATGAATGTTTTATGTTTTTATGTCTTTTTGTTTTTGAATCCCAATTCTCATCCACAGGTTATACCATGATAAATGATTATGATACCCACTTATATTTATGGGTTATTCTAAGATGAAATCATTTTAAAACGTATCTATTTTTCAATGGTTATGATATGATTAAATGTTTATAATACCCATTTTATTTCATGATTTATGATATGATGTTTATTAATCCTATCAATTTCCATGGTTCGTGATAAGATAAATGTTTTGGGGAATAGGAGTGTATGCTTTCATTATGATATGGGTAGGATTTATAAATCCCTCCAATTAATTCAGTAATGATTTATATCTCAAGATACTAAAATGGAAGGAACAGAGAGTGATCATGGTTTAAAAATGCAGTGTCTAAATGAGTAGTTATCTCAGTTCAATAACATATGGATAAGAGGGTAAGTAAACATGGTTTATTAATACATGGGGGGAATGAGAAGTGAACCAAATTCAGTAATATAGAGGTGGAATGCGATGTGTTCATGGTTTTGTAATACATGGATTGAATGAGAAGTTGATCTGGTTCAATAATATATGGTTGTAATAAGTATTAAACAATGTTTAGTAATACATGGATAGAATGGGAAGTTAATTTAGTTTTATAATACATGGACGAAATAAGTAGTGAACCTGATTTATTAACAAAGGGTAGGAAGGAGAAGTGAAACAGAGTAAGTAAAACATGGCTAGAATGGGTAGGGAAATATTTTTAGTAAGAGAGGGTTCAAAGGGGAAGTGAACCAAGTTAAGTAATATAGGGATAGAATAGGAAGTGAACATGGTTTTGTAATGTACATTGTCCTCTAAGGTGGTCTAGGGAGTGATCCTTGACTACTAATATTGTTTTGTGAGTGAACCCATTCTACTATGATGGTCATGTCATTAATCCTTGACTACCATGGAAATATTTTTATTATTTTTATGTTTCTCCCACAAATTATATGTCTTATTCTTTTGTTATGATATCATGGATAATTATAATTATTCCCGCATGATACATTTCTTATTAACTTCTAATATCTATTCCACGATTTATCTTTATGTTTGCTGATATCCATAGAATTATTTTTTAAATATTATCCACTTGTTATCATGATCCTATGATTTTGTTATGCTTACATATTTCATTTTTTCACCCTTAATAAGAATATTAACACACCCATTTCTTGTGATTTTACCCTTGTTTATGAAGAATGGTTTTAATTAGGAGAAATAATAGGGAATATATTTAATGGATATGTTTCAGATCTTTCAGCAAGTTAAAATATTATGTATCTATGCTTCCAGAAAAACTAAATATTATATACCTCAAGAATATAATTTGGTAATGTTATGAACAATTATATAAAATTATGTATTTTCTACTTATGTTATGTATGTGTTGATATAGTTGGTATCAAATGAAAGTTCTTTTCAGCCTTTAGAAACTATGATGAGAAAATCATAGTGAGATTCCTAGGTATATTTATAAATAAATATAAATGCGTGTATTTAAGGATATGACTAATTGGTCAAAAGAATTTGTCATAATTTTGACATCCTAGAAGTTATTTTTCATTATTATATAGTTTTACTCTATAATAAGTACTACTCACATTATGCTTTATGGTTTTAGACAATATTGGGAACCCGAAAAAACTGGTTTAATACTAAATTTTATGGAAACTATGATGATGATTTGTAAAATGTTATTATCACTAGAGTGAAGGATGTTGTGATCATGCCTATATATTTCCACGAAACATGATTTAAAACAAGTTTGTTAAAAAAATATCGTATTAAAAAATTAAATAATGAAGGATTTCACTAATAGTTCATGTAATAGAGACCATAGAAAAATGAAGATTCAGTTTCCTTTATGTCAATAATGTGAAAATAATCCCCAAAGTGAATGTCTTAGAGTAATAGTAGGATGTTTTTATTGTGTGAATAAAGGAAAAAATTAAGTATCTATAAAGGGAAATTTTTTGTTAACACATTATATGGGAATATTGGACTCCCTAAGAAATTTTTAATGGATAACTGTTATACATATGAAATGAATGGACATTTTGTAAATTAAAATTCCAAGTGGAATTATCATGAAGAGATTAAATAAAGTGAAATGATAAATGTTTATATTGTTGATGATGAGGTGAATAGATGTGATATATGAAAGGAAATAGATATTATGTAATATGATGAGATATCCTTGTAAATGTATTAAGGATAAAGTGGAATAATTGATGTTTTATGTATTTGGATTCATTAATTATGTAATATAAATTGTGAAATATAAAAGTATTATTCATTTGATGTTTTTTTGATAAGTATTTAAAGAATTTGGGGAATGGTTCTGATGGAAAAGAAATGTGATTTAATGGAAAGGTTACATCCATGGGAAACACATGATTAAGAGAAATAAAAACCTTAATTTGTTCCTTATATTAATATAAATATGTTTTGATAAAGATATATTGCATACAAATGAGAAAATTAGATAGTATATATTACCTTGTAACAAATAATGGATTTATTGAAAAGTGTTTTATCCTATCAATGATGAAGTTTACAACATTTATGGAATTATTCAATATACCTAATAAACATTATAATAAATAAACATTCATGTTTTCAATATGGATTTATGATATTGAAGCTTATTACTATGTTTCATGAGAATACATGATAAATCTATCACATGTTTGGTATGTGACAAACAAGATCTACTTTGAGATATACGGGGGATCAATGCTATGTTTTTTTGATAAATTTTTCCACATTATTTATAATTATTTGGATATCCAAATTTATAAAGCATTATAAGGATAACTATTTATGGAATGGTTGATGTTAAACCTCATATGAGATAATAGAGATTAAATTATTATCTCATCATATGAGGTATTTTCATATTGGATAACCGTTTCTAACCATTCCGTTGTTATCTAAACAACTGAAACATGGATTAACTTATCATTCTATTTATGAATCTCATGATATTTTAGTACTTCATGAATGAGAAATTTACCATCATTTCATAGAGTAAGAGATAATGTTGAAGTTGATCATGGCACAGAAAAATATAAGGTTGTCCTGAAATCTTGTATGTATACCTTTTAATGAAAATTCATCATGATTTAGAAAAATGGTCTTGAAATAATATTTCTCAAGTTATCATAGTTTTTATGATATAAATGTACTTATTAAATCATCTTTGGGATATGGATTTGTGATTTTTATCTTTTTCCTAACCCTGTTCTCTATCACTATATATTAGAAGTTAATAGTTATATTTCTATTCCATGCCCATGTTTCACTTTATACCTATGTTCTCACATGTGGAAACCTTGATATGAGTAATGTTTGGTGACCGTATTGTTTCCAAAACAACATTTTTGAAGGATGATTTAGTATTCATTTTTATGATGTGGTTTTCTATGAATGAAACTTTAAAGAAATAAACCATTAGTAACCTAGATGAATTTCAAGGCATAAAATCATTTTAAGGGGGGTAGAATGTAACATCCTAAGATTTTGTAAAAAATTGGTTCTAATTAATTTATTAATTGTTATATTTTTTCTTTCAGACAAAAAAACTATAGTTTTTAAAATAAAAAATGTTTTTTTATTGAATTATATTAACCACCAAGTTAATTATTTACTACACACAATACTCAGATTATCTTCTAGTACAAGAAACACTATCTTTTTCTTTTATTAAAAATAATATGAAGTCCATTATATATCTTTTGTTACACATAGGAATGTATATTTACTGAACATCAATTAACTATTAATATGAATATTAAAATATTATTCTACCTAACACATAGTCATTAGAATGGAAGTTACCAATAAGATTAACTAAACTCGGAAAATATTATTTACACATGTATATAAAGGTAATCATTTGGATATCAATTAAGACAAGTGAATTATATAACTATTTGAAAATAAAAAATTTAGTTTTGAAAAAAAACTATTTTTATTTGTATAATCACATTTCTTAAAAATAAATTAAGGAAACCACATTTGATTAATGTTTAAAATAAAATTTATTCATTACAAATTCTATAAATATTTTTTATACACATCCAATATATTTTATATTTATAAGAAAATAATAAATACAATTTTATGAATAAAAAGATTAATTTTTCTAAAAATTAGCTGTACGACCATTTCATATAAAAAAATTAAATGTGATTATTGACACATTTATAATTATTATTTCAAAATAATAATTTCATTTTAGAATGTGTAATTTAAAAATTTACTTTGGATGAATATTTTCTAATTTTCTACGATGTTTCATTTTTGGATGAATATTGAAATTACTAATTTTTAATTCAAAACAATATTAGAATTAAATATATTGAAATTATAAAATTATATTTTAATATTGAATTAATTTTTAATATATCAATTTGAAATTTGTAAATAAAATTTATGTAATGGGAAACAATTTCAAATTAAAATTGGATAGGAAACATTTCAATATTTTAAAACATTTCACTTAAAAACCTATTTTTGTGACACATATGTGTGATAAATTTTAAATTAATTTCTTTTAAAAAGTTGATTCTAATTTTACAAAATGATTCAAATATTTGGATTAATCCTAATTTAAAATTGAAAATAAGTTCAAAATAGTTTTTGATAAAAAATATTACTCAAAGAGATTACAATTTTTTATAGAGATTAAGAGAAATAATTAGCTTAACAACAAACTAAACCTTAATATTAAGGGAAAAAAAGACCTAAAACTTTTATAAAATACAATATATGCTCATATTGTGAACCTATATTCCCTTGGATAGTATTTGGAACGTTATTGGATCCACTTTACATTGGTTAAACATGGTTGAAATTGTCTTTTAAAAAATTTACAAGAATGACACTCTTCCACTATAAAAAGAAACTCACCTTCTAACTTATTCACACATTTCAAGAACAATGTGTCACCCAAAATCTACATAAATTAGTTCCCAACACTCCTACCTACATACTATAAGCCTCCCTTGTTAATAAATTTAACCAAGGAATCCTTTTGGTGGAAACTAAGAGGAGTTACCCAAAGAAGATTTGGTTTGGATGTGTACGAAAGAAGTCACGAATTGTGTTATATATTTTCTCATAAAAATTTTTATTTTCTATAAAATAGATTCCATTTCCATACTAATTTTATTTTGGGTGGTGTATATACTTTGTATTATTGTATTCTATGATAAATATACAAAAATATTTTGGTATTTAATTATCCATTTGTTGATATCTCTGTCACGGGGTTTATGTTTCAATTGTTACCAAATATATAAATTACTCTGTCTCAATTTTTCTTCTATTATACACAAGACATTTTACAAAGCTATATTTATATATGTGGTGTATATACTTCCTTTTACGTTGTATAAAATGAATTTTATTCTTTTCATGATATAGTAATATTTATTTAATTCCATTCTCTTGTGAGGGGTCTAGAATTAAATTGATGAAAGTAGTAATATATAATTTATACAATATTATAATTTATCGGGATGGCTTATGATTATGCTTCCATTTAATAAGTATTTATGATACCTCTATAAATAACACTCATGAACATTCTTATTCACTGGTTATTCATGATATCCTCATGTACTGGTACCATTTTTCACTCTTTGGTACATAATATAATTAAAAAATTGTTTCCAGGTAAAAAGTATTTATCACTATGTTTTGGTATGGGAGAGAGACTTCTCATTTTTTTCAAAAGGAAAATTATGTGTGAAGAGTACTATCCCCAAAAGAGACCTGAGGTTCTAGGTTTTAGAGAAGAAAAGGAGGGGACAGAACCCAAACACTAATCCTCCAAATCGGGATCTCCTTAACACTGTTCCTAGGAGAAAGATCCATGTGACAATAGATATAAAAACCCATAAACACTCCATGAATCCTAACCCCATTGGAACAAATATGTGGGAATCCTCTGACTACGAATATATAAACCCAGATAGGAGGCACAATAATGTGACTTCACAAAAGGATTGGAAAGTCAGTAGGTTTTTGTGGAGGATTCATCATAATCCCTTTCAGATAAGGGAGCCAATGAATAAGAAGCATTTCCATGAATGGATTTGAAGAACAATTGATGGTTTGTTGACTAAAGGGAGTATGTGAATCAATGAAGGGTTCCCAAGTAATGATATGGCATGCAAGTGTGGGTGTACATGTAGGATTGGGCGACTGGATGTTCACTTAAGCGATGAACAACCTGGATGTTAATACTTGGGTGAGACATGAATAAAGCCTTCAAGAATATTCAAAGTTATTCCAAAAAGTGGGGTTCTTAAGTTCATTTAAGAGGAATTGGTGGTGAAAAAGTGTTTCTAATTCAGGGATGTTGGGCGCTTTAGGTATTCAAGTGTTATGGATTTCAAACACTAAAAGTAATTACGTCCTATGATCCCCCTTCAATTCCTCTAGTCTAGGTGTTAAAGAACTACCTTGATGGGTTTGGAAGACTTGGGAGAAGAATTAGGGTGTCCAAATAAGAAATTAGGATTCAATAAAATTCTTATGTACAAATGAAGTCCCCATGGGTATATTTATTGGAAAAAATATCTCCCTTGGTGAAAGGAGATTGGGCACGCATGTGTCTTGTGCTCTATAATTGTGGCACATAAGTACCTTGCATGCGGATGGTGTTTTGGAAAGACTAGGGAAACTCTTTGAGGACTTAGCTACCATCACAGACCCCCATGAAAAATGAAGATTCACACCAAAAACTTTGTTTCCTGATAGAGGTAATTTTTCGGAAAAGTTCATAGAACATATTTCATGGTTTCTAAAGTTGTTTATGATTTAAATGAGATATATGGACAAGTAAAATGAAAATGCATGGTTACAAACATTGCCTCTTCTTCAGAAAACTAATTTTGGTCTATACCTAAAGGATTCTTATATTCAATATTTGATCAAACCAATACCTATAGAAGGTCAGGAGGAATTCATATAAGAAATTTTTATAGGTTATCTATAGATAAAAAATCATTGTTATTGTGAAGAGGATAGGATAATTGGGGCCTTTTAAGTGGGGTGATAATACATATGGAATTTATATAAAAAATAATTTTCACCTATGATTTTTACATTAAAAAAGGATAAAAAATGTAATTACGGATACACATATGAGATAATATATAACTATACATAATATAAAGTAGATAACTTTATATTTCATTTTAACACTTATATATTTAGTTTAAACCCTTGGTAAACCTATTTTAAAAATAACCACAATAAATAATTGTTAAGGTTTTTACTAATAATTATGAAATAAATTTTGTTTGACATATTATATAATATAAATTACATTGATTTAAATATATTATTTATTTTTTAAAATTAAATTAAAAAAACTATAATAATTCAACTCAAAATTAAATCTGGAAGATGATGAAAAATCGATTTTCCAATGAAATGTTTTCATAATCTTGATTTTTTATTATTTAAATTGAACATAAACTTGATGAAAATGAACTATAATAGTTAATTTATAATATATTAGAATTAATTTACATTGAAAATAATTTTTTTAACATTATAAATAATTTAATCAAAAAACACAGTTTCAATAAAATTCAATATTTTCATTATTCATCAAAAATTTAAACATTTTAAAAATATTTACAATAAGAATAATAATACAATTTTGACATCATGGTTAAAAAATTATATTAGTTATTTTAAATAAATATTATAAAATGTTTATAAAATTCTTGAACTTTTTTTAGAAAATGACGATGAAATGGTTTTTTTAAAATATAATTTTTCATAACTCATTTTTTTATTTCAAATGGTTTTTTTATTTTTAATCAATAAAATGGAAATGAATTTAATTACATATTTCTAGAATATATATTTTTAATAATTTTTACTCATATTCATACACATTAATTTAAATTCTATGTTATAATTGTATTCTATATTATGATTCATTTATAATCGTAGTTGCATTTATAAAAACATCTAAAAAAGATTGAATTTATTTAGAATGAAATATATCATAATGTATCAGGGTGTTTAATTATATTCTAATATTTATGTTGTGTTTCATATATACTATTAATGAATATGTTCATCTTTTTAAAATCTAGAGGCATTACATTCTACCCACCATCAATAACTTTTGTCCCCACAATTTGAATTTTCTCTTAGAATTCAAGTGTTTGACATTTGAAAACACCCATCTTTAGATTTCAAATTTTAAAAAATGTTACAAACACATCACTTTAATAATAGTGTAATTTAAAATCAAAGTTCATTTAGAATAAAACTAAAAAGAGTTTTAGTCAAGATCCATGTGATCTTTGTTTCCGGAGATTTTCTTCTCTATGTCTTATAATTTCTCTTATAGGGAAAGCATTTGGGTTATTTATGATAGTTTAAGGTGTAATGAAATGAGATCCTTTTTTTCCTAAACTATTTATATTTTATTCTAAGGATATCACAAGGAATAAGAAAACTTTACTAGAGGTGGGGAGCATAATGAATTTTAGAAACATGTTCAGAGATAATATGATGTCTCACTTTGTTTTTGAAAAGATGATTTTACTCAATAATGGCACGTTAATCTCTATCATTGACATAAAAAAATAATGGGAGAATATATAAAATACGTTATATAGTAGATTATACATAGGAAATGATGTTCTTTTTTTGTGTCAAAGAAATTCATAATAAAATATTATTAATACAATTCATGAAAAATCATGCTTGAAGAATGATTCTTTCCAATAAAGTATCATGGTTGAATCTATCATATGGATGGTTTAGAGTGTTTTTAAGAGATCAAAATCTAGAGAGTGCGGTTAATTTGAAACTATAAAATACATATTTTCTCATTTGGGTGGATGATCACACTGGTAAATAGTATTCTGAACACCATCCCCATTCATTTATTTTATATTATCAATGCTCTAAAGGGGACAGTTGAGAGGCTTGAAGAAATGATGTATTCTTTTATTTAGTTTTACAATTATACTTTTAGGAATAAATTTTTATTTTTAATAAAATTTATATAAATGGGATTTAGGAGGGTAAAATTTACATATTGTGACTTAAACCATGCATTCTAGGATGACATAGCTTGCATGGGATGTTATTTAAGGGAAGTCGATGTGAGCAAGGTCTGTACGGAAAAGGTATAAGGGAAGCTGGAGGATACATGAGGAGGTTAATTGGAGAATGTAAAAAATTTGATGATTATATTATGACCAACTATAGGAGCTTAATGTTAAAAAATTTTAGAATACGGGATGTGCCTATATTAACTATTAGGATGACAACTTGGTTGTAGAAGATATATTTTTTATGTGGTGTCCTGCACTAGGAATTTCATTCAAGGAATCCAACATGTATACTCATTTTATCAATAATAATATTGATATCCAATAGAATATGTTACATAGAAATATCAATCTAACTAAGGAGGAAAAAAATTAATATTTTTAGATTCATTTTTAAGTCATTTCAGTATCATGGAATTCAAATCATTAGTGAATGTGAAAAAAAGAATGGATTAATTTGGTAAAATGTTGCAGTGAAAAGAGATCCCAATTAATTTGAATTTACATGTGTATGGGTTTATTAATCAACCACTTATTACTATCAATAATGTGATGAGGAAAAGAGTGGACCTAGAATCATGGTTTTGTTATTTAAACTCACCATGTTTTAAAATTGTATGAATCCTTTTGTATATATGTTAATGGGTGATATGTATTTGATTTTTAATTATCCAAGGAATGTGAATTCTCATAAGTTTGGGAACTATCAGTGACAATATGGGGTCATGGTCCTAGTGGGAAATTTAACATGGAGTATAAATTAATGTGAGAATCATGTCTTTCACATTGATTTTATGGATTATTTGGGAGGGGTGGAATAATTCCTAAGATGATAAGAGGTTCTATATACTTATTTTGATACATATTTTGAAATATACCATGGTGAAGCTTGGTGTTATTTCCTACATTATGGATCTTATGTTACACTAAGAATGATCCTTTTTTTAATTTTATGAAATTTGAGGGGCACGTGAAAGAAACCACGGAAGGTGGGTGAGATAATGTCCTCTGAATCTGGGTTTGAAGTTGAATGTGGATGGTTCATGTGTTTTTTGAGAAATGAAAGTGGTTGGATTGGTGAGGTATGATCTAAGTAATATGGTTTTAGGTTTTATCTCCTATTCTATTTCATGAAACTCACATGGATTATAGGTAAGGTCTTTAGTCACATGTCTTTTATGGTGAATAATTTATACAAATAAAATCATAGAGGTTGAATCAGACATAGTGACTCTGTCAGGTCTCCCTCATTGAAAGAATAATCCTCTTTTTAAATTGATCTATATTTTGAGGAAAAGTATGAAGTTGATTAACTAGTTCATGGGTGTAGGACATAGGTGGTTAGAATTAAATTTTGTATTCAATTCTTTAGAAATAAAAGGGATCCCAAGAGATAGAATTATTTTTGTTAATGTAAAATGTCCTTACCAGAGGGATGTAAACTCATTATAAGGGCTGATGGTCTTGTCCTTCAAAATATCTTCCCCTCTTGAGTTTGGGGATTTTCATTCTTAAAAATTTTAAAATGTTTAATTTTATGTCATTGATAGTGATATAGATCATTGGTCATAAGAAAGTGAATGATTATAAAAAAGTTAAGAACCCCAGAATCATAAATCTATGATGAGTGTAAAGACCATTGATTCATTAAAAATGAAGGTATGAGTATAAAATTTATGTTTCATGTTATTTTTCATATATTTTATGGATCTTTTTTTCATCTAGATAATTTATAAAACGAAATAATCATACTTAAAAAGTATAATTTCATCCTTTACTTTTCACAAAAATATCATCATTTGATGAAAATGAAGATTATGAATGTTTAAATTTATTGGACTGAATCACAAAAACAAACTTTTAAAAGATAATAAGAATTATAAAATAACCTAAATTCATTCCCCATATTTCTATATATTTCCCAAGACCCAAAGTTTTATAAGAAGTTATCCAATATAATATAATAATCACTAAAACCTCAATAATAACACCCAATGTTCAACTTAATACATTACATAAGTATTATCCAACATATAATTTATGTAAAAATTATGTCATAATAACTAGTACATCACATATTATTGTGGCATGATCTGACCCATTATCCCTATTCGGTTATGGGTTCAATCCCCATGGAATTGAAAAATTCTGCAGGTTGTCACCCTATATGTGGGATGACCCTTTTCAAAAAAATTTAATATATTTCCTTTATTTCCCCAAATTTTAATAAACTATAATTACCTCCACATGAATGATATAAAAACCTAAATGTTTTCCCATACATCTAATCTTAATTTTAACGAATAAAAAATAAATATTATTCAAACAACTAATTTTCTTAAAACATATACTAAACCAATGGATTGTATTTTCTTAATTATTTCCTAGAATCCCCTTAATCTTAATCAAATAAACCAAAAAAATGGGGGTGTTTAATCTATTCAAATTTTTATCGACCATAAAAGCATAAAATATCTTGTAATGTATAAAAAAAAGTTATTGAAGACATATATGCTTCTCAAATTTACAAAATCCATTTATGTTTTATCATTATTATGACCAAAGTACTACAAATGAAAATAATTCTACAATATATTTCATAAATCAAAGTACATATGTACTTAAAAACTTTTACTTCATTATTTGACCATACATGATTAATGATTTAACCTATAAAAGAGCGCATCTACATAGATAATCCCCATGTTCTACATATTCAGAATAAGAAACTACAAACAGATCTCTTGTATTGAATTTATTTCCTCCCATTGAAATCATTCATTTTACCTAGAAAACCATTTCACTATTACCTTGTTTTCAACACACAAAAAAGTGAATTCTTATTTTATACACTCTAATGGGAGTCAATATAGACATTTCTAACATTAAGGCATTTAATACTTCATTTATCTACAGTCTCCACCACTTGATCTCTTAGAAGAAACAATCATTATCTTTTAGGGTATGTCTAAGATTTGGTTAAGGTAGATATTTTTAATAATATATCATGATATCTAATTAGGAATAATCATGATATCTGTAACCATAGTCATCTTCCCATATGGTTTCTAAAAAAACATTTTCAATCATATTCAATGTTAAAAGATCCCTCCAGGTACCTTCTATTGATTAAATAAAAAATTATGGTTATATTAATAAGTATCATTGTTGAAAAAATAAAATAATTTATATGATGTCAATATATGGAAACATATTTTTAAACGTAAAACACCTTAGGTTTAACCAAGACCAACAATATTCATCTTCTATTAAAATCATTAATTACGGTTAATAAAAGAAATGAATTACCCTAAGTATATCCCCATTTTAGTGTTAAACTAGATATGTAGTAAGGGAACATTCAATGTACACAATACTGGTGGCCTATATTTACTTGACCAACTCTTTTAAGGGTAATTGACCCAAAATAGATCATTTATAAAATTACATCAACTTGTAGCATCAAGATAGGGATGTTTTTTTAGAAAAATTCATAATATATACCATTCCAAAGTGTTAAAATGTAATCAACTACATAGAATTTTACACAAATTTTGTCATAATTTTATATTCACAGATCTATGATTTATTAAATTTAGTTTCCAATGTTTCTCAAAAAAATCATTTGATATTAAATGTAAATACACCTATCCTTGTAGACCATAGTTTTATGGTTACATTTTGACATTTGCATAGATATAATTGACCACATCCCAATGGATTGAATGGTTTAGTAGTCTTCAAAATATAGATATATACATGAATATAATTTACATTTGAAAACATAAAATACAATATAAAATATTATTTGATAACACTATTAGCACCTTTAGAGAATCCCTACATATGAATCATTATATACATCCTCACATCCTTGGGAATGAAATGTAAAAAATGGGTGATCTCTAATGCCATGTAAGGATATGTGTAAAATAGAATCTATACTGAATTAATAATACTTAATCAATATATAATTGTAAATAAATTAAATTTAGGATATTTAATAAAAAAATCCAACATGACAAATAATATGGACAGAATTAAGGATGATCAAATAATTCTATATAAATCGTCACATGATTATTAAACAAACATATAGATATTCAAACTTATTGAATAATCTCATGAACATTAAAAACTAATATCATAATAAGGTAACTCATAATTCTTATCACCTTAAACCTATAGTCATCACCTCATATAGTGAAATATTACATAAATGTGTAATGCCTCAGCCAAATTATTTAGCTAATTTGTCTTATGATACATACCGATGCATCTAGGGGCTATAGAAAACCTTTTCCATCAAATAAAAAGTTTAATTCATTAACCATATTAAAGGGGTTAAATAAAATAAACCTAATAATTACTATTTTTAAACTATCATATGAAATGTTAATGATTTTCCCAATAAATAAGCATAATCATAAATTATCTAGAGAAAAATAAATTGTATCTACATAGTATGTCCCCATTAAAATTGATCATAAACAATCCAAAAAATAAAAATGATTGTATCATTACAACATATTCTCAGTGGATCATAAGTTGAATAATTTTTTTTTCATTTATGAGAAGATATTATATAAGTAGACCACTAAAACATTCAGGAAGAATTGTTTTTCCACTTTTAAATATAAATATTGTAAAAATAAAATTCAAAAACATTTATATTATTTCTCTATAAATGTAACCACAAAAAATTTTAAATATGTTTTAAATCATTTAGTATTCATGGTGGTAGGAAATTATGAACATGCTTTATATATTTAAAATATCCATTGACATAGTTGTGAAAAGGGTATAAAGTACATTGTTTGACAAATGAAAAGAAAAATCATTTCAAAAAATAAAATAAAAATAAAATAATGGGAATAAATTATTAAGTAAATTTTTACTGATAATATGTTATTGAATGTGCTTTTATAAAACGATCATTCCGAATAAAAACGACTTTTGATTAAATAGATTAATAATATAGGATTTTATTTAAAAAATAGAAATATTTTTAATTACCAAGGAGATAAAATTGTATTATTCTAGAAAATGTTCTTGAATAACCATAAAATAATAGTGTATATTAATTTCAATATTTATATAATAAATAATTACACTAAAACAAACTTAAACATAAAAATACCAAAAAACGACGAGCTTTTTAAATAAACGCTTAACACTTTGGTAAATTTAGAATATTAAATCTTATGAAGGAAATAAAATAAATCCAAACATTAACTGTAAAGATTATCAATAGATCTGTGACACTGCATATTTAAGGGTCAACATATATACCATATAAAAAAACGAGTGTTGAATATTACATATGTCTCATGAAAGTAAATGTGAGACAAGAAACTCTTACCTCAGGTATGATTTCCTTCGTACATATCTATACCTAAAATAAAATATATAAATATTTTATATAAATATATCAAAGATCCATAATAATATATGTCATTCCATACTTTGTATACTAATAATAATTTATTACATATTTATTGACAATTCATTGTTAAAATTAACAATATCCTGTGATCTTTGCTTTATTTTTCATGTATGTTTTGATTCAGGAATTTCATTAATTTTAATTTGATAATGGTTAGATCATGTACATAATGTTAAAAATGTTATAAATATCATATATAATCATTATATATGTTTTTATAATAGTTAATAATACTATTATGTAGGAAGATATGTTACACCATTCATGGAGGTAGTAGTTCATACATACCAATAGATATTGTTTATATTTTTCCAACAGATAGAATGGAAGAAATGTGAAAAATATTTCACTCTTAAAAAACCATTATAATATAAAATATGTAATATACAGTCATTAAATATATCCTTATTGTTATCAATGTTAATAAAAAATGAATAATATTTCACATCATTGTATAGAGGCGGTAGTCCACACATACACATGAGTGGCCTCATTATTATAAATCGGTTTAGAAGGTAAGGTCATATATATTATATTATAATTTAAAAATTATAATAATTTGTGATATATAAAATTAATATGTTAAATAAATCATTATATCCATCTATAATTCGAGGTGATGGAAGATGAATAAAATCAGTTTATAAGGCTGTAATCCTCTATAACAAAATCAATGGTTTAGTTTCCAATTTTATGGAAGTTTAGATGGATATGTGTTATTAAATTAATAGATTAATATGTAAGTATATAAGATGAACTAATTTTTTGATTTCTTAATAGTTGGATAATTTTTTATTAAGTTGGAAAAATGAAGCAAAGTAAAAACACAAGGTAAGGAACATTACCTCTTCTTCAGATAATCTCCTTAGATTTATATCTGAATCAGTACTAGATTAGATTTATGTTTGATCCATGTAATTTTGAAAATGTTAACGTGTTTAGGTAATATATTTGGGTATTACTTGGAATAATAAAAAGTTTTTGGCATTGTAGAAATTAGAGGAGGGCTAGCATTTTATACGTGGGGGATATGCCACACTTGTAATTTCAGAAAAGAATAAATTATACCCAATTTATACAAATAAAAATGGTTAAAAATACCTCCTTAAAGAAAAATGGATTAGATGAGGTTAGTATATGGACATAAAATATAAACTATATAACATTATTGGTTGTTTTGACTCTTATCTTTTTAATTTAACCCCCAATAAACCGTTTTAACATTAATCATGGAAATCAATTTTTTCTATTTTTAATGTTAATTATTAGAAAAATTTAAGATGAAATTTATATATAATATAAATTATTATGAATCAACCTATGGAATAATTTTTTTCTAATTTAATTAACACATGTGGAATTGTTTAATTTAATATTAGACCCACTTACTTGACGAGAAAGCTGATTTCCAATGAATATTTTTTATAGAAGTATAGAATGTTTTTATTGAATTTGAATAAAACATTGACCCCAATGAACTAATATTATTATATAATAACATAATTGAATTAATTATACATTAAAAAAATTATATATGTTTTAAAATCATAAATAATTGAAATTTAAAAACATTTTTCAATAAAATATGTATTTTCACAATTCATGAAAAAATAATACTTTCGTTAAATTATCAAAAAATAATAAAAAGGTAAATTTTAAATTATTATTGAAAAACTTATATTCATTTGGTAAAACAAATTTTACAAAAATCCTAAAAATTTTATTTTAAATAGTTGAACTAAACATGCTTAAAAATATTTTTTAGAAAAACACAGTTTTTCAGAAAACATTTATTTTTCTTTAAAATTATTTTTAGTTAAAATAAATAGAAAAATAGGTAATAAATTTATAAATTTATTAACTATATATATTTAAAAAAAATTAATCATATTCAAACCATATTATATAACATATATATTAAAAAAATATACAATATTATGAGTTCTTTAGACTCGATGTTGCGTGTATCTAATGCTCTCGATGAGATTGAATTTTTTTAAAAAAAATATACCATAAATTCATGAGGTGTTAAATTATCTTCTAATACTAGTGTTTCATGTCATTTAAACAATCTAACTAAATATTACTCTAATAAATAATTATTTGTTATATAACGGCCTCACCACATAACATCAAAAAGACAATGCTTATTCTCCAACATCCTTACTACACATTACCACCCGACATCATGAGCATAAAAAAGTACATTATAAAAAATTTAATTTCTTTATTATGAAAAAAATGTATTTCATCACATTAAACTTAATTTTTAAATTTCATTCTCACATAATCCACAAATATTTGGGAAACTAGTTTATTTTCGAAATATAATTATTTATTAAATTTCCATTCCAGTGTGATATCATAATTAAAAACCATATTGCGTGTTTATGAGAATAATTAATATGCTAGAAAATGATCCAACGATCAATTATTTATAGAGGGACAATAACCCCATAAATTCATAATATCATGATATGAACATGAAAGTGTTAAAAACATGCAGATGAAACTGCTTTCCTGTTAAATTTAAATTAACCAGTTAATTCAACCTGTTTAGGTGAGTAAAATGCATCCCATAGAGATAAAAAATATAATCACCTCCTGTTTGATAAAAAATGTGTCAAGCAAAGGATTCCCAACCAAAATTATTCATCTCTAACTCACTACACACCATAGTGTTATGCATCCGTCTGTAGATACCTGAAATACACATGAAAAACATAGAATAAACCGACACCACATCAAAGTGTCATAAAAATGTAGCTCATGAACATACATACCAAAACCAAAATTCATAATTAGTTTTCACCAAGAAAATGAATGGAAATAAAACTACATGGAAGAGTGGATAACACACATCGATCACTAAAACCAATCCAACCAAACCCGTTGATTGTAGAAGAAGAGGACATAATGAAAGATCTTCTTAAGGTTCCTGGGGTTCCTCCAAAATTAGAGAAGGGGGTCGAATAAATTATTGGAGGGTTAGAAAAATAAAATATAAAAAAACCATCAACCCTCCCCATTGATTTCATAAATTTCATTCACATTATCAATAAATGGGGTCTCACAAATTACAAACTACGAATCTAGTATAGGGAATGGATCACCTATATCATTTACTTCAATGGAAGATTAAGTCATCATGGATCAAATTTTTTACACGTTATGAATTTCCATTTCACGATGTGAATCCATATCATGGATCAACTCTACTATCTCACCCAATATATAATGCTGTCAAGGTATAAAAGTCACGAAACACGAACTCATGATGTGAATCCAATACACTTAGTAAACCACCTCTGTTATAACTCATACAAATATAACCTTGAACAAACCATATAAGACATCCTATGGACACTGTCCAACAATTATTACTATAAATTTAATATGATGATAAGGAACATGATATAATATACTTTCTTTAATAAATTTTAGATTTTGATTTTAAAATATATTCGCTGTCAAATAGGATGTATAACCTATCAAAAAATATTACATATCATATAAAATTTGTTAGGAATCATAGTGTAACACCCATAATATCATTAATGTAATCCATAGAAATTTATTTATCATAATTTTTTCCTATGATAATAAATTATTTCATAGAATAACGAACCTATTCCATAGATTTTCTAATTTGTAGCTCCAAATCAAGATCCTATTACATATTTTAACAATATCAAAACAACTTCACGATTTTTTTGGGAATATTTATTCAATCAAATACATCTCAGAACATCTAAAGTGTCTTCATTAATTTTTTAATACTTCTCAAAATGAGTTAGTATAATTCTATAATCATATTGAATTTTATAAATACACCCTTTGACCATTTGAATGAAACTCAACTACCTCATCAATTCCTTCATCAAGATTAGTCATCTTTAATAATTATCAAAGCATGTTAATCAATATATAGAGAAATCATTATTTTTAAAAATACAAGTATAATTTCTTAAATATTTAATCATATTTTCCAATAAAATAAATACCAATTTTAATCATTAACCACAGCCACCATATCAAAATCATCATGAATATTTACTAAAATTTAGAATCATCTTTAACCATACCTTATCCTTGATTTTACAATAAGTCCAAATAAATAATCATCAAATGTATTTTAGTTATTCAATAAAACTATTAATCTATGAAATATATTATAAAGATAAACATTCCAATTATGTAGGGTATTATCCATATATTTTTATTTATTTCCATTATATTAATTGATCAGAAAAATACAATCAAATATCAATATGAATATAACTTATATGAAATCATTTAGGATTTTTTACATGTCAAATATACTCAAAATATTAGTCAACACATGTTTAGTCTACCCCACAAGAATAAATTTAAATAAAATAAAATAATTATAATCCTCATCATCCTGATCTATTTGGTCATTTCAATTTTGACTCTTAATCATAGGGAAACAATCAGTTTAGAATCGGAACATTTTGTAATGTATATCAACCTATTTTCATTATTTATATGTGATATATTTATATTTTTTATCATGATAATTTTTTAACACAAAATATTAACATTAAATAATTTATATTATGTAAATGTTGTGTTCATTTAGCTAACATTGTTTTAAGATAATTCGTAGTACAATATAATCCTTCTGCATAGTATCTTTGAAAGAATATTCATCTTTATTTGAAAAATTTAGATTAAATATATCATATTAGAGTTGTGATATTTATATAAATTTTTAATAAACAAATGTTACCCCGATAAATGTACAATAATTGAGTTGGGGGTGGGGGGCTTAATCAATGATAATAATTTATCTTATTGGAATATTTCTCATCTTTGTAAGGGAACATTTCATAACAAATGAAACTTATTAGAGATAAGATACACTCAAATATAAAAATAAAACTCACCTATCATAAGAATAAAAAGAAATAAAGGATCATCACACGATAGATATAATAATAGGTATAAATTAATAATACTTTACATTTGGGTCATCACCCCTATCATGGATTCTCTTACAATATTCTATCTGTATTTTAAATTCTTATTCAGAGACTAGTTATACCGCCCTATAAACATTCCTTCATCTATCCATGATTTTATGTAAGAGGAACCATATATTATACCACAGTTGTTTATCCCCATCAAATATCCTAAGGATATCCACTTTATTCACTAGTAGTTACAACCAAAACTAATAGAACTTTTTAATAACTAGATTTACCATGAGGGAAAAATATATTTATTCTTAGTTTTGGATTCAATGTAAAAATATCTTCTCTTCCTCCAATGGAAATACGGGTCACATTTAACTACTTACAATATTTACAATATTAAACAACTCTCTTAAGATTATGGTAACCTTGAAATTTGTCATACTGTTAGGAATACCTAGATATGATCAATGATAACATTTACTAAACATCACAAAAAAACCTCCACAGCAATGTTTCTCTGATCGACTATATCCAGTATACCATTCAAATGATGGGTCCCTATATGATGGGTCTTTTTTTGATTCATCATATTGAACTTATGTTTAGTGTGATCTATTTGTTATACCTATGTATCATGTTCTTAATATGATGATTCTCTATCTGATGATGATAGCTTGGTCCGATGTGCCTACTACTTCTACTAGTGTATCGTGAATTGGTTCTTTGATCGAGGATCCTTCATTTTATGTTCTATTATTTAACCATGTAGAAACTATAATAGAACACTCAAACATTTCATTTCATTAATTTCATGATTCTTTATCCAATTCAAAATCTCCATAATCTAATGAAAATGTGTATGATATAACTATTCTTCAATTAAGTAGGAACTTGATTAGAAATGAATGGAATAAATTCTTCAGCACATCAACTTCTTGAACACGTGAAATGTGTTGTATATATTTATAAATATTTTTAAACGCTTCAAAAACATGGGATTCTAAAACACTCTAGAATTTATTTTATATATCTTGAAATCTCAACATTTCTTCAAACCTCTTTATTCTTATTGTTACAGAAATTATGAAAAGTGACATAACCATTCAAGATAAACAATGATTGAAACACTAACTGAACATCATGATTATAAGGAAACAATATTTTTCTTAATAAGGATCCTTATATAACTCCTCTACCTAGTGTATGTTAATGTGTTTCAATAATTTAGAATTACGTGACTGAGGGAACACCTTCGACATTATCTATCTAAGGGACACCGAATCATTCTTCATTTGATAGACCTATTTTTAGGTTCCCTTTATTAGGAAATATCTATATGATGTATGAAACATTCTTTTTTTACAATGGAATCTCATATATCCATATAGTGGATCTTCATAATAATCTCTGAATTGTTTTTTCATTCGTAAGATCTAATTTTTGATTCAGTAATACTCAATCTGATCATTTTACTATATAAAATTCAGCTAATACATATTCATTAGAATGTTTGTCTAATGACATCATGTACCTTAATATTATTTTTTTCCTATCCGATTCCTCTCAAAATTATCTCAATCATTAAATTAAAATATCTAATTATATTACCATTACATTTCACCATGGGATTCCATCGAAAATGTAAATTCATCGTATTTTTTTAGGTGTATATATGATGATTCTTCCATAACTATTGGAGAAACTTAAATCTCTTCATATGCTTCTCATCTTAGATTTCCTTCATTTTATATATTTAAAAAGATATCCTATGTACCATTATGTTAGCTGTATAAATCACAATCTACCTATACCCAGCTATATAAATCTACAAATTCCTTTACAAAACGATTTTGATAAATTTATTGATGCAATTTAAAGAAAGGGTGACCATTTGGTAACCTCCATAATAGACTCTATATACATGTAACACACCCATTTTAACTAATACATCATTTTGACATGAAATTCTCGGACCTAACCATATAATAATAACTTATTTAACTACTCTACTCAATCAGTATACATTTAGAATTAGTAATTCCAAAACATAATAGATCAATATTTATTCTTCAACTTCATAAAAATGTGTCTCTGATTACTCTAGATTTAATATGGACTAATGTAACTTATTATATCTCCCTAATTTTTCATCTATCACTTCTTATAATGTCATAAAACTCAAATTGAATGATGATAAAATTCATGTTGTTAGGAATTAAAAGAAAATTAAAGTATTTTATTACTTAGTAATGAAATATTTTTGCACTCCATAAGGATTTTCTCTTACACATCATTTGGAAAATTACTTATAATTCTAAGGAATGATTCCTACACTAATCCAAAATATTATCTCTCAACGTTATCTACAAACACATATTGATATGAAGAAATAAAATATAACTAAAGACACATTGGAAGAGTAATACCCCCCATTTTTTTGTTTTCTATATCATCTTCAAATATCCAATCCTCATAGATATAAATATGTGTTCTCTTGAATTTCATCATTATATTATTATCTCTCTAAATGTTAATTGTCTAACTTATTGAAAATAAAATACAGTGGACATATTGGTTGTCTAAAGACTTCTTTATTCCCCATAATGTTTACAAATACTATCTAAGAGAAAATTAACATCACATGTGTTTATTAAAAAAGAGAATTTACCTATAAACTATAATGACTACATGGGAAAACTCTATATAGAAAAAATGATTAGATAATCAAGGTGGTTAATATTTTCCATAAAATTTCTTCTATGTAATACATTATTCAGGATTCATTAATCATACTTATATTTGGGTAAATCATAAATTTTTTTAAAGAGGAAACATTTATCCATCTAAACAAACATATCAGTATATCTCAAGTGTATAAACATAATTCTTCTGACATATCACATTTTTTATAATTGCTAATTTTCTTTTTTTAAGAAAATAGTGATTCTCATACCTCATATTTTTATCCCCCCTCAAGGAAAGTTCATATTTATTCATCATGGTTATAACAATATTACTTGATGTATTTATAAAATATATGGACAAAATTTTTCATCACTCAGCCAGATTCCTTATATCTCCTCCTTAAATTCCCTTCAAATTAGTTAAAATAAAAAAGTGTTTCTGTAATGTTAAAACCTTTATATTCCCTATATGTAACATTTAGACTATGGATATTCTCTTTAAATCAAACGTATTTTATTTTTATTTTAATTTTAGGGGTTATAAATTATATCATATCTTCTATGTGGTATTTAGATGAGTCTATAAATTTATCTTCCATAATCATAACATCTTTATTACCTTTAGTTTGAAAAAAAAAACTATTCTTTGTATAGAGGGATGGAACAATATTTATACAATTTCATTTTAACAATATAATAGTGATCACAACTCATTCATTTAATATAATGACAAATTGTTCCAACATGACTATTTCTTGTACTGGAATACTCCACAACACTGGTAGTTGTCTATCAGTCAAATTATCTTATTTTCTAAAAACTTTTATCAAGATTTCATAGGTTGTCGAGCTTGCTAATTTTGATTAATGTCACTACACTGTTGGATAGTGCTTGGGGAAACTTTATTACTACATTTTTATCATCTTCCCTAGATGTGGTTGGTTTAAAATATTTTTCATGACATATACAATGTCATAGTATAGTTTGAAACTTATAATAATAATTGAATAAATAGGAGTACATTTAAAATTTTTCGAGTTATGGAATACCTAATTTTGTGATGATTATTAAACATAATTAGACAATGGACACATGATTTTTTTCCACAAAAATTCGTTTTATTAGAGTCATGAATTTAATTGAAAACATGCGTGGTAAAATATTTTTTCATAAATATGCTATGATAAAGATAATGGTTATTCCCCATTCCTCAATATACCTTCAAATTTTAAACACTTTTTCTTAGGGAGTTATTATCATATCTAATTGAACTTATATTGTATTCCTAATCCTCCATAAGCTTTAATATTTTATATTTATTAAAATTTTTGGATTCTTGTAAATAATAGTAAAGTTCCTCCCTCTTTTTTCTTAAACATATAAATAATTATCTCTGAAGACCATAGAAACATTGTGTAGTTTTTCATGTTCATGTAATGTTTCTACAGATAAAATTTTAATGAAATATTTTTCACAAGAATTACATTGAAATTATTAAATGGATTTAACATATCATTAACTTTAAAGAGATATTTGTTCGTAATTTTCATTGGATGATTTTTGAGAGTGTTACATATAAAAAACACCATTAATAAATTCCGCTTTCATAACATTCTCCTCGAATTAAAACTGCACTAATTCATCCTGAATACCATTGATATATCTTATAATATAAATTATAATTTATTTTTTAAATTTCTTCATTTTATAATTAAATTAATAATAACTATTTCTATATGATTCAAATTCTTTGTACAATGATCTGGATTCATCTTAAGATTCATAATTAAAGTAATTATTTCAATGTATACCATCTAATCCCCTTTAATGTGATGTGTATATATATTTACATTTATCTTTTTTGTCAACATTATTGTCTATACTGTCTTTGTAATTATTATAATAATAGTATAAATATCCATAATTTTATCCTCATTAGTTTTATTTTTATTTTCCATCCTCAATGGATAGTTGGATAATTCATGAGGATCCTATCTTTTTATTCCACATTATGATCCCTAGAACAATGTTGGATCATTGGGGGGGGGGGGATAATCATTGATTAGTTTTTCTTTTCTAGGAAATTTTATTGGATTTCGGAGGAAAATATTCCTAACTTCAAAGACATGTTATAGTTATGATCCACTAAAAGTTAAATATAATTCTATCCAGTGATATAAAGAACTACAAATATAGGTCATCACATTATAATTATAAAGTTTGGTAAAAAGATAAAATCATTTCGATATGGGTTATATCTCAAAAAATTTATAATTTTAAAAATGAATTTATTGATTACAATGGAATATAAAATAACTGATTATACCACCAGTAATCATTCTTCTTGTTATCTTTTTTCTACTACTAGAAATCATTTCATCTTCTATAGTTGGTCTTACTCCCCATCTATTCAAAATGTATCCTCTTTCTCAAGAGCTGGTTATTCACCCATATCCAAGAACCCTTTTAATCAGTTGATCTTACCCCTAAATACAATTTATTTATTTATTTGATCCATAATAGAGGGATATAATATTTACACACAATCATGTTGTATGTACTTGAATTACAAAAAATCATCTTGATCTTCAATTACTCTCTTATGATTCTTTTTTCCACCAAACATTCTCTATCTCACAAGAAGAACATGAAATGCTCTATATTATCACTTCTATAAATTGTATAAAGAATATACACAGTGATTATAAACTTATCAAATACATATTTTATACACTCCATCAGATTGATCTCAATACAATGTGTCTCAAGATGATTCGCCTCTTTGTTATATAGTCTCACATGATTTGTTTAATGAACCTCCATCATATATTCTCAGTCTGATGCTTATCTCCCTGATAAAGGAATCTCAGTATGATAACCCAAATACTCCAAAAAGAGCCGTATCTATTCGATCTTTTATCAATTATCCTCCATCATATGAACTCTTATTTAACATGATATGATCTCTAATCAATAACACACACAATTCTTCCACTTTCTCTGATGATTCTCAGTCTGATGCAACTTTTTCTTCATTTGATGAAACATGATATGATTGGAATATTATTTAACTAATTAGGGACGTGATTAGAAACTCAAGTACAAATTATTTATCACTTACTTTTATCCATACATGGACAATGTTCTCTATAATAATCTATAGTGTTACACCCCTTTATATAGGTTTTCTTATATATGTTTTGGTGGGAACTCAAATTTATTTTTCCACTCAATAAACTCTAAATTTCTAATAATCCCACATATTTCCATTTCATGAGAAGGATTTTAAATTCATATGAAACATTCTAAAACACACATGAAGATTCTTGGAATATAGCCCTTTCTTATAAAATTTATAAACAAAGTGTTAAATAACATATACAGAATTCCTTAAACATGCAAGAAAAACAATCACTGAAACACTATATCAACATAATCATTCATAATAATTTATAAAGACTATCAAATGGTCTTTAATACTTCTCTATCAGGTGTATGTTTTTCTATTTAATTTATTAGAAAATATAATTTTTATCAAACACCTTCATAATTCACTTCTGATAGATAACAAATCCTTCTTTATCTAATAGGCCTCAATTTAATTTCACTTCCTTAAGAATCCTTAATCCAATAAAGACAATATATGATTGTCTGATTATATCTAATATGTATGTTTGGTGGATATTTATACGACACATTGACTAGTGTTATACATATGATACCTTTGAATGGTTATCTTGTATGCCTTCATATGATCATTATTCATTATCAACATGGGATAAAGAGTCTCCTAAATATAACCTTTATAACTAACTACAAACATCCACAAGTAAACATCCATAATTAATTCCCCTATTCAATATGAACGTCTTTGAATTCTCTTTATGATATGACTTTCTCTAACTCCTCCATTTGGTCATTCATTATTGGGGATTTTTATATATGCTACTCAATAGATCAATCGTTATTTAGCTACATTATACAAATACTTTTTTGGATCACTCTATATTGAAAATGGATTTCTATAACTTTTTACTACTTCCCCTATTTAATCTTGTCACATTATACAAAGTATTAAAAACAATTCTTGGATCAAGATGAATATCATGTTGTTAAAAAGTTAAAGAATATTATAGCATCATGTTACTCAGTAAGTATACATTACTAAACTACATGAATAATTATTATGATACCTCACAATGAAACTTCTTAGGATCTATAAGGGATGTCTAAAACACAACCCAAGAAACATATTTTCTTCAATTTATCTACAAAAACATATTTATATATTGATAATAAATAGAAAAAACCTATAGGAATAACATTAAATAATATTTAATTTTGTATATAAGAGATAAATGTATGAAAAATATTTAAATAACAATGATGATGTAAATATTTGAAATACTAAAACTAAGGGATCATAACACATAATAAAATTCTCACTTTCAACAGTATATGTTTTGAATCATTGTGTACTAATGGTGGTGGTGTGTAATGTTACAACACTACTTCTATTAACATAATTTTTATTATGGAGACTAACACATAATAAATTTTTACCTACTTCAAATAACACTTCTTAAAATGAACTATAAAATGAAAATTAGAAAAAAACCATCCTTATTTTAAAAAATAATTAATGGACATAATAATGATAAAAGGATTATTATTCGATCATTAGTCATACCATATAGTAAAATCACATGGTGAAGGTTTATTGCATAAATCCATTTATTCATGGTTTGTCCATCTATTAGATCCACTTTAACATATACATCATAAGTTAGGATTTTCTTAATGAATAATATATTTTAGGAGAATATTGCAAAATAACATAATAATTAAGAAAATAAAAACCCTAAATGTACTTACGTAAGTGGTAACTTATATACTGAGAAATATTTCACATTATTTGAATGATATGTGGTCATTAAATATAGTTTCAATATTCATGAATACCTGATTTAACAACCAAATATTTTAAAATACTAACATTGTGTTTGATATAATATATGACATGAAACCACAAACATAAGAATGACGTGAAATTTATTATTTAAATATTATCATTATAACCAATCCATTAAATTAGATGGTATGAATAAGACTAAAAAATAATGAAAATTATGTGGTTTACACGTGTATAAAATAATTCATATGTTATTAATTGATTTTAAATAAAAATAAAAATCATTTATAAGTGAAATACAAATTTCTCTGAAAAACTATTTTTATGGGAAAAATATTTTTTTGTCTAAAAAAATGAAATTAATATATATTATTAAATGGTTTTGATTAAATTTATATATTATTTATTTGTTGAAATGTTTTCTCTTTCATCTAATATTTTTTAGGCATGGGATAAGAATACAAATAATTTTAAGATAAAAAACTATATATTTTTTTAAAAGTAGTATCTCCACATTATATAGACTTATTTTAAAACATATTTATTATAATATTTTAAAATGTATTCAATAAAAATGAAAATAATTTTTGAAAGAATAATTTATAATTATATAAGAATATTTTCCAACAATTTTATTAATAGATTATTTTTTAATGAAAAGTTATAAATTATCATGTTTTTTAGAGAACAAAATTTTTATTTAAAGAGTTAAAAAATTAAATTTTGTTTTAAAATAATATAAAATTTAAAATTATTTCTATTATAGTATTAATAATAAAATATAATTAATTATAGTTAATTAAATCTTCCATTTTAATATATATATATATATATATATTAGTTTTTAAACATGTAATTTGGAAAACCCTTTTTTCATCGCATCCGTGTGTTTAATTTTAAATTAAATTATACCAATTATATAAATTGATGTGGGATAAATTGATTACATTAAGAAAATAATATTATTTAGTAAGGTTATAATAAATTTTCATCATAATAAAGAGTAAAAATAGTAAAAATAGTAAAAATAAATTATCACAGTTAAGGTTTAAATAGATTTACTAGTTGTACTGCAGGAAGATAAGTGTTAATATGACCTATTTGTTTTTCCAATTTCTATTTTTAGACTTATTTATACATTATAATATATATTATATTATAATTATCTATTTTATATCCTTATTAAATGTTTAAAACATGATTATAAATTTTTATTATAAAAAATTCCAAGTGTGCCCCTCTCCCCAATTACAGAAGGAAATCTCTTCGCCTATCCTCATCACAACTACAAATCAAAATACAAGTAAAAATACATTACTTGTATCCATAAAAATTAAACTATGCCATTTTTATCATAAAATCATTCTACTAATAATTTAGGTACAAACCTAAAGAGTTTCTTTGAAGAAGTGGTCTAGTTCTTAACCACGTGTCTTCATTTTATTTCTTCTAATACCCCCATAAAATTTTATAAAATTTTAATAAAATAGTACCAATAGTATATCAAATATTATTATAAATTATAATATAGATTTAATAACTTATATCCATTTCCACATTCATCAAATTGAAAATGAATAAGTAGATTTTGTGTACCACAATCTACGACCTTGCGAACTAATGCATTTTTTTATCATAGTATTTCAAGGATTGATATAATTGTTGATGTAAATTTTATATGTTATATTTTATAATAATTATAATAATAGAAGTATAATATCACATCTACCTTCTTTCGTTCCATTCTGTTAGAAAATGATACTTTCGCTTGTGTGTATGTGTGAACAACCACCATTACTATGAACTGTGTATCATTTTTTATCTTATTTTGTCATGGATTAAAATAAATATGGATTCAATGAATATATATGGTATATGTTATATAATAAATACTCATTAATGGTGATTCGTTACTTACCATTATTGTTTCCATCTTTCCAAAAATGAAAACGATAATCTTGCATATGTACGACCTACTGTCACCATTGGTGGTGTAATACATTTTTATAACTATAAATTTTATGTAGTATTATAAGTAAATATATAATTAATAAACATTACACTTCTGTAATGATTTATATTATAGATATTTTTGAACCATTATCAATGTAAATGAGTACAATATCTCAAACCAAAATATATATGAAAAAATACATTATTACCTAGAATAGTGATTTTGTCAACAAATTGTTAATAAAATGATGATAAAATGTCATAAAATAATCATATATATAATTATATTTATGATTATGTGTAATTAAAAAAATTATTTTGGATATACATTTATTATATTTGAGGATTGGAAACAAATTAATGAAATCATAAACAAGGTAATAGTTTCTCATCACACTTTTGATTCCATGAGACATAGGACATATTTTAAAATTATTTCTTTTGTATGATAAGTGTACTTCCCATTTTATATGTTATATAATGAATATGTGTATAATAGTAATATATATTTTATAATTTGAATTTATTTCTTCCATTAGGCATATGATTCAAATGATTCAATGCAGTATGTGTTTATATCAGGATTTCATCATTACAAGGGATTTTTTACATTTAATCCCCCTACTGGAATAATTTAGCATTTCTATATTAAAACAAATTTATTTTATTATCCTTTATTTACTTAGGAAATGTTCATGAAATAGTACCACTTTCCTTTCTTTTCTATTTAAACAATACACAATATTTTTTAATGATAATATGACGTTATTTCTCTCTTCGATCAAAAATCATTTTTATTCCATATCTATGGTTTCTAAATTTTTTTTAATAGTCCCAAAATGATATATTAAATAAATTTTTGTACATGTTTTTATTTTTTCGATTCTTATTTAAATTATTCTTCAAATAATTTTCTAAATGAGGTATTTTTAACCTTTTTTTCAAAAATATGAGAAGAATATTTCTTTAACTTATACGAAAATAATGAAATTACCCGCAATCATGAAAACATATTATTTTTAAGATTTATTTTCCTTTTCACAAGGTTATTTTAATTGAAGTTGTTTTACATTATATTATAGAATATATGACACTTTTAATAACTGATTTTATTGTAAAAATAGTATTTCCCTCAAGAATTTTTCTTATTACATTTTTAATGAATTTTCATCCTTTTCAAGATCTTTTTTTGAATGTTATGCTACCCAAATACTATAATGATACCATCCAAATAATTTATTTGGATCAATTGTTATATGTTTGAAATGGGATCTACTAATTTTAAACCATTATATATGTTACTCTAGATAGTTTTTGACTCTCTTTATTTATTGGTAAAATATTTAACATTTCATATGATATGATTCCAATACGAATGTTTTCATTGATTATGTTTCTCACCTTTTAGATTAGGAATGAATTAGATTTCTTAAGTGAAGATAATGGACCACTATATCTCCTGTACACATCAATATGTCTCATGAGACAAACTATCTTGGGAAATCATCCAAAGCCTTAGAAATATATTTAAATGTCTTGGAAATATGACTTGATGGTATGAGTATAATTTCCTGATTGATGAATTCATTTATATTGAGATTAGTTATTCACTTTCCTATTATTATCTGATTAGTTATTATACCCATGGATATGTTTTATGCATATATGATTATCTCTATGAAGTTATTTTATAATCATTTATTGATGACATATTAGTATTTACTTTCATGTTAGTGATTAAATGAATTTTTTTCGTAATTTAAATTTACTTACTAATTATTCTTTATGTATTCATGATATTTTCCACTATACACAAACCCTTACTGAGCATCTGATCTCACCCCTTTATTATGTTTAATTCCCATAGGATTCTTGGAAATGTATTATGATTGATATATCAGGATATTATAATTGGAATAACGGCATTCTCAAAGAAAATACTATATATTATTTTATGTCTCCAACTATATTGTGTAATTCATGTATGTATCTAGTTTTTTAATAATACTAAACAATTCAGTAATTTGGGATGTAATCACTTGTTTCTAGTACCAACATAATAATGTAGCCACTAACTCTAGGATACTTGGGTATGAGTCTTAATAGTTGACATGACATCACTTTTAGTAGAAACCATGGGAACTATAATTAGGGAAACAATGATTATTAAAAATTAAAATATGAATTTATTTGATAATATGTATAATTATAAGATATAATCCTAACATTTTGCTTAGTTATATATTATATGGATTTTCTATTAATAAATCTATGTCTACATACTACATATGGATTTGGATCCAACACAATTTCATCTCAGTGTAATAAAATTGAAAAGGATGATTCGGGCTTTGACTTGATCATCACATGGTGCTCAATAATGGGTGTTATTGAATACCTTGTTTGTCAGTAATAAGGAAACATCTCTTGTTTGATTCAAATTTTCATTTAAAACAATTATGAGTGATTTGAGAATATTATTATTACTTGAAAAATCTCAAATAAACCATGTTTTTTATTATGATATTGTTTTGCATAAATATTTGAATTCATGTTTTCTTGTTCATTATTTATTGAATTATAAATCATGTATCATATTATTATAATATAATCTACTATATTTCATTATTTTTAAATGAAACCTAGTCAATGGAATGATAACCATTTCAATTCACATAATCCATATCTATATTTACCTCTATTGAAAGATAATGAAGCTATTGTTGGAGATGATATTATAAACTCTTTAAATGAAAGGCAGTTCTCAAAACTATTATGGATGTGTTGTCAATATATTCATCATTACCATGTTCTCTTTCAATTTTTATTAGTCTATGAGAATTATTATTCTCCTCATTTTAATTTTTCTACTTCCCACCAAAAATCTCATAATTTGAATCATTTTTATTTTATCTTTCAAATGACATTCATATTCTATTTCCCTATTTTCAATAAGATCATTCATTAACCATTATTTTGATGTTTTAATTCATGAAAGGTATTTTAAAATGACCATAATTTGATTACTCATATTAATGTTAAATTGTGAGGATGCAATTTATTTAATCTTGTTGGAATTTGACCCCATAAGATTTTAAAATAATTATATTATGTTCGATAACTTACATGAGACACAATATCGAGAATAAGAGTCCCACAAAATATATTACGTAAATAAAATCATTATAAAAAATCCATTAAATTATATATTATGAATAGTACTTTAAAATTTATTAAATATATATTTTTAACCCACATATCAAATAATTTTAATAGTTAGCAATTAATTTTAAATAAAAATAAATATCATTTTAAAGTGAAATATTTATTTTTAGGAAAACATATTTTTACGTGAATAATGTGTTTTTTCTCAATAAATAATAATATACACCATGGGTGAATGATTCATATAAAATTTAAACATTATATACTCTATTATATGTTTTTTTAATTCTTCTAGTTTTTTGGGGATGAGTTAAAAATAATTATAGTTTCTTTTTGAAGAAATCTATTTTTAAAAAGTGATTGCCTCACATTCAACGCACTTATTTTAGTAATACTTTTTTAATACATTTAGAATTTTTTTTTCAAATAATCCCTTCAAAATTAATGTGGAAATTTGTTTTGGAAGTTTTTTGAAAATATTGATTTTCAATGAATTGTAAAAAATACATTTTTTATTGAAAACAACGATTTCATTTAAAGATTATATTATTTCTATTTTCAATAGAATATGATTTAGAAGTAAAAATAGTTATATAAAATTATAATTAATCCAATTTAAAAAACTATAATCAATTATATGATAAATTGTTTTTATTAAAATGATCTACACTTATGAAAAAGTTTCCTTTGGAAAATTGTTTTTTCATCACATCTTGGGGTTTACTTTTAAATTAAATTCTTCCACTTATTAAAATTTATTTTTGAAAAATTTACAAAATATTGGGAAGAATAATAATACATATCTATAATAAATTAATCCTCTTGTTTCATCATACCAAATAATCTAAACAGTAAAATCTAATTATCACAGTTAAGGACAAAATAGATTTAACAAGGTGACAAACTATGCATGTATGTGTGAAAATTACAAAAAACATATAAAATTACTATTAGATCCACATATTTCTAAATTATAACATCTATGGTTATATAATGATCCATTTTTTTATAATTTTCTCATATTTAAAATGTGTGAAAATGTCATACATTTCAAAAATTCCTAGTGTGTAAACCCCCCATATATAAAACGACACACCCCATCTACACCACATTACACTTAAAAATCACTTTGTTCTGAAAAATACCTAAAAAAACATTTTTTATAAGTCCCTAAACATGAATAAAATTAGGTTTTTTATCATAAAACCACTATAGGAAGGCATTCAGTATTATCTTATATATTTTTTCTAAATAATAGGTATGATTATTAACCATGCATCTTCATTATATTTCATAATATACCCCCTTAAAATATATTATACAAATATGAAAAAATAATTAAAAAAAATCTATCATATAATTAGATGTTATTTTATTAATGGAATAAGAAATATCCATCTACTCTTCCATTAAATGGGAATCAAAACTATGGATTGTGTGTACGTCAGACTACCTCCTCACAAAATGATGTATTTCGTTTTATATCACTATCTCTAACGGATGTATATAATGATGTATTTGAAGTTTATAAATGATATTTATGAAATAAGAATACTTATATAATCATAATATCACAAATACCTTCGCACACTCCATTCCATTGGAAAATGAAAACGTCTCTCATGTGTATGTGTGGACTACAACTTTGTTGAAGCAATGTGATTCATTTTTCACATTATTTTGACATGGATGATAAACATTTTTGATAAAATAAATATATTTTATAATAATTATCATTTTAAGGTGAATTATTACTTACCTTTCTCTCTTTATGTATACTTATATGGATCATACACAGATAATGATAGCGGAGAATCTGTGTGCCCAACTTTTACTGTGTTTTTTTCTATTTGATTTGACCCTATTATTCTATAATATTATCCTTGTTTATATGGTATGGATATATTGTGTGTAATATACTATTTCACGAAATTTTGATAATAAATTTAATACCATCTTATTTTTTTCATCGTATGTTACTAAAACCGAATCATTGCTATGAAAACAAATTTTTGGTTTCATGGATTTTGTTATCTATTAACATTTTATGCATGACATAGAAACCTTGGCCTATCAGACCAGTAACCCATATCATCCCATTATAGGAAGGGGTGTAACAAATATAAAAAAACATGTCTTGAACAACAGTAAAAATAGACATTCAACCAGAGTACAATGTGGACACAAAGGAAGATACAACTAATCCAAACAAGATAAACTAGAATGTATGAAAAGTATCAACAATATAGTCTCCAAGTGACGAATCATCACCTCCCAACCATCATGTAATTTAAACATTGATGAATATAAACTCATTAATTCTATATAATTCACATCCCTTTACCTATATCCTTCAAAACCAAGTCTATATCCACCTAATCGTTTTAGAAGATTTTTTATAATAAAATTTTTTTATCAAAATTTCAAAGGCTCCTTGGTTTTTCCACAAATTTCATATCATATTTTATAAATCCAAAACAAAGAAGTAAATATACCAAAATATAAACATCAATATGATCAAACTTCCATGATATAATATATCATGAAATAAATAATGAGAAATAATAATTCTCCTTTCGATTGATAAATATCTTATTGTAAAATAATTATGATATACTCTGGTGAAAAAATTTCATTTTGTTGGACCCGTCTAATATGAGGCCCTTCCATAGTTAATATGTATTCAAGAGGTTAATTCCTAGTGGTGTCACACATACTAACTCTACCTATGTCTCTTTATCATCATACATAAAAATCCATCTCAATAATGTTTGTTAGATTCTATTTTAAAAAATAGGAACACATTTTTTATAAAACTATTCCAAATACAATACAATCTGTTTTAGGTTTGAATAATCTATTTTTTACAAATCAGGGAAACAATATTTTAAAAAAACCACTTAACAACATGAACCCATTCCATTTTTAATTTCAACACATGTAATTCCATTTCAAATCCTAGGTAAACAATAAGAAAAAAAATTAAATTCATAAAATAAGAATGTTTGGATAGATCCTACTACCTCAAGGACATAAAAACCCTATCCTCCATTGAAAATTTGGCTTTGAAACCATAAGATCGACCATCAGAAGGAAAACCATGAAGAGATAAAAATAATATTTATAGAAAATGATATCCAATTGTATACCCACATGCAAAATAAAATGCAATACTAAACCTTAGGTGAATGAAAATGATTTTTTTATCTAGTGTGAAGAAATCCAAAAATAATGGCGATCGATCACTTCTTGAAATGATTAGAATAGGAAGATGTCACCCAAAATTACCTTTATAGGAAATCTGGTCATGAGAGGACGGATGCACCACAATATCAATGATATATATCACCCTCATAAATCCCTAAAAACAAACACTGTTACATTTAAAGTAGTTGAAACAAATTTATCTTTCAAGTATTCCTTAGGGTCTATTTATGTTGAAAACCAATTTAATTTAATATTAAAAAGTATTTTTATTCATACATGGTGTGAACCTATTACATGGTGTTTAAACCTGTAATTAAATACTCCCTAGTCTCATATTCATCTCATAAAATATTATAGGATGTGTATTTAAATTACGTTGTGTGTAAGGGCCCTTCAAGAATAAGAAAACCCATGTTCTATGATAAAAATTACAACATATCTCTAACTTCACCATTATCTGTATCCTACCAATTCCATGGTTGTATATTACCACAAAATGGAAAAGGAAACTAAAGGCAAATATTAGAACATAGATAATAGAAAGGTAACATGGTATTATAATACCCCCACCAAAAATTATTTCAGTCCCTATCCACACTAACATAGTACCCTGAGCAGGGGGACATTTTACAAAATAGTATATATCATAATGATATATAATATGAACTAGATTTTCAACCAATGTATTATTAAGATCCATGTCAAAATATTATCATATAATCACATGGGAATTATATGGTATAGAGCTCCTTAAATGGAAAATATGAAATGAACCATATATATAGGTCAATCAAGATGGTAAAATAAATTAATACGCCTCCCACCATATTCTCTTAAGGATCTAAAAGGGGACCACAAACCTCGGTCTCGTCTTACCCTAGATACCTAACGAATGAAGTATCAAGTGAGGCGAATCTATGAGAAATACCCAGTCACTAAACACAATCTTTAGCATCTTATGAAAATGGTTTGTATAAGATTTATGAAAACTCTTTACCATGATCAAGTGCTTGTGGATCAACTACACCCTCTATACAATCTCTAGAACCAAAGAGATCCCCTCTAAGTACCTCTCTCTGAACTCTACCATGAATATTAGAGATCAATATGGATTCCCATACCAATCCTCAAGGATAACCATCCTAATTAGTTTGCGATAACTATTTTTAAAGGAAAATGAATCCAACAGAAAATTTGGGTCCCTTGATTTGTTGAAATTGATCACCCAAGCCATGAGCATATCCTAATTAACCTAGATATCCTTCTCTATCAGTCCATATATCAATGAATTTTAATCCAAGATTAATTTCAATTGGGAACCCATTTAATCATGTAAAAATTTCTAGAATCTAGACATGAACCTTGATCCTCTTTCAGAAATAATAGCAGAGGGAACCTCATGAAGTCTCAAAATTTCTCAAACATATAATTCATCAAGTTGTTTCGCACTGATAATTTCCTTTATCAGCAAGAAATGTGTTTATTTAGTTATTTTATTAATATTAACCTAGATTTAATCTTTCACACTAGGATACCAATGAAATCAAATAACTAATTCCGTTTAAATATGATACCACTTCTATACCGGAATGAATAAGGTGTTAAAAAATCTTATTGGTCTCTGGTGTTCCATTATAAATCATCAAAAAGAGGGATGCCATGATATAATGTTTGTAACTAAATTCCTCAATACTAACCTCAAATACTGATGTTTCCAATAATCATACAACTTTTTTGGACCATTATGAATAGAACAACAAGTCCAATGTCTACTTCCTAACAAATCCGGTCTCAAGGAAAATGGAATAATAAAACTACTACATAAGTAAAAAAGACACACTAGGGGATCGAGACCACTCACCCGAGGAATCCCCACCATTTAGGATCTCTCTTATATTTTTTCACTCTGTATATATCATTTTTTCAAGTCAAACTATACCATCAAAATATGAATCAACCTTTATCTAATACAGGAATACTTTCCCCCAAACTCATTGACTCAAAATTTAATAATGGAAAAAATACTCATCATATACCACTCTTCCATTGATTCATTTACTTATTGGATTAATACTTTTATGTTTAATTCATTGAAAACATAATTTCCTATCCAAAAGGTACATATGATATTAAAATCAGGGGCCTAAAGATAATCATACTTGTGTATTTATTGAATGTTCATATCACTCTAACTAAAAATATATATCAGTATCATATGACCGTAATATACTATTAAACATTATCCATAGTGATATTCACCATGTTTTGAGTACATGTATAATAGATGCGAACACAAGATCATGGGTACTGTTGTTCATTTCATGAGGTCATAACTGGTGATAACCATAAGCCACAACATCTTTCCCCTATATCAAGACACATCCCAACAACATACCAGAGGAATTGCATATAACATCACAACCTGAACCGAGATATGAAAGAATAAAAAATTGTTTTGAATTCAACTTCATCATTAGATACACAAAATATATCTAATTATTTTTTGTTCCATTAAAACATTACAACATTACAGGTTAAATAGTTCATTAATGATGCAATCTTGGAGAAGTCCCATTCAAACCATTTGTATTAACTATAAAAAACCCATGAATCTCCAAAACTAAAACATGTTTCTTGTCTTCTTCCAAAGAAAAACTTCCTATACCTTTTTAGGATCTACTGAGATTCCCCTCGTAGATACCACATTCCCAAGAAACATCACTTCCCAAATCCAAAACATACTCATGGAAAGATAATGATACATATGATGTTTTTTATGGTTCAATGAAGGATATCTAAATGGTATACATCACCTTTTATGCCTTGGAGTACACTAAGACACCATTAATGAACTCTTCAAAAAATAGTCTAGGAACTAATGAAATATTTGGTTCATCAAAGACAAAAATATTGATGGTTAATTTTTGAGTTTGAATAGAATAACAAGATAATAGAAATACCCATATCTACAGCAAAACTCAATCTTAGGTACTTTAATGTCTGGGTTCCAGGTGCCACCCAAAGGTTCCCCATACTTGGTTTGTCACATGGCCTCATGTGCATTTCTCCAAATGCCAGAGACTGCTGACTAGTAGCAAGGGACTTAGGTGTGATAGTGGGGAAACTATGCCCTCATTGGCAGAGTAACACAGTAGAAATAACTAGATAATAGTAGCAGAAGAAGTAATAGAATACAATAAGTATATAGAGTGATACTGAAGGTAATAAGCAACTTGAGCACATATATAAATGATGCTTGATACATATGTTTTGGAAAATATCCATACAAGTCACAATGATAGATACAAAACTAAACCAAAATACCATGAAAACAAATAAGCACCAGAAGCATCACAAGCCTTAGCATGATCCCATGCACTCCAGCTTTATAGCAGTCAAGTACCTGATGTTGAAGGGAACTTTCCCTTATCCATACCTAAAGCAATATAATATATTTGGGCCCAAATTCATGACCCAAATAGTGTGTGAGGCGAATCCTAGAAGGCATCTACCCAATGATCTGTTCCTAATAGTCATTGAATATATATGGTTGGCAATAAAGAAAAATGATGCAGTACACAAGGATGTACAAAAAATAAACAATCCTACAGTTTCAATTGCATTCATTCTCATATATCAAGTAAGAAACTAATCAAAAACATGTAACCCTCTGGGAAGTACTCACAACCTAACCCCGCTAGTTCATCAAATCAAACACAAGAAACCCTTTGGGAAGTACTCACAGTCTAACCCCTCTAATTCAACTTTAGAAAAGACTCTTTGAAGAATCTCACATTGTCAATCCCCCCTGTGGTCTCATAACTGTAACTATAGATACTCTGAGGAAGCACTCAACATACAATTCCACTTTTTGCCTCACAACATGGAACTAAAGTCAATCTGAGGGAGCACAAAGTCCACCCACATGGTCTCGCAATGTAAAAGTAAACATACACTATGGAGAAGACCTCAGTTTGCATTCCCCCTATGGTCTACTACAATAGGTTCCCACAGCCCTATGTAAGTCTATCGTGAACAATTATGTTCCACATCCAAATTAACCCATAAGAACTACTTGGACAACTATAATAAGCATATAACATCATCAGATAATATCACTCCATCCTAACAACTCTAGGCATGGAAAAAATTAGCCTAATCGAAAATGCTAGAACAAATGGTCAATATCAAAATAAATATGGGAAACACATCCATATCATGAGAAATAAAAATATTCATAATAAAAAATCCTCTACTTAGGAACACAAGGCATAAAATTCATTAATAGGCCTAAAATACTTAAACATGCGATAACCTGTTTTAGGGTATTGGGATCTTTTGTACAAAAAATTCAAAGACTAACTACGGAAAGGCACGAACCACGTACCATGACATTGTACAATTGATATAATATGGATTTGGACCTTGAATCGACCAAGAACACGGTAGATCAACAAAAACATCAAAAAAAGATCCACCAAGGATTACTCATGAAAGATGAGAATAATGGAACGAGACTCTAGAAGAAGGAAGAACTCATCGTGGCGATTCCAATACAATAAAAGGCAGTCAAATTAGGGAACAGATGAATGATTGTGGGATCTAGGAAGAATTGTGCTCCTTAGTTACTCCTGGATGAGACATAGCTAGAAGAAGGGGTTTCTGTGAACGAGACATGACCCCTGTCTGATATAACAATTAAAAAGAAAAGTACAGGGTGTGTTATTTAAAGGTACACAATGTGTTTTTGCCTTAACTAGCACCCACATTAGCCGGTCTCTAGGTCACTGCACATGGACATATACTTGGCCGTTACACATCTAGTACATGGTCACCCGTGGCAACCGGTTACACATCGTGTACTCCAAAGAACACTGCATGTACTACTTAAATTTATAGATTCTCCTCTTTTTCTCAAAAACACCAAAAAATAAAACCCGTACCTGAAAAGAAGATTTGGGTTCTTACAAACTCCCCCACTTAAATAAATACATCCCCAAATTTTCTTATCAAGGCAGCGTAGAAGAAGAATCCTCGAACAGCTCTGACAACTGTGATCGCACATCGATCTCCTTCTCCCAAGTCTCGTCTTGTACTCCCCCGTGCTGCCATAACACTCATACCGTAGGAATAGACTGTCCATGGAGAACCTTCACACTGCGATCAATAACTTGTATAGGATTCTCCTCAAATGATGTGTCCATCTCCAGCTCAATCTCCTCAGGTTGAAAAACATGAGACATATCTGAGAAGTAACATAAATTCTAAGAAATGTAGAAGACTTCGTGCATAGACCGATACCTCTAAGGTAAAGACAACAAATAGGCAACTATCCCGACTCTCTCCAAAACCTCAAACGGTCCAACATATCTCAGTGAAAGCATACCCTATCTCAAAATCCTCCTGTGTCCCAACATTGGTGCGAGACTAATAAAACCTGACCCCCAACCCCAACTTTGAGAGTTCATCTCAATTGATCAGCATAATACTTTTGTCATGTCTATGTAGTATCCATCTTCTTCTGAATAAACACTATCAATTTTGTGGTCTCCTAGAAAAGATAAGGTCCCAAAACAGCTACCTATCTTTCTTCTATCCAATATAATGGTGATCGGTATGGCCTACCGTACAAAGCCTCATAAGGTTCCATCTAAATAGTTTCTTGAAAACTATTATTGTATTCAAACTCCATAAGTGGTATGTTCTTCCCCCATGAACCTCCAAAATCTAGGATGCATGCTCGAATCATGTCCTACATCACCTATATCATATGCTCGTACTGGAAATCTGTCTGGGGATGGTAAGTTGTACGTAGAAGTACCTGTGTACCGAAATCCCTCTATAGTCCCTGCCAGACCTGAGATGTAAAACGGGCATCCCTGTTAGAAACAGTGGAATGTAGAGCTCCATGTAAACATACAATCTCCCAAATATACAACCTTCCCACTCATCAAAACTGAAAGTATCCTTGATCGACAAGAGGTGAGAAGCCTTCGTGATCCTGTCAATGACAACCCATACTGCTTCATTCCATCTAGGATATATTGGAAACCCTTTAATAAAGTCCATCATGACATCGGTCAAATTCCACTCAAAATGGGTAACTTCTGCAATATCCTTTCCGGTCACTGATACTCCACCTTCACCTGCTGACATGTGGAACACCTCATCACAAAACCACCAATATCTCTCTTCATACCTAGACACCAATAATAATAGTGCAGATCATGATACATCTTGGTGACACAAGTATGAACTACCCAAACTGTGGAATGAAAGTCCTATATTAGCTCCTTGCGCATGTCTGCTAACACCCATATGCTTCCATTAATTCACAAGATATCATCCTCGCCTATGTTCCATCCAGTAATAGGGTCCTCACCTGGCACACTCTACCGTAGAGCTAGGCCTTCAGAATCAGATAGTTTCCTCAGTCTTACTCAATCAAGAATAGTAGAAGTTATAACTACAGAAGAAAAAAACGTCTTCCCCGGTCTGTCAAGAACCTCCAAATTCTTCTCAGAGAATAGATCTATAAGATTCCACTCATTGCTGGCCTCCATAACTTCATGTACTGGAGTCCTCCTACTCAACACATTAGTTACAACATTTCCTTTCCCAGGCGTGTAGGCAATCTAAAATTCAAAATAATGAAGGTACTCAACCCACCTTTTCTTCCTCAGATTCCGATCGTGACGAGTAAAGATATAGTTAGGACATTTGTGATGGTGAAAACCACAAAATTCTATTCCAAAGGTCAATTTCTACAAAAACATAAAGCATGTACAACTACATACAACTCGAGATCGTGAGTCAGTTAGTTCCTCTCATGTGGCCTCAACTGCTGGGATCCGTACACAATAACTCATTCCCCCAACATAAGAACTTCTCCCAGCCCAGTACCTAATTCATCACAGTATACAGTATAACTCTTTCCCATCTCTGGAAATACTAGTATCGATGCTTAAATAAACCTCTCCCTCAGCTCCTGAAAGGTTTACTCACAAGAATCTGTCCATAAATACTTCTCACCATTTCTAGTTAGTCCCATCAGTGGTGTTTCTAAATGTGAAAAGTCATGTATGAAATGTATGTAGTAACTGGCTAGCCCTATAAAACTTCATACCTCAAAGACATTCTTTGGCTAATCATAGGAAACTACTGATCTCAAATTATTTGGGTCTACTAATACACCTATCTCTAGAGTAACTAATTCTATATTACTATACTCAAAATGATCTCATGATGTGTGGCATGGTCATGTCGAGTTTCAGATTACACCAAGATATCATCCGTGAAAACTACCACGAAAAAATCCAAGTATGGATGAATCAGTCAGTTCATAAGTTCCATGAAAAATGTAGGTGCATTTGTGAGACCGAAGGGAATAACCACATAATCATATAGACCATACCTGCTCCAAAAGGTTGTAAGAGGTATATCTGACTATCTAACGCACAATTGATGATAACTAGATCTTTTGTCAATATTCAAGAACACCCATGTTCCCCGAAGCTGATCAAAGAGATCATTAATCCTCGACATGGGATATTAGTTTTTGGCCATCAACTAGTACAACTTCGGATAATACGCACAAAGTATAAGGGTACCGTCTTCCTTCATCTCCAACAGGATAGCCGAACTCGAAGGAGAAGTACTGGGTTAGATGAAACTCTTATCCTGTAACACCTTTAAATGATTCTTGAGCTCCAGTAACTTTGGTGTAGCCATCCTATAAAGAAGAATGGAAACCAATGCCACCCCTATAATAGCCTCAACAGAAAAGTGAACCTCTCTCTATAGAGGAAAACCCATCAAGTCTTATAAAAAAAAATCCCTAAAAATCCACCATTAGAGGAAATTCCATCTATGAATTCACCTGGTCATATAGCTATAGACTAGCAATATGGGTTGTAACTCCTCCCAATCCATGAAGCTCGGGTCCTTCTCTACTCACCTGGACATCCCATTTTTCCTAATGAAGAAATTATCTGCCCTCTGGTGACGTAAAACTCACCATATGGAGATAGGAATCAAAAACATCTGGGAAAGGAACTAATCAGTCCATCCTGAGAATGACGTCATAGCCCGTCATCTCTAAGACCTAAAGGTCCGATAAGAAGTGAAACCCACCAACCTCAAGAGGGTACTCCTTACACTGACGTAAACTAGCCATTCTAGTCACTAATGGAGTGTAAAACGTCAAGACATAAGTAGAAGTAGTGATACAAAGCCCAATTCTCTCCTCAACAACAATAGATATGAGATTATAGGAAGCCCCTATATCGAAAAGTGAAGAAGCTAATACTGAGGCAATTAGAATCGTACCTCAAACTGTAGAGGGTCCATAATCCTGCCACTACTGGATCTGATACACTATAAAAGTCTGGCCTGCACCACAACCCTGTGACCTTTCTTGACAACCCTAAACTGATCCACCATGTTGTCGACTAAACCCTGCTGATTGGTTACCACGACCACAACCTCCACATCTGCTTGAATGGCCAGAAGAACTCCAGTTCCTAGAATGATGAGAAAATTACGGTGCTTCTTTTGAACTTGGAGTCATAGAAGAACCCCTATCACCAAATGCTGGTGAGAAAAAATAACAAAATAACTGAAGATGACCAACCTTGCTACAAGATCAGCAGTCCACTAGGCCTTTCGGGCAATGTGGTGTCATATTTCTTCTCTTCTATAATTGGAAGCACACCACATGGTTACCAGAATAAGTATCCCTATTCCTTGGTTTTCCATGCGTAGACTTCCTTTAGCGCTTCCTGGTATCAGTAGAAGGGGTACTTACTCCAGATGCCGAGACACCCTGGCTCACATCACCAGAATCTCTCAGATTTCACTCTATGATCAGCACCTTATTGACTATAGAGGTGATGGAAATCAACCTGAAGATGTTCACCCAAGATAGGATGTTGTGCCGAAGACCATCCTAAAACATCCTCACTACGAATAACTCATCACCTCCTGGGATGGGTGTGAAGTGCTAAATCACTATGAATTGAGAAGAATACACTATATCTGAGAGAGTACCCTACTCCAAACTCATGAAATCCCAGGCTCTATTGGCCCTTAATGTCTCTAGGTAGAAGTAATCATTGAAATCATGCTGGAACTCATCTCAATCTATAACCTGCTGGAATCCTACATGTGAGATCACATCCCACCACCTCATGGAAGAATCCTGAAGAATATAAGTAAAAAAGATTCACCCTCCTCTCTATAGGCTTCTTCAGATGCTCAATGATTGAAATCATGTATTCTAACCATGATTCTACAGCATGAGGTCCTCTTTCCCATAACAAATCGGTAAGAGGATGATGCTGAAAACCCCGTGTCCAATCTTCCATATACGAGGTAGGAGGCGGTACTCCTCATAAGGTATGTATGAACCTCATAAATATATCTTAGAACTATACATCCTCACCTTTGTCTGGAATAATGGTTGGTGACAAGATGGGCATGACGTGAGGTTCTTTTATGAGTCCCCGATCTACAATGTCCGGTGTCTGATCATTGCCCTGAATCTGGCGTACAAACAAATGACGTTGCAGTGGCATGACTCGTCATGATCAAGTGCACACCATAGTTCAAGATTATCATGGAATAAAAATTGTAAGTGCTGGGAAGAAATAGGATAAGTAAAGAATTCAATTGTTTTTAAAAATAGGGATACATGGAGTGTATGACCCTTACATGATGTGTTCTTTTATGCCTTCACATGGTTGTGTACTCCTGCCAACCCCATTCATGTAACACCCTATACACACAACTTGTTCTCCCAAGACACGGTGTGTAATTGTATCATTTTACCATGCTCGATTTCTTCTACATGACTAACCCACATGGTTCTCCAAAAACAAAACTACACAACGTGTTTGTGCTAGACATAACATGTAATAGAATGATTTAACTGACCTGTGTCGTTAGTCACACAGTTTGACACATGGGTCACGCTACACAAAGTGTTCAAGTGAGACACGAAATGTATAACATATGTTTCTTCCATCCATGTATTTAGTCACACTGGTGAATACATGGTCCTTACAACATGGCGTGTATGTCCGATACATGGTGTGTTCCTTCAAGGATTCCCAACTCCGTGTCTCTTCCCACACAGGTAGTAACACGGTTAGGTACTACACAATAGGTACATATAATACATGGCATGTACTTAAGAAAAACAATTCCTTCATGAACAGAATGACACATAGCATGTATTCTGCAATACGCACCAAGTATTCTGGGTTTTTCGAGACATTAAGCCTCCGAAACTACTCTGGAATCTGATAAAATACTGAAACAAGTATCAAAGTACAAAATTCTGATCCGTGGGGCCCATACTCCCCATGAATCAAAGCATGGCATCAAATACATGTCATATACAAGAATAACAGTGCAATGATCCACCAAATTCTAATACATGAGGTCCCATAACACCTCAAGAAGCAATGTTTGGCATTCATTTAAGAGAAACCTTACAAAATACAATACCCTATCAATTAAAAGGTATTATATCATGTCATCTATCCCAACAACATGAATATCTTGGACAAAAACTATCACAACAACATGCAATATCTAATGCACCCTAAATGGAATGAAAAAATATATGACATGTAATCTGTAGCAAGTGACTATATGATGCATGAGATGGAATACCCAAATCTCATCAGTTTGCAACATAAATAGAACCTCTATAATATCAACAATAACAACACAAAACATGTGAATCTCCCAACGGTGAAATCAAATCATCTGTAATAATTGAAAAACCAGAAAAGTGCTATAATCGAGGTAAATTAGCGTTTCCCTGTACACGAGTTAGCTAATACTGGGCAAAACTTATTAACAACTACTTATTCTATCATATCCTTGACTATAGGATCTAAATAGTATGTTAAGAAGATAAAAATCCATTTTTCACCACATTATAACGTCTCATGTTCGGGTGCTACCAAGAGGTGGCCTGTACCCGGTTGGTCACATGGCCTCAAGTACATTTCCCTAAATGCCAGAGGTTTCTGACTAGAAGCGAGGGCCTTGGGTGTGATAGTGGGGAAACTATGACCTCATTGGCAGAGTAACATAGTAGAAATAATCATATAACAACAGATAAAGTAGTAAGGACAAGCAGTAAGTAAACAATGGGAGACTAAAAGTTATAAAAAACTGGAGCACATATATAAATGATGCATGGTAAATATGTTTAGGAAAATAGCCAAAAAAATAACAATACTGGATAAAAAACTTAATCAATGTACAATGAATAACATAAACTCCATCAACATCGCAAGCCTAAACTTTCTCCCATGCTCTCCAACTCCACAGTAGTCAAGTAACTAACATAGAAGGGCGCTTTCCCTTATCTATACATGTATCAATATAATCTTTTTGGGCCAAAATGAATGAACCAAACAAGGTGTGAGATGAATCCTAGTAGTAAAACACCCAAATATCGATGCCTAACAGATAGTGAATATATATGGTAGAAAATAGGCAAAATGAAGCAGTACACAAGGAAGTACTCAGAAGTAAGCAATAATAAAGTATCAATTGCATTCATTTTCCTATATCAAGTAAGAATAAAATAAAAAAAGTAACACTATGGGACATACTCACATAATAACACCTCTGGTTCATCCAATCGAACGAAAGAAACATTTTGGGAAGTACACACATTCTAACCCCTATGGTTCATCTTTATCAAAGATCATATGAGGAAGAAGACACAGTCAATTCCCCATGTGGTCCTATATCGGTAACTATAGAAACTATTATAAAGAAATCAATGTACAAGTCCACCTATGGTCTAACAATGTGGAACTAAAAACTCTCTGAGGGAGCACAAAGTCCACCCCCTATAGTTTCACAATGTAAAAGTAAACAGACACTCTGGAGAATCCCTTAGTGTTCGGCCCCCCTATGGTCTACTCCACTAGGTTCCCACAGCCCTGTGTAAGTAAATCGTACACAACGATATTCCACAGCCAAATTAAACATTATGACCTACTTGGATAATAGCTTCAAGCATATAAAAACATCAGATAATATCACTCCATCCTAAAAATGATAGGAATTGAAAATAAGTATCATAATAAGAAAAGCTAGACATAATGGTCAATATAAAAATAAACATGGGAAACACATACATAGCATGGAGAATAACCTTATTCATAATCAAACAACCTCTACTCAGGCACACAAGAAATAACATGAATTAACATGTCTAAAATCCCTAGACACACAATGCCCTGTTCTAGGGTATTTGGCACTTTGGCACACAAAATTCATACACTAACTACATAAATTCACAAACCAAATACCTCAGTGTTTTATGATTGATATACTCTTGTGTTGGCCCTCGAATCGACCTATATCATGGTAGATCAATAAAAAAGTAAAAAACACTCAACCAAGGATAAACCATGAAAGAGGAGAAAACAAAGAATGATGCACTAGAAAAGGGAAGAACTCAACTTGGCAATTACAACACAATCGATAGTGGTCAAATCAGAGAACAGATGAACAATCGGGGGATCCAAGAAGAATTATTCTCCTCAATCACTCATGGACGAGACAGAGATGGAAGAAGGGGTTTCTATGAATGAGACGTGACCTCAGTCCAATATAACATTTAAAAAGAAAAGTACATGGTGTGTTCTTTAAAGGTACACAATGTGTAATTTCCTTAATCATCCCCCTCTTTAGGCGATATCTAGGTCACCCACACATACATTTATTTGTTCGTTACACGGCTAGTACACGGTCACCCGCTAAAACTAGGTACACGGTGTATACTCCAAAGTACATGGCATGTACTCCTTAAATTTCCAAATTCTACTCTTTTTCTCAAATACACTAGAAACGAAAACTCATAGCTAATAAGATGGTCTGGGTTCTTACAGGTACTTCTATATTTAAGAATCTCAACTACTGGTTCCCTAAATATAAATAAATTTTATTAAACCAATTACCCCTCTAAGAAGGTCAAATAGATCATCAATTATTGGAAAATGATACTATTTCATTATGGTGATCCCATTAAAAATTTAATAGTCAATTCAATGCCTGAGACTTCTCTGTACTTTTTTAACAATGAGTATAGGTGAATCCCTTTGTGACACACTAGGATGCATATATCATTTTCTATCTTTTTCATAAACATGGATCTTATGCTCCCCTAACAAAACATGTGCCATTCAATTGGATGGTGTAAAAATGGGCATCATTCGGGGGAGATTGTCAATAGTAAACTCGACCACTCTCTGTGGGGTAAAATAGAGAAATAATTTGGAAAGACCTTTGGGTACACAAACAAAATAATAGGTAGATTTACAACCATGAAAGGGACATCTTCATTAAGAACCATCTTTTACAACTATAATTATATTATATCAGCACAATAAAAAACAAGTCATGAACTTCCAGATCTAGTGTGACACCCGCCCTTGAAAAAATTATTGACCCCATGAGAAGATATGTACCTTACTCTATGAGGATAATAGTATATTTGGGAATTCACCGTGATATTACAATCCATTCCAATAATCAACATGATGATGTCAGTATCATGCACTAAGAAATCCCGAATGAACTCACAATTAGTTATCATCAACCAACACATGGGGAACTTGAAACTATATTTGGACCTCATTCCCAAAGGAATGTAATATAAAAAAAAGAATTTAAAATATTCTATCAGGAACCCAACATGCCTATAGACTATGATGATATAAAATAATGAGTAACACATGTATAATATATTTTTAGTACTATATAAGACAAAATTAATATTGTACATCTTATAATTGCTAGCCTTGCTTTGGATTCATCTAGGGTACAATCCACCACATAAATCAATCTAGACATAGCCACTTGGATATCCCCAGTATAATGATAAGGAGATCCCCCATCTATGGTAGAATCAATGTAGACCTGTGACCCCTTGGTGAAATTGGATCAGGCCTTAATACCTTGGGGTATCTTATTACACAAACATTTTATATGGATAGGTCTCAGAGAATGATGAAAATTTATAGGAACCTATATTCAATGAAGCATGGTATGGAAATTATTCCAACCAATGTAATCCCCTTAAACTGGTCCGATAGAAAATTGAACACACCCACACTTCCTTTTTGACCATATGAAGTACCGAGTCTTAAAGTGGGAAGAACTGAAGCTTCTCCCACATCGATCCTCCCAACTATATTTGCCTCAACCAAAGATGCATTATACACTACCAAAAAAAGATTGTAATGAATAAAATAAATCTCCATGATTGAATATCAGTCCTCATCCGAATATCTATCATCTGAGACTTTATATAATCATTTATAACAAGCTCTAGTGGTAGATTCACCAACACATCAAAATGGGTTGAGTACTCCAGAATGGCACACTCCCCTTCCTCCAATGATAGAAACTCCTAGATCATTTCCACATGTAAATTATTAGTAGAAAACTTATGATTAAATATCATATTGAAAGAAACCCAGATATGACTTCCACATAACCTATATTTCACTATAGTGTCCCACTATCTCCATAATGTCCCCTAGAGCATATATGTAGAAAAAACCACATGAGAATCATCATGAGTCATTAAAAATATGAAGATCCTTTCAATTTGTTCAAGTCATTCCCCTTATTCATGGGACTCTTTATCACTCAAATTTCATGGGGATGTTGTTTGGTAAATTTTGATCCATGATCCTCTACATGTATTGGGTTCACTATGCCAAGTTCCCTCAGAGTCATAATGGATCAGTTCATGGCTTCAAACAATGAAGGGTCCACTAAATGACCCACCTATGAATCCTTCCTCATATATTCCCATATCATATATGGAAGAGATCTTATAGGAGTAATTTTCTATTAATCCCAAGACAATAACCATTAAATCGAGTGGAAAATCCAATAGAAATTAAAAAATGTTTGGAATAAAAATATTGCATTAAAACGACGAGAATTTAAAGAAACTATACATTCTATAAAATATATAAAACACATTTTTAATGGAATATGTCCATCTAAATAAACTCCCAACTAATGTTTATTTAAATTGAATCACACACACAAAGTACCCAAACATAATATTAGGATAATATGAATAAATTCTTGACTATTCATCCAAATTAACCTATATACAAAATCTCAAAATTAGTAATGATTTTATGACCACTGATAGAAACTCCAATTCGGGTATAGGATTCAGCTAGCCATGCACCTTTTTTTCACCTACTATCTGCATTCTGATGGTCTTACTATTGTATACCTATGTCACATAATCATATCATGTTGTGATGACACACATTATGATGTGTAACTTCTCTAATATCATATTTTAAGTAACCAAACTGAACAAAAAAGTTGATTCACCCAAAATCAGAACATTATGAGGGAGGTTATAAAAAATGTAACATAAAAACTATTCAATAACAGGAATATAAGACAGGCAACCAGAGTAAAAATCAGAAACAATGGGAGATAAAACTGATCCAAACATGATATGCTAGAATGTATGACATGTTTAGATATGAAATTATTCATGTGGCCAACTATCACCTCCAAACCATCTTGGAACTGAAACAATGATGAAAAAAGAAGTTAGCAGGCTATAGAATGCCCCACTCAATACATATATCCTACAAAAAAGGTATAATGGCACCCAAGGTTAGAATTAGGATTGTTATAGTTGGTATCAATGGATATGATTAGTTATTTTTTGGATTAGGATTAGAAAATCCTAGTGAAAGACTTATGGATAAGATGATGTATAATAAAAACATCCCTAAATTTTGGGGAGTATTGAGTATGTTGTTTATCAAGAAAATACATCCCTATCTGGATACAAGAAGGTAGAGGCAGCTCTAGCACAGATGTACCTAGGAGTAAATTCTACGACAATTAGTTTTGGGCTTGACCTGAGGTATCCTGGTACATGAAATCAGGCCTTGCTGCACTCTTGGTTATGACACCCTTGGCGGGTATGTTTGGGTAAATTCAGAAGCTTAGTATTAACCATTGTTAAGGGAATATAAAAATTCCTGTAATAATATATGTTGGGATGTAGATCATGTATAACATAGATTAAATCCCATAGACTCATAAGTTAACTAAATATATGTTATTTATAAGTCATTTTCTCTGTCCTTTGATTACCTTTTATGTGTTACCACTAAATTTCCTTTAATTCTAGCCATTAGTCGGTAATAGGAGGACTCAGGCTAACATCCAATGCGAAGATCAATGCAATGACTATTTTAATGAGATTTCTAATCTACTTGGAGTGTGAATCACAAACTATGTCATGATACTCTCTCATTTAACTGAATATTTTAATAGAAACATGGGTCATGAGGAACATTCCAACGCCATTAGAAATAACACGTCACAATCGAGAGCTTCATGAGACAATGACCACATACTTTTAATGGATCATCTGATCCCTCAATTACCAAACAATGTATCAAATCCATCTAGAAGATCTTCTCTATCCTTCAATGTTCTGAACAAGAGAAGGTACTTCTAGCTGCTTATTTTATGGAGGGTGAAGCTGATCAATGATGGAAATTGAGAAAAAATATGACGCCTGAGGTGGTGATTGAGGAATTTGAATGGAAGGATTTTTGGGAAAATATTTTTCGAAAAATATTTTTCTGGCACCCTTCAACTTAAGATAGTATGAGAATTCCTTTCCCTAGAGAAAAAGATGAAAAATCTATCAGAGCGTATGAGGAAAACATCACAAGGCCTGCATGATATGCCTTCAGCTTTATTGTTACCCCCGAATAGAAGGTTGTATGCTTCTTTGGGAAGCCAAGACCTAACCTACAAAAATCCCTAGTGATCCGTGACTTCGAGAGCTATGAGTGAATTGTATAATGTTCCCACAAAGTTGAAATGGATATCGGTGAATCTTAGGGGTATCATGGGGATAGGAAGTGTAAGGTGGAATTTAATTCTGGTTGTCTGATGGATAAATCCAACCATGCTAAGAAAATCCAGCACCACACTTTCTAAAGGTGTGGAAAGATACACCTTTTAAATTACCTGAAGGGGACGAGGAAATGAATTAGGTTTGGAAGAAAATGGAACCTTTCTATTAACTAGAGACATGAGAAACCTACATCTACGACAGAGAAGAGGAAAACATCGTTCGACCCTCAACGCATTGTTCATTTCTTCAACTACAATGAACCGAGGCACTTGAAAATTAGTGCCCTAATCGAAGGGTTTTGGAGGCAACCAACATCCGTCAAGGCAGAAAGGGCGAGCTTTTTTCCATCCCCACCACCGAAGTGAACCCCAACAATGAAGTGGTGACAAGTGCTCTGGTAATCATTCAATAATAGAAAACATACTTTTTGATTCTAGATATATGTATTAGTTTATATCCGAAACGTTTGGTAGAAAAATCTCTACACCACCACAAATCATGGAAGTAATGATGTTGGTGAGTACTGAAAATGGGTTGATCATTGCAGCCCAGGAATATAACACCTCCTCTGTCATAATTTGTGGATTGAACTTCCTAAAAAAACTATTCATACTCCCTTTGGTGAATTTTAGTGAAATTTTTTGCATGGATTATCTTTCCTTGTATAGAGACAACAAAAATTTCCATGAAAGGTAAATCACTCTCTATATAGAGAATCAACCCCCAATTATATTAATGTTCAAGGAGGAAGATGAATCTTCTTTAGAACCATCATCTCAAGGATAGATATTTCTGCCCTATGAGAATGTGTATCTGGCTCAGATGATTGAGTCTAAAAACAATCATCTTTGAAGACATTCTTATTGTGAGGGAATTCACTGAAGTGTTTCCCGAGAAATTGTCTGGTCTTCCTCTTATAAGAGATTTTGAATTTTTCAATTGATCTTATACTTGGGGAATTGGAAATATGAAAGACTATATATATCATGGCTATTGTGGAGCATGAGGAGCAGAAGAAACCACTACATGAGAATATGGCTAAAGGGTTTATGCACCGAAGTGCTTCACTATGGGGTGCACAAGTCCTACTCATCAAAAAGAATGATGGGTCAATGCACCTTTTCATTGATTATCGTGAGCTCAAAAAAATAACGATAAAGAACATATATCCTCTTCCCCGAATTGATTACTTTTTCGATCAGTTACATGGAGCATAATACATCTCCAAGGTGGATTTTCGGTCATGATATTACCATCTATGGGTGGAGAACGAGGATGTCCTCAATACTACTTTTTGTACAATGTAAAGGAAATATGAATTCATAGTAATTACTTTTGGACAAACTAATTATCTAAAAATATTCATGGACTTGATGAATAGATTCATTATATATTACCTCAACAAATTTTTGGAAGTATTTATAGAAGATATTATAATATACTCCAAAACCAAGGAGGATCATGAGGAGCATCTAATGTAACGCCCCGACCCCAGCTACCCAGAGTCGGTGCATTAATTACATAACATTGGCATGATCACAAGAAAGATCAAATCTCGAAAGACCGATTAGTTTAGTAGCCTTGGAAACACTAGATATAATCATAAAGTTTTACATTACATTTCAAAGTGAAAAACTACTACAACAACAAAGTCTTCATATCCACACTATTAACCCCTCATAATATCCCTGCAAGTCAATCATAATTTACTTCTTCACTTCCTGGGAAAAAATAAAACATAGAAAAGGGGTGAGCTCAAATGCCCAGTAAGGATAACAATATAGCGGAAACTTTCATCAATAAGAATAAACATTTAAGGCAATGTATAACTAAAACAAAAGCCTTTTAAACATGAACTTTCAACATGGTATGGCATAAATAAAATGAAATAATGCCATTTACTTATTCACATGGATATTCTACTAATCGAATAATCACATGCAAAAATCAATAACCACTTTCATAATGTTGGAATGCATAATGCCAGACTATCATTACCACATAGCCAAGGCCTCGTGCCAAGACTACAAATAGGATTTTGTCAAGGCCTTGTGCCAAGACACTAGTTTGTCTCATGAGACCTACCGATGCATCGAGGAGCTATAGCGGGCTCCACCCGTCACTTAATAAGTCCAATGCATTCCCATATGAAAAGGTTTAAACATAACATAAACATTCGTATTAAAACTAGCATACGAAATGTCAATAATTTCACAATAAACTATGAATGGTATAAAAATAGCACATCCACAGTCAAACATATCACAAAACCTTCAATACAATATAGAAGTTTTGTATCATAATAAACCAACTTCAAATAATCTTAAAATCCATCAAAGGATGTTGACATAGATGAAATCAAAATTCTTTTTAAAGAAATATCTCCTTTTATTTTGAAATTATTTAAGATCCATATAAAATAAAACATTTTCTTTGAAAATATTCTTATAAGCTTGTAAGGAAAGCTTTGAAGATTTTATAACGGCGTAAAATAACCGCACTAGCCGTATAAGTTAAAAAAAACATTCTTACCTTAATTCTGTCGAAAAGGTTAAAAAGGACCTTGTTTTGAAAACGACGGAAAGATTCCTTTATAAACCTCTTATAAAAGTCAAAAAGGGTATAAATGACTTTAACCCATATTCTTGTATATAATAAATATGTTTTGAAATACATTTCTAAGAAACATGGATGTGGATGATAAAGAAATCCCAGTAGATTATTACGTATAAACAACCTCGGATAATGAAGAGATTGTGAAATAACCCTTACCAATTTGGTATAAAATTAATATGTAAATACACATAAATTAGAGTGTATTACACAAGGAATATAATTATGGGTAGTACATACACCACACAAAAGGTGATGGTGGCAATATGGCATGAATCTCAAGGAAATAAGGAGTGAGATGAAAACCCCTTACCTTGTACTTTTCCTTGGTTGGGGTAGGTTAACCTCCTGTATAATGGTGAAATAGTTGTTATTAAATTATACAAGAATCATATATATTAATATGATATCATATATGATCTTTTAACATTGATTTGTTAATAATATCTTAGAATTATCGTCGTTTCGGGAGTTAACTTACTCATTTTCTTTTATATGTTTTGTTACATAAGCCATGGTTGTTGTATCTTATTCATATCCAGAATGATATACAGTCCTTAAACATCATTTTTAAATCATCAAATGATAATTATACTTGAATGGATACGATGGAGAATGAATCTCATCGCGTTCGTGGAGATGGTAGTCCGTACGTACGCACGAGCGACAATATCATTCTTTTGATATTAAAATAATATATAAATGGATGGTATATCATATATACAGAATCATTAACATGTTATATTTATTATTTACATGAGTTACACATCATTATTATACCCATCCAAATAATAATATATTGAATAACAATTACACCACGACGTGGAGACGGTAAGCCGTACGTACACACGTATGGTGACATGTTATTCAAAGGGTGGATATAATACTGAATATGGTTGTACCATATTTATAATAACATCACAGTATATGTAAGATACTGGAGTTATTATTTTAGAATGGTAAGAACAAAGGAAGAAGAAGTGGAAGAAGAAATGAACTTGGAAAAGGGGTGGTGAAAACATTACCTCTTCTTCGGGTTCTTCCTTTTGATTTGATCAAAAGGGCTCCTTAGGTTGGCTTTCTGATCAAACTAAGGCCCCTAGGTTGTAGTGAGGGATTTTGGGAGAGTATTTGGGCAGAGTTTGGCCGAACCAAAAGGCTTTAGAGGTGTGAGAAAAAGAGAAGGAGGAGTGCCCTTTTATAAGAGGGGTGAGGGGCACCTTTGGAAAAGCTAGAAATATTAATTTATAATAAATTCATATTCAGTTTCTAAAGGCTCCAAAGTTGACTGTTCAAAGGATGAGGTGGGGATAAGTCGAAAACAACTCATCCAATAGAATTTAGACAGGTTTGGGTACTTATATTAACCTTATCTTTAAGTATTAACTCTAAGTTAATTAGTTTCACTTTTACAATGTCTCTTTGTATTTTTATATAATATGGTTAATAAACTTACTATATACATCCAAGCGACCCCCAAGTGGTCCATTAATGAGGAACCTATAATAATATAAGTCTCTTGGCCGATCCTTAGATTTTTAGGAATTTAATATCAATTAATAATATAATATTTGTTTTAAGAACTCTTTTATGTCAATTTTGACACTATTCAATAGTTGATTTTTGTGAAACTCCTAACAGATTGATTACTTCGAACAAAGTCAATTAAATCAATCCTAATATATCATATTATCATAGAAAATTAGTTTAATTCATTAAAAGTTTCATATTATATTCATTTGGGTATTTATAATATCAATTATTTTAATTTTTCACTATTATAGTAATTACTGCATCATCATTGTGTCATAAATAAAATAAATTATTAAATGTCTAAAAATTATAAATAAAATATCATTATGTAGGAAATCTTTTTAGCTTTCTAATAAATATTTATAATCTAAACTCCAACATATATAACTCTATGTAAAAATTGTTGTTCTAAAAGATATATGCTTGTGTCATTTTTATTTTTATTTTGACTTTATTAATATAATGTGTCCCTACCACATACAAGTGGCTCCAAGGGGTCCCCAAATTGACCCAAGGATGCCCATGGTCGGGTATGTGTCCACCAATAAGGTTAGGACACGTTTTAGGGTAATTTTGTATTGTTATAATATTATTTTTTTAACCCTCATTTACCGGATTTACCCTTTAACCATGGTAAATAAAATATTTACCGCAGTAATTATTCAAAATGTCTAAAAATAAAAGTTACCTATTTACACAATTTGAACATCCTGATTCCAAATATGGAATCCATTTTCCTAAATTCAAAACACAGAAGTGGCAGAAATTAATTTAAAATTAAATCCCGCTGTCAAAACAAAAAGCGTGTTTTTAAGAGATAATAACTATCAAAAGATTGACACTTGTTTATGTTCGGTTTAATTGTAAAATTATGTCCAATTATAAAAATTAAATTGAATGGTAAAAATATATTCTAAATATACTTTAAAACCACTCAAATTCATAATTTATCACTATTAATTATTTTGATTAAAAAAGTTGTTTTTAATTAAAATTTAGTAATTTTCACTATTCATAAAAATATGAAAGTTATCCGAAAAGTACCAAAATTTCACCCTAGACTAATTTCGATATTCCGAATCCAAAAATGAAGTCCCTTTTGAAATATAAAATATATATGATTTCAAAAAGTAGGTATTACTATTCACAACGGCTAGTTTAATTAGTTGTGGTGTGTGTTAGAACTCGAGGTTGCGTACAACACACGCTATCGCATTATTCGAAGGGAAACGTACCGTAGAAGCTTGGGGTGTTATATTCTCCCCTCCTTCAAATAATTGCGTCCTCGCAATTTCTAGGGTATTACTGCATAAAAAGACTCGGGTGGTTCTTCATCATAAGTTCCTCGGGTTCCCACGTTGCCTCTTCCATCTTATGATTTCTCCACAAAACTTTTACCAGACGCGTCGTCCGGTTTCTCAGTACTTGTTCTCTTGTATCAAGAATCCTGACGGGCTCTTCGCAATAAGACAGATCGGGTTCCAGTTCTAATTCCTCATAGGTGAGTACATGCGTCGGATCAGGCATGTATTTCCTCAATAGAGATACGTGGAACACATCGTGAACTTTGGAGAGACTTGGCGGCATTGCCAATCGGTAAGCTACAACCCCAATTCGTTCTAGAATTTCGAAAGGTCCGATGTACCTGGGACTCAATTTACCTTTCTTACCAAAACGTATGACTCCCTTCCACGGAGATACCTTCAGGAAAACATGATCACCGACTTGAAATTCCAAATCCTTCCTTCGATTATCGGCATAGCTCTTCTGCCTACTTTGAGCTGCTTTGATGTGATTTTGGATTACTTTCACCTTTTCCACCGTTTCCTCCACCAGTTCTGGGCCTACAAGTTTTCTTTCACCAACGTCATCCCAACAGGTTGGTGTACGACATCTCTTTCCGTATAACGCTTCATATGGTGCCATCTGAATACTCAAATGGAAACTATTGTTATAGGAAAATTCTACCAGAGGTAAATATTGATCCCACATACCCTGAAAGTCAAGTGAGCAAGATCTCAACATGTCTTCTAAGGTTTGAATAGTCCGTTCTGATTGTCCGTCTGTCTCAGGGTGGTAAGCAGTGCTCAAATGAAGTTCAGTATCCAGGGATTTCTGAAGACTTTTCCAAAATCTTGAAGTAAAACGGGGATCACGATCAGAAACAATCGATAGGGGTACTCCATGAAGTCTCACAACTTCATTAATGTATAGTCTTGCTAGACGTTCCAGGGGTAGATCTTCTCTTATAGCAAGAAAATGTGCTGACTTGGTAAGACGATCAACAATAACCCATATTGCATCGTTCCTTCTAGGAGTCTTTGGTAGCCCCATGACAAAGTCCATCGTAATATTGTCCCATTTCCACTCCGGTATGGGAAGAGGTTGCATGACTCCTCCAGGCTATTGCCTTCCAGCTTTCACTTGTTGACAAACCATACATCTTGACACAAAATCAGCAATCTCCCTCTTCATGTTGTCCCACCAAAAACGTTCCTTCAAATCTCTATACATTTTGGTGCTCCCAGGGTGTATAGAGAAATTGGAACTATGAGCATCATCCAGCAATTCCCTTTTTAGATCAGGTATATTGGGAACACAAAGTCTCTTCCCGAATTTCAAAATTCCACCTTCATACGCAAAGTCTCTCAATCTCCCATCATTCACAGCTTTAATCTTCTTTTGGAATTCTTCATCATCAGTCTGAGAACTCTTAATCCTTTCTAGTAAAGATGGTTTGGCAACCATTTGAAAAAGCATTGATGTTTCACCTTCCCTGGTTATTCCCATGTCCATCTTCACTAGCTCCATGAAAATTGGATCCCTTTCAATTCTCATATTGTTCAAAACTCCATGGTCTTTTCTACTCAAAGCATCTGCCACCTTGTTTGCCTTCCCTGGGTGGTAGTGTATCGTACAATCATAATCCTTGAGTAATTCAAGCCATCTCCTTTGCCTCATGTTGAGTTCTTTTTGTGAGAAAATATACTTCAAACTCTTGTGATCAGTATAAATCTCACATTTTTCACCATAGAGGTAGTGCCTCCATATTTACAAAGCAAAGATCACTACTGCTAACTCGAGATCATGAGTAGGATAGTTTTGTTCATGAATTTTCAACTGTCGTGATGCATAGGCAATAACTCTATCATTCTGCATAAGGACACAGCCAAGTCCTTTCTTTGATGCATCACTATAAATAACGAACCCATCATTCCCCGATGGTAGAGTCAATATAGGAGCATTGACTAATCTTCTCTTCAGTTCTTCGAAACATTCTTCACACTCTTTTGTCCAAACAAATTTAACCCCTTTACGTGTGAGCTTCGTTAATGGGTTAGCCAATCGGGCAAAATTCTGGACGAAACACCGATAATAACCTGCCAAACCAATAAAACTACGTACCTCAGTTATACTCGTAGGTGCTGGCCATTCTTGGATTGCTTTGGTCTTAGAAGGATCAACAGAGATTCCATCTTTAGAGACAATATGGCCATGAAAAGAAATCTCCTGAAGCCAGAATTCACACTTGCTAAACTTTCCATATAATTCATGCCTCCTCAGAGTCTTCAAGATAATGCGCAAGTGATTTTCATGATCTTCGTAGGTTTTGGAGTATACCAAGATATCATCAATAAATACCACCACAAATTCATCGAGATACTCCTTGAAAACTCTATTCATCAGATCCATGAATACAGAGGGTGCATTAGTCAATCCAAACGGCATTACAGTAAACTCGTAATGCCCGTACCTGGTTCGAAATGCTGTTTTCGGAATGTCTTCCTTCTTTACACACAACTGATGGTATCCAGATCGAAGGTCAATCTTTGAAAAGTATTGAGCTCCATGCAGTTGGTCAAATAAATCATCAATACGAGGTAGGGGATACTTGTTCTTTATCGTTATAGCATTGATCTCCCTGTAATCGATACATAACCTCATAGATCCATCTTTCTTTTTAACAAAAAGAACAGGGGATCCCCATGGAGAAACACTAGGGCGAATAAATCCCTTATTACTCAATTCCTCTAGTTGTTTCTTTAGTTCGACTAGCTCTACAGTGGCCATTCTATAAGGGGTCTTCGATATAGGCCTTGATCCAGGAATCAAATCAATAGAAAACTCAACTTCTCGTTCTGGAGGATGTCCAGGTAAATCTTCCGGAAATACATCTACAAATTCTTTCAGAACAGGTACATCCTCAATTTGAACATTCCTTTCCTCACCGATAGTTATTTCATTCTCTTCCTCCCCAATAATTGAATTAAGTTGAGCTACTGGGGGTGGATCTAAATAAGAATTAGGTGGTGACGATTCTTCTCTAAAAATAAGGTGCTCCTTATCATTATCATCAAGAATCATAACCTCTTTCTTCTTACAATAAATCTTCGCATCATAGTCTGAAAGCCAGTCCATACCGAGGATTATATCAAACTCAATCATAGGTATGACAATGAGGTCAGCAGATAAAGAAAATTTATGTGCTCTAATGGGGACTGATTCACAAAACTTTGTTGCAACGATACTTCCCTTAGGAGTTTTAACTGACAACTCCCTTATTAAATCAAATTGGAAATATCTAATTTTCTTAGCAAACTGGGAAGATATGAAACAATGCGATGATCCAGAATCAAATAATGCATTTGCTAAACTTGAGGAAACCATTAAATTACCTGCCACCACGTCTTTCGGAGCTTCTACCTCAGTAGTAGTGATAGCATAAGCCTGGCCTTGATCCCTTGGCCTTTTCTGAGGTAAGTTCTCCTGACGCTTAGGACATGCATTTGCATAATGCCCCATCTCCCTGCAATTGTAGCACTGAACGTTGGTAGCTTCCTTCTTCCCCTTGCAATCATGAGCTTGGTGGCCTTTTTCACCACACTTGTAACAGACTCCCATTCCCTTCAGGCAAGCACCGGGGTGTTTCTTCCCGCACTTACCACAAGATGGATATTCAACCTTTCCCTTCTTCCCCTTATTTCCATTCCCAGATTGATCAGCAGGTCTCTTCTTCTCTTGCTTTGCTTTAAAGTCATAAGACTTAGAGAATTCCTTTTCGGTCTTGATAGCACATGAGACAATGTCTTCGTACGATGAAAAGGATTGTGAGACTAATGCTCGACGGAGAAATGGTTTTAACCCATCAAAGAAACGATCAATCTTACTTCTTGGGTTGCGAATATAATCACCAGCGTACCTCGCTAACCTTGTAAAGTTAGCCTCATACTTTGTGACATTCTCATCCTCCTTTTGTCTCAGACTCAGAAATTGTCTTTCCATATCTGCTCGATGGTCGCGAGGAAAGTATTTTTCTAAAAACAGATCTTTGAACTCCCTCCATTCCATGTTTGATACTTCATCATCTTCCTTCATGTTTTGAATCAATGACCACCATTGATCAGCATCTCCAGTGAGGTGGTAAACTGCCATGGTAACTTTTTCCCTTTCACTACTCCCCAAAGCCTGAAATATTTTCTCTAGGGAAAATATCCATTGCTCAGCTACTAAGGGATTTGTACTCCCATTGAACGTTGGTGGTTGTTGTCTCATGAATCGATCTAACATTGATCCTCCACGCTGCGGATCAGGGTGCTCCATACGGGTAAGGTTATTATTCATAACCTGAGTAAGTTGTCCCAGTACAGTGATTAGCTGATCAGCACCAGTTGCATCACCAGCCCCACTATAATTATCTTGAGAAGGAGGGCAATCCCTACATGGAGTGCGTGCATTGATACGGTTTCCATTTCTTCCACTAGGCGCCATTTCTAAACAATGGCATAAACTAGATCAGTTTATGAATCAAAATACATAATCCCATACTTATAAAACACTTAACATAAATTGAACTATTTATGGATATAATCCATACAAATGTTTTCTTTGAGGAAGTATATACTCATAAACCCTTCATAATGATTTGTAAAGAAAATGAGAGTTATCCTAAGCATATCCCCCGGGAGTGTCGTAACCAAGAGTGCAGCAAGGCCCGTTGTCGTGCACCAGTTCCCGTTCGAGTCTAGCTCAAAGCGGTGTTTTCGGGTTTTACCCCTAGGTACATCTGTGCCAGAGCCGCCTCTACCTGCTCGTATCCAGACAGGGATGTATTGCTCGGAAAACTCACAAAATCTCTACAATACCAAAATTCTAGGAAGTTCTTCTATACTAATCCTCAAAGTTCATCTTAGGTCTACGTGCTCTAATCAGAGTTTATCTAAATATAGCTTCCAAGGTTTGTACTAAACTTCCTCTGATACCAACTGTAACGCCCCGACCCCAGCTACCCAGAGTCGGTGCATTAATTACATAACATTGGCATGATCACAAGAAAGATCAAATCTCGAAAGACCGATTAGTTTAGTAGCCTTGGAAACACTAGATATAATCATAAAGTTTTACATTACATTTCAAAGTGAAAAACTACAACAACAACAAAGTCTTCATATCCACACTATTAACCCCTCATAATATCCCTGCAAGTCAATCATAATTTACTTCTTCACTTCCTGGGAAAAAATAAAACATAGAAAAGGGGTGAGATCAAATGCCCAGTAAGGATAACAATATAGCAGAAACTTTCATCAATAAGAATAAACATTTAAGGCAATGTATAACTAAAACAAAATCCTTTTAAACATGAACTTTCAACATGGTATGGCATAAATAAAATGAAATAATGCCATTTACTTATTCACATGGATATTCTACTAATCGAATAATCACATGCAAAAATCAATAACCACTTTCATAATGTTGGAATGCATAATGCCAGACTATCATTACCACATAGCCAAGGCCTCGTGCCAAGACTACAAATAAGATTTTGTCAAGGCCTTGTGCCAAGACACTAGTTTGTCTCATGAGACCTACCGATGCATCGAGGAGCTATAGCGGGCTCCACCCGTCACTTAATAAGTCCAATGCATTCCCATATGAAAAGGTTTAAACATAACATAAACATTCGTATTAAAACTAGCATACGAAATGTCAATACTTTCACAATAAACTATGAATGGTATAAAAATAGCACATCCACAGTCAAACATATCACAAAACCTTCAATACAATATAGAAGTTTTGTATCATAATAAACCAACTTCAAATAATCTTAAAATCCATCAAAGGATGTTGACATAGATTAAATCAAAATTCTTTTTAATGAAATATCTCCTTTTATTTTGAAATTATTTAAGATCCATATAAAATAAAACATTTTCTTTGAAAATATTCTTATAAGCTTGTAAGGAAAGCTTTGAAGATTTTATAACGGCGTAAAATAACCGCACTAGCCGTATAAGTTAAAAAAAACATTCTTACCTTAATTCTGTCGAAAAGGTTAAAAAGGACCTTGTTTTGAAAACGACGGAAAGATTCCTTTATAAACCTCTTATAAAAGTCAAAAAGGGTATAAATGACTTTAACCCATATTCTTGTAAATAATAAATATGTTTTGAAATACATTTCGAAGAAACATGGATGTGGATGATAAAGAAATCCCAGTAGATTATTACGTATAAACAACCTCGGATAATGAAGAGATTGTGAAATAACCCTTACCAATTTGGTATAAAATTAATATGTAAATACACATAAATTAGAGTGTATTACACAAGGAATATAATTATGGGCAGTACATACACCACACAAAAGGTGATGGTGGCAATATGGCATGAATCTCACGGAAATAAGGAGTGAGATGAAAACCCCTTACCTTGTACTTTTCCTTGGTTGGGGTAGGTTAACCTCCTGTATAATGGTGAAATAGTTGTTATTAAATTATACAAGAATCATATATATTAATATGATATCATATATGATCTTTTAACATTGATTTGTTAATAATATCTTAGAATTATCGTCGTTTCGGGAGTTAACTTTCTCATTTTCTTTTATATGTTTTGTTACATAAGCCATGGTTGTTGTATCTTATTCATATCCAGAATGATATACAGTCCTTAAACATCATTTTTAAATCATCAAATGATAATTATACTTGAATGGATACGATGGAGAATGAATCTCATCGCGTTCGTGGAGACGGTAGTCCGTACGTACGCACGAGCGACAATATCATTCTTTTGATATTAAAATAATATATAAATGGATGGTATATCATATATACAGAATCATTAACATGTTATATTTATTATTTACATGAGTTACACATCATTATTATACCCATCCAAATAATAATATATTGAATAACAATTACACCACGACGTGGAGACGGTAAGCCGTACGTACACACGTATGGTGACATGTTATTCAAAGGGTGGATATAATACTGAATATGGTTGTACCATATTTATAATAACATCACAGTATATGTAAGATACTGGAGTTATTATTTTAGAATGGTAATAACAAAGGAAGAAGAAGTGGAAGAAGAAATGAACTTGGAAAAGGGGTGGTGAAAACATTACCTCTTCTTCGGGTTCTTCCTTTTGATTTGATCAAAAGGGCTCCTTAGGTTGGCTTTCTGATCAAACTAAGGCCCCTAGGTTGTAGTGAGGGATTTTGGGAGAGTATTTGGGCAGAGTTTGGCCGAACCAAAAGGCTTTAGAGGTGTGAGAAAAAGAGAAGGAGGAGTGCCCTTTTATAAGAGGGGTGAGGGGCACCTTTGGAAAAGCTAGAAATATTAATTTATAATAAATTCATATTCGGTTTCTAAAGGCTCCAAAGTTGACTATTCAAAGGATGAGGTGGGGATAAGTCGAAAACAACTCATCCAATAGAATTTAGACAGGTTTGGGTACTTATATTAACCTTATCTTTAAGTATTAACTCTAAGTTAATTAGTTTCACTTTTACAATGTCTCTTTGTATTTTTATATAATATGGTTAATAAACTTACTATATACATCCAAGCGACCCCCAAGTGGTCCATTAATGAGGAACCTATAATAATATAAGTCTCTTGGCCGATCCTTAGATTTTTAGGAATTTAATATCAATTAATAATATAATATTTGTTTTAAGAACTCTTTTATGTCAATTTTGACACTATTCAATAGTTGATTTTTGTGAAACTCCTAACAGATTGATTACTTCGAAAAAAGTCAATTAAATCAATCCTAATATATCATATTATCATAGAAAATTAGTTTAATTCATTAAAAGTTTCATATTATATTTATTTGGGTATTTATAATATCAATTATTTTAATTTTTCACTATTATAGTAATTACTGCATCATCATTGTGTCATAAATAAAATAAATTATTAAATGTCTAAAAATTATAAATAAAATATAATTATGTAGGAAATATTTTTAGCTTTCTAATGAATATTTATAATCTAAACTCCAACATATATAACCCTATGTAAAAATTGTTGTTCTAAAAGATATATGCTTGTGTCATTTTTATTTTTATTTTGACTTTATTAATATAATGTGTCCCTACCACATACAAGTGGCTCCAAGGGGTCCCCAAATTGACCCAAGGATGCCCATGGTCGGGTATGTGTCCACCAATAAGGTTAGGACACGTTTTAGGGTAATTTTGTATTATTATAAAATTATTGTTTTAACCCTCATTTACCGGATTTACCCTTTAACCATGGTAAATAAAATATTTACCGCAGTAATTATTCAAAATGTCTAAAAATAAAAGTTACCTATTTACACAATTTGAACATCCTGATTCCAAATATGGAATCCATTTTCCTAAATTCAAAACACAGAAGTGGCAGAAATTAATTTAAAATTAAATCCCGCTGTCAAAACAAAAAGCGTGTTTTTAAGAGATAATAACTATCAAAAGATTGACACTTGTTTATGTTCGGTTTAATTGTAAAATTATGTCCAATTATAAACATTAAATTGAATGGTAAAAATATATTCTAAATATACTTTAAAACCACTCAAATTCATAATTTATCACTATTAATTATTTTGATTAAAAAAGTTGTTTTTAATTAAAATTTAGTAATTTTCACTATTCATAAAAATATGAAAGTTATCCGAAAAGTACCAAAATTTCACCCTAGACTAATTTCGATATTCCGAATCCAAAAATGAAGTCCATTTTGAAATATAAAATATATATGATTTCAAAAAGTAGGTATTACTATTCACAACGGCTAGTTTAATTAGTTGTGGTGTGTGTTAGAACTCGAGGTTGCGTACAACACACGCTATCGCATTATTCGAAGGGAAACGTACCGTAGAAGCTTGGGGTGTTATATCTAAGAACTTTTCTAGAAACATTCCAAAAGAAGAATCTCTATGAGGAGTACATCATGTGTGAGTTCTGGTTGTAGGATGTCTCATTCTTGGGTCATATCATCCAAAGTAATGTGATATATGTGGATCCCTCCAAGACAGATGCAATTGAGGGATAGTTGAGGCCAACATCTGTAGTGGATATCTGTAGCTTCTTGGGGTTAGTTGGAGATTATCACGGATTTGGGATACATTTCTCATGATTTTCAAAACCTCTTACCAAGCTAACATGGAAGGGGATAATGTTTTAATATAGTTATGAATTTATAGAGAGCTTCAAGTAGTTGCAATGGAGGCTTATCATTGCGCCTGTACTCACATTACCCACAAGTGCAGATCTTTTTGTGGTATTTAGTGCTGCTTCAAAGAAGGGCCTAGGTCATGTGTTGATTAAGAATGAAAAATTTATTACCTATGCTTCATGGAAATTGAATGTTCATGAAAAAAAACAATCCAACACTTGATCTATAGTTGTATTCAGTGATCTTTAATTTAAAATTTTTGTGACATTACCTCTTTGGGGAGAAGTGTGAAAGATACAAGAGAACAAAAATACTCAACTATATATTCACATAGAAAGAGTTGAAAATGATCCAAAGAATATGGTTATAGATGATAAAAGACTATGACTACTCAATCTATTACCACCCAAGGAATGAAAACAAGGTGGTTGATTCTCTAAGTAGAAAGGACCCAACAAATTTATCATTAATGTGAATTAAAAATGATCTAGTCTTCTTATATTTAATGAATATGGACACGAGAATCATAAAGAAGGGAAAATCATAAATCATTTCACAAATGACTGATCAACCATATCTTTTGGAAAGGTTAATGGATGCCAAAAAGGATTATTAGGGAATTCAAAAGAAAGTGGAAACTATCAGAAAAGGGAAACCCTGAGAGTTCAAAGTCAATGAAGAAGGAATTTTCAGATTTGGGTCAAGATTATGTGTTCTATTGAATCTGGAGTTAAAGAAGGAACTTTTTGATGATTCACATAGTTTAAAATTATTCTTTCACCAAGGAAACACAAATATGTATCGAGATCTCCCGGAGAATTATTGGTGTGATAACATGAAGAAGGAGATCACTGAGTATATATAAAAGTTCTTGGTATGTCATCAAGTTAAGACTGAGAGGCAGATGTCTAAGGGGATGATGAAACCATTAACCATACTAGCATTTAAATGGGATAATATCAACATGGACTTTGTCACCAAACATCCAAATATATCTAAAGGAAATGATGTTATCTAGGTTGTTGTGGATCATCTTACAAAGAATGCACACTTGAAATTCAGGAGTATTTATCATTTGATCAACTGTTAGAGATATACATCAGAGATGTGGTAAGGCTATATGGAGTAACACTATCTATTTTATTCAATCGATATCCAAGATTCACCTCTATGTTTTGGAAGATAATTCAACATGCTCTGAATACTGAGCTAAACTTCATTACAACTTACCAACCTCAAACAAATGGCCAATCTAAGTAGACTATCCAAACACTCGGGAACATGTGGAGAGCATTCTCAATTGACTTCAAAGGAGGATCAGGTCAACATATTTTTGAAGTTGATTTGTACTACAATAACATTTTCCACTCATGCATCCAAATATCTACTTATAAATAACTTTATGGGAATTGGTGTAGAACACCCTCATGTTGGGATGAAGTTGGGGAGAGAAAAATCCAAGGTCTAGAGATGGTTAAAGAAATGGTGGAGAAGGGTAAGACCATCCAACATCAAATTAAATCTGATCAGAGTTGACAAAAGAGATATGTTGATAATTTTCGATGAGACCTATAGTTTGATTTTGGAGACATGGTATTCCTCTGCATATCATAATGGAAGAGAGTTATCTGATTTGGTAATAAGGGAAAGCTTAGTCCAAGGTACGTTGACCCTTAGGAGATCTTTGATTGCATTGGATCAGTGGCCTATCAACGTGCACTCCCACCGAACTTGTCTCATGTACATGACGTATTCCATGTATCACTCTTGAGGAAGTACCAACCTAACACATCACATGAACTAAATACAGAGGTGGTACCATTAAAGAATGACCTCTCCTATTAAGAGAATCCAGTGAAGATCATTAATTGTAGGGAAGAACTTATAGAAAATAAGAAAATTACCCTCATTAATGTGTTGTGGAGAAACAAAAAGTGTTATGTTGCAATGTGGGAATTGAGGAAATGATGAAGAAGAGTTACACTCATCTGTTTTAGTGTGGGAAAAGGAAACTTCAAGGGCGAAATTTCTTAAGGGGGAAGACTGTAATGACCCAAACATTTATTAATGAAAATTCCTCTTGATATAATTAAATGTCTTATTATGTAAAATCGTTATATAACATATTCACTTCACTGGTTTTATGTTTTTGAATTTTAAAATACCATTAATAATTGTGATCGTTTCTAATATATCTGTTGAATGATGATCATATGATTAGTATAAATATAGGGCTATAACAAATACAATTTACTCAAAAAAAGTAATGGCCTCATACAGTATAATTTCTTTCTAAGAATCCTATTTTTTGGAGCTCAAAAAGGAGGAGGCATCATTGGGATTTTCTCTTGACCAAGCCCAAGCTGAGCTTTGGCACGTTAAGGTCGAACAAAACCGCCAACGATAGAAGTGGAGGTTGATAGAGATTACCACCCTGGTGAAGTTATCTGAGCCACCCCAAAAGTCTATCACCATCTAACACCATACCATTTGGTCGTATGCGGGTGTTATAAGGGGTTATGTAATGAGGCACTAGTACTATAATGATGTACACAATTTTTGTATATAGAATATAAATTCATTTTATTATTGTTACTTTGTAAATGGTTTTTAAGGGAAAATAGATTTTTTATTTAATTAAGAAATCTATTTTGATGAATTGATGGATTTTTGAATTATATAATATATTAAAAAATATTATCACTAAATTACTATTTATTAATTATAAATGACTGTATAATTATTATTAATTAAATTCTGATTTTTATTAAGGTTTGAAATCTTTTTTTATCAGAGCCCATGAATTTTCAATAAATATCTATTTTTAATTTAAAAGTAAAAATTAACATATTTAAAAAATAATTTAGATAAAATGAATATTATTTTTGGAATCCCTATGTCGATATTATCCAATGGTTAATTTTTCATAATTTTTTGAGACAGTTGAATTTTTGGGTTAAAATTAAATACCGTTTAAATATATAATGAATTTTTTGACATCATAATTACACAATAGTGTTGTAATAAAATAATATAGAATTATGTTCAGACAATATATGTTTTAACATTAATATAATGTGATTTTATTTTTGTTGGAGTTACATTACAAAGCCTTAGTGGATCCCCCAAGACTTATAAAACATTTTAATGTTTTAAATTGATTTCCTTGAGAGTGTGGCTCAGCTCCTAATAAGACAGAATAATATTTTAATAATTTAGGACATGTTCCTTATAAAATAATGTTTTTCACTCACATTTCAAAAACAACTTGGGAAGAAGCCATGGGTTGGTTTGTGGTTTTTATTAGTTTAGTGTGTGGTGCCCAAAACCAATATTGTAAAGAATTCCATCTCATTTATTATATAAACCCTCCCATGCTCCCAATTCCTCTTCACTCAACGCCTTTGGATCTTAACCAACCTCTTACCTCCTCTCTATTGAATCCTCCCAAGGTGCCCCAAGCTCTCAATAATCCTCTCTCAAGCATCTCTCAAGCCATTGGGATCACACAACTAAATAAGTGATTTCTACCTCTCTCTTTTTTGTCTAGATTTTTTTATGTTGTTATATACTTTTATTTTCAATTTCAAAATTATGGGGTATGATTTTTCACCTACCCCATACCACCCTACTTATGTTTTAATGATGATATAACTCTTTGACTCTCATTAATGGCTTCCATGTACACCCGTTACTCTGCTAAAATTTCGTAAGGGATTTCTTCCCTTCTCATTTTTGTCCAAATTTCATAATGTTGTTATACCATTTTGTTTTCAATTACAAATGTTAGGTTATGATTTCACTACTCCCATGTACTACTCTATTTTATTTTTTAATTATGGGAGACCCCTTTCTATCTCATTTATGCCCCCCCATGTACACTCGTTACCATGCCGAGATTCTGTAAGGAATTTCTCTCTCCTCATTTACTGCAAGAAATTCTTTTGTATTATGAATATAAATTCAATTAAATAATATGGTACATGTATCTATATAACCCAATAACTTTCCATTTCATTTACATATGATGATATACCCCTTTATCTCTCATTAAATTTTTTTATGAATTCTTATGTCATGCCATTATGCTACTGAAATTGCACCACGATTTTCCAAGACAAAGTCATTGTGTAGTGAATATCATGACCGTTTCTCTGTCAAGGGTATTCATATTTATGAACATTTACTTATTGAGTATATGGTTTTATATATCAATTCCAAATTCCATTATCTTGTAATAAATTATGATTCTTAATGAATCCATTTTATATGATTCATGTGGAACACTTATGCTTGAAATTAAATGATTAAGAAGGGTCCACCCTTATAGTGCTCCAATGCATTGGGTAAGGATTGGTATCATGATAAATCAAGTGAAATGATATTTTAATCATGATAATTCAAGTTCAATTAGGGTTTACTAATTATCTATTTTCATTGGGAATCGACTCATGCTAACATCATGTTAAAAGTTGTTTCCACATTTCCATGTTATAATAATCATGCTATATCATGAATTTATGTTCATGTCTCTATTATGATCCATTGATATGAATATTTCCTAAAATGTATTGTATTCTTCATGTTATTCCTTGATTACTTTCTTATTGGGCTTTATAGCTCACCCTTTTCTTAAGCATTCCCTCAGGTTATCCCATGCAATGCTATGTATGAGGGAATGTACTGGTCATGTAAAGGAAGTTTTCAATAAAGATGTCATGTTCCATGTTTTATGTCATTATGTAATGTTACTATTCCCCAAACACACAATAACTATCTATCTTATATATTTTATCAAGTGAATATTTTACGTAATAATCATATTTATGGGTTTAATAAAAATCATTGTTGTTATAGTTGGTATTAGAGGACAGGTTTAGTAATTTTTGGCATTAGAATTAGAAAACCCTAGTGAAATCATTTTTGACGAGACTAATAATAATAATAACATCCCATAATTTTGGTGAGTATTGAGTTAGTAGTTTATCAATAAAATAAATCCCTTCTAGGATATGAACAGGAAGAGGCAGCTCTAGCACATATATACCAAGGAGTGAAAACTCCGACATGGAGTTTTGGGCTTGACTAAGGGTATCCCGGTACTCAACAATGGGCCTTGTAGTAATCTAGGTTACGATACTCCTAGGGGATATGTTTTGGTAAATTCAAAAGCTTATTATGAACCATTGTTAAGGGAATAAAAAAATTCCCTTAAGAATATATGTTGGGAAGTAGATCATGGATAACATAGATTTAAGCCAATAGGATCATAATTTAAGTAAATAAAAGTTATTTATAAGTCATCTATTTTTTTCTTTGGATTACCATTTATGTGTTACCTCTAACTTTCCTTTTTTTCTAGCCAATGGCCGATAATAGGAGGACTCAGACTAAAAACCGATGAAAATATCAATGTGATGATTGTTCTAATGAGATTCCCAATCCCATGATAGAGGGAATCATGAAATTTGTCATAATAATATCTCAGTTAACTCAAGATTTTAATAGAAAAATGGGTCAATAGTAGCATTTAACCCTTTATAAAATAACAAGTCGCAATCAAGAGATTCATGAGACAAAGGCCTCTGAATTTTAATGGATCATTTGATCCCTCATTTTATGAAAAATGGATCAACTCTTTTGAGAATATCTTCTCTATCCTTTAATGTTCTGAACTAGAGAAGGTACTTATAGATGCTTATCATATGGAGGGTAAATCTGATCAATGGTGGACTTTGATAAAAAAATATGAAACCTAAGGAGTAGATCGAGGTGTTGGAATTCAAGGATTTCTTGAGAATTTTATTTGAAAATTATTTTCCTTGCACCATCCAAATTATGATGTAAATGGACTTCCTTGACCACAAGAAAAAAGATGATGAATCCATCAGATCGTATGAGGAAAACATCACAAGGCTTGAATGATAGGCCTTAGACTTTGTTGTTTCCCTCGATTGTAAGGTTGGCCGCTTTTTTGTTCCTCTAAAACATAGCCTATGGAAAGACCTAGTGATCCATGACTTCAAGAGCTATGAGGAAATTGTCCGCTGTGACCTTAAAGTCAAAATGGAGATTAGAAAATATTGGGGGTATCATGGGGATAAGAATAATAAGGTGGAATGTAATTATGTATGTCCGATGGAAAAATCCAATGCTACTAAGAAAATCCAATACCCCACTTGTGAAAGGGGTAGAAAGAAGCACCCTAGAAAGTGCCTGAAGGGGACGAGGAAATGATTTAGGCATGTAAGATAAGGGCACCTGGCTATTAAATGATGACAAGAGAAACTTGCGGCTAAAAAATAGGAGAGGAACACTTCATTCGACCTTCAATTAATTGTTCATTGATTCAACTACAGTGAACCAAGGCACATTGAAAATATGTTATCTAAGCCACGGGTTTTTGGAGGTAACCAAAAAACCTCCAAGGCAGCATGGTAGAGGTTTTTCCATCACAACCACTGTAGTGAACCCCAACAATGATGTGGTGATAGGTACTATATTTATTCATTAAATAATAGCGAATATACCTTTTGAATCTAGTTTTACGCATTCTTTTATATCCAGAATGTTCAGTAGAACAATCTCAACACCACCACAAATCATGGATTTAATGATGTCGTTGAGTATAGAAAATGGGAAGATCATTACTACCCCTGAGTATAACTCCTCTCATGTCATAATTTGTGGGTTGAACTTCCTCATAAACCTCAGCATACTCCCTCGGGTGGAATTTGATGCAATTCTTGGAACGAATTATCTTTCCTTATATATAGCCAACATAAATTTCCATGAGAGGGAAATCAATCTCTATATGGAGAATTGACCCCCCGATTCTATACAAGTGCAAGGAGGGAGATGAATATTTTTTAGAACCATCATCTCATGCATGGATATTGCTGCCCTGGGAGCATGCATATCTGGATTAGATGACTTAGCCTAAGGAAGAAACCATCTTTGAAAACATTCCTATTATGAGGGAATCAACTAAAGAGTTTCCCCATGAATTGCCTAGTCTTCCTCATAGAAGATATGATAAATTCTCAATTTATCTTTTACATAGGGCATTGACAATATCAAAGACTTTATATAGAATGGTTTTTGTGAAGCTTGAGGAGTTGAAGAAAAAAATACAAGAATATCAGGATAAAGGGTTTTTACACCCATGTGTTTCACCATAGGATGCACCAGTCTTCTTCGTCAAGAAGAAGGATGGGTCAATGTGACTTTTTATTGATTTTTGCGATCTCAAAAAAATCACAATAAAGAAAAATCATGAATATATCTATTATGATTTATTATTTTTATATCGAATAGGAGTATAAATTAGTGTAAATTTATGATTAATAATTTATGCATAGCTTCACCTAACATGTTAATGACTACCAGTGATTAGAAAGTGAGTTTTTTAGATTCTGTTTTGAAAATATATTATTGAAACTATTTTTGGGAATCATGTTTTATTAAATTAAATATTTTTAGAACTACTTATTTTAAAAATATTTTTGGTTAATTCAACATAAAAAATAAATCATTCAATATTTTCTAAATCAATTATTGAGATCACATTAATTTGTATAAATTAATGGTGTTTTTTTACTATGTGGGTATTATATTGTTCTGGTAGTACTATGATATGTATATATTACTATATTATAGAACAATAATGGATTATATGAACACTATATGTGTATCATATATATGGTATAAAAAGCATACAGAGTTCATGGTGAGTTATATATTAGTTTTTAAAGGGTAACAATTGTAGGATTCTCAGTCAACCTATGTTCGTATAAGAACATGAGAATAGGGTGGTAAAACTCTTAATGATTCCCAAATAATAGGTATGTTATGATTGGTTTATAATTTTGGTTTATTGGTTATTGCATTCCATATAGGTTTGTTAGTTACATTTTTATAAAGTATAAGGTGCATAGGAAAATAAAACCTATGTTATTTATAGATAAACCACAGAAAATAGTTCTCCATTAAGAATGATTTCCATGGGAGGGTATAGTTTTTACATTTATTTGAAATCAGTTATGAATATGATAATGATTTTTTTATTGTGTGTGTGTTTTGAATTAACATTTTTTAAATGTTTTATCTTAATAATTTTAGAGTAATAATTCATACTATAATTTCATTCAAGGTAGTGGACATGTTATAAGGGGAAGAAATCTAATAAAAAACTATTATGGGATATTTTTGCAAGAATGTAAAATTATTCCACTAGATTTGGTATGTTTATTAATATTATATTTATAGCATGTATTTTTTGATTTTTAATGTCCTCTGAAAAATTTCACACGATAAGTGAATAACTAGCTATCTAAGACAATAATGATTTTTAAAATAAATTTTACAATGTTTATTTTATTGACATAGGGTCTAGAGAAAATAATAACAAGTTATATAACTTTTTTATGGATCAATATAGTAAAGGAGAGGTAGGTATACTATGAAATCACTAAATTTGATAGGGAATCACTTGAAATGTGAAAAAAATTAGTAAAATATATAGATTAAAGGAGTTTCATTGGTTATTTTTTCATTATATATTTTAGGATATAATATTTCCTTATATTTTACTGACTCAATGTTTTTGGAGGTCATATAAATCAAGTAATATTTGAAGACAACAATGGATTACACCCACAAGTTTGAGATATTATTATGTTCTATGTTTTTTGTTTTGGAATGAGTTTTTAAACAGAGTCTACTAAGATAATGTCATCAATAACTCATTTTGGTTTCCTATAGCCTCCTTTAGTATGGTAAAATAATAATTGGTATTAAAAAAATCAGTGATTTAGATAAAGGATTCCTTCAGTTTGTTGGAAATATAATGGATTTTGAATAAATAATATAAGTGTATAGATGATCATTTGGTTGAGGGTTTTGGGTTAAACAAAAGGGTTAAATATTATCAACATTGATAAAAGATTAATCTTAAATGGTATTGTTTCTAATGAATAATTATTTCTTATGTGCTATTTAATTTTCCAAAAAAATATAAGGAGTATCATCAGTGTGGAAAGATGTGGTATTTTTAGAAACTATACATGTCTTCTTGTTGAATGGTGTGAAACTGACAACATGATCATATAGTTTCTATGATAGTGATAAGATATCACTATTTTTTTTAGGTATTCCATTAATGGATAAATCGTTTTAAAATTTATTATGTAATTTTAACTGATATTTTTTAGTGGGATATGATACATTAGTGGGGGTGTGATGGTTTTGGTGTGACATAACTCATGACCGATACACATTGTTTACATGGGAAACCAAGGTGTCCTTAGATCATGTAAGCAGACTAATCAAATATGTTTTTTGGTTAATTGGTCTAAAATAATGTGTATTTCTTCATAGATTTTCCAGTAGTTGGGTTCTTTGAGTTTTTGGGAAAACAATATGTATAATATAATATAGGGGATCATAAAAATTATTAGAAGTAGTATAACTATTATTACAGGTTTTTTATAGTTGGAATCTATATTGATGTGTGTAAAAACCTTTACAACATTATGATTTAGGATTCATTATTAATAATAATGTATTCGATTTATCAGTATTGTTAAGTTTCTAAAAACTGTACTATTTTAGGATTGATATAAAAACTAGGGATATTCAATCCATTGGATAAATAAAATTATTTGGTATTACCTAAAAATTATTTAAAATAATTTTCATTTACATATTTGGATACTCTAAATTTGAGTAGGGTGATAAAATTAATGAATTTTTTTTCATATAATGTCTCGAGATTAGACAAGGATTTTTGTGTTGATATTCTTATGATTCTTGAGTGGAGCTCAATGTAGATTGTATTCAATCATTTAATTGTGAAGTCAACGATCAAGATAAGATTCCTGATGATGGACTATTTCAAGGTGAGGGCTTGTTGAGTACATCAGGAGTACGATGAGGAAATTAAACTATGGTGTGTGTGGGAATTGAAACTTCAATGGACGTTGGTGTACTTTATAGGTAACTAATGTATTTCCAATAATTTATTAAAATGTTTTATATTTTTAATCACATGTGTTATTTAGGTTATGGTAGGTGTTTTTAGGGATTTGAAATATATGATTGCAATTAAAAATTATATCATATAGATTATGTTCAGTTGTGGTACAATAATATATTTATGAAAAATGGAATGATAAATATTTATTAAGTATCAATATTTGGAGAAATTACTTTGTGATGAGTGAGGATGATTCATGGGTATGATAATATATATAGTTGGTAATATGTAATGACCAATTTTATTTGTATCATTGTAAATAGGGAAAACTAGACCCTAATGTATATGTAGTACACAGAGTTTTTAAAATAAATATAATTTGGATTTTAAAAACCCCAATGTTTATATAATGATGGTTTTATTGTAATTTTATGGTTTTAATGAAATTTTTACATTTTGATAGAATTGAGTGAGATTTGGTAATTGATATAAGTAGTGAAATATACCATCAGTTTCCATATTATATAATATTGAGTTCATATAATTTTTTTTATATTTGAGGGAAACGCATGTGATGAACACTAGGTTACTGTAGGATGTGTATTAATAGTTGAAAGATTCATCAGTGGTGTCCACATTTTCACACAATTTCGTAGAATAATATCGTTAATATCATTTATGTAGATGTCAATTTTAATAAAAAAACAAAAATATATACTCCTCTTGAAATTACTTGAAAAAATAACATATCATGATCATACCACTATAATTCTAAAAAAAATTATAATTCATTTGTGGTAGTGATCTTCAATGTGTAAGGACAATAGAATGTACACATTTATTTATGTTTTAATTTATTACAAAAAATAATTAACCATTTACCTCCAAATTTTGGGTTGTATATTAGATTGCATAATTTTAGGTGAATATAGAAAATCTTCCAATGATTATGAATGGGATAAATGATAATAAATTGGTGTTTATAGTCTATTATAAATTCATTAATATATTCCTTGATTTTATTTTTAATTTTCATAGGTGGGAATCCATTAATAAGCTGTAAGTAATTTTTCATTTATTTTTTATTAAAAATTAATATAATGATGGAGTGGAAAGTGGTTATGTGGGTTTGACTTAGAAGACCTGATTCGGAACTTGGTGCCTCATAATCATTAATTAAATTAGGTAGAGCCTATAATCTATAGAATATTAATTCTTCTCTATGTTTGATAACATTAGGACCACCTATTTAATACATTTACATTTGAATCGTGATCTAGTTATGTGAAATGGATCCTAAAATGGTTTCTAAGAATAAGATAAATAAGTAGGTATCTAGGATGTTCTATCTTGGGTCAATTATAAGGGTCTTTTATGTATAATTTACTTTGGGGATGCATTGGTGACTGGTTCACCTTATGTGTTATCTATGGGAGAGAGTAAGTATGGTTTTTGAAAATTGAAATATTTTATTAAATGATAATTTTTGGTTACATTATTTTTTTTAATGTGGTTTAATATCCTTTTAATGAGGTCACCCTAGAGAAATTGAATAGGAAGATATTTTGTGATGGGTTTACCTACATACATTTGACATAATAGTTTTTGAATTAAATCCAATGAGGATTTATCACCATATGTGTGATTTTTTGTTTTTGGAAATAATGAATATGAACGTAGTATAAAACTATGGACATAAGGTGTTATGGATTATCTTGATAAAGACTTAGATATATTTTTAATTACATTTTTAAGACTTTTGAGTAAGATACTGATATGAAAAGATATATTCTATGATCTTAGTGGTTATTGAGGTATCATGACATGTATAGTGGAATTTGAATGGGATGATAAAGTTTAGTGATGAAAAATAAAATTAGAAATTACATTACATAAATGTAGTTTTATAACATAAAGGAATATTTCAAGTACTAGTTAGGTTCTAGTAGGTGGTATTTCGATTCCATGTATGTGACTATTTTTTTTCAAATTTTAACTAATATTGATTGATATGTTTAATACATGTGATTATTACCTAATTTATTTTATTGCAATAGGAGGGGGATATAGATTATTATGGAAGTTATAATATATTTTTTCTAGGTTTATTTAAATGAAATGGGTTTAAATGTGTTATAGTACTAATATTGGGATTTTATCCATGACTATTTATAATATAGTGGGATGATGGATGTGTCGTGTAACCTTTGACGCAGTTCTTCACTGACTAATTAAAACAATTGGAATACAAATGTGTTATTATACCTATGTTTTTTTTACTCAATATATTCTAATTAAATTTTCATAATTAAGTGTTGTAATTCTCTTATAGTGGGATTCCCTATTTCGTTTTAATTTAAGGTGATTTTTTTGTTTTGTTAGATATAATGTGGTTTTCATAATTTTTTTGTTAGAAAGGGACTGAATTATCTATCTTTTTGAAACCGTGTAATGATAATAATTTACTAGAATTGGATATGGTATTTTGTGTTTTGTTTAATCGAGGCCTATTAACCACATGATGATTTCAATTGGTTGTCTGTTTTCTATGTGTTAATTATCTATTTAACGTACCATGCACGTACTCATAGAATCTATCTCACATAGAATAAGTGACCTATTGTTGGTTATATACTATTTTTATACTCATTCAATAAATTTGAAACATATTTGACTTGTTGAACCTATATTTATCTTAGAGTTTAGGGATAGACCATTGCAGAAGTATTCAAGATCATGTATTTTGATGTGGGGGGATATAGAAAATTTATAGTTAAGGATTTCATTGTATAAAATTTTTATCTTTTTTATTTATATTATCTTTGAGGTTATATAATTTACATGATATTACAATGATGTTGTGTTATTTTTCATTATATTCTACTCATTTTATAATATGTGTTCATCATAATGTGTGATGGGGTGTTTCTTTAAAAAGTGATATTTTACTGTAAAAATCCTTAGGAGTACTATAATATTATCTTATATATTATTAAATTACTTATCTATTATTATATTATTATATTATCAAGGGTATAGTAACCCCATAATTGTTTTTAATCCCTTAACACTACTGGGAATCATATGGGATATAGAGAGGTGCACATTTCGTGATGTGGTGACTTGGCTTGGGAACTATTTTGGCAGACTTGGTATTATATGTTATATATACATTGATAAATATTCTAGACATAATATAATGAATATATATGTTTAAAATATTCATTATAAAATCAATTCATTTCATCATGATTAATAACTACTTCTATAGTTTAAAATTTTCATACAGTTTTGAATTAGGAATTATTAATAATTATCAACATTATAAATTATCATAGGACTATACTTGAGTAAATGAGAAAGTGATTTAGTTTATTATAAATTATTCATCTATAATTGACTAAGATTACAAGATAACATTATATAAAATTGGGTTAAGATATTATTATTTCTTTTATTAAAAAATAAAAAACAATATATATATATATATAAATAGAGAATGTTAGAGATTGAATAAATGGTTACCTATAGATTACTAATTTACCAATAATTAAAAGATATGTTAGAATATTACATGGTATATTAATGATATTATAATTAGGTAAAATTGGTGGATTACTATTTAATGTTATAATATTATACTATTATTTTAATTAACGTCATGTGTAGTTTTATGGTTTGTGAACTTACAAAGTGAATACTTCATTGATTGAAGTAAGTCTATAAATGATGAATATTTTCTCATATTACATTTGAAGTTATATGATTACATAAAATCTTAATAAATCAAATTTATATCTATATTATCATTCTTTTCTAAATATATTATATTAGTCTTTAGAATAGGTAAATAAAATAGATCATGTCCTTGATTTCCATGGCTAGTTCATCAATTTAACTCATATTTTTTTGAATCATTATCAATTAAAATGTTAGATTAATTTTTTAAAGTGGACTAATAAATGGTGATTTATACTATTCATTCATGATATTTTTTATGATCATATAAAAAATCAATGATATTCACATTTTATTTTGTTCATATAGGGTTCAGATTAGTTTATAGATGATAGAACAAAAAAATAGAGAATTGGTTGAGATTTTCATGACTAAAAGATTACTTACAATGACATGAACTAACCAGTTAGGTCATTGTAGTTTTTAGAAAACTTATATAATAAATATAATTATTTTGAATCCTAAAAAAGTAAAGAAAATAAGTTTCAATTTTTTTAGATTAATTTTTAAGAATAAATGTTCAATCCATATGAAATACAAAAAAAATTTATGAAGAAATTTTTTTAAATGAGTTCACATGTCTTGATATACGAAGGAAAAATATAGTTTAGGAACGAATAATGAAATTCTCTATATATGAGATAATTATTACATATTTTTGATCATAATTATAGTAACATGATATAATTTGTTTACATAGGCAGAAAATAAATCAAATTATTATGATGAATAAATATAACCTGAACTTATATATAATTTCATATATGATTTTGTGTGTATTAGAGTATGTCGTAATCAGAGAGTTTACATTGGGAATATATTTGTGTTGATTTGAGATATATTAATTAACATAGTGGAAGATTATTTTTCATTATTTGATGAATGATTTGTATCATATTATATGACTTTTGTGTCATAGAACCAGTGCCTATAGATAGATTTACAGTATTGTGTAGTGTATTCTTCATGTGGTTAGTGCTGTTTAGTTTCATTTATTTTTATTATTCAAAATAATAAAAAACAAAGTGTGTGATGTGTGTGACTAAAAATATCTTTACAATTCTAATGTAACTAAGAAATGTAGATTCCATGTTATTGTAAACTAGAGAGAAGATGAGAATTGGTGATTGGAAGAGTTAAATCCATCAATGTGTTCTATAATAAATGGAGGCATGTGTTTTCATCGTAGATATAATTTTTATTATATCATTATATTTTCATGAAAATAGCTTGAGTATGGTTATTTAAAGAGATGAAAAACGTGTATATCAAAACAAGTTGGAAAAAACCCTTTATTACAAAAAGAAAGAAAAAGATACACAAACCATTTTGGATTGGGTAAAAGAGAGCCCATTATTATCTGAAGGCTCAGAGGCACACAACCTTTGATTTGAATAGCCTAAAGACCCATTAACATGTATCCCAATATAGTCAGACCAAAGGCCCAAATGACTCGAAGGCCTAATGACACACCATCAGAAATGAGACCCAAAGCCCAAAAACAACAGGTCTATAAGGAAACGCTAGGGGCTCCTCAAACAATCCATTGCCACCACCCATAGAATAGAGGAATCCCATCCGCATCATCGCATATCTCCATCACTGAAAATCATCGTCGATGAAGAATACCAGCATAGAAGTTGAGCCACCTTTGCTCGAAGAGAACAATGACCACCCTGCATCCTCCGAACTGAGTCCTAGTGTGACCTTTGAGCAATGTAGCCCAGTTCACCCCGCCACATCGATGACTGAAGCCTCGCACAACCCATAGCCATCTCCCACAAACTATCATCTCCCCATCGCACCACAACCCGAAGCACCGAAGAGCCTGCATCATCCCGCCAGAGCCCTCCACCCTCCACAGAGACTGTCACCCCTTCGACCTATGGACCACCGCCCGCCAATCCTCACCACTAGAAATCTAGTACACCTTGACGATTTGAACCGAACGAAGACACCAACATCAGATATGAAATAGATCTAGTGAAAACATACAGAAGTCACTGTGATGCAGTCATTCCACTATCGACACATCTGTTGAGGGCTCGTCCGAAGCCGTTGTAGGCACCCGTGTATAATGTTGCCTCCTCCCGTCACATGCCACCAAGGGCCACCACCCAGAGATGCTGCCAAAATGAGTCAAATCCCCAAGGGTTGAAACCCTAGAAAGACCGAGGCAGAGAGCTCTCTGCTGAATTAGAGAGCCCCCCTAAACGAGTTGGGGGTAACGAGGTATTGGTGATTACCACGCCACGCTTATTCTGGGCCCCATTCAACACATGCACGCCACTTGTCCCCTGCTAAATTTGAGTGCAACAAGAATCAAACCTGCGCTAGTTCCATTTCCAGGGAGAGGCCTCCTTACACAGTACCACTAAGCCATCCTCGGTCGGTGGATGAAAAACATGTATAACTTGTTCTATATCTACCAGGGTGACAAAATGCCTGATTTTTTTTAACTTATATTAATTTATGTAGCTTCATCCTTGGTTTCTTTCATAGAACTCCTGGGAACATATTTATGATATTTTTCATATAAAAAATAACACATTTATCGATAGAGGATAAATAATTTATGATTTTCAAATTAATTTTACATGGTATATTTTTGGATTCTGGGTAGATCTGTAGGTGGATTATACAGGATATCATAGGTTATGGTAATTTTACAACCATAAGTTCATGTAGAGATATCCAATAACCAAGAGAAATAGTATCATAGGTCTAATTTATAATTTTACATGTCATAAATAATGATATGAGGAACATTAAGTACACATATAAGTGTCATACACAGATATAATGAAATTTTTAATAATAATGTTACATATCATATTCCAATAATCATCTATTCTAAATGGTTGGGTTATATTAACATATGAAATTCAAAATAATGAACAAATAAATTTGATGATTGTATATGTCAAAAAAAATATTGGAAAATTTGAAACATATTTTAATGATATTTGTTTTCAATGTGAATTAAACAAGGAATATTGCAGTTACTGATATAATGTACCTAGAGTATTAAGATAGATGAAATATATATTGATATTAAGGAATAAATTTAGAACTATGTTATCACATATGGTGGAAAAAATATATTACATGTTTTTATAATGAGTTAAATGTTAATTGTAGATATGTAAATTGTCATAACACTATCAATGTATTGAGATTAATATTTTGGATGATGATATGAATATAATGAAAAATATTATATTTTTAGATGAACTAAAAATTATATATAATTGAAAAAAAATGTGTTTATCACTATACAAATCCATAAAAATCAATATAATAAAAGATAATTTCAATTGAAGGAAAAGAGTGAATTTGTTTTTGATAATGGTGAAAAATATTGTAATTGATGATGGAAATAACACTTCAAATGTTACAAAGATAACATATTTGAATGGGAATTTATGGTGTATATAAATTTAATTTATTATAACTTTACACAAGTGAGTATACAACTTATTATTAATATAACTTATAGAGAATATGGCATTTTAGAAAAACAAGATAATATCACGTGAATGAAAATTAATATTTTAATCATAGGAAATGAATATTCCTAGAGAAAATAAAGACCATCCATTGATAATGGATTATGTCTATGTGTGATTTTCTTAGTAATCTGGGAGTTAGATAAGATGTTCTAATAAAAATTAAATGTGATGATGATTCCAAAGTGATATATGGCATAGATTAAATAACATTATATATATATATAATAAATGATTTAGAAAGAGTTTTTTACATAGTTATTTGTCACTATATATGAGTAAAAAAAATAAGGGTTGTATTATTACTTATTTTAGGAATTAAGTTCACGTAATTCCAGATGAAGAAACATATCAATATATAACGGAACATTCATCCATGGGTAAAAATATACTTAAAATTATATTTATTTGTATCTCACTATTTAATATATAAATTGTAGAATATGTTTTAAAGTGTTAGTGTGTGTTAGTTAAAGTGATTTATAAACACATTTGGAAATGAGTTTCTAAAGGTATCACTAAAATATGTTTTTTATAATAGATTTATAATGTCACATAATAGGATAAGTTATTTCACTAAAACATTTTATATTGATTAAAATGGATTAATCAAGTCATATTTAGTATTTTAAATTGTATTACAACATTTTTTTGTATAATAGTTTCATTGGAGATAAGTTAAAAGTTGAATTAGTTTATAAAAATTTAAAATGAGCTTCAATATTAATATTTAAAATAAATCTTATAGTTATTGTAGTTATTTTTATCAAGGCGTGAGAAAAAATATTCAAAAAAATAACACTATGAATCACACCAACTATGATGTTTAATAGTTCTTGAGATCCTTTGAAAATACTCAATGAAACTGATACAAATTTTCTATGAATATTTTATAAGTGTTTAAATTTTAGTAATTTTGTATATAATATCCTATAATGGGTGATCATTTTGTTTTATTACAATGATTAAGGTTATCCTAGATACCGAAATTTCAAATATGTTCCATCTGATACATCATTAAATTCTCATATTTTATAAGTATAATTAAAAATATAAATATAATTACGTATATAATGGTATAATATATTAATTAAAAATAAATTCCATGTCACTTATAAGAACCCTATTTAATATGATTATCATTAAACCATAAATTTTTTTATAATTTCTTTTTTGGATAAAAGACACTTATAAATAATTTGTTACAAAACATCGGATATGACTATAATGGGTCCAAAAAACAACTGTCTAATTTATAATTTAGTTTATTTGATATAATATCTTTCTATATTTATAAATAATTTATATTTTGATATTTAATTACATACATAGATTTAAGGCACCCAAAAAATTCAAAATATCATATTCACATGTTTTTTGACCCCCATTGTAGTAACCTAGAGCTAGTGCCTCCTTTATTACATGTTCCTAGGGGTAAAATCCAAAAGGATAAGTCATTTTATCATTTTTGAAGAACTATATACATTCATTAATCCAATTATACTTTGATAATAGAAAATGAAATATAATACATAAATAATTAAATTGGACATTATCCTTGCAACATCTTTCCATGAATTCTTCTTCATATCCTGAGGAAATGAAATAAATGAAGGGTGATCTCAAAACATCAATAAAGGTTTATTATTGTGAAATATTTCATGAATAAATAATCATCCTAAATATATTATGGTAAATAAATAAACACAAATTCCATTTTAATAACATGACTATCCAGATACGATAAGGAACAATCAAGATAATAAGGTAAACAACTAAGCATGCAACACATTAAATCAATAAAAAGAGAATAAAACCCTCCTAAGAAAATATCATTGTGAAATTATAATCTATATTAATAACTAAATTTTTTATTATGGAGAATATAAATTATTTTTTTATCATTTCTTATAAATATGGTACCTCTGTTGTGAAGGACATTCACAACATGGTTTAAAACTATAAGTAAAAACACATTTAATTTGGCTATCATATCTTTTTCATGTGACATATCAATGAATTATAAGTATATATATAACTATTCCCAATCCAAATATTCATGTAAAAATAATTTCCCATATATAAAATAATATATTAATTTCATAAATAACATTCCATTTAAAAAATCATCTTTATTGTGTAAAAGATACAGATTTATCAATATTTCCCTAGTTATTAAAATATCATTCCAAGTAAAAACCAATTGTAAAAATGGAATTCAGTTTAGAAAATAAAAATATATGTTATACAGTAATATTAATTTTTAAGAGTAATATAATTTCCAATGAAAAATCATTACAATAAATTGATTGTTTCCAATGAAAGTTCACAATCACAAATATTGAGATTATACAATAACATTTACAACAAGGTAATGTTAAATTCACATAACATAAGATTATATAAACAAAATTATAACTTAAATTACAATTTAAATTAAATTAATAATTATTTTACATATTAATGGGACATTATAAACACCATATAGAAAAAATTGGCACATAACATTGCACAATTTGTCAATGAAGGGAAATTGAGATAATTCCCCTTACCTCACACTTCCTTTTAGTTGAACATGATTTAACATAATTAATAGTGAATTTTAACATTTTATTAAATTATAAAAGAACAATATTTATATTTTAAATCTCATATATGACGATTTTATGACATCATATCACCCTTTTTTTCATAATCATTTATTATTTTCATTAATTTAGGAGTTAATTTCCTCGTTTTCTCATTCATGCTTTATCATGAATGTTCTAGTTATTGTGAATATTACATAATTTCATAATATCATGAATAAAAACAATGACATAATATTAATATTTATGAATTAACTATAATTTTAATACTAATCATGAAATATTGTTCTGATAATTGAAGTATCCTATGATCATGGAGACAGTATTCTATATATACACATGTGTTGTGTTTCTATTTTTCAATGATCATATTGGATAGTATTTAAGTAATATTTAATCATTAAAAAATTACTATAATATCATATAAATGTTTTTATTTATATATAATTCTATATATCAGCCATGTTGTCTGGTGATGAATGATATTCATATCATTTTGTGAAGGCAGTAGTCCACATGTACACAAACAACATTATCATATTTCATTAAGTGAAATGGTATTAAATAAAATGATAAATATTTTATTTTATTATTTATATATATTACATTAATAAAATAAATATTTAATTTATATCAATTATATTCATTAACTATATCCTTATATATTTCCATGTAAATCGTTAGTGAAAGACGAATAACATCACTTTGTGAGGTGGCAGTACATCGTACACATGAGAGAAGTTATCGTATCCTTTACATAACAGAAAGAAAAATAATATATATGATATGATGAATAAAAATGATATTATTATGTTTTAAACTATTTACATATATATTCATTTTTCCATCAAGAAACCCAACTTTGAGATGTAGTAATGGAAAAATAAATGATATTGGTTTTTGATCCGGTAATCTTCCATTCTTAGGAATGATGATTTTGTATCACATTTGATAGAAGAGGGATGGTATAAGGTCATTATATTAAGATAATAATATTCATTAAATTCTAAATTTTGTGGTTTATTATACCATCAGGGTTTTATAATATTTTATATATTTACAGTAGAAATAATATAAAAATGTGTCTTGATGAACATTACCTCTTCTCGAGGTAACTTCATTAGGATATACCTAAAAACCATATGAGGTTAGATTCATACCAAAACTAAGGATTATATGATGATATTATGAAATTATTTAAGTGATTTTGGTATGTATATTTGGAAGCAATAGGGATATATGGTGTGATTAAGATAGAAGAGGGGATGGATTTTTATATGTTAATGAGTAGTACATAAGTATTTATTTTTAAAAACTTATAACCACATTTTTCAGATTCCACATATGTACAAAATGGAGTTTTCTCTCCAATAAAATAATATTGGGTCCAAATATTTCTATATAACAGTTTCTAGACTAGTTTTTAGTTCATTATAACCCTTATCATTTTAGTGAATCCCCCAGTAATCCTATTTTTACTTTAACCATGTTAAATAAGTTTTAGAGTTTTAAAACTTATTATGGAAAAATTAAGGTTATTTATTCAAAAATATAAATTATGATTAAAAAAATTTGTAATTATTTTTTTGAAATTTAATTCTTATAATTTGAAAATATTAATTTAAAATTAATCTCATAGACATGATGGGAAAGTAGGTTTTCAAAAAAAACTGTTCAAAATATTAAAATATTTTATATAAAAATATCCTTGAAAAATGATTCAAAATACCTAAATTAGATTAAAAGAATATAAGTTCACTAATTGTAATTTTAATTAAATTAAAAATATAATTTAACATTATAATAAATTTAAATGAAAATTAAATTTTCAGTTAAAATGCATCATTTCACTATATATAAAAATATAAATCTTTTTAGAAAAACCCCCAAAAAATACTTTTATGATAATTTAGATATTCTGATTTGAAAAATAATTTTTTTAGATAAAAAATAAAATTAAATTGCTAAAATTTTATTTCAAATTATGTACACAATTCATGAATAATCCGCTAGTTAGAAAAGTATACTACATTAGAAAAAAATTGTTTTCCATTGAAATAGTTATTTTTTGTTATAATAAATAAAAAACACTTTATTTTATTTTTTATATTTGAAATAAATTAAATTTTAATAATTCAGTTATTAATATTCATAACCTCTAATTTTACAACTCGGTTGTAATGGTCATTTACAAATAATATTTTATTAATATATTGTCATGTTCTTTTTAAACCTGATGTTGCACGATTTACAAGATATAATGTGACTGAATTATTTGAAAATAATTATATCATAATGAATCATGAAGGTAGATTCCCATAAGTGCTTGGTCTAACATGTCACATCCTATAACAAATATGATGATCTTATTTTAAAATATTTTGGTGTTACATTGTACCCCTTATATATATATATATTGTTTCCACTTAATTTAATCATGATTTCAACAGTCATCAGTTTGACATTTGGGAATACCCTTATTTTAATCCCAAATCATGAGAAGGGTTAATAAAACATCCTATGGATAAGATATAAGGGAAATAAAAATGGTCATATTGAATAAAATATAATCATGTTTCGATGTAGGATAACATTAGTGGGAAGTGAATATTTGGATATGGAATGAAAATAATAGTTCTACATAATTATAGAGGGTGATAGAGTTCATTGATCACGATAAAGTGAATGATCTTATTGAAATCAACAACATAAAAAAGATAGATCAAATTGGTTTTTAAAAGTCCATTGATATCATGATAAATGATGGTAATTGTATAAAATTTTATTTTATGCTACTTTTCCTAAAGGTCATGAATTTTCATGATAAGATATACTTACTTGATTTCATATATTTCATACGAATAATTTCATCCTTCATTTTCTCCTTGGTCAATTTCCACTTCCAATTGTACTCTAAGAAAGGTATAGGATTTTGTTATTCCAGAATTACTAACATTTCAAAAGATCCATAGTTAAATGATAACTCATTATTTTTTAACTATTTATCATTATAACAAAATAGTTGGCACATGTTATCCAATATACATAAATCATCATATGGTGAAGTAATACATTAATATCTATAATGCCATCCAAATTTCAACATAAAATATTTCCTAAATAGTTTACCTTATGACCCATTTTAAAAATTATTTCCCAAAACCATAAATATAAGGTCACTAAATTCCCAGAATGAATTTATCATTAATCATAAAAAGAAAAATAAGTAGCACCTTATTATCACATACCAAACCTGTGAATACCTTCCTAACATATTCTTTTGAAACATAGTAATAACATTAATTACCATAAAATTTATTGAAAACTTGCATGATTTCTTATTCATTGAATATAACACATATTATTGGATGTATTACTTATATAAAATAATTATCTATACTCAACCAATGATAGAATAAACCACATTCTCAATAAATATTTAATTTCTTATAAGGTATCCCACACTATTCAATTTAATTTATCACTATAATTAATCTACTTATCATAAAACCATTAATGAAACATAAAAAAACATACTGAGGTTTATCATTCCCTCATTCATGTATTTTCCATGTAGTTCACCTAGTGACAATATAATTTCTATTTTTAGAAGTCATATTCAGAATATTATCTCAAATCCTTAATGACATATTACTATAGTAATAAATTTATATATATATATAGATTATTTTGATACACATGACCTTGAAAAAAAACATTTACATTATATTTCATATATCCATATACATAAGAATATTTATCATTCCACATTTTTTTGTTAATAGAATAATCTTGACCATGATACTTTACATTTTTCTGTTGAATAATACCATAATTATTTGGGTATTGTTTTGTGTAGTTCCCCATATCCTTGAAGTTGAAGCATTGGAAATAGGAATTTTATTTTATTCCATTGAAATAAAAACCAGTGTTGAATTTTTATCCACACATAAAAAACCATCATTCCCTTTAGTCATGTACTAGGGTGGTTCATTCAACAATCAACATATGCACGAACATCTTTTTTACGTTCACCCCTTAAACATTTTTTGAACATTCATTATCTTCTTATTATGATTCAAATTGAATCCAAAATAACTAGATAAGTATTTATCTACCATGAAAACACATAAATCAATTTCCTCATTTGTTGTTTCGTTCCCCATTGCACCAGGGATTCCCCTCCCTTTTCTATCAATGAATAATTGGAGATAATAACCCCAGAGTCCCTTCTCTAGTAAACCCTGGGTTGGAAACTACCACCAATCATGTAAAAATATCCCAATATGAGAGGCATTTAACTTTATAAGAAGAAATGACCTGGAGTTAAGATGAATCATCCAAAAAAAAACTCTAATACATATATATACTATATATAAAAGAGGTACCCAAAAAATCCCACATGAATTTATAAATAGAACACATAAAAATACGATAAAGTATCCAAGGTAAATACCCAAAAGTAATACTAAAGAAGAGACTCAACAATTATCAAGGATATGTGCTGGTAATGCCCAACATGTTCCATTGAATCCTCATAGAAACATGAAAATAGTTTTAAATACATAGGGTGAGAATATATGTATACTCAACATAGAATATAATGTATCTCATGTACATGTGAAAGAATTATACTAATGGACTTGTGAGACAGAAATAGAACCAAACAAAACCTAAACTGGTATACTATACAACGACATCTTCACCAACACACACTCACCAAGTAAGAAAATCCATGTAATATAATATATTAAGAAACACATTAATGGTATGGAACCCACACCACATTCACATTGGTATGATTATCAAAACCAACATCATATGTTATGGATATCTCATAACTTCCATATACAAAAGCACATTCTTCCATCATAGAATTGGGATTCACAACACATCCCCCATGACACACATGGGAATCAAATCATATCACACCAAAACACACCAGGGAATCACAACAGATCCCTCCCATAGACACTTGTTATTCATAACAAATCACATCTCATCATGAAGAAACCTGGTAATGTATATCAAAAATTATCCCTAAGACAGGTGGTAAAACCCATCTTTCCTACAAACAACTAGGCTATCACATTTTTTCCAAAGACATCTGATCCATAAACGATCTCTCCAACAAAAAACTGGGATAAAAAACCACCATCTAAATCACTAATATAAAAACTAACATTACAACATGCTCCATACCTACCTCACTTAGAAAATAGATCTGAAATGTCCACGTTCCAAGTCATCAGTACTCCTCACTAGATGAGGGAAAAAACACCTCATGATTGATGATGAGGGTGTTCGGAATAAAGTGATCAACATGTGTTGGGTTCGTATATAAATCAAAAGTAAAATAAAATTCAATACATTTAAAATAAAAAACACTCAAGACCAACCTATGGGATCTTAAATAGACTGCCATCTCATAATACATTAAACTTTTTTTCTACCTCTAAATTAAAAACACCACACATGAAACCACAATCCCCATTTCACTTTTCCACATAATCTGTTAAACCAACACCATTATATTTACCCAACCAACCAGATCCATTATGAACATTATTAAAAATATATTTATTCAATCCATCACTATTATGGTAGCTATCTGGAATGAAACACCTTAAGAGTCACAATATCATTCATTAAAAAGGTGAAGAGACATGGTAAATTAAAGTAGTTCACATTAATAACACATCATTTCACGAACTATAGATACGAGGTGAATATTTATAAATGATATTTATGAATAGACTTTAGGTAATTACGCACACAACAACTACTTCCCTTTTTAGAAACATCTTTACAGTTCATCATATTAATAGAACCAACCACTATCTCAACACCACATATAGCATCATATTACAACACAACAAGTTTTTCATCCCTACTGCATAATAACATGATAGCCATCCAATCCCCACTCAACAACCACATGTAATCCACTTCCATCATATGCACCAATCACATCAATTCCACACCACACATTACCTCACATACTAATGAAAAACACATTTTCATATTTCGAAATGAACCCCTTATTTAATTCTGAATGATAATTTTTGGGTAATCACAGAAATTCTATGATCTTGGGGAATCCATTTAATAGCTTAATGTACGTGGTTAACAAAATTTCATAGATTTTTGTTCAAAATAAATCCAAACAATATGCATTAAATAAAACACATAGTGTGCAAAAATAAAAAATATCCCCAACTCCCATGATTTACTTAGTGGGTAGTTATCCCATAGAAATCACAAGAATTAATGAAATTAAACATATATCAAGAACATGCATCACTTTTTTCCATGACCTATAAATTAATTTTTAAAACAATTAATTTATCTTTATTAATCTATAATCAACTAACTTATAAATGTAAATAATAAATATACCCATACATAAATATGAATATTATAGAAATATGATTGAGAAACTTACTTGGAAGGGGAAAGATCAACACTTCCTTGTTGGACAAAAATCCAGGGCACGTGAATAATTGTTGAATATATAGGTTATCATGAACCAAACTCAAGAAAACTCTCCATGGAAAAGGTCATTGGGTATGTGTGATATCAAGAGAAAGGATAAGGTAAGGAAAAAGGGTAGGGTAACTCAACATTTAGTAGATCACATCAGATTTAATGGAAATTAGTTAAAGTATACTATTTCCATTAAAAGGTAAATCTATTCAAGACCTTGTGATTTGACCATTTAAAATACTTTGTACCCATAGAGTACGAAATATATAATTATAAAATTTTAAAATCACATTAAAATCCTTCATCTCTTCCTCAAGACCAATTACCATTATAAAGGCCAAAAAATTGGGAATATGATACATTTGTAGAAGAAATTGTAAACTATTTGAATAAAGGAATCATTGGATGTTTGGAACGATCAGGATGAACTACCTTCCACTATCAGTGAGTCACCACTAGGTGAGATGCTACCAGGTAAGGAACCACCTGGAAAGGAACTACTATAAAAGACTCCTAATCCAACCTATTGTCACTCACGAGGAATCTCAAGACTATTCATCACCGGTCAAGCGACCACTAGGCTAATACATGACAAGGCCTACCTACTGAAAGGGTGAGACACCACCAGTGAGCCACCTCCAGGGTGAGGAACCACTAGTTATCCACTTCCAGGATGAGACACCACCATAATGAAACTACCATGGCGAGACACTGATGTTGTGAAAAACCCATCACAAGACACTGTTGGGATGAGGAACTATTGGGGAACTTAAAAAACTGGTAATTTTGAAATGTGCTAATAAATGTAACTATGAATTTCTAGGACAACTCAAACACAAAAACTTCCCACAATGTAATGGACAAGAAAGGTCCTAGCCATTGCATCAAATTACTCCAAATCTATTATCTCCCTTGATAATTTAAAACTAATTTGTCAGTAAAGAGTGGAAGGTTCCAAAAAAACATACCTCAAAATACATCTCAATGATCTAAACATACAAACAACCATCTACCAAAAAACACATAAATTTTTTTGATTAACCACCTTGTGTTATTCAAAAGATGGAGCAAAAACCTCTACACCCAAGAACACCTCTGCCAACACCTGGTAACCAAGTCTTATCATCATGGTTGTTTACAGAGTAACCAAAACAACCCTAAATGACATTTACAAAACAACAAAAAACCACACCATCCAAACACACGAATCATAGAATTTTTTCCGTTATGTCAAGATGCAATCTTCTTTGGGTGTCATTGAATCACCCACACAGGTTTAAGCTCATTAGAGTTATTGTGTCTCAATTTGGAAACTATTCCTCCCCATTTTATATGTCATGACTTTTTGACACATCACAACCCAACGTAAAACTTCTCATCTGATAATCAACATTGTTCAATCATCACATCACAATGAAAAAAAAAGGGAAAAAAATAAAAACAAATCTAGGTACTGGGCAGTAATTTATGTCTCTCACTCTGAAGTAATCTTCTTCAAGACACAATTCCTTCACAATAAACGAACTGAAAGAATGGTCTGTATACATATAAGCTTATATCAATAATATGGGATCACTTCTGTATTCTCCACAAATTTTACATCATCCTTGATATCAAACTCTCCCCATTAAATGAAATGGGATTCATCTTGAATATATCAATGATGTTAAGATATTTGAATGACTTCCTAGATCCTCTCTAACCACATTTGAAACACCAACCAATACTCCACCACCACAACATAGCATAAATCCTAAAAGTGCCCAGAAAACCATAGAGAAATATTTAACCCTCTTCCAAACCTATTCATCCCACATAAAGTGGAAACCCTAAAAAATATGTGGTCCCCAACCTCAAAATCCTAATGCCTCCTTATTGCGACTAGAATAATATATCTTCTTCTATTTTTCTGCTTTAATCCTCTCGTGAACAAGATGAACATTCTATGTCATGAATTTCACTACATGGGACCATGAACACCTATCTCTCCAACCTCTATCCAGCACAACAAATAACAAAATGGTCTGCCATAAAAATCCACAAACTGGGCCACACCAATGGAGGAGTAATAGCTATAATTATATAAAAAAACCCAATAATGGAAGTTTTTGTACTCAAGATCCCACTGAAGTCTATGACACACACATACATATTATCTTCCAACATCAAGATTGTATTTTCTATCTAACCATATGTCTAAGGGTGGAATATAGTATGGAGGTATAACATTATTCCAAAATCATGTTGCAATCCCGACCAAAATAATGATGTTAACCTTGATTATATATCCATGAAAATTGACCATGTAACTCCATGAAACTGTACTACTTCATCCGTGTATGTCATATCCAAAACATGAACTATGCCTAACTCCATGATCTCTAAAAAGTGAGTTGATTTCTTCAACTGATCGATGTAAACTCAGATAAAATATACACCTTAATGATCTCTGGTTAACCTGGTGAAGATATCCATCAAGATATCATCTGATTTCCACTCAAAGACATCCATGGGATACAAGAATCCAACAGTAACATGATTCTCGATCACTACCTAATAGAAAATAACGAAATTACCCACAAACACTACCACATTTTGTTTCATTCTGGGCCACCAAAACTGAAGCCTCAATCCATGGAACATCATATAAATTCTTTGGGTAAAAAACAATGGTTAGATATGTAACTCATAAAGGACTCCATTATGCATCCACAATAGAAAAAACTAATTTCCATGAAAAAATACAGTTCTGAACATCCTCCCACCATCCCTCTAGAGCATCATAATAGCCAACACCATCACACACCACCTATGCATCTACGTCTCCCCCTTGAGATTGATCTACCAATTGTATTAGAGAATATCTCACCATTATCTAAAAAACAACCACTACTAGAATTTAGTGTTTTCCCAATGGTATTATACCAATGGTTTAAAGAAATTGTCGGTATAGTTTATATAAGGTAACCTTTGCCAATAGTTTGTTCAAACCATTGGCAATGTGTAAACTCATTTCAGATTTCCCAACGGTTTTGGAAAACCGTTGGGAAATCATGATTTTATTTAACATATACCAACGGTTTCACAAAACTTTTTTAAAAGATATTGTTTCCCAAAGTTTTTTAATAACCATTGGGAAACATTTCCCCCAAATAAAAAACACCAGATCCCACACTCTTCCCTATTGCAGACAGACCATAATCGAGCTCCTCTGGAATTCTTCTCAGCCATGAGACTCCTTCAGCCAAGATCCATCTTCAATTAAACAAAATTTTATTTCACACTTCAAATTAGTAAGTGTTACCTTAGTTTTAGCATTATTCCTCTTTTTTGGTGTTTGATGTTTTGATTTAGGTTAAATTAGGGTTGATGTCTATGGAACCCTTGGATTTGTTTTTTGTTTTTTGTTCTACACTTCAAACATGGTAAAGGGTTTGTTTAGTGGGGTGATATGGTACTTTTGGTGGAATTTAGTTTAGTTGAAAAATGGATTTTTATTTTGATGAATTTTTGTTTCAATTTGGGGTGGGGGAGGGTGTGAAGATGGGGTAGGGGAGGATGTAGAGGGCTATCCAAGTGGGGTGGGGGAGGGGCTGTCTAGGTTTAGTGTGGGATGGGGTTGGGTTGTCCAAATGGGGTGGGGGTAGGGCAGTTTGGGGTGTGGGAGGGTGTGTAGGTGTGGTGGGGGAGGGTGTCCAGGCAGGGTTGTCCAAGTGGGGTGGGGAGGGTGTGCAGGTGGGGTGGGGGAGGGGCTTTCTAGGTAGGGTGGGGGGATGGGTTGTCTAGGTGGGGGGGGGGGGTAGGGTTTTCCAAGTGGGGTGGTGGGGGTGGGGAGCTAGGTTTTCCAAGTGGGGTGGGGGGGATGGGTTTTCCAAGTCGGGTGGGGGTTGGGATGTCCAAGTGGGGTGGGTGGGGTGGGAGTAGGGCACTCCAAATGGGGTGGGGGTAGGGCTGTCCAAGTGGGGTGGGGGGGCTGGTTTGTCCAAGTGGGGTGGGGGTAGGGATGTCCATGTGGGGTGGGGGGGCTGGGTGGTCCATGTGGGGTGGGGGTGGGAGGGGGGGCTGTCCAAGTGGGGGTGGGGGTAGGGTTGTCCAAGTCCTGTGGGGGGGGGGCTGGGTTGTCCAAGTGGGGTGGGGTAGGTATTTCCAAGTGGGGGGGGGGGGGGGGGTGGCTTGTCCAAGTGGGTGGGGGTAGGGCTGTCCAAGTGGGGTGGGGGGTAGGGTTGTCCAAGTGGGGTGGGGGGGGGGGGGCTGGGTTGTCCAAGTGGGGTGGGGGGGGGGCTATCCAAGTGGGGTGGGGGTAGGGTTGTCCAAGTGGGGTGGGGGGAGGCTGTGCAGTCCAAGTGGGGTGGGAGGGGGGGCTGGGTTGTCCAAGTGGGGAGGGGGTATTAATTTTCAAGTGGGGTGGGGGGTGGGTTGTCCAAGTGGGGTGGTGATAGGGTTGTCCAAGTGGGGTGGGGGGGGGGGGGGCTGGGTTGTCCAAGTCGGGTGTGGGTAGGGGTGTCCATGTGGGGTGGGGGGGGGGGTAGGTTTTCCAAGTGGAGTGGGGGTAGGGCTGTCCATGTGGGGTGGGGGTAGGGTTGTCCAAGTGGGGTGGAGGGGGGGGGGGGCTGGGTTGTCCAACTAGGGTGGGGATAGGGCTATCCAAGTGGGGTGGGGAGGGTGTGTAGGTGGATAATGCTCATAACTATAAACTCTATACATTCTATAAGGATGAAAATGTATAGGGAAATTCGTGATCATTTTTTGGTGGGATAAAATAAAAAGTGTTTGTTGTTTTTAGTTGTTTTTTATTTGGAGTAACTTTGATGTTGATGTTTCTTATTGATACCAATGATGGAATTTATTTTGGTTTCTAAATAGACTGAGACTCCCTCACCATGAACAGTGTATGCAACCTCTACCCTTATTTAACCATTATGTTTACACAGCCTATGCAACCTCTACCCTCATTTAATCAGTGAACTCAATTCATTAATTCAAGCCTTCATTCTCACTATCATGTAAGAAATTGAATTATGTATACCCATCCTCACATGATTTCTTACTTTAGATAGTATCCAACATAGGGAATACGAGCTTTTGAATTCATCAGTTAACCAAGATCATATATTCAATTTCCCCCAAGATGACTGTACTAATATAACTTTAGGGTCAATTAAATATGGTTCTCATTTTACGTTGTATATCATGTGTCCTTATTCACTAATACTCACTTTTATGAGGGTGGGGTGATTTTCAATAGCCATTCTGGCATGTGTAGACATCCATAAAAATGTTAGAAAAGTCACAAGTTTAATTCAGTAATGTTGTTATCACTGACATACTTTATTATTAATGTTAAATTTAAAATAAATTTTTTTGTCTATACTTTATGAAATTAAATCTTTTTACAAGCCATGAACAACCTATTAGTGTAGAATCCTAAAATATTTTCACCCATGGGGTGCGCTTGACTTGGGGAAGTAATTGGGTAATGAAAGGTATGCCCATAGAGGGGTCAATAATGAGTTATTTAACATGAGTGAATGATTTGGGATGCCTATAACACATAATGGGACCTGAGGCATGTGCCTCTTATAGACCTAATGAAAATGAATATAAATAAATTTTAATTTAATTTTTGAGTACTTGTTCTTTACATGAATTTAATAGTTCCCTACGTCGACTGGAAACTTCTTCATTTATCGTTTACTTAAATGTATTTTCTATTAATGTTTAATCCTATTGAATTGTTTCTGACAAAATGACTTATATAAATTATTTTTATATAATGGGAAGAAGTTGGATGTATGAAACCGATCGGATCTCAAGATATTTTAAAAATAATATAGAGATCTTTATAGGTTTTTCATTTCACAATGCTTCAGATAGTGGTCGCATACACTCCCCATGTTCCAATTGTGTTGGTAGACCATGGTTGAGCCATGAAGAAGTCAGCTACCACATAACCAAATATGGTTTTCAAGAAAACTACATTGTGTGGTATCACAATGGGGAGAAAATGAAATCTCAAATTGGTGATGATAGAAATGAAAGGACTGGAATGGAGAATTTGTTAGATGATCGGTTTCCGTTTATTTGTCATAATGAAAAAGAAAGGATTTCAACTCACGAAGACTTATATATGAGGACAAATGATGCATCTAAGGAAAATTATGATATTGATAGGGTGAAAAAATTGAATGACACTGCCACGACTTCAGTATATCGACAATGCGATAAAATGAAAAAGCTGTAATTTTTAATTTGATTTTTTCATGGGAAAACTATGTGTGGGATTTCTAATACAGCAATCGATTACATTTTTACCCTCTTGAAAAATTTACTTCTTGATGATGTAGATATTCCCTCAAACCACTATATGTCATGGAAGTTAGTTGAAGAACTTTGATTTTCAAGAAACAAAATTCATGCTTTCCTGAAAGATTGTAGTTTATTCTGGGATAAAACCACTGCATGAAATGGTTGTATAAAATGTGGCACATCCCACTGGAAGTCAAAATATGATGGAATGCCATCCTGCATTCCACAGAAAGTAATGTGGCACTTTCCATTGATCCCCAGACTCCAGAATCTAATTATGTATGATGACATATCAATAAAAATGAGATGGAATGAAACCGAGAGAAAGAAGACTATTGATGAGTTGGTTCATCCTGCAGATGGATTTTCATGGTAGATATTTGATGCTCGACATTCTGATTTTGTAACTGATGTGCATAATGTGAGGTTGGGTCTTTCATGCGACAGTTTTAATCCGTTTGGGAAGATGCTTACTTCGCACAATGCATGGCCTGTTTTTATACACATTTATAATCTTCCCCCATGGTTGTGTATGAAAAAACCTTTCACTTTCATGAGTATACTCATATCTGGTCCTTCTGATCCCGAAATTTATATTGATGTATACATGCAACCTTTAATAAAAGAGTTGAAACTTCTTTGGGATGTGGCTGTGCGCACATACGATGAATGTTTGAAAGGCATATTTGAGATGCGTGCTGTGCTTATGTGTATGATCAATGATTTTTCAGATTATGAAATGATGTTTGGATGGAGCATGAAGGGAAAACTGTCATGTCCAGTTTGTATGATGAATACACGATCCAGAAGACTAGAACATCACTGTAGTTTCAGTTTTATGGGACATAGACGATTCATACCAAAGGATCATCCATATAGAATGAATCATAGAAGATTTGATAATACCATAGAGAACGATGATCCACCTTAGCATATGTCTGGAACTAATGTTCTTAATGAATTGAAAGATTTTGGTTTTTCATTCGGGAAGGGTCAAATGAAATATGGAAAGAGAAAGAATGTTTCCACTGAAACTTGTTACAATTGGAGGAAGAGGAGTATATTTTATATTTACCTTATTGGTCAACCAATTTGTTATGTCATTGATCAGACGTAATGCATATTGAAATGAATATATGAGAAATTTTGCTTTCGGTTCTTCTAATTGTCAAGGGGAAGACAAAATATGATTTACGATCTCGGCGTGACTTGGTGGATTGGGGCATCAGACCAAAATTGCATCCTGTGCGTATCAGTGAAAATAAATGGCAACTTCTAAGTCCTTATTATGTGATGATACCTATGGAAAAAATCAATTTCTGGAAGTATTAGAGACTATTAGAGTTCCTAATGGCTATTCAAGCAACATATCTAAACGGGTCAACAGAAGAGAGTTGAAGCTAAAATATTTTATGACTCATGATTATCACGTTCTACTACATGAGTTTGTTCCAATATAAATTAGTCATCTTTTTTACAATAATTTAAGGGTGACTGTTATTTGGTTGTGCCATTTGTTTAGAGATCTTTGTGGTAAGAATTTGTCTAAGTCTTTCTAGAAAAAAATGTTGACAGATGCCCTATTAATTTTGTGTGAGTTGAAGAAAATATTTCCTGAATCATTTTTCACATGCATACTACATCTGTCTGTCCATATTCTGAATTAAATACTTCTTGGAGGAACTGTTTCTTTTCGTTGGATGTATCCAACTGAAATAAATATGTACACATGAAAGTCTTATGTCCAAAATAGGAATCATCCCGAAGGTTCTATCGTGAACGGTTACATGGATCAAGAATGTATGGATTTCTGCTCAATGTATTTATCTGATCTTACTACAAGAATGAATAGACCAATGAGAAATGAAGAACAATAGTATGAGAAAATCGAACCCAGTTTTCCATCACTTCCTCAAACAAGAGGAATTCTTGGATCATATACATTAAAGACATTAAGCCATGAAGAGAGGGAGATGGCACATCACAGAGTTTGGTTCAACTATGATTTGTTCGATGACTATATCTGGTAACTAAATTGAATATGTATATCTTTCATATATATCTGTTAAACTATTCATTTTTTTATCTACGGGGAACATAAAACAATGATAAATAGAAAGCATCGTTCATTATCTTTGAGAAGAAGGGAGACTTTTCATATAAAAGATTTTTCTTCTTGGTTAAAATTGAAGGTAAAAATATTACTTTTTAAAATAATTATTTCAATATTTAGTTAATTTTAATAGTCATTTATATTTCAGGTATTGAGTTTGTCTGCTGACTCTGTCTCTAAGGAAATAAGAGCTTTGGATTTTGGTCCAAATACCAGGGTTCATGAATGTAAATCAATTGTTATCAATGTGTATAAATTTATTTTCATTGAATGAGCAAAGAACATGAGAACACAACCTAATGGTGTTATGGTTACTGGCACAAAAGACTGTTATGCCAGTGCATCAAATAGTAGACCGCGATTTGAAAATGTGGGTTATTATGGAGTCATTGAGAAAATTATAATATAGGATTATTACTCTCATGGATGAGTCACAATGAGGAAATTACATTGGTTTGATTCGATGAAGAGACATAGCACATTTATTGATGATTGTGGATTTTGGGTAATTAATATAACTCACACTCTTGCTACCGAAGAACCATATGTGTTGGCATCAATGTCTAAATATGTTTTTTATTTCAAAGACCAACTTCGACCTTATTTTGGTGTCATAGTTGAAGTTATTCCAAGACATATTTTTGATGATGGTGATGATAGAATTAACACTTTCCCTAGTTCCATTTGAACCAATCCATTTATTTATTTTTGTAACTCCAATAGCTCAATTTTTAGAGTTGACTATGAACCTGAAGTTGTGGTTGAAAATATATAGAATCATTCATCCATGTTCTCAATTATTTTGGTTTACCTCGAGTTGGTTTGTTAAGGTTGGTAATATTAAAATTGATTATGTATTGATCAAAAATATGTTTTTGCTGACTTGACTTTTATGTGAATTTTCAATGTTTATTGGTTTCAGTTTTATTTGAATTGCATTTTCTAATTTGGAATTGAACTGTATTCAAACCTAGTCAGACAATATTTATAACTTGGTGAACATTACAACTTGAATGATTTATTAAATCATTTCAAGATCTTCTAAAACAATTGATGTCTAAATTACCAATGAATCCCCATATTCTCAAATATATTTAGTTTTTTGGGTTACACATTAGTTTCATTTTTCTAATTAATTACATATTTGTTTTCAAAAGCAGGAAATGTAACCAATTGAAGAGAGACGAAGGAAAAAATGATGGAGAACAATCATCGAATGACGGAGATGGGAGTTCCACCATTAGTTCCTACAGCGGGTACTTTTTTTCAAATATATATATTTAAATAATATATAATTTCATGTGATTAATTTTTTTGTAAACATTTTTGTAGGATCCACCTATACGTCAACAGTTATTCGACAAGGAGCCTAGTACTAGTCCTAGTACTTAGGCCACTGGTACGAGGAGGGTTCGTACTAGAGGTGGACGAGCAGCTTCGCGTACCTGACTAGACCCTTCCCCTACCACTGACATGTTATCCTTCCAAAATTTTTATCCCGGTGTGTTGTTAGGGACACATGGGATATTTAGGCCTCCCATGTTTTTCCACCTTTTGCATCTTCTAGCCTATCTTTTTCATATCCCGTGATCTTTCCCACTCCCCAGTCAGAATCCATTCATACAGCTCTCCCATATTTTTTTCCTTCTACGTCTATCTCTCTAAGCTTCTATGTTCCATCTTATTTGACTCCTGTTCCACCAGAGGGTGTTCCATCAGTTTCTGTGGATCCAGCGGCGCTCAGCGATCAGACTGGCGCATGTATATTTATAGAAACCTAACAAATTTTTATAGCAATATTTATTTTCATTATAACATGATTTGTTAAAATATTTGTGTTTCTTCAATGACAGATACATCTACTGATAGAAGGATGGGGCAGGGGCATACACGCATGCGTGCGGTGTGGAAACACCACACACAGGTCATGGTGGATTACAATGAAGACAATGAAATGGTTGAGAAAACATGGCAGCAATGTTGGAGTTTTTTGGCGACCCTTGACAAATACTCCGACATCATTCCCGTCAACCCGCTATCGTGGAGACATTTTCCACATGAGGTCAAGGATAGAGGTTGGGCAGAGATATGGGTAAAAAAATATGTTGTATTTAATGCCATGAATTATTTTTGTATTTATATGAATTAATATTTTGATTTCAACTTCGATTTAATTTTATCGATGGTGAGGGTGAACCACTGGAATGTCTAAAGGATTTAGGAAAGCTTTGGAGAGCCTACAAGCATGAGTTGTATATTGGCTAGCGTTCTAGAGTTGGCATTGAGTTAGAGGCATTACTGGTCATGGATGATTGTCCTATAGAGAAGTATTGTCAGATGATTACTCATTAGACGACTACCCAGTTTAAGGTATTAATTACATTTGAGGTATTTAAATAATAACTTTCATCTTTTGAATTAATACTATCTTTTGCATTATCAAATTTTATTTAGTAATCATCTGGAAAAATAAAAAAATCATTGATGCAAAAAATACCTCCACACACTGAGACGTACTATGATGCCAGATCATGAGAGGAAGAAGGTATGACAATTGGTTATAAGTTTTCTTTATTACTTAAACATTCTTTTGTTTCATCAATTATTTTATAATTTGCTGATGTTTTTATATAACTTTAGTTTTCATTGTCATTATAAAGGAAAATACAGAATATTGAAGGACATGTACCTCGAGTAAAACTGTTTTGCTCGAGTAGACGGAAAAAGGATGGAAGTGACGTCAACGAAGGGACTCAGTAGCAGATTGTAATTTTTAATCTGTTGATTTTATATTTTAATATCTATTTTGTAACTTAATAATATATTTATATTTTTAATAGGCTGATTTAGAGGACCTCGATGCCCAAGAACAAGACAATTTTGGGCCAACTGATCACTTACATCAGGTGTTGGGAGAGGAGCATCCTGGCAGAGTATGATGCCGACCTAGGATAGCACCAACGAGGTATTGGACCTCCTCAGGTATGAGTTGTAGTGCCACCGAGCTGCAGCAAGTTAGGTCACATGCAGAACATGCTGACAAAAGGGCCACAGAGATGGGAGAACAGTTTTCTAGGGAAACAGTGCATTTATGAAATTTATTGAAGTTCTACGTCCAACACTTCCCCCAGAGGCCAGCCCAGCTTTTTATGAATATATGTTGTCGATATGTTCTATATATGTTGCACAAGGTGTAATTTCTATTGGTGGTCAAGATGATGTCCAGCCTGATGATGATGATGGCAAGGAGTCTGATGCGGAAGAGGAGGGAGAGGAGGAGGGCGAGGCAGATGGAAAGGGTGAGGAGGAGGGTGAGGAGGAGGGTGTTGAGGAGGGTGAGGATGAGAATGATGGTGATGATGATGGTTATGATGTTGATGGTGATGTTGGAAAAGTTGATCCGTTACAATTTTTACTAATATTACTTAGATTTTATGTTTAATCTATTCTAGTTGTTGGTTTTATCTAGACCCATAGTATAGTATTGAAGTTGAGTTATTTTTATATATTGTCTTTTTTCATGGATGTTGATGTCTTTTAGTGGTTGTGCTGTATCTTGAGCATGTTTATAGAGTTTTGTGTATTTGGGAACTCCCCGGACAGCCCCCCTCCTTCTGAGACCCTGAAAACCCCCCCACCATCCTCCATGGACCCAAGACAGCCCCCCCCAGACAGCCCCCTGGACAGCCCCCCCCCCCCCACCCTCCCCGTTGGTCCCCAGACAGCCCCCCTGGACACCCCTTGGACAGCCCCCACCCTCCTCCCTGGACCCCTAGATAGCCCCCCACCATCCTCCTTGATTTCACATGCCTTTTTTTATTTCTCTAATCATGAAATGTTATTTAGGATTATTCCATTTTTGTATGTCTTGAATTATATTAATGTCTTGGTAAGCTTATTAGCTCAGTCTCATCAAATGCATGTGATGATATGCTTTAATTTGAATACAAAGTCGTGTTGTACATTATCCATGTTATGAAAATTATGCCTTGTTTGATTTGGTTTACTAGTCAATTGTTAGGATAAGACATGGGTTACATGTTAAGGACTCATGGACGGGCTCGTCATGCTCAGGGAATTTAAAATTGAAATTCCAGGCTGTATGCTTTGGTTTCTAGGTGAGGGCTACCATGTTTGTGCTGATACTTTAGAAAAATGATCTATGGGTCATTTGTGACGTGTACGAGTCAACACCGTCTAAATACGAGGAGTGGTGTGGCCGGTATCATTCTAACTGTGTCTCTTTTGTTTAAAATTGTTGGGATTTTAAGTGAAAAGAACAACTGACATACGGAAAACCGACCAAACGCAGACATCATGTTTATCCAAAAATTGAAATCACATTGAGGGAATAACATCACAACCTCATTAGGAGAGAACTATATGAATTACCAAATGATCCTGGGAACCTCTACCATGTTGTATTCCACTTATTCCATAGACAACATAGCCAACAACGAAATAATGGGATCCACACGTCAACTTCCCACTTGAAAACTCAGCTCACTGATGATATCTACACAGTAGCCATCTATATTAAAATATACAAATGTCCTCCTAAAGTATTAGATAACACCACATATGGAATACAACTAGTCAATTATGAGTATTAAATCATATTGATGCATATGTACTAAGAAAAAATTTCCAAGGGACTAATGTAGTAAAATCCTCAGTCTAAATCCAGAACGCACATGAAAAAAGCAAGTATGGACTATGACTGGAGTACTAAACACTAGGGGAATGAGTAATTTCTCTATGTATAGTCTCATATCTTGGGATAGAGTGTATGAAACAAAATATTTTGAATCTTCTAAATCAAATAAGGGACTAATGAGGGTACTAAACAAACTAATTGTACTTATAATTGTATTGGGCCCCATAAGAACTACTTCATTCTCTATGTGCATGTGACAACACCCAATTACTCTACATCTCTATTGAGGACTACATTTATGGCCACCATCTATTAGCAGTCCATGAACATGAGGAGTACCCATCGGTTGTACTCTACCTTCCCCATCTCGCCTTGGTGGAGCAAAAGCCTGGTTCCTCTACTAAAAAATGGTCTCACTAGAAAATTATGTTGAGCCTAACCCTAATCTTGTCCACCTCCACCAAACTAAGCTCAGGGAACTACTGGGAAATAACTCTGGAGATGGCTAGAAACCCCAAAACCAAAAATACTAGTGAAAATATCCCCATAAAATCACAGAATCCACTGGCACAGAAGGCCAGAAAGGACTCTTTTGAGGTCCAATCCCTATTAGTTAAATCCTTAAAGGTCAAGGATACTTAGATCTTACCTAGATAATAATACATCTTGAATAACTATGATATCTCCCCTCTCAGAGTAAAACCACTATTGAGTGCATCAACTTGATCTTCTATACCTTCTTTTGAACCTACAGATACATTGAAAAATTTAAATCGTATAATAGTTGACCAGATAGAAGGATAAAGTTCCTCCTCAAGAAAACTATCACAAGACTCGTCATTAGGAAATAGGTGTAGGTCCAAACACATAATGTCCTTGAAATTAATTTCTTACACCAGCTCTACCATACTTTTGTTTTGAAGGGAGATTAGATCTTGATTCTAAACATCATTCATACTTGAAGAATGAAACTCTTCCCAGAACTCTTTATGGATGTCAAACCACAACATGACTACCTCCTTCCTCTCTCCTAGAAGCAATGTCTAAAAGTGCCTAGTTAGGATGGTTTTATGATAAAGAGGAGGGGGTTTGAATCAATTATGATTTTTCTTTTTATGTTTCCTTTAAACAACCTTCATCTCCAATTATTGATTAAATTACCCACTCAAAACTATTCAACCATACATCCCAAGGAACATAAATTTTTACAAGGTTAAATGATCAATAAGAAATTCTATGTCCTTGTTTTGATTTAGAAGTGTTCAAATACCATAAAATCTTATAGATATCAATCCATGGATTAAAATGAGTAGGACTTACCTTTATACTCATAAAAAACTATGTAAACAATTTCAATAGTGTGTGTGATTCATATGAGAACAAACTAAGAGATACAATGATTATGTAATAACTCTTGTTACATGTACTTCATTCCAATTTCCAAAATTTTTTCAATTGAAATACAATTCTTCACTTTATTACCTAGAAGAAGGTATGATCTTACTTGAAATTGTTATGACAAACTTAGTTTGATTTTCTGGTGAATGATTTTCCAAGTCTGATTCCTCCAAGTATGATTCTTCCCAAAACACTTATTGTAGTGTGAATTTATTCTAAATTATAATAGAAATGAATTGGAACCCCTTCAATTCTTCAACCTAATAAATACATTATAATTGATCCTCAATTTGAGAACTTGAGTACGGAAATCCAAAAGGCTAATTAATCCAGCCAGATACGAGGATCACTTGAACTCATTTGACAAGATGAATATGGTAAAAAAATAAATAAGATAATAAGTGAGTACTATTATCATCATAATACAATGTTTTGATCTTTTATATTCTCTTATGTCTTCATCCCATAAAAATGTCTTCCACAATGATCATTACAATAACTCTTTTATATCCCTGAAAACATGAAGCTTCTCTCCCTACTATAGTGAAAAGTGGCAATAATCAATAATTAGAAAGTAATTCTCTTTTTGTAGGTTACCTTCCAATGGATTTGGTTGGAATCCAAAAGAAAAACTCCTACTCACACAAATTCACCAAAATCTCAATTCCCCCAAAATATCAGGTGAACTGTGACTTTGTCAACACATCTTGAAACTCTTAAATTCTTATACAATCTTCACCACTCCTTCACACATTCATATCAATTCATTGGTCCAATTTTTTGACTCTATTTTATTCAAAAAAATGATATGTACCCATTATATTAAAGTTTATGAAGAAATGGATACAATTCTAAATTTTGAAAATGATCATTATTTTGAATATCAATCCCCCCTTGATAGTATATCCTAAAAACTCTCTGTCTTTTTATATTAACCCACTTGAGATTCCAAACATCATCTTTGCCTCCTCTCTTTACCCAGTTGGAAACATACAATGTAATTAAACCCTTTTGAAATGGTTTACCATATTTTTTATCACATTTTCTCCTTCTCTTTTCATCCATTCATCTCACGAAATTCATCCTCTGAATATGATTGTCTAATTTATGAAAATTCGGAGTATTATTTGTTTGGGTAAGATCATTTTTTAATCTGATCATTTTCCATCTAAGCCTATGTATGATCATCCTAGTTATGAAATGTTTTTATGCTTCAAATGGATGATCAGATGATACAATTAATTGGAAACATTTTTTTTTCATTCTCTTCCATCTGGAAATGAGTAATATAGATGTGATTTTTTATCAATTGATAGAATCTCGTTCTTATCTTCTAGACAGATCTGAATATTTTTTTAAAAAATCAACACTACCTCTATTTCCCTTCCTTTCAACAAGATTGTATCACAGGTTATCCAACAAAATAATGACTTGTATGAAAGGAGAATTATCAAATAATTTTCATAATTATTTTATCGTAGTTATAAAGAACTCAATTGTACATCAAAACAACCACTTATTTTGAACTAAATTTAGTGTGAATCTGATAACACATTAATTCAAGAAAGAAAAATTCTCCATGCGATGGGTTATATTATTTTGATAATGATCAATTCCTCATTACGTTATTTTCACATACCATACCCAAGGTGAGTTTGATCAGAACAACTTCTTCCAAAAAAATATTATCCGTATTGCAATAGAAAAAAGTTATTCTAGTTTTTTTTAGAAATCAATGGTCAATATTATTTCCACCAAATAAAAAGTGAATTGATTTCTTTCTTAAAAAAATTCCTTGACAAAAAAATAAAAATACCTTATTTCTTAATATTTGTCATAATAATCTCCCCCTTTAGATTTTTTTGTCAACCATTTTTCATAAATTATTGGAAAATTTATCCTCAAGATATGGATTTATTGTAAAAAATTATAATCCTATGAAAAATATGTCATTATAGGAAACAAGAATAATTAACACCACAACCATGATGTAAAAATGTATTTATAATTACAACCACATTCTTATTTCTCCTTAAAATATTCTTCAACCAATGCTTTTCATCATCCTTCCTAGAAGAGAAATTAAATTTTTGTTTCATACGACCAATCCTAGGAAAAAATATAATAGATCACTCCTAAAACGATGTTGTGTTCACAAGTTACCCACAACTCATTTTTTAACAAGAAATACATTGATATATGAAATGAAATATTCCACTTTACATAAAAATTCAAAGGTATGATGGGATAGGGGACATAATAATATACCAAAACTGTGAAGAGAAAGTGGATGGATTCCCATGTTGAATCTCAATCAGGAAAATGATCCCGTATGTAAAGCTTTTGTGAAACTTTCTTCCACTTGTTCTGATGTTGCAAGATATTACATCTTCAATTTATTCTTCTCCACATTATCATGGATGAAATTATCTTTAACATGAAATTTTTTTGAGTGAGAGTGTTGAAATGGATTCCAAGAAATATTTATTATTATTTTATTTTCACAACTAAATGACAAGGGTAACTTTGAGTCAACATGTAAATCATTTAATTGAGTTTCCATTCACATAATATGAGTATCAGCTTTATTATAAGAAACACAATTGTCTTTAGATGTTCAACGTGTAACTGAACTCTATTTATTTGAAAGGAATCTAATATGATTAATTCCCAAAAAAATCCACCATATGTGGATATTCTATCGTCAAGATTTCCTACCCAATCAACATCTGAATACCCAAAAAAAATTAATACTATCTATGCTGCAATATATGATTAAGAATTATATTATCTCTATGATAAATCTAAGAATTATTTTTCTAGTATATCAGGGTGATTTATTTGGAGCACTCTGAAATAATTCCCATAAGGTAAAAATATAAAAAATGGTGGGTCTTAAGGTAGTGAAATAAAATAGGCATCCAATTATCATCTGACACTCTTTATGATCAAATTCAATTCCTTATCCATATTTACAAGACATGGTTACCTCTTTAATATGTGTGAAATAATGATTTGAGTTTTTAATGACAAACCTATTCAGAATTTCATTAGCATACTTTTCCTGATAAAGAAAGATATATTTATACTTTTGCTGGATTTGTTACGAATGAATGTATTTTATTTCCATAGCATGGAAATTTTAAATAAATTTTACATTTTTAAAAATATAATTTGAATGATCATTGTTCATTCCTAGGATTGATAAAATCATCAACATAAAAAATTAAAATGAGAGAATTATCATGAAATTATCTAATATAAATATTTATATCAATTATTTCATTCTAACGACTCGTCTTCCAATAGAATGTATCCAACTGAGAATACCATGCCCTCTGAGGTCGTTTTATCCCATAAAACAACTTATTCTATAATTAAACATAACATTAATATTTCCCACCAATAATGTCACAAGTTTTTTTAATATATACTTCATGTTCAAGATAACCGTTAAGGAATGTTTATATAACGTCCATTTGGTAGATATTATATACTCGTTGTGCAGCAATAACAACAATGATTCTGAATGTTTCAGGTCCTTACACTGAAGAAAAGGATTCATCACTGTTAATGCCTTCAATTTGTGAATACCGTTTTCACACCAATCCTTCGTTATTTCTTATCACTTCAACTTCTTCATTCAGCTTGTTCCATAAAACCAATTTTTTTCCAATAATATTTTTGAATTTAGGATTGTTTACAAGTTCCCATGTATCTTTATTTTCAGTTTTATCCAACTCTTCATTCATGCCCAGAACCAATTATAGATTTTCAGAAGCATATTTCAAATAATTCGGTTCCACATTTGAAAATAGAGAAGTTTGTGTAACTGGATTAGTTTTCCCCTTATTTGAACCTTTTGATGTTGATCACTAATATACTTTTGAGATTCTGAAATATTCCTCATCCCGTGATAATATTTTCGATTATCTTCATCATCACATGAAATAGATAAGTCTGATTCTTCTTCATGGGGAGGATTAAAATTGTTTGTATCCATACCGGAATTGTTTTCTTTATCTCACTCAAATTCATACTCATCATGAGAACGTTACTATTTCTCAAAACCATCAATCTCATTCACATCAACTGAATAAAAAATTATTCCTATTTATTAGTCAACTCAAATATATCATCTTCCTTCTAGATAATATCTATAAAATATTACATCTTAATATTTTTCTCATACCTACCATAGTTTCAACCATTTCTTTTTATAACACTTGGACTCTTAAAAACACTAGAGTGATTCAAACATGGAATTTTTCCATAAAAAGTATCATAAGAATCATTTCTAATTGAGACCTATAGAAACAACAACTCATAATATAAACAAAAGTACTCATGCCTTGCCTCCAGAATCAGTGAGAGTGCCCATGTTCATGTAATATGGTTCTTCCCATTTCCACTGAGTTTCTATTCATTATTTTTGCAACACCATTATGTTGGGGAGTGTATGGGGAACTATACTCATGCTGAATTCCAGGATTATCAATATATTTTTCATACTCTTGACATCTATATTCGTCACTATTATTTGTTCGCAACTTCTTCACTAAATTGTCACATTGTTTCTCAATATTCCTTATAAACGTTGTTTGTGACACTTTCGTCAGGGTGCACGCGTCAGTTTGCTTGAGTGCGACAGGCATAGATTTTGTTACCCAACATTACTGCTTTCCAAAGGTGGGCGACATCTGTTCTTTGTTCTGGGATGTTTTCTCCTTGATCAGAACGAGATGATGGGATGTATGTTCTTCCTTCCGTGGATTCCTCAGAACCCATCACCCAGTCCGAGTCTCCCTCATAGATTTAATACATTGTCCTTGAAACTCTTCTCGATGCCATATCTTCATGGACGCCAGTTAATTATGCTGATTCTGGCAGGACATTCTAAGGGGTCCGGTCAGGGCAGCGACCTTCGGTTAGGGTATTATTCACACTGGGCATCATTGGCGTGTCTGGACGTTGGGGATTGGTGTGTCTTTATTCTGTCCCTTATCATAGGGCTTCTCAAGGGCATATATTCCTGAGGCATCCCACATCATACACAGGTAATTATATTCCATAGGCATGTATCTGAGGTTTTCCTAAGCTTTCCATGTTTAACACAGGGTATGCCGCGAGTTTAACGTCAAGTGGGGACAGATTGGACTGAGAAAAACACTGATTAGAGTGGATCAGATTGAGGAACCCCAAGGAGGGAACACCGATATTGGGGCCAACACGTGGGTGGCTCCCCGAATTCTTTAGAGGAGAATGAGGTGGCACGATCTCACCGGGATGTGGCGGCCCGGGTAAGAATCAGGATGGAAGATGGTTTTGGGATTGAACCTCATGGAGGCTTCCTACGTACCATGCCTTGACATGGATCAAAGTCCACGTAGTTCAGGCATACAGTTTAACGTCATGTGGGACGGGGGAGAACCGACGTGAAGGGGGCCAGTACAACTGGGTGGTGGGCTTGAACCTTAGAGAGGCTTCCTACGTACACTGCCTTGACATGGATCCAAGTCCCAGTAGTTTGTGAGATGGGTGTGTCAGCGAACCGACGTGAATAAGGATCTTGGTATGATGGGTGATGGGATTGAACCTCATGAGGCTTACTATATACCATGCCATGACATGGATCAAAGACCACGTAGTTTAGGATGGTGTGGGGGCTTACACTCTAGGATTCCAATGTGTTTGTGGGGCCTGGCACACCGACACAGAGATGGTCGGGGCCAATGGTTGTTGGGCTTGAACCTCGTGGAGTATTCCTACATACCATGCCTTGACATGGATCAATGTCCTCATAGTTCGGGTATACAGTTTAATGTCATGCGGGACGGGGGTGGTGTCATGGTCAATGCTTACTCTAAGCCCACGTGAGTTGTGCTCGGTGTGAGAAACAAGAGGTAGTAGAGACCCGATGATCACATTGCGAAAGGTGTATCCATGGGATGTGGAGTGGGGATTACGTGTGGAGTGGCCCAGGGAGAAAGAGATTAAGACTTACTCCAAGATGGGGGACCGATGGAAACAAAGCTCATCAGAAGAGGGATTTGGAACCGAAGAAAGGAGGTGACCCATTCCCTATCACTTCCTCCACTGGCCTTAGTATAGAGGATGTGAGGAGGAGCAGGGGTTCTGCCTCTAGTAGGAAAAGATAGGGGCTTACCCCAAGGTGGCTGCCCTTCCCCATGGACAAACTCCACTCCAAGAAAGAGGATATCATCACCTGTGGAGACTAGGGGGCGTGGAGAATTCCCAAGGCGGGGGGTCCCTATGTGTGAGGCATGGGGCCAAGTCACAGTTTAACATCATGTGTTTAAGACGATGGTGTTTGGCAGTTTAACATACTGCAGCTCGGACGAGGAGGGTTTGCTTCACACCCCAAGGACTTACATAATCGGTACCCTCTGCTCCTTTTGGGAGGGAAGGCACTAGCTACTCCGTACAGAGAGGTTGTCACAGAGGGAACCATCGAGGGGTCCATGTTAGCGTGGCTATGCGAAGAAGCAATAACCATTAGCGTTCCTATGCGAAGAAGAATTAGGCGCTGCAACTCTATGGGAGGTATCATCCATGGGTCTTTGAAGTCACACCGTGATAACCTGGAGGGTCGCACGGGAAAAGGATTTGCCCAGCAGAGGGGTCTATAGGCTGGTGCCTTGAGGAACTCTGTCGCTCCGCTTGGCGGAGGGCACTTGCGAAGGGGTGTGCTTCGCGAAGTGGGGTGCCTTACTCTTAGCATGGGGCAGAGGTGAAAATGGGAGGTGCTTCGTGAAGTGGAAGGGCATTAGAAAATCATATCTTCGTGGAGAAAAGGTGCCTCATGAAGCAAGGTGTTGGGAAGCAATGTTCTTCACAAAGTACAGTGATCCTGCCTTAGCATGTGGACCATGTGTACATGAAGGGTGTTTCATGAAGCATAAACACTATGTGACAACCCGTGTCCCGTTAGGGATCCCCTTACATAGAGAATGCCCCCAGGCTTCGCAAAAGGCATCCCTCTAGGAAGAAGGGATCAAAACGAGAAAATGGTGAGGCACTTAGTGAAGTAGATATACCTCGCACAACTCATGGTTCACTGAGCGGAAGAGTTCTTCACGATTCAGGAGATGACAAGCTGAAAGGTCGGATTGTCCATCTGCTGGGGCTCAGGGGGAGCTCGATATTTATAGGCAAGAGGCACCGCGGAGCATGGATCAAGCGGTGCAAAGAGGGGTCGGGTGGTTTCGCTGCGGGCTCGCGAACGTCAAATGGGGTCGCGGAGCGTCCCACCAGCGTTGCTTCGTGGAGGCGTCACCAACATCAAATTCGTTTGTAGAGCATCATGCCTCCCTTTCTTCATGATGGGCTTGTGAACATCAAGTTCGTTTGCAGAGTGTCCCACCTTATTTGATTTGTGGCGGCCGCGGAGTTGGGGGGACTCCACAAAGGTTCTTTGTGAGGCAGTCTGTGGGGCCGTCTTGGGGCCTTCTCTTCGTTCCAAATTTTGGCGCCAACAAATTCCCCCCCCCCCCTCAGACATGGTGCCACTGAGAGATCAAGGGTATATTTCTAAGGTAAATCACCAAAATAAATGGTCATTCGTGGTGCGGATTCGTGATGTGGGATCTCGAGGTAGATAGGGGATACGCGGGCCAAGCGCGCCGCGAAGTTCCGCGCGGACTGGAAGCACCGCGAAGCTCTAGCGACCGTCACCTATAAATAGTGGGTTTATCATCTCTTTTGTCCTTTCCGTTCTCCACGATCTTGTCTTGTTGCACTCTCGATTTGTGAAGCTCTGCGTACTCCACGAGTGATCTCTGTGAATCGGGTCTTCGCGGTGCACAACGAGTCCTCGACTCCGCGTTTGCGCTCTTTGATCCACCTTTGAACGTCGAGGCAGCGCCCCGTGAACAGTCTTCGCGAGCGGCCTTCGTGAACATGCTTTGGAACAACCTTCTCGAATCAGCCAACCAAACGTCCAAGTTCCAGAACCGAATGTCTCATCAAGAAGCTGCCCCGGGGGTCCTTGCGAATGCCGCCCAGAGGGATGAAATAGCGAACAGCCAGGGGCTAGGAGAGCTAGTTCATATCCACTGGGACCATAGTTCTTTTTTAGAGATACTTTTGGGGACCCAGAAGAACTATCCTCTATGCAGGAGGTTGCCTTTGTATGGCTTAGAGCTAAGGGATGACGTCTTCATCCCTACAGTAGGTAGGGATGAGCTAGCTTACTGGTTCCGGAGCATTCCATATCCACACCGATGGTTCAGGGCGCCCGATGGTCATGCCCGAGATGATTTCACACCTGTTATTGATGACTGTATAAACAATCATTTGAAAAATGTAGACATGAGGGAATTGAAGCCAAATATGTCCCATCCCTTGTATAGAACCATCCTCAAGTCGACGCTGGGGAATCCGAAGAAGGGATGGTACGAGGAATGGGACATGTTTCAGGGAGGCAACATCACCGATGATTGGGCTTCGACCTACTGGGTAGGTGCTTCATTCGAGGAGTTTGGAGTGGTGATGAGAAGAGTGGGGCTCTACGAGGCAACTTGGGCTTCCCAGTTCCATATCTACCAGCTAAAGCAGTTGATGACGGAGCTATTGTGTCGGTGGTCACCAAGAACCAAAACATTTCACCTGCATCACGGGGAGGTCGGCATCAGCCTATGGTACATGCATCTGATCTCGGGGGTCCCGATACTGGGGGTGATGTATTATGCATTCCTCTCAGCCATGGGTGCATGGCTCATGCCCGGGGAGGATAAAGAGGCGGTGAGGGATGTCCACATCAAGAACTGGTTCATGAAGTTCTTGAACTTCCCAGAAAGTAGGCAGTTCCCGAAGAGGCCTCAAACATGCCCAAAGGGTGCCCAGAGTAAGGAAAACTTTTACTGGCGGCTGCAAGAGGATAGCCAATGGATGACTTGGGGGTTCAGTGTTAGTAATAAACAATGGCCAATAGTCGGGATGATGACATTCATCACAGCCCTTATCTATGGTTGGATCCTACCGGTGAGTAATACAATCATGGGAGTACGGCCAAGCACTTTCATAATGGCATCCACTTTGGAAACAGGAGGGTTGGTCAACCTGGGGATCCAGATGCTCACCAAGTTGTACAAGACGCTGTGGAACATCAACGAGGGGAAAAGGCCACAGAGGGTATGAAGGTCATTCCACCTCCTGTACAGGTGGATGGCGGTGCACATTAGGGGGAACTACGAGTTTCTGAACCCCATCTAAATGACGATGTCGAACTTTCATCCCTCGATGTTGAAGGCTACGGGGATCTTTCCAACCAAGTTGACTGCACCTTCAGTTCTAAACTGGGTGTGGATGGTGGTGGAATTCAATTTCCATCCATTCCCGCTGCCAATGGGGACCTTCATAGATGATGGCCAGTGAATGAAATATCACTGATTCTACCTCATGGACTTTCGATGTGGAGTCCTGGTGGCCAGGGTGGACCACGAGTGCCTTTGCGAGCCGTACATCACACACCGGTTCACTAGGCAATTTCGGTGCCTATAGCGGCTGACCCTGTAGGTCTACCTGGGGGTGCGCTACGAGGAGAACACTTGTGTAATGTGTCATATGTGGCTCATGTTCACACGAGAAGATGGGAAGATGTAGAATGTATTTCCTCCACCAACTTCCATCCTTGGGCTAATAATAGAATACACCCAGAGCTGGGAGGTGGCCTACTCAGGGGAGATGCTGAAGCGGCCAACCGTACTTGTAGGTGAGGGTGAGTTTCCCCAACCTCGAGGCCAAGGTTGAAGGCGAAACAGGAATCCCATAGTGTAGGGGCTGTTGTAGCGGTGATGCCCACACCAGTTGAGGAGGGAGAAACGGTAGCGGGTCCGGCAGTGGCAGCGGAGCCGGTGGTCCAAAGGGAACAGAGTCATCCAGTGGGGCGGCCACTGAGAGGGTTCCGCAGGATTTCCACTCAGGCCCTGGGGAAATGGCTGCATCACATTGAAATGTCGGAGAATGCTGTCTTCATAGAGGCTTGGGACATCATGGAGGTCAACCGGCAATTCCTCAGCACATCCGAGTTATGGAAGCACCTCAACTGCCTCGGGATGGACTTGCTGAGAATTGGCCCTATTAGGGCCTGTTTCGTAGTATCCCAGGCAGAGGTGGAGCAACACATAGCCGAGCTAGAAGACTTCATCCACTCCCATGGTGCCCTGCACCCGATGACAGACCGAGTCAGGGTGCTGTTGGGTCGCACGATCCCTCCACAGATGTCAGTCGCTGATCTGAGGGAGCGCTTCCCCCTTCCAGGCGAATAGGATAAGTCCTCCTGGGGAGACGAGGTTGGCAGGGAGAGTCCGCCGGAGGAGGGTGAAGTCGGAGGCCAGTCCTCAGATCTCGAAGATTTCACCGAGGCTCTTGAGGTAAAATCCCAAGTTCCTTCTTCAGAGCCTGCCCTTAGGTTACTCTAGATTCCTTATCATCATTTGTAATGTGCAAGAGGACCTTGTGCATAGACCTCATTATCACCCCTCAGTGGTTGCTAACGTGGGACCTTCAGGATCCGCACCCGTGGCTGCATCAACCTCCGGGTCTGGCAGGGTTGAGATAGTTGAGGCGGCTCCCCTGGAGTCTCCAAACCTTCCAACCATATACGGGGGGCCGCATCTCGGGGTTCTCACGACATCAGCCCAAGAGAAAGACTAGGGATTTGACCTCTGTATTTCTTCTCTACTACATTCACAACTACCATCCCCTGACCACGTTAACTGGCATTAATGTCCCCTTCTTGGTGTGTACAGTCCTTCAATTGGCATGGGCTACTGCAACGTAGTTGGTCGGGGTTTCTGGTAGCGCCCTTCCCAGGGGCATGCCGATGGTTGTGGAGGTGAACATCCAGCTTGAACGAACGACAGCTCTCCCGACCACCGGCTAAGGTTCCAGTGGGACTATGTCCGAGATCATCAAGGTGGGATTCAATGATGAGGATCAATTAGATGATTCAGGCCTCTCCACGCCCGATCCGACACTAGACGAGGACCTGGCCGAGGAGTCCTTGGGGGAATTCCCCGCATTTGAGCCTACCAATCGTGTTGGTTGGGACAAGATGTACTCTCATGAGGAGGACAGTAGAATAGTCTGTCACCTATCATGGAAGCTGATCACGCACTTCATTAATGACACCCCCAAGAGCTATGGTTGAATGTCATGGATAGACATCGATCACGACTGCACAAACTATGCACTGGGTGAGTGGATTCCCGACGTCCTCAAATGCTCATTCGAGATCTTATGGTGGAAAATATTTGGGAGTATGACCATGTCCTTGGCATGGGTTGGCAGTGGAGGAAGGTGGTGAACCTCAAGAGGCTCCAGAAGGCTGATGATGAGGTCCGGCAGCTGCAAAACCGGGCGAACGATCACTTGACCTCCCACAATGCACAATATGAGCTGATATCATGACTGAAGTCCCAGCTGGAAGAAGCTGAAGAGGGCCTGAGGAGAGCTTCTGGGGAGATGATTTCCATCTGGGCCGACATGGAGTGGGCCCAGATTGCAGCCAACGAATTGCGCCCTCTCGCCGCTAAGGAGGAGTGGGGGGTGAATAAGTGGAAAAATCTCCTGGAAGCCATAAGCCAGAGGGTGGTGGAGCTGCAACGTTCATTCGATGAGGTCAATCCGTGTAATGATTACAATCCCTTTAAACATACTTTTTTCTTTGATTGTTTGAATTTCATAGCATGCACGAGTTCTATTGTTTACATTGGTTTATTTCACCCTTATGATGTTCGCAGAGCATCCATCAACCATTACCTAAGCTCACGTGGGTCAAGACTGATGTGAGAAACAAGGGATGGCTACCTCATTGCCCCATAAAAACATAAGAGTGAAAACCAAGATTCATGCATCCGGGGTTTGGACAACCGGTCTGGATTTCCGGGAAATGGGAGAGGCCTGGCTGGAGAATGAAGTTCTCAAAACAGCTGAATTACCATTTTCCTCATGTGATCTTTTGCATGAACGGTGTAACGCTAGGGAAGCTGAAATCAATCCAAACATATGGGAATGGGATGTGTGAATCATGATACCTGAGATTCATGAAATTGTGGGGTGTCGTGACAATAAAGAATAACTGATAACCGCATCCAAAACATAGTATTCTTATTGTATTAGCCTAGAGTGGGGATAGAAAATGAGGGTCGACCGTTGACCATGTTTGAAACACGGGACCTGTCACAAATTCCATCCATTAGTCATCCGGAACATTGGCCCAAGACAGTAGGTGGGACATAGGCCAAGAATCTATACAATTAGGAGGTTCCTACAGACATGAAAGAGGACGATGTTCTGAATAAGGGGCATGAAAAGCTGGAACGTGGAGTGAGGGTATGTTCAAACAGAATCCAACACTATTGAAATTACGCCACCATGGCTGAAGCACATTGGATGAATGCATCAGTTTGATCATGGATCATTCCTTATTTCAGTCTGGGCCTCTCTAGTGAGGGGGTTGTCGCTTCCCAATGCCATCATGGGGCATCACAAACTTGTTCAGGAAAAAATTGAAGTACCACGGTTCCCCACAAGGGGTCGGGTCAGGGGACGGAAATGGGGAGGAATAGGATTTATGATTCTCAGGGCTGGACCCTAGGCATAATACCGGGGTGTCCCTACGTGTCCCATGAGGATGGGAATCAAGTCATACGTAGTTTTGAAGGCATAGTGTAATCATAGACTAACACTGACAGGTGAAATCCCCTCTGGCAGAGGCTCGGTGCATCCTATGACTAAAATGGGGCATACTGAACTTGTTCAGGGTAGAACCACAGTTTAGTGTCATGTGTTGAGTACATATGGACTCTGACAGTTTAACGTCATATGATAGGACGTGGGGTGAAAGGGAATATCCCAGGGAGTATGTGGTGCGGTATCCATTAAATTGACATGAATGAGGACTTGGAGTCCAAATCACACCACGTATCCCCGGAGGAAACTCTTCAGGTTGAGCGACCATGAGTGTGAATTAGGCTGGGCCTGAAGTAGAGTGGTCGGGTGTTCCTACATACCCCATAAGGACAGGAATCAAGACATACGTAGTTCAGAGAGAATAGTTTAACGTCCTGTGGGGCGATGAGAAGCCTGGCCGTGCCTGTACACATCTTACGAAAACAACTAAGACAACGTGATACGTGCTCGATTTGGTAAACAAGAAGTAGTGGTGGGACTTTCCCGACATAGGAAAGGACATAATAGGACTAAGGGACCATTGGTGAATACTATCCCAATGATGCTAGGCCATCCATGAAGCACACCTAGATGCACAAAGAGATAAAGCTGAGTATGTAGGAATTCTACATGAACACGAGGAAGTGGAAATGTGTGAATCATGATGCTCGAAATCTTGACCACAATGATGGTGGCATGACGATGGAGGATAACTATTAACCATGGAGGAAACGTATCATCCACAACACGTTAGGCTAGAATGGGGACATGAAATTGATGGTCGACCATTGACCATGTTCGAAGCAAGGGACCATGTAGAAAATGTCATCTGAAATCCTTAGGGACATTGGCCTGAAATGGTAGGAGGTCAATTAGGCCTAGAATCCATGGAGATCCCTCAGGCCTAGCTTCCATGTCGTCCGAGGGTACTTTTGGAATGGGAAGAGGATGAGGATCCAAAAAGCGAGCTCACAAAGCTTGGACATGGAACGAGGGAAATGTCCCTATGAAAAGTCCACGCTTTAGGATCTTTGTCAAAATGAATCTAAATACGACAAAGAGATGTATTATATAGAGGGATTTGAGTCCCATCCCATAGGTAGATCTTAGTTTAGGTTCATATAACTCAGACCAAGATGGTAGGAAACACAGGAGACACATGGTGGGGTATTTATAAAAACCCGACGTCAATGGGAACTGGGGGTTCCGACCACCACATGTTCCCTGGAGATGTTTTAGGTCGAGGGACCAAAAAAGAGAGTTGATCTGGGCCTGAGGCGAAGTTCACATGCATTCCTACGTGCCCAAAGATTATGGGGATCAAGATGCACGTAGGTCTTGAGGTGGCATGGTAAGGTACCAATGCCAGGGAAAATGGGGCGTGCGGGCATGGACCTCGCACCAAGAGAAGAAGTATTTGATAAATCTTGATTGTCCTTTAAGGTGAGTGGTTTTTCTTTTGTGGACAGATAGGCCTAGGGTATCAGAACCTGGCATCGCCACAGGAATCAAGCCATAGTAGCCGTTGACAAATGGTATGGCATGTGACCAATACCAAACATGGTTCCCCCTTGAGGACATCACGAGGCATCACCGTTTTTTTTGTGTGCAGCCAAGATGATCATGTCACAGTTTAGGGTCATGAGATAGGACCAATTATGCATTTTATCATCGTGAAACATAAAAGTAGCAGAGATAATGCCAGGTGGGGAATGTGTACGGTGCAATAGAATATCCCCAATGTGAATGGGAAAATTATCCTGTATCACACCGTACGTAATTATAAGATGGGAACCTTGGGACAAGGGGCCCAAATAGGGGTAATAGGGAAAGGGAGAGGAGAAAATAGCTCCCAACTAAGTTGGACCCAAAGACGAGGTATCCGGGTGGTCCTACGTATCCCATAAGGATGGGAATCAAGCCATACATATTTCTTAATGAGATCTTAGTTTATGGTCTTAGATCTCGGACCGTGGAGAAACAGGACTATCCCAAGTAAAGCCAGACCCTAACCAAATCAATAATCATACTAGAGTTAAAATTAGTTTAGGAAACAAGGGCGGGTATAGTATTCGCGATACATGATATGAATGCAAAGGGGGAATTGAAGAAACCCTGAACGATCACCCTATCGCGACTTTCTTCCCCCACAAGTGCGGATGCGCACAGAGGAATAGTACCAAGAGTTTTGAGGTTCTTCTTGGACATGATGAGGTGGAGGAGGGTGTGAATCATGTAACTGACATTTTGGGCTTAATGGGGTTGGAATGGTGATGTGGGATAACTATTGACCATGTTCTAAACACAGTATTCATATCACGTTAGACTAAAGGGGGAAAACAAATGAGCATCGACCATTGACCATATTTCCAACACAAGATTTGTATTGGTTTTTTGTCTTCAACCCTCGGGGGCATTGGCCCGTAATGATAGGAGAGCCCTTAGGCGTTTCATCCATGCAACTCAGGGGTCCCTTCAGGTGTTAAAGGTGATGGAATCCCAAATGAATAGGAACAAAAATCCTGAAAAGCGGGTCAAATCATGTCCGAGCAGAGTCCGACATTACAGGTACTAAACCATAGTACCCTTAGGCACATTGGTGAACCGCCGAAAAGGGGCGATGAGGGTGTTCAGTAGGGAGAGGTACACGATGTGGTCGTTACAAGTCTGATGTTAATGAAGACATAATCCCATGTCGTTCCATATACTCTCCTCTCTGGGTAAGGGTAGGCCAAGGGGCCAAGGTGAAATGGGGATCTCCTGGAAATGGGGCTGGATCCGAAGTATAGACATTCAGGTTGTCCTACGTATCCCATAAGGATGAGAATCAATCCACACGTAGTTCTTAAAGGCACCCGGGGGTAAGATTCCCCAACGAGGGGGTGTACGGCACGACAAATGACCCTACGTGAATGAGGACATGATCCTGCATCACACCGAACATTCCCAAAAGAGAGAACCTAGGCCGAGGCCCAAAAAGGCCAAGGGGCCTGAGGTTGGGCCTCAGTCAGGAAGGCCTGAACCACTTGCAGTTTAACGTCTTGCAGTGAGGACAAGGATAGGATAAGGTGTATCATCTGGGGATGTGTATGGAATGGCAAGAAACTCAACGTGAATGAGGACATAATCCCATACAACACTGCACAATCCCATAAGAGAGAACCTGGGCCAGGGCCCCGAAAAGGCCAAGGGGCCTGATAGTTGGCACATCCCAGAAGGAGTTCATTGCGTGGAGATACAACAAGGTAGAATGAACAACTACACTCAATGTTTTGGACATCTTGGGGCGATACTAACGATCCAGGATGACTGTTGAACATGTACAAAGCATAGTGTCCCTATAGTGACCATACAGGAGAAGTAAATGAGCATCAATTGATGACTGTATTTGAAACGTGGGACTTGTATCAGATTGTTTCTCGACATACTTGAGGTATTTGGACCAAAGTGGTAAGAGAGAGCCCTTAGCCCTAGCATCCGTACCATTTAGGGGCCCTTCCTGATGGGGAAGGTGGTGGAATCCTAGTCAAGGAGTGGGTTAAGAATAGCTATACCCATCTCTCAAAGAGGCGAACGTCTCTAGGAAGCGGGACGTATGGCCGGATAGAGGATAGCTTGACATTAATTGGGAAAAATGTTCACCCTCGCCATACATCTTGAAGCGGGGGAAAGATTTTGGAATTTGGGATGGGTCAATAGACGAAATGTTCGGGTGTTCCTATGTATCCCATGAGGATGGGAATCAGGCCATACGTAGTTCTTGAAGGCCATTCATTTTAAAGTCGTGCGGTGAAGATGTGGGAGGATAGAAGAACGAGAGTGGGAACATTGGTGCGAACATTATAATCCATGTATGAGTGGGGTTAGGGAAGCCTACACCAAATAATGCGAGGCTACTCTGAGGAAGCTATACCCAGGGGGGATAGTAGAAGAGAAGAGTTTGGGGATGGACTCAAAATGAGGCGTCTGAGCATTCCTACGTATCCCATGTGGATGAGAATCAGGTCACAGATAGTTCAAGAAACACAGTTTATCATCATGATGGGTGATTCATATTTTAAAGTCATGCAGGACTAGACAGTTTAAGGTCATGCAAGACCATCATGAAGTTTAGGGTCATGCGGGACCATCCGGTTTAAGTTCGTGTCGGACCATCATGCAGTTTAGGGTCATGGAGGACCATCCAGTTTAAGGTCGTGCCGAACTAGGGAGTTTAAGGTTGTTTTGGACCATCCGGCTCAATAAAAGTATTGCTTGAGGTACTTGGCATTGGTGAGAGGAGTTATACACTCACCATCCATGGTTACCAGGGAGTATACTCCATTGGGTTAAACTCTGTGGACTATGTAAGGTCCTTCCCATTTGGGCTCCAACTTTGGTGGTTTCCTACCAGGGGTCATTGGCACTCAGTGGGCCAATACCAGGTCACCTTGTAGCAAGGAGCGGAGGTGAACCTTATTATTGAAGGATCAAGCCATCTTATTTTGATTCCTTTTCGGATTGTGTATGACATAGAGGCTCTTCTTGTTAAGTGCTTCCAATTAATCTTGACAGATTTCGGCCACTCTATCTGGTGCCGGATGGTCATAGACTGTAGTGCATAACGAAGGAACTTGGATCTTGATGGGTAGGATGGCCTCAGCCCCGTACACCAGGGAATAAGGGTTCACCTGGGTAGAGTTACGAGTCGTTGTTCGATAAGCCCAGAGAGCATTGGAGAGATTATCTGGCTAGATATTAGTGTTGTGGCCAACCATTTTCTACAAAATGTTGGAGAGGGTTTTTTTGAACACCTCGATCTATCCATTCACCTCCGTGTGATAGCAGGAGGTATGGTTCGAACGGATATTGAACTTGGCGTACAATTTCTTCAACTCCACTGCTCGGATGTTGGTGCCGTAATCGATGAGGAGAACATGAGGAACTCTAAACTGGTGGATGATATTGGAGCTCATGAAGTCAACGATGGAACAAGCCTTGACTTCCTTGAGCAGAATTACCTCTGCCCACTTGGAAACGAAATTCGTAGCGGTCAGGGCGAACCTTCATTGGAGAGCTGTCACCGGTGGAATGGTCACATGACATCGAGTCCCCATACTGCAAAATGCTAAGAGTGCTTGTTGGAGTTGAGAGGTTCTGGCGGCTGATAAAAAAAGTTATTATGCACTTGGAACGCGTGAAATCTCTTAGAAAACTCAATACAATAATTGATCAAAGAGGGCCAGAAGTACCCCAGTCTCCAGATATGATGGGACATCTTCGGCCTAGCGTGGTGGCCACCACAGGAACTGGCATGAACCTCTTGCATGACTTCTGGAATCTGAAATCCTTGAATGCAACGGAAGAGAACACCATCAAAACCATGCTTATAAGGGATCTGATTAAGAATGGGACCACTCTAGAGGGTAAAATACAGAGTACGGTGTCAGATTCGCTTGTGATCGGTCAGATCAGCTGGGAGGCAACGATTTTGGAGATACTCGACAAATGGGGCTCTCCAGTCGGGAGTCATTTCAACCACTGCATCTGAAGAACCTGGGGATCCTAATGTGGAAGATCTAGTGGTAATATGGTTTACTCATAGGAAATTGTCATCCTCTAGGGTGACGGGAACAATGAATCTCCAGTGGTCCACATGTATAATCAGATCATCCTGCTCGTGCTTCACAAGTGATGCCGCTAAGCCGACCAAAGATTCCGTTCGACCATTCTACGACCGAGGGACATGGGTAACCTCTGGTCGAGAAGGGAACTAAGGAATTAGATAGAGGGTTCACTCCAACAATGGTGTGAGCTTTGGATTTCTAACAACATATCCACCGTTGATTATCTTGATGACTAGATCGGAATGCCCTTTCACATGAAAATGGGGAACATCGATCTCAAGGGCCAGCTCGAGACCAGTAATGAGGGCCTGATACTCTGCCTCATTTTTGGTGCACCCTTCTGACAACAAGAATGAGTATGGAAAGATTACTTTTGCTGGGGTAATGAAGACGATACCTCGAACTACTCTGTTGAGCCTAGGATCATTGAGCCTCCTACCAGTGGGACTTCGGGAGGCACCATTAAAGTGCATCTGCCAACATGGGATAGTATGATCCACTGAGAGGATTGCCTCATTAGAAAAATCCAAGTCCAGAAACTGGTCTGTGAATGTTGGATGGGAATATATAAAGTCCGCCAATGCCTACCCCTTGATAGCCTTTTGAGGCACGAACCAGATGTCCAACTGCTATAGAATTACTGCCCACTGTTCTAGACGACCGGTCAAAATGGGGCGATTTAGAATGTACTCTAGTGGGTCTACCAGAGAGACCAGCTGTACCTCATGGTGATATATGTAATGTCGCAACTTCTGCACAGTGAATATAAGCGCAAGGAGGCTCTTCTCGATGGGGGAGTATCTGGTCTCCGTATCGAGAAGGATGAAGCTGAGGTAGTAGAGACTGTACTTTGTCCCCGCATTGTTCTTCTAGGAGAGAAGGGCGCCGAGAGATCGGTCCAGGGCAGTGACATACAAGATTAGTGGCCTACCGGAGATGGGTGGCATGAAGACCAGAGGCTAGAGAAAATATTTCTTGATTTTCTCAAAGGTGGCTTGGCACTCCTTGTCCCATTCCTAGGTGGTTCCCTTATTCATGAGCTGAGAAAAGGGCTTACACTTTCCATCCAGATTCGCAATGAATCGGATTATGTAGGATAAGTGTCCTTGAAGACCTTGAAGCTCCCAAAAATTGCTTTGGGGAGGCATCGGGCTGATTGCCTTGATCTTCTCTAGGTCAATATCAATGCGTCGGTACCTAACAACAAAGCCAAGAAACTTCCCGAAAGTGACCCCGAAGGCACACTTCAACGAATTCATCTTCAAGTGGTGGGAACGGAGGAAACCAAAAACATTATCAAGGTCTTTGGGATGGTCCTAGTTCTTGTGATATTTGACCATCAGATCTTCCACATAGCATTCCACCAATTTTCTGAGGATTGGCTTGAATATGTGATGCATGGACCGCTGATAGGTGGCACCTGCATTCTTCAGGATGAAGGGAATAACCCGGTAACAGAAAGTACCTTGAGGCACTCTGAAAGTGGTAGACTCTTCATCCTTGATGGACATATGGATCTAATTATTTCCATTGTAGCCATCCATGAAGGAGAGGGCTTGGAACCCAGAGGTAGAGTCAATCAACAATTCTGTCACTAGAAGGGGAAATCATCCTTCTGACAGTGACAGTTGTGATCGCGGAAGTCAAAGTAGACTATGATCTGTCCGTTCTTCTTCCTGACTTGCACAATGTTGGCTAACCAGTTGGGATACTGGACCTCCTTGAAAAAGTTGGATCTGATGAGTTTGTCAACTTTGGCCTCAACCATGGAACCATGAGATGGATGCATTTTTCTGGGAGGCTGCTTGAACCCACGATGGTTTGTCGGGAGACCAAGTCTGTGGATGGATACCTAAGGATCTAGTCCAGGCATCTCATCATAACTACTGGAAAACATGTCACCGTTTTTTTTATGGAATTACACATACTACTCTTCCACCTCAAGGGACAAGGAAGCACTGATCAATGTAGGTCTCAGATCTGCCTCACTACCAAGGTTCACCTGTACCAGTTCATCGACCGTGTTAGAGACGCTTACTTCAAAGGCAGGGGGATCATCCTCCAAATCCTCTTCTTCTCTTGAGGAGTAGGGATTCCCAGTGGGTGAGGCTTCCCCTTGATCGGAGAAACCTAACGGGAGGCTGTTACTATCCTCGACAGAAGTGGACAATGCATCAAGAGATTCACGCACCACTGAGACTGTGGCGATGAAGGTGGTTGGTCCAATCCCATCTGGCCTTCGGCCCAGGGGGCCATGCTTGATGATATTAAAGTAGTAGTGGAACGTTGTCTTGATATGGTTAATCCCAGCCCAGAAAAATAGGCACGTATGACATACTGTCGTTTCTATGGGGTGGACGTCCTGATACCGTACAGGGATTGGAGGTTCTGGGATCACTTGAGCCTGGTTTGTGTAGGAGTATGAGGTGATTTCCCACCGTTGCTTGGACTTGGGAATATAACTTCCTATTTTACTCAAAAAAACAAATCATTTCCCTATTTCGTGGGTCATGGCCTCCAATAGATATATTGGGAAGTCATAGGCGTCATACAGACCTGCCCAGGGGTCACTGTTGACCGTGGTGGGTTCAACCTCACTTGCCAGAATCTGCTTATCTTTACTCTTGTAATAGTTAGCATCTAGATAATGGGATTCACAAGAGGCGAAAGGAGATTCATCGCCTTGGAGTATACCTAATATAGCATTAAGGGAGTACTTGTGGAAATGGTGATACGATGAAGGGACCACCACATGCAGGTGGAGCCATGGCCTGCCCATCAATGCATTATACACGGTTTCCTGGGAGACAACCATAAATTTAGTACTTGCAACTAGGCCACCAAATTGGGTCTTCAAATGGATCATGCAAACCTGGGTCTACTATGTCCTGTAATACCCCTAGATCCTTAGATCGGAGGGAGTCATTTCATCTTCGGATAACCCCAACTTTCGCAATGTTCGTGTCGAGATAAGGATGATCCCAGTGCTGGTGTCAACGAGACAGTGATGAACCACAATTCCATTGAATGGGCTGGTGATGTACAGTAGGAAGATGTTCCCTTGTATGGGAGAGCCTTCATCCTATCCATAGAACGAAATGATGTCCTGGAATTCGTTAGTCTCAACTACTTCAGCAAGATAGGCATCGACAGCTACTACTTCCATCTAAAACTGGAGGGGGATTCTTAAAGACTCAGCGAGGGCCTCAGGCATATATTATAATAGGAAGAGGGATTCGAGAGTGTAAATCCTAGTTGGGATTCCGACAAGGTTCTTAAGAACATTATACTTCTGTGCCAGGAATGAACTTCTTCTTACAGGAGGCCGCTATGCGATTAGTGGCATGGCAGGCCCTATCGGCTGGACTGGAGACTGGCCGGTGCTTGGAATATCCCGCTGCTCACTAGTCGAAGCCTGAAGAGTAGCTTCCGAATGAGGTCCATAAGGCTGAGTTCGACCTGAAGTGGGTCGAAGCTAGTCGCGGTATGGCAGAAGTGGCTCTTCTTGATCCAGTAGCACAAACTGTGGTGGATGTGGACCTGAAAGCACTAGATGAAGAGGCTCCGAGTGCTGGGATTTGTGCTGGGACTACTATGTGGTCTCAGTGTCATGCACGACCTGGATGGAGGTGCTGAATGATGCGCCTCAATTAACCATATGTCCATGGCTCCACCGACATTGGCGTCAGCTGGGGACATTGGGGAGGTTCACCCGGCGTTCCCCCTTGCCGGGAGTCATATAGGGGTTTACCAACTTGATGGTTTTAACCGAAGTGTACCTTTGACTGTCACTTGAAGAATCATCCACCACTGGGCAGATTCTTGGGAGGGATTCCCATCTCAGGGGGCATGCAGTTGCTGAGAGTGCGGGATGATGATGTCATCGGCAGGGAACGTTGCTTCTTCTTGCGCTGCTGATGCTTGCTCTTCTGGGAAGAGGCCGACTAAGATGATGTTGCAGAGGTGGTGGTCACAGCTTCTGAAGGCTACAACTGATTTAGGCATGCCCGAATGATTCCATGGGCATGAGAAACAATTTTACGGGCCATCCAGTCATCGTACATTTGGGATCCTCGACTGGGAACCTACTGCCATTCACCTTCGTCGCTACTGCTATCCGACCTCAGGAAAGACACCCACCACTTATGCGGGGGTCGAGCCCAACCTGAATATGTTTTTGTTGACCTGGTCTTGGATCCAGTCTTTAAACATATAGTAAAGATTGAGCGTGTTCCCTAGAATCCGATGAGAGGGGAAGTAGTTGGGGAGATTGGTAAGATTTGCCTTTACCGGCCTTCTGTACTCAGGAAAGCGTACAATCCCATACTCTAGGGCACTATGGAAGAAACTAGGGACCTGATTCTCTCTGAATGAGAATGTTTGGTGTCTTCTTTCTGGATAGGGATCCCTTGAAGACTGGCATTGATGAGGAGCTAGAGGGGCCTGTCGAGGAGGTGGACCCTGATTGTCCCGCCTGGGCGTTGGCAGCACATTAAACGGAGGCGCCTATCGATTCAGAGGACACTGTGGAGCTGGAGACTATGCCTGAGGTGAAGGGCCTTAGTGAGGCAGTGGGGAAGATGCTTCTGGTAGAAACCCTAGCTGCCTGTGGGTCTCTATATGGGCCACCGCGGTGGGATCGTCTCTTGAAGCCCTTAGTGCTGGGATTGCAAGGGGAAACTGACATGCCTGCCTGACCTGTTGCAGGGCTTCTTCGAGGTGTTGGGCCTTATCTGATAAGTCTCAGAACCCTATAGTATATGTATGAGTGATCAGTGAGGGAAACCGTTCCGTCTTGACATTCCCTATGCACATCGTCAGTAATTTCTCCTAAGTCAGTGGCATGTCAAGGGAGTATGGGATCCCCTTCCACCGGGCGATGAAGTTTGTAACTCGCTCATCAAGACGTTGTTTTCACTTGAAGAGGTCTACGATGCTGTTCTTTCGGGTGATAGAGCTAAACTGGTATAGGAACTGCCTACGAAGGTCCTTCCAGCTGGTCACAGATCTGACGGGGAGCTGGTTGTCCAGACGAATGCCGACCCCTTGAGTGTCTGAATGAAACAGCGGTGCCTGGTGGCCTCCTTCTGCGTTGGGGTCCCCAACATGGGGACACACCTAGAATTGAAGTGGTCCAGGTGCTTCGGAAAGTCCCCCATCCCGTTTAAGGGGGAGAATGTGGGATTCATGAAACCCGGAGGTGCCGATATATCATCCACCCAGGCTGAGTATGGCTTGCTATCCAGTGGGATTGACACCTGCCGCATCTCCAACACCTTAAGGCGGGCTATGAGTGCCGCCATAGGATCATACGGGTAGGGTCCCTGTCTTTATGGGGATCCCTAAACATGAGTGCATTTCCGGGCTCTTAGACATGGTAGACAGGTTCAGCGGCTCATGGAGCGACAGGTAGATTGGCCTGCAAGGCAGCTGGGGTAACTCGAGCTGGATTCCTCAGATTGCCTCACCGTTCGGGAGGGTTTGGTGAGACAAACTGCACTCTCTCTCCATGAGTTCCGGCTTCAGCCCTGTCAGTGGGAGCAACATGATCAGGGTTTCCTAGAGGCGTCTCGTTGGGGGGAGTTGTTTCTGCCCTTTCTACCTCGGCTTAGGATAATCATAGTCGGGTCATCGCTCTACAGTGCGTTCAGTCAGGAGTCCATCGACCAACCTCTTCTACTCAGCAATTTTTTGGCGTAACGCAGCCTTCTAGGGGTCCTCTTCTGTCTTCTGCATTGAGGTGGATAGGTCGGAGTGTTTTACAGCTCCGATAGGCTCTCTGCCCTTAGTGAAATTTCGGCTGCGTACTACCAACTTGGTGGGCACTGGGAGACCTAGGAGGTTCCTCTACTGACATGTAATCCTCCCCGATGGGTCAAACTATGGTGGTACCCCCTCAGGGGGTAAGTCTCTATCACGAAACTCCAACTCGTACCCCTTGTCCACTATGTTATCCATGTGGACCGTGACCCTTCCCAGGGGCATGTACTCAATATTGCACAGTGAGTCGGGTTTCCATCAGATAGGGCTGAAGAGAAGGGAAAAATACTATCTCCAGCCATGGAGTTGCACGTGGAGGTCACTTCTCGGATTATTTTGCAGAGTACCTTAATACATTGAACACATTGCTTCTAGAGGGCCTCACAATGTCCTAGTGACTCAGGGCGCTGGGCCACCGGGAGTGCGGCCAGATTGACTAGATGACACTGCTTGCTGATGTCCTCAAAATGTGATTGGATCCTTGGATATACCACGCACTGATGATGGAGACTTAAATGCATCACCCAGAGGGTGTATCAAAGACACCAAACTTCCTCTAGGGCGAGGGATTTGGCTATGCAGAAATTCTGCGCTGCTATGGGCCAGAACTCCTCAGGGAAGCAGTCTGTTGCAAGGATGATCTAGAAGCTCCTCAGCTCAATTTTAGGGTATGTCCCTTGATTTCCCCACTCGCCAACTGGAGGTGGTTGAGGAACAGGCAACGGTACTAAGGCATACCGATGGGATGACAGGTTTTCCGGTGGAGAATACGACGAACAAGCTGATTGGATTCCGATTCTAGGGCTATTTTCCGAGGAGTATAGTGACCTGGCCGTTACGTCACAATAAGATGGGCTGACGACCACTGTTCCTGGATCAGGGGCCATGGATTCCGGTGGTGGGTTGTGATGCTACGCGGCTGCCATTGGTCCCCAGAATAGCTCTCCACGATCTCTTATGGAGGTAGAAAGCACTTCTGGCGATGATGGTGGTGACTGCATGACCATAACCTGTGGGGCCACCAGATTTACATCATCCTGGATAAACTTGCGGAGGGAGGCATGAATCTTGTGGACCTCACATTATGGCAGTACCAGGATGATGTTCCTCGTCCCTACCCTGGCCCTTGACTCGGATGAGTGAGGGGAGGGTTCTGGAGTTGAGTTGCACTCTGCTTCAGAGTCTGAGAAGCGGACATGTTTGATCTCCGTCCAGGCCTTCCCAGGGCTCTTCTTATGGAGGCGACGACCCGCCTTCCTACCTCTTGGTGGCTCTTCGGGATAGGGATGATTTCCAACTTGTGGTCCTTCGGCCACACTAGTGTCAGGGCGGAGAAGGTTTCCACATGAGACAGCTGGGTTGCGAGGAGCAGCGGGACAAATGTCGAAGTGGACACAGGGAGGACCTCCATGAATAGCACCTGAGTCGGCAAGACCTCCGACAGAACCGGCAGGAGCATGGGGAGGACCTCCATGGTTGGTGCAGGTGGAGGGGGGCTGGCCCTCACCCCTCCAGTTTCTGGGGTGAGGAGGACCTTCTCCAGGTGTGGAGAGGACATAGGGAGGAACCCCACATTTGGGAGATTCATGATGGGTAACGACTCCACGTCAATGGTTTGGGGCAGGAAGAAGGGCTCCATACACAGTGTGACTGGCACAGGAGAGGCTTCCGTACTGAATGTCACTGCCACGAGGCATACCTTCATTCATATTAGGGGTGGCATGGGCCTTACCTCCATGAAAAGCCTCAAAGTAAGGAAGATCCATGCTCTCCGTGGTAGTGGTACGGGGAGGACCTCTGTATGGGGTGGCATCGCCACGGGTTGGTTCTTGGTGACCACCGCCCGTGCCTACGACCAGGAGAGTCAACCCAGCCTGACCGTGGGGCATTTGGTGCCTTTATCCCAGTTGGTCATAGGAGCACCCCTGCTAAATGTGTGCAGGGACTTGATGATATGTGTTAGCGTTGGCTTGGACCATAGTAGCCATCAATGATGACGCCCCATGGAGGGCATCCTCAGCTCGTGTCCGACGCTGGCGTCGGGTCAGGCGAGCCGATGATAGTGGCGCAGGTGCATAGCTTTCCTGATCCTCCAGCAAGGCCGGATGACAGTGTTGATGTGGCCAGGTGGAGGACCTCGCTGGGAGCCCCTGGACTGAGAGTCTGACTGGGCTGGGGCGGACATCACCCACCTCATCAGCGTAAGGTAGGGATTCGTCAAATCGCTCTAGGTACAGGCTCCCAAAACGATTGAATGTTGGGGTGGGGAGCAGCATCTCCCAGCGCGGCCCTCAGGGGGGGTGTTGACGGTGGGGCCTGGATTCCTCCTAGTCCAGGCAGGTCATATCCTGGGTCAGGATTATTCCCTCCTCATCGTAATGAAGTACAAGTTCGTTAATCACCCTTTTTTGGATGACTTCTGATGAGGAGATGGGGAATGGACGCCCCACAGTTGTGGAACCAGATGTCGTTGCGGCAGCAGTGGATCCACGTGGATTGGTTGTGCTAGCGTTGCCCCTGCCCCTGTGTAGGCGGGCAGGTGGTGATCGCATTCCCATTGCAGCAACCTGATTCCTGAGAAGCAGGGAGGAGGACTTGTTAGTGCTAAAAGGAAAACAAATCGACAACCTGTGCCCCAACGCCATTCCGTCTTCCATGGCCGGTAAGAGAGGTGCATGTTGAAAATGTTGCAGAACGGGATTCCCAACGTTCTTCTACTATAACTTCTGTGGAGTTTCACGCCAGGCCCGCTATTTTCTTGGCAGGACCCAGTGCCAGATGGTTGGATCTTGTGACACGTCAATCCATGGATGCCCCGAGCATTACTAATCTCCATATTGAGGAGAAGATATTCACGTCGAGTTGAGCATTTCTACTTCTGATGCTTTCACTGGGGTGCGCGCATCCGTCTTCTTGAGTGCGACAAGCACAAGTTTTGTTACCCTGCATTCTCGCTTTCCAAAGGCGGGCGACATCCATTCCTTGTTTAGGGACATTTGCTCCTTGATCGAAATGGGATGATGGGATGTCAGTTATTCCTTCCATGGATTCTTCCTTGGAACCCGTCACCTAGTCTGGTTCTCCCTCATAGATTTAATACGTTGTTCGTGAAACTTGTCCTAGCACCATATTATCATGGACACCAGTTAATTACACTGCTTCTGTCAGAACATTCCAAGGTGTCTGGTCAGGGATGCAACCTTCAGTTTGGGGAGTAGTCTTGCTGGGCATCACTGGCATGTATGGACGCTAGGGATAGGTGTGTCTTTCTTCTGTCCCTTATTATAGGGATTCTCGAGGGAATGGAAGCCCGAGGCATCCCACATCGAATGTGGGGAATTATATTCCACATGCATGTATACGAGGTTTTCCTCAGCTTCCCATGTTTAACAAAGGGTATTCCACGAGTTTAACGTCCAGCAGGGATGGATCAGACTAATCAGAACACTAATTAGAGTGGACCAGATTGTGGAAGCCCATGGAGGGAATACCGCTGTTGGGGCCAACACGTGGGTGGATCACCGAATGCTGTGGAAGAGAATGGGGTGGCATGATCTCACCGAGATGTGGCTTCCTGGGTAAGAATCCGGATGGATGATGGTTTTGGGCATGAACCTCATTGAGGATTCCTACGTACCATGAATTTACATGGATCAAAGTCCATGTAGTTCGAGCATATAGTTTAACATCATGCAGGATGGTGGCGAACCGACATGAAGGGGGTCAGAACAAACAGGTGGTGGGCTTAAACCTTGGGGAGGCTTCCTACGTACCATGCCTTGACATGGATCAAAGTCCCTGTAGTTTGAGAGATGGGTGTTTCAGCGAATCGAAGTGAATAAGGACCTTGGTTTGATGGGTGATGGGCTTGAACCTCGTGAGGCTTCCTACGTACCATGCTTTGACATGGATCAAAGACCACATAGTTCAGGGTGGTGTGGGGGATTACACTCTAGGCTTCCCAAGTGTTTATGGGTCTTGGTGCACCGACATGGAGATGGTCGGGGCCAATGGTTGTTGGGCTTGAACCTCGTGGAGGCTTCCTATGTACCATTCCTTGACAAGGATCAAAGTATTCATAGTTCGGGTATACAGTTTAATGTCATGCGGGACTGGGGTGGTGTCATGGTCAATTCTTACTCTAAGCCCACGTGAGTCGTGCTCAGTGTGAGAAACAAGAGGAAACAGAGACCCGACAATCACATCGTGAAAGATGCATCCGTGGGATATGGATTGAGGCTTAAGAGTGCAGCGGCCCAGGGAGAGAGAGATTGGGACATACTTCAGGATGGAGGTCGGATGGTGCCAAAGTGCAACGGGAGAGGGATTTGGAACTAAAGAAAGGAGAAGCCTCTTTCCCTATCGTGCCCTCCACTGGCCTAGGCATAGAGGAAGTGAGGAGGAGCATGGGTGCTGACTCTAATAAGAAAATCTATGGGCTTACACAAAGGTGGCTGCCCTTCTCCGCAGACAAACTCCACTCCAAGAAGGAGGATATCATCCCCTGTGGAGACTAGGGGGCGTGGATAATGCCCAAGGAGGGGGTTCCCTCCGTGCGAGGTGTGGAGCTAGGTCACAGTTTAACGTCATGTGTTCAGGATGATGGTACTTGTCTGTTTAATGTCCTACCGGTCGAAAGAGGTGGGTTTTCTCCACACCCCTAAGACTTACATAACCAGTACCCTCTTCTCCTTGTGGAAGGGAAGGCACCATCAACGCCATACTAAGGGGGTGTCACGGAGCGAACCATCGAGGGGTCCACATTAGCATGGCTATGCAATGAAGAAATAGCCATTATCGTGCCTATGCGAAGAAGCATTAGGCGCACCAATGCTACGGGCGATATCATCCAGGGGACTTTGAAGTAACACCGTGCAAACCTGGAGGGTCCCACGAGAAAAGGATTTTCCAAGAAGATGGGTCCATAGGCAGGGTCCTTGTGGAACTCTATCACTCCGCGTGGAGGAGGGATCTGGAGAAGGGGTGTGCTTCATGATGTGCGGTGCCTTAGCCTTATCATGGGGAAGAGGTGCAAATGGGAGGTTCTTCACGAAGTGGAAGGGCCTTAGTGGAGCACAACCTCATTGAGCAATGGTGCCTCGCAAAGCAAGGTGTCAGGTAGAAATGTGCTTCGTGATGTACAGTGATCTTGCCTTAGCATGTAGACCATGAGTACATGAAGGGTGTTTCGCGAAGCATAAATGCTCCGCGCAGACCTGGGTCCCCTTGAGGATCCCATTCCATCGCGAAATCCCTTAGGATTCACGAAATTCATCCCTCTCAGAAGAGGGGATGAAAACAAGACAAAGGGGAGGCACTTCATGAATTATAAGTGCCTCTCACATCTCATGGTTCACCAAGAAGAAGTGTGCTTCGCGATTCAGGAGATAAGAAGCCGAAAGGTTGGATTGTCCGTCCACTGGGGCTTAGGGGGAGCCCAGTATTTTTAGGCAAGAGGCACCGCGAAGCAGGGCTCAAGCGGCGCGAAGTGGGGTCAGGTGGCTTTGCGGCGGGCTCGCGAAGGTCAACTCGGGTCGCAAAGCGTCCCGCCTGCGTTGCTTCGTAGTGGCATCACGAATGTCGAAGTTGTTCCCAGAGCATCCCACCTCCCTTGGTTCACAGCAGACTCGCGAACGTCAAGTGTGTTTGCAGAGAATCCTGCCTTCTTTGCTTCGCGGCGACCTCGGTTTTGGGGGGACTCTTGGAAGGGGCTTCACAAGGTAGTCCGTGTGGCCGTCCTAGAGACTTCTCCTTGTTCCAATTTTTGCCGCCATCAAACATTTGAAACATTTTTAAAGCATCTAATTTTTTTTACATACATAACACATTCAATGAGATTAAAATAAAAAATGAATGTATTGAAGTAATTAACTTCATTTTTTGATTCTTTTCTCATTGGCCTATAAATATCGGAATGAATCAGCTCCATGGGTCATCTTGAACAAATCAAAGATTCCGTAATCATAACATTTTTAATCTTTCCTCTCTAGAAGATGGTGCAACAACAATATATTATTCATGGATAATTAAAAATGTCTCAGACACTATGAATTTTATATAACTTTCTCGTGATTCTTTGACACATGTTTCCCTACCTTTTATGGAATAATTTATTCTTTCCCACCATTATCATATTACAAGAATTTGGTATTTCACAAACCTGGAATAAATTCTATTTTATATGTTGGCCTCTAGTAATAATAACCCCATATTCATCAATATTTACAAAAATAAAATATTTTTTAAAGATAAATTTATAACCCTCATCAAAAAAAATTTGAAACGCATTTCAAATTGAGTATCATCCATTTTTCAAACAATGTTTTCTTTGATGCCATCTCTTCTTTTCTAATGATAGTCGATCGAAAACCTTTAATTTTTAGGGATTCTTCATTTAAAAAATTCACTACGAATTCTTTAAATTATTTCACATTAATCAAAAATTTCATGTCGCCTATTATGTGTGATAAAAACCCACTGTCACGTATCCGAGGTTGTTCTCTCTTTGAATAATTCAATCTAGTTTCAGCAATAAGAGGTTTTTATTCCTTCATTTATTTCTTCACTTATGGAACGTGTGTATTTCTAATCATATTTTTTTGTTCTTGTAACAAAAAAGACCTTATTTTTTAAGTATTCAAGGTTTTTCCATCTTTCAAAAATATTATCAAATGGATAGAACCTATTTTCAATCTCTATCCTAGTCTTTTCTGAATTCATTAGAAAACAATTCTCAGTTTTCTTTTATTGAGGGAATTGAGTCCCCAACAAAATTTTCTTCTTATTGTCTGAGAGAAAATATTAATGTTTTTTTTGAACCAAACCATACTTACCATGTGCCACAATCCACCACAATAATAGAAATATAAATTAAATGGTTATTTTCTTCTGAAAAATCCAAACTGATTGAAACTATGAATATGATACTCATCTAACTTTTTCCCATTATTTTCTAAGCCAACAAAATAAAAATTTTCAATTGAATTTATATTCTACTTTTTAGCCTTTATAGAATTAGAAGAGTTGAAAAAATTTCCGGTTTAAGGTTTCTGTGATACTTTTTAATTCTCAGCATTTTTGGTCGTGGTGATATACATGAATTTTCCAGATTTCTTCTTTTCAGAACAATTTCAATCTTTTTTATCACCCTTTGTTTGTAACTTTTGGTGAACCTTATCAAGTTTATCATTATGAAAACATTCACCAAAATATATATTGTAATTTTGGATAAATTCTTTATCAATTCAGCTATAGATAACTTTTATTTGACATGTTCTAATTCATTTTATTTTTCTTTCAGCTTTAATTATAGATGATCATTACGATTCTTTTGATCTTCAAGATATTTCTTCAAATCCTAAATCTCCTTTTATAGAATCAATTTCTCATAAGAAATAAATTCTTGATTTATTGTTGAGAAAAATTCATCCTCCAATGTTTTTTTCTTTTCAAGCATTCTAATCTTTCTCAATCATTATTTCTATTCTGAAATAAAATGGAATTCATGCTGAGTTTCATCTTCTTCTTGAGAACTCCAACATTCGAATTCTTCATCATTCACTATTTCAATGAGTTTATTTTCAAAGCCATAATAAAATGAAATTTTGGATTCAATATCACTGTCTTCTTTTTCGTCATCTTTAGATTAGAAACTTATTCTTTTGAAATTCATGAATTTTCAATCTTTACCTATGGAATACAATTTTCCTTTTTCACAATGTTTCTTCCATATTATTTTGTTATTTATTTATTATTCTTCACTATCCTCTTATTTTATCTATAAGGACAATTTTCAGCATAGTTTCCAACATCTCCACATTAAAAACCTTCAATGTAAGTTTCCCTTTTTATTTCTAAGTACCTATTTTCAAATTGTTAGAAAAAAAGTTTAAAATAATTTTAAGATGTTTACATACTTGATTTTTAGAATCTAATTTTATAGCTTCATCATCAATAATAATTTTATTTTACTTTATTTTCATTTTATCCTTAAAATTAATTTCTCTATCAATATTTGTTCTAATTTTAATAGCTTCTTCTCCCCTCATTTCATATGTAAGAAAATTTCATTGAAAATAATCATGAGGTAATTTTTTAGTATATCTGTCTTGTAATGGAGGAAATTTTGTATCAAATTTTGAATGTGGGAATCTTATGATCTTTTAAGAAATTGTAGAGGCATCCATCATTTCATCAGAACATCTGATTTTACTCACAATGTTATTCACCCTGGTAATGATGTACTCAACATATTTAGGTTCACCCATCTTCAAATCCTTATGTTTCAATTTCTAGATTTGTAACTTTTAATTCTACAATTTTTCCCTTTATATTTTTTTTCAATTTATACCATATACCTTTGGTTGTGGATACACATTTTACTCTAAAGAATTCACATTCATAAACTCATGATAATAGATAATTCTTGGCCCTCCCATCAAACTCTATATTCTTCTTATGAAAATATGTAAGAGGAGATTTATCATCAATGGGATGAAACCCAATTGGTAATGCTTCAATAACATCATAAATGATAGACATAAGATAATTCAATATTCTAACTTTCTATATATTATAATTATTTCAATTGATGTCCGAAATATTTTTATTATTCAAAAAATTCATATTCTCCATCAGTAATGATTGAGAAAAGGGAACATACTCTCTGATACTATTTAACTGTTCTTAGTCTGGATGAATGTATCATCGAGAAGATATGGAGGAGAATTAGTGATAAGTTTTCTTTTATGTGTTCGTGTAACAAGATTCTCCCCCCATTGTATATTGAATTCATTATTGAAAAAAATTAAACCACATGTCTAATGGAACACAAGAATTTATAGTGTTCACGATTCAATAATAATAGGTACATCATTATTATGGGTTGGAAATGATCCAATACCATAAAATCCACTAGAACTAAATCCTAGGATTATAATGAGTAGGATATACATTTACATTCTTATAGCGCTATGTAAAAATTTCCCATAGTGTGTGTGCACCATATTAGCACAAATAGGGTAATACAATGATTAAGAAACAACTCGTGTTACCTGTTATTCTTTTCAATTTAACATATGTATTAAATTGAAAAAAAAAATCCCCAAATTATTACATAGATTAAGGTAAAAAACTCATAGACTTTGAATTGATAAACTTAATTCAATTATCATGGGTACGATTTTCCCAGTATGATTCGTCTGAGTATGATTCTTCCCTAAACTATTATTCTAGTTTGATTTTCTTTCAGAATACAATAGAAATGTATTGGTACCACTTAAAATCCTGAACTCAATAAACTCAGTACGATTCCTACATACTTTGAGAACCTGAATACAATAATCCTAGAGTGGATTGATATAGCCTAATTCGATGATCAAAATAATATAATTAACTAGACAAATACGGTAATAAACTAAATACGATAATCACTGAGTATGATTATTAATTGAATGAAACATTGAAATATTTTCCCTTCTCATATTTCTTCATCCCATTGGAACAACTTCATCAAGGATCAATATGTTATCTTATTTCTATCACAGAATGCTTGAAGCTTCTCTCACTACCACAGTGAACGATACCAATTGTCATAAACTATATGTTAAATATCCTTTATAGAGTCACTTGAAGGGATTTTATGGGGATCCCAAATAATCATTCATGCTCACAAAAATTCAACCAAATTTTAATTTCCACAGAAATCATTGGTGATTTTTTTCAACTCCTTTTGAAGATTCTCAATTCTTATACAATCTTCAGTACGCTTTTATAATTTCAATTCATTTCATGGGTCCGATTTTCTATCTCTGATATCATCAAATAAAAAGTTTTTACAAGTTATAAGATATTATATGATGAAATGGATACAATACATAACATTTAATATGGAATTTATTTTGAATTTCATGCTCTACCTTGATAGTACATTCAGAAAACTCCATCTCTTTTTCTATTGACCCATTAAGGTTCGAAACATTCATCATTACCTCTACTCTAGACCCAATTGATAACATAAAATGTAATGAAACCCTTTATAAATGGTTGACTAAGTTATTGATCTCATTATACCCTTCTCTCTTCATCCATAAGCCTCATGGAATTGATTCTCTGAATATGTTTTTCAAGAGTATAAAGTTCTTGAGTATCATTTGACTAGGTACAATCATTTATAAATACAGTCATTTTCTTCATGATCTTGAGTACGATAATCAGAGTTACAAGAAGTTTATTTTTGATTCATATGGATGATAGGATGGTACAAATCTTTTACTTATCTTTCACCTAGATGCAATTAATATGGGTAAAATTCCGTTTCAATTAATAGCATCTCTTTCTTCTCTTCTACCTGGATCCTATCATTCTGAAAAAAATCATCACTGCATCAAATTTTACTTTATTTTAACATGATTTTCTCACATGTTCTCCAATCAACTTATTATTTGTATGAAATATGAATCAAAAAAGGAATTGTTAAATTTATTTTATTTTAGTCATAAAGACTCGAATTCTTCATCAAAATAGTCACTTCTTTCACTCCAAAATTAGTCTGTATATTATGATTATCTATTCCCAAAAGATATATTATCCATGTGACTAATTCTATTATTCCAGATAATTATTAGTTCCCCATAATGATATTTTCTCATATTGATCCCATGTCAAGTCTGATCAGAACCAATTATTCTAGAAAAATGGTTCCTTGTTATAATGCAAGAACGTGAGTCAATTTTGTTTGAAGACTATGGTAAGTAGGATTTTCACAAAATGAAATGACTAGAGAATTTCATTCCTCAATAAAATTAATTGTAGAAAAAGGAAAACACCTTATTTATTCCACTTGGTTGCAACTTTTTCCAAAAATTATGTACAACACCTCATATCTAACTAACTAACAAACAAAACTAGTACTCCACTAGGGCTCGGACCAAGACGAATGTGATATCTTGCTCCACTAGCTATCTCTCTGTCTCCACTTCTGAAACACTTCCATCACACTTACCCAATGACTGGTGGTATAAAGAGCAAACCATATACTTCTATAAATTATTCTCCTTAACCGGATCAACCATACAATGATCAACTAGATCAACCTTACGGTGATCCATTGGATCCACCTACTAAACCTCAAATTCTTGAGCAACATGCGAATGATTACTCAGAGGAATAACATAAAAGAATAAAATAATTTCTTATTACTAGGTAGTATGAAATTTTCATTATGATTTATTTTAACAAATTTTATTAATTTTATCTATTTAAAACTTCCTAAAATATACCAATTCAAACAAGATCACAAGTGATTATGATTCATGTACCCCTTAAAGGTCTCTACAATGTTGGAATTTCATTATCACTTAGTCATTCCATAGGTTCAGAGTTCATTCCCTAGACAAATAGTTAAAAAATCTAGTGTCCTATACGGTCCACCTGTCCTATATCATGGAATATAGACAACTGAAATTATTTTCATTCAAACCCATATAATCCTCAATGTGCCTAACTCCAAACACATTCCAATCTTTCAACCTCCTCCTTTGATAACACTCTCTCATGACACCTCCCACCTATAATTCCCTCCATAGATTGTAATGATGATAGTGAGATAATGACCCCTCATGCCTTGTATCCAGTGGGCCCCAGGATTGATAATATCACCAAGGATGTAGAAATCTCAATTTATGGGATTTATTTTCATTTATAAGAAAACAAGAGTGGGGGATAAGATGAATCATCCACAAAAACTCCTAGAAATAAATAAATAAATAATGAAATATATATATATATATATATATTAAAGAGAAAGACAAACCATCCCACACGCTTGTATTAATAAAACTATTACAAAGAAAATAATGTCTCAAAGGTAGATACCCAAAATTAATGCTAAAGTAGCGACTCATCAACTATCCAAGATCTGAGCTAGTGATTCCCATCACACTCCGCATAATCCCCCTAAAAACCAAAAAATAGTTTTATATATGTATAGTGAGCATACAAGTATACACAATAGGAAAACCAATGACTCTCATGTACATTTTAATGAAGCATACTTATGCACCTATTAGAAAATAATAGAACCAAACACGACCTAAAACTATATACTAACCAACAATATCATCACTAAATATTTCTCACAAAGTAACATTGGTTAATTAATATAATATTTTACAAAACGCATCGATGATAGGGTACCCCAAACCACATTCCCAATGGTATGATTCTCTCCCCAATATCAGATGCCATGGCACTCTCATCTCTTCTATATAACACATCAAATAATATCTGCACTAACCATGGACTCACAATACTTCCCACCCGCACACACCTAAACCTCACAACACATAATATCACATATCACTGGAAGATCATTCGAAAATAACATCTCAAATCATCCCGACGACACCTAGGAAACAAATTATCTCTCTCACAAAATCCTTGGCTATCATATCTATCCCAAAGACACCTAGGCCATAAGACACCTCCCTAGAAAATATATGGGATAACATAACCAACATCTAAATCACTGACTAACCTCTGGTATTCAAAATCTTTTCCATACATAGCTCACTTGTAAGATAGAGAAGAAATGATTGAGTACATATGCATCTATACTTCTCACCATATATAGTTAAAAACACCCCTACATGATGATGCTGGAGTTAAGAACATAGTTCTCAACATGGCTGGCGTGCATATGGAAATCATAAAGAAAATAAATTTTTTTACACGCATAATACCAAACACTCAATCCAAACTTTTGGGTTCTCAGAAAAACCACCAACTCAAAATATTACCACCTTTTCTACTACCTTTAAATAGAAAACACTTCATATCAATAACCAAACACCATTTCAAATTTTGATCCAATTCATTAAACCAATTCTATTCTATTTACACAATAAACCAAATCCATTATGGCCTATAATAAATAAATATTTATTCGTTACAGCACTACATAGGTATCTATCATGCATTCCACACATCATGAGACACAGTAACAATCATTCATGATGAGAAGATACAATGTAAATCAATACACCTCACAATAATGGCACATCATACGATGACCACTAGATTTGGGGTGAATCTTTATGAATTTTATTATTGAAAATTATCTTAGAAATTACCCAAAAAAACACTACTTTCTATTTTAAAACCCACCCACCCAATTAATCATATTAACATAACTAACCCCAAACTCACAACCACATCTAGTAACACATTATAACACAACCTGTTCCATATCCCTACCAGATAATTATACCACACCCATCACATCCCCAATGTACAACTGCATATCATCCAACTCCACAAAACACACCAAATAAATCATTTCAACACCTCATATCACCTCACATAACGATGGATTTTTTTAGAGTTAATAAGGCATCCCTTATTTAATTCCACTTGTAAAATTTGGGGTTATCATAAAAACTATATGATCCATGTGAATCCATTTATTTGCCTAATATACATGTTTAACCAAGTTTTATATGTATTAATTTAATAATTATCCAAACAACATGCATTCCACAAACCATCTAGTGCACAAACATAGTCCCCCAATGACCATGATGTGTTAAATTTTTCCAACCCATGTATATTGATTCATAAGAAAATTAAATTATCTTCATTAATCTTGAATCAAATATCTTCCCATGGGAGAAAAAATATATAAAAATCCCACATTATAAAAAATTTAGAAAGATGGTGGAGAATCCAACTTGTAATGATAACGATCAGTATTTTTGGGTTGCGCCAAAAAGTAGGGATGAATGTATGGTAGGTGAATCTCAGTGGAATCACAAATTGAACAAGGAAAACTATAGAAGGAAGAATTATTTTGGGGAAATCTAGTATTAAGAGGAAGTATAATTTATGGATAACGGTAAGGGTATCATGTCTTTAAGAATATTAGATCTAATTTAGTGGAATTTAGATATAGTTTAACATTTCCATTAAAGGATGATCTAACCAAGGCCATGTGGTTTGATGATTTCAAAACCTATAAACCCCTATAGAAATAAAGATATAATTAAATAATTTTAAACAACTATAAATCCATAAATTAGTTATTAATACCAATTCTGGTTATAAATGTTGTAAAACTGGGAAAATCTGATAATAATAGTATAAATGGAAAAATGTTTGAAGAGTGTAATTGTTGGAAGTGAGGAACCATTTGGATGAACCAACATATATTGATAGTAATTCATAGCTAGGAGAGACACCTATAGGAAAGAAACCTTTTGATAAGGCACTTCCAGATGAGACACTACTAGGGAAACCTAAAAAAATGCATGAGGCACCTTCAGATGAGGCACTGCCTGTTGACTGATCGCAAAGGTGAGGGAATACCAGGGTAAGGCAATACCATGGAGACCTACCATTTGGTAGAGAAACAACTTGAAAAACACTTCCGGGGTGATAGACCACCAAAAATACACCTCTAGGGTGAGACACCTCTTGCATGACACCGCCAGGGTGAGATATTACATGCAAAGAACCCTCAACACGAGACACCATTGGGATGAGGCACTGTTGGGAATCATAGAAAATGGTAATTTTAAAGTGCTGAAAAGAGTCACGTTGACTTTATAAGACACCAAAAAACATAATATGTAGCATAATGTAATGAAACAGAATGGTCTGGTCCATTACCTGATGAAAAAGTTCAGATAGATCATGACAGTTCAGATACTTTCATTAATCCCTTCAATTAAATGGCCACTCGGGAACTCTATGTTTCATATTTAATCCATAAAATACATAGATAACATTGTAAAAGTAGTTTCATACTCCTAAAAAATTTATACTATATTTTTCATTAATTTATAGAGCTTTCCCTTATTCTATGTTTTTCTCTCATGAGGGAAACATTTTTTGGACAATATATTAAAATTTTTCCATACAACGAGTTCTATTTCCTTTTAATCCTTAGTATTCAAGATTAAAGACCACCATTGATCAATGTCATATGTGATACAACACATTGAATGTGTAACATTTTTCTTTTCACTACCTCCCAATTTAATAAATGTCTTCTCTATAGACATAATCCATTTGTCAGCGGCCATTGGATTACGATTTCCACAAAATTATGGAGCTTTAGACACATAAAGAGATCCAATATAACAGAATCTCATTATGGAATATGGTGTTCCATCCAGGAATAGTTATTTTTATTAGAATAATTATGGTCACCTAATATATCCATAATTTTCTCATGTCCAATACCAGTTTTACTAGATTCTTTATATTCAAAATCTCTACATTGTCCATGAGTATTGATAACCTTCTTTTATCCAGGGTCGGTTTCTAAAAAATAGAATAGACTAGATTACCTCATAAAATTAGGTATTTTATATCATAATATATAATTCCATGTATGGTGTACCACATATTATAAATATTAATTTATACATTGTTAATATTTGAATCATAAAATTGGTTTCTTCATAAATATAATTATTTTCAAATCCTTCATAATTATTATATAAGAAAATGTGAATTATCCTAAACATATCACCCGATAGTGTCACAACTAGTGATTAGTAAGATCTATTTCCATTCACCAGTCGATGATGGGGTCAAACCTAATGTTTCATTTTCATAGTTATAACCCCTACATACATCTGTTCCAGAACAACGTTCACCTATAGTATCCAAACAGGGATGTATTGCTAGAAAACTCCACATAATGTCTTCCCTAACAAAATACCAGGATGTTCTTATATACATATCATAAAATCCTTTAATATACTCCTTTACCCTAATATATGTTTTCATTAATATATTTCCCATGTCTTCTACTAAACAACCTATGATACAAAATAGATTGAACCCAAATCTAGTAACTCAAATATGAAATTTTATTTATTACATTTTCATAGATAAAATGGGTAGAATCATAAACTTCTAATCAACTTAGTATGTTTGGAGAAGAAGATACAATCATCATAGTCAATTTAAAATGTGAATATAAAATAAAACATAATACACAAAAAACAATATTAACATCATCCTTGAAAACCCATTCCATGGATTCTCTATCACATCCTAGGGAAATGAAACAAACTAAGGTTGATCTAAAATGATCTAAATTGGTTATGTATAGCAAATGATATCCTGAATCACTAATCATTATCAACATGTAAATTTAATCATCCAAACACACAATTAATTTAAATAACTTGACTATCATAATAATATAATAAATACTTAGTTTGAAAAGGTAAATAATTTAACCCACATTCAATTTAATCAATAACATGATAATTAAATTAATCCAGAGATAATATCATTGAGAAAATAGAATGGATAATAATAAGTATATTATAAATAATGTAATTTTTTAATTATTGAATATCAGGTCTCAAGAACTTGAAATACCTTCTTTATATACTTTACACAAGTTGGTTTAAAAATACAAGTAAAACCTGTTTAGTTTGGCTTACTGATTTGAATCATGAGACCCACTAATAAATCATTGAACATTGTATATTAATAACCCTTACAAACTTTTATTTAAATACAATTCCTAATATATCTATGAATTGATTAAATTCATTGATGAAATTTGATAACAAAAAATATCAATATGGAGTAATGGATATAGATTTATATATATTTTTCTATGTAATAAAGTAACATTCAATGTAAATACTGTATGAAAATATGGTATACAGTTTAGGAAATAATCATTCCCATCATAAAATAAAATAAATATTTAATGTAGATGTAATTTATAGTGAAATATGATAACAATAAAGTGATTATTTCATGATAATATTAACAATAAGAAAATAAATTTAGATTACCCAAAAACTTTTAGAACTTTGAAATTTTCAATTCAAATAAGATTGGATGAAATAATTCAAATTAAAATATAAAACTTCATGAAATTTAAATCAATCATGATATTAAATGTAAAAATAGAAATATATATACTGTATAAAAAAAATTAGTGCATAACATTACAATATTCATTAATTAAGGGAAATTGAGATGAAGTACCTTACTCCACACTTTCTTTTGGTTGAACATGATTTTACCTCATATATAGATGTTTTAGACATGTTATAACTTATACCAGAACCATATTAACATTTATAATGTCATATATATAATGTCTTATCACTAGTTCATTAGTCATATCTCATTATTTTTATTGTTTATGGTGTTAATTTCCTTATTTTCCCATTCATGCTTTGTCATGAATGCTCCATTTATGGTGATTATTATTTAGTTTAATCATCTATAGGAAAATTATAATGAATTATTTATCATATTTATACATTAATTATACTTTTACTACTAATAATTAATAATTGTTTTGAGAAATTATGTATGTTGCAATCATGGAGAGAGTTGCCCATAAGTAAGCATGACTAACATTTCCATTTTTCAATGTTCCTTATGAAAAGGATATAAGAGTTATTATAAATTTATAAAATTACAATAATATAATATATATTATATTTATTATTTATATATACTTATATATAACATCCATGTGGTGTGGTGATGAAATAGAGTCACATCATTTAATGATGGCAGTAATACTCGTGTAAATGAATAACATTGTCATTATTAATTGAATGAAAAAATAGATATAAAATGATATATATGGTATTTTTATAATGATAAATATCAATTAATATAACAGTTTTTTGAATTTTTTACATATAATAATTGTATTTACCCATATCATTTTCTATATAAATTGTTTGTGAAATATGAATCACATCACATCGTGAGGCGGTAGACTGTTGTACACAAGAGCGACATTACCATATCCCCAACATAATATAAAATGATAAAGGTATATATTATATAATAAGAATGAATATATATGTTATAAATAACATATAAAAACAATAAATTAATCATCATTCCCATCCATGGGCGGCAGTAATGGAAAAATAGATGACATTAGTTTTCAAGGAGGTTGTCCTCCCTACACATGAATAACGATTTTATATCCCATTTAATGGATATGAGGATGATTAATTGTCAATAAATTTATAAAAAAATTTATATATGGAATATACATAGGTTATTATAACATCCATCATTAATAATATTTTATATAGGTAGAGAAAGAAATAAAATAAAAACGCACATTGAAGAATGTTACCTCTTATATGGGTATCTTATTTAGGATATAATAAATAATATTCCTAGGTAGGTTTTATAAGAAAAATAAGACATCAAGGATAAGAGAAGGAAATTTCTGAAGTGATTTGGGAATGTATTTAATGAATTAATTTTTTTAAGGATGAAAAATGATATGGTGGTGAGTATCCTTTAATAAAATAGTTGAATGGAACACATGTAGTTTTTTTTAAAATGTTTACCCTTGTTTTCCACATTCTAAAAGTTTCCAAAACATACTATTCTTAATAAATATACATTATAGTGTTGAAATACAAACATAAAATATATTTTATACATGTTTTAGGTCATTTTAACCCTTTCATGTTTCCTTTAACCACAAAATAAACCCATTTATATAATTACTGTGATAAATAATTTTTATAGATTTTTTTATTCACTGTCAGCAAAAATTATTTTTACCTTATTAAATAATAGTATTTATTAGAAATAAATATATGTAATCAATTTTTCTAGATTCAATTCATACAAATGTAAAATTTATTTTATAATAAATCTAGAATAATTTTTAAAAGCATGTTTTCAATGTAAAAATTTTCAAATGTTTACATAGATTTTATATTATTATTAAATATAGATATTTATCCAAATACATAGATTGTATTAATAGATATTTAATTGAAAAAATATCACAATAAAAATTTAAGAAATATATATTAACATTATAAATAATTTAAATGAAATAGAAATTTCAATTAAAATTTTGTATTTTTAACTATTCATCAAATAATGAAACATTTCAGATTAATTACCAAACTTCTCCCTAAAATAATATTGATATGATGACATAAAAAATTTAACATCATTTTCTATAATTAATATTGTAAATTTTTAAAAAATAATTTGAGATTATGTACAGAATGCATGACTTATCCCCCTTTTAGAAAAAAAAATACATTTTTTCAGGATGCATTTCTATATCCTTCAAATAGTTCTTATTTTATTAATAAAAATTATATAAAACATGGTATTATATTATAAATATTTAATTTTTTCATAATTTAGTTTTTATTATTCATACCCACTAAATTAAAAGATATTTTATGTTAGTCATGTTTAAATAATAATATTTTAATTTGGTATATTGTTTCATTCAAACACGTTCTTTCACATGTTTCCAACTATCAAAGATATTGAATTTTTTAAATCTATATGTTTATATATTATAAATTATCAGGATTTTATATTCCCCTATACTATTTTTTTTGTCTCTAACATACACTATCGAACATGATGTTCGTATTTTAGAATCGATGGGTGTTAGACAATGAGATTGAAAATAATTCATCTACATTTTTCATTTAAAATTACTTACATGATTCTCATCCAATGAAAGGTGTATTATAATTATCTAAAAATTATCAAATAATTACAATGGTTTTTATTTAATATAAATTGTAATTATATTTATTTTTACTTATTTCGGAATGAACACGTAATCTTAATTTTTTTAACAAATATCTACAAATTATTTGTTATACATTTGTTGTAATTTATTTGTTTATGTATAAATATTTATATATAACCAATAGGTCTAATGTGTTTAAAATATGTTTTTATATATTTAATACAATTATTTTTCATTTATATATCATGAAATTCAATGACCATTTCTCTTTAATGTTCCATAAGATTAGTCAAGTGAGATTATTATGTCAATTAATTCATCTAACAAATAGATTTTCAGATATTATAAATGTTCATTTTCCACCTCAATAAACTCCTGATTATAGTTCCAGTAATTAATTAGTATTTTGAAATATATATATTATATTCCCTTTATTTATATTTCCCCTCTATTTTTTTTGAAAATTTATTCGTTGAAATGAAATTTGATAAAAACAAAATCATTATAATATCACTAAGTTAAGGAATATAAAATAGATGATAGATGGAGATTTATATCCTAGGTAAATTCATATTAACATATAAGATCCCAAATTTATATTACACTTGGGATCAATTGGTAAATGTATGATATTATGTAGAATCACATTCTTGATAAAAAAAATCAAATAATTAGATCCTTTATTTGATTGTTTAGGAGATAATATTATAAAAGTAACATTGTGAATTTATTATCTCAAGGTAAAACTTTTGTTAAATTATAATAGAACATTTAATTATTTTAATATTATTGTAGTGGTTAATATGGTTATATCAATTAATAATAGAAATATATATATATTTTTTAATACATTTTATTTATTTATCAAATTTTAAAATACAGAGAGGTCTGATGGAGGGAATGAAAAATACAAATATCCAGGAGATGTAGAGAATCCATAATTCACCAATATAACTATAAAAAATTATCATCATCAACCATTGGAAGAAGTATACTTCATTTTTATTTTTTGTTGTTTTTTAAAATAATATCTCCTACTAAAAGATGTCATGTCAAGGATTATAAGAGGGTTTACATCAATGAATATGAGGTTTTTATATATGGTGATCAATTATATATCACACAAATTAATAAATATCATAAAATTTTATAATACTATATATTTTTTACTTTTAAATTCCTATTAACAATTTTAATTTGTTGGATAAATTTTCTGAACATGAATAATTACCAGATATTAATAATGTATTATTTCATTATAGCAGATTTTTGTAATGTAAAATGACATAAATAGTAATGAATTACATGAAATGAAAATGGATGATAATTAAGAAAATTATATGAGTAATAAAACCAAAAGTACATCAATGTACTACATGAATTAAATATTCGTCATTATGATCTCTCATGAATATCACACCATTATTTACACATATATAAAGAAATACAAAATTAAAAAAGTGATATAAATATTAATGAAGTAAATTATTGAATGATAATAGGAATGTATAAATAGAAATCTATATTAATTAAATAGGAAAATTAAATCAAAATTATCCATATATGTCCATTTATAATATAAAGTTACAAGATATATATATATATATAAATATATATATATATTTGGTATACTCTTCTACTTGGGTATACAAGGAAATATTTTATGAAAATGATTTATATGATAAATTATTGTTTCTATTGTTGAAATCTTACTAGATTTTTAGTTAATGTAATAACTAAATGTGTATGTCACTATATAATCATTTTTATGGTGATTATATACAGTGGTAATCTCAATGTAAATTTTCTATAGATGGATGGATATTTGACATTAGATTTTAGAAATCATTCATATCAAGTGTGTTTATTCAAACATGGGATAGAAGTAGTAGCAATAGGGGGATCCCATTAAAAACCTTACCTATAATATTGTAAATATGAAATGAGAAAAATCATTTGTTGGGAAAGATTTAGTTCAGAAAAATCACCACAAGATTAAAAACAAGATAAATATCCTCTTAGGACTACCTACATTTATTATATAACCACTCTCGATTATATAGTTAACTTGAGTGGTTTAATTAGAAAATTTTATGTTGTTATCAATATAATAATAATACTTAAACAATATTATCTTTGAAAAATATATTTTTATAATTTATTTTCATTCATGTTGTGTATTTTATTTTAATATATCATATTTAATGAATTATTTTAATGAATAGACATATTTAAATATTTATAAAAACAAAATTAAAATTAACAAAAATATTATTAATTTTTAATAATGTTGAATATCTTTATTCAATATTTCAAAAATATTTTTTCTCGAATATTTTTTTTATTATAATTTTTTTACAGAAATAAATTTTCACCTAATTAAAAATTAATAAAAAAATTTAATTCATATTTTTAATCTGTATGATAAAATTTGATAATTTTTTCAATATTTTCTTGAAAAAAATGTTATGAATAGAAAATGTTAGTTTTAATGTAAATTATTAGAATGAGTTAAATGGTTAAACTAATGAATAATTTGATAAAATATTCCTATACCAAGTAAAAATATTATTTTTATTATATATTAAATTAAAAAAATCCATAATTCTATCATTATGGAGCCACTTTACAAATAAAATATCAATATTTACATATTAAAAAATTCTTGTTTTCAATGGTGACACTCAAACTCAACACCAAAAGTATCCCTCTTATATCAATAAAAATTATGATATTCCATTAAATCAATCTCTAATATCTTTTGAAATTACCAACTGTATGATCATATCCCACATATTTTAGCATTAGGTTAGATGATTTATTCCATAATCCTTATTTCAAAATAATTTTCTTTTTGGTAAGATTCAACTCTTCAATATATGAATTATGTGTTCCATTATCATTTTGTATATCTTTTTCATTTATGACATTTTTATATTTTTTAAATATTTAATAACATTTAATTTAATTCATTAGTATTTTTAATTAATGTAATTATAATAATGAAATTATATAAACATACTTATTTAATCTTAAAAAAATTTCATGGTCATTTTAACAATTTACCAGAATAATGCTATATCATTTTTATAGTGAGTGATTAAGAAAAAAATACTAATAATACGTGGTACTAATAAAGAATTTATGTTTTATTTATAAATCTATATTTGAAATCTATATTTTTATATTAGTATATTTTTTAATATAAATATATTATTTTCAATGAATTAATATTAATAAATGTAGAATTTCTAACTATTCATAACGTCTCATTACTGAAAGATCCATGGAATAATCGTATAAATCCATTAAATATTTTATAATAATGTATATCTTCTAAATTTTCAGAATTATTTATAATTAAATATTGATATTGGAGTCATAATTGAAACTCTTATACCATAGATAATTTTGAACAAATTGAAAAATCATCATATAATAAATATTATTAACAATGAATAATTGTTATATTGGTGAAAAAGAAATATAAATAAGGGATGTAAACAGAAATTTATATAAATATATTTTTATATACATTAATAATAAACCAAAAATTAACATACTATAATTTATGTCATTATTGAGAATGTAACAATCCTACTTCAAAAATTTTCACACAATCTCATTTCATTGATTCATACACCTTCATTGACTATATTTTTCAAGATTTGTATATTCTACCCATTCATGATGACATATTTTATTTTATATTTAATTTTAAGGAATATATCATTACTTTTTAAAATCACTATTTTCATTGATCCAAAGTTTATAAAATTTTTCAATGTTTAAGAAAACCTATACAATCTGTTTTAAGTATTTCTCTTTCCTGCCAATATTTTTTAAAAAAATATTTCACTTTATTCAATTAAATTTAAAATATTGATTATGTTTATTATCTATTATATTTGTACGTATCTATATTATTATGTATATTTTATATTTATTTACTCTATATAGGTATCTTAAAACCCATAAAAATGATAAAAACATATTTCTTTAAAAATCCATTCCATTTTTTACTTTCCCTCCTTTTTCATATAATTTAAAATTATTTATTTTCAAGGTTATATTGTTAGTATATTTAATACTATAATATATTTTTTATGTTTTTATCCATTAATGTTTATTTTAAATGTGGAAGGTATAATTTAATTTACAATAACATGATTATAAATTTCTGATAACTTTTTTCCAAATTTCTCTTAAACTATTAATTCATTCTAAAAAGGTCTATTAGTAATGACTACTTCTCATTATACACGTATTATACTAAAAATGAAATTATGATATCTATTATTTGGGTTACTGAATTTTAGGCATACCATGTGCAAAATTAAATTACATCTAATGTGATAACTTATGAAAAAATTTTGTGACCTATTTTATTATCATATATTGTTTTTTAATATATGGTTTTTGGAATATTTGATTGATATAAATTGTTACACTTACGTATGGATGTATCATTATTCTATGGATTGGAATTTAATTATAAAACACTAAAATATATTGGATAAAGATTTATATCTTCATAGATTATTTTATTATGGGACGTGGGTGGTCACCCCAATGCACTACATTATATAACACTGGTAGTTAGAAAATTATATTTTGTTATATAATTAATTTTCTCATAGTTTTACATAATGATATAAATATCTCAGTGTAAAAAATTGAAATATGATTTTGATATCCTATGCATTTTTCTATTTTAAATTATAATGTAATAACATGTTCCAATTTTATGTCACTATGGGTCATGATTATTGATGTTATATTCATATGTTATTTTGTATCTTATGCTTTTAAGATGATCCATTTATAGTTCAACATCCCTATTCCTAGATCTATTATTATGTTGCAATTCATTATATTCATTTATTATGATTTCATGATCTTATTTGATTAATCATGTCATTTATTCTGTTTTTAGGATCTTCCAATGTTTATTACCAAAAAATATATTACCTATGAATTATTATGTTTCCATCAAACATTTCATTTTATTTGATGATGTTCATATGATTGATATTTCTTCAGGTAGTAAACCATATTAATATATATGATTTTTGTCTAAGGTAATGTTATGATTGGAAATATTATGAAATAAATGCATTATATTTTGTAAAATAACATATATATAGTTAATCTGTAAATACAAAAAACCTTTTGGTACTATGTGTTTTTATTATTTGTGAGTTTTTATGGATAATCATATTATATTTTTTTAAATATATGATTAAAATAATACTGTAATATAAGTTTTTATTATAACATGGTTTAGAAATTCCTTGGGATTATGTTTAGAATAATAGGATAATAAATCATCAAGAAACCTCAGTTTAACATATATTATTATAGGTTAAAGTACAAGTATTATTCTGTAAGGCCTTTTAGTTTTGATTTTTCATATTCATATAAATTCTTAATTAAATTTTATTCTAAATTTTTATCAATATTGCTAAATATTTGGTTTATAAATTACTTGATTCATCAATAATTTTGTTTTCAAAGAATAACATGGAAAAAGGTATGATTTTCAAATTTTTTAACAAAATAGAATTGGATTTGGGTGGTTAGCCTCCATGAATATGCCATATTAACTTATGATTAATTACCTAAAACATGATAGTTAAAAAAACAAACCATCAATGAATATATCATTACCATGTCCATTATATGATAATGTACACTATTGGTTAGTTTATATTCCAATCCAGTTTATTTTTGAGGAATGGGTCACTAATTTTCAGATTTTGGAAGAACAACAATGCATTTTCTTATCCTACGGAATTCATAATGGCTATTTCGTCATCCCTAAAAATTGCATTGGTCAACTAATTGTTAGAAACTATTCTACGGCCTATGTCACTGCTTCAGATTGAGATATATCACAAAGGTTAATGCTCTGAAATAACTCTTTCACAACTCAAATCTCCCTATCCAAGGGTTCATAACCCTAGGTAATTTCTAAACGTGTTGCTCATCTCCCTATGATCTGGGGTATTAAATATCTAAAATGTGTCTTATTGTTGAGGGGATTATTCCATTTTCTATTTCCATATTTTGAATTGAAAGGATGATCATGTTATTTTGGTTTGGTAAACCTCAAACCATGAACTATTAGGATTTATGAATAGAATTTTAATTTTAGCCTATATTATTTTAATTATTTTTTTTTTCAAATTCAGGATCATGATTTAAGGATTAAAATGGGTTTTATGGAAATATAAAATTCATTATGATATTGCCTCTTTAATAGGAATTCCAATCTGTAAGGACCTAGAAATTGAGAATGATAAAATCAATCATTTTTCCAAAATTTTAGTTCAAATTGACTTAGGATCTACATTTATGGATAATGTGATTCTCTATACTTCTCAATATGAAATTATCTTTAGAATTTTCTATGAAAAACTACCTCTATTATGTGAAGTGTGATGTTTGATAGGACACTCCAGGTCTAACTATCATCATTCATTAATTGTTTGAAATAAATTCTAAAAGGTCATGATGAGTCTCAATGTATAAGGAAGGATATCCCAAAACCCTTAAAAGGGGATGCTATATATTTGAAAAATCACCCAGGTGAACCTCAGGTTCCTTCTGGCTGAATTTTTCCTTCTGAATATTCTTAGGCAAGGATGAATCAGTCTAGTTTGTTGAATCATTGACGTAATTCAACTCAGATATTTCAACATGATGAGTGACTTCTATTCAAAACTCACCTACATGGACTATGGAAGGTCAGTTGGGATGATATTACTGAATGTAATAATCAAGATGATAGAGGCATTTCATTCAATGAATCCCTGATCAAAATAATTTAAGTTATTCGAAATGAACCTAACTCAAAGGATATCTAAATAAAGAGGGAGATCTCATCTCAAACAATGGATAATTATATAGTTAATCAAGATATGCATTCCCTAAAATGGATAAAAGGTAAGATACTACATGATGCTACAACCATAGAGAATGTTAATTTCAAAAGTAGTGATAAAAAGTATTAAAATATATTTTTTTCATAGATATTGCTGGTTTGGAAACATGTTTCAACTTCAACCTCAAGCTAAGGAATGACCCACCATTACTGTAGATTGATTTTCTATTATTTATACCCCCTATAGGATTACCTGAGGAATACAGTACGATGTATCATCCACCCTATAGATGTGATGAAAAGCCGACACCTAGTCAGGGCACCATGCTGAATTTGTGTAACTTTAACAAAGAAGAGGTTGTACCGATCACTACCACGTAGAAGATGGACAATTATGAAGACTCCCAACCAAAGGAAAGACTGACATCTATGTAGAAAATTTCATCTCCTCTTAAAAAGGTACTTTGTAAAGTTATCATTTTTAGCCCATTTGATCTGATCATTGTCAATAATAATGTGGTTGATCCCTCTATACCTATCTTGAATCCCATTGCTTCAGAATGACCTTCTAATGATGAAGGTGGTGTGTGTATGCAAGCAAGGACTGTGAGGATGGGTCAAAACCCCTATGGCAATGGTGGGCACCATTTATTCCACAGCATGGGCACTCGCTCAAAAACAAGGTTATATTTATTATTTTGTTTCTCTAATGTAGCACATGGTTTGCTTTGTACTATTCACTTATAATTTATGATGATTCAATAAAGAGTACAATATTCCATAATCATTTAAAAAAATTAGTAAAAATAAATAAATTGATTTTATGGAATGAAAAAAAATTATGAAAAAAATTTCAAAATATACTTCCACCATTTTCATAACAAAAAAATATATTGAAAATTTAATAATATTAAAAAATGAAGAATTTATTTTTTATTATGAAAAAAACAATGAAACATGTAATATTTACTATTGTTTAATTATTTATTCTAAAATTAAAATTTTTCAATTATTTAGTGGATTATAAATATTTCTATGCAAATCCTTAGTTGTAAGGGAATTTGGTATATATAATTACATTTTTCAATATCCCCTCATAGTGTAAATTAAAACTATAGAATAAGATCAGTAACATGGATTTGGTGATAAGAAAATAAAAAATGAAATTTCATGGAAGATCATGCAATAAATATCATCGAGGATATAATATTTAATTTCTTACATGTCTAATGTTTGGGAATAATAACCTATGAAATTGATTCAAGGTAACATAGAAATGGTTAATGTCAATATGAATAGGTCAACATAAATATGAGTGTCAAGGAAATATAAATTTTTTGATTAAAAAACAATTTAATAATTTCCCACTTAATGTTACTATGGTTTAATGATTCAAATAAATATTATTTTGGAACTATCTATATAAATTTATTAATATAATGTTTAATTAGGACCATCAATATTGGTAACCTATAATGCCAAGAGAGGTTAGGAGACATTATGAAATATGTGTCATTTAAGTGAGTAACTAAAATTATGTGGTGTCTAATATATTTATTATCCATTTAATAATAATAAAAATATAATACATGTTTTCTATTGTTATTATTCCATCCGTTAAAATATTGGATATTAAATTATCAATGAAAACACATGGTTGTGTGAGTATTAAATCCAATGTATATGACTCATTTCTGAATAATGTTTGTTCAAAGATACATCCTTCAAATATATTTATAATTACCTTCTTATATTTGACGGGATATTAAGATTTTTTTTCACCCTTTACATCAATATCATAGTAGTTTATAGGATATATAAATATCATTTCTTATCCCTAATTATACCACAATCATATATCAATGAAATTATAACTATAAAATTATTTTCTAAGTACTAATTTTACATGAGTTTTGATACCCAGTAATAAACGTTATTTAGATCAAATGGTTTGGAAAAAATACTAGATTAAATATATAATAATTATATGAAAATACATTGATTTGTTCTATAAATATATTCATAGTAATACCTCTGTTCATGGGGTTTATTATTTAGTTGAACTCATATATTGTTCTAAGAGTATATTAAAAATCCTTTATTTAAAGATCCCCATTGAATTGAAGTATTTGAAAAAGAAAATATATTAGAATTGGGGAAAATGTTTTATGCATCCTAGTGCTTACCCACGGGGTTATATAATATACTTTTTTTATTAATGGATGTCTTAACATATTATTGTATTATTTTTTGTGATAATAACCATATCATGACCAAAAAAATCTATCAAAAACTTGATATTTATGTTATTTTTTATTAGAATAACGAATCTCATTACATCTACAAGGGGTAATGTTAATCTAAATATCATTATCAAAGGGTGAAGTGAGGAAATAAAAATTAAATCAATCTTAAAAAGACATTCATTATATTAAATTGTAATTATTCTTTTTATACATACATATCCTTTATCTATACTTGTTAATTTTATAAATAATATATTTACATAATTCCTTGATAAATCAATGCTAGTCATTATTAGAGAAATTATGAAATTTTACTTGAATAATTAAGATCATGATGAACATTTTAATGCAGTTATAAAACTATAGAAAATGAACAATTATACCCAAAAATTTACTATCTATATATTTTTCAATAGAAACCATAATTTTATTGCATCTTACCACAATAAATGGTATATAGATGGATCCTTCAAATATAATGGGGATTATATAATGGAATAGACCAATATCAATAATAGTGATCTATAGATTTCTTAGGTTATATTATTATTATTTATTAGTTCTGAGTATTATTTAATGATTTTAAAAATCATTGACCATGTTAACTTAGAATGAAGATATGTTTTTCTTGACAAAATAATTTGATGATAGATTCAATGATCATATTAATTAGATATCCATTTTCCATGTAATCACAAAAACCTATTGTGGAGAAGGAGTTTGGATATATAGTTTGAATCCAATGAACGGATTGGGTTGTGTTCTTAAAGAAAATGACATAGTCAACGGAGGTTTCTCATATAAATTTAAATTTCATAAGAAAACATTCCTAACACATGATTAAAATTTTATAGTGGTAATATTTTCATTCATGATTTTATGAATTATATTTAGTGGGATAACTGAGATATATATAGACATATATAGTAATCGTATGAACATAATTTATGTATGAAAATAAATTTTTATATAAATATGAATATCGGAATATTTAGAGTTGATCAATGACATTGTTTTCTCAATAAATTATCTTCTATGGAAGGAAAACAAGGTGGATTTTTCATTTATTAAAAAGGGTCATAAAAAAGTACAAATTATTAGGACTGAGAGTTAACCAATTATTTATGATATTCAATTGCATTAAATTAAAATAATTATGTAAGTAATCAAATCCGACCTTTCCAAAATGATTTCTCAACTATTCATATATATGAATATCATGGAATAAAAAAGTATTACTTAGAGCTAAAAAATTATAAATATTAAAGTGCTTAATATAATGAAAAGAAATATTATTATATATAAAACATGAATATGTTCCCTAAATAGTTTTTATTAAATATTGTGATATTATATTATTTAAATCTCACATAATTCTCTATTCTTGGGGGAATAAAAAATATGTATAATTATCTACAAGAGGGTTTTTAATCCAAAAAAAATGAAGATGGGGACTATAGAGTATGAATCTTAATTATTTGGATATTAAAAAGTTATAGTTGAATATATTATGCATACGTGAATAATAAAACCATTTCTCATACCTATATGGAAATTGAAAAATATCACCATGGATTTATCCACAGGTTTTCGAAATATATCTAAAAGTAAAAACCCTTTGTGTTGTTATTGGTTGACTGATAAAGTCATGGCACATAAATGTGATTCATAAATATTTCCCACTCAGTAGTATTTCTATTATATGAATAAAGTAATTTGTAAGAATTCATAGAGTAGTGATTTTAATTATATATTATTGAGATCAAGGTTATACATTAGAATTAATAATAATTGTTCAAAAATAAATAAAAACATTGTTTATTATTAGTACTATATATCTTCTTATATATGCTGGTTAATCTTGGTAGACCATTCCATGTCATGATAAGATTCTAATATTTTTATTAATGAATGTCAAAGGTAACTTGAAGAAAAATATTAATAATTAGGTGCAAATTTAAATATAATTTCATTTCATTCAATATAATGGATACATATAGGTGTTCTTGGGGGTAATGTTATACCACATTTGATATATCTTGATTATGTTTTAGAGATAATGTTTTTGAGATAGTATCTTTCATAAGGAAATATAGGAAATGTTTAATAATTTTTTTTAGATTAATGTATATCGGTGTATATAAATATATTATTATGATTATCATTTTAATGATATAGAGTATTAAGTTTGAAATAATGTATCCACATACATATCACCTTTGAAATGAGTTGTATAAGGAAATAACCTTAAATAGAAATAATTATAGCTATTTTAAAACAAAAAAAAAGTTTCTTTTCCCAAATATCTATTATGTTTAGAGTTTTAGATAATTTGAGAAATCATTAAATTGGAATCTCATACAATAAATGTGGACACTTATACTAATTATACATTGTTTCTATAAAATAATTTTATTTAAATAGATATAAGATTTCTTTAGATAATATATCTTTATGATTTTCCCTTCATATCATCTTTGAGGGAACCCTTCCTTAATACCACTGAAAACATTTTAAGACATATGATGAGCACAATATATATATAACATACTTTAAATAAAGGAATCCACTATTCAAGTGAAAACCCAAGAAACATTTCCTTAAAAACGTTTTTACCTTGAAAAGGTAAAATCATTTCAAAAATTCCATTATCTTATATTTTGAAAATAAAACAAATTTCAGGAATATTTATAAATAATAATATAAATGAAAAGTCGGTAACTTTGGACATAATTAAGATAAAATGGAATAGCCATGTGGATGAATACCATACATTTCACTCTAACAAATGGAATACCCATAAATCCATCTTCCATACATGTCACTATAACAAATTGAATTTCCATACGACTGACTTCCATACCCAATGAATTAGAGGTTATAACATAACCAACCATCATTGGTTTATCATGTAACCACCTAAAATTAGTTTATCATATAACCACACATAAAATTTTCAATTACAATTATACTATAAAAAACATCATATATGGAAATTTTAGTATTAAAATTTCATTTTCACTCATAAGACAAAATTTCATGTTGTTGATTTAGTCAATCTATTCTCAAATCCCATTTTAAAATTTTAAAAATTATATTTTTAATCAATTTTTTTGCAAAACACATAAAATCACTTCAATGGAATTCTGAAATTTATTTTGAAACATTCATGCCCATACAAATAAAATTAAAAATATCATTTTTAAGAAACATGGACATGAAAGGGAAATATATAGAAAATAAATCATTAAAATATTTTAAATGATATTTTTAGTTAAAGAGTCCCTTTCCTTGAGTCTGATTGATCACATATGTACATTTTATTCCTAAATAATAAGCTTATTTAAAAATTAATAATCATGAGAAGCATATAAAATATAATATTCCATTTATATCACATATTACCATGTTATAATGTTACAACCATTTAATAACTTTTTATGTCCATGTGGAATGTCTTGAAGATATTTTATATATTAGTCCAAAATGACTAGGTATTTGGTCAATATTAAAATTGTTCATTTTTCCATCATATGAAGAATATAATTTTTGACATTTATAAGATTTATATTCATTAATTATACATTTAAATAAATTTTTTATTTATTTTTATAAAAATTTAAAAATGTTTTACTCATTGGGACAGTCAACCGTACGTACACATGCATAACTTTTTTTTCTTTCAATGATCATTATGGAAAGAAAGTAAGATTCATCTTAACTTTGTAGAATGATTATAATATCATTAATATAATATTATTAATATTTATATAATTATATATATATATCATATATGGGATGTGGTGATGAAAAATGAATCACATCACATCATAGAGGTGATAGTTCACATGTACATATGAATAACATTATAATTTTTCTGCGCATTGATGGTAAGAATGTAATTATTAAACTAATATAATATAATGGTAAATATATAATTAATATAATATATTAAAATTAATTCCATAATTATAAACTATATTGAGAAATGGTAATAAAAATTGAATTATATTACATCATAGAGGTGACAATTCACACTTTAGAATGAATAATTAATTATTTTCCCATTTAATGGAAGTTGCGATAGATTTAGATGATGATATTAACATAATAAAATAAAAATATATTTAGGATATTAGATATATTGTTTAATCATGGTTGATGGAGTTTTAATGGTAGTGGAAGAATAAATAAAATAGAATCATTTAAATAAAAAAGATACATTTACTTCGATGATTTCATTTGATTGTCAACATAAAACCTCTAAGGAGAGTTTTATTCATAAAATTAGTCCTCTAGAATATGGTAGTAGATTATATGAATATATTTAGGAAGAGAGGGTCCCAACCCTGATTTTTTTAATTGAGAATAAATGATGAGATGTAATTCCATTTAAAAAGAGAGGGGAGGGAGACTTGTCGAATTCTTCAAAGTATTAATTTAATAAAAAATATTTCTAAATTAAAAAGTGATTATAATGGATTTATATAGAATATAGGATTAGTATGGATATATATAAATTCATAAAATGATAATTTAACTTGTTTTTATTATTTATTTATTCCTTATCATTTTGTTTTAAACTTTATTTTACTAACTAAACGCTTTTTGTGTTATCATGTAATTTACAATTTTATGTTTAATATATCTACAATAACATTAAAAATACCAATAAACGAGTCATTTATAAAATTTTAGTACTTATCCCAATTATTTTTCCAAATGTTAATTTTTTTAATGTTTTAAATCATTTATGAAATATTATTTCTATTAAAATATTATAAATGTTAATTTTGACCCAGTTCATTATTTAAAATCTTAATAATATCATAACAACTTGATATCTCAGAAACAATTCTATAAAATCTTCCATAACATGTCAAATGCTTTGGAAAAATTCATGCAAGTCATAAATTATATCTAATTATATTTTTTGATAATATTTGAAATATAATTTATTATATTTTTCCATTAAATAAAAAAATATTGGATCATCATTGTGTCTTTATTTAATTAAATTATGTTTTTTCTTAGATATCACTCAAATAACCCCATAATAAAAATATGTTACAGCTTGAAAAGAAAAGTGTTTTAAAATTGAATTTTCTTTAAATAAAATACTATAAATGTCAAAATGTCATCCAAGTGGCTTGCAATGGTTAAAAATTCTATCCAAATATTTTTTGGTATAGAAACACATAAAATGGAGTTATTATATGTTTTATGGTAATTTAAATATATTTAAAATATTAATTTTTCCTTTAATTACATGTTTTACCATTAACAACATTTAAAATAAATAATACTAATGATATTTTTTATGATTCCCACAAATAATAGGGACCTATTTATTAATTTTTTGAATTTTTATTAAATATATGGAATCCTGTTTTAAAAATTATAACCATAGAATTTGGATATATTTATAAAAATTTAATCCTGTTTAAGGAATGAGAAAATTAGTTCTTAAAGAAGAAACATTCAAAAGTCCGCAATGTTTTTATTTCAAATTTCATTTTGAAATTGATTCTAATGACCTATTTTGGATATATTGATGAAAAAATGATATATTTATACAATTTTATAGTTAAAATATAATTTATAATAGTAGAAATCACTTTTTTGTAAATGTAGTTTTCAATTAAAAATGGACCCTTTTATTACTATTCATCAAAATTTGAATATTATCATAAAAGTAAGAAAACTTCAACCAAATTATATTTTGATACACTGATTCCTGAATATATGTTTAGGTTTTAAAAATATTATTTATTAATAAATTATAAACTATATTTAAATTAGTTCAGCCAATAAAAGGATGAAAATTGACTATTTTTAAAAAAACATCTTTTATCTGAAAATTTTTATTTGTTCTTATATCATTTATAAGAAAAAATAAGAGGAATTTTAAATAGTAGAATGAATATATTGTATATATATATATATTTCATTAATATATTCCAACATGAGTTATTTTATTATTTAATATTTTTAAAAATACTTCTTGAAATTTTAATTGTTTTTCCAAAAAACATTTTTCTTCTATTTTAAAAAGGATTTTATTTTCATTTATAATTAATTGGTCAACAAATATTTATATATAAACATATAAAAAATATTTCCATAATTCATAAAATATTGTTCATTTCCTCTATTCAAATGGATATGGCATGAAATTAACAAAACAATTCTTAATTTATCGTTTAAAATTGTTGTGGCATATCTTATACGCTATCGAACATAATGCTTCCTTTTTAAAATTTCAGATGTTATAGGTTGTGGGATTCTGTATGAAGGCAACATTAATCCCTAAATACATCCAATAATATATTATTTTTTATCATGTAAGTAATTTTTCTTACCAAATCATTCTTAAATCAAACACCTCTCATGCACATGGAATGTTCTCTGTATCAATTTTGAGAAAGTACATATATGATCCATCACATGCAATGAACTAAATAGAAAAAACCATATATCATGATTTATATTATATAAAACTACATGAAAAAATATTGAATCATTGAAATAATTTACTGTTAAATAATACTACTCACTATATCAAATTTCAATAGAGAAACCATAATTTCTATAAGACACGTGGAAACATGAAATTTTACCCATATAATTTTATCATAGTAATGAAATTTTTTTTCTGAATTTCTTTAATGGGTGGGATATTTAACACCCTATAGGTTTTAATTTGAAATTAGCTTTAACAATACCTATGTTTTGGTTAGTTTTTCAGATATATAACACCAATCGTAAACAAAAAAGTCCATATAGTATTATTGAAAACTATTATGACATAAAATTAAATAATGTAAAATCTAGAACATGAAATCTTAATGAACAACAGTTAAGAAAATTAATGTGAAAGTTAATCTTATTTAAAATAAAAATAATAAAATGTTTAAATATTAATCACTGTGATATCTTATGAGGGTCATACAATAAATTATTATAATAGAATAAATGAAAAATATAAGAAAAATAATATAATTTTCAATGAATTAAATAGGAAGAATGATTTTATTGATGTATGTGTTAAAATATTCCATAATTTAATAAAAAATTATATTTCTATCTTAAATTTGTTTTCATTGAGAATGTATTTCTATTCTAAATAAATTAACATTTGGAATATATGGTTAATGGGATTATTAAATGATTTTTATCTACGAATAATGATTATGTAAAAAATAATAATGAAGAAATTTATTTTATATTTAGTTAGAGAGTATTGGATACACAGATAATGTAATAATGATATGTTACAATTATAATTTAGTTATATACCTAGTGAGTTAAAATATTAGTAATCGGATTGGGAAATTTATGAATAAAGGGGGATGATGTGGAATCATGTATATAGGGTATTACATATCAATGAAATTTATCCAAACATGTTAAATATTGGGATTCTGTATGACTTTTATTTGACCAAACCTAATAAGAAAAAAATGAATTTTGTGAAATCCAGCTTTAGAGAAGTTAAAACTCATGGAAATCAACATATTTTACATTCAATACTAATTACATCATACAACTATCACTATCAATTATATCACTTTTTGAGAATATATTAATGTATTGGGGAGTTTTTTAAATAGAAGTCACAATGTAATCAATGTGTAATAACTAATGTAAAAAAGTTATATTTTTAAATATATGAATATTTATCATCTTTATTATTATATTTATTTTCATATATTAAGAATTCCTATTAAAAATGTTATACTTAAAAACCGAATTTAATAAATGTTATTTTTATAATAATAATAATATCAAATAAAATTCACTTAATGGTTATTAATGGATATGAAATTGGTATAAAACAATTTAATATTGGAATATTATTTTCCATAAAAGTTATCTTAATTCATTATGAATATTATTTTAAAAATTTAATTTAATAAAATTGATTTCATCTGTGGGATGAAAAATTTGAAATTTCAAAATATTTTTAATTTAATATTCATGTAAAAAATGTCATTAATATATAAAGTAAGTTATAATAGTAAAAGGAAAGTGATGGTAAAATGATGAACTAATGATATTACACCTGGTCTATAGAACCCAAATGTTATTGAACAATAATCCCAACCCATCCCCAAAGACTCTAGGGAGGTCTATCACAGTAGACTATCCCTGAAAACTATGGGGAGGAAATCACACTAATCCATGACTGTACAGTAGGGAAACCAATAACACCAACATATCCTTAATGAAAATAGGTAGGTTATATCACAAACTCCTCCCTATAGACTCTTTTAAGGTCTCCTAAATCTTCTTAACTAATGATCCTTTTGGAAAGTTACAACAAGCACAATCATATATGGTAACTTCCCATCACTGACCTCCCCAACCAATCCAAGGATTCTAGTAACATGGTACCTAGTACCCCATCATAACTGTTAGGACCAAAAGGGGCTAAGATACCCTTAGTGGGGGGGGGGGTGAATCAGGGTATCAATATTCTATTTCAAAATTCTTCTTGCCCCACTCAGTCTTGACCTCTATATAATTAGGGTCACTTTATTTTCTCTTATGTGTTTTTGTTGATCACTTATTTTTATCTTTATCTGATGGTTATGATTTAGATGCAATGCAGGGAAGCAAGAAGGCAGACAGAGATATTTTTACTTGGTTCACCCTCATTGGGCTACGTCCGAGGAGAATACACAGGCGATGTGCCGATGTACCAAATCCAATCTGTTGTTTACAAGGTTCAGGAAAGATAAATTCTATTCCCAAGCTTACAGCCTTCACAATGTTTAGGGTCAGCTCACTGCTTTCCCAAGGGTCACTCTCGATTTCTCTCTCTCTAGCTCACTGCCGGTGGAGAGGATCACCTTCTTCCTCTTCCTTTTCTCACTACTCTAGAAAGGATACACTCACATTTTATAGAACTTTATGTCTCTTCAATATCACTAATGAATACATCCTCTATTTTATGTAGAAGCTCTGTTGAAGTCCAACTTTCACCCGTAGATGAATCTCGCTTTGCACCGAAGGTATCGGGCAATCTTCCAGCTTTCAAGTAGCCCTGAATCACTGTCGTGCTTCAATAATACTTGGTTACCTTCTCCAAGCCGGTGCATAGGTTTCGGCATGCAAGTTAAAACTGGAATGAAAGTTCACCTCAACCACTGGTGTGACACTAGCTTTTGCAACTCCAAACCTGCACGACTCACACAGTTTTATGCCCAAACCAATATTGGTGCGCAACCACCAAATGTCACGCATCTTCAAAAATTGGCACACAAGGGTCACGAAACCACTTGAAGGACACCCCCTTCTTCAACTCAAATCTTGGGTGACTTCTTTCCATTCTCGCCCAAACCACTTTGGACACGCAACAACCAACTGGCAGGCAACTTCTACTTGCGCGACCACACCACCACTTGCGCGACCACCGCACCAGCACGATGGGAGATCTGATTTTCTATAAGTGTTGAACTCACACAGAATGTGGAGGGTTCGACCTCTATTTATATGAATTTGGACACCCTACGCGATGGCGCACAAGTCTCCTCTCGGTGCGGAAGTTTCGGCGCGCAAGTCATTTGCGCGACTAACCCTAAACATGGGTGCCCCTTTTCCCTTTGCCATATTTTGAAGTTCTGATCTTGAAAAAAATATGGTGCACAAGTTTCCTCTCCTTCAAGACAACTTCACGCAAGTCCCTTTTCCAAAACCACTTTTCTCCATTTGTCAATTTTCAGGCCAAAATATTTGGTAAACACTAGAAAACGACGTCACCTTCTGTATGCTCTATTTGAACTGCCACCAGATCGACCATCCATTTTTTCGATGTTCTTGAATCAAGAATGGATCGTTAACAACATCCCTTGAACTCGACATTCCACCATGAAATCCCTTTTGTCAACAAATTTTTTCTTCATGGTTTTCTTTGTCAACAAACACAACACTAAATCCCACTTTGTCAACAAACACAATCACCTCAAAAATTCTCCAATGATACTTTGAGGGATTTTTTCCAACAATAACACATCCCAACTCAATCATCAATGCATCCATTAGATCCTATAGAATAAAAAATTATCTAATCTCTAAAACAAACACAATCCCATCACCCGTAGTAGACATATCTGATTGAACTCTTACCCTAACATAGACATCAAGGTTTGGTATAAGATAATTTATGTCCCTTAACACTATATATCTGTCTACCAATGGATCATCATAATCCAATCTCTCCTACTTAACCCTAGCCATATAGATACGGTCCAAGACATAATAAAATCTCTTCATCATGTCAATGATAAGTCTCAAGCACTCCTGAGGCCTTGAAGTGGGTCTTATATAACATCTTAGAATAGAGATCACACTTCCAATCATGTTAAGGAAACCTGATCCATCACCCTTCACCAAGCGTTGATGGACTTAACCCACTCACATTAAAAAACAAATAACTTCCTCCAGGCTTTGGTGGGAGTTCCAATTATAAATGAGACATTTATGTTTCCATCATAATCATCTGGCCTATACAAATCATTTCCTATCAATTAGCTATAAGAAATCCAACATAAGATATAGATGCCTCAATATGTATCCTAAATAATTTTTAAGGTATCACACCAACTCAATGATACAATCAATCCTTGAGGATTAGGTTGTTGTGGTGATCCATAATTTGGTGAACTCTATCTCAAAATAGGAGGCCCATCCCATCCAATCACCATACCTAAGGAATACACAGTCCCCCATACCACATTAAAAAACAAATGAATTTATTATATAATTTATATTCATATATAAAATATATATGCAAGTGTAATATTTGGTTCACCAACATCAATACCATAGGTATACACTATTTTTATTATGACGAGCCTCATCTGAGAACCTACCAATCCCATGCATGTCTCTGCCAAACTAATCCAAGCTAATCATGTGCCATCAATGAATTTGGGAATCCATATCATTCAAAATATCACATATTATTATTTATAAACATATATAATTAAACATTTAATTTAGAAAATAATAGTTATTATTTATTATGATAGTATTGTATACCATCATCACACCCGAACCGTGACTAACCACCCATAAAAGGCCCATCACACCTCCCCAACACCATTTTGGGATAAATTACTATCACCCTAAACTGACGCAATAATAAATTTAACTAAAATAAATTAAAATTATATATTATTCATATCAAGAAACATAATTTGGCTAAAAATGTTTTTAATAGTGTCCATACAAAGTCTCAGGATGTCCTCTGCACAAGCAGAGTGAATTCCTAAACAAGATCAGATGAATTTTCCATGATCTAGTGAAATCATCATCCAAAACCAAACCAAAATCAAAATTTTTAAGTGGTAAATAAAGTGAAATCCATTTAAAAACAAAATATATCAAATATACTCATTTACCCACCAAAAACAACCTGAAACATCACCCATAAAAAGATGTTAAATGAGATGAAATGGAAGGGATATTCAATTAATAATGGACTCCCCTAACTACTTGTCATAATAAATAAATAAGTCACCTTTATTTTAAAAATACAAGGGTGAACATAATTAAAAGGAGTATAAATTAATCCACTAGAAATCTAGTGCACCCTAGAAGAATTTGGTGGCTCTATCAAGTCCCACTAGCTAGTTGATGACTACTACATGATCGTAACATCCCTCCATCCACCTCTTAAATTCATCCAACACCCACCTAAACACCTAATTAACCCAATAAACATAGATATCCAATAATTCTTTTTTTTAGGTTTCATAAATTCATGAAATAACATTCCATGTCTAATTTTTTAAAAGATGTTTTCTACCATTGGGAAAATAGAAATCTCTCACAGATATGATGACCCAAAATCCATGGTTCCTTAAAAAATCCCCCTATATTAATTCTTATCCTTTTGAATATATGGAATATTTTGAATCATGTATACTAACATATCTCACACATAAAAAAAATCAAAAACTAACAATGTTTTTTCTTTAAAATCCCAACTTTCATCCACTATACATTTCCAAACATCTATCCCAAGTACAATATATTCCCTAAAAAATTTCTAGTCTGGTCCCCAGACACCAACTATCATACCAGATATGATTTTACAAAATCAATTCCATCCTCACTAAGTAAAAATAGAATAAAATATCTTATCGGACCCCCATCAGACTTTCTCAAAGCACATGACCTCTCCCACTAACTCATAAACGAAATTCATGTTTGACAATAATGAATTAACACCTCGAGGCATCACAATATTATATAAGAATAAACACCAATGTGTTATCCTAAATCCATGTTTAATCCCATGGTTATTTTTCCAACTAAAATCTATATATGTTATTCTCGTACACCGAACATCAATGCATGCATGATCCAACATGTACTTAGATAATGCTAAATCCAAACCATCCAAAACCTATAAAATGTACTATAACTTATAACACACCATTTTCCAAAGATTTTATTAACTGAGGAATCATACCTACTTAGGTTCACATGAACACATACACCATGATTCCATTTTGAATGTCCATGCATACTATTGCTTCCACAACCCTTCCAAATCAAGTTCCCTAAAACCATGATTGATACGACGCTACATACGTTACAATTATCAATATCATCATCCCAAAAACAAAACATCAATCCTACTCATGAAATAATTTATTTCTATCCGAAAAAATAATGAACGAACATGGCCAACTAGTTCATACCTAACCAATAAATCTGAATGCCAAAAACACCAGTTTATAGATTAATTAGAACATATTTATCAATTAATGAAAAATATCAACGAAAATCATTGTTACACTCTTCAATTTTCCAGTGGTGTACTCACCACAATATTTATTTTAGTGAAATATCCTATGAGTACCGACCCCAAATGTGTCCCAACAACACATTTGTATAGATTCTCTCATGAAACGCTTTCGCCTAACTGAAAAGTACTATCAAGGATGAACCTTTAATATCATGTACCTTGGTATGTCGAATCATCACCATCATCACCTTTCACATCTATGATATTCTATCCATTTCTCACCCAAGGGATCAAGCTGGATTTACCCTAAAATATCTCAAGAAACATAGTGGCCACCTCACTCAGAGAGTGACCCAGAAAAAAATGACCATAGTGACACCACTATCACACCAAATGTTTATCCACATACCAAACCATTTTAAATAAACCAAGAAATTATTTTACACTGATCCAAGGTCTATCTCGCACTATGAGTAAAATGTACTCACCTTCCCTTACACACTCATACATTTCTCAAAAGGCCTCAAAAAAGACACTCCCCTTCACTAAAGAAAAGTGCTTCAATGTGGACGATATCTAATTTTATTATACACTTCATTATTTAATCTTAAAATAACCCAATAGGTTTACAATCTTCTATTACCTAGTAGTATAACATGAATCATACTCGCATTAGTGTAATTTCATATATCATAGGATCATGTGAATAACCCGATGACCATGGCCCACATGCATGTTAGAAACTACCAACATCCCAAGGCAAGTTACACTATATGGATAAACACAAATGTACCAAACACATTTTAATTGTCTCATGATCCGTGAGTTTCCCCAAATGCTCCCACTTAAATGGCTAAAACAATATCAAATCCCAATAGGTTATTCATCGAAGCAGTCTCTACATACAATGGTGTCCTTGATAAAAACTAGAAGCTATGCCTCATTCTTTTAAACAACCCATTGCGGGTTTTCAAATCCTCAATTAAATATGTTCATATCCTAAAACCAAATCTTAGGAATACCTTCCCTCCATTAATATTCACCGAAGGGAAAGTACCCAACACAGCCATCATAGGTCCCCCATGCATCCCTCGATGAAGGGACTACATTTATATCACTATGAAAAATTCTACTATATGATCCACATGAACTAAGACTAGTAGAAAATACACGACGTCTTGAAAAGTAGGATTCTATGAAGAATTAATATAGTAAAAAAAATTATTATTTAATTTTTATAAATTAAACAACATGAATATCTCATTAGAAGGATACAACTGGAAATAAAACATCAGACATGTGATCCTACATTCAACCATGATTCTAGTATAAAGCCTCTTTAAAAAGGTTATTGATGGAAACATGGGACTATTTCTAATTAACCAGGCTCTACAATAGATAAAATAAATAACCCCAATATCCATGTGTTTCATCCAAGGTGAAAGTATAAAAATATAACTATAGAAACCAAGAATGGTAACCCAATCTACCTGATAACCTAGACCTACCATGATAATATGAGTTATCAATGCAGGTGTTTGGTTTCTATCATTGGAACTGAATCATGCCTAGAAATCCTATCAACAATATCTCCAAATCAAAAAACATATCAATTCTAAAATACAATTTTCATACACTAAGATTCAATTCCAATATGATAGAGAGTGAAACACGACCATAATAATGCCTCCCCATATGCCAAATCTAAATGAGTAGTAGTGAGGGAATGATCTATAAAATGGGGAAACTTTCATCAAATATGAGTAATATAAAACAATATAACATCATTTACATCAGTGTATCAAAATAAAATGAACCAATCATATAAAATAATAAAATAGTAGCCATAAAAAATACAAATGATCCATGTCCCTGTTGATAAAAATACAAAATGGAACAAAAATACAACATACTCACCTTGGCCTTGATACCATCCCAACTCCTCAATAAAAATGTCTCAACAATCTTATTGAGATATCCCATAATGACCCACTACACATCCTATTCTCTACCCTAAAATTTTGACATGAGGTCTACACATGATCCATGATTCCCATATAAGTGTAAGAATAAAACTCATCAGTGTGTCTCCAAGACCCCCTTGTATATGCTTATATATGAATGTTTATACATGAGTAAGATAAAGAAAATAGACATGATCTTTGATTCATCAGTTTCTATATAGGAATTTGTGGTAAAAGATGAGGTACACATTCCTTTTATGTCATAAGGTACTATCCAGGACACCCCAACCATGACCATACTAGCTTCATCATCATGTTACAATCACCCATCACCTCATGATTTCATACTAATACCTGAACTATATCTACAGACATGGGGTATATTGGTGTCAAAAAACATGACTCGATACCCATATGTAATGAGTATGGTCATAGATCCAAATGCCCCAACCCAACACTAATCACATTAGGGATTTCCATAGTTCATTAATCAAACCACGACCCATCTCCCAGGGTGGTCCTAGACCTATCCCACCATACCGAAATGTTGAAATCATACAAACCAACCCAAGATTCATTTAGTGAGTCCCACATTCCAATACTTGAGAATCCGGGCATGGTCATCCCCAACCCAACCCCATTGACACAAAGTAGTCTAATAAGCTGTCCCATACAAGTAAATTATAAGAAGGCTATCACACACACCTAGGAATCTACAGAGAGTTAATAAAGTACACAAAACAATACCCACACACACTATAAATGTTTTCACACTTACCCATCTATATATACTCTAGGGAGGTCACCTCTTGAATCCCAAACCAATACCCCTCATGTTAGGGTATAATAAGCTCAATCATATAGGACTGTAACCCATCTCTCGGTTATCTGTTTTATCCTTCATCACTAGGCACTCGAGACCTATCCTATGTCAGAACATGTCTAAACTCACATTTGGGGCCATCCATTTGGTCATCTAAACACGACACAATCCCAGCTCACTATAACCGACTAAATCATATCACCCGCTTGTGGGATCACTACCCAAAGGATCACCTCCACCTGAACCCCATATTCTAGTCCAACCTCATCAAACCCCCTCAGCACCACTAGTCCCACTACAATAGGTCCATCCCATGTCACTTATTCATTTCTGACTTTGAACATATAGATAGTGTCTGAGACCCCTAAACAACCCATCGGCATGTCAATGAAAAATATGAAACAATCCACTAGTCCCACTACACTGGTTCCATCCCATGTCACTGATTCATAGATGACCTTGAACATATAGATAGGGTCTCAGACCCCTAAAAACCCATCGTCATGTTTATGAAAAATCTCAAACAATCCCAATGCCTTGACATGGGTCTCATCACATATATCCAAAGGTATATCTCTAAAACAACTACCCAAAGGAAACATGATCCATCACCCAATACCAATCCCTATAGATCATATCATTCTTACCAAATACAGTAATATTCACCTCCAATATTATGTGTATGATATCATATTTTGTATGAAATGTGTTAGTATCACCACATTCATCAGACGCTAATCCACCATTGGTTTTCCACTATATCAAGGTAACCCAAACATGGTTATTTATTTCTCAAAATTAATCCCAAAACCTTATAATGGTCTCATTTTTTTAATGCTACCCTCTCCCCATAGAAACTGTGTTTTGGTGGTGTTCAAAACTTATCCCAACGAAAAAGAGAACTCAGCCTCATCTCGAGATGACTAAGCCACACCATCACCTCACCAATGTACCACACTGGACATTATACCATATTACTAATACCATGAATTTATTTAGGAATGTACTCTAATGTATAAAAATGATCTTTAGTTACATTATCTCGGATAACAACCTAAATACAAGAGTTATTCCCTCACTATGATCCAATGATCCTCAACGATGGATCAAATAAGACCACACACACCTTCTCAATGCTCATCTAATGAAATAGAGAACCATCCATACTCATCATAATCTGTCTAACACCAAACAACATAAATTAATAATTGTAATCATTTTTAATTAATTGTGTAATATAAAACCAAATAGTAATAGTTTCATGTACACATATCAAGAACTATCACCACACAAAATCATGACTATGCACCCATTGATGGTCCATCACACCTCACAAACAAAATTCTAGGCGAAGACCCTATTATCCAAACTGATTCCATCATCAATATAATTAAATTAAATTGTTATTATAAATTAAATTATTTAACAAGAACTATAATAATAAAACTACTTCTATTGTTTAGTAGACGATGTCTCAAGATGTCATATTCACTTTTCAAGTTAAATACCCATGGAGATCAGATGAATTCACAATGATATAGTGAAATCCTCACCCAAAATGGTAAAAATGTTAGGAATATTAGTAGGGATTGAAAAAAAGTCAAACAATATATAAATTGGGTATAACAACCTCTTATCACCATTATAAAACACATAGAACCATCCTCACTTAAAGTTGGATTGAGGAGAGGAATAGAGAGGGATATTTGGATAAGAATAGCCTCCCCCAAACCCCCTCTACATTAATATCCCATCACACCAATACCATAAAAAGTTTTTGGTGACCTTAAATAAAACATGGCACCTAGGGAATTATAGGCTGGATGGTGACCCTAAATGATTATTAGGTGGTCTATCAGATGGTCAATGTGACCGAATAAAAAGTATGGGATTTTCCTAGTCCCTCCGTATAGCCAGTGAAACTCTTCAAATAGATGATGGATAATATAGAGTTTACAAATCCCTTCATCCACCTCAAATATTCCTCTAATTCCCCCCCAAAAAACCCATGACCACTAAACCCACTAACCCCATCCAAAAATATTATTTTAGGATGCACAAACTCTAGAAATCCCATATTAAGACCGATTTTAAAAAAAGTTATCCATATATGGGAAAATGAAATTACCATTCAAATACAATTTCATGAAATCCATAGAGAATTATAATTAAGTATAGTGAAAAAATCCTTAAACTATTTATTATCACAATTGAATCTTCAGGACATTGAGAGGGGTTTGAAAATTTATTGGATTAGTTTTAAATCAATTTTATTATTAGTCAATTTTAACCATCTATTTATTGTCTAGGGTGGGGATATATATTTAAAAATATATGAAAATGGGATACAATTTTGGAATGTAGAGAATAGGAAAAATGCAAAAGAAGAATCAATGATTTTTTACAAGGCTAACCTTTACAGGAATGACTATATCCCAAGTGGCATGTAGTAATTATCCAATGCACATAACACCATTATTTTTATCCAAAGAATATCGAGAAAGGGTATGGACTTGGACTTGTTATTCGAGAACCATCTATCTATATAGGAATTATTATCCTTCTATTCTATAATATCCAAATAAGGCATGGCTTTGTCTGCTCCTCCCAAAGCAAGATAAAAAACACTGTCTTATAATTTAAATGATTTTTTGATCTTCTAGCTCAATTGTATGAAAATTTTCATTGTTGTCTCAAATATATTCAGACAACCACGTAATATGAATGGTATAGGATATATATTTCATGGTATGGTACTGAATATTCCAAATAGTGATCAAGGAGAGAACCTCCCTCATTTTTATTCTATATATCCTCGACAAACGAGTGGTAAAATTGTTAACTACCCGAGATCAATAATGTATTATTCAAATTATAAAATCTTCATGTGTTTTTCAGCATCAATATAAAATACTTAATGTTTCCTTTTTCCTTGAAAATATATACACTACGAGACCAAAATATTACTTACCAAATATTTGGACAATAAATATTTTTCATACACATCCATTAAAAACACATTTATCCTCAATATTCAATAACTACTTAGTCATCATAAAAAATATTTCAATTAAAAATCCAAAATAATTATCTTTTTACACCAGATGATATTTTATATCTCATCATGAGATTTATATCATCAATATTTCCAAAAGTTCCACATATAGTACATTTCTTCATAATTATATGAGATAATGTAGTATAAAATATTTCACATGGATTCTCCATTTATTGTATAAAAATATACCCAAATAACATGTGACCAAATATCTTTATAACTATTTCAAGTGATCATGAAATGACACAGATGCATTGCATCTCCATCAAAAGTTCCATCAAATATTTCTTTTGCAACATTGTGACTTCTCAGATCAAGATATTATTAAAAACCAAATAAAAACCTAGCCATAGTGTGGTTGGTTCACCAATTTCTCAGATGTTGTTTTTAATATCACCATGATTGGCAATATGACATTTTCTCTTCTAACTCATCATATTATACCTTTCTATTTCTGACACTCTTGGGATACATCAATATTTTGGATGTGGAATTCACTAAAATGAAATAATGTCAGGATATTCTCATAAATAAAATGTTCAAAATCTAAACATGGTTTCTATTTCCTCAGAATTTCATAATTTTATTTGTTAGTACAACACTTTCTATAGTGTGATGATCTTATTTTTACCATTATTGCATCTCAAAAACCAGTGTATCTCGCGAGGGCCTCATCTACATCCTTGTCATATTCAATCACAATCTCCCATTGTGATTTATGAAATATGAATAAAATATTAAATAAAATCAACTAATTTAATCATCCTTTTATCAGAATATAAATTTTGTAAATCTCATAAGAACTTAATTAATATTCACCTTATTGGGATTTCCTTCATAAATGAATTCTTTAACCATATGAAGCTCATTTAAATTTAGAATTATTGTTTCAAATTAAGTAGAATTATGATGGTAACATTATTAAGATTCATCTTCATATATATATTTTTAGGTTTTGACCTTTAAATTGTATTCATAACATCAATTTTACCCTTAAAAACTTAAAATTTCCTAGATTACCATTACATAGAGGTCTGTCTACCATGATGAAGTGTGTATTAAGTTACCTTTATGTAGGTAGATCAATTTGTAGGTGACCCTTATATAGATTCTCATAGTCCCATAATTCACTAACATCAATCAAAATTTCTATAATTAAATTTAAATCCTTTTCCAACAAATTATTTATTCTGAAAACATTATTACAAAATATTTATCATTGATTTCATAATATTTTAACATGAAAAAAAATTGAATGGATTCTCCACTCTTTAAACTATTCTATTATTTTTGTAATAATAGGTTTACATCCAACCCTTTATCCAGCTACCTCAAAACTAAAAATAAATTATCATAGTAAGTGTATTATATCCAAAAATACTAATATTTATTATTCATGAACTTGAACTCCACTTTCAACACAAATTTATTCTTCCTCCTGATTTTTTACATGTTAATTCCATATTCCCCAAAATATGTATTTTCACTAAGTATTATTAAAATATTTAAACATGTGAAAGAAAATGTTACATTCTCAAACATAATGAAATCAAATATTCATTATCATTGAGATGCAATGAAAAAAAAATCAAAACACACAAATTGGACCCTGTAGTCTCCCCTTTGTATTTGTTGCCAAAATGAAAGTGAAATGATATGTCTAAAGTTTTTGTTAAGCTAAAAATTATATTCCCTCCACTTTTTTATCATCAAGATTCTATTAAAATATTCAGATTTATATTTCATGACAACACCCATTGAAAATGACATTTCAAAATGCGTGTTAAGGATAACAATTTTCTTCCTTCCACATTTTTTATTATTTCCATTCATTTTCATTTTATTCACATAATTGAAAATAAATTAAAAGAACCTAGAAGAGGATATCATCACATTATACATAATTTATATTACATCAACTATCCCACTATAATTATATGAAATCAATTCTATGTATAGAAAACAAAATGGTTTGAATTATATATGAAAGATGTCCATTAGTCTATCATAAAATTATACCATTCTTAAGTATTCTGTATAAGGGACTATATAATATCATTCAAGTTGGGATGTATATATTATCTTTTTATTGAATGAAAACTGGGTGTAACATCACTTATCTCAAGAAACAAATTTGAATATTCAAAATCATATTAGCATGTTTTTTAATTAAAATAGTCATGGAACTATATAACTTTCCCAAACACATTATCCTTGATTGAAATAATTTTCTACTCCTTAATTTAATATGTTGTGTTTTTAAATAGAGTGTGAGAGAATATAAATAATACAATTTCAATAAAAACACACAAGAACCTTTGAGATATCAGAATTATATGAATTATTCACTCTGGAAGATTCTCATAAAACCCCCCATTGTGGGATGAACATAATCGTCAAATCATAAAGGTTGATCTCATAATAAAATTTTATATATAATTCATGTTTTTTGGATAACATCATTATGACCACATTAATTTTTTTAATCAATGAATCTTCACTTCTTTAAATGTTCTTTAGATTATCATGTATTTTATTTCAACTATGAAGCATACATTCATCATTATTCTATCCAGTTTTGGTCACAAATTCACCTTCATCATGGCTGTTAATTTTATAATATAGAAAAACAAGATACTAGATATTAGAAATATCCAACATGAAGATAGTTTTAGATCTATAATAGTTATTCCATCTTACATCAATTAATTAATTCTATATTTGAGAACTAATAGTACCTTTAATTTCATCTATGGATATATCATAAATTTCAAATAAATGATAGAGGAATAAGGTGAAACCTATTTTTTCTATTAATGTATGAAATAGTTTTTATAATTACAACTGAAATAAGAAAATATTCCATTTCTAGCTCTATATTTATGATAGTTCATCAAGATGGATTTTATGAATTTAAAAGATTCCTCAAGTAGTATGGAAGTTTTTCTTCTCTCCTTACCTGTCAATATTTTTTCAACATGAGCCTTCAAGGCAATGAATCTCTTAATGTAGGTTGAATATTCATTAATAATTATTCATGGTTTTGAATACCTGTTACATAATAATTTGATATTTGTCTTGAATATTTACCCTGGAAAATTTTATCTTTTAAAATAATTGGGTTGCATCTCTATAAAACTGATCAAAAAATATGATTTATCATTTATATGTAATATTTCTATTTCCATTGAAAAATTATTTTCCATATTAATAATTCACCATTATTTATTTTTATAAATTATGAGTACAAATTAAAAATAAATATTTGGGAATGTGTCTCGTTGGATTTGTTGTTCCATAAGGATTCTTATATGTGATCATAACCATTTAAGTTCTGTTTTTCTCTTGAACATGTCTTCCCATTTGTTCCTTCAGGTTGGATCCATCATTTTAAATTTGAATGACCAATTCATATTGATTAAAGGTCTAGACCAACATACCAAAAAATGTATAGATTGTCCTCGTAGGTGTGGCATTATTCATTTGAATATTTGGATTGGTTTGGATATTTCTCATTTATATTATTTCCCAATTATGAATCACTTATAATAATTTGTATGCACATGGTATTAAACTATTTTGGGTGAATTACTATAATTTATCCAAAGGATATCATACCTCTATTCTTTATTTTATGTGGTTTTCTCTTCACATTTGTTTTAGTTACATACATTAATGATTAATACAAGATTTCTTCTTTATCACGACCAATTCCATTATACAAACCATATATACAATTAGGATTTTTATATGAGTTTTGATTAAATATATTATTCCCTTTTCATTAGTTTTTTCATCATATTATGATTTCTTCCCCTTAATGTATGATTATTTATTCATAAATAGGTTGAAAATTATAAAAACATTCTAATTTATTTTTCGAAATATGTTATTGTACAATAAATGGAAAACTAAACTTTCTTTTATTATTTGGATATTTGTCTTTCCAAAAATGGATTATTATTGTTTTTTAAACATTTATTATCTCTTAGAGACAAGATTTAGTAAATATAAACTTCCAATCATAATTCTAACCACCACATATATTTTTTTTGGGTTTAGTAATTTATTTTATTTATCCAATTTTGATTACATTATATGTTTAATAATGTAGTTTTAAATAAATAAAAATTTGAACAAAACATAATTTATAGTTGTAGATGCTACCATTCATTTGGAAGAAATGTGAGATTTATTTTCAGTCAAATTATGAAAATCCTTCTACTAAATATAGGAATTTTGGTTCATCCAACCACCATGGAATTGTATGTGCAAACATATTTATTTTATTAATTTTATGAATTACCATGATCATTTGTTATGAAATTCTCCAATTTTCTTCAATAATGAATAGTTTCATGATTAAAATGAGTTTTTAATTCTAAATTATTTTTAATTTTACATAATATTACTTTTTCATATATTAATCAAATTATCAAAGCATCTTGATATTATCTTGAAAAAAAATTCACGATAATTTCTCTTGATTCCCTATAATATTACATAGACATATTGACATTATTAGTTTCCATTTACTTCACAACTCATTCAAGGAAATTTCCTCTCTAAACATTGGTTGGAAGAATATTTTCTAAGGATTTCTTCATTAAAAAAACATTCTAACATGAGAAATTTTTTCTTCAAATAAACATAAAAAACTAATTTTCGAAATTATAAAACATAGTGAGGCTACACACATCATCACATTTTATTCCAATTATCTAAATATTTTTTCAGTTTCATATATATGGTGAGTTTTATTCTTCAATAAATCTTCTTAGGATTCAATTTTGTATGATGTTTTATATTTGGGTTGAATTATTACTTTATAAAATTTTGTTAAAAAATTATTAACATTTACACTTCTTGTAAATATAGTGAACTACATTGGATAAAACAATTATTAATTTTTTTTGGTGATTCCAACCAATATATATTATTCTTAAATATTTGTATTTTTAATATAATCATAACATCATGTATCATCCTCATCATCCGCATTAAATAACATTAAATCAATCTTCATTTATTTAACTCATTATTTATTCTATTCTTTAAAGTCTTTGAAGATAAATAACCTAGGTCATCCATTGATATACCTCCTATGTGATTACATTCTATATCACATTTTTAATGAAACCTTGAAAAAATAAAAAAAAACTGTTTATAATAATTCATTAGTGGTGAAACAAAAGATCCAATGAAAATTTTTAGTATAAAAATGGATCTTCCCAATACTAAGAGGGTGTGAACTAATATTGGGAAACTTTCGAACCAATTTTTACTTTAATACCTTTTTTCACATATTCACTTTTATTATGAGTGTATATCCCTTTCATTTTATCATTACTACTGTTTTTATGCATGAAAATATAGATTTAAGAAGAAACAAAAAATAACACGATGATTGTTTAACATGGATTCCCTTTCTAAAAACATTTATGTCCTTGAGTTTAAGTGGTTATTATACCATGTGTGTATATTTATTCTTAGTATCTAAAGAAGTATAAGTAAGGGAATCCCCTTCAAAATTTTATCCTAGAACCAAATATATATAATTAATTTTTTTTCTTAATATTATGTAATATCAAAATAATTTAGGGTTCATCATACTCCCATTGACGTAATATTAGTAACATAGTATCATCCTTCCCTTGGAAAATATTTTTTATCTTATTCTGCGTATTAATTGAAATAATCAATTTTTTATCATAGTTTTTTAAAAATATACTACATATGAATGATTTCAAAAATAAAACTCATAAATTCTTTCAAGAATGTGATAAATAGTAATCATGGTAAGGAACTGTAGTCCCATGTCTTCCACTTATTCATTTCACAATAATGGCATCCTTCATAATGGAATCAAATGACTCGCTTTTTCTTTGACTCATATGATCTTTAGCTATTTTAGAATTGGTATGAATTAATCTAATATTTTATTCATCTCAAAATATATAATTACTGTTACTCATTAATATTATTCACATAATATGTTCATAGTAAATTTTATAGGAATTCATTATTTTTAAAAAGCTTTAGTCTCGACTATAATTTCTTCTTTTCTCAAAACCAATATCCCAATTGAATCACTTGAAGACTATATTTGTAACACATAATGATATATTAAACCTCATCATGGTATTTCACTCATATTTACTACAAAAATTCAAAATATAATCTATTTATTCAAAATATCATGATATAATTTATAATAAAAAATATTTCTTGTCTCCTCTATTTATGGTACAAAAATATTATAAAAAAATATGTGATAATATCACTGAAATTATTTTATGTGGTTAGGATGTGGAATAAAGACATCATGGAGTTCTCCTAGTAAAACCTTGAAAAACATATGTAAAAAATTCCAAAAATGATCATAAAACATGAACCACAACCTGGTTGAGTCACTCATTTCTCATAGGTGGTTTATAGTCTCTTCATGGTCTCAAATGTGGTATTCTATCCTGCAAATCCATATTTTTCACTTGCAATGTACAATATTTATAAGTTATAAACATTTAACATAGTACAACATAATTAGTTATTTTATTATTATGGGAGATTCTCTCAAACAAAAGATTTACCAGAGTATAATATGTTCCATTTTCTCTCTATTTTTAAACATTATACTACATTATAGTACTTATTACAATATGTAGCTTCTCATTGTAGAAAATTTAAATCTAAAACACCTATATGTTTGTTTACTGGTTCATCCATATCATAATCATCATGAATCATGATCTATAATTATTATTTATAGACAATAATAATAAAATCAAAGTAATATACACATTTAATTCTCATTTCCTTAGAAGATAAATTATAGGAATATCACAAGATATACTTTAATCATACCCTTATAAATAATACCTTCACCAAAATATTCTCTTCTCTAGTGAAACCCATTTCAATTCAAAAATAACTATACTAATGAAGGAAATTCCTAATGGTAAATTTTTGTGGAATCATATTGAAATTTTTATAGTGAGGATTTTGAATTTAAATATAATATTACCTCATGAATCAAAGGAAGGGTTATCCACTATTCAAGCTATTCGTTGTTCTTCTTTAATAATGGGTTCACTACCTTCCATTAATCTATATTCTTCTAAAAAATGAAAAATTTAATGATGATGTATTAAATATATAAATAAATTTCTTATTTTTAAATATTGTTCAATTATAAATTTATCAGATATATATTAATTATAATGATATTATATTTTTTAATTTCCACACACCAAGGATATTGTATTGTCAACAGATCTAATAAAACTAGATATAAAAAGGTTTTTTTCATCTTAATATAAATTTGGGTGGACATTAACTTTATTACATCTCCCTCCTTCCATGTAACAAGGTTGTTATTCAACCAACATTTAGAATTCAAATATAATAACATAATAATGATTCCATTTTATTAACTTCTTATACATATCAACAATCCCAAGAAAAATATATTTCTTCCAATCTATAATACATGAACTAAATTAAATTATATATCCATGATAATTGATAGCATTTGATAGTAAATACCCCACTTAGAATGTGTTCTCAATAGAACCTTAATAATTAAATTTCTATATGATATATTTAATGATATATCTCATTTATTTTAAACTTTAGTGTCCATATTTCTTTTAAAATTACATTCCATAAAAATTAAGGAATGGATATTAGAGAATATAACAATCAAATCATACCTGAATAGATCCCTATTACATTCAGTTCAAACCACATCATTCCATTGGTATTTTCTTTAAACCCTACGCTGATTAAATCCCTAATTATTCTCTCATGCATTTGGATATTTTTATCATAAAAAAGGATTCCATACACTTTTGTTTCATTGAATATATTTGAGGGAAAATTTTACTCTTGACCATAGGTATTATATTTTCTTTTAAAGTTTTTCTTATCTTTTTTATTGACCTCTTCTTGGTTTGTATATAATATTTTAGAAAAAATTAATTGAAATCAATATTATTATATATAACCAATATTATAATAATATAATAACATATTAAATTTAATTAATTCATTATACTACATTCTTCTTTGATTCCTTTTGACCGCTTATATAAATAATGATATAACATCTTCATCATTATGTAATAATAAAACATAATTATATGTAATATACGAAATAAATAATGAATTTAATTTTATTTGAAGTAAATTTTAATGGATATATATATGTAAATTATGTTCCCAAACATCTCATAATGAAATATTCCATAAATGGCTTCATGTGAAGGGTTAATTTTTTTTACAATTGTTGTCATCATTGAATCATGATACACATAGATTGAAATGTTTTGAATTATTTGATCAGCTGATTTTGATATTTCTTGTGATTTTTAAATAATCCAAATCTAGTTGGATTATATATTCATAAGGGAAATAAAGTTCACAAGTGAGGCCGATATTCCCCTTATAAGATGTATTATATCAATCATAAATAGTTTAAATTGGAGAAATAACACCATGAAAATATCATTAAGTAATTTATATTATAAATAAAACATACGAGACTACCAGATCATTTATATTATGAATATTGAAGGATATTCCATGTTATTTATTAAAATTAAAAAAAATAATGTATATCAAATTTCCTCACTTTATCATAGAGGATAATTATAATAATGTATATTGAGTTTTCAAGGAATAATATCATAAAAATAAAATATTTCATGAATATATTAGGAATAACATAAGGGGGATAAATAATAAAATGTAATAGAATTGATTTTATATGTTCTCATGTGATCAAATGAGCTTTAATTTGGTCGCATGAATGCTCTATCAGCGATGGATAGAGATTTCTCATGAACACTATACAACCCAATAATGTGGATAATTGAACACTAGAATAGAGTAAGATATGTCTACTCTAATTTATGAGGTTATCATTACACTCTTATATTACTTATAAACACTTTTTATATTTTATTTATTGAAGGTACTCTTGATTAAAAATCTTCATGATTGATATGGTGAGTGGTATATAACATGTTTATCACAAGGAAGATGATGAATGTGGATAAATATGAATAAAACCGATTGAGGAGACTATGTATCATTATAAGAATCCCTGAAACATAATATTCAACTTGAAATTTTTTATATAATAATGGAAGGAATTTATTTAAATTAATTTAGAAAAAATTTAGTTCAGTGATAATCATGGATAAACAATATAGTATCACAATATTAATATAGTATTAATGTGTTTGTTAACTATAATCATTAAAAATCACACTCTAATAAGTTTTAATAAAACAAAAATGGATTAAATTAGTGTATGAGTTTACACTCTCATAAAAAAATTAAGTAGGATACTTTTTCATTTCATCATTAACTAATTATTGGTGGATCATAGGGTCAACCTTATACAAATATGATAAATTGATATTTCTATGTGTGAGTAAATAAAAGAGTTATAAAGATTATCATAACATAAAATGACATATAATATCACAATAGATGATGTCATTATATAAATTACATGTCAATAAAATTTTCATGTGTGGTAGTTTTGGAGGTCAATCCCTTCACAATTCAAAGTAATATGTCACACATCCACATAACTGCTCGAAATATGAGAACATATGTATTACTTATTGGTATATGGATTATAATATTACAATAAAAGTGTATATTTATTGGACACTATGAATATAGTTTTGAAGAATTATGTAAATGAATTATGTAAATAAGGATTCATTATTGAATAATTATGAAATTTTATTGTGAATAATAATAGTTCATGATATTGATACTCTCAATACGATCTGACAAATACTAGAATGTTTTCAAAAAGTATATACCTATTTTTAGGGGTATAAAATGTTTTATAATATGATGTGTTAATATAATCTTGGATTAATTATATTTATTATTTTCTAGACAAAACATAATTTTTTTTTGAAATTCAATTTAAGACTCATATATATATCATGATCATTGATGATGATATAATGATATTTGAAATGTCCATAAATGGATCCTCCCAACCACTTTTAGTAATGCTATAATCCTATTTTTACAATCTGTTCTGATGATCATCATAACATCATTAAATGTTAATCCCTCCATATATGTCGTGTTTGAGAAAATAAAATTTCATTCAATGTATGTTAACATGGGGTACTTTTGGATGATGTGGGGAGGATCACAATATCAGGTGAGCTTCATGTTTCCTGTTTATTCTCTTTTATTACATTGGAAATTAAAATAGGAATTCAAGACTATATTAGATATTTATAAACCATTTAATTCATCACTGATAACAGAAAATGAGTTAAATTATGGGATGGTAACTATTGAAGAATAATGAATTCACCACTTGATGTTATGATAATTTTAAACATTGTAATCCCAGGGACATGTGGTTAAAATTATCATTTATTATGTCATTAATTATTATCATCATAATGATATTTATCATCAGACAATAATTTTACTTAATGGAAGTGGATAAAAATGGTTCTTGGGGGGAAATTATCATGTTGGACCTTATCCATTGATTTATTCCCCCTCACATCTATCAAATGTCAACCTACCAAGACCAAAAATTAGTACTACAGATTTAGGTGAAACAATATATTCCATATCCAATTTCCTAGTACCTATTACATTTAATTATAAAGATTATATAATTAATTGTTAAATTTATGTACAAATAGATCATGATTTTTAAATAATTAATTAATAGTATCTTTTGTAATTATATCTTATAGATCCTGAGATAGCTATTGTACAATTTTGGGGGGCGAATCTATATTATAAAAATTTATAACTATGTATAAATTATTTTCTATGATAGTTTAAGTTATAAATACACTATTATTTAAAAACATTCTATACATATGTAATAATAACTAAATGAAGCACATCACACAAAAAATATAAAAATTGTTTGGTCCCTTTTTTGGCACTTTCTCCTAGTTTAATTTGGGTTTCCAGAAAGGTATAGATTTAAGAACTTATAAATCTCAATGATTTCACATGATCTATAATAAAACATAAGTCTTGTTCTATTACATACTATATCTGGTTGGTTTGATCATCCACTTACTCATTAAATGATAAAATTTTCTATACTAAAACCTAAAATTTTTATGTTATTATATTTTACCATTTTATATGATAAATATATTCAAAACTAATTTGTATTTATCAATATGAATTATTAGATATTATTCCTTAGGTAAGGTATTATGCTAGAAAAATATAATTAATAGATAATTATGAACATCATCCTTCATTATCAATATTTTTGAATTATTTATGTTTTCATCAAAGAATTCATACAATAGGTGATCATCTTCCTTATAAAAAACTCATTTAGATTATCAAAAATAGTCTCAAATTATTTCATAGAGTTAATCATGAATATGAAGTAATGTAGAAATTTCCTTGTTCCAATTTCTTAAAGACAATTATTCTATAATATAGAATTGTATCAACTTTTCCTTTATCAATGTACACACGTATATTTTAAATTTTATTTATCTATATATAAACATAATTTTGTGAAATTTATTTATATAATAATTAAGGAAACTACCATTGATTTTAATTAAGAAAGATATTCCCCATAACTAGTCAACTTCACTTAGACATTAGCTTGAAATCTTTCTCTAACATTATCAAAATAAATGAATTTCATATATTCATATATGAAATCACCAAAAAAATCATTATAATATTTATAATTGAGTACTAAAACATTTTATTCGTAATCCAAATATTGACAAATATCCTATAAAAATTTTACATTTTCATTACAGCTAAGAATCATTAGATTCAATATATATAAGAATCATAAAATTTCAAATTGTTGGTTAATATATAATAAATTTTATTTATGATTTATTCATAGTGTGAATTAAAAATATCATATGTTTTAGAGAATATATTACATATTATATTTCCCGTTTTCATTCTACAATATCATCTATTATGTATTCTTCCAAAAAATATTATAGATGCACAAAATACATATTATGCATCATCAATAAATCTTATATATCATACTAAATGATTACATTTATCATATTATAAAATTAATCATAAATAAGTTTTTTCACATCAAATATATATATATATATGTATATATATATATACATATATGTAAAATGTTTGGATTTTATTATTTTTTTCACCTCTACTATCAACAATATCATACATATAAAATTGAAATGTTATTAAATCGACATACAAGAACAATATAGATTTGAATTTGTTAGTTTTATGTATCATCTCTTTGTAATATCATACATATCACTTTTCATTAAAAATAGTATTCATTTAATTATGTATTAAATATTTATATATGATATTTTTCTTTTTTGATGTATAATAAACAATTAAAACACTATGGAAATTTCAACAAGGACTCTTAATCATAGAATTCACCCAATGATCTCAAAACTACTTCATAAATTCTAAAGGATTATTAAATATGTTAAAATCAAAACAAATACATTCAAAAAAATCAATATCTATTTTGATAGCCTCAAATGATACACATATACATGTTTGAAAAAAATGATTCTTCAATAATTCAGTAAGATATTTCAATATCCCAAATTGTATTTGTTGTTGACCCCACTCATCTGATTTTTTAGTACTAAAAATTTCACTCACAATACTTCATATCAAATAATTTCACACATAATAATTATATTAACACAATATTTTTGAAATAAGTTTAGTTTTTTTAATAATTTCATATATATGTGACAATAAGTTTTTGGCCATAGAATTTTAGTGCCCTCCCCATTAAAACATGTTCTCACTTCCCTTTACTACCTCAAAATCAAGATTCACATTAGATAAGAGTGTACTAATGTTACAATCCCATTTTTGTAGTTGAATATAATTCTTAGTGGTTGTACAATACCAATATCAATGAAGATATAGGGAGGATCTAAACATTCATGTTCATTTTTAATGTAAAAAATATATCCTGGTAAAATAATTATTGAGGGTATAAATTTGTTTTTTATCAGATAAGAATAAATTCTAATTTATAACCTTGTAGGTAACCTTATATTTGATGAAGTGAATTAGGTTGTAAGTATTCTTATATTTATTGAATCAAAATATATTTTTAGAGAGATTATTTGTATTTTGATTGACACTTTCAGTCATGATAGGAATCTCAATCATCAATTTATAGTCCTTAAGTTTCTCTTTAATATTGAAAATATTTGTATAGGAACTTCTTCCTACTATGAATTAAACATATATGGTACTTACATGGACTAAGATCTTCCATCAAAATTCCAACTCACACATATTCCTCCCAAAATGATAAATTCCTCATGATGTAGACTTTTTATCATAATAATCACCCACATAGCCAACATTTCAAAATCTATCCATATTTAAGTGCTCTATTAATTTATATATCATCTCATGAATCAAATTTTGTTTTATGTATTTACGAACAGTCTTGGAATCTATCAAGTGTTACCCTTTTTTATCACATTTATCCCTTTTACATTATATAATTTTTTTAAAAACATAAGGATTTAATTATTTTAGATAATTTAACTTTACAATCTATTTTCTAAATATTTTTTTGATCCACAATTTTTCCTTTAGAATCCATATTATACACAATTATTACATATCCAGGAGTGTATACTTATTTAGATTTATATTTTCCAGACATATTTAATAAATCTATTTTATCCATTTTATAGGAATCAAAAATAAGATATTATTTTTAAATTAATTTTCATCATTTCGTAAGATACAATCTTTCTCTAAGTATATCCAAATTTTAGTTTTGCGTTGAGATAATTTTTTTGGGTTTCTTTATCATTAAGATTAATTGGTTGAGTCTCATTCAGAGTCATGGATTTTATATTGTGAGAAATCAGCTATATTTTTAGGTTATATGTTTGATTGAATTTTTGGAGTCTGTGTATTAACATGTTAAATGGGAATATAAAGAATTTTTTTATATTTAGAATTCCCAAGATGTGGTTAGAGAACCTATGAAGATTTTTTGTATTAATGATATCTGTATGGAATTTACATGATTTTTGAATGCATTGTATGATGAATAAAGTCTTTTGAGTTGAATCCATCCAAGAGATACATTTCATGAACCAATTGATGGCATGAACTGGTTACACATAAGTAACCATCATCAAAAGATGTGTAATGTATGGGTTGGGGTTAATTCACTTATGAAGACATAAATTTTTTTGTAACTCTTAAATAACAAATAATTAACATGAAATGGGATTTCATGTCATGTATTTCTCTCGATCAGGCATTTTAATATGGAAATTTCTTATAATTGTAATTCATTTAGTACATCCCTCTCTTATCTCAAGTTTTAAGTGATTTCCTTGTGATTTGAGAGAACATTCTTAATTTCAGGATGACTAGTTCAAGAAATAGATCTTCTATGAGTTGTTTATAATAGGGTTTACCAAATATTAATTTTTTGTCTATTGTAATGGTGTAACTGTTTCACTATATCAGAAACATGTGTTGACTTGGGTGATTTGTGGTCTAGGATCCTTATTTAAGTCTTCAATGTAGTGACCCCTATGTACCTCTAAACTGGTGCTTGATATTGTGGACCACAAGACCTCTAACGTATCTCTCAAATAAGAGAGGTTTCCAACCAGCATTGAGGGTATTCGGTATGTATTTTTAGAGATTATTCCCTCATTGGATAAGGTATAACACCTCAAGAAACGAAATATGTAACAAATATTAGAATAATAGTGAAAAAGTAGACAACAGTAGAGGTAGATAAAAGACCCAATGGAATAAACAACAACTATAGAATATGAATAGTCATAAGAGTTGTCAAGATGATGTTAATGTATGATGACAAAATAAATAAGTAAAATTATGGGCTTATAGGGTACATAAAAATACTGCATGCTAAAAAAACTAGAAAAATACCAAATAGAATATTTGACATGACATCCCGAGCAATGCTTAATCCTCTTCCTCCAAGATCCATCCAAAATAGGAAATCAACCAAGCATTGGAAGTGTCACACTGCATTGAATGCATACTTATGAACATTGATTCTACATGGGTACCAAATGACGCCCAATATGGGAGTGAGATATAATCTCATTAGGTCAGCGCCTAGGATTTCTAGACCTTTCTATTTTGGGTTTCATACAAATAGTAATGTGCCATATATAAAATATGAAATCAATTTTAATATTTGAATATAACTTTAACCGTTTTCAGGTTCCTAATAATAAAATCATCTTATACCACTTGATTCAGCATCAACTAAATGTATGAATAAGATACCTGGTATGAAGAATATTTATATATATAAAGTCCTGAGTTATAAGAAAAAGAAACAAAGAGGGAATACCCCAAGTTTGTGCTTTGTCTTGGTGTCTAATCCTTATGCCAACACCTAGAACCCTGAAGGCACAAGATAATTATCCCAAAGCATAAGGAAACACTATGCAGCGTCTCTAAGAAAAATCTCATGCATTTATATTAATACTAAAAATTTTAGAGGTGGATCCTTAGCCCATCCCCAAGGTATTTCTATAGTACATCTAATCAATTACATCCAATTCCACGATCCCATCATAGGTGATCCTTTTTGAAGACCATATATCACTGATGGATGGTAACGATGAGTCTTCCCTAGGTATCACACGTAAGGGACCAAGTATCATCCAATTTTTAGAAGATCCATTTTTTTAATGGTTGCATCCTTTGTTTCCCCTTAGAGAACCGATGTCACCCACTAGTATATTAAAATTTTCTGGGGAAATCCCTTTATGGGAATCCTAAAACATCACTTTCCTAGCAGATTGTGATGTAAGCTATCAAGAATAGTGATTTAAATTGTGGGTTATTAATAAATGAAACAAATTCTCTCTCCAAAAAATACTTATTAAAAAACAAAAAGGGATGAATATATATATATATATATATATATATCATTGATCATCATTCATGATTTCACCCATATAATTAAGCATATAATTCCACACAAACCAATTATTCAAGCCCAATAGTAACATATAATAATATTTACACAATATTACCATAAACTATAACATATCAGTGAAATTATAAGAAAAAAATTTAACATTGGTAAAACACGACAAGACTTATATAAAAAATATTTCTACAGAAACATTAAGGAAAACCAAATTCATGTTTTATGAATCATCCAAAAAAAAATTCAATTTAAATATTGATCCCAAATTATTTCATATACACACAGAATTAATAATTTAATGAATCACGACCATAGGTAAAATAGGAAAATTTTGTTGGTGTACCCAAAGGGGTGTCCAATGACATTACAACAACCTAAGAAGGGGTTTCTCCTCAAACAATGGTCATAGAGATCAAGGAAAAAAAATTACATAAATTAATAATCATTATTAGGGCCTCAGAGTGTGTCAATGTGAGGAAAACAAGGGTTAAAGATGGAAATATGGCTTTGAAAATTGATATTTCCAAAGCCTTCGATACTATTAGATGGAGATTCCTTTTCCATATTCTACGAATGCATGGGTTTTCAAAAACGTTTATTGACATTGTCAACTCTATTCTTTCCAGTGCCAAACTCTTCATCCATGTTAATAGACCTTCTAAGGGTTTCTTTCAATGTTCAAGATATGTCAGCCAGGGTGATCCTTTTCCTCAATTTCTTTTTTCCTTTGCAGAAGATTATTTGAGCTGGTGTCTCAATGATCTTTCGAACTATGGATGGTTTCAGATGATGAAATCTCAATGATATTTGTTTGCACCCTCACATCTGTTTTATGCTGATGATATCCTTCTCTTTGGAAGAGAGGATAAATATACCATCTCACTTATTATGGTCATTTTATCACATTATGAATAGGTTTTAGGTCAGGTTATTAACTAGAGTAAATCTTCAATCATGTTTGGTAAAGCTATCTCCATTTGAAGCAGAAGAGAGTCACTTGACAGCTTGGTGTTAAGAAAGGGGTGATTCATTTTATCTATCTTGGTGAAACTATTTTCTAGGGCAGGATCAAGAGAGGTTTCTTGGATAATATTTCTCTGAAAATTATGAATCAACTATCCAACTGGAAGGGTAAAAATTTGTCTCAAAATGGAAGAATCTATTTAGTTAATTCCGTGATCACATCGATGTTTGTTTACTCTTTCTCAGTTTATTGTTGGGAAATATCGTTGATCAAAGAGATTGCTAGTATAATCAAAAATGTTATTTGGACGGGTTCCATTCATGAAATAAAGCTGGTTATTATGGCTTAGAAATACTGCATTAAGCCTATTCAAATGGGTGGAATGGGTGTTAAGGACATCTATCTTTTTAATGACTAATTGATAAATAATTTCACTTGGAACTTAATCGCTTTTTTTGATAACTCTATGGATTTTCTTCAAAACTATATTTATTAAAAAACATCATAAAGGGTATTCGATCTATCTGTGGTCATCCATTTGGCTTGCAATCAAGAAGGCTTATTCTGATTTGACGACATCTTCAAAATGGATTGTGTCCAAAAGCTCCTCCCTCAATTTTTAGACCACTCACTGTTTATCTCGACCTATTTATGATAATACAATCATACCCACTTCTTTAATGGATTTGACTATTGAAGATTATTAGACTAATCCTTATATAATCTGCAATATGCCAAGTCATATTGACTATGAAATTGAAAGATATTCTTTTCATGATGCTGATCTGCTTATCTGGATGTCAAATCTTAATGGTAAATTCCCCACTAGAGATTGTTATAGAATCTTATGTGGTCCTTCTTTGCATACCTCATCATGGATTATTGATTTTCATAAGACTTTTATTCCTCCAACTTCTATATTGCTTATATGGAGGTTATGGAAGAAAAGGATGCCAATTCAATTTACTTTGCAGTAGGTTGGCTTTATTTTAGCCTCGGTCTTCTTGTTCTGTCTATATGCTGATGAATCTGATTAACATATCTTTCTTTTATGTAACTTTTCTTCTAAAATGTGTAATTATCTGCATGGTATTTTCCATAGCTGTCTACCTTTGAACTCCATTGAATATCTGCTTTGTTCATTAAGTGGTGAAGAATGTAGTGAGCAGGTGCATGTAATGCTATATGCTGTGGTGTCCAGCCTTTTCTCCTTTATCTAGAAGTCCAAAATGAAATTATTTTCAATAATCATGTACCCTCTTTTCATGGTGGTGTGTTGGAAATTCACTCATCTGTGCAGGTGTCCTCCTATATTGAAACCCAAACCACGAAAGATGATGTTTATGATTTAAATTTTCTATGGTCTGTTGGTACCTATGGTAGGGAAAAGAAACCTTTAATGCTAAATCATGTTAGATTGATTCCACCCATTTCTTGTTGGATTAAGGTTAACGTTAATGGCGCAACATCTAGAGCACTAGGTCCGGCTAGTTGCAGAGGTGTTTTCTGCACTCATAGGTGATTTTTCAAAGGATTATTTTTTCATTACATTGGTAATGCGTTTCCTCTGGAGGCAGAGTTATGGGCCATGATTAAAGCTATCGGTTACGATGTTCTCCATGGATGGAATGACATATGGCTTGAATCTGACTCATCCACTACTATCCAAATTCATCGATATTAGTCACAAAATGTGATTTGGAGGGTTCTTTCAGAGTGGGTAGAGTTCCTTCGGCTAGAAGAATCTATTTCTATTGAAGGGATTTATGTTTATCACGAGGCGAATCAAGTTGCAGATGTTCTCTCTAAGTGGGAGAAAATGAGGTAAGTTCTAGTTGGTCCTTTGTTGCACCTGATTTTTTTAATAGCTTTGTTCAAGATGATTCTCATGGTGATGTTTATACATTTCTTTGTAAAACACCTTTCTAACAATGTTTTTACTTTTTTCTATTTTTTAATAAATTTCAAAGGATCAGGTTCACCTACTACTTAATTTCCTTGGAAATATGCATTATTAGGGATTCGACGGTAGGTTCCAACGAGTGGTACAATGGTCCGAATTGAGAAACCAAATGAAATTAAAGAAAATAATAAATAATCCCAACCTCATATTCATAGTATATGTCATACCCCATGACAACCTTTTATTTGACCTGAAATGGAAAAATATCAATGTATTTTATAGAAAAAACCAATTTCATATAAAAAAACATATGTGGTAGATCACACATTGGAGAGTGGATGAAACTCCAAGATAATTTGAGCAGAAGGTTATCCTTATCAATACTTTCATAGTTCTTGTGGCAGTATTCAAAATGGAGAATAGATGGAGGTACAACGATCTTTCCATGTGGCATAGTGTTTGTGTTTGTGTGTGTGTGTGTGCAGGGGGGTGGGGGGGGGGGGGGGGGTGGGTGACACCCCCTAGAGAGTAGGGGGCACGATGCACATGAGTTTAGAGGGAGATACGAGAGGTAAAATTTTAAAGAAAATAAATAAATAATGGAGAGTAAAAAAATAAAAAAAAATAAATACAAGTAAAAACTAAAATTAAATACAACAATAAAAATTAGATTGGAAAGTGAAAAGAAAAAATAATAATAATCGGTTAATCACATTTTTAAATATTTTTCAAGTTTCTCTTAACCATTTTTTATTTTATTATTTATTTTCATTCCATTTAAATTTCATTTGATTTCATTAAATTCATTTTTATGCATTTTAACCCATTTAAATAATTTTTACCCTTGTAAATAATTTTTATCCAAATCATTTCACTAAGGCATGATAAATTATTTTTCAATATCCTACGAAACTATTAAAAATTATTAATTTCTTCTCGGGATCAGCAATAGACCACGCTGGTGTGTTCTCTTGGTCTATTTAAGGAATTGGACATAAAATTTAAAAAAATTGTCTATACCTTATTTAAATCTAGGACATTACAACCACTCCTCAAGAAAACTCATCCCTATGTTTTCTTTCCAAGGGTAGGGGAACATCATCTGAGAAATGATTCGACCATTAGGCATGAACATCAGTCTTCCACTCCCAGGTCTCATCCTCAATGCGTTCATGTTTCCATAGAACATAGACAAGTGGAATGGACCTACCTTAGAGAAACTTCATTCTATGATAGATGATATGAATTGGGAGCTCCTCAGAGGATACATCCTCTTTGAGCTCAATGTCAACAGGACAAAACAAATAAGACTAGTCGAGATGAAACTTCCAAAGATGTGTGATATGGTAGAATTTATGCATGGAAATATACCTCTAAGAAAATATAAAATGGTAGGCCACCATCCCAAATCTATCCACTATCTCAAATGGGAAAACATATATCCATGATAACATTCCATGTCACCTAATTCTCATATGACCCCACCATAGTGAAACACATAGAATGACATGATGTCCCACCTCAAACTCCAGGGGTCTATGATGATGAATTCTATATGGATTCTCTATGGACTAGGAAATGTCTATACACTTCAGAATTAGTTTGACATTCTCAAAAGATTTTTGAACTAGTTGAGGACCCAAAAGATCTATCTCGGCTTCTTCAAGCCAACATGGAAGAAAACATAACAATCTATAAAATAGGGCCTCATATGGTTCCATTTGAATTGTTTCCTTGATGATTTTGTTATAAGAAAACTCAACTAGTGGGTCATGTTTTTTTAATGACCTCAACAATCAAGGATACAGACCCAAAACATATCCCATAATGCCCAAATGGTCCTCTTGGATAACCCATATGTCTGTGGTTTATACGTAGTACTACAATAAACCATTGAACATATTTCCATCGGTAACCCATGCTAGAATTGTGATGTGAAATGGGAATATTAGTCTGAAAAGATAGAATGGGGAATGTCATGAAGTCAAAGTACATCCGAAATATAAGGAATACCCAACTTGTCAAATGATAAGGTCTCCTAGATTGATAGACCGTGTGAAAATTTGTTTAGCCAGTCGATAATCACCCTTACTGCATTGCTTCCTCGAGGTTATTGATGAATGAATATAATATAATCCATGGTGATTTAATTCCATTTCCAATCATGAATGGATAGATTATGTGGGACCCCATCAGGTCACTGATGCTCTACCTTCACCTGCTGACAGGTGTAGCCCTATGTAATGAAACCTGCAATTTTTTTCTTCAAACTCAGGAAATGGTACTGATGATACATATCTATGTATATCTTGGAAATTCCAGGATGATCTACCCAAATAGATGCATGATATTCCCTCATCACCACTTCTATAATATTACAATTTAACCATATACAACCACATTTGAGAAAAGATTCACTACTATCTACAACTAAACCATGGGGTGGATTTTCTCTGGTTATGCTTTCCCTCAACCCAAGACCCTATGAATTAGATAAATATTGTATAAAGACTCCCTCCAGAATAGAGGACATCACAGCAAGAGCTACTAGAACTGGTTGACTTCACTACTCTTGAATCATCAGAGGCATCTCTGAAAACAAATCCATTATCTATCACTCACTTCTCGATGCTTAGATAAAATCTATCTATATTTTGCAAAAAATATAATTATCTACAGATTTACCCTTTCCTGGGGTAAATTCATGCCCAATTTCAAACAACTGCATGTATTTGACCCACCTACACTAGCTCTAAATTTATGTCTCACTGTGTAGAGTTATATTTCAATATTTTATGATCTACTAAAAAAATAAACTTTTCTCGTAAAAAGTAGTTTCTCAAACTGTGTAGATTAGGAACCATATATACTAATTCAAGAACAATTGTATGCTAGTTCCACTCATGAGGCCTTAGTGGGTTGGATCTATAATCCCCTAATCGATCACCCTACATCAGGACAACACTGAGTCCGAATCATGATGTATCTTAGTAAACTTTATATCTTCTACCTTGCCCAGGTAGAATCATGATCACTATTTTCAGCATTATTCCCTTTAAATTCTGAAAATATTTCTCAAAATTTTTGGACCAGATGAACTACACACCCTTCTTAGTTAGGGTTGTAAGAGGATCGGCTAAGCCAGATAAATCCTGAATGAATCATTTATAATAGGAAACCAACCCTATGAAGTTGAATATGTCAAACACATTCTTGCGATGCTCCCAAGATAGTATTGTACTCTCTTTTTTTGGGTCAAATAATACACCATCATCATATATGATATGGCCCAATTAGTGAATCTTATTGATCCAAATATCGCATTCACTGAGCTTCATGAATAGTTGGTGCTCTCTCAGTGTACTCAGAATGATCGCAGGATGAGTTCATGGTCTTGTCTAGATATAAAATACACCATGATTTCACATATAAAGGCTACCATAGAGGAATAAAGGGAAATATAGAAAAACAGATTCATTGGATCCATGAAAAATACTTGCACTTTCTTCAGACCGAAAAAAATAACCATGAATACATACAAGACATACCTTCTTCATAAAGTTGTATGTGGTATAAATGATGTTCAAACATGTACACAATGATAGTCTGAATTCATATTTATCTTAGATAAAATAGTTTTTCCATGGAGCTAGTCGAAGAGGTCTTCTATGAAAGGAAATTCATATCGATTCCTTACCATAAGCTGGTTGATTCAATAATAGTACATTGAAAATCTAAGTGTGCCATATACCATTTGGAAAAAGGACTAGTGTAACCCATGGTGATGTACTAGGTATTATGAAACCCTTCACCTCATGATCATCAAGATACTTCCTAATTTCATATATATCTATTGGAGCCAACCTATAAGGAAGAATGGACACTGGTATTACACCTAGAACTGTCTCTATAGTGATCTCAGAATCCCTCAGAGGAGGTAAGCTAGAAAATTTACTAGGTAATATGTCCCTAAAAATATGCATAATGGGAGGTAATTCAACTTACTATTATCCCTAATCAATCATAAAGTGACTTTCTAATAGATATGTCACTCTACCCAGCCCAGAATACTAAGGTTTATCATGATCTTCATGGATATCCCATCTTATCTTTTGTATATGTGTTCCACCCTTAGGTGTTTTAAACAAAACTATTTCGCAATAAAAATCCCCTTGGGAATGATAAATAATGAGCCATTCCATTTCAAGAATTACAACAAATCATGTCATCTCAAGGATGAAGATATTCTAGAGGAAACGGTACCCACCTATCCCCCAGGGGAACTCATAGAATCAGTGTATTCCCTCTATTTTGATCCCTAACGGTTTTTTAGATAGTTAAAAATGAAAAATTAAGTTATGGAAAGACCCAAACTCTAACTAGTTGCAGTGATATGAATGATTGTGAAGGAAGATCATCAAAAAGGGAAGAAACTAAGGTATATTCTACAGGTATATTACATATAACTATAGAGGGATCTCGACTCTACTACACTAATTTTGGATACACTTCATATATATGGGTTGATCTTCATATATGATCTACTGCCAAACTATTATAAGTAGGTCCAATATTATGACGCTGTTGTTTTGGAAATAGACTTCCTTAACCACTACCCCCACTACCTAACCCCGATTGGCCAGTGGAAAACCTACTCCCAGCATGATATGGGGTCATACAACCCATAAGTGATTGAGGCACTAGTATGGATCCAATTGCCTTTGATGTTGAAGGAAAATACTGGAAGAAACATAAAAGGAGTCCCATATTACATCATGATCTGAACTCCATAGGGTTTCTTTTTTACATGGGTTTCAATATACTAATTATATCACACTGATGAAATTTGTTAGTGTTGTCAGTACGAGTCATTTGGTTGGCATTAACACCACGATAACCCTCTAAATAGTGCTTCTTAGTGCCTAAAAAAGTCCCATGTAAGCACTTCCATAGTCGAGGTAAGCCTAAGAACACTCTTAATTGAATGTATGAACATGTGAAAATTATCCCTGAACATAGAATCAATGTATAAAAGAAGATTATGAAGAGGTTACACAAGAGTAACTACATGAGGAACTACATGTGGTTCTATAATAATCACTACAGGTGGTTCCAGACCCACCAACTCTTTGATTCTCTCATCACTACTCTCATAGCATACGATATGATGACGTCATGGAGGCATTTCTCTATAATAAAAAAACACGCACCTTATACTAGATTCTATTGCATACATGGTAAACAAGTAAAGGATCATTATGGAAAAGGGGAGGTGCAAGGACTCCTTAAACATGGCATAATATGTAAGATATAATAATTAAAAAACTGGGTAGGTACATGGAATGACTTTGAGTTTTACACAACTGAACCTATCACGAGAGCATGGTCTAGATAAAAGAAGAAGAAGTATTATAAATATGGTTAAGAAATTAATAACTTTTAAATAATGTACAAAAAATAATTCAATATATTTCAACTAAAAAATGAGTAGTCACATTGAAACAGGAACATGCACCATGGAATAGATATGGAATGGAAATATGTATGTCATTTTAATCACTATAGTGAGAAATTTTATGTATGTAAATGTAATTATGTCTTATCATCAGGCCAAAATTGTTAAAATAATCCAATAAATAATAATAATACTATTAATAACATAAATAAAGTGTATCACCCAACAATGAAGTCGTATCAACAATAAATTCTATAATCAATAACTAAAATCCCAAACTAAGAAATTTGGGGTTCCCCACTACATAGGTTAGCTACATCCAAGAACATTTTAAAATACATATTCCTATTTCCTTGTCTCCACTCTAACCCAACCACTAAGACAAAAGGAAAATAATCACTCTAATGCGACATTTTAGTGTCATTCCATGTGTACCACTTAACTAGGCCCTGAGAGAGTGGGAAATAGGACCTCAAGTGCATGTCCCCAAAGTCTAGATGTTGTCGAAAAGAAGTGAGGGACATGAGTATATTCATGGGATACTACGTCCTCATAGGATAAGGTATGACATAGTGGAAAACAATATATGTAACAAGTAGCAGATGCAAAAAGAGAATGCTGATAGTATCAGAAGTGGATAAATGAACTAATGGAATGACAACAACAATGGAAGGTTAATGGTCATAACATATACCATGATGATGTCAATGTATTATTCCAACATTAAATAAATAAATGTGATGTTTTATGGGATACAAGAATAGACTGCATGCTAAAAATATATCAAAAGACTAAATAGAAACTATGACACAAAATCTCAAGAAAGGATTGGTACTCTTCCTTTAAACTCTATCCAAAATAGAAAAGCAAGAGGCCTCAGAAGCACCAAGCTTCCTGGAATCCATACATGTGAACATAAAGTCTAATCGGGTACCAAATGACATCTGAGTGGGGTGTGAGATATAATCTCATTACATCGACATCCATGTTGTCTAGACCATTCCATTTCATGTTTTATACTAATAGAAGTGTTCCATATATAAAGAATTCAAACAATTTAAGAAAATGAAAATAACTGTAACCTTGTTCAGGTTCTTAAGATGACAACTATCCCATGCCACCTACAAAGGCCTAATCCAGAAGTTTGAATAAAGTACCTGGTAATAATATATATATATATATATATATACATCAGGTCCTAATTAATATGGTACACCAACGAAAGGGGAACACTTTCAAACTTGTGGTTTGCCTTGGGGTATAATCCACATGTAAACACTAGGTGCAGTAATCTTATACGGGAATTATCACAAATCATAAGGAAAATCTATGTTGTATCAATAAAAACATCTCATTCATTTATATTAACACTAATAAATTTGGAAGTGAAGTCAAAGAATGACCTGAAGGTATCGATATGGTATTTCCAATATTTTATATCCAATGCCATGTGCAAATCCAATGTGATCCTTTCGAATGTATATGTATCACTTATGGATGGTAACTATGAGTCCCATATTGGTATCACACATAAGAGACTGGGTATCCTTTAAGGCTTGGCATTCAATTTTTCTAATGGGGGTTTCCTCAGTTTCCCATTTAGAGACCAGTATCACCCACATTTATAGTAAAAATCGAAGGGATTTCCCTTCACTAGTGAGCCTAAAACACCACTTTCTCGATAGGTTGTGTTTTAACCTATCGAGCACAGAGAGTCCAATTGTCGATTGTTACTATGGGACCCACATTATCTCCACAACCCTGGTTTATTTAAAATAAAATGAGGGGAATATATATATATATCACATAGTATCATTCTTGATTGAATCTATCTAATTAACCATTTAATGGAATTATTACCAATTATTGAAGCCAAATATTTATAGATATTAAAATTAACATGATATTAAATAGAAGTAGAACTAATTAGTGAAAGTAGTGGAAATAATAATTTAATAATAGTAAAACACAACAAGACTTACATAAACAATTTGTTTTGATATATCTTCAAGGAAAACCAAATTTATAGTTTATGATTCACCCTATATAATTTTTTCAATACAAGAAAAGGAACCACATTATTTCACATGCACACATAATTAATAATTTAACGACTCAATGCCATATGTAAAATAGGCCAATTATTCCATCTCAACCAAAGGTTTTACAATAACCTAGAAACTACCTACCAATGGTTTTCATCTTAAAAAAGGGTCACAAGTATCTTGGAAAAATATTTTACTATATTAATATACCTTATTAAGGATTCGCCCGTAGGCACCGATGAGCAGAAAAATTGTGAAAAATGAACAACGAAAAAAATAGTGGGAAAGATTAAAGACTCCCTACCTTATAGTAAAAGTATGTCCCATGCCCTTTGACAACATTTTATTTGACCTAAAATTGAAGAAATCAAAGAATTTAACAAAAACACAAATTTAGGTTAAAACCCTTTTATAAAAGATTGTGCAATAGAAGGGATGAATGTAAAATATTCCTTGTGCAAAAAAATATCCTAACAAAGCGGTTCACAATGCTTCTAAATACATTGAAAATAGAGACGAGATGGCGGTGCAACAGGCTTATGAAGCGGTGGTAGGGGGTACACCACCATGAGGGGGGCATGACACAGTGGAAAAAATATGGAGATAATAGAGAGAGAGAGATAATAAAGAAAATAAATTAAATTAAAGATTGAAAAAAGGAAAAAATTGAAGAAAAAATACAAAATTAAATTAAATAATAAATAAAAAAAGAGAAATTACAATTAATACTAATAATGTGTAACTTTTTTAATTACATTGATTTTTCTTCTAGCCTCTTTTTATTTTATTATTTACTTTCATTTAAATATCCCTTATTTTTATTTATTTAAATTTATGTTTTCCTTTTAACCCTTTTAATTAATTTTACCCCAGATATTGTCTCCATGGAAAGAGAAATTATTTTTTATAATCCCGCAGAAGCATTTTAAAAATAAATGTTGCTCCGGACCTGCACCATACTACATGGGCGTGTGCCCTAGGTATCTTTAAAGAGTAAAACTTAAAATTAAAAAAAAATGAATGGTCCTTATGTTGGTTAAATCTAGGATGTTACATTCTACACCTTAATTGCTGTTAGTTTTACCCATTGGAATCATTGTTTAAACTCCAGATTAATCTAGGGGGACTAAAACCTAACCCAAATGGTCTATTAAAATTTTATGCATGTGATATATTGTAAATTGTGTAAAAATAATGGGTGTGTTAGTAAATTTAACGATAAATGATGATAAATTTGAGATTTTGTTAACTTTTTCATTGCTTTGGATTTGCTGGTGTTGTGACCTGGCGTGTTGTTACCCATTGGTTTAGTGAACCATTGAATTGTATTAAACTAGATAATTTTATAAAGTTTCATTATCATGACTTCATAACTTTATTGATTTTCTTATATAAGATCACATTGGTAATTTATTTCTATTATCTAAATGGATAGACAGAATATAATATATAAATGAATGAGAAATTAAAATTGTAATAGTAATTTCAAAAACATACTATTGGGACTAATGCTATGATACTGTGACATCCTTGCTATGATGTTTTGTGTTGAATTTGAAGATATAATTCCTATATAGTGGGATTGGCTAAGATTAATGACAAAATTATTGTCTAGAATGCTTATCCTAGTTTTATGTTGTAATGAATATATAACGGGCATGACCTAGTTTCATGTTATAATTAAAATATAGTGGGTGCTTCTCAGACATTCGAATGATTATATAAAATTTTTCTCCAAACTATTTCACAAATTCATATATGTAGAATTTTCCTAGAGGCTAAAAATATTAAACAGAGGAATTTTCCTAGTTCATTGATTATTATGTGGTCTATTGATATGGTTTTATTGATTGAGTTACATGCACAATGATATTTCAAAATGTAGTGGAAGCATCTCAAATATTAAATTATATTATGTTCAATAAATAATACACCTATTTATCACATTATTGAAATAAATTATTATCTAAGAGGTTTTGTTTATACATTGTGGTGTTGGAGAATTGAGTTTTAATTGAGCCCTATTTGGTCCACTATTTGGAAATATAAATTATTACTAGGATGTGGGTTTGGACAAGGGAAATGGATCTTATTGCTGATTTTTTATACAATAAGGGATGATGGTTGGAGATAGTACTTACATGGGGTACAAGGCCAGTGTCTTTTGATCTTCTATTTACAATATGTTTCATTATTTAGTATTAATTTTATTTTGACATTTTGAAAAATTTCATATTGTCATTACTTGGTTCCATATAATTGAATTTTTTGTGCTTCCTTTTTCTTCCCAACTGTATGTTGTATTGTTTACCCTATTCCATTACTGAACTATTTATTTATAAAATTTACTTCCACTGCATTGTAACTCAAAACCATGGAGTATTGGCATTCCACTATACACATCACACTTCCATTGCTCGTCGGTAGCCACTATCGAATGGGGAGGAATTCATGTTGTCTCATTAATAAAGATAAGTTTTTTCATGTGAGATAGTGTTGAATCAGGGGACGTGACAAAGCAGTATCAAAGAAACAATAGTTTCTTTTCTATTTCATTAATATTTTTGGAATTTTATAAAGAAGACAATGGTGTGTCCACACATGGTAATGTGATTTTTTTGGGATTAGAAAACCCTTGTGCTAGGGGATATCTAAGTTCCCATTAATTAGATTATTGATCCTGATATTTGATTTTTGTGTTTGATGTTATTTCACCTAGGTTGAATCACACGTTTTGTGATGTAAATTTTTATTGACGTTTATACATGTGGTCTAGTCATTCATGATATTAGTATGCATACAACCTGAAAGGAAAGTAGTTTTTTTATCATGTAATAATTTATTCAGAATAGGGGCATGATTATTTCACATGATACATCTTTGACTATATGAAATATGAAATGAGATAGCAGTTATATATAATAAATGAAATTAAAGAACTATTACTTTCTGATAAGACAATTGTAATACATTTTTGAATAGATTATTATCCAATGGTTCTTAGTTTTTTTCACCTATTTTGGTCGTTCTACATTTTGGATAGTAATATAATGATTGTGTTTTTATTCTAGAGAAAATTACTCCTCATTCTATTTATATTAATGTTTAGGAGAGTGGAAATCATCATGTTCATAACACATATGAGAAAGAGATTACTATAGATCTCGAAGATCAAATGTATGTTCAACTTCATTACATCTTCTAGACGTTTATGTAAACCATGGAATGGTTTAATTTTTTCATCATTCCATTATTGTTTGAAATGAATAAATAGTTTCACCTACCACGTCCTCTTATGTCATATGGGGAGGAAGGCCCCCATGAATCCATGTTCTAGATTGAGTTATTCTTTATGATTTTAGAGAACCTTGATACACCTGTAGATTGGTGGATGACGTTTTTATATACATGATATGGGGACCTTCCACAATTTGGAGAGATATTATATAGAAATATGGGAAGGAAGAGGAGTTATCTAGGATTGGTTTTGTGATGAATTTCTTGAGACTTTTCTATGTCAAGATGTTGGGGGTGTGGATGATCATGAGCACATGCATATGACATAAGAGGGCATGTTAGTGATAGACTATACCTGACACTTCACCAACCAGAAGTGATTTTCAATATATTTAGTAGCTAATGAGATCTCTAGGTAAATACATTATCAGTATGGGATTTGATAGTAGATCATGTCACAAGTGAACATATTTTTCTTGGGTATATTTTTCTATGTGATTAATGATGAACTCATTAAAATAGAAAATTGAAGAGAGGCCTTGAATATTAGCCAAACATTTTCCACAAGGTGAACTAGGAGATCATACTCTAGTGGGATGAATTGAAACAATGAATCTTATGACAAAGTAAATAGTAGGAAAATTAGTTAAGGATTTGGGAATCTATTTGAGGACCATGATATGATTCAGTAATTGTTTTTGAAAATTTGGGAAAAAAGAATTCTCATTATCGGTACACGATGTTGGAGAATCATGTCTTTATTCTTATAGTAAATATTTATAAGTTTTGTAAAAACATATCATAATATACTAGTGGAATGAGATTATGAAAGGTAAAATTTTCTAGGAATGACTCAGCTACACCTCAGCATTTAGGAAGCTAGAGTCCCACTGTATTTTAAGGATAAGTATGGGGATGTGGTACCCCAGTTTAGAATAATCAGTACCTTACAGAGGAAATATATTAGGTGAATCATACCAAAGAACTAGGAAGAAGGAAAATGCAGATTCTTTTTAATCAATCTATTATAGATAATTTTGAAGAATAAACATTTAACCTCTGAGTTATGATTCTTTTATCTTTTAATTTTCTTGTATATTTAATACAAGTGAATAAAATTAAATTTAATCATTGATTTTTGAAAATAGTTTGTATCTGTTGTAGAAATAATGGTTTAGGTTTTTAATCAATAAACCATTTTGAGTGTATTCAAATGATATCATATGTTCCAATTATTATTTTTTATATATTGGAGGATTTCATTTCTTTTTGGAACCATTTATTATTGAAATACTAGGTTTCAATTTTATACATGGTATGGAGTGGCTATTTCTATACTACGCTTATAGCAACTAATATATGAGGAAATTAACCTTTTAATATCCACAATGATGTAGCTATTCACTCAAGGATGCATGGGATATTAATTATTGTCATGGAGAACCAATTTATTGATGGTTGTTTTGTCTCACAGCTAATATCAGATGCATTTCTATAGATTATGGTGTAATGTAGCAAGAATCTGTTAGAATATCTAGAATCTAAGAGTTTTATATATCCCAGTGTATGTCCATGGGGTTATCCGGTTATTCTCAACAAGATGGATAATAGAAAAGTTCACTTATATGTGGATTATCATATATTGAACTTGATTAATGTTAAGAATCAGTTTCCCCTTTCTCACATTAATGATCTCTTAGATCAACTTGGACATGCTAATATTTTCTCATTATTCTACTTTATGTCATGATAACACCAGTTGACGGAGATACATTCATAAAAACACCATACTATATTTAGGGTATGGTATGGCTTGTATGAGTTCGTACTAATATCATTTGTTTTGAAAACACATTATATGTATTCATGGACATGATGAATTAGATCACTCATAATTTTTTTATTAACCATGGTGATATTTTAATGAAATTTTGTATACTACCTATTAGCGGATGATCATTCCCAAAATCATGACATTCTCCTGAGTACATTGAGGGATCATCTTCTTTACACAAATCTTATCAAATTTAACTTATATATTCATAATGTGTGTTTATGGGGCCATATCATCTCAGAGGATAGAGGGTCTGTGGAATGAAGGTTATTTCTAGCCTTGGTAAAATGGGAGAGGCCCAAAAATGTCTTCAAAAATCAAAATATTCTAATAATAATAGGTTATTATCGGTGTTAGATCAAGGAATTCCCCCAATTGGATAATTGATGTATAAGCTAACCAATAAAGGGGTGATGTTTTTTTATTTATATAACTATTATTGGTATTTTTAAGAGTTTAAGAGAAGGATAACCACAACACCAATCCTAACATTACCTATACTGGGTAAATAATATGATGTTTTTTAGGATCCATCTAGAGTTGTAGTTGGACTAGCTATGCTGTAGGAGGGTCATGTAGTTAGTTATGTATATAGAGTGCTAAGATTGTATTAGAGGAATTATCTTGCACATGAAATAGAGCTACCAACAGTGGTATATTCTTGATATATCGGTGACATCATCTAATGGGGGAGAGTTATTTGTTGTTCATATACCATATAATCCTCTAGTAAATCTTTTTTCTACAAGACCCTAACCAACACTAGAGAAGGTGGGTCATGTTTATGTGTCTCATGACCATTATTTATCTTATGAAATTGTAAAGGGAAACATCATTGATGAAGACTTGATTTAAAAGATGTACAGATGGGTAGTGTTGGATTTTTTTTGACGAGTGGATGATGAGGGAACACCTTTTAGACATGAATCAAGTTTATTAAGAGTCCCAAGTATGAGTATCCTTGACGTCGTCATTTTTTATATTCAAGATTTTGTAAAGGATAAATATAGATTCATTATTTGATATAATGGTCATATTTTGAGAGGTAACGTATGTGGTGGGGATACACCATCTTGATGGACTCTAGGTACTTGAATCTATTTACTTTTATATATTTGAGTATGGGTTCCTATGGGAATGTGTGTGGAACTAGTGAGAGTTTCATGCTTCTAGATGGTAGGTAAATCCATATTTTAAAAATATGTATCATGATGTCCATAAATAGTACTAGTAGTCAAGAATGAAGAAAGAGGTAGTGTGCCTTATTCATTGATGCTTCACCAATATGTATGTGGAAGCCCATAAATAGAGGTTAGGTAGGATTTTGAATCCTATTCCCATTCCATAATGGATATAGTATTATGTAAATATGGATTTATGATAGGATTACATAGGACACCTCATATGATTGATGCATTACGGGTGATCATGGATCCACAATAGCCCACTTCTAGAAAATCAACGAGACATTCACTATTAATTATATGGGGATTCTATATATAAGAAAGATAGTTTAGTATCATGGTATTTTGATAATTATAATTTCAGATAGATATAATCATTTAGAATACTATTTATAATAGAATAATCTTAATACTATGAGATCAAATTTTCTTTTGGGAACAACTGATCATATATAGGTCGATGCTCAATCAAAAATGACTATCTAGTATATGGACGATATGTTACAAGAAAATGATTTGGTTTTAGGGGTGTAATTGGACTGGAATACGGTACTCATGTTATTTTTGTATAGTTACATTTTCTATGAACTAATTCAAATGGAATATTTTGATAATTTTTATGAAAGGAAGTGGAATTTTCCCTTTTATTTGTTAGAGTCTGGCAAATTTTTATTGTTGGACCAAGTCTTACGTAAGAGTGTTTTGAGAAGGTTCAGCTGATTAGGCCGCAGTTGGTGACTGTGATGAGAATGAAAACAAATCATATGACAGATATTGAATAGAACCTATATAGATTGACATTAGTCATCATGTTTTACTTCATGTGTCACTTAGGTTGTGGAAACACCAAATTTGAAAATAATGAAATCCATATCATAGGTTATTCATCCTGTTTTAGATATTGGAATGGGTCGGTATAATGAAATATCAATTATCCCCTCCATAGAAATATAGTTGAATAAACAATGTATTTTACTTGTTTTTCTATTTAGATATATTATCCTAACCCACATATATTATGAAGATCTTTGTATTGATTCACCCATTTAAGAGCATCTGATATAGACTCTAGACCATTGTAAGAGTATATATAGGATAAGAGTATTCTTTGGGTTTTGAGTAGTCATAGAAGGGGAATGTTTAGGTGGTGAAATGGGATTGAGAGTTTGATAAGTGAGCACAATGACTAGAATAGTTCATTGAGACAACAAAAATATTTATTTTAGTGCTCTAGGAAAAGCTATTATATATTGGGGAGGTTGTAGGACACCATATTTTTTGAGGTACGACCCTTATTGAGATTTATTTTAAAAATATTTTTTCGTTTACTCATCTTTAAAAATCATTTATTCTATTTTAAATGGAGAAAGAGAGATTTGTTGGTAAAATTTTCATCGTGTTCAAGGAATTATATTTGTTTTAATCAATGGAGTGTGGTTATAAATATGTTGTAAAATATTATAAGGGGTTTCATTTTATTTAGAATTATTTGGATGTGGTATGGACTCATCTGAGGATTTTGGTACTTAGAGATATCTACAAGGTATTTACACACCATAAAAATGTGTTGCACATAATGTAACAATATTTAAAAAGATATCATGGGGTGGTTATAGTTTTTTTAAGTGATTCAAGGAATGAATTAGTTATGCACCATGAATCAAAATGACATGATTTTTAATTTAATATACGGGATTCATTCACCTAATGAGACATTAATTTCTGCGTAATTATTAAATAGAAAATACATGATGTTAAAGGTGTCACACATCATATATTTCTTGTGATGAGTGGTTTAAAAATTGGATGAACTTATAATTTTCATTCATTCAGTAAATCACTATCCACTAACAATCTGTAAATAATTTCTAAGAAATTTTGAATCACTTATACTATTCGGCACATCCTATTCAAACAATTAATCATTGGTGAGTAATTTTACTATGTTTTACCTTTTCTTAAAATTTTATTTATTATAGTTATGTAGACATTTAAATATCATGGAATCAGATGTTTTTTTTGTGATCTATATTCTTTTATTATGATTTATTTCACATTATTTATTATTGGAGTTTCATGTTTGATACATTTTTATGTCGCCTAATTAGTGTAGGGGGTCCAAATCCTAACCCCATGTTCTATTTAACTGTAAATATATGAGATATTTTGACTAGCACTAAGACATCATGTGCCTTAATAAATTTAACAACGAATGATGGTAAATCATGGATTACATGATTCCTTGGATCCATTTGGATTTCATGGTGTTGGGACATGGCTTTTGGTTATCCATGAGGTTAGTTAACAATTTATTAACCTTGAATAGGATAATTTATTATATTGTGTTTATAATCACATGAGAACTCATTTTATTTCCTTATATATAATCAATTCTATAATGGATGTTTTATTGAAATGGTTGGAGATGACTTAAAAATGAATGATTAACTAAACACAAAATTTTAATTTTGATAAATAACCATTGGGGATTATGAAATGATATTACAATATCCTTTATATTATGACTTGTGACAAGTTTTATTTTTAGGTTCCTATATAGTTGACATGACCCATAATGATGTTAGAACGTTTTTATAGTGGGATTGGACTAGTTTCATGTTATCATTCATATATAGTGGGATTATACTGTTTCATGTAGTAAATATTATATAGAGAGATATACATGGATATTGAACTGATTATATAAATGGATTTGTGTTTTATTGGTAAAATTATTAAATATATGTCTTTTTGGAGTCAGAAATACATATAATGTGGGATATTTTATTTATGTGATCATTCTAGGAATTCTGGTTCTAGTTGGCATGGTTGTGCTACATGTTTAGAGATATTTATCATGGTTAGGATATATAATTTTTATTTTATTTTATTAAATTTATTAATTGATGAAAATATTTATTTTTTCATTTTATACATTTTTTATCTGATTGGATTTTTAGGAAAAGTGGTAACAACATAATGATATTTACTCACACCCTATTAATTCCTCTATATAGAAAAAGAGAAGGCTACATTGATGACGGTTTGGAATTGGTCAAGGGACATTGTTATTTATTTTTGAATAAAGGATTGCATGTACTTTGTATATGATATCAACATAGTTATTGGGATGGGGATATTTTGAGTTTCATTAAGTTATATGTTTCTTTTTATTTCGTTACATTTAGTTAGAAGTATAGAAATAGTTAATCTTTTCATTTCATGGATCACTATTGTTGAATTATTTGGTTACTCTTTTTTACTTCATGATTGTATGTTTCATTATTTATGATCCCTTATTACTATGTTATTTGTTAATAATTTTATTTATATTGTATTATAACTCTATACCATGGCGTATAGTCTCTCCAGTACACTCATCACACCCCCACTGCTAGCCAATAGCATCACCAGTACAACGAGGTTCTGTTGAGGTCCCCTAACCACCCTAATTTAGCCATGTGATAGTGTGTAGGATATGTAGACATTACACCTTCAGTTTATCACAACAGTATTAGAATGGAAGAGAATATTTTTTTATTAATTAATCAAATAATTATCAGAATCAATGTATTGGTCTATAATGAAAATAACACCATCATCATGGATGACTACAATAAGCGTAATTGATTCATTTTCCTTGAACTAATGGTTGCAATTATCCATAAATTTAATAAATAAAATTTCTGTCATGTATCCATCAATATTATACAAGATAGAACATGAGGCATTTTATCCCATATATGAACTTCATTAGTTTGAAAACACGTGTTTCATCTTTATAAGGAACATATTTCTTAGGATTCTCATATTATAATTCTTCTTCAATATCCACAATAATGATGTTTTGTTTTAAATTTATTTTGATAGATATTTTACCAAATAATTGATCTCAAAACTAGGAACATTCGTTTGGTTACCAGTATTTAAATAATTAAAATGTACTATTTGAAATAAACTATATAAACCATTGAATAACCATTGTATAAAAGTCTAGCCTTATTCTTTGTGAGTTCACATTTATCAGTAAAATTATTTATAAATAACCACGTTATGAAATGTATATATATTATAGTAAAGGGATATGATGCTTTGTTTTATTATACAAAATTTTATCGAGTTCAAAATTGATTAATTCTACACATTCATAGTTCTTAATAGTTTTATACACTGAATTTCACTCTATTTTTTGAAATAAGATATATTTTATTATCAATCCTAAATATTATTTTTGTTTAACTAATTCACCCTAGATACAATGTGTTTTTTTACATCCAAATTTTTCAGTAGTCTCTGATAAATGATTTGTTTCATTTTTAGAATCCAATTATTTATCATTGGTTTGTTCAAGTTTGACATCAATAACATGTAGTTTATTTCTAACATACATCTCAATTGTTTTTATTGAAATATTCTCACTATCACTCACTAAATCTTCTCAATATGTGTTATTTAGCATTTTTATTTTGAAAAAATTATTAATGACCATTAGATCATAATAAATAAATATGAGTCCTCATCTTCCATATTTTGATACAGTTTCCACTGAAAAGTTTTCCATGAATGATACCATTATTGGATTTCTCCTTAATCATCTCCATGTTTTCCATTTAAATCATCATCATGAAAGGAATAAAAAATGATATAAACAATTTAATATTTTCATTATTTTTCTATCAAATATTATAAGTATTGTATGACATTTATCTAAGGAAACCATATTCTGAATATTAACAATTACATATAGTGATCCTCTATAGAAAAATTTTGACCTATTGAAATCTATAAGAAATGTTCATCCCATTTACAAAAGATTTTATATATTATCTAGGTAACACAATTATTTTGAGGTGTGTAAGGAGAATGGTATTGGATTTTAATTCCACATTTATCATGTTAAAATTCAAAATAATTTATATCAATAAATTTTTGGTAGATTGTTTAGAACTTTTTGATGCGGGGTTCATGTTATGCATCAACTATTGTTATGAAAATATTGAGAATCACTTTTAATTATTAAATTTGATTCAAAAAAATAATATTTTCATTCATGTAATGTATATAATGAATGTGATGATGTATAATTTTCATATAGTGGATTTTTTACTAATAGGAACATATAAATATTATTATATCCACCCATGTTTACTTGTTGATTGGATTTTACAGTTATTATTTTTTAGAATTATACATTTAAAAAAAATGAAATGACAATATCTAAATTTAAAATAAATTGGGGTAAATATCTCACACCAAATAATTCTAGTATTTAATTAAAAATCTTCTGTAAGTGATATATATGTATTCTATACCAATTATTATTTTATTCATTACCACAGAAGTAGAAGTGACTACATCAATAACCAATCCCAAATATGTTGTGACATGAACATTCTGCATTGTTGGTGATCTGTACATATTTTAGTCTATTGATAAAGAAAGTGTTCCTTTTAAAAATTACATCATTTTTTTAAATCAAAATGTTGATCAATATTTAGTATGATGTTTTTTAATCAATCAAAAAATAATATACCTTTTAATTGAAATTTTTTTGGTACATTAACAAATAACCATTATTTTTATTCTTTAAGGAGATTTAATTCACAAAATTGATCACACCAACATCATTTTATAAAATTTAATTTAATATACCTACATATAAATCCTTATTTGACGAGAACCCACTATCATCAATCCATTTTTCAATCCAAATTCTTACATTGATAGACACATACATATGAAGTTACTTTTCAATTTTATAACTTTTAATTTATTACATTATTTATTTATCTTTTATCATATACTATAATAATAGTAAATCATTTATCATCACTTTGTACCTATGTTCCACACTTATAATAAATCTCTATAAGAGAATAAAATCAATTTCTTATTTTTATCAACGGTAAATTTTGGTTTACAGATTTCAAGTTCATATATATTTTAAATATGTTCACTAGGTATCTTTTACTTAAATTGTTTATCTTATAAATCCATGTAAGAGATACATTATACATTCTATAGAACCCATTCCAATGTGTGGACCATTGGGAGGGGGATGGGGAAATTAGTGGATCTCTTCGTGTTATATCATTCATAAATAAACCTTCATGGATTGTTATAAATTTAGTCCAACAACAATTCACTTCCTTAAAAATGAATAAAATTATAATACAAATATCACATAGTAATTTTCCAATGATGGTCATCAATTTGAATGAAAAATCATCTTCAACTTAAGATAATGTTCTGAGGCCTTATTTATGAATTGTATTATATATAGTTATGTGAGAGGGGAAGTGTATATCATTAAATGTTGGTAGATATTTATATTTTATACTATAACTCTCTAGCCCCATACAATATGATCTAATTCTAAAATTCATGTTCTTTATATAATTTCATTGATATAATCTATAACAACTTTGTTCATAAAAAATAGAAAAAATTGTTTTAAATAGTAAGTGTATCACATATTCACAATACCAAAGTCATTTAGTTATAGAGTTATATAGACTTAGAAATAAGTTTAAAGAAAATATGAAAACTTCCACATAAATAAAATCTTCCAAAAATATGGATTTATGTTTTCTATCATGTTATATTAATGACACATTTTCATCATTTAATACATGTCGATGAAAAATATTTGGACCACTGTATAGTTTGTACCCATAGGTAGATCATTTTCAAAAAAAAATCTGAAAATGTGGGATGATCTCAAAAAACCCAATAAAATATATAAAAAATAAATCAAAACCATTATCCTAGTGAAAAATATAAAAACCTCTATAAATTCTTTATCATTTTCACAATAAAAATTTAAACATATAATAAAATCATAAACACACGTACAATATATACCTTTTCTCAAAAAAATTTTTTTATTTCTATGGAATTAAAATGATAAAATTGAAATAATAATTATTTACCTGAGAAATTTTGAAATTTTGTTATAAAATAGAATATTCTAGGTCATTCAAATATGTTTCATGGTGCGAAATAGGGGTCATGCAATATTTTTTTTGATATGCCCAAGGGATAAATTTTCATCTTCAACTCCTCAAACGATACATTTTCAATGAATTTTACATTTTGAATACGGTATCAATGATTTGAATTTTTGAATTCCATAATCATTAGATATATCATCAATTTAATATTCAATTTGGATCCTCATTATTTTTTCATGAAAAATTCCATCACTAAGATCAAGGTTTTTATCATGAATTTCATCTATATTCTTATATTTTTCTTTTGTTAATAATTTTAACATATATTCCACCAAAAAATAATTAAAATATTAAATATCTAGTGTAAACTAATAATTAAATTAATAAATTATTTTAAAATTTATGATTTTTGTGTGTAAAATGAGGATATAAAATCCTATTTTACTTTAACTCATGTTTTTCCTCCAATATTAAATATAAAAAACTTAAATTTGATGATCATTATAATAATACTTAAATTTTATTTCAATAAAATAAATATTCTAAATTTAGATTTACATAATCGTTCTTCACATAATAAAAATTATTCCAACTTCTCATTTTCCTAAAAATATGTCCCAATTGTAGTTTGATTTTCTCATTCTAATGAACCTTATGTTTACACAATTCCATTATGTTTTTAATTAATTTTTAATGTGAATTCCGTTTAAAATTTACCTCACATTACATATTCTCGCTAACAATCAATGTACAACTGCAAATGGATTTATAAACATACCTAGAACCATGTTTTTTACTATAGGTTTGAAATTCATCCACTTTGTCTAAAACATGGAGAACTAATTACAATCTGATTATGATGGTGGTACCATTAGGTTTGAATTAATATGAGGATTAAGCGTAGCTTTGTAGTGATATAAAAATAAAAAAATCTTGTAATTGAGTTTAATATCTAAATTACATTCCTTGATAATCACAATCGGATCAATAAAAAATCACACCTTTAAAATGTCATCCCCTATTTTCCAAAAAACACAGACATGGATCACTAACAAATGAATATTAATAGAGAACATACAATATTCATTATTAATAAGTTCGTTTTTTATTTTTTATATATTTTAGAATGTTTATTTTGGAAAAATATCCCATTCACCATCCAAACCAAAATAATAAAAATCATTCATCATGTAAATTGTGGCTTGTGACCCACTAAAACACATCTAGTTTAAAAAAAATTAAAACAGGGTCAGTAAGAAATAATAATAATTTATAAACCATGATACATTACAATATAATATCAAAACCCCAACACATATATTTTAAAAAATGAACATCCCTTCTACCTATTTTAATTTCCTTCACACTATTTTTTCAAATAAATCAAAATATATAGGTAAATTTATAAAATGATAAAATTTAATTTTAATATAGATCTGCCCTAATAATGTTTTTCATGGTCTTTATGGGATAAAGAATAATAAATATATAGGTATGTCTTAATATAATGTCTAATAACAAAATTACCTCTCTCATATTAAATTTTGTTGTGTGCAATCATATATTCGATAATATTCAAGGATAGTTATAAAATAATAACTTCTAGAATTTTCACTCCAAGAAGTTTTCAATGAATATAATGGATAAAATTTGGATTTGAGAAATCATATAGAATTATAGAATTATATTGGTACAATTACTTATAGAAAATCACAATAAAATGAAATTAGTAAACAAAAATATTGGAATTTGAAGGAATATATTTTTTTAAAAAAATTACATTTAAATTTTTTTCAATTTTATAATCTAATAATTGCTAATATTATAATCCTAATTTATATCTTCTCTAATTTATTATTGAATATTGTAAATTTAATTTGTTAAAAAATAAATATAAAACATATAATGATGATTATACATGAAAAAGTTTTTGTCTTCAATCAAGTATTAAAACAAATAATTATGTACAAATAATTCATTTTCATATTTTATCATTTTTTTGATATAATTATTTAAAAAAAGCGTTGGAGAGTAACATGAAATTTAAAGTTGAATCTAATACTCCATTATCTTATGGATTTATTTATCTTATTTCCGCAGGTTTATTAATAATAATAATAATAATAATATTTATCAATTTATTCCTTCCACCTACCCATTAGGCCTAAATAAACAAAAAATAATTATCAAAGTGTAACATCCCAAGTAAGTAATGAATAATATATATTTTTATCTATGTCTATTAATGAATTAGATAGTGTTTTATAGTCTTAAAATGAAAATAAATCCAATCTTAAGCATGGAATACACTAATATTTTTAAAAGATTGTTTTACTACCTTTTGAGGGAAACCCATTTTGAATCTATTTTTTGACAATTTTATAAACTATGTTTTTCAAAATAAACTTATTCTTTATTATTGGGACATCAAAATTTACTTTTTGTGAATTTTTTGTATTTTTCTGACAATGTTGATTTTTTAATGAATAGTGAAAAATACTGCATTTTACATCAAAACTGCTTTTTAATATAATTTATTTATATGATTAGATTATGTTTTGAATTGGTTTTGAAGTGAAATTAGAATATAGTTTTGCCATTTAATCCAATGGTAGTCATTGGAATCAATTTCACTTTTAAATTGGACTTAAACTGGTGTCAATCTTTTGATAATTATTGTTTCACAAAAACACGCTATTTTCTCTCACAGTGGAAATTAATTATTAAATTAATTAATGTGACTTATATGTTTTGAATTTTGTAAACTATAATTCATTTTTGAATTCAGAATATCAAATATATCTTAGGGTGATGTTTTGGTATTTTTCTGAAAAACATCAATTTTTGATGAATAGTGAAATCACTAAGTGGTAGTTAAAGAAACTGATTTTTCGTTTAAATGAAATTTTGCCACCTTTGTGTTTTGAATTTCAAAAATCCGACATACATGGTTGTCATTAAGAAGTAAAATGTGGTTCAATGAGATTAAAATAATTTTTTGGTGAATAGTAACTTATTAAGTTTTTAATCGCGATTAGTGGTAATTAGTGTAGTTTAAGTTAAAAATAATGCTTTAATAATATGAAATGACGTAGACACATGTCCTAACCTTATTTGATGTGTCATGGACAACCAAGACAAGCCATGGTTCAAATTGGGGACCCCATGAAGCCACTTTGGTTGGGAAATGACATTTATAACTTTTTATTTAATGTAAAAGTAAAAATGACACAGACATAATATGTTTTATGAAAACAATTTTTAAATGGAGTTATACAAGTCATATGTTTTACTATAAATATTCATTGGAAATATAAAAAGATTTCCTACATCATAGTATTTTTTTTATAATTTTTTGACATTTAATAAATAAATGTATTTATGACATCATAATGATGTAGCGATTACCTCATTAATAAAGGATTTAAATAAAATGAAAAGATAATGTAAAATCTATTACCTACACATGTCCAAAACCTATTGAATTGGTGGCTTTCAAACCCTTATCACCTTATCCTCGAATTATATCAATGTGGGACCATTTAAATCCGAAACTCATTTTCAAATAAAGTAATATTTCTTTATTTTCCAAGAGTGCCCCTCCTCTCCTCTTATAAAAGGCCCCCACCTCTACCTCCTTACCCACACTCCCAAAGCCTTTGTATCATCCAAACCCTGCCAATTTTGTCTCTCCATTTCCCTCTATTACTCCTTTAAGCCTCACTTTGGGCAGAAGACATCCCAAGGAAGCCTTTGTGCTCAAACCAAAGGGAGTTACCCGATTTTAAGGTAATGTCTTCACTTGAGTCCTTTTGTTTTATTTTTCTTCTCCAACCCCCTAAAATCTTATTATTTATTTATTTTGTAACAACTAAAGTATCTTAAATATACTAGGATTTTGTTATAATAAGGATTCAAGCTACACTTAAACAAACCTACATCTAATGGTTAAAGAACATAAGGTTTCCGTGGATGGTGAATTTATGCCTCCCGAAACGATGATTATTCAACATTCTTTTAACACCTTAAAAGGTGGCCATTAAGATGGAACTATATTTATATATGATATATAATATGTTTATGTTTTCCTTAAGCTTATGTATTTTTTATTTTGGTCATACCTTTATGGTTTCCATTATGGGTAAACGCGATATCTTCATTTAAGGAAGTGCAGACTACCGCCCCCTCAAAGTGATTTGATTAGTTAAATACCATATGTGGGACGTATAAAGGATGGAACTATGATTTTATATATGATATTATACTGGAATTATAATATACCTTTATATCATTCTGATTCCGTTCTATAAAATACGAAATAAAAATGAATGTAGCGTTCATGCATACGTACGGCTTACCGTCTCCATGAGCGGTGCATTTCATTTCTTACATCTAAATGATTATGTAATATTATAAATGCATGCATGTACTGGATATATATGACATATATAATATCTACATCATGAATACCATTCTGGATATAATGGATACATGAACAACTTGAAATTATAAAGGGCTTATTTTTGACTCAAGTACCAATGATCGTTAAAACGATCGTTATTAAATAATTACATAGTGTTCATGACATGGAAATAAGTGATATAAAAGGAATAATGAACTTGAAAAAGGTTATTAAACAAGTATAAATTAACTCAAGTTTATTATTCAGGACATTAAAGAATGATCGAGTCAAGTCGGACCCGAGGTATGGGACTTCGTCTCAATCTCCTTTCATTGAAGAATATTTTGTTTTATACACAACCTTATTTTATACGGTGTATAAACCCCTTTGACTTTTACGTCTATCCAAAAGGAATATTTTTTATACGAAGCCTTTACTAAACGACAAAAAGGAATGTTTTTGTCGTGCGTATGCGGCGACGATGACTTCTCCGCCGCCGTGACCATTATTTGAGTTTCGGCTTCCTCTACAAGCCATACATTCTTTTTAAAAGAAAAATAAATACAATGTTTTAATTTTCTTTTATTTTGGTACTGAAAATGGTTTTCATGGTGTTTTTATATCAATGTGTTGTATTGATATCTTGTGATTAAAAGGTGGAAATGTTATGTTTCCTTTATGCATGTTTTATGTGACACGATTATGTTGAGGTTCTTGGGAATTATTTTGAAGACGGGTGGTTCCGTGATAGACTAAGGGCGGGTGAGCCCGATATAGCTCTCCAATGCATTGGGTAACGTGAAGGAGTGAAACGTTAAGGTTTCTCCGAAGCGATTTAGGGAATATACTTTGATGGGTATTCCAAACGTAACCAAGAGGGTTACTCCCTACGTAAGAATGTTATGAATGCCTCAAGTTACCTTTATGTCTTATGATATCTATGATTTATTCATGATTTGATAAGGTATGTTAAAGTGCTTATGTTTTATGCATAAAGTATGATTTCATTCTTATGTTTATATGTACCCATGTTTTCTTTCCATATTTTCATATCCCTTACTGAGCTTTTTATGCTCATCCCAAGTTTTTTGAAATGTTTTTTCACAGGTCAAGGGAAAGGTACATGATATGATGATAGTGTCAAGGAAGTGTTAAGAAAGAATCCATGTTTATTTTAAATATGTTTCCATTGATGGGAATGAAGAATACTATCTTTATGTGACCACTTTGTTTATATGTGGAATGTAATGCAAGTTTTATGATCTAATTCTCTAAAACTCTAAACCCGAAAAGATCCTCAATGTGTAATCTTGTAATAACTCAAGATTAAGTGAGGTTTAAGGCTGGGGCCTTATAGTTGGTATCAGAGTTCTGTTTAGATAAATTTAGGAGTTAGAATTCTATTAAATGATTATCCAAAAATATTTTTTTTTTGAAATGATATAGCATTTGAAGATTACCATGTTGCTTCATCTAAGACATGTTTGTTCAGAATGGTTTTCCGCAGAGGAAGCATGGAAGCAGTGCTAGGAAGGAATGCAGAAGGAAATAACCTTCCGAATCAGCATCCCGAGATGGTCGAAATTGGAACTGAACAGTTTGTTGCAGTAATGGCGCAGTTGACTCAAGCGATAAATGGAGGTGGTATCCATGCATGAGATCAGCCAGATCAACCACAGAGGAACATGTCAGTGGTGGAACATTTCATGAGGCAACAACCCCCATCATTCAGAGGATCATCTGACCCTGTGTTAGCTAACGTGTGGATTAAAGAACTGGAGAAGATTTTCGATGTCATGGGGTGTTCAGACAATCAAAAGGTTGGTCTTGCTATTTTCCATTTGGAGGTTGAGGCAGATCAGTGGTGGTCGATGGTTAAAAATATCAGGGACGCTGATGAGTTTGATGCTCTCGACTGCGATAAATTCAAAGGTATGTTTCTTGAGAAGTATTTTCCTAAGGATGTTCTACTTAGGATGGAAAATCAATTCTTGGAATTGAGGCAAGAGGAAGACTCAGTGGCTACCTATGAAGAAAGGTTCACTCTATTAGCAAGGTATGCTCCAAATTTTATCTGAGACCTTGATAGTAAAATCAATTGTTTTTACTCAGGATTAAAGCCAAAATATCAAAGGGCATTAGCTTCTCGTGAGTTTAAAAGTCATGAAAATCTTGTTCGATGTGCTGAGAAGGTGGAAATGGAGTTTTCCAATGACCAAGTGTTCTATAACAACCATCAGAAGAAGAGACTGAGGTGGCAAGAGAAAGGTAATAATTCTCCAAAAAAGTCTGATGGTAAGAAAACTAAGTTTCCAGTTTGTGATAAATGTGGAAAAAGGCATGCGGGGGAATGTCTTCTGAATTCCGGAAAGTGCTACTGATGTGGTAAGATGGGACATAAGGCTCGTGATTGCACTGAAAAAGATCAGGGTGATGGTAAGACCAAATTTGATTTACAGTTGGTGAAATGTTATAAGAGCAATGAGATGGGTCACTATGGAAATGAGTGTCCGACAAATATCTTGAGTGATGGGAAGTAGTTAGACTACAAGCAGAAAGGGGTGGTGAAATCCTTTGCAACTACTTTAGCAGATGTCGGGCCGTCAAATTAAGTTGTATCAGGTACTTTGTTTGTTTTTTCAGATTATGCCAGTGTGTTGTTTGATTCGGGGTCTACACATTCTTTCATCTTTGAAAATGTTTCTAGTAAAATGGGAGTACCATCTCAAGAAATGACTCTTGAACTTTTGGTAAAAACACCTGGGGGAAATGTTGAGGCAAAAAGAATTTATATGAATCTTCCTATCCTTATCCGTGGAAAGAACCTACTTGCGAACCTTATTGTTCTACCTCTAGTAGAGTTTGATGTTATCCTGGGTATGGATTGGCTCTCTATTTACCATGCTAAGATTGACTGTAGAGCTAAAGAAGTTTCTTTTCAGAAATACTTTCAGTTTGTGTACAAGAATGAACCCTTACTATTGATAACTTATCAAGAGGCCAAGAAACTTGTAAAAGATGGAAATGAATGTTACCTTGCACACATCGTTGAAAATAAAGGAGCTATTCAGATTAATGATGTGCCAGTGGTAAATGAGTATCCTGATGTTTTTCCTGATGAGTTGCCTGGAATAATACCAGATCGGGAAGTTGAGTTTACTGTTGACTTAGTTCCTGATGCTAATCTAATTTCAAAACCCCCTTATCGAATGGATCAAATTGAACTTTTAGAGTTGAAGGATCAATTGCAAGATTTTTTAGAGAAAGGTTTCATTAGACCTAGCACATCACCTTGGGGTGCTCCTATTTTATTTGTTAAAAAGAAAGATGGTTCTATGAGACTTTGCATTGATTATAGGGCCTTGAATAATATCACTGTTAAGAACAAATATCCTTTGCCTCATATGGATGATTTGTTTGATCAGCTCCAGGGAGCTCAGTTTTTTTCAAAGATTGACTTGAGATCGGGGTACCATCAGCTAAAGGTAAAGGAGGCAGATATTCCGAAGACCGCGTTCCGTATGAGATATGGCCATTATGAATTTGTAGTAATGCCTTTTGGGCTAACCAATGCACCTGCTGTATTCATGGACTTAATGAATAGAATTTTCCATGAGTTCTTGGATAAGTTTGTGGTGGTTTTCATTGATGATATTTTGGTGTTTTCTAAAAGTAAAGAGGACCATGAAAGACATTTAAGGGTTATCTTGGAAACCTTAAAAGAAAAGAAATTGTATGGGAAATTCAGAAAGTGTGAGTTTTGGTTGAAAAAAATTTCTTTTCTTGGTCATATTGTTTCTAAAGATGGGATAACTATTGATCCTGCAAAAACAAAAGTTGTGGAAGAATGGCCAAGACCCACAAATATAACCAATATTCGTAGCTTCCTTGGTTTGGAAGGCTATTACCAAAGTTTTGTTAGAAATTTTTCACGATTATCTAGTCCAATGACTAAGCTAACTCGGAAGGGTGTTAAGTTTATCTGGAAAAAAGTATGTGATGATTGTTTTCAGGAATTGAAAAGAAGATTGGTGAATGCTCCAGTTTTGGCACTACCTTCTAGGAATGGTGAGTTTGTTATATACAGTGATGCTTCATTGAAAGGACTTGGTTGTGTCCTAATGAAGAATGATCAGGTAATTGCTTATACTTCACGACAGTTGAAAACTCATGAGGTAAATTACCCTACACATGATTTAGAATTAGCTGCTGTTCTTTTCGCTTTAAATATTTGGAGGCATCATTTGTATTGAGTAAAGTGTGAAATATATACTGATCACAAAAGTTTAAAGTATATATTCACCCAGAATGAATTGAACATGAGACAAAGGAGATGGCTAGAATTAATCAAGGATTATGATTGTACAATTAATTACCATCCGGGAAAAGCAAATAAAGTGGCTGATGCTTTGAGTCGAAAAAGTAATGCTTCTTTAGCAATGTTGTGTTTGGAACGTGATCCTTTGGTTAAGGATTTGATGAACTTTGGAATAAAATTTTTTGGTGCAGGATGTTCTTCTGTTTTGTTTCAGGTATCAGTAAGATTATCTCTATTAGATAGAGTCAAGCAAGCATAGAAGAAAGACTGTGAGTTGCAGAAAAAGGTAGAGCTGGTTCAGAAGGGTAAGTTTCCTGAATTCAACATTGATAATGATTGTGTTTTGAGATTTGGGAAGAGATTGTGTGTGCCTTGTGATTCACAGTTGAAGAGAGAGTTGTTATGTGAAGCTCATAGTTCTCCGTTTTCAGTTCATCCTGGAAGTACTAAGATGTACAGAGATCTGCGGGAGTATTACTGGTGGGATGGAATGAAAAGAGATATTGCTGATTTTACTATGAAGTGTTTGACATGTCAACAGGTTAAAGAAGAGCGGCAGTTACCGAAAGGGATGATTCAGCCTTTACCAGTGCTAGAGTGGAAATGGGAGAATATATCCATGGACTTTGTTGTCGGATTACCAAAGAAATCTCGAGGTAATAATGAAATCTGGGTTATTGTTGATCGCTTGACCAAATCTTCTCATTTCCTTGATATACGAGATACTTTCTCTCTTGATCAACTGTCCCGTTTGTATCATAAAGAGGTAGTCAGGTTACATGGAGTTCCTCTCTCCATTGTATCTGATCGTGATCCCAGGTTCACTTCTAACTTTTGGAAAGGTCTTCAGAAGTCGTTGGGTACTGAATTAAATTTTAGTACAGCATTTCATCCTCAATCAGATAGGCAGTCAGAACGAACAATTAAGACCTTGGAGGATATGCTACGAGCTTGTTCGATGGATTATTAGGGAAGTTGGGACCAACATATTTCTTTGGTTGAATTTTCATATAATAACATTTTTCATTCCAGTATACAGATGGAACCATTTCAGGCATTATATGGGAAGCGGTGTCGAACTCCTGCTTTCTGGTATGAATTGGGTGAAAGGAAGTTGATGGGACCATAATTGGTAGAAGAGATGGCAGAACAAGTTCAGCTGATTCAGAAGCACATGAGAACAGCTCAGAGCAGGCAGAAGAGTTATGCGGATAACCGGAGGAAGGATCTATCTTTCGAGGTAGGCGATCATGTTTTTCTCAAGGTTTCTCCATGGAAAAGTGTGATGTGATTTGGTAAGAAAGGAAAACTGAGTCCAAGGTTTATTGGACCATATGAAATTCTGAATAGAGTTGGATCAGTTGCATACCGGGTGGCTTTACCTCCTATTTTATCTTAGGTACACAATGTTTTTCATGTTTCGATGCTGAGAAAGTACATTCAAGATCCATCTCATGTTTTGAGTCCAGAGGTAGTTCAGCTGGAAGAGAACCTATATTATAAGGAACAACCAGTCCAGATTATTGACCACAGAGAGCAAGTGTTACGGAATAAGGTGATTCACCAGGTAAAGGTTTTGTGGAAAAACCACATGATTGAAGAGGCAACATGGGAATCTGAAAATGCAATAAGGGATAAGTACCCCCATTTATTTGATAAGTAAATAAATTGCGGGGACGCAATTTTCTAAAGGGGGGAAGGATGTAACATCCCAAGTACATAATTAATAATAGATATTTTTATCTATGTCTATTAATGAATTAGATAGTGTTTTAGAGGCTTAAAATGAAAATAAATCCAATCTTAAGCATGGAATACACTAATATTTCTAAAAGATTGTTTTACTGACTTTTGATGGAAAACCATTTTTGAATATATCTTTTGACAATTTTATAAACTATGTTTGTCAAAATAAACTTATTCTTTATGATTGGGACATCAAAATTTACTTTGTGTGAATTTTTGGTATTTTTCTGACAATGTTCATTTTTTAATGAATAGTGGAAAATACTGCATTTTACATCAAATTTTTTTTTAATCTAATTTATTTATATGATTATATTATGTTTTGAATTGGTTTTGAAGTGAAATTAGAATATATTTTTACCATTTAATCCAATGGTAGTCATTCGAATCAATTTAACTTTGAAATTGGACTTAAACTGGTGTCAATCTTTTGATACTTATTGTTTCATAAAAACACGCTATTTGCTCTGACAGCGTTAATTAATTATTAAATTAATTAATGTGACTTATATGTTTTGAATTTTTTAAAATAGACTTCATTTTTGAATTCAGAATATCAAATATATCTTAGGGTGATGTTTTGGTATTTTTCTGAAAAACTTCAATTTTTGATGAATAGTGAAATCACTAAGTGGTAGTTAAAGAAACTGATTTTTCGTTTAAATGAAATTTTTCCACCTTTGTGTTTTTAATTTCAAAAATCCGACATACATGGTTGTAATTAAGAAGTAAAATGTGGTTCAATGAGATTAAAATAATTTTTTGCTGAATAGTAACTTATTATGTTTTTAATCGCAATTAGTGGTAATTAGTGTAGTTTAAGGTAAAAATAATGCTTTAATAATATGAAATGACCTAGACACATGTCCTAACCTTATGGTATGTGTCATGGACGACCAAGAAAAGCAATGGGGCATCTTGGGGACCCCATGGAGCCACTTTGGTTGGGAAATGACATAAATAACTTTTTATTTAATGTAAAACTAAAAATGACACAAACATAATATGTTTTACCAAAACAATTTTCAAATGCGGTAATACAAGTCATATGTTTTACTATAAATATTCATTGGAAATATAAAACTATTTCATACATCTTAGTATTTTTTTATAATTTTTTGACATTAAATAAATAAATGTATTTATGACATCATAATGATGTAGTGATTACCTCATTAATAAAGGATTTAAATAAAATGAAAATATAATGTAATATCTATGACCTAAACATGTCCAAAACCTATTGTATGGGTGGATTTCAAACCCTTATCACCTTATCCTCGAATTATATCAATGTGGGACCATTTAAATCCGAAACTCATTTTCAAATAAAGTAATATTTCTTTATTTTCCAAGAGTGCCCCTCCTCTCCTCTTATAAAAGGCCCCCACCTCTACCTCCTTACCCACACTCCCAAAGCCTTTGTCTCGGCCAACCCATGCCTATTTTTGTCTCTCCACTTCCCTCTCTTACTCCTTGAATCCTCAATTTGGGAAGAATAATTCCCAAGGAAGCCTTTGAGCTCAAACCAAAGGGAGTTACCCGATTTTAAGCTAATGTCTTCACTTGATTCCTTTTGTTTTATTTTGCTTCTCCAACCCCCTAAACTCTTTTTATTTATTTCTTTTGTAACAACTCCAGTATATTAAATATACTAGGATGTTTTTATAAGACGGATTAAAGCTACACTTACACACACCTACATCTAATGGTTAAAGAACATACGGTTTCCGTGGATGGTGAATTTATGCCTCCCGAAACGATGATTGTTCAACATTCTTTTAACACCTTCAAAGGTGGACATTAATATGAAACTATATTTATATATGATATATAATATGTTTATGTTTTCCTTAAGCTTCTATATTTTTCATTTTGGGCATACCTTTATGGTTTCCATTATGGGTAAACGCGATATCTTCATTTAAGGAAGTGCGGACTACCGCCCCCTCAAAGTGATTTGATTCGTTAAATACCATATGTGGGACGTATAAAGTTTGGAACTATGATATTATATATGATATTATACTGGAATTATAATATACCTTTATATCATTATGATTACATTCTATAAAATACGAAATAGAAATGAAAGTAGCGTTCATGCGTACGTACGGCTTACCGTCTCCATGAACGGTGCATTTCATTTCTTACCTCTAAATGATTATGTAATATTATAAATGCATGCATGTACTGGATATATATGACATATATAATATCTACATCATGAATACCATTCTGGATATAATGGATACATGAACAACTTGAAATTATAAAGGGATTGTTTTTTACTCAAGTACCAATGATCGTTAAAACGACCGTTATTAAATAATTACATAATGTTCATGACATGGAAATAAGTGATATAAAAGGAATAATGAACTTGAAAAAGGTTCTTAAACAAGTAGAAATTAACTCAAGTTTATTATTCAGGACATTAAAGAATGATCGAGTCAAGTCGGACCCGAGGTATGGGACTTCGTCTCAATCTCCTATCATTGATGCATATTTTGTTTTATACACAACCTTCTTTTATACGGTGTATAAACCCCTTTGACTTTTACATATATCCAAAAGGAATATTTTTTATACGAAACGTTTACTAAACAACAAAAGGGAATGTTTTTGTCGTGCGTATGCGGTGACAATGACTTCTCCACCGCCGTGAACATTATTTGAGTTTCGGCTTCCTCTACAAGCCATACCTTCTTTTTAAAAGAAAAATAAATACCATGTTTTACTTCTTTTATTTTGGAATTGAAAATGGTTTTCATGATTTTTTTATATAAATATGTTGTATTGATATCTTGTGATTGAAAGGTGGAAATGTTATGTTTCCTTTATGCATGTTTTATGTGGTACGATTATGTTGAGGTTCTTGGGCATTATTATGAAGACAGGTGGTTCCGTGATAGGCTAAGGGAGGGTGAGCCCGATATAGCTCTCCAATGCATTGGGTAACGCGAAGGAGTGAAACGTTAAGGTTTCTCTGAAGAGATTTAGGGAATATACTTTGATGGGTATTCCAAACGTAACAAAGAGGGTTACTCCCTACGTAAGAATGTTATGAATGCCTCAAGTTACCTTTATATCTTATGATTTCTATGATTTATTAATGATTTGATAAGGTATGTTAAAGTGCTTATGTTTTATGGGTAAAGTATGATTTCATTCTTATGTATATATGTACCCATGTTTCCTTTCCATATTTTCATATCCCATACTGAGCTTTTTATTCTCATCCTAAGTTTTTTGAAATGTTTTTCACAGGTCAAGGGAAAGGTACATGATATGATGATAGTGTCAAGGAAGTGTCAAGAAAGAATCCATGTTTATTTTAAATATGTTTCCATTGATGGGAATGGAGAATACTCTTTTTATGTAACCACTTTGTTTATATGTGGAATGTAATGCAAGTTTTATGATCTAATTCTCTAAAACTCTAAACCCGAAAAGATCCTCAATGTGTAATCTTCTAATAACTCAAGATTAAGTAAGGTTTAAGGCTGGGGCCTTATACAAAGAATAAGTTCTATTAAATAAATTTCAAAATGAATATTTGGAATTGCAACTAAATTAATTTAAAATTCATTTATAGAGAATCAACAAAATTCAAAGGTCATATATGGAATTAAACACTCATGTTTCCATTCCGATGATTATATTTTTATAGTCATTTATATAAAACATAAATTCATTAGTTTATTATAGGGTGAAATAAATAAGTCATTCTCTTACTAACCCAATTTGGAATTTAGATCCCATTGAAATCAACTCATCTTCTGCCTATTAGAATCCGTATGAAATGCGGAAGAGGTGAAAAATGTATGGACAACATGAAACATTGTTATAAGAGTTATGAATATGTCAATACTTGGTAACAATATTCTTATTTGTTTATTATTTTTTATTGAGTAATTTCTATAATGATCTCTTCTGGTTCTATCTCAAACTCCACAAAATTTTCTTTTATTACTTCTTCTTCATCTTTCTCTTCATCATATTATGTGAAGAATGTGTAAAGTTTTTATATTTATTATATCACACAGTATTACTATAGATATTTTTTTTTGTAAATATAGAAGTATCCTTATCACTATAGTCTTCTTTTTTCCTCTGTATGTTCACCCATATTTTTTAGGATGTTAAGAAAAAGTGCACATGCTGATTCCCATTATTATTATTATTAATTATTTTTATTATTATTATTCTTAATACTTTTATTCCACCTAAGAACCTACAATAGTGTGTGTTTCTGTTATATAAATAAATTTTTCTTCAGTTAAACACTCATTTTTGTAGTCTTTGCATTTATATTTTTGACACCCCTTTTCATGGTATAGTTCAAGGTCATGGGGTGGAATTTATTCCTTACTTAGGCATGGTAGTGGGAAATATTTTCAAGAATTTTACATCATTATAAGTTCATGAAACTCATTCATAAGATATATTAGAAGGATTTTGAGATTGTACAAGGTGGACTATTTTCATTTCTTACCTTATATAACAACAGAAAATACCAAACATATAAAAAATATGGAATTTTAAAAATTAAAACCTAATTTTAAATCAGGTACTGGAAATAGATTATAAAATAACATTTATAAAACACTGAAATAAAAATAATTTATGCACATATCCCAGAACAATGAAACGAATAATCTCATATCATATTGTATATAATTAATTCTAATGGGAATAATAATTTTTTGAATTTATAAATGATGTTATTATAATAATTAACTCTATAATTATTTAGTACGGGGTTTATGAGTCAAATGTCAATAATGCAAAGATTTTATTGGATAATTAATTTAATTTAATACAGTAAACTTTAAAAAAATAATTATTTTATCTAAATTTATATAAAATCATCATATAAGGAATATTATTGAATAAGGTAGAAGAATAAAATTAAAATAAGGTGCATGTTAATTTATAATTCCTTGATAAAAAATAATTAAATATTAAATATTAAAAAAATTATTATATGTTTATTAGTATTGAGTCTAATTTCATCCATTAGTCTTGAAAGAATAATTCTATTTGAATCCTTTAACATTTCCAATGGTCATGATAATTCTAAAAATAAAAATATAGGTTACACGAAAAAAGAGTTTTAAATGAAAATTTATATTAAACCAATAGTCATAAAGAAAAATAACATTAATATAATAATTAAAAATCACTCCCTAACACACTAATAATATAATGTTCATGTGTTAAATATTGAGAGAGTACGAGATATTAGTAATATCTATGATTGATAAAATTCATAAAATATAATATTTATTGAAAATAAAATAATTACTATAATAATAATTGTTCATTTAAATTAAAAAATATAGAGAAAATTTACCATAATGCTAAAAAATAAAGTGTAACTAAAAATAAAAAAAATAAAATGAATAAAATAAAATGGTGGTGTTGGCCCACTACATGACTATATTAAGTTCCAAACCTCTCCCTAAAGAACTATAATCTGTTCCATGTTTTGAAATACTACTACTATCATGTATTTTATAGTCATAGAGACCCCTTCCTTTAAGTCATAAAATAATAAATTAAATGTGTCCATGTAAGCCTAGGGAGGAATAAGAAATTACCTACTGGACCTAGTGAAAATTTGAGATAAAATATAATTTTATTTGTCTACCAAACATGTTTCATAGTCTATAATATGAAGCGACAACCGAAAATTTCATTATATTACCCCAGGTAGCTTTATATATTTTACTCCTCCCATCATAAATTTCTTAAGAGTTTCACCTTGTTAATAGGTGAAACACGATATGAATTTTCACATTCCATAATTTTGGGATCTATATTCACTTGAATGTTAAATTTTGTGACTATAAACTGAGCATTAAAATATCCCTTATCCTAAAGAATTATTTTTATCATCAATTTCACCTTACACTATTGTAAAAATACCCTATACCAATGGTTTGGAACCATTGGTATATGCCTCCAAACCATTGGTATAGGCTATACCAACAGTTTGTAGAACCGTTTCCAAGTAAGCCGTGAGGATAGGTCCATACTGATGGTTTTGGGAATACAGTTGGTATAGACCTATACCAATGGTTTTGAAAACTGTTGGTATATGTAATATTAAAATCTATACCAATGGTTCTATAAACCATTGGTATAGGTAATTAAAAAAAATCATCTGGTCGGTCTTGATCCCAACACCTCCCGTTTGTGATTGAATGACCTAACCACTAACCTAACCTACTTTTGTGAACATAATTTCATAAAAATATATATGTATTATCATAATTATTTTAAAATTTTATTTATTTAATATCATCTATAAGAATATTCCATCAAAAATACATGTGCCTATACTAATGATTTTTGAGAACCTTTGGTATTGGTTCATTGATTTTGGGACCTATACCAACGGTTTTGGAAAAACCGTTGGTATAGGGGGGACATATACCAATGGTTTGGCCAAACTGTTGGTATAGGTTCAAATTAGTGAACCTATACGAACGGTTTGGCCAAACCAATGCAATAGGTCTCCCTATACCAATGGTTTTTTCAAAACTGTTGATATATGTCCATATAAGTGACCAATACCAAAGGTTTTTCCCAAAACGTTGGTATAGGTCCAAATTAGTGAAATATAACAACACTTTTCCGAAAACCATTCGTATAGATCGTATTTTCAATAGTGTTAATAATTCTCATTTTCCCTTTTGAATATTATTTACTTGAATCTTATAAAAAAACTAATAGTGGTTTTAAAAATTAAATTAACAAGTTTTTTATTTTGATATTTAAATGTTTTAGGCAAGAAATGAAGCCATCATATTCATAACCTATGTTAACTCGTGTTTATCTTTTGTTTTAATAACAAATACATAGTAAATTCTATTTGTGTAATCGACCTAATTATTTCCCTCTTTTCACATTCGAAAACTAAATCCTTACCAAATAAATTACATATTAATATTCCCCTATCCAATTATAAATAGTTATATTTATCTCACCCATCATAAAATATAGTTCCCATGTACTATATCATGAAAAATCCATTAATAATATTTAATATTTCATCACATAATTTATTGAAAACTCATTTGAAACCATATATAATCTCAGTTTCCATTTCCACATATAAACATAGAAGAATATATTTTCATTTTGATATTTTTTTAAAATAATAATCTCTTAGAGAAATCATAGTATGATTTTTAATGAGAAATAATAAAAATTATTGAGGAATATTAATATAAAATATTGAAATGATAATAAGAAATGGTGTTTATAAAGTAAAAAATATTAAATATTTTTTTAGTTTTGTGAAAAGTAAAGAAAATAATTGAGAAAATGTTTAAAAATTTACTTTTCAAACAATTATGATGAAGTAAAAAGGATCCTAAAATTTACTCAAACAATCCTTTTGTTATAAAGATGAAAATTCATGAATCATTCAAAAAACAATTGATTTGGAATTGAAACAAAAGAATAAAAAATGTAATTCAAATAAAAAGCCACCTCAACTTCAGCATCTTTTGATTCAAAATAAAAAAGGATATAAAATTAAATGGATTTTTAAACCACTAAAATATCTATAAATCATTGATAAAAACATATATATGGAAGTTTATATACCACACAAAAGAAAGCATATAGTGATCATGTAGTAAGTCTCAAAGAATATAAATTGAGATGATAATTCTCATACCTAATGTCCCTACATTTTCACAAATCCAATTTAAATTTCAAATAATTAAATAAATTTAAAATTTTTCTTACTGGAATACCATTTTCAAGGTAATTATTATATTTTTAATCATTCTAATCCACTCATTTTAATGTTATATTTAGTTACTGAATAATTTAATTTCCCATCTGAAGTTTTATTTTTTGATAATATTTTATTCTTTAATATAGCTTGTATAGGATGACCATAGTTAGGGGATAATGGTTTAAAACAATCCATGTTTGGTGGGTATGAAAAATAAGCACAATGTTTTAGAGGGATGGTAGTCTATACCGAAACACGAGTGACGTCTTAATTTCCATTATAATGGAATAAGGTACAAAATATTGGGTTTTCTTCAACATGATAACATTTTAGTATAGTTAACACATTTATTTAATTATTTTAGAATGGTTATAATATATTAAACAGTGTAATAAGAAAAAATAAATATGGAAGAATTTAGCTACATGTCATTCCACTTCTTTGGATAACCACCTCTAGCTTACACTTTATCCCTTCTACAATAGACTGTTTGAGGATATTAAGAACTATAATATGAAAGGATATAGTATGAAAATTGAATTGGGAATGTATTTTTGATCTAGTGTTCTAAATATGTGTGTGAAAGCTTGGATATGGGGTTCCCTTTTATATGTGTGTAGAGTGGAACTCAAACAAACTCATTAAAAAATATAATATCTCAAATGAATTTCTCATATAATAAGGATCCATTTTAGTCCAATATCAATGATAGATTAGGATTTTGTAATAATAGACTCATATAATAATATTTACAAAGGTTTTAGAGATATTTGATGTCCAATATATTTTTTTAAAACAATTTTTTACCCTTTTAATACTTACCATGGTGATAAACTTTTAATAAGTTTATTATTCATTTTGAATAAAAATGAAATGGCCCGAATAAAAAAAATTTATATGATGTTTATGGTAACACCCCAAACCAAAAAATTGGTTCCATGATGATGTGACACATAATATCTTACCACATACATATCCATAATAGGTTGTAATGTAACCCCCAGAGATTTATGATTTCTTTTAAAAAAAATAAATTTCCTTGGCATATTGTGTTATTGGAATCCCCAATCTAATATTACCCTACACAAAACTTTGGGTTAGTTTACAATACAACAGACATTGTGTTCTAACAGAACCATGATATATTATTGATATAATTATTTTAACAGAAATAATATAACCCAGCTACTAAACTGACAATTATGAATAGTAACAACTACTATATTAATATAAATTTTAATGCTTTTATATACATAAATTATATTTTCAATAAATCACATAATGTTCTAGAAATTTCTTTTTTTTGTTAATAACATATTATTTTCTCAAAATAATATTTTTCTCTATTTCTCTGAATTTTAAATTTTTTTGACACCTTTATAAATATAATTTGATAAAATAAAATTGATTTTTTAAATCATCATTTCAAAATTGACTGATGGTGATTTTTTGTCGTTTTATAAAATGATTCAGTATTTGATGAATAATAAAAAATATTTAATTTTAATTAATAAAATAATATTCATTTATTTTTTTAAAAGACAAATTATATTTAATATTTTTTTTACAATAAAATTAGTTCAATTATACATCCATTAATCCAATTTTTTTGGATAAATTTTACATTAAATATTAATTTCCAATTATTTCAAACTTTTGAACATTTTCACTTTAAAACAATGTTTTCTCCTCACGTCTTTGGGATTGTATTTTAATTAAAAGAATTCAATATGTTAATGGAATTTTTAAAAATGGATTTCATATTTCGAATTATAATAATATATATTATAGAATACTTTTAAAAAAAATTTAACCAAATTGAATTTTAAAATAAGAAAATAATTTATCGTGGTTGAGGTAAAAATTATTTTACTAAGTGGATATACGAAAATAATAATTGATAAGATAAACCAAAACATGTAAAAAATACGTTTTATAGACTAATTTTGACTATATCCATTTTATTATATAGTTATTATATATATATAGATATTATTTTAATTTTGTTACCTAAAATCATCTCCACATCAATCAAATGGGTTATAATATCATTGTTCGTTTTTAAAGAAGACTATTATCCTGAGAACCGATGTCGATTTCATTTTCATTTCCACATCTCACGGATGAAAATTATAATTAATTTATTATATATATATATATATATATCTGATATTTATAATATTATTATTCTTCTGGAATCATATTCCCACACAAACATTGGTACTCTCTATTTTTTGGGAATAGGATAACACTGTTGATGTATACGGTGCACTATCGCCTCATGATGTGAATTGATTTATTCATTCTTTACATGGAAGGTTATAAGGGAATGTTTAATAAAAATATGAGAAATATATGAGAATAAATTTATTAAATAATTATAATATATCATTTATATTTTTTTGTTTTAATCTTTAATAAAAATGAATACAAAGATCATGCGTGCGTACGTCATATTGTCTCCACGAACAATGTATTTCAATTTCAATTACTAAATTTTATGGTTAAATCTAAATACTTATATACTGAATATAAATTATATTAATATCATGGTAAAAATTATGGAGATAATTATATGATTATAAAATTAAAATTACCAAAATATAAAATATTGAAACATATAGAAAATCATAGATGTCATTACCTGAAACATAACATTTAGAAAGAATTGTTAATAAAAAAGTAATAAAAGTTAATAAATAACTATTATATTGTATTATAAATAGTTATATTTCACTATAATAAATTTATAATTAAATTATAATTATTATAAATTAGTTTTTAACTTTTATTATTGATGTTAAGACTTATCAAAAAGGATTTATAGTCTCCCTTTTATTCATGGGAGACATATTTAAATTACCCACTCGATTCTTTTATTTGAGTATATAATCCCACTTTGAGATGTTATATTATGTGTCCCATTATTTTTATGATATGAATAGTATCATTTCATTTTATTTTTTGTTAGTTATTATGATTCAATGTATTACAATTGCAGCATTGGATTTTTCTGCTCAGTTTTCCTTCATTGAGACATATTATGATGTTATGAACCTATATTATTTTAAGGGTTATATATATAGTACCACTGGAATGTAACATAATTAATTTTTTTAACATCATTATACATTACATTTTATTTATTGAAATCAAATATAGGGGTTTACATTTGAATATTAGTATAGTAGTAAATATTTTATGTTACAATCTCAACATTTTTTGGAAAATTTTTGACATTGTTTCCAATGATAAAATATTATGCTTATTATATATATAATATCATGAAACTTACTCCTCATTGTCTATGTTATGTGAAAAAATTATCTCCCTTACTTTTCCTCTCTTCATGTTCTTAATATTTGAAAAATAATGTATTTATAATAAAATCATCCATTTAGTTAGAAATAAAATTTCTTATAAAACCACGTTTTCTAAACATGTATTCAAAAAATATTTTACTAATATACAATGATTTTTAAAAGACATTTATTTGCCATTTTTTACATTCAAAAAATATTTTTTCAAAAAAATCATCAGGTCATTTTCTAAAAAAAATCATTTTAATTTTATGTAAAATGTTAATGGAATCATTATTTTAACATATAAAACATAGAAAACACATCATGTAATCATTATCACTATTTTATTTTATGATTATATTATAATATTTATATTATATTTTAAAATTAGAAATATTTTTATAATGTTTTAAGTATTGAAAATATTTTTTCCAAGTGGAAAGGATATTCATCAAAAAATATGTCTTAAATGACTGATCAAAATCATATACCATTATATATTACATCCGTGGACGTAGCCTTTTCCATTGTATGGATATGATGCATGGAAACAATTATTATAATTTATATGATTGGTTTATGTTTATGATCGTTTAGTGTTTATGAAATCTATTTCTCTTCCACTAGTTGTACATTTATGAGATTCTAATAAAACCCACTTCTAGTTTCAAAGGTTATGATGCGATGATTATAAACAACATTTCATAGAAACTGATTATAATACGATTAAATGTTTATGAAATTAATTTATTTTCATTGTCTATGATATGATGAATTATTTATCATATTTTAGAAAACATATATATAATTTTTATTATGTGACATATGGACCTATATCTCTCTATAATGCATTGGGTAATTACAAATTTTCTACGATCCCAAAGTATAGTTTTGGTTATCCCATGCTAAAAAATGACAGTATCCATGTATTGAGACTAATTCAGAAAAGGATAGTACATTGGTGGTTCACCCAAACAAAAAATAGGGTATAGATGTGTTTATCCAATGCCTTAATGAAGTACAATGGTGGTTAGTCCAAGTGTAACATGATATGAGTGTCTTGGTGTGTATCCTAGAAATAATATTTTCTATAAAAATGTGTATTCCACAAATATATTACTTATTCCCATGTTTTTCCCTCATAAAACATGTTCTTTTACTTAAAAATGATTCTTTTCATATAAAATAACAATATTTCCACCATGAATAAAAATTATATCCTTTCATGTGAAGGACATGGTTTTCAAATGTTATGACCATGTTCTTATACACTAATTCTCATGTTATCGTTTTGTATCTCCCCCATTTACCATTATTAAGATTTTAAGCTCATCCTTTCTTATATTTCACTTACCAAAGTTATGAATATATTTGTTATATATGATTTGTATAATGAGGGAGATGTGTTTTATGTGCTTAGGGTTTGATGAGGTAGATCAACTATGAAGCATTTTTCTGTGTTTCAATGTTTCTATGGGCACTAATATGTTATTTTCCTTAGGCATGTGTTTGTGTAATGTTATGAATATTTATAAAAAATGATATAATATCTACGTGCTATAATATTTGGTCACTATATATATTATGATTAGAGAGGTTTTTAAAAGAAAATCAGTATCATAAAATTTAATGAAATCCCAAGGGATATTTCTATGGATATGCATAGGCAGTTCTCAGAAGATATTTATAAGGATGAGTCAATGTGTTGGGAAATGTCATGAAATTTTATTACAGGATGGAGACTATGGTTTCCAAAAAATTACATTCATATCTTGATTCCACAAGTGGATGTGTATTTGGAAAAAACGTACCTAGGGGTAAAAGATTTGAAAAGGGCGCATTGAGCTCGACTTGATCGTTATCTATTATAATAAAATGAGCCATGCTGGTTAACTTGTTTGAAAATCTTAGGGGATTGTCATGGGAAATTCAAAAAAACTTTATAAACCATGGTGAATATATTAATTAGATGATTAATATGAGTGAAAAACTCTAAAACTAAGGTGTCATAGACTATTTAAGGTGACATTACATAGGAACTATATAAATGAATATTAATTATTATACGGTTCTGCATTATTCTAATTACTACTTAAAATATTTTTTTATTTACTCAATTTCTATAACCCACATGAATAGGGTAATTATTTAATAAGATATAAAATGTAATGATTTTCCTCATCATCATGAAATTGTTATGGGTTATGGAATAAAAAATATCATTGTTATTCTTACACAAATTTCCCAACCTATAAATCATGATGGATATAAAAATAAATAAAATTGGGAATAATATAATATTGATTCCTTTGTGAGGAAAATTATACCTAATTTAAATGTGACTTATGGTCCACTAGTATATAAATAATGGATCCATACTGTTAACAATATATTTTACATTCTCCAGTTTTTGGAACATTAAAAAATAATTTTTGATGACTATCATTGATCAGGTGAACCGTATAAATGGTGGAACCTTATTAGGAAATTTGGAAACATGATGAAATTTAATCCATTGATTGGGATGTGTTCTAGAAAAAGTTATTCATTAGGTAATTTCATCATATTCTATATTTTAGGATGTATAAATAGGTCTTTTACACAAAAAGGATGATGAATCCATTGGTACGAATGAGGAAAATTTTACAAGAATTGTGCGTTATGAATTTGGTATTATCTTCCAACCTAAAAGTAAATTTGATAATTTTTTGTGGATTAGAACCATGTGCTGTATGAGAATTATCTATAAGATACTTTAGTATATGTGAATAGATTATTTTATATTCTACCAAAGTGGAAATGGAAGTTGGATTTGGGTATCAATATCATGGTTTTGATAAGGAGAGAAAATAGAATTCGAAATAAAATTTAGGAACCATATATATAAGAATACAATCGATATTTTATGCTCAATTTGTGGGAAATGATATGTAGGAATGATTATTTATGGAACTAGTAAATGTTTTGAGTGTGGAAGGGTTGGTCATCAGGAAATTTATTGTCCATGTGATGGAAAAAATTTAAATAAATACCTGAATAGATACAGAGACACAGATAAATAACCAAAAAATATATTGAGTTTCTAATGAATGGAGTTTAGGAATAAGGATAACATGCTCCCAAATCTAATTATTAACTGATGTGATCATCTCTAGACACATTTTAAGCATAAAAAAAGGTAAATCTAGAGTGATCACTATTTTTGAAGATGGAGAGATTATGTTGTTGTAAAAGGTACACATACCATCCACTCTTAAACTTCTAATGTATTATTTTTCTATAGATATATGAATTAATTCAATTCTGAAGAAATTTATATGAAAATTTAAATTCCACCAAAATTATTATATATTTTATTACTAATTAAATCCTAAAATTGAATAATGTTTTATAATTCATTTTATTCTTCCACTCTGGTTACCGTTGGTGGGAATGAACATCTTACAAATCTTATCATTATTCCTTTATTCAGAATTTTGGTTATATTGAGAATGGATTGTCATTATTTAAATAAATACCAAATTAATATTATATGAATATATGAGAAATTTATATCACAAGACAATGTATGATCATTAATAAATGTGGTGATAAGTATGAAATTTTTATTGAGATCACATCCATATCATCAGTCTTAATTACAATTCATAAGGGGTGTTTGTCTCATATGGTTTGGGAGTAACTCAACACAGATGGAATTCCTAATGTGCGGGAATTTTTCTATGTATTTATGGATGAGTATCCAATTATTCCACCAAAATTTGAAGTTTAGTTTTCAATAGAACTCTTAACTCATGTCATAATCATTTCAAAGACTCCTTATAGAATGGCCATGATTGAGTTGTAGGAATTGATGAAGAAATTTCAGGAAAACCATTATAAGCAATTCATTTGTCTAAGTGTTTCACCTTAGAGGGAAAGTGTTTTTGTAAGAATAATAGATAAATGAGACTCTGCATTGAGTTTCACAAGCTGAACAATATCACAATTAAGAACAACTATCATCTTCCCCATATTGATGACTTGTTTGATCAACAATATGGATCTTAATACTTTTCAAAGATTGACCTTCATTTTTCATGTCATAAATTAAGGTTGAAGAAGGGGGTATACGAAAGAAATAATTTCATAAATGGTGTGGGAACTATGAATATATAGTGTTTCCATTCAGTCTTACCAATTCCTTATATGGCATCATGAATTTATTGAATAATGTCTTTATATATTACCTTTATTAGTTTGGGTTAGTCTTTATTGATTATATTACTACATATTAAAAGAATAATGAATATCATAATATCACGTTAGAATTACAATGATGAACTGTAGAAAATAGATATAATATTATTGATTTTAGAATTTTGATTTTTTTCTAAAATAATGTTTTGTGTATGTGACATTTAATATCAGGAGTGCTGTTTTAAATAAATCTCTCAAAGACCAATAATATTTAATATTTCCTAGACTAACCATGGTGAATGGAATCCATAGTATTCTTTGTTTATTTTTATATTATTAATGTCTCTTTTTATAATAAATCATGACCATCTAATCCCATGATCATGTTAAGTCGAATGATATCCATATTTTTTTAGATAGATGAAGGTGAGGAAAATTCCAAGGAACTAAAGAAATTTGTTTTCATCACAAATGGTCTTACATTACCCTATAGTGTAGAAGTGTGATTTATTTATATAGAAACATAAAATAAGGGATTATGATGTGTCCTTATATAAAATTATATGGTTATAGAATATTCCCCATGACTATTGAATATTCACGAAAATATTAACAATCTCTTTATTTATAGTAAGTTGTAATAATTTTAGAATTAAAGAAATTGAGTTATTATCATTATTGAGATAATTATGATATATATAATGATCATAAATTTTAAAATTATATATTCACAATGAAGGATTTGAATATATTCCCAATAATATGGTAATATATTTTTAAGGAGTATGACTACTCAATTCATTACCACCCTGGGAAAGATAATAAGGTGGTAGAAGCATTATGTCAAAATGATCAAACTAGCTTATCTATGACAAGGATTAAATAATATCCCGTATTTATGGACTTGTGTAGATGGGACATTAAATATGAATGGAAGGGGAAATGTGTATATTTTTCAACTGAATGTTCAATAATCTGTTCAGATTAAGAATAAAGAGGTACATAAGGAAGAAGTGGAGATGTAAAAGAAGTTATGAAATATTGTTATGTTTAACCATCATCTTGATTTAGTGTTATGGTTGAGGAACCATGAATGAACTCTATCATTGAATATTGGATGATTTTCTTGTTATAGGAAGCCCATAGTTTTACATTATCTATTTATCTGGGATGTTTGAAGACATATAAATATTTGAAAGAGTGTTTCTAGTGGGATATTATGGAGAGAGAAATAATAGAGTTTGTATCTCTATTCATGTGATGTTAAAATGTTAAGGATGAAAGGAAAATATCTAAGGGGATGTTATATACATTACCTATATAAGAATGTAATTGTTAAACATCACCATTGATTTTATTTTTGGACTCCCCAAAACATCTAAATGGAAAAACTGTTATATGGGTTGTCAACGACTGCTTTAATAAGTCAAAACAAATCATTTATATAATAGAATACTTCAATTTGGATCATAATTTCAGGTTATATATCAAGTAAGTGGTTTGTATAATGGAGTACCAAGTTCCATTTTTACTGAATAGGTTTTGAGGTTTGCCTAAATATACTGAAAAATTATTCAGGAAGCATTCAATATATATTAGAGTTTCGACACTATGTATAATCTTTAATCGATGGTCATTATAAAATAATAATTCAACCATTATAGGATATATTGAGATCTTATTTTTGGGATTTCAATGGTGGTTGGGATTAACAACTTCCACTAATTTAGTTTTATTGAAACAATATCTTTCACTCTATTATTCAGATGGATCATTTTGAAGCCCTCTTTGGCATGAAATGTAGATATATAATGCGATAAAAGGAAAAAAGAAGAAATAAATATATTGGGACCTGAGATAGATATAGAATTGATAGGGAAGGTTAGATCCATTCATCAATTCTTTAAGGATGCCTAGATTTTACTTAAATTATATGATGATAATTATCGACATGATCTATAATTTTAGGTTGGTCAAAAGTTTTTTTAATGAATATCTCCATATAAGAAGGTAATATGATTCTAGAAGAAAGGGAAACTAAGACATTGGTATATAAGTCCATTTGTAATTTATTATAATATCATGATGATAGAAGACCATTTATAACTTCAACAAAACCACTCTCAATTCAATTTTGGGTTTCATGTATCTCTCTTGAGTATGTAAACCCATGACCCTTTATATGTACTGAACTCATAGGTCACCCCACTTGTGAGAGATATTTATTATGATGAAAAACCAGTGAGAATTCATGATTATATAGAGATGTTTATAGAAAACAAAACCACTCACATGGTTTTTTTTTGAAAAACCAACAGTTTGGGGAAGCAGTATGGGAACTTAATAAAATTATGAGGCATATGTATCCTCATTTCATTAGACCGTATTGATAAATTTCGATGGATAAATTAATTTTAAGGGTGAATAATGTAACACCAAGATTTGAAATGAATTTCTTAAATAAATAATATTTCATATATAGTTTATGTTACATGCCACATCAAGTTAAAATTTCATTACATGCAACACTGGGTTCTCATGCGCTACAAATGACATTGAGTTTTAACAAAACTATGATTTATTATTATTATTATTATTATCTACATGTGACCAATATAACCTAGCCATTAAAAATAAAGATATAAATATAATTAACTAATTTTTAAATAATAATTATAATTTTTTATATAAATAAAATATATTTAATATAAAATATATAATTTTCTCAAAAGACTTTATAATGTTTTGAAAAACTTATTTTCTAGAAAATTATTTTATGTATTTTTCTTAAAAATAATAAATTTTTTCAAACATTTTGAAAATTAATGATATTAAATAAAATTAATTTTCGATACTAGTATTTCAAATTTTCTTATGTTGATTTTTTTGGTTTTTTTATTAAATGTTTCATTTTGTGATGAATAGTTAAGAATAATACAATTTAATTGAATTTATTTTCATTAAATATTGTTTATATAGATAAATTATATTTTAAATTAGTTGTAAAATAATATTAGTTTGACTATAAATCAATTAATGCAACATATTTCAATGAGATAAAAGTCATTTTGAATTTTGATATAAAAACATTTCAAATATTAGAACATTTTCATTTAAGAACAATATTTCTCATCTCATTTGTGGGATAATTTTTAATTAAATTTTTTAAAATTCGATGAATGGAATTTATAAAAAGGTTTATCTATTTATTATTCTAATATTTAATATTATATAATTTTTGAAGCAAAATTTTTACTGAAATGATTATTGAAAATTGAAAAAATTATTTACAACTATTAAGGTAATTTGATTTACTCGAAGGTTAAAAAAATATGATAATGGTTAAAATTAATCAATAAATTATAGAAATAAAAAATTATAGAAAAATATCAATGTTATATATTATAATATCTATAATTTTCCCTTATTGGAAACATATTAAATGAACAAAAATGTGGGTGAAGTTCTCCTTTTTAAAAGAATAAAAAGTCCGCAATTCACCTCCCTTACAAATGACCGCCCCTATACTCTATTATTCAAATAATAAAACTCATTTGTTATATCCAATACCTAACAAAACCAACTAAACCATATACATTTTCATTAAAGTAGTCTTATTTCATACATAAATTCAACCTAGTATGGATTTTGGGAAAATGTAAGGAATGTACCTGAATAAAAGTTAACGTTCATCAATGGGCATTTTTTTATTTCTTCTTCCACGTCCGTATATTTTAACCATAACAATATGATATTATAATATCATTATATTACATGAAAGTATATTATTTAATTTTACGTTAATGAAGTACGAACATCTCCACATCCATCAAATGGGTTACAAAATCATCCTTTTTATGTCGGACGAACTACCACCTCACAAATGGATGGCATTTGTTTTTCTATTTCATCCTCTAAAGGATGGAAATAAGGATGTATTTATTATTTATATTTGATAATTATTATATAATCATACATATGTAATATTAATATCACATATAACTTTGAACTATCCATTTTTTGGGAATTCGAGAGCGTCAGTCATGTGTATGGGGGACTACCACCTCGTGAAGACGTATGATCCGTTCACCATTTAGGTAGAATGTAATAAGGTTGTATTTAGTAAAAATATGATATTTAAATCACAAAATAAATTATTTTTTGATTATAATGTACTATTTTAATTAATATATTTCAATCCAATAAGAAAATGGGAACAACATTCATGCATAAGTACAACATATTATCTCCATGAATGATGTACTTTACTTTCTATCATAAGATGTTATTGATTAATATAAATACATATATAATTAATATATAAGATATTTATATCATTGTTAAAAATATTTATATTCTGAGAATATGATAAATTTAATAGGAATAAGAAAAATTTAAAATCAAAACCTATAAAAAAATAAAGTTGTTATTTCCCGAAAAGTAATATTAACGTTGATTTGTTAATAAAAATGTAATAAAAATTCATAAGAAAATAATTTATTTTATGGAATATATAAATATTAATCTAAATGATATTTATAATAAACTTATATTTATTATTTAGGTGGTTAGAACAAGTAGGATAGAATCTGAAATTTCCAGTAAGGGATATCTGGTGGCACTTTAATTAATGGGAGACATATGAAAATTCAAAACTTGTTTATTTTTTATGGTGTATATCATACCAATTTTTTAATTAATATAATGAATCATTTTATTTAAATTTTATTTAATGTTTCATTTTTGGGATTATGATTCAAAATACTACCAATGTCTTAAGAAATTTTTTTCTTAATATTCATTCTATGAGACATATGATTATGTTATTCACCTATATTATATTACAAGAAATATATATATCACAATTGAAATTTAATATCCTGAATTTATTTATATTTATTCTATTTCATGTTTCATTTATTGATATTACTTCATATGTATTATTATTTTGTTACCAAAGTGGTAATGATTTTATTTTATAATCTCACAGTTTGTATGGATTTTTTATGACTATGTTTCTGATGACAAAATATTATTTTCCATGTGTCAAAAAATTCATTAATTTTGTTCCCCTCTATATATGTAATTATAATATGTTTTCTCTATTAATGTTCCTCTCTCCATATACCAATGAGTTAACAAAATTATTTTATGAAAAAATCATGATTTATTTTGGAAATAACATTTCTTACAAAACCATTTTTTATAATTTATTATTATAATTATTATGTGAATTTAAAAATAAATTTATACCATTATTTAACTTCAAAAATATTAAAATAAATGTTCCGGTGATTTTCAAAACAAAGACATATTGGTTTTTACAGAAAATGTGAATGGAATTTATTTATCATTTATAGAATGAATTAAATATCCCATAATTAAGACCATTGTTTTATTTGAAGCTTCAGTTATAGATTTTCAAGGTTTGTTTAAAAAAAAGTAATATTAATATTTATTTTAAAAAAATATTACTTTTTCAAGAAGAATTGTTATTTTCTTCATGATTTTTTTAAATAATGGATCAAAATTGGTTTCTATCCAAAATTACATATATTGATGATAATTTTTCCTTAATTAGGATATGATCCAAGGATACCATTATTATTGTTTCTCTGAGTGGTTTGGGGTTTATTATGGAATGTTTTTTATAAAACCAATTTATCTTCCACTTATTATACCTTGAAAATATTCTTATGAAAACCTGAATTTTTCCATTAGTTATCCTATGATGATTATAAAACCTATTTTTTCATAGGTTATGATATGTTGTAATGTTTATGAATCACGTTTATTTAAATCAGTTACTATATGATTAATGTTTTATCGTATTCTTTAAAACATATATATGATTTCAATTATGTGACTGGTGTGGACCTATATGTTTATCCAATGAATTTGGGTATTGATAATTGTTGATTGGGCTTAGATGTCGTTGGACTTAACCTGAATAGGGGGCTACAAGGGTTGTTACCCCTTGCCCTAAAAGGATAGTACATAGTCGGTTAGCCTATACTCGAAATACGGTATATGGGAGGTCATCCCAAGCCCGATATAAGAACACATGTGGTTTCCAAATAATAATATGTTATGAATGTTTTGGTGGTTACACTTAATATAAGATTTTTTATGCATATGTTTCTACAAATTTTTTTTTCTTATACCAATTTTATGTCATCATAGATCATGTTAGTTGACTTCCTTACAATTTATTCCCATTAACTACAATTTTTTCCCTTCACATTTGATTATAATATTTTATAAATTGGGTAATATTTTTAAAAATATATGATAATGTTCATATTCCCTCAGGAAAATGTTATGATTATGTATCTTGATTTCGTACTCTTTATATGCATTTGATCTTATCCTTTCTTAATTTTCCTTTCCTTGGGTTAAGAAGATTTCTATTAAGTATTGTTTTTTCTATTAGTGGTGACAAATATGATGATCCTATTGGGTGATGATGAACATCACATATTACCTACTCATTTATGTTTACAAGGATATAATAACACTAAAGTATAACAGTCTTTAGGATTTTTTTTGAAATCAGATGAATATTTAAAAAACTTGATGCACTATTTATGTATGAAAATCATGGTTCACTAAATTTTGACTAATGGGGAGGGAATAATATTGTTTGTGGGTACAATTAAAATGGTATTTATAGTCATCCTGGTTTAGTACAATATTATCATCATCCAAAAAAATAATATAATAAAATAATTAAATGAATAAATACTACAAACAATTTCATGAGTATTCATAAAAATTGTTCAACGAATCCCCAATGTGGAATTTCAAAATGTAGAATAGAAAAAATAAATATTTCAATAAGTGATTGTATTGGGGTAGGAATCTGGATTCATTACTCATAATGTCACGAACCAACCTAGGTCGACCCTGAACCAGTCACCCGAGCCAGCCCACGACATGGTCTGAGGGGCGTTCCCGATCCCCACGGGCTGGAAACTAGTGTCGGGCATCAAAATTAAACAGGTGGTAACAATTTGGCCCAAAAGAAAATAAATTAAGAAGTGGAAATTAAAAAGGACAAAAGCAAATAAATAAAGAATAGCAAACAACGCTACTAACCTGACCACGACCAAAACTCCATGTGACCCTGTGGGTCACTCTCCAATATCACAACAAACATCACTCAAGGTGAAAAACTAAAGTTGAAACCTGCAATAGAACTAAAAACAAGAAAACACTATAGGTATGAGTATTACAACTCCGTAGGCCAGCCCAATATCTATTCCCAATGCACTACCTTTAAAATAAAAGAAAAATCATTTCAAGTTTGAACTACAATTTATAAATGTAAGGTTTTATACTTATTACTCAAAAACAATGTACAAGTAATTGACCTTATTCATTTCTCAAAACCCATGTTATTCTTCTAGTGAGATATTATCATTATTCAAAGGGGAAGTGATGTTTTCATTTTCAATTTTCACAAAAAGTATAAAACACATTTCTTTAAAACAGTTTTCAGAAACCACCTTAAAACCACACATCAATTTCTACTAAAAATACTACACATGAAAACGATACATTAGTTACACTGTAAGGGAAATGAGAAGAAAATTTATACAAGTAATATATTCATCATAGGAAGTAACTGAAAGCCATCATACATGGGTAAACCTAAAAGATAAAGAATAAAAAAGAAGACACCAATACTTGAGCAATCAGCTTCGTTGGCATGGCACGATGAAATCAAAACGCCCAATATGCTTGACCATCCTCTCTCGGGCAGGTCGAGGGTAAATCCCATAGTAATAAACCTTATATATCCACCTACTATGGGCCACTGGTCAGTACCATAGCCTACCAATACAACAATCATTCTTAGAATATTCTCTCAATATGCCAGATTCCCATGTCTCAAGTATTTGAAAAGTGGGTGAGCCAACTGATGCCAACCGAGCATCTGATCATAAATATATATAAATATAGCACAACAGGCATCACCCCGAGCAACTCTATAGGTCAACATCTTTCATTTAAACTACTCTAGTACCCGGGAGCCTATAAGCCTAGCCTCCCAAACCATCAAATGCATCCAAGGTAGGAGAGTTATCCTAAGAGGGTTTCAATCAAAACATTTTCATCATTTTCCATAAAGTAAAAAACAGGAATAAAACACCTTTCACAATCATCACTTTAAAAAAATACAACTTTTTTAGAAGACCAAAACCAATTTGAAACCATTTACGGAGCCCCAGAACATTACTCCATAGCCTGCCAATATTTTTATAAAACCAAACCAAACATTTTACTTTTTTCCAGATGAACCGTAAGAGCCAACCGGGCAAATTTTGAAAAGAACCAAAGTAATTATTCATGCTTCAAAACAAAACATTTATCATTAAAACAGAACTAAATCTGATATTCTGTGATTTGTGATTAAAAGCCAAACTGGCATTATTTCACTACTGGGTGTCCGCTCATCATGAAAATATTTCAAGTGTACTGTATAAAATATACGGCTCTTTTTACACCAAATAATCATTTAAAAATTATTTGTCTAATATTATCTCACATTTATTAAAATTAATAAAATATTTAATCTAAACAAATAGTGTTTTCAAATAGAAGGAAATAATGTACCATAAATTTTAAAAAGCAGTGCAATGGGAACCTACCTCGACTCGCAGCTCGAACGCGGCAATGCGACAACATGGCACACCTCTCACAAGCGCGCAAGCATGCGCCAGCCGAAGATCATGGTGTCATGGGATTACCTCTCCAACACGCTGAAACAAATGCACGATAAATAAGAACACATAAACACTAACTTAAAATGATCCAAACAAACAAACAGTGCAAGGAACCACCCCAACATACTTTCAAAACACAAATCACACCACCTGCACTATTTAATAAAACATTTTAAAATTTAACAAATAATTTTCAAAAAGTATCTAACAACTTTACACATCCAAAACCCCTTAAAATCCTCTTTTATGACTCAATGCACATTGACGCTAAACCAAAACACAATCTGCATAGTTTTTGAAATGAAAATAAACAATTTAGCATTGTTGTTCCCAAAAAAACACACATATATCACATATACATATCTACTTCAATTAAAACATGATTCGAATCAAACAAACTAATTGATATACATATACTAAATTAATTTAATAAGAAAGTGAATTCATAAAACAATGGTCAAACGCATAACCACCTACCTCAAACGAAGTTTGGACATAACAACGCTTCCACGGAAAGACGAACAACACCAAAAAACCAACCACACACTCTAATCGACGAGAATAACGAGCCAATTACAAATCAAGGCAATTAGGTGTGGTTAAATTGAGAAAAACCCCAAAAATAAAGTGAAACATGCCTCGAATAGAAGACGAGAGGGTTTATTTTTCTTCGGGTGGAGACCAGAGTTTGTAGGAGAGCTGGTGAGGTCGGAGGGGAGCCGTAGATGGCCCGACTGGAGTGCTGGATAGAAAGGGGGGAGTAGGAGGTCTATGGAGGTGGTCGGAGCGAGCGGGTGGCTGGTCGGGGTCAACTGAGGGGGCACCGACGATAGGGGGAAAAGGGGGGCCAGGGTGTGCCGCTAAGCAGGGTGCCAGAGGTGGCTGGACGGCGGGTGCACGGCTGGGGTCGACCAGTTCGGTAGAGGTGGGTGGTGTGGCAGGTGACGAGAGGTGACCAGGAGCGGCGGATTGCGGTGGGCCGACTATGGGGAGCCGACAGGTGTGCATCTGGACAGGGGGTCGTGAGTGCGGCGGGTCGGAGGCGGAGCCAGAAGGGGAGCCTGGTGTAGAGACCGGTCGGCTGGGCAGGGGAGAACCAGTGAGGGAGGGTTCGCGGCTACGGCGCTACACGCAGGAGAAGGAAAGGGGGGTGGCCCATGACGAAACATTAAAAAAAGGGGGGATGCACCTAGGGTTTAGGTAAGTTTTTATTATATTTTTTCATTTTAGTTATAATAATAGTAATAATATTTATAATAATAATCAATAACAATAATAACAAAAAAATTATAATATAAATAATATAAATAACATAGACAATAATGAAATAATAATAATAATAAAACACTAAAAATATTATTATTATTAATTGAATAATAAAATTATTCTTATTAAAATTTAAACATTTAACCGACCTCACTTACATAAAACATTATATATTTTAATTGTTAAACATTTTTGCTGGTACTCGGGCCGACCGTGCGGCTACCAGCCACTGTGAGGTGACCACGCATGGGTCTGAAACCCACTAGAAATATCAAACGATGATGATTTTAATCCGGGACCCAGCCTGTTCCTCAATGAGAGAATGCTGACCCCATAAATAATAACAAAAAAATAAATTAGAACATCAGGGTGTGACAATTCTCCCCACCACAGACACTTTCTGCCCCAAGAAAGTCACCCAGCTAAATTATAAGGAAAACCTGAATCCACTCCCGATTGGTACCGAAAGAAACCACAATACGAGAGAATTAGAGAACACGAGAGGCTTCTCCCCAACACTAGATCTAAACTAGTGCGAAAAGTTTAACATCCAAACCTACCACCCCGAGAAGGGGGTCTACGCAGGAACTCCCAAATGATATAAACTAAGTTCTATAGCATAACAAAACAACACCTCCACTAAAACCTAGAACTCTTGACCATGACCAAACACTCCCAACACTATGGGAAAACCATCGAGCGGATTATACCCCAACCATTGAACCTGATCAGAACTACAACATCAGCTCTTTCATAGGCACTTACATCTCCAAACGAACATAGCTAAACCCAAATTAACCCACACAAGGTCTAAGAATTCTCTTAAGAAAAATGAAAAATCTAGAACACCATAATCAAAGAAAAGAGACTGTTTTGATTATAAACGAACATATTCATCCCATCCTCACGACGACACCATGAACCTACAACAACACCAAAACATTAATTGTGGAAGGATGAGAACGGAAGGACATTTAATGTTTCGTTACGAACACGGATCACGAAAATAGAATTGAGGCGTCACACCCCCAACAACTACTGACTATGTGCGAGAATCACCCCAAGTCCTATAGATGGGGCTATGATGGTTGAACCATCTCCTGCCTCACAGTCAGGCACTAGAATTCTTCAGTCGCAATGTCTTTTTCAGGTGACGCTTCCTGCAAAACTTCTTTAGATGACATAGACACCTGCAATGATGGCATGTCCTCGGTGGGGTATGACATGATGGCTTTGAATTCCCTAATGTCCACACTGACAGAACACCATTGGAAAATCCGTCGAACTGGAAACCAGAGTCACTACAGAGGACTCTTTAGAAACAGATTCATCTAACACACTCTTCTCGCTAGATGGGGGACCTTCACGAGCAACTAGATATGGTGGATTGCCAAACATCTGTGCTACGGAGACCAACTCAGCTAAAAACACATCATGTACGAAGTTCTCCAAATGATGGCCCTAAGAAGGGAGGTCCCTCTCTTTGATCTTTGGACAAAGACCCCTAATGAAGGGAGGAGTCTTCATCAAATTCTGCGATGCTACCTCTAGATAAAGACACAAGTTCCTTGAAATAGTAAACATACACTTTCACCGTCTGTTGGCCATGTTGAACACACATGAGCTCTCCCATTTTCTTCGTCTTCCCCTCTTCAAGTATAAACCATCGGAGGAAGATGGCTTTAAATAAATACCACATCGTCCCAACTTGCAGTAATGGCGGGGGTGAACAACTCCTACTCATCCAGAGCTGGACCTTTTAACAGATCCAAAACAGTAGGCACTCTAACAGCTTCGGGAGTTCCCAATACCCTAAAGACACGTTCAACCTCTTCAAGCCACTCCATGGTCTCTAACTGAGTCCAATCACCATAAAGGACAAACAACGTCTGAGAAAGACAAAAAACTGGGCATGAATCATCAAACCTCTGGGGATCTTTCTTGGTAAGGTGTTCTGAACAAAATATAAAACACCAATCCAAAACCAATATCAATCTAAGAAACATCAATAAAGCACCCTCATCAAAAAACAACCAGCTCGAAAACCAAACAACCACTAACACAACCCAAAATTCTATGTCCAAAATTCCTATTCCATTTTAGATTCCAAAACAACCTCTTTTTTTTCAAAAACGCTTTCTTTCAAGACAAGTTTCCAAATACCAAATCCAATTTTTAAACCAAAATCACATTCCAAAACCATTTTACTCTTTAAAAGCCAATTTAGAAAACAAGGTCAACCCTTTAATTTCAAGCACACCTAGGTAATCCCATGAACCATTTCACATTTATTCATTCACTTTCATTTATACGCACCAACACACACTTTCCACGCATCCTCTCACATGTGCAAACGTTCATAAAGAGTACCTGAGGTTTCATCCCAAACCATTCTCGACCAATTTTCAAACAAACTCCAGTTTTACAAACCAAAAGCATTCAGTTTTAAAACTCATTTCATAAATTTAATGTCATTTAAAAGATATCAGTCCCATTTTCAAAAACCCTTTTTCATTTTCAGAAATGCACTTACACCAACCAGAATGAAAATGAAACTCAACTTACATCAAACCACCAGATTGAGGGACTAGTAGTCACACATAACCTAGAGACATCGTAGTGGGCCATGCCCTAAGTAAGCGTCAACAACTTGGAAGAACTCAAACCGTGTAACTAGAATCCACATGGGTCACTACTCCATGTGAGATCACGATGTAACATCGGTTTACCTATGTTGTCATCCCTCAATCGAAAAAAACTAGAACAAAACAAAGACTCAATTCTCGGACTATCCCTGGTGACTCGAGGTGGGGAACGGGCGAGGGTTCATGACGTCCTTCTTGTATCTACCTCTCAAGTACCGACACACCAAATATCCATCTACCAGACACCCCAAATAACAAGAACCTCCTTATGATACCATTTTCTCACGAACTAACCTATGTCGGCCCTGAACCGGTCACCTGAGCTAGCTCGCGACATGGCCCGATGGGCGTTCCCGATCCCCCCGGGGTGGCAACCTGTGTCGGGCATCAAAATTAAATAGGTGGGAACGATTTAGCCCAAAAGAAAAAAAACTAAGCAGCAGAAATTAAAAAGGAAAAAAGAAAATAAATAAAGAACAACCAACAACGCTACTAACCAGACCACGACCAAAACTCCACGTGACCCCATGGGTCACTCTCCAATATCACAACCAACATCGCTCAAGGAAAACAACTAAATAAGTATCCTACAACAGAACTAAAAACAATAAAACCCTATAGGTGTGAGTATTAAAACTCAGTAGGCCAGCTCGATATCTATTCCCAATGCACTTCCATTAAACTAAAAGAAACAACATTTCAAGTATGAACTACGATTTATAAAAGTAAGGTTTTCTACTTATTACTCAAAAACAAAGAACGAGTCATTGACCCTATTCATTTCTCAAAACCCAATTTATTCTTCTAGTGTGAAATTACAATTTTTCAAAGGGTAAGTGATGTTTACTTTTTCAATTTTCACAAAAAGTATAAAACACATTTCATTGAAAACAGTTTTCATAAACCACTTTAAAACCACACATCACTTTCTAGTAAAAACAGTACACATGAAAACACTACAGTATTTACACAGTAAGGGAAATGAGAAGAAAATATATACATGTATTATACTCATCAAAGCATGTAACTGAAATCCAACAGACATGGGTGAACCTAAGAGATCGAGAATAAACCAGAAGACACCAATACATGAGAAATCATCTTCGTTGACATGTCACGATGAAATCAAAATGCACAATACGCTCGACCATCCTCTCTCAGGCAGGTCGAGGGAAAATACCGAAGTAATAATCCCAATATATCCACCTACTATGGGCCACTGGTCAGTACCATAACCTTCCAGTGTAGCAATCATTCTTATAAAATTCTCTCAATATTACAGATTCCCATGTCTCAAGTATTTGAAAATGGGGTGATCAAACCGATGCCAACAGAGCATCCGATCATATATATATATATTTATATAAAGAAGAAAAAGCCTCAACCCGAGCCACTCCATGGGACAACCTATTGCCTTTAAACTACTCAAGTACCCGAGAGCCTCTAAGAGCGGCCTCCCAAACCATCAAATGAAACCAAGGCAGAAGAGTTATCATAGGAGTTTTTTTATAAAAACATTTTCATCATTTTCCATAAAGTGAAAAACGGGCATTAAACACCTTTCATAATCACCGCTTTAAAAAAAATACAACTTATTTAGAATACCAAAACCGGTTTGAAACCATTTAAGGATCCCCAAAACACTACTCCACAGCCTGCCAATATTTTTATAAAACTAAACCAAAACATTTTGCTTTTTTCTAGATAAACTCTAAGATCCAACAGGGAAATTTCTCAAATGAACCAAAGTAATAGTTCACGCTTCAAAAGAAATCATTTATCATTAAACCAGAACTAAATTTGATATTCCACGAATTATGTTTAAAATCCAAACAAGCATTCATTCACTACTGGGTGTCCACTAATCAAGAAAATATTTCAAGTGTCCTGTATAAAATAAACAGATCTTTTTACACCAAATAATCATTTAAAAATTAATTGTCTTATATTATCTCAAATTTATTAAAATTAATACAATATTTAATCTGAACAAATAGTGTGCACAAACAGTGGGAAATAAGGTAACTTAAACTTAAAAAAGCAGTGCAATGGGAACTTACCTCGACTCGTAGCTCGAACGTGACAACACAACACACCTCGCACATGCGGACAAGCACGCACAAGCCGATGATCATGATGTTGCGGGGTTACCTCGCCAACACGCTGAAACAAACACATGATAACTAAGAACACATTACCACTGACTTAAAATGATCCAAACAAAAAAACAGTGCAATAAACCACCCCAACATACTTTCAAAACACAAATCGCACCATCTGCACTATTTAATAAAACACTTTAAAATTTAACAAATAATTTTCAAAAAGTATATAACAACTTTACACACCCAAAACCCCTTAAAACCTCCTTTTATGACTCAACACACATTGGCGCTAAACTAAAACACAATCTGCATAGGTTTTGAAATGATAATGACCAATTCAGCATTTTTTTCCCAAAACAAACACACATATATCACATATACATATCCACTTCAATTATAACATGATTTTCAGCAAACAAAATAATATATATACATATACTAAATCAATTTAAGAATAAAATTAATTCATAAAACAATGGTCAAATGCATAACCACCTACCTAAAATGAGGTTCGGACATAACAATGCATCCATGGAAAGATGAACAACACCCAAAAAAACAACTGCACACTCTAATCGATGAGAATAACACGCAAATTACAAATTAAGGCAATTAAGTGTGGTTAAATTGATAAAGACACCAAAAATAAAGTGACACATACCTCGACCAGAAGAGGAGAGGGTTTCGGGTGCTACGGGCGGAGACCAGAGGTCGGAGGAGAGCCGATGAGGTCGGAGGGGAGCCGTAGATGGTCCGGTAGGAGTGCGGGATAGTGAGGGGAGGCCGGGGGCGGTCTGAGGAGGTGGTTGGACCGAGCGGGTGGCCGGTCGGGGTGTGCTGAGGGGGCGCTGACGACCTGGGGAAAAAAGGGGGGCCGGTGTGTGCCGCTAAGCAGGGGGCCAGAGGCGGCCGGACGGTGGGTGCACGGAGGGGGTTGACCGGCGCGATAGAGGTGGGAGGTGCGGCAGGATACAGGAGGTAGCCAGGAGCGGCGGATCTTGGTGGGCCGACGAGGGGGAGTCGACGGCTGGGCGGCTGGATAGGGGGTTGTGAGTGTGGCGGCTTGGAGGCAGAGCCGGAAGGGGTGCCCGGTGTAGTGTCTAGTCGACTGGGAAGGGGAGAACCAGGGAGGGAGGGGGCCACGGCTGCGGTGCTGCGCGCAGGAGATAGAGAAGGGGGGGTGGCCCATGGGGGAACAAGAAAAAGGGGGGATGCAGCTTGGTTTTAGGATGGTTTTTATTATTATTTTTTCATTTTAGTTATAATAATAGTAATAATAGTAATAATAATAATCAATAACAATGATAATAAAAATAATTATAATAGTAATAATATAAATAACATAGACAATACTGAAATAATAATAATAATAATAACACCTTAATATTAATAATATTATTAATTGAATAATAAAATTATTCTTATTGAAATTTAAACATTTAACCCACCTCACTTATATAAAACATTATATATTTTAATAGTTAAACATTTGTGTTGGTACCTGGGCCGACCGTGCGGATACCAGACATGGTGCAGTGAGTGCGCACGGGTCCAAAACCCACTAAAAAAATCAAACAACAAAGATTTTTAATCTAGGACCCAGCCCGATCCTTGACGCGAGAACACAGAGCCCAGAGATAAAAAAAATTAAAACATCCAGGTGTGACACATAACACATCTATCTACCATATCAATGCTACTAATAAACGGATTATAGACACATTTTCCATTCACTATATCCCTATTCCTGCAGTTAGTATGAAAATAATGATGCCCACGGTTGGTGTGATTTCAATCTCAATAGGAAAACAAAAATTTATCCTTAACATAAGAGAATATATATAGAAATTTATTACATGATGTAATGTAAATGTATACCAAATAATAAAATATACCATGTACTGATTGAATGTAAAATAACTACCAAACCATGAAATATTTGTGTACCTACAAAAATTGAAATAATATCAACTATATTCAACTTCATAAAAATGATCATTCTATGTAACTTCATTCACCTTTATGGAAAATGGCCATTCCATCTATAGTGAACCACCTTTTTCCCACATTGAAGGTAATGTGTACCCTATTACATGTGACTATCTTTCCTTTTTCAATGGTACACATTCATGTAATACCTAAAAAATTGACTCAATCGTATATAAGGATGATCTCCACCAGTAGATCATAACTTCATATCTAGACACTCTTCCAATAGAATATAGAATTCATTTCTAAACAAATTCTAGGATACAGTTCTAAATATCCTATATAGAGCTATGTATAATGAGTTATTTATTGCAAACACTACCTCTATGAAGTTTACTAAATCTATTTGGGCCAATTATACACTAAAATAGTAGAATAGAAATTCAACATGTTTCACCCAAAGCCACATATAAGGAATAACTTATTATGTAACAATATATCACAATAATTAATTCAACAAGTGGTAAAATGTTATAATAATAATAAATGACATAACAAGGAACCAAATTCTATACTATAATCCTATAAGTAATGAAATACAACCCAATTACGACACAATATTTAATGGAAACACATAATATATCAAAACTATGTTTTAATAATAGACTATTTGATTGTTAGAAATATAAAAAAACACGGGTAATAACATATTAATAAACAAAAACCAATAATGTGAAATAATTTCAAATAATATACCAAGACATTAAATACTTCCTACCTTTACCTTGATGATGATAAACTTTGAGACATATCAAGGAGAGATGGTTGATTCATGCGGGTGCACCAACAAGATCAAGGCCATATGCTAAGGACCCCAAAAACCAATCCAAAATAAATCTCAAGAATGTTTTATAAACATATTCAAGAAGGCTCTAATATATTGGTGAATGTTTTTAACCAAAAATCCTCTAGATATATTATAGCGATGCTATATTTGAGATTTTACAAGGAGATGTCATTGAGATTCATAATATGTCAATGTTCTAGAATTAATCAATAATTCATCATTACGTGGAATCTGAATTAGTGGATTTTTATATTGAATTTTAGATATATTATTCATCACAATGTATTAAGTTTAGAACAAAATTAAACCCCATTAGCATAGGTTTGTGGAACACATTACTTAATTCTATAATCACCAACAAACATAGATCCTTCTGAAATTGTGATCAAAATGGAAGGAAAGTACCATTCATATCATATGGATACTCACAGTTTGAGTTGGGTTTAATTAGGAAGAATAATGTGAGAAATCAGGTTGTTTATGGTCATTAAGATGGATTTTTAGATCATTAACTCAATCAAACATTGTTTGGTCAGGCAGTTTTAGAAAAAACGTTCCAATTATCAACTATTTTCTACCCCTCTTTGCCTCTATATAGTTTGGTCACATGGTTTAATAAACTATGCACCAACCATTTTTTTCTCTTATAACCCATATTTCATTATTTATATGGAGTGGTCACATGTTTTTTCATACTGTGTGCTGTAATATTACTCTTCCTCAAGTCCCTCTACAACAAGATTCATAGTTTCTTAGAGAATAAATACTGTTAGGGAAAAAGATATTGTACCTGTAAACCATAAAAGGACATTGTAACACTAAAAAACAATATAGAAGACCTCATAAATTATTATAATAAATTTATAGGTAATATCATCAAGAATAAAGTAAATAATTAAGTCATATCAGACATTAAAAATATAAGGTTTATATATGATATACCACTAAAGACATCCCATCTATGAAAAGAATCCTTAGGAATCATGGTCGAATTACTCAAGACACTAAGCATAAATTTCTAACTCATGATCCCATGATTAATAAAGATCCAACCATGTTATTATAGGATCAAAATAAGAGGAACTGTTTCTTATATAGGAAATTCTCATTACAGCCTATGATTTGCATCAGGTACTCTATAAATTTACCATCAAACTCCATCATAGAATCATCATTTCAAGTCACATTCATGCGATTAGGAATGTACCTATGAAGATAAGATGCATAAAAAATTTCTCTTTATACCCTGTTCATGTGAAGGGGGTCCAAACTATAGGCCATTACACTATGTTAGTCTGTAATAAAAAAAATAGATCAAAAAATCAACACATATATTACTTGATTATTTAATAATGAAAAATTATTTCCTATTGATTTTTCAATTTTCTATTCATATTCTATAATGTGAAATTTTAATAAAAATCCAATCCACTATTATTGTACTATACTTTGGAGTGGATTGTTTTTTATTATTAATAAGGGTGATGTTTACAGAGTTTTGGTGAAATGATTATTTGATGTTGAGTAATTTAAATTAATAATTAAATAATTATTATTTTAATATTATGAATTTTGATGAAATTTGTTATATCATTATTATTTAAATAATATACATTAAATTAAAATCTACTTCACAAGAAGAGTCTGGTCAAAATTCCAAATTTTTTGGCAATAATCCAAGCCTTCTCAAGGGTTATATTCATTATCAAATATAATTGATGGGAGGTTACCTATTTATATAAATATTCTATATTTATGGTCCCAAAAAAATTTAATCCCCATATAAAAACAATACAATTAATTAATAAATAACTTATTTTCTATCATACAAAATATTAATTCAAATTAATGTTTAATGGGAGAAAGATCCCAATCACAAAACACCCACAAATAATGACTGACCCCGATGAGAGATTAACTAAAAAATATTGGATGTTAATAAAATGATTTATAATTATTTTTGTTTTTGAGTTAATATGTGAAGAAAAATAATAGAAAAATATTAGATTAGTGTGCCTAACACAGACATTAATAGTAAATAGAGGTAAAAATACTTTTTGCATTGAATATTAAAATTATAAATGTAAGGGTTTTCAAATTGAATAAACCTATTTTATGATAGTGAATATGAAAATATAGATGTATGGTGATAACGATTTAATGTTATAAAAATACAAGAATTAAAAATCAATTTTAATAACAACCGCCCTTACACAATAACAATTTATTCACTACGAGTACATGAAATGTAAGAGTGGACGAAAGGTATCTCAACAATAAACTTGAGTTGGTAAGTCCTATGAGGAATTTGCGAAGAATATGGTTTTTCTAATATATTGTAACAAGTGTTTATGTAATAACCCAATGAATGGACAAGATGGTAACATATTTATAGACCATAGTGGTGGACTTGTTTCCTTCCAAAACTGACGTTGTTGTTTTTTCGACAACTTGACTTTATGTAAATAAAAATCTGGTGAAATTTTATTCTTAAAAATTTATATATAGATGAGTAATATTTATAAGGACCCATCATTAAAAAATTAATAATATTTAAATAAAATAATAACTCATATTGAGGTTAGTTTTCAGATTATATATTTAGAGAATCGGGTTTTAACTTATAAATAACGACATTAATATTACATATAGACACTTCTACACAATATCCATTTTTTTCATAAAATAAAAACTATTAAATAAAAATATACATGATTAGTTCCATGTTTAAAAATCATGAATTTTCCATGATCCCATCCTTTTACATATTTCACATTAAGTCTTGTGAAATTTTTTTCAAAAACATGAGATGAACATAAAAATCTCAGTAAGGGATACACAATAAAGGAATAATATTAGTTTATTAAAACAACATGTAAACCATGAATACTTTATCATAAGTAATAATTTTCATTTTTTTGAAGTGGTTAATACTATTTATTAAAAAATATCATTTCTTACCCTTTTGTAACCAAAATATTACCATAAAACCCATAGAAACCACACATAACATATATATGGTAAACATGGGACATAATCACACTTAAATAAAATACCCATAAAATTGACTTCCACAAATAATTCTTACAATTAGAACCATATGTTTGACTTCCACACCAAATGCAATAGAGGTTATATCGTAACCATCCATCATTGGTTTTTCATGAAACCACCCTTCATTTGTTTTATCACATAAACACCAGTCATTTATTTTTCATGTAATCACCCGTAAAATTTCCAAGTACTAATATATATTCGTAATAATTATAATATTGAAAATATAAATATTTCATTAAAAATATTTCATTTTCAATCACAAGAAATCATTTCATGAGACATAAATACTAAATTCATTTCAAAACCCATTTTGAATAAAAAACACCAAAAAAGGGAATAAGAGATTTCTTTTCCTTTTAGAAACATTAAGTCTAATAAAGGAAGCCAAATAATGATTATGGAAGCAGAGAGGTCATTGTCACCATAAATGTTGAAAGCATTATTTTTACATATACTAAAATGATTTGTTGAAAAATGATTCCCTTTGAATGAAATTAAAATTAAATGGGGTTTATACACCATATAAAATCAAGTCATGTATAAATCAAAATATGCCTCAAAGAAAGGATATCGAGATGAAATCCCTTCGCACGTGTCTGACATGACTCATTAATTCATTAATTTCTTTAATAATAAACTTAAGTTAATTTATAATTTCTTCGTAACATTTTTCAAGTTTATTATTCCTTTTATATCACTTATTACCTTGCTATAACAATTAGTTATTTATTTGAGTTCATATCTGAAATTTTTTCAATGTTTGGAACATGAGTAAAAAAATGTAATTTTTGTAATTATAAATTGTCCATGCGGTAAAAATTACACTATATCAATAATGATATTCATGATTTATATATCATATATTCTATATATATCCTGTATATATGTATTTGAAATATTCCATATCATTTTTATATAAGAAATGAAATGCACTGTTCATAGAGACGGTAAGTCGTACGTACGCATGAATGCTACTTTCATTTATTTTTAAAATTTAATTAATGATAAATAAATGATACATAGGTATGTTATAATTCCATTAAAATGTATGTGTTATATATGTTACATAATTTCATTAATTATTTCTTTTATACGTTCCTTGTATAGCATTAACGAGTCATGTCAATTTGAGGGGTGGTATTCCGCACTTCATCAAATTAAATTATCGTATTTATACAACATGGAAAGGATAAAAGTATTTTATAAATGAGAATTAAAGTATAAAAGAGATAAAATAAATATCATAAATATCATATATAATTACATTTACATCATAATTTCCACTATAAGAGGTGGTAGGAGAATATTAAACAATCATTGTTTCGTGAGGTAGTAGTTCGTCACCCCAAGAAACTATATCTTCTATACCCATTTGACAGAGGTGTGTGTAAGTTTAGTAGGAATTATTCTCATAAATAAAAAGTAATATATTGAGGATACTGGTTTTTTTATGTAAACCAAGGAAAAAAACGAAAATAGGGAGTGGAGAAGTAAAAATAATGGAAATGAACTTGAGAGAAGACGTTCCAACAAATCCGGTAAGTTCTTTTCATTTGTGCCAAAGGGATTTCTCGAATTGCCTTAGACCTATATAAAGTCTTATAGGAGGAAGGTAGGGATGTTTGGAGCTTATTTAGGTTGGGTTTGGATAATCCAATGTGGCTAGAGGGGTGTGAGTAAGGGTTAGAGGAGGTTGCCTTGTATAAGAGGGTGGAGGGGCACTTAAGGAATATATTGAAATATTATATTATTATAAATTCTATTTAGATTATAAATGAGTCAAAATTAAGTTATTTAAAATATAAGATGAATATTAGTCAAAATTAAATCATCCAACAAGAGTTATATAGGTTTTGGATTTTTTTTAAATCCTTATATTTGTTATTTAACCCTTTTTTACTCTTACCGTTTTATCAATAATTTTACACTTTGAAAATCATAATAGTTACCAAAACTAAACAAATATCCAATTAAAGATTAAATAATAAAATTTTAGACTTATGAAATCAAGTTTTCCAAATCATATATTTTTTTGGAATTTTATACTATTTAATAAAATATTTTAAATTTTAAAATATGAATTATGTCAATTTTGACACTATTCATATCATGAAATTTTAAAATAATCCATAAAAACATGATAATTTTGAAAAACAAAATCATACATTAAATTATAAAATATAACTATAATATAAAAAAACTAGTTTATTATATCAAAATAACCAAATTACATATATTTTAAAATTTAAAATATCATCTATTCGAATGTTTTATTAATAAAGCAATCACTACATCACCATTTTATCATAATTAAATTTATTTATTTAATGTATTAAAATTATATAAAAATAACATTATGTAGGAAGTAATTATACATTACTAGTGAATATTTATAGTTTAATAGATCACTTATATAACCACATATGAATTTTTTAGTAAAAGATACATGTTTAGGATATATTTTCATTAACATTAAATTACATGTAATTAAATTTCCTTTTAACATAAAAGTTGCTCCATGAGGTCCTAAAACTAACCCAATAATACCCATTGTTTGAAATAACTAATCCAATTGGGGAATGACATGGGTTTGGGTAATTTAATATTATTATAATATTAATTGTTAGCCTTATTTACTGGATTTACCCTTTAACCATGGTAAATAAAATATTTACTAATGTCACCATCCATAATGTATAAATATAAAAGGTACCTATTTAAACAATTTTAACACTGTAATTTAAAATATGGAATCCATTTTTCTAAATTCAAAACATATAATTTTCTGAAACCAATTTAATATTATTTCCCGCTGTCAAACCAAAATGCGTGTTTTCAATAAGTTAAAACTACCCAAATATTGACATGTGTTTATGTCCAATTTCAAAGTGAAATTTATTCCAATGACCATTATTATATTAAATGATAAAAAACATAATCTAATTAAACTTTAAAACCAATTGAAAAGATAATCTCTCTATATAAATAAATCAGATAAAAAGATATTTTTGACTTAAAATGCAGTATTTTTCACTTTTCATTAAAAAAGAAACTTTATCAGAAAAATACCAAAAAATTTACCCAAAGTATATTTTGATGTCCCTATTCTAATTAAGAAGATTATTTTTTCAAATATAAGATATAAAAGTGACAAAAACTTGATTTAAAAATGGTTCTCTATCAAAAGGCGGTGGAACTACCTTTTAAAAATATTAGAGTATTTTTTCTTAAAACTGGATTCATTATAATTTTAAGCCTCTAAAATATATTCGATAAATATGAAGACATTTAAAAAACTTGTATAATCATTATATGGTTAGACAAAGACTAGGCATTAACTTCCATTTGAAATAATAATATTATATTATTATTTGTCAGTATGACTTAGCCTTGTGCGTAACATGAGATTTCAGAGAAACCCATTTGTTTTGTGTCAGGTTAGTAATTCTAAATGTCATATAATTTAATGTAAAATTAGTATTTTATTCAAAAATATTAATAAATATAAAAGTTTCATATTCTTTATTAAGTTGGGATGTGACAATGTTTACCCTTCATTTTTCTTCACTACTGAACATTTGGAGCAAAGGTTATTTCTATTTCGTTTAAACCATGTGATGTTTTCTATAAATATCAATAATGTTATATATTCAATATGTGAATGAATTTATGTATATTAAGATTCCAAAATATCAAATAAAAATCATAAAAATAGTTGGTATCCTAACTCTTTAATTTCATCCTAAAATATTTATGATAATCTTATGATGTGTATATGGTGAAATGTCATGAAATTTGGTCTATTATAAAATCCATGTGAGAAATGTGGATTGGAATTTAATTTATGGATTACACTATACTAATGATGAGTATGGACATAATATTTTGGCCAATATATAATCTGACATCCTAGAAAATATTTTGGAGGTTAATAAAATTTCTTCTTCTAGATTGTGATAAAAATATTATTGTACACGGATGGTCCAATTTTCTCCACATATTTGATGAGACTTCTTTTGTGGTCAAAGTGGCCCATTATATTTCAGAATTACCCAGATACCTAGTTTATTGATTAGTTGGAAATTGAATCAAGTACACTAGAGAAGAATAATCACATCATTCAATATAGTATATGGAATGATTTGGTCAATTCATTAGACTAACCAAATTCTTGATTAATTAAAACAGTCATCACAAATTATAATTAAAATTAAAACATTGGAAGTTCACCTTAATTATGAGATTTTACTTAAATATATTTAATTGGATTTGATTTATAAGTTATTATGTAATTAATAACTTCAACTTCCACACAATTTTTCTTATTCATGTCCTCATGTATGAAAAATAAAATTAATAAATTAATAAATAATTTTCACTCATAAAAAATATTAAAATTTTGTTTGTACTAGTTTTGGGAGTTCTATAATAGTACATAGGTTTATAAAGAATTAAAAATCCATTTATTACTAAAATTATTTGTCAAAGAATTAATTTTTCATGTAAAAAATTTTGAATTGGAAAATTTGGGCACTCAAATATCACACCTCTCAAAACGATGTAATGTTTATTCATGTTGGTTTACTCCTTCATTAATAAATAGTGAAACTGATATATTTTATAAGATCACTCAGATTCAATTTTGTATTCTATTGTTATAAATAATCAAGGGGTAATTTTTTGATGGTTTTTAATGACTATGGTATGTTAATAAAATAGTGTCTGAGATGGAGGAAAAGAGTAGGGAAAGAAAAAAAATGGAGAAAAAATGTACTATTATAGAATTGAGACATAGAAGGAAATGAAATCCCATAATTTCAAGGGGATGATTTTTTTAAGAAAATAATTGAGAAATTATATTTAAATCTGATGAAAATATGGAATATGTTCTAAAAAGATTTCTCTCAGGGACCCATGAAACATTATTCAAGTGTTTTTATTTATTTAATTATTTTTATGTTTATTTATTCAGATGTTTCAATTTGAAAAATATCACTCTCATCTCCCAAAAATTTATAGATCTCTTAACTATACTATTTTTAAATGTTATAACAAGATCATAGGATTTGGAGGAGTAAATGTTGACAATCCCAAGGCAGGACTAATTTTTTTTTAAATTTTTTCTTTATTTGGAAAACATTTCTAAAACATTTTTATATAATGAAATAAACACAAATCCATCCCGAAACCACACTAAATGATAACGTACCCCACACACATAAAAAACTATTCTCCCTCTATAAAATGATAAAAAATTTAAAATAAAGTAATGTTTGACCAAAATGAAATCTATTCCCACCACACATAAATTTTAATAAATCAGGAAATGAAAATAAATGTAGATGAATGGTGAGAGTTGTTTTTGGCAGGTAATATCGCTCTAAAATAATGATTTGTATATCATTGATGGTCCTTCCAAAATAGGATCTATGTAACGCTAATGGGAGTCTATTTGGTTATTTTTATTCTCCAGAAGTTCAGAAAATTCAACTATCATTTTAATGCACAAAAAATTATGAAATTAAGCTCAAAGGTCCATAAAAATAAGTCTCACAATCCAGGGTTAAAAACCAATAATATATACAAATGGATATATGTGACCAATTCATGAAATTTAGCATTTTTTATCACTGGTTAAGGAAGAAATTTCCAATCAAAAATTGAGAAATGAACACATGTTATTCATAAATCTAAATTTTTATCCATGATTATATTTTAAATAAAACAATATTTTATAGAATGTATTTTCACTCAAAAAATGGGTGGATAATAATTCAAAATTTAAGGGTGTTTAATTTTCACTATTTTTAGAGCACCTCCACACAAAAGTGAATGTGGTAAATGGTTAATTAATAAAGTGAAATTAATTGGAGATAACATGAAAATTATGGATAAATATTAATTAATGAAGATATGGAGATAGAAAGAGAGGTGGGATAGAAATAGAGATAGATATTGAGGAAGAGATTTAGAGATATAGTTAAATAAAAATAGGTTCCCCTAGTTTAGAATTGGTAGGTCACTGTCTCCACCCAATGGTTGGCCTTCTCTAGTAGATAGGGATCTATTATAATAATATATGGTTCATGGGTGTTTCTACTATCATTGAAATTATTTACCTAATTTTAAATAAAAAAAAATGTATTTGCGATGACACGTCTTGGACATTCACTACACCAATTGGTTAAACATTAGTAATAAAAAATTATTTTTCCAATGAAAATTAATCTACCCAAGGGGATGCTACAATCTAGAATTTAATACAATTTTCTTCTTTTCCATCATGAATTAAATTTTACATGATGTGTTTGCAATTTATTTCATTAACTTTGGATTTTAAATATTGTAATTCTCAATAGAATCAATTTTAGTATCACGATATTAAATAAAATATGAAAATATATCTTTATTGGATTTTCTATAATCACAATTACATGTTCCCCACCATTGGGTGTGGGGTAGTAAGGGGTTTTGGTGTGGGCCGAAGGTCACAAGGTCATGTCCCTAGGCTAGCGATTTAATGTAATTTTCATTCTGGCATCGTGTTCCACATTCGCAGTTGTACCCAATGTTTTATAATTAAAAGTAAATGTTCACATATCCAAAAATGAAATATATTGTATTTAGATGAATTAATGAAAATATTTATTAAAAACTATCCTAAAAGGATAACTACCAACGAACATCTTATAGGATATATGAATTCCCAATGTACTTCACCATCTCTTTCAGACCATTATTTTTTTAAGGGAATAGAAATTATCTAAAATAGTATTTACAAATCTATTGGAAATATATTATAATAATTTTGTTTGGGTGTGATATGTAGTTGATTGTATATGTATAACACCATGAATGTTTTAAAATATATTCCATTGTTTGATTACATTAATGATTTCATAAGTCACTAACTGTGGCACATGGAGGTTAAATATTGATGGAAGATATGGGTTTTCAGAAACTCTTGAATATTATTTTGATTATCCTTTATAGTGGATTTTGCCTCAAAACACCTTGAAAAATAGACATTAAAAAGAATATTGTTCGATAATCCTTTTTAAAATGGGAATGATGACACTAAATCGATCCACCATCCATTTCAGATCACACAATATATTAAGGGTTATTGAATAATCACATTTCATTTTTAAATTTGTGAAAACAATTTCCATGTGGGACATAATTTAAATAAGTCATGTGAGTCCTTTAATAGTTAGGTCTAGAAGAATCTATATTTCATAACCATTTAGTAGGTCCTTTGAGGTCCAAAGTGAAGTCCTCCCGGAATTGACTTGTATAATTCGATATTCAAGTAATGTGGATCTTCATCAACATGTATACTAAACACTATGTTATCCCAAATTTTCTATTTTTTATTATCACCATAAAAATAGAATTACAAATCATTTTTTTATTAACTTCTTACTCTTTTTAAAAAAACAGGAAAAAACCAAAAAATTTGTAATTTACAATTGTTTAATTCCCTAGAAACATTAGAGTGAGAGATTAGTGGTGTTTACTAAGAAATTTAGGATCATGGATTTTGGAATTAGAGGAATTATAAATTTTACTCAAGATATCAAAAATAGGGTTTTCTTTTCTAGTTCTATATTTTTTCTCAAATTCAAACTGTTATATAATTAGGATACTTCAAATTATACTTTTTATGAAATTAATTTTCTTAGTTAATACATCTAATGGTAAATGGTTTATAAATTTGATGATTTTGGAATCTAAGAGATAATTATAAAATTTATCCAAGTCAGAAAATAGAAAAAAAAAGTTTTTTAGTGACTGTGTAGTTAGATTGAGTTTTATCCAGTGTAATTGAGGCATAATAGATTACATAAGTAATTGTTTCCCTTCTCTGACAAACAACAACCCCAAAGGTCCTATCATAAAAATCACAAACCCATTTTAATGGTAAGGAACAATCTAGTTGTTTGATTTTGGGTGTAGTTGTATTTATAACCATGAGTCCATTGATATATCTATTAAAATCCACATCTAAATGTATGTAACATAATATTTTAGTAGTCTAGTGTGTGGGAGTTCAATTTTACTGATTTTATAGATTAATCGTTGATTGAAACACCCATGACCAAGGAATGATCGAATGACTAAAAATGATGTGGGTTTAATAATTAGTTGGATCACATATTTATTATATGTATAAAAATGAATATTCTATAAATAAATTATTTTTCCAATGAAAATATCATTAGTAACCATGAATTGACAATTTTTAAAATTGATCATAATGATACATGTGACATAATTTATTAGGACCATAAAGAGTGAATGAAAACATGATTCAAATGAATTACCGTTAGTGATCAATTAATCCATGAATACTTCCATTAAATGATCAATTAACTTATAAAACATACTTATGACACAACTCAATAATATTTTGTTATAATTGAAAAAAAACAAAGGCAATTCTTCTATATGTGTATGATCCACATGGGTAATTGAATGGAGTATTTTCTTATTTCTGTAGTGTGATTAGGATTTGGAAGTATAATGTGTATTCATCAAGAAAACAATATTGTGATTTTTACATTAATATATATTCCATTTTATCAAGGAAATGATGTTCGTTATGAAATGTTAATGTTTTATAATTCAATTTTCAAGAATCATTTCACAAAGAGAAGTTGTTTTTCTATCGAGTTATGACCATTTCCGTATGTTCATTTGTGACAAAATTTATCCCACCATTCATAGTAACAACATGAATAAATTAATCCATTATTTATTAATTATTTTATAGATAATACTATATTGAATAATATTGTAAACATATTCCATATCTACCTTATGTGTGAGTCGATTGAGTCTTCCTTGAGATCTCATAATTGTTATAAGTTATTGTTCTAAATAGATATGATTCATTAAATGATTAGGTTTGGTACGTTTTATATCATCTAGGTTCAAAATTGAGTATTATTTGTATTCTTATAACACCTAAAAAATATCATACTCCTCGGTTTTAATATGTTAAAAAGTGGTAATTATTGGGTAAGAGTGATCATGCATAAGGAATGTGTACTTTAGGTTCGCATGAAGTGGTTCAAATCAGTTTGATCATTCATTTATGGGAAATATACGATAAAAATCAACGAAGAGATTATACATGTCACTGATTCATCTTCCTCGATATTTTCTATGTTGATACATTATATATTATATGTTAGATGAGATTCCATAGAGTTTTCATGATTCGTTAGAACTATAGTGATTATAAATAAAAGGTCAATAATAAGTTCTATATTAATGACTTAGTTAATCATGGAGAAAGTTTAACAAACTCCACTCCCATTAGAATATAAATAACATGGTGGAAAATGATTCAATAAAATATCACATTTTCCCTTCAAATCATTGATATAGAATGAATTATGATCCCCATATGGGTAACGTGTGCCTTAAAAAATATTGAACATGACCAGTTGGTCATGAAATTCAATGGACAAGATATTCCCAATGTGCATCAATTTTTGTTCTAACTTTTAGGTGGAATGACCATTATTTGATAAGGTGAGATCAAGAATATGATTTTACTATGTTTATTTCAAGGACATATAAATTAATTGTTAAGAGAATATTATTGACCCAGTCATGTTTTTCCTGAATTATTATATTAGTATTGGTAGTGATTCAATTGGATAACTAAATAACCACACTCATTGGGCACATGGTACCTTGAGAAAGTCTAGATAATATATATTTGTGCATGAAATTTATTGAATATTTGATATTAATAACTTCACATTAAAAGATATAACTCTCTATTGGGAATGGAACTATTATAGTCCCCAGATATTTTCACTTTGTGGGGATGTACTATTGGGTTTAAACATATTAAATATTCATAATCTTTCTCTTGGGTGTACAATATACCTCAAGATTAACTTCAAATGATGGGATATTTTTACGTAATCTAAAAAGGGAATAATTACTTTAACTCATCAAACATTTCAATAATTTCATAATATTATTCAATGTGATTATTTGGATTAGTGACAGCTTAAGGTAAGGGAATTGGGTTTTTTAGATTGATGAATGGTGGTGATAGGGTAGATTCATGATATTTTTCTTTATTTTTTATTTTTTTATTTATTTGAAAATATTGAAAGGGTATTTTAAAGATTCATCATGGGTCATAAAATATTCTTTCCAGATTAAATAGTAATTTCACTTATAATACTCTTGTGTTTGGGAAATGATTGATCTAGATGTTCTGAAACATTTGATAGTTTTTGGTGGTTTGGTTAGGATGTATGTTTTCTCATAGTCATCCATATAACAATACCATGGTTATATAAAAGATTATTCTTTTCTCAAAATTTTATTACCTTGATTTGGGTTCTTGGTAAATCAATTTTGTTGGGTTAGGAATTAGAAAGTGTCAGTAGGATAGTTGAAAAATGGAGGATTATGATTTTTCATTGGATATTGAATAAAAAAGTATAAGGTGGTTGATATTTACTCCCACCTTGACCATATTAAAATTGATATAGATTTTTAAGAGGTAATTGAGGGATATGAGAGATGGGGTTCCCATACCACATGCCTGGATGGTTTTTCTATACTAGGTTATTGGTATGAGAAAGTGAGCATAGTGGGGTTGGATAAAATTTCTAAAAAATTTATCTGATTTTTAAGGGATGTTGTTCCTATGATAAAATTATATTTTGAGCTCCTTTAGACTCCAAGAATATGATGGGGTCATATTTTATATATGGAAATGTGTTAAATTTATGAGTTGGTGGAAATAAATTTCACAGTTTTTGACAGGTATAACGAATGAGATTGTGGAATATATGTGGTTCGTTCTTTAGTGTCCATAACGTTTTTATCCATAAGACCAACAACCTCCCTCATACACACTGATTTTTTTTGGGAATTATATATCAATTCCATTTTAATTTTATGACATTAGAATCTTATTGAATTTATAATGGTTCCATGTTTTCTTCCATGTTTTTTATGAGATTCTGTGAATCTTATGAAGTTTTTTTTTCACATGAGCACTTCCACCTATGATATTGTTCAATGTTCCATCTATTGCTAATAACTGATCATATATGTATAGTTTCATGATTTTCTTGGGATTCTGTTGTTTGGGATTGTTTAAAACATCTTTTTGAACCACTCCTTATAAATATGGAGCGATTCATTTGGGAAATAATAGATTCCACTAATTTCTATTCATCTTGAAGTATTTTGATAAGTGGGTAGATATTATCTATTAATAGTCACTTCATGTCATTCATTGAATTTATGGAACTAGGAGTGAGGTAACTGAGAACTGATTTTTATTAGTTAGGTAGGGAGAATGGAAATACTATAAGATTTTTTTTATTGGACAAAAATTTATAAATTATGTTAGGTGACACCACTTGAACTATTTGTGATGTATATGTCGTTCCTCACTATATATCCCATGGAAATGTGGAAAGAAGATGAATCTGACTGGATTTGTGTATGAAATCAGAGATTCTGTTTGGATATTAAATACCAAGGGGGTGTTAATTTATATAAATGGTATAAAGTTATTTAAGTAATTTCTATTTGGTTTTCTACTATCTTTATCAATTATATAGAAAATTAATGAGCCTTGACTATTTTAGATATCCCTAAGGTCCCACCTATGAGAATAACTAGTCCAAATAATTTTAATGTCAAATTAACCTGTGGGACTTTTTAGAAATCAATGAGGCATTCAAATACATTAAAACATTTAATTTTTATGTAAATTCAGGTAAATATCATGAATGGTGGTTTTTATTTTTTTAGTTTTATTTCTTGTTTTTTTTATTTAATTTTCATAGGACATTATAAACAATAAAAGAAAAATATAGAAACATCCTCAGAAATGGATCCATTTTAGGAATAGAATATTGTTATCCATTGTCTATTAAATTTTAATTTTCCCTAATATAATGTGTATATTGGAACATGGGTTGAATCCTCAGTGATTCTACTATATTTTGGAGTCAATATTTTTATTTTATCTTTTGACTGGGGGTGGATTTTTAGACCATTGGTGAAATGTTTGATTCAAGCTGATGAATTTAGTCTCACAATTTTATAATTATTTTGGTGATTTCATCACTAATTACGTATTTTTATTATATCTGTGATCTTTGAAAAACATTAAATTAAATTAAAATATACTTCCCAATATGATTTCAATGGGAATTCCCAATGGTTTCGTCTGTAATCATGGAATAAGATATGGTTTAAGTATCTATAAATTGTCATTTATGTAGGGTTCAAAATTTGTTGAACAACTTTGTATTTGGGGTTCCAATAATCCATGTAATCTATATTTCAAAAAAAATACATGTCAATAATCTATAATATATTTTATTTTACATAAAAAAATATTAATTAAAGGAATATTTAGTGATTGAATGTACTCAGTCACTTAACATCACCAAATTATGACTTATCCCAATGAAATATTTACACATCCAATTGTATGGTTAATAATTTTCATAACATTTAATATGTTGATTAATAAAAAATAGAATAAAACAAATAAAATGAGATATGAGAAGTGTGCCAAACACACACATGAACGGTGATGAGAGTGAAACACACTCACTGAATTGAATGATAATGTAAAACATGGAATGTTTTTTGAGATGATTTAAATAATTTAAAACATGAATATTAAAAAATAAATTTTTATTAGATTACTTTTTGATGATGAATGTAAATTCAATAAACATAAATATAAATTATTAGCACACTCACATAATTATAATTGAACATTATTGATGTACATAAAAATAAAGAGTGGAGGAAAGGTCTATCTTGAAGAAAGTTAACCATTGTAGGTTATTCTAGGGATTTATCATGTATATGGTCATGTTAATATATCCCCATATTTTATTTATTCCAAAGCACTTTTAAGGAAAATAATGGGATTTATTTATAGATCAATGTAGTTGACTGGTTCCCATACAAAACCACACTTAATATGGGCTTAACCATTTTTCCATTTTCATTGGTAAATCTATAGAAATATTCTTCTTAAATGTTTTCTATATGGATATGGATATTACCCCCTCAAAAATATTCTACCACTAGTCTATTGGATATTTTTTAGAGTTTTTTTAATGATTGATGATGTCTACAATTATACATAAATTTTACATGTTATTAATGTGTATTCATTTATGGATATGAATACACATCCATTTGTATTGAAAATATTCTGAAAACGTTTGAGGGAAACTCTATACATTCTACACCTAAAATTTCAACACAATCAGGAAACTGGATTGCGTTAAATGTAAATAATTATGGGCTAATTTATAATTTTTGAAAATAAATTTGGGTTGGACTTTCTTACATACATTAGGCCACATTAAGGTTGATTTGGGCCATAAAATTATAATCCCAATGTATTAGAATTTTCAATGAATTATTATATAGTTTCCACAAATTTTTTATTATGCAATGATCCCAAAAATGTAATCCATATGGCTAGTCTAGATTTCACCCAACATTTTGTGTGCCTCCAATTATGGTTATATATTATACATTATATGTCTCTTTTATCTAAATATTATGGTAATTTATTTGTTTTTATTTGAATCAGGAACATTAATAAATAATAATATTATGATTTTGATCCATATATTGAATTATATGATCAAATTATATAACTAATAATAATATGGATTAATTAAAACAATGATCAGAAGTTATATTTAGTATTAAATAATTTTAATTTCATACCAATTCTGTAATTCTTTTATGGGAATAAATTAAGGTAATAGATAAATTGTAATAGATAAATTAATAAAATAACTTTTTATGTTGTTAATATTTTATACTAGGATTCACCCATAAGAATATATGGTCACCCACTAATAAATACAAGAATATATTTCTATATTTCTTATATGATCGGTTGCTGCATGTTACAGTGAATAAATTTTATAAAATAGACAAAAATCATTCAGAGGTCTCATGTGACATTTTATTCCCTACAATATTGACCTCACCCCCCTTATTACAACAATGTGGTGAGTAATATTTCTATCCCCAAATTTCCTAAAAAGGTGTAGTTTTAATAGAATCCCATAAGTTGTTATTGTATTTGAATTCAGATATGACAATATTTTCATCTAAAGACACACTAAAATATAGGATGTATAGCCACAACTTATCCTCTAATATATGCATCATTCTTTATTATTGACCACCATTCCACAGATACTATTTTGTACCTAATATTTGTTGAGTACCCAAAGCATTTTATATACCTTGAAAAAATATTTCCTGAAATGAATGTCTCCTTTTAATATTTTTTTTACAAGAGATTGAATGTGAAATATAATTTCCTCTCTATAAAACATCTCTAACTCATCCATATAAATGGTCTATAAAATTTTAAAAAATTTCTTCACATTTTTTAACTAAACAATTCTCACCAAAACATCATCATTAGTCTTCATGGTACATGGTAATATAATCATGAAGTCCATAAATTCATCATCCCACTTCCACATATGCAGTAGAAGTGTATAAATAAAACCCCCAATATACCAATTCTTTACCTTTATCCTCTAGTTGTTATGGAATGACAATACAAAACCTATAAAATCTCACATCATATATAGAAACAAAAATATTATTCAAATACAGTGTAATGAAACCTAAAATTTTCAAACATAGATATTACATCTCAATAGATGAATATTATTTAAATAACATAATAGTCTATACAAGAATTGTATATGTCCAATATAATTTATAATTTGAAATCCTAAAATATCAATTCATAATTTTATTACATATTCTCCCACATATATCGTAACAATTAAAAACCTTATTATAAATATCATAACCAAAATGTTTCTTTATTAAATAAGAAAGTAAACTTATGAAATTGTGATAACTCATGGTAAGTAATGTTTAGAAAGAGAGAGAGATATAATTATAATACAAGAATAACATGATAAAATTTGTATTGAAATATTTAATAAATATTTTTAAAATCATACATTTCATATTATAAATCATTAACATTATTAATAACATAATAATTGGATATTTATAAGACATAAATCTTAATGGAATCAATGAACCTGAGTGATGAGAGTATAATATTTTCACAATACATAGAGTTGGGAAGTAGACATAATCACTGAAAATAATTTCTCTAGTAGTCAAGGATATTTCTCAAGACTATCATAGTGGATTGATTCACTCCCCAAATGTTCAATGTAGTCAAGGATCATTCCCAAGACTATCATAGAGGAAAAAGTTCGAAATATATCTATGTTCACTCTACATTCCAGTATTGTTTATATCATGATATAACAACATTTACCCATGGAATTGGAGGGATATATATTTACCTATCATTAAGTAATTAACATAATATATATGTGTGCGAGAAGAACATAAACCATTCATCATATTATAACTCATGAAATGAAATTAGTTTTATAAAAAATTTATCATAGCATAACCCATGAAAGATAAAAAGTTTCATAAATATAATTCCATCATAAAAAAACACCATTATATCCTTGGATCATATTCATAGTAAATAAAATGTAACATAGAAGGTAGTAGCCTCTGAGTAATAAAAATATCATAAAAATTTATCAACCAATTTAAAACTTTCATTTTGAAATCTCCTCTAAAAAAATTTAAAATTTCATTATATTATGGATAAAAATTCCCTTTAAAATAAACATGGTATCTTGTAAAGGAATCTTCCTAAAATTCATTTTCCATGATGGTGGAAAATTCCATTCATTATGCATATGTTAATAAAACATTCATTCCATACTTTGATTAAAAAATTAACAAAGAACCTCATTTGAAAAATATCAAGAAGATTCCGTTGAAATTTTTTTGAAAAAATTAATGCATGGGAAAAAAGAACTTACAAATCATATGAAAATAGTAAAATACATGAATTTTTTTTTCAAAACATGTATATTTAATAAAAAATGTTTCATCCAAAAAATATATGAAGTTGTTTTTTCCATAATAATATATATTCGGTCTATTGAGTAAATAAAGAGAAGAAAATGAGAGGAAAACATTAATTTCTAAAAAAATAAACTAAGGAAAATATATTTCATGAATTTAATTTGTAATATATCATGATGTTTTATTTTTGGAATATCAATAATAAACAATCATGATAGACCGTGATATTTTAATATAAAACCCCTTACCTTAGGTTTGAATCCCTTAGTACATGTATTAAAATTCATTTTAATAAATATATTTTTTACTATATATCTATTGGATTACCAAAATATTATATATAAATCCACATATTATATACTTATAACCAATATTTATCCTTTAATTAGAAATAATTTATTAAAATTACTATTATATGTGACAATTGGTTTATTCTTCATTTATGATTTGGTTTTGTTGTTGTAGAACTTTTACATCGATTATAGTTCCATTATATCTAAATTTTTAATCATGGTATAAATAACATATATATTCCTTATATATATAGTCATCTGTACAATTTTGGGATATAAAAATGAAGTACACAATTCATGGAGACGATAACTCACAGGTAGGCCTAAACACTATTTTCATTTTTTAATGCATGGAATGAATGAAAGATAAATATTAATTATACATTATAAGATCATTATTATATCATATATGTATTATATATTAAAAAAATGCATCCTCATTACCATCCAAATGACATATAAATGAAAAAATTAATCACATGGCTTCATAGAGGTCATAGTTCACACGTACTATAACAAACCAAAATTTTATTAATGTAAATACCATTTATATAATTTTTTCATATAATATAATTACAAAAATTTCACATTAAAAAAATAATACAAACATTATAATTGAATAATTAATTAAATAAAAGGTCTTTCTTAATTTTATGGAACCTATAGCGATGACATAGTAACTTGACATTAAGGATAGTAATTAGAACATTATGAATAGTAAACCATCCAAATGAATAGTTACCTCACATACGAAAGTATAAATAATATTTTGGAATCTTATAAATTAATGTATGATATAATTATATCATATTTTTGGAAAATATATAATTCAAAAAATATTATTTAAGTGTTGGTATTTTTCTAAGTCATAAATATTTAATAACAAATTTTTAAATAATATATTTATTTAAAAGAAAATTTATTTTCATATAATGTATTATTAAATTAATATTTCTTATATGGTGATTTTAAAAATAATTTTATGAGGCTATTATTAATTTTCAGTGTGTTATAAAATTAGTTATCGTTAAAAAAATTGAATTTTTAGAGTAAATACCGGTTTTAATAAACAATTAAATTTATCATATTTTGAAAGTTATTTTCATAAATTAATTTCAATTTCAAATTCAATATTTATAAATTATTTATGGTAAATTTTTGGTATTTTTCTAAAAGTCGTGAATTTCAGGAGAATATTAAAATATGATAATTTATGATAAATGATGAATAAATGAATTTTTAGTAATTATTTATGTATTTATTAAGTTAGAACCATTAGTTCTAACCCAAATTCACCTATTATTGTATTTAATCACATGAATCAAAACTAGATCTTGTCTTGAGAGAAAATAAAAATTTAATGACTAAAATAAGGAGAAACCACCCCTATCCCCCACAATAAATACCACCACTCACCACCTCTTCTCCTCACACCTACCGGCCCTTGAGAATTTTCCAAATAATACATAATAATCTTCCAAAACCCCTAGTCCATTACCATGAGATCTCGGTCTTATTAAAATATCAAAACCATTTCCCTATGTAGGTTTTGAAAGAGGGTAAATTCTAGTGGTAAATTCCTCTTACATTTCATTTAATTTCTTTTATTTTCATTTATTTTTCAAAATATTTCCTCACCCCACCTCATAAAAATGGAATGATAACTCTAGTAACATACATATAATGAAATAATTTTATTCTAATGTAATAATTAATCATCAAATACCATCTCCTGTCCCTTTTATTATTAAAATGAAATGGTTCCTTGTGTGGTGTTGATTTATCACCTTCATGGATGAAAGGTTTTCATTTTCTATTATCGTATTAAATGTAGTATTAAAAACATTATAATGGATGGATAATTTGTTAAAATTTTTTTATTAACCCTTTTTATGTTTTGTTTTTAAGATATATACATAATAATAAATGATAATTGAAAAACCACTAAAACTAATCTCAACGATTATCAAAAACATGTTATCTGGTGATTCAACCTAATATATTGAAACCTAATAATATATATGAACAACTATAATTTCGTTCATGAATAATTTATAATTTTAACCCTACATATTTATATCCATTCCTAATGAACAGTAATACTCATACAAGTAAACTGATAATTAAATCTATGAAAACAAACATGGCCAAATGATGAAATTGAACACCATAACTCATAAAAACTGCCATGAATGAACTTAATGAAATTATAACAAATCAATTACATGTATAATGTTTTTGACTTATTAATTAATTAATATAATTTTATTTTTCATTATATTTAGTTCATTAGATGAACCATTTCAGACATAAAGTAAGGGATACAATCAGAACATCCATTTTTTACTTCGGGTTACTATATATCTCAATTCACCCAAGGTAATGCTTTATTAACTACGTATAATTTATTTATATTTTATTTATACATTCCAAAGTCACATATCCAGATCATATCATCCAAAATTTTCTAGGAAATACATGTTTTAAAAATTTTCCTTCGAAATTCTTCCTGATATTAAAGCCTGATTCAAGAGAACGTCCCAAATTTTTAGCCGTTTTTATGTGAGCTCCATAAATTTTTTAAGAAATAATTATTTTATAAATCATTCAATTATCACTTCAATATAACTTGGTAAATTTATGGTTTTATACAAATAATTATTCCTTTTATGTTTTAAAGAATCTTCAATCTTTTCATTAAACTTTAGTAAAAAAAATTATTTCCAAAGTTTGTTGAACACTATTTTTACTTGTATCCACATCAGTTTGAACAATTTAATAGTGAAATATTTTTATTTTTCCCTATAAATTTCTATTTATGGTTTAAATCAATTATTTTAGGGAATCCATTATGATATTATCTAATGTTGTGCCTTTTGATAAGATTATGATACACAATTCAGACCACGGGTGACCCTTATGTTCTTATTTGATTCCTAATGCATGATTATTAATGTGGATTAAATAATTTGGAACGTGTTTTGGTTGGTTTTATTAGATATATCTCAAATTTATTGGTTAATGTTTAATCCTAGGAGACATCAAGTGCAATGGTCTTTTTTCTTAGCCATGACTCATGCCCTATATGCAATGATCTCAGTGGAAATCCTTGACTCATGGTCCATGTACAATTAGCCATCAATCGTGAATAAATCTTGTTTATGGTGTGTCAAAATTTCGATGATACCATGTTTATATTATTACACATTATACATTTCATTCATCCATATGTGTATTCATGTTCCATGATTTTTTATTTCACTATTTTATGCTTTCAAACAATTGTGTTATGCTTTATTCACATGTATATTTCCATGTTTCATTCATCCACTCTTCATGAATTCAACAGGGTATCATATATAGATATAAGGGATCCAAATAACTTAAGAGATTATTATAAAGATAAATAAACTCTTTTTTATTAAGGATTCATGTTGTTCAGATATGTATATAAGATTCCAAAGACACTAGCCTTTATGGTCAATGTTTTGAATAAAATAGTTATGTATGATTAAAATAATATAATAATATGTGTAAAAGGACTTGGTATCAATTTTTGGTATTAGATAAAGGATTAATTATTTTTGGAGATTATGAATATAATACATTGGTAAGGATGCTAAGGATAAGACTATGTTTGAGAAAACATTCCTAAATTTGATTTTTTTAGAATATGTGGTTTATTAAGGTAATATATTCCATTTTGGATACTACTAGGGTTAATTGTTCTGTAAGAGATGTACCTAAGAGTAAGAACTCTGACAATATGTTCCAAGACTGACATGAGGTAACTTGGTACAAAAAAATAGACATTATTATGCACATAGATTGATATTCTCGGGGGACATTCATGGGAAACTTTTTAATATCATTATGGTTCATAATTATTGGAACAAAAAAAACCTAAGAATATATTATCAAAAATAGACCATGGATAAACAAGATTGAAATCTATATAATCACAAGATAGGATATAATTTTCCATTACATGTTTATTAACCTATTTTCAACATTTTATTTTTATATACTTATTAGATAAGTATTAAAGCCCCCTAAATGTATATTATTTTTCATAGTTAATTATCCAGAATATAAGAACTCATTTAAAAAATAAATGTGTTTAGAAATATGATGATTTTACAAATAATATGTAAAATATGATGGGAAATGGGTGTTCAAAACATCATGAAAGATATTTCTCAACTGGCTAAAGTTATGAATAATAACATGAATCGTGTGGAACACCCAACTTCTCTATAGAGAGAGAAAATTGTGGATGAATAATTTATAAAGAAAATGAATTCCATGTTTATTAGATCTTCTGATACCCTCCTTAGAGAATAGTGAACTAACTCCATTGAAAAGATATTCTCTATAGTCGAGTTCTTAGAAGAATAGAATGTTGTGAGGGTGGTCTATAATTATTATGGGGAAGATGATCTGTGGTGGAAAATTATAAAAAAAAATTAAGTCTAATGGGGAAATTCATTCTATATACTGAGAGGAATTCTAATTTTTTTTCAATAAGTATTTTACTCAAACCTATGTCTCAAGATGGAAAGATAGTTCCCTAATCTTATACCGAAGGAAGATGAGTCTTTGGGGTGTATGATGAAAAATTTACAAGGAATTCAAGATATTCCAATTGATTTATCATGAATATAAAACATAATGTTGATCACATATTTAGTGGACTAATGTTGAGCCTATAGAAAAAATGTTTATTAAATACATTGATAGAAATAAATAGATATTCTATTATTCCCTTTTGGTTGAAATGATGATCATAAACTCTAGGTGGTCTCGTGGGCCTAGTGAGAAAAGTGCAAAAATTGAGTATATTATGGGTGGATCAACAGATAAATCTCATGGTGGATATAACATCCAATAATCCATGTGTCAAAATTATATGAGAAATCATCCTAAGAACTTTCCAAAGGGAACCATGAAATTCAAAAAATGTGAAAGATTGGGGAATTTGGCTAATAACTACTATATGGATTTATAGAGTCCCAATAATATGGAAGAAGATGTTATGATTCACACCAACACTTAGCATTTAGTGTACTGTTTCATATATAAAGAACATGTGAATTATGAGAACCATTTCTTAATGTCGTGGGTAGTTGTAGGCAGTCAACAACAACAGCCTCCAAGGCAGAATGTAATCGAATATGTTACCACTACCACTGAAGTGGAGACCAAAATTGATGCGGTGACAAGTGAGATTACTATTCATTGAATAATATTGAATGTATTATTCTATTCCAGTTCAAAAAATCATTTCATATCATTCATGTTTAGTATAACTATTTAAAACTCTCCTCCAAATACTGAGGTTGAGTTGTCTATTATAACAGAAAATAGGAAATTATTTCATCCAATGTTCATAACTCCGCCTTGGTTATTGTTTGTTGATGGAATCTACCAAAAAAATTTATCATACAAAAATTTTAGTGCTTGATACTATTTTTGGCAGTGAAATTATCTTTTTATACCAAGACAACATCAACTATAGATAAATAGAGATTACACTTAACATTCTAAAGAATCCTCCAATTGTATAAAAGCGTAAAGAGCAGGATAAATCTTCATCACAATAATTTTCACAATAATAGATATTATATACAAATGGGAAAGAGTGTCTAGCTCTAATTAATCATACAAATGAGATAATGATGCTCGAAGACAGGTCTGCTGTGAGGGATTACAGAGATGTGTTCCAAGGATATATTTCTAGAATTCCTCCTAGTTGAGAGGTTGTGTTATCAATTGATCTTATTCCTTGATCTCTTTCTATATCAAAGAAACCATATGTAATTCCCACCATTAAGCTGGAAGAATTGAAGAATCAATTAGATGTTAAAGTGTTCAAGAGTTTTATATGTCTAAGTGCATCACCATGGAGTTCACCAATACTCTTTATCAATAAGAATGATGGATCAACGATGATATGAATTGGTTATCATTAAATCAATAAAATGATTATAATGAAAAGTTATTAGTCTAAAAAGATATATAACTTGTTCTACTAGCTATGCAGGGATAATTATTTCTCTATGTTGGACCTTTGGTCGATATATCACCAACTAATAGTGAGGGGGGAAATTATTCATAATGATACCATTCAAACAATGTAAGAAAACTATATGTTAATAGAGATTGAATTTAGACTCACTAATTATCTAGATATTTTCATATATTTAATGAATAATGTCATTAGAATTTACATAGAATTTTTTCTAACTTTATTGATGATATTTTAATATACACAAATAGATAGATGGAGAATGATAAGCATTTGAATACTATTTTTGATTACTTTTTAATGGTATATATGTTATGAAAAGTATAATAAATTTTATTTTTGTATACAGTTTCAGTATTGGGGCATGTTATCACATGGAAATGAATATATGTGGACCCTTCCAAGATAATAGCTAATAAAACAGGGCCTTGATCATCATCAAAAATAGAGATACATGGATTACTTGGTCAAGTAGGGTATTATAGATGAGTCATGAAGAATTTATCACAATTTCCAAACACACTTACCAAGATTACTCAAAAGAGAATGAATTTTGTATGGATGAGTGAATGTGAGACTCCTTAAATGAGTTAAAAAAGAGGATTATCACAACACCAGTGCTCATTCTACCGACATACGGGGAACTCTTTATAGTATCCAACGATTATTAAAAGAATATATTAGGCTTTATACTAATGCAGAATGATATATTGATAGGATAAACATCACGATAGAGGAAAATGTATAAGAAAAACAATCATACACATAACCTTTGTTTGGAAGCTATCATCATTGCATTGAAGATATGGAAAATAGTTTCTCTATGGGGAGTTTTGTGAAATATTTAGTAATCACAAGATTAAAAAATATATATTAACAATGAATAAGACTAATATGTTCCAAATAAGATGGTTAAATCTAATCATGTATTATGACTACTCGCTCCTTTAACAACATTGTATGGAAAATAGGGTAGAATATTCTCTAAGTAGAAAGGATCATGTGTATTTATAAATTATGAGAATTGATAAATATCTAATAATCTTATTTTTTAGATTGATTTACATGGATATTAGGAAAGAATTTACATCATAAATCCTTTCTCAAATGAGATCTCAATCATCAATTTTGGAGAAAATAATTGATGTTCCAAGAGATGATGTGTAAATAAAAATTAAAGTGGATGCTATGATAAAGGGGAAATCCTCAGAGATTAAAATTTATGAGGATGGAGTTGTAATATTTGGGGAATGAGTGTGTGTACCATAAACTCTAGAGATAAAGAAGGAGATTCCAAATGACACATGTAGCTCAACATTCTCTATTCATCTTGGGAACAAAAAGTTGTATCATGATATATGAGGGAATTATTATTGGGACGATATGAAAAAGGATAATGATTAGTATATATGAATTTTCCTACAATGTTAGAAAGTGAGGACCAGATGGAAGATGTCTAAGGGGGTGATTAAACTACAAACCATACCGACATGGAAGTGGGTGAGCATTACCATGGGAATTTTCATTAGACTTTAGTATATATCTAGAGTAAACAATCATATATGGGCTATAGTGGATTGTCCTATAGAGACAGATCAATTTATCAAAATAAAATAGGACTACTCACTGGATAAACTTTAATGGATTTAAATAAAATTAGTTGCAAGGCTTAAGGGAGTAACACTACCTATTTTATCTGGTAAATATCCCAGATTCACCTCAATGTTCTGGAAATGTATCCAACATGATATAAGAAATAAAATGAACATCAGTTCTTTCTATCATCCTAAAATAGATTGTAAATATGAGAAAAATATTAAATAAATATAAGAAATGTTGAGAAAATGTTCTATAGTCATTAAAAGAGGATGGGACCAACATCTGTCAGTGATTGAATTGTTATGAAATAATATTTTTAACACAAGCATCCAAATTACACCATATGTATCCCGGTATGGGAAAATATGCCAAACACTGACATTCTTGGATGATATTAGTGAATGTATGCTAATATGATCTGAAATAGTTAAAACAATGGTGGTAAAATTGAAATCCATTCCTCAACACATCTAGGAATTCCAAATTCTACAAAAAATGTATCCATATAATCGTTGACAATACCTTTAGTTTAATGTTGGAGACATGGTATTCCCTGGAATATCCTTATGGAAGAGGATCGTGATATTTGGGAAGAAAGGGACCAAAATTCCTAGGTAAATCAACCCCTTTATATCTTCAATTGTGTCAGAGTGAGGGCCTATTGACCAGAACATGCACAAACCATGTCTCAATTACATGATGTATTCAATGTATCATTCTTGAGGAAGTACACACTAGATCCCAAATATTTACTAAATCCTAAGGCCATACAGTAGGAAAATGATGTCCCTTATGAGGAATAGTATTTGATGATCTCGGAGAATAGACAAAAAGTAAAATGCAACAGTACTACACTTCTATTTAATGTACTATGGTGAAACCATATCTACAAAGAGGAAATAGGGGAGCTAGGGGATTTAATGTTGGATATGTACTGTCACCCGGTTTCCCCTAAATATGTAAAATGAAATTTTGAGGGGGAAATTCTATAATGGGGGAAGAATGTAACAACATAAAATTTTGTCAATTGAAATCATTTTATTATAATTATGTCATATAGTATAATAACGAAAAACTCACAATATGAACACAATAAAAACACTATAAATTAAGAATGAATGAAATAGGAGATATTTTTATAAGTTAAGTAACCTAATGATTTAAAATAGTAACTTGAACATATGAATTGTAATATGAATATTATGAATATTAAAAACCCCATGAATAGTAAACTATCATATGAATGCTTAAAAAATTAGGAATATTATAAATGAAAGTATGATATGAATATATAATAGTTTATGTAAATAAATGTTTTGAAATTTATTAATTGATTTTTGGTGTTTTTTAAAGTTATAAAAATTTAATTGTAATATAATTATTAATAAAATTATTTCCTATAAAATTTAATTTCATCAAATGAATTCCTAAATTCATTTATTTTTTATTTTTATTTTTAGATAATTTTATGAGATATTATTTAACTGTTCAGTGTGTTATAAAATTTATTTTAATTTTAAAAAATATTTTTTTGGCTAAATGATGATTTTAATTAAAAATTAAATTTCTGGTTCTGATAAAATTATTTTCATAAAATGGTGTAAATTTTTGAAGCCTATAAATTAACAAATCATTACTGTGACTTCTAGGTATTTTTCTAATATACTAAAATTTGGGTTTGAATAATAAAATCATAATATTTATGATAATTTCTGAATACCTGAATTTTTGACTCATGTTTTAAGTAGGGATGATTTAAGAACCATTAGTTCAAAAATTCATGAAATAGTTAATGTATTTATTAATAATAATCCAAACTATTGCTTTTATTGAGACAAAATAATAAACTAATGTTTTAAATAATTAGAAAAATGATATCCTCCACTAAATAAAATCTCTCAACAGCCATTCTCCTCACACCTTAAAATATTTGAGCCTTGTCCATACTCTACCCAATACTATTCTAAACACCCTCGCAGAACATTATGAGATCTTATTCTCATCAAAATAACAAAACCTTTTTCCCTACATATGTTTTCAAGGGGGATAAATTCAAGATGTGAATTCCACATTCTTTTATTTTAATGACTTTTCATGTTATTTTCTATCCTTAATCTATAATAAAATCCCTTAATCCAAAAGTAATGATAAATACAATACCATAAATATAATATTATTTTTTTATTCTATTGTGATAATCAACCATTAAACCCCTTATCCCTTCTATTTTTTTTATAAAAATGAAACTATCATTTGTGATGTGTTGATTTATTACCATCATGGATGACATGTTTTCATTTTCCTTTATCTTAATCAAATATGGTCTTAGAACTATTATAATGTTATAAAAAGCATATAAAATTTATTTTTTAACCCTTTATATGTTCTAGATCTATCATATATACCTAATAAAAAAAGTACCCAAATGAGCTTAATAAAATTATACTAAATAAATTATAGGTAGAAAAGGTTTTTATAATTATTAACTAATGAATATGGTTTGATTATTCATGATATTATTATCGAATGAATAACTGTTTCAGAAATTAGAAATGTGTTCAACCCAAACCTCCATTTTTCCTTGAGTTTTTCTTTCTCTATAATTACCCTAATGTAATGCTTATTTAATTTTATTTAATTTTTTTAAAATTTACATTATATGATAAAAATCATATATCATGATCATTTTATCCTTCATTCATTAGAAAACACATATTCTAAAAATGTCCCTTTCTCATTTTTTATCGATAAGCAGACTTTATCCAAGAGAACTTCTAGATTTTTTTCTCTCTTTCAAGTGAAATACATAATCGGTTTTAATCCATAATTTTTTAAATAATTCATCTATCATTAAAATAAATCTTGGTATATTTTTTTGTTTTATAAAAACATTTATTAATTTTCTATTTTATAAAAACATTAATATTTTTCTTAAACAACACTAAAATGTTTTATTTCTAATAATTCATAAACATTTTTTTAACATGTGTACACATTATTCAAACATAACTTGTCATGATATATTCCAATTTTATCATTTTAATTTCCATGTATTATTGAAATTATATCTTTCTTAGAGACCATTTGGATATTACCATTTGTTTTCATTTTGACATTTTTATGACAACCAATTCTTAAAATGTGTAACCCTTATGTTCATATTTGATTCCTTATTAGGGATTATTCATCTAAAACACATATTCATGAACATATAATGATGGGTTTTCCAAGATACTTTTCCAATGAATTTGGCTTTTTTAGTCTCATGAGACATCATGTACAATAATGTTGGTTGTTATCCTTGACTCATGTTCCATTAATAATGTTCTTGGTAGTTATCCTTTATTCATTTTCTATATCAAATGAGCGTAGAATCATGCTTAGTTCATGATTAATGTTGTTGCCACATTTCTGTGATACCATGTATATATGATTCCATATTATACATGTTATGAATCCTTATTATTATTATTCTTCCATGTTTTTTATATCATCATCTTATTCATTATAAATTTTTTTATTCTCTAATCCTATGTCTACTTCAATATTGAAATTTTATGTCATCCCATCATTCAGGTATTCACTAGGGTATCCAATAAAAAAATTTTAGGCGTAATGGATATTTGGTGCTCCTTATGATCATTAAATAAAATTTGTTTTCATTTTGTTTCATGTTTTCTAGTTACGTATATACTCTTCCAAATAAAGTAGAATTTATGATCATTGGTTTGCATTTAATATTTATGAAATCTTAAAATCATGTAATAATAGGTGTAAAATGCTATAGTCGATATACGTCTACACGAGAGACGTCATCATTTCTCGAAGAATTTTTTGGTAAGATGGTAGAAATGATATTACAATTATCGAACTATAATTCTGTCATTAATATAATACAATAACACTAAACACATCATAAAACTCATCCATAAATTTTGGTGAGGAAAAATTAATTCTATCTCTACATATAGATGGTAATTAAGACATACACCTGAGCAATGATTTTGATTCCTATTTGATGGGAAAGCATGCTTATAATATTTTTTTCCATAATCATAGTAATATTTAAATACATTTATGATTATTTAACTATTCTTTTATGAAGAATATATCATATTTTGCAGAGTTTAATGAAAAATTAAAAATAACATAACCAGTTAAGGTGATTACCTCTTCTCTGAAATGACTCCATTAAATCTCTACTAAATAGTGATAGGGTTGGTCTTTTTTGATAATAGAAACTTCTAGTATATAAAAAGGTAATTTGAGAATAAAAATTAAAATCTTTTTGACCTAGATGGGACATAATGGTGTGAATAAGGGGGGGAGTTGCACTTTTAAAATTGGGGGGGTGGGCTATTGGAGTTTCGTAAAATATTAAGTTATTATAAATTGATTTAGATTCAAAAATATATTAAGATTTATAATATTTGAGTATAATATTATTATGATTCATAATGATATCATAAAATAAATTTTGGAAAAGTGTGAATTACATTCATACCCTTATCTTTTTGTTTAACCCCTCATTAACCCTTTTGACAATTACCAGAATATTAATGTTTTCTATTCATTAAGGTTTAATAATGTTTCAAAAAAACCCCAACAACAGACCATGTATTATTCTTATAACCATATCCCATTAATTTTTACAAATATAGTATTTTTATGAATTTTATATCAGTAAATTAAATATTATTTATTATAAAATATCATTAATTTCATTTTAACAGTAATTATTTTATTAGGTTATTGTAGGTACATTTAAATTCAGACACACACACCACACACAGACAAGCCGAAAAGGAAGGTCATATTTCTCAAGGGATAACCCAAACAAAATTACATATTATTACATTATATTTCATTGTAATGAAGGCCCAATATGCATGATTCCAATTACATGGCTCATAGGCTATAAATTATGGTCCAAGGCCCTTTTTGGGGATAGTACTGATACATTACCAAGGAAAATAAAATACCACCACTACTATTGTACACTCCGAAGTACCTTTCTTCCTAAATTGTTTCCCACCAGTACTAGAGTAAACATGGATTCTATATTAAGTTCCAATTCAATAGTGTTAATGTTGTTCTTACTCTCTTTAGAATTTGAACTGAGAATATATGATGTAGAATTATGGGTTTCTTACCACAAAGCCAAACCCCCAATAAATTATAACCATATAGTTAATTTATATTTAAATAATAAAATAAAATGGGATAATTAGAATATAATTATTTCTTACCCTCATATATTATATAGATCTATATAATTCATTGGACACTTTAATATCTAATAATTATATCAATTTTAATATTTTTAACGTCATTTGTTGTACTTTTTAATAAATTGGGAAATATTTCATCAGTGTTTCATAAGGAATTGAGGGAATTATAAATTTAGTAAAATTTTCAATAAAATTCACAACAGGGATATAATTTCATTTTGATCAATATAGAAAATTAGGTACATTCATAATTTCCTTTTTTACCAACGTGGACACATAATATATATTAAAAGCAAAGATATTGATGTTTTTTAACGTTGTTTGATTTAAATATTATATAAGTAATTTTCATGTAAAAATGTCTACTAATCTAATAAATAAAAATAATTATATAATAATGGTATAATTCTATTTAAAAAATATAAATTGTGATGAAAATATTTTACATTTACACATAGTTTTAACAAATATTTACACCATTTACCCCTTACGAGGTGATATATTTTACCATTATTACTATTAAAATTGACCAAAAATAAATGATGAATATATAAAATATTTGATACTATATATTATGATTATGTAATTAATTCCATCTATTTTAATACCCTTAAATGGATGAATTTTTTTAATGTAAGTGTGTAAAATGCAATGAAAACTTCTTTTCAAAAAAGTACATTTTAATCATAAAAATGGAAATATTATTATCATATGCCTGATAGAAAATGTTATAATAATGTTCATAAGATTTTTTTAATATATTTATATATATATATATAATTTAAATAAATCAATAACCACGATCAATTGAATTTATTATGATAAAAATACATTGTGCACAAAAAACAATTTTTTAGAAAAAAAAACTCAATTATTTACAAAAGATTGTTATTTTCATTTTTAATTAATTGAAAAATAATGAAATAAATTTATACATGTGTGAATTATATATTTTCATAATTCTATTACTCCAATTCACATCCCCCAATTCAATATCTATTTGATAAAAATATTTTAATAATATATCACAGTTCGTCTAAGCTCATTATTGTGTGTAACAAAAACATAAATAAAATTAAATAGATTTGAAAATAAATATTTCTTAAAAATATATAGGTCTTTGACTAGAGCCCCATTAAAACAATTTCTCCCAAAAATTATGTTACTATGAATAAAACTATTGTGGATAATTCTGCCTCATCATATCCTCATGTTTACATATGGATTCATTAAATTGGTAGTTATCCGTAGAATATTGACCAGGTGAGTGCTCTACTCTATTATATAGAATATCCACTATTTTTTACTAATATGATGCAATTTTCTCCAATATTTGGACATGTGGGTTTTGTATATGTGATGGATTAGTGGTGTACTTCCACAAGAGAGATACAAGGAACACATCATGAACATGGGATTGATTCGTTGGGAGCGCCAATAGATAAGCTTCTATATTGATAAGATAAATAATTTGAAAAAGGACGAATACACATTGGGATTATTTTTAATTTATTTAAAATTCTCCTCTCCCTCTTCATAGGAGATATTCATCGGAATACATTATCACAAACATTATACTCTAGATCATTCCAATGATTGTCAACATAGATTTTGTTGATATTGATTAGCTCTAATGTGATGTTGAATGTCACTAAACTTCTCTAAAATATACTCATATAGATCCGGCCCCAAAATATTTTTTAAACAAATATTTTTTGATCACATATTATTTTTGAACTTTATTACAAATAGGGATTCACAATGTTCTATAGAATAGTATAGAGATAGAAAATATTGTACGAAAATTGAACCAAATGAATTTGTTGATATAAAGCACCCAATAAATTAATAGGAAAATATCATGAAATGTTATCCAGAGATTAAATGGTCCTATTAGACAAGAAATATATCTGGGAATGATCATTAGTTATGAAACAAAACTATGTATCAAAATCCTATTGAATAATTCTCTAAGGCTTCTAGGAAAACCAAATATCTTTGTCAGATCAAATATATTGTTGTACACCATGATATATTTCCAATGAATAATCAACTAATTTGATCAAGAGAAAAATATAATCTAATGTAAATGAAGTGTGTTAAAATTTTAAGGCGATCGATTATAACTCAAACAGGATTATTCCTTTAAGTTGATTTTGGGGTCTGATGAAAAAATACATTATTATGTTTTCCTGTTAATGTTCTTGTATGGTAGTAGTTGAAATATACTCTATGAATTATGTTTCTTAGCAATAACATAAATATATACCACTCAATAAAAACCATAATCTCCAATATCTATGTTCACTCCATAACACATTAAATACTCTTTCAAATATATATATATATATATATATATATATATATATATATATATTCATACTTCTAGGAGTAATGGATAATGAAGAAGAATGAGGTTCAATATTTTTATATTTCATAGAATCTGTTATTGAATAGAATCATTCACGGTTCCTAAACCTCATTACTCAATCACTATTTATGTTAAAATCAAGAACATTTATCACTATCTATTTCATCACTATATCTTCTTTAAGTACATCTTTAATATTCTCATATATATTTGGTTGAAGAATAAGTTGATAAATACATGTTTTCGCCCCTTCCAAAAATATTTTACAATCCATTATTTTCTTGTACATAAATGTTAAATCTTTTGTGATACTCATCATAGAAAACATGGAATGATCCTTTCAACTCAGATTATCTATGAACATGTTCAATTCCTCAGAGTAGTAATACATTGAATAGATGTAATTTTAATCATTTAAAAGCATATTTGTTTTCATATTCATCTACTTTTGAGTGAAAAAATTAAATAATTTTTATCAATAAAATTTTAAAACCTTTATCCATATAAATAATGCATTCATATAGTTTATTAAAAAAATTATATCTTCTATGTCCAAACCCTCATTTGCTAAATTTTTCTCATGGACAATTATTTATTATAAGGCATAAGATATAACCAAATCATTATGTATGATAATTCATCCTAGTTGCCTATAAGATGAATTATTGTTGATTATAAACTCTTCTCCACTACATGTTAGAGTCGGAACAGGTGTAATGATTAGCCATAAATTCAATTCCATAAAAAATCCCACACATTTATCAATCAAATGGAACATGTGTCCTTTAAAAGTTAACATAGTGAGTGGATTTTATATCTATGAAAAATTCCCCAATATGCACCAATAATATCATGAAAATTCAATAAAAATGGATCTTATTCACATTGGTAATTCTTGTCCAAATTTCCATTACCTATATCTTTTAAGGGTCTACTGATATACACTCACATTAGATTGTATGTCCAAAAAATTAAAATTTTTGAAGCCAAAATTAATAGTTTTTAATTTTTAATAAAAATAATTATTTCTCATGGTATTAAGAATAATAATCTTTTTATCTTCATAACATTAATAAACCTTTAGATATATAATAACATTATGTATAAAGAATACAATAAATTGATCAACTTATTCCCTAAAATCACAATTAATTAAATCCATGAAGCTAGAGGTCAAATTAGTAATACCAATTGGAATCACTATAAATTCATTGTTTCCATTCCCTATATACAGTTTTTTATTGGGTATATCCTACTTATGGAACCTCAATTAATGATTTTAGGAATGAAGATCAATATTATAAATGTATTGAGATCAACATAGTTGATCAAATATGTCATCAATGCTGGTTAGATGATACTTCTTCTTGATAGTGATCTCGTCAAGTTCCCGATAATCATTTTAGAGACACATTGTACCACAATTCATCATAACAAGGAGAACTGGTTCCCCAAAAGGCAATTAACTTAGACAAATGAACCCTTATCATGATTCTCCAAGAGTTGTTTCTTCAATTCATTCAACTAAATTGGGTAACTTCTAAACGAAGTCTTGGAAAAAGTAATATAACATTGTATGAGTTCTATTTGAATCTCAACATCATGATTTTATGGAAGAACATGAAATTAATAAAAAAGTCAATATTAAACTCCCTTGAAATAGAAACATCACTAATATTGAGATTCTTCCCAAACAACCAAGTTAAATGATGTTTTGAATATGAACCATGGCCAATACCATGGAAGTAATTACCTTCACAAGATTTTTTTAATCACATAGATAAAATATTATAGATTTGTTCAAAATATTAAATGTAACATACCATCAATGGAAATTGGTGTGGGATTTATCTGAAAATATCAAATTCATTCCCAAAAGCATCAAATTTAATGATTGGACGAATGAAATGACTTGCAAGAAATAAATTAACACATATTTAATCTGGATAAGAATCATATAGTTGGGATGAAATTATCATACAATTGGGGGGTTTTAATACTAGATGATCATATAATTTTTTTTGGTGTTATTGTTATACACATAGAAAATTGTTTACATATAAATGTGTGGGTAGATATAGAATAAAATAAGATATTATCAATTCTAGATCGAATAGTATGTGTACCTTTCACCACTTCATTATCATACCCGTCATTATAAATAGTGATCACATGAAATTTCCATTTTTATCGGGGTTTAGTATATTCTTGACATTGATCATCATCGTTATCCATCATATTTGGGAACTAGTTAGAATAATTCCAAAACACATTTCATTTAAAACACTATCGTGTGGTTTGTGCATTATATGGGTTTTTTCTCTACTAACATCACTAGATAACTTTTTAATACCACATCAGCATTCAATTTCCCAATAAAATTATTTTCCACACATGAAACATCATAAAATTCCCATAAAAAAATTTCATCTCAGGTTCCTTCAATATTTTTGAGTATAATTGAATTATCATTTTCATTTGTAACAAACATCCCATCCTCATTGGCTTGAGTCAAAGAGGAAATTTAATTTGACTTTACTGAAATACCAATGGTGCTAAATGATATAAATAAATGATGAGGACATCATGAAAGTTTGGGATTGATTTTTTTACTTTGTATGATAAAACAACCAATGAAACATACTATTACCCAAATAACTACATGATACATAAAAAAAATGTACTAAAATAAGTAACTGATCAACAAAAAAAATACAAAACCATAAAAAAAGAAATCAGAGTACTAAGAAGAAGACAAAAACAATCCAACTCAAGACACCAATACCATGCATCACAACCCCAATCCAAGATATATGCTCTAACATTAAAGCCACTTAATGATCATGATAAACCACTATTGAACTGAGATTCATTTATTCTACCTTAGTTTCGAAATACTACATCTGCAAAAGTACCCATGTTCCAATGAAGGGATGAGTAATACTGCATAGTAGGTATTAACTAAATGAATTCCATACTCCTACCAATAAGATATAACATGGTAGAAAATATTTATAAATTAATTTATATAAAACCATTTAAATAGTTTAATAATTTCCATGATGCCAAACTAGAACATACCTATACATTTTCAGCCCAAATCAAATATTTTATAAGGAATGAAACTAAAAAAGTCAGTTACCATTTCATATTGTCCTTAACCATTACAACTCTCGAATCCCAATACATAAAAATCATCACACGAACAATGCAACCACAAAAGATTTTTCTTAACATTGATGGTGGAAATCCATGTCCACCCTTATATTATTTTTTATTATAGTGATTGAAGACCAAATCCCAATTCCTTATTAGTTATACTTCACGGATATTAAACATCCCATTCTAAAATATTATAAACCATTAAATCCCACAACCAGGATAAATCATATATTGAAAATAATATTAATAAAACAATATATTTATTAAAAACCATTTTATAAAACTTTTTTAAAAAATAAATATATGAAATTAAATTTAAAGATCAATATTTTAAAATCCACAAACAAGGAATATTTCTTAAAAATAACATATTTCTCACAAAACACATAACTCGGTGCCCAAAGCGTTTCACATAAGATTCACATATCTATTTCATTTCCAATTTCAATGAAAAAAATTATTTAAATCTAAACACTTCATGTTCTTGAAAGAGGATTCATGAGTGAAGCCACCTACCATTAGGTTTTTTTGTGAAAATGACCAAATACACAAACTCTCACAAAATTTGGGTGAAAACACCACAAAACCACCATAGATTCCTTCCCGTAAAATAAATAAATCCAAATCTTACTATTATTGGAAACAATATTCCTATATCTATCTGGAATGGGAGTAGATTGAATGAACGAGAAGGAAGATAAGTGTATATATAAGGAAAATTGAGAAACTACCAAGAAGAGAGACTTACCAAGGAAGATCTGACTTCAAACAATATATAAAACACTTTATATCACTTCAAGAATGAGTGAGAGTGGTTCCCTAACCCCAAAGAAGAACGAATCATGATTTTTGTTCATTTTGAGGGAGAAATGGGGTGTTTATTGTTAAATACCTACAAGGTTATTTAAAAACATCTTTAACACCACACAAGATTCACTCCCACATTTTGACAAATCGTACACTAATTATGCGTCTGCTACTGCCCAACTTGTCCCTCGCATGGTTGGCTTGCGTAGTTAGAAGAACCATTCACAAAAAATGAAAAATCATACATTCCCATGATGCATGAATAGATCGGGGAGTATAAATTTTTTGGGATCCATGTAGCTTAATAATCATCCACCATCCTTTCCTCTTCCTCTAGTGGACCAGTTTCATGCTTGTTTTTTAGGATTTTCATTAACCATTATCAAATAGTTTCCTCTTAAAAAAGACCGAAAAAATTACCAATAACCATCCAAACTCTCGCAAATCTTACAAAAACACATTATATAAATAAAAAGGAATAAATAAGGGTTACATAACTCCAAATGGGGTGGCTACATTCTCCCCACCATTGGCCATTCCATCCTCAAAAAGTTGAAAACCATCACCTTTTCAAAGAACTTAGGCCATTGCTCATCCATTTCATTCTCCCCTCCCTGTGTCTCCTCTATAATATTCCCATGTCACAAAAAAAGTAGTATTATTACATTGATCTTACCAAAAAAACTTTCTCTTCCCAAAAAAATTATTTGAACTGGAACATGCAACAAATAAGCATCCAGCCCAATCTCAACATGATCTCATTGAATCACATGGTCATGATTAGGATGATACCATTCAACTGAGATACATGAAACACATGATGCACCACATTGAACTGAAGTAGAAAATATAACCAATAATCTACCTCTCCAACCCTCTAATGTATCTCAAGATGTCAAATATATCTTGTAGATAACATTCTGTGTTTTCTGAAGTGATGATATCCAAGCCTATGATGAATTCTCAACAATATATTATTAGCCACCTTGAATGACAATGTTAGTTGATAGTGATATGAATTAAACATATAATGACTCTGAGCTATCTCCATTATTTTATTGATCATCATACTCGTCTCTGTAGTCTCTTGGACAATTGTCAAACCTACCTTCAATTTCTCACCTATTTCCACCACAAAAAGTATAGAACTACAAGGAAAACTATATAATGATTTGAATAGAGACCTAAGTAATCAGGAAAAATAATTGTTTATATATGAGAATTCCACTATCTATAATCTCTCCCCCATGAGCCACCTAAATCCATCAGACACTCCCTTAACAAATGATCCAATATTTTTATCATTCTATTACATTTCCCATCCATCCAGAGAAGACACAATATACTTATCATCAACATTGTCCCGGGTACTTTCTATGAGGATTTCCATAAATGAGATATGATCCATAGATATCTATCTAACACAATCAAAACGAGCACACCATGGCTCTTTTTTACCTCCTGTATATAGATTCTGGATCGATCCTATATCATATTAAATTAATGATTTGATATGAATAGGGCCAACATTGTGAGATGATCCACTATCACCCATATGACATCATTCTTTTAAACCGTTCTAAGGAGAACTATAAAAAAATCCATCACTATTTGCTCCCAATTACTCATATATATAAGTATGGACATGATCATACCTGCTAGTCGTTGATACCTTCCTTGACTTACTAACAATTCAAGAATCTTGATATGAACTCAGCAACCATTTTTCATACTTATCCACCAAAACAAGGGTTGAAATCCGTTTTCGAATGGTGATATGCACAAAAAAGTTGTTCTTGATAATCTAATAGTATAACCATATGATTTTGAAATAACAAAACTAAATCCCCATCAAGTTTCAGGTATTTAATGGTATCCCCACAGTTGAGTTTTGAAATCATAGAGATACACACAGAATTAGGAATCTGTGTCTATTTAAGAAAACCAAACAAGTATAGAACCAACAAAACTAGATATAAAAACACTACATCACACATATTTACACATTCCAAAATCAGTTATTCTATAACCAACATCAACTTTGACTAATATGAAGCTTTTATTTCCACTTGAGCATATGACTTCCTACTTAATGCATCCTCCACCAAATTTCCTTTAGATGGTGCCAACATAAACATGAAGTCAAACATCAAAATATACTCAAAACATATACATTTACTTATGTTAAAATATATTTGAGAGAAAATACGCTTTAAAATCATATGATTGGTGAAAACCATGAATTTATAACCATAGAAAAAATGATTCTATGTCTTTAATGCATGAACTATAACCATTAACTTCAATTACTGAATAGGGAAGCTATTTTCATTTGTATTCAAATTCCTTGTTCATTATGAAACCACAGGATTCCCATGAATTACAACACAACATATCCCTAATATAGATGTCTTAAATTACACCATGTACACTTTCCCTAGTTCTGGAAAAATCATGATTGGTGCTGATGTAAAGAGACCCTTAAGATCATTAAAAGAAATAATAAATTATTTATTCAACAAAAATTGAACATTCTTCCATTTCAAGTCTGTAGATAGTAAATATAATCATTATATGTCATGGATGAAGTATCTAAATGAACCAGATAGACCTAAGAAACATTTTATTTAAAAAAAATATTTTGCGGTTTGTAAAAAATAATAGACTCTTCCTTTTTTGGAGATACTGAAAGAAATTTCATAGAAATAACATGACCATGGAATCATACCTATTGTATCCAAAAAACACATTGATAATTTAGAATACAACCAATTTTCTCTTAAGATCCCCTGCATTGTAGTCAAGTGTATCTCATACTCCAACCTTGTCCAGGAACAAACCAATATATTATCAAAAAACACCACCATGAAAGAATTGATATATCTATGAAATAACTAATTGATAAATTCCATGAATAATGATGCTACATTTGAAAGACAAAAGGAAAATAAAAAATATTCATTGTGGACAAATAATATCATGAATATTTTTATCAGAATATCCTATTTTCATACATACATTTGATGATATCCTACTCCTAAATTAATTTTGTAACACCACATACATCCCTTCAATTGATGAAACATTTATTCATTGTGTGAGAGTGGATTTCGTTTACTTATCATAAATTTGTAAGATTATTATAATTGATACATATTCAAAGAGATAAATACACATATTTAATAAACATGACTGATGATGCCGATAGTTATGTCCTAGGCTGAATGAACCCTTTACTTTCTACCTATTCAAACTTCAAATTCAATCACCTCAATTTGGTTGGTTCTATCTAGTATGATAGAAGTGAGATATAGATAGTCCACGAAAGGATATCAATCATAAACTCCACTTCCCTTACAGGGGGAAACACTGATATTTCCATAGGAAATATATATATATACGGACGAATAAGTTCAGGAAAGCATTTTAACTCACTCACTTCCATCAATACCAATGGGATGGTTTCCAATTTATATGAGATAGTCCCATTTTTTGGTTCTGACAAGCTTGTTGCTCACACATTTACCTTCTTTTCTCCTCTAATTATATTTTCAAAACCATATTTAGTCTTGAAAAAATCGTTCAATCCTACATGTTGAAAAGGTCCTTCAATATTTCCAAAAACCCCATTCCCAATATTACATCATATACATCTATCTTGATCAGTAAGATTTCTCATATCAAATCATCCCCATCGATAGTTATATGACACACTCTGTATAAAAAGTTTCAACACTCTCGCTAACCAAGAGGAGTTTTATGTTTCTATACTAAAGGAATCACCTCCACATTTAATCCCAATAGATAAAAAATATGAAAATAAATGAATGAATAAGAATCATTCTGATCAAAAAAATTTATAAAGGTATATTTCAAAAGAATATTACCTTTCACCATTGATTGTCTTGACTTGTCATCAATAATAGCATGATCTTCTCTAAATATCTACATACTATCCACACTTTTCTCTTCATTAGCCTGCTGAAACTATCCCTACAAAGGATTAATTTTTTTCCAATATTTACAATGACTATATCTACTATAATAATGAGGAGTATTTTTTACCACATTCAATGGAAGCATAAGACAACAAAGTACCCTAAGAAGTGACACAGATTGATTACCTTGGAGTGTTGTGACAAAAACACTAAATCGGACCCATCTAATTGCAACTATGTCATGCTTGGGGATGCACATTATATTCCCAATTCATGTATCATAGTGATCCACATTGAAAACAGCTAGACATACTCTTTGGATTTGGAAGAAGATTCATTGATCATGTGGAATGATTCATATACATAATCCCAGTATGTAAATAAGTTTCTCTCTTCATCTTATTCCCTCTATTATAGTTCCCTCTATTTCCTATGGGTATCATCATTAATCCTCCCATATGTCACTCTAAATATATCTCATTTATGAATTTTCGCTATATTTACCATCCTACATAATATGATATACATATCCCAATAATATTCAAACAGATTTAATGCTTCAATCACACTAAACAAATATGTTCCTTTAAGAGTAAACTAGCCACAAACTCAGGTGAAACCCAAAATAACATCATAAACATACAACTATATTCCCTCACTAAAAGATTATATTTTTTTCAATATGCAGAAATATTATTTTTTCATAATTTTTAACATGTTAGAGTTAAATTGTTCGAAAAATAATTTCCCAAAATCCTCCCATGCCATACCTTGGTTGTCATTAGCTTAGTCCAAAAATCCCACCACTAACATGAAAGATCATCGAACATATATATTCACTATATATACTAAAGCTGGGTGTTTCCCAGCTTATGTGTCGACTCCACACTCAACCACGTCACCTAATTCACCTCTCCAATTACCATTAAACCCCCTGTTTGTATTCAAACACCCATTTTACCCAATGAAACTCGACTACTATCTACGCCTTACCACGACCCCTCTTCCCTCTTAGGGTTCCTTCTTCCTTCGTCTTCCTATTGCGCTTATCCATCGACTGCCATCGTGTTCCTCACACAAAAAACTGAATCTAGATCTATTTTAGATCTTTCGTAATGAGAAACTCCACCTTCAGCTCTTCGACGTCCGGGTCGTCTGCTCCTCCTAGGGTTCCCACACCCTCGACCGCGTAGCGAGTATCCAATTTCATGGATTTTAGATCCTTTACGGACATTGTTGTCGGAATAAATACTTAGTGGATGAATCATTGAATGTCTATGGCATTGCGCATCGAGCCATGGAAGAATCGACAGCGAGGTATCCCCTCCTACCTCCCGCCTCTTCTGTCCCTCCTTCCTCCACCCTCCTTCATCCTCTGAAGCCACGCCTACCCTCCCATTCCCCCGTTATTGATCCTTTTTTCATAAAACGTATCCTCATCCAATTGAATCTTCTCGAACCTCTTATTTCCAACTTGTATTTGAATTTTTTTTTTCGACTGAAAAAATAGTAACTCCTTTGATGTCTTCACGAGTACCCGATAAATTCCATTCCCTTTTGGTATTGGAGGCATGAAATTTGACGGTGAAGGAATTAGATAAATAATTAATGGTTTGGAAATACTGCTACCATTTTTGCAGACATTCATGTAGTCTAAATATTTTTGTAGCTGCTAACAAGTATACAGATGAGTAGGATAAAAGTGAGTAATCTTTATACTATTTAGAGTTGCAATGATTGTTCGGATAGATGATGAGTTTATCAATCTTTCACCTATTCCTCTTATCATATTTCATTTCATGGAAACCATTGACTTATCTATGATTATAATATTTCCATTGACCAATCCTATAAGGTATATCCCATTTTTAATACTGGTAGAGTTTAATCCCACTCTCCGGACATCGAATCCCCATCAACATCAGTTCATCTTACTAGCTCTCCTACCAAATTTTCTTTTTTCACTCAATTGATTACTAGTTTTTTCAATGAAGGATGGCTGGATGAGGTTGCTGATTATTTCTGAATTTGTTAAAATACATGTTCATGAGGGTTAAATTATGAAATTAAAGATAATGTTGGAGTTTAAAGAAAGAAGACAATCTCAGAAAAGGATAACCATTTTACTTTAGTTGAATTCTTAAGTGGATTTATTATCTGAAAGCTAATGTGGGGAACTTTTAGTAATTTTTTTATGAAACTAACTAATATTCTTTGGTGTTAATTTTATTCTTTTAAGTTATTTCTTTTATGAAACTACCTTAGATTCTTTGGTGTTACTTTTATTTTTTTTTAATATATTCTGATTATTTGATTATGTGCATGTGTGATGGTGATTTTTGATTCATCCAGTTTGATTTATTTTTCCCAATTTATTTTTTTCATCTTGATTCCTAGATGTAGATAATGGTTTTTGCTGAATTCCTCTTTGTAATCATGAAAATGTGACTTTACATTCAGATTCAAGCTCTAGTGGACCTTCGAGCACTGGCGGCTCATCTTCATCGAGTAGGTTTGTTGTTGCATGAATTAGATCTAGTTGAATGAAAATTATTTTTTTGGATCCAGGTTCTTAGTTTACGATTTCAATTTCGGTGTCGACTTAAATGTGTGCGGATCGTCTTCAAACTGTACGCTCACATCCAGTTTCCATTTAAGTGTGAAGTCTATTCATTGTTTTCATAATGTAAAATCTTATTAATTTTTTTTAATGTTATGTCTATATTACTTATTCTATTAATGTTTTGTTTATATTGCTTATTTGTTACACGTTCTTCCAAATGAAATTTTATTAACGACCTGTACATTTATTCTACATTCCATTATCATTATAATGTTTCCCAATGCTCTTAAATTTATTCCTCTATTTATGTTTCTTTATCAGCATCTTCGGTAATTAAATGCAATATTCACAATGATTCATGGTAATTTTTCATCCAGTATTGATTCTGCATTGCATTATAATTATCAATATCCACTGTGCATAATACAGTTACATTGCACACATTGACTATTAAATATAAAGAAAACCATTACAAATATGCATTGCCCATCAACCTCTAAAGATGCAAGGTTTCAGATGAGATTACAAATGAAGTAATGCCAAAAACATTGTGAGTTCTCTATTATGTTCACTTTAAAATTCTATATTTATGTTATTTATTTTAGTATATATATACATTACATCTAACACAATAACAGTTTTGAAATCTATTGGAAATTATTCAATTACATCTATTTATCTCTCTTGTACTCCGATAAGTGGATTATTGCCAAAAAATGGCATCACACATGGAGACACACACATTCCATTAACACCATTACCTTTCAATTGTTAGTTCTGTCTAATTTTCCTATCTAATGATATATACTTATAACTACATTACAGACTAACACAAATTAGTCATATCGAACATATTCTATGTTGACAGTGCCTCCCAGATCGGCAGCCAAGACAATAATCTCTATAGGATAAAACAATAAAAAGCAATGACAACATACCTATGGAGAATATTCACTTCCATTATGTAAGTATGATAAAAATGTTCTTCTAAATAACTTGTATATTTTAGTTGAATTTCCATTTTCTGAATGACTTTTAAATTTGAATCCCATATCTGTGTTTTCATTAGCACTCTCAGATCGATTGTAGATTACAATTGTTCTTAACTATTTTTTTTATGAATTTCCTATTTAAAAGGAATGGTCAATTGAATATTCTAAACACCAAGGATTCCTCAGGTTTAATGAGTTTGTTATAGCGATGCAGGTTGCACCATGGTTCCTTCAATGCATTATTCTTATTTCACTTTATTTAATTTTTTAATGCATACCTAGGTTGTATACTATATGTTTCAACTAGAAGATTACTTTGGAACAAGGAGGATATGAATTGACATCAAATCTCTTCAGGTTTGTAGGCAAGCAAATTAATTTTTCTCAAATTTTTTCTTTCAACCAGAATTGTTGTCTTATCATTGATGGATTAAGGGTTATAACATTTTTCTCTAAAAATTTAAGTTAGACACATAATGAATTTGCATAATCTATATATATACTAATCTGAGGTATTCTCAACTTCCATGTGTCAAAATACCAGGCCTCCACAAAAGATTTTCATCAGTATGAATGTCATTTTCAGGTTTCTATATAGATACAACCAAATTGGCACTACTGTGACTTGGGCAACATTTTTGAACAAAAATTTGACTGTTTACATAACTTCTTGCAATTATAGAACTTTTAGGCATCAATTACACTAGACCATAACATACATCCCAGGTATGCCTATATTATTTTATTCAATTCATAACTTCTTATGTCACTTAGTTGCAGAATATACTATTTCTTAGTTGTAGATATCATGTATCTCTTTATAATAGCTGTATAAAGCCATGAAATTATTCATTTATCCAGTTTGGTGTCTTCCTTCACAATATAGTATAAATATGTGCAATTACATCCCATTTTAGGTTTTTAATTTAACTCAATTCATATGAAATTTGACAAGTCAATGGATCTGTAGAATAATGCAAAGTTGTAGATTTCTGGGTAATGTATAGGAGTTTCTATACATACTATGATTATTCTCGTCCCAACATAGTGATGAACCTAAATAATGATGAATTTTCATGGGATGATGGAATAAATGCCTTAAATTTACAATCATGGAGAAGAAACTTAACATATGTGTATCATTTCTGTCTTAGCAAGGATTGATGCAGGTATTTTTTTTCCCAGTGAGGATTGATGCAGTGTTTGCCAATTTCTCATACTTAGTGTTTTAACAGATTGTTTTATAAATATTTAAGGATTTATTATTAAAGTGTTTCCCTATTACTCATACACATTATTTATTCTTATTTTTAAATATTACTATAACTATAGGTAAACATATTGCATGATTTTCTATGCGCTCACATCAATTTATCATGAAATTTTTTCATATTGGTCATCAAGAATTTAACTTCAAAATGTTATTAGTTACTTATACAAAGTATGACATGACATTATTTAGAGAAGTGTATCATTTTTTATGGTAGTCGATCATGTATTTTAATTCAGTACTAGATCATGTATTGTATTTCAATATCGCATTATTTTTTAGAGTAGTGGAATATGTTTTTTATTTGACCAGTGGCTCATGTATATTTTTACTGCTCTATATGTGATTCCTAAGTATTCAATTTCCAATTATGTGAATTTGGTAGAGAAACTGATGTTGAAATCTGATGCAAGGTATATAAAAAAATGTGGAAAAGGAAACATCATTATTCAAATGTGTCATGCATAAAAACATTATTAATTTTCCTGATCCCACTCGATCAGTTCGTTTGTTATTTTAACAGTTGTAGGGAATGATTTTACTATCATCCAACATCTAGAAGTGTTGGTCCAGTGTAGTATTGAAGAAATAATCTACTGGCAGTTGATAACAAACCTGAAATGATTAAATGGGTCTTGCTCCAAATGTCACACCATCTTCTCTTAAAAAAACATTAGTTTCTTTTATAGTTTTCACCCATTTTGTGGTAATGTAAACATTCTGTTCTGTTTCCTTTTTTTCTAAACAAGATATATCATGTTTTTTTGGAAATTTCAAATAGAAAGTTTTTTAGTTTTTGTTAATTTTTATTAGTTTAAATCTATGATACTTTATGTTTTTTATTTGTCCATATTGATAACAAATTTTCATTTATTTTTCAATAAAATTGATTCTAACATCTATTGAGATGAAGTTTGAGAAAGTTCTATAGCTATTCCAGATGAAATAAGTTTGAAAGTGGTTATCAGAAGTCATTTGAACACTTATTTGTTGAATTATAAATGTCACAGGGGATTTGGAATGGCTTTGTTGGGTTCACAGGTCTCCCATATTAGAAGCAGTGGGAGCCCCAGTTTTTTAACTGTGGGTTTTAAGGGTCCAACAGTAAGAGCTTTGAAAGGTATATGCGAGCGTTCATTTTAATGGTAGGTTGATGGTGTATCTGCATGGAAATGAAGAAGGATCTCTTAAATGGTATGTGAGAGCGTTCATCTTTATATAGAATGACATCTCACTGAAATATTCTCTTAATTGTGTATTGTTATATTCAGATTCATAAATTTCCCATCCAAAGATAATCATATTGATGGAGTGATTTTCATATTGCAGGTTTAAGTGACATTTTTTGGAAGAATAGACGAGCATTGAACATCTACTCCATCCTACACATCCTTCTCTATGCAAATGCTATACTGAAATGTGTAAATTCCACATTTGATGGAATGTATAGATTCAAGAATTTTTATTTTTTGCTAATTTATATGTTTTACAGTTTCTGTATGTAAGGGGTGCTCTGGAACCAACAATTTTTCTATCAAGGGATGATTTAGATACCACATTGTCCCATAATCACCCTCTTCCTACCAAGGTATCTTCAATTTGCACCACATATGAAAATATGGGAGATAGTATTACTAGATCTCATGAAGTTCCTAGAAAATATACCATAGATGGGCCATCCTCAGTAGTTAGAAAGAATGGAAATCTATCTATTGATGAATTTTAAAATTATAAGAAGGATTTACAAATACAGAAGGAATTGATTGAGAAGATAAAGAAAATTCCAGTGGTTTGTGTTCCGTTTTTAATATTTCTGTGATCTTTGAGTGCAACTTTTAATTCATTATTTTTATATGTATGTCATGCCTTATGTTTGGTGGTAAAATGATTTCTACTATGTTATTTGATGATACTGCACTTTCTTGGGTCACTTTCTTTCTTGTACTCAGTTCTATTTGTTTTAACCATTGGATAAATTATTCTCATTTACTGCCTTGTAGTGTAAGGGGTTAGGCTTAAACCGAGAATGATATGGAAACTAGTAGGTTGGAAGTAAAACACTATCTTCTTCTAGAACATTACACCCTCATGTTTCTTTAGTAACATCCACTATACAATTTCCTGGTGGGTAAATGGAAACTACTTCAACTTCACATATTATTGCCATGTGAACTCCTAAATGCAGCATAGATTCTTTTCCCAATCTTGCAAACATGCACAAGGTTGAAGGTATAAAACATGCTCGTACAATTTCTCAAACACAATTTGATAATGACTATCCTACTTATGCATCTGATAATTATCAAAATATAGATTCTATATAGAGTCATAAAACATAATTTCTACTTAAGTATTAATTTATGGTCTTTCTAATTTCATTTCATCTTTAGGGTCATGTTTCGCAGGTTCCTTTCACAGGGTCATTTAGGATGTTTAAACCTTTCCATTTTAACCAACAAACTATATTATGTATCTATTAATTTAGTACAACAGGTTTAATGTAGATCCTTTTAATTTTTTTCCTTTGACAATGATTACAATTCCCTATAATTGGATTCCCTTTTGTAAGAGCAGATTGACTGAACTGACCAAATTAGTTTCGACATTCAACCTTTGATCTCCACAATAGCCTCCACAGTCCCAGCAACATTAGAGCTAGATAAGTCTAGGAATTGTCTTTCTATATCTATTGTTCTCTTTCAATTAATATAAAAATTGGCATGATCACTTGTGAGTGTGTGCTTCTTTTTCCTGTTTCAACTGTTGTGGATTGATTTGGGGTAGGGGTTCATAGAGTGGGATTGAAATTAATAATAGTTCATGTTGGGTTTTTAGAGTTAGCGTTTTCTATATATCTTCCTCCTTGTATAAGCATGAAATTTGTATCTTTGATTAATATAATTGCTTTCAATAAAGTCAATATTAATTCATGGTTTCTTTCATATATTCAATGTGACAGGGTTTCCTCTAACTGGATTTTGGATATATATTCAACATTATGGAAAAAATAAGCATATGGCGATTTCATGATAAGTGGATCATTTTCTTCTCTTAATTATTAGTTTCATATAATTTTACTATGAAACACTTGTGATATGTGTATTTGAAAACTATATCATGTACTATGTGGAGATTTTTAATATGACCAGGGGATGGTTTTTTAGGTCATCAAAACATTTATTTTATTCTCAATGGAGGACCCTAAAAATACCAGGCAAACCCTTTATTTAGAAACTGCTACATTCTTCTGCATTTAATGTAATGACTTCATTTATTTCATTTAAGTTACACTTTGTAACAATATTCTACATTTTTATACATCTCACACTAACATCAATTCATTGAATACTATATTCTCTATCATTTGATCTAATTGCAATTTATGTCTGTCATCTGTATTGTAGTATAGTGAAATAACTAATTAATTTCAGTAGTTTTGATAACATTATATTTGTATTTCCCATTCAATTGTCTCTTCGATATAGAACTAAAAGTGAAGTATGCCTACAAAACTTCGGCCGACATATCCACCCGTTATGGTAATTTGCTACATTTTAGTGATATGTACTTGATAACAGGCCATTCATCTTTCTATGGGGTTTTTATGTCCAGGAATTTTAGTGTCTCCACTTGGTACTGCACCGAATTCTCAGGCTCCCAAAGCCATGAGTACTGGTTCCTGGTCGCCTGCTGGTATGGATTCATCTCATCAGCATGACATATAGTTACCCGAACCAACTAATTGTGTTTATCTATTAATTTCATTGTTGGAAATTTCAGCTCCCCACTTGGGTCAAGCAGCTCCAGGACACAGCACCATGGTTCTGCGGTTTGGTAGGAGCTCTGGCACAGGTTTAAAGAAGGATGGAAAACCAGGACTGGCAGTGACATCAACTTATCTTTTAATATCAATATTGTACTGAAACATTATTTCATATTGCATTGGGATAGTGCATCTATTATGCATTGGTTATAACCCACCAGCAGTTGGGTTTGCTGATTTATGAAACCTAAAGAATGATTTAATTGCATGGTAATTGATAATCAAGCATTATTCAGTTATTTTCAGCATTGTTTCTTAATTTTCCTTTCCTATATAGTCTATACTGTTAATAGATTATGCAGATATTCTTAACATGTTTTATTCACATTTTTTATGAAACTGTTGTTCCTTTCAATGAATTATTTCCATTAAATTTACATTACTAATTATTATCCATTGTACAGTTAACAACTTTCCCAGTTTCTTTTATTTTTCCAAAATATTTTATTGCCTCTATAAAAGCAGTGAACCATATCGTCATGAGAACACATGAACTAAGAAATTTGTTTTATCACCGTGAAAATGCACGGGCGAGTACTAGTATTGATATTTTGAAAATTAAATTCTCTAGTGTTCCTTGGAAATCTAATATTTTATTTATACTATTGAGCCATGCCTCTACGTTTTATTGTTTTGAATCATTTAGAAAACATGGTGGAATATTTTTCTAAAACTAAACTAAATGATTCATGTGATTCGGTTCATCCATTGGTTTCTTTTTATCTAATAATTTAAAAGAGTGAACTACTCTTTGAAATAGCTACTAATTCACATGGTGTTCAGGTGTAACCACATATTCAGTAGCTTCCTCCGGTTGGTCTCTACAATGTCTACTCGATGCCATTTATATAAACACAGGAACCCCCATAAGTTTCACTCTCTAACAACTGAAGGAGTAATATTTATAATTTAATCACATTTAAACAGTCACAAACATTCATTCCATGGTCAAAATTTCTCATGTTCAACTATCATTTAATGATCCACAATGTTTTAAATAATTAAACTATTTTCAAAATACCACTACCATTATTTTTCAAAATAACACATCTAAAAACCATTTCCATATTTATCAAAAATCAATCAATAAAAAACAAAACATAAATCATTACTCAAAAGGTGGTATTAATTCATTATGAGAAGTCATTTCTATAATTAAAAAATGAGATCAAACTCCTAGAAATTTCTCCAAAAACATATGTACCTATGTCTTTGGTAACTTTAAGTTCAGTATAAAAATGATATATAAATATTTTCATGTATTAAAATTATTGTTCGAACAATCTAACTCTTGTATACCCTCACAAATAAATGAATAAACCATGAATGAATGTCAAATATAATATCAATGATTGATTCCATATGGACCAAAAAACTGATAAAAATTGTAACACCCCACCCCTCTTCATTGACATAAGTCAAGTTGTAAATTAAATCTGTTCTTAAGAGATATCCCCAAGGAACTAATGGCTGGAAATAAATTCTAAGCAATTCATTAATGGTAGGGGATTATTTTCCATTTCTAAGAGAAAACAACAAACTAATCATACCTTAACCCAAAGAACTACATGATTCATGTCAACAATGTACTTCAATAAAAAAATATCCATAAATATCAATACCATAGTATACAAATATCATATCAGAGTACTAAAAAATACATAAAAAGCAATCTATTGACACCAAGACTAGACACCAACACAATACACCACAACTCCAATCCATTCTCCATACTTTATCTCCATAGCCACCCAAGGATCACTATGTACCACTATAAAAATTAGATTCTTTTCTTTTACATGAGTCTTAGAATAAAACTTCTTAAAAAGAACCTGAGTTCCAAAGAAGGGGGTGAGTAATAATACTCAGTATGACTTCCCCAAATGACATCCCTACTCAAACAATTTAGATATAAAAAGTTTTGACATGAATATTACAGAATTTATATGAAACCATTATGAATGTTTTACAATTTTCATCAAGCCAAACAAGTACATACCCTATCATTTTCACCTCAAATTAACTAATTTACAATGAATGAAATGATACAAATCTTTTACGATTTCATATTGGCCTAAACCAATTCATGTCACGAATCCCAACACATACAACTCATTACACAGACAACATAACCAACCATGCTTGGTGTTAACATTAATGATGTAACTTCATATCCAACCTTGTCCACATTTTATTATAGTGATTCATAACCACTTCCCAATTCCTTGATTAGGGTACATCACTACCAATAGCCCTTCAATTATAACTAATTCATAACCATTAATTACAAAAAACAATTCCAAATCACCTATTTCATGAAATGTTTTAATAAAAAACATATTTATAGAAAACAATTTTTACAACCATTTAACAAAAATCAAACTAAGAATCTAATTTTAAAAATAAAAATTCTAAAATCAGAAACATGGAATATTGCACAAAAATATCACATTTTTAAAAAACCAATAAATGAATAGAAATGGGTTTTAAATAAGATTCAAAAATCAATTTAAAAATAAATATCATGAAAAAAAAGCTATTTAAAGCCAAAGACTTCATGTTCTAGTAAGAGGAGTTAAGAGTGAAGCCACATACCTTTATGGTATTTGTAGAAAACAACCAAAAGAATAAATGATCACCAATTTCAGTTAGAACACCATAACACTACCTTCGATTCCTTTACATAAAATCAAAAAATCCCAACCTCACAATTATTGGAAAGAAAAACCCTAGATCCATCTGCAACAGAATTAGATCTAGGGAACCGTGATAGGGAGAAAAGCATATCTATGAAAAATAAAAAAAGTACCAATAATGGAGACTTAACATGGAATAAAAAACATCCTAGCACCAATAAAAAGCTTCAAATATCTTCCAGAATGAATGAGAGAGGTTCATTAAACCCTAAGATGAATGAATCATGAGTTTTTTCATTTGAGGTGAGAAATAAAATGTTTACATTTAAAAACACCAGATGAAATTTAAAGAACCATTTTTAATTCTTAAAATAGTTAGCTCATATATTTAGACAAAATTTCTACTAATAGTGCACTTGATACCACCCAAAGGGTGCCACACACAGTTAGTTTGCACTGTCAGTAACACCTTTCCAAACTGTACCAAATCCCACTATCCCACGACTCATTTTCAGACATGGGAGGCCTCAATATATATAACTAGTGTGAAAACAATGTGCACCAACAACCTTATGTCTGCCTCAAATATCATTGCTTCCTACAAATGTTGAACGGTTTACGCTAACATTGAAAAAACATCATACCCTTATAAAATCCCAAAAACCAACCAAAAAACCATCAAACTCATCCCAAATAATACCAAAAAATACTATACACATAAAAATGAAGAAATAAGGATTACATACATCAAATTGGGGGTACTAAATCTTCACTCCTTGATTTTGGTAATTTTATTTGAATTTAATTTATCTTTTCTGATTAAAACCATGAGATTTGTGGGTAACGATAATATATAACTCCTAGTTGATTGAACCTAAATTATTTCTTGATAATTAGTGTATTAGATTAGGGATACAATAATTTGATGAAATAGATTTAAGAATATCAAGAATGGATCAACCGTACTTTTATGTGGGATGATAATACCACTTGTGTACTTCACATGTCTTGTAAAATTTGCCTCTTAGTACCAATATATTCCTCATCATTTTTATTCAACTCAATGAATCTATTATAAATTTTACTAACATTAATATAAGGATATAATTACTAAAAAATAATCACTTAAAATAATCCCACGTAATAGTTTCAATTTCATCTTGCTGCATTGAATTCTTCATAACAGTCAACCATTGATCTGATTCTCCTTACAAATGATAAGTACTAAGAATAAATTTATTATGTTTGAAGCACTAGATAATGAAAAATATATTTTTATTGATGCAGAATCATTTCTCCACGACTAGTGGATCATTGGAACCACTATAGTAGGGTTGTGTTTTCCTCATGATGGAGTCAACATAATGTTGTTTCCTAATGTTATCATTTAAAACCACAACATGATTCGTAGATTAAAAGACATGTATGAGCATAGAAATTATATTTTCTTATAAAACCATGAGTTTTATGAACCTTTTTAAAATTAAATTTAATTAATTTCATTCATTTAACTATTCATTATGTAAATATTGTGCACCCAAAACACAAACATAACTAGAGTTACATGTGACACTCATTGTTTTACAAAACAATGTTATATAATTAAAATAGTTATTAAGCCAGAATGTTATAACCTAGAACATAAAGTTATAAATATTAATAATAATAAGTATTTATTTAATATAATTATTTATATATTGAAAACAAGCTTATAATGAAATACATAATTTTTAGTAAAGTCATTATATGTTATAAAAATGATATTTTCTAAAAACCTGGTTGTATTATTTTTGTGAACAATAAAAAAATGATTTTTTAAAAATAACTGTAAATTAATTAGGAAAATTACAATTTATGATTTATTTAATAATGTAAAAATTATCTTACGTTTATTTTAAGGAATTTTTATGATAGGTTCCATTTTTAATGAATAATTAAAAATAATGAATTTTAATTGAAAAAACCATTTACATTAAATTTTTTAGTTAAATATATATTAATTTGGATTTAATGTATATTTATTCAAATTATACATATATTAATCCCATTTTGAAATTGGAATCAATTTCATATTGAAATTGAGTATAAAAATATATAAATTTTTAATGTTTTTTCTTTTATATCCCAGCATTATGAAAATATTTGTGGGAATAATTTTTAATTAATTTCATCCTATTATGTGAATTGAATATGTAAAAATGGATTCAATATTTCTAATAATAATAATTTTTAATTTATAATACATAAAAATTAATTTTCAAGAAATGGAAATTATAAAATTTATTAATATTAATTACTGTGATTAATGTAATTGTAAGATTACATTATTTTTAAACATAGATTAGAAGGTGTTAAAATGAACCGGAAATTATTAAAAACAATATTCACGGGAGAATATAGAATTCAACCACTATAGTATAGATATTAATCTATTATTGGATCCAATTTAAATGGAAAAAGGCATTGGTGGAGTTTACTCGTTTATAAAATTATAATGGTGACACTCACCTCCCTTGTAAAAGGCCACCCCCTCTCCCCCTATACTCACACCTTGAAAAAAAATTGGTTAGGAAAATAAATGAAAAATTAAATTCTCCAATTTAGAAATATATTTTAATAATACATAATATTCGAATAAATTCATCCACGTAAGACCATTTGTAAAATCCAAAATGAGATACATGAAGAAGAGGTAACGTTCAACAATTAATGTCATTGTTTTAGTTCTTCTTTAAAAAACATTTTCTATTACTATTATACAATATATTTTCTATGATTATAATTATATTATATATATGGATATGTTGTTATATTAAGGTTACAATGTATAACCAACCACACATCAATTAAAATGTTTAAGAAAACACTGTTTGTGTATATAGGGATTGTAACATCATTAATCAATATTGTTTATTTCCCAATTACCACCTCACAAGGTGGGACCCAGTGATGAAAATAGTATTTCTAAATGATATATATGATATTAATGATATATGTATTATTATTTAATAATTATATATAATAGAAAATTATGAATTCAATTTTTTGGCAATATGATTACGTTGTTTGTGTGTGCAATGGACTTGCAACTCGCAAAGTGATGTTTTTCATTCATGATTTAAATTGAATTCATTATGTAAGAGATATATTTATAAATATGTGATATTAATGAAATAAAAATTATATTTTAATTATTATATATATATATATCATTTAAATTTTATTCATTTAACATGATAATAAAATAGATGCATCTTTTATGCGTTCGTATGACCTATCGTCTCCATGAAAAATGCATTTAATTTTTAATCAATAATTTTATAGGTTTAAATAAATATGTAATGAAAGAATATAAATGATATTTATATTATGGTTATATTAAATATATGATGAAATCATGAAAAAATTTATGGACCAGAAATAGAAAGTCAAAATTTTTATGAATAAAAAATCAATTATTACACCAAGAATAACATTAACATAGAATTTTCAATAAACAGGTATTGTAAACACATAAGAAAAATAAATATGGTATGATATATATGAAAATGATTATTTTATATATTTATAATAAAATTATATTTTCTACAATAGGGTTTAATGCGAATGTAGTTTGTTGAGAATAAATTTGTGGAGATTTCTAGTCTCACTTTTATTTTTGTTGGACTTATGACATATTCCCCACTAGTTTATTTTGAGCGTTGTATATATTTCCCCATTACTTGTTATATTATAAATTTTATTTATTTAATGATATTAAATGTTTCAATTGTTCTTATTCATTCATCGGGATCATGAATCAATGGTTATTCAAGTCGTGAAGGATTTTCTTCTCACTCTTTTCTTTTGAGTGACAGATGCTATATTTAGCAATTATTTATTCTATATAGTGTATATAATAATCACAACTGAATTTTATTATTATTATTCTAATTTTTTTCAATTTACATATCCATTTGAGTATGTATCCTTCATTGAATATATGGTTCAAAAGTTGGTAAATTGGTAATGTATTGTTGTTAAAAATTTCTTTCTTTGATATGAATGCCTTGATATGCAGATATATCCATTGATGAGGTGTATATAAATCACCATTGACATGTAATACCAGGACATCATATGTCATCATGATATTTTATTTTATTGGTACTAGCTCCTGCTTGGCATCCAAAAAGACCTAGGATCAAATCCGGGTAAGGAAAAAATTCCAAGTGTTGTAGTAGTACTGTAGCAGTGGAGGAACTATAGTAGTGGGGACACTGTAGCGGTAGAGGTAATTTAGTAGGTACAGTAGCTGTGGATGAACTGTAGTCGTGAGGGTAATGTAGCAGTACTATTCACCGAGGGGTCCTTTGACCCAAAAAAGGGGCTTTCAAGACTTGTATTCAGGCCACTTGGCCTTGGGCCTTCAGGAAATGTAATAGGTCTACCTCTACCCACACTAAAGAGGTATTTTATTTAAATAATAAATTGAGGGTTAGACCCTAACCATTAAAGAAACATAGTTTGTCTTTTGAATCAATGTTTCCAAAGTCATAACGATGTATGATACAAACAAATCATTTATTTAGGTTGTTTATGATTAAGTCTCAAATATTGAAATATCATCATATACCCCTCAATATTTCCCATGAATTTTATTATCCTATGGTTAATAATTATATATTTTAATAATTTTACAAGTTCTCACACATTGGTACTAAATATAATAAAAACTAATTTTTATCAGACATTATTCATCTCTTTGGTTGGAAGCTAGTTTTTTCAAAACTATTTTTTCTGAAATATATTTTTCAAATGTTTTATTATTAACCAATAAATATTTGGAAAGCTATTTTTATCATTTGTTAAAATTACCCCATTTTTGAAGGAATCATCATTTCATTTTCCAAAATAATTCCCATTTATCTTTTACTAAAAAATTTAAAATAACCTTTATTTTAACATATACAACATGGAAAAAATATTTCAACATCATAAGTAAAAATTATTTTAAAAATTATTTTATTTTTTATCATGTTTAATTTTAAATATTAATCACTTCAAATATATTTTATGTTTTAGAAATCACTTTCCAAATAAAGGATATTTTCTTCATGAAATGTTTTAAATGGTCGATCAAAATCATGTTACATCAAATATTTCATCTATTGACAGTACCCATTACTTTATGTGAATATGATCAAAGGATAACTTTCTTATAAATGTTTTTGATGATTTGAAAATATGTTTATGAAAATAATTACACTTCCATGGGTTATACTATATGGTAATTCTTTTAAATCTTACATCATTTCACAAGTTATTCTATGAAGAGATGATTATGAAACCTATCTATTTTTTCACGGGTTATGATATGATTATATTTTTATGAAACCCATTTAATTTCATGAGTTATGATGTAAGTAATTATTATGATCTTTTGGAACATATGAATATGGTATTCACTATGATATGTGTTGTACCTATATCTTCCTTCATTTCATTTTGTAATGATTTATATATCACATTAGATAGACATTAATTGAATAGTGACGTACCTGGTAAAATAATTCATGGTTAGAATGGGGAGTGAACTATGTACTATAATACATGTTTACAACTAGGAGTGATGATGGTATAGTAATAAACGTGTGGAATAAAGAATGAAATTAGTACATTAGATGAGTTTTTTACACTGTGATAGTCTCTCTAGTGATCTTTTACCAATATAGAAATTATTTTATTTTATTATATTTATTCCAAAATCCATGTCTTTTTCCTTTGTTATTCTCTCATGGTTCATGATCTGTTTTTAACTTATGAATCATTTATTATTAACTACATAATAGTTTTACATGATTCAATATATTGATCTCTGATATGAAGGGTATGTTTTTAAAATGTTATGCTCAAGTCCCTATACACTTATGCTCAAGTTATTATTACATATATCAACTATTTACTCAAACTGGGAATATGATGTCACCCTTTCTTTGTTTTTCTCTCCACAAGTTATTATGATATTTATTATATATGATATGTATAATAACGGATCTATTTTTAATGAAACTTTTGGGAGAAACCATATCTCATTTATGGACCAACGATTATGTTTCCATGTTTCCAATGATATTAAACTATTATGGTCGTGAAATTTGTGCTTACATAATGTAATAAATTTTCATAAAAAAAGATTCAATATCTATAAAGGTTGTGCCTATGTCACAATAGTTATTATCGTAGGATAGGTTCAATTATCCTTTAGAAACTAGGATTAGATTAAATTAGTGTGATCTCTAAGGATATGCCTAAGGATATGTCTAACTATAATTCTAAGTATGAGATAATGTATAGGATATTGACCTTGATTTTTTTGTAAAGGATAGAGTGAGTGATTTCATAGAAATTACATCCACATACATATACGACAATTGGATGTGGCACTAAAACAAATGTACAATAGGGAAATAACTATAAGAAACTGTAAAAATATGTATTAGACCAGGAACTAGTGCACAACAACATGAATTTTTGCACACCTATTCGTACACTCCAAGGGGATATGCTTTAAAAATTCAAAAATAAATTTGGAACCATACTGATGTTTTTAAATAGAAGATTTCTATTAATGAACATGGATAAAAAAATCAAACATATATTTAAAAGGGATTCAACAATTAGACATCCTATAAGTTATTTTCAGGGTTATGTGGTTTCAAACTACAGTTACTATTTCATAAAATTTGATTTTTAGTTTTATTCAATGCCTGAACAACAAATTAATTGCATTATTGATGAATGTAATGGAAAGTGAAATTATTTTTCTATTGAGAATCCAAATTTCATGTGATCTGGATAGTAAAATCACATTTCTATGTTAATAAAAATATCTCATGGTTTGAATCAGACTGAAAATCCAAATGAAAAAAGGAAAGAACAACATACTATAATGTCCTTATTGTGGTTATTTCTCCCTTATATTAGTGGTTCATCAGATCCAATTGTTTTTTAAAAACATATTAGTATTACTAAAATATTATCTTCCATTCTCCAATGCTAATATTATATAAAAGATCAATTTTTATGACTATTATTTGGTATGTGAAGTAGTTTTTTAGTTCAATTATATAAATAATATGAGGCAAAAAGATACAATATAATACATAGATTGATATGATATCAATAAATTATTTTTCAATAAGTACGTTCCTAATGGGTTTTCATATATATATGGGGAAAGATATCTTTCAGCTAAGGAAACATTATGAAGAATCTATTGGTTCCTTTGAGTTAAATTTCATAATACATTTTTGGTATGCGTTGGGTATTACCATCCAAAATGAAATTAAGTCTAGTTTATTCTTCCGTGAATTAAAACAAATTTTCTTAAGGGCATTATTAGTAATATTTTAGTATATACGAATTGTTTTTAAATGTGAAATAAATTTAAAAATGTAGGATAGAGTTACATATAAATCTCATTTTTTGACACGAATATTGTGATGAAGTTTAATATAAAATGTAAAAACAATGGAAATTAGAATATTTAATTTATTTTATGATCAATGTGTGAGAAGAAGCATGGAAAAAAATTTCTTAAGTGGACTGATAAATGTTTTATGCATAGAAGAGTTTCTCATTGGAAAATTGATTACTAATATGATGGTAATATGTAGGCTAATGATTCTAATAGAGAGAAAGAATCATAGAATAAAAAATTCTATGCTTCATGTGTAATGATATTGAGCATTATACTAACCAATTCCCAATGATTAGGATTAATGGTGATTATTAACATCAGTATCCTCTAAATATGATGTAGAAAGGGAAATTTGATTTGATCACTATTTTTAAGGAGGGCTATACCAATGAATCATTTAGTGTTACACAAACCAACCATTATAGAAATTTTTGTCTCTTATTTTACTATGTTTCTTCCCATTATATCATATAAAAATAATTTTATAAGGTTATCAAGATATCCCCAAAACTTTTAGATATATAAATAAAAGTGAAAAAACATAATGGTATAATGATCACTTCTAATGTTTAGTATTCTTCTCTGGTTGAAATTGGTGAGAATGAGCATTCTGTAAATATTTTCTTTATTCCTTTGGTTGAATTTAATGTCATCCCTATAAATCATATTCTTTCTCTGCATAAACATCTTATCAATTTTCTAGGTACTGATGTTACGTTTTGTATTCCAAACCAACCTATGATGATTTATCAATATGATGATAATTATGAACTCTATATAGAGATTAAATCCAATTTACGGCTCCTAATTCCCATTAAAAAGGGGTTTTTATCTCAAATGGTTGGATAGAAACTCATCATTGAGGACATTACTAGAGTTTCATAATTTCTCAATGTCATTTCAAAAGTGTTTTCAACCAGTCTAACAAAATATGATGTTGAGTCCTCAATAAAATTCACAACGGGTGCCACACCGACTTCTATGACTACATATTGATAGACCCGATGGAGTTGAAGTAATTGATGAATTAACAATATTAAAACCATGTTAAGGGATTAATTCATCCAAGCATGTCACCTTGGGGTTCACATGTTCTATTTTTGAAAAATAATAATGTAAAAATATGATTCTACATTGAAAATTTTAGATGAAAATGATCATAATGAAGAATATGTGTCCTCTTCCCTGTATTGTTTACTAGTTTATCAACTATATATATCTCAAAAAAATAAAATATTGTTCTTCATTAATGTTATCTTCAATTGGGGATTGATATGGATGATATACCAATAATGTAAATACTTTAAATTTATTGGTACTATTAATATATTGTGATTCCATTTGGTCTAACTAATTCTTCTATTATCTTATTAGATTTGAAGAATTGTTTCATTTGGGAATACCTTGATTAGTTTGTGGTAGTGTTTATAGTTTAAATTCTTATCTACTCCAAGTGTACGTAATATCCTAAATATCCGATAAGAAATGTTCTAAAGAACTTAAGGAATGATAAATTGTATGAAAAAATTTACAATGTGTGCATATTAGATATATAAGGTTTAATTTTTTGGTCCCACAATATCAAGAGAAGAAGTGCTGGTATAACCATCAATGAAGGAGGAAATTGAATGTTTTCCCATATTGACCATAGTGACTGAGATACATTGTATGTTTTTGTTTTTTCTAGAAAATATAACTAGTTTTGGAAGAATTTATCATGTCTATCTAACCCTATTATGAAGTTAAATCGGAAAGGTGTCATGTTCCACTAAAAGGATGAATGTGATGAAAATTCCAAGAATCTTAAATGAAACTTAGTCAGTTCACCTTTTCCAACCTTACCCTATAATGGATAAGGGTTTTTAATATATAGTGATTCATCTTATAAGTTGTTCGGTTGTGTTCCATTGTATAATGACATGGTTATAAACTATACATCAGGACAATTAAATATTCATAAGAAAAATCACCCAATATAGGATTTGGAGTTAAATACAGTATTTGTTTTACGGAGTCTGAGCCATAATATTTATAGAGGAACGTGTGACATATGTACTAATGATAAAAAACTAATGTATATATTCACCAATATGGAGTTGAATATTCACTAAATAAAATGGTTACATATGATAAAATATTATGACTACTCAACACATTACCCTAATGGAATGGGGAACAAGAAGTATGATGCTTTAATTCAAGGGGATCTTGCTTGTATATCAATTAATAGGATAAACAATATCCAATATTTTCTGATTTTCAGGGGATATATCCTGAAATCATGAAGGAATCAGAAAATTATATCTTTCCCCACTCAATATTCTACCATATATCCATTTTAAGAGTAAAGAGGGTGGTATGGTTTATTTAGAACTAGAATAGAAGTTCAAAAATTCTCATGAGTTTAACCTTGCTTATGAGGGAATGATAATACTCAAGAATCATGTATGAATTCCTTTCATACCAGACTTGAAGATGGATTTTTTAGAAGAATTTCATAGTTCTTCATTTTCTATTCATCCAGGATGTATAAAAATTTATATATATTTGAATTATATATTTTGGTGGAATAAATAGTTTGGAAGATAGTTATTTTCATTCAAGAAAGTTAATGAAAAATGTTACAAGTATAAGGGGATGTTACATCCATTACACATACTAGAATGGAAATGTGAAAACATCACCATGGATATTTTTTTCAGACCCCAAAACCACTAAGTTACATAATGGTTTAGGGGTGGTAGTCGATCACCTTAATAATTTATCACACTTCATCACTATAATATAATACATATATCTAGGTTAGTTTTCCAGGATATAAATTAATAAATTTTAAGGTTTCATGGGGAAACACATTACAATGTGCCTCATCAGGATCTGATATAGACATAAATGTTCTGGTGAAGGAATTAGTAAGCTCTTGATACAAAAATTGAGTTTCTTCACTGTATATAATCTTCAAATTAATGGTCAGTCTAAATGAATAATGCAATCTTTAGAGGATATGTTGAGATATTTTTCATTATATTTAAAAGGTTTTTGGGATCAATACCTTCTTCTAGTATAGTATACTTATTACAATATCTTTCAAAAAAGAATGTAAATGGATTTTAGGAATCCCTATATAGAAATAAATGTACCTCTCCAACTTGATGGAATAAAGTTTGAGAAAGGAACAAATTGGGACCTAAGATAGCTGAGAAATTTAATATATGGCCATATCTATTTAATATCTTATCATGGTTTCTCAAAATTGGAAGAAACATTATGATTATAATCATCTACATGATCTCTAATTTCATGTTAGTGATATGGAATTTCTACGAATCTTTATTTTCAATAATGTTATCATATTAAGAATGAATATTTGGATCATATCAGGATGGTATACTATCTCTTGGATATTCCACATAAATATCTCAATTCTGTAATTTAATCCATGAATCTCTCATAAGTATATACCTGGGAATTCACATGTACTAAACCTAGTGTTAATCCCATTATAGTGTGATCCTTCTTATGAGGAACCACTAGTGTATATTCTTGATTATAAAGAAAATTTTCTTAAAATAATACCACCCTACTTGTTTATGTTTTATTATGAAACAAAATTTATGGGGTAACTACATGGGAAAATGAGGGTATAATAATTTAGATGTATCCTCATTTTTTATATATGAATGATTATTTTTTGGGGTGAAATTCATTATAAGGGAGAGAATAATGTGACACCAAAATATTTTATAAACCCTTATTAATAAAATTAAATTTATTCAATTAATTACCTTAAAATCTACACTAATTTGGGCTTGTGATTCACATAACACTTTCTTATCCTAAATTACATGCAGAACTGAGTTTTAAAAAAACAATGATATATTATTTATATCATTTTTTATCCCGGAAATTGAAAAATATGAATAAAACATATTAATTTTAATATTAATAATTAATTATTAAATGTATCTATTTTCTATAATTAATTCATTTTTGTAATGAGATAAATAATATTTATTAATTCCATTCAATGTTTGAGAATTCAATTTGTTTGAAAAACTACATTTTATACTTTGTTTTGTGAATAATATTAAAATTAATTTTTTTACACATTTAAAAGATTTATTTAACAATATAAATTCCAAAGTTTTATTCATTATTTCAAAATTATATTATATTAAATTATTTTTTATTTTTTTTTAAATTTTAATATTTTTTATGAATAATGAAAAATAATTAATTATAATTGAAAACTACATTTTTCACTTGACTTGTTTTTATAGTTAAATCATATTTTTAATTTAGAAATTATATTTAGTTATATTATACATCCGTTAATCCAATTTCTATCATTGGAATCAATTTCATATATAAATTGAATAAATGAACATTGTAAACTATTGTTATTTTTCTCTTTAAAAAGTTACTTTCTCTACACGTATACAATATTAACAATAAGTTAATATCTACAAATTCTAAAAATTTAATTTGAAAAATAGGATTCTAATTTTGGAATCACAAAATTTTATAATTTCTAATAATTCTAAATTAATTTTTTACTAATGTATTACTGTATCACATTAAAAATAATTAAAACAATTAATGTATAAACAATATTACTTAGTGGTAAATTATAGAATGTATGGTGTAAGAATGAATAACAAACTTGTCCAAACCCAATTTTATGTCCATATTTAAACATTTCAAATTAAATTATTGGTATTTTATGATTATTGGATCAACATTACATGCAAAAAATCTAGGTAAATTCCACTCATTCAAAAAATTACAAAATATCCAGACACAACCCTTATAAGAGGCCCCCATCTCCCCTCTCTTAACACCTACGTTACCAATTGGTTGGTAAATAACTACCCAAATATCATCTCTGATTATCCAATATCATCCAAGAGGCCTTTATTTGTCCAGTAATATAACCAAATAATTCTTATGGTGTAAACCAAAATGAGATACCTAAAGAATAGGTTACACTCTTAAACGAACATCATTATTTTATTTCTTCCTTAAAAATATTTAATTTTTTATGTAATTATTTTATAATAAAATCAGTGCCTCGTATTTAATTAGTTATTTTTATATTATGTGTATGTCCTACACAAACCCACCCTTCCATCATATGGGTTGTAGAATAATCATCTATATGTTTAGTGGACTACCACCTCAAAAAACAATGTCCTTCATTTTTCAATTACCATCTCTCATGTTTGGGAATAATGATGAATATTATGTTTATATATTATATATAAGATATTTGTTATTTATTTATACTACATTAATAATTACATAATATATAAATTCATCTTTACATTTTTTTTGTTATGACAATGTCGTTTTTTGGTTTGGAGGACTACCACCTCGCGAAGCGTTGTTATTTATTCACCCATGACGTTGAATATATTAAGGGTGAGTTTAATAGAAATATGTTATATATATCAAATAAAATGATAATTAAATAATATATATATATATATATATCATTTAATTTTCATTTATTCTATATGATAATATAAGGGAAACAAGAATCATGCCTATGTATGGTCTACTATCTCAATAAAGTATGCATTTCATGTACTACCACTAAATTTTATTGGATAATATAAATAATAATAAAATAAAAATATATAATATTTATAATATGTTTATAATTATGGATTTTATTAAATCATGATATAAGTATGAGTACCAAAATTGAGATGTCAAAACATCTATGTAAAACATAGCGATTATTACCTGAAACATATCTTTAACAAGGAATTGTTAATAAAAGGTTAATATAAATCCATAATAAAATAATATACAGCAATATATATATTAATATGTCTATAAAATATATATATAATTCACTTATATTTATTATGGAGTAGTTTTAAATGATTAGGATGGATGTCAATAGTTAAGATAAGAAAAATTATAGTGTCACTCTTATTTATGTGAGTCTTATTCCATTTTCAACAATAGCATAATCTTTGTGGTATATTTAATGACTTGTGACATTTATATAAATCATTTACTATATTTCATGTTATTAATTTTTTTGATTTTTGTAATTATTTCACATGGCTAACTATTCAAAGGTTACTCAAGTAGTAAGGGATTTCCATCCCACTTTTTATCTTTTTTGGGGCACTTTCTATATTCGCCCCTACTTCCTTATTTTAAGTCTATATAATACCAATTAATTATTTTTTATAAATATCTTAAATTTTATTTCTATTTACAGATCCCATTTGGATCTATCATTCATGAGATTTATGACTTAAACGTTACCAAATTATTAAATAATTTTTGTTTCAATTTTCCAACTTTGAGACGCATGCTACGGTATTCCCCTGTAAACCTTCATGAGGTGTATATATAGCGTAATCATAATGTAATATCCTGAATTCATAAACCTTATTAAAATTTCAAGTTCCATTTTAGGTTTTTTTAATGGTTATTTTTAATCAATGATACCAAATCTATAAATATTTAATTTGTAATCTCATCATTTATCATTATTGATTATTATTTATTAAAAGATGTTTAAATTTCATGATATACCTACCAAAAATTGTGATTAATTTTCATATCCTATGGGTATTAATTATATTGAAAATTAATGGTACCATTTTTATACTCCTTGGTACTTATGATTATAATTTGTTTTAAGAAAATAGATATTTATTACTCGCTTTGGATGAAAATACAATATATTTCAAAACAATGATTTCGAAAAAAATAAAAAATAATTTATTACTACACAATTCATTCATATAATAATTTTTTACCCATGTTTTTCTTTTTTATGTTTTTCTAAATAAACCATCGGGTCATTTTTGGAAACAATTCATATTCATATTTTACCAATAATGTGAAAAGAACCTTCATTTTAACTTGTACAGAATGCGAATAAAATTTCAAAATCATAACCAATAATTTATTCTATGATTAAATTATATTTTTTCATGTTTATATCTAAATAAAATTTATTTCAATAATATTTTATGTTTTAATTATAAAATTTCACAGAACAGATATTTTCCTTATAAAATGTTATAAATATTTTATCAAAATCATTTTAAATCTACGATTTAATATATTGTTGTTACCCTTGCCTTTTAGGGATAAAACCTGAGGATACCATTAATATTATTTCCCTGAATAATTTTAGGAAACACATTAATTTTCCACAGGTTACACTATGAGGAAATTTGTATGAAACCTGCTTCATTTCATTATTTTTTTCTTTGATTTAATGATTTTGAAACCTATCCCTTTTCCATAGGTGATTATATGATTAAATTTTTATGAGATGAATTTTATTTCATGGTTTATGATATGATAAATTATTATGATATTGTGGAACACATAAATAAGGGTTTCTTTATGATGTGAATGGGACTAATATCTCCCTCCAATTCATTGTGAAAGGATTTATATATATAATGAGATAGATATGGATGGAATGGGGAGTGAACTTGTTATAGTAATACAAGGCTAGAACAGGGAGTGAACATGGTACAATAATTCTAGGAATAAATGAGGAGTTATCTCGGTACAGTAATACATGGCTATAATGAGGAGTGAACTCAATACAGTAAATGATTTTGTCAACTACGATGGAGGGCATAATGACTTAACCAACATGGAAATTATTTTATATGATTATGTATATGCGAAAAATCCATGTCTTAGGCCTATGTTATTCTCTCATGGATCATGTTCGTTGATTTTTTTATGAGTCAAGTATTATGAAAAACCTATCATTATACTATGATTCAATATTATGTAATTTTGATTTCATGGTATTATTTTAAAATATTATGCTCTTGTTCTCAAACACTTATTCTCTTTTTATGATTAATTATGTCTCACACATACTATAATTTATAATATTATATCATAATTTATTAAGTTTCATTTACCTATGTTTTGATGATATTAATTATTTTTGACTTGTCTAAGAAGGTTTACAGTTTTGAATAATGTAGTGGGAGATGATGTTGCTCACTTTTGGACCATTGTTTATGTTTATATTCTTCCAAATACACTAAATTATTATGTTCATCCGACATGTGTTTATGCCATATAATAAGTATTTATAAAAAAATGATGAAATGTCTATATATTTCAATCCATGTTCACTACATTTTTAATTAAATATCCCATTAAATTTAGTTTCCCAAGTGGAAAAAAATTTCATAGTTCATCTCATTTAATGCTAACACGATTCTTTCATGTTATATCCATTGATTAAAAATAGAAGTATATTGTGAGAAATAATAATCATAGTAGGAAACCAGATAATAATGAAAAATAATTTATAGGATTCTTACAAAATGACACTATCAAGTTAATATATGTTCTTCATGGACATTAAAATAACCTTATGATTTTATCCTATACTTATTCTTATCCCTATTGTTCTTACATAAGATTAGTCATCCTATATTCCAATGGTTAACTTATTCAATCTCTAATAGTAACTATTTATATCCATAATATTCATAAATAGATATTATATATGAATATAATAATATTCTTTTCATAACATATTGATCCATTCCAGAATCTTAGAGGTCTAATATTATTATAAACATTAAAATATAACAAATTGGTTAAAAATAGTTACACATTATCTCCCATATGGATCTTCATAACTATCACCCTTCAAAAACACATAATACAAAAAACCTTACTTCGTTTCATGTGAAAGGAAAGATAATAATGGGTAAGATTTTATTCTCAACAAGGTTAATCAATGGAGATATCAATGATCATGTTGGAATAACAAGATAAAATTTGTATTAGATCATTATCACAACAATTTAAAACCATACACTTCAAATAACTGACCATATTCTTATGTCATTGAATAAATCCTAGAAGTTTATAAGAAATGAATCATAAATGAATAAAAAATTATCTGTGAGAACAAAATATATACATAAGACATGGAATCATGGAATAAAAATAAACATATAAATTAATATCTATAGTAGTCAAATAAATTTTACAAGAATATAATTTTTTAATTTGTTCACTCTCCAAACCATCATAATTTTCAACGTATAAACTAAAGGCTATTATATTGGACAAAGTACCTTACTGAACAGTGTTCACTCCAATTTCTATTCATATTTATCTCATGATATATCATTATCTACCAAATTAATTGGACCGATACAAAGGTCACATCTATTACATAATCAAAATCAAACACATGTGTTTGACAAGTTGATAATCCATTCATCATGTCAGAACCCATGAAATTAAATGTGTTTCATAAAATTTCACAAAAAAATTACTCATAGAATATGAATAAGTTTCATTAAAATCATTCCATAATAAACATAGAACATCAATTGAATGAATAATATTTCTATCATTTGATAATTTCTAGTAAATATTAAGAAACAATTACGTTATTATTGATGATGAATCAAAATATAATTAAATGATTATTCAGGAAAATAATAATCTGTTTTTTAAATAACTTATTAAAAATAAAAAAAAATTATAGAAAACATTTTACATGAAAATTACCATCTTAACATGCAAATGGATTATCAAAAAATTTATTAGCCATGAAATAAGTAAATATCATTCAGGTCATATAATTTTTTAAAAAATTCTTCTATAATGATTTTTTTGGAGAAGTTACAAAGTGAATCCTTTTAAACACATTAATAGTAAAAAAATCATATTTTTAACACATGAATATGGAAGAATACATGAATATGTATGAAAATATTTCTTTGATGGAAGAGTGAAATGAAGGCAATTTTTCATAAATAAATATTTTTTGTTTCATGAGAACATAAGGTGAGTAAAATGAAAAAATTTATTTTCAATAAATAAACACAGGAGGATAAAATTAATTGGTTTTTTGATATATACCATAATATATAATAAATTTTAACATAATCAGAAATAATACTAAAAAAATGAGATTATAACATAAAACCCCTACTTTGGCTCTAGCTTCCATTGTACGTTTTTGAACCTCTTGTATTATAAGTATAATATTATTATGAATATTTAAAAAAACAATAATAATATATATAAAGACATATATTATAAAATTATAACCTTTTATCACCTATTTATTTTTCAAATATTTATTACAATCAGTCTTAATGGTGATAATTGCTTCATTTTTGTTGTTTGTTTTAGTTTGTTAGTTTTGGTCAATATACATTCATCATAGTTACATAATCAATAAGACATTAATAAATGTATAAATATAATATATAATAATTTAATATTTATTTATAATCATCCATGAATTTTAATGGTAAAAAATGAATTACACAGTTCAAAGAGAGAGTACTCTTGCATAAGCAAGAACACTATTTTCCTGCTTCAGAAAATGGAACAAAAGATATTTAAATAATCATTTAATTTTACAGATCATTATTATATCATATATACCATATATATTCATTAACTTAATCCTCATTACCAACTATATAGAATAAAAATTTAAAAAAAATGAATTGCATCTCTTCATCAAGGTGGTAGTTCACGCGTACGAACGAGCGAAATTAACATTTTCCAAAGGATTGGATGATATAATGGTATACATTATAGTATAATTATATTATAATTATTTATTTCTAAATACTATAAACAAATATTAAAACCATTATAATATTCATACATTATTTATGGTGAGGAAAAATTTATTTTATGGCTTTGTCAATATGGTAAGATGTACATAAGCACATGTGACACATTCACCTCCAATTTGATCGGAAGAAGGGACTAAAATGGTGTTTTAATTATAATACTGACATTTAAGAAAATATATAATACATAAATTATTAAATTATAAATAATATAATATATTTTTTGAAGTAAAAGAAAAATTAAAAAGATATTTTTCTCTTTAGGGGATTGCGACTTCATTTAAATGAGTTCTTTAGATCTCATATAAAGGGCCCAGTAGTTGGTCTTATAGGAGGAATAAAACCTTTATGATTTTTCTCATTAAGTGTAAAATATACAAATATTCTTTGTTTCTGAGATAGAATGCTCAATGTGGTGTGATGGGGAGAAAGGGGGGTGTCTTTTTAACATTGAGGAGAGGGGACATTTTGGAATTTCAAAAAAAAATTAATTTCTTATAAATTAATTTTATTTGTTAAATGGATCCAAACTGATAATATGAAAACACTATATGATTATGTATCTTAAGTATCTCAAACAATGAAATTTGGATACATTTGGATGACATTTTTAACATTATCGTTTATTTTTAACCTCTAGTTAACTATTTTGACAATTACATTAATATTTCTGTTTTATACACTTTTATGGTTAATAATGTTATTATTAATTGAAAAATGTGTAATAACATAACCATATTTTATTTTTAAACCCATATAATACTAATTTTCTTGAATATAAATTTTATTTTTTTAAAATATATTATAAAATATTATTTACTATAAAATATTTTTAATGCCATTTTTAACACTATTCATTTTATATAGCTTGAAATACTTTATATAAAAGAAGGAATTAGAATATAATGATTTCAAACTAACCTAATATGTTGTATTGATATCTAAAATTCATGTTACACATTAACCCTTTCTAATTATTTCTATTTTAATATGATTATATACATTTATTATTTTTTTATTAAATAGTGAAATATGGTATCAGGGTTACATAGATATTAAGGTATTCATTCAACTACTGATAATTAAAAATAAACATATGTCAAAAATTAACATTATTAATCTCAATATATACACTTATATTCATTCATAAATTTGTTTCTCCCTGCGTGGATTCATAACAGATATTAAAAATAAAGAGAGTGACAATTTGTAACATTATTTGATTAAAAAATTTGATAGTTCATTTTTGTAGACATATGGCCATTGAAGTAATATATATATATATATATATATATATATATATATCCAACATTAACAATGATTTAATTAAATTTAAATAATAATACATACAATAAAAAATTATGCGACTAAGTTATAACATAGATTAACCCAGGTTAACCTTTACTGTTGTAATAAATTTTACCAGAGTTATTATTAAAAATGAGAAAAATTAAAAAGTTATTATTTAAAAAATGTCAATATTTAAATTATAAAAATTAAATTAAATTTAACAAATTCAATAACTATAAATATAATTCACAAATTATAATGTATGTACACACAATTCAACAAATTATTTTTTGACACATGATTTTTAAAGCATAATACAAGTTTTATTATTATCCTATGCATAATAAAATATATTATACAAATGTATAAATAATATTCAATATATAATATAATATTTTTTTAAAAAAATTATACTTTTTATCAATTTAAATTACATGTAACAAAAATCACACATAAAATAGTTTTTAATAAAAGAATATCTTTTATTTGAAAATCTTTTTAAGTTTAAATTACTATTAATTGATAACTAATGAGTTCACATTAAATATTTTGAAACTACATATTTTCATAATATAGTCAGTGCTATTAATACATTCCAATCTAATGGATTGTTTATAATTATAGTTTATAATTATATTATGGTTCTTCTAACATCATTGTTGTGTGTAACACAAGGTATTAAAGAAATTAATTTTATTTGAAAATATTTGTTGATTAAATTATTCAGGTGTTTCATCATGGCACATCTTTGTTGAACCTAATTGGTAATACTATTTCAAATATTGAGATTCTATCCTTATATTCTATTTTAAGGAATATGGAACACCTATATCCCATCAATATAGATCATGTCATTATCATATTTATACTACCTCAGAAAAGAATAATACCATACCAATCATTCCAACATCACTAAACACCAAGGATATGATTATAGGATCACTTTAACATTATCTACCAAAAAAGAGATGATCAAAAAATTATACTATATCATCACACCATGACCCTTTGATGCATCCACTAGCGACTCCTCAATAAAACTCACCAAAAATCATTCATCCTATGAATTATCCTCTATAAAATATTTCATTTTATCATTATTTGAATAAAATTGTCTATAATAAAATTAATATTTCATGAAGTATTTGAGATATTCAATTCAAATTTATGAAGATACTCCGACCAATACCAATACCTCTAACTAAAATCCCACCAAGAGAATATATGTCTTAGACTCCTGTGGTTTGTGTATATTTAAAATAAATCAATGAATTTATTTTTTTATAAACTACTATAAATGTATAGAACTACTTTCAAATATAAGACATGTGTTATGTAGTTCCCCTCATGGAGTGTCTTCTGATGTGACCCATGGGTGGGGAGATAAATATTTCCTAACCCAGAGTTGCTTCAATAGTGTAATTTCCCAAAATAGTCCCTACCTCATTTCAACCCAATTCATTAGGTTGGGTCTATTTTTTTGTATTGTCCAATGGGCCAGGGAAGTCAATCCATTAATACCAATGTAAAAAATTAAAATTTATTTAAATTACAATTATAATATTTTATTATAAATTTTATAAATAATCAAATATATTATTTAAATATATTATTCTAAATTGTTGGACTAGTTTATCTAAGTTCAATGTTGGTAAAGAAGTGAATGGGGTTCAAATCTACCTTACCACATGTTTCTCAGTATATTTTGTTGTTGTCATGGGATAGATTTTTTCTTCTAGGGTGGAATACTTGGTTGGGAACATGGGTTAGGCCTACATGTTAGGATTTCTGGCCAGTCTATGAAAAAATATAGTGGGTTAGTCTTGGCCCAACCAACCCCTTAGCTGACCCAAATAACCCCTTAGTTTATTTCCCACATTACCCGATATGGGCCTATTTAGGCTTCATAATGGACTGCAACGTAATTCAAATAGTCAGTATGAATTTTCACTCTACCACATAGGCGACTACCAAATCTCTCTATATTAATATATCTACCAAAACCACACCTAAGTCATTATAATACACTTCATGTCCAATCCCATTCTCAAGAAGAATAAAATCATCAACATCATCCATCTCCACTCTATCTCTTAATAAAACCTCCAATTACTAACCATTCAATTCAAAAATTCACTATATATTTGGAAATATATGTCATCAGTTAATCGAGATGGGATAGTTCCAATATGAAGCATCAATAATACCTAAAAATCCTAAGAAAAATATTGATATGAAACAGAAAAATGTGATTTTTCCACGACATCACTGCATTTACATCCTCTATAACCACTAAGATACCTTTTTCAAATTTCACATGGCTATGGAAATGAACCTATTGAATCGAGAATTGGAACTTTGACATTTATCTAGAAAACCAATATACATCATGGGTAATCAGAATAATATAATGGTTTCTATCATGAATATATGATATCCTCAAATATATTAAGATATAATTCATGAATATATTGTTGATAGAGTTAACATGTGAATGAAAAATAATTTTCATGAGGTCCATGAACACCCCTAAATCTCTTTTCAATTATAAAGGCATAAAATGATACATATACAGTCCTTATCTATGAGAAACAAATTCCTCATTAATATCCTCCTCAATGGAATGAAACTTATGGTACCCCAAAAAGAAGAACATTATTAAAGAACCATCAAGCTCCCCATAACTTATCAATGAGATAATCAATAATCTATAAATTGAACTTTTTCTAATTCATTATCTGATTATGAAAAAAGTATCTCACATAGTGTCAGATAATACAATCCACTTTCTTTGTGAACAACACAATAATACTCAAAGGTATTGTTCTCAGTCGGATAACACCCATCACCTCCATGTCTGTTATATAAAACACCAAATATATTAATATATTTGGATCCATATGATTCTAAATAATTTTTATCTATTTCACCCTATAAAATACTTCAATCTCAAATATTATACCTTTGACTATATGCAGACATAAGAAATCATTTGGGAAGACATCATTATAAAAATCCACCACTACTAGAAATATATTAGGGTTATAGTTTATTCTAATTGAAAAAAAACAATATTTCCAATTTCACAATGAATCCTATAATATGTCTTTGGCCCATCCTCATCATACCTATTAAAATATTCAACTCACGAGTTATCACAAACCTCTCTCCTACAAGCATGGTGAGATATACACATCTATGATAATAGTCGATATGATCAAAATTACTAGTCAACAAGTAATTCTAAATATCAAATCGAAATAGGTCATATCTGTGATTGTGAAGTACTACATATGTACATTGCTATCTGTAATTATGGATTAATTAGGAGAACTTTGGATATGGGAAACATTAATTAAAAATGGATTATATAGAGATATAAATATATAATTTAAAATAACCATAAAATTTATAATAGTAAAGACTTCAAAATGATTGAAAAAATAAGATAATTAAATCTAAAATAAAAAGTACAGTTCATTAAAAAAATTGTATGCACCTCTCACTATATAATGTCCCTAAAAACTAGTGGTTAAAACCTATATCATTTCATTGATCCTATATTACTCTAGAGCACAACTCGCTCGAGTCACCTCCTTCTATGGTGTCAGGTTCTACAAATGATGACCATCTCCTCTACCATGCAATTTTTTCCTCAAATACATACAAACCATATTTATAGAATGTTATCAAGAAGAGATGTATCCAAACATAGATAAAATTTTATATATGGATTCATGAATTATTTAATAATGTGTCCCTTCTATCCACATTTTTAGAACCCTTTAAACCTTCCTCTAATACATTCAGCAGAATAAGCCCTACCTAGCATAATCATTCTCCCACTTTGTTATAAATCATAAACCTTCATATTTATATTAAATTAGTATATACTGAATTTGGAACTAAGATTATTGAGAAATATTGGACTAGAATCTATAATAAAACCTATGAGTATGTCCTCCTATAGGGAATTCTCAAATTTCAATGCCTTAAATGATTGTGTGCATACATCACCCAGTAAAAACCCATAACATGATGAATGAGATTTGGATGAAGGCTAATTTTAGACTTCTTATAATTTTACTCCTCATTCTTAGAAAAAATAATAGAAAATAATAGAAAAATTATGAATGATTCTGAGTATAAAAATTATATCATCATGAATAGATGAATATTCATAAACTTATAAGATTGTTCTAGCTTTAGCATGATAGAAAATAACTCATCAAGGATAACTCCTTAAGGGACTCCTATTTAAGACTCTTTTTCTTTTCTGTTAATTATATGATACCCCACCACCTCCTGGTGGGTCCTTTTATCATAATGGTTATAAGCTTCACCTTTATATCCTTGAGAGTGTGAACTATGTTAAATATTCCCCCATTGATTCCAGTTTTCTCATCTTCATCTGGAGGACCACCCGTTACCTAGACTTATGATGTATATGAAAGATGAAATCACCAAGCTTAGTAAATCATCAACATCTTCTCCCATCATCTCTATGATGATGAAATATTTATGACTATATTCCATAGAGGGTTCATTACATAAGAAACTATGGTAATTATATGAGCATGATGCGGTGCATTATTCTGCATTTGTGAATTTATATAAGAATACATATTCATATAAATACCCACAATGTCACGACCCATCCCTTGGGGCCCGTGTCATGACTACCCCAAGCCCGCCTTCCATAGGCTTGGGGCTGACGTCTAGAACCAAAGGCGTAATTCCCTAAAACTGGGAAGGCATTGCCTTTATAACCTGTAACACACACACACACAAGAAAGCACAGAACTAGATGAAACACCATGTAAACTATAAAACAAAAGAGTGTTGGAAGTAAAAAAAGGGAAAGTATACAATCCCAACTAGAAAGTAAAAGTACAACTGTAATATAATACAACTGAAGAAATTGAAAAGACAACTACTGGATCATCCTCCAAGGTTTCTACCTAAAGGGTAGGTTCAAATCTTCTCCTCAACACTCCACATCCATCCATCTCCTATGTGTACCGAAAAGCCACATGGTCCACCTCTGGGTACTATCCAGTCCTAGTACTCTCAGCCTCAGACAGTTCTATATGTCATCTACATCCAACACAAAAAGGTGCGGGCATAGCCCGTGTATGGGTTAATATAACGATACTCAGTAGGGACCCTGTAACCCTCAAGGTCTCACAAAATCCAACAAGGATAAACCACACAGTATGAAATCAACATATAACCCTACATAGGTATATGACCATACATATACCTAATTTATAAGGTAATCCATCACAATCATGAGGAAAACACAAATGTACTGACTCAGCTCAATTGGGATTTTATTTTAGGGGTTGTAGAAAGTGACATCCCCAGTCACATTATCAAATCCTCGGCTGCTGGAGAACTCCTACTGAATCGAGTACATTGGGCCTTCCGCGACACCAAGAACACTTCCCACTATCCTTGGACTGCTGAGGTACTCCTCATGTTGAGTACCATGGTTCTGCCGCATCACACAGATGCACTGCCCACCATGGGTCGGCCACATCACCAAGCGTGCTCCCCCACATAGCCTGTTGAGGTACACCTCTTGTCAAGAACCACGGTTATGCCGCATCACCAAGCACTCTCCTCCACCGTGGGTCTGCGGCGACACCAAGATGCTCCCCAATGGGCTAGTAGAGTCACTCCAAGTCAAACAGTCAATAGTTGTCAGGTCTCAACTAGCTACTAGGTATCCGCACTACGCTCACTCTTCTCTAAGAGGATCCTCTCCACAAGCTACTGGTAAATACTCCAACTGTAATTAAGTCCCATTAAGAAGTATCTCAATGCTTCTCCACATAATAGGGGTCCCAATGAAATAAACGACATGTCAATCAGATGCCCGGTCTTTGAGATCTTGACCTTTTAGTCTAGAGGCCCTGGTTGGATTCTTGCATGATCCAACCTGAAAACATCTCAACTATACCCAATACTTTAGTGGGGTATACTCAAAGGGACCGTCATGCTCAAAGATTTCAGATTCTGCTGACGGTTCATCAAACGAACATTTGGTGCCAATAATATGACCCAAATAAGGTAAAAGGTCGTAGCGGGTCTGGGTTTGGTCCGGCCGAGTCGAACCGACCCGACCCGACCCGGTCTGGGCTGACCCGGTTCCGGTTGACCCGACCTGACCCGTTGGGTCTGGCTATCCCTTGTAGGGGCAAGCCCATTCGGTTAGGCTCGCCCTACTGGGCGCAGCCCAGCCGACCGTGAGGGGCCGCGGAGGGTCGAGAGGGCAGGGACTGGTCGTGAGGGCGCGGACCGACTGCGTGTTAGTGTGAGGGAGGTGCGGCTCGGAGGGCTCCGCATGGGTGGCTCGGCCCGAAGGGCGCCGTAGGGTGTCTCATCTTGGGACGCAAGTCCGGTTCAGCCATGGAGTCATGAGGGCATGGGCTGGTTCGGCCGGGGTGCTGCTAGGGCGTGGGCCGGTCCGGCCAGGGTGTCGTGAGGGGTCGGTTGGGTCGGGGGCTTGGAAGGCAGGCGGGCTAGCACGGCCGAGGAAGCTCAGAAGGCCGGTGGGCTAGCGCGTCTTGGGAGGCTTGGGAGGCTGGGGGTGGTGCAGCCAGCGGGCGGCAGGCGGCCCGGCCAGCGGACGACGCGATCCGGCCCGGGGTGGCAGAGACGGTTCAGTCGGGGCTCCGAAGCGTTAGGGGGGCGGCATAGGTCGTAGATGCCATGAGTGGCATGAACATTGCCTTCGACCACTTCAACACAGTTTTCTCCTTCCTCTATTTCAAATAACACCACAAAATAGAATGACGAGGGGTCGGGCCATGTTTTTTTGGTCCACACCCTCTGTGTTTAGAGTGGTAGAAATCGGTTTATCATGAAAATAAACAAAGATCATTCACGGAAGATATATTAAAACATCAATTCCAATAGTCCCTCGATAATTTATATTACCAAACCCGCAAAGGAAGAAGAGGGGAGAACATGGGAAGAGTCAACCAAATAATTGATAAACCCCTACAACTTCCCACAACAATTTATTCTCATCCCGCAAGTAAAACATCTGCAGATCAACTTGATAATAATTTGATCTGCTTTCTTTTTTTTTAGAAGGAAAGAATCATGGGAATAAAATCGTACTTAATTAATAAACCTACCTTGTTCTATGATGGTTGGCGTTATCAAGAGAAGGCCGACATCGATTCATTTTAGACAAACATTTCCTACATCAGAGGAAGTTCCAAGAAAGGAAGTAGAAGTCGCTGACATTCTTCATGGACGAAGCATCCTTCATTGGAGAAGCTTTCTCCCAAGAGCTCCTCCTCTCCCCAATTCCACCAAATAAAAGAGATTTCCAAAATAAAAAGTGTTTCCCCAATTTAATCATGGTCACAAATTAAATTAGATTAAATCAAATTGGAACAATTAAGTGGTGTTTTGGAAGATTAATGGTATATGCGTTGGCACAATTAAGGTGGAGGAGGTCAAGAGGCTCTCCATCATTAATTGTGGGTGTTTTGGGTTTTATCCCAGTTAAAGGCAGGTTTCAATGTATTTTAATCCCAGGTGGTCCCCAGCACTATATCCTTTCATGGGAGGTTATGGTTCGGGTGGTCCCCACCACCTTGACCTCTCATGGGAGGTTAAGGTCTGGTGGTCCCCACTTCCAACATCCACATGGAGGTTTAGTTCCGGTGGACCCCACATGAAATATCCTCATGGAAGCTCAAAATTAAATAAAATGAGGTTTATTTTATTTTATTAGTTCAACAAAAAACTGAAAAACTAACTTTAACCATCGTCCATCTGACGTCAAGGTGACAGTCTCCTTAAGCGAATACTGGCGCTGCGAGTTCAACAGTGCCCTCAGATTTCAATTTCATGCACCGGTTCAAAAGTTATAAAAACCCGCTCACATGTTTGATGAACGTAACCAAAATAAAGTTCATAAATCCATTCCAGGTACTTCGGGCCACGAAATCACGCACCTTCAATTTTTTTTTGACCCATAAGATTCCTATTTATATAAAACAAATTCATGGAAATTCTAGGTCTTTACACATAAGGTGGAGTAACCCTCATAGATATACCCAATTCCTAATATTATTCCTATATACCCCCACCTTATTTACTATGATATATATACAAAACATAAAAATATGCTTATTTTCAAGTAACTAATGCAAACAAATATATAAAAATTGTAGAGAACAAAGATATATCACCCAACAGTAAGATAAAATAATGGAATTCAATTAAAGTAATAAAATGAATCAATTAATATGTATATATACAGCATGTGATACTTTGTGACTACTATTGGTACATTAAGACACCCAAATCCCGTAAAATATTTTAAATCAACATGTTAATCATAACTCAGAGGACAATTACATAGGACTTGTGGAGGGACATCACAACCCCCCTACATGAGTTCCAAACAAATTATCTACTTTATGCCATAAATCCCAATAAAAATGAAATGAAACCTAAGTAATTTCATAAAATTTTGAATCACCCTTACTAAGACCACTGGATATTTCGAAAAAACCCACACAACCTCAAGCACATCTTCCCATGTGCATGAGGATTCCGATAAGAAGAGGTGGTCTAAATTAACATTGTGAGACTATATCCTCTATAATAATTTCCATCACAGGTTAGTAGAACATAAACATACTCCGAAAAAATATATTATAAGAAATATATGAATAAATACTATAACTGATGTAATTCCATGTAATAAAAAGTTATCAATGGACACAAAATATGATAGTTTAACTAGTAAAATAGTATAACTAAAAAAATTGAAGTGGCAAGAATATGATTCCTGTACCATTACATCATACATATAACACCTCCATGGTCCATTGTAGACTTTTATAGCACCCTTTCTATTCACATGATCCCTAGTCATGAAGTCTACATGTGCATCAAGATTCTCATTTTGGGTATGAGTATAATCCAACTAGGACACCACCAATGAAATCATATAATACCTAAACTTGAATAGGGATGTGTTTATCTTGATGAAATATAAATTCACACCCATGCATATAATCAACTATGTGCTGAGGGATCTTGAACAAACCAAGTCCCCATGAACCCCCAATAAAACATTTTTTTGTGATATGTTTGAAGAATATCAAATATAGTCAACTTCATACCATATAGAATTCCATGTATCTCCATAAAAAATTAAGGAAATTAATCAGTACACCTTTAATAAAAAACTAAACCCTCACATTGGATGGAAATTATCTTCCATGTCACATGACTATTATCCAGCTTCGATGGTAGGCCAGCTTGGCATGACAAAACAATGGAATCTCTCTCAAACAAAAGGTTGTTACCCATCAGTAGATAATTAAAGCATATACAGACACAATTAAAATGTATTATAGTGTTCCATTTTAAAAAAATTATATTATAAGGTTGTAAATATCCCTCCATGGTCCATTCCCAATGATTCATGTCACCTGATCTCCCCCTCTATGGAGTCGGCAAAATTTTTCAGGGAGACCTATCAACAATCACAGTGATATAGAGATTCCAATTATTATTCCCAAACCATGTATAAGGAACAATATATAATAAAAAAAATACCATAAGTCATAAAATATTTTTCATGTAATAAATAACCTAAGAAGAAAAAACATGGAATACTAACATTCCATGGGTTTTTAAATACTACTCAATTAATATACGTCATAGTAATAATTTCACGAGATATCAAAAATATGGGTATCAAGAGACACTATATTAATGTTAAATATACCATCTATGATGGGTCTCTACCTAGGAATAAAGAAAAATAGAAATGTAAAAATTAATTCCAATGATTGTAAGGAATTCAGACCATTATATTATTAATTGAGAACCCTGAGACCCATCAGGGGGAAATACACATGTAACACATGAGAAAGAAATGGATCAATCACGCATGAAAACGACCCCTATAAATTATCCAAATTCAAACACAGTAATGTTCAAGAATGATATTTATGAAATTTCTAATCTAATAGAGAAGATTCTACACCATCATACCTTTTATGATCCTCCACCTATGATAGATCTAAGAATGATCAAGGAGATGTCACTGATGTTATAAATTAATCACTCTTCTAGATATGAGAGAATAATTACTCATTATAGGAAATAAGGATTTATAGATATGTCCATGCTATTCCAGATCTAAAAGTATTCTCAAAGGAATAACAGTAGATCAATAAGAAAACCAGATAATAGAGGATTTTGGATTACATAAATTAATTCCCCAATAAGAAACATGATTAACTTCACAATAATGGATCATGAAAGGGATACAAATTTTTAAAGGGATAATGTAGAGTCTCTATGATCAACACTATTAGAATTAGAAATAATAATGGAAAAATCATGTGGTTAATTTTCATTAAGGGATATTTTGGTGTCCTTAATTCCACTAACATGCTTTAGTTTCACTATAATTCAAACCTTGGGAGGCTTTCTACCTATCATCAAAATGCTCATGGTATGGTATAACATGTAAAAACCTTTTTTTCCTCTTCCAATTGTAAAATGGTTTCTATGGAGAGGACATATTGTTTTTACAATTCTACCCCCTAACAGTGCTCCAGCTCAAGTTCCCCCCAAAAAGAGTGTATGGTTTTTGAGAAAATTGTTATTATTTGGGAAAACTATGAACCAACTATTCTCTATTAAAAATTTCTCTAAAATTATACAAAACCAATCAGAGAACCCTAAAACTCATACCAAACAAATAATATTTGAAAACATCAACTATAAAGGCATAAAATAACTCATAACACTCTTAATCAATCATAGTCCAATAAAATTTCAAATATGGAATTAATTTTACAACATTTAGTTTCTATATGGTGTAAAAATTAATTTTAATATAATTATGTGTAACACAATGAAAAAAGTTTTAATAAAAATTCATTTTTCAGAACATAATTTATTTTCTACAAAATTAAAGTGTAATTTTGATTCTCATAATATTAATTGGATTATTGTTAACCAAAGGATATATTTTTTAGTTTTAAATCAAGAAAAAACCAAAAAAACCATCTAAATACTTTCATAAATTTGCAGAACTCAAATATATTTAATATGAATAAAATATTATAATTGATTAATATAATGTAAACATAGATTTCATTGTTTTATATTTTATTTTAAAACTAAATATATCTACTATTAGACTTATTTATTTAAGAAAACTGTTTTATAAAATTTTGTGTCATGAAAATGCCATATAATTTATAATATTAGTAACTTTATAATTTATTAATATTTTCTAAAACATTAAATATTTAAATAAAATACAATAAAATCACCTTATGATATTTTTTACCAAAAAATTTCAAAATAATATTTTTAATTTATATATTTCAAATTCTATGTTTTGAAATGATAATTTTTAAATTAGCACATGTAATTTATAGAAAATTATTTTGTTAAATAAAAAATAATTATAAAGTATAATATTTATATAAAATTATCTTACAAATCTATGACAAATAGGAATCCATCAAATTATTACTCATGAATAATAATAATGATTCTTTCATGAATTACCTTTGATTTTTATTCTTCCCAATATAGTGTAATTATTCCTTGTAAATTTTAATAAATACTTACCCTAGTGAAATTATTTTTACCTCATAACATTTTCTTATTCTCATATTTCTTTTGGATTAATTTGATTTTTTACATAAAACATTTAACAAGTGAATAGCCTTATTCATCAATACCATCCCTCTGTGATTAGAAATATGAAATATCTTTTCCACATAAGAAATATTCCCTTCCAACTATACCACATTAGGGATAAAAATTTGATATGCATAATGTATATATTTCATTGACATTGACACATAAAAACATCACATACCTGAGATAACTTAGAAGAAATGATACTTTTTATGAAAATGACCCCACTTCTTCGAGAATTTCTTATTTACTAATAAAAAATTGAACTGAAATTTCATTTTTACCAAAATGCATAGAAACATTTCATGGGTATATTTTAGAAAATTCATTAATTCATAACCCAAGTGAATGATCCTACCAATGGGTATTTAGTAACTCATTTTTTACTCTCTCACCCCCACACGTGAAGATAAATAATTTTTTTATTGTCAAACTTTTATTCAAATAGTTACGTCTCATTATCATTATCTAACTAAATTAATTTGAACATGACTGAGTTTGACAGAACATTATGCTAAATGTCTCCTAAGGTGATCTATTTATACTGTAATTATAACTATTATTATGAGAAAATTGATCAAATTTTTTTATCCCAAATTCTCAACAAATACAATGATCATAATCGAATATAATATGATAAATTTTAAATCATTCTATCTGACTTCTCATGATACAGAGGATGAAAATATGTACATAATTTTAATTCCATATATAATAACATCTAACGTACTTTCTAAAAATTAGGGGTAAATATAGAATCACTATTTGAAAAAATAGTTTAAGTGGTCATTGAAATCTGACAATGTCATTAAGATATATAATAGATATTTGATCCGAATATCTAATTCCTCAAATAGGACATAAATGAAAATACTTAGTGAATAGAAAAAATAACCAATATCACATTATTACTTAAGTATTTCATTTCAAAAAACCACTCTAAAATTCATGGATATATTATCCAATTTCTATTCAGAAACTAAAAAAAATTGAAGCATCTACTTCAAAGGATTTCAATAATGTTTTACATGAGGCGAATTCAAACATTTTATAGTAAAATAAAAAAAATATTTCTTCTTTCCATACAAAAAATATTATTATTGATGGAATCTATATAAATTAGTGTTTTTATGATGAATAATAAATGTAAAGCAAGGGCCTTACTCAAAAATCCCTTTATCGACTGGGAAATACTTTGAACACATTATATATTTCAAAATCATATAACACATTATATTTCAATATTAAATTTATGAAATTCCCCATTATTGGTAATTATACATTTTTTGATAATTTTGGATGTTCTTTATGAGATTTCTTAATTATTTCTGACAAATATAGTTATACGGACACCTGAACCCAATCAAAATGAGTTCCTCCATGAACTATTTTATGGCTAAAATTAATTAAATTGTTAACAAAGGGATCATGATAAGAACATAGTATTATTAACGATAAATTATATTTTAATCTTAATTAATTCTATTATATTCATTAACTAGATAATAGTGTATCATATGATTAGAATCCTTTACACGTTCTAACATTTATCCGTACCTAATGTTTGACTCTTTTTGAGTGAATATATACTTATGAATTTTATGATAATTAAATATTTCACAGTTATCCACTATTAAATAGCACCACTAGATTATGACATAAAAACGAATTAATTTAGTTCAAGGTTAAGAAATAAATAATTCTTCTCCTGTGGATTTAATTAATGTGATACATACACAATCACCTAATCAATCAAAAATATAACAAAAACAAGGCATTTCATTGAATAATATCTATTAATGAAGAAGTTATAGTTTCCCATTAGACCTGATAACACTCTATAATTAATAAATATTCTTTTTATTCTTTATAAATATTCATGACACGCCTATAATATGTTAATTTTAACTCTTTTTAGTGTTAACATGGTAATTGGGTTATATAACCATGAAAATTTCTCAAAGAACCACCAGTTTTCACCATCTATCATAAGAATAATTTTATTCTCAGTGATAATAGATATTTTTGTCCACTCATGCACCACTATATTATTTGAAGGATCAAATGTTATGCAAATTTATTTTGTATATACACATTAATTTAAATATTGTGTAATGAATATATACAATTACATTACATTCATTTTAAGTATTTTTTTCAAGGTCCACATAATGATTCATATGTGTCCTTGATGATCCTCATAACATTTAGAATAAACCCAAATTTATCCAATTATCTCAGAAATTTCTTCTTAACAACTCATGAAAAAATATCATCATAAGAACTATTAATACAAAAACAATATTTGTAATGTCAAAAGGAACAACCAAAAACTCAAAATGGTCATACCTTGTATAAAACATCATCCCTATAATATATTAACCTTCACCTTTAGTCGTTGATACCATGAAATGAGATCAACCATAAAAAATAATAAGATTCCCAAAGATAATAAAACATTTTATCAATATGAATTCATGTATAGTTGTTTCTAATAATGATGTTATTATGTTCTCTATAATAAATAAAAAACCTTTTGGATCCATCCTTACTTTTAAATTTAAAATAGAAGAAACCCATGGTAAAGTACTAGGATAAATGAAATCCTTATCAATAAAGTCTTATAACTTACGTTTTTAATCATAGAATATCTAATGTGGCCATTTAATAAACTGTTTTCGAAATAATATTAGGGGAAAACACTATGTCATCAATAAATTTATTGTTCTAATTATGAATTACAACTACAAAATCATCATAAAAAATATAGATATTTATTCACTAATATGAGAAAAATAATTTGGAGAAACAAATTCTCATCAATAATAATGGAAACAAAAACTTACCTCCCATCTTTAATAACATTATCAGCTTCTTAATATTTTAAAAATGTATGAATTAATTCATATATAAAAACATAAAATCACTTTACCAAATAACTATTTTTTCTCAGTATTCTATCATACCATTATAAACTAAAACCTAATAAAAAATTATAATAATAATAAACTCAACTATAAGAAGGAATTTGATATATTAAATACAAACTATTTTATAAATTTTAAGAGGAAGATTCATATAAATTCATGATTATTTAATATTACCCCATGAGTGTAGTGCCTGTCGAATTTTATGGTGAATTACGTTTTATTTTTCCCCACTTCATTTGTATCATGATTATTTGAGGATTATTTGGATGAGTTTTCATAATTTAGAAAGACATTGGAAATTATTGTGTTTACCATGTGCGGTAAAACACCCATAGTGGTGACCAAGATATCAGGAGTCCATTCTGAGTGCACCACAAGTAGAAAAATGTTGTGTTGGTTGGTGTGTTGTTTTTGAAGACTTCCAATATCACATAGAAGGAAAAAATGACCCACAGTTTGTTTTGGAATTTTTTTTTGGGTTAAGACTATACATATGAGAAATGGCATATGAAACTCTCATTATGCCATGGTGAAAGTTGAAATAATGAAAAAATAGACAAATAATCGATCTTACTCTATAGTTTGTGACCATGGTGGATCATTTTGGGAATGGTTTGATTGATGGAAACATGAACATTATGGGAATAACCTAGGAATGATAGTTGTCATCTAGGATTTTATAATAAGAATTTCACTTGACAATAATTAAGGGGGAGTTGTGACTATCCAAATGAAACCACAAGTGATATTTTTAGAATTTATCAGTATATATTAACTCAATTGTGTCTCTTTAATCCTTCAATATTCTCCCAATGATAGAACTATCAAGCTAGATGATCCTAGAATGAATTCTAGATGACTTCATGGTGGATTAAAAATGACTTTTAGTGTGACAATTTGGATGATTTCCTCTCATTTCTTGTGTATAAGTATCAAAATAATCATAAATCTAGGCATGGATGGTCCTTGTTCATACACCAAGGGATATTTCTTAGTACTATTGAATTATATTTTACATTAAATATCTCTGAAAACCATTTTTTTCCATTTTCAAATAGCCGGTTTTTGGGTAACTGGTTCCCATATTCAAACACATCCAAATTTCAAATTCAAAATTCAAATCCAAGAATCATCATACCGAATCTCTGACATACACCCTATGCCACGTGCCTGGGGAACCCTGCTCTCACATCACAAACCTGTCATCGAATCCTTTATCGTTACCTTCATGCCTTCGTTGATCTCCACAGGCGAGAACCCCCTGTCGTCACCACTATAGATTCAGAGACCCATCCACAAAAATCATCACCCGCTCCACCAGAAAAAAAAGCATCACAGTATTCAAACAGGACCAACAAAACACCAGATGAAACCATCTCAAAATCTATCTAGAACAGAAAATAGAAATGAAAACTTTTATCCTCGCCGGAAGCCCCAAGAAAGCAACCCAGCAGAACCAAAACCATACAATCATCACCTTCTACACAGCACACCAAATTATTAAAAACACTTATTATCAGTAACAACGATGTCGCCCGAAGAAGGACCCAGTCCGTCACCAGACCACCAAATCAGAACCACTAACATGAGAGAAATCACCACCCCAATGATAAAAAAACCTACAAGATTCAAGAAACAGGCCATGTCGTTGCCTTCAGAACCGCACTCGAAGACCAGATCTACCAAAAGCATTCTTAGGCATCGTGAAAAGAAACGACACCCCCAAATTGCTACATCTGAAACCCACACCCTAGTCCACATCACGACGCCTTGAGAAACCATAGATGAAACCTTATGCTAAAGTGGGATGGAGGCCAAGTGATGATGATGTACAACGAGGATGAAAACGAGTCCATGCGACACCACCACTAGGAGAAACCACATCACTTGTATTCTAAGAGTATTTTTTATGGGAAGGAAGGCCTACTGGGACCAGGGAGAGGAAGGCGACAGCGAGGGGAAACCAAGCATCATAGAGCCCTTTACGGGCTCATCCAGATAATTTACATTCAATATAAATGTTTTAAATCTTTACCAATTGAATTATTTTATATAAACATATAAAACTGAAATGTTTTGTGGGTCTATGTGATAGCTTTGTTTGTGTGCTATTATGGTAATGTGGTTCTGTTTATATAATACTTTATCATTGGGTTTGTGATTTTATATGAACGAGGTTGTGAGAATATCTTATGAGAATGATTCCTATGTGATTTGATATTTATGATGCATTATTGGATCCACCTTCAATAACACAACTACAATATGAGCCATATTATCTACTAATAACAAAACAATAATAGTTGTGGCCATGTGATCTAATGTCAATAAGACAATGATTGTTAAAACCATGTGATACCTTATTAGTGATATAGAAAAGGATGTATCCTTGAGTTATTCTATTAATATACATGAAATTTTTATTGATAGAATATTTAATAAAGTAATTAAATATATTACTTTTTTCATATTATGGGATATAATTTTTTTTCATATCATTTCTGTAAATGTGGAAAATAATATAGTACGTTTATTTTTTATTATAGATTTTTATTTTTTATTATTTATTAATGTTATTCACATAAACCAGTATATATATATATTGAGATTATGTTATGGAAATATTGGTGGTGTTCTACTAGATTTACACTCAAACCCTAAATATTTATCTTGATATACATCAAGTTATTCTGGATAAGGATCCAACAGAGGGAAACAACCCTATTTCTGGAGATTATACTGGATGAAAAGGTAAAATATGGTGATATTAGGATATAACCCCTGATTATTTTTAGCGATGAAAATTTATTTAATTATTTAATATTTGTTACTTTTTAAATGGGTTCATTATATTCCTCTTATGGGAGGACAAAATATTAATTTCAATGGTTCACACATGACTGAATGAATATAGGTATGAGGGGATATTCGTGATGAAGACAACTCTGTAATATTTTCATTCAGTGTATGTTATGGCCCGGGAGACTCCCTCATGTAAAGAGATACTGGCATGCTTAAAGGGATTCTTTTACACCACACTCATGGTATTAGTTTTGTTTTGGTAGAAAATGATTCTGAGATTATCCTCAGATCAATAAAAGGTGTGACCACTATCCCCATGAATATCACATATTTAATTCACACATGTAGTAATTTTATCAACTTTTCTTCAATACTACTCAAACATGAAGATATGGAAACATGGTTTTTGGTTTCCTGGCTTCCTTGGCTAGTCGAGATAACATGTGTGTCCGCTTTTATAGTACAAGGTCCCATCCCCTAGGTGAGACAATATAGTATGCATCAATTTTCTATGTGTTCACTATCTTTAAACCCATGAATTTTTTGTTCCTTGTCCCCCTCTCTATTATATTCAATGAAAAAAATTAAGATTGGATGGTTGTGTTATTATTTATATTGTTATTCTATACTCGGATTATGTATTTTATATCATGGCCAGAGTCAACCCATGATTCCATATAACCCATCACTAGTTGAAAATAGCCTCATGTATATATGAAGTCACACATGATGTTATTTACCCCTATAGGCTACACCATGAGAATCTATTTTGGGAATTACAAGATAGTATAAATGTGATCACCTAAGGATAACATCCACCCTTATAACATTGTATTAAACTGATTTTTTATTTAAATTATATATATAATAAGAAATTTGACATCACATTTTATTTTATTAGTTATTTTTACCACTAATAAATATGTAAATTTTACTTTTATTGATTATTACATGGTATGTGGAAGGGATATTGAGGGTAGATGATAAAATTCCAAAAAAAAAGAACAATATCCCAAGAATTCACGCAGACTAATATGCACACTGGGACTAATATGCGCATCCTATTGAGCATAAACTATGTGGGTGAATGCAAAATAGTGTGATATAAAAGTAATACATGACCATGGGTCCCAATTCATCAACCACGATGCCCCAAATTTACAATCACATGAGAGAATATCCACTGTTCATAATCACTATGCCACTTCTCTAATTCAGACATATCTCTAGCTATATGTTAACAATTGTTGAAATATATTCTATGTAAATATTCAATAAATGGGGAAAATAATTGTAATTTTTTAAAAGATATATAATATTATATTATACATAAAATTTGTGATCCCAGTGGATTTTAATTTTTAGTATTCCTAAGACCACCTGCAACATTGCTTATAAATTTGACACATGGGAACCACAAATTTTAAATATTTATAAGGAAAGCATAAGTCATTTTATATATAAAAATGAATAATCATTTGAATCTAATCATTTTATTGGCCCCTACCCTTATACGAACATAAATTATTAATATCGAGTTCCATACAATCCATACCACCATGTCGATGCTGGGATAATCAATGGATGATGATTACAAGATAACAATATACCTAGTGAGGGAGTTATGGAAGAGAATTTTCTAATCGTTTTTTTTTTTGATTTTTTTAAAAAGTTTTGTTTCATTTTATATGAACATATTTCAAATATTAATTCATTATTTTGTATGATTATCTGAAACACTTTTCATTTAATAATAGAATATATTGGGATTCCTAGTTAGAATCTTGTGTTATTACAACTGGACATCACAACCGTCTTTTTTCAACTCACTCATGCTTTAGATTTTAGTATTATTTTCTATAAAAAAAATATATTTACAAGGTTTAATCCTATAAAATATGTTATTTGTTAAATTTCTACATCGTTGTGCAAAATTCAAAGGGAATAGTGTGGAATCATTATCCTCATTTCCCTCAACCAAATAATTTCACTAAAAAAATTAATAAATTGAATATATGTAATTTGAGTGGTTAATTTGTAAGGATATACTTCTAAAACAATCCTAATTCCATCTTCAAATTCTATACATTTCAAATCATAAATGAACTTTTTCTCTTTTTAATCATCATTCAAAATCTAATTCATTTTTTGAAAACATTATAGGAAATTCACTCAATAAACCACCTAAAATCATTCAAATATTCCACAGGGTATACAATAGACTATATATAACCATATTAAACGAAATAAATTTGAAATTTTATGACATCATGGTGAAATTTAATTTCCATTTGTTGGGATCACTTTGGTTTTTAGTGTATATTTTTTATAAGAACTAGTTATTTTTTGTGTATATATATATATATATATCATTTAATTCCTTATTTAACATGTGTTATATGTTATTTTTGTTTGTGATTTATGTTAATAAGGCATTATTCTTCATATGAACTTCCAACATTGAATCCTGAAATCAAATGGACAATTCATCATTGATATCGAGGCACACAAAACAATCATATGAAGGAGGAGACACATTATTTTATAGATATTAAACCCTCATCCTGCACCTCCTTCCTTAGAAACAAAATTTATAATTACAATAACACTATATAACATTCTATACAATAATTTCACATTAAAATTAATCAATTTTCTAGATATTAATACCCAACCCACTTATATTCAAATACAAGATAAAGAATAAAATAATGAACTAAAATACTTTCCAATTCATATATTGAAAAAATTTCATTGTCTGGTCAAATAAGACACAGAGAAGCACAAAAATTAAATTTAAACATTGTGTTCCACATTAAACCAAACAAATTTGGATGAAGAACATGTAAAATTTAATACTTCCCAGTTTTATTTATAAGAAACAATATAAAATTTGTTGTATTATGTAAACTTCCCAGTCATTTATTCGGAGGATATGAAATACCATTTTCTAGAAAAATAATTCCTGACCTCTCAAAATGGAACTATAATTACTGGAATTCATGGCATAAATTCATTTGAAGGGTAACACATCATGAATATTGGGAATGATTTAAATTGTAATTTTTATGCTTTCCACTATAGTAAATAAGTTATAAACTATTACTAAAAAGAATTTATGAAGGTTTAATTTCTGTTTACCAAAATATAATTGATGTTTCTTTTGTAGTTACAATAGTTGAAAAGAACCCAATTATTTTAAGGACCCTCATTGAATACAAGTCTCCTAATATCCAATAAATTGGTTCAAGGTATATTTTATCCATTTTAGGTTCCTATGAGGTTCAATTTTTTATATTTTTTATGAATGTGGATCTGATTTTTGAAAAGGTATATATCCTTCTCTATTAACATTTCATTTCTACAATAGAAATATCAACCACTTCCTACTATTCATTGTATTATCATTGATAATGATACCGACTATTCTAAAAAAAATCGCTACTAGGAGACCATTAGATGGTCGTGAGTATAATTTTCTAGGACATACCTATAACTTCTCCTTTAATGAAGAACTATACTATTAATCCATGGAATGATAACTATGCCTTTTTGAATGGAATATTAATATAACCATCAACATTTATATAATCACCTATGGAAAGTTAGTCAACCCCAACCATCACTAGAAAATGATAAATCACCCCAAATTCCATTCCAATAGCCTTTTAAAAATCACATTCCAATACTTGAAGTCATTATAAAATAATTGGTGTAAAATAATCTCTAATTTAGATAGACCACCAATGTATCCTAGAAATACCTAAAAACATAGATATACCATCCCACCAACTTGTTGGCTAAAATCCTACGGAAATTTTCAATAAAACTTATCTATTAACCTATTACCAACATATGGGATAATGTACATTTTTTTTATAAACTAATAGATTGGAAAGGAACAAAAATTAAATGTTAAATCTTCAGTTTATTTATCATTTTATAATGAAACAACTATTCAAACTATCGTCAATGATCCAAATGAAGAAAAAAAACATATCCTAAAAGATTTCATACCAAGAAAACTGATTTTAACTTGGTGATCCACCATGAAAAATCACTCCACTTCTATTTCACCAAAGATCCACCTAACCAAGGGTTCCAAAAGAAACCAAATATGACAAATAAATATTATAAACAATCAAAAACTGGGTATGTTAACTTACCCTTAATGGATTTCATGATGTCAATTTTATGATACACTGGGTTTATAAAGGATATTTGTAAACAATGATGGTGGAATTCTAGAAACTAAAATATTAAATTGAGGAGAAAAACCATAGCATTGATAGAGTAACCTCCAAGAACCAAATGTAACACACCTAAAACATTCTCGATTACAAGACCCATTAGGTAATATTTCTTTCCAAATGATATAGTTTATTTAGATGATTCAATATATTTTATTCCCTACTCAATAACATATTCATTGTATATTATGCAACTAAATCAAAAAGTAGTAGTCATTAAACTTGGAAACTTTCATCCCGCACACCCAATTGGTGTGTGGGAGGATGTTTTTATGAGTTCTAGAAATTTTTATTTTCTTCCTAGTATTTATATGATTAAAATGGACTATTATATGATTAATAACCATTCCCTACTGATATTGGAGTTATTTATATTAAAAACAATAATTAAATTCTATAATTGTATATCATGTGAGGATTTTGGTGGTGACATTTTCCACACCATCATCATTGATTCCATGAAGAACCACTCATAAGATCATTCATATCCTTTCGGTTAATCTATTTATAATGTTTCAATCAAAAAATAATGTCTCATTATTTCCCAAAATAATCTATCTAAGTTTCCTTTGATGGTAGACATTCTACGAGTTGAATTGTTCCTTGAATGTTTTTTTGGTCTAAAAAATTTACTTACATCATTAGTAATTGATATTTTGATTTGGACTAGGGAAAAAATGAAAAAACGATTCTAATCTAATTATAAAATTTTAATCCACATATAATGATATCACCATTTTGAAAATAGATGAGATCATAGACCTCCCTCTTTATCATTCACACTAGTTAAACCCAAATCCACCAGAATTGAATATTTAACCACTATATCAAAATATAAGATATTCATATCTTATAAATGGAATCAATATACCAGGTATCATTTTTAGTTCACTCCCTCTAGAAAATGAATTGAAATTTCTTAACCTTTTTCAGGGGTATAACTTTAATTAATATAGGAATTTTCTATCATTACTAGTATCATTCCATCTGTTTTAATGAATTGTATATTGTTATATGATCATGCTGAACTGATGAGGCAAGAACTGCATATTATAAATCCAAACCTCCTTGATTTCATACAAATAGGATAAAACATTATTGGGTTTGGTAATCGTTTACCCCATCAATAACCACAAATGTGTTATTCCATTGTAGATATGTCCTTATAAAACATTTCACATAGTAATATAAAATTTGAAAAATGATTTGGTTCCAACCCATGTGTTAAAAAGTTTGTATGAATGTATATATTATTGTTAAAAAATAGGATTCTATGAAATATTATTTCCTATAATTATGTAATGTAATGTTTCAATAGAGGTTATCAAAGAATACCCACTACTATTTTCTTGATGGGTATTCATGATATTTTTATATATATATTTTCCCTAAGGATTAAGAAAATGGAACCTTCACATTCTAATTTGGAATAGTTTATTCTACGTGTATTTTATATTTTATATGCAATTATCAAGGTACTTTATAATGATTTATGAAATGTTTTTATAAATATTTAGAAAATTTCATGGTTATTTTCATTTATTATTTCATTTCCTATAGCACATATTTCAATTAAAATTTATGTTGTCTATATTTTTAATTTCATAACATTAATAAAAATAATATTTTATTAAATTATGGGATATTTTATTTGATTTTTTGATATATAAAAATGATTGGAGACATCAATTCTTCAGAGGTATACAACTTGATTTATAAAAATTTTATTTATTTTTCCCCTATCACTCCATAAAAATATGTGATATGTTCATTAAGTCAGAAATAATGTTCTAACTATTTCAATCATAAATTAATAAATATTTTAATCCCCTTTCCTAGTTTCTTTAAATAGAAGAAGAATTTTATTTTTTTGATAAAAACAATGATGAATATTATAAAAAAATAATTACAATCTCAAATAACCACTAGTAATCCAACCATTTCAATTGGATTTACCATTTGAGATCAGGGGGGAAGCATCAAACTATGTAGTTAGGTTAGTCATATCATAATTGTTTCGATGAGCTCTACATGACATTTTATAAGAAAAATACATAGTGCAACCTTCCTAATAAAACTAAAAAAAACTAAAAATGATTTATATTCAGTCGTGTGTCCCCTAAAAAAATTAAGGTTGTATATTTCTGGAAATATTAATTTTCTCCTATATCTATCTGTAGTCATGGTGTCTCCGTAAAAAACCTGACTCCGAACTATATATAATTTGACGGATTATCATCCTTTATAAATTTAATGAAGAAATTAGGTATAAAAAAGGAGTAGATAATTTTTTGTTTGGAATTGTTAGTATGATGATTCCACCCATAAACATTGAAACATCCACATATATTCCCATAATATGAATTCATCATGATGAGAAATTTTCTTGACTGCAAGATTATATTCCCCGGTATGCTGATAATGTATATTATTTTTTAGAAAAATTTATTCCTATTTATTTAAATTAAAAATCATTCTTTTCATATAAAACATGAGTTATTTTTTTACATTGGTGATGTCCACTCTCTTTGGAACATCTATAGTTTTCAAGATATGAGTTGTGTTCTCGATAGTTAGTTTTGGTACATCCATAGATTATGTCACACATTTTCATGTAGGTTCTACTTTAATACAAAATAGTCTACTAATAATTTCCTCTATTATATTCTCTTTCATTGAAATATATTTTTGTAATCCCAAGTATTTTTTATAAATTTTCATCATTTTAAAAACAATGTTATTATCTAAAAAAGTAATAAAATTTCACAATATCTCTTTCTCTATCATGAAATTTTTTATGTTTGGTGAATAGAACATATTTTCCAATCACGTAATTAATTATTAAACAATTAATTTCTTGTGGTAGCAGTAGTTGTGTCAAAATGGTTAGAGTCCCAATACCTAAAGAATTATGATTCAAAGGTCGTAGTGAAACATTTTAGAGAGTTTTTCTATAGGTTGGGATTGTCTAGGTACATCATAACTGAAGGTGTTCTCAATTATACAATAGAGAAATGAATTTTTTTCTTGTTATAGGGTTAGATAACAAGGGAATACTATATATCACCACAAATCCAATGATTAAAATGATGTGATAAAGAGAAAAGGTCATATAAATTCCTAAAAAATCAGTTACCAAACTGAAAACAATGGAATCTTAGACTTTATTTTTCCTAGTGGGATTACCACACTACCTTAAAAACTCCCATTATCATGTCACCTAATCATCTTGTTTATAGAAAGAGTTTTCACCTCCCTACTGAGATTGATCCCTGAGACTATTGGGATATTAAATAATAACATTATAATCATTATATTGTATTTTATTAAACTAAATTTAAATTTTAATAGATGGAGATAATTTGAATAGATTGATATATCAACTACTAGTTATATAAGGATTTTTCCAAGGATTCCACTGATTGAAACATCCTTTATCATAATTTTCATGTAAGATAAATGTTCCAAATTTATATTGAAACTCTAAACTTTAACCTACAAAATAATCATTCCCACTATTTTATCCCATTTATTATTACTAATGTAAATTATTTTGGAGTTTATTTGGTTCAAAATAATGAAACAAAACAAGAATTCACCATCAATGTGAATTCGATGAATCACATCCATGGAACCATAATGTAGTCATAATTAGAGTCTTAGTACCATCTATAAGTGACCTATTAGTTAAACACAATAAGTTATATATTTTCTTCCAACATTCTATTTTATTATAGTTAGTACATCGAAACATTATTTGGGGTGTCACGTTGAAACATTATTGAATTAGTTAAGAGTTTTTATAATATATTTCTATTTTTTTTACTACCTTTCTTACTATATGGTATTTAATATTTTTACCACATTATTTATTATCGTTAGATTTATTGTTAATTTTTTATTTATTTTTCTCTTATTAGATGGTATATTTCAATTCCCCTATATTCTTCAATTTTTTTCACTTTTTTTCTCAAAAAACTCATTTTAAATGTGCATAAAATCATATTGTTTATTGAGAAATAATAAATAAACTCAAATTTTTATGTTGCTTCTAAATTTAAAGAAAATATATTGAAATAATGGAAAGTGAGTATGAGCATAGAATTTAAATTGAGAAATTTATTTTAATTAAAACTGGTGTTTATAGATGATATATATCATTCCATTATTATAAAAACATTCAGATAATGATAAATTTTGTGATAAAATATATTGTCTTATTATGTCAGGTTAAGGTCTCTACACATCAATCTGTAAAACCGTGAAGTGTGAATACTTCCTAATTTATTAAATTTATATATAAAATATAATAAAATTTCATATATTCAGAAAATAATTATTCTACATGTTTGTTCCAAGCCTGGTCTATTTCAATACATTACTAGATTATCTTTCACATGTATGTTTGTTATCTAACTAATGTACATCCTTAATAAGGAAAAAACACAAATAAATAGTGAATGGAATGATGAAATTTAAAATATATAGGGATATACAGGTCGAATGATTAATGTTTGATATTAATTATTTCTTAATTATGTAGTGCTGGAAATTTAGATACAATGTTTATATGGTATATTTTCATTAAATAATCATGTAATAAGAATTTTTTTTAAATTAAATAATATTTTCTGGATAAAAAGTAGAAATAATAGAATTAAATGGATACCTCATGCAAAGATGAATATATTATGACACTGATAAATTTTTAATTACTTTATAAGATAGTTATAATAGATCTCTTTGACATTTGTTTTGATAAAATTTATATGAAATTCTTTTTTAGGCTTAATAAGATTTCCAATTTTATATTTTTATTTCTATTCTCACTGTTCTATCCTTAAATAAATTTATTAGGAATTAAAAATCATAATTAAATATGGAATATCCCCATGAATAATTTTTTTAAATTTTATTTTCACTATGAGTGAAAATGATTAGGTGTGGGTGTTTAATCACATAGGGATTCACTATTCATTTCCACACTTATACCATTATGTTAAACTGATCATGTGTTGAAAATTAAAAATATACTAAAAACATTATCATTTCATTTTATTTAGTTTATTACTATTTATCAAATAAAAAATGTTTAATTTCACTTTTCATGATACCATTTTTTAGGGAGGAGAGTTGGATAGCTCATGATAAAATTCAAGAAAAACGGTCCTTACTGTGAAAGCTGTAGGGAAAACATCTGGAATATAATATAAATTTAAGAAACATGTGCTTCCAATTTCTCTAACAGAGTTGGTGAATGTAAAACCATATTGTGTATAAGTATCTATAATACTAAGGATCCTAATTCAACCATTTTATGGCCTAAAGATAACATCATTGGTGAGATTCATCATTTTTCATAGTCTAATGATAACTTCTTTAGATTAGTCATTTCTCAAGATATAAGGTAGCAATTTCTTACAAATTTTCATGATAGATATTAAATAGGTGGGAAACATTATTTTTTATTAAATAATAATATTACTTTTTTATCCCATGTTCAAATTACTTATCGAATATTAATGGATACCAATCCCACATTCTATATTAATAGTAAATTGGAAAATTAGGAAACACATTTTAATGATCAAATGGGGTGAATGGGTCCACTATTCTTGATATCTGAATGATTCCTCTCTTTATCCTAGAAGTTTTATGGGCCTCTATTACCATTTAGAGACAAAATATGAGTTCCAAATTCTAGATGAGACTTCGCATCCCCTTGATTGTGTGCTAAATTATGGGAGATCAATGCGAGGGATCTTTTGACTTAGTCAAGGATTATCGAAACTCTTTTATACCTTTTTGACGGGATTATTATTTGAAAAAATTTCATTTTTTTGTATAAAATAATTTCTTAACTTTTGATTCATTGTTTTGGTGTGAAAAATTAAAACACTTTTCATTTCATAGCTGATGTGATTGAGACTTGAAGTGGGAACATTTTTTTGTTCTAATCAGACAAAAGATGTTTTTATTTCCCCTTATACGTACATGATATTTCTGCATTCAATATTAGACCTGACTCATTTTTTAAGGCATAAACCTTGAAAAAATGGTATTTTTTGTCAGTATTTGGGTCATAGTACACTATTCTAAGGGAATGTGGATTACAGATCTTGGTTACAGTCAACCATATCATTTCATTGAAAATTTTTAAAAAATAAATAACTATATATTATGTTAGGTGTTCTCAAAATAATAAACTTCTCACATGATTCTAAAACCTTATTTAAATTCAAAACATTTAAACTCATTAATTGTCTTTTCTTATTTTGAATACTTATTCAAAATCTTCCTTCATTTCATTTTTTTAGAAATTTTTTTTGTAAATACAATAAAAAAACCAATAATGTATTTGAGAGAATACATATGGTCCTCCACATACTGCCTTTAATTTTATAAATCCTATAAAATTTGATATTTCATGACATTAGGGTAACAAAGAACCTAATCTTTATTTTTTAGACTATTTGGGTTGTCCATAAAATGATAATTAATTTTCAGGACATGCTATAATTCTAATGAAAGGAAGTAAATAAACAATGTATGAGAAAATTCCACATTTCTATATATGGTATTTATGTTATTGGTTTTTTTTTATTCTTTACCTAATTTACCTATATTGATATTTATTATTTTGGTATTATGATTTATGGAGATCTCTCATAGCCTGATTGGAAAGAGTTCGAGAGTTTTAGAATCACGTATATATAGATAGGTTCAAATGAAATGCACTGATTTCCTATTATATATAAATATTTTATTAAATTTTATATTTTATTGACTTAATTTTGTTGATGGTATGATCTCCTTCATTTAGATAGTGGTATGAATTTTGTTATGTGTTTGTTCCTTTTCCTTTTTTTCTTTTTTATCCTTTTCTATTTTTTTAAAAAATATAAATCTTCATAGTATAAAACGATTTAAAATATTTTATATGGATTTAATGATTTATAATTTCTTTTTTAATACCATGTGCTCTTGGAAATAATATAATGGCCTATTTAAATGAAAATATAAATATTTGAAGTGGTATTTTTCCAACTTACCTTATAAAATATTTGAAGTATTTTTTTATATAATTATTATATATGTGAAGAAATAAGTGGTATTCACAATGTGTTTGAAATGATAAAATATGTAAATGAATTTATGTGGTTTTCAAAATATTTAGTTGAATATATTGTTTCAAAGGATTTTTCAAAATGATTAAATAGACCAGTGTGTGGATCTATAATTTATTAAGGCTTATGGAACATTAAAACAAGTGTTTTATATTATGTTTGTGTGAATTTTTTAAATTACTTATTTTGATGTTTGATATGGATCATTGCCTAAGGGTAATGTCTTATGTTTTTTGTTGTACCATTTATTTTTTCATTGAAATATATGTTATATCATTCAATATGATGTTGTAGTTTTTGATTCATAGAAAAAAAACTGTTTATGTGTTAGTCTTGAAGGAGGATATCATGTTTGGTTTGGCTTGTATTGTACTAGAACCTCATAAGTGGTTGGTTAGAACGTGATGGTTATTTGGATGGATATGTCAAATCCAGAGTTTGATGTAAAAACATTTATTGATAGGTTTGTGGTGAGATGTTTTGGGTATAGATATATGAGTTAGATGTGTTGTTGTGTTGTTGTGTAGTTTCACCCTGTGTTGTTGATATGTGACACTATGTGTGATAGTAACGATACATGCTGAGTAATAAAGTTTTTTATGATTCTTGTCTATTGATTGGGTACCATTTAATGAAACAGTTGTGGTTTACAGGTCTTGATGAGTATATAAGTGATTTTTCTACTTTCTTTGAGTGGTTAAATAGAGGAAATTTGTAGTGTTAGGTGTACTATTGTGCATTTTCTAGATTAAGGTTTGCTTATGGGATAATTATTTACTGGTATGGTTCCAGGAATACAGATTTTTTGAGAGTTCTTATTATTTAGTGCATATGGGTTTCAATTATTTTTGTGATTTGGGTTAAAAAATAGGAAAATTTTATAGCTAAAAATATTTATGTTATGAAATAGGGGGAACAATGATACTTTTTCAAACAAGAACATCATTAAACTTATCTACAAATATTTGAAACATACTCCATGTGTACACAACAAGGAAGGTATTGGGAGTGAATCCTTTAACATGTTATAATGTGTATGTTGGATGCTACATCATATGGGTTAGCCTGGAAAATTTTTAATCCTTATTATGAGATGAGGTTGATGTTAGTTCCCTGGTATAGGAGAAACCAAAAGATACATGGTCGTTTTGAATCAAGATAAGAGGATTCATCTTTAGATAACAATTTTTAGTTTCCTTTAGGGTCTTTGTTTTATTATTTTAGGAATCCAGGGTTCTTGATATATTATTTGAATATTTTATTTCAATGGATTAATTGATGTAGAAATCCACTTCTAGTGGACACTTTATTTTAGATAATTATGTGTGATAAAAAGTGTATTTGATGGGTAGTGACTAAGAGAACTATCATATGGAAAGATGCTATTTGGAACATCAGATTTCCTTATGGGGGGAATAAATGTGTGTTGGTGTGCTAGTCAGTTTACATTAAACTAATAATAATTTTACATAGTTTTGTGGGACATTACTAATGATCATCAATCAACCTATTGACATTTAATAGTTTTAGTAAAATAAAAATGGTTATGGTGGTGGATCATAAATGTATGGTGGGGCCTCTATGTATTGGAGTGTCACAATTTGATTATGGGTTAATAAGAATCTCTTATCCTAGGTAGGCATAGAAAATAACTAGTCTTATTCGTTCCCATGTTTTAGAGAATGGTTTAGGATTGTGATTATTTGATATGTGTGGTTTTTTTGTTGAGAACCACTATAGTAGTAACATTTGGATATTTATATGGGGTATGTTTTTTTCCTTTGGAATATATCTATATTGTCGGGGATGTTATGTTACTCGTGTTGTGAACTATAATTTTCACCATGGGATGAGTGATGTTGAGGGTGTAAAGATGTTTATTTCTTGTATATTATTCTAGATGTATTCCTTGTTTGATTGTATTGTCGTAGTGGTAGAAAATATCAATGAGTCTGGAATCCAGTAGGATGCAGATCCATTTTGACACTTGCTGAATTCCTCAAACGTATTAGTAGATAGAATTTACCTTATAAGACTTAACGAATTTCATATGACTAATACATGAGGTGATGAATCTATGAGGTGGTAAAGAAATGGACTATATTTTATGTTGTTTTGGGTGTATGAGGTGATCAGATGGTTTAAGGAATATTTTATGACCTATCAATAATTGGCTAGTGTATTAGTGAGTCGGGGACTTGTCATTCCATTGTGATGATTCTAACTCCACATAGTGGTTTATAAATCTAGGGAATTCTATATTAGGCTATGTGTTCCACCAATATATTAAGTGGGATTCAATAGTATCAAACATGGTTTTAATAGATGAGTTTTATACTTTGTGTACTAGTGTGTAAGGGTATGTCATTTGAGAGAATCCATTGGGGTTTGTAGATGTGATACTGTTTGATAAGTGTTAAAAGTACTATATGTGATTGTGTTCTGCTGACCCGGAAGTAGTTTCATTATTGTGGGTCAATGGTTATATAATTTCTTTACGGTTTTTATAGAAACATTTATACCTCAACCAATACTGATAATTATATATTGTCTTGAGGTGGGCGAGACAACAATTGTTTTTTTGATCATAGTGTTTGATGTTACTGAGTGGGTGAAGCTATGTTGAAGTAAATTGGATATTTTTGAAATAAAGGCCAGTAGAAATAACTATTGTATTTAAACTTTGGTGATTAGGTAATCTTATTTGTAAAAAATTTCTAAAAATCAATGTTTGAGGAATATTTGGATGTGTGTTTCATGGTTTGGAGGCATGCTCGAGACCCTATTCTTGTCATATTTTATTAATTTTAAAAAATTGGAAGTATTTATAAGATTTAGAAGAATTTTATATGTGTTGTGAACCATTAAATAAAATTACTATGAGGAATGGTAGAGACATCCACTAAAGTGTTTCATTTACAAGGAAATGTTCACGAAGAGACGAGGGTGGACCCAATTAACCACATAGATGGTCAGAGATTTTGGAAATACCCTTATGGATTCTTCTTAGGGATGAGAAGTATATTTGGGGGGGGGGGGGGGTTCTTAGTGGCCTTTTGTTTTTTAGTAATGTTATTGTTTAGATGATTTAATAATTAATTTATTATGGGTTTTTTTCTGGACATCTAATTGTACAATTTCTTTGGGGTGTGGTTTTCTTAATGGGAGATAGATGTTCTATCTTTGATGATTATATTCATTAAAAATACTTGGATATGTTTCTTAAAGAAAATAAATCTATTATAATGGTATTTTTTTAATTCCTATCATATTTTTATGGTATAATATGATGTATTTTTTGGTATATTAATTTTAATACTTATGTGTTCATAAATTGTTATATATCTCTTAAACTCTTTTGGTGGAGTTCGAGCAGACAGGGGTGTACCACATAAACAAAAACACCATTGGCAGTGACTATTCCATAAGGATACCATTCTGGGTGCACTATAGGTGGTGACATGTTTTTTAGCTGGAATATTTCTATTGAATCCTTCATGTGTATCATGGGGAGTTAAAAATATCATGTTGATGATCATGGAATTGGGTGCGGGGCACTGAGATTATACTTATGATAAATGGCCTATGAGGATCTTACTATGCCATTGTTCATGACACGACGATGAAAAATCTGTAATGGAATTTATCTTACACTATTATTGTTTTCTATTGTGGATCTTCTAGGGTATAGAAACCTTATTTTCACAATTTACATGGTTGGGGTCACTGTGGAATTATATTGGTTGTCATGACATTTAAATTAGATAAACCAACAACAGATATTTTAAGGGGATTTATCCATTTTATAAGGAAACATTGTGTTGTATTTTAGTAATTTTTTGGTACATTATATTGACTCTATTTTTATAATTTTGACCTCTGATATTTAACCCATGCTATAACTCCCAACCTTGAATATTCAAATATAAATTCAAAATGAAACTTGGGTAATTATGGATGGTTTTATAATTATTATTATTTTTATTTCTAATCCACTTTTTGGTGTATGAATTGAAATAATTTGGAAGGTAGACATTGTAAATCCTTCTGACATTGAATGATATCCAATGTTGATTTTCACGTTCATTTTTAATTCTGTTTTGTGATCATACTAATGGTAGGATGTTTTCTCTAAGTAATATCCTTTTTATAATGTTGTGAAACATTAAAATAATATGAGTGGTTGTTTTCCCTTTTGAGAACTCTTATTGTGTGATATAATGTGCATATTGGTTTGTGTGTAGCCAATGGGAACAATGTTTATGTGATTTATTGAGCATGTAAATGTATTTGTAGCCTGAGGGAACTTTACCTATGTGATTTTATATGATTGATGAATCTTGTGATTCATAATCAGTCGGAGTGTAAATGTTTGAGCAATGTAATCCATGATGAGTGAGACAGTAGTGAGAGAGACATTTGATAAACCATTATTGAGATGGAAATAGTTAGAACCATGTGACCCCATCAATGAGATGGCCGTGGTAGGAGCCTCAACCTATTATATATATATACTGTATATTTTTCTCAATGGACAGATAAGTTGATTAATAAATTATGTGACTTTGTAATGATTATGTGATGTCTTATTTTGACATTCTATAAGGCATGGTGTAAAAGAAGGATGTGCTGGGAGTTTTGGAGGATTTTTTTTCACATAATAACTTAGCTAGGTGTTTTATTATCCATTCATTATTCCATTCATTAACATAAAAATTTACCTATATGTTGAACATCTATTACAGACCTCTTGGTATTTTCCTAGTGGGACTATACCCATAACATTTACAATAATTTTGGTGCATGTGCAGATATTTTGGTCAATGGTCTACTGAAGTGAAATCACCCCATGTTAGGAATTAGAGTAGAATGAGAAGGTAAACTATGGTGATGTCAAGATAGAATCCATGATTATAGTTTAGTGATTCATGTTTATTATTTTCTTCATTTTGGTGTATATAGATCCACCACTAGGGTTAATCTCTCTTTTGACATGCATACTAGATATTCATTTAATATTATTATATAATGAGTTATTTTTTTTATCCTCTTTGTGATATAAAACTCTTTAGTATAATTATTAATACCTTTTTTAATATTTAGTTCGACTGTGTATCTATTACTAAAAACATAGACTCACCAAAATTCCTATTTTCCCTACACTACTTATCACCAACCTCTAGTATATTGTGAAACACACATGAGATATTGTACCCTCTAGCCAAGAATATGTTATTTGAATCATGAAAACACACATTTGTTTTTTAATTGTCCTAAAATAATTTAATTTCATTTTATTTCAATTTTACTTTTAATATTTTCTTTAAATAAAATTATTTTTAGATCTTATAACAATAATAAATTAGAATAATAAGAATAAACAAATAATTTATGTATCCCCACATATTTTTGGGATCTTGAATCTACTAAAGTTGTAATTGAAAATGACTAATAAATATTTTTCTATGTAACTTTCCCAAAATTTCTTCTTCTAATCATTATTCTTTAACCTAAGAAACTAACATGGGGAATATTTTATTATAGTGACCCAACATAATAACATCTCAATATTAGTTTACTATCTTTGTTATCATTAATGATATCATCAAAAGTATTCCCTTGAAGTTAGAAAAGAAATTATTGAGATTAATATATCAGAAACACTTTTTCATTATATAAAAAATCATTAATTTAAATTTTATCACATATGGAACATCTGGAGATCTGAACTATTGATTTATATTTTGACTGATTCTCCATTTCATGCCATCTATATCTCATCATACTCTTGTTTTTATGACCCATATATGTATAAAAACTCAATCTAAATTTATTTCGTATATATAAAAATTCCATCATAAAATTTAAATTCTTTATAGGACATCACTCTTTAGAAACGTGGTTTTAGAAATATATGAAATCTATAAATTTTATTCTCATAGTACTAAATAAAATTTGGTGCATAACTAGAAATTTTGTAAAAAGTTTCTTTAAATAAGGCCACTTAATCATATTCTTATTAATTCAACTTCATATATATATTTTTCAATATAAGAAGTATATAATTATGAAAATAATTCATTAGAAAAATACCTCTAAATTTCAATAACTCTATAGAAAAAACTCTTACTTTTCCTTAATATTCGTAATTATAGACCATCATTGACCGACTTCACATTCAAAATGATAAATAACACGGGATACCTATTTTATATTCAATACATCCCTGAAATGTCAAATATTTTCCACATTAAATATATCCATCATTCTTCTACCAATTTATATAAACATTAACCGAAATATATAGGATGTTGCTTCATGAAATTCCAAATTGTCAACATGTTCATCTGTGGATAATTTAGTCATTCTATTTCGTATGTGACACCATTAATATCCATTGTAAACTGTGTCAAAACTACCAAAAACAAATATATAACTATCATTCATGGATTCTAATTTAGAAGGTTGTTATCCACTGTATCCCCTCCGAAATTATATGCCTTATATTCTCCAAGGAAACTGATAATGAATTGAAATGGATCAGATGTTTCCACATGGAAATATTTAGATAAAATTTCATTATTATTTAACCATAAATTGAAATCTCTTAATGGAGACTTTTAACATCATCATATACCCCAAAAGGTATATAAAACCTTAGTATAATACAAAATATAATGCATTATACCCAAACACTTGGATTTAGTAATGAAATCATTTTCTTTATATAATTTCTTTGATACCATCTATTATAAAATTATCCCTAAACACCATTAAAATGATTTAATTTGAAGTACTTTACGTTTTTAACAGTCCCATTGCCTTTTAGGATTAATTTTTTAGTGAATTGTAAAAACCAATATATAATAATGTTGATAGTTCCACACTATGTGCATTTTTTTATAAAAATAGGTCTTTATGTTTACACCCTTGTTTCATTAAATAAATACTTTATTCTTTCACGAATATTAAATAATGGAATCTTTGACATTTTTGTACTTCCAAATTATCCACAAAATTAATTAAAATATTTTAATATGTGTTATTATAGAAAATATCACGAACGAATTTGAAAAAATAAAATAAACATGTTAGTCCAATGAAAAAATGAAAACCAATGATTTTTTTACCTTTTTATTATAAATTTTTTTGCGTATTAGTAAATAATAACCACAAGTAAAAATGAAATATTTTCTCAATGAAACCCATTTAAGACACTATAAATCATATGAAAACTCTAAAAGAATTATGAGTAGCAGGACAGATCATAAATACAAATATTTGAAAAACATTATTTTTTACTTTAATATTTTATAAGATTCACATACCTCATGAAATAAAAAAATTACTCTAAAATCATTTAGAAATAATAAAATATATATTTTGGTAATCATATTCAAAACTTATATTCCATCATGTTTAACCCATGAAAGAATAATAAATGCATAGTGGGGTAACCTGCATAGTTATCTCTCGCATTGGTTCTTTCTATGATTAATCATTGCCCAAACCATTGGAGAGCAATATCGCCTCATATATCATCATAAGATATATCGGGATCACCCACCAACACATATAATTACCAAGTACCCTATCATGACCAATATTGTTTAAAATATTTTATATTGAATTATAAATCAATTGAAAATAATATTTGAAACCATATATAACAAGATTTTTAATTTTCACATAAAAATATACAATATCAATTTGTATTAAAAACATTTCAAAATAAAAAACAATTTCCAAATAAATTTTTGAGATAGGATGTTCTTTGAAAACCAATAAAAAACTCTTCTATAATATTAATAATTAGTAGTAGCTATGAAAAAGGAAAAACAAAATCATGTGGTAAAATATAAAATTGTTCATTTTGAAATTTTGATATAAATGAAAATTAAATCTTATAGAAATAATTAAAAATATTAATTTTTAAAATTTCTTGATAAAAAAAAAGTATATTATAAAATAAAATTAAAAATATTTCAAATATAAATAAAACCATTATTTAATCATTTAAAAAACATGGATATGGAAGATAAATGAAATTCATAAAAAATTTGAAAAGAATGTTTTAATGAAAACTCATTTACATAGAGGGTGGATTTGTAATAAAGAAAAAATGGGAGGAGGTAATTTAAATATATTTATAAGACACTTAAATTTCATGAATTATATAAAATGGAGATAATTATATGAATACCTAGAAAATAAAAGTTGTTAATATAGAATATGTCTCAAATAAAATAAATTGAGAGAAGAAATTTCTTACATTGAGACATGAACTTCCCATATGATATCTCTATCTAATAAATAATTAAATCATATTAACTAATTACCTAATTCATACATTTTTCACATTCATTAATTCATTGATAATTCTTTTATATAACTCATTTACATGTAATATTTAGTTACTAAATTATTAATGATTATGTTGGTTAATTTAAGGCCCTTCCTTCTTGAATATTTAAAAGAGAATTTAGTGGTTGACCATGGTCAAGATATCATGGTTACAATATAGGAATTATGTTATGATTATTATATTCATCCTTTAAATATAATATTAAAACCATCTATGTGTGGTGTCCATGAAACATAAAACTAAACATTTCACATAGATGGTAGTTCATATGTCCAAAAGAATGAGGTTTTAATTCCCCATATGATGGAAAATTAATATAAAATAGTGTTTATATTAAAATGATAAATATTGAATATGGATGTGGTGTATATTTCATTATTTTGGAATTTTTATAATATATTATAATGATGTATAATAAAAAATAAAAATAAAATACTTTATTTATGTTTGGAACCTACTTTTTAGATGACCTCCTTTAGCAGAAACCATAATCCACCATGGATGATTAATTTTTTGTTAGCCTGAAATCTATGTTTTTAAAAGGAAATTTGAAAATTTATTTAAGTCTGTACAATCTGATAAAGAGTTCTCAATGTGTGTTAGTAAGTGAGGAATGTTGTTTTCCTTTTATAACTGAGGGTTGTGAAACTATTCTAAATAGGTAACTCTATAAAAATATTAATTGTATTAGAATTGACAATTGGATCCATTTTAGTATAATTTAAAATATAGTATATTTAAATATCAAAATAAACATATATAATCATATTTAAATAAGTTATATGTATATTATTATCCCTATGGAGTAGTTAACCCCCCCCCCCCCCCCATGCGTTAGACTTGTTAAACATTACAATAGGGTAAACATTTACCATTATTACACTTTATTAGGAATAAAAATACAACTTATATTATTAAATAATTTCATTTACTTAATTATGAATATAGAATCAATTTACATGATTTTATTTATAGACATGGTAATAAAAAATTTCAAAATAAGTAGGCGTAATTTAATTTAATGTAGTTTTAAAAAATGCATTTTTGAAGAAAAAAATTAATCTATACTAAAATAAAGTAAAATATTTATTACATTATAATGAATTCAATTATCTTCAATAACATTATTTTTATTTTGTTTTAAAAAATACATAATAGAAATAAACCATATAAAATATTGATTAAATGGAAAGAATAAAAAAATGGATTTATATTAATACATTACACAAATTACCAAATGCTACAAATGTATTTCTCATTTAAAAAATTTATTTGAATATAAATCATATTAATTCTTAACAACATAATTATTATAAAAAAATACATTAAAATTAAAATTATGATAAATTCAAAAAAATCTCATTATTTGTAAAAAAAAAAATTTCTCCCATGACTCAAATATTAAATTCTTCATAAAAAATTAAACAAAACAATATCTAGCATATTTTTACATATTTATGTCATAATGGATTTTCATTTTACCCATTTAACATTCAAATATAGAGAAATTTATCTTTTAAACAAAATAATATATCACATGGAATATAATATTGTTAAAAAACTATTTATTTTTAATTTGAACGTAAATATAAATTTAATTATTAAAAAATTATGAATATAAATTAATAAAATGATTAATTTTAAGTAATTATATAATATTATTTTATTAATTACTATGTATGTCACTTTATTTCACCCTAATTAAATTGAATCCTCATTATTTTATTCATTTTATAAAAAATAGAGGGTATTTATTTTGTATAAATTTTCTCCGATTCTCGTGTTTTTTCTTCAATTAGGTGATTATTACATGAATCCATGACCAAGTGAATCACTTAATTCCAAAATAAATGACTTCAGAAATACGAAAATCCTGATAATAGTTTCCTTAAATGAAAATTATAATCTAATTGTTTCACCTCAGGACATATAAGCATAGTATTTCTCAAGTATATATTTTCTTAAAAATGAAACATGAAACACAACATTTTTATGAGACAAAATAAATGGAAATGGCACTTGGTAAGTCATTGATAATGTATTTTTCTCTATAAATTAATGTGGTCTAAAATAACATGAACATAAATTTACTTTTATTTCTAAATTGCATAACATGTTCTTGTAAATATATTTTTCGAAATTCATAATCACTAGTATCAATTTTATGATCATTATATAGGCTTTCTATATATCTATTTCCTTTACGCTACAATATCCATATGTGAAACTGAATCATAATTTCCTTATCAACTATCTATTATACTATTTATTGTACCAATATCTTCTTCTCATGGAATTTATCCCAACATTCTAGTACCCAATGAAATATAATGTAATTTGAAAAAATTGTAAGAAAATCCAGTATCATGATCATATATAATAGATATATGGAATTCGAGTAAAATTATGACCACTTTATGATAAATTAAAGAAATATGTTCCAACAACAACCAATTTTGAATTTGATGAAAACTGGTTGATTTATTCAATATATCAACAATTATACAAATCTAAATATTACTATAATATATATTTCAAAACCCAACAATTAAATCAATTGATATATTCTAACATTTTGATGCATGAAATATAATAGGTTAAAGCATCCATTTAAACAGTTTCCTTTCTTATTTAGACTAATAAATTTCACAAATTTCATTGAAATTAAATATTATCATTCTAAATTCTATGCAACCAATAATATTCCATAATATATCAATATATCATATTATTTTAAAAATGAATTGAATTTAGAGAGTTATGAGATTCACCAAAATAATATTCATAAACTAAGAATCACTTAGCATACACATCCTTACATAAAATCTTATAAAATCTTATTTGTTAATTTTATATTCCTAAAACATTCCTTTTGAGGAAAATTATCATTTTTCATAAAAATGATGATAATTATTTAGAGTTTCCAAAAATTTATTTTAAAAAATATAACCATAATAACACCTGATCTAAAAGATTCGGAGTTCCAACATATAATATTTGTAGGGAACCATTAATTAAAATAATAAACTAATGTATCATTTTCTTAATTTATCATAGATAATGATGTATTATAATTTCATATCATGAAATTGGATACCTTGTTTCCCTCGTATAGATGATAGAGAAACACTTAATCAAAATCCATAATTAGTTCCAACCAAAATCCATATATAACGTTTTAATATTTTTGTGTGAATATATATAATAAAAATTTATTATTGGAATATAATTGACATTTATCCATATATAAGTGGTTTCCATATATTTTTAAACTAAAAAAAACTTCATCCAATTCTTGATCGTGTATTTAATAATTAATTTCATGATGTTTCAATTTACATTATACATACATAATCACCTAATCATTATACATTAAAACAAAAAGATGGCTATCAATGAAGAATCAATATAAATGATAAATTCACCACATAATATTTGAAAAAATAACATTGGGTCATTAACCATTTCTCATTTTAATTCATGTAAACATTCATCTCACTCCTTCATCATGATTACATTTATTAAATTTTTAGGTAACATGGTTATTTGATTATCTAATGAAGAATATTTTTCAATAATCCACCAGTATAAACCTTCTAGTCCTAGAAAACGTTAAATATCAGTGACGTTGGTTGTTCCAGGAAATAATTATACATTATTTTTCATGGATGGATCAACTGCTATTAAATATTTAATTACAATATTCTTAAAAAATGAAATCTAAAATAACAGAAACTCACTTTCATTAAATTTTATATATAACATAATTACATTCAATGATTATAGAAAAAATCTTAAATGTCTTTTATAGAATTAATAACTTTTAAAGTAGTCCAAAAATTCCACAAAAAATATAACCAGAAATTTTCTTAAAAACTTAAAGAAACAATTATTCAAAATATCCACAAATATCATGGGTGAATTTGTATTCCTCAAATAAAAAACCCAAAAATCATAATGGTAATAAAAATTATGGAATATTATCCTTAGAATTTCTTACTCCTTCACCTTGAGAGGATGAAACCCATACCTAATATCAACCTTTGAAAAATATATATCTTAATGTAGTAAATATAAAAAAGTCATAAATAGTGTAAATGGATACTTTTATAAACATTTATTTTGTTAGATAATATATATAAATTCAACGTATCATCGAACTGTCCTTATTTTTTGAATAAAATAAGATAACCCCCATGTAAAGTGCATGGATTAATAAATCCCATATCAAGAACCTCTTGTTACTACATTTTCAAATCAAAAAGTTCCATTATAGCTACTTGATAAGGGTGTATTTTTAATTTCAAAGAATCATAAAATAAGTCAATAGTATTCTCAACACCAGATTAAAAACAACACATTTAAAATCATTATTAAACTAGCGCGCAAATCATTTTTTTTTTAAAAAAAAAGCCGGTTTTAGGGTTTCCAGTACCCGAACAACAGTAACCCCGCCATCATCACACAACATTTTGAAAATTCAAAATTCAAACCACCACCATCCTCACCTCGAGCCACAAGTCTGCACTACCTCAAGCCGTGCGCATACACCGGTTCTGACATGTTCAGACAAATCCGGATCGCCGGTGAGCTTCACCAGCGTCCGTTGACACCGCGATGCCATCGTCTCTGGAATCTCCACTGCATCACCACCGGCGGAATCACAGCGGGAAAAAACGTTCATCATCGGCAAGAGACCCTCCGGCGTCGCCGAAAAAAATTCACAGACACATCCAAAACATCACCCACCCCATGTTCAATGAATCTCCGAAGAGATATCATGCTCCGAGCCACGAACCACCATAACGCCTGCTCTGTAAAGACTCAAACCACTTCCTGCCACGAAGCAAACAGGTTAATCCGCATCAACCAGAATGGCGGTGAGATTCACCGTCGTCCATCATCACCTTCACCGTCAATGATCCAGATCCAAAACCACCGACATCAAATAACCAAATAACAGACGGATTCAATAAACTTTCCCCAAATCAAAAAACTAACACTACAGCAAAACCCCAGCGCAAAAGCATCAAAAAAATAGTAAAACCGCTGAACACGACCCAAAAAACCTAAAATAACCCATCTCAAAGCCAGATCCAGATATCCTCGCCACTATCCCGAACGCCAGCAGGGGCCACGCTCAACCATCAATTGCACGCATTCGAGGACGCAGCAGCTCCCTCAACCCGCAGAAACTGGGACTCGGTCTCTGGACAATTGCGCCGTCGTGGAGCCCTATCCAGAGCATGAAAGCCTGCAAAAACAAATGCAACACTGAACAACCGAACCAAGGAAGCTGCCATCACGAATGCCGGACAAAGAGATAAAGAACAGAGCCTGACCGGGGCGAGATAGGGAGGCGGCGACGGGAGAGAAAAACCAGCGTCGTGATGACCCTTACGGGCTCATCCATTTCCGGTTAAGCACCAACCCCATCATTAAACTAGAACACGATTAAACTGAACTATTCAAAAATTCCCAATAATTAGGGAATCATTATATTGAATCTAACATTTAAACAATTTCCCACCTTTTTGATATGTTATCTATTGTTTGAATACATTCATATATACAAATTAGAACATATCACAAAAAAACTTCACTAGATCTACAATCTATCATATAATTATTTACCAAATCCAATCCATTAACTGAATAAAATTAAACTCAAATATTAATAGAAGAATAATATTTTGATGTAATCCCATTCCACATATTATAAACAGAATACTCTGATAAATCCATGATTTATTAATAATACCCTTGTGAGTTTCCTTCAAAATTCTATCATCAGTTCATTATATGTTATTTCCATTTTATTTATAATTTCCTTAATAAAATTCATAAATCATCAATAAAATAATATATTATCATAATATATTTAAACAATTAATATAATTATCACTATTTCTTTGGAGGATCCATAAAATATTATTGTAGTAGAAGAATTATTTTCCATTTTCTTTATATTATGATCTTTATAATCCCCATAATGAGTAACTAACATCATACATGAATTAGTATAATGAACTAACTCATTACAATTATAAATTTATATTAGTTGTTGACTATCTATTTCCAATTTATTTAATAATCAAGATTATTTTATTTATAATATCTAGCCAAATGAATGATGTTACCACAAAAAAAATATTCATCCTGTAAAACATTATTTGTATGGTTTTATTATAATATTTAGAACATGGGGGTGGGGGTTACCTTTATATTTCTTAGTTTATTGACTCTATATTTGTTTACACCATGACTTCTCTTTACTATTATTTTCATGAGGAAAGATAGTGTCAAAAAAACATCTAAAAATTCATGACACATATAAAATTTTCATAGAACAAGTAAATTCACTAGAGCCTATATGTATTGGGAGAATTCATTTTAGAACTACATAATCAATCAATTTTACTCACATTGTCCAGAATTAATTTCCATGCATAATTGTCCAGTATTGTAAAATTTACATCATAATAGGTCACCATATGTTAATCCTTATTCTTAAACTCCAAAAACGTTATTTTCCATCAAAGAAAAATTAACAATATAGAAATATTTATAGAAAATATATTTTCAATCAGAATATGAATCATTGAGTTAGTCTCATCATTTTCCTTAAATTTATTATAAATATACCTCAAATTATTATCTTCACCTTAAAAATAATAAATAGATTTACATACCTTTTGTTGTTATGTACATCCCAAAACATAAAATATTTTATCTAATTAGTTTACCCATCCTTATTGCATTTATTGGTTCCAAAGGTCTACAAAATTATAGTGGGTGTTCTTTTTGGAAAATTTATACTCTCAACATATTCTTTTGGAAAGCATTTACTTTCTCTATTATATGGGTTCAGCTATTGATATTTTTTTGACAATGTCAACCAAAAAATTTCATATATTTTAATCATTTTTAGAATATGATTCAGAATTTTATTATCCTTTGACACAATCCAACATAATTTTAAATTTTTTTGATGCAAAACCCCATTCTGAATAAATATTTATTAAATAAAATAGCCTGAAAACCAATAAAATATATCTCACAATAATTTTTAAAAAAAAAAAATTAATTTAAAATTACTAATATAATATTTGTCACTAAAAGTTTCTAAACCCTTACTCTGATACCAAATACAATGCCCTAGACCAAAACACCTACATCTAATGAAAAAATAAAATTCCTTAAAAAATGGAATTTATTTCAAATTTTTTACATAAACAACACATAAAAATTTTTATGATAAAAATTATTTCATATTTTTTTCTATGATCTTGTATGTTTAGAGATAAAAAAATAGAAATATAATTAAATTAAAAAGTATACACTTCTATACAGTGTACATTTTTTTGGACAAAAAATAATCATTAAGTAAATATAATTATTTCATTCAAGAAACATTATATTTTATTTTGGATTTTTCTATAGTGATTTTCTTTGAACATTAAATAGTTACTACTTATCTGTAGATCATGGGGAAATTCAAATTATGGGATGAGTATAAAAATAATAGTGAGGGGTATTTAAAAAAATGAACATGTATGTCCAATAAAAAATATTCATACCCCTAAATATGTTTAACTATTCATTATAAAACTATTATCATATACCTAAGTCATAAAAAAAGAAAAAATTAGACTTATCTTAAGAAAAACATTTAAGGAATCACGAGGAACATGCTAAATCAAGAAACATTTCATTAAAAAACAAAAAAAAACCCAAAAGAACTTCCTAAACATTCCTTAACTCATGAAAGTAATATATCTTCCACATGAAATTTAGAAAGAATAAAATAGGTATCTTAGTGAATTTTACTAAAAACTCATGTTCACTCATGCCTAAAATAATTTAGAATAAATTATAAAAATTTAATTCTATTTTAGTAAACAATTTTTTTAACTCCATTATTTTCACCAGTGATTTATACATAATTACTCATTTGATTATAGAGTAATATGAGGTTCACCCATAATAATTAGAAATATCATATTAAACCATAATCAACTATAAATCCCACTTTCCTTATTATGCATAATAAAATTTTATTAATGGACTTATCATCATTAACTACATGAAAATATAATTTTAGACCACATGAAATATAATTTTACATCTTCACATAAAATAATATTGAATATACTTTTATTTTGAAAACATTAAATAAGAAAAATTCATAAAAGAATAGAATTAAGAAATTTTTTGAAAACAATAATAAAATTTATACAAATATTAGTAATAAATATTTTCTATTACACTGGTAAATATTAATCATGTGGTAAATGTAAAAAATAATTCTTTTTAAATATTGTAAAAATTAAAAAAACAATGAATATAGAAACAATAATAAAGATTCTTTTTCATAATTTTAATAAAAAATTAAGAATTTGAAAAAATTACATAAACAATATATTTTTCCTAAATAATAACATTATTGAATCATTTAAAAGAACATGGATATATAAGGGAAAGGTAAACTTCAAAACTTTTGATTTTTTTTAAATAAATAACCTTCATAGAAAAGGTATTTATTGAATAAAAAAATATCGGGAATTATATAACATTAAATGTATTTTAGAAACACAATAAATTCATAAAATTAATGACAAAGTATATCGATATGAAATTTTTTAAACAACATATAATGAACAAATAGAGGGAAATTTAATAATTATCAAATAAAGGAAATTGAGATAAAAATCCCTTCCCTCATGTCCCAACATTATCATAATTTTCTCTCACTTATAAATAATAAATGTATATTATTATTTTTTATTTCATAAATTTTTTCACACGCTTATTACCTTTGTAATATTCATTTTATTAGTTGGTGATGGAAAAGGAAACATGCTTTATTTATTATAATGGTGGAATAATTTTTATATTTAAATATCAAATAATATTCTAAAACCATCTATGTAGGAAAATCATTAAATAATAAAAACTTCATGTCTTGGGTATGGTAGTCTGTATGGATGCCCACACATTTTTCATTTCCCATAGGATGGAATAAATTAAAAGAATAATTGTTCTATAAATATAATTGAATTTATGTATACATAAAATATTTTATTTATAATTAATTTTTGTTTTAATATATAATAATTAGGTATAAGAATAAATAAATATGATAGATGTTTGTTAGTACTTATACCTCTTCCTTTTAAAATTTCATTTTTATTACACCATATGCTTTATAATATTGGTATGTTATGGATAAAATAACCTCTAGGTAATGGGTCATACATTTGAGTAGTGATTTTGTTAGGTATTGGTGGATCTATAGTTCTAAAACTATGTAAGTATATGAATAGATGAGGCTACCTTTTATAAGTGAGGGTAGAAACGCTCTTGTAAATATATAATATGTTGAAATATTTTAAATTTCATTCTTTTGGAAAGTGGAATGATTTAAATTAAATTTAGAATATTGTAGACTCCAATTTATTACTCCACTAATCCATTAATATTTATAAATGATATAGTTATATTTAATAACCTATCACTATTTTTGGCTCCCTCTTTAACATTTTTCATCCTTAACATACTGATAAAATTTTCCATGGTTTCTATTCTCTATGGAATGAATGAAATCAAAATCATTAATTTTTTTGAATGTTATCATTCATAATAAGAAAAACATTTTAAAGTGTTAAAATTTTATAGGTGATATAAATTTATTTTAAAATATGAACAAGTATCACAATGAAAATAAGCTTTTACAAAAATGACTTAATTAGCATAAGAATGGTTATATACAAAAATAATGCATAATTTTGATTATAATAGAATTATTTTGATTATTTTAAATAAAAGAAAACTCAATTTATTTCAAAAGAACTCCAAAAAATAAAAAAATATTGTAAAGACTAGATTAAAACAATGTTACCCAAATTTTTTTTAATATGAATGAAAACAATTTTGTAGAATTATAAGTTTTAAAAATAAATTAATTAGTTCAAAATTTTAATTTAATATATATTATTTTACATATTTGATATATTTTTTTTACTATTATAATCGTTCATAAACATTCATTTCATTAAAATTTCATAAAAACATAATGAATTTTAATATTCATAATTTTCATTATTCACTCAAGAAATAAACTATATTTAAATATAATTGTTTCAAATCATCACCGAAAACCAAAAATATACTAAAAAACTTCTCAACCAAATCAGATTAATAATCATACCATTTCAAAAATAACAACAATAGCTTCTAAAATTTCAAGTATTCTTTTCATTTAGAATTTTTTTCATTAATAAAACTATTTCTAACATATTCTTGAAACTAAATTTCTCAACAATGAGACATAAAATCATGTAATGTTTCTTATAAAAAATATCCAAACATGACATTAATGTTTAGATTATTTTTTTAGAATATAATCCCGTGGTGATAGTTATTTTTGTGTAAGTGATAATATGATCTCAACATTAATGGGGAATTCAACTCCATAAAATATCAACCCCATTCAATTAGATAATCTATTGAATTAATGATTTGTAATGAAATATATACACATCTCACCCCCTTTTTTTCTTTCCACTTTTCTCATTTAGGAATATAAGTGATATCATTCATAAAAAATAATTTTTTCTTTCAAAGAAACCTTTGGAAGCATAATCCAAAGCTCAACGGGTTTCCTCACATAACATATAAATAATATTTGAGTGTATGAACATTCATGCTCAATATCAAATTATCCAACAAATTATGAGGGAAATCTATAGTGAATATTTTAGCAAACTAATCTTTCAATGAAATAGATTTTAGCTTTATATCTCAATTTTCCACTCTCTATTTGAAAAAAATTAAATATTATATCAATATGATTTGATATTGAATATTGAAAAATATTTATAGATTGGTCTACAAAACCTCAGATATCATATTGAATTTTGTTATGCATCTTAAATTTCCCTATAAGTTAATTCTTCATCCCCTATATCTAAATTATTTGAGTGGAATGAATTATAGTGGAATTATATCCAGCCACTGTGGCATATACTCTAATTAATTTCACTTTCTTGAAGTGAAAACAGATACATATACCTCATTAATGGAAATTATTGGATAAATTTTTCTTTCTATCACCATAGTCACCATCCTAGTTTTACTTAGTAAATATTTATAGATTCAAGTTCTCTACTATTTTTAAAATAATACCATTGAAAATTATTCTATTTATGTATATAAAAATTTATGGTTTAGATAGTATGAGAATCCTTTGGGTGACTCTGATATCTGAAAACAAAAGTATCACATTCTTTAAAATATCTTATCTTTAAGTTGTGTGATAAAATATGAATCTAAACTATTTCTTAAAATTACCTTAATTAACAATTTTACATTTATCCCTTTTTATATTATTTTATACCCACTTTAATTTGTGTATATAATTATTTAGATACCTCAATATCAATCATAATCAACTATTTTTTATATTACTTCACATGCGATATAAAAAATATATTATTTTCTAAATTTACATGTAAAAATAAGAAGTATTTCATCTTACCATTCATTTTTATTTCTAAAATATTATTTATTTAAGTTTAAAACGATTCATAATAAATCTAATCATCTACTACAATAATAATATCATTGACTTTAATAACAATAATGACTATAAATATGGAATATAATTTAATGTATAACTTCTTGTTCATTATTCATTTGAATATTTTTAACTACTATAAATAGTTATCCAACCACGATTACATGGTTATCATGGAAGGTTTTTATCCATATAGATAATAAATCCTCATTCAATATTTGAATCACATATTATATATCACAATCCCACAAGTTTGTCAATTTATTAAACTTTTTCAAAATATCCATTTATAAATGTAGAATTGAAATCCATCCAATATATTTTATACTAACCTTATAATTTCATAACTGGGAACATTATTACATCCTCCAGTCTTATGACTATTTAAAACACATCATCAATATTTACACCATTCAATAGAGAATTACTTTTCAAAAATTCACATTTAATTTCCATGAAAACCATTCCATGATCATTAATCATGTTCCCAAGAATTCATATTTTTGTAATAAAAATTTTATTATTTTTTATTGGAAAAAAAATACAATGTTATTGGTATTGAAAAATGTTTTTAATCCTAATAATTTTCATAAATTCACTATTTTTATTGAAATTATTTGGCCACTAAATATAGATCAACATTATAGATTAATGCTTTCGGTTTTTAATGTTTTTTCTTATTATAGTCTATATAGGTTCTTACCAATTTCAAATAATATTATCTAGAAAAACATTATTTTTATGTCATTGATACTTTTATTTTACAATATCATCAGCCTCATTCTCAATGGTAGTATAATATATCTCAACAACAACAAAATATTGTCTGGATTTTTTCTGTACATCATTATGTTCTTCAAAAATATTATTATGGTTTTAATTTATATCCTTATAAATTAATTTATCTATAACATTAATTGTAATTATGTTTTCAATATTTATGACATTATAAAATTAAAATACATTTTTGAGACTATTTTTTCTAGCATATATTTCATTTTATATAAGCGATCCATGCGAAAAGGATAGCTCTTTTATCCTTTACATAGAAATATTCCAACATTGTGTTTAATTTTGTTTTAAACATGGACCAAAAAGCTCTACGATGTAGTCTAATGTGACATTACATTAAAACCAAGAACCATGAAAAGTCAAATTTGAGTTTTATCACTGAATAATTTTGTTCACTATTTTATCAAATGTGAAAAAATATTCCCTCAAAAAAATTAAGATACCTCGTTCTGTCAATATTTTTCTTCCCATTTCAACAACAATCCTGTTATTACTTTTAAAAAATAAATTTTTTAGCATGTAGTGGGAGTTATATTTTTTATTTTTACATAGTGAATTTCATTATATGATTCAAAATCTATACTAATAAAATATTTTAAATTTGCGTATATAAAATTTTTAATTGAAATTATCATCTCATATTAATTGTTCATATAATTATTTTTAACAAGCTAATTTTCATAGCCACGTGTATTAAAAACATCATATTTTCCATTAAAGTATATTTATATAAGTTTGTAACAAAATAATGACATACCTGAGTTTAATTTCATGTCATAGATATATCATAATCAAAATGTACAATCTCATGTGGCTTAATAGTTTGGATTTCCATCATTTCATCATAACCTTAATGATAGTAAATTTCATCCATCTCTCATAAAATTAATCCATTTCTCTTTTAAATAATTTAAATACCCCACTTTCTCTTTTTTGTATTTTTAGCTCATACATATCTGACACAATAGACACAACGTTTTATTCTATAGTTAATTCATAGATTTAGTACTCATATAGCACTACTATTTTTATTTTGTAATATTAAGTGATCTACAATACTATTCTAACCAATGGTGATAATATTAGTTCTTATAATTCTATAGATAATTAAAAAAATTCTTTTGAAAATTATCTCATTCACATCATAAAAAATATTTCACAAAATTAGTTATTTTTGTGGGATTATATCACTAAACATTACATTCTTTGATTACAATTTTTCATATTAAATTTTTGATATTGTAATTCCTTTAATCCACATATAAATTACATTACTAGATTTTATAAAACCACTATTTTCCCTCTATATATATCAAAAAATAACTCCTATAACCTGATAAAATCATCCCCCATCAAGAATAAAAGACTATATCCTCTTGCTATCCATAAATGTTACCTCTAAAATAAAATATTTTTATTTCACACTTTAATTTTGTTCCTTCATTTCTTTTGAAATATATTTTTTTATTCACTTGGGATTAGACTGATATATTCATTAACATATTGAAACTTTTGGGAATACCTTCCAAAAATCTGACTAATACCATGAAACCTTTTTATATTGATACCAAAGGTTGTCTTTCAGATACAATCTTTTTCTATAGAGTTAGTTTACTTATTTTCTTAGAGTAACTATCCCTTAATTAAATCATCGTATAAATCAAATGGAGAGTAGAATTATTAACAAATAAAAAATGATAGTGTCTATAAAAACAATAAATATAGAAGTAAGACTTGAAATTATATTTTCTATAAAACTACTAAAACTATCATCGCAGAAAATCATAGTGAACTAACAACACTATTCTGCACATGTTTTTTTTGCATGAACCTTCATTGATTATTTATAAACAGTCTCAACCAAGGTAGGACTATTTTGGTAGATTTTATCTACTATATACTTTCCATAATAATTTCTAGAACATGTATCTTAGATAAAATAGATTAAATATTCATAGATATTACAAGTGTATATTTTTCCAAGGTTTATTAAAAATAATTTTAAATATTTTAATGTTATTAATCCTTTGCATATATAGCGTTCACATTTTCTTCCAAGTGGTATTACATCATTAAGAAAACATGAGTCATCTTGATTGTGTTTTTCATTCCAGTGAACCACATTATTATAAGGTAATTTCATGATTCATTCATATTCAACCACTTTTACATTGATGTGATTTGTCTTCTCAAATATGATCATTATCTCTACCATGTAATTATTTTTCATTCATCATTAACCTCTAAACATCATTCATTATCCCAATATTCATTTCATGATAGTCTTGAAGGTCATTCCTCAATATGTGGATCATATATGTATTATCTCAATCTTTGTACTCTTTACTACATAGGATTTCATCCTTTATAACAATGGGTTCGATTAATGAAAAATCCCATATAAAATATTGTTTTTCTAAATAACCATAAGAGTAGGTGACTTCCATATCAACATTTCTATATATATATATATTACTTTTCATTTTATTTATAAGTATTTTCTTAAGTTCTCCTACATTTAGAAATTATTTTGAATTTTTCCACATTAAATTCCATTAAATCTTTTATTCACCCTCATATCATTCAATTAAATATTTTTCATTCTCCAAGTATAATATATATTAAAATTTTCTTAATCTTTCAAATATTAATCCTTTAAGGGTAATCTTTCTATAGAACACTACTTTACCACTTTTCATATTTTTTGAGTTAAAATACATTTGTTTCTTGTTATTCTCATAACTCCCATTTTCATTATCAAACCCAATAGAATATTCAACATCATCAACATCCATGAACTATATCTTATTCAAATTCATGATATAATCCATTAATTAATTTTTTCTTAAAACTAGGACCTTTTCACACTTCATAATTTATTATAGTTTAATGGGTCTCATAGTGGATATGTATTATTTCACTTATATATCTAAAATCTAAAGAACAAAATGGTCTGGAATATTAATATGTAATTTCATTATAATTATTGATTCATTTTGGATTTCATAAAATTCTCTGATATTACAACATACATCATTAAATTAGGTGAAATATTAATATATAGATGGTTAATATTGTATTCTTATGTCTTTAAATATATCCCTAAATATTTTTAACGTAGCTTCTTCAATTATTATGTTTATTTGTTACATGTTTTCAATTTTCATCTTTTTTTTATATTCAGTCCTATAACTTTGGTATAGTTTTTATTATAAATAAATGATAATATATAATTATTTTCCTTTTTGTCAATAAATATATTTCTCTTATAAAAAAGTCATATATGCTTCTCTTAAAGGATGTCAGGAAATGGATAACAGCAACATCTCTTAAATATAAACCTTATGACAATAGATATGTCGTCATTTGATTATTATATCCATTTAATTTATTCTAATTCCAAAAGGGAAACCCAATATTATACATTATGTTTTGGCCTTCTATGACCATTTTCAAAATTAGCATCACAGTGGGGAACCTCACAATAATACCACACGTAGAACTATGATTATAGTTTTCATATCCAAGAGTGGGGGTAGGTGAATTAGTGGTGATATTTCCAAAATTAAATTTTTAGGAATTATACCTCTATGACCTATTATATTCATGACCATCCCATTATTAACATCCGTGTTAGAATGAAAAAAAAATATTAATAAAAAATAGAACATGAAAATTTTTACAAGGCTCAACCATGAAGTGAGCGCCTACCCCTTTCCAAGTATGGGATGAGATATGAGAATCATATTATCACTTATAATATAAGTGATAAGAGTATAGAGGAAATATTCTTCCCAAAATCATGGTATTGATCTATAGTTAATTTAAATAATGGATAGTGATCATCCTTAAACATATATAACAATATCAATTAAGGGGAGTTATTTATCTTCATACCACTATCCAGAGATTATCCATTAAAACTCTTGGTTATGTTATAAAATCATTATTCTTTATTATTTTTTTGTATAAAATACGACATCTCCATTATCATAGAATGACAACATCTTGAAAAAATTAATGTTGGTACATGCACGTTGGTTTATCCTACTTTAGAATTTCATAGTTGAACACTTTTTTGATTGAATGATCTCTATATAGACAATATAAAGTCTATATTTGTACACAAAACACTAAATTTTTACTCATGATTTGGACTTTCTATTATGATATATTTGTATTCAATATATATTCATATTTTTAACTCTATATATGTTCTATTTCTGGATCTAAAATTTACTCTACTTTTATGCTTTTTTCATTAATAACAACTCTCTCCACTCCATGTTTCTCTGTATGGAGATCATTACTTGGTAAAATAAAATATCCCAAAACTCAAATTATGGATTCTTTAGATTACAAAAAAAATATTATTAAATCCATATTCATCAAATACAAAAGACCTAAAAACAATTCTAATCAAATTAGTATAATCTTCACACATCGTTTACTACAAAGATAAATACTCCAAAACATCTAAGGTAACATCCCCAGATCACATATGATTTATTCAGAAAAGATTTATAAATAATAATTAATATCTAATACTATTAATCCTTGAAACTACTATTTATATTTTTGAATTACATCATTGAGTCTTGATAAAAAAATTCATTTCCCTTGTCATTGAAAAATCTTCCCCACTTTGACATTATTAAACATTATATAATGTAGAAATGATGTTTCCAGAAATTTTAACATAATATATCCTATATTTTATTATCAAAAATCCAAATATATATTAAATGTAATATCATTTCAATGAGATATGGTTGTAATCTGTTCCGGTGATTGAGAACCACACATCTTCGTATTTGTTAAGGTATTTTATTTTATTTCAAAAACCTTATCTTATTTATCTATCATTTTTTCATGGGTATTATATGATTTATGAAACATTATTAGGTAATTTTTATTAATCATATTTAATATAAATTATCATCTCCCACTCTTAATTCATTTTATATTTTTCTATGAGAATCATTATTTCCTCAAAAAAATAATTCACATTTATTTGATATAAATGTTATTTTACATTAAATTAACTACTTCTTTTACTCTGTATTTGTTACCATTTTTATGTATTTCATTTAATCCCCTCCCATATCTTTGATTTTATAATTATTTCCATGTATGTTTATACTCTTTATATCCCATTCAAGTAACATTTTTCTAACCTTTTTTATGAGCCATGAAATTACAGAGTTTTCCAATACATTTTTCCATCAAAATGTCAACATAATATAGAGAAGTCTACAAATTCATTAATTAAAAATGAATTCTTTTTCTTATTGGATTTTTTATTTTTTCTCAAATTATTTCTTGGTATATTTATAGTTTTAAAATCATTTATTTCTACATGGAATTTTATTATCATATTTAATGTCATACTATGAATTATTTATCTTGAAAAGTCTTATATAAACTATCCAATTCTTGAAAACAAAATTTCCATTAGTGGGTGTTTCAGTTTTTACAATCAATTTATCATTTTTACGAATAAATAGATTAATATGTTAGTATTTGAAAATTATTATATTGTTCTTATCTTTCTATAGCTGATTAGAGGAGTCCATTTCCTCTATATTGGTCTTAGATGTTTTCATGGATTTGATGTCCACATTTAGATTATCCCTTTTATTTAAAACAATATCCTTAAACTTCTAATATATGTGGAGTGTAATATCCAACACATATTGATATATATTTTTATATGTTAGGAAATTGATACCATTATATTAAACATATCAGAAAAATTTCACTTTAGCATTTCATTACTTTTTTATTATTGCAAAGAATCACTAAATCCCTTAATGTAACTAACATTGTCAGTGTACAAGAAGAATTAGACCTCAATGTTCTCAATTTTTCCATTATGGGGTAATTAAAATTCACTATCTAAATATAGTTTCTTTATTCCTTGAGTTTAAAATTTCCCTCATACAGGTCCTCAATATTACCATATATTTCCATAGTTGTTTTTAGTCTTGTTATATTTTTGAACACATTATATTACATGAATGGTAGAATTATATTTATGTATAATTCATATTAATATTTATTCATATTGTCTATAAATTGCATGGGATAATATCATCTAATGTCATCAAGAACCACTGTTAGAGTTTCCTAACTTCTAGACATATGATAGAATATATAATAACATATTTTTCCTCAAACCATATAATTTAATTCCATAAAACATTGGAACACATATAGAAATTAAAAAAAAATATTCTCCATAATTTATCTTTGGTAAAATTAATATCTTAATGGAATCCTATTTAGTTCAGATACCACTAGAGGGGCCCAAATTTGTTCTTTTTTCTGCAAAGAGAGAGAGGAGTGAATTAGTGGTATATATTTTCATAATTTATTTTACATATTTTCCTCTATAACTATTTATGTTCTTGGTAATATATTAATTAATAAATATCTCAACCATATGAAACAATATATACAATAATATGAACACATAGAAACGTTTTATAAGGATTATCCCAAACTAGGAAACTGACTCCTCAATTTGATACATTTATTTCTATCGAATAAATTGGATAGATATTTAAAGTTTTTAGTGATTATAATTCCTCTGAAATTTCATAAAGTAGTTATAAAAGTTTCATATACTTCCATGTTAAGGTACTATATTCATCATAAAATGTTCCGTGTTCATATTAAGAATGATAATACTGATGTTTTTTTATTTTTTCATGTTGATGTGAACAATATCATCACATACTCTTTAATTTATCTTATTATCAATGATATTATCTTCTTTATCTATGTATGATATTTATTTTCAAAATATTTTCAACTTTACAACTTCACATCAACCTTTCTTCTAAGTATTTATAATTGATAGTCCATTGAATGTGATCTTACATACATACAATTATAATCATCCTAATAAAAAACACACCTCTAAATGAAATATGATTTCCTTAAATTATTCATCAAAACTATTATTAACAGATGTATCATTACTTTCTATTGTTTCTTACCTTTTTGTTTACTAATTATTTTCAATGACATGTCACTTCATTATATTATTATATCTATATCACTAGACACCTTTTTATAAATTTATCATTTATTTTATATTCACATAATTATTTGAATAATATTAACATAATTATTTGAATAATATTAACATAATTATTTATGAATAATATGATATTGCTATTAGTAAAAATATACACTATATCAGTAGTCAAAAATACTTATTCCATGTATAAAATGTTTCTACATCAAGATTAAGAATTATGAATTTCATACATTTCAATATGATTATACAATATGAATAACTCCATGATGTTCTCATTTAACAGACAATATTTATAATATTTAATCATGGATTGACTAATAACTTGTGATATTTTTGGATTTTAAATCAATTATGCATTAATATATTCAATATCTAGAGTCATAACCCTTTTTCAAAATTTTATTCACGTAAAATGAATAATATTTCTTATATAAAATAAGTTCATGTTATAAAAACATTATAAAACAGATAACTTCTTTTATAGGATATTTCACTTCATTATTTTATTATAAAATACAATATGTATTCTCCCAAAACTTTTTATATATTCACTAAAAATACATCACATATCAAAAATACATCTTACAGATCATAGTGCATTGTTTCTTTTACCACATTTAATAATTACTCATACATATAATGTTATAATTATGTCATTTCTCCCAAACATTATTTCATTTTACTCATGTTCTACCACTACTCCCAGTGACTTATTATGTAATACTTTTCAATAAAAATCCCTTGCATTATGTGACATCTTATTTATTACATTCCAAATTATTTTCATCAATGTGTAATAACCTCATATGTATGACATTATATTACAAATTTTATACATTGGAAAACATATAAAACCATAATTTTTTTTATTTTCATTTGATAAATTTATATAAACACTCAAATGAAATATTATATATTCAATCAATATATATTTTGTATCCATGATGAGAAAAAAAATATGATATTTCATGAAATAAATGTACATAAGCTTCAGTTACACTCCAGGAAACACAATATCATCAAAATAACCTAAAACTATTCTTAATAAATCATGATCACCCCTAAAATCATTCACTGATTCACACATACAAAGTTGACAAAAAAATAAATTCCATCAAATGTTAAATTTGTTACATAATATCCATCATTAGAAAATTTTATATATTATTTATATAAACTATGACAATAGGATTTTAAAAATGATTTTTTATGTTAAACTATTTTTCTTATAGATTTTTTATTTCATATGATATTTACAAGATAAATTATATACTCAATGATTTATTATACATATATGGAATTTTTTATAGAATACCTTTCATTTAGATGTTATATTGTGATGATATTTAGGCTTATATATTCATATAAATTTCCTAATAAATATTTATAAGTTATACACAATAAAAGGTTGGGGAATAAAAAATAATGGTTATAAATGAGTAAAATTTAATTTGGGGCTGACCATAAAAACTAATGTATTATTTCCTTATAAAATTACATTGCGATTAAAAAATAAAATAAGTATATTTCAACTGATACAAATTTCTTGAGATGATACGGTTTAAAATGGAAATGAATGATATTTATATAATTATGATTTGATAACTCACCAATCCATTTTTTTAGACATATGGATAAACTGGTAGAATAAAATATGATTTTATTCAATGTTCCACATTATTATATATAATTATCGAAAAAAATACAATGGATCCAAATAGTATGAATTTCAAAAGTTTGGATTTAGAGACACATGAAATATTTTTGTTTTAGTTGTATCAATGGGTATTTAGGAAGTCACATGAAAATAAATATATATTATATTATATACTAAATAATATATTATTTATAAAATATGGGTTAGACATATGAATAATCCGGAAGCATTTAATAATCAATTAGTAATTGGATATATTAGAATATGTTATAAGGTTATTGGGAGTGGTTCCAAAACAAAAACAAATTGATAAATAAGAAACGAAAGCATGAAATATTTTTAAAATAATGAAATATAATATTTTATAAGACTCACTAATTCACATATTAGTAAAATATGGACAATAATAATTGATTAAAAAGCACCTTAATAAATGTTGATTGTCGAAGTTCAATGAAATCACTCCAAAAATATTTGAAATAATCCTTAAATTATTTATTTAAGAAATAGAAAATTACACTTATGTTGAATAATACAGAATAAAATAGACTTCGTGAATTTAATTAAATGACATATTTCAAATAGAAATCAAATATTCATGGGTTTTTCTCTTAGTGTGGTTTCAATTTTAATAAATTCAGAATCTAGTGGTATAAGATTATAGTAAAGATTTGAAATATGAAAAAATAAATTAAAATAGTCCAAAGTGGAGGATAAATTTTTTATGAATCTTGTGAACTTGATAAGACTATCAGAAAAATAATAAAAATTGTAAGATATAATAAAATCATATCTCACAAAGATAAAAATGAAATTAGGGTTCAAATTTTATTACAATATTCATATAAAGTTGATTTATAATGATGTTATTGTAATGTTTTAGAATGTAAAGGTAGAGTACCATTCTAATAATAGAAAAAAACGTAATGGGAAGAATATTGTTTCACTAAAAGAGAAACTATAAACTTCTTTGTGGTTATAAACGGTCAATAAAAATTAAATAAATAACAGAGATCCAAAATGTTTTTATTCCAAACATTAAAATCCCAATATTGTGTGGATATAAATATATAAAATAAGAGAACTATTGGAACATCTTAATGATCTAATTTGGTAAAGGAGGTAATGATACATATGTGTATAAACAATAGGGAAAAAAGCTAATGATGCTCCAAAAAAAACGTAGAAGCTAAATTACTGAAAATATGTACCTCATGTGGGGAATAATTATATAGATAAGTGGATAAATATTATGAATACTATGTTGTTTCAAATATAATATTCTTATTATTTGTATATCTTATATATTATTTTGTTTACATTACTACCGTATTTGTTCTAGACTTATTTTATGACACTTCATCAGGAATGGATATTAATGTTTAATAATTTAAAGATGTTATTTGAAGATAATTTATATCATAGGATTAACTACAAAAATAATATTTTATATACTGGAAAATATTATTTCCTTTAATAGGGTTTATCTCAAAGATGTTGAAGGAATAACTAATATTCTTTTCAATGTAATAAATTATTTTGACCCCCAGACATTTTTTAAAAATTACTACCAAAAAACTATTATTGAAGGATACACATTAGACAGAGTACCACTCAAAATTGTGAAATTAAATTTTCCCTTATATTTTAGTATTTTGTAAATACATTTTCTAAAATTGGGAAATTAAATTTTGTTTACATTTTAATGTGATAGTAAATATATATTGGTATAAGGCTCTTGAATCCCTATGATGTTGGGGAAGAAATATTTAAAAAAATTATATGAAATTATTAAAAACATCAAGGGGAATTTATTAAGTTATTTTCGTAATAAATTCATCTATAATAAAATCATATTTTATGATGTTAATTAGGGAGAGAAAAAATATAAATCAAAATTATTATTTATTAGTATTCAAAATAAGTTATTTTAAATTATATTGGATTGAATGACTTTATTTATAAATATTTTTTCATGTCTCTAAATGTTGATTCAAAAGGAACTGTAGTTTTATTATCATAATTCATTATAGACATGTCTTCAACAAATACAATGGGGGAGATTCATGTTCCTATTAATATCTTAAATATGAAGTCCTCGTGTTACTTGTTATGTTATTTTAATTTTTTTTTGAATTTATTTTCAATATTAAGTCATAACATACGTGGAATGAATCTTTTAGATTAATGAATCTGAGGGATATTTATGCAAGGTTGGACATGATAGTGTTCAAGATACTCAATACAAATGGATTTTATACTTTTTTGGTAGTTAAAGTGAAAAATAGTGATAAATATATTTCATATATTTTTTGTTACTTATATTATGAATAATTCAACATTGATAAAGATCACAATGAAGTGGAGTTTAAGTGAACTCTTGGGGAAATATATTATTTTAGGAACTATCTATTGTCTTCATTTTTTACAATTTAATTATTTTGTTTTTCTAATTACTATTTCCATTGAACCATATTTTTTATATATTATAGTATATTCTATTATTGTCATAAAACATTTTTCTACAACCTATAAATTGTTTTCAATATTTTTCTAATTATAATAAAATAATGTTGAGGGATTCGATGATGATGGGTTTATTATGGAAAATATATTTTGAATACTTAATGATATGGGTGGAAGGAATTATGTTTCATATGAATTGAATATTATGTTAGGTGTTATATATTAGTATATTGAATGAGAAGAGAGAATGTTTCCTTATTCATTGGATGTTTCTATTTTCAGCATGTCAAATTCCTTAAATGATGATATGAAGATATTACGTATTATAAGAATATATTAAGTACTGGTTTTTCTCAATTGAATATGGAATATAGATTTAAGAAAAAGATATTTCATATGGGGTTGGAGGATGTTACATATGTTTTTAATTGAAACCTATTAAGTTAAAATATAATGTAAAATATTATTATATTTCAAACATATTTTATGAATTTCTCAAGAGTGAAAAAAAATAATCTTTACTAATAATAAGTTAATGCTTTGAAAAGTGTTATTTTGAATTTAACTGTTAAAATTTTGTTAATGACCACATTGGAATATTATTAAATAATTATTACATTATTTAAATTTTAATTGGTTTGATTTTAAACCTGAAGGCTCTCATTACAATTAAGATTATTCAGTTTTTTAAACACAATATATTTAATTGATTATGTAATAGTGATTTAAATAATTTAATCTCGTAATTGTTTTTTCATACATATTAGGGAACACAATTCTATACATGTTAGACGAGTTTTATATTTTTTCAATAAGATAAATTTTTTTATAGATGTAAATATATACTAAGTGGTTGGAAGTGATATAATTGAATATTTAAAAGGGAGAAAAATTATTTTTTGTGCTTGCATCATAGAATTGTAACATCTATAGATTCAACATAATGAAATGATTATTTTTTTTCTAATTGAAGCACTGGTATTCTTGTATAAAAAACATAATTTTTGAGGTTAAAAGTAATATAGATAATATTTTTTAAGTGGTTTAGAAAGTAGTTATTAATGAACATCGGAAAATTTGGTATTGGTTTTCATTATTAATATGTAAGTAATTAATGAAATTGAAAACCATCCAATAGTTTTATTAGTGTCCCATATATTTTTAATTTGTAGATAATGTTGTATAAAAAAAATTGTGTTTGGATGTATTGGATATGTATTTATATTATTTTATGAGGTATCAATCCTATTGGAAACAACTATAGATTTTTTAAAATAAGTAGAATATAGACAATGTCTCAATATGAAGGGATACCTTAAAGTGAATCAATAGTAGAATATTCAAAATAACATAATTTCATGTAAATGGATTCATATATGTGAATCAATTGTTAGTGGATCTACTAAAATTGATTCATAGAGTGATCTGAATTTAAAGATAGGAATTTAAGGTTCTTGACCAATGTATTTTGATCCATATAAGGGTGAATCTTGATGCAAGGGTCATGAGATTCATGTAAGGTCATTACCTATACTTATGAAAATATTTAGTTTCTGATAATATTAAATATTATAAAGAATATAAATTAGATGATGTTTGAGGAAAGTACCAATTATTTAAATATAGTATTTGGTGAATGAATTATAATCTAAGAGAATATTAAAAGAAAACCAGTCGAGGAAGATAAAAATGTTTGTGATGGGATCCCTTCCACCAGAATAAGTGCCATGTCATGAATCCCGAGTATGGAAACTTACATGGTAAAGTGAAGGTGTTTTTATTTTATGAAATTTATGAGATTAGAAGATCAATATATTCAAGTATCATATTGTGTAATAAAATCTCAAGTTTTATAGAATTTAAAATTTGAAATTAATCAATATTAAAATGCGTAATAAAAAAGATGATTACTTGTAGACCCTTTTTAATGGATTTTACATGTTTCAAATATCAGAACAGTTATTCTTGGTTTTTGGGTTAAATAATAGTGTGTGAGAAAAAAACCAAAAACCAAAAATGTGAGATATTAAAATTCATTCGAAAAATTAGATCGATGAAGAAAATTGAGACACCTAATACATCACTCTATCAATGGGAAAAGAATAGATCTATTCCAAAAGTTATTCAAGGAGGAAGATATTTAGTATAGTATAATACTTGATGTCTGGACAAGAACCATGTGGTGTGAGGATATAGTAATCTAAGACATCTAGATGACTATTTTTTTTAATATTTCTTGGATTTATATACATGAATTATACATGAAAAATAGTATTCATGTGGTGTTATTTAGGTATAAAATTTTAATGTAATGTTGAAGCAACCAAATATATGAATATGATATTTATATTTTAGGTAGTATTTGTAATTGATATGTTATGGTTGGATGTATAACTAATAACATGTATAAGGAACACTTTGGGGAACATTTATTATAATAATTCATTTTTCTATGGTTATAACAACATTCATTTATAGTGAAGAAACCATGATTGGGGTATCAAATTAATCACACCAAGGTGTGGAATTTTCTATTGATCCTTATAAATCATTCTATGTTGTGGTATCTATTTATTTATTTTGTATAAAATGTGATCATGAGATAAATAAATGTCAGGGATATAGACACTGACAATTCATAAATGATGATTTAGAAGAGATTAAAGTATAATATTAAACGATGTCTCATATTACCACATCATCTCTGAGTGATCCAATTTATCCTATGAACCAAAATTTTTATTAGATTGAATGTTCTATTTAAAAACACCTTGATTTTTATGAGTACCTAATATATTAATTTCCTGAACAGAAGTGGTATCCCTACATTTTATGAAATGAAAAATAAGACTTCTAAGAATATGATGTTTCTCTACTCGATTTTACCCAGCCTAGATGTTATATAATTTGTGATAGTGATATTTCCATTTGTGATTGAGGGTGATTTTATGTCTCATACTAATAAGAGACACATGTATTTTAATGTAATGGAACATAATTTAATCTTGATATATTTATCATAAAATGGGAACATAGTGTCCCAGGGTCCCTAGTCTATAGAGGATATACTGGAAAAATTGATATGTAGCTATGAATGTGACATTAGAGTCAATGAGCCAAAAAATGTTTAGAGGAGAAATTTTTTTGGAATAAATAAAGTTGATGATGATTGAATTAATTATTATTTAATATTATTCAATTTTATTTTGAGGAAAACATGGGGGTTTAAAGATTAGTTAGATGATTTCATCAATATAAAGAAGATTATTAAAAATTTCCAAATAGATTTGATCCCATGTTTTATCTTATAAGATAAGAAATATGAGTCCCTAGATAAGATTCACAATATTTTCATAACAAATTAAATGTGAGAGGATATATCATTTTAGTAAATAGAAAATTATGCAATTTACTTTGAGGTCTCTAAAAAATAATAAGTCATATTATATGATTTGAAATAAATCATGTGATTCAGATAATGATGATGAGGATGACTATTATGAAGATATTAATGAAATAATTTCTCTTATAAAACAATTAGTATGTTAAAATGTAAAGGGAATGAAAAAAATCACAAAAAAAAAATTAATTGTGATGGAATTTCAACTTTTTCTCTAAAATACCCAAATAAAATAGAATTTCGATTTGAATTCGATAATAAAAATTAGAAACCACGAATATAGAAAAAAAATAACAAGAAGAATTAAATATTTTATTTATTATTAAGAGAAATATAATATTAATGTATAATAAAGCTGACACATTATAAAATATGTCATTATAAGTTTATATAATATTATTTTCTATGAATGAACATGGATTTTATTCATCAATTATTTATACTGACATCGAAGAGAGAAAAGATCTGAAATGAAGGCCAGAAAATGATTTTGAATATGCACATGAGAAAAATTAATAACTCCAATTATGAGATCAATAAGAAAAAAATAATGACAGATGAGTTTGAGAAGATGGTAACAAATCACATAGAGATTTTTACCATAAAAGTAAAAGAATAAGTTGATACATAATCAATTTTATTTACAGAGAAAAAATTAGATGATGGAATCAAGGTAAAACCTCTCATTATTTTTTAACGATAATGGATAATATCTAAAAGATGATGAAAATGTGAGTTTCAATTATATGGTTAAATATGCCCTTAGAATATCTCAAAATTTATATGTCACTACTAAAAACTTTCGCCTTAAAAATGAAAACATGTGTTGACCAATAGAAACAATGGGTGTAAATATTCAACACCAATATATAGAATAAATATTCCAATAATAACATGGCCCTCTAGGAAATAGAATTCCATGTTTTAAATATAAAACTAGAAAATAATATCTATATAGTTCATAATTAGTTGGAAGAAAATATTTCATTGTTATTGATAGTGTTCTAGATGGTCTGGACACAAATCATTTTCTTGTTGTACTAATATTCAATTGAGAGGGGTTTTGTTAGAACCATGGAGGAGTTTCAGTTACCATTTTGTTATATATGTTTAAAATAAGTATGTTTGGGTCAATAATAAAACAAATATGTCCACAAAAAATATATTTTAGTTTTTAAAACATGTTTGTTGTAGGTGTGGGCATGAATTTCATAAAAACGTAAAACAACGTGACTATTCTACCTAGAAGGGATCCCTATGGATGGAAAGGGATGAAAATTCGTAGGATAACCAAATATAAGTGATGAAATATTTTTATAGGACTTGAAATCATGTGAAATATCTATCCAAATAAAGAATGCTAAGAAAGAATGCTTTATAGTCCATCTAAGATAATTTCCCATTGCTAAAAGAATATAGAACAGTCAAATCATTTCCATATCAAAAGGAAAGTAATTTATCTCAAATTATAATACAGAGTAACATATTATGTGATATATGGTTTATGAATTAAAATTTCAATTAATTATCTAGGATTGTGTGAGAAATATAGGCTTGGTATGAATGATTTATGATAATATCACTACCAAAAGGATAATGTTTTAGGAAGATACTGTAAGAATATGGAAGTTAATTTTCCTTGGTTCCTATGCTAAATCATACTAACATTAAGAAAATATTAGTCCAATAATTTCCATGATTTATAATTTATTTTTATTCCCATTAAAACATGCATTTTTTTACCGATATAGTTTTTAATTGGATGTTAAGATAATATTTAATAGAATAATTATTTTATAAATAAAGAAAATTTATTTTAATAAAACTAAAGATTGATTTTTTTCTTAGGTATTCGATGAATTTTTAATATTCCATAAATCATTTTTCATAAAACAATATGAAATATCAATATTAGGATCAATAAACATACTTTTATAGGGATATATACTTTTTGTACTCTATATGTTGTCTATATATTAGGATTCAGAATCCCACTTTTGTAAAGAACCCTATGTTATCATACTTAATGAATGATTCATCCATATAACTTTTGGGAGAAACCCAATTTTTTTTACATCAATTTTGATGATTATTCATATATAGTGTCCCTCTATATTGGTCTCAAATTTTAATGAGATTTAATTTATTTATTATTTCTTTTGATTTCATAAATTGTTTTATCAGATTTAATATATACTTAAATATTTTTAAAGTTCAATTCAATGGTTCAATTATAATGAATCAAATAATTCCCAATTCTAATAAAATTCATGATTTTATATAGGCATTTAAACTAAAACTTAAAACATCTTGTGTGTTTCAAATGATTATTTTTTATCAGGTTTCATTTCTAAATATGTTGGACTAGAAGAAATTGAACCTTCATGTTAAATACTAATAGTCATATATTCTATAAAGGAAAAACTCCCTATTTATATTGTGTGGTACACTTTGGAGATATAAAATATTTTATATAATGCTGTTTTTTCTTATTACTAATATAACTATGATCAATTTTATGTTTCGGACTGTCAATGCAAATTTTGGATCTACACATTAGATACATTCATGTTTATCATCTTCTAAGTATTATCACTACCATGATAAAATTTCTTCTTATTGATAAAATGAATTTTTAAAATATTTTAAAAAACAAGAATGATCATAGATTATTATGATGATAATAATAGTTATGATAGTAAATATACCTTTAAATATTCCTTCATTATTCAGTTGTTACATCAACAGTGTATCAAATATATTTCAAGATTAATCGTATTATCTATTTTTATTGATGTTTCAAATATTTAAACTTTGTAATGATGGAGTGTCATAATCCCATATATTGTTGTGTTTTTCGAAGATCCCTATAAAATAACCTAATGTGTTATATGTTGTAAAAAACTTGCACTAAATTTTAGAGGTCTCTGAATATGAGGACATGTTAGTGAAAATCATCAAGCTCGCTATGAGAAAATTGATGGTGGTTATTTGGGGAACTTTTTTCAAAAAACCACTGAAAAATTGATTAGTTCTCTTGTTTATATTTATAATAAATTATTTATTTAAATAAAATTCCATTGAATGATATTAAAAATCATATTGTGGGATTGTGTTTTATTTTCTCATGATTCGTAGAAGAAACAAAATCCACCCTTATTATGTCTTTTTATTATTTTGATGACTAAATTTGAATATAAATATTTCAATTTGTAAAATTGTATTTTGTTCTATTAAACATTATTCGATGGTCTATAAAAATAAATATGTCCTTGGATGAACTCAAAAAAGAAATATTAATTATAATTTCACAAAATTTTTGTAGATCGAATCACGAAAATTAGAACATCCAAATGATCATCTATTTGTATAATGTTACATTAAAGGTTTACATAAAATTTTTCAAAACATAAGAAATACGTATAGAATGTAAAAGTGTGATTATAAAAAATTATTATATTATGATATTAATTCCAGAGATGGGAATAAAATAAATTTTGGACTTCTTCTTGATGAATTCAATTGAATCGATGATTGATTGAAATATTTGATGGTTATGTTTACCAAGGAAATTAAAATCTAAAACCAAATCAAGAATTAAATTCCTTTATAGTTTTTCCTTCCAAATTAAATTTAATTTCAATTTCGATCATACTATCCAATCAAATAAAAATTATTTTTGTAAAGGAATTAATTGGGACATTAATGATGTATAGAGATGAAATGAAATATTATGTTTAATTTCATATAATGAAAATGGGTAATATTTCCATAAAATTTATTGACCCAACAAATTAAAATAAATCTATATATTATGTTGAATCCTCAAATTATTCAGAGTGATTATATTCTGGAATGGAACTACCACATCTAGTCAAAATAGTGCATAAATTTTATAAGAATAATAGAGTAATCTTGTAGAGACCTGAAGCTTGACGTACATGAACATTACATTACTTTTGCGGAATAATTAATACATAAAAAAAACATACACACAAGGACCGTAATAGTTTAGTGTCTTTGGAAACTTGGAACGTAATCTTCTAATCATGGTGAAAGATCTTCAACATCTCTCATAAAGATATTCCCCCTTTTTTTCTTACCTAAAACCTTTCTTTATATCCTAGGGAAAAGAAAACATAAAAGGGTGAGCTCAAATGCTCAGTAAGGGTAAGCATGGACAAAATAAAACATACCATATACATTTGAACTTAAAAACATGAACATAATGTTTAAACATCAAAATCATGAGCAACAACATAAAACATGGAAGTACATAAGGCATAGATCATAATGGAACATAAATCATGATAAAATAGAATGGGAATAAAACATGTAATTATGGAATCCATTAATCACATGATATTATTTTTATATTAGCCAAGGCATTGCTTCCAAGACCATCTTCGTGGACAAAGTCCCTTTCTGAATCGAGTTCAATCCTTATTCCAGTCCTGTATTACTGAACCAGTTTAACTTGGCATTTCAGCCATGTCTATATCATGAGATATAAATATTTACCCAATTCATTTGAGGTAGATATAGTTCCCACCCATCTCATAATGAAATCATTCTTACTTGTGCCACAAAATAAACTTAAAACATTCATCATAACCCAAAGAATAAAATGGGTTTCATTAACATCATCCCATTGTCACATAATACATATAAAAGAAATGGATATCATTTCATAATAAGAAAAGTGAAAACATATAAATCATAGAGAAATTATACTTTAAACATACACATATGGAATAATGTCATCTTAGATGGAAAATGGTTTTGATAAAGTACTTGAAATGAATTCTTGAGGAAAATATACTTTCATCTTGAAAAACATTTTCTTTTCACAAAATTCCATTCAATTTTAAAATAAAATGATTTTTTTGAAAATAGTCATGAAATCTTTTGTAGGAAGCTTCATGAAAATAAGGATTTATAAAACCGTAAAAATCTGTTCATGCCGTGTAAGTTAAAAAAACATTCTTCTCATACTTTTACCGGAAAAGTCAAAAAGTACCTTGTAACATAAACAAAAGAAACATTCCTTACATACAATGTAGTTAAAGTCAAAATGGGTAAAAAGGACATTAAACATACATAAAAAAACTTTTAGAAAACATTTACATGGATGATAACAATAACCCCAGTAAATACATACGTATAAGCAATCTCGGATAAAAAAAATGAGATTTGCAAAAATTATCCCTTACCTTAGGTCCGATATGCTTCGTTCGTATCCAAAACTCCTGTATAATGATTTAAATAATGTCATTGACTTATTACAGAATCATATTCATGGTTACTATATCATATATGGTTCACTTGTGACTTTTTATTACCCGTTCTTCTGTAAATTCCATGTTAAAGAGTGTTTATGGTAAAATTGTTTCATTTGTTGTCCGTGTTTTCATTTGTAATTATTCATGTGATTACTTAGATCATGAGTACTTAATTATAGAATATAAAACATGATTTATATATAATATATATTCATAATGTACATATATATAATATATCGATAAATGGAAAGAAATACACCGTTCATGGAGACGGTAGGCCGTACGTACGCATGAACGCTGTTTTCGTTTCCTTATTGAATTGAATGGAATTAAGTAGATGAAATAAATACATATATATAAATCCAGTAGCATTATTATGTCATATATTTAATGATTAAATATTATATATTCTTTATAATCATTCTTGAATGGTTATCATGGAGAGTGAATCTCATCGCGTCGTGGAGATGGTATTCCGTATGTACGCACGAGCGATGAAATCATTACCATGATCATAGAATTGTATTAAAGTGTATGTATAATGTTAAATAATCAATATCACTTTACAATAATCATATATATTCATTACGTTCACCATTATACCCATCCATGTAAGGTTGTGGTGGAAAATAGATTACTCCACGGCGTGGAGATGGTATTTCGTACGTAGACACGCGTTGTGATTTCATTCTCCATAGGATGGATAGATGGTGAAATATGGTTGTTTCCTACTTATAATAACATATAAGTATATGAGTGATACTGATGTTATTACTTCATAATGAAACAACTAAAGAAGAAGAATTTGAAGAATAAAGAAAATTGAATGAATCGGTAACAGATATTACCTCTTCTTTGACACGCCTCTTTGAATCCTCCTCTTAGGGTACTAACATTGGTCTTTGATGAAGACCAAGATCTCTAGTATGTTTCTAGGTAAGTTGATAAGGGAAATGGGCAGGGTTTGGCCGAGCTTAAAGGCTCAAATTGGTGTAAGGAGGAGAGGGAGGAGGTGCCCTTTTATAAGGGAGGAGAGGGGCACCTTTGGAAATCTTAAAAATATTAATTTATAATAAAACAAACCCCACTTAAAAACCTCCAAAAATGACTCATATTTGAATATAATATTATATATTGTTTTAATATCATCAAACAATAAAATTTATACATGTTAGGAAATTATTTTAAATATTATCAACTTGATTTATCCTTACTTAATCAATTTAATTTTATTTGTGGTAATAACATTCTAAATTTTAAATTATAACAAAAAATTACTTATTTGTTGTTAATTGTTCATAAATGGATACTTTATAACATATTAGACCATATAAATTTAAATTTATAAATTTTAAAAAATTTTGGGAGTTTTAAACAATTTTATAATATGTTAATTTTATAAAATAACAATAGTGTCAATTTTGACACTATTAATTTATATGAATTTAAATAAAATATATACAGACGATATGTTCGAAATAAAAGCTTAAATAGATTCATAAAAGGCCATATGTATCTAGAAAATTAGTGGAGCACATTAAATAGTTCATATAATATTTATTTTATTATTTGTAAAACCATTTATTTGGTTTATCGCTTAATAAAATAATTACTACAAAATTTTTGTATAATTATTTAATATACTTATTTGTTGCATAAAAATTAAAAATAATATTCTATGATGAAGATAAATCTATTAGCTTTCACAATAATACTTTTACTATAATTTATCATCTTATAGTCATAATAGTTAAATTGTTATATTTATTAAATTATGAAGGTGACAACTTTGGCATCAATTAAAATAAAATAATATAAGTGTCATAATCACTTTTATAAGACTCCAAACGGTTATACATTATGTAATTATATGATTATGGTGTATAAATACACTAAAAATAAGTTTTGGTCAGGTTTTGGGCCTTTTAATGGGTATTATTATTTCCATAAAAACTATATTACTGATTTTTTACTTAATAAATAATTTCTACATCATTAATGTATCACCATTAATGATAATTATTTAATCCATAAAAATATAAATAAATTATCATGATGTAGATACTTTTATTAGATTTCTGTAGAATATTCATGTTATAAGTTTTATGATGTTTATCACTAAATTAAAATTATTATACTTATAAGATTTAAGAGAGTGAAATGTTGTCACTTTCTTTGGTTTTAATAATAATTAAATTATTTTCATGGTCAAAATCCATAAAATGAATCTAATCCGACCCTTAGGTGATATGGGTCGACTTTTATTCATCCAATAGAATTTTGGAATGTGTTAGGGTAATTTTATAATATTATATTTACCCTTAATTACCCGATTTACCTTTAACTATGGTAAATAAAATTTACCATAGTTACTATTCATAATTCCCAAAGATAAAAAGTAGCTTATTAACATAATTTGGACCCAATGATTCCAAATATGGAATCCATTTTTCCAAATTCAATACACAAAAGTTTCAGAAATAAAATTTAAATTAATCTCATTGTTGAAAGAAAATGGGTTTTTCTTTAAAACATTGCAAAAGATTGAATTGATTTAACCTACGAATTCAAGGTAAAATAAATGATAATGACATAAAATATATTAAATGGTAAAAATATATTCTATTTATACTTTAAAAAAAATAAATATTATAATTTAACCACATAAGTTATTACGATGAAAAAATTTGTTTTTAATTAAAATATAGCATGTTTTTACTATTCATTAAAATATGAAAGTTATCAGAATAATATGAAAATTTTATCCAAGGTTAAATTTTATATCCTGATTAAAAAGAATAATTTTATTTTGTAAAATTGAACTTATAAACATGTCAAAACCTAAATTTAAAGTGGGTGCACCATCAAAAGGCGGCAAAACTGTATTTTTTGAAAAATACTTATTTTTCCCGAAAAATTTATTTTGTTCTTATACCATGTTCTAGAAAATGTGTAAGATGAATAATAATGTTATAAAATTCAAAATATAGTTAATACTATTCATAATGGCTAGGTCATAATAATATTATAATAATATATCGTTGTTTAGTAAAACTCAGTATTGCGTACAACACACGCTATCGAGGAAGATCACAATTGTGTGTAACGCAAGCCAAGTCAGGGTTGTGGGTAGTGAACGACTCCTTTGTTGCTGCGTATAACAAAATACATTGAATATATATATATATATATATATATATATATACTCAATGTTTCGTAGAATAACTACTATCAAACAAACATGAAATTGTTTGTAACACGGTCTAGGATTAGTGTTGCGTATACTGTAAGCTAATACAGTTTTGAATATAGCGCAAGATAATCTTGGTGAATCGTACAACAGAAGATATGAAATAAATTAAAAATAATATATCTTATAAAATCTCAGGTTATTACAAATCTAAAATTTATTTAATTATTTCATGAAAATAATCATATAATAATAGATATTATATTTTAGGAATGAATGTATATGGGGTATATCAGACCTGATTGTCCAATGTTATAAGATTAGAAATAAATTTTTCAAAATAAAAAAATAATTACAAAATTAATGTCAATTATTAACATAAAAAAGGAAGTGAACGCTATATGGAATTTTTATGAATACTTTATTATCTCATCAGACATAGAACAAAATAAATAAAAATAGAAGGAAAACACATTCTTTATGGATAATAAATATGTGGTGAAATCCTATTATTATTATGCATATGATTTTGAAAGAAGTTTAAATACAACAATAGTTCAATATTTTTTTAAGATTGAAGAGAAGAATGATTCCTCAATTAAAAATTATAAATCCCACAATAATATTTATAGTGATGTTGATAAGAAAACATATTCTCTGTTAGAATTTAATCTATAACTAAAATAAAAATTTAGAAAATCTAATTCACAATAGAATATAAATTAAAATAATTTTAATTAGTTTTATAATGAAATATAATCCTTTAAAAGTGTTTAAGGTATACATAATAATTTAGATAAATCATTAAATGAAATTTTTGGCATGAATTTCTGATGAAAATAAAACTCTGGAATATGTATTAAATAAAGAAACATATATGTTATTGATTTTTTTCAATTCTATTTATAATATAATTTAAATAATTAATTGTTTTATTCTGTAATTAAGGGACATTATACTAACAATTATTGTTTGAAAATTACCTAAATTACTATTAGAACGAAATCTATTATTTCATAAACTATGTATGAAGTTAGTTTTATCATTTTGGGTAAAATTAGGTAGATATAATTTATTATATCCCTGATTGCTAACATAGATAGACCAAAGGTCTTATTTATACGAAAACAAGAAATTATTTAATGTTTTCTTATCTAATAGGTCATCGGGAAAATAGTGAAATATTGAATATGGATAATGGATTCTCAAGGAACTTGTGTTTAAATTCATCCAATTTCAATACATAGTAAATATTTTATAGAGGATTTACCCACTTTATTGGAAATTATGAGGTAGATATCATTAGATTTGGATCAACAAGAGATCCATATTCAATCCATATCAACAAAGTACTATAGAGTCAATGGATGAAGAAAAATATTATAAGTGTTTCATAACTCTATAATGAAGGTCTTTTAATTTATTTGTTCAACAAATGCTTACCCTTTATTAAAGTATAAACTCATTAAAATTAAATAACATAGAACTAAAAATATATATACATTGGATAGTATTTCTATATGTTAATATAATATGAATTGTTTAAATATTGAAATAATTTAATCCTAGATTTGGTATAGGAAATATGGAAATTTTATTATATTTTTAGACTATAAATTATCAAATAAGATTCTGGATGATGGTATGACTAGTCATAAATTTGATCAGAAAATTCTATTTTAAACATTCCAAATAGGTAAGTAGTATAGTCCATCATTTAAATACATTAACTAATATCTGACCAATAAACCATTAGAAATTATCCACATCTATTTTTTAGATCATCATGAGTACTACACATGGATAGAATTTTTTATGTTTTAGTTTTAGTTGATGTTTTTTCAATATTTACATGGTTTTATACCTTATAAAACAAAAGTTAATCTTTTTATTTATATTTTTTTGAATTCCATTATAAGGTTAAAAATGAAAAATATTGACAAATTAGTTCGTTGATAAGTGATCTCAGAGGAGTGTTTGGAAATTAATATTTTAATTCTTTTTTCTCCAACATGTTTATTAAAAATTTCTTTCTAAATTTAAGAAAAACAAAAAAAAGTAATTATATTTTATTAAAAAATATTATTCAATAAATGAAAATATCATTATTAATTTAATATTATTATTTTACCAATTTATAGGTATAATAATTTTTCACTTCTAGTCATGTCATGAATCAATTATTAATTAAGGTTTTTATCAAATAGATAAATTTTATAATATATAATATTATAAGATATAAGTTTAGATAAATTATTGATTTTAAATCAAGGTGTACATCTAAATTACTATGAAATCCTGAAGGAAGTTTAATCCAAGGGATGATAAAAGAATACTTATACAATATTAGACCAACTCAAATTCATATACATTTCCTAATAAAATGTCAAATATTTTTAAGTATTTATTCATCTATAATTGAAAAATTGATCATTTGATGATAATAAATTTCATTGAGACAAGGTCACTAATTCTTTGAATAACATGATAATAGATTCCATTCAGTATTTATTAGAATGTAAATAATAATATGGTCATGTCTAATATGGTCATGGAGAATATGATATTTTTGATCATGAATGTGTATTTACAATATATTTTATAACCATTTAGGATCACCCTATAGGGACTGTTATAGAATAATAACATAAAATATTTTAGAATTGAAGGAATGTTGGAAGCCTAACATAATTCTGTTTATTCTTGTCCCAGTTAGAGTGTAACATTGTAGAAGTATTACTAAAGATAATAGTTTTATGATTTATATATATATATGAAGAAAAAACCATTTAAAATATATAATTGTTTTGGATTACATGAGAATCCCTCAAACCATCATGTAATAGGATCTAAATGGGACTTCATAAATAAGAAACATGACCAATGTGTTGTTTCTATAAGTAATGATAAACAATTAAATAATGGATTGAACAAGGAATAAGGAATATGTTATAGGGAAGCATTTTACCCTATTTCTAGATTAGGAACCATTATGGACCATTTATCATATGGATATTATATATTAATTTTAAATTTCACTATATTGATTTCAAATATTATCTTTTAGTATATTACATCAGAGGAGTAAGCCTATGTTGAACAACCTCTTGGTTTTGAAAACCCTTATTTTCCAAAGAATTTTCTAAATTATTCTAGATTTCATTATGTACTATAAAAGAATGTAGGGAAATCTATGAATTATTAAGTTCATTTATTTTGAAAAAACTAATTTTTATTTGGATTGAAAGAGCCTACTATTTTTAAGAAATGTTCATGTTTTAATATTTTATTAGTACACATCTATGTAGATGGTATTATTTTTGATCAAATATTATGAAACATTTTAATCATTTCAGAAACATGTCCAAATGGAATGTTAAATTTGTATTATGGAACAATTTAATTTCATTATGGTTCTAAAATCAATTAAAAATATTTTTGAGTTGTTATGTATCAATGAAAAAAATAGTTTTTTCTTATTAAAAAATTTTGGACAAGAAAATACTAAGACATATGTAACTCACATGCATACTAATATAAAATTAATTTGGATGAATATGAGAACATAGTAGAAAAAATAAATCAAATATATTTACTATTAATTTTTCACAATATATTAATACTAGTTGGCTAGAAATTATGTTTTATGTTTGTCTTTGTGAAATATTTCTAACAAACCAAAAATAATCTCACCTAATTACTATTAAAATAATTTTTAGATTTTTGAAATTTATTATTACTCCATCTTTTCATTTTCCAAGAAACCCTAATTTAAATTTAATTTAAAAATATTATTTTTTAATTTGGATAGTGTGGATTAGATATGAAACACACCTCTAGAAGATCTAATATTTAATAAAATCTATAGCTTTATGGTTTAGTTAAAAATATTAAATTTAATTTTCATTATATAATGTTGAATGTATACATCTACTTGTAGTTTCTAGGAACATATGTTATGGATTGATGAAATTATTTTGAACTTTGGACATAATATTAATCATATTATTAATTTTTTATAACACTTATATAATTATAGTTTCAAAAAATATTATGAATCGCTCTTGGACTAATCATATGAATAAAAGGAATTATTATCTATGATATCATCTCATAAAAAGTGATATATATTTATCATTTTTTAATACTTAATAAAATCTTGCTGAAATTTTTTCTAAACCACATAAAATTGCTATTTTTATTTTATTAACAGGATTTAGGATTATTTTTTTTTCTAAAAATATTATATATTTTTTGGTCTCAAATTTTATTTTTATCCCTCTTGGATAATCTATTATTTTAATTTTCACTTTAAATTTAATAGTGTCGATTATCTATATTATATTGAAAATATTAATTAATACTTTCACATATCCAATTGTGTAATTTCAAATTTAAAAAACCCAAATGATTAAACTATGTTTTATTCATGAAAAATCAAAAATCACTTAAAAACAATGAGGGGAATGTCTATCTCTTTCTCACCATCTATCTCATGGACTTTCATCATATATACCACTGAATACCTATTCAGACCATACTATTTGAACATCATGAAAATTGAATATATGAAATGGTGAATACAAATTGACCTGATGAATCAGGTCCACGTAGATCCGAGCATCAACTAACATCTCGTACATAAAGAATAGTTCTTCAAGGGACAGTCATTGACTTCGAATTAATTTTCAAATGAATCTTATACTAAAAAAATCATCATGCTCTCAAGGAATAGAGTTCATTTTGAATAGATAAAATATAGGATAAATTTTTATTTTTATCTGATGTAATTTAAGAATATTCATAGTTTAGTTTTGGGGATTCCAAGGATGTAATTTAATAGAATCTAGAAGGAAATAAATTTTCAATTTCTATTATAAAAATTTGAAGAAAAAAAATCATTTTCCCCATGATGGGTTCTTTCACTTCAGTTTATGATCAATAAGAGACAATTTTTATAAAAATGATAATATAAAGTTCTTCATCTTTTGAACAACTGACATTAGAAAGATGTTGGTGATGGTTATTGAAGCTTACTAGAGGGTGTCTGTCATGTTTATTAAGATGGTTATTGTAATAATGAACCACGATCCTGAAAACAATATCTTCCCTGTTATATATAGGATGTTTTTATTTTTATTTAAATTAATCTATATTTCATTAGATTTATTATTATTTATATTTATCACTAATGAAAATTTATAAAGGTATATCTTTTTATCCATATTGAAGGATTTTGCTCTATTTGTTTTTAAAATGAATTATTTATGACATAAAAACAATTATCATATGGAACCGTAGAACCATTTTATTTACTAGAACAGTGAGAAAATTTTGATTTTTTGGGATCATAATAAAAGGTAAGCTAAATCTAATGGGTTATGAACAATACAAAGATTCTGGTTCTCTTGATTAGAGGAAACAAGAAGATAAAACTCTACCAGTTTACTGTGTTTTTGTGACAATGAAATCAAATAAGCATAAGTAGAAGGTGATGTGGAAGAAGACATAATCCTAACAATTTTTTCAAAAATAATTCTATTCCACACATTAAAGATACTGATAGAGTATGTGAGTAACCTATCAACTATAAAGAATTCCTAAAATCCCAATTTATTTATATGAATACTTTTACAGGGAATGTGATTCATGTCTTATTCTAAGAATAAATAGAGAGAATATACATTGAATTAGATAAAACAAATAATGTTTTATAGGTATACAAACCTATTAATTATGAAACAATGGAATAAATATGTATTTCAATTTCTATAAAATGATAGTTGAAGTTCTAGATGACATGTTGGGTGATACCGGAAATGAGTAATCTCATTATATGGAGATAGGAAATAAGAAATATCAAGATGATGATCTTGATCAATTCCCTTTTGAAGAATCAACTATAAGTATTCCAGATCATAAATTTTTGTTTGAAGAGTCCATGGAAAAGAAAATTAGTAAGTATGGTAAGAAAACTGAAGACCTGTGATATTTATCATTTCAATATAATGAAAAAATAAAAGTATAGTCACTTCACATGGTCTATGAAGGTGAACCCTCAAGAAACCCCAATAAATAATATTATAATTTCATTATTATCATCCTGAAGGTATGCTTTTTAAATTCAATCAAATGAGGGAAGTTTAAGATCAATTTCATGGAGATATAAAAAAATATAGAAAATATTTTTATGATTTGATGATTTAATATATTCTATGAAAAAGGTTTGTGTCACTCTCAGATTAGTTGGAAGGTATGGATGAAATGTTGATCACAAAAAGTTATTCTTATGCTTTTAAAAGAGATAGAGCTTATTGATAATGGTATTTAATGCATAACTTTTATAGAATTTTTATTTACTAATTTTTATATTTAATGAATAATATTTCATATATTTTTAATATTGATATAATTTATGATTTGTGAATGAAAAAAAGATAATATAAAAATCGGAAAAAATTTTATGGATTTATGATCCAAAACATACTTCACGTAAGGAGCTTCATTTGTGGCATGCCACAATATGTTTGAGTTATCTTGAAGCTGGTAAATTGGACTAGAATATTTTCATGTCATGTATTCCATTTACATGATTCGATTTTTCAAAATAGGATTTTCAAATGAAATTTCATGAATATTACAAAATTTGAAATACAATTATACTCTGTGTATACTAATTATACAACATAAGAATATTTTTGTTATTTTTTTATGTGTTACCCTTAAAATCCCAATTCCTGAGAATTAATAGATTTCACATCATGTATATCTATTTCATGTCATGTAAATGATCGTGAGTAGAAAAATAAATGTGAAATATACCATGGTTTTATGGGATTTATGTATATAAATAACTCTAGGTTACTTCTTGTGGAATTTGGGACCATATGAGACAAAGTTATGCCAAAGAACGACTAAAATATATGGTAGTAATGATCAAGAGGCCCACTTCACCATCATTATTTAACACCATTCTTCTTTGGATATCCATACTACAAATTCTCTCCATTCAAAGCATGAGTGAGTAGTTTTATTTTATCTAAGTGATGTTTTTAGGGTTTGTGTTGCTTATAGATTATTTCAATTTTATATTATTGATTTTTATTTATAAACACTATTTATAAGTTTGAATTCATCTTATTTTTTTATTTCATGGAAATTTCTACATTTAGAGGATTATAATTTTAATAGAAAAATTTATGTACCAATTTTATGTATGATTATTATTAAATCTAGGTAATTTATACATAAAAATGGTTTTTTGTTTCCTATCTGTATGATTGAACCTAGTAGATTTCCATTCCAATAGGACGATCATAGGATTAGTGCATGGTACATAGATATGGGATCACTGATGAACCAATTCAAACATGAAAATAGAATAATTCCAGTATCTATTGAATACCTTGTGCATATACCTAGAAATAATTTAATATGGATTCCCCCAATCTTGATTTGAACTCCAATACTAGATGCATATATTTCCTTTTAAAATCAAAAAATAATTTTCAATTTAGATATATTTAATTAATTTAGATTATGTGGATTGACCTTGTGGGTTCGTTACTCAAAATTTTTATGTAATAAATTTTTATTTAAGTTGTATTTGTTTTATTAACTTTTAAATTTTTGAATCCCCGTAGGAATTAATGATGCCCTACAGGATATCACTTATCAAATAGGAAAAATCATAGCTCATTCAGCATTTAATATAGATATTTTAAGATGTTTTTTATAAGTTATTTAATTTTTTTCAGATCCAATAGAATCCAAAAATGTGAATTTATATTTAGCAAAAGAACTTCCATTATTTTGAGAAAAATATTTAAATATTATAACTGAATTATTTTGGTTATAGATGATAGGATTCAGAGCTTACTGTGAGATATTATACAACATCGCTATCATATTGACTATCAGAAAATTATTTTGGAATGGTTATCATTGACATATCCTATTTTTACAAGTTCACTCAATAACCTTATTGTAATAATGGACATGTATTAACGTTATACAAAATCTATTTATGATTTTCTAGTAAAATACCTGAAGATCATTCAAGAGTTAAGGATATTTATGATGCAAACATTAGGTTCATTGAATAAAATATTTTAGAAAATGATGGAAAACAAAAAGGATTTTCATCAATTGTTATTTAATTTTATAACCTAAGAATATTTTTTAGAGAAGAAATAACATATCCCTCTTTCTAATCATACTCATTATCCTAACAATTTTTTAGTGTTAAATTTTTTGTATAACTATGGATTATTTATAAAAATAATGTTATTTGAAGAATTTTTGATATCTATTAATTTAATTTTTCTCATAATATTTAGTCTCATTTCATGAATATTATTATTCAATTTTCAAAAAACATTATATTTGGATTAATATAACATTCTATAATAGTGGTGTGTAACATAATCATTGTTTTATTCCATTATTATCCTTATTTTTTATATCAAAAAAGTGTGTTTGGAATTTAGATTAACCCACAATTTTATGGGCTATGATATTCGATAATATATTTTTTTTAAATTACTTATATATTCAAATCTTCTTACAATTCCAATGGGTAAATAATAAATTTCCCAATAAAATTTTTTGTATATACTTCAAATACATTATTTAATCCTTTATATTATATATATGGATATATCTAATATCTATTTCAATTAATTAATATATATTTAATTTATAGTTATTTTTTTCTACATTTATATGAATATATTTTATGGGTACTGTCACTATGAAAAGAGGGAAGATTTTTTTGGAATATTTTGATCCAATTATTTTTGTAATTTATTATTATGTTTTATGATAAAAATTCTTAAAATTGTGTTACTAATGATGTTTCATTATGTGTATTTTGGGATAATATTTAATGGAATAATTATTTTACTCTATAAATATTATATTTTTACTTTGGATTATATTGAAATTTTTTTATCTGTTCTTAGTATTATGAAGAAGTGTGTAGTCTTTATTCATAACCCTATGTTTTATGTGAACATATGTGTCATGAAGCATGCTCTTATAATGATCTATACTTTTGAAACCCTTTGTTTGGTCACAATGTTATTATTGTGAACCATAAATTTTTTAAAACCCATATTTTTGTGTACATAATATATGTTCTATCCACAAATATTTTGAAAAAACAATAATTTTCAACAATAATTTTTATGATAATCCGAACATAGTGAAACTGGATATTTCACTCAGTCATCAGTGAAATTTAATTATTTAATATTTTTTTCATTACATCTACATTGGTATCATTGGAGTAAATATAACTTTTTGTAATTTTATAGCCCAATTCAGAGTCACATTTTCAATAAATTAATTGTGCTTCTTTTTTGTGGAATTTAATGGGTTTTTCAAGGTGTTTAAATTAAATTTTCAAACACCATGTTTGTTTTAAATGATCACGTTTTAACAAGTGATAATTCTAGTTCTATTTGACATAAAATAAATAATTCTTCTTGACAAATAATAATAGTTACATAATCTAGAAATGACACTCCCTCTAGTTCTATTGTCACAAACCGAATCTCATCACAATCAACACGGTCACCAAACCCAGCCAACTCGAAGGGCATTCTTGATCCCCATGGGCTGGCAGAAGTTCCTGGGTATCATAAAATGAAATTTTGGAATGATTTACTTGAATTTACAAACATAAAACCAAAAAATACAATATAACAAATATATATTTCTCAAAACAAAGCTTCTTTTACAAAAAATAAGAATTGAATTACATAATTTAAAACAATTCTCAGTGAAAATAACAAATGAAGAAACCAAAAATGGAAGGCCTAGAACAACCTCATGGAAAGAGGCATCGACCTTATGGCATCTCCACAAAACCACATCATGATGGAACATAGAAAAACCAAACCACTGAAACTATAAGATCTACCCAAACCTACAACCAAATAACCACGTCTAAATACAGACAAAAGAGTAAGTAGGTTGTCATCCAAATCCCAGCCGGATGCCACTGCTAAAAAATTCCATGGGATAAAAATTCAACTTTAAAAATCATGAATGTTTTCATAAACATGAGATGTTATTTTGAATTTTAAATAGATGTAACATGAAATTAAAGTAGTTTTCAAGTGTGTTACTTTATAGAATCAACACTTTTAAAATAAAATGCAAAGCAACTTAATTTTCTATCCAAACATACCATATTCTGATGGTAAGAAATTAGTATCTAATGAGAAGATGCTACGAGAAATAACCCTTAGGCACTAGCTTTATGTGGGTCTCCAGTACCTCATATCTCAGTGAAAGTATCCAAAAAATATCAGTTCTCATGCAGATGATCCACTAGTAGGGATCAAACCAATAACCTAGAGGTCTCCCAACATCATCATCAAAATCATCATAGTTCAGTTAATGTTTTCACCGTCAAACTTGCTATGTGAAATTAGGGTCAAACCCCACTAGATCACTAGCATACTAGTTCACATCAACCCACCTAAATAGTCAGGTTTTCCATTTTTTTATCAAAAAATTTCCTTAAGCCATGAAGTACAATTTTTAATGAAAATACCACTTTCAAGTCACACTCATACAAAATAGACCACACACATGTCACATAATCCCATTTCTTTTTAAAATTCAATTTGAAATCATATTCAAACCAAAATAGGCTGCATCATGTTTCATATCTCATTCACAATTCGATAAATCCTTTGAGAAATTTTTTAAATTTTTTCCATGATAGTAAAAATCACATAACAACTCACTCTCAACAAAATATACCATTTACAAAAATACACCCACCCAAATAGTACATAATTTTGTTTACACTTCGTGTAACTCAATAACCCATTAAAAATTTTTAAAAAACAATTCTAAGAATTATATCAAGGTATTGCACAAAATCCCCATTCAAATACCTCTTTTAAAAACAAAAGCTCTCAATACCCAAAAGAATCAGAATTGGTATCCCATACAACATTTAATAAAAAAATTTAAAATGTTATAAAATAAACCCAAATATTACCACATGGGTCGCACATAGAAGACCCCCAATTTAAATAAAAGATGAAACTATAAAATTAAACGCATAATAAAATCAATCAAAAATGGTTTTTGGACCACCCAAAACATATGAGGAACATGAAAAATAGGTAAATCAAGAATGATAGCTCATCACGAAATTCATATCCATGGAATCGCCTACTAAATGTGTAAAAATGCATAAATCTTGTTGAGAAACTTTAACCACACCACCGCTGCACCATAAGGACGTGAAAAACAACCTAAACCCCTAGGATTTTACCGAAAAGAAACAAGGATAAACCCTATGTATGAACTCAAGCTGCTGGTCATTTTATAACCTCATGAAAAGGGGGAATAAACCCATAGTAGAAGGAAGAAATCAATGGTATAAAGACTTAAGTGTATTATTTTGAAGTTTCCACCATCAAATATCCCTTCAAAATTGAGTTCCAAGGGAGGGTGATAGAGATTGGATGTTGTCCATGGAGGAAGGGTACGAAAAGGGGAAAGAAAAGGAAGGATTTGGTTTATTTTTAGAAGATCAAAATGGTAAAAAAAACATTAAATTTTAATGTTCTAGACACCTTTCATTGTTTGGATTCACGGTTTAGTAAACCGTACGACCAAACCTTACGAAATGTTTTGGAAACCCTAAAATTTATTATTTTCCTCCATTTCCAAGGGCGTCTAAGGGGGAAACCTAAGGGGAATAATATACGATGGATATGGGAGATATATTCCCCAAACAAATAACTCTTTTTAGACCAAAACACATCCAACTCAAGGGTTCAAAATACATCAAAAACATACCCCATAAGTGTTGTCACTAGGAATGTCACATATTCAACTAAAAAAAACTACAACCTCACACCATAACTTTCACCAAATGGGATGCCAAGTACCATCCAAGACACCCAAGGCAAAGGTTATATATCAAGAACAATAGAGGGAAAAAATATTTAAACATGGAACATCCAGAAACCAAGAGAAAGATAAGAACCAAAAGATAATTTGAAACAAAGCATGGAATTGAATATCCAGGTGGACAATTCTACCAACCATAATTATGTCCACCCCCATAAATCCATATAAATTCCAAAAAAACAAAATCCAATTGATAAACCAAGGTGTACTTCTTTTCCATGTTTTACCCCCAATGGAAAAAACTCCTTCCGTGATCAATTAAGGAAGAAATAATCTCACAATCCAAAACTCACCCAACATTCTGGAAACGATCAAGTACATTCAGACTTCTACCCAAAAGAAGACTCTTTAACCACTATCCAAATAATACTCATGGTATTTACCCAAATTAGCAACAACATAAATATATTTTACAACTAACTTACATTAATTAAACCATTGGGCACTCTCCAATCCCAAAATTTACCCAAGGAAGATGTTGGTGGTCATATAGCTCTGAACGGGACTACCTAACACTGAGAAAAGACCATGGAAAACATGGGTTACTGATGTAGATAGACAAAAATGGTCTTATTGTCACAAGATGCAACATAAATTTTCTCGACACTGAATCAGGACACTAACATGGGGAGGCCCGAACGGACTTCCAGGTATGATGCGTAGACTTCTAATAGATTTTTTTCAAGATAACATACATGAGACACATAGTGCGTATAACCACCATAAAAAGAAGCCATCTAAACTAACCATTGATAGCCGACACAAAACAAAAGACCCCAAAATTTAGAGAGTTAGGACAACCGATCAGTTAGTTCACATAGTTTTGGATACCATGCGCTAATCGTGTAGATCCTTCTATCTAAAATGTTTTCTAAGGAATGGTTACTACTAACTGTTCACAAACCATTTTCTCAACCTGTCTTGAAAAATTTTAAAACATTATTAAAAAAACTCAATGGAAACATAAGGGGGATGGAATTACATTGGGAAATAACATAGACATGAGGTCCTCCCACCTCTTTTCTTCAAATGGGAACAAAAAAAAGAAAGATTACAACACCATCAGATTAAAATATTTCCATCTTTCATACTACGGAAATTACATTGTACAAGGGTTTGACCAACCCTTGGATTTTTCTTTACTATGCGCCAGCTTTACTCTAGGGCCTATGGATGGAGCTCAAATGATTGAAGCATCTTCAGCCTCAGAATTAGGGTTTGAAAAGCCCGTGAATAGATCATTTCATTTTTATACCAGGAAAAAATTCCCTAATACTATATGGGTTCCACGAGACATAACACACTCCAACCTCACTTTACCATAGCCTAGCATTTTACTAAAACAACGTCTTGGAAGATTCACACACATCACCCCCTATTTCTTCATATTAGAAATACAAAGAGGATAGGATATATAGAAACACATTTCTCTAAACAAAGTATTTTGGCATTTCATGAAAGGAGACACACTTCTGACAAAACAAAGACTCACAAAATATTTTACAACTTCACCATTATAGTAAAATCAGCACATGACATCATAAGGTGCCACCAAACATGACCATTGTTACTGATAGAAGCAATACATGAAGACAGACCTTATTCCAAGTCCCCAAACAACACACAATTTTAAAAAGTGGTTGCTAAAACCTTTCATGACCATATTTACTATGATTTTGATTTAAAATGAACCCCTTCTCTGACGAAAACTATGAAGGACCTCAATTCCCTCTTAGACACTATCCACACTATCAACCCCATACTAATTTCACATTCAACAAAGATGGTATCTTAAACATACTCAGGTCTCTTTTAACCTTCCATGAGAACTCTCCTGCTAAAAGAGGGTCCAAAAAACAAATAAAGGAAATTATGTAAACTCAATCTCCAATGCTTGAGAAAAATATTCCATATATTGATAAACTATAGGATTTTCCAATGGCGAAACAATCTAGGTTGCGCTTAAGTTGTGCACTAACCCTTAATAAGGCATACCTTATCCAATGAGAGAATAGAAAGAACAAACCAAGCTAGTCCATTGGTTAAAAAATAACTAAAACCAGATCCAAACACATGAGGGGAACCACTGTAATGGCTTCCCAAAATATTCCTCCTAAAGAGACCACTAACCAACCCTTCAACCCAGATTACCGTCCAAGCACAGACCCAAAACAACATTCAAAAAAGAGTGGTTCATGGACACAAAACATCCCACAACAACAAAATTTTCAAAAACATATAAGACACCCCACCCCAAACCAGTCATCAAGACATCATATTTTCTTTTAGAATCATCTCTTTGAAAACAAATGGTTTTGTGGTTAGTGCATCCTCCAATGGTAGCCCATGGGCTTCAAACATGCATGTTTTTGTGCCACACCTAGCACCCTCATCATATCTTTACTGAAACACATCATGAACTTCCATTAACCATCTGACATCCCATATAACCCCATGAATGTGGTCACCCATGGAAATACCAAAGGTTAAATCAAAAGTTTTTCCACTTTTCAAAACCAAAATAGTCAACCAATACTTACTTTTTTCTAAAGACCACTAACAACAAAATCTAACCCAATCTAATTCTAACAAAAAATTTAGAAAGGACCAATCATTCAATTAAAATCTCACATTCAATCCATTCACATCTATATCAAAACATATCAACCCCTTTCAAAACAAATCTGATTTTATTACAAACACCATTTGATCAACACCCATTCCTTGAAAACTCATCTCTTCTTATTTAAAAATAGGTTTCATTGATTTTTAATACTTTTCAACATATTTCCAATCATTCAATAAAAAATCTCTTTAAATTCATGTAAATTTATTTCAAGACATTTCATCCTATTTAAAAACACTTCGAATTTCATGAAAAATCCATTTTATAAATCCCTATTAAATTCGTAACTCAACTCATATCATTTTACAAAAAGATTCCAAAATTTTATAAAACTTTTGAATTGATATCCTGATACCAAATAAAATTAAATTTCCAGACTCCACACATGACCTCCAAAACACTCCATTCCATTAAAACACCTCTCAATAGTTTATAAATATCTATGGGAAACACTTTATCAAAACAAACTTTAACATAGTTACTGATATAAGAAGATGAGTAAACACACCATTTTCTATTTCAAAAAAAATCTGAAAATTGAGTTCCACCATTACAATAAATCAAAAAACTTATGCTTCAACAAAAAAGGGTTTCATAAATTTTCACATTTTTAAAATGAAGTCATTGTTTTATTAAAACCATTTTTCAAGATTCCCACATGAAGAGACATAAGAGAATGCGAGAGGAAACTAGTTTCTATGGGTGAATTAGACATATGTTTGTCACCCATACACTAATCACATATCCATAACGAATAGTGTTCTTTGGAAATTTCTCCAACTCCACATGGATTTCCAGGACCTATGTGCTCACTGAGACCACCAACCCACCTCTCTTTTCATTTCTCCTAACCATCATTAAACCAAGAAAACCAATAGACTCAGATAAAAACCGAATTCCACTGGTGAATTAAATCCAATCATGAAGTATTCCGGCCAGACACACTACCCATAATCATAATGTCATGTTTTGACAATCCTAGCTCCCGACTATCCCGAATCATCCCCAAATAACATGACCTAAAGAGTGAACCTGAACCTTTCCTCTGATACCATTTAGTCACAAACTGAATTTGGTTATGATCAACACCGGCACCATACCCGACCTATTGCAAGACCCAAAGGGCGTTGATGAACCCCACATCCTCGCACAAGTTCCTAGGTATCATAAAATGAAATTTGGGAATTATTTACTTGATTTTATAAACAAAAAACAACAAAAAAATTAATATAACACATCTGTATTTTTCCAAACAAACCATCTTTAAAAAAATTAAGAATTGAATTAATTTATTTAAAACAATTTTAAATTACTATAACAAATGAAGAAATAAAAAATGGACAGCCCAAGAACCTACTCAAGGTAAGAGGAATAACCCTCAAGCCGTCTCCAGAACACCGTATCACAAAGGACCACTGAAAACCTGAACCACTGGTACTAAAAGCTCCGCCATACCTGGGACAAAATAACCAAGTATACTTACACCCAAAAGTGTAATTAGGGTGTGATACTAATCCCACTAGGATTCCACCACTAAATTATTACATGTGATAATATTTTAGTGTAGAAAATAATGAATGTTTTTCAAAACATGATATGTTATTAAGAATTTTAATGAGATGCAACTTTATGAAAAAAACTTCTCAAGTGGGATACTTTAAAGAATCAAAACTTTTAAAATAGAATTCCTTGCTACTTAATTTCCCAGTCAAACATATCATATTCCAACAACAAGGAAAAATTATATAATGAGGGAAAGAAACAGGAAATAACCCATACGAACTAGCTCACTATGGGTCATAGGTACCTTGTATTCTGGTGAAAGAAACCATACAAATATCCTTTCTCGTTCACATGAGACACTATTAGGTTTCATACCCACAACCTATTGGTCCCCCACCACCACCACCATCATCATCATCATATTTTAGTTAGAGTTTTCATCATCAAACTTTCTATGTGAAACTGGGTCCAAACCTGATGGGATCACTAGCATACTAGTACATGTCCACCCACCTAGATACCCTTGTTTTTCGACTTGTGCTCAATAAAGATCCACAATCCATGAAATGAAATTTTAAAATGAAAATTTCACTTCCAATTCAGACATATACCAAATATCCCACACACATGTCACTTAGTATCATTTCTTATTCAAATTAATTTTTAAATCATAATCACAACGAAAAATCCCACAACATGTTTTATATCTCTTCCACAATTCAATAAATCTTTGAAGAAATTTTATAAAAAGTTTCCAATAAGAAAAAAAATCACATAAAGGACCCTTAAAACCAAATGGGCCATTTTAAAAACATACACCCATCCAAATTTTACATAAACATCCTTTTCAGACTTTGTGTAACTCAATAACCCTTTTACAATTTTCATAAAACACTTCCAAGAGAAATAACCAGGTTTTGATCATAAAACCATTTCAAAACCATATTTTAAACCAAAAATAAAACCAAAACCCTACCAAAGATGAATTGGAATCCAAAAAAATATCTAACAAACCACTTTCTTATGTCATAAAAAAACCCATATATTACGATAAGTGTAACACACGGAAGACATCGAATATATAGAGAAAATGAAACTATAATCTTAATCACTTAATAGAATCCATCAAAAATTGATTTCATACCACACAAAACATTTTAGGAACCTTAAATATAATAAAATAAATCATTTTAACTCCTCATGAAATGAATACACCTAGAATCACCAACTGAATTTGTCCAAACCCTTAAATCCTGGTGTAAAACATCAACTGCACCACAAGGAGGTCAAAACCAACCTAAAACCCCAATATTTTTCAAAACATACACACGGTTAAACCCTAGTTAATATCCCTGGTCTCAATATATTTTATAAACTCATGAAAGGGTGATTTAAACCCTAAGGAGAAGGAATAAAAAAAAGGGAGATATTGTAACAACACAGGTAAATGAAGAATAAGAGATTTTCATATTTATAAATATTTTTGAATTAAATATTAATTTTAATTTAAATGGGTTTCTATGTTTGATAGCGTACCTGATACGCAACAACGGGTTTCTTTGAAATCTTACATTGCACAATAATAATATAATATTAATATTTTAAATGGTAGTTAACTCCTCGTCGTTGTATTGTCAGGAATTAACAAAACTAACTACAATTTTATTATACATGTTTTTTAAATGTATTTAAATTTATCCAATAAAATTTAGAGGCTTCAAATGTAAATGAATCTAATTTTAAACTTACATTACATTAAAAGGTTGATTTACTGCCTTTTAATAGAGAAAACCCATTAAATATAGTTTTGGTGACCTTAATAAATTCTAATTGACAAAATAAAATCCTTCATTTAGAATGGGGACATCAAATTTTACTTTGTGTAATTTTTTGGAATTTTTCGGATAAAGATCATTTTTTAATGAATAGTGAAAAATAATGTATTTTAATTCAAAAGTCTATTTTATTCTAATTTATTTATATGGTTAGATTATCTTTTTAGTTGGTTTTAAAGTTTAATTAGAATATATTTTTACCATTTAATCCAATTTTTATCATTGGAGTTAATTTCACTTTGAAATTTGACATAAACAAGTATCAATCTTTTAATATTTAATGTTTCTTAAAAACACGCTATTTGTTTTTATAACGGGAATTAATTTTAAAATTAATTAATTCCACTTCAATGTTTATAATTTGGTAAAATAAAATAATTTTTGAATATGGAATATCAAATATAGTTAGGCTGAATTTTTGGTATTTTTGGGAAAAACTTCAATTTTTGATAAATAGTGAAACCACTTAGTAGTAGTTATAAAAACTGACTTTTTCATTTAAATGAACTTTTACCGCTTCAGTGAATTGAATTTCGAAAATCCGATATACATGGTTGTTATTAATAAGTAAAATGTGGTTCAATAAGATGAAATTAATTTTTGGTGAATAGTATCTTTTTACTTTTTTTTACCGTGGTTAAAGTTAAATAAGGTAATTTAAGGTAAAAATAATATTATAATAATTCATAATTACCTTAACACTTGTACGAACCTTATTGGTTGAGTAATTTACGACCTTGATCATCTTTGGGCCAATTTTGGGATCACATTGGGCCACTTGGGAGTGATAATGACAATTTAGATTAATTAATTTAATGTAAAAACAAAAATGACACAAACAAATATCTCTTTGTAAATTACTTTTTACATGGTGTTATATAAGTTATTTTTTTGACTATAAATATTAATTGGAAAGATAAAAATATTTCCTACATCATGGTATTTTTTATAATTTTAATACAACCAATAAATTAAATTATTTATGACATAATAATGATGCAGTGTTTACCTCATTAATAAATCATTTAAATAAATAAGATTATAATGATTAAAATATTATCAAAAACATTTCTAGTTATAATTGGATGATTTTATTTAGAATATTAGTCATCTTAAATTCTACTTTAATGATTTTTAGACCTTTTGAAACCGAATATATGTTTATAATAAAATAATGTTTTCACAGTTTCTTAAAGAGCCCCTCCTCTCCCTTATAAAAAGAGACCACTTCTGACCAATTCCTCACACCTCTCAAGCCTTTTTTCTCATAACAACTCTGCCCAATTAAGATCCCTACATCCATATCCTCCTCTTAAAAGCCTTACCTTATGCATAAGGAACCTCAATAAGTCGTTTGGTTCAAACCAAAGGGAGTTATCCAAATTAAAGGTAACGTGTTCTCTTAAATTGTTTTCTTTTATTTTACTTCTCTATCCCCATAAATCATTTTATTAATTTATTTTGTAACAACAAAAGTATCATCAATATAATATTATATTGTTATGAGAAGGATTAGAACTACACTTACACACACCTATATCTAATTGGTGAAGAACATAATGTTTCTTTGGATGGGAAACTAACGCCTCACGAAACGATGATTGTTCAATTACATCTTACCGCCTCTCATGGTGGCCATTATGATGGAACTTTATTTACATATGATATATATTATTCTTATGTTTTCTTTATTCTTCTGTATTTTCTATTTATATCACACCTTTATTGTTTCCATAGTGGGTAAATACAATAATCTCATTCGAGGAAGTGCGGACTACCGCCCCCTCAAAGTGATGTGACTCGTTAATGCCTTATGTGGGATGTGTAAAGGATATAGTTAATGATATTATATATTATATTATATATGAAAGTATACTTTAATTATAATATACCTATGTATCATTGTGTTTTACTTCCATTAAAATAGTAAATAGAAATGAAAGTAGCGTTCATGTTTAAGAACGACTTACCATCCCCATGAACAGTGCATTTCATTTCTTACCTCCAAAATCTATGTACTATTATAAATCCATTTATATACTTTATATATATGATATATAAGTCATGAATATAATTCTGGATATAATTTACTATTTACCACATGGACAACTTGTAAATATATGGTGTTCATTTTTTACTCAAGTACCAAATATCGACAAAATGGACGTTATTAACTTAAATGATTACATAATATTTATAACATAGTAATAAGAGATATAAAATGAATAATAGACATGAAAAACGTTCTTAAGAAAGTATAAATAAACTTTAGTTTATTATTCAGAAGTTTAATGAAGTATCGAGTCAAGTCGGACACTAGGTATGGGATTTTCTTATCTCACTTTGCATTCCGTGAGATTTCCATTGTTTACCACTTATTCATTACATGTGGTGTATTTTGTACTTCCATTTGATATATATTATCATGATTCTCATTATATTCATTGTATTATGTGATTCATTTTGTGGATATTAACTTTTGGTCATACGACTTAGTTGATTACAACTTGGTAAAGGGTTTAGTCTCACGTTTTATTCCCGTGGGATTCTTGCTATATTTTCCACTATTTACTTTTGTGTGGTGTATGTAATACCCTTGATGGTAATATTTGTGTAATATGATATAATTTATGAGTATTAAATTCTTCATTATATGATCCTTCTTTCATGTCGCATATGTTTTGTAAGCTACCAAATCGGTAAGAGAACCATTCACCCTCCTCTTTTTAAAAGACTTCTTTTTGTTATGTCTTTTAATTTAAAACATATTGTGTTAGGATATGTTATTATATATCCTTATTGATGTAAAATTTATCTCCAAGTGATTAGATACCCTTTTATCTCATCAACTCATTTTCTTAATTTTAAAGTGAAGTCGTTAGGCTGTCAAATTTTTACAAGGGAACTTCTTAACCCAATTTCAATTCTTTGGGTTCAACATGTACTTCTTTAATATGTCATACTATGAATATGTGTGAATGAACTCTGATTGTTTTACACATAATATCTACTTATATTGGGTGTATTTATATTTTTCACACATAATTATGTGACTGATTTATCCTTAATTTAATGACACCATCATTATAAGGGATTTCATCCCAATTTACATTTCCACTGATACTTCATTGATGTTATGCACCAATTCACTCTTATGTGGTGTATATACTATCATTTGACATATTATATCTTGAATCCCTTTATTATCATGATAATATAAAGTTCTAATTAAAATTTATACTTCAATTATTTGTATTTAAGCTTCTCTCTTTTTGTTAAAAAACTCTTTAACTAAAATATCGTTTTAAATGTTTTAAAGATTTATTCTTCTAAATATTTCTAATTAATTTCCATGTTATCAAAATGGGTTTTAGGATTTATTTATATGGACATTAATTTTTTCAAATGATAATTCATTTAAACTCTTCAAATTGGTATGAGACACTTTGATTCAAAAATCTATTTTTAAATGGTTTTGAAAATGATTTGATAAAACATTGTTTATTTCAATATCTTGATTTGATATATTGTAATGTGGAAATGTTATCTTTATTTTATACATGTGTTATATGTTGTGATTATGTTATGGTTATTGGGAATTTTTTAAATATATGTGTGAATCTATGACAAACTTAGGGTGGGTGAGCCTGAGATAGCTCTCCAATGCATCGGGTAACGTGATGGAGGTAAACGTGATGTTTCTCCTAAGAGATTTAGTGAATATACTATGATGGGTATTCCAAGTGTAACTCCCTATGAGATGTGATAGATACAATGTAAGTTTGATATGGATTCCATAAGTAACCTTTATTATTTATGATTTGTGTATGTTATTCATAAATCTTGTGATTTACTAAGGTATGTTATGATTGAATAGTACGGTTTCACTGATTTGTATTTATTGAGGGGCTAATGTTTTCCTTCCTTATTTTATAACCATTATAGAGATTTTTATTCTCATCCCATGTTTTTAAAATTTTTTCCACATGACTTAAAGATGAATAGGGTCAAGGATGGTATAAAGGAAAAGTCATGCTGTCAAAAAAATGGAACTAGACATGTTTCTTTTTAAGAGTTTTTATTTTATAAAAAAATGGGTACTGAGTAGTACTGTCTACTTGTAATATTCAAGTTGTTATGTAATAGTTATGGCCTAATTATCTAAAACTATAAACCTGAAAATATCCTCAATGTTAATTATTCATTTAATTCTAGATTATGAAATGTTTAAGGTTGGGTTTTTATAGAAAGGCATACTTGCATGATTTGGTAGTTTCACCCATCAAATATCGCTTTCAAATTGACTTCCCTAAGAGGGTGAGAGAGCTTGGAGGCTGTCCATGGAGGAAGGTTATGAAAAGAGGATGAAAGGGGTGTATTTGTGTATTTATGGAAGGGTTGAAGGTTCAAAACTGAGAAAATTATAATCTCCTGGTCACCTTGCATGGTTTAGTAAACTGTGTGACCAAGCTGTGCGGCCTGTTCAGACCACACAAAAAGTGATGGTTTGCCTCCAATTTTAAGGGGGTCTAAGGGGAAACCTTGGGAGAAAGATATGAAAATTATTGGGGAGAAAAATTCCTAAAACAATACACTCATTTAACCCAAAACTCATCCAACTTAAGGGTGCAATCCACCTCAACAACATACCCCACAAGTGATCCCACTAGGAGTGTGAAAAATCAGACTATAAACCACCTCAACATCATACAATACCTTTGACCAAAGTGGAGTAAATGTACCATAAAAGTCCCCTATGACTACGTTCATAGATCAAGAACACAAGTGGCATAAAATATTTAAACCTGGAACACCACGAAACCAAGTGGAAGCTAAGAACCAAAAGTAGATTTGAAACAAAGCATAGAATTGAAAATCAGGGTGTAACATCTACGATGATCTGCAATTTTTTGAAGTACCTATTTTTATATTATGTTATTTTTTCAAATCATTTTTTCTATATTTATTTTCAATATTTTTTTGTCGTTAATTATAGAATTTGATTGAGATACACTTTGGAGGCATATATGTTTATTATATACCAAGTGTTATCTATGCTAATGTAAACATTTTCTCCATTTTTTAGTATATTTTTAGAAAATATTATAATTAATTATGATCGGAGATTCTTACAATTGAAATCATGTTATTGATATGAAATTTACCAATAAATACTTATTTTTTCAGTTGTTGCTGTATTTTTGTGTCATGATATTTCAGCAACTTTCAACTATTGTATTTTATGGGAATGGTTGTCTTCTTTTTCTAATTCATGGTGTTCTGTTGGCTTCTATAACTAATAATTTTTTTTAAGGTTCCATCAAAATTAAAATGTCATCTTAGAAGGTGTCAACTTACTGTACTCAATTAAAAAGGCCTTCAGAAACACATGACATGGTAAGTGAATTCTTTAAATATTAGTGAGTGAGCATTTGGGCAGTGTACTATGGTATTTTTTTACCCCAAACTACAATAAAAATTTCAGATTTATTTTTTTATCTTTTTTTGTAAAATATTTTTAATGAAAATAACACTTAACGACCACAAAAACCATAAAGAGGAATTAAGTTTGATTTTTCAATATTTTTAAAAGGACAATTTCACCTCCTCTTTTTTCTTTATATTATTCCAACCAAAGAACTACTACATTCAATGAAGTAGTTTTTGGGAAGAATAAAATAATTAAAACATTCAATATTGATGATAATAAAAAATTTGATAAAATTATTCCCATACTTATTTTGAATGAAAATATAGGCCTTGGCTGGGAGAAAATAATCATCCTTATTTTTTTACAATGTAACTAAGATTTTAATCCTTATTACGTACCATTTCTATTTATCATGTGATAAAATGAAATGATTTGAATGAGAGATATGTTTGTCTAACACACTATATATATAAAAAATAGAATTTATATGGAGTTTACAATATTACATAAACATAAGAAGATTAGTACATCCATTGAGGGGGATAAAATGAAGATGAAGTTATAATATTGTTATTTTCATATGAATATGGTATTTTTGAACACCTTAGAAAATTTAAAGGTCATGGTATGAAAATAACACATACATACCTCTTTAAATATGATTAAAAATTTATATTCCTGATTGAGAAAAGTTTGAGAAAAAGTGTTTTTCATTTGAATTAAAGATGATGTAATCAAATATTTATTTAGATATGTATAGAATAATGATAATAAATCAACTTGAAAAAAAATTATAATGAATTTTTGAGTGTTGTGTCATTTGAATGTTTTTTATGGACAAAATTCATCAAAATGATTATATATATCTTTCTATTCTATGGCTTTTTACCTATGTTGACATAGATTAGGTCAACTAAATGATGTTTTGTATGAGAAACATGTGATAACCTACTTCTCTCATATTGATAAAGGATATTTTTATTATATTAACATGTAGAATGGGATATTGATGAAAAATTACAAAAAAATATAATAATATATTAAAAGACCCCTTACATTATTGTTTATATTTATTGCCAATTATCGGGTGAAAAGAGAATACAAATATTTGAATGAAAATTTATTAGGAGGTTTTGAAATTAAATTAAAAGAGTGGTATTTTTTATCATTGGATGCATTGTATTTTTTTCAATAATACTAGTATTACATATTGACTTCAATATACATTGAGTTAATATATATACATCTATATGATATAAAAGTGGGATAATTTTTAACTTTCATGGCTTATCTTAGAATTCATACATGGATATATTTATAAAAACTAAATAAATAATTCATGATGATTGATGGGCTCATATTGTTTAATAATAAAGACATGTTAATAGGTTTTAAGTATTATATTAAAAAATTTGCGATAATTTTTAAATCATTTGTCAATGAAAATGGATAAATTATTGAATTGGATATCATTCGTGATAATATGGTTATCAAAGAATGTGAAATGCATCATATGTTAGTTCAAAGTTACACATTTCTCTTGATTTATATAACATTTTCTATAAAATGTTTTAGGTTGTTTGGATGTGTTAAATATTTATTGAGATTGGTTAATGTAGTTTTGATTGTGTTTGAGATAAAAAATAAAATTCTATAAAAAATATTGAAACTGAGAGACTCCATGTAATGGGTTTCATGTATGAGAACTCATAGGTATGAAATATATATGGATGAATATAAAATAATGGAATTCCCATAAGTGAATAGACTATTCAGTAATATTTCTAAAGTGGTTTTTAAAATATTCTCAGTGTTAGGGTACCCATATAAGGGTTTTATAAGACATATGGATTGCATGTAAAGATGAATCTCAATATAAGGGTTATGATATTTTTGTAATGGTAATAAATATGATTATGATAATAATTAATTTCAAATAATAAATAATTTATTAGTAATTGAAATCAGAAGACGGTGGAACAAATGTTCATGGATTTTGATATCATGAGCATTCATGTGAATTTTCATCCATCTTAATATTAATGTAAGAATAAAAAATGTTATTTTTGAAGTCAAACATGATATCCATACCATAAGAAAGAATTCTATATCATAAGTATTTGTATTCAATTCACTGTGAAATTATTCGAAGTTTTTCAATGATATTTATTTTTTAGAGAATATGAGTATGTGATATTCAAGTAACGTAAAGAGGAATAGATCATAATGTATAACGGGATATTAAAGAGGATTTTGAGCGAGATTAAAATGAGTATGAAAAAGATAATTACATAATGACTGTATATCACAATGTATCCATAATTCAAATATTGAAATATGTATTCATGGATTGTTAGATGAATATATTATTGAAGGAGAATAAAACTAATAAAAAGGATAATTGACAGGGACTGGGAAGACATCAACATTTTTTTGTCAATGATTACACCTAAGAGACATAATATATCACTTTATCAAATGGTGAAGAAGATTTTAAAGCTATGATCTATTCATGCAGGGAGATATATTCTACACAAAACTATTTAATGTTATATAGAGAATTGAATTATAATAATATATATGAAGTTGATAATGTCTGATGAGTATGTTATAAATATTCCCCATATATTAAAATATGGATATATATATATATACATGATAATATATAGATCCAGTTTATTTATAGGGGAATATAATTTTCAATTTTTTCAATTGAAATTGGAGAGTATAATTAGATCATTATATTTTGTACTACATTTGTACCGAAGAACATATGGTTGGAGAATATGAAAAATAATGTGGATAAAAAACATAAATGAACTCTTTATTGATCATATTAGGAGAGTCTATGGTTTTAACATCATGATTTTATAGTGGATAAATTATGATTGGGAATGAAACCAATCAGAAAAACGAGTATTATTTTACAAAATCCCCTATAAATACTTCTGGGTTGTGAAATATTGTTAACCTTTTCAAATTATGGGAGTTTAAGATAATTAAATTAGATGGATCAGGACTTAAACTAGTCATATATTTTAAGTTATGAGGTAGTGACTTATAAAAAGAAAAGATATCAATAATTCACACCCTCCCACTCTTATTAATAAAACTAAACCTAAGGAATAAAAAAATATAAAATATTATTTTGGTTGACTATTTATAATTGATTCCCATGGAGATTATTTTCGATAATATATATTTTTGACTACATCTATTTAAATAGGGGTGAATCTTCTCAGTGATGTAAAAAATGAATACATGGGGACACTCTGTGTTTTTTCTATCAAGAAAACAAATATACATTACCATTTTAATAATTTAAATGATATATTACTATATTTTATTTAAGGGATGATGATCACTTATCAATTCCAATATTTCATATATAACATCAAGATGTTTATTCAAATAGTTATTTGTCTTAGAGTTTTCTACACTAGACCATCTATCTTCCCTAGGTTTAGAAATGCTTAATACCTGAATGTTTTAAAATCCAAACAAAAAATAAACATCAATTATAATGTTTAATCTTGTTATAATGAATAATATTTTTTTGATTCCCGATAGAATGACTGGTTTTTTATGCATTAATATAAAACATTTTCTTGGATTGGACTGCTCATTTTAATGTATAGGTCAAGGCGGATCCTATTCGAAATTCCTAGGTTTGACTAACAACCATTTTAGATGGAAATATCTTCATATGATTTATATAATATTGATTCATCAATTTAAATTGTAGATTTGGGGTCCTTTGGATCTGATGTACTTTATAATAACATGTGATTATTGCTTTACCTTTCTACTTACACTCTTCACCCTAAAACAATACCTATATTTTATAAATGAATTATTTATTTATTTTATAAAAATAATTATGTAATTTGTATTAAATGAGTAAGATTATTTTATAATAATAAATAAACTCCATTTTTATTCTTTCCATTACGTTTTGGGACCTAATATATTGTATATGTGCAATACCCATAAAAAACTTATTCTCATATGTTCTTCATAATACATAACACTTGGTATCATTTAATTGGATATTTTAGATATATTTGTGTTTTTAAATATAAACTAATTCTAAAAATGTAAAGGAAATAAATGTCTATAGTTTCAAAAAGTTATGAGGACTATTTTTTTAGTACTCTTAAAGCACCATATTTCAAAGGGAGTGACTATAGTTAATATAAGTATAGATTGAAAGTATTCTGAAAAAATATAATAATTACTTATATTAACATAATATATAGGCCTTAAAATTTATAGATGATTATCTTGATAATTTGGTAGGTATTGATTTTTTAAAAGATTGTTTTATTTTAAATGTTATGAATTATTTATTTTATATTAATAAAATTATTTACTATCATATATCACATTGTAAACCTACATCAATCATTTGGGTGATATTAAAATTCTATCATTGGTTTACTTGAAAACTATAAAATAACAATAATAGGTATTCAAAGGGATGAATTTAAAGTGTTAAAAAAATTTGGGTGTGAAATTGTTAGAGAGATTTATAAGATTTTATCTATGATTATAAATAGTATGTTTCTTCTTGTTGAGACCATGAATTGTGGAGTATTGAATGAATTAATAATTATAGAACATCATATGATATGGAATTCCATGAATACTTTAGTTATATAAATTAGTGTAATATTTTAATATATAATAGAAGATATTGTTAGATCATAATTATTGTATGATTTTGAATTTAATAATAATGACAATGAAACGGTTTTATTAGAATAAGGAAGTTAATTATAAATCAAATAAAAATGTTAATTCTATTTTATTTATATGATCGAAAAAAAAATTCTACTGGGGAAAATGGTGTTGTTTTATATCATGTATTTAGATAAATAAAACATATTTTAAAGAAATGTTATGATTTCAAGAATAACTGGATAAAAAAGTCCATGAAGAATTTTAAATAGAAAATAAAACAAGACATCCAAATTCTAATATTAGAATACATAAATATTAGAAGATTTTTCATTCCAAATATGTATGTATAATTCAAAAATAAATGATAATAAGATAAGAAATATAATTAAAAGAATAAATGTTTGTCAATAAGTTGTAGCTTCCAAAAAATATTCTGATTTGGGGGATGAATCTAAAATTATTAAAAGAAGGAAAAAAAATATTTTTTCATCAAAAACATGATCATGTATAGTGAAAATATTTTTGATTTGGATTCTAAATACTATTATAATTCTACAAAGGAAAATCCTAGTCTTGAGGAGTTTAAAATTATTTTTTGTATCTTTCATGAAGAAATTATATATATGATATGGTTGTAGAAGTAGTATATTAATATTTGCAAGATGGTTATTAATGAAAATAAGAATCACAATATTGATTATAAATAATAAAAAAATAAACATATTCTTTTAATGATGATTATGTGAAAGATAAATTCATATATTTGAAGGATGATATGTCTAAGATAAATTAAATGAACAAAAAATTAAAAAATATTTCATTATGTAATAATGATAAACTATATCATGATTCCGGAGATGTTAAAAAGAATTATATAAAACCAAAATTAAAAAAAAATATTTGAATTTTTCATATTCTATATATAATTATGGAAGTGAAAAGATTAAAGAACTTATGATAGATCAAAATATTTCAATAATGGAGAAGAATAAGAACTTTCATGGTAATGCTCGAAGAAAACCCAATATATATAATAAATTCTTTGTGAAAAGTAAAAGTGTATTTATTTCATTAATTAATTATGTTATGTGTCGATTACTTAGTCACAAATAGAGTTACTATTCGTTATAATAAATTCAATCCAACATATTCTGGAAGGAAATTATTTTCAAATTTAATTTCATTTTTTGGCTATCTAACCCTTCCATAATGTGTATTCTGGAAAGATCATTTTTTAATTCATATGAACATAGGTCAGTATACATACCAAGGTAAAATTAAATATTTATTTCTAGTATTATTACCCATTATTATTATTTTTATATTGAATACTGGCATGTTACTTGTTATTTTTGTTAACAGGTTTTTTAATGTTAAAAAATGATTCTTTTTTATATATTATTGTTTAAAGGAATAATCATTAGTTATTTTTTATTTTTAATTAATATAATTCCTTTTATAAATCATCAAAAATATTAAATGTTTCATCCTTCCTTTTGGTTGTTAATTTTATTCAGAAGAATTATAGAACTTCTTCATTTTAATATATTTTAAAAGAGAAATTATTGGATGATGAGGGGGAATTTTTTGTTTTTAATTTTTATTTATCCCTATCAATGTTATTATTATAATTTTTGAAGATCCATGAGTAAAGGGAAATTTAAATTTTCTATTGATCTTGTTTTCATTACAATATTTATATTTCCTATTCATGATAGTTTACAAGGGTTATTTATTATTTACATTAAATTATAATTTAATATTTAAGGATTTATTGTCGATATATGATTAAGTAGTAAGTTTTTTAAAGTAAATAGTATAACTTTTTAGAATGTCATTATAGGGTTGAAGTGATTATATTTTATCTTCTTCAAAAGTGATTTTCTTTTTCTATTAAAAATGTTACTCTTAAAAAATTGTGGAAAGTGTTATATATAATGATATTCATCTTTTTATAATTATCAAAATGGGGGCGAATATTGAGTGGCTTTATGCCAATTTTTTATTTATATTAATAAGAATAGTTATTTCCCTCATATATTATTTAATTTTTGCCATTTTTTGTTATTTTATTCTATTAGTTTATGTTTAGTAAATCTAAAGAATAGTTTGAATCTATCATTTTTTTAAATGTAATAAATGATGTTTGATTCTATGTTGAGGACTTTTGTTAAGGGTAATATAAATATGTTATTTATTCTTTCAGAGGAAAATATTATGATTTTTCTAATGTAAAAATTTATTTATGTAAAATAATAACATATACAAAAGGAGATGAATGAATATAATACATATTGGACTAAATATTTATGAATTTGTTGTTTAGATTTTAACTAACTCAAATTCATAATGTTTCATGATGAAGATCTTATATTTCATCAAATTTAATCAAGATATTTTAGATTTTTATGTTTTATCAATGAAAATTTCTTATGAATTTGAGAATAATATTGTATGAACCCGGATCTTCTTTTCAAGTACACATTTCCTTTTTCTGGAGTTTTTGAGAAAAATGAACCTTTTGGAAATTTTTGAAGTACACGTTGTTTACTTTCTGAGTACACGCTGTGTACTCTTTTCCCGCCAAAGTTGTGTGATGGCCATGTCCGGGCCACACACACGGTGTGTAAGGGTGACGTGGACGCCGATTTTGACAGAGTACGGAAAAGACCAAGTACACGTCGTGTACTCTAAAAGTACACGACGTGTACTTTCTTTTTTTTCATTAAACGGAATGCGGTCACGCCTGACGCACAGAAGTGTCTTCTTCTCCAGGTTTCGTTTGTCCAAGAGTGAATGTATGATCGAATCTTCTTCGAGTCATTGTGCCTCCTTCAGAACTCCGTTCTAGCCGTCGTCGATTTTGTTGGAAGTGCAGCGGTGAGTTCCTCGTTCTTCTTTAGCCTTGTTTCTTGATTCCTCCTCCTTTTCAAGTTATCGTAGGTTGAGAGTTTTTTTCGTTTTATCTGATCTACGTCATTCCAAGGGGAATCTATCGTCGTGGTTCACATATATTGATCTACTGGGATTGAGGTAGGTGTTTTTTTCCTATGTTGAATGTCCTTGAGTTTTTGGGGCAAAAGTGTCGGATACCCATGTATCGGGTATCTCGGGTTAGGGTTTCGATCATGTTTTGTTATCTGCCTTAGATTTCTTGTATTCTTGAGGTTATTGGATGATTAATAATTGATTGTTAGCATGGTTTAAGATAACCCCATGAGTGTTTCCCCTTATTTTGGTTGTTTATTTTTGTTTGGCGCGGTTTTTCCTACGAGGCAACCCTTTTGCAAATTGCTAGTATGCCTGTTTAATTGATTACATGTATTGCCTGCTGTTTATATGTTTGTGGATTCTTGTCGCTATTATCCTAGTATTTTATGAAACTACTTATGCTGCTAACCATCGTTTACGCATGACTAAACTGCTCAGGGATGAGTGAACCTGGTGTGGTAGACTAAAGGGGGAATTGATGATTAGGGCTTCCCTAGAGAGTCTGTTATAATTATTATCGATCACAGGACCTATGGGAATGGGAATTTTTGCTTCCTCGGAGTGTCCTTCGTTATGTAGCGATACTATAGGGGTAATTAGACGTATGTTCTTCCTCATAGACTCTATATCTTTCGTAGCCAGACCACATGGGAATTGATGGTGAGAGCTTCCCAGAGTGCCTGTGCCTTTGTACATTTACTTGCCTAGAGGGTTTTTCTCGTAAGAGCCACCCAGAGAGTTAGTTCTTTATTTGATGGTTGGTTGTGACGAGTCCACCCAGCCATAGAACAAGCTTGGGTTTGTACTGCTTGATGTTTAGGTAGACTCCTAAGTTACCTGTTGTGCTTACTTTCTTGCCTTGGGAGTATAGTGTTGTTGCTAGGTTCCTTTATTGATAGCTAAATGATTTTACTGAACTTCTAAATAAATGTGAATGGATATTTGTAGGATTATTTAATTTAGTGTATTTATGTTTCTCTACTGCATTTATTTCCTTTACTTTTTCTATATTACTCACTGATAGTAGGGCATGGATCTCGTGGTGATTTCCTATCAGGATTAGTCTCACACCCTGTTTGGGTCCTGTTTTTTTTCCAAATAGGTTATATGGTTGCAGGTGTGGATAAGGATTGTGGCCCTTCTACTTCGGTTACATGATTGTTGGTTGGAGATGGAGAGCATAGGACCGAGTTTAGGCTTGCAATGCTGCTAGAGTTGCTGTTTACTTTCGTACTTTGTTTTTCATTAGTATTTCAGCATGTTGTTTTGTTTGATGCTTTCCATAGATACGCGTACCTACTGCATGTCCAGTACACATCGTGTAGTGTCCACTGTGTGTCATTCCGTGTCGCTAACAACGCGGCCCAGGTAAGGCATGTCCAGTACACATCGTGTCTGCCTCAAACACGCCGTGTAGTTTTCGGATGGGACAGTCTGTCTGACATAGTCGTGTAAGAGTAACTGGGTGGGGAGAAAAGGGTCAGTACACACCATTTAGTTTAAGAATATTCCATGTAGTCGGGTATTTTACATGGCCATGTATGGCCAAGGTACACGCCCAGGGTAAACCTTTAAGAAACACACTGTGTATTGGTACTACACGCCGTGCAGTCATTTTTTTCCAGATTTAAAGGTTTTTCCTTCATGTTCTGTTTTACTCTACAATGTTGCAACTGTTTTCGCCTTTAATTAAGGTGTGTTTTGGTCCATCAGAACTATTGCACTACGACGTCCTCCTATTGCATGCCAGGGACCATGTAGTGATCGTACGCCTGATACGACCGATTAGGGAATGTCAGTAGTTCCTCCCATTGTTCTTGACATGGAACCTACAGTGATTCCAGACACCGGTGACGATGCTCAGCTCAGAGAGGGTTTCATGAGATTCATGCAGACCTTCTAGGGAGTTCAGCATCCTGCCCGGCTATGGCAGAGCTGATGCAGGTCTTCCAGCAGCAGCATCCTCCCACTTTCATAGGGGACGGAGGACCTCAGGCTACAGAGTCATGGCTGGAAGCCATGTTTTCCATCATCGAGCATCTAGACATGCCTCTAGAGAGGAGTGTGAAGCTCGAGACGTATATGCTGTGAGACTCCACCAAGAGATGGTGCGACGTAGTCTCTCAGATGGCGCGCTAGAAGGCTATGGATTGGGATGAGTTTCAACGTACATTTTACGCTACTTCTACCCAGCGACACTGAGGGCTGGCAAAGCAAAAGATTTAATGAGCCTGCAAAAGGGTACTCTCTAAGTTATGGTGTATTCCTCTCGCTTCACTGAGTTATAGCGATTCACTCCCGTTCTGGGGAATGCCGAACTGTTTCTAGCGAGGAAGTTTGAGGAAGGCCTCAGACCGGAGATCAGATCGTAGGTGAATGTCTTTCAGTTGACTTCTATTACTCTGATAGTCAACCAGGCACTCATCATGGAGAGGAAGCTGAGGGAGACTAGAGCTGTAGACTAGGGCGGTACAACATCAAAGGTTGATTCCCTCTAGACAGACAGCAGGAAGCACCACCGAGAGTCTACCCGAGGCGACCCGAGGAAGCGTGGTATTCCTTATGGTAGACGAGACCTCTCTTCTGGAACCCAAGTGGTGTGTTATCAGTGTGGGAGGAGTGGGAACAAGAAGTCCTAGTGCCCGAGGGACCTAGTAAAGTGCCAATCATGCAGCAAGATGGGTCATCTACAGCGTTTCTATAAAGTTCCCCTTCAAGCGGCTAGTGAAGAACGATCAGTATTGACCCCGCGTCCAGGAGCAGGATTACCAGCTCCATAGTAAACTAGGGGCTGGATTTATTCAAGTCATTGAGGTCAGGGTGGATGCCATGGACAAAGTGGACGCAGTGGTGAGGCTTAGGGTGGAGCAGCTTAGGGTTTTCAGGCTACACAGGGCCGCAATACCGACCAGACTTTTGCTGTAGATCATATTCATCCGGAGTAGGATCTCGAACCCTCTACAGTTCAAGGTACGATCTTAGTAGACTCATTTTTATCTTCAACCATTTTTGATACTTTTGATTCACATAGATTTATCTCTGTTGCTGTCGTGGAAAGCCTTGAGCTCTGTGTCTTTTCGTCTGCGGACATGTTGACTCTCGACATGCCTTTGCGAATGAGGATATCTAGCGTACGTCACTGCAAGGAGTGCCCTTTCAAGGTTACAGGGTATCGTTTCTTATGGGACCTCTATGTCCTAGAGATGACGGGCTATGAGGTAATTCTCGGTATGGGTGGTTGGTTCCCTTCCTAGCAGTCGTTGATTTCTATCACCACAGGGTGAGTTTCATATCACCATAGGGTGAATCCTTCCTTCATAAGGGCGAGTGGGATGTTCAGGCGAGTTGAGCCGGAATCCAGCATCATGGGCTAGGAGGAGTTATGGCGAAGATTTCTAGTCTTTATCTATATGACATGGGAACTTCACAGTTAGATTTTCCTCCAGTGGTTGATCTCTTTCTAGATGTCTTCCCAGAAGTCTTTTCAGGTTTGCCTCTGGAGCGTGAGGTAGACTTCTCGATTGAGCTCGTGCCAGGAGTAGCACCAGTTTCCATTCCTCCCTATAGGATAGATACCACTGAGTTGTAGGAGCTCAATAAGTAGTTGGAGGAGTTGCAAGAAAAGGGTTTCATCAGACCCAGTAGTTCTCCTTGGGGTTCGCATGTTCTGTTCGTGAAGAAAGAAGATGGTACCGTTAGGATTTGCGTGGATTATCGGAAGTTGACCCGGTTGAAGGTCAAGAACCGATATCCCATGCCAAGGATTGATTATCTCTTTGATCAGCTTTGAGGATCTAGGGTGTTCTCAAAGATCGATTTATGGTACGGTTATCATCAGCTGAGCGTTAGACCGTCAAATATACCTCAGACAGCCTTCATGAGAAGGTATGGTCTCTACAAGTATACGGTAATGTCGTTCGGTCTTACGAACGTGCCAGTAGTTTTCATGGCACTGAAGAACCAAGTGTTCCATCCTTACTTGGATTCCTTCATCATGGTCTTCGTGAATGATATCTTGGTGTACTCTCACACTCGACACGACCATGCAACCCATCTTGAGATCGTTTTGAGTACACTGAAGGAGCATCAACTTTATACTAAACTCTCGAAGATCCACTTTTGGATGGACGGTATTCACTTCTTGGGTCATGTCATATCAGAGACAGATGTATCAGTAGACCAAGAGAAGGTGAGAGTAGTAGTTACCTGGGAGCAACCAAAGAATGTCTTCGAGGTACGGAGCTTCTTGGGGCTGGCTGGTTACTACAGGTAGTTTATACAGGACTTATCAAGCCTAGAAGCACCGTTGAGAGGCTTGAATAAGAAGGGGGTGAAGTTTGTTTGGTCAGAAGCCTGTGACTCAGCCTTCCAGGAGCTGAAGGGGAGATTGACATCAGCACCGATCCTAGTTTTTCCGAAGCTGGGAAAGAGCGATAAAGTTTTCTGTGATGCATCTGGCATCAGACATGGAGCAGTGATTATGCAGGAGGATCGAGTGGTTACGTATGGATCTTGGTAGTTGAGGCCACATGAGAGGAATTATCCTACGCATGACCTGGTGTTGGTTGTTGTTGTTCATGCTTTATGTTGTTGGAGACATTAACTTCTGGGGGAGCATTTTGTGGTATACACTAACCACAAAAGTCTCAAGTACATCTTTATGCGGCGTGACCTAAATCTGAGACAGCAGAGGTGGGATGAGTATCTACAGTCCTTCGATTTCGAGCTTGCCTATACGCTTGGGAAAGGAAATGCAGTGGCTGATGCACTGAGAAGGAGAACTCAGATACATGTAGTTTAGGAGGCCAGCAGTGAGTGGAAACTATTGGCTCTGTTCTCGGAGATGCATTTGGAGGTGCACAACAAGTAGGGGAAGATGTTCCTATCTTTTATGGTTGTTACCTCTGCACTTTTGGACCGAGTTTGAATGAGGAAGTTGGCAGATTCATAAGGGATCGTCCTACGGGAAAGCGTGTCAGGAGAGGACCCTCTTCTCAGGTGGACCATTGGCGAGGATGAGATCTTTCATTTCTGGGGATGCGTATGGGTGCCAGCAGATATACGCGACGAGCTGATGTGAGACTTCCATTCCTCAGTTTGGGTAGTTCATCCTAGAGTCACCAAGATGTACAATGATTTACACCGCTAGTACTTGTGGATAGGTATGAAGAGATATGTGGTTGGTTTTTTCATGAGATGTTCCACCTGTCAGCAGGGGAAGGCAGAGCACCAACGACCAGCAGGGCTTTTACAGAAGCTACCCATTCCAGAGTGGAAGTGGAATGACGTCGCGATGGACTTGGTGACTGGTTTTCCAAGATCGTCAAGAGGAATTTATGCGGTGCGGGTCACCGTCGACAGGCTTACAAAGGTTGCTCACTTCTTGCCAATCATGGAGACATTCAGTGTCAATGATCTGGGATGACATTACATCTGGGAGATCGTTCATCTGCATGGAGTTCCACACTCCATTGTTTCAGACATGGATGCGCGCCTTACCTCTCGGTTCTGGCAGGGACTTTATAAGGCCTTGGGTACATAGGTACTTTTGAGTAAATCATACAACCCCCATAATAATGGCCAATCCGAGCGCATAATCCAGGTGCTTGAGGATATGCTCCGAGCTTGCATCCTAGACATTGGCAGTTCTTGAGAGAATAATATTTCTCTGGTGGAGTTCGCTTACAAAAACAGTTATCAAGCGACCATTCAGATGGAGTCGTACGAGGCTTTGTATGGTAGGCCATGCTGATCACCTTTATGCTGGCTGGAGACAGAAGATGCAGCTTTGATGGGACCTCGTCTTGTTCAAGAGACTTCAGAGCAGATAGAGCTGATTTGAAATATTATGGCTACAGCATACTCTCGATAGAAATATTATGTTGATCAGCAGAGATGACCTCTGGAGTTCAAGGTCGCTGATCAGGTTTTCCTGCGTGTCGCACTGAGGTTGGGACACAAGAGGGTTCAGAGACAGGGTAAACTTTCACCGCGGTACGTCGGGCCATTTGAGGTCTTGGAGAGAGTTGGGCAGGTTTCATATCAGTTTCAGCTACCTCAGAGGTATCGGGCCATGCACGAGGTCTTCCACGTCTCTTAGCTCTTACGTTACTTTTCAGCCTTGTATCATGACCTTCAGCCCGAGGAAGTTGAGCTTGAAGCGGATGCATTGTTCGAGGAGCATCCTATCCGGATTGTCGATCACAGTAAAAAGGTTCTCCGTGGGCAGTCTGTTCCTCTGGTATGGGTGTTGTGGTAGCACGGGCGAGTACAAGACGTGACTTGGGAAAGGGAGACTAATGTACGATCGCAGTGGCTGGAGCTGTTCGGGGTTTCTTCTTCTCTGCCTCATTAGGGAAATTCGGGGATGAATTTCTTTAAGGGGGGATGTTTGTAAGAACCCAAATCTTCTTTTCAGGTACTTTTTTCTTTTTTCTGGATTTTTTGAGAAAAAGGAACTTTTTGGAAATTTTTTAAGTACACATCGTGTACTCTTTTCCCGCCAAAGTCATGTGATGGCCGTGTTCGGACCACACACACGGTGTGTAAGGGTGACGTGGAGGCCGATTTTGGTGGAGTATAGAAAAGACCCAGTACACATCGTGTACTCTAAAAGTACATGTCGTGTACTTTATTTCTTTCATTAAACGGACCGAGGTCGCGCCTGATGCACAGAATCATCTTCTTCTCCAATTTTCGTTCATCCGAGAGCGACCGTACGGCCTAATCTTCTCCAGGCCTCCATGCCTCTGTCCGACCTCTATTCCATCCGCCGTCAATTGCGTTGGAAGCGCAGCGGTGAGTTCCCCATTCTTCTTTAGCCTTGTTTCTTGATTCCTCCTCGTTTTCAAGTTATCATTGGTTGATCGTTTTGTGCATTTCGTAATATCTACATCATTTTAAGGGGAATCTGTCGTTGTAGTTCACTTATATCGATCTACTGGGATCGAGGTAGGTTGTTTTTTCCCTACGTTGAATTTCCTCGAGTTTTTGGTGCAAAAGTGACGGATACCCATGTATCAGGTATCTCGAGATAGGGTTTTGATCCTGTTATGTTATCTACCTTAGATTTCTTGTATGTTTGAGGTTAATTGATGATTAATAATTGCTTTTTAGCATGGTTGAGGATCACCCCAATGGTGTTTCCCCTTGTTTTGGATGTTTATTGCAGTTTGGCGCGGTTTTTCCTACGAGGAAACCCTTTTGCATATTTCTAGTATGCCTGTTGAATTGATTTCATGTATTTCCTACTATTTATATGCTTGTGGATGCTTGTAGCTATTAGCCATATAGTTTCTGAACTTACATAGGTTGCTAACTATCATTTACGCATGACTAAACTGCTCAGGGCTGAGTGGACCTGGTGTGGTAGACTAAAGGAGGAATTGACGATTAGGGCTTCCCTAGAGAGTCTGTTATAATTAGTATCAATCGAAATACCTATAGGATTGGGACTTTGTGCTTCCTTAGAGTGTATTTAGTTACGAAGTGAGACTATAGGGGGAATTAGACGTAAGTTCTTACTCGTAGATTCTATATCTTTCGTTGTAAGACCACATGAGAATTGACGGTGAGAGATTCCCAGAGTGTCTGTTCCTTTGTACGTTTACTTGAATAGAATGATTTTCTAGTAGGAGCCACCCAGAGAGTCAGTTCTTTATTTGATTGTTGGTTGTGACGAGTCCACCCAGCCAAAGAACAAGTTTGGGTTTGTACTGCTTTCTTTTTAGGTAGACTATTGAGTTACCTGTTGTGCTTACTTGCTTGCCTTGGGAGTATAGATCTATTGCTAGGTTACTTGGTTGATAGCTAAATGATTTTACTAAACTTCTAAATAAATGTGAATGAAGATTTGTAGGATTGTTTACTTTAGTGTATTTCTGTTTCTCTGCTGCATTTATTTCCTTCACTTTTTCTATATTACTCACAGACAGTAGGGAACAGATCTCATGGTGATTGCCTACTGGGATTAGTCTCACACCCTGTTTGGGTCCTGCTTTTCGGCCCAATCAGGTTATATGGTTGCAGGTGTGGATAGGGATTGTGGCCCTTCTACTTCGGGTACATGATTGTTGGTTGGAGCTGGAGATCATATGACTGAGCTGAGGCTAGCAATGCTGCTGGAGTTGTTATTTACTTTCGTAATTTGTTTTTCAGTTGTATTTCATCACGTTGTTGTGTTTTCTTCTTTCCTTCGAAACTTGTAACTACTGCATCATTATCATTATCATTATGTGTTCATTTCTTTCGCTATTTAGTTTCAGTGTTTGTATGGTGTTTACTGCTTCTACTACTGACAGTTGTTTTCTTTCCATGTATACCTTACCAAATGAGGGCATAGTTTCCCCAACAACTTACCAAGGCCCTCACTGCTAGTCGGCAGCCTCTGGAGTTTGGGGAAATGCGCTTGAGGTCATGTGGTGAACCGGGTATGGGGCACCAGTGGAAGGGCTCCGGATTCAGGTCGTTATAAATATATTACAAATTATCATGATGTATATTATGTATGGATATTTTAAAGATCACCATAAGTGTAATATATTATGAATCATCATTATAATTATAATACAATATTTTTCATTCTTCTAGAGTAAAAAATATTTTTTGTATTGTTCATATTATTTTCTTTCTACAGATAGGTTTATATTTTTTCCTGAAAAATATGTAATTCCCAAAATGAGAATGTTATTTATCCATGAATTTAGTATTTACATTTTAATTTTTGGGATGTTAAAAGTGGAAAATTAAAATGATTATGGTATAATTTTTTAACAATAATACAAATTATTTAGTTGAATCATCAACAAAAATGAAAATATTTTAATCATCAAATTGATTTATAGCTTATTCAGGAAATACATCAATCTGAATAATATCATTGAATTTTTATAAATGAAACTCATGGAGATAAATGTAGAGATTTATTCACTAGAATGTATCTATTTATAAAATCCCATATCAAGGTTGTGAGGTACAGTTTGATGATGGTGAGATACTCTATGATGTATCATAATAATAAAACATTTGATAATCTATCGAATGGAATTCCTAAGCTACATTGTTACATCATATTCAAGGGATAGAGAAAAATTATATAAGCTATCTTTTAATTTATAATATCTATTGGTTTAGTTATCATGAAAAATTTTAATAGAGTTATATCCACTATATTTCCTAGAATAAATGCATTAAAACTCCTAAAAATGATACTGATTGGTTTTTATACCTATCCAGAATATATTTCAATGGTTTTTGTTTGTTCTAGTTAAAAAGGAATAGGGTTGTTATTCGCCTTAGAAAGTATGAGTTCTATCTGAATATGTGTGGAAGCTTAAGTAGGTTTATACTCTTCATATTACAATTACACATATTGTGTATTATAAAATTAATAAATACATTTAATATCAATATTTTATATTATATATTAAATTATCCCAATAATTTTAGGGTATATAATTCATCCATATTGTATCATTACATTACGTTATTGGGATGTGAAAACGAATCAATCCTTAGATTACTAAATAAGAATATTAAATGTAACCATTTAAAATAAATAAAATATTAGAGTACATAATATTAATTTATTCGATGATGGGGGAGATTCATAAATGGGTGTCTGAGTTCTTCAAGAATGTATATAATTATAATAACACATTCCATGACTGGACCATAAAGAAATTATTGAGCATATAACATTGCACTAATATTGATATTTTTATTCCTTTTTATGATCATAGGATGTTTCTATTAGTCACATGAATTATTTCATTTTTATTGATATAGTAATCTCATAAACACTATAAAAACTATTGTATGGTGGCATGAAACCTTAATGATACTTTATTATGGGTTCCACCGGTTTTGATGGGTCACAAAACACTTATATATTTCTTTTGAAAATGTTTTATATTAATTTCATTTCCATAATTTTGAGGAGTATTGCCTATGATTGATATGGAATATGGTATATTATATAATTATAACTTAATAAAGAACATTTGGGATGAATGATTAAAAAATATTCAGCTTTTTCTATAGAATTAGAATTAGTATTTGAAAATATTATGGCGATCAACAAAACCATTGAAAATTAAAAGACTTGAAATTGAAGGAAATAAGTGAAATTATATGTTATTTTAAATCCTATTAAAACATTTCTTTTACATTTCTGATTTAAATAAAAAATTATTTATTTAAATATCGCTAATGAATGATATTTAAATTAGTTTTCCATAATCCAATTTAGAGTTATGTACAATAAGTGTTTACCATTCTAAAAAAATATCTTGAAACCTTAGTTATTGTGTCACGAAGAGTTTTCTCCAGGGTTCTTGGGGTTAGTATTAATCTTCAATGTGAATCCGTAAAATTTTAATATTGGTTATTTCAGGGGAGAATCATATTATCATAATAAAATAACATGCATCACTATATAATAAAATTGTTCACAAAAAACATTTTATCCTTGTAATTTTTTGTACAACTATTTTAGAGGATAAATCCAACATTGCACAAATCATGTGGTTATATAAGAGCATGAATACCCATAATTTTTCATGATTAAAGTAGTAATAAATGATTATAATGGCCCTATCATAATGGTAGATTGTATTTTAATAATATCAGGATGATATGAACCAATAATTGAAAAACTGATTATCTCATCAGGAATAATAATATCATGTATTCATTTATAATAATGTGTCAAACTATTTATCCTCAACTTATTGTTTAGTTAATTCAATATATTTACCAAATAAATATCTCATATATTTTAGGGGTTGATAAAGGACATAAAATAATAAATATCAGTATCTGAATAGACATTTTTGAATTATGATTTTATTGATATAACATATGGGGAAATATAAGGAAGTATGATAGTCATTGATCAATCATGATCATGGATATATATATATATATAAGTGGTAGGTAACTATAAATTGATCATTAATGATGATGTGGAGAGTGAACTAATCCTCCTAGATAAAATTAGGGAGATTCAAATTATGATATTGTTAATGTAGAGAACTTCCCACTAATGTTGCAATTTAGAAAAGAATAGTGTAAAATATATTAATATAGTCACAAATAAATAAGAGGAAATATCACACATGTTGAGGAGCTTGTTGTTTTTATTATTTCCCATTTATTATTTATCACATTATTTTAGGTGTTCAAGACCATATTCTTACTCCATAAATTATTTCTTTCAATATTGATAATAAATTATCATTGATAATAATTGTATTAAAATAATTCAATAACATGTATTTTACAACATGATGATTGGAGTGATATAGACATTGTAATACTAAAATAATATATATTATCATTGTATCTATCATATATCTAATCATTGTTATTATTATTGATTTGATCATCTTTTGATCTCTATACTAACGAACATTATAGTAAAATAGTATTTAGAAGTATAAAAATATCATATTGGAATTTGACTTATAATTCCCCACATTTTAGAGGTAAGATATCACTCTTCTCGAAATGATTGGATATTCACTAATAAATTCAATTATGTTTATTTATTGAATGATCCTAAAAGGTATATTACCTTACAATTATTCCGGAACTATTTTATTATCATCTAAAAGATAATTTTTTTCTAATATAATGTAATTAAAAAAACTATATCATCACTATGACAATTCTAGAGGTGATCAGAACATGATAAGTGAGCACGTTTAGTGACCTCTATAATGAATCAGGAATGGATGAAATTTTACAATCAATGCATGAGGATTAATATCAACTATGAATAATTAATAAATTGTTAATAATCAATCACTAAGAAATGGTATCTTGTAAAATAAATATAAATAACATTTTAATATTGAAACAAAATAAAACAACATTGAATATAGTGGATGTTATTTTTTGACTGATCATGTTGCAATCCAACTTATGGGTTTTCTTGAATTGGTATCCACTGATTGATTCATAAAATTTAATCATTGAAATTATTTTTGTAGGTATTATATATTATCCGCCTAGTATAACACACATATTTTTCTATTTCCTACTATGAATTTTTTGTTTCCTTACCCCAGTATTCTTTTAGGATGATTCTTAAAATATAAAACGTGTTATTTCAATGAAAAAATTACTCTCTCCTTATTAATTATTCCTCTTCCATGTTCATATCTCCATTATCATATTTTCTTCAGGGAGGATAAAGGATGAGTTTCGGCCTAATATTTTGATTGTAGGGGGTTTAAGGCCTTTCAAAGTTACATGCACAGGGTTTTTCATTTGTTTTGTCTTCCCTAAAAACTCTGAATTGTTCCACCATCTATAACTTGGAACATATCTTCATTCTGAAGGAAGGTGGACATTTAGGTTTTTAGGACCAATGAATCTTAAGGACAATCATTCAATGAGTGTATGGGATTTCGAGATCATTAAACCCTTTGGGATAAATTGTTGTCTACTCTATGAGTCTCTTATAAATTTAGGATATGTTGGTGAATCTCTTCATAATCCAAATATGGGATTGGTGACACTAAAAGATCCTCAGTTTATTCTAATTTATGTGAAAAATATGTGGGCAACATTACAAAATCCATATTCATGTATCTAAGGTTCACCGTCATTTTTCCAATGATGAGAAGATACTAATGTTCTGAACTTGTATAACCTGGAGCATGGGAGTATGATTCCACATAAAGAGGCAGTTAATATTCTATGGATGGGATTGACCCATTATGAAAAACCCGACATATCTAGTTTACTATTGTAATCAAAACCCATGTGGATTGTTGAACTCGTGTAGTTCGATTTCATAGGAGGAGGATATTTATGAGTTCTCTGAATAACTGATTGATCACCAAAGATGTATCTTACGTAACCCAATTAAGAATAGATTCAATGATTTCCTAGTTCCTTTAGGCCCTTTATACTTACACCATGGTGGATATCCTCATATGGAGAGGTTTTATATATTTCCATTTATTAGGGATTTCATATTGTGATTCTATTAATTAGTGGAGATTTAGTATCAAAATGAAATGATCACTGCAATTCCCAAAGCTCATGTTAAATATTATCAAAGTGAGAAACAAGGGATAACAAATGAACAGTATCACTGCATACATATTGTGGACCTTTTTAATGGGATAGCCCATAATAATATTTTTTATACATCTTGGGCCTTAGGGATTAATCTGATAAATCCAATTATAGATGGATTCAGAGTCTTTATAGTTCATTTGGTATCTCAGTACACTAGAGGATGAAGTAGAATAGTCATCCAAAGGGAATGATTATGTCCTGGTGGTTGAGATGCTGGGGAAATGTGGGGATATACATGAAATTTGATGTCAATTTCATCTTGGGAATTAGAAAAGAATCCAACATATCATGTTTGAGGTAGGAATTTGTGTTCTGGATATTTAGGCAGGCCCTTAGGATAAAAACCAAGGTAAATTCCTTTTTATTGAGGAGAATTTATCATGCTACTTGTCAATGATTACATGATGATATTTTTATGGTCATTATTGATGTTAATGTTGTAGGTGAGACAATTTTTGAAACTCCCTAAGTACATGTGAGATATGATCGTATTGAGAAACATGGGAAAAAATAATTAATGACATTTCTTGTGGTTATGGGACATATGTGATGGTGCTTCCCTTGGAAGATTTATATGTATCAAGATCATCAAAAATGATTTTTACATAAAACAGTTAATGAAGTAATCAAGTTATTTTCAGTTCGTCACATCAATAAATACACACAAATATTTATTTTTTAATTGGGGCTTACTCACTAAGGATATACATGGTAATCAAATTCTGGAATGATTTATTGACCTGGACCACCCACATGCATTTTGTGAGTTGATATTCCTCTCTACATTCATTGATTATCTAGTTGACACATTAGAAGGTGTCTTTCTGACATGCTCAAAGGGAATTGTATGATTCATTTTAATATTCTGATGGACATCACATAATATTGAAGAAATGTTGTATGGTTGTCATGATATTAAGGTTTTCTTTTCGGGAGTACATCACAAGACCTGGTAGGTTGATCCTAGAATACATCATATGACCCAGATGACTTTCTTATGGAGTGTCAAATGTACTAAATTACATTTATGAAGGGTATCTTGAGATACAGATGGTATTCCTAGAGTGAATAATGAGATCTTGTTGACATTCCTATGTGTTATCATATGACTTAACGGAAATGTCTCGGTGTCAATATTTTTGTTTTCCAAAATGTCTAAAGTGAATAATAAGACATTAATGGAAAACCAACTGGTTTTCAAGAGGCTTGAGTGGCATACTCGATGGGAACCATGTGACTTCCTTCGATATTTCTAAATGACTCTTCATGAAACAAATATTATACAAAAGGAGGATCTCAAGATCAGGGAAACATGTCCTACTAATATCACATGTCAGGATTGTGTCACGCAAATCATACGAGGACATTCATGCATGTTATTCTCAAAATTATTCCTCCCTTAGTCATTTTTATAGACATTAAACTAAAAATTCCTGAGATTTATTCAGTGTCAGTTTATTTTATTTCTGTAAATATCTAGAATATGTGCTTTATGTTCCTATCTTCTCTCTGATTAAATCATTTTTGTGATCTATGGTTGATCATGCGAAGAGTTTTATGCGTTGTTAAAGATAAATCTGGTTAATCACTGATAACATACATAACATGAGTTTTTTCCATCATCATATCAACCTATATGATAAATCCACTCGATCACTTGATGCACAAGTGTAACACCCCACGATTTCATAGTATGTTATTTTCTATAAATTAATTAAATAGATTTTTCTACATGCAAGAACAAATTAAAGCGCACCACAGCTTACCAAACTAGAAATAAAAAAACAGTTATGAGTAGTATTAACTGAATTTTGATTCTTTTATATTAAATATAATATAAACATCCATATTATGTATTTTAGACATAATATAGGAAGAAATTCAATTTTTCAGATAAAAGAAGTATTTTTTTTAAAATAAAATTTTACCATCTTTTAATGGAGAACCATTTTTAAATCCAATATTGGAAACTTTTATATATTCAATTTGAAAAAATATACTTCTTCTTTAGAATGAGGACATAAAAATTTATTTTGGATAAAGTTTCAGTGCTTTTCTGATAACATTCATATTTTGATGAATAGTGAAAAATACTTAATTTTAATTGAAAAAAACTTTTATAATAAAAATAATTTGTAGTGTTAAATTATATATTTTAATGGTTTTGAAGTATAATTAGATTATATTTTTATCTTTTAATCCAATACAGGTTATTGGAAGTAATTTTAAATTTAAATTGGACATTAACACATATCAATCATCGGATAGTTTTTTGTTCTCAAAAACCAACTTTTTGGTTTTGACAATGAGTATATTTCATTAAATTAATTAATACCGGTTATATGTTTTGATTTATGTAAAATAGACATAATTTTATGAATTTTTAATATCATAATTATCTTAGGGTGATGTTTTGGTATTTTTCTGAAAACATACAATTTTTTATGAATAGTGAAAAACACTACGTTTTTGTTTAAAACCTACTTTTTATTTAAATAATTATTTATTTTATTTAAATTTATTTTATTTAAAAATATATAAATAATATATATATTTAATTTCAATTTAATTTAGTGGATTAATTTTATAATAAAATTATATGTATAAAAGTTTATTGAACATTTTATGGTCTTTTACCCACCTACTAGGCACATTTGAAAATTACATAAAACATAATTTTACCACTTTTATGAATTGAATTTAAAAAATTTGTGAGTCAAATATGTCATTAGTAAGTCAAATTTGGATCAATAGTATGAATATAATTTTTGGTGGATAGTAACTTTTAAATTTTATATACCACGATTAAAAGTAAATAGAGTAGTTAAAGAAACAAATGACATTAAATTTACCCTAACACATGTCCTAATTATATTGGATAAGTTTTTTCAACCAAAATATACCTTAGTTGTAAAATATTATACACTTTTACCCACTTGTATTAGATTATACATTTTTAATTATTTTGTTTACAAAATTGTTAAAAGTGCTAAATTCAAATTTTTATAACCAAAACATTTTTAATATCGGGTTATACATAAGATGAATTTTAATATTAATATTAATTATAAATATAAAATAATTTCCTACATAATGGTGTTTTATTTATAAGTTTCAGACATTAAATAATTAAATTTTTTTATTACATAATGATGATGCAATAATTACCTTATTAATGAAATATTAAAATAATTGACATTATAAATATACAAATACATGTAAAATGAGACTTTTGATGCAGTAAAATAATTTTATAGGTTAATAAGACATGTAAGTATTTATTTAATTAATTTTTTCAAATTAATCATGTTTTTTTGACTTTCACGAAAACCAAATACCAAATAGTTTCAAAATTGACATATATGAGTTTTTAAAATAAATACTATGTCATTAAATGATATAACATTCCTAAAAATTAAATATTTGGAAAATGTACTAATATAAAGATTTATGTGTCATTAATGAACCACTTGGGGTTCTCTTTTCTTTATATATTATGTTTGTTAACCGTTTATTATAATAATACAAGAATAAATGGTAAAAGTTAAACTATTTAACTAACTGTTAAATCTAAAAGATAAGGTTAATATGCTGGCCTAAATCTATCTATAACCTATTTTTTGTGAGGTTTTATACCTATACCCACCTTAAAATCGAAATAAATTCTTTTGGATCCATCATTAACCAAATATGATTGTATAATAAATTAATATTTCATGATTTTTCTAAAGAGATCCTCACCTCTCTTATAAAAGGGTACATCACCTTCTCTTAAAATCAAACCATGAAAGCCATTTGGATTGGACAAACCTTGATCAAATCTCCTCCCAACTACCATTTATTCAACCTATAGATCTTACTTGTATCTAAAATCCATCCTAAGGATATTTTTGATCAAATCCAAAGGATGTACTCGAAGAAGAGGTAATAATTTCATCACCTCTTTCAAAGTTCTTTTCTTCTTCCAGTTCCTCTTTCTTTGTTGTTTCCTTAAAAAAATTTATCAAGAACCTTATACATAATTTAATGTTATTATAAATATGGTACCACAATATTCATTAATCTATCCATCCTATGAATGACAATGTCACCATACGTGCGTACGTACAGCTTACTCTCTCCACAATGTGATGTAGTTTTTATTCAACACTTCATTATTTGGATGTGTATAATAATGAGTATAAATGGTGTAAATAATAAATATAACATGTTATTGATTCTGTATATATAATATAACCATTAAATTACATTTGATTTCACCATCAATATAATAGTATTGTCGCTCATGCGTACGTACGGATTACCGTCTCCACGAACGTAATGAGATTAATTCCCCATCGTAACCATTCAAGAATAATTTTCATTTTTTAATCACAAATAATGTTTAAGAACATATTATCATTATTTATATGAATAAAATACATCATATAAATAATATACATGACTTATGTAACAAAACATATAAAATAAAACAAATCAGTTAACACCCTAAACAATGATACTACTGAAATATCATTAACAAAGAAATGTTATAAGATCATATATGATAAAATATTTATGTATTTGGTTCTTTTATAATTTAATAATTATTATTTCATAATTTTACAGGAGGTTAACATACCCTAAACTAAAGAAAATTACAATGTAATGGGTTTTCATCTCACTTCTTATTCGAGTTAGATTCATGCTATATTGCCAATAATTCCATTTGTGTGGTGTATGTACTTCCCAAGATTGTATTCTCTATGTAATATACTTTAATTTATGGGTATTTACATCTCCTTTGTATGATCCTTATTTCATGGTGTGTATGTTTTATATGTTACCAAATCGGTAAGGGAATTTATTATTTCAATTTCCACTCATTTGATTCTATGAAAACTTCATTGAATATTTTACTCCAAGATTTTGTGTGAAATCACTATTTTTTAACTTATGTAGTAATTTCCACTCCCATTTTGTAGATATAATTCGTATATACATAATCACTCCATTGATAAATTACAAATTCATCTATATGAACCTGATAATAGTAATCTTAACTCAATTTCCATTCATTGAGTTACACATCAAAGTCATTGGTGCCATTTTTAAAATAATATGGGTGAATTACCTCAGATTTATTTTCACTGAATATACAACTTTATTGAGTGTATTTATATTTTTCACACATAATTTTGTCATTGATTTATCTTTAACCTAAGAATACTGTCTTTATAAGGGATTTCATCTCAATTTACATTCTATTGAGACTTCTTCATTGTTATTCACCAATTGGATTTTAGATGGTTTATATACTGTACTTTGACATAGTATATCATTAATCTCTTTGTTATAATTTTGTTATAATTTTTTGATTAACTCAATTATTTTTATTCAACCGTCTCTCATTTGGTTAGTAACTCTAACTAAAATATCATTTTAAATGTTTTAAAAAATTATTCTTCTAAATCCATCCAGTTAATGTCCATGTTTTAAAAATGGTTTTATGTATTTATTTATATTGACATTAATGTTTTAAAATTACAATTTCTTTTAAAATAATGAAATTTATATGGGAAACTTTGATTCAAAAATATAATTTTTAACAACTTCTTGATAAATAGTGAGACCTTTAAATATTTTCAAGAAAAAAATGGGATATTTCTCTCGAATAGTTTTTCTAATTATTTTCATCTATTTCAACATCCTTCATTATTATTGATTGATGTTGATTTATACAATATTCCATATTCTCTTTAATGAGTTATGTTTTACTATGGATGTACTATTTTAATACCATTCATTGTTTGTTGTTAAAATATTGACATTTCATATGAAAGTTTTAGTACGATTGTTTAGATTATATTTTAACTTTTTCATATGAGGAATGAATTGGACTTATTTTGTGGTGGTTGGAGCCCCCTATATATCCTCGATGCATCGGTAGCTCTCATGAGACAAAATAGTTTCTTGGAATAAGGCCTTGACAAAATCTTATTTGTAGTCTTGGCACGAGGCCTTGACTATGTGGTTATGATGTCCGAAATTATGCATTCCATCATTATGAAATTAGCTATTGATATTACATGGGTTTATTAGACTAGTAAAATATCCATGTGAATAAGTAAATTGAAATATTTTATTTATCTTTTCCATATTATGCTGAATATTAAATTTAAAAGGCTTGGGTTTTAGTCTTATACATTGCCTTAAATGTTTATGTTTTTTATGATAGTTTTCACTATATTTTTTATTATTTATGAGCATCTGAGATCACTACATTCTTATGTTTTATTTTTCCTAGGATGTGAAGAATATATTATGATTGACCTGTAGGAATAGGCTAAGGATTATGAGTTTTTTCAAAGGAGACACAATGTTGTAATTATTTTCATCTTATAATGTAATGTAAAAAGTATGTATATATCTAGTACCTCTAGGGCTACTAAACTAATCAGCCTTTTAAGACTTCATCTCTTGTGATCATGCCAATGTATTATAATAATGCACTGACTCTGGGAAACTATGTTCAGGATGTTGCAGTTGGTATTAGAGGAATTTTAGTACAAACCATGGAAAATTGATTTATTTAAACTCTAATTAAGAAACACCACCCAAAGATAGACTTTATGGTTTAGTATAGAATAACATAAAAAACATTTGATAATGTAAATAATATGTGGGTTTTCTAAGAAATACATCCTTTTCTGGATAAGAGTATGTAGAGGCAGCTCTGGCACAAATTTACCTAGGGGTAAAATACGAAAATACCATTTGATCTACACTCGAATGGGAACTGGAGCACAACAAAGAGCCTTACTGCAATCTTGGTTACAACAAACTTGGGGGATATACTTTGGATAATTCACATTTTCATTTCTAACTGATTTGAATGATTATAATTTAAGATGATAGTAAATAACCATTGTTAATCCTATGATTTTTTATATATAAAATAAGGTGTCATGATATTCTCTAAATGATTTTATGACTACCATTACTCACACTATGCTCTTTTGGTTTTAGTGAATTACTGGATTCCAAGGAAGACATAGAGACATTGAACTTGATGTATAATGTGGGTACGATGGTGGAAATGTGTAACTAAATTGAATATTTATTGGAATAAAAGATATCATATTCATGCCTAAGCAGGTTTCTAAAAATATTATCAACAATATATACATTATTAAACTCCTAAAATCAATAATGGAAAGAAAGGTGAAGAATGATAGAGCTCCAGTAGTGGAGACCATGGAGAAAATCATGCTCAATTTCCTTCATGATTGAAATGTGGAAGAAGACACCAAAGAAGCTCTCTCAATGGAACAATGAAATGCATTATGTGTAGGAAATAAGGAAAAAAATTATAGAATTTCTGAGGAAAATGAAGAGTACTATAGAAGAAGGAAAATGATCCTAAGAATCCATTTAGAACAATTTTCCGTAAATATAGGGGGCCTGAGAATTACCAGAGTCAATTCCCTATTCTACCGGATAACCACTACGTTATGGAAGAAACAATGCAAAAATACATGGGCGGATAACTGTATAAAAGTATTAATGCTCTTTTTTTGTGGGATTACATTAGAAGACTTTTATCTTATATGTGTAACCCTACAGTTTTTATGTGAAAAGAGAATTTGAGGAAGAATTATCTTTTCATTTTTGGATATAGTTATAATAAACCATTTGGGTTTATATGATCCTTAAATTTGAAGAAATTACAGGTTCTTAATTATTGTGATGAAAATATGAGGTATGAAATAAAATATTCAGTTAAATTATGTTATGGTAATTTTGAGGAATATATCTAATTTTAGGAATGTTATTAATTATTGTTTTTGAAAAATTGCAACATGCAAACCATGTGACAACCTGTCGGGTTAGACAAAGATGCGGGAATCCAACGCACAACCAAAGTGTGACAGAAATTTATCGTCTACCACTATACTAAATAAAGTCCTAGGTTATGGTGACTAATTCATTTTTGTTAAATTATTTTATTCAACAATTTGATTTGGGTTATTATGTTTTATCAAATGGATATCTTTATAATGGGAAAATGATTTGGTGATTAAGTGATAAATGTTATTTTGGAAGACTTTCGTTCTATTAGAAACACTATTTGCCTAAGAAAAATAGAATACTATGGGATTTTATTTGGGGAGTAATGGTGGATATTTTAATTTAGGAAAAATCTCTGTTTTTATAGAGATTCAGGTTATTAATGGGTATTATTAACCTATCATAGAGAATATGTGATTTGGTTAATTACACTTATATATGAGACATTGAGAGTAGATGATGTTATTTAGAGATAAATGTTATGATTTTCTATGAAATATTGTGGGATTAAATTCTTCTGAGGTTTGGGTTTCAATATTATTATGGATTATATTGAAGAATTTTAAGGACAATTGTTTATTGAATGGTATTTATTGGACTTTGGGTATAGTTTGTTTAATTTTGAAAATTAAGATTAGTATTTATTTCTATAACAGATTATCCATTTTGGGGATCAACTTATCTTTTAATAACCATTTGGTTTTGTTTGATCTCTAAAGACAAGGTAAATATATAGTTCACCCTTTGTGGATTATGTGATTCTCAAGAAGATGATTCTAGCGCTTTAGGTCTGACCCAGTCATTATGAATACTCATTGTTTGGAAAAAATATGAGCTTATGGTAGAAATTTATTAAAGTATAAAACTCTAATTAAAAAATATGTATATTATTTATGTTCTTATTCAATCTCATAAATAAATTCCTCAAATTTATGAAATGGAACTTAAAAGTTTTTTGTTCGTTTACATTTCATACTGGGAAACTAATGACCGTTTAAAATATCAAAATATTATGGTTTTATTTTGGTTAACATTCACATGATCATTTTTCCTATCACTCTCCATCAGAACATGACACTTAGTTTATCTTCCATATTTATTTTTTCATAAATGGAATTCTAGTATGGGTTATCTCGGGTGACCTTTGTACTTCTAATTATTTCTTTTAAAGTGATAGTTTTATTGACTCTTTATATGATGTGTTACATTCAATTAAGTTCCCAAGACCAATTTTAAAATAGCAAGGATAGAATTTCTTATAGGGTATAAGAATTTAACACCTCAAGATTTCTTAGTAAGTTATTTTCTTTAAAATAATTCAATAGATTACACTACACGCAAGACCGAGTTCAAGCGCACAGTGACTTACCAATTAAGCCATTAAAAATATTGTTACAAATAGTTTTAACTAAATATTTAATTTTATACACTCCATATAATTTTAATATCCATATTTTGTGTTTCATACACATAATATATGAAGAAATTCATTTTTTCAGATAAAAGAGGTGTTTTTTAAAAAATGAAATTCTACCGCCTTTTAATAGAGAACCCATTTCAAATAAAATATTTTAATCTTTTATATATTCAATTTGACAAAATAATATTCTTTTTTAGAAGCGGGATATAAAAATTTATTCTAGATAAATTTTCTGTGATTTTCTAATAACTTTCATATTTTGATGAATAATGAAAAATACTAAATTTTAATTAAATAAAACTTTTTTAATCAAAATATTTATTGTGTTAAATTATACGTTTTAATGGTTTTTATGTATAGTTAGATAAAATTTTTATCATTTAATACAATTTTGTTCATTGGATGTAGTTTTATATTTAAATTGGATATTAACACATACAAATATTTTGATAATTTTTATGTCTCAAAAACCCGCTTCTTTGGTTTTGACAACATTGATATTTTTTAAAATAAATTCATAAAAAATTTATTTTTTGAATTTGGAAAAATAGAAATCAATTTTGAAATTGTAATATCATAATTATCTTAGGGTGAATTCTTGGTATTTTTCTGAAAACATTCAATTTTTGATGAATAGTGAAAAACATGGCGTTATTGTTTAAAACATACATTTTATATAACTAAAAATTTACTTTATTTAAATTTAATTTAGGTCAAAATTGATAGATAAAACCTATATAATTTCACTTTAATTCAATGGAGTCATTTTATAATAAAATTATATTTAAAAAAATTATTGATCATTTTAACGTCTTTTACCCACTTTCTATGCACATTTAAAAATTTGCATAAAACGTAATTTTATAACTTTTGTGAATTGATTTTAAAAAATCCTAGAGACACGGTTGACATCAATATGTAAAATTTGGTTCAATAGGAAGAAAATAATTTTTGGTGAATAATATCTTTTGAATTTTATTTATGACGGTTAAAAGTAAATAGGGTAATTGAAAGTTAAAATGATATTATAATTACCCTAACACATGTAATAATTCAATTGGATAAGTGTTTTTGAACCAAAATAAATCTTACGAATAAAATATGATCCTTTTTGACAAACATGGATTAGATTAGGATATTTATTTATTTTTTAAATATTTGTTAAAAGTGTTAAATTTAATTTTTCATAACTAACATTTTTTTTAATATTAGTGTATACATAAGATAAAATTGACTATAAATATTTATTATAAAGATAAAACTATTTCCTACATAATTTAATTTTATTTGGAAATTTTATACATTAAATTATTAAATTTATTTATGACAAAATGATGATGATATAATTACCTTTTTAATGGAAGATTAAAATAGTTGATATTATAAATATCCAAATAATTTTAAATTGAGACTTTTGATTCATTAAACTAATTTTTTGGGATATTTTGACATGTTAGGATTGATTTAATGCATTTTTATTGATGTAATTATTTTTTTTGACTTTCACAAAAACCAAATACTAAATAGTGTCAAAATTGACATAAATGATTTTTAAAAAAATACTATATTATTAAATGACTTAATATTTTTTAAATTATATGATTTTCCCAAAGGATTAATATAATCATATCTATGTCATTAATTAACTACTTGGGGTTTTCTTTTCCTTTTTTGGTATGTTTATTAACCATTTATTATAATAATACAAGAATACATTGTAAAATTTATACTATTTCACTAAGAGATAAATCTTAAAGATAAGGTTAATATGGTGACGTAAACCAGTCTAAAACCTATTGGTTGAGATTTTTTGGATCCATAAACTACTTATCATATAAATAAATCCATTTGGAACCATTATAAACTTAATATTAATGAATAATAACTTAATATTTCTAGTTTTCCTAAAGTGACTCTCACCTCTGTTATAAAAGGCTACTTCCTCTTCTCTCAAAATCACACATCCAGAGACATTTGGCTCGGCCATAACCTACTCATATATACTCCCAACTACCATCACTTAAACTTAGAGGCATAACATTGATCATAAAGACATCCTATGGATCCATTTTGATCAAATAAAAAGGAAAAAACCCAAAGAAGAGGTAATTATTTCATCACCTCTTTCAATGTTATTTTTTCTTCTTCCACATCCTATTTCTTTGTTGTTTCCATAAAAAAATAATAAATATAGTAAATTATACATATTGTGATGTTATTATAAATATGGTACAACCCATATTCATTATTCTATCCATCCTATGAATGACAAAGTCACCAAACTTGCATACGTACAGCTTACTGTCTCCACGTCATGGTGTAGTTTGTTATTCAACACTCTATTTTTTGGATGGGTCAAATAATGAGTATAAATGATGTAAATAATATTAATATAAAATGTTAATTAATCTTTATATATAATATTACTATCCAATTCCATACTATTTTACCATCAATAGAAAGGTATTTTCACTCGTGAGTATGTACCGATTACCATCTCAACAAACGCGATAAGATTCATTCCTCGTTGTAAACATTCAAGAATAATTTTCATTTTATGATTAAAAATATTTTTTAATAACATAATTTATTTCTGGATATGAATCAAATAAATCCTATCCATAAATAACATGACTTACATAACAAAACATATAAAGGAATACAAATCATTTAACACCCCAAACAATGATACTACTGAAATATCATTAAAAAGAAATATTAGAAGATAATATATTATATCATAATTATATATGTTTTTCTTGTATAATTTAATAAAATTTATTTTACCATTATACATATGGTTAATGTATCCTCAACTAAGGAAAATTACAAGGTAAAGGGTTTTCATCTCACTTCATATTCACATGAGATTCATGCTATATTGCTACTATTTTCTTTTGTGTGGTGTATGTAATGACCATGATTGTATAATTTCTGTAATATATTTTAATCTATGGGTTTTTACTTATTAAATTTTTTATCCTTCTTTAATGGGTTGTATATTTCATATGTTACCAAATCATTAAGGGGGTTTCTAATTTCAATTTCCAATCATTCAGTTCTACGCAAACATCAGTAAATATTTTACACTAAGATTATGTGTAAAATAAATATTTATTTACATATGTTGTAATTTAAACTGCCCTTTTGTGGATATAAATTTTATAAACATAATCAATCCATTGATAAAATATCAAGTCATCGATATGAACATGATAAGAGTAATCTTAACTCAATTACCAATCATTTAGTTAAACATTCAAGACATTGGTGTTGTTTTTACGAGAAAATGTGTGAATGTCCTCTAATTGGTTTTCATTAAATATCAAATCATATTAGGTGTATTTATATTTGTCACACATAATTATGTCATTTTTTTATCCTTAACCTATGGATACAATCTTTATAAGGGATTTCATCTCAATTTAAATTCCATTGAGACTTCTTTGTAGTTATGCTTTAATTAACTTTTATATGGTGTATATACTGTACTTTTACATATTATATCATGAATACCATCTCATGATGTTATAATTGTTTGATTTCCTCAATTATTTTAATTCAAGTTTCCCTCATTAGGTTAGGAACTCTAACTAAAATATCATTTTAAATGTTTTAAATATTTATTCTTAAAAATCAATCTCATTAATATCCATGTTATAAAAAAAATTTAAGAAGTAATTTTCATGAACATGAATGTTTTGAAATTAAAATTCAATTTAAAATATTCAATGTGGTATGGGACACTTTGATTCAAATTCTAATTTTTAAAAGCATCTTGATAACTAGTTAGGCTTTTAAATATTTTCAAGAAAAAAGGGAATATTTCTCTCAAATAGTTTTACTGAATATTTTCGTATATGTCAATATCATTCATTATTCTTGATTAAGTTTGATTTATGCAATCTTATATATATTATTGAATGATTTATGTTTCACTGTAGATGTTCTATTTTTATACCATTCATGGTCTGTGGTTAAAATATTTACATTTTGTATGCAATTTTTAATACAAATGTTTAGATTATGTTTCAATAATTTCATATATGAAATGAATTGGACTCATTAAGTTACTGGTGGAGAACTCTAAGATCCTCGATTCATCAATAGGTCTCATGAGACAGATTAGTGTTTTGGAATCAGGTCTTGAGAAAATAATATTTTTAGTCTTGACACTAGGGCTTGACTATGTGGTTATGATGTCTAATATTATGCATTTTATCATTATGAAATTATCTAGTGATATTACATGTGATTATTCGAGTAGTATAATATCCATGTGAATTAGTAAATGGAATTATTTGATTTATCTTTACCATATTATTCTTATGTTTAAATTTAAAAGGCTTGTGTTTTAGTCTTATACATTGCCTTAAATGTTTATGTTTTGTAATGATAGTTTTCGCTATATTGTTATCCTCACCAAGCATCTGAGATCACACCTTTATTATGTTTTCTTTTTTATAGAATAGGAAAATGTATATTATGATTGGCCTGTAAGAATTTTTTAAGGTATATAAATGTGTTCCAAGGAGAAAAAAAGTTGTAGTTTTTATATTTTATAATGTAAGGTAAAACATGTGTATGTATCTAGTACATCCAGGGCTACTAAACTAATCGGTCTTTCAAGAAATATTCTCTTTTTATCAGGACAAAGTTATATAATAATGCACTAACATTGGGTAACTATGGTTAGGGCATTAAATAAAGGTCCAACATTTCATTAATAGAGATTTATTCTTTCTCGCGATAAGTAGTCGCCACTGGCATGTATATAGATATTGATAGAGCTCCATTTCTCAATATGTGGTGTGTGATTTATTATCCTTCCATACTATTTTATTTCATTTTTTGCATGGGGAATATCATGAATTTCCATCCATGCTTCAGAAAATGGATCTAGTTTCACTCATATTTGTGAGTCTCTTCTATGGATTACTCAAAGGGTGTCATCTGAATATTAGTGACTACGATCCCATCCCATAAAGGCCTCCATTATTGTATTATTTAAAATTAGTGAGTATTTTTTTGAATAATGTTAGCCTACTAAAAAAGAATAAAATTTTCATATTTGCATTCCCAAGGTCCTCGACAAGGATCAATATGCCTCTAAAAGGTGTTCACGAGATGCTCAAATCCTTCCCTAGGACATTTCATGGGGCAAGAATGGATTGTCAAGGCACTTCAAGGTATCCAGTCATCTTTTTAGTGATTCTTGTGATATATTGGTATGGAAAAAATTAGCAAGTCAGAAGGGTTTTAAAACTATGAGAGGCTCTCACATCTTCTTCTTTATTATTATTTTTTGATTATATTACAATGGTTGATGAGTTTTATCGTATTCTTTTTTATTGTCGAAGAAAAATACTCTATCACATGGTAGCGTGTGTCATGAATGATAATCTTCATATGGATATGTGTGATCATTTCATTGGAATATAAATACATTCTTATATATGGAGACAAAGAATGTGATAGAGGTTTCCTTGAATTACCCAAAGAAATTCATGTGAAAAGGATGACAAGACGATTGTCTTTCAATAGATGAGGCAAGAATGTATGTGGGGTCTTATGGGGATTTATGCACCTATATGGGTACATTAAATGTCTCTGAAGGTATTTATATTCCCACTTATCTATACTTTTTCCTTCCATGGGGTTATTTTACATGGTTTGGGTGTCATGAGAGATTTCCTATGTAATGATATAGACAATTACTCTACCTCTTGATGATGGACCACACAAAAAAAATATCTTATCAAGATGCATGAAAATTTTGGGGACTACTCCATTAGATTGAACATTGGGATCCAAAGGGTATGTGTGAGGTCTCTAGGGTTTACCCAAGGCTCTTCCCATTAATATTATAACATGGAAGTTTTCTACTACAAGACGCGGTGGTCATGTCGTAAGATTATCACAATTCCTTTCAATATTCTAGGGTTCATCACATGGTTTTCATGACCATGATTGGTTCCCACTTCCTTACCATTTAGTTCCTCTGATTTTTTACAATGGATATGGTGTCCTAGGAGTTTATTTGAATGTTTTACAAGACAACAATTGTCCATATCGGTGAGGTGTCACAACTATAAGGTCCCTCCTCCATTTAGTCATTTTCCTCCCTATTTTACAAGGTGTTTTGTGACCTTTACACATAGATTTTCAATGTATTATCTACATGATCAATATTGAATATTGTGATGTTTTGTGCACCATTTCATAGATTGTCATCCTATTTTCCTATGTTGTGTCACATGATCAATGCTGGAACTCATGAAAACATGGATATGTTGTTAAGGATAGTTTCTATTCATTAAAATAATGCACCATATGTTAATTGATTGATACCATGATGCAATGTATAATATCTCAGGGACAATCTCTTCTCTGGCCTTTGATATGTAACTTGTTTATGGTTGTATTATTATTTTATCTGACTGAGGGTGTTTTCAGGTCAAGGTCATTGGGAAACGTATCCATGGTTAGTGTTATAGGCTATCACATAAATTTCACATTAAAAATCCAACAACACACGTACGAGGGATATTTATCCACTTAACATGATGATATAAAGAGAAACATGGATATTCTTATTTGGAAATGAAAATTTTATTTGTGTGGTGTGGACATCCATTTGATTGAAAGGGTGCATAAATTATATAATTTTATTCATTTTTAACTTTTATGGAACATAAAATAATTTATTTTGGGATTTATCATAACTTGATGTCTAGTCATTTTCCACAATTCATCATATTATCAGGTATGTAGTAATTCAATAATCTTTTGGGAAGAGTAAAGATGGTGATATGTTCTGGATTATGTGATCACGTGATGAATATTATATATCAGATAATTAATATATCTTCTCATGATAATAAAGCTTTTGTTTATGAGAGTCGTTCACATGATAGGTTATGTGGAGCCACATCATTTCATATGATGGGATACATGGTGCCTCATCCCCTTGAAATATGGGTTACCTAGTTCTACTTCATTTTTCAAGAAGGGTTCTACAATAACTAAATTCATTATGTAGATTCTTATGTGGAGGAAGATAATGGGTTCTAGACTCTATCATGAGAATGATTACATGAAGGATTTCTCACATATTCTCCTTCGTTTGACCCTTATGTACACTAACTGTACTCTTCTTCAAGAGTAAAACATGAGGTCTCTTCTACCTACTGATAGTGGACCTCAAATCTCTATAACCCATTAAAAATTATAGAAAAAGTATTGTGCTTTATTGACTCTTCTAGTAGTGGTGGTTTGTCTGATAAATATTCTTCATCTCTAATCACACCAACTTTCTCATATCCATTGATGTTGGTGAATTGAATCGTCCTCATGTGATAATAATGTTCATTGTTCTTTAAGATCAAAAATGATTTTCTTTTATCATATATCCAATTACAATAAGTGAAAAATTTTCATGAGCTTGAGTGAAAATATGGGACTCCTTATTGACTTCAGCAGGACATTGAATGTGTTCATAAAAATAGTAATCACAATGAGTGTATAGTAATCCTACCCAATGAGTTTTGTTCCCTAACTATGTTGTATAAATAGAATAAGAGTAGTTCGAATGACCCTTATGATCAATCATGGCAGATGAGATAGTCTAGAATGTACGTTGATCTTCCTATGATTGAAAACTCGTACAAAATCTCTAGAGTGATGAATTCTAGTTTGATTATTATCATCAAATATAGGTAATACTTAATATTCATTCTTATTGTAATAGGTAAATTGAAACACCAGTTTCACTTGTTTTCAAGATACCATATGCGACATTGCGTATCCCTTAAAAGGTATGATTCTATTTTGACAGAAATAAAAGTATCTATTTGATTTTGTTTATTTTTTACAGTATCATTGTTATTATTTGTAACTCTTAATAAAATTAAAAATAACACACCATCAATTTTAATACAAATCACACACACACCAAAGAAAAATTATCACATGTGAATTTTTTATGAGTATATAACTTACCTGTCGCATGTTTCTGTCCATGAAAAAGAGTGTGTCATGTGATTAGTGGTGTAAAAAAATCAATCCCATAGAAGTCTATTCATTCAGAATGAAAATATTCCAATTCTATGCTATATATAAAACATGTTACCATATATCAAAATATTGATGAATTCATCCTTTTATATGCTATCAGTGAACATATGAATCTTTTTTGATCCAATATTATATAAATATCATATGATACCAATAATATTTAAAATACCATGTAAACATTAATACCTATAATTTAATGTAAAAATTAAATCAAACTCTTTCTTGTGAAATGATCTTTAATTCCCTACAGCATTGGATACTTCTTTGATATTTTTGTTGCACCTACCTTTATATCACCTGATTTTAAAAATGATTTATTGGGTAAATAATATTTCATTGTGATATATAGGTATCTATATTTTTCTAAAGTCAATTGTCTTGGGGAGATAATTGCATGATATTTTTTATTCCAATATAGTGGTCATTACAATCTCTTATAGAAAAAATCAATTTTGTACATTAGTTTTGTGTAGTTTTTTATTGAACCTACTATTTCTTTAGTTTATGAACTTCTTATTTGACCCTTATATCATGTTAGTTTATAGTATATTTCTCATACCCTCTATTGCTTTAGTTTAGGTTTTTTATCTCAGGTGTTCTATTTATTTAGTTTCTGGACTTTTGACTCGATTCTTCTCTCCACATTAGTTTAGGGACGTTTATATTAGACCTTATATTGACTTTTTTATCTTATTTTACCTTTTAAATTATATTTCATTAGATTGGGAACATTTATATTGGACCATTTATAATTTTAGTTTGGGGTATTTTAGCTCAAACATGTTATCGATGTAGTTTTAGGGAATTTTAGAATAGGCCTTATATCACTTTAGCTTAGGGTCTTCTATCTAAGACCTTATATTGCTTTAATTTAAGTTCATATATCTTTGTCATGATATTGTTGTCGTTTAGGGTATTTTACCTTGAACATTTTATTTCTTTAGTTTATGGTCTTTTAGCATAGACCTAATATTGTTGTAGTTTGGGGTATTTTAGATTAGATATTTTACAGATCCTATTTATGTTCTTTTAGCTAACGGAGGATATTTATTTTGTTTAGTTTCATTTATCTCAAGTGTTCTTCTTCATTATTTTATGGTCTTTTATCTTGTACGAGATATTTTTGCAGGTTAGGGTATTTTATCTTAGACCATTTATTCTAGTAGTTTATGATATTTTAGCTCGAACCTTATATTTTTGTTGTTTATATTATTTTATCTCAACCATTATATTTATTTAGTTTAATGATATTTATCTTGTACATGATATTACTTTAGTTTTAGGGTATTTTATCTTGGATAAAATATTGCTATAGTTTAGGTTGTTTTTTCTCATTCCTAATCAATGATTATAGGATATGGCACATACATACCATGCTAGGTTCTACTGTGGTGTTAAGAGGGATCAAAATGACCATAAATACCTTTTTATAGAGTGACACTTTTGGTTAATGACTATTGGTGTATATTCATGAGCCATAGGCATACAATCATAGTCAAGAAAAGGGTACTTGAATCCAGGTGTCTTGCCCAAGGGGTATCAAATATTTATAGTGGTGATATCTATTGAGGGGAAAATATTTGGGATGTTAGGTCCACCAAGATATATGAAGAATGGGTGACGTATGTGGCAACACAAAGGATTATTATGTTATTAGAGATTGGATTTATATTATAATCATTTACCATAACTTTTTGAGATGCTAGGTTCTGATGTGGTGTTTCTAGGGTCTAAAAAGAATGATACTGATTCGGGTAAAATAGTATATGTCTCTAGATTGTCCGTCTAGGACCTTCTAAATCGGTAACATGGTCCAGAAAAAAGTAATATCCCCTGAATTTTTAGTTCCATGAATGATTTTGAATTAAACAAAAATCCATTTGATAAGGATTGTTATGTGAGGAAGATAATCAGTGAAATGTTCTGACACCATTAGAAAATCAGGTCATGATTTTTAAGCTTGATCCCTACTCATAATAGTTTCAAATATAGATTTTTGGGCCACTAAAGGTTCCAACATGGAGTATTGCATTATTTCCTTGAAAATAGTACAAAATATAGTGATATAACATTGATGATGTCAAATAAAGTAGAATATTTTGGTATGGATATTGTGAGTATTGGACTAAAGTTATTAGTATAGAAGGATGATATTTTATAGTCATTCCAGGAGTAATTCATATCACTTTGAGGTGTTGAGTTCTGCTGCAGTGATGTTAAGGCTCAAAAGTATGATAATGTTCTTTATTCAGAGTGATGATTTTTTTGAAGACCATAGGTGCAAAGGCATTAGCCACAAATATACATTCATAGTCATGAAAAGTGTTCCTTGAAGCCAGAAATCCTTTACAAGGGTCAAGGATGGTTTAGGGTTGTCATCGGTAAAACAAATATTGATGTTTGATTTGTGGATTATGTAATTTATAAGAGGGTTTGAGAACCCTAATATTTTTTTCACCACCTAAAGAATGTATTATCTTGGTGAGGAGATGTAAAAAATAATTACTCTTACTTTTTTTGATGTAGAGAGTCAAGCGAGCATTGATTGGATTAAAATATAGCCATAGAGTATACCCTCTGATCATTATGCCTTATTTATTGTGTCACTATTTTTCCCCTAAACTCTAGGGATAAATAGTTCAGCATGAAAAGTATTTCCTTTTTTTCAGTATATCTTTTGTAGGTTTTCAACCTAACATGTTGTGTGCGTCTTTTTCTAGCAATTTAACGTCATGACTTTTGGAACCATGTGGGCTACAGTTTAAGGTCATATAGCATTGAAAAACAATAATATTTTTTTACAGCAATGATACACATGTACCTAATATGTGGGATGATAATAAAGAGCCTCATTAGGATACCTAGAATTAAGAGTTCTTAAACATTCCCCTAAGAGGGAGATGAAATTTCTGTAAATCATGGTTAAAGGGCCAGGGAAATGAGTAATGATATGGAAAAAATCAATTCACAAGTAGACACTATCCTGTCGATCTTTTTATTTCTTGCACAGTAATTTCATGTCTCATAATGATCAAAAATCCCTTTTCGGAGTGATGAATTTGGTTTAAGACCATAGGCTCATTTGAATGTGACATAGGCATACATTAATAGTAAAGAAAATGCACCTTAATTCCTGGTATCCTTTCTAGGGGAATTTTAATGCTTCATTGATTGGAGGTACAAAGGACATGTTTTAATGCTTTTTAGATTGACATGCTAGAAATGAAGATGTAAGAACACCATACTCTGGATAACTGGAGTAGGTCTTTCATGGTCTTCTGAAAATGAACAAAAACATGTGATAGAATACAACATTTATCTACATATAGTGGGGTCATTTTTGTGATGTTTAATATCACGGGGTAAGGACATAATCCTTGCATTTCATTATCAAGTGGGGATGAAGTACATCGTATTGTATAAATTTTATGTCACCAGGACGTTATCATTCTAGTTTAACATCATGTGGTAAGGACATGGGGACCAATGTGGAATATGCTCACTTTATATACTATGTATATAAAATGGTCGTATGTAGATCTAGCTCATATGCAGAACAAAATTCTTCTGTGAATCAATCCCTACTTAATTGTAGTGCATATTTTTCGGTTATTGCAATTGGTCCTAGGATTGTATATCTAGGAATCACTACCAATCCAATGGCTATATGAGCCAAAAATTATATGTAGCTTAATGACATGTCGTGAGGATGATGATTCACTAACATGGAAGGGCATGAATTATTTGTCTAGAACTGAGAGAGTAGTATGAGTGTCACAATGTGCCTCATGAGAATAAAAATCATACCACACATTCTTTATTAAAAAATTTCCTCCCTGCACATGTTTTCCTTATAAAAAGGGAAGGGTAAAATTATATTCTTCATGACTACACATGGGATTGAGGAGCTGGTCATCATAACAAATCTCGTGATGTTATGAATCAAGTCACATGTATTTATTTACTCGAGGTTCGGTAAGATACCAATACCAATAACGGTGGTAATCTTAGTCGAGTTCAATAAGAATTTATAGTTTTATATCATTCATGGGTCACTAACAGTGTCATTTAATGTCATGTATTGGGGACTCATAGTAAGTATTTTATGGTATTCTATTTATGACCATGATGATCGTCCTAATTTCTTGAATACCATGTTTGTGTGGGAAATTGCTTAATAAAATTCATATGCTCACATGATCGATCCTCAGTGTGACAATCACGGAATAAAAATAATTCCTATCACTATGAAGAGAAAAATATTGGAAAGGTATATTTGGTTTCATGTGGGGGACATACCATGATATAGGATTTATTAATCACTACTTATCTCCATGAAAATGAGAATCAACCCATACACAGTTCTTGAAACCCCATACACTTTAATTTCATGTGGGCATGACATTATCTATCTAGTTTAACATCATGGGGTTAAATACATGGATCACACCAGATGATTGAAAAGGGATGTTGTGGATTGGCCAGAATCCTAATGTTTTAGGTGTCATTAAATATCCATTAATGAAATTAATCAATACATATATTTTTTTGTGAAAAAAGATGTTTAATGTCATGTGGCGATGAAAATATCTGTACAGTTTATCACCATGTGGTCAAGATGATCTCTATATTTTTTATCATCATGTGGTCAGGACTAGGAATATTTTGGAGTATTAATTATTAATTTTATGAAATGGTGGTGTTTTATGACAACAATTCATGTTTTTTCTTGATAAATTTTTCATTTTTTGCGGTGTGAAGTGGTCCACATTCAAGGTGGTAAATGAGTAGATCCATTGTGACAAACATTTTGTATGATATATGGTCGTTCCCAATTTTGTTCTAGTTTATGAGGATTCTTGCCTAGTATCATTTGGGTCCATAAGGAGAACATAAATTCCCTATAGAGGAATAAACAAAGGAGAAAACTCTTATTAAAGTATCATGCGATCATATTATTCTAGACATCTAAGTTGTGTGATGTGCGAAACAAACTCCCATCTAGTCACCACAATTCATAAATTTGTTTTTTGATCACTCGTCATCTGAGATATTTCCAAAAATGTTTATTTGTAGTGAATCAAATTGGACCACTATGAGAAACACCACCTCGATCCCATACACCAATGATAATGGTGTTTCCTACATCGTTGTATGTATGGTTGTTCGATAATCCCATTAATAATGGAGAATCTTGCACAACCAAGAGTGATTATCCATATTCACCACCTTTTGAGTAATATTCAATAGATTCTTATTGAAGGACTATTTATTTCCATTTTTCACTACATTATATGGGTATGAGTGATTATACATCGAATTGTAATGCAGTTACAGTCTCCCCAACTCCATTCAACTGATGTCGGTGCTATTGTCTGTCAATATTAATTGAGGGATCCTAAACTCGGTGATGATATGGTACATCACGAATTCAATTATATTCAACTTCTTTAATTCCTTGAAGGTTATTTCCTTATCCCATTTGGAAACTATGTTGATATCATTAAGGATATACCTGAACTTCTTAGCCATGGTTGGGGGATATGGTCCCACAACATCCATTCCCCAAATGATAAATAGCCAAAAATATTTTGCTATATGTAGACATTTCAGTGGTTCATTGGAGAATATTCCATGAAACTATAATAAATGAAATTTCGTTATGAATTCCACATAGTCTTATATCGGGGTTTTTTTAGTAAAATCCCAACCTTTTTATTTGACTATTGATCCTAGTATCAAGTCTATAGGAGTAGTAAGATCCAGAATAAACATCATCCATGATGGTGAAAATCGATCCATCTATTATGCATCTAAGGAGGATTCCATAAAATCTATTTATGTAGATGGATTTATACATATTTGTTCCATATTTTGTAGTGATGTTTTGTACTTCATATAATTTGTTCCCTTCCAACTCAGTCTGTTGGGAGAGTCCACTTTTGGAGATAAAAAATTTGTTGGCCCCATACAACCAAGAGTGGTTATTGGTTCATCATGATATATGGTACTGTTAAACTAATGGACTTCTTCCATATCACATAATATGATTGATAAAACCATTATTTGATTAATAAATATAAATTATTTCTTTCTCTTGATCAGTGTTGTCCAGGATAGTAGCTACATTATCTAGTGAGTCGGAATGAGCATTCTATGACCAAGGAATGTGATGCATTATGGGATCACATCAGAACTTTTCCATCAATCCCATGATGTACCATGTGAGATGGGACAATTCTTTCTTTGTGGTGGAATATTCTCAATTTATCTACAATATCACTAATTTTGAATCCCATTTGATATTTAGGTAAGTTATGTGCAACTGTAGGGTTCATTCCAACAAAACTTTAAGGTATTGATATTATTATTCAATGTTTGAAAATCCTTATAATATAGATAATGATTATGGAAAAAATACTCTCACTAGAGAAAAAAATGAAATCCCTAGAACCACTCGATTGAGCCACTAGTTTTATATCCTTGTGTCAACACATCTCTTAGAGGCACCATAAATGTACATCTCCCATATCCGGGGAGTGTCATGGGAAACTAATACCTCATCATCTTGGAGCTGGGTACCATCCTGTTCATTTCCAAGGATAGGAAGTGTGGAGAGGAAATAATCTTTACATTTACCTTTCACTGAATTTTTTTATTCAAACATAATTTCATATTACTGTATAATGACTGGCTATCAGAAAAAACACCCTATTAGCATAGGTCAGCCAAGGATGTACTAGAGACGACTAATTTGAGAGACCAGATGGAATTTAAGGTGATGCATGTAATTTCTCAAAAAAAATTGTGAATATTAGTGTATTGTTGTAATTCTCTATATCATAGTATCTATAATTAATTCATAGAATTTTCCACCTGAGGTAATTGATGCTATTCTTTCATCCCACATAATATTTAATTGTGAGAAGAGCACTGAGTGAGATCCCCATTGTGGCCACATACAAGATGAGTTTCCTCCCTTCTATTAGAGGCATCAAAAAAATATGGGTAAAGTATGTAAAATGTGACAATGTTTATGTATTTATTGAAGTAATCATCCTATAGATAATATATTCCCTTATTCATGAGCCTCGTGAACATGATAGGTTCTACAAGGAAGTTTGATATGGATCGATGAATGTGTGATAGGATCCCTTAGAGCCCCCCAATTTCATGTGATTTGATGCGATGAAATTTCTAGAATAGAACTAGTCTTCTTAGGGTCAATCTCGATGCGATGGTGAAATAAAAAAAAAGCTATGGAACATTTTAGATATTACAAAAAAATCAAAATTCTGTATTTTTTTCTTTAAACCACGTTGTTATAGATTAATGAAGACTATATGGAGATCCATGGTGTGAACACTTCTCTATCAAGACTGAATCAATATGTCATCAACATAAAACTCTGTTATCCTTCCTAGAAATGTAACAATGTTATGATTCATGGAATGTTGGTATGTATCACCAACATTATTAATCCCAAAGGGCATGAACCAATATTAGAATATCACATATGGTTCCTTGAAGGCAGTGGCCTCCTCATCTGCTGGGGGAATCATTATTTTATTTTTCAATAAATACATATCCTTAAAGGAAAGTTCATGGAAACCACAAGTTGCATAGATCAAGAGTTCTCTGATTGGAATGGGATGTCATCTTTTGGGGTTATTTTGGTTTTTGACTCTAAAATATATTAATACTCTTATATTTTCATTCCTTTTCTTGAAATAGATGATGTTGGAAATCCATATTTGGTATTTAACTTCTCAATGAATTTTTTATTTTATCAAATTTCAAACATCTACCACTATATTTGTGGGATGGGAGGGGTGAATCCCCATGGCTCCCTAATTGAATCCTTGATGCTCATTGGGTATGGAGATAAGGTTCATAGAGACATCTAGATTTAGTCTAGGAAATTCCATTTAGGATCAAGTGAACACATATCGATGTTACTTTTGAAATAAAACATGCATATCTTTATATATGAGCGGCATGGAGGTAGTAATCAGTTTCGGCCGTAGGACTTCTATAGTTCATAGATTTACATTTTTAATATCATATATGGTGGTGGTGGAAATATCCTCAAATGTATGAGTGTTGTTCTTGAGTTATCCTTATCTTTTTCATCTCTGGATTCTCCGATGGAAAATTTTGAAAATGATTTAAATTTGGGTTATTCTCCATCATTATCAGGGTGAGAGGGCCTTGAAAAGATACCTTATCATCCATTATTGCATGGATCACTATAAATAGATATCAAAACTGATTTTTTATACATTTTCAATGGGGATATGAGGGTATCTATCCTCTAGGGTCAAGTAAATCACTTTGAGTGGATTTATGGAAAGTTCATAGTCATCGTTGATCATATAATAGGGATATTAATGGGTGGTCCCCCATACATTGAGGGATGAATCTTCTATATCATCATCAACCTTTGGTTACTAAACTTCCATTTTATAGAAATATGTTTCAACATATGTGGTTGAACAAGTCACAATGGGGAAGATGTCACTACGTAGTATATTGGCCTTTCCTTCAATATGGTACTTCAGAAACTAATTTACTATTAAAGGAACAACTCAGTGTTCATTGATCATGGTCCTTATAAGTTGCATATTATATTATCAATCATCATGGATAAAAATAAACTCATCATTAGATTTTACATCCACAAATTGATATTTGACATAAATCTTCATTATCGGTGTTTTTTCACTCTTATCATACCCAATAATGGTAATCATTATAGGAAATATGCCACCTTATACATGTCACAAACATCAAAGGGTTGGAACAATGATTAGGTTGATCATATAACAATTATAAATTAGTTCCCTTTAGACATCCACAATATTGAGTCTTCCCAAAACATATAGGGGGTGGATTTTCCATAGGATCACCTCTTTTTATCTAGATCAGTAAATAAGGTGGACATATAGTATTCTAATTCCATGGTCTCAACAAAATTAATCTCAGCTACATCGACTTTTTTCTTACCCACTTATGGCCTATGGAGGGATTCAATGAATGCCTCCCTGATTAATTTTCAATTATGGATTTCACCCTAGAATAAGCTGTTGGTTCATACCATTGAAATCTAATTAATAATTTCATTGTCTTGAGCCATGGGTCAGTGCTTTTCTAGGAATGGCTTCCCCTATAAGTGTGGAATATGAACTATAGAATTTGAGGTAGATGGATTTGGAGCTACTAACGATGATTTGGGAGAATCTGTTTCGAGCTACAAAGGTCAACCCTTCCTTCCCCTTAATATGGGATGTATTGATAATCGAACCTGTTATTGGTGCTCATGCAAGGAAATTGGGAATGAAGAAATTCCACTAGCTTCTAAGACACATTAAGTGATTTTTTTTTTGTTTTTTTTTTGGAGTTATTTACCATGGGTCTCAGCTGTATATATATATTATCTATTGGTACATTACCAGACTATTAGGACCACCTAAATCTGTGTTGTCCCTGGAATCCTTGTTTCTTGTGCATGTTGCCTCATATTCCCCAATTATATGTTGCCAACTCACATTCTGATGCATAATCATCAATGAAAAAATAGCCATGCAATTGTTTCCTGTTGACATAACCCAACATGAGATCTTCAACCGATGATGATTTTGTTTGGTGGGGCGGTTCACATGCTTCATATGTTACATAGAATAATTCTACAAGATCTAGAGCCTATATGGGAGATGAATATGACTCTTCATTTTTATTCATTATTCTTTCGGTGGTCATTCCTAACATTGAAATTCACATTTTATGTTACATGTTTTGGTGTTTGAGCAATTGATATTCAATGTCATTGTGATATCTTACTTCCATGAGCTCAATCTACCATTTTTGAGTAATCCAATTGCCATACATTCACACATGCCTATGTAGAACATGCATCAATCCATCATCTTCTTCTGACTAGGATACGGTTTTGGAAGACACCTTTTTTGAGGTTTTCTATAACATCACCTATCCATAATTGAATATTCTAAGAATTATATATTTTAATATGAAGAAATCATGGATATAATGACCCAACCATCCATGGATAGGGAAGTATTCAAGATGATCAATGTTGTTTCCCTCATCAGTCCTAGGTTGTGGTAGCATGAGGAGGTAAGTGTCCATTGATGCTAAGAAATAGTTATGGAATTTTACATTTTATAATGAGTATACATTATTATTTATTTCCAAAAATCCAGGGGACTCTGATTTATCTATTCTCATGGGAGAGAGTCATTTTTTGGTTGTCACCACTCGACAATAGATACAGGGTGGTAAGAGACATGTATGGGCGCTCCGAAGGGCACTACATGTTTCTTGAGAGTGATAGTTTTAGCTTTTATTATTCATATAATTTTTCATGTGCTATGTTAATGATCCATGATCTTTATTGGTTTATATAAATGGTTTTTGGGAGACATTATTACATTTAATTAAGCTCATTGAACCCTCCTCGATAAATAATTATGACATGAGTTATCTGCAACTCATCCTAGTTATTTTGATCATAGAGTTCCAAAAAAATTTCCTATGAGAGATGGGTACGGAGTGAATGTTTTATTAACTTTCACCTCGTATGAAGTCCTAAACCCTTTAATTTTTTCATTTTTTTAGGTTTATGATTATATTTTTTCATAAAATTGTGCTGAACTTGTAATGGATCTAACAACGATGGTATTCTCATATTCCAATGGATCCTGATGGTAGGATGTTGTACCATAAAAAAACTATCCCTATTAGAGTTCATATAAAACAACTCAAAATCATCCAATCTTATTTATCTGGAGGGACCATCATCGTTCCACATCAGGATATTAATTTTTTGATATTTAGTTCATGATTGAAAGCACCATCAATAGTGGAGATAGGAGGATTTCTAAAATTGGGTGGAGACAATGTTTTATCCACCCATCCTTGATATCGCTTCATCTCATGATGCATGAGTATCTGTCAACATTCCCAAGTTTCCATTAGATTATTCATGGAATAGATGACATTAATAAGATCAAAGGGGACTACTATCTATTCCATCTCCCATCTATAGGGAGTCGGAGGGTGTCAATGAGGTATCCCACATTCATATCTAGTATAGTATATCTTCATCCTAAGACTATATGATTTCTTTTATAAGGGATCATATATCGCCAAAATGTAGGTAATTCACAATATCTATTTTAATTCCTCGTAAATTTAAACAAGTTTCTAGGAACCAGATCAAATGTATCAATCAAATGTCAGTTCTGTTGGTTGATAAGTTCTTATGGGAGGATGTCTGTTTACCTCAACCAGAAGATGAAACCCAATAGTGATATTTCCATAGATTACCCCCTTTTTAATTTTTGGAGAGTTTGTATTTCACTATTATATTATAATAAATGATCCTCTGTGGAAGGAATCTCAATCCTTCTTGGTAGGGAATAGTATATTGAAATACCATTCTCTTTTTCTTTTGTAGTGTTCCACTGTTGTGGTGGAAATGTATAACAACCCTCAACTTTTATTTCATATATAAACACTGTTTATTACATAAAATCTCACTTAATTCAACCCAAATGATATAGAGTTATATTTTCCTTAGGTCTTAGGAACATTATATGGAAACATAAAACATAAAATAAAACATCTTTATAGAAAAAATCATTTAAATTACCGCAACATTTTTTCGTACTTGACATTGCTAGGGATAACCTGAGGACATACATAAGAAAAGGGTGAGCTATAAAGCATATTAAGGGATTAAATATGGAATAAAATTAAAAATGAAATACATGTTAGGAAATTGGAATATCAATGGATCATAATAGAAACATGAACACAAAGTCATGATATATCAATATTATCATAAGATAGTAATGTGGAAACAAAATAAAACATGGTACCATAAATATAAATAAATCTGGTAAACCCCTATCCTGATATAGTGAAAAAATATACTAAAAGGAATCAGTAAAAATCATGTTCCAACATGATGTATCATGATACTAAACATTATCCAATTCATAAGAGCTCTATTAGGGTGCACCCTTCATAATCATTTCAGTCTCATGCTTGAGTGAGCCACATAAATCATATAACATGAATTCATTCAATGTCATAATTTATTCAAAAATTAATGAATGTGGAATACATAAATGTATGTAGAATTCAATAATTATATGTGTATATAGGTTAATACCGTAGATAGTAAAATGGGTATGGTAATCACTACATAATGATTTTGGATTGGAAAATTTCATTTCATTTGTTTCTACAGAACGACATCATATCTAAATTTATAAATTAGTTTGATGAGAGAGAAAGGGGTATATCATAAATTATACATTAAATATTGATTATGGTGATCTTTGAAGACAATAAAAAAACTAATGTAATTGAATTTTGATACATAATGTAGACGAAATTCATGAATGGAAATAAGATGTGAGAAATACCTTACAAAAATTCAGCGTGGTAAAAGTTATACACAGATGAAATTAATGATATACAATTGGGTAAATAATCATTAAAAAAATAATTAGTACAATATAAGGGAAGTCAAAAATCATATCCCATCATTTTTAATTGAAAATAAAATGCCATAACAACATAAAGAAACTTGGATAAAAATATGAAAGGAAGGAATGCAATGATACCTTACTTGAGTGTGTGACTTAAAAAGATTGAAGAGGGGATTCATTAAATAATGGGGTTCCTTGGGAGGATTCTAGATAGGGGAGAACAAATTAGGTATGTGATCCAATTATTTTGTGTGATGAGAAGTGGGAGCATGGGTGGTTTAATACAGGAAATGAGAGGGGAATTCTTTATTATATCACAAAAATAAGATTTAGAATCTATATAATTAAATATTTTAAACCACAAACCATCCCATGGTTATCCCTATATTTTTTCCAAAGATGAGTGGAATATTTATTTTTATTTCCAATGGCCGAACATATTAAAATATTATCCTTGCTTAGGTGAAGGTGAGTCAATATTATTAAAGAAATGAATTCAAAATCATAAAATATATTATACATTTTAGAGGATTCACTAAGGATTTTTATAATAACCAAAAAAATATAAAATAAAATTATTTTATTGGGAAAACATATATTTGTACAATGATATGCATTATAGTATTTATTATATCATCGTGGGGGGAATTATGAAGTTATAAAATACATATTTTATTTATACAGTATTTAATTTTTAACCAACAATTGTCTATCTTAGAAAATTATGATAAATTCATCCTTATTTAATCATGAAATCCTGATTGAAAAAATAATATTCATTTTATCTAAATTATTTTATAAATAGTTGAATTATCACTTTTAAAATGAAAATGGACAATTATTGAAAATTCCCAATTTTTGACAAAAATAGTTTTCAATACATAATAAAAATTACATTTGAATTCATAAAAATATTATAGTTGTTTATTATTAATAAATTTAGTTTTATAATAATCTATAATTAAAATATTTTTTATTTAAAAAATATATTAATTCATTAAAATAAAATATTTAATTTAAAACAATATTCAGTTTTATCTTATAAAAATATAACTCTTATCAAACTAATTTTCATATAATTTATAGATAAGGAATTTGTATAATCCTAATTTATTATAAATATTTTTATAATAATAGTAATAATAACATTAAATTAATATAATAATATTTATATTTCCCAAAAGTACTATTTCAATTGAAGAAACAATTTATCAAATTCATCATTTTTTAAGAAACCCTATTCTCATAAATAAAATTGATGGAATTTGACATTTATTTTTAAAATGTTATAAATCAATAAGTTACTAATTCCTTGTTACATAACCCCTTATGAAACCCACTAAATACCTATGCTTAAGATGTGTGATGGTGATAGGCTCTTGGGGCGACAAGGATAACATCACCCGAGTAGTAATCTCTATTAACTTGAACTTATTTCGTAGTTGATTCCCTTAAAGATTAACATGTTGAATCTTATATTGGGCTAGGTAAATAGAGTAGCCCAGTTATGCTACCTCCTTTTCAAGCTATGAAAAATGAGAATCATATGGACCGAGTCTATTGGATGTGGCCATCCTATCCATTATCTGTGTCGAAATGATTTTTTTTAAACCATATATTTATATCTATCATGTGATCAATTTTCAATGGATATATTATCGAAGGTAATGGTACATAATGGTAAAATTAACCTAGTAATATTAATAATAAACATCTTGTGTTTTCTATATCCACAAGACATTAAAAGAAAGAGTAATTTATTCACAAATGATCATGTTGTTACATCATTCCCCCTTAAGAAATTTCACCCTCAAAATTTCCTTTTCCCACAATAAATCAGATGAGGGTTACTCTACATCATTACTTCCTCTGGTTTCCATGTAGCTTCTTCAAACTATTGGTTTCTCTACAACACATTGTTGACAAGTATATTCTTATTTCATAGAACATAATCTCTATGATCTAATATCTTCACCATCTTCTGTTATTTGGAGAGGTCATTCTCCAATGGGACCACCTATTGATTGAGTACAAGTGATGCATTAGTTATGTATTTACTCAAGAGTGATACATGGAATATATCATGTACTTGAGACATGTTCAATGGGAGTTCTAGTCTATGGGCCACTTCTTCAATGCGATCAAGGATCTCAAAATTGTCGAGGTACCCTGGACTAAGTTTTACCTTCTTCCCAAATCTCATAATACTCCTCCATGGTGATAAGGAGAGGAATACCATGTCTCCAACATCAAACCCTAAGTCTTGTTGATGATTTTCAACATATATATTTTGTTGACTCTGAGTAGATTTAATTTTCTACTGGATAGGGTTATCCTTCTCCAATATTTATTCAATGATTTACAGACCTAGATGTTTATTCTTCTAAACAACATCCCAACTTTCCAGTGTTCTACACCTCATCCCATTAAGGGAATGATAAGGATCCTTTAGGATTTTTGAGTTGAAACTATTGTTGTAAGAGAACACAACTAGAGGAAGATGTTGATCACATAATCCTTTGATGTCCATTGGGAATGCTCCCAAAATTTCCTCATGTGTTTGGATTGTCCGCTCAGGTTGGACATCATTTTTAGGAAAACAATCTATAATGATGTTCAGATCAGTATTCAGAGCATGTTGGAGACTCTTCCAGAACGTAGAGGTGAATCTTGGATCTCAATATGATACAATCAATAGTGGTTCTCCATGAAACATTAACACCACTCTAAAGTATATTAATTCCAGTTTATCAAATAAAAAATCCTCCCGAATTTCAATGAAGAGTTCATTCGTTGTAATATGGTCCACAAAATCCTGGATAGAAATGATTCCTTTGGATGTCTTCCAAAGTCTGGTGACAAAGTCTCTAGTGATGTTTCCTATTTCCATGTTGGTATGGGTAAGGGTTGAATCATCCCATTAGAATTCTTCATCTCCACATTCACTTGCTGACATATGAGGCACTTTGGTGTATACATAATGATCTCCATATTCACGTTATCCCTCCAATAAAGCTCTTGGAGATCTCGATACATCATTTTGTTTCTTGGGTTAATGGATAAATGAAAACAATATTCATCATCCTAATTTTCTTTTATTAAATCTGAATTTGATGGAACACATAGTCTTGACCAAAATCTAAGAATTCATTCTTCATTAACATTGAAATATAAGGATTACACTTCTCTGATAGTTTCCGCTTTCTTATAAATTCCCAAATCATCCTTTTGAGAATATTTTGATATTTCCAAAAGATACAGTTGAGAAATAATTTGTGAAAGGATTGCTGATGTTCACTTCTTTATGATTCTCACTACCTTCTTCATCAAATAAAAAAATATTTGAACCTTTTCAATTCTCATTATTAGTGATTTTTCAGATCCTTTATACATAGAGTTTCTGTCACTGTATTCAATTTCCCAGGATGGTAGTGAATTCACCAGTCAAAATCCATGATCAACTCTAAACATCTTCACTGGAATATATACAACTATTTCAAGGTGAATATATACACAAGGATTTTGTGATATGTATATATTTAACATTTTACCCAAAGAGATAATTTCACTAAGTATTCTATGTGAAGATCACTGCAGCCAACTCCAGACCATGTGTTAGATTATACTTCTCATGAAAATTCAATTTCCTAGAATCATAGGAAATGACTTTGTCATTTTCCATCAACACACACCCAAGGAATTTTTTCAAAGAATAATTAAATAACACAAAATGTTATCCACTTGTGGTTAATTTGATAAAGGCCATAGTGATAAGCTTAAATTTCTACTCCATGATTCCTTAAAAACATTAATCATTCCATGAAAACCTGACTCCATTTTGAGTTATCTTGTAAAGAGGGTTTGAAAAATGTGAGAAATTTCTCACAAATCATCGATAATATACAGCTAACCCATGGAAGATATGGATATCTATCATAGATGTTGGCCTTGGACATCCTTCAATTGCATTTTTCTAAGAGGGATCCACAAATATCCCATTACTTGTGATGATATTTCCTAATAATGAGACTTCCTTAAACAATAACTCACACTTGTTGTAGTTTTCATAGAGACTCTCCTTTTTCAAGGACTCTATTATTGTTCTTATATGCTCCTCATTATTCTCCTCGGTTTGGGAGTATATTAGAATATAATTTTTGAAGACTACAAAAATATGTTGAGGTAATCTCTAAAGATACTATTCATCAATCCCATGATGATTAATTTAACATTGGTGACTCCTAAAGGAAATACTACAAATTCTTAGTTCATGTTCCTTGTATGAAAAGTAGTCTTGGCGATATCCTCTTTATTTACCCTTACTACGTAATATCCCAGCCGTAGATTTACCTTGGAGAATTATTTTTCTCCATGTAACTAATCAAACAAGTCAATGATTCATGGAAACAGATACTTGTTATTTATCATGATATTGTTGAGCTTATGAAAATCAATTAAAAATCTCATTGACCAATCCTTCTTCTTGAAGAAGAATACCGGTTCACCCTATGGTGAAACAATTGGGTGTATACAACCATAATCCAAATTCATCTATAATTGATTCTTTAGCTACTTAATATCCACAACATCCAATCTACATAGAGTCTTGGATATTGGCAATGCCCTAGGTATGAGAACAATCAATAATTAAACATCTCATCTAGGAGGAAGACCAGAAAATTATGAGGGAAACATATCAATGAATTCCCTCAAAATAGGCATGTCTTCGAGGATGGTATGTTCCATAGACTAAATCATCCGATTAAGATACAAATTATCATTTGGCAGTAATATCCATATTTGAGAATAATGTTGTAATGAATATTCATCCTCCTTCATACACTTGTAATGAACTAGGGGTCAATTCCCTCTATGGAGAATGATTTAACTCTGACATATATTTATGTTGGCTTTATGTAGGGAAATCCAATTCATGCCAATAATTTCATCTTATTCCACTAGAGGGAGTATTATAAGGTTAATCGGGATGTTCAATCCACAAATTATGATTGGAGATGAGTAATATTAATGGGATTCAATAATTTACACATTTTGTTTTCTCGCCAAAATCTCATCTTCCCTGGCATGTTGTTGTATTTAGATTATTCTACTAAACATTCTAAAAACAAAACAGTGTGTAGAACCAGAATAAAAAATTATATTTTCTATTATGGAATGAATAACTCACATACATATCACCACATTTTTTTCAAGATTATCTTCAGTGGTAATGATGAAAAAATATTTCCCTTTCTACCTTGGAGGTTGTTGGTTCCCTTCAAAAACCATTATATTAGGGAACTAGTTCGTAAAGTGCCTTGGTTTATTATAGTTGTATCAAAAAAATGTGTTGAAGGTCAAACAGAGTGGTCCTTACATTTTTGGAAACATCATGTTTTATAAAAGAATCATTCTCTAGGTACCCTTATTTTTTAAACCTAATACATTTCCTCTCCCCCTTCATGATTATTTTGGGGTACTTTTTTTCACCTTTGGAAAGTGGGGTTCTAGAATTTCACAGCAACATTAGATTAATATGTTAGGACACCATAATTAAATTCCATTTTACACTACTTATCCCCATGATACCTATGAAATTATTTGTTCTCCATTTGAACTTTTTGGGAACAAGAAACTATTTCCTCATAGATTTCATAGACACGGATCAATAGGGATTTTTGTACACAAGGTTTTACCCCACTAAAGAAGCATTAAAACTTTCATTTGAGGGTAATGAAAAAGCCATAGGAATAATTTGAAATCGTTGTGATGATTTCCTCATACAATCCTATGGATTAATCATCTTATTTTCTTTAGGACAAGGAAGTCCCTTTCTATATTAAGTCAAAGGGCATGAGGAAAATAATTACCCAATATGTTTTCCCCAAAAATCTCTATTCCAACACCTTGATCTCTTCACCAGGATTCATATTTTTTTTATCAATCCCTGTCATTGGATAGCATCACCATCCATACACTGAGAAGGAAGAATAACCTTCTCTTGTTTAGAACCTTAATGGATGGGGAAGATCTTCTCAAAGGATTTGATCCATTGTTTGACAATTGGGGGAATCGATGATCCATTGAAAGTTGGAGGACATTGTCTCCTGATGCTCTCAATTGTGAATTTTTATTTTTAGGGTTGGGAAGGTGTATTCCTATTGACACAGGTTTCTATTGAAAACATGAGTTAACTGAGAGAGTATCATTAAAATGTTTGTGATTCATGGTGCCATCAGATTTTTCATCACATTAGAACAGTTATCACCTTGATCTTCGAATCAGTTATTATCCAGTGTCCTCCTATTGTAGGCCATTGCCTAGAATAAAAGAAAAATTAGGGGTATTTATTTTAAAATATTAAATAGATAATGTGGAATCAAATGAAAAAAAGGATAACATATAAATTAAATTTACTACCTTATGTAATGAATTTATAGGAATCAATCTATTTTATCCATGATCAATTTCCTAGAATACATTATCAGAGATTTTTTTATTCAATTAATAATGGTTCGTACTAAGATTGTGAATTTACTAAATCATATCCCCTAATAGTGTTGAACCAATAGTGTTGCATGACCTTTTTTCATGCACCAGTTCCCTTTTGAGTATAGATCAATGTGGTGTTTTCGGGTTTTACCCCAAGATACGTCTGTGCTAGAGCCAGCTCTACTTGTTCGTATCAAGATAGGGATAAATTTTCTTGATAAACCACCTAATATATACTCAAAAAACTTGATTGTTTTTATTATTCATATAATTTTTACTAAGGATTTCAATAGTGTTTTATAACCCTAATACCAAAAATAACTAAACCTATCCTTTGATACCAACTATAACAACCCTTCACTTTTGTTTACAATTTAAACATGATTTATTATATAAAAATGCAAATAATATAAACCATAATATCAATAGGTATATATTTTTTGGGATTAGGAACATTACATGACAAATGAATACATATAATACAACATCTTTATTGAATACATATTTTACATGACCACAAAATTCATTCATACTTAGTATTTCTTGGGATAACTTGAGGACATACATAAGAAAATAGGGAGATATAAATCCTATTAAGGGAGTAAAAAAGTAATAACATGAATAATAAAATACATGGTAGTAAATATGAATATCAATAGTCCACAAGTGAAACATGAACGTAAAGGTGTGATATAGCATGTTTATCATAACATGATAATGTGGAAACAACTTAAAACATTTAATGATAAACAAGAAGGAATTAGGGTAACCCATGTCCCAACATGGTAGAAAAATTACCACAATTAATTAGTTGAAACCCTATCACAACATGTAATATCATGATACTAAACAATACCCAAAGCATTGATTCACTATTAGGGTGAAACCTTCATAATCATTTCAATCTCATGCTTATGTATGCCACATAGATCATATAAAATGGATTCATTAAAAATCATTATTTATTACATGATCAAATAATATGTTATAAATACATGTAAGTACCATTAAATAAGTATATTTTCATAAACATGAATAACCAAGATAGAAAAATGTGTATGGTATTCACTACCCGTTGATTTTGGCTTGGGAAATTATGGTGCAATTTGGGCACTATGACAACGTCATATGGAAATTCCTAAATTTATTTTATGAGATAAAAAGGGTTATCTAATCATTTATACATGAAATATTTATAGATAGGATAATGTAACATAATATCCCAACATATTAAAGGGAATTTAGATACATAATATAGGATAAATGATTGAATGGAAATAAGAGAGAAATCCCTACAGAATTTCGACATCATAACAAGTATACATGGAATTTATTAATGAGAGATAATAGTGTATCACATCATTAAAAATATGTAGGGATGTATGAGGGAGGTGTGATGTAATACCCCAACATTTTTAAATGAAAATAAAATCATATAACAACATAAAGAAATATGGATATAAATGAAAAATGAAGGCAAGTAAGGATCCCTTACTTGAGCGTGTGACTTGAAAACCATGAAGAGGAGATTCATGAGATCTTGTGGAAAATTGGGAGGATTATAGGAGGAGATAAAATTATAGGGACATGCACCAAGATTTGTTAGTGAATGGAATTCGGAGCTTGGGTGGGTATATAATAGAAATGAGTGGGGAATTATTTAATATTTCACAAACATTGGTTTTGTAATCAATATAATTAAATTTTCAAAACCAAAAAACTTCCAATCGTTATTCCAATAGTTTTTTACAATTAGGGGTGGAAAATATTATTTTATAAGGACAGTGGACAAACATATTAAAATATTATCATTTCATTTGGGGAGGTGAGTCACATTATTAAAGAAATGAAATTAAGATCATAAAATATTTTATACATTTCATAGTGTTCACTAATTATTTATAAAAAAACTAAAAAAAATATAAAGTAATATTATTTAAATGGGAAAACATATATTGGTCTGAGAGTACCCATTATAGTATTTATTACATCATTTTGGGGTTATTATGATGTCATAAAACACATATTTTATTTATATGGCATTTAATTTTTACCAAAATATCAATTGTCTAAGAAAATACTGAAAAAGTACATGTTGGATAATTTCAAAATATGATTCCATTAATAATATTAATTTTATCTAAATAATTTTATAATTATACGAATTTTTACTTTTAAAATGAATACTTATATTTATTTAAAATTCACAGTTTTTGACAAAAATAATTTTCAAACCGCAATAAAAATTACAGTTGACTTCATGAAAATTATATATAATTAGTAATTCCAAAAAGTAATTTGATATTTATTTTTTATTAAAATAACTATTTCAAAAATCATTATTTCCTTAAAATAAATTATTTAATTTTAAAAAATAAACATTTTTTTTATCATATAAAAGTATAAATCTTATCAATCTGATTTCTTAATCATTTATAGATAGGAATTGATATAATAATCATTTTTAAGAATTTATTTATAATATTATGAATGAAAACCTTTATTTAATATAATAATGAATATTTATCCTAAAAGTTACATTTTTACTAGAATAATCCATTTATCAAATTCTTCATTTTTTAAGACAGACAATTTACATAAGGAAATTGATGAAATATGAATTTTATTTATAAAAAGGGAATATGAAATAAGTAAATAATACCCTATTACATAAACCCTTATAACTCCCACATAAAATCTAAGGATATGGTGTGTGATTGTGGCATAATATTGGGTCATCTTGGATAACATCGCCCTGAGGGTAATCTCTATTAACTTGAACTTCTCCCATAGGAAATTTCTTTCAAGCTTAACATGTTGAGGTTCAGCATGGTCTTGGTAAAAGAGAAGCCCAGGGATGGTACCTCCTTTCCAACCTCTAAAAATGATATTTTTGCTGCTTGAGTCTACTAGATGTGGCCAAACTCTCATTTTTCTATGTCGAAAAGATTTTTTTTTAAAAACCCAATATTTATATCATTCACGCGATCACTATTAAATGACTATAATATCAACTGTAATGATAATTAACGGTTATTTAAATAAAAAAATAATAACAAAACATTATACATGTTTTTTCTTTATCTGTAATAAATTAAAAGAAATGGAATTTTATTCATAAATGATTGGGTAGTTACAAAATTGTTATTTAGAGATTCCAGATTTTGGATCATTCTCTGGTTCTATGTTCATGTGTCCTCGGTTGGTGGATCCCAACCACCTTGTTCATGGGATATATTTTCAATGTTTCAAATCTCTACATTTTTTTATTCAAAATTTCATAAACACTGATAAAGAATACATTTACATATACATGTTGGGAAATTGTGGTTTTCCGTTACTTTCAACGCAACAAGATGATTTCATACTGCCTTCACTAGGGTTCTTCATTGGAATTAGGTGCATATTGGGATAATTTGGGTTGCGACCCCATCAGGTTCTGGTCCCCTTTGACATATGTCCTTCCTGTCTTGACCTATAAGTAGTGGGTTTGAGGAATTTTCTGCTCATGATTTCCAATTGAGCCTTAAATATCAATGGTTTGTCATGCTATGGGAGGAAAAGGTGTGTTCTCAAACATTGGTCATATTTTCACAACCTGGAGAAGGCCAATCCACTCTATTGTAATGATATTTATGAAAATTCTCCCAGACCTGAGGATGGGTGTCATTGGTGGCCGAAATTTTCATTAACTTATCATATTTTTTAGGATGCAGTGATTCCAGTACAGAATTTGATGATTCCCGATAAAAACATTGATTTACAAATTCCCACGTTTAGTGGGATTAGGGTAAAATGGAATCACCACTAATTCCCCCAAGAAACTCTCATAGGATGATGAACCTGGACATTTCTATTGTGATATAATTTCCCCCTGCAAAGTTGTCTGGGGTTTGTCTACAGTTAGTGATTATATGTCCTGAATCCTTTTTGGAATTGACGATCCTAGGGGCAGAGGAAGTGGTCGATGTTCCCCTAGGCCATTGGGTTGGGTCCACTCTTGGATGGTTTATTTGGAAGCTACTGCTAATAAATTTTTTATTATGTTGTAAAATTCTCACACTTATTATCATAAAAAGGGTTTGAAAGAAAATTTATGGATAGGAACAAGATAATTGTCCCATAAAGAAATATGTATCCAATTATATGTTAATCATTCCACAGGTAGTTCAGAATAATTATCTCTTACACATATGAGGCTCATGTTTGAGGGTGGGGAAAATTGGTTTCATTTACTGGAAATTCTTGATTGGGTCCAAGATGCAACACTAAAACATCTCTATATATCTAACTAATTTGGAATCAATCCTTCACATTGTTCTGACTATCCCCATGTATAGATCTAGATATTTTACAAGGGTTCGGTAGAGAAATTTCTGCAGCTTAATCGAAGACTCACAAAGGTAAGGCCTCATGAAAATTAATAGGGTTATTTAATTTATGAAATATAGGGGAATGTACTTATTAGGATTTTTTAATGGTTGGTAATGGGATAGAACTTCCAAGCATCACTACATATCTAGAGAAAAACCTGGTTTGATCTACTATTCGCTTTTATTGGGTTTATTTTTTATTGATATAGATTGTATGTAGTGTGAAATCATAAATAATACCTTCACCCTATTCTCACAAAGATGATGGGACAAAATAATTGGGATAAAGGATGATTATTTATCATTAAATGTTCATTACATCCCCTATAATAAGAGACCCGAGAAACATGACATATCCCGACCATGTCACAATGAAAACCAAAAAAAAATTATAGGGTTTCTTCTTCATGGATCGGGCTCACATGTGGGGGAAATATACTCAATAAATATGCTATTATAAGTTATTTGAGGGAGAGCATGTCATGAAGTTGTGTGGTGTAATTTTTTCCAACTTGGACTCAGTATCACAATCTTTAAATATGGAACAATTCAATCATGGTGACCAGAATAATTCAATAACACATCAATGTCAACATGACTCTATGTTTCATGTTAGAAATAAGAGATAACTATGAAATCACCGACCTTACCTATGATAATGTGATAAAACATAAATGGTTATGTTGATACATCGATCCTTCATGCACACATCAATTTCTATAACATATAAAATATGAATTACTATAAATGATGATAATATTTTAGTAATACCTAATATATATGATTTGGGCATCACTACATATCCTATGAATGGTAATCAATCTTCGCATAGTTCTTATAAAGGAGAATTGTTGTAGAAAAAAATTATGTTAAAAAACACATGATCATAAGTGGAATTGATTAATATGTATATATATATATTGGTGTTTCCTTTTGATAGGAAATCTTCATGGTGAATTCCATAGTTAGAGCCTTTGAGTAGAACTATCTCATATACAGGGGGAGGTTTAGCCCTATCCATAACACCCTTTGTGGAAGGAATATCTTTAGTTGGATAAAATATCACATATCATGGTCTTTTAATGTCTCTTTATGATGACCCATGTTCCTTACACATATTATTACATGATTTTTAACATATATATTCAATAAAAAATCACATGAAAAAGAGGCCTAGTGTATTTGAATGTATAGGTTCATAATACATCAAAATTCAACTAAAATAAAAAAAATTCATTATTTTATATATGGAGATCCTAAATACATTTAATATCCTAAAAATATACTAGAAAATTTGAATAAAAAATAAATAAAATATGTGATCTATAAATCCTAGTAAAGGATTAAACATGATAAATAATCATAACATATGAATTGATATGGAATAAAAGGATATCATAAATATAAATGCCCTTAAATTATTATATTGAACTATGAAAAAAATAATTTGTAATCACAAGAACCTAAAATAAATTTAATGTGGATGAAACATAAAACATCACATAATCATATCTCGGGGATAACATCTACGACAACATCACATGGATGACTGAGCCCCATCATGGATTGGGTTTACTCACTAATCCCATACATATAATATCTATAGAAATAAACATTACCAAATTCATTGGAGTACAATTTTGGTGTATAAATAATAACATGTACATTATTATGTGTTATACAAATGGAAATCATATGAAAGAAATAAACATAATAATTACTCACATAAAGAAATAGGGCACATAATCATGCAATATAACATAAAAAGATGGTGTAACGTAACGGTATCCATGATAAAGGGAATGAGATATTATTGTAATTTCATAGGTGAAAAATAATCATATATCATGAAACAATATGGCCAACATAGATGAATATGTTTAAAAGGGTGGATATGATACTTTGGAAATTGAAAACATAATATGGTTTTTTTGAATGAAGTAAAAGTATTTAATGATGGTGAAAAATAAAATTCATTTTAATAAAACCAAAAATGTGGTAAAAATATTTTACATATATAATGATCAATTTTCAAATAAATGATTGGTTTTAAAAAATTATGGATTGTAATTTTAAAGGAGAAATGAAATAAAGAAGTTCGGTTTAACTGGGTTTTTTTATCGAATGTAACTCAGAAGGGAACCTTTAAAAAATGTTCATTCAAACCAAGTAAAGGTGAATTAAACTATGTGTATATTTCTAGGACATATTTTATGAATACTAAAGATCTAAATAAGAATAAATGAGAGATAATTTGGTGTAAAGATAAAGAAATCATAACACATAGAAAATTTGATGGTTTAGATATATCCCTTACCTTGGTTTCTAGAATTGGTATACACACAAACTTAACAACCCTGATAACAAATTAGACTCATTAATTACATAATTCAAAACCATAAATTCCTATATTTCATTAAATATAAATATATTAATTTTATTTTAAACCATATTAATGAGTTATAGTGTTTAATTTCTTTTTTCTGAGCGTGATCATTTCATGGTTCCATGGTTTAATCACTTATTGATAATTATTGATGTTCATGTATAATTGTAGTACAGATAATGAAGTGAAATAAAATTATAACCATAAATTTCAATAAAATTTAAATCTTCTCAAAGTCCCATTTTTTGTTCGAACATAAGGATGATTCATTTATTATAAATGTTGCCATTATATGTTTAGTTGATTTATATTGTTTTACCAACCACTATGAACTATATTAATTTTATTTAATTAATTAATTTTTAATAATTTAAAGAAAATGATATAATTTATAATAAAATAAATATTATCATATTTAACCACCGTATTAAATCATTAACTATCCATGACAGAGGTGTAGAAAAACTATGTATGTTATTCATGATTGTGGTGATCCAAACATATTGTGAAGACCATTTTCAATTTTGAATCAGTTAAAGGAGGAGTAGAAAAGGTAAATTATATTATGTTAATAATATTTAACTACATTTAGGATACTGATGTTGCTATGTGAAGATATATTGAAAACATATCGGGGTGGTATAAGATGATTAAAATTAAATGAGGTTTAGTTGAGAGTTTACCTCTTCTATTTGTTGTATCCTATTAGGATTCCCTTATGACACATTGTATTGTTATTTTGATAGTAGCAAGGATTGTAGGTATGTTACTAACATATTTGGGGTGAGTGGGAAAGCTTTTTTGTATGCCAAAACTTTTAGAAGGTTTGTGGAATAGGGGAAGTGAGGGTTGTATTTATAATTGGAGGAGAGTAGTGTTTTTTGAATGTGACATTCATTAGTTAATTATATTGGAATAAGAATAAAATTAGTTTTTATTGTTATAAATATATCTAGTAAATGGAGAATTTTATTATGAAATAATGACTTCTTATATCATCTCTGACTCATAAATTCATGTACATAACTTAAAATGATAAATATCATATTTTATTATATTCACTAGTCACCTAAAATTCCAATATTTTAGAAAAATTAAAAAATTTAACCCTACATATTTTTAGATCAGTATATTAAAAAAATAAATCCATTTCATGAAAATAGTTTTTCAAATTTGATAAAGTTAATTTTTAATTAAATCTCATATTCATTTGAAAAATAAAAATGTTTATATTATAATCATTTTCTTGATGCTTTGAAAAAATTACATATGGTGTCATAAAATTATATTATCATTATAATAAAACATTATATTAATTTTTAAAACCATGTTATTATAAAAAAATCTAGAATCTCTATATTTTTTATAAAAATGAAAATTGAACATTTACATTTAAAAAATGTATATAACTTTTTTCCATGTCAAAAACATTTATCTATATATATCATGATGTAAATATGACATATTTTCATTTTATAAGACCCAAAGATAATATTCTTCACCTCCATAAATGAGTACTAATCTAATAGCATGGATACTATTCCCATAAAACAAATTACTATTATAATAATAAGGTTACTATTTCTAATGGGTAGAATACTATTCCAAAAGTTTGATTACCATTACAATAGGATGATTTGTATTAGTATTATAGGATCCAAAATTTCTATAAATACCATATATTTAATTAAATCTATATTAACATATATATCTTCTAAAGGTTATATATTTTCTATTTTCCAAATTCGAATCAAATTATTAATATTTTGTTTCATTTATATAGTGTTCTTCGTGTGGGAGATCATTCAGGGGGGTTGATATGTCCAAATATTTATATTATAATTATCTAATATTCATTAGTTTTTCCTTTATAATACATTCTATTAATATAACTATATTTTTTCTCTAAATTAAATTTTCAAAATAATATACAAATATTTTGTTGGTTTTATTTTGTGGTATAAGGTATTTGTATCATAATATATCACTAAATATTTCACAATTATGTAATCTGTATATAATGTTCATTAATAATATTTGGGGTCTTTCTTTCTTCCCTGATAATGAACTTCATAAAAAAAATTGATTTACATACTAAGGAGAAAACATGTGACATTATTTTTTCTTCATTTTTCCTTTGGTCCATATTTAATCTCCTCAAACTTATTGTTCTACTAATGTATGTGACTTGGTGGGTAGTTGTATTTCAAATAACTTTGCCTTTATTCTAAAAGATCTTCACTAGTTGTTACTCATATGGGATATATATTTTTAGTTTTACCACCTCCAAATTTAGTACAATTGAGGGATCTAGTGTATACATCCTCATGAGGCCTTCATGGAATACATCATATATTTAAAAATAGTAGGTGGTAACATTGGTCGATCTACTAATGCTATGAAATGATCACGTATTTAAAAAGGTATAATGTACCTGGTATTTAAATATCCCTTCATCTAAAATCTCATGAATCTCTTACATGGAGATACACAGAGATACACTTTAACTATAACCCCAAATGTAGTTCTCATCCATGATTTTAATCATAGTTTTTCTATCAAAATTGAGATGACTATATGTGTTTATAAATTATTTTTACTTTTTCCATCATTTGTTTCACAATATCATATCCCGACTTATTGTGTTTATAAATTTCATCCCAATATTTTGGTGTTCTATATCTATTAACATAAAGGGATTCATATGGTTCCATTTGAATTATTGTGTGAAAATGATTATTGTATTAGAACTAAATTTGAGAAACATATTGATCCCATAACCTTTTAGTGCATAGAAATAATTCTCCCAACTTATCCTCAAGTTTCAAGATATTATAAATAGATTTTCCATATGTAAGGGGGTGGTATGTCATACCAAATTCCGTCTCAATGTTTAGATATATTTTGTGACTTTTCTGGAATTAGGATATAAACCACTGATCTTGATAACATACAATTGATAGTGGTGTTCCATGTAGCCTAAAAACTTTTCTAATGCACATCCTTTCATGTTGATTGATTGAGAAGCCATATATAATATAAATGAAATGATTATTATTTTAAGAGGATCCACTACAGCCAATATATCATTATTTCTTCTAGATTAATTTAAAATACCAGTGAAAATTCCAATGGTGATATTTTCCAATTTCCATGTTGGTATGGGTACTTATTGCATCATACCATTTTATTTTTTAATTTATTCCATAATTTTTATACAGAATATGAATATTGATGTAAATTATACAATATCCTTCTTCATATTTTCTCACCAATATTTCTCTCAAAGATGTTGATACATCTTCATGATTTCTAGGTATATAGAGATGGTTGATCTATGTGAATCATTAAAAATTTCCTTAGTTATCTCAACAAATCATGGTATATATAGTCATGAAAAAAAATTATAACTCCTTTATAAACATTGACCTCGGATTTTTTCCATTTTCATAAAGGTTCCACATTTTTTGGAATTTCTATATCATCACATTGAATTTATTTATATTATCAAAAACGGGTGGTGAGATTTAACATGAGAAAATGATCGTGGTGATGCCCTAGAGGAGTACTTGCAGCGATTTCATAGAGGAGATGTTCGCTTCTCCATCCCCCTCCACCCCAGAGGGGGAGACGGGAAAGTTATTCCTCTGTCATTATCGGCAATGTCCTTCTTCCCTTTCACGAACACTAATTTCCTTCCACCTTCCTTCTATTTCTCTTTTTCCTAAGGTTCACGACCTTCTCAATGGTTCTCCCAAGATTCCGCTTTCTACAAAGGAGTTTAATGAGGCCTTAGACCTTAAATAGTTGATGCTTTTTGTTCGATAAATAGGTCGTTGTCCCTCTGTCGATGCTATCGATCAGTTCATATTTGATTCATGGAATCTTTAGAAGCACACAGTGGTGGGTCTCTTCGATTGGGAACACTTGATGGTTCGCTTCACCTCAGAGGATTACCCGATAGTCGCATGGTCCTGATCCCCTCATGCTATCAATGGATGCGGTTTTTCCCTTCTCTACTATTATACTGAACTCATCATGAATCGTGATGCACCCTCGTCTGTTTTTTGGGTAAGATTCTCGGATTTACCCCTTCCTTTCAAGAACCCCTCAATTATTAGAATGTTAATAAATATGGTAGTCATATTTCTGTGCTCTGATGGTCGGGAATCGGTGGAATGTCATCTAATATCTCCTCGGGTTTGTATTGAGGCTGATGTTTCAAAGCCCCCACAGAGTGGTTGTGGATTTCGGTTAGAGAAGAGTTTCGTTGGAGGTAAAGGGTTCTATTCAAATCGTGGCCTGGTTTCTGCCTACGATGCCATAATGTAGAGAACTTGGTCTCTATCTATCGTCGTCGGCATAGGGCTCAACAAGAGGTTATCGTCACAACTGAGGGGAATGTGGTGCTGGATGAGGATGTTGAGAGCCTGAGGGTTCGGGCTTTTAATGGTAGGGATGAGAAAGAAGTTAGGCCCAATGGTAATCTCGAGAAGGTGGAATACCCCGGGGAAGGTGGGGTGCACAAACCAAACTTGATACCTCTAGGTCCAAGTGTAGTGGAAGTCTTCACGAGGTTGCGTGGAGACTTGGCTACTCCCCCATGAAACAGGACCAGGGCAGGGGGACCTCAAGCCAGTGAAGTCGCTGAAGGTACTCAGGACTCACTTGCTGCTCCAAATCAGGCTCCGGGGGAGGATGAAGGAGCTGATGAGGTAGATGGCTCAGCTGCTGGGGCTGAGGAAAACCAAATTCCCAGCTTTTATTCAATGGCGGTGAGGGATGGTAGTAAAATTGTCACTGGAAGGCTGTCTAATTGCAAGAATAAGTCGAAGATAGGCCATGAGTGAGACCATATTGCACTGGGTGATCGCAGGACACTGGACTCCCAGAAGGACTTCAACCTGAGGGAATCTCTTTCATGTATTTCCCTCAACAACCAGTTTGGGAACTTGAGTATTGAGGGGGAGTGTGAGGGACACTCCAAGGTTTCTTATGAGACTGATTTTGAGAGAAATGGTCGAGTTTTTGAGGTCAATGGATTGGGAGGGGAGGGAAAAGACTTGAACAACCAAAGAAGGAAGAAAAGGAACAAAGAGAATAGGGACCCAGGTGCTGCATTGTTTCTAGGAAGCCCAATATGAAGGGGTGCAAATGCTACTCTTTTCTACCTAGACCGATGGAGACCCGGTCGGCTAAAAAAGATGGGAAACCCAAGGAGCTCGAGTTCCAATCAGTGGGGAGAGTGGATGGCTAGCCATTCTTGGACACTGAGTCACATGAGAATGAACCCTCTTCAGAAGGAGATCAGCATGAGGAGAGGCACTTACATATAGATGAGTTGTTAACAATGGTGAAGGTGGTTGCTTCTCCGGGTTTTCAGAGGGAGGCAGGAACTGGGCCAACTGACAAGATATGTGTAGTGGAAGAGGAGGTGCAAGTTAGTGAATTGGCCTCAGCTGTTAAGGTGGGAGTGAAAGGGATGTGTGGGGAGTCGAAAGGGGAGGCTGTGATCAGGGAAGACCCATGGGAGTTTCTAGTTCATTAAGAGGAGGGGATGGCTAGGAAGGTGGTAGATATCTATGCTTCTGCTGAGACTATGGAATGGATGAAAGCAAGACCGATGCAAGTTGGCACGACCAAGGAACAAAGTGAGTGGATTGAAAAACAACACCAAATCCTAGTTAGAGGTTTTCACAATAAGAAAATAGATGAGGAGGAGTTCTTGTGAGCATGGGGGAAGTTCGCATCCCATTTCGAAGGCATCATCAGCGTTGACCCTAGCAAAGAGGTAACATCTCTCTTTTGGAAATTGTTTAAGGATAGTAGGTCTACTGGTTTTAAGTTGGTCTTTAATAATTTTGTAATTTTCTATAGTATTTGACAACAAGGGTGTACTTTTTGGTTTCACACTTTCTCCATAAAAGTGTCCTTATTTATAATTAAAATATATATTTGGTATGGAAATTAATGATGATGCACCTTACCTTATGATTCCCATGAATATCCTTTTCATTTTTAAGATGACCAGAACCCACTAAATCCTGATAATGGATAACTATTTAGGTTCCTCTCTACTAATAGCATCTTTAAATTTATTTTCCTTCACAATAGGGTAATGGATAGAGAAATCATAATCCTAGGTAAGCTTTAACAATCTTCATTCGAACATGTTATTTTTTTTATATGTGAATCTATACTTGAGGATCTTATAGTCCATAAATATTTTACCCATATCACCATCATTATAATACTAACAAATCATCAATGTGAACATCATTTCTAATGTTACATAATCTAATAATTATATAAATTATATATTAATATCATGATTGAGATTATAAATCTCACCAAAAATCACTTAACCCAAAGACCAAAGGATTGGTGTCCTTTAGATTAATAAATAAACATCTTATATTTTTATTATTTTTAATATTTATCAATAAAAATTCTCTTATAGACCCTTTCTTACATATCTCTCCTGATATAATAATCATTACAAAGTATGAATTTGAAACATAAGAAAATTGTGAGTTGAGACACCCCATGAGATTTTTTTACTTTGTTCCCTATAACCAAATTTTATATACATTATGATTTCTTATATACATAGATTATATAATTAATAAATTATTTACAACATTTCTCTTGTTCTTCAATGTGATATAATATGTGTTAATTTCTTAAGGATGTTTATCATACTAAATGGACTTAACAGTTCCCCACTTTGATGAGATATTTGAAGTCCCATAATATTATTCTCAAATATATGTTCTATATTTGGATGAAATCATTCGGTATACACTACTGTTATAGTCTATCAGGTGTGCGGAATAATATGAATTTTTTGTAACTTCTCATTATGTTTTCCCTTGGTAATATCCACTATAAGAGATTATGAGAACATGAACCACTGGTATGAAATTAATATTTATATGTCATTTTTTATTCCTATCCTCAAATGTGTGTATTAATCCTCTTAGGTTACAATTGTTATTAATTTATATGTTGATTGACATACATTTTTTTATTGATAAAAACCATGAAAATATGGGTTCATGATGATATAGGATACATTGGGGGAATCCCAAGTAATATTTTACTAATGGATGATATGAAAATTGATTTGTACTTTATATTATTTTGTTGAAGATGATATATAGAGACCTTATATAGAAACAATAAATCATAAATAAATCCATTGCTTATGTGTTATATAGTGTTGATCAAATATTTAAAATTCAATAAAAAAGACATTGATAACACAGGTTGAGGTCTCTAGTATAACACCTTCATGATTAGAGATATCAAAATAAAGGCATTATATTACATAATAAGAATCCATATGATGTTCGGTGTTTCATCACTATTCAATTATTTCTATATGGGTACCATGTCGTGTTGGTAAATTCTAACCATTAACATTGTGATGATTCTCCTAATTCCATTTAGAAAGAGGCCAAGAGGATCATACTCTAACTGTATGCAGAACCTTATTAAAATAATAATATTACCAAACATGTTGAATAAATTTTATTCACATAATTGATTTAATAATTATTCTTATTTTCTCTATCATGGATATTTCATAAATAGTAATTAGATAGAATATTTTTTGAGTAGAATATTTAAAAAATAATTTTTTTATGAACGGATTTTTTTATATTAATTGGTGAATAAAGTAATGATATTTTTTATTCAATAAATAGTAATTATTCAATGCGAAATAAATATTGTAGAGGAATGTACAGATGAGTTAAATAGTCTATTAAGGAATATTATTAAATAAATATTTTTTTAAAAAATAATATTTAAATAATTCACTATTTTTACGCCTGTCAAGAAACAATAATAAAACAATTATTATAGCTATGGGGTTCTATAGGTATTAAGGAAACAATAAGGAAACATGGGAAATTTTTTTTTCTAAACTTGGCACCATTGATACCCAACTATATTATATGTAACAAATGTGTTTCCTTTTATGGGTTGTTAACAATGGCATTTAAATAATTCTCTTCATGTTATAGAGAGATCCATCTCAAAGAATTTTCACACGGATGGAAATCAATCCTCCTCCACCAGAACTCTCAATTATAGGGAGATCAAAGATAATAATTCTTGAACTTGTTCTTGGGGATATCAAAGGAAATCAATGGAATAATTATGATCAACCATTCTAACACCATGAAATTCATACAACAGTGTTTAGAGGATCATAGATATCATGTGGATCAGTTCAAGAGGGAATCTACATTTGATTCCTATAAAAAACTAATTGAATGATATAGATATGTTTTTAGATACATAAATGAATAAATAATAAATTATAAAGTAATTACTAAGTTTTAAAATTTAATTATAAATCATTATGGGATTATTAAGAAATTAGGATTCTATATTCTCTTTTCAATTAATATTTCAATTAATTATATCGTTCATTTCATTTATCATCGATGTAAAACTAATATTTATCATTGCTGTTGAAAAACCTGACATTTTCATACCCCATATGGTTTATTTCTATTCTTATTTACTTAAAAATGTATTAGAGTGGCTGCATAATTATTTATATCTATTTTATGTGTAATTATTGTTTTAAGAATTTATCAAAAGTTTTCAATTTGAATTTACTTATTATTTAATATGAATCCTGAAATATTCTCCTCATTCTCTTAATTCTTGACAATATAATCAATATTGATTAATTTCATGATTGATGAAAATTTTACGAACTCAACCAAAGGTGATGATGATTATAAATGGTTAACAAAAGAGTACATGATGTGTAACTCATTGGTAAACTCTATCAACCCATTTTTAATGATCAGAGATAATTGAAAAATTAATTTAGAATTATTTCAAAAATAATGAATTATTACACAAGATAATTGTTTAGATACACTACATATTGACTAGTCCATCCCACTGTATGGTTATCCAGACCATAATAAATATATTCCATTATCAAAAGATGGTCTATTTATTTTTTAACATGACCTACATGACAGTTACCATGTAACGTGCAGACCACAAGTTGTGTAACCCATTTACATGCCATGTAGTAAATTAATATTCATTGAATGATTACATTCCATGAATCTAGGAGTTTGAAATTGTTATATGATGAGAAATATACAAGACATGCCTCAATATTGTACGACATGGGTATATTACTAATTTACATAGATTTCAAAAAAAAATTAATGTTTAAACCATATCATCATGTATTCCCTATGTTATTTATCTGAATCTATACATTCCACATTATTGGATATATAGATATATATATATATATATTAAAATTAAAATTATTTTTCATGTAATGCTCAAAACTGAATATCATGTATATGTGATACTACAATAATAACTCATTGCATATTGAAACATAACATGCTATGTAGAAAATATGGGTTACATGTTTTCTTAAATTGTCTTGAACACATAATGAAATCACTTGATAAGTCATTTATGATACATTCCTCACGAGTAAAAAATATTCCTATATAATACATGTTGGGTAGTTTTGACATGTAATATCTATGTTGCCTCCATGTTACACTAATTGTATATAGTTAATTTAAAATAAATTTAATTAATTTTTATTAAATTATTAAGTACAATAATACAATGAACGTTTATATGGGAATGGAGATAAAATAATTAATTAATTAATTATGATAATTAATTAATTTGAACAATATTTATCTTAAATGTGAATGAAATAAATTAAAAGTTATATATTATTAAATGAATAATTTGATTCATGTTTGTGGATTATCTTGAGAATAGACCACAATTTACTTTTAATTTTTTATTAAATTAAATTGATATCCCATAGGTAATCACTCCGCTCATTCTGTAAGGGAATTCATACCTAATATTTCTTTTTATGTAAACATCTTAATGAATCATTTTTTCCCTAACTTATTTGTGAGTAATGTATTATGTAATAGATATAGATCCAATGTAATTAGATATGTTTCATGTAAGGATTTGAAGTGAAAAATATCAAGGAGGTACATGGGTGGATAGGTGGAAAGATGTAACTTGATCCAAGTAATGGTTCAAGGTTATTTACCATTAGGTTATAGTTTAATCATTCACAAGATAAACATTACATTACTAAATTAAAATAATCATACAACTATATTATTTTATTTCTATAATGTTTAATTTTTATGTTTTTTTTTTGATTTTTTTGTGATCACATGAATTAATGAATTAACAATAATTAAAGGTAGAAACAAAATAAATTTGATTATTCATTATAATTATATAAGATATGGATAATCACATATGTAAACCCACATATTATTTAAATTTTTATTATATTGATAAATTAATCGATTATATATATAAATATACTAAGTATTAATATCCATCCATTTCATAAGATAAAATAAAACCATAGTTTAAATGGTTGACTGGACCAAGTCGTGGTCCTTTTAATTAACAACATATTATATCATAACATTATGGGTTGACTAAACATATTTTACATCATGTGTTTATAACCCATATATTACATGGTCTAACTAATAGGAAATAGTTAATGAAATAAAATTTAATGATTTAAATAATGATGGGTCCAATCAACCGATAATGGATCTTCGAGTTAATGAGGATGAATATTTTAATGCATACCTGAAACACATAAAATAACTTATCTGGTCTACATTTTAATTTTTTAAGGGTAATATGGGTCCTTTAAACTATAATTCTAAAGAAATAGTATTTTATTAATCCAAAGGAGAGGGCTATTGTGTTTCGATAAAATTGTACGAGATCAATAAATATAACATTTATTTGGTATTTTTATAAAATAAAGTACATACAATTTTTATTATTATATATAGAAATGATGATAAATATTAATTAATACATATCAATATTATCCTTACATGATACGGGTAATCTTCTCCCTGGAACATGTTTCCAAGAATGGTAAAGGCTCTTATGCATAATCCTAAGCTTTGAAAGTAAATTATATGTGCTAGAAACCCCTATTCTGGAAAACCCTGGACAAAAGGATAGTGAGGGAGAGTTATTTATATATAGGAAAGATTTATAAAATTATATATATGTCCAATGTTTCATTATATCATCTATGAACACTGAGATTCTAATGAAAAATGAGGAAATGTGTCTGTATAGAATGATGTCTGGCCTTCTTGATCTATAAAATATGAAGGCAAGTCAATAGGGATATGAGATATCTAATGCACAGATTGCATGAAATCCTAGAGAGTCGATTCCAGATGGGCCTTATGTAGTTATGGTTATTATATAGATTTAGTGCTTAGAAATCCTGGGAATTAAATTTACAGATCATTTGTTAAAAGATCTCATCCTTCTCATACTACCAAAGTCCATATCTGCTTTTATAATAAATTATATCATGAAAAATAATAAAAAGAATCTTTAAAAACATTTTATTCACATAATATATGTTGGAAAGGACATGAGGCATAATAAACACATGGTCCATATAGAGAAATAGGAAAGGAATAACAATGAAAAGGGGACCAAGCCTCATGAAAATTCTAAATCTCCAAAGCTATATCCTTCTAAGTAGAGGATGACCCAAATATAGGAAAATAGAATAGGAGTATGTTTTTCATGTGTAAAGCAGGTCCACTGGAAGAGGAACATCAAAAAAACTGAGGAATATAATGGTTAATTCTATTCAAGTGTAGTCATTTTAAATCAATATATTTGGTACTAGATATTACATTTTCTGCTCAAATATGTTCCCAAATGTGAGAACCAAGTTTATTTAAAAACATTACAAGAGGATAGGTTGATTTATGGGTATCCATTATTGTTATGGAATGTAATCTTGAAATTTGTGAAAATAACTTTTTATGTAAAAATTGAATGATCTTAATTTTTTAATATTTTTATTATGTATCGACTGTTAAACAAACACAATTTTTTAATCCTCTATAATTAAAGATGTTTTTATTATAATTTGGTAATAATTGTTTTTTATTTCAGAAATATGAAGAAAAAAAGTTTGAATCAAAAATATAAATAACTGTATTTAAAAAGTAAATTACAAAAATAAAGTACTAGAAATTTACAATTAATCACGTTCACACAACTCAAATAACACCCACCTATGGAATCATCGTATTGGTAACTTAAATGAGAAGTTTCAAACAAAGCTCTACCAATATTGTTTTTTTACTCTTTAGATAAAACCACTTTATTGATTCCATTATTTTTTAAATTTAAAAATTAAAAAACCACAATTCAATAGATAGGGTAAAAGTTAAATTGAACTTCTAATATTAGTAAACACCGATGTTTATGGACCATTTCTAGAGGAAGATAGATTTTAGTATACTTGTAACATCCCAGGTAAATAAAGAAATAATAAATTTTCTTTTTTATTAATATTTTGGGTATTAAATATTAATTTTCATTAAAGTGGTTTCTATATTCGATAGTGTACCTGATACGCATCAACAGGTTTCTTTCAAAACTTACGTTGCACAATAATAATATAATATTATTATTTTAAATTGTAGTTAAAGCCTAAATGTTGTATTGGAAGAAATGAACAGAACTAAATACAATATAATTATACATTTTTGTTAAAAAAAATTTACATTTGTGAAATAATATTTAGAAACTTAAAATGTGAATGAATCTAATTTTAAGAATAATTTACATTAAAAGATTGATTTATCATCTTTTAAGGACGAACCCTTTTTAAATCTAGTTTTTGTAACTTTTATAACTCCTATTTGAAAAAAAAAATATTATTATTTAGAATTAGGACATCAAAAAATAATTTTTATGAAATTTGGTATTTTTCGGATAAAGTTCATTTTTTAATGAATAGTGAAAATATTGTATTTTAATTCAAAACTACCTTTTAATATAATTTATTTATATGGTTATATTATCTTTATAATTGGTTTTAAAGTGTAATTATATTATATTATTACCATTTTATCAAATTTGTGTCATTAGAATTAATTTCACATTGAAATTGGACATAAATAAGTCTCAATCTTTTGATAGTTATTATTTCTTAAAAACATGCCTTCTATTTTGACAACTGGAATTAATTTTAAATTATTTTCGACCACTTCTATGTTTTGAATTTGGAAAAATTGATTCCATATTTTGAATTAGGATCTCCAAATTGTGTAAATAGATAACTTTTATTTTTAGACATTATGAATATTTACTTCAGTAGATATTTTATTTACCATGGTTAATGGGTAAATCTGGTAAATAAGAATAAAAAATATTACTATAATAATATAAATATTTCCTAACATGTGTTATAATCATATTGTTTGATACAAGTCTGACCACATTCATCCTTGGGTCGATTTCAGGACCCCATGGGGCCACATGGGAGTGATAATGACACATTATTTTAATTAACTTAAAGTAAAGACAAAAATTACATAAACAAATATATTTTAGTAAATTAATTTTTACATATGGTTATATAAGAAATATTTTAGACTAAATATTATTAAAAAATATAAAAACATGTCCAACATCATGGTATTTTTTTTATTTTTATACATCATATAAATTAAATTATGTATGACACAATAATGATTCATTTTTCCTCACATTAATAAAAGATTTAAATAAATATGATTATAATGATTAAAATAATATTCAAAACCTGTACAATCATAATTGAATAATTTTATTTCAACCATGATTCATTTTATATTCTATGTTAATAAGTTCTTGACATTTAGAAACTTAAAATCAATATGTAATAAAATAATATTTTCACAATTTCTTAAAAGGCCCCTCCTCCCCCTTATAAAAATCCCTCACCTCTAACCCATTCGTCTCACCTACCAATCCCATTTGATCATCCAAAATCTGAAATATTACTCTACAGACATCCCTCTCATCCTCCTAGAAGCCTTTAATTATTAATAAGGAACTTCGACATACCCTTTTTGTTCAAACCAAATGGAGTTACCAGATTTAAAGGTAACGTATTCTCTTAAGTTCTTTTGTTTTATTTTACTTATCCTACCCCGTATACTCTTTTTATTCCTTTATATTATAAAAAAACATGTATCCTCCATATACTAGGATGTTTTTAGGATAATTATTCTAACTACACTTACACACACCTCAATATAATGGGTAAAGAACATACTATTTTTGTGGATGGAAAACTAACGCCTCACAAAACGATGATTTTTTAATTATATCCTACCACCTCTCAAGGTGGCTAATATGATGGAAATATATTTATATATGATATATATTATGTTTATGTTTTTTATTCTCATGTATTTTCCATTTATAACATACCTTTATCATTTCCATTATGGGTAAACGCGATAATTTCATTTGAGGAAGTGCGGACTACCGCCCCCTCAAAGTGATATGAATCGTTAATGCCATATGTGGGACGTATTAAAGATAGAGTTAATTATTTTATATATGATATTATCGTGGTATTCTAATATACCAGTTTATCATTATTTTTTAATTCCATTAAAATAATAAATATAAATGAAAGTATCATTCATGCGTTTGTACGGCTTACCATCTCCTTGAACGGTGAATTTCATTTCATATATTCAAATGTTATGAATTATTATAAATACATAGATATAGAGGATATATATTATATACATGACATCAAAAACATGAATATCATTTTGTAGATAATGGATATTTGACCACATGAACAACTTTTTATTATAAGAAGTTCATTTTTGACTCAAGTACCAATTATCGACAAAATGGTTGTAATTAACATAAATGATTACATAATTTTATAACATTATAATAAGTGATATAAAAGGAATTATAAAATAGAAAATATATGTTAAGAAAGTAGAAATTAAATTTAGTTTATTATTCATGAGATTAAAGAACTAAAGGGTCAAATCAGACACGGGGTAAGGGACATTGTCTCAATATCTTTTCATTGAGGATTATTTTCTATTAATACATGAATATATTTTATATGCAGTATAAACACCTTTTAAGTTTCATTTCATTCAAAGGGAATAATTTTCTATGATTATTTTTACTAACCAACAAAATGAATGTTTGTTTTTAACATACACAGTGGCAACAACCTTTCCGCCGCCGCATGTATTATTTGATCTTTGTCTTCCTTAAATATTCATAATGTTTTTAAAAGGAAAATAAATACCATATAATCTTTTATGTATTCTGGTATTGAAAATGGTTTTGATAATGGTTTTGTTATGTCAATATATTTAAATGATATATTGTTATTGGAATGTGCAAATGTTATTTTTCCATTTTGTTTGTTTTATGTGCTATGAATATGTTATTGTTCTTGGGAATTGTTTTCGTATATGGGTGTTCCCATGATAAACCTAGGGCGAGTGAGCATGAGATAGCTCTCCAATGCATTGGAAAACATGACAGAGGTAAATGTGAATGTTTCTCCAAAGAGATTTTCGGGATATACTGTGATAATTATTCCAAACATAACTCCCTACGTAGTTGTGATATCTACAATGTAAGTATTATATGGATGCCACAAGTTATCTTTATGATTTATTGTTTCAATGTGTTTTTCATAAATCTTATGATTTCATGAGGTATGCTAAAGAGATTATGTTATTTATGCAATGAGGAAATAATGTTTTCTTTCTTTGTTTTATAACCCTTACAAAGCTTTTTATGCACATCCCTAGTTTTGAAATGTTTATCACAGGACATAATGATGAATAGGGTGAAGGATAGTATCAAGGAAAATTCATGTTGTCTAAAACATGGAACTAGACATGAATCTTCTTTTTAAAGGGATTTTATTTTTGTGAAAAAAATGGAAACTGAGTAGAATCATCTACTTTGTAATACTTGAGATTTAATGTAAAAGTTATAGCCTAATTATCTAAAACTACAAACTTGAAAAGATCATTAATGTGAATTATTCATTTAATTAAAGATTATTTAATGTTTTAAGGTCAGGTCCTTAGAGTTGGTATCAGAGGTCGGTTTATATAACATTAGAAGTTAGGATATTGTTAAATTAATGTTAACAAATAAATTTATTGTAATATTGAAGTGGAATAGCAATTATAGATTACCATGTTGCTTCACCTAAGATATTTTTGTGTTCTGAACGTTTTTATATAGAGGAAACTGGGAATCAATGTTGGGACGACATCAGAAGGAAGACAACCTTCCAAACCAGTAACCTGAGATGGTCAGAATTGGAACTGAAATGTTGGTTATAGTTATGACACAGTTGAATCAGGATATAAATGGTATGATATCCATGCACGAGATTAACCAAATAAACCACAAAGGAACATGTTAGTAGTGGAGAATTTCATGAGGCAACTTCCCCCATCATTGGAGGATATTCTGATCCAGTTCTAGTATAAGGGTGGATTAAAGCACTGGAGAATATTTTCAATGTTATGGGTTGTTAAAAACATCAAATGGTTAGTCTTTATGTTTACCATTTTGAAGGTTAGGCTGATCAGTAGTGGCCGATTGTAAAAAATATCAGGGATCATGCAGAGATTGATTCTCTTGATTAGAATGAATTCAAAGGTATGTTTCTCGAGAAATATTTTCCTACGGTGGTTCTTCTTAGGATGGAAAATAAATTCCAGGAATTGAGGTAGGAGGATGACTCAGTGGATACTTATGAATAAAACTTCAATCGATAGGAAAGGTATTCTCTAAATTTCATATGAGATCCTGATAGTAAAATAAACCATTTATACTTAGAATTAAATCCATGGTATCTAAGGGATTTAGCTTCTCGTGAGTTCAAAAGTTATGAGAAACTTTTTTAATGTATGGAGAAGGTTTAAATGGAGTTTGCTGATGATCTATTGTTCTTTGAAAAACAATAGATTAAGAGGTCAATGTGGCAAGAAAAAAAGAAAAACTCTTCAAAAAAGTCTGATGGTAAGAAACTTAAGTTAGTAGTTTGTGAAAGATGTGGTAAAAATCCTATTGGGGGATATCTTTTGAATTATGGTAAGTGATATCGATGTGGTAAAATGGGACATAAAACTTATAATTACATTGAAAAGGATCAGGGTAATCTTAAGACAAAAACAGATTTACAATCAGTAAAATGTTTTAAGTGTAATGAAATGGTCCATTATAAAAATGAGGGAGCAACAAAGAACTCAACTGAGGGAAAGAAACTAGACTACAAGTAGAAAGGTGTGATGAGTTTATTTACAAATACTTTAGCAGATGTTGGGACATTAAATAAAGTGGTATCAGGTACACTCTTTGATTGTTCATATTATGCCAATGTGTTTTTGGATTCGAGGTCTACACATTCATTCATTTCAGAGAAGTTTTCTAGTAAATTTTGAATTCCACCTCAAGATATGTAGCATGATATTATAATAAAAATGCCTGGAGGAAATGTTGAAATAAAAAAGAAATTATAAGGACCTTCTGGTCCTTGTGTGTGGAAGGAATATACCTATAAACCTTATTGTTTTTCCTCTAGTAGAGTTTGAAGTTATTTTGGGTATGTATTGGATTTTTTTATCAGGGTAAGATTGACTGTAGATATAAAGAGGTTTCTTTTCAGGAATATTTTTAGTTTGTGTAAAAGAATGAACCCTTACTTTTGATAACATATCTGGAAGCTGAGAAACTAATAAAATATGGAAATGAATTTTACCTTCCACATATTGTTGAAAAAAAAAGAAGTGTTTAGATTAATGATGTTCCAGTGGTAAATGAGTACCTTGTTGTTTTCCCTTATGATTTTCATGGGGGTTATACCTGATCAAGAAGTTTAACTTTCTATTTAATTAGTTTATAATGCTAATCCAATTTAAAAACTCCCTTATCAAATGGCACAAATTGAAATTTTAGAGTTAAATAAGCAATTGAATGAATTATTAGTAAAATGTTTCATTCGACCTAGCACATCACCATGGGGTGCTCTAGTATTATTTGTTAAAAAGAAATATAGTTCAATGAGACTTTGCATTGATTATAGTATTGAATAACATCACTGTTAAGAATATTTATCCTTTTACTCATATCAATGATTTGTTTGATCAGCTCCAGGAAGCTCAGTATTTTTCGAAGATTGATTTCAGGTCGGGGTACCATCATTTGAAAGTAAAGGAAGAAGATATTACAAATAACTCATTTGGTACTAGATATGGCCATTATGAATTTTTAGATATGTCTTTGGGTTTAAAAAATGCACCTGTTGTATTCATGGATCTTATGAATAGTTTTTTTCATGAGTTCTTGGATAAGTTTGTGTTTGTGTTATTTAATGATATTTTGGTTTTTTATAAAAGTAAATAGGAGCATGAAAGTCATTTAAGGGTTTTCTAATAAACCTTAAATGGAGAGAAATTGTTTGGGAAATCAGAAACTTTGCGTTTTTGTTACAAAATATTTCATTCCTTAGACACATTATTTCAAAAAATGGCATAATAGTAGATCCTACTAAAACAAAAGATTTTGAATAATTCCCAAGACCCAAAAATAAAACTGAGTTCCACAGTTTTCTTGATTTGGCAGGTTATTACCTGAGGATTATTGAGAAAAATTCAAGGTTATCTGGTACAATGACTAAGTTAACTTGAAAAGGTGTTAAGTTCGTTTGGAAAAATGAATGTGATGATTTTATTCAGTAATTGAAAAGAATATTGGTGAAATATCCAGTTTTGGAACTACCTTCCATAAGTGGTGAGTTTTTTATTTACAATGATGCTTTTTTGAACGTACTTGGTTGTGTCCTTAGGCAGAATGGTCAGGTAATTGCTTATGCTTCACATCAGTTGAAACCTCATGAGTTAAATTAACCTACACATGATTTGGAATTAGATTCTGTTGTTTATTATTTAAAAAATTGAATACATAATTTTTATGGAGTAAAATTTGAAATATATACTGACCAAAAATGTTTGAAGTATATATCCACTCAGAAAGAACTGAACATGATACAGAAGAGATAGTTAGAATTAATCAAGGATTATGATTGCACGATCCATTACCATCTGGGAAAATAAAATAATGTGGCTGATACATTGAGTCTAAAAAGTAATGCTTCATTAACCATGCTACATTTGGAACAATTTCATTTGGGTTTTGATTTGATGAAATTTGGCATAGAATTTTTTGGTTCAATAGATTTTTTATTTTGTTTCAAGTGTCAGTGAAATCATCTCTATTAGACAGAATAATGAAAGCACAAAAGGAAGATAGTGAGTTACAAAAAAAGGTAGAGTTGGTTAACCAGGGTAAGTTTTCTTGAATTTAACATTGATAATGATTATGTTTTGTGGGTTGGGAAAATATTATATGTGCCTTTTGATTCACATTTGAAGAATTAGTTGTTATGTGAAGCTCATAGTTCCCCATTTTCAGTTCATCCTGGCAGTACTAAGATGTACAAAGATCTTTGGAGGTATTACTGGTGGGATGGAATGAAAAGAGATATTGATGACTTTACTGTGAAGTGTTTGACTTGTCAACAAGTTAAAGCAAAGTGACAGTTACCAAAATGGATGCTTCAGTCTTTACCGGTGCTAGAATGGAAATGGGAAAATATATCCATGGACTTCATTGTGGGAATACAAAAGACATATTGAGATAATAATGCAATCTGGGTTATTGTTGATCGATTGACTAAATGTTCTAATTTTCTTCCTATTCGAGATACTTTGTCTCTATATCAACATTCTCAGTTTTACGTTAAAGAGATAGTCAGGATGCATGGTGTTCCCCTCTTTATTGTATCTGATCATGATCCTAGGTTTACTTCCATATTTGGGAAAGGCCTTCAGAAGTCGTTGGGTACTAAATTAAATATTAGTACAGCTTTTCATCCTCAATCAGATGGGAATTCATAACAAACAATTCAGACCTTGGAGGATATGCTACGTGCTTGTTCACTGGATTACCAAGGATGTTGGGACCAACATCTTTCTTTGGTTCAATTTCCTTATAATAATAGTTGTTATTATAGTATACAGATTGCTCCATTTGAGGTATTATATTGTAAGCTTTGTCGAACACTAGATTTTTGGGATGAAGTAGGTGAAAGAAAGATAATGGGACTAGAATTGGTAGAAGAGATGTCTAAAAATGTTTAGTTGATTTAGAAGAACATTAGAACAACTCAGAGTAGGTAGAAAAGTTATGTGGATAACTGGAGGAAGGATCTTTTTGGGGTAGGTGATCATGTCTTTCTCAAAGTTTCTCCATGGAAAAGTGTGATATGTTTTGGTATGTAGGAAAAGTTGAGTCCGGGGTTAATTGGACCTTATGAAATCTTGGAAAAAGTTCAACCAATTGCGTACAGAGTGGCTTTTCCTCCAATTTTGTCCTAGTAACATAATTTTTCCATGTTTCAATGTTGAGAAAGTATATTCCAGATCCATCTCAAGTTTTAAGTCCATAAATAATTCTATTGTAAAAGAATATCTCTTATGAGGAACAGCTAGTGAAAATTTTAGACAGAAGAGAGAAAGTTTTACATAATAATGTAATTCACCAGGTAAAGGTTTTGTGGAAAAACTATATGGTTGAAGAGGCAATGTGGGAAACTAAAAATGGTATGTGGGATAAATAGCCCCAATTATATGATATGTGAATAAAATTGTGAGGAATCAATTTCAAAAAGTGGGGAAGGATGTAACATTATAGGTAAATAAAGAAATAATACATTTTGATTTTAATTAATATTTTGTGAATTAAATATTAATATTACCTTTAAGGGGTTTCTATGTCGATAGCATACCCAATACGCAACAACAGGTTTCATTGAAATATCACGCTGCATAATAATAATATAATATTATTATTCTAAATGGTAGTTAACACCTTGTCGTTGTATTGGGAAAAAAGAACAGAACTAACTAAAACATAATTATACATAATTATTAAATGTTTATACATTTATCCAATAAACGTTTGAGTCTTAAAATGTGAATGAATCTAATTTTAAGCATAATTTACATTAAAAGGTTGATATACCGCCTTTTGATAGAGAAAAGTTTTTAAATCTAGTTTTTGTCACTTTTATATGTTCTATATGAAAAAAATACTTTATAATTAGGACAACAAATTATAATTTGGATGAAATTTTAGACATAAAACGTGTCAATCTTTTTATAGTTATTATTTTTTAAAAACTCTCCTTTTGTTTTGACAACGGGAATTAACTTTAAATTAATTTCTACCACATACATGTTTTTAATTTTTAAAAATATAATCCATATTTGGAATGAGAAGGTACATATTATGTAAATAGGTAAATTTTATTTTTAGAAATTATGAATATTTACTTTAGTAAATATATTATTTACATTGGTTAAAAGGTAAATCTGGTAAATAAGGGAAATAAAATATTACAATAATAATATAAAATTAAGCTAAAATGTGTCCTAATCTAATTAAATGATACACTTCCGACCATGGGCATCCTTGGGTCGATTTTCAGACCTCATGGTGCCACATTGGAGTGACAATGACATTTTATTTTAATTAACTTAAAGTAAAGACAAAAATGACAAAAACAAATATCTTTTAGTAATTTAATTTTTACATAAAGTTATATAGGTTATCCTTTCAACTATAAATATTATTTGGAATGAAAAAAAGATTTACTACATCATGGTATTTTTTTATATTTTTTAGACATCAATTAAATGAAATTATTTATGACACAATAATGATGCAGTGTTTACCTCATCAATAAAATATTTAAATACATAAGATAATAAAGAATATAATAATATCAATAACCTATCCAATTCTAATTGGATGATTTAGTTTTGACCATGAGTAATCTTATCTTTGACTGTAATAAGATATGGACATATCGAAGCCGATAATCATTGTGTAATAAAATAATATTTTCACACATTCCTAAAGAGCCCCTCCTCCGCCTTATAAAAAACCCTCACCTCTAACCCATTCCTCACACCTATAAAGACACCTGGATCACCCAACTGCTACCCAATTAATCTCCCTACATCCCTATCCTTCTCTTAAAATCCTTAACATAGGCATAAGGAACTTCAACAAAGCGTTTTGGTTCAAACCAAAAGGAGTTACCCGATTTAAAGGTTACATATTCTCTTAAGTTATTTTGTTTTATTTTACTTCTCCAACCACCAAATATATTTTTATTCCTTTATTTTATAACAACACAAGTATATTCAATATACAGTTATGTTTTTATGAGAATTATTTAAACTACACTTACACACACATCTATCTAATGGGTAAAAAACATACTGTTTCTGTGGATGGAAAACTAACACCTCACGAAACGATGATTATTCAAATATCTCCTATCACCTCTCATGGTGGACATTGTGATGGCACTGTATTTATATATTATATATATTATGTTTATGTTTTATTTAGGATTTTTTATTTTCCATATATAGCATAACTTTATGTTTTCCATTATGGGTAAACGCGATAATTTCATTTGAGGAAGTGATGTCTACCACCCCCCTCAAAGTGATATGACTCGTTAATGCCATATGTGGGACGCTTAAAGGATATAGTTATTTATATAATATATGATATTATACTAGAATTATAATATAACTTTTTATCATTAAGTTTTAATTTCATTAAAATAAGAAATAGAAATGGAATTAGCATTCCTGCGTACGTACGACTTACCATCTCCATGAACGGTGTATTTCATTTATTATATCCAAATGTTATGTACTATTATAAATACAGAAATATACTAGATATAATTGATATATATGATATATGCATCATTAATATCATTCTAGAGATAATATATATTTGACCACATGAACAAATTGTAACTATAAGAAGTTTATTTTTGACTGAAGTACCAAATATCCACAAAATGACCGTTATTAACATAAATGATTACATAATCATTATAAAATTGTAATTAGTTATATAAAAGGAATAATATACTTGAAAATGATCTTAAAAAAATTAAAATTAACTTTAGTGTATTATTCTGGAGATTATATAACGAATGGGTCAAATCAGACATGAGGTAAGGCATTTCGTCTCAATATCCTTTCATTGAGGTTTATTTTGTTTTAATACACATCTCTATTTTATATTTTGTATAAACACATTTGAATTTTCATTTTATTAAGAAGAATCTTTTTCTATGAGGCATTTTACTAAACGACAAAAAGAATATTTGTTTTTAATGTACACACAGACAACAACCTTTCCACCGCTGCGAGTATTATTAAATCTTTGGCTTCCTTAACAAGACATAATGTTTTTAAAAGGAAAATAAATACCATATACTCTTTTACATACATTGGTATTGAAAATGGTGTTGATAATGGGTTTTTTATGTCATTATATTTAAATTATATGTTGTTATTTCAATGTGGAAATGTTATCTTTCCTTTATGTTTTTTTTGTGCCATGACTATGTTATGGATCTTGGGAATTGTTTACGTATACGGGTGGTTCCATGATAAAAATAGGGTAGGTGATCTTGAGATAGATCTCTAATTCATTGGGTAATGTGACGTAGGTAAATGTGAATGTTTCTCCTAAGAGATTTAGGGAATATAGTGTTATGGGTATTCCAAATGAAACTCCCTGCATAGTTGTGATAGCTACAGTTTAAGTACGATATGGATTCCACAAGTTACCTTTGTGATCTACAATTTCAATGTGTTATTTAGAAATCATATTATTTCATGAGATATTTTAAAGAACTTATGTTATGTATGTAATGATGAGCTAATATTTTCTTTATTATTTTTATAACCCTTACTAAGCTTTTTATGCTCATCCCATGTTTTGAAAGGTTTTTCACTAGAAATAAAGATGAATAGGGTCAAGGATGGGATCATGGAAAAGTCCTGCTATTGAAAACATGGAACTAGACAGGACTCTTTTTTTTCAATAGGTTTTATTTTTGTGAAAAAAAATGGAAACTGAGTAGAAGTGTCTACTTGGTAATACATGAGATGTGTTGTAATAGTTATGGCCTAATTCACTAAAACTCTAAACCTAAAGACATAGTAAATGTGTATTATTCATTTAATTAAAGATTATATAATGTTTTAAGGTCAATTACTTATACTAATTACTTTGAATCCTTTACTCTTGAATTTATTAGATAAATATATTTCTAATTTTTGTGGTATAAGTCTGTGTCCTTTGAGAAATTAAAAAAAAAATCAAGAATTGTGTACATAATATACTGGGAAAGACGATAAATAATATCAAATCTAAATGAGGATGTGAAAAGTAAAAAATTACCATGTTAGACTTTGTAAAGTTGAGAGGAGTCATAAAGATCTTACATTATCCTATTGAGGATATTCCTTACACATTGTGGAATAACCGCTAAACTAAGTACCTACTAAAGAAGAAAATGGAATTACCTTCACATTATAAAGGTGAATGAACCCATATTGTCACAAACACATGTATGGTACTTTTTGGTGTTTGTTAATGTAGTATAAGGAAACAAACTGTCCCCTAGGGCATAATTTTTATCTTTATAGTGTATCCTAAAGAAGAAAATGTAATATACCTATACAAACCCATAAATAAAAAAGTTAATGTTACATAAAAATATGACTATCATGAGAGGGATAACATTCTCAAGAAGGTTAGTGGGATTTAGATTGACTTTGATGAACTTGATGCTTAATATTTTCAAAATTTAGTATCGTAAATGATTTTATAGGTCTTTATGGAAGAAGGTATTCTTGAAACACATGTACTGCATAGTGAAATATATAGATGAGTGAACAATAGATATATTATTTTCTTGTACCAAAATATAGTTAATTGTTATTGGTTTAAAATAATGAAACTCTCTAACATAAATAGGTAGTATAGAGCTAAGAATATTTACAATGATAAGAAGAAATGAATTATAAACTAGATTCCATGTATTAGAACCATGTTGAGGTTCTAGTAGATCTACCATCTGATATATATCATATTGAGATAAAATGAGAATTCAAGATAAAATTAGACATCGAAGGTAATGTATGTACCTATAAAAAAATAATTATATATATATATATATATATTATTTAACTTCAAGAAACTGACAATGACAAAGCCTTATCCACTGATTCTATGTTTAAATCCATAAGAAATCTAGGAACAATAAATTCATACCATGAAAATAAAATATAATGGTAGATGTAAAAAAAATTTCCTTAATGTGAACCTATATTAATATATATAGATGAAGGATATATATGGTTTTTCCATAATAGTTGACTCAAAAAATACATGAAAGATATAAATAAACTTTTACGGATTGAAGGAAGCATCCACGTAATGAAATGTTATATTTGATGAAGCAATAAAATAATGTGTTTTCATTAAGAATTATTGTGATTCATATTCATCTTTCTTACATATCTTCATCGTGTGTGATTCCATATGAAGAATGTATTCGGTATCTGTTTCATGAGGATCACTCGGCCTGTGAGGTGTGGGTTTCTTTTGGTTAGTAAACATGGTTCTTCACACATGTGGCTTCAAATGTCCCGTTCATAACTAGGTGGTTCGAGGGATCGGAGAACAAAATAGTGGATTTGAAAGAAAAAGAATAAATTCTTGTTTTGGGATGATGGTTCATCTGGGAGGATATAAATAAGGCTTTGTAGGAAGGATTTAGAAGCACCAATTTGGAAATGGCCTTTAGAACCAGGAGCTTACTGTTTGTGGTGTCCCATCTCACTCCCAACTAGTCTAATGCTTCAAATTTTATGTCCATGATGTGGGGAAGATATAATCTTTATTCTTAGATCACTCTTCATGGTCGGTGGATTCATTGGCTCCATCATAATCATGGTAAAAACATAACATAGATATATATTTTTCCATGGGAACAATTTGTGGTGGAGGAATGGTTCATGACACCAAAATCTCTATTCTCTTCACCTTTACTTCAACCTCTAGCCATAGTGATTTCTTTCTTTCTTATATTAGGGATATGATACTGGTCTTTGAACTTTTTATGATGAATAATATTTTTATGGATGTTGTAGAAACTAACTCTAAAATTATCCAAGACTCACTACTGGGGAAAGATACCATTCTAGGGAATTCCATCAACTCTATCCATAAGTACAGGAGAATCATAATAAATGGAGTGGGAATTCGTCACAATTGGAAAGATGGTAACAAAGTCGCAGACTTCTTATCCTCTAGAGATCCTTAAATACGGATGTTTACTTGTTTTTCGTAATTGGGATCATTTCCTCATGAATGTGTGGATATAGTTTGATAAGTTAACCTCAGGATTGACTATTTTAGGCCCCTATAATCTCTTTTCCTTTTTCTTCTCCCAGTCTTTTTATTTCATTACTTTAACAATAAAAAAGAACTTTCGTTTATTGTGATTCATATTTTTATTAGAGTTTTAGTACAAATTAGGTCATTTTCCCCATATTATATGGATCCATTGATACATTTATGAAAATCATTAATCATTTTAAAATATTTTAACTATATTTTAATCTATATGCCCCTGAATTTCAATGGATTATTAATAATTTGGAATAAAAATTGTTTAAAATGAATGAATAATTTTGAATTGAGGTTATTATTTTTAATTATGAACATTTTATTGGTTTTTTATTATCTAATATAAAATTTACAATGTTGATTTAAAACGTAATTTAGGTTAAAAAATCGAAGATTGGATATCCATTAATCAACTTACACAAAGTCACATAGCCTGACATAGAAGTCTACAAAACTGTGGTGGACTAATAAGAATGATATCATTTGAAGTCAGGGATACACGAATGACCAAACCCATGTGGCATGTGATAACATGGGAGACCGAGGTAGAAGATGTTGGGCATAGGCTCTCTGGGGCCATAATGTTTATGTGACCCATGTTCAGTGTGAAAATGAATGTAGGATCCCACAATGTTGTATGAATCTAAGTAGTAGAAATCATAGATTGATTAATAAAACCTCACCTAGATGTATTCCAATTATTATATGGGAAAATGAAATATGTGGTTATTATTCTACTCACAAAATGATAGCCTTTCACCTTTCCCATTCCCCAGCCTACTTGGACATACCCATTCTTCAGAGGTCACCTCCTTCCACCGCAAGATTCCACCGATGTCACCAATTCATCTCTAAGGAATCACCATATCCACCATTGGGATGTTTGAACTCAATATGGAACCCAGAAGTGAGACCCCAAGACCAATCCATATCTCCATCGATTCCATGGATGTCCTTGGTGTGCCCATTCCAAATAGTTTCAATGCTTTATAATCTATTATGATGCCACCTCTAGACACTATTAAGGCCTCATAGATTTAAGATATTCCATTTCATTCACTATCCTCATTTTTTATATCCACTACATTGATCTATTATACCCATACAAAACATGTATGTCAACACCCGATACATACTAGATGGGGGTTTTATCATCCGATTTTTTTGGGTGTTTCAAAAATGAACCACACGATTCTCATGGGAGTTCAAAAATTTAATATTAAAAGTTAGATAGATATCATAGAGAATAAAAAATCTTTGATTGAGGAAGGCTAAATGAAATCCACCTCTATAAATTCAGAAGTATTTTAAGCTACAAGGGAGTTCAACAGTAATGGAGGAGGAGGGCCTCTCAGCTAAGCAGATGCCTATTTTTTAGCCATTATTTGATTTTTTGTTTTTTTTACTTTAATTATTTTGATGAAATTTTTATTTTTAAAAATTAAAATTATAGCTCATTAATGTTTATTTATATTAAATTTTTTTCTACCCATTTTATTATTATTCTTCTACTTCTAACATTATGTCAATATATATATTGTTTATTTTATTTTATTTAATTTTATTATTTTTATTCATATTCTCTCTCTATATCTTTTTATTATTCTATTTTTTACTTTACTATTTTATGTGTTCTTCTTCATTCCCTTTTATTTTTATTTTTAATATATATTCATCTAATTTTAATCACCATGAGTTCTTATTGTAAAAATGAGGGGCTAACCGCAGGCATCTCATGGGTTAGGTAAGGGGTGATTTCATAAATATGTGCCTCAATTAATTTATTTTTATTAATGATTATGGTGAGTGATGGTGAAATGAATGGATATAAAGATCATGTACCAAAACACTAAAATCCAATAATTTCCTATTATTTTATTAAAATAATTTCCACCCCTTTAATTATACATAATATCTGTGTACGATGGAGTAGATTCAATTAGAGGATGAAATGACATATAGAGAAGTCGGTTTCTTGTAGGTGTTAGATTCTCTATTAATGTTTGCAATAAAATTTAATTAAAATAAGAGTTTTAATTTAGTTTTAATTATACATTCCAGAATCTGAAATCACTAAATAAAATAATAGAATTATAAGAGTGAGATTTCATAATCAAACAACCGATTTAATTTTATACAACTACAAGAAGAATGATGGAAGCTATAAAAGAAACCACAAAAATATCACTCTTTTTTACTAATCACATTATGTCATTTCATGTTAGATTAATTTTTTCATGATATAAAAAAATAAGTAGTTCATAGGTGACTTATATGAAGTATGGTGAAAAAATGTGAACCTCCTCATGTGAGATATTCCAAGTTATCTAATGAGCTACACAAGGAAAATATTGAGAGATAATTTTTCCTAATTTCTATTATAGTTATTCATCAAAAAATTGAATCTATTCATGGTAGGTGATAATTACTTTTCCCAATTTTTTCTTTTTTAGATTCTTTTTATCATTTTCAGATGTTTTATAAAATTCATAAAAATTTATTTTTCTTTGATGTTTTAATTTATTTATATTTAAAATTCATAGAATAATAACATTGGGGTTATGGATCAAAAACAATTTCTAAACAATGTTGATAAGGACCTACTTTGAAATAATGATGATCTCACTAACCTATCACATAATATGTTGAACCAGAATGATATATGATTTTCATTTCAAGAGTTGGAAGATATGTTTGATAAATAAAAGTATAAATATAAAGTACTAAACTCTGATGATTAATTTCTATGGGAGAATTCTAATTTCACTAAATAAATTTAAGAGGTTGAGGAACAACTCAAATACCATCAATATCTAAATCATTTTTTATAACCATTTCCAATATGACTTTGTTTAGATACAGTTGATTTATGATGAGTATTAATTTTTTATTGAGATAATTGTGGGAGATAAATATTATTTGTATGATTTGTATAATGACTATGAGGTAAAAATTTATATACCCATTTTATAAAAATTAAAATATGAAAATCCATTTCATATCTCTATATATATAGATAAATATACCACCAAAGTGGTGGGATTCGATGAAAATTTGGAGGATCCTAACTTCCTACCTTCATCAACTTATATCCTACTTCAATAAGTGGTTAACAATGAAGAAAAAATTGACGCTGGAAAAACTATGTGATTTGGTCATACATAATCCACTCTTTCATTTTATTTTATTTTATTTAATATGACGTTAGTGTTAATTCTCAATGCATTAAATGTTCAAATACATCCAATAAATGTTATTATTTATAGGAATTTGACCTGAAAATATACATACTTGTTGAAAAACACATGGATCTCGTGATTTGGATAAACATTCATTTCAGAAATCCCATGATGAATCCATAATGGATGAGTTGAAGAAAAATAAGATAGAAACTTATAACATTGAAAGAGAAAATTAAAATTAAAATTAAAAATATCATGTGAAATCAAACGATTATTTTACTTTTTATCATTAAATTAAAGGAACCCATATAGAGGGGGAACTATACAATTGAGAGGATGTATCACAATTAGAAAATGATAATGGGAATGATTTGTACTTAATATTACCCCCACCATGTATGCAGTACTTAATTCTTAAGGTGGTGGTTCTCCCATGCACATTCAATGTATTATACCTCACTAACATATAATAAGTAAAATATAGGAAAATCAACATTCTTTGGTTAATTTCTATAAAGATCATCCCACCATCGAACTATGGATCATAGGTGGTACTGCACTCTAGAGGTTGTGAAAATTTAGGTACCACTTTGGATATCATACCAAATTTATCAGTTTAATATTCTTTCTAAGATTTAAATTTTATTTTTATGACTATTTTTTCATATGATTAATTGAATAATTTAATTTTCTATGACCATGATGGCACAAGTAATTCACCAAAAATTGGTTGAAGTGGATGAAAACATCATGATAAATAGTAGTTTACTTTTATTTTTATCCATTAAACTCCATACATTTATTTTTAAAGCCCCGTTATGATATTTAACCTAGAAATGTTCATTCCCGTTATTTTAATTTATGATTATATGACATATTTTTTAGACTTGATATTGTTAGGAACCACATGATTCGATGAATTTTATTTAGTTAATAATGAGATGGAATATGTAAAATGGATAATTGAATTATCAGAGTGAATCATGTATATTATAAAGATGACTCAATATTTTAGGGAATTATTTGATTAATTTAAATGATATTTCACTAAAATTATTCAAACTTTTAATTTCTTAAATTCATGTAAATTGATTTGTCATTATAATTCATTTAATTAGTCATTATCCCAAATAAAATGTCATATTCCTGATATGTTTTCCAGACCAAATATTTCATTTTTTATTTTGAGAATAATTATTGGCTGATCATGGGATATTCCACCTACCATAACAAGCATTGAAACTCTTCAATGGTAATTGATGTGAAAAGGCACATTTAAAATGGTCGAGGAATATTTCTAAAACCCCTTATTCATGAATACAACCTTTAAATTAATCATTTTATAGTTCATATATACCATGAATGAACATGTTATGGATTATATATATTTTTATCCATTTTTATCCATTCATACCCTACACTTAGTATTTTATAAGAAAATTTAAATTTGAAGAGTGTTGGTGATGGGATGTCATAGTTAAATGGATGATTTTTATTTTATGTAAAATGTGTAGGGATTCTAGTTCTGAGTATTTAAATTTTTTTCTTTAATCATTATACTTTATTGGTTTCCCCTATTATAAATAATTTAAAAATATAGAAAAGTCTTGTTACATGGAATAATTAAAATTAAACATTACATAAAAATTTATTTTTATCATATATGGGTTGGTGGTGTATTTTAGGTTTATTATAAGCATAAAATTTTGAAACAAGTAAAAAAATGAAAAATTACATTTGAAAAAATTATCAAAGTAGGGAAACATTCATGAAGTTTCGGCTAATTCATTATGATTTAATAATTCCATACTATACATTGAGTTTTGGGAAGTTGGAGTAGTTATTTTTTAAGGGTGAATATATTGAGATTTTACTTTTGATATCATGATAAGTACATTTGAGATATACATACTATTTGAGCCTTAATTATTAAAAAATAATTTTGGTTAGATTCATTTGAACCTTAATTTTTTGTCCTCAGGATTTTATGTTCATTTCTTATTTGTAATTTTTATAAATTAGTTCCTTTACAAGACTATTTATATAGAGGATGTTTTCATGATATGATCATAACACTACTTTAATTATATCATGAGTGATAAGAGAAAAGAATCAAAAGGTAGGTAAATTATTATTTGGAATGATTAACTATAATTAATTGAGAACCATGAATATATTATTAGAGATGTTACATAATTTTTCAAAAGGGATAATGTAAAATTCTTTAACTATTTTTTTTTTGTGAATTTAGAAATAAAATTATTATTTTATGTTGAATTTAAAATTTTTTATTTTTTATTTAAAATTATTTTATTTAATTGTTTTGAGATTCAAATAATGGTAACACGGGTTCCCACTGAATTCAATGATGATATTATATTCTTATGGAAAACCATAGTTTATGTGTGGGGTTATTTGAAACATATATATTTTTATGCAAAGTATGTAAACATTTTTATGGATTTTAATTAGACGTTAATCTATATAACCTTGTATTTCAATGTTTAATTAAAAATTAGGAAATTATAAATATGTAATGTAAATAGTTTAAAATGAATGGATAATGTTGAATTGAGGTTATTAATTTGTTCTATGGAATTTTTGAGGGTGTTTTGAAAAGTCATTAGATATTTTCTTTTAATGTAAAAATTTATTTCTGGTAAATAATTTGTTGTGCTTGACCATCCCTTAATCAGCTAATACCAAGTCATATAGCTATCCCTTAGAGGGATAACCTAGTATGGGGGACCAATGGGAAGGAAATCACAAACCTCCAAGGATACCTGTTGGACTAGGCCTATACAGTGTGTGAAAATATTTGAGCATGTGATAGAAGTGGTTGGTATTAGGCCTACTCATGTTGAATAGTGCATGTGGCCCATATTCAGTGTCTAAGTGATTTTGGGTTACTTAGTTACTATGAGAATCTGAGTAGAGAATGCCATGAATTGATTAAAAATGATTTATTTATTAAATTACAATTGTGATGTGGTATATTTAAAGATACCATCACAATTATAGTTACACAAAAAATTGATGCTTCATGTCACCCACCGATCATCCCTCTCGGATATAATGCATCCACCACCACTATTTCCTTCCACCACTCAACACCATTTCCAGCATCAATCAGTCACTAGGGAACCATGATGTCCACCACTAGGAAGTTCACCCTTTATATGGTACCCACTTATGAATCCCCATGACCACCCTGGATCACCTCTATTTTCTTAGGGGACCTCTATGAGACAATTTTGAATAATTAAGATACCCTAAAATCTATCTTAGTACTCCCTTTGGTCACTATGAAGGTCATATGTTTTGAGGAACTACCACTACATTTTTGTCCTCAGCACTTGTATCTTCTATATCAAGCCATGAATCCCATGGAAACCATGCACGATAAGGTAATTTCTATGCTAGATTAGATTTTTAACACCTGATTTATTTGTGTGTTTGTAAAATTAAACACATGGATCTCACAAGAGTTAAGAATATTAATATTCAAAGATGAACTCAGATCTATATGATTTATTGAGATTTGATCGAGGAAAGAAAAAAAGGAAATCTTCTTCTATAGATAGAGGATGAGTTTATATTTCATGCTATTTATACACTAGTCAAGGTGGAGGGATGAAATACTGATATTATTTCAATTTTTCCTCCACTATTATTTTATTCATCATTCTCTATATTTATTTGTTTTATTATTCTTATGTGATTTTTATTTTATTATATTAAAATTCAAACACATTCATATTCCTTTTTATTTCACTACTTTACACCCATGTTTTTGTAATTATTATTATTTTTCAAAAATTTTATCTATATTTTTAATTTTAATTTTATTTGATTATTATTATATTTCTTCTTTTTTAAATCTATTCGTATACCTCTATTTTCATTCTAATATTTTATATGTTCCTCTTATTTATTTTTTCAATTTATTATTATTCTCTCATATTCATATCATTCACACCACAATGACCACTTATAATGATAATCAGGGGCTAACATGAGTCTTGTTACAATGGAGGTAAGTGGTGCTTTTAGAATTACGTATTTCACTTATTTTTGTTTTGTTTAGGGTAGTGTTCATTGAGGGTGAAGATCATGGGTGTGATGATTTTACACCATAAAACTAAACTCAAAATAATTAATTATCTTTTATTTAAATATTTTCCATCCCTTATACTTTACATAAGCTCTTTTTAATATGGAGTTAATCCGTTCAATGGATGAAACAATATACAATAGTTCTAACTCATGTAATGTGGAACATTCTCGATTATTGTGTTCCATAAAACATGATTTCAAGAGTAGGTGGAATTTAGTTTTTTATATGAATTCAATATTTCATTGTCACTAAATAAATGAATAGTAGTTTAAGAGTGAGATGTAATAATTAAACAACCAAACATAATTTTATAAAACAATTATAAGAATGATGTAACACATAAAACAGACCACACTAAACACGTTCTTCTACTAATCAAAATATATTATTGAAATTTATATTAAATTTTCCAACATCTCTTTCATTTGAATTATATTGATTTTATAAAATATTTAAATAAAAAATAATTCGTTCTTAGTTGATTTATATTGGGTAGGTAAACAATTATTAAACTCCTCAAGTGAGACCACCCTGGGCAGTCACTGAGCAGCACAAGGAAAACATTTAAATTTTATTTTTCCATGCCCTATGACAGATATACATTATATATATGGATGATATATTAGATCTTAGAAATGAAAAACTAGTCATAATGTATCTTATGGAATGCTAAAAATCTTTTTAATGAAGAAATTAGGTGAAAACCCCCACATTTTAGGGATTAACATCATTTTTTATAGATCTTTGGTGCAACAAAAACTATGTCAAGTTATATACATTGACCAAATACTAAATAGATTTAGTATGGGAAAATCTGATATGGTATTGGTTCTAGTATCACATGGAATACATATTCACCATTAAATGTTCTTACACACACAATAAGAGAAATAATGACAGAGTAATATCACATACTCTTTAGTAATAAGATCTATAATATATTCCCTATAATATACTATAATTTATATTTACAATATATTGAGTATTGAAAAAAGATATCATGTTGATTCAGGTGAACAACATTGGTCTATTGTTCAGTAAATCATTAATTATGTATGAAGTACTATGGATATATTTTCGGTGTATGGATGAGAGGAGGAACTATTCATCAGAGTTTATGTTGATGGTATTTTTCAAACAGATTATTCTTATTTGAGGTCACATTCTAGATATGTATTTAGTCACAACCAATGAAATAATAATATAGAAGAGTTCAAAGTAGCTGGTTGTTAATTCTTTTGTAAATTATGAGAATATTGTATCCTCTGATGTAGCCAAGTAAGGCTTTTGTGTCTGAAATTTTTTCTATTTTCTTACTATGATACCTATAAGTAAATTTCATATCACATTATATTAGGAAATAATGTATTTTTTTCTCTTGAAAAAATGCTACAGTCCCACCAAATGAAAATGAACATGCTTTCAGAAGATCACCTCATGATATATTTTTCCCAAAGGGGTGAAGTTTCAATTCACAAAATATACATAGAAGAAAAAATGGTGGACCCCTTAACTAAATAATTATCTCATAAAATTCATGATTATAATATGAGTCTTAGTAGAATGATTATTTTTAGCAGTTAGATCTAGTTTAAGTGTTAGTATGTTTGAGTTGGTGCCCTAGAAATAACATCAGTGAACTTTATGATTGCATTTATTCCTATTTTTAAATAATAATAAGCCACTTTTATCACTATGATAATTATTATATGTGATGTAGTATTTGACAATGGTCTAGTAGTTGTTGTTTCATTGAAATCTTATAGGAGTTCCTTGATATTGGGAAAATCCAGATATCCCAAAATAATTTTCATAAATATATATTCAATTGTTAAATAAATTAATTTACAAGACAATAAAAATATAGGCTATTAGGGATGGTGACTCAATAGAATTTGAGGCACCTTATTATGGTGTAATCCCTTGGTAATATCATGCATTGAATATTATTATAACATTACTAGCCAATACGACATCCACATTTTTATGTATTATTAGATATTTCTATATTTATATGTGTTTACTAATATTTATAATATAATTATATTATAAATGGATATTTTTATCCATTTACAATGATGTATTGATGAATAACATGATTATATACACTTATGATGAAGTATGATACATTGGGTGTATCAGAAGTAATATTTCATTAATGTATATTATGACAAAGGATTTTACACTTATTTTCTTCAAAAAAAATTAGATATCTTAGAACCTTTAATGAATATGATATAGAATAAATAAATTCAGATCTCTGATGTTAAATAAGATATTTTGATTCCAAAAAATTCAATAAATGAGACCCAGATCAAATAGGTTTATGGAATCATCATATAACATTCATCATTAGAGAAATCAAGATATACAAATTATATGACACCGCATTCCTAAATATGAGGTTTTATGTGACCATGAAAAAACTAATTTATATCTAGGTTCCTTGACATGTTACAATATGAAAACCCTTTACTTTGGATACTTCATGATATGTCAATGAAAATGAGGCCAAGTGGGTCACACACAAATTCTATCTAGAATAAATGTTAAATAATATTATTATTCAAAAAATTGAATAAATATTATTCACATTTGTTGATTTATAATTATTCATGTTTTATTGATCACATATATTCATTCACTAGTTATTCGATAGAATATTTTGCGATAAAAATATTTAATATATATTAACATATTAATTAGTGAATTTAATATTTATTTATTTGATAGAGAATTATGCAGTTGGATATATTTATTAAATAAATAGTAATTATTCAAGGACTGATAAATATTGTGGATGAATGGAAGACTGAGTTTATTAGTCTATTAAAAAATAATATATATTAAATATTATTTTGATAAATAATTTGTAGATAATTCATTTGTTTTTAACGTTAAAATAAATAATAATAATAATAATAATAATAATAAGAATATATACATGGGGTTCTATATAGATTATTGAAATAATAAGGTCATATATCAAATTATTCTTTTGTAACCCTACCACTGTTTAAAACAAATTATAATATTTCTGAAAATTTTGTTCCTTTATTTTATTGGGAACAAAAAATTAAAAATAATTCTTCAAAATCCTTAAATATCTCCCACTCCAATAATATTCTAAAGCACATAGTGAAATCCTCCTCCATTATTCTTGATTCTAAATATTTGAAAGTGAATCCTTCGTGAAGTGATTCTAATAGTGATCATATATGAACCACAAAATCAATAAGATCTACCATTCTAGAACCCAGAGATTAATATGGTTACATTCATAGGATTGTGGAACACATGTACAACACACCTAGAAATATTATACACTTTAATATAAAAACATCATGACAATACATTCTAGATACATCCATAGATTCATTAACAATGAAATAATTCATCATATGGTAATTATTTAATTTATTTTTTTATAAATCATTATGTGATGATCATATGTTTTTAATACAAAATTCTCCCATAAATTATTATTTGATTCAATGTTATTGATCAGGATGTTTTTTTTCAATATACTTATTAGATTATTCTTTTATTATAGTAAAAAATTGAGTTGTAAATAGACCATTTGGAATGTATGCTACCCATAGAACATTGAGAAAAAAACACATCACAATAAGGAGGTGGAAAAAAGAGAGACTTAAATAACACAATAAAAGATTGTGATATATAATATGATAATCCTAAAATGTTTTATAGAGACATATGATCATAAAAATATTTCTAAAAAAGCATAAAATATATAAAATATCTCAAAAACATTTCAATATTCAAACAACAAGTAAGCTTGATTGAAATGTGTTGATAAAATTAAAAATAAGATGTAATTAGTAAAACATATTACTAGATAGTAACTAAATGAATCTTGGGAATCTTTCATAAATTGATGAAAAAAATTAAACCATTGAAAAACCATAATATTAAATAATCTGATGAATAGATCTTTATGCATATTATTCATGCATAAACCTATAAAAAGAGCTTCCCACATCTCATTTTCACAAAAAACATGTAATTAATTCCTCTAAAATACCATTCACACAAAAAACTTTTGAACAATTCTTCAGACATCTCATTCATGGAAAAAAAATTTAAAAAACATTCATGTAACTCATTCACTCATAAAAAATGTTAAAAAATATTCCTACATATAATTCACACAAAATTACAATATATAAAGTGATAATATACCTTAAATATTTTATTGGAGTGAAATATAGTACCCCTATATTCAATATACTTATATTTGAGTTCCATATGAAAATTCAACACACATTATTTCCTAAATAACCCATATGAAAATACTATGTAGCATAAACAATTTAAAAATAAACAAAATATGCACTTAATCAATTATTTCATATCAAAAATATTAGATTTATATGAAATAATATAATTATAACTTATAATGGGTGATAGAATATCCCTTTGTGAATGATAAAAAAATGGATGTTAAATATAATTCAAAATACAAAATTATTCACAAAACCTTTTAAAACATTGAAGTGAAAAATAAATTCAAAAATATTTTTTCTTGAAGGGAATGAAAATATTGAAAAACATATTATTAAAATTTCCAAAAAAAATCATAAAATCATAGAAATTTTTTAATTTTGATAATTGAAAATACATTAATAAATATACTTTTAAAATAATATATAACAATGGATACATAGAAAAGATATAAAGGATTCATGAATTTGAAGAGAAAATATTTTTAAAATTATTAATTTTAAAATAAGTTTTAATAATGTAGTCTTTAAAAATTATATAAATATTTCCCATGAAATGTGGAGTGGAATAAATCAGTGTTTTAAGAAATAAGTTATAGATTAATAATTTTTAACTATTGAATGGAGTTGAGTTAATAATGAACCTTATGGCCTAGGTATCCTTGGAATCAAAAGAAATCTAATGAAACTAAATGATCTAGCTCACCAAACCCCATATATTAAATTAAAATTGTAATATTAATTAATTAGTAATTAATTATTCCATAATAATGATGTTATTGAGTTCAGTGAGAAATATTCCTCAGGAAATTAAATTTTAGGCATGAAACCCTTACCTTTTTTTCCTTGCTTAGTCAGATGCACTCAAAGATACTATATAATAACAGTAAATATATTAATAACCAATTTCACAAATATTTTCATACCTAATATAGTTTATATTTTCTATTTATAATAATTACCTACTTGTCTATTTTTTTGTAATTTCATATTTTCCAACATCGGTAGTTTATAGATTTAAACATTTGTTATAGATTTGTAAGTGTAATGTTAATATTAATTACTCTTAAAAATATTATAATTAAAATTTTATTAGTGTTACTATAATTTTGGGAATATAATGATTTATCAACATCAATTTACTTCCATGACTTCTTTATTCTTCATCTTAGAAGATGAAATCAATAATGAACATATTTAAATGATTTTCTATCTACAAAGGGTTTTTTATTAACTAATGAATAAAATACTATATTATCATACCAATAAAAAATATAACATAATTATTTACATATTTATATAATATTTTAATGGTAATAATTTTTTTTAATCATTGATACCATAATTTTATAGCACTGTTTAAGTTAGTGGTCCAAAACGATCTCAAACAAATGCATACCATGATTATCAATGATTACGAGCTGATTTAGTTGTAAAATAATTACACAAATAGTAAAAAGATTTAATTTATTGTATTTTTTAATGAAATAAAATAATTATAATGGATTTATAAGATAAATTAATGGATATATAACTGTTATATAATTTTAATGTATGACTTTCTTCTTAGTATTCTAATATTGAATGATTGATTTTACGATAATCATTTGTTGAACATGTAATTAATATATTCTAAACGTTTATACACTATAATCATACTTATATCATATGAATAATATTTAACCATTTTAACCATTCTTATGGACATACATTTATGTTAATTGGGAAATGAAAAACAAAAATGAATCGTCTTATAGAGGCATCGATCCTCACATTCCTACAGTTGATGATTTCATTTTATATAAAATGTGGATAATGAGTAATATACTTAATAATTTAAGAATATAATATATACCATTAACATAAACAATATATACTATATTCCAAATTATTACCAAACATATATCGTGGTGGTGAAAAACAACATGTTGCATCCTGGTGGCAGTTTTTTGCACACTACACGATTCATATTTTTTCATAGTGAAAAAGGGAATGGTGGTTAATGATCATAGATAATTTTAATAACATAATAGTTTAATAATGATAGTAATTTTATCATATTAATATTTTTAAATGTATTTTATGAATAATAAATATAAAAAATTAAATATAAAAATAGAGTTTTATGAACTTATACATCATTTCTTAGATTTCTCCATTAAAAGGGGATTAAAACATAGATGGATATAATTTTGAGAAGAAAATAAACTCATTTAAATTTATAGGTGTATGGAAATGGGATTTTAGAGTATTTTTGGACGAAATTTTGGGTTTTTTAGGTTATGTGTGGATAGGATGGCCCCTTTAATAAATAAAAATGGGTGACCTTTTTGTATATACACAAAACATTTCTATTATGGGAAGTCAATATAAAAAAAGTGTCTAAAAAATGTAAAAAATTTAGTATAGGGGATATAATGGTTATTAAAAAGAACACAATACAATTATAAACATATTTTAAAAAAATTAGACCATTTTTTTATAAGTGTACTATGTTTTACCATTTTATTTTTCCCATAGTAACTACTTTATAACAAGGAAGTCTATCCTATGAGATATATATTTAATTAAAATTATTTTATAATTTTGATCTAGTGATTCCAAATTTTAAACACAATAAATTTATTCAATTCTTAAATGTGATAAAAAAATTCAGAAAACTAAATATATAATACATAAAAAATAAAGTTTGTAATATATAACATAAATTCAAAAATATTAACATTGGGTTTATAAGTTGAAAAAAAATTCTATAATTATAAATTTACTTATAAAATATATATTTGTTATTTAAATAATTTTTATGAATTACCATTGAAAATTATATAATAATTTCCTAAACTCATGTTATTTGTAAAAAAACAGTACTTTAAAATATTAACCTAAATGTAAACATTAAATTAACTAAAAAATTAAACTTAAGAAAATATGGACATGGAAAATTCCAAAGCAATTTTATTTTTTTCAAATTCATAACCTAAAATTTAAAAATATTATTTTAATTAAAAACATAAAATGTTTAAAAAATAGTTATTATAGGAAAAAAAATTCTTAAATTAATTATGTTTTCTACAAATTACTTATTAATCCAATGTTAATATGTCTTGTAATTATTAAATAATAACATACATAGTTACCTGAAATGAAATTACAATTTGTAAAAGAATAACATTTTTTATGAATAAAGTAAACAAATAAGATATGCATTTTGAGAAATAATATAAATTAATGATATATATTATTACATTTTTATATAATCGAGAATTCTTGTTAGGTAACCCATTATGATATCCATGTAATACCTAATCATATGATCTAGTTGTTATTCCAGGTGCTGGTTTGGCAAGCATGGATCTCATGAAAATATCCATGATATTGATCTTCTCTCATATATGAGATTTATAAAATTTTAATTTCTCATGTTTTTTATTAGCTTGGTTAAGTTAAAGCCCCATAATAGCTACATTTCATCCATTTTTGGGAAAATAGAATTAATAAATATTTCTTCTTCTTATGGGTTCCATTTTTTCTTATATTCTTCATTTATTTTTTATATGGTTACATAAAATTATAACAACTAATTTAAATACATTATTTTTAATGGTGATGTATAATTTTAAAATAATTTCAATTTTTATTTCATTAGTTTTTTTGGAGAAAAAATGTGATATTAATAAATATTTATGGAAAATATATAATTAAATCATAATTAATTACATTCTCCCAACTTAAAAAAATTTCATCCTTGCAAATGTAATAATTTCATACCAAAAAACATTATCTAAAAATAGTTGTAACAGGAATCAGGATTTCTTTTTCAAATTTTTTTATCTATATCATTTATTTTCATATAATAATCATAATCCCAAAACATTGTTTTATCCTAACTATATAAGTTAAATACATCACAGGTTTTTGTGATAAAACTAATTTTATTTTCCTTTGAGATCATAGTTCATACCAATAATAAATAATTATCATAAATTTGTTTCGTAAATGAATTTTAATTCCCTATTTTTAGAATATCAACCCTATAAAAATCTATTTATCATATCAACAAGGTAGTCATATTCAAAATCTAATAAAAATGATGAAGTCGATGATGAAAAATCTTTCATCTTATAAGTCTAATAGAGATCCACATTCATACACATCTTCACCCTTTTTATATCTATTTCCATTTAATAAACCTCTTCCTTCTCCCTCTTTTAATTTTTTACATGACATATTTAATAGATAACCACATGTCCCTTCAACCATATCTTTTCATTAGTCTTTACACTACCTCCATTATTAAACCTTCATGGAATATATTTAATTGGTTATGTATTCCATTTCAAATTCACTACAGAGAGATAATTTTTTTTCAAACAATTCCATCAACGACTCGAACTATATCCTTCATGCACTACATGAGATCTGATGCCTTTGAGAGTTAAACCAGTTTCACAAACATCACCTTTCCCTTAGGTTACTAGGTGACCTCCTTTTTCTCAAACCACCATGTCCTATGTGACTAGTTGAAGTAGAGGTTGATTATATTCTATATCAAAAAATTTCATGATTGTTTCGAATTCTAGAAAAATATGGAGGATTATTTGTGAAGGTATTGCATTAATGGATTACATTAAAGATGTTTCATTAGTTTCATATATTATTTCTTTCAATTTCTAATATCTCAAAAGTGCAAAGTGGTTTCCGTTTCTAGCACCATCCATATTTAGTAATGAGGGTGTTATGGTAAATCTGACCAAGATTAGTGAATTTGATTTCAATGTTAAAATAATTAGTCCACTAAATAAAATCTAAATATAGGACCCCTTATAATATTTATATTTTCATAAAACATAATTTTTAAAAAGATTTTTTTTAGAAACAAGATATTTAACTTGATAAATAAACATCACGTTAGTTCACCTAGAAATCAATATTCAGAATATAGAGTGTCAAAAATGATTATGCCTTATAAAAAAATTATAATGTGAAGGATTTAATTCACACAATATAGCCCTTTAATGTCTTTGAATATGATTCACATTGTTCCATAGCTATGTTGGTTGTTCAAACCTATCATTCAAAACCTCCTTTTATTTATGACAGTGAAATTGGTGATGTCTCTGATATGTACACATAATTTATCAGACCGCTAGTGGTGAATTTGAACAAACATATTATACTCCCATCCTACTACATGACGTATTCATTTTCATATAACAATTTTATTCTCAATGACCATATTTTCTATAATTAATTTATATTCTATTCCAATTTATGAAATTGCATAAGTTTTTATTTTATCATTTCAAATATATAAGATGTTTAAAATTATTTTCATCATCATCATCTTCATCACATGATATTTTATGAGACTCTATCTATCGATTCTTTGGTGTGTTTGGGAATTTGATTATGTTAAAATAGTTAATCAAATTTAATGATAACATATTTGGTATAATAACATAGTTTCTCATTCCAAATACCATTATTATTTTATATTCATTGACGAAGTATTCTTGTAGTTCCTCACACCCATGGTTACTTCTTCTTCTATCCATTACTAATACTAAAAGGTTTAAAATGTTAAAAAAATTAATAATATAGGGTAATTATCATAATAAGAAAAACAAATATCAACCTCAATGTTTGTTTTTTAGTTAAATTATTATTTTAGCCTATAGATCCTATTTCTAAACCTATATAAATATTAATTTTACCTATGTTACTTTTTAAAGGGCTACTCTATGCTTCTCAACCTAATCCCAAAATGTAACTTGAAAATAAATCCATCATAGAAGTTTATAAGAAGAGTTTTTTCAGTCAATGAATATCCCAAATGAGTGGAAAAGATGGAATACAGTTGTACAACTTTTCCATGCACCTGGTGATGATTAAGTTAATAAATAGTCCATCATTTTTGGGTTATTAAGACTATGTACATTGATACCATAGCTTGTATCCATCATTAGTATCCATTTTGGGATTTATTTGTTTGGAAAACCATATACTCAATTTTTTTACAATATTTTACGATATCATTCTATACATAAAATTATATTTAGGTTTTTCACTAAATTTCTCTAACCATACCAAAAATGATAATTAATCTAATCTCTAAAAATAACTAAACCATCCTATGATACCAACTAAATTAAAAAAAATATGATCATGGAATAAATAGTAAATGAATCTCATGATGCATATTATACATCTACCAATAAATCACATGAACCAAAGACTGAAAGGTCCAGTGTATGAGTTATTATCTATATAAAAATATTATTTTTTATGCATGAAAATATTTCTATATAAAAATTCTTCACTATACCCATCCCTTCAATCTCACATAGTATAATATTCTTCAGAACATAGGGATTTTAGAAATAATAAAGGGGTGAGATCAAATGCATAGTAAGGTAAAAACATATAATAACATGTTGTAGAACATTATGGGAGAATAAATTAAATAATAAAAGATCATAAGACCATATTTGATAATCATAATTATTGTTAGAGAAACAAAATATCATTAAGGAATCATAACAAATATGAAATATCAAAAACCAATATCCCAATAGTCCTATAACATGTGCGCATGGCCAAAAAGTGTTTAATACATTAAAATTATGGTGTAATCCCAAAAACATGGAATTTCATGAAAATTACATGAATCATAAAAATTTACCATAACTCAATGAACACCGTGAAAATGAGGCACAACCATAAGCATTTAAAATATAGTTAACAATGTTTTATGCATCATGTTTGCACCTAAAATTATGAAAAAATTTCTCATGTATCATTCATACAAAAAACGTCCAAAAACATCCTAAAACATCTCTTTTACATAGTAAACATGTGAATAAGTATTCATATATCTCATTCAAATAAAAAACATGAGAAAAATTATTCATGCATCTCATTCACATAAAATACTTGTCTGAAAATATTCTTATATCTCAATCACACATCATTACTTAATCTAATGTGATATAAAACCGTAATCAGTTAATGGAGGGAGATATTGGACCCCACCATTCACCAACCATGCATATGATTTCCATTAAAAAATCAAGTGTTAATCATCTCATAAAGAACCCAGTGGAAAATATTGGGTTTCATATGACATTCCAAAACATCACATAATATAAACACAAGAAAATTCATAATATCAAAACAATCATATAACAAATGAAATCATATAATAATAACATATTATGGGTGATAAAAACATAACTTCATGAAAGATAAAACATTTAGTTAAAATATAAGTCAAAATAAAGAAGCATTCACATAACCTTTTAAAGCCTTAAAGTACAAATTACATTTAAAAATACATTTAATTAAAGGGAAATATAATAATTATAAAATGATATTTTCTTATAGTTACAAATAAAATACCATCAAAAATATATATTTTCCCCCAAATTATATGTCCAAATACTCTGAAAAAATTAAAATTTATATAAATCATTAATAATGGTTATTTTAAAAACATATAATGATTCATAAAAAAGTGATTTTATTATTGATTACTTTTAAAATAATATTTAATAATTGATACATTGAAAAAAAAAATTTATATGGAAAGTTTAGTATAAGAAATAAATCTGTGAAGAAAGAAGTTCATGAAGAGTCATTTTACCTCAATAAATAGTGTTTACTTAACAAAGAACCTTTTAAATTTGAAATACTTTTAATTGAAATACATTTGAAGAAATAAGACTATGTAGATCATAAAAAACATGAATTCATTGAATATGATAAAATAAATTCATTTGGAATTAATTACACCATACCAACTATTTCATGGTTCTCAATGACAAATATTTCTCATGAATTTAAATATGAGATATGAAACCCTTGCCTTATTTCCCTTCATTGTCAGATTCACTTTAAGATCTAATATAATAAACATAAATATATTGATTAATAATTTCAAAAACATATCAATACATAAATTAATTTATAATTTCTATTTATAATCATTTCATACATATATATTGGTATGTTTGGGCCTATTTTCCAAAATATGGAGCTTATAGTTGGGATTGTCTCTAGTAGTTTCATAGGAGTAGTGCCATTATTAGTTCATCTTAAAAAAAAATTCCCTCAAAATTTATTAAATTTAAATTCATTTACTAATTATATTTTTTTATGATGTTTAAATTTACATTTGTGCGTTCATTAATATTTTTCAAAGAAGATGAAATTGAAAGTGAAAAATTTTAGTGATTTTTAATCATGAAAAGGAATTTTCATAATTATTTTGAAAAATATTATTGAAAAGTTTTTAAAAAAATAAAAAAAAATTCTTATTTACATATTCATACCAAATTATAAAAGAAATTATAATTTCCTAATCATCCATGACAAATTTTCAAGTCGTTGTTCATCTAGGTGGTCAGACCAAATACAAACATGAACATACTGTGATTGTCGACGATAATAAGGTGATTTAGTTATAAAATAATTATACATGTACCATCGTCATGTCAATTAGATTTTATTTGTTTGATATCGCAAATTTAAAATTTAAGGATAATATGATTCAATGGATATTGAAATATTACTGAATTTCAATTAATGATTTTCCTCTTAGTAAACTTGTTTAAACAATTAAATTTATGATAATTGTTTATTAATCATATGATTAATATTTTCTATAATATTTCATAATATAACATTAATTATAAAATAAAAAACATATTTATCCCTTAAAAAAATTCTCAGTGCCATCCATATAATGTAGTGATGAAATAAAAAAAAGGAAATAAGTCATTCCATGTATGCGGTAGTCCACAGGTACACATGGTTGACAATAAAATATTCCATAGAATGAAAAAAAGAATGAATACAGTTTTTAAATTTAGAATTTAAAATATATATTTTATATTATAATTATTTGTTTAAATTATTATTAGTAATATCCTTTTATCCTGGTGATGGAAAACAAAATTGGGTGTCTCGTGGAGGTTATAGTTGGAAAAACACACGATTCATTTTTTTGTTTTTCTAAATGGAAGGGGGGTTAATTCTTGTACCATTACTATTTTAACAATCCAATATAATAATTAAACTTGTGTTTCTATCCTAATATAGGGGAATTAAATTTTATGAAGAATGTATGTACTTAAGTAAATTGTATTGAAATATACGATTCAAAACATATACCTCACATCATAGATTATCTTACTAGAAAGGGGGATTATATCATTGAGGGATGGTCTTTTGAGAAGAAAAGAGCATCCTTAAAATGTATAATGTTTTTTTATAAGTGTTTTTGGTATATTTTTGTCTCAAATCTGGGGTTCTATGTGAAGGGAAGTTAAGAGATGAGTTTCACTTTTATAAGGTAAACGATGTGGCATTTTTATAAGTATCCAAAATTATTCAATAATGATAAGTCGCAATCAAATATGGTTTATTGAAAAATGAAAAATAATGGAGTAGGTATGGGATAAACTTAGAAAACTCCTCCTTAATTCAAATAGAAGCATGTTTTAAATATGGCAGACCCTTTACTTGAAATGATACAAAATTTTACCTTTTACATTTTCACCATTGTTACTAGTTTTCACCTAGTAAATTTCTCCATTAAGGAAATAATTAGTTAATACATGTTATATAATTTTGAAATGATGATTCCAGACATGGAATATTTTTTTTTAAACTCCTTTTTTTGATGCGATAAATATTAATTTAAGAATACTAAAAGTTTAATGCATTATAAACATATTTTTAAAAAATATATCATTAATACTATAATTTTCAATATTGTTTCTCAAATTCAAACCAATTACTTTTATGTTATAAATATAATTTTAATATATTTATTTTCTCTTAAAAAAAGATTCCATAAATTTCTAATTCATAATCATATACAAATAATGTCATAATGTCATATTATTTGGGAAAATAGAATTTTAAAATATTCACCTAAAAGTTAACATTTTTTGAAAATTATTAAAAATTAACAATAAGAAAATATTACTATGATAAAACAAATAATATAAATTTAATTTTATTAATATCCAATAATTTATAAATTTTATATTTAATTGAAATCATAAAATATCGGAATAAATTTATGATTATAGAAAATTTACTTTTTGTATGTTAACTATATTTTTCAAATATTATAAATAAATATATTATCAACTTGTCTTCTTATTATTCAAAAAAAAATTTACATAGTTCCTTGAAATAAAATTCAAATTTCTAAAAAAATAATTTTTAAGCATAATTTGAATTTTGAAAAAATGAAATTTGAAAATCAATATTAATTTATCATATACATATACATATACATGCATACATATATATATATATATATACACTATTACATTTTAATTTCATACTACTTTCTACTAACATAACCCCTTATCATCTATAAAAATTCCTAAGCAACATATAACATTTGTTTCCTCCTCAAGTGGTATATCAGCTAGCATGGATCTTCTAGAATTCTCCATGAACATTAACTTCACCCATATATGGGTTTTATCAAACATAAATTTCTCAAGTTCACATGGGGAATGGTCAAGTTGAATTCATATCAAATATGAAACCCCTCTGAGGTCACAAAAATTTGCATAATAATAATGTATTATACTTCATAAGGCTATTTATTATTGCTTTCATTATTTATTTTGTGATACGTTCACATAAATTTATAACATCTAGTTTAATGACTATGTTTTAATGACCATAAAAAATATTAAAAATAAAATTTTTTATTTACTTTAATAATGGTATTAATGTGGAACAAAAATTTAATATATATATATATAAAGACAATATATAGTTAATACTTCTATCATTACAACAACATACCACTCTAAATCATGTATTTGGTCGATCCTCTCTTGAAATTTCAATGCGTTGAAATGCATGCTATCAATTTTACCTTTCTTCATCAGTATAGAGTATGATACCTTCTTTTAAGAATCACTATAAATCATGAAATGTTCCCCACTTGTGTTTAGGTTGATTACTGGTGCAGCGATAACATGCATAAAAATTACACTTCCTCCATCCAAAAAACGTATTTATTGTACTTCACATGCAACTAATCCTTTAGTAATGTATTTAGAATATTATTCAAATATTCCATAAACTCCTCCTTGTTTTTATTTTATATCATAATATAAACTATAAATGATATAAAAAAATTTAAAGGTAATCTATACAGACCGTATTCATTAGGGACATGATGATTCTAGTAGATTTTGTGAGGTCAATATAAATTGATAAGAATATATAGAATCTATAACTTCTTCAAAAGGTTGTTCTAGTAATATATTATAACTTCACATTTAATTGGGGATATTATTATTGAAGGTACACTATAGTTATTTTTTGGGACCCAATTAGCTAATCAAACAAGTCATCAATTTTTTTATTTGGATAGTTATTATTAAAAATTATTTTATTTATTAAATGTTAATAAATAAGGACGCACATTAACCACTCTTTATAAAATAATAGAACTAGAACACCCCAATTTTAAGAACTGATGTATATAAAAACTTTTTCTGGAATCTTTTGTAACTCATTCTTTAGTTCTTTGAACTCAATTGTGGCCATTCTGTATAGAGTCTTAGATATGGGGAGTGATCTAGTGTATGATTAATTGATAACTAAAAATCTCTTCTAGGATAAATAAGAAGAATCTTTTCAATAAATATAAAACTATATTTCCTCATAATGTACATGTCTTCAAGTATGATTTACCCCTCCGTCTCTTTCATTTTATCTAAAAAATAATTCTCATAAGGAAATAATATCCACTATTGATAAGAAGATTCCAATAGAAACTCATCCCCAATATTACACTTGTACAAGATTGGATGATGTCTCATGATTCAAATAAAATTATCTATCTTCCAACATTTAATGATGAATTTATATATATATATATATATTTATAATTCATTCCAAACATATCATTAAATTAAAATAAAATATGTATGAAAATATATTTGGTGGTTCGGTAAAAAAACATTGACTGGGAAGGAGGTATATACTAGGGGTGTAATAAATTTTCCATTTTATATTATCATAGAGACATCAAAGCCCATGTTATGTTCTATAATTAATAAATGTTTACTAAATAATAAATAAATGAAACAGTGCATAAAACTTCAAAAAAATAGTCTATTCCATATTCTTGAATGAATAAACAACATAGTTATCACAAAATTGTTATCATGATAAAAATTATATCATTTTGGAAATCATCATATTACCCAAAACATTGGTTGTTATCATGGTTCCTATAATTTCAATCCATTAAATAAAAAAGGGAATAAAATTAGTTTTGAGAATAATAAATCTAAAAATAATTTAAAATGGAAACTATAAACATAGATGTAATAATTTATGGATGACATAAATAATCTAACTTATTAGTGTATATGTTTCAATATATCATTCTTAAGATATTTTAAATTTATTATAACATAAAAATATATTCATGTCCTTCATATTGGTTTGTAAATCATTTTTTAATTTACAAAACCATATCCCCCAGGAATGTCAAACAAGGTGTGTAGAAAGAACTCTTTATCTTGCCCCAGTTAAAAGTTTAGTTAATATCAAAAAATAAATATGAAGTTTATTTCTTTTTGGTATATGACATATAGAGACACATTAGCCTGTAGTATCTGGACAGGTATGTAATTTCATGGAATCTTATCACTATATACTAGATCATAATTTTTGGATGTTTTTTTATATAAAGACTTATCCCATTGGGTTTTTTTGAATATATTATCATTCATATATCCAAAAAATTCTAGAATTTTTTTGGGTACTATCTATACCAACCCATGTTTTTGTAACATATTTCTAAATGATTATTAACATAAATATACAATATACACAACCTAAAGACTGAGATTTGTAGTGTATTTGGAATAATATGTTCATAATACATAAAAATTAAACTAAATTAAAAACTATTTATTATCTCCATAATAAGATCTCAACACAAATTGATATACTAAAACTTAATAGGATTACTGGATAATTACAATTGGAAAATAGGTGATCAATAAATCCTCATATGGGGATAAACATTATGAAGAATAAAAACATATGAACTTATTACCATAACATTATTTCATAAAAATTTAAAGTTAATTATTTATCATATATAATCATTACATAAGTAATATGGAATAATAACATCATAGAATCCAAATAATTTGTAAGAAACATAAAAACTAATATTAGCATATGTTAGGGGGAGCTTCTAATTTAACATCCAACAGTGGACCAAGTCCCATATTGGATTAGGTTTACTTACTAATCCCATAAATATCATCTCATGAGATAGAAAAATTTATTAATTCATTGGTGCACTATATTTTTTCACCCATAAAAACATATACATTCTTATGTGTAAAAAACATTATATCAAACTTACATCATAAAAATAAGTAATACCCATATAAAGAAATGTGTTGCATAATCTCATCGTAGAGAATAAAAATATGGATTATTTAATAGTTTAAATGAAATAAGTGATTAAAACAATATTGGAAATTTATAGGTCTAAAATAATCATTAATCTTGAAAAATTATATCTAAATTAGGTGAGGGTGTGAAAAATATTGGATAAGTGACATCATAAATTTACCATTGAAGTCAGACATTAGGGAAAAATGTATGAGTCTTTAAATATGGGAAAAGAATATTAATTTTACTAAAACCATAAATTATTTTAATAATTAATTTTATAATATAATTATTAATTTTATAAAACATTTTTTGTCTAAAATATTTTATAGAGTGGTATTTGAAATTTTGTACGAAACAACAATGTTCCCCGTAATCCAGTATGCTTATTGAATGAAGTTGAGAAGGGATCCTTTAAAACATGTATATCTATAAAAACAAAAAATGTGTACTAAAATTGGTATATATGTTTGTAAAATATATATATTGAATATATAATAATTATTTAATAATAATAGATTAATGTTTTATTAAAGAGTTAAAAAACACAAAGAAAATAGGATGGTTTAGATATATCGTTTATCTTTAGTTCTAGAATCATTGTTTTATTGGACATAATATCCTGATAATCCAATTAGACTTATTAATTAATTAATTTATAAATTTTTACATCTATGTTTTATTTAGTATAACAATATTCTATTTATTTACAACCATTTCATTGAGATATATTGTTTAACATCCCTTTTATGTTGGTGTTCGTTTAATGGTTCCATGGTTTTAATTTATAATGTTCTTATATACCAATTTGTGTTCTGAAATAATAATGATTCATTTGGTATAATCATTACCATTATATGTCTAGTTCATTTAGTCTATTTTACCAACCATCATTTACTAAATTAAATTTATTTAATCAAATGATTTTTAATATATTATAGAACATTAAAAAAATTAATTATTTTCAATTTATTAAACAACAATATATTTTCTATAACCATTCTTGATGGTGGTGTAGAAAAATTATGAATTTTGTACATGGTGGTGATAAACCAACAATATTGTGAAAAAAATATTTTTTTAGAATCAGTTAAAGGGAGGGTATAATATAGATATTCCAACATAAAAATTTCAAAAAATTATATTTTTTATACTAATGTAACTATATATAGGTATATGAAAAACACATGGGGTGGTGGAATAAAAATAAAATTGAAATAGGATTAGCGGGTAAATAACCAATTCTTTTGAGCAATCTCATCTTAATATTCCATTAAAGAACCGTGGTTTGATATTTAGATAAGGAATAGGATTAAAGGAATTTTGGTAAATTATTATGTTGTATTAGGGAAGATTTTTTAAATCCTCAAGTCCTATATGGTTTGATGGGAAGGGGTGGTGAGGGTAGTATTTAAAATAGGATGAGGGGAGTGTTTCAGGAATATATAGTTCATTGTTTTATATTTTAAGAACCAGAATACTAGTAGTGTTGACTGTTCTGAATATATTTAGTGAGTAGTTCAAGTTAGTTTTAACTAATGGTTTCTTACATCATCCATTACAAATAAATTCATTTATTTAGAATATAATGTTAATATCATATTTTTCCATATTACACTATTCAAAAAAATATTTTATATAAATACCCAAAATTCAGCCTTCTATTTTTTTCAATGATTATATTTATAAAGTTATTTCCATTTTATGAATGTAATTTTCTAAATAGTATATACAATGTATTACATTAAAACCCAATATTATTTTAAAAATGTTAACTTAAATATTATAATCAATTTTTTTACCCTTTGAAGAATAACTAAGGGTCTTATAGAATCGTATTAGCAATGTAATTAATCTTAATATTAATTTTTAAACCCATATTATGATAATATATTTTTTCATATCTTTATTTTTTTATTAAAATTAAAATGAAACATATAAGATTTACCAAAAATTTAAACACTTCTCTAATCAATTTTAAAACATTTATTTAATTGTTTCATTATGTAGATATGAAATATTTTAATTTTATAAGATACGTAAATATTTTTTTACACTTATGTGATATAACTATATTTAGTGTCAGGACTCTATTCTTATTGATCAGATTGTTGATCTAATGTCTTGAAATATATTTCCAATTGCTAGATTAACATTTCAAATGTTATGTTCATAACAGTCTTATGGGATACTAGTTCCTATAAAAAAACATCATATTTAATTCTTTATTAATCCATTTATAGTTTATATAATGTTTTTATATATGTTAATTTTCAAAATCCATGTTTCATTATTAATATTCCAATTCATTTCAATCACATTATTCATAATTGAGATATTCCGAGGGGTTGAGTAGATCAAAATTGTTAGTATAATTATTTTATTTTTTATTTTTTATCCCATAATACTACTTTCATTTCATATAACTATATTGAATCATGAAATTTAATGTTCAAATAAATATATTAAAATTTCATTGGTTTTATCATTTGATTCTTGTTATTTTTGTAATATTACTTTACCATATATGAAAAATAATATATAATTACAAGGGAAATTCTAGTGATAAAATTATAGGTCACTATTCTATATATGGACATCATGTAATCTAGATTAATGTCTTGGAATGAGATAGGAAATACTAAGTCACTATCTATCCTAAACAAGAAATGAATCATCCCCCTCGTAGTTCATGATATCATTCATTCAAACAAATACGTTTCTCATATGTTGGGACATTATTGATCCATAATGTATGGTTGGGTCAGAAATAAAGTCTAGACATCATAATGAATTGAATGAAGGAGGGGAATCAATTCCTAATGTAATTATGTAAAATGGAATATATCAATAGAACAATATCATGTATAAGAATGATAATCCTAAGAGAATTACATTATCTTGATTAATGGACTCAGAAGAGAAAGATCAATGTGGATGGAGAGGACCCAAACTAGAATAAAGTGAGGATAATTCATACAATTATGAAAGCATTTGGGTTTGAAGAACCCAAAAATATATCATTTATCATGAATTAAAATAATTATTATATGATAGTTTTCTTTTTAGTTAAGGATGATGATGTAGTGATTTTTATTTTTGGGTAGCTTGGGACTCGAAAATTTAAAAGAAATAAAGAGACAAACATATGGTTTTGAGTTAAACATTGTGTGTCAATACATATCCCATAAAAATGGAATCTATACATACAATGTACTTGAGTAATCCATGTAGTTTAGCATCATGTGGAGAAGATGGTGTCATATTGTTTAGTGTTATTGTATTGGGAAATTGAACTTGTAGTATTATATCATGTAGGGAGGAAACTACTATATAGTTTAACAATATGTTGGACGTATATTCTTATATGAATATGTAATCTACATCTTCTAGAACATTGTGTTAGTATCTGGTGTAGTCTACCTTCCATCTAGTATAATTAGAGAATGTTTTCTAGTAGAGTGTAACTTGTAAATGGAATAGGGACCCTTTAATTTTTCCTTCAACCTTAGAGAATTTTTCATGGGAATAATTTTAGTTCTAATAATTATCACCAACTCCCCTAGGATAAATGGGTGGTTTTTTTCCTTCTTGTTAAACACATGGGTGATTTAGTTTTGATGAACATTCTATTTATACATAATTAAATAACTCCTTTTGTCCCAATTATCAAGCTTTTCATTTACCTTCTAATACTATTCATCCTAATATAACTAAACATAGATGATGGTGTTTAGTGATTGAACATGGAACAGAATAGGAAATACAACCTATTTTATGTATACATGTTAATATGGAGTCACTTTTGTAGTGGTATAGGTTATAGTAAAATATATCAACCAATAATTTTGTAGAATCTCTATCCATAACTTCTTATTTATTTCCAACATTGTTTATAGAGTATTAGACTGGGTTTTATTGAAAGACTTGATCTATTTTTTTACACTACGTGATATCAAGAACTGTAATTATATTGGATATTATATTGATTTTATAGTTATTTCAACTATGAAGTGTGCAAATTTGTGTATTTTTCTATTTTTATAGTCAAGGGATTCCATATCTTACTATAATATGTTACATCATAATGTTGATAGCTACATGTGTGCATATTTCATTTATGGGTATATCCTGAGACCGCATAGATAAGAAATCACAAGTTTTAAGGATATACTTCAACAACATAGTTATTGTTGTGTGGGGTGTGACCCCATGAAATCCATTACCTAAATGGAATATTAAATGAGAATATTTTTTAGTATGTAGAAACTCTAGGGTCGGGTGGATGAATTGGACATATATCTAATAGGCATGGAAAATCTTGGTTAATTACACACAATATTGTTTCATTATCGTCCAGAAGAGTCCAAGTCTTCTAATTTCAAGAGGGTTCTTGGTTCTAGATAGTTGAGTAGATCATATATCAGTTTTGACTTCAATCATGATGGTTCAAGATTCTCATTAAACTATGAAACTGAGGATAACCCCATCGAAGCCTTATTTAATGAGTTATTTTAGAGTAATAGCCCATATTACATGGAGAAATTTTCTTCTTTATGGTGAATATTTTCACTCTAATAGCATGTTATTGGAATATTCCTATATCGGACTTTTTCTACTATTAGATATTTCCATGAAATTTCAGTTTCAACTGGTGAATGGAGGAAATTTTCTAGCTCTAGGAATGTTCTTATCTCATTTATTCCTCAATTTTCATATTCGATAAAAGGTAAAATTACTCTGAAATGAATAATGTGACTGAAATTTTCTCCTGGTATGGGTCTTCCAAGGTTGTGGGAGCATATGAAATTATGTCATTTTAATCATTATGTGATTAAAGGACATTAGTTAGAGTTATTTCCCATGAAATTCACCAATTAAATCTTTGAAATAATCAAATAAGGGGATGTGATCATTATTTCTAATGACATATTATCTTATAAATTGTTTAATAATTAATATCTATCTTAATTTTTTATAATGACATGGAGTCAATAATTGGAGGGGGGATTTTAGGGTGATGATATGGGCTTGATATTCAACATCATTATTAGTTCATCCCTTTGAGATATTAAATATGTATAAAAGACCAACTTTGTTTGGGGATATACGTATGATACCCAAATCAACTTGGTTATTCTGAACATCCTCCATCCACATTCCTATAGATATTGTAGAAGTTACTTCAAAATAAATATCCCATATTTGAGGTGCAGGATTGATGGAGGTGACCTATTCTTTATGAAAATTTATATAGGTTACCTAACTCCCTATTGATGGGTTTTTATAAGGAATTATTCCAAAAAGTTACCTTGGAATCATTTATATGATATGAATTATATGTCTAACTATTGTATAATGATTGATTAGTGTTATAATCACCCATTCAGAATCAGGTGACTGAGAATGTACATTAATGTGTTAACATGGGATACATGGTGAACTTCATAATGGTAGAGGTAATGTATTAATTTTTTCACAAAAAAAATTGTCCCAATAAAATTGATTTTTGATATCAAAATTTTTGGTATCGATGTGAAGACTATTTTTAATAAGATAATACTTGCTATTTTTTTCTTGCATCATTATTCATGGAAATAATTTCACCATGTTATCATTTTATGGATAATAGGTAGAGTATAATGGGTTTTCATTCATTATTGTAATTAATACTAGTATGTTCAGAAAAAATTATCCTTGGTTTTTGAAGGAATACTAAAAGTCTTCATACCACTTAAAGAGTATCCCCTTTTCCATTATTCATGTAATAGTTATACATTTTCTAGAATTTTAGGAAATGGAAATTATAATATGTCCAATAATTCCTTTAAATACAATCTAATTCATACACTTATTAAATGGGGAATGTTGAGGGTGCCCAATTTTTCTTAAGGTCAAAATCAATACCACTATGAAATAACATTAATCTGATGACATTTCTTGATGTTACATTGAAAAAACACTTTAGATGATTCAGTTTCAGGCAATGTTTTTAGATTATGATAACAATTGAATCCTGGTTGGAAATAAGATCATAGTTTTCACAATAATTAACTACAATATATTCATCATTACACTTAATGATACTTCTAAATAATAGATTTAATATATTTCATGCATGGTATGATGATATATGGTGATAAAATTATTTAATATGAAGGGAATCACATAGTAGCAAAAAACACCTAAGGGATCTATGAATGTGGTGGATTATTCATCATCATTGTGAATCCAAATAGGATAATTCCCATAATATCCATCCATTGATAAAAGGGATTGGATACCATACATAACATTGATCGATAATTTCAATATTAGGATGGTGAAATAACCCAATAGACAATGTTTTTTGAGGTATCAAAATTTAATTCCAACATGAATGTACCATCTATAAATTATATAGGGAAAATATTATACAAAAATTTTCGATACTAAATCTTATAAATAATATTATCTTTTATGAGATTGATGATTTCTTCCTCAAACTTGGGAGTGGGGTTTAGTTTCAATCATCTTTCCACCTATTTATAACTACTTTTTTTTATTAACCTCAAAAATTGTTGGATACCTCATAATTTAATCCAGGAAGCTCATTATAGTTCTAGGTGTATACTTATTGTGTTTGTTTCCCGAATGAATTATAATTTTTCTATTCCTAAAGAAGCATAGGCATATTGGTAGGGCTTGGAAATGTATAATCTTATGTGAAAAGGTTGAACAACTTATTATTTTTAATGAATGTTGATATGCCTTCCTCAAATTGGATAGAGTCATCTCTAAGGTCCTAATCTTCATCTTAATCCTCAATATTCCCTACATCATCAGGTGTTGAAATTTTTATGGGGTATGAATCATGGACATTGTATCATCCCTATGGTAGTAGGAAGAGTGTGTTTTCTATGACCAAACATGATAATTATCATTTGTTATAAATTATTTATAGAATTGTGGAGACCTAAGAGAATATCAAAGTGCCAATATATCAAAAGTTCTTTTATTACAGGGAGCACTTTCACCATTGTAAAAAAGATGAATTGGCCTACTGGTTTCCTGAATGCGATGTACACATAAGCATATAAGGGGAATTGAAATTTTCATATATAAATGAAGACACTTATATAATAGACATAATAGGGTAATTTAGAGCATTATCTAGTTAAAGATTTCATTTTTGAGATCTTAAAAATATTCCATTGTAGACATACTCGATATGAATAATTTTATGTAGGATTCAACACAATGCTTTAAAGGGAGGAATATATGGAAGATGGAAAATTCACATTGGGAATATAGGGTGTAGAAATATATTGAGATCCCGGTGAAGATGCATATATCGATATATCATTTGAATTATTGTAATTTTGGGTTGGGGATAGATTTTCACAATGGATTGAAGAGGGACACTTATTGAGGATACATTCCACATGCCATCTCTTGGAAACCCAAATAAATATGGTAACACAAAAATATTGAGGACTTACCCAACATCTCAAGGGGGAGAAGAGTTAACCTCCAAGTATTTTGGAAACAATATGGGGGGATTATTATACTAAACTCCTACATTGTCAATGACACAACATATGGAGAAGAGTTAGGTGAAAAATGATGATTCCATTGAAAATTTAATAATATATTCATTAGGGGAGGCCTTCATTTCTGGATAATCAAATTTTCCTTCAGACTACATAAACTATATAATGAAGGTAGTGGTATTTATATATAGATATTTCTAGGTTGGTTATTCATAATATCTCAATGATTCAAAGCATATTCCTCAATCCGGTTGATGGGAAATAAGTATTCATTACTAAGCACACTCCATGGGCTTGTAGTAAGGGAATTAAATTGGTTATTAGAGGACAAATGTAAAAAGTAACATATTTATAGAGGCTTTCCTTCTATTTTTAATAGGTTTTATCCATGTATTGAGCCTCATAAGGTTTAAAGGGATATATATTTCCAATATAACACTCTATAATAACCATTAATTACACACCTCATCTATTGATGGTTTAATGATGGTAAAACAACATGCCCATGGATCCTAGAACTTCCCATTATAAAATTGAATATTTTTTTCATGAATATAACTATAATGTAAAAAATTGATATGAGGTATCTGAATTTTACTATTATCATCATTCTACCTAATGTATTTTTCTCCCTCCAATCATAACCCATAATGGTGAGCATTGAAGGGGAAGATCAAGCGCATTTAATCCAAACCATTTATGGGTCAATATAGGAATGGTATTAATTCCAAAGTTGTTATTTTCCAGGGATCAATGGAAATTATTATTTTTATTGTCCTGGTGAGATACAAGGGTATTTTTTATTTCTTTAAAAAATCCTAATGATCTTATTTCTGTAAAGTATATGGTTGTATAAAATTTATCTAGATTGGTCTTTTCATGTTATACAACAGCTATTTTCAACTAATATTCAAACTCTTGTATACTTCATAATTCCTCTATCAATTATTCTTGTTTCTCTTTTTGAGAGTTTAGGGGTATCCCAAATACTGAAATTAGTTCCAAAATTAGTGAATAAATTTAGAATTTTTTATTTCTTGGGAGGATAATTCCCTTCTAGGTAGAGTGATACACCTTCTTTTTAGGATTCAGGGCTGTGGACCCCTATGATTTAAATTCCAATTAATGACTCAAAGTGGAGGTGGAAATTTTTTGAGGAAAAATATATCACTACTGGTTAAGTGATTTCAAATTTGAAAGATGATTAACTAATATAATAGTTATGAATTAGGATTTGGAGGACTCAAGAGTAGATCGTTACTTCAGTGTGATCAAAGTAGTGTTTTCTTCTAGGTTTTAGTGGAATATAAAAATTAACTGGGTGAATCCACCTGATTATTATCTTCTAGAATTATTGTGACTTCCCCGATGTCTTTCACTCATTTTTTAAATTCCTCGATTATATTTGGATATTTTTTATTTATAGGTGTCTTCAGTATCAATGAGAATAAAATTGACTAAACCATGGGAGGATTTTTCATCTAATTCCTATTTCTTTTGGCAGTGCGGTGACTCTCTTCAAAATAATAAATGAAAAAAGTCATATAGTGTCTAAAATAGCTTATGGATTTGTCCAATTTCTTCATAAAATTCCCATATTTTTTTATTATTTGATGATTATGTATGATTTTAGTTAACTAAGATACTGATGAAGAAGATTTACAATTTTTTTTTGAAAACTAGGGGCATAAACGGTTGATTCAGCAGCACCCTAAAAATTTCATGCACTCGATTTACATCATTCCTAGTCATCTCATCATCGAAATTTTGTATATTTATAGTTTGGACTTATTTCTAGAATCCTATTTAATATGGTGAGGTAGAATAATCATCAGTTACAAGTGTTTTAAAAAGTATGATTTAGGTCTATGATGTAAATAGTGGTAACTTCTACATTCTGAAATAATTATTTTTATTCTTATAGTATTTTAATTGTGTCGCACCATCTCCATCATCTCCATTCAATGAAGGAAGGTTTAGTATTTCCATTAATTATTATGTGGTTTCACAAGTTCTAATGATGAACTTGGAGATGGCATAGATACTGGGGAAGATGTTAGTGAAATGGTTTCTTCCTCAGGCTTCTAATATTTTATTGTATTTGTTTTTGACATTGACTTGGATTTATCCTTACTGTGATAAATCCTTTAATCAATTCATTAACTTTAGAGTCCCTGTCTCTAATTCCTATATTAATATTACCAGGATGAGTGGTTTCAATATCTCCTCATGAATATTATTTATACAAAACTCATCCATACCCTCCTCAGGGAGTTTAATATTTAGGGATTTAGTCAGTCCTTTAAATATAGAAATGAAGTTTGAGACCCATTCATTTCTATATTATTTGAAATTGAAGAGGTATGTGATTTTTTAATTTCATAACATTCGGCTAAATTGATCTTGGAATTACTTTCATAGATCTATCCAACTCAAATATAATCTAAGAAGCATGTTTCAATACTATAAATATCATAAACAATCTACTTTGTGTACAAAACTTATAAGTTTTTACAACTCCTGTTGCTCTAATTTTTTATCATCATTCCATAATGGGGATATAAATAAATTAGGTTATACTTTTGGTCTCCATTGTAATTGAAATTTTGGAAAATGGGTTTTATGATGTTGGTTGGATGTGTAATTTCATTCCCTCATTTGAATAAGTTATACCTTTTCAGATATACTAGATAATACCAACCCTATTTGACATCCATCCAATTGACAAGAGCCATAATTGATCAAAATTTCTCTTATTTTATCATTTTCTAAGAAAAGGTAGTGGTTATTTTTTTTTGATAAACTTTATTGAGATGGTGGTGAGTACCTAGTTTTTTCAGTTTAGGATAGTGGGGGAATGGTGATGAAACATGAGGTCCTAATGGATTAAATTCTTAATAATACACATCTTTCAGTGTCAGGTATAAAAATATCCTAGACCTAGAGTTTGTGAGATTGATGGATCCATAAAAATAGGGTGGAGAATCTATTTATGGATATAAGAATCCCATTTTAAGGGGTATGAAGATTAATATTGATGGATTATATTAAGAGGGAGTATGGCCCTTAGTGTTGTTCCCTTCCAATTTCTTTATTTGGGCCTTATATCATTGAATCCTCTATTATATCGAGGGTTCACTATTTTATTTGTGTGGTGTGTAAGAATTTGTGATTTTTTTCCCTTTTCAGTTTTTGATAATTATTATTGTGGAATTAGTTGTGTATTTGGTGGTGTTATTTTATGGTTCTTCCTATAACGATGAGTTTATACACATCCCCCACATATATTAGTGAAAGACTCATTTTAAATGAGTACCTCATCATTATTCTCTTAATTGTCGGCATTATCCACCTTAATATTAGTGTTTAAAATTTTAACTGATGTTTTTCAATATCTATAATCTTTTAACCATATACCTATTATGTTAATTTAGGATTATGACCCCTATGAGTATTGATATGCCTCATTTATATCTACTTGGGAAGTGATTTGGATAGGTTCATTTAGAAATAACTGCAAAGGGTATTTACTGAGCACACCCATAAAGGTGATAACGTGTCATGTGTTAGTAGAAATTATGGAGATATATTTCAATAGGTCACCCCTAATCTGGAGAACATGTATCTCTTTTTTGGGAGAGATGTTGATGAAATAAATTCTTCTAGTCCTATGGGTTGGAGGGGATAATCAAAATATTCCACAAAAACTTATTCTTATCGATAGGGTATTGAAAACCCCAGGGGTGTTGGAGGTGGTAAATAAGATATAAATTCCCATTTCACTATGTGATAGAACTGCTCTTGTTTTTCTACACTGGCTACGGAAATGGAGTATTTCTATATTTATTTTATCGTTGTGTGAGAATGAATCAGGTGAGCCACATTCCATGAGTCTGAAATAGTTTCATTTTGAAGAATTATTTTTTGTCTAATGCCCAAATATCTCAAACTAGATGTGATTTTTCACCTTCTTGATGCATTGATGTAGAATCAGGATAGTAGGTCATTTTATATGGGTGATCTTTTTCTAAGTCTTGGATACAATAGGATATTGTTGAATGGTTGAGTTGGTATATACACCTTCTTTTCATGATACGTGTCTCGGGGAAATGAAATTATAGTTGGGATGAATTGGGGGACACTTTTAGTGATAAATTTTGGTAAAATGGTGTTGGCCCATATTCACCACACCCTCTAATGTGCACATAGGGTGGGACATAAGCAATCATTTTGTGTAGAGTCCTAAGCTCTATAAAATCAGAGCATAAGAAAATGATGTAATTTTTATTGGAATATAAAACTAGGACCAATATAGGGTCTATGATGTAAATATGGTGGTAAATTTTACCTACAATCTCAATAGATACGAATTATTTGGAATTGGTTAGTTATTTTTACTCTATGTGGTGATGTGTTTCTCATGAATTAAATTGTAAATAATCTAATCATTATACAGTTATATCCCATGGGATTTGTAATGAAATTATATTTCACTATTTATTTTTCATAAATAAATATTAAAAGATTGTTCTATATAAAAAACCAAACAAAAAATGTTATTATATATGAAAATGAAATTTGAACATTATAATAAATCTCTTAAATTAGTGGGAATAAAACAAAGTACCCATATAAGTAAATATATGAATAAATAAAATAACATCGCGTAATGGAAGTCATCATTTTTAAGTTCATTAATCCATCATTTGGAAGGAATTTTCTTCATTAATGTTTTATATTAACTAATCCCAATATGAAAATCAATAACTATGTTATCAGGGAAATTATATTCATGAAAAATTAAATCTTTGAGAAATAGCAACATGATCTAAGCCAGTGGAATCACCACCCTTGAATGCCACTACATCTTAAATAATGTTCTAAAATGAAGAATATATTTTATGGGTATATTTTACAAGAAATTAGGATGATATTTTTTGTTAATTATTAATTTAATATATTGTGTATCATATTTATTTTACACATTCTTCGTTTTTTTTCTTTTATATAAAAAAGGGATTATTCACTAATTCATAGTTAACATGGACGAGAACATTTAATTAATGAAAACAATTCTAAAAAATGTATTGTAATAACCAAATATATAATATATATTTTATATGAATATTATATGTATATATAATATAATAATACTATCTTGATTAGTAATTTATTGGAAATAATAATATGAATTGTTAATACATGGGAATTTTATTTTCACATAAAAATAGTTTCTTATTATATATTATATATTTTATTTAAATATTATAATTTAATGTTGTCAAATTTATATATTAAAAATAAAAAACTTTTTTGATTTATAATGTCGATATAATTTTAGAATAATTTTTTATATTTTTCTAAAATAATTACCTTTGAGTAGAACAATGAAAAATGTCATTTTTTTCAATAACATGAATTTTATGAAATAATTATGATATGAGTATGAATTATAAATTATAAATAAAATAATTAATACCAAATATATATTTAACAATTTTTTTTATAAATTTTTTTATTAACATAATTTAAAAACACATATTTGACATTTTTTTAACTTATGTTTTATTTTACATTATAAAAATTTATACATTATACTTTTAGTATTATAAAATTAATTTTCATCAATTGTATAAAATTAACATAATAAAATGGATTTAAAATTTTGAATCAATGGGTCCAAAATATATAATAAGGTCCAATTTATTTTTAGTCATAAATGACAAATTACATTTTCAAAAACATGTTACCTTTGTAAAAATCAAAAGGGATAAAAAGTTTTTAACTAAGAGGGAAAGGACAGAATCCTGATTGAAACATATTTTTGAATGGTTGGATGGTTAATTTATATAATTTATCCTTCAATTATCACTTAATTACTAACTATTTAGTAATATCACTTTATAGTAACTTCCAATTATAAATAAGATTTGGGTATTTACAAAAAATCCATCACATTTCACTTATGAAATAGGCACTCCAATCCCCACATTCCCTCACATAAAAAAACCCACTCAGTATATTAACATATTTTAAAAAACATCCATTAAAAATTTATATCCAAATTTTAGTGGTTTATATCTTCTCAAAATAACATCCCTTTTAGTATTATACCCCTTTGTAAAAGAAATTATTTAGGAAGTGACGTATAAATTTATAACATCTCATTTATCATTTATATTTATTTACGAGAACTTATTCTTAGTAAAATTATATAAAACCGCCTTAAAATGATAACATAATTAACATTAGGATTATTTTATGTTATTGTAATGATGGTACAAGAATTTACCACCTTTCCCATTTGTATTATGAATAATGAAATTGTCATTCGCGAGTTGTGTGGACTACCACTTCTAAAAAATATGTGTTTCATTTTATATAACCACCTTAAAAGAATGGTAAAATAGTGAAATATATATATTTGTATAATATCTATGAAATATTTTATATTTCAAGACGATAAAACATATTTAACCTTTTTAATATTCTATAGAAAATAAAATCATCGTCCATCTATATGTACAGACTACCATCTCCATGGAATGACCAAATTTAAATTCTCTTTTCCTCATGAAATTTTATTTTTGATCATGAGAATTGTTTTAATTTATACATATGATTTTTATTAAATTATTAAGCCTCTATAAAAGAGTATTTTAAATTCTATAAAAATGATAATAATAAGCATCCATGGTAAACTCAAACGTCCAAAGGAGCACACTAGGAGTTCAAAATGATTTCTTCATAATATAAAATAACTTTTCATAGATAATATTATTCCTAATAAAATTATTTCCAATTAATATATATCACACTAAGAAAATTAAAGAATATGTTTGTGATTTTTAAATTTTTATATTTTATCTAAATCACTTCATAATCATCCTTTAACAATGGTATATTCATGATTGAGTGTTTTTAACCACCCATTTGGGAAATTATATGAATTTGTATCATGTATGACTGTGGGAACATAATAAATAGTATAATATGATATAAATATGTAAATTATTATAAATTTTTCATGAAATGTTTATATCAATATTTAATTTATAAATTAAGAGTACGCCCTTGTTTGGTTAAGAATCTCAAAAATATGCCTGTTGTCAATTTTGTCTTCATAGATAGTTATTAAAATACTCATTAGTGGAGGTAAATAGTTAAAAATACTTATAATTAAACCCTTATATTTAATTTAATAGTATTATAATGATAAAATTTGGAAGAATACTGAATATCAACACTACTCTTACAAAACTAGTTTGAAACGATCAAGATTTATATACAAGATGTTGATTATCAGTAAAAACTAAAAAAAATATACAAAATTATAATAAATATATAGTAATAGTTTTGAATATGTATTTTAATTAATTATTTAATAATCTTAATATAATTATTCATAAAATTTGGTGAAATGTTATAATGAATTAGGTAAAAGGAAATGGTTTATTATCTTAAATTTTCACCCATTGAGGAATTATTACTATAATATATAATGTTTTTATTGGAATGGAAAATCTACATCATAATGAATGTATTTTACCAAATTAATGGGGTTTTGATTATCCATAACAGGTTATAATGTAAATTTATTTTTATTTAATTATAATATAGTTGAAAGAGGTTTTTTTAAAATGTTCTATCACTCATGATTTTATTTTGATATTCTTTGGGTTTCACTTTCCCATTAAATATTTCATTTTCCATTCACTCGTATTTTACATGATGTGCTTCTAATTATTGAAACTAACCCTATATTATTATCTTAGTAAAAAAATTATTTTTTTTAAATATCCATATTTATATGATTCCTCTAAATGTTTTGTTATATATGCTCAATATTTTATTAAGTTAATTCAAAACTACATGGTCATATTATAAAATAATTAAATAAATTTTAAAAAAATTTATATGGTTTCTTTTTTTGACAAAATATGTAAATCTTATCTTTTTATTTTTTTCACATAAAAATTATAATAAACAAGAAATTTCATATTATATGTAGTTTTATCTCAACATTTTAATGTTTTATAAGAAAAATTATTTTTTAATAGTTTTGGAAAATATTTATTTGTAAATGTATTGAAAAGTTTTATAATATTTCTTCTTTTCAAATAAATATTATGAAACTTCAAAAAAATGTTTTATAATGTCATTGTTCATTGGAATATCTTATAAATGATCAATAAAATTAATCAAACGATACAATATAGCTTATTTTTTCAGACGCATTATGTAAATTTATTGTGAATTGGAGAAATATTACATTACTATATTTCTATTTCTTAATGATCTACTATGTATAATACTAAATTTTCAACAAAATATTTTCTTGTATGAGTGAAATTTTTTTCTTTCTTTCATTGAAGGGTGTTCACCAATATTCCATCCATCAATTGATGAATACAATTACTAAAATTACTATATTAACTTTATTTATATGGTTTAAATACCATAATATTTTTTATATTGATTGAATATTATTTACATAGAATGTTTTTTTTATTTTATTAGACTCCCAATTATTTTCACTAGGTTTATAATTTTTTGATTCTTGATGGGATTATTATTGATTTTTTTATGTACATCCATTTTAAAAGGATATGAAACCCATTTTAATTCAATGGGTTCTTTTAAGTCTACTGATTATTGTTCATCTTCAGATCCTTGATCTGTGGATGTGTCACCAAGATCTTCTATGGTCTTGAATGGTGACACGATGTTTGGTGACTCACAAATTCCATCTGGTAGGAAGGGTGTAGAAGTAGAGTTGACTTATTTGGTTGCATCATGGTGGGATGGAATTGTATCGCCCTGCGGTGATATTTTTTCCCAATCTCATTCCTATACTGATATGATGAAAAAACCAATTTCATGTCTGAATATGGATGTAACATGTTCACTATCATTTCTTAAAGACACATTTCGTGGTTGGATTCAATGTAAGTCTTCATAATCTCACACTAAATCCAACAATACAACACTTGCTGAAAGAATGGAAATTGGAAAAAATTCCATAATTGCATGCATTATACTTCCTAAAGGTGAAAACCCCTAGAAGATTGACAATTTTATTTGTGAAACCTCAATTTGGGGTGGGATTACTAGATGTGTGCATCTCTTGGTCAAGTATTTTTTATCAGTGTATATTTGGTTTAGATGGCTTGATGCTTCGATCATGAAAAATTGGGACCCTATTTTTGAAGCCTGGATGTCTTCGTTTACATGAATGGTCTTCAGGATTTAATGTCACACATGTAAGAAATTCATTTTCTCTAGTATGGGTTATTCTTCATAAACTCAATTGGTTCCTTTTCATCCAATTATTCTGCATGACATTGGAACAATACTTTTCACTCATATTCGACTTGACAATGAGATAGAGGATATCTGTTTTGGTCATTTTTCTAAGATTTTTGAGGAGGATGATCTCAACTCCACTTTGATTGAAAAGGTAACCCTTCATACTCGTTCTAAAAATATCCAAATCGATTTCGAGTATGAAAAAATAAAATTTTTGTATTGAATGTATTTTTTTTGAATAATATTTGGAGTAATGTCGAAAGAATGTTTCATATGTGGAATGTGGGATGAGAGGTAAACCAGTAAATATTTTTTTAATAAAGCCAAAGAAGAAATATTTGGCTATATCAACCCTACTAATCATGATGGTTATTTACTATAGAGTCAGTTCCCACTATGGATGATGTGTTGATTTCTTGGAAATGTAATTCAAATGTTCCAGACAAAAGGCTATTGGAGGATGTGTCTATAGAGAGGGCACATAGTGATACCTCTCATACTCAGTTTGATTTGGTTAAAGAGTTTCCCTTAGTTGAGGATATCCCTCTATGTTATTCCAGATTGATGACCCCTAATCCCTATTTGGTTTATGTCTCCAATAATATTGATGCACAACAATATTTCGACAGTTATTAGGACATCCATAAGCTCATTCAGTCATCTGAATAATCTATGAAATGTGTCATCATTTTTTAAGATGATAGAGGGAATATTAGAAACCTGATTAGGGGCTTGGGTAGTGGTGGGTGTGTCTCTAAGATGGATGAAATATCAAGTTTCAAGACCAATATGACTCACAATAAGGATTTCACCTATGTTCCCTCAAATAGGATACCATGTAAGGATTATTCCAATATCCCTAGAAAGGTTTCTAACATGTTGTCTTATAAGTTTCCAAGGAAGATAGATTCATATATCCTTCAAAATTTTAATTATATTAACTCTCAATATGAGTGAGATAATGGTGGTGACTCTGATTATGGAAATGATATGTCTTATTATGATATCTAGGCCAGATATTGTTGGGTGTTGGAAATTCTACTTTTTTAACCCCATCTAAATCTTTTCAGTACATTTTCATTCCTCTTAATAAATGTCCAGAAACATTTCTTGTGGAAGGACTTTTTTGGTATGGTCTATTGATTGAGATTCATTCTGTTTCTATGGGTTCAAAAGAGTCTTAAATCTCAATTATTGTAATTTAATTGTTTTTGGAAAACAAATTTATATCCATGGGTTCCAAATGATGTGATTTGTGAATGATTCTCAAGTTTCACTAAAAAATATGGATGAATGATGGGTGAGGTTCCATATCAGACTCAAATGTATTGGTCAAAATTTTATATATCATGTTGTAAGTATTAGAGAGTATATATCATTTTCTTCTAATAGTGGGAACTGATGGTGTGGTTTGTTAAAATAATTCTTCAACAAACTAATGTTTTTTATATATTTAAAAGATGTTCCACAATTTTATTCTTTCTCTCATGACTATGGTTTACTCTTATGGATCATGTTTATTACCTCCTTATTCATGAATCTATGAATCATATTTAATGGAAACAAAAGCCTCATGGAATGATATAAATTTAATTATTTATTCGGAATAAGTTTCTAATGTATTTTGATAATACCCATATCATCATATTTTTCTTATTTATGATACTTGATTGTTTACACATATGTTTAACCCTAATGAACACTCTGATGATTTATATGTTCCATATGCATTGGATATGAACACTACATATCCAAATAAGATAGAAATCATATTATTTGTAGTTATTATGACTTTTATAATAATTCCATACAGTATAGAAATAAACCATATAGATTAAAACCAAATGATGAAGACATGGGTTTCCACAAGAGAAATGGCGAAGTGGAAAGTTAATGATATATGGGGGCATTATGATCTTCACAAGGAATTTTTTAATGTTTACATTGAGTATATGGTAATATATACGAGTTAACACTAATGTTGGATATGAGGCTTATAGATACCCAGGTCTTTTATGCATATAATTATAATAGTTTTAACAAAAATATCCAATAAACACAACCCAGTAATTGAGAGGCCTAGTTTCTTTGTAAGAGTAGGTACATGAAGCATCAATTTGATATTAAAGCACAATATCGTTGTTTTATTCTATATAACGATCTCTTTAATCCCATTAATTCCTCTAAACTGAAAAGTATACACAAAAAAATGCATAAACCAAATGGTTTAGCTAGAAATAATAATAAGTGAATAAACATGATTATGAGACATAACATATGAATCAAAAGGAATATCATGATATCATAAAATTCATGAGGAATAAGTGATCACATAGGGGTATGAGATAATTATGTGGGTAAAATTTGATCAAAGAATCATATGAATTTTGAAGAAACATAAAACATGAAATGACCATAAGTCAAGGATAACCAAAAACACAACATCATATGGTGGACCAAGTCTCATCATGGAATCAGTTTATCCCATAATATCAAACATATATTCTCATAATATATAAAAATTATCGAATAAAATATAGACCTACCTAGTATACACCCATCATAACATGTTCTTGAAGATGTGTTCCTTTTAATGAAAACATTCTTATGTAATCATCATCATAAATTATATAGAAAGGAAATGGGTTTTATAATGATGTCTTTGAACATATCCAATTAGAATATCATAATTAATTATATGAAATATGGGATTAAATCATTCATTAATTATTGTGTTTATATATTGGTGATATTGCATAAAATTTTAGACCATTTGAATGGACGACATAAAAAGTGGTGGAGAAATAAGTTTAAAAATATTCCTTTTAAGTGGGATTATATGTGGAGTGTAAAGAATAATTTATGATAAAAAGGGAATAATAATTTCAATATAATAAAAAATGAACTGAATTTGTATTACATAATAAAATTATTGTTTCTAGAAACCATTTACGTTTAATTAGATTTCATGGAGTAGTTTTTGAAATGATGTATTACAGAAAATAAGTTCCCTTTAATGGGATCCACCTAGTGAATAAAACTAAAAATGGAACCTTTAAAAATTAATATCCCCACCAAGAAAAGCTAAAATAAATAGTTATATATTTGTGGAAAAAATATACATAATATATAATATTTAAATTAAAATAATATAAATAAAATGTGTGGAAATGTGAGATAAATAAAAAATCAACCAAATTAGGATGGTCCACAGATATCCATTACCAATTGTATAGAATCATTATCCACATTCACATAACATATTCAAAAATAAAATTAGATTATTGAATTTCATAATTTAGAAACTTTTTGTTAAATTTTTTTAATATATTTATATTATATTCATTTATAGATATGTAATTTATGAGCCTACATATGAGTTTGAATTTATTGGATATGTTAAATATTATTTAACTACATGTTGGTTTGTTTCAATAACTGGATTCAAGAGATATTTTATAATGTTTAATTCCCTAAATGGGGAGTATTCGGATGTGGTTTTGGGGTAAAAATTAGCCTGATGTAATCAAGAATTATTGTTGAATAGGTTGAGTGACATGGGCTGCATCATATAGATATCGACCAGTTATAAGAAGGGAATCAACCAATTAGTGTCTAGGATAGGGGTCCATCTAGCTTGTTGGTGACAATAAGATGTTCGATTGATTTTTAAGGGAAAAAAATTCAATTTCAACTGAATTTTTATTAATGGGGAAACCCCTCTTCATCCCATATTTTTGGCTTGTGTACACTAAGAATCTACCCCTTTATTCATCAGGGGCCCATGCACCAAAAAATGGTTTTGGATTCAATTTTGAGTATTTTATTGTATGATTTATCTCAGGGTGATATTCCTTCCATCCTACCACCACAATCTCTAATAATTAGTTTTTATAGTTATTTATTTGTGATATGATTCAACCAGAGGATGGTGAAATCTTACTGGGATGATGGGGGCTCATTACTGCATGGCTTAATGATGTATTGAGGTAGCTTCTACATAATGTTGTCTAACATTTCCCTTTATATGTAGGGATGAGTGTGTTATTCAAGGGATTTGTGCTATATTATTCATCTTCTATCAGGGTTTTGGGTTGATTTTATAGGTATTTTTCTCAAGTGATTTCCATGACCATGTAACGGGCCTTTGAAGGTTGGTTGGTCTTGGTTATTGAGTAGCAGAATGACATGGTAACCAGATATACTTTTAAACCTAATTGGTTTAAGATGTATATTTTCTACGCCTTTAAGAAATTATAATTTGATTATAACTAATTATTTTTATTTATTTGAATTTAATATGGGGTTGTGGATGGTTTGGAATTGGTCGTTTGTCATTAACGGTCTCAGGTAGTGGGTTTATAATATAGAGTCATTATGTATTGTTTTTATTCAATGTAAGTGGTAACCCTAATTAACCCATTGTTCTATTTAATATTTAGAATACATTGGTTGTGTCGTTTCATATGTTTTCCTAATTTAGGGCCTTATAAATTATTCAAACCCAATTATTATGTATTTTTTCACTGTAAATATATTTTTTAAATGTGTTAGAGGCCATTTAGATAGGGAGGTACTAATGGGACCCTACACATAGAACATGAACATATTTCAGTGTTATATAATCAATTCATAAAATTACTTTTGTACGCATCCATAAATAATTTTCTTAAGAGTGAGTTTTAGATTAAATATTGATCTAGTGAGCAAATTAAAAGGTTTTTTCCATATATCTTGTGACTAACACACTATTTATTCATTATTTTGATATTTTGGAAATTTTGTAAACCCCGGAAACAATAGGAGTTATCTATAGAATATAATGAAATGGTTACTGTTCTAGGAAATGATAATAGGTATTGATTTTTGGATGATAAATTGAAACTAAGGGAACTAGTCCACTGTGAATTAAGTATTATATTATGTGGACTATAAATAATAAATAAAATGTATGAATGGATTCATTTACTCAATTTTTTAAGGGTGATGTGAGAATAATTCCTTAGATAGATTCCATAGATTCAAAATAGACTTGACTATTGTGAAATTATATGAGAAATCCTTTGAATATAATAGGGGACCTAAATTATTTTCACAGTGTGATTATACTCTCAGATTAATTAAGGAACAATGCAATTAAATTACCTATGAGAACCATTATGTCCATATTATATTTTTTATTAGTTTTTTTGGGCTTATCGAAATCAAATTTTGGAGACACCTTATTTTTTGACTAACAAAAATTAATATTGTGGATTCTTATGGGGTACCTTACTTTAATTCTATGGGATGAGCTGTCGGGATTTTTATTGATCCATTTGTGTGGAATTACATTTGTATAATCCAAGGATTCCAATAAATCCATGATTTTGAATGTCAATGATGATTTATTGATTTTAAGATAATTTGTTTGATATATTGTAATTCCATGTGTCATAACCATAGGATTCACTATGAGTTTTGATGTGACATAATGAATGCTTAATTCATATGGGTTCTCTCATATTATTACAATTTAGTATCCCTTGGTTTTATAACTAATAAATTTTTGATCCATGATGTATACCATAATTAAATACATACTGATTATGGACATGGATTTTATAGATTATTGTATGGTCTCACTGTATAGCCTGATTCATTCAGGGTGTTTTATTTTTTACTTTTGATTATTTGAATACTAAATTGTTAAATTAGAAAATTTCAAAAAAAAATTATAAATGGAATTAATGTATTCACATTAGTATAGACCAGTTATTTTATGTCTAGTTTTTATAGAGACATACTAATTTATACTCACACCAGTTCAAGTAGCCATGACTCTTAGATACCAGATAAGTTATTGTTATTTCAATATATGATTACTTATGGGGAAGAACATGATGTTGTTGATGAAATGGTTTTTAGGTTGGTGTTTTAGATGTTGGAGTCGGTTATGACCTTATCCGCATTTGATGGTTGGGAATTGTTTTGTTTTTTGGGCTTAGATATACTATTTATTCCTCATATTGATGTATATCTTTACAATATATACTATTTATCTCATCTTTTACTATATGGTTAATTGTTATTTTTTACCACTTATCTAAATGTTTTATTTTTTTGATTTCGTTAATAGGAATTTATTTTATTTGAGGCATGGGTATTGTATCCATATTGTAAAACCTTATATCTATATTTCTAGTTGGAAGCCTCTAGTTTCTGGGGAGAAACACTTGAGACCATGGGGCACAGAGTCCTAAAGGACAGATGCAATTGCTCCTTTTTTGGTTTATTTAAACTTTTTATTAAATGTTAATTTTATTAATTTTTGAAATATTTAGGATTTTTAAAGAAGCGATCTATGTGCTTTGGGACATTGTATAAAGCTTGTGTATGGGATTGGACACCCCATGTGTGAGGAATGTCTATGTATCTTGAGATGTAATTATGATTTATTGTATTTTCTTTTACATATGACTTCATATCACCTTATTCCATACAATTTATTATGATGTTACTAACATATGGAATTTATCCCATGGCCCATTAGAAAAATATAGTGTGTGTTCCTTCATTACATATCAAATAAAGGATTCCCATTCCCTTCACATGATTTTTGATGATTGATTATTTGATTACCTGGACTATGATCATGGATAGTTATTTAAAGTGTCTAAAACCATTTTTGAAATATTTATATATTATATTATAGTGTTATCATACTTAATGGACATTATAAATGAGTGAAAGGAATAACATGTAGTTATTTATGTTTCATTATTATGAGGGTTCAATATAATAAAATTTTAATCAAAAATTAAATAATAATATCCACATTAACTAGTCATTGAATTTTTTTTAAATAATCCTAAATGTGAGAACTTCTAGATAACTAAATGTTTAAAATTAAATTATATAGTACTTTTCTGTGATTTCTATACAGAGTTGGATAAATAAAATGAAAATTATAAATTATAAATCATTTTCATTTATAACATGTACTTGAAGATCCATTTAACCAATACCCTTATTATGGAAATTTATTTAATGTAAAATGGGGAAAATGATTCTCCACTTGATAGTATAGAAATCTTTAGATATATCTCTCTTTAGGGGAATATTCCCAAGATTTACATTTTTCTTCATGATGTTATGGCATTCAGATAAATTATAACGACAAGTCTGTATGTTCCACCCTGGGACAAATAAAATATAATTTTTAGTGACAATGTCCTTGGAAATTTCACACACTTGAAATGAAAAAATATTTCTATTAACTTTGGGAACCGAGTTCCCAATTGTAACATATATAATGTATTTTATTTTAGAAGCATTTTCCATTTTTTGAATCAAATAAAAAATTGAATTCACTCCCTAAGTAATTGAAATAGTATTTAATAATTATATAACACCATTAATAACTTAAATATATATAATTTCCCAGTAAAACATTTGAAATTTATTAGTTATGTTGTCTTGTGTTGCAATAATATCAATGTTTAAGGAAAGGAGGGATTCTTTAATTTCAATTTCATTGGGAATCTGAACAAGCCTAATATTTTGTTTCTTAGTAATGGTAGGAGCAATATTTTTGATCAATTTGAGTATTATCCCCTCCTTTATACTCATATAGATCCTAATAATATGAATAAATAATGTTTGAAATTAGATTTTCATAACTGTATAGTTTACCTGATATCATGAGATTAGAGATTCATTTTCTTGACTTCTTTTTCCTATGTTTGTAGTGTAAAGTCCTTTTGTTCCTCTTTCCCTATTTGATCCATCTTACATTAAAAAACATCAATAATATTTTATCCTTAAGGGAATGTAAAATATCCTGTTTAGAAATGGAATGCATCTCCACCCAAGAGGGAACCTCTAGAAAGTAATTATTTTCCATGAAGTGAGAAAGATACTTTTCAGCTTCTTGGATATCAATATGATTCTTGGATTAGGATGATTTAGTCAATTGCTTGAGCCTTTATTGAATACACTTGAGTTTATTAACAACTATTTATAGTTTTCTAATAAAGAAATATGTTTCTCAAGAGTCTAAAATGATTTATCTACAAGAAGGTATTACAATCCAAGGTTTCTTAAACCTAATATGAAAAGGGGATAACCATGATTTAGTGAAGAAGATGTCAATATAAAAGACGTTGTGATCCTAATATAACATAGGTAGAGTCATCCTGGAGACACAAATAACATAACTCATGTTATTTACTGGTACAAAACACTTTTCCCATTTACTTTCATGTCTCCCATTGATTGTAAATATCCCCCATGTGAAGTCAACTCCAATAATTGGATCCTCAGTCAGAATGCATTTAAAAATACATGTGTAAAAAACAATGGCTGCAATTCGAAAAGGTTTATCTCTAGTTTCTTCCTTAGGGATTAAGACAACATCAATATCCCCAATTATGGTCCAAATCTGACTTATATTATCTGAAATGCCTTCCATATTTTTTCATGGAACTCTTACTCATGTATATAGGTTAAATTCATACACAGATGACAAAGAAAAATCAGTTCCATTAAATCCCAAAGAAATAGTGATGGAATGTTGATCACAATTTGATGATTTGATTTAAAAGGTAGTATCCTTAAATACCCAAAGAGACTCCATTTCACCCTCCAAATGATTGTGAGATACATAGTAGTAACCAAAATATTTCAATTTAAAAGCAATACAGATGTCAATTTTCAATATTATTTTTGAAATTACAATAAGTAACAGTTTTTTTCATAAATATATGTCCAGGGATTGTGATGGTTGGATAATTACCATTTCCTTGACAATTCCAGAAAAATAAATTCATTGTTTCATAATTTTGATCCTTATTTGAGGCCCATCATATTGTTGTTTACTATTTACCTCATCTTTAGAGGTTTTCATATTCCAACTTCCCTTGTCTACTGCATAATCAGAAACACTGTCATCCTCGGTCTAATTTCTAACTGAGGTTGAATCAGAAGAAACATTAGTCCATGGAACACTAATAAAAGGGGTTTATTTTTTGATTAATGAATAAGAACATCTGAAAAATACCATTTCATTTCCTTCATGAGAATTTAGAAAGTGGAACCTATAAAAAATAATATCATTCTGGTTAATTTGTTTAATAGATTTCTCTTATTCTTGAATTTTTTTCCTAGGAACATCCCTCTCTATTTGGTTGGATTAAATAGGAGAACTCTCTATGATTCTAGCCCTCTATGTACCGGTTTCGTCTTCTTGACTATCTTGTTGAGGAGGTGACTTTTCTACTTGGTTGGCTTGTGTATTAGTATGTTCCATGCTACCTATTCTCTATATACAAGTGATTATTTAATAATTTCCTCATCCAAATCACCTATTGAAGTATTATCTTAATTTATATCATTAATATGTATCAACTGAAGAATATTTCTCTTAAATAACATCTCCATTAAAAAAATAACATCAACAGATTTACAGATATTCTTAGATTTAATTTCCATTTAGGATGCATCATTCGAGGAGACCATAATATGGGTCACGAACCAGCCCACAAAAAGTCTTGAGAGGTGTTCCCGATCCTCTCAGGATGACGACAAGAACCAAGGGCATCAATAGAGTACACAAGAGAACGATTTTTCCCATATATAAAAAATAAAACAAACAGCGGAAATAAATGGACATCCCAAAATGAATTTATATAAAAAATAAACTAAACATTATTCATACCAGAAAATAAAAGTAGAACAAAACCAACAACTAAATTAACAAACCCTATAACCAACTAACTCCATGTGAAACCTTTGGTCACTCTACAACATAATGATCAAATGTTTCCCAAGGTGATCTAACTCAAGCTAAAACTTGCACAAGGGTTAAAAAAGAAGAAGACTATAGGCATGATTATTAAAACTCAGTAGGATAGCTCGATATTCTATTAAAAATTCACTTACTTTAAAATAAACGAAACATCAATTTCATGTTTTAAATACTAGATATAAAATTATGTTTTTCAAATGAGGTCTTATGCTGTAATAGTTATCAGACAAAAAATTTCATGTTTTATAAACAAAAATGCAAGTAACAACTTTTTCAAAGAGGTGCTACTTCAAAATGAAAATAGTTTTAATGAGGGGTTATTTAAAGACTGTACAATTTTAAATAAATAACACACACTACTTAATTTACCAACAAAACACACGGTATGACGACGGTGAGTAAAAAATAGCCAACAAACACAACTCACCAGAACACCCCTCGACACTAGTTAGTTGTGAGCCCCAGGTAACTTGTATCTCGGTGAAAGTAACCATAATAAATATATGTTCTCTTGCACAAGAGGCACTAGTAGGGTGAATACCCATAACCTAGTGTTCCCCCAAAATCACCATCATCAAAGGTTAGTTATTGTTGTCATCTTCAAACTTGCTACGTGAAATAGGGGCCAAACCCCATGGAATCACTAGAATACTAATACATGACTTCCCACCTAGATACCCGGGATTCCCTTTATTGCTCAATAGAGTTACACATTATAAAATACAAATTTCACATAAAAATTCCATTCCCAAACCATAAAAACACAAACATCCCACAAACATTCTTCACATTTATTTCACGAATCAATAAACCACTGAAAGTTTTCATAAAACAATTTCAAGGAGTGTATTGAGGCTTTTCACCTAAAACTCATTCAAAAACACTCATTTAAGACCAGAAACCCAAAAATAACATAAAAACCCAAATTTTGAAACCCCAAAACCAATTAGTAAATCAATTTCATGGACCATAATATGGACCCCAAAACAGAACATGAAATATACATGGAAACCATTTTTACAAAAAAATGCCAAATAATCCTTTAAGCCTTTATCAAAACTATCATTCTACCAAAGTATGCATTTAAAATTTATTTAAGAGTCATATAAACACAATTTAAAGAAGAAAAACACATTCTTAAATACCTTAAAACACTCTGGTTACATATACAAAACACAACAATTTTCATAACGATGTGAAACAGGCCATTTTCCGACAACTCAGGCCAAAACATGTTGTAAACCAAAACCCATTTATTTGTAAAACCAAATAAAAATTATAAAGACATATAAGGACACAAAAGTAACATTTAAAATTATTCTAATTAATTTATAAATCCAAAAAAATAACTTTTAAATCACACAACGCACATAAAATCCAACTGGGCAATTTACTAAACACATGACATGCCCTTTTTATAGAAAAAAATTTATTTTAAGTAGGTGAAAAGGAATAAAATACCAATTTAATGCCATATTTTATTCAAGATACTTTAACATGTTCAAAATACCATAAACCAGATTATAAACCTCACAAAGTAGTTGCAAAATATAACGGAACATTTAAACAAACACTTGTTGAGCACTTTCATGAGAAAACAACACTACCTTTCACAGAACAAGGATTAAACAACAACTTTGAACACCGAGAAAATTATCCAAAGGCTCAAAAACAATAATAAACATATATACAATATGATTAAAATATTAAAATTATGAAACTTTAATTATAAACTCATGTGTAAGGGATATCCTACCTCAAATCCTTGGCATAATGGAAACACACACCCGAAATCACCCGCTGCGGGATTATAAACCCTAAAACTATAAAGACCATACTTAAACGAACAAAAAACCCATAAAAATTCATGGTATAATATAAACCTAGGTTTATAATGAATAGTTAACAATATAAAACTAAGAAATAATAAAAGGAGGAGGAAGAGGAAGGAGAAAGGAGAAGGAATCTCACCTTTCCCCCTAGAAAACTCTTCGTCTTCCATTAGATCTACAACCCTAGAGAGAAGGGAATGGATTGAAACTTCTTTTAAAGTCTCCTAAGGTCGTGAAAAACAAGTGAAAGAATGTGTGTTGGAAAAATAGTATGAAGGGAATTTTTTATGGATGAGGGAATTTACCTTCTCAATTATGGATGATTTGACGAAACCAGAGAACTTTCGACCATCTATGCAATCCGAATTAGCTCCAAAGTGGTAAAATTGATAATGGGGGTGAGGATAGGTATTTAGGATTCTATTGGGTGGTGTAAGCACCAAAAAATATTAGAAAATAAAAATTATATAAATCAAAAAATTATGTTTTTAAAACTGGAAATGGACCCACGGGCTGGCCCAATACCTAAATAATTAACCTAAATTAACCATGGTCATAAATTCTTAAGTGGTCCAAAAGGATATGGTGGTTTGAATATATCAGTATAGAAAGTTTATGAAGTGGAATGGGTGAAAAATGTTTAAAAAAAGAGTTATAAATGAAACATATTTGATTTTTAAAACTAGAAATGGGCTCACAGTTGACCCAAATCATGAAGTAACCACCCTTTCTCCAAAAACTCCGAAATAAGAAATGGAGAACCCAAATTAGGGTAATTATACATATATGGTAGTTCAAAACAAAAAATTAATCTCATCAAACACTCATGAAAATGATCATAGTTTTTAATGAACCGGTTAAAAACCACGACATTAAAATAAAAGAGAAAAAAACCCGGGTGTAACAATTCTCCCCACCATTAAAGGTTTCTGTCCCCGGAAAGCCATAACACATTCCAACTGAAAGATAAAAACCTAAGGATTATCTATAAACATGATACAGCCTCTAAATACAAGAAAATATCATCAAAAATTAATTTATTTTAATCAAATATCTCAAACAAAAAACACACTTACTCACAACCACTGCCAGAGAATCAATGGAAATATCAAGCCACCACCTCCACAACCAAGCCAAGAACCTGATTGTTATGCCTTCTCACAATGAACCCAAAAATCACCCAAACCGAAGAGAACATAATAAAACCAAAGTCTCTATGGGATTACCGAATGTAATCCCCTCCATTAATAAACAACTAGAACTGGACAAGTTCTTAGGAGGAAAAGCTAACGAGACTTATTTGTGGGTCTCCCCACCATTAGAACCCAACTAGAAACAAAAAACCAAGAACTCAAAATTAACTATAATTGGGACTCAATTAAACAAGTCCATAAAAACTCCCCCAAAACAACATACCATCCCAAGTTAAGAAGGTTATTACATGAACATCTAAACCACCCACTCCCGAACATAGGGGACGTGGGCAAACACTTTCTGCACAGATCCAGACCCCCAGCACTCAGGGAGTGGAGGGAAGGGGACACAATAATTAGGCCACTAAAACCAAAAAATAAACAGATGAAATTCCTGAAACACTCCACCTATAAATATGTAACACCAAGACTGTACTATATTTTTACAGGTGGTCCATACATGGACATTGATAAAACACCCACATTAATAAAGGCATATCCATAGACATTGTGTGAGGGGTAAGTCCACCACACATGTTGAGACAAAGGGATATTCATAGTGATGAGGAAGAAAAATAGAGACATATAAACTATCATAGCACATTAGTGGAGTTAGGATCCTGGTCAAGCTCCCCACACATTTGAAGATTTCTTGGCTGCGTGAAAAGATTCACTATGAGGCCTATGGCTGGAGCCCTGATTCTTGAAGCATCTGTTGCACGATAGTCAGGGTACTAAGGATCACACCACTCTAAAAAACTCAAATGATCAAAAACACACCTTAATCTAAATAATAACTCATATATACATATCAAAATTTTGTCTCACATTGAACAAAGGCCAGAATGGACAAGGAATACGGTGAAACATATCAACATCACCAAACACAACTGCTATGTCCAAATGAATTATCACGACATGGACGCACTTTAAATTGATCCCAAATAGCTCTATATTTCAACTAACAGGATGAGGAATTATTTTAAGAGGTGGACCTAGCTTGTGAAACATGAAAATGAATCCTTAGGTTTATCAATTGGAAATCTTGAAAACATAGAACTATCTTTGGCCACATCACAACATCTGACACATCTTTAGAAACACACTGAACATTAACCCAAAACTAAGCCACCAAAAATATTCCATCTCAAGATAAAATAAGATTATGATTTATATATCATAAGGAATAATAATAAATAGACAAAACTTCTAAGTCATAGGATAAACCATCCACATAACCACCGGTTCAAAACAAACACCACAATTTTTCTGCTAAAAACACTTTTGAAAAAGAAAACTAACATGGTGGATTTTCACATTCACCAATGGTATTTCATCAATTATGACTCACATGAACAATTGCATACCACCCTGAGCAATCAAATACTATTCCATACTGGCCATTCATCTATATATTCACAAAAACTTTCATGCGAGAACCCATGAAAACACCTAATGCAAAAACAAAACAACATCGTTCCAAAAATCATTTACCTTCAAAAGGAACACCGACCACCAAGTCAAAAACTATTTTTAAATTTCACAAAACAAAACCACACATTATCAAGAACCATTTCTTAAAAACCTACCCCTTTTCATTTTTACAAATTTCAAAATACCCAAGATACTGCAAACAACCCCTTCCCATTTTCTAAAATTCATCAAGGTATCTTTTCATAATCTGACGGTAATTGAGATCAATACCCTTTCTAGGAAAACACCAACCACTCAAAAAAAAATTCCAAAACCAACTCATCATATTCAAACACTTTTAAAAATCCCAAAACACCCCATTTAAAATAAATATTTATAATCACCTCAAAATGATTCACAGTTTCGAAACATTTTATTCCAACAACCCAAAAGTTTAGATTTTTGATAATCTGATCCGGTAAAATCATTTCAACTTCCTCTTTTTTCACAAAAATAATACTTTCCAAAACCATTCATATATTTAATGTTAGAAAACCCTTTTTTCACTTTTCAAAATCCAATCCTTCCTTTAAAACAAAATTCCATAATTCTCAAACAAGTATTTTTTTTAAATATCAGAATTCAATAAAGGTCTAAGAAACCCACTAAAGGGAACTAGTGTCAGTGGGTGACTTGACCATATGGTTGGCGGACATATGTCAAACACAATACCATCACAGAGAGACTTATTAGGAAAATTCCCCAGATCCACATGGCTTTCCAGGCCCTGTGATCTCACAGGTGCCATTAGTCAGACTCCCCTTGTCATATCCCAACACAAAACAATCAACAAGAACAAAGGTCAATACTAAAACTGGACATCCCATGGAAACATGATGATTAGAACGAGAAAGAGTTCACAACGCTCTTCCCGCACTTACCCCTCAAGTCCAAAAAATCCTACACCATCTACCTTGACATCCCCCAAATAACAAGGGTGCTCTAAAATTAATGGTCTACTAAGAGCCAACCTCCTCTGATACCAGTTTTTCACGAACCAGCCCGAGTCGACCCTGAACCGGTCACCCAAGCCAGCACGCGACAAGTCCCGAGAGGTGTTCCCGATCCTCTCGGGATGGAAACAAGTAACAAGGGAATCAATAGAGTACACAGGGGAACAATTTCTCCAATATATAAACAATCTAACAAACAGCGGAAATAAATGGACAGCCCAAAATGCGTTTATATAAAAATTGAACTAAACATTATTTGTACAAGAAACTAAAAGTAGAAAAAAACCAATAACTAAACTGACCAAACACGATAACCAACTAGATCCATGTGACATCATTGGTCACTCTCCAATACAATGATAAAATTTTTCCCAAGGAGATCGATCTCAAGCTGAAACCTGCACAAGGGCTAAAAAAAGAAGAAGACTATAGGCGTGAGTATTAAAACTCAGTAGGTTAGCCAGATATTCTATTACCAATTCACTTCCTTTAAAATAAAATAAACATCAATTTAAATTTTTAAATAAAATATATAAAATTTTGTTTTTAAAATGAGGTTCCATTTTGTAATAGTTATCAGACCAAAACTTTCATGTTTTGTAAACAAAAATGCGAGTAACAATTTTTTCAAAGAGGTGCAACTTCAAAATGAAAATTGTTTTAATGAGGGATGCTTTAAAGATTGAAAATTTTAAATAAATAACACACACTACTGAATTTACCAACCAAACACACAGTATGCCGATGGTGTGTAAAAATAGACAATTATCACAACTCACTGTAACACCCCTAGGAAGTAGTTAGTTGTGAGCCACAGGTACCTCGTATCTCAGTGAAAGTAACCATAACCAATATATGTTCTCATACACACGAGACCCTAGTAGGGAGAATACCCATAACCTAGTGGTCCCCAAACATCATATTCATCAAATTTTAGTCAGTGTTGCCATCTTAAAACATTCTACGTGAAACAGGGGCCAAAACCCACAGAATCACTAGAATACTAGTACACGTCCGCCCACATAGATAGTTGGGATTCCCTTTTGTGCTCAATAAAGTTACAAATATTTACAAATACACATTTCATATCCCAATTCCATTACCAACCCATAAAAACACAAAAAACCCACAATCTTTCTTCACATTTCATTCACGAATCAATAAACCAACAAAAAATTTCGTAAAACAATTTGAAGGAGTGTATTGAGGCTCTGCACCTAAAACTCATTCAAAAGCACTCTTTCAAGACCAGAAACCCATAAATAACATAGAAACTCAGATTTGGAAGACCCAAAACAAATTAATAAATCAATTTCATAGACCATAAAATTTCCCCAAATATAGAATATGAAATACACATGGAAACCATTTTTACAAAAAAAAAATGCCAAATAGGCCTTTAAGCCATTCTCAGAACTAACATTCGACTAGGGGATGAATTTCAAATTTATTAAAGAGGTGTATAAACACAATTTAAAGTATAAAAATACATGCATAAATCCCTTAAAACACTCAGGTTACATATTCAAAACACAACCCTTTTCATAAGGATGTGAAACGGGCCATTTTCCGACAACTCAGGCAAAAACATGTTGTAAACAAAAAACCATTTATTTGTAAAACCAAATACAAATTATAAAGCCATATAAGGACCCGAAAATACCATTTATAATTCTTCCAATTAATTTATAAATCCAAAAAAAAATATCTTTTAAATCACACATCACACATAAAAGCCAATCACTCAATTTACCGAACACATGACATGCCCTTTTTAAATAAAACAATTTATTTTAAGTACGCGGAAAAGAAATAAAACCCCAATTGAATGCCAAATTTTATTAAATATATGGTAACATTTTCAAAAGGAATATCATGATATCATAAAAGGCATGAGGAATAAGTGATCACCTAGAGGTATGAGATAATTATGCGGGTAAAATTTGATCAAATAATCATATGAATTTTTAATAAACATAAAACATGAAATAACCATAAGTCAAGGCTATCCAAAAACACAACATCACATGGTAGACCAAGTCTCATCATGGAATCAATTTATCCCATAATATCAAACATATATTCTCATAATATATAAACATTATCGAATAAAATATAGACCTACCTAGTATACACCCATCATAACATTTTCTTGAAGATGTGTTCCTTTTAATGAAAACATTATTATGGAATAATCATCATAAATTATATAGAAATTAAATGGGTTTTATAATTATGTCTTTGAACATATCCAATTATAATATCATAATTAATTATAAGAAATAAGGGATTAAATAATTTATTAATTATTGTTTTGATATATTGGTGATATTACATTAAATTTTAGACCATTTGAATGGACGACATAAAAAGTAGTGGAGAAATAAGTTTAAAAATATTCCTTTTAAGTGTGATTAAATGTGGAGTGTAAAGAATAATTTAAGATAAAAAGGGAATAATACTTTCAATATAACAAAAAATGAACTGAATTTGTATTATATAAAAAATTATTGTTTTTAGAAACCATGTACGTTTAATTACATTTCATGGAGTAGTTTTTAAAATGATGTATTACAGAAAATAAGTTCCCTTTAATGGGATCCACCTAGCGAATACAAATAAAAATGGAACATTTAAAAATTAATATCCCCACCAAGAAAATAAAAAATAATTAGGTATATATTTGTGGAAAAAATATACATAATATATAATATTTAAATTAAAAATAATATAATGAAAATGTGTAGAAATTTGAGATAAATAAAAAATCAACCAAATTAGGATGGTCCACAGATATCCATTACCAATTTTATAGAATCATTATCCACTTTCACATAACATATTCCAAAATAAAATTAGATTCTTGAATTTCATAATTTAGAAACTTTTTGTTAAATTTTTTTACTATATTTATATTATGTTCAATTATAGATTTGTAATTTATGAGCTTACATATGAGTTTGAATTTATTGGAGATGATAAATATTATTGTACTACTTGTTGGGTTGTTTCAATAACTGGATTCAAGAGAAATTTTATAATTTTTAATGCACTAAATGCGGAGTATTTGGATGTGGTTTTGGGGAAAAAATAGCCTGATGTAATCAAGAATTATTGTTAAATAGGTTTAGTGACATGGGTTGCATCCTATAGCCATTGACCAGTTATAGGAATTGCATCAACCAATTATTGTCGAGGCGAGGGGTCCATCTAGCTTGTTGGTGACAATAAGATGTTCAATTGATTTTTAAGGGAAAAATATTTAATTTCAACTGTCATTTTATTAATGGGGAAACCCCTCTTCATCCCATGTTTTTGGTTTGTGTACACTAAGAATCTCCCCCATTATTCCTCTAGGGCCCATCCACCTAAAAATCAGTTTGGATTCAATTTTTAGTATTTTATTGTCTGATTTATCTCAGGGTGATATTCCTTCTATCCTGCCACCACAATCTCTAATAATTAGTTTTCATAGTTATTTATTTGTGATATGATTCAACTGGAGGATGGTGAAATCATACTGGGATGATGGGGGTTCATTACTTCTTGGATTAATGATGTATTGAGGTAGCTTATACACACTATTGTCTAACATTTCCCTTTATATGTAGGGATGAGTGTGTTATTCAAAGGATTTGTGCTAAATTATTCATCTTCTATCATGTTTTTGTGATGATTTTATAGGTATTTAGCTCAAGTGATTTCTTTGACCATGTAACGGGCCTTTGAAGGTTGGTTAGTCTTGGTTATTGTGTAGCAGAATGACATGATAACCAGATTTCCTTTTAAACCTAATTGTTTTAAGATAGATATTTTTTACGCCTTTAAAAAATTATAATTTGATTATAACTAATTATTTTTAGTTATTTGAATTTAATATGGAGTTGTGGATGGTTGGGAATCGGTCGTTACTCATTAATGGTCTCAGGTGGTGGGTTTATAATATAGAGTAATTATGGATTGTTTTTATTCAATGTAAGTGGTACCCCTAATTAACCCATTGTTCTGTTTAATATTTAGAATTCATTGGTTGTGTTGTTTCATATGTTTTCTTAATTTAGGGCCTTATAAATTAGTCAGACCCAATTGTTATGTATTTTTCCACTGTAAATCTATTTTTTAAATGTGTTAGAGACCATTTAGATAGGGAGGTCCTAATGGGACCCTACACATAGAACATGAACATATTTCAGTGTTATATAATCAATTCATATAAGTATTTTTGTACTCATCCATAAATAATTTTCTTAAGATTGAGTTTTAGATTTAATATTTATCTAGTGAGAAAATTAAAAGGTTTTTTCTATATATCTTGTGAGTGACACACTATTTATTCATTATTAGGATATTTGGGAAATTTTCTAAAGCCCAGAAACATTAGGAGTTATCTTTAGAATATAATGAAATGGTTAATGTTCTAGGAAATGATAATAGGTATTGATTTTTGGATGATAAATTGAAACTAAGGGAACTAGTACAATGTGAATTAAGTAGTATATTACGTGGATTTTAAATAATAAATAAAATTTATGAATGGATTTATTTACTCAATTTTTTAGGGTGATGTGAGAATAATTCCTTAGATAGATTCCATAGATTTTAAATAGACTTGACTATTGTGAAATTCAATGATAAATCCTTTGAATATAATAGGGGACATAAATTATTTTCATAGTGTGATTATACTCTCAGATTAATTAAAGAATAATGCAATGAAATTAACTATGAGAACCATTATGTTCATCTTATATTTTTTATTAGTTTTTTTGGGTTATCCAAATCAAATTTTGGTGACACCTTATTTGTTGACTAAAAAAAATTAATGTTGTGGATTCTTATGGGGTACCTTGGTTTAATTCTATGGGATGAGCTGTCAGGATTTTGATTGATCCATTTGTATGGAATTACATTTGTATAATCCAAGGATTCCAATAAATCCATGATTTTGAATGTCAATGATGATTCATTGATTTTAAGATAATTTGTTGGATATATTGTAATTCCATGTGTCATAACCATAGGATTCACTATGAGTTTTTATGTGACATAATGAATGCTTAATTCATATGGGTTCTCTCATATTATTACATTTTAGTATCCCTTGGTTTTATAACTAATAAATTTTCGACCCATGATGTATACCATAATTAAATACATACTGGTGATGGACATGGATTGTATAGATTGTTGTCTGGTCTCACTGTATAGCTTGATTCATTCAGGGTGTTTTATTTTTTACTTTTGATTATTTGAATACTAAATTGTTAAACTAGAAAATTACAAAAAAAAAATTATAAATGGAATTAATGTATTCACATTAGTATAGACCGGTTATTTTATGTCTAGTTTTTATAGCGACATACTAATTTATACTCACACCAGTTCAAGTAGCCATGACTCTTAGATACCAGATAAGTTATTGTTAGTTCACTATTTGTTTACTTATGGGTAAGAACATGATGTTATTGATGAAATGGTCTTTAGGTTGGTGTTTTTGATGTTGGAGTCAGTTATGAGCTTATCCACATTTGATGGTTGGGCATTGTTTTGTTTTTTGGGCTTAGAGATACTATTTATTCCTCATATTGATGTATATCTTTACAATATATATTATTTATCTCATCTTTTACTATATGGTTAACTGTTATTTTTCATCACTTGTCTAAATGTTATATTTTTTTGATTTCATTTATAGGAATTTATTTTCTTTGAGGAATGGGTATTGTATCCATATTTTAAAACCTTATATCTATATTTCTAGTTGGAAGCCTCTGGTTTCTGGGGAGAAACACTTGAGACCATGTGGCACAGAGGCCCAAAGGACAGATGCAATGGCTCCTTTTTGGGTTATTTAAACTTTTTATTAAATGTTAATTTTATAATTTTTTTAATTATTTAGGATTTTTAAAAAATATATCTATGTTCTTTGGGACATGGTATAAAGCTTTTGTATGGGATTGGACACCCCATGTGTGAGGAATGTCTATGTATCTTGAGATGGAATTATGATTCATTGTATTTTCTTTTACATATGACTTCATATCACCTTATTCCATTCAATTTTTTATGATGTTACTAACATGTGGAATTTATCCCATGGCCCATTAGAGAAATATAGTGTGTTTTCCTTCATTACATATCAAATAAAGGATTCTCATTCCCTTCACATGATTTTTGATGATTGATTATCTGATTACCTGGACTCTTATCTTGGATAGTTATTTAAAGTGTCTAAAACCATTTCTGCAATATTTATATATTCTATTATAGTGTTATCATACTTAATGGACATTATAAATGAGTGAAAGGAATAACATGTAGTTATTTATGTTTCATTATTATGAGAGTTCAATATAATAAAATTTTAATAAAATATTAAATAATAATATCCACATTAACTAGTCAATGATTTTTTTTAAATAATCCTAAATGTTAGAACATCTAGATAACTAAATGTTTAAAATTAAATTATATAGTACTTTTTTGTGATTTCTATACAGATTTGGATAAATAAAATGAAAATTATAAATTATAAATAATTTTCATTTATAACATCTACTTGAACATTCATTTAACCAATACCCATATTATGGAAAAAAAATTAATGTAAAATGGGGAAAATGATTCTCCACTTGATAGTATCGAAATCTTTCGATATATCTCTATTTAGGGAAATATTCCCAAGATTTACATTTTTATTCATGATGTTATGGCATTCAGATAAAGTATAATGACAAGTCTATATGTTCCACCCTAGGACAAATAAAATCTAATTTGTATTGACAATGTCCTTGGAAATTTCACCCACTTCAAATGAAAATATATTTCTATTAACTTTGGGAACTGAGTTCCTAATTGTAATATATATAATGTATTTGATTTTAGAATCATTTTCCATTTTTTGAATCAATGAAAAAATTGAATTCACTCCCTAAGTAATTGAAATTGTATTTAAATTCATACACAAATGCCAAAGAAAAATCAGTTCCATTAAATCCCAAAGAAATAGTGATGGAATGTTGATCACAATTTGATGATTAGATTTAGATGTTAGTGTCCTTAAATACCCAAATAGACTCCATTTCACCCTCCAAATGATTGTGAGATACATATCAGTAACCAAAATATTTCAATTTAAAAACAATATAGATGTCCATTTTCAATATTGTTTTTGAAATTCCAATAAGTAACAGTTTTTGTCATAAATATATGTCCAAGGACTGTGATGGTTGGATAATTACCATGTCCTTGACAATTCCAGAAAAATAAATTCATTGTTTCAAAATTTTGATCCTTATTTGAGGCCCATCATATTGTTGTTTACTATTTACGTCATCTTTATAGGTTTTCATATTCCAACTTCCCTTGTCTACTGCATAATCAGAAACACTGTCATCCTCGGTCTAATTTCTAGGTGAGGTTGACTCAGATGAAACATTAGTCCATGGAACACTAATAAAAGGGGTTTCTTTTTTGATTAATGAATAAGAACATCCGAAAAATACTATTTAATTTCCTTCATGAGAATTTAGAAAGTGGAACCTATAAAAAATAACATCATTCTGGTTAGTTTGTTTAAGAGATTTCTCTTATCCTTGAATGTTTTTCCTAGGAACTTCCCTCTCTTTTTGGTTGGCTTAAATAGGAGAACTCTCTATGATTCCAGCCCTCTATGTACCAGTTTCTTCTTCTTGACTATCTTGTTGAGTAGGTTCCTTTTCAACTTGGTTGGCTTGTGTATAAGTATGTTCTATACTACCTATTCTCTATATAACAAGTGATTATTTAAGAATTTCCTCATCCTAATCACCTCTTGAAGTATTATATTAATTTCTATCATTAATATGTATCAACTGAAGAATATTTCTATTAAATAACATCTCCATTAAAAAAATAACATCAACAGATTTACAGATATTCTTAGATTTAATTTTCATTTAGGATGCATCATCCGAGGAGACCATAATATGTGTCACGAACCATCCCACGACAAGTCCTGAGAGGCATTCCCGATCCTCTTGGGATGACGACAAGCACCAAGGGAATCAATAGAGTACACAAGAGAACAATTTTTCCCATATATAAAAAATCAAACAAACAGCGGAATTAAATAGACATCCCAAAATGAATTTATATAAAAATTGAACTAAACATTATTCATACAAGAAACTAAAAGTAGAACAAAACCAACAACTAAATTGACAAACTCGATAACCAACTAACTCCATGTGACACCTTTGGTCACTCTACAACACAATGATCAAATGTTTCCCAAGGTGATCGAACTCAAGCTAAAACTTGCACAAGGGTTAAAAAAGAAGAAGACTATAGGCATGATTATTAAAACTCAGTAGGTTAGCCCAATATTCTATTACAAATTCACTTCCTTTAAAATAAAAGAAACAGCAATGTCTTGTTTTAAATACTAAATATAAAATTATGTTTTTCAAATGAGGTTCTATGCTGTAATATTTATCAGACAAAAAGTTTCATGTTTTATAAACAAAAATGCAAGTAAAAAATTTTTCAAAGAGGTGCTACTTAAAAATGAAAATAGTTTTAATGAGGCCTTATTTAAAGATTTTACACTTTTAAATAAATGACACACACTTCTGAATTTACCAAAAAAAACACACGGTATTTTGACGGTGAGTAAAAAATAGCCAATAAACACAACTCACCAGAACACCCCTAGGCACTAGTTAGTTGTGAGCCCCAGGTAACTTGTATCTCGGTGAAAGTAACCATAATAAATATCTTTTCTCTTGCACAAGAGACACTAGTAGGGTTCATAACCATAACATAGTGTTCCCCCAACATCACTGTCATCAATTTTTAGTTATTGTTGTCATCTTCAAACTTGATACGTGAAACAGGGGCCAAACCCAATGGAATTACTAGCATACTAGTACATGTCTTCCCACCTAGATACCTGGGATTCCCTTTATTGATCAATAAAGTTTCAAATATTATCAAATATACATTTCACATCCAAATTCCATTCCCAAACCATAAAAACACAAACATCCCACAAACATTCTTCACATTTCTTTCACGAATCAATAAACCACTAAAAATTATCGTAAAACAATTTCAAGGCGTGTATTGAGGCTTTGCACCTAAAACTCATTCAAAAACACTCATTTAATACCAGAAACACAAAAATAACATCAAAAACCAAATTTGGCAGCCCAAAAACCAATTATTAAATCAATTTCATGGACCATAAAAAGGCCCCAAAAACAGAACATGAAATATACATGGAAACCATTTTTACAAAAAAAATGCCAAATAGGCCTTTAAGCCTTTATCAAAACTAACATTCTACCAGGGTATGCATTTCACATTTATTAAATAGGAATATAAACACAATTTAAAAAAGAAAAACACATTCATAAATACCTTAAAACACCCTGGTTACATATTCAAAACACAACCATTTTCATAAGGATGTGAAACGGACCATTTTCCGACAACTCCGGCCAAAACATGTTGTAAACCAAAACCCATTTAATTGTAAAACCAAATACAAATTATAAAGACATATAAGAACCCAAAATTTCTATTTAAAATTCTTATAATTAATTTATAAATCCAAACAAGTAACTTTTAAATCACACATCACACATAAAATCCAACCGGGCAATTTACCGAACACATTAGATGCCCTTTTTAAAGAAAAAATTTTATTTTAAGTAGGTGAAATGGAATAAAACAACAATTTAATTCCATATTTTATTCAAGCTACATTATCAAGTTCAAAATACCATAAACCATATTATAAACCTCACAAAATAGTTTCAAAATATAAAGGAACATTTAAACAAACACTTGTTGATCAATTTCATGACAAAACAACACTACCTTTCACAGAACAAGGATTAAAAAACCACTTTACACACCAAGAAAATTATGCAAAGGGTTAAAAAACAATAATAAACATATATATCAGATGAGTAAAATATTAAAATGATGAAACTTTAATTATAAAGGTATGTGTAAGGGATATCCTACCTCGAATCCTTGGCGTAATGGAAACGCACACCCGAAATCACCCGCTGCGGGATTATAAACCCTAAAACTATAAGGACCAGACTAAAATGAACAAAAACCCCATAAACAATCATGTTATAATATAAACCTAGGTTTATCATGAATAGGTAACAATATAAAACTACGAAATAATCAAATGATGAGGAAGAGGAAGGAGAAAGGATAAGGAATCTCACCTTTCCCCCTAGAAAACTCTTCATCTTCCATTAGATCTACAACCCTAGAGAGAAGGGAATGGATTGAAACTTATTGGAAAGTCTCCTAAGGTCATGAAAAACTAGTTAAAGAATATGTGTTGGAAAAATAGTATGAAGGGAATTTTTTATGGATGAGGGAATTTACCTTCTCAATTATGGATGATTTGAGGAAACTAGAGAACTTTCGACCATATATGCAATCCGAATTAGCTTCAAAGTGGTAAACTTGATAATGGGGGTTTGGATAGGTATTTAGGATTCTGTTTGGTGGTGTAATAACCGAAAAATATTAGAAAATAAAAATTATATAAATCAAAAAAATTATGTTTTTAAAACTGGAAATGGACCCACGGGCTGGCCCAATACATAAATAAGTAACCTAAATTAACCATGATCATAAATTCTTAAGTGGTCCAAAAGGATATGTTGGTTTGAATATATCAGTATAGAAAGATTATGAAGTGGAATGGGTGAAAAAAATTTAAAAAAATAGTTATAAAAGAAACATATTTGATTTTAAAACTGGAAATGGGCTCACGGTTGACCCAAATCATGAAGTAACCACCCTTTCTCCAAAAACTCCGAAACAAGAAATGGAGAACCCAAATTAGGGTAATTAGACATATATGGTAGTTCAAAACTAAAAAATAATCTCATCAAACACTCATGAAAATGATCATCATTTTCAATGAACCGGATAAAAACCACGACATTAAAATAAAAGAGAAAAAACCTGGGTGTAACAATTCTCCCCACCATTAAAGGTTTCCGCCCCTGGAAAGCCATAACACATTCCAACTGAAATATAAACACCTAAGGATTATCTATAAACATTATAAAGCCTCTCAATACAAGAAATTATCATCAAAAATTAATGTATTTTAATCAAATAGCTCAAAAAACACACTTACCCACAACCACTGCCAGAGAATCAATGGAAATATCAAGCCACCACCTCCACAACCAAGCCAAGAACCTGATTGTTATGCCTTCTCACAATGAACCCAAAAATCACCCAAACCAAAAAGAACTTAAGAAAACCAAAGTCTCTATGGGATTATAGAATGGACTCCCCGACATTAATAAACTACTAGCACTGGACAAGTTCTTAGGAGGAAAAGCTAATGACACTTATGGTGGGTCTCCCCACCATTAGAACCCAACTAGAAACAAAAAAACAAGAACTCAAAATTAACTTGAATTGGGACTCAATTTAACAAGTCCAACAAAACTCTCTCAAAACAACATACCATTCCAAGTTAAGAAGGTTATTACATGAACATCTAAACCACCCCACTCCCGAACAGAGGGGACAAGAACTGGGCGAACACTTTCTGCACAGATCCAGACCCCCAGCACTCTGGGAGGGGAGGGAAGGGGACCCAATAATTGGGCCACTAAAACAAAAAAATAAACAAAGGAAATTCCCAACACACTCCACCTATAAACATGTAACACAAAGACTGTACTATATTTTTACAGGTGGTCCACACATGGACATTGATTAAAAACCCACATTAATAAAGGCATATACATAGACATTGTGTGAGGGGTAAGTCCACCACACATGTTGAGACAAAGGGATATTCATAGTGATGAGGAAGAAAAATAGAGAAATATAAACTATCATATCACATTAGTGGAGGTAGGATCCTGTTCAAGCTACCCACACATTTGAAGATTTCCTGGCTGTATGAAAAGCTTCACTATGAGGCCTATGGCTGGAGCCATAATTCTTGAAGCATCTATTGCACCGCGGTCAGGGTACTAAGGATCACACCACTCAAAAAAACTCAAATTCTCAACAACACACCTTCATCTAAATAAGAAATCATATATACATATCAAAATTTTGTCTCACATTGAACAATGTCCAGAATGGACAATGAATACGGTGAAGCGTATCAACATCACCAAACACAACTGCTATGTCCAAGTGAATTATCACGACATGAAAGAACTTTAAATTGATCCCAAATAGCTCTTTGTTTCAACTAACTGGATGAGGAATTATTTTAAGAGGTGGACCTAGGATGTGAAACATGAAAAAGAATCCATAGGTTTATCAATTGGAAATCTTGAAAACATAGAACTATCTGTGGCCACATCACAACATCCAACACATCTTTAGAAACACACTAAACATTACCCCAAAACTAAGCCACCAAAAATATTCCATCTCAAGATGAAATAAGATTATGAATTATATATCATAAGGAATCATACTAAATAGACAAAACTTCTAACTCATAAGATAAATCATCCACATAATCACCAGTTCAAAACAAACACCACAATTTGTTTGTTAAAAACACTTTTGAAAAAAAATAACTTGGTGGATTTTCACATTCACCAATGGTGTTTCATCAATTATGACTCACATGAACAATTACGTACCACCCTAAGCACTCAAATACTATTCCATACCAGCCATTCATCTATATATTCACAAAAACATTCATGCGAGAACCCATGAAAACACCTAATGCAAAAACAAAACAACATCGTTCCAAAAATCATGTACCTTCAAAAGGAACACCAACCACCAAGTCAAAAACTATTTTTATATTTCACAAAACAAAACCACACATTATCAAGAACAATTTCTTAAAAACCTACCCCTTTTCATTTTTACAAATTTCAAAATATCCAAGATACTCCAAACAACCCCTTCCCATTTTCTAAAATTCATCAAGGTATCTTTTCATTTCTGATGGTAATTGAGATCAATACCCTTTCTAGGAAAACACCAACCACTCAAAACCAATTTCCAAAACCAACTCATCATATTCAAACACTTTTAAAAATCCCAAAGCACCCCATTTAAAACAGATATTTAGAATCACCTCAAAATGATTCACAGTTTCGAAACATTTTATTCCAATAACCCAAGAGTTTAGATTTTGGATAATCTGATCCTGTAAAATCATTTCAACTTCCTCTTTTTTCACAAAAATAATACTTTCCAAAACCATTCATATATTTAATTTTTGAAAACCCTTTTTTAAATTTTCAAAATCCAATCCTTCCTTAAAAACCAATTTCCATAATTCTGAAACAAGTAATTTTTTTAAAAAAAATATCATAATTCAATAAAGGTCTAAGAAACCCACAAAAGGGAACTAGTGTCAGTGGGTGACTTGACCATATGGTTGGCGGCCATATGTAAAACACAATAACATCACATAGAGACTTATTAAGAACATTCCCCAGATCCACATGGCTTTTCGGGCCCTGTGATCTCACAAATTCCATTAGTCAGACTCCCCTTGTCATATCCCAACACAAAACAATCAACAAGAACAAAGGTCAATACTAAAACCGGACATCCCATGGAAACATGATGATTAGAATGAGAAAGAGTTCACAACGCTCTTCCCACACTTACACCTAAAGTCCCAACAATCCTACACCATCTACCTTGACATCCCCCAAATAACAAGGGTCCTCTAAAATAAAAGGTCTACTAAGAGCCAACCTCCTCTGATACCATTTTTTCACGAACTAGCCCGAGTCGACCCTGAACCGGTCACCCAAGCCAGCACGCGACAAGTGCCGAGAGGTGTTCCCGATCCTCTCGCAATGGTGACAAGTAACAAGGGAATCAATAGAGTACACAAGGAAACTATTTCTCCAATATATAAACAATCTAACAAACAGTGGAAATAAATGGACATCCCAAAATTCATTTATATAAAAATTGAACTAAACATTATTTGTACAAGAAACTAAAATTTGAACAAAACCAATAACTAAACTGACCAAACATGATAACCAACTAGATCCATGTGACATCATTTGTCACTCTCCAACACAATGATAATATTTTTCCTAAGTTGATCGATCTCAAGCTGAAACCCACACAAGGGCTAAAAAAGAAGAAGACTATAGGCGTGAGTATTAAAACTCAGTAGGTTAGCCAGATATTCTATTACCAATTCACTTACTTTAAAATAAAAGAAGCATCAATTTCAATTTTTAAATAAAAGATATAAAAGTATGTTTTTAAAATGAGGTTCCATTCTGTAATAGTTATCAGACCAAAACATTCATGTTTTATAAACAAAAATTCATGTAACAATTTTTTCAAAGAGGTGCAACTTCAAAATAAAAATTGTTTTAATGAGGGATGCTTTAAAGATTGTAAAATTTTAAATAAATAACACACACTACTGAATTTACCAACCAAACACACTGTATGCCGATGGTGTGTACAAAATATCCAATTAGCACAACTCACTGGAACACCCCTAGGCACTAGTTAGTTGTGAGCCACAGGTACCTCATATCTCAGTGAAAGTAACCATAACCAATATATGTTCTCATACACACGAGACCCTAGTAGGGAGCATAACCATAACCTAGTGGTCCCCCAACATCATATTCATCAAATTTTAGTTAGTGTTGTCATCTTCAAACATTCTACGTGAAATAGGGGCCAAACCCCACAGAATCACAAGAATACTAGTACAAGTCTTCCCACCTAGATAGTTGTGATTCCCTTTAGTGCTCAATCAAGTTACAAATATTTACAAATACACATTTCATATCCTAATTCCATTCCCAACACATAAAAACAAAAAAACACACAAACATTCTTCACATTTCATTCACGAATCAATAAACCAACGAAAATTTTCGAAAAACAATTTCAAGGAGTGTATTGAGGATTTGCACCTAAAACTCATTCAAAAGCACTATTTTAAGACCATAAACCCATAAATAACATAGAAACCCAGATTTTTAAGACCAAAAAAAAATTAATAAATCAATTTCATGGACCATAAAATGTCCCCAAATATAGAACATGAAATACACATGGAAACCATTTTTACAAAAAAAATGTCAAATAGGCCTTTAAGCCATTCTCAAAACTAACATTCGACTAGGGTATGCATTTAAAATTTATCAAAGAGGTGTACAAACACAATTTACAGCAGAAAAGGTATTTCATAAATCACTTAAAACACTCAGGTTACATATTCAAAACACAACCCTTTTCATAAGGATGTGAAACGGGCCATTTTTCGACAACTCGGGAAAAAACATGTTGTAAACCAAAACCCATTTATTTGTAAAACAAAATAAAAATTATAAAGCCATATAAAGACCCGAAAATACCATTAATAATTCTTCCAATTAATTTATAAATCCAAACAAATAACTTTTAAATCACACATCACACATAAAAGCCAATCACGCAATTTACTGAACACATGACATGCCCTTTTTAAACAAAACGATTTATTTTAAGTACGTGGAAAAGAAATAAAAAACCAATTGAATGCCAAATTTTATTAAATATATGGTAACATGTTCAAAACACCATAAAATAGAATATAAACCACACAAAATAGTTGCAAAATATAACAAAACATTTAAACAAACACTTGCTGAGAAATTTCATGACAAAACAACACTACCTTTCACAAAAAAATAATTAAACAACCACTTTGCACACCAAGAAAATTATCCAAAGGCTTAAAAACAATAATAGACATATATATCAGTTTTTTAAAATATTTAAATGGTTAAACTTGATTTATAAAAAAAAATTCTAGGGATATTCTACCTCAAATACTTGGGGTAATGGAAACGCACTCTCAAAATCACCCGTCGCGGGTTTATTATGTAATAACCTATGATTTTATAAGATATATTCTTTTTAATTTCTTTCATATATTCTGTTATACGATACACCAAGATTATCTTGCGCTATACGCAACACCGTATTAGCTTGCAGTATACACAACACTAATCTTGGATCGTGTTACACACAATTTCATGTTTGTTTGATAGTAGTTATTATACGCTAAATTGAGTATATATATATATATATATATTCAATGTATTTTTTTATATTCAGAAACAAAGGAGTCATTCACTACACGCAACCCTGACTTGTCTTGCATTACACGCAATCGCAACCATCCTCGATAGCGTGTGTTGTACGCAATACCAAGTTTTACTAAACAAAGATATATTATTATAATATTATTATGAACTAGCCGTTATGAATAGTATTAACTAAATATTGAATTTTATAACATTATTATTCATCTTACACATTTTCTAGAAAATGGTATAAGAACAAAATAAATTTTTCGGGTAAAATAATTATTTTTCAAAAAATGCAGTTTTGCCGCCTTTTGATAGCGCACCCACTTTAAATCTAGTTTTTGACATGTTTATAAGTTCAATTTTACAAAATAAAATTATTCTTTGGAATTAGGATATAAAATTTTACCTTGTATAAATTTTTCATATTATTCTGATAACTTTCATATTTTAATGAAGAGTAAAACACGCTATATTTTAATTAAAAACAACTTTTTTCATCGTAATAACTTATGTGGTTAAATTATAATATTGAATTGTTTTAAAGTATAAATAGAATATAATTTTACCATTTACTATAATTTATGTCATTAGCATTGATTTTACATTGAATTCGTAGGTTAAATCAATTCAATCTTTTGCAATGTTTTAAACAAAAACTCGTTTTCATTTGACAACGGGATTAATTTTAATTTAATTTATGAAACTTCTGTGTATTGAATTTGAAAAAATGGATTCAAAATTTTGAATCATTGGGTCCAAATTATTTCAATAGGCTACTTTTTATTTTTGGGAATTATGAATACTAACTACGGTAAATTTTATTTACCATAGTTAAAGGTAAATCGGGTAATTAAGGGTGAATATAATATTATAAAATTACACTAACACATGCCAAAATTCTATTGGATTACTAAAAGGTGACCCATATCACCTAATTGTCGGATTAGATTCATTTTATGTACTTTTTACCATGAAAATAATTTAATTATTATTAAAACCAAAAAAAGTGACAACATGTCACTCTCTTAAATCTTATAAGTATAATAACTTTAATTTAGTGATAAACATCATAAAACCTCGAACATGAATAGTTTCCAGAAATCTAATAAATGTATATACATCATGAAAATTTATTTAGGTTTTTTAGGGATTAAATAATTATCATTAATGGTGATACATTAATGATGCAGAAATTATTTATTAAGTGAAAAATCAATAATATAGTGTTTATTGAAATAATAATACCCATTAAAAGGCCCAAAAACCTGACCAAAACTTATTTTTAGTTTATATATATACCATAAGAATATAATGACCTAATATATAACCATTTTGAGTCTTATAAAAGTGATTATGACACTTATATTATTTTATTTTAATGATTCCAAAGTTGTCACCTTCATAATTTAATAAATATAACAATTTAAATATTGTGATTTTAAGATGATAAATTCGAGTAAAAGTATTATTGTGAAAGGTAATAGATTTATCCTCATCATAGGATTTTATTTTTAATTTTTATGAAAGAAATAAGTATATTAAAAAATTATACAAAAATGTTGTAGTAATTATGTTATTAAGAGATAAACCAAATAAATGGTTTTAAAAATAATAAAATAAATATTATATTAACTATTTAATGTTATCCACTAATTTTCAAGATACATATGGCCTTTTATTAATCTATTAAAGTTTTTATTTCGAACATATCTTCTGTATATATCTTATTTAAATTCATATAAAGGAATAGTGTCAAAATTGACACTATTGTTATTTTATAAAAATAACATATTATAAAATTGTTTAAAAATCACAAAAATATTTAAAAATTATAAATTTAAATTTATATGGTCTAAAATGTTATAAATTATCCAATAATGGACAATTCACAACAAATAAGTAATTTTTTGTTATAATTTAAAATTTAGAATGGTATTACCACAAATAAAATTAAATTGATTAAGTAAGGATAAATCAAGTTGATAATGTTTACAATAATTTCCTAACATGTCTAAATTTTCTTTTTTGATGAGATTACAACCCTATATCATCTTATATTCGACTATGAGTCATTTTTGGAGGTTTTTAAGTGGGGTTAGATTAATTATAAATTAATATTTTTAAGATTTCCAAAGGTGCCCCTCGCCTCCCTTATAAAAGGGAACATCCTCCCTCTCTTCCTCACACCAATATGAGCATTTAAGCTCGGAAAAACCCTGCCCATTTCCCTTATCAACTTCCCTATCAACATCGTAGAGGTCTTGTTCTTCTTGAGAGACGAATTTTAGTACCCTAATAGGAGGATTCAAAGAGGCCTGTCAAAGAAGAGGTAATATCCGTTACCGATTCTTTCAATTTTCTTTCTTATTAAACTTCTTCTTCATTAGTTGTTTCATTATGAAGTAATAACATCAGTATCACTCATATACTGATATATTGTTATAAATATTAAACAACCATATTTCACCATCTATCCAACCTATGGAAAATGAAATCACCACGCGTGTGTACGTACGGAATACCGTCTCCACGCCGTGGTGTAATCTATTTCCCACCACCACCTTACTTGGATGGGTATAATGGTGAAATTAATGAATATATATGATTATTGTAAAGTGATATTGATTCTGTAATATTATACATACACTTTAATATAATTCGATGATCATGGGAATGATATCATCGCTCGTGCGTACGTACGGAATACCGTCTCCACGACGCGATGAGATTCACTCTCCATGATAACCATTCAAGAATGATTATAAAGTATATATAATAAGTAATCATAAAATATATTACATAATAATTCTACTAGATTTATGTATATAGATATTTATATCATCTACTTAATTCCATTCAATTCAATAAGAAAACGAAAACAGCATTCATGCGTACGTACGGCCAACCGTCTCCATGAACGGTGTATTTCATTCCATTTATCGATCTATTATATATATGTATATTATGAATATATATTATATATAAATAATGTTTTATATTCTATAATTAAGTAATCATGATCTAATTAATCATATGAATTATTACAAGTCAAAACACTGACGACAAATGAAACGAGTTTACCCAAAACACTCTTTAACATGGAATTTACAAAAGAACGGGTAATATAAAGTCATAAGTGAACCATATATGATATAATAACAATGAATATGATTTTTTAACAAGTCAATGACATTATTTAAATCATTATACGGGAGGTTTGGATACGTACGAAGTATATCAGACCTATGGTAAGGGATAATTTTTCAAATCTCATTTTTTTATCAGGGATTGCTTATACGTAAGTATTTACTGGGGTTATTGTTATCATCCATGTACATGTTTTCTAAAAGTGTTTTTATGTATTTTTAATGTCATTTTTACCCATTTTGACTTTTAATACATGGTATGTAAGGAATCTTTCTTTTGTTTACATTACGAGGTACTTTTTGACTTTTCCAGTAAAATTACGAGAAGAATGTTTTTTTTAACTTATACGGCACGAATAGATTTTTACGGTTTTATAAAGACTTATTTTTATGAAGCCTCCTCAAAAATATTTCATGACTATTTTCAACAAAATCCTTTTATTTTAAAATTTCATGACATTTTGTAAAAAGATAATGATTTTGAAGAAGAAAGGATATTTTCCTCAAGAATTCATTTCAAGTGTTTTATCAAAACCATTTTCCATCTAAGATGACATTATTTCATATGTGTATGTTTCAAGTATAATGTCTCTATGATTTACATGGTTTCACTTTTCTTATGATGAAATGATATCCATTTGTTTTTTATGTATTATGTTATGATGGAATGATGTTTATGAAACCCATTTTATTCTTTGGGTTATGATGAATGTTTTAAGTTTATTTTGTGGCACAAGTATGAATGATTTCATTATGAGATGGGTGTGACCTATATCTCCCTCCAATACAATGGGTAAAGATTTATATCTCATGATATAGAAATGGCCGGAACGGAATGTTAAACCGGTTCAGTAATACAGGACTAGAACGAGGAGTGAACTCGATTCAGAAAGGGACTTTGTCCACTAAGATGGTCTTGGAAGAAATGCCTTGGATAATATGGAAATCATATCATGTGCTTAATGGTTTCCACAATTACATGTTTTATTCTCATGCTATTTTATCATTCTTAATGTTTCTTTATGATCTATGACATACGTACTTCCATGTTTTATGTCATTGCTCAAGATTTTTATATTTAAACATTATGTTCATGTTTTTAAGTTCAAATGTATATGGTATGTTTTATTTTGTCCATGCTTACCCTTAATGAGCATTGAGCTCACCCTTTTTATGTTTTCTTTTCCCCAGGATATAAAGAAAGGTTTTAGGTAAGAAAAAAAGGCGGAAGATCTTTATGGGAGATGTTGAAGATCTTTCACCACGATTAGAAGATTATGTTCCAGGTTTCCAAAGACACTAAACTATTACGGTCCTTGTGTGTCTGTTTTTTATGTATTAAGTATTCCGTAAAAGTAATGTAATGTTCATGTACGTAAAGCTTCGGGTCTCTACATTTGGTATCAGAGGAAAGGTTTAGTCAACCTTTGGAAACTAGGATGCGAAAATCTTTGTGAGATCCCTAGAGATATTTCTAAGGTATGTCTAGGTATGTCCCTAATGATAAGTATACGTATAGGATATAGTCCTAGAACTATGGTAACGATCTTAGAATTTAACCTAAGATGTTAGATATTGAGGTTGCTCCCCCTTTACTATGTTGTTTTCCCTAGTATGATTTTTTCGTCTCACACTATTATTTTTGGGTTTTAGAAAATGGATAGAAACAGGAAGATTCATGATAATGGAGGATATGACGGACACTGGAATGATATTCTTCATGAGAAACCGAATGAAATGGGATTTGGAAGTCCAAACATCGTTATTATTCCTAATCATCAATCTCGTAATATGATCAATAATACCAACTTTGGTAAGTTTCCCGACTCAGATAATAAGATAAAGATGGAGTTTCATGATGATCATATAGGAAAGAAAGTTCAATTTCCCTCATGTAAATCATGTGGGAAGAGGAATAGAGGAGATTGTTTCAAAGGAACTGGAAGATTCTTTGGGTGTGGAAAAGAAGGACACAAATCCAATAAGTGCAAAGGAAAAGGTTCCGTTAACACCAGGGATGAGGATAATGGTATTGATACGACATCAACAATGGTTAAATTTTTTAAATGTGGAATGTACGGGCATTATGCAAACCAATGCCCTAAGGGAAAGTCTCATGAAGAGAATCAGTACGGTCGTATGGGTAGTATTTATGTTGATGATGATGAAGAGACTACAAATGATATGTGAGACGAAAGAATTTTTGAAGCTCGGTCAATGGTTTAAGAAGGTAGTGGAATGATTACATGTTTATCAAGTGTAATGTTGTATAAGTAATCTCATGGTACTATGGAATAAAGAGACATCTAAGGATTGTTACATTGTTGTCTTTCCTTGAGTTTTGAATGTCTATGATTAATGGTACCTGTATCCATGAAAGTTTATTCAGATATTTTTGGAATGTATATGATATGCGCATAATGAAGGGATAAGGAGAAAATTAAATGTTTGATATTATTCATGAGCTCATGACTGATATAATGAGAAGGTTATATCATGGTTTGAGTATATAGAATTTTTGGATTTTGGTATGAGGAAAGAGTTAACTTTTGACATCATTCATGTTTTCACTAAGGTTTAATGAGTATTCATTTTTCAAGAGAATACATGATTAAGGTATTCACATGATTGGAATGTGACCAACAAGATATATGGGGGATAAATGATGGTATTCACATGCTTGGTTGATGACATTTCAAGCAATCGTTTTCTTTATACTATGAGCTTAGACCGAAGTATTTTAGATAAACCTCAAGATTGGAATGGATTATGTTGGACATAAGTTAGTATTGTTTAAGGATAGAACTGTTTTTGATATTATTGATGGGATGTTATAGTAATTTAGTTTTAGAAAAAGGACAACCTGTAGGATGGGCGACAGCCCATCGCGTCGAAGAAGGCTGTGGGAATCGAACCCAAAACCGAAGTGCAACTGGCCTTTATCGCCTACCACTAGCCTACAGGAAGTCCCTAGTTAGTATAAACTAGTTTTATTTTATTAAGCGGTATGATATATGAAGTATAAGTTCATTTTTGGAACCATATACGATTAATCTAACCATATGATGTACTTATAACTTTTGCTAACCATTTGTTTGAAACAGATGGAATGACCCATCATTCTATCACATGATCTGTTAACACATCACGAATAACAAATTCAACTTCATTTCATTAAGGGATGAAGTGGAAATTGTTCAATTCACGAACAACAGTGAGATTGTACCAAAATCATGTAAGTATTTCTTTTAATTCAAAAACTTTAGGGAAATGATCTTGAAAACCAAAAATGTTGTCTTAGTGACCTTATATCCAATGAATCAGATGGTACCTTAGATCATCACAAATCTATGGCTTTGTGATTGTTGGCTTTTTCATAGCCATGTTCTCTACCACTCTCTATCAGAACATGATGGTTAGATTTCTCTTCCATATCCATATTTTCACCTATGTTATCCTATGTGGAAACCCGGTGATTAGTTTATTTGGGTAACTGTTACTTTTCATACTTTAGTTTATAAATATAAGTTTTGGTATTCCTTTTTACAAAGTGGGTTTCAATTAAAGAAACTTTCAAGTAGAAAACCATTTATAACCCCGACGAATTTCGAGGGTGAAATTCATTTTAAGGGGGGTAGAATGTAATAACCCAAGATTTTATAAGATATATTCTTTTTAATTTCTTTCATATCTTCTGTTGTATGATACAACATGATTATCTTGCGCTATATGCGACACCGTATTAGCTTGCAGTATATGCAACACTAATCCAGGATCGTGTTACACACAATTTCATGTTTGTTTGATAGTAGTTATTCTACGAAACATTGAGTATATATATATATATTCAATGTATTTTGTTATACACGGCAACAAAGGAGTCTTGCACTACACGCAACCCTGACTTGGCTTGGATTACACGCAATCGCGACCTTCCTCGATAGCGTGTGTTGTACGCAATACCGAGTTTTACTAAACAACGATATATTATTATAATATTATTATGAACTAGCCGTTATGAATAGTATTAACTAAATTTTGAATTTAATAATATTATTATTCATCTTACACATTTTCTAGAACATGGTATAAGAACAAAATAAATTTTTTGGGTAAAATAAGTATTTTTCAAAAAATGCAGTTTTGCCGCCTTTTGATGGCGCACTCACTTTAAATCTAGTTTTTGACATGTTTATAAGTTAAATTTTACAAAATAAAATTATTCTTAGGAATTAGGATTTAAAATTTTGCCTTGGATAAATTTTTCCTATTATTCTGATAACTTTCATATTTTAATGAATAGTAAAAACACGCAATATTTTAATTAAAAACAACTTTTTTCATCGTAATAACTTATGCGGTTAAATATTAATATTTAATGGTTTTAAAGTATAAATATAATATATTTTTACCATTTAATATAATGTATGTAATTAGCATTGATTTTACATTGAATTCGTAGGTTAAATCAATTCAATCTTTTGCAATGTTTTAAACAAAAACTCGTTTTCATTCGAAAACGGGATTAATATTAATTTAATTTCTGCAACTTCTGTGTATTGAATTTGAAAAAATGTATTCCATATTTGGAATCATTGGGTATAAATTATTTTAATAGGATTCTTTTTATTTTTGGGAATTATGAATAGTAACTACGGTAAATTTTATTTACCATAGTTGAAGGTAAATCGGGTAATTAAGGGTGAATATAATAATATAAAATTACACTAACACATTCCAAAATTCAATTGGATGACTAAAAGGCGACCCATATCACCTAAGTGTCGGATTAGATTCATTTTATGGACTTTTTACCATGAAAATAATTTAATTATTATTAAAACCAAAGAAAGTAACAACATGTCACTCTCTTAAATCTTATAAGTATAATAATTTTAATTTAGTGATAAACATCATAAAACATCGAACATGAATAGTATCCAGAAATATAATAATATTATCTACATCATGATAATTTATTTAGATTTTTTAGGGATTAAATAATTATCATTAATGGTGATACATTAATGATGCAGAAATTATTTATTAAGTGAAAAATCAGTAATATAGTTTTTATTGAAATAATAATATCCATTAAAAGGCTCACAAACCTGACCAAAACTTATTTTTAGTTTATATCTATACCATAATAATATAATGACATAATATATAACCGTTTGGAGTCTTATAAAATTGATTATGACACTTATATTATTTTATTTTAAAACATTCCAAAGTTGTCACCTTCATAATTTAATAAATATAACAATTTAAATATTGTGATTTTAAGATGATAAATTCTATTAAAAGTATTATTGTGAAATTTAATAGATTTATATTCATCATAAGATTTTATTTTTAATTTTTATGCAACAAATAAGTATATTAAATAATTATTCAAAAATGTTGTAGTAATTATTTTATTAATAGATAAACCAAATAAATGGTTTTAAAAATAATAAAATAAATATTATATGAACTATTTAATGTGCTCCACTAATTTTATAGATACATATGGACTTTTATTAATCTATTAAATATTTTAGTTCCAACATATTGTTTGTATATATTTTATTTAAATTCATCTAAATGAATAGTGTTAAAGTTGACACTATTTTTATTTTATAAAAAAGCATATTATAAAATTGTTTCAAAATCACAAAAATATTTAAAAATTAGAAATTTAAATTTATATGGTCTAAAATGTTATAAAGTATCCAATTATGGAAAATTCACAACAAATAAGTAATTTTTTTTTATAATTTAAAATTTAGAATGTTATTACCACAAATAAAATTAAATTGATTAAGGATAAATCAAGTTGATAATGTTTAAAATAATTTCCTAACATGTCTAAATTTTATTGGATGATTATATTAAAACCCTATCTCATCTTATATTCGAATATGAGTCATTTTTGGAGGTTTTTAAGTGGGGTTAGATTTATTATAAATTAATAATTTTATGATTTCCAAAGGTTTCCCTCTCCTCCCTTATAAAAGGGCACCTCCTCCCTCTCTTCCTCACACCAATTTGAGCCTTTAAGCTATGCCAAAACCTGACCATTTCCCTTCTCAACTTCCTTAGAAACATCCTAGAGGTCCTTTTCATCTTCAAAGACCAATTTTAGTACCCAAAGAGGAGGATTCAAAGAGGCGTGTCAAAGAAGAGGTAATATCTGTTACCGATTCTTACAATTTTCTTTCTTCTTCAACTTCTTCTTCTTTTGTTGTTTCATTATGAAGTAATAACATCCGTATCACTCATATAATTATATGTTATTATAGGTATTAAACAACCATATTTCACCATCTTCCCATCCTATGGAAAATGAAATCACCGCGCGTGCGTACGTACGGAATACCGTCTCCACGCCGTAGTGTAATCTATTTTCCACCAGCACCTTACTTGGATGGGTATAATAGTGCAAGTAATGAATATATATGATTATTTTAAAGTGATATTGATTATGTAATATTATACATACACTTTAATACAATTAGACGATCATGGGAATGATATCATCGCTCATGCGTACGTATTGAATACCGTCTCCACGACGCGATTAGATTCACTCTCCATGATAACCATTCAAGAATGATTATAAAGTATATATAATAAGTAATAATAAAATATATGACATAATAATGCTACTGGATTTATGTATATATATATTTATTTCATCTACTTAATTCCATTCAATTCAATAAGGAAATGAAAACAGCGTTCATGCGTACGTACGGCCTACCGTCTCCATGAACGATGTATTTCTTTCCATTTATCGATCTATTATATATATGTATATTATGAATATATATTATATATAAATTATTTTTTATATTCTAGAATTAATTAATCATGATCTATGTAATCATATAAATAATTACAAGTCAAAACACGGACGATAAATGAAACGATTTTACCCAAAACTCTCTTTAACATGGAATTTACAAAAGAACGGGTAATATAAAGTCATAAGTGAACCATATATGATATAATAACAATGAATATGATTCTGTAATAAGTCAATGACATTATTTAAATCATTATACAGGAGTTTTGGATATGTACGAAGCATATCGGACCTAAGGTAAGGGATAACTTTGCAAATCTCATTTTTTTATCCGAGATTGCTTATACTAAAGTATTTACTGGGTTTATTGTTATCATCCATGTCCATGTTTTCTAAAAGTGTTTTTATGTGTGTTTAATGTCCTTTTTACCCATTTTGACTTTTACTACATGGTATGTAAGGAATCATTCTTTTGTTTATGTTATGAGGTACTTTTTGACTTTTCTGGTAAAAGTACGAGAAGAATGTTTTTTTAACTTATACGGAGCGAATGGATTTTTACGGTTTTATAAATCCTTATTTTTATGAAGACTCCTCCAAAATATTTCATGACTATTTTCAACAAAATCCTTTTCTTTTAAAATTGCATGAAATTCTGTAAAAAGAGAATTATTTTGAAGAAGAAAGGATATTTTCCTCAAGAATTCATTTCATGTGTTTTATCAAAACCATTTTCCATCTAAGATGACATTATTTCATATGTGTATGTTTCAAGTATAATGTCTCTATGATTTACATGGTTTCCCTTTTCTTATGATGAAATTATATCCATTTGTTTTATATGGATTATGTTATGATGGAATGATGTTTTTGAAACCCATTTTATTCTTTGGGTTATGATGAATGTTTTAAGTTTATTTTGTGGCACAAGTAAGAATGATTTCATTATGAGATGGTTGGGACCTATATCTCCCTCCAATGCATTGGTTAAAGATTTATATCTCATGAGATAGACTGGCTGGAATGGAAAGTTAAACCGGTTCAGTAATACAGGACTGGAACGAGGAGTGAACTCGATTCAGAAAGGGACTTTGTCCACTAAGATGGTCTTGGCAGTAATACCTTGGCTAATATGGAAATCATATCATGTGCTTAATGGTTTCCAAAATTACATGTTTTATTCCCATGATATTTTATCATTCTTAATGTTTTTTTATGATCTATTCCATACGTACTTCCATGTTTTATGTCATTGCTCAAGATTTTGATGTTTAAACATTATTTTTATGTTTTTAAGTTCTAATGTATATGGTATGTTTTATTTTATCCATGCTTAACCTTACTGAGCATTAAGCTCACCCTTTTTATGTTTTCTTTTCCCCAGGATATAAAGAAAGGTTTTAGGTAAGAAAAAAAGGGGGAAGATCTTTATGGGAGATGTTGAAGATCTTTCACCATGATTTGAAGATTACGTTCCATGTTTCCAAAGACACTAAACTATTACAGTGCTTGTGTGTCTGTGTTTGTTATGTATTAAGTATTCCGCAAAAGTAATGTAATGTTCATGTACGTCAAGCTTCGGGTCTCTACATATAAAACCTAAAACTATAAATATCTGACCTAAACAAATAGAAAACCCATCAAAATTCATGGTATAACATAACCCTAGGTCAATCATGACTAATGAACAATATAAAACCAAGAAATAATGAATGGAGGAGGAAGAGGTAGGAGAATGGAGAAGAAATCTCACCTTTCCTCCTAGAAAACTCTTCGTCTTCCATTATATCTGCAAACCTAGAGAGAAGGGAATAGATTGAGACATCGTGTAGAGTCTTTTAAGGTCCGTAAGAGCCATTGAAATAATATTTGTTGGAAAAATAGTATGAAGGGAATGATTTATGGATGAAAGCAGTTACCTTCTCAATTTTGGACGATTTGAGGAAAACAGAGAACGTTCGACCAAATATGTGATCCCAATGAGCTACAAAGTGTTCAAATCAATAATGGGCGTGAGGATAGGTATTTGGGCTTCGGGTGGGAGGTGGAATCACCGACATCTATCAAAAAATAAAAATTCTATAAAAGAAACAAATTATTTTTTTTAACTCGAAATGAGCCCATGGGATGGCCCAATACCTAAATAAGTAACCAAAATTTACCATGATCATGAATTCTTAAGGGTTCCAAAAGTATATTATTGTTTGAATATATAAGTTTAGGAAGAGTATGAAGTAGAATGGGTGATAAATGTTTAAAAACAAATGAGTTATAAAAGTAACATATTTGGTTTTTAAAAATAGAAAAGGGATCACGATTGACCCAAATCATGAAGTAACCACCCTCCCTCCAAAAACTCCTAAACTGGAAATGGGGAACCCAAATTAGGGTGATTAGACATATATGTCAGTTCAAAACTCAAAATTAATCTCATAAAACACTCAAAAAAGATGTAATTTTCAATGAACTTGATAAAAACCAGGACATTAAAATAAAAGAGAAGAACAACTCGGGTGTGACAATATAAATAGAAGTGGTTTGTTTATGAATATTATATTCATCAAGATTCACTACAACATCATAGGGGTGTCAGCATCCACCTTGAAGGTAACATACTCTGCATGATCTATTGAAATATCAGGGGGGTTACCCTGAATATGAATAATATTATTCAGCCCCAAAACCATAGGGGATACTGTATTAGAACCAGGAATAGAAGAAACAAAAATATGTTGTTTGAATGTATCCCCATTAAGAAACATGTTATGTCCATCATTTCAGGTCTGTAGTTCATGAATATGATCTAAATTAATATAATAATTAGATTTCCTTGGCCCTTGGTTAGTATTATTATGTTATGTGACATTAAATCTATCCTTTTCCCTTTTATAAGTAGCATCATCATGGAATATAATTTTTTATATCCAAATAATTTTACCCTATTTCAATAATATTCCATGTGTCTAAAGAAAATAAAATTCAATAAAAAAATTGGTTTCCTTTTATAATGTGTCTCAAGATTAATTTTTTCGTCCCTAGTAGTCAACAACACATATTCATCCAGTGTGGAGGAAAAATAAACCTCCACAAAGATTATAGAATCATGTCCAATGATTGGATTTTCATTCTACCTCTCCATCCATTTCAGGTTTCTAATATATGAGGAAATATCCCCTAGAATATGAGTATTCTAATATAATCAATTTAGTTTGTAGATTCATATCTATATCTAACTGTGAGTGTTACTAACATTCCCAGGATCAAAATTACAATCCCATTCTAGAATCCAAATAAATCTTCACATCAATGAGATATATCCAATACTCCAATAACACCATTTCAGTCCATCAGAGAATAATAAAATTTTATATTATACATGGCCGATTAAAATTATCTTCAAATAGTCAAAAACACAGACCAGCAGGAGTTGTTTTTTATATTCAATGAACTTCCATGATTTTCCCCTTTGAATAAGAACATGAACAATTATTGAATACATACATAGATTTATTCACTCATCAAATGAATCTTGATTGGTAAAAAAATGTGAAATTATACCTTTTCTATACCTCATACTATGAGAGGAGAATCAATATAAAAAGATAGATTGGCCACTTCTTTAACCAATTCTATGAAATTTATCTTAGATCCATGATTTTGACAAGCCATAGGATCTATTTGATTTAATTTGATATTTTATAACAAGAAAATAATCTTCTTGTAACCATCATGATTCTTAAATCCATGGAGATTACAACCCATATCCACTCCATCACCTCCGGGTGTTATGGAAACCCTTCCAGAACCTAGTGTTACACCTTCACTTATTATCATTTGATCAATCAAAAGATAAACTCAGCTACACACCTCTTTATCCATAGACACCAGAACTAACAATTTGGGTCATTGTATAGCTTTTTCACTCAAGTATGCAACACTGAGGTAGATTTATGGAACTACCTTAGTACCACCTCTCTAAGCCTACCTTGTACCATAGTTATTCCTCAGAAAAGTATGACATTTTCAAAACATTTAGAAGATTCATCAACTATACTGATTGAGGATATCAGGCCATGAATGGACTCAAAATTTATAAATCCCATATGACCCCCCTTAATAAGATAAATTAGTATAGGGGTAACAACAATCAATTAGGGTTATGTCTCACCATCATTGTCCACTAATGAAAAATATAAGGATTCAAACTATTAAAATGCTTTTCACAATACTAAGAACTGTATCTCTAACTGGGAGACTATACCACTATGTTCCCCTTTCTTTATGTATAAACTATCTCCAAGTCATATTCATGTTGGAACTATAATAATACCCTTCTCCAAAAGATGATATATTTCTTTGAGATTATATACATAATGATTTGTTTTCATAATAGATGATAAATAGTTATCCCATAAGGTAGTTTTTCCACAACATTATGGTAAAAACCACTATAGAAAAAATCAAATAATTGTTCATGTATTACTGTTCATGGGTACTCTACTACTAGGACCTATAGAAAATTCCTACTGATTTCTACATTAGAACACATTTATGATGAGTTTAGATGGAATCATAAAAAAACACATACTTAAGACCCATATATCTAAGTCTCTATATGGGGGAACTAATCATCATATGAAATAACTCCTAAATGTACCACTGAAATCATGTTTTCCATAGAAAAATGTGTCCCAATTTGGTCATATAATTCAAGGGAAAAAATCCAAGATAAATCTAGAATAAATCTCCAAACATATTCTAACAACCCAAGGAACCTCCACACCTCAGTTATAATCTATAATGTCTCCCAAGAATGAATATCCTCAAACCTTACTATTTCCATTGTTAAACCCTCTTATTAAATTACATATCCTATTAATTTACCTCTAGAATATTAAATGAACACTTATAAGGATTTCCATAAAGTTGGTTCTATCAGATTATATGAAAAACCATCCTAAAATTTGTCACATGGTACTCTGCTGATGCCAAGTATCAAGGATGTCATCGATGAAAAATAATTTGAACTGGTCAAATAAGGGAAGAATGATTTGGCTCTTAAGTCCCATGGACACTGCATGGGTGTTATTCATACTAAAGGGAATCACCATGTACTCATATTGGCCATAGAAACATTAAAATGTTTACTTTTTTATATCTTCCACTCAATCGAAGAGATAATGAAAGCCTGACTGGAGGTTAATCTTTATGGTACACCTCACCCCACTCTATTGGTTAAATAGGTTGTTGATTTTTTATGTGGATAATTACCCTTTTGGTCACCTAATTTAGGTAATGGTAATCCATATTTGACCTCAATATCCCACTTTCTATCTTGTATAACAATATTAGTGTTTCCCATGGGGACACATTGGGTCTGAAAAATCTATTCCACTACAAATTATCTTATTATTAAATCATCTCTTGAAGAACTATGAGGGATAACAAATATGTTGGAGTTAATATCATGGTATTACTTAGGAAAAATTATATTCATAATTTTATATCTTGATGGGGGGATAATACTGACACGTCCCCAGGGAATACGTACTCAAACTCCTCCACTACCGTATGAAATGGAAATATCATAAAATCTACTTATCTAAGTGAAATACTATCTTATTTATCATTATTTGGTCCTATAATTCTAGTAATTATCCAATAATGATCTCCTAGGGTTTTATTCTCATCAATGATGTAAATCTTTATTTCATCAAGTTGTAGTCAGCACATCCTCCTATGAACACAGTTAATATGTGCATGGACCATTTAGAGATTTATCATACTAAGAATGATATTGTATGGCCACATCATAGCTATTAAGGGATCATAAAATAACAAATATCCTCCACGAGTTTTGTCATACTATAAAAAAATGTATGTGATAACCATATGACCCCCAGTAGGAGTCACCAAATGAAAGGGTTAATCCAAACGTTATACTACAATCTACATTTAATGAACATGGTATGTGGAAAATATATAGTGGTTTGTTATAGTTTAAATTAATATTATAGATATAGTATAGAATAAATAAATTGACCTCAATCAACCCAAATCCTTTGGGTCATAAGCTTAAATAGTCAGATTATTCCCATAACCCTAAACACCAAATCATAGATCCTGGTTTGGACCATCTACTAGTTATGATGGTGGAAGAAGATAAAAGATTCTGATACCAACCTATAAAATCCCAACTCCTCTACCACATATGCAACCCTATAGACTAACCTACCTCTGATACTTCTTCAATAAAGGCATTCGATTGACCTTCTCCCTGTGTGATACATGAAGGTTTTAGAAATTTCATATAATATATCCTCACCCTTTAAATCAGTAGAATATGCCCTCCCTTGGCTAACTAGAACTACCTTGGGAGAAATGGAAGGAAGACCCTAAATCTTGATACTACATTTAGATATACATCATTGACCTATATCTTTGTGTCTTTAGTAGACTACCAATTATTGAAGCCTTATATCTAGTGTTATAATTACTACAACCAATTTTCAGTTTCTCCTCTGCTAGAAATACATCCACCACCAATGTATGCTCCAAAACCACAGCATAAGAAAGGATATAGAGGGATACCACTCTAGTATAGATATATTGTATAAATCCATCCAATAATGTTTATCTTAAACGTAACCATCCCAAACAATTTACATGAAGTACTCTAAAAGGCTAGGGAACCTCGATGCATAATATGCAACTGGAATGTTTACCAATTAGAGCTCCATAAGTTACAAGATATGTACTTCCAGAAACATCACTATGTAAAAATAATATATAAAGAAGACTTTGAACTCTATCCATGTTGGATTCACCTCATCATGTATCCATGTAACCAATCTCACCCACATCCTTATAGATCCATGGATAAAGAATCATGTTTGGACCTCTACTTGATCAATAGGGGTCCTAATAAAGAGTAAATATTATTCTACTTCCTAGGTATTTTCCTCTAAAACTTAGGAGTATAGATGTCATTGAATCATAATTATTATCTTCCTTTTTAACTCCCAATGTTCTTTTAACTTACAATAATAATCTTCCAATACATCTAAGAAAAATAAATTCTCAATTAGTTTGTTTTGTATTGGTAAAACAGTCATTGTTACCACCCCCTATATAAGAACCTATACTACAAACTCATTGCTAAGAGGATCATCGTCATTATATTGTTACAAAATCTAGGATTAATGTTATCATGGAGGTATCCTTCCAAGGTCAAGAATAATTTCTTTCAAATAACATGTCTCTGGAGTTGACTTCAGATGGACACATAACCACAATCCATTCCAATATGATTCCTAAACCAATATTTTACCTTATAAACAATTTCATCAAATATAAAGTTAATAATGATATTATTAATTAATTATTGAATGGATAGTCAGCTGGTGCACCATCCCTATCTTCCTTGTCCAAGGACTAAAAATCAAGACACTTTGAAAATTTTTCCCTAGTTCCAAAATAAATCATCATAGAAAGACTATCTCTAAAATTTATTCGCAATACAATTTGTGCTATGATAGCACTCAGTTAGGACCCAAACCACCCGGTCCCACTAATCTAGTGACATTCTATGTGTGGTAGCCAAATCCCACCCCTAATAAGCCTACGGATAGTGACTATCACTATGTAGGCAAATCACATACATGAGAGTCCTTACCCATAGGCATCTATAAACATGGAGGAATCTAATGACAAAAATATAATGTAAAAAGAAAATCATGAATTTGATACAAAAACACCATGAATAAAACTATTCCCACATCATATTTTGACATGAGTATTATTAATAATGTTCCAAAAATGAACACTAAAATGAATAAAGAGTCTCTCTGCAAGTAAAAATTGGACTTCTATAAATATGATACTCCTAGAAAAATTTATGATCCATCAAGAATAAGTATACTACACCAACTCCTAGACACCCAAGGACACCATCATAAGGTATATCATTTTCATATTACATGACATGTGTAGGAAGATTCCATTTAGGGGTAAGCATAATCATACCCCACAGAACAAATTTAATTACCCAAACATAAATAATGAAAGATAGTGATATCAAATGAAAGGATAATAAAAACCCATATATTTTCAATTATAGACACCATGTCTCAATGCAAGCTCACATCCATACTACCTACTAAGGATTAAACTCAAGGACCCAAGGTAAGGTTTATTTGAGATAACTCACTCCTTGGGAATTCCTAACATAGAATGTTCTCATCTATGAGGTTGCTACCATTGATATTTCCAATGAAAATGTACATACTATAACTCATATTATGTTGATTCCCAATTAGAGGGTCACACCTAGGGATATTGTGGGAATCATTACCGTACAAATAATAACCCACTAGTATGGGGTTAACGCATAATAAATATTAGTAATAGTATACTTGTAATAACATTTAGAAGAATTATAGAGGACAACAGCCAAGGAAACACATAGGGATGCCTGATTTAATTAAAAATTAACCTATACATGTGATCACTTATCATATTATTTGGAAATTATGTGTTATATTACCCTCATAGGTATAGAATGGGGGATTATTCCATACAATTACTCAACTAGATTGAATAGAACAGGGGGGAAAACAATTCCTAGAAGGGGTACATGTTGTGTATACGGATTACATAGTGTTTCCAACAATATTCATACCTACTAAAGTAGTTTTCTAAGTTAAATGTCCCATGTTTATGTACTTTTTCTATAACAATGTACATTGGTCATTCCCATGTACAATATACATTCTCATGTACTTTCATCAGTCCTTGAACCATGGTCGTGTCCAAGACCATGTACCCAGATATACACAACTTATACCTTTATTAATTTTAAATTTTCTATGGATAGACCACATGGAATGTGATATTCACCTATATGTGAAACCTTATCCACCATAGAGGGGGTCCCCACAATGCACGTTCATCTAAACTACATTCCATGTATGTTAGGATTTTATTTAATGTACAAAATTCTCATGCATCTTCACTAATGCCATTGTTGACTCTGATACAACCATAAAAATAACCACTGGCCTTTTATTTTATTTGAATAAACATGTGTTATCTCTAGTGTCTCAACTCCATCAATTAATTTATCGAAAAAATGATCATGACCTCACCATGTAACTTGTGAACTGGATCTTGTAGAACTAAACACATCTGATCTATAATTTAACATATATCATCATCATAGATACTCCATCAAATCACAATCCATAAAAAATTCAATCCAAATTATAAACCAACATGAAAATGAAATAATCACACTCCAAAATCGATCCTCCAAGTATTTTGAATCACAAACGAATTGAACACTAAAAACTAAATAAGAATTATGAATGAATGGAGAAAATAATGAATAAATAATGTGATAATATAGTTAATTACATTTTTGGTTGGACATATTTTGTGATAAATTATTAATGATATGTAAAACCAATGGTTCAAAACCAATCAACATCACATTCATAATTCTATGAATTTTTAATTTAATGATAATTATAGAAGATGATCTAGTAATTAACCATCAAAAGAATTAATTTGTGTTTTTCATAATAAAACAATAACGTGGATTAATTCAACAAACAAAATATCCTACCTCAAAATTTTATTTATCAATGATAAATAATAATATCCATGTTATTATTATCGGAAGGATCTAGGAATGCTATTGACGATAAAAAATCCTTATCAAACTGATCACCAATCCATGCTCTTGTTGTAGTCCACCATATATTTCCTACACGGTCCTCCCCAATGATAAGGGTTATGCATCTAACCATAGGATTTGGATATTGATATTTTTATATTGAACATTATTATTTCAAAATGAACAAATAAATAAATAAATTTGTTTATCAATCTTCATGTGACTACTTTTCAATGAAACACTCAATGCCCAAAAAAATTATTTCATGCCTAGGGTAAAAAACATATTCCATATTTAATGGTGATCTAATGATTTCTTGTAGGAACACCATTTGATAGATATTCTATTATTTAACAAATACTAGTAAAAATGATATATTTTATTTAATATTTTAATTATATTAACAATGAGTCTCCACAGTTCATATAATCCAATTCCAACTACGCACCCATCATTAAACATATTCCTTAAATTAATTATAAGTGTTAAAGGGGAAGAATTAGAGACATTATAAAACTTTATTATTGATGAATTAAGCATCAATGAGTGTTCTTAAGACTGATGATGAGGTACTAAGAGTATTACGGGTAAGGGTATATTAGGCTCCATAGGGAGAATCTCAGTGTACCAATGATTGAAAAGGAAATCTGAATGGACTGGGTGCATTGATTACACCAATATTATGCTAAACCTTGTTGGAATAATTTTAGGTTGATTCACCACATGAGGGATCATGGTTCGAGTGGAGCGATATGAATTTGATTTCGATTATACTTGGTTTGTTCATTAATCATAGATAAATTAAAGATGATCAAGATAGATTGGGTACAACATTAGATAATTATGGGTGTGTCCCTTACTGTTGGGAGGTTGTTTTTTGGTGTGTATGTTGGGTGAAATTTTGTTTTGGTGCTCTAGGGTGATTAGTTTTAGACCATCTATCTACCTTTTTTTAAAACAATTTGAGTGTGGGTCATTAAGATTGTGAAATTTTTTTAGGGATTTGACAATATGGATTCTCCTGTAGTGGGGAGTTAAATGATGGACTTGGTAAGGTGACCCACAATCAAGTGGTTTGGGGATTATAGGAACAATCTCTTGTTAAATTTCATATATTTTAATTCTAGTGGAAGACTGAGGGGAAATTCAATGGATTTCTAGATGAACATTAAGATTATAATAAAAGTTGGTGTCATTTGGGGTATGGGCTTTAACCTCTTGATAAGGATAATTTCAAGGAATATGAGCATGATTGGATTAGTACATAATTGTTATCATGGTATGGCACAATTTTAGAAATTGATGTGGATAGTTTGACCATTTAATATAACCGGATGTAGGTTACAAACATCCAAAACTGTGATTAGATGATAATGAGATGCCATTGGGTTTTATGAAATTATGTTCATGGGGATAGAGGAGCTTTGGTGATAGAAGCCTTGAATTTTTAGAAAATACAGATAGATAAGTATTGAATTGTGTTCTTATATGTTGTTGGATACATGGCATGAAATACCATAGTAGGTTCATAATTTTATCTATGCAGGGTGAGTTTCTATAGTTGGATAAGGACTTTATCAAGGAAAATGTCTTCTTACTAGATTGTTTATTTGAAAATGGAGGTTTGTTTAGTTGTTTTCGAATATAATAATGATGATGGGAGATAGTGTTAGATAATATTATTTCACGAGTTTTTGGAATGGTAGTTTGGAAACCACATCGATGTGCATCATTGGAATGTCAGTATCATGTCTCAGTGTACAATTATAGGGGTGTAGGGTCATGTAGCTCTCAATTGGAATCTTTTGGATAGGTCTGATTTTGGGGGGGAACTATATGATTACAAAACCTTTGGATGAAGACATCTCAGTGTCTTAGGGTTGATTGTTGCATGTGATCAACAACTTGGGTTTTGCATGATATGTTAAAGTGGTGGATAATGTTAAATTATTTAAGTGTTATAAATTCATGATCTTATTTATAGGTGCATTGGAAATTCTTGGTGTAATGAGGATGTTAAATATATGTTGGTAACTTTCATAGTTTGGTAGGTCGTTTTTGGGTATCCACTAGGGAACCTCATTGATCAGAAGTGATATGATGGAGGGTTTTTAATACACATTCCTAAGGATGGATTTGAAATTTTAGATGAAGCTATAATTCATTGAAAAACTAGGTGGTTAATTTTAATAAATAGTGTTTATGATATTTTTATTAACCACAATGGGGAGTTCTTGGATGATGTTTTAGGGTTTTGGGTTTTCAACGGAAGCAAGAAGGCTCATTATATAAATCGGGTAGTCGAGACCTCATATTGTATCCAACAGTGTGTCACTAGTAGGGTACAAGCTAGAAAATGGCACAGACAGTGGGTTTTTAGGGTAGAATGGGTCCACTAGATAGCTAATGTAGTTATTATTGAGTATATTTACAATTCTCGTCCAAACAGTTTTTAGAGGGGAATTATGTGGTAATATAAGTTTCCTAGTTCTCCATCATGTGATAGATATATTTCACCACAAGGCATTCCTCCTCATATGGCAGTTGATATAGACTAGAGGTGAAGGTTTTATGTATATAGTGGGGATAGTATACCATATGGAATATGGTGATAATAATACTAAAAAATAATTTAATAAATCCAATTCCCTCAATCAAACCTACATGTTCCAAAAAATAAAAATACAATAAAGCATTTCATGTATTAATGTATAACAAAAAAGCCACCCTAAAACTCATAATGAAAGCTATATAAGTAAATAACCAAAATAAAGAATCAAAATAAAGACTACCAACATGGGTCCTAAACCCCCTGATCTGTCCCAACTATAAGTTATTATCCAGAAAAGCACATTAACCAGTCATGCATAGGGCCCCTTTCCATTGTCCATACCCACTTCAATTAAATATTCATGTGTACCAAATAATGGAATACGCTGAGTGTGAGTAAAAATAAGTAAGACACCACCAATAATTTCTAAAAAAAATAATCTGATTGATATTCCATGATTCATTCTAAAAAACAAGGGAACCTATTATATATTAATGGAAACTAAAAAAACATAACCCTCAAACTCATGGTTGACACCTAGGGACAACCATTCCTGTATAAGCCTGATTCCAGACTCTATGTCCTGATGATGGTTTCCCATTCCATTGATTTACCACACATACCATGTTTTAATGGTCCCAGTGTGGATTCCCATGCTTGTGATGCATACATGTTCCAATGGAACATTATCATGCAAAGGTGGAATTATGGGTTCCATGTATTAATAGATTCTATGAAAATTCCCATTCTATACTAGCTTAATTGCCTACAAGGTGCGTTAACCTTTCAAGGGTGAATTGTATATCCCATGTGTCAGTGTACCCAAAGATAATTCCCATTCTAACACCACATATATGTTCAGAAGGTGAATTTCCATTCCAAGAGTAGATAATTGATTCCAGGTAAGTTCCAATTCATAGAAAAACACCAAACATGACAAAGTTGTTAACTATATTCCTTTTTAATTACTTCAATGAAAACATTAATTATCATGAAATTACCATTACATGACATTTTTACATTATGCTAGTTAACTAATTCATTCTAATATTCCATTATGGAAAGTTCTATTTACATTCAATTTTATGAAATTACATATCAATTTTTATGATTCCAATTTTCATAACAATTACTCCCATTAACCATTTCACTTTTAAATTATGTCAAATTTCTTTTCTTGAGTTTATTTATTCATAAATAAATTCCCCAATAAAAAATTTCTAGTAGTTTTTAATTATAATAAGATTTTTGAATGTTATATCATCATGATCATTCATGTATAACTTGTTAGGAAAAAAATACTTTAGATGTCATTTTAGACACCTACCTCAAAAAAATAGAAGAAGAAAACAAGTGTCAAATATCCATATCAATGGGAAAAGGTTGATTCTATATAGAAAAAAATTGATCTACCAGATCAAATATATTAAATTAATATCCAGGAAGAAAACATGATAAATTCCCCAATTCAATTCAAGACATTACAATTCATGATGTTTGGATTGAATCATGAATCGAGGAACCAAAAAAGGAATTGCAGAAACCAAAGACTCCATGGAGATCCATTATAAATCATTAAAAATGAATTATAGTTGAATGTGGGTAATTAATAGTAAAATTTGGGTTTTGGGTGTTAAAATAAAATTCTTCCACTTATTATTCCATAGTAAATCGACCTCATCGGCTAGCCACTGGATACCACCAACAAGACCATGGTGTCCACTATAGTTGAAACACATCTGGGGAAACCACTGAATGGATGGTATTTCTCCACCTGTTAGATTATATTTTTAATATAAGAGACCCATTCTACTAGGACAACATAGGCCTAGTGGTGTGCATATCAAATAGGATAGTGAGAATCTAATTGCTTTACCTGGATATTTTCCTATCCACGGACTAGCCAGTTCATTCGACTAGCAAGCCACTTGCACTAAATTATTACCATTGATGAATTCCACTTAAATAATTTGTAAAATTACCACCCCTAATCCCCAGAAAACTATGAAGCATCATTTTTATTACAAAATATGTTTATTTTCTAACAAAAATTAAACAGTTTTGAGAAAATATAAGGAGATATATACCAAGGTAAAGGAAGGGGCCTTACAACCATTCCACTATAAAATAACTTTTCTATAAGATAATATCCCATAAATCAATTACAGATATCAGTGAACAAATCGGTCCACTACACCCATATATCCAACTCCCTCTCCCATTTGTCTTCTTGAACATTACCATGTTTCCACTTCACATTCAAAAGAGGAACAATCCATCTTTGAGAATTCATCTCACTATGATCTAGGTTAAAGATCCTGAAATCCTCATGGTAATTATGTTTTTCAATCTCAAAATCAAAAATAAAAATCATGTGTGAAGGATTACAGTCATATCTATAAGTGTGTGATAGAACAAGAACATATTATATTCCATTGCATCACTATGGAAGACCCAATCAAAAAACTGCTGGAATGTTCACTTTCTCAAATAACCTAATGGACCTGGGTTCCAGCTTCCCGTATCTTAGATAGAGAATTTACCCAACCTACGTGGTTTCTAATGAAAACCCAGGTGAATAGTATCATATTTCATAGTTTATGTTCAATGGAAAATATAGTGTTTCTCCCATCTCTGTATGGTTTAAAACTTCTTTATGATCAGTTATTCATTCTCAAATGTGTCCTATAAAATACTAGTTTCAATGAGCAGTGAATCGACCACCAATAAAAAACATAAGTTTGAATGATATGAAATTATATATAATCACACTATGTGATCCATTTGTATTGATTCAAGGAAACCTTTTTTTAAGAGAACACACTGAATGAAAAATGGTGCTCTTAAGAACCAAAGAAATTATGAACACAAACTTAAAACATGTCTTTAAAAATATAAATTTTCTTTTCATATTTGTCAATATTTATGAGGATTATTGGTTTTACTCAAAATAATATTCCAAGATAGAGACTTATGAAGGCCCTAAAAGGATTGTGACATAAAAAGTGGATATTCATTATAAATAATAATCTAAAAAACCCATGAAATTAAATTATCTCATACAAAAAAGAGATTACATAGATCATTGATGTTGAAGGAAATTATGAGCAGAAAGTCATGGGATTCTGTTTTTAGTCAATAAAAGATCACACACATCACATCATTCTCCTGATGTGTCCTAGGTAAACCTGTCAAAACATTTATTGTCATAACATCAAGCTTCTATATTGGGATAGGGAAAGGAAATAAAAGCCCAGTAAACCACTAGTTCTTGGGCCTCACATGCTGATTAGTGAATCATCATTCCACAAATCATAATGTCTCCTTCTTTTTCAGTGAACACTAGTGTTTCTAATAATGATCCAAATACATATTAAGCATACTATGATGTACAAACTGTTTATAAGCATGAAATTCATTCACCATCTTCTCACATGAATCTATATTAAGCCAAATGTGTCTATAAACATGAATGAACTAATCACTATCAAAGAACCTTCTCGATGGTAGATCCTCAACATATATTATATCCCTTAAAGATAAACCATCAGTATAACATGACCACCTTCTCATGATTTGATATAGATGCATGAGAACAAAAAATGTAGATGTCATATATGCTTGTTCTTGACGCTCTACGACTTCATTTGTTTTTTGAAAAATTTCCCATTATCTACCACACATTACTTGATTCCATCACTACATGATTATATTCCTTCCTATGCAAGGCATTGACAGTGTTATTTCAAATTTATGGATTATATACCAACTCGATATTGAAATATTCTATGTACTCCTCCCACCTCCAATGATGAAGGTGTAGATTCCCCTATGAAAGGTATACAATATGATTTTGTGATCCATGTAGAAAATAAATATCTCTCCCAATAGATAATGTTTCCAGTATATCGGATCATTCACCACCCCAAATAACTCTAATACATGAGTAGGATAATTCCACTCATGTGTCTCATCTACCTTGATCCATAAGCAACCACACAATACTACCACATAATTATTTTTCTTTTACCATATCATAAGGTATCTCAATACACAATATACTCCTTACCTGAATTATGTATGGTCAATAGTATTACTAAGGTTAGAATGTTATTTAATTCTTATATAGCATAATCAAAAGCATATGACTAAAAAAACTCACCCAAATCATGGCCATATTAGACACCAGTACTTTCTAAACGGAGAAGACATGTATGAATGGATGATAATATCCTAGCAAACCCAAAAAACTATGAACTTAAATGTATATCATAAACCATTACCAAGATACCATCAATGTAAAATTATATTGGTCCACTAATAATCTATCATTTGAGATAACATGGATAAGGAAGTGCACCAAGAGGTCACCGGTGATGCTCTCTTTGTTTACTCGGAATGATTTCAATAATTCAGGAATAATAATATCTTGACATATAGTACGCAAAGAGGTCACCAATGAAAAAATAAAAAGACAATCATATTAGGATGGAAAATTAGAGACATTTATTCCAGTAATACCATTGGTTCATTCCTCAAACCAAAATACATCACCATGAACTCATACAATCAATACATATTCTTAAAATCTTCTAGGGGATTGTCGGATGGTAACACCATCATCTAATGGTACCCCAGCAGCAATAAAATCATAGAGAATATCTCAGAACCTCTTAGTTGATTGAAGACAACACCAATTCATAAATAGGGACACAAGGTCAGGATTTTATTCTAGTCCATCCTCAATTAATACACACATAAACTTATGTTTCTATCTCTATTCAGAGTGAGAATTATGGGAAAACCCCATAATTATGTACTAGGATGTATATATCCCTTAGAATTTAGATCCTCCATCTATCCATTCAACACCCAAATCATAAATTATGTTTCCCAATAATGTGGTATTGAAATAGTTTCACTCTTGGAAATCACTTGATAGTGAACTTGAGATACTGATTATGTGTTAATCTAGATTACTCTTCAAGAAATATATCTTAAATGTGGTCCAATAGTGAAGGAAAGTATTATGCTTTTATTCACCATAATTAAAAACATTCTTTACATCATAGAGAATGATCCAATACATGATTTGCTGAATTGGACCTTCATAACCAGCCTAAGGACCCCATTCACCATAATTGATATAGCCACCACCTTAGGAAGATAGAATGATTACCCACCTCTGAAAATAGTTGATATATGTTTGGTACAAAACCTTTAAATATATACACAAAATCCAATCAAATACTACCATTTTTAGTAAAATAGATCCTATAGAAAATTCTAACTTCAATTTTCAATAGAAAAACCCTTGAAAAATCAGAAACAATAAAACTATAAGAATTTGAAAAGTAAAACTATATACTTTGGTATATGCAACACAAAACACAAAGGCTAAACAAACTATCAAATATTATTATTAAAATATCACTATCATAAATTGGTTTTTATCTTAGAATGTATGAATATGATTAAAAAAATTATTTTGAATATATAAATTCCCTATTGTATTCTAATTTATTTTTAAATTTTTATTAAATAATAATTAAATTTTTTGTAAAATAATTTTTTCAAAAAAATTATATTTTTTGAAAAAATTATTTTAATTTATTTTAGTGATAAAATATTGTAACAAATATCTAAAACCAATTGAAATGTAATTTCATGAATATAGTTTTTGAAATTAGAATATAAAATTTTACTTATACTGGTGTTTAGGGAGTTTTCAGAAAGCATTTAATTTTCCCTGAATTGTGAAATTTACAATTTTTCAAATTCTACCATTTGATTCCATTAAATAATGTTATTTAAAAGCACCATTATATTTTTTATTTTATCTTATTGTTAACTATCGAATATTTTATTTATATTAATCTAATTATTATCGTTTTGAGCAGTAACTTTCGTGATTTTTGTAAACTTTTATTATTGTGGTTAAAAACATTGTATCAAAAAAAAGTTATTAACTATAAAGAGTTCACCCATTTGAATTAATTAAATAAACCCCTTATAAGAAATGAATTAAATGAAATTTATAGAGTATGTATCTATTTATGTGGATTTAAATTAATATAATTATGATTGTTATTAATAGTGTCATCAAAATATCATATATTTCTAGAAAAATGTTTTCTTGTGTAGATCCTTTTTTCATCACATTTAGTGGGTATAATTTCAAATGCATTATACCACAGATATAAAAATAATCTTTAAAAATAGAATCAATATTTATATTGAACACATATTTATATTATTTAATAATTTCAACATTTTTTAGTTATAATGATAAGTAAAAAATAGTAAAAAATGGTCACCATGATAGATTTCACAATAAGTGAAACATAATGTAAAAAAATTAATTAAGACACCATTTTTCTCTTACATTATACTAGATGTAGGGATTTATACCCTTATCAACTTAGTGCTGATATTTATTTGTTTATGTTACATGTTCACTTTAGTGTGGCCAATATAATTTTTCATGTAAAGAAAAAACAAATTTTCACCTTATTTCTCTTAAATATGTCTTATGTGTTCACAAAAGGAAAAATTTAAGTTAGGGACAATATAATTTCTATAAATTATTATGCAAAATTGGCCCAATATTTATTTAATTAAAAGACAAATATAGTAACTTATTTTATAACGATTCAATGTAATGTATTTTTAGTGAGCTATTTTGTTACAAAATTCATATAGATAATTATTACATATTTTAGGTTTATGAAATTTTGGATTCAAAATAATCCTTTCTATTTATTCTTTTAATGTAAAATTAAAATAATAGTTCCAAAATTAAAATATATGATATTTTTTAACAATTAATGTTTTATGAAATGATTTAAAATTCTGAAAAATATTATCTTCTTCCACTTAAATATGACATGGTTAACAATATCAACCATGATATATATATATGGTTCTTTTTTCCTTTAATATTATAATTCTTGACTTATAAAATTTAAACCCTTTAATATAACAATAATTGTGGAAATGGTTAACATGGGATAAAAAAAGATAAGGGTGACTCATCACATAAATTTTACCAATTTTTATGGTATGGGATATTTTAGACACACCATAATATTATATTCAATTTTTTCTAATTTATATCCATTTAAATATGAAAAAAATTATATTGGTTTAAAAATTTATTAAATTCCAAGAGTGAACCTCCTCTTACATATAATAAATAACCTCAAATCCTATTTTTTTCACACATAAAAACTCTTTTTCTATCCAATAAAGAACCCATATATATTGAATTCATCGAGAACCATGTCTCAAAGGCCTTCTTTGATCAGAAAACCATAATAGGAATAAATTTTGTGTACATCGTAAGAGGTTTTCTAAATAAGAGGTATTGTTCTAAATCAAGTATTTTAATTTTATTACTTCTTATATTACCTACAAATTTTATTAAAACTAGCTAAAATAATAATATATGTATCATAAATATAATAAGTTTTTTTTCAGTTTATGTAATGTTCTATATCCATATCCTATTCCGTCAAATGGGATATGAAACCATCATTCATGTTTATGATGGACTGCATCCTTGGAAATCAATGTTAAACATTATCCATCCCATTATCTAATTTCTAGTTATGATGATTGAATTAGTTTATATATAAGATATTAATAAAATATTAATCATTTTAACAATAAACAATCACCAATATTCTTAAATTTTCATCTATTGAAAAAATGGTAACATCATTTTTGTGTTTATGTGGATTGCCACCTCTAGAAAATGATGTGAGTCATTTTTCATAACACCATAACATGGATGATATATATCTATAGTAAAATAACAAAAATAGATATAGAAAATTTTATGATCATTATTGAATGGTAATATAATACTAATCATCCTTATATAATAAGCATTGATATATTGAAATGCCACTCTGGCATACGTATGGCCGACCATCTCAATGATTGTAATATTGTTAACCACCCATAACCATCTCTCAAGGATTTTCATAAAAATATAATTATGGTATTAAAATTATATTTATATTGTCATTAATATTCATTATATTATGGAATGATGACTTCTTTGACCATATTCATCCCAACGAATCCATTTTGGACCCATGAGCCTAATATTATAAAAACATTAGACAAGAAACTAAAGGATTATGTATTTGGATATAATATTAGAATAAATAAAGTAACCGAATAAAAGAAATGAAAAATTTCATATATAATGTGAACAATTAACATAATTTTATTAACTAATAAGAATAATAACATTCATGATAAGTCATACTCGAGGTAAGGGGCTTTCAATTAAAATTATCATTAATTTTTCCCATCAAAATCTTTCTCTTCCATATCTATATATTTAGAAATATATTTTTAACGTATTTTTACTAGATAAAAAATAATATTAAAATAAATATTATTTCACATTTTAGTTTCTTTGAAAAAAAATAAAACGAAATTATTTTACATATTTTATAAGTAACATTTTGAATTTATTTACATAAGTCAAAAGGAATGATTTATTTTAAAGTATAACGTGACAATGAATGTTGTAATCATTACATGTTCCTAAGAAATTTATTATGAAAATTTGTGAGCCTGATACAACATATATGATGGGTTTAACCCCATTATTTCTCATAAATATAGGATAGATTGATATATATTATATGAAGGGTGGGCCTAATTATATTTTTCAAATGAATGGGTAATGATTTTTCTCTAGATAGTTACATTAGAAGCCAAACATATGTCTATTATAATTTTAAGGGTTATTTGAAGGGTTATATAAAGATGAAATTTCATGTCACCTATAGGAATTTTATAAACATTCTTATAGTATTCCATAGAAATATTTTGATTTCTTAATATTCTCTTAAGATCTTTTGTTTTCAAGAAATGATTATACCCATTTTGGGTAAAAGGGTATATTTTTAAGAAAATATTCTTCATGGGTTCTCAATATGACTAATAATACCTCATGATTATTATCTTTAAATTTATATATTTTATTATAATGTTTTTTATGAAATACATTGGGCAAAAAATATTGTTTCATTTGTATATAAATGATTACTTATTTACTAAATGTTTATAATGCTAAAGGAAAAATCATTTTCTCAATTCATGAATTTCAAATAGACTAATAATTTTCTACCTTACTATTTACATCTATTACTATCATTTTTGTTCACAACCCTTGTTTTCAAATGTTTTTCCCATGTTTTTATGATGGTTAAGACCAAATAAGATGTCATGTTGAATGTCATGAAGATTTTTCATTAAAATAAAACATGCTTCTTTTTAAAATTATTTTATATTGGAAAAAAATAGTACTAATTAAAATTTTCCAGATTTTATGTTTTGGATTTGTTATGTATGATTTGTGATCTAATTTTTTAATACTATAAACAAAAAATCCTATAAATTCAAGAATATTTATTCTTTCTAAAAAAATAAATAATATTTATTATTTAAGGTTAGATCCTTGTAGTTTTTGTTAGATAATTATTTTAAAAAATTCAGAGGTTATGATGTATTAAATTGAGGATAAATTAAGAGTAATGGATACCATCATGGGTATATATGTATAAGGTTATCCAAATATTGAAAATAAAAGAAACACCTACTGACATTTTAAGTGATGTAATTTTATGGAAATTATTGATTTTTTTGGAGACATTTTTTTGGGATGAGGTATATGTAACCCTTAGGATTAACATTAAGGATTATTTTATAATAATGTTGTTAAATTTTTGGGTATGTTATAATAATGGTATTATATAATCTTTTAGAGTAAATCACCCTTTAATGATGAATAAATTTTGGTTATTTTTTGAGATTTTACGGTTGAAGTATTGTAGAATTTATATGAGTTTTTACTTTACATGGACCATTTTCATTTTAACACAGAATAATTCATTTCATGTTTTAAGGATGTTCTTATAGCACTAATAAATTATTATAATTTTCTCAATAAGGGTAAATATATTAGTAAAATTCCATTTTCTTTTGGTAAAACATTTTAGAAACAAAAAATGTCATGTCACTAAAGTTTTGGAAAAAACTATGTCTCTAAATGTTATTGTGACAGATAATATAGTCCTATTACAATTATAATAATAATGATAGATAACATATATGTTGGTTAAATATTTTTAGCAATATCTTAATATAAAATATTTATCTATTGGTAATATTATCATCAACATTTATCTATTCATCTGTAATATTATTAAAAATATTATAACCAATACAAACAAGTAATTTCCATTTGTAAATTATTTTTGACATAAAATATTATTCTTGGTTATTCAAATATTTTTTTCTAAAAAATTATATTACATTTATTTGTATAACTATATAAAATAATGCTATTATATAATAACTCTAAAATTAAATTATAAGAAACTCAAAAATAATGCTCATTTCTTTGAAACAAATGATCAAATATAATTCAAAAAAATGTTCATCGACAATCTATCTCTCATACATTAGGTTTCACTATCACGGTTCACACTGGTGATGAGATCAGTGCTTATAAGAATCTCCCTATGTTCCCCCTTTCATTAAAATCCATTTTCTTATGGTTGTACTTGTGGGTGGATGTAGATGTTGTTAATATGGTTTTGACTATCATGGATCGCTAAGAAAGTCCCTTTATGTTTGTTGTAGGTCCCATTTCATCCACATGTATTTGTGGATTAAAGAAGATGTGTGTGAGACAGTTTTCACTATTTTTGTACATCACTCCTATATTAAAGTCCACAGATGGAAGAATTTCATCCCATATCACAAACTGCAACCCAAATAAAATTTGCATGAATCATCAAATAGCCAAACACGAGTTCATTTAAAAGAATTAATAAATTTCAAAACAATTCTATAAAATTAATACATGGTCTATTATAAATTTATAAAATATTAACAAGATCAGAACAATAATTTTTTTTACTGCAATATCCATTACTGGTTTATATATATTTCAAAAATATGCTTTTTTCATCATGTTAACAAATGAAACATTAGCAGAAGAAAAAATTACCAGTATTTTTTAGTGAGATTCTCATGGTAGCTTCCAATTTTTTTTAATGTGACCAATATCACCTCCCATCCATGTGATTCAGGTTCCATTTCTTGTGTGACATGTGATGTTTCCATCTTTGATGATGACTTCAAAAGAGACCAAAATTACCACAATCCCCTTCCTCCACTACATTTGATCCATCTCCAACATCAGGTCCACCATGATAAACTAGAAATAAAAACATATCAATCACTTGACCTCTCCAAAAGAATTTATATTAGGTATATTTGTGATTTTTCATAATGTTTAAGAGAGATAAAATTTGAATAGTCCATGAACTGTGCAATAGGAATACATTATCTTATTATAAACTGATTCTTTAATGAATTAATCGATGCATGAATCATCGAGGAAGTCACAAGTCCATGATTATGATGAAATTGCTTCACACCTATCACCATCAATTAACCAAAAAACAAAATTTAAGGATATATTTAGACCCATAGGATCAAATACCAAGAAGACATTGTTTATTGGAAGATATAATTCACCATTCATGGTATAATCCAATAAGGTTGCGGTCAAAAAAACTCAATGACCACAATAAGAGTATTATCTAACTAGTGGAAACAACAACCAAAATAAAAAACCAAATACAACCTGAAAACAATCCAACCAATAAAGACAAAAAAATATATAACCAATAACCAAAACATCCATAATAGATGATATTAAAATTACTACTAGGAAGCACACATAAAGATGACTAAAATAACCAGTGGATAAAAAAACAAGTGACCACACTAATATAATATAACTAGTGAAAAAAACTAGAAAATTAATGATATAAAAATTACAAGAATATTATCTAAACAATAAACACAACCCATTGATAATAACTATGATTTCAATTAATAATAACACATAACTTGAAATTCAATAATCTAGTAACAATGCATTATATTCGATAATCTATTAAAGCGACTATCAATCTAAAATGAAACTACATTTCAATATTGAATGACACCAAATTCAATAGGTAAAAACCCCATTTAGTTAAATGAAAAACTATAAGTATTATTGATACAGTTGTAGATATTGGATAGAAATAAAAATTAATTTGAAATAAATTTAGTGTATTGTAACTATATCCTTAACTCGTAAGGTTTTTCATTATTACCTAGTTAATATGTTTTAAACCCCACGTGATTTATGATTATATCATGCGTTATGGTTCACTAAATTCAATAGTATAGATGAAAAACCATTTAAACTAAGGTTTTAATGAAAAATATTAGCATCCAAGATTGAATAATGGATAGACTTGTTTAATTTAGTGTGATGGAATTCAGAAATTGAATTAGGATTTTCTACCATATATTAAAAACCTATAGAACCATATTAGTTCAATGGAAACCATATAATATAAGGTGGGCCATATAATTGTATCATTTCAATAGCTAAATGAAAAACTTAATTCATATGAACACCATATATGTATACTAGTTCATTTGAAATGACTCACCAGTATCAAGAAAAGGAACAATATAGTAAGAGATATGAATCCCAGTATGGTTGACTCATATATTGGGGAAGGAAAACATGGTACTATTTTCAGGTAGAGAAGCCACAAATTATGGTCCATATAAAGGGTATAAAACTTTATTAAATTAACAAAAATTCTTAAATAATGAATAATTAATAAAAAAATTAACTAATAAGATCAAAATAGATTCTTGGATTTTAGAAAATCAAACTAAAATATTTAGATGAATGGATAAAATGTGGGTAGTTCATGCTACTTGATATAAGGATGACATAGAATCTTCTAGATATTAATAAATTCATTATTTCTAACATATTACATGTTCATGTGTCCCTTGCATGATGGATTATTTTTCCTTCAACAATAATTAAGGGAGGTGTCATATCATTTTCCTTCCTTAAAACATGTTTTTTTGGATACTAATTTAATGTTGGGAAATATAAAATTAATTCAATAGTTTAATTTAGGGTAGTGTAGACATCAGCTTATATGTTTGAATAATGCATGATGGAAAGAGTTTAAAATTTAGTTGTAAACCATAGAATCAATTTTTGAATGGAAAAACTAATTCAATAGCTGAAAACCATGTATACTGTAATTGTGTCTAAGATTTACAAGTCTGAATGAAATACCCTATGGGGTGTACAACATAGAATTTAAGTTGTTGATGAATAAACTCTATGTCCTGGTTATGAATGAGGATTGATCCATTATGTAGATAAGATAATAAATGACTCACCATAATCATGAAAAAGAACTGTTGAGTAATAGATTTGAATCCCAGTTTGGTTGCCTCCTATATTGAGGAACGGAAGACAATGGGCCTATTTTATGGTAGAGAATCCACATAATATACTCAGTATAAATAGGATCAAACATTAATAAAATTACTCAAATTATATTATAATTAAAAATAAAGAAAAAAATTAACTAATATGATCATAAAAGATTCCCAGATTTTAGAAAATCATACTAAAAGATAAATATGAAGGCAAAAAATGGGAGTGGTTGATGTTTCTTGATTTAAGAATGAAATAAAATCTTACAGATATAATCTACTTCAACACTACTGACTTATTCCATGTTAATTTGTATCTCTTGTGATGGCTTGGATTTCCTTCAAGAATAAATAAGGGGTGTTTAATATCATTTTACTTTGTTACAACCTGTTTGGTTGGCTGCTGCGGTATTCATTCAATTTAATGCAATGAAAAACTAATTCAATATATGAATTTGGTTCTGTGTAAACTTTGGATTCTATGACATAATTAGGTGTTGAGGACAGATTTAAAAAATTATCCTTAAACCATAGAATCTATGTTGGAAATAAAAAACCTAACCCAGTAGCTAAAAAATTATTTAAGTTGTATGTATGGGTAATATTTACAAGTTTTAATGATATATCATATGTGGTATACAAATTAGAATCTATATTGGTGATGAATAACCACTCTATACTAGATATGAATGAGTATTTAGCCATTATGGATCTATGTTAATAATGATTTTGTCATCCATCTATCTTGGGAACATTTGACAAAAAATAATATCTGGGGTTTTTCTCTATGTATGCAATATTCCAACACTAATCTTTAGATGTGAACTAATTTTTCATTTATATACATTCTATTTTTATGTAGATGGTTCATAGAAAGATAAAATATTATATAGGACTCTTTGAGTCTACCTCAAAATGAATATGACATGGTCATTAATATTAGGTATAAATCAAAGTCTATGGTGAATAACACTAATTAGGATGAGATAGTTATTGATAATGGATGGGTAGTTGATCCCATTAATATCATCTGGAAGATTATGATTCTCTTTGAATCCCCTTATATTGGTGATAAGTATACTATAGATCCAGAATCAAATAACATAGAGGCTACTCATGTTCTAACTTTACAAAAGGAATTAATTATTGATGAACAAGATTTACATTCAAAATTTTTGAGTAAAAAGTGTGTTCTCTTCGCCAGATAAAATGATGATTGAAATAACATAGGATGTTCCTTGAATTTCATATAACCATGTTTGAATTGAAATATAGAAAATATAAACCATCAAAATAGTCAGTCAGTACTTATTATTTAATATTTTATAAACTACCATCAAATAAGAAACCTCCTTCCATTAAGAGTGAGTTGTATATAGGACCAATAATAAAATAAAAATAATGAAACATCCATCCTACCACTCCACACTTTTACATTGTGAATTAATGAAATGAATCCAAACATCAAGCCTAATACTTCACATATTTAAATAATAATCTAATACATTAAAGAGTGATTCATAAAAAACATTTCAAAAAAAACATTTCATGATAAGGAATGAAACATCAAATTTATCAAAATAAAAAATAAATTTATATAAGTAGAATCTAATGATACTCTATATCTCCATTTTATTCATGACACACCCCACAAAAAACTTATATTTTAAAAACTACACTCTAATCATTAAATATATTCAATATGGAAGTTACTACATGTTATTCAACATTCATTAAATTAAACACAATAAAGACACATGGTTTGGATAAATATTATTGCAATTTAATATAGATGGTATGATTTCTTAACATGTATTTTAATATAAGAAACTTACAAAGGTGAAATACGACAAACTAATATTTAAAATTTATTTTTCAATTGATTCGTCATATCTTTTAGCTAAATGGGATAAAATAATAGCTTTAATAAAAATTATCTATAATCTAGAATAATATGGGATGATAGAGGGGGTATAATAGGGAAATACTTATACATAGAATAAAGTGATTATGAAAATAATAAAATTCGAAAAACAATCCTAAGCCAGGGGAAGTGGATACCAAGAAACTAAAATCAATGAATTTAAGGTTTTCATGATACCTTATAGGGTATCAAAATTTACTATGGTGCGGGAATTTCCACCGTAATGATTGGGGAAAATGGGTTGTTTCTCGTGTGATGGTGGATTTTGCAAGAGTATTGATGAAGAGAGGTGAATATAAAAGAAAAAACCCACAATGATGATTAGGGAACATGATAGATGAAACATGGGTGCGGGTGAATTAAAGAGGAGTTGAAAATATGAGGAAAGCATGGTGATTGAAGCTGACCAATAATCAAGACCTTGACCCGAGTAGGAATCAAGGCATAGAATCAAGCAATTGAGACCAAAACTGAAGGGATTCTGGTGCGACTAGGTTTGGATGTTGATTGTTGATGATAGATTAATTTGTGAAATTAATTAAATATCATCTATAATAATTTCTAATATAAATTATAAAATCATAGATATAGTATATAAATTCTTATTTTTGTAAATATAATATATAAATTATTAATTTATAAATATATATGTGCAGAGAAATATTATTAATTTTTTAAAATTAAATAAATATAATATTCAATAATACATTATATAAAAAAATTCAATGTTTAAATAATAATTAATAATTACATAATTTATTATTATATAATGGATATGAAATTTTATGAAAATCAATATTTTAGTTTTATAATATAAAATAAATTATAATATATGATAATCAATTATGAATTACTTATATTCCAATTATGTTTATTATCTTTTTATTGATTTAAATTTTTTTATTTATTATGTTTACTAAATTAAAATATTGTAATCATTTGAAAATTTTATTAAATTTTTATAAATTTTTATTAAGTGAAAAAAATTTGAAAATATAAGCACAATTAATGAGATATTTATAATAATACTTCCAAAAATATATATTATCTTTGGTCATAAATATAATAGTCATGCTCTTTATTTCATACTTAAGAATCATTTATTACATAAAATTTTCACTTGAAACCCAATATAATATATAGAGGTCTAGTTTTGTTGGGTCTTAGTAACATTACATAACAACATAGGACATAAAACACAAATTCTTTATGGAAAACATCTTTTACATGATCACAACATTCCTTCGTACTTAGCATTGCATGGGATAACCTGAGGACATGCCTAAGAAAACGGTGAGCTATAAATCTAAGTAAAGGAGTAAACAAGGCATAACATGAAGAATATAGTACATGCTAGGGAATAGTCACATCAGTGGAGAACAAGAGAAACATCAACATAAAGGTATGATATTGCATGATTATCATAATATTGAAGTGTGACAACAACATTTAACATGATTTTATCATGAGACAAGGATCATTGGACATGTAGCATGATTCAACACTCGTTTCACTTGAATTATAATGAGTAAACCCCTGTTTCACTTGATGTATCCTGATACTAATCTTTACCCTATGCATTGGAGTGCTATCAGGGTGCACCCTTCTTAATCATTTCCTTTCATGCATAATTGTGCCACGGGGATAATATAATATGGATTCATTAAACATCATCATTTATTCCATGATTTAGGAATATGGAATTCATAAATGAAAATATATAATCAATATTTAATTTTTTCGTAATGTTGAATACCCTTGACAGAGAAATGGGCATGGTATTCACGACACAAAGACTTTGACTTAGAAAACCACGATGCAATTTCAGCAGAATAACGGCATGATATAAGAATTCATAAAAATGGATGATAAGAGAGAAAGTGGTATCTCATCATATGTACATGATATTTGTAGTTATTAGGTCATATAGAATCATGTCTCGACATATGTAATGGATTTTAGATTCATAATACAAAATAATTTCTTAAATGTAATTAAGGAGATAGAAATTACTTATGAAATTTGGCATAGTAACGGGAGTACATGGGAGGCATTGATGAGAGATAAAGTGGTATATCATCATTAAAACATAAGTATGGAAGTATGGGGGGTTATAAATCATATACCATCATTTTTAATTGAAAATAAAATAGTATAACTACATAGAGAAATTTGGGGAAAATGAGAAAGGTAGAAATTCCTTAAATGGATGTATGATACCAAAGGTTTTGGAGAGGATTTAAAGAGGATTCTTGGAAGATTTGGGCACCTTGGGGGATTCTAAAGAGACTAGTTATGAGTTTGGTAATGATCTATAGGCTTTGAGTGAAGATGATGTTGGAGATTGGGTGGGTTTATATAGGAAAAGAGATGAATTATTTATTATTTAGGTTTTGGACACAACACATTAAACTAATAAAAAACAACGAAACCATGGTTTTACCATTTTTCCTTCCATGGGGTTTGTAAATCATTATTTCATATGTTCAATGGCCAAACATCTTAAAATATTAGGCTTTCTTATGTAGAGGTGGGTCACACTCTCAAGGAAATCAATTTAAAAAGTTAAAATGTTTTGAAATCCTTGGAGAGTCCACTAAAGCTATGTAAAATAAATAAAACAAACCAAAAATCACATTATTTTAATGATAAAACATATATTGGATGAACATACCCTTTATAGTATTTTTTTACCTCACGATAGAGTTATTATGATGTCATAAAACCCATTATATAATTAAACTGTTTTTATTTTTTACCAAACAATTCACATGTCTCGGAAAATTTTGATAAAATCACCATTAAATAATTATAATTTCCTTATTCAAAAAAATATTATTAATTTTAGCTAAATAATTATATAAATATTTGAATTTTGACTTTTAAAAAAATTTTGATATATATCAAAAATTCATTGGTTTTGACAAAAACTGCTTTCAAACCCTAAAAAAATTACAATTATATTCCCCTAAATTATACGCTAATTTTAATAAAAAATAATTTATTAATAATAATTTATTAAAATATTATTGAATTAAAAATACATTAATTCATTAAAATTGATTTTTTAATTGAATATCAACTTAAAATACTATTTGTGATATAAAAACTATTTACACAGTAACAAGAACAAAATGAATGTATATTCTTTATTATATACAAAAATAATGAACATAATCGTAGTTCAAGGGTATTTTTACATGACCCCTTATAACAACTATATAAGACCTAAGGGTAAGGTTTTTGATGATGAAAGATGCTTGGGGTGGCTCGGATAACATCACTCAAGTGGTAATCTCAATCCGCATCCTCATATCTCGTAGGCGGTTCTGTTAAATCTTAATGTGTTAAAGATCAGCTTGGGCTTGGTCGAGAGCGAAGGCTAGTGACGCCACCTCCTTTCCAAGCTCTAAATACTGGGGCTCCTATGGAAAAATTCTACCGGATGAGGCCATCGCTTCCTTTATCTAAGTAAATTGTATTTGTTAAAGCTTTATATTTGAAATAATCATGTGATCATTAGTCAACTACTATATTATCAATGGTAACAATTCTTCACGGATTTTTGAAATCCAAAATCAAAAAAACCAAAGAAGTGCATATGTTATATACCCATTTTAATACATTTAATTATATCAAGAGGAATTTATATTAATAAAATTTTTGATCGTTACAATCTTCCCTCCTTAAGAAATATCAACCTAGAAATTTATTTTTCCAACACTAAAATAGATGAGGGTAACTATGCATCATCACATCCTCTTATTCCCAAATTTCTTCATCAATCTTTTGGTTTCTCCACAAAACATTCACAAGAGTCATTGTCTTATTTCATAGAACTTTTTTCCAAAAATCTAATACCATCACCAGCTTCACTTCATAGGAGAGGTCATTCTCCAATGTCCCACATCTGGATTGAGTACATGCAATGTGTCAGGTATGTATATCCTTAGGAGTGGTACATGGAATACATCATTTACTTGATATAGGTTTGGTGGGAGTGTTAGCTAATAGTTCACTGGTCCAATGCAATCAAGGATCTTGACAGGGATGATGTACCTTGGACTGAGATTTCCCTTCTTACCAAATCTCATAACTCTCATCCATGGGGATATTTATAATAATTCCATCTCTCTAACATCAATATCTTGGTCTCATAGATGATTATCATCATATCTCCTTTGTCGGCTCTCACCAGCTTTATTGTGCTACTGGATGGTCTCAACCGTCTCCACCATTTCATTGACCATTTTAGAATCGAGGAGTTTTCTCTCACAAACTTCATCCTAACATTCCATTTTTATGCACTGCTTCCCATAAAGGGCTTCATAAGGAGCCACTTGGATGCTTGAGTTGAAACGTTTATAGTAAGAGAACTCAACCATAGGAAGATGTTGATCTCACTCTCCCTTGATGTCTATTGAGCAAGCTCTCAACATTTTATCAAGTGTTTGGATAGTCCACCCAGATTTCAATCGGCTTGAGGATGATAAGTCGTACTAAAGATTAGCTCAGTTTTCAGATCATGTTGAAGATTCTTCTAAAACATCGAGGTGAATCTTGGATCTCAATCGGATAAAATCAATAGAGGTACTCCATGAAGCCTTACCACTTCTCTGATATATATCAGTGTCAGATGATCCAATGAGAAATCCTATCAAATTGTAATGAAGTGTGCAGTCTTTTTAAGACGATCTGCAAAAACCCATATAGCATTGTTTCCTTTTTATGTATTTGTAATAATGGTGACAAATTCTGTGGTGATGTTTTCCTATTTCCATGCTGGTATGGGTAATGGTTGCATCATACCCTTATTCTTCTGCCTCTCATCCTTCACTTTCTATAATACCATGAACATTGATGTATACTCAATGATCCCCTTCTTCATGATATCCCATCAATAAAGCTCTCTAAGATCTCAATACATCTTTGTGTTCTCTCGGTGAATGGAGAAATTCAAACCATGTTCATCATCCAAAAGACCTTTCTTTAACTCTGGTATTTATAGAACACATATTCTTGACCCAAATCCCACAATTCCTTTTTCATTGACATTGAACTCTGAGGATTTCCATTTTTTTATTGTTTCCACTTTCTTTTGAATTCCCACATTATCCTTTTCATCATCCTTTAACCTTTCTAAAAGATATGGCTGATCAATCATTAATGAAATGATAGATTATTTTCCCTTCTTTATGATTACCATGTTTATATTCATCCAATATAAAAATATGGGATCTATTTCAATTCTCATCAATGATATAATTATTGGGAAATTATAATTAGAGAGTCATCCACCTTGTTCACATTACCATGGTGGTAATGTATCGAGAAGTCATAGTCTTTGATAAGATCTAACCATCTTCATTGGTGCATGTTCAACTATTTTTGTGTGAATATATACTTGTGGCTTTTTTGATCCGTATATAATTCACACTTATCCCCAAAGAGATAATGCCGCCAAATTTTCAAAGATAATATGCAACAACCAACTCCATATCATGTGTTTGGTAGTTTTACTCATGAACATACAATTTCCTTGATGCATAGAAAATGAATTTGTCATTTTTCATCAACACACAACCCAGGACCATCTTCAGAGCATCACTAAATACCACAAAAATGTTCTCCAGTTGTGGGTAGTGTGAGCACAGGTGTAGTGATAAGCCTCCATTTCAACTCCTTGAAGTTCTCTTCACATTCATAACTCCATTAAAACTTGATCTCCTTCTGAGTTATCTTAGTTAGTGGGTTTTTAAAATTGTGAGAAATCTCTCACAAATCAATGATAATATCCAGATAACCACAAGATGCTACAAATATTTGTTACCAATGTTGGCCTCAGCCCTCCCCCAATTATAGCTATCTTGGAGGGATCCAAAGATAGTACATTGATTTTGATGATATGGCCAAAGAATTATACTTCCTTGAACTAGAACTCACAGTTTCTATTCTTTACATAGAGTTTCTCTTTTCCCAAGGTCTCTAGTAAAGTTCTTAGATTATCCTCATACTCCTCCTTGGTTTTTGAGTATATTAGAATATCATCTACAAAGACTGCCACAAATTTGTCGAGGTAATCTCTAAAGACTCTATACATCATATCCATGAATATTAATGGAACATTAGTGAGTCTAAAATCCCTAATATGAATTCATAGTGCCCCTACCTTTTACAAAACTTTATCTTGGGATATCCTCCTTCACCCTTACTTGATAATATCCTGATCGCATATCCACCTTTAAGAAGTAGTGTGATCCATGTAGCTGATCGAACAAGTCATCAATCTGTGGTAGTTGATGTTTGTTCATTATCGTGATTTTTTTGAGCTCACGATAATCAATGAAAAGGATCATTGAACTATCCTTATTCTTGATGAAGAGGATTGGTGCACCCCATGGTGAAGCACATGGGCGTATAAACCCTTTATCTAGATTCTCTTGTAGTTGTTTTTTCAACTCCTCAAGCTCTACAACAGCCGATCTATATGGATTCTAGGATAATAGAAACACCTAAGGTATAAGATCAATTGAGATTTCCCCATCTCTTCGAGGATTAAGACATAGAAATTCCTCAGGAAACACTTTAGAGAATTATCTCACAATATGCATGTATTCATGGGTGGATTATTCTTTAGACTCAATCATCTAAGAAAGATATGCATGCTCATAGGGAAGTAATATACTTTCTTGATACGATGGTCTTAAGAAGGATTTATTCTAGTCCTTTCAATTTTACATATTCGTGGGTCAATTTTCTATTTAGAGACTGATTTTCTTCACACAGAAATTTATGTTGACACTATATAAGGAATCTCAATCCCTGATAAAAATTGCATCAAATTCCACCAGAGGTAGTATAAATAGGTTCAATGGGATGTTCAATCCATATATTATTATAGGGGAGGAGTTATATTCCTGGGTTTCAATGATTTCCCCATTTCCATTCTCACCGACATCTTTACTTCCATGATTTGTGGTGGGGTTGAGATTTTTCTACTAATCTTTTAGGATATAAAATAATGCGTAGAACTAAGGATGATAACCCTACCTTTCACCAATTGATTCTAGTTCTACTAATTTACATTATCCAAATAAAAATATTGATATAACTATTAAAAACGTAAAGGGTAATACAACGACATTAAATGGATAACATATACATTACATTTATTTATTTAACTTATGAATCTATAGGATTCAATCTATGTTATACATGATCTACTTCCCAATATATATTTTAAGGGGAATTTTTATGCTGTTAATAATGGTTCATACTAAAATTATGAATTTACCAAATCATATCCCCTAGGAGTGATGTAACCAAAAGTAAAACAAGGTTTGTTGTCGTGCACCAGTTCATGTTCAAGTCTAGCACAAATCAGTGTTTTCAGGTTTTACCCCTAGATACAAATGTGCTAGAGTCATCTTTACCTGCTCGTATCCAGAAATGGATGTATTTTTTTAGATGAACCACTTACTCAATTCTAAAAAAAATTTATGGATGTTTTATTATACTTATTCTTATCTCTAAGGCTTTCACTAGGGTTTTCTAATCCTAATACCAAAATAACTAAAACTGTCCTATTATACCAATTATAACAACCCAACTCTTTATTTCAAACATAAACATAATTTGTTAAATAAAAATTTCACTTGATACAACATAGAATATCGATAGGTCTACTATCTTCGGGGCGTAGAAAAATTACATAACAACTTCAGACATAAAACACAACATCTTTATTGAAAACATCTTTTACATGACCAAACATTCCTTTATACTTAGCATTGCATGGAATAACCTGAGCACATGTATAAGAAAAAGGTGAGATATAAAGCCTAGTAAGTTATTAAACAAGGAAAAAAATGAATAATATAGTATATTCTAGGAAATATTCATATCAATGGAGCATAAAAGAAACAAGAACATAAAGGCATTGTGTAGCATGATTATCATAACATGGAAATGTGGTAACAACATTTTACATGATTTTAGCATGATCCAAGTCTCATTGCATATAGACCATGATTAAAACCTAATTGAACATGAATTATCATGAGAAAACCCACATTGAACTTGACTTGTAATGATACTAATCTTTACCCAATTTATTAGAGTGCAATCAGGGCACATCTTTCTTAATCATTTCATTTCATGCGTAAGTGTGCCACACAGATCATATAACATGGATTGATTAAACATCATAATTTATTCCACAATAAAGGAATTTGGAATTAATACATGAAATTATATAATGAATAATTAAATTTTCATAAAGTTGAATACCCTTGATATAGAAATGGGCATGGTATTTACAACACAATGACTTTGGGTTGGAAAATTGTGGTGCAATTTTAGAAGCATAACAGCATCAAATAAGAATTCATAAAACAAATTATGATATATAAAATGGTATATCATCATATTTACATGAAATTGAAATGAATTGGGTCATATATATACCTTTAAAAACATATGTAATGGAATTTAGATTCATAATACAAAATAATTTCTTGAATGTAAATGCGGAGCGAAAAAATCCTTATGAAATGTCAGCATAAAAATATGTGTACATGGGAGGAATTAATGATAGAGAAATGGGTATATAATATTTCAAAAATAAGTAATAAAGTATAGGGGGTTTAAAATCATACCCCAATATTTTTTATTGAAAATAAAATTGTATAACATCATAAAGAAACTTCGGAAAAAATGAGAAAGGAAGAAATCACTTACATGGAAGTGTGATCCCAAAGACTTGGGAAAGGATTAAGAGAGGATTCTTGGGAGCTTGGGGCACCTTAGGAGGATTATATAGAGAGGTGTGAAGATTTTGGTCGATCTCCAAAGGCTTTGAGAGAATAGTAAGTGGGAGCTTGGGTGTGTTTATATAGGAAAAGAAATGGAATTGTTTATTATTTAGGTTTTGGACACGACACATTAAACTAATCAAAACCAAAAACCAACCCATGATTTTTTCCCATTTTTTTCCTAGTAGGAGTGTAAAAAATTATTTTAAAAGTTAAATGGCCGAACTTCTTAAAATATTAGGCTTTCTTATGTGGTGGTGAGTCACACACTCAAGGAAGTCAATATAAAAATGTCAAAATGGTTTATAAGTATTGGAGGGTACACTAACGCTTTGTAAATTTAATAAAACAAACCTAAAATAACATTATATTAATTTTAAAACATATATTTTCCGAAAATAACATTTATAGTATTTTATTATATCACTATTGGTTCATTATGATGTATAAAAACATATTATATAATTAAACGGTATTTAATTTTTACCCAACAATTTGACTATCTCAAAAAATTATGAAACATTCACCATGGGATAATTTCGATGTACTAGTTCCAAAAATAATATTCATTTTGTCTAAATAATTTTCTAAATATGTGAATTTTTTATTTTAAAATAAAAACTGACATTTATCGACAATTCATGGGTTTTGACCAAAACAGCATTCAAACCTTAATAAAAATTACAATTATATTCCCCTAAATTATATGATCATTTTAATAAAAATTAATTTATTAATAATATTATATTAAAATATAATGTAATTAAAAAATCCATTAATTCATTAAAATATATTTATTAATTGAATATCAACTATAAATAATATTTTTTCTTTAAAAACTATTTACAAAGTAACAATAAAAAAATGAATGTATATCATTTATTCTGTACCAAAAATGCACATAATTGTAGTGATAGGGTCCTGTTACATAACCCCTTAGAACAACCACATAAGATCTAAGGGAAAGGTGTGCGTTGATTATAAACTCTTGTGGTGGCTCAGATAACATTTCTTGGGTGGAAATCTCTATCGACTTCCACTTCTCCTGTAGGTGGTTATGTTCAAGCTTAACGGGTTAAAGTTTTGCTTGGGCTTGGTCAAGAGAAAAGCCTAGTGACCCCAAATCTTTTCAAATCTTCAAAAAATGGGCCTCATATGGAAAATTTATATTGTATGAGGCCATCAAAAACTTTTTTTGAGTAAATTGGATTTGTTAAATCCCTATATTTATACTAATCATGTAATCAATGTTCAACGGCTATATCAGCAATGGTAACAATTGTTAATGGTATTTTCAAATCCAAAATCATAAAACCAAACAAGTGAATATGTTATATACCCATTTTAAGACATTTAATTAGATCAAGAATAATTTCCTTTAATAAAATTTTGGGTCATTACAATAAAAATAATAATATAAAAAATTTATTTCTCTTAATTAGTAATTATTTTCAATTTTTTTTTGTATCATATTTTATTGATGATAGATTACTTATAAAAAATAGTAATTATTAATTATTGATTCAAGTGTTGAAAAAATATGATCCTATTAGTATGGTAAAAAAATAGATTTATCTTTTGGAAAAGAGATATGTTGGTGTTAAAAGATAAATACAAACTAATATATTTGTTGGTAAAAATAAATGTTGGTACTTAAAATAAATACCAATAAAACATAATATCTATTGGAGTTGCTCATATTTACAGATATATATTATCTATGAATCAATTCAAGTTGGTAAAATTCAATTTTTTTGTATTGAAGGTTTCCAGCATAGTGGAAGAATCCTTTGATGTTATAGAAAAGCTGATTATTAGTCTTCCTTTACATGTGTTCATTGATTCCCATGATAAAAAATTAGTGTATAATAAAAACATTAGATTTACTGGCTAGATTAAAAAAAGAGAACATTAATAGGATGATATAAACATGTAATTTATAATTAATGTATGTTAATATATATAATTAAATGAATTTGTAACAACACTTTTATTGATTTTCCAGATGACATTATCTTCATGTTACATCAATTGGATTTCAGATCAAAGTATAGAATCAAACATGTGGTGATCCAAACATACACCATAATCTCTAAATGACATCATGGAATAATCAAGTTCTAACATGATAGATCCATAACACAAGTATTATTCGTGGTTGAATACAATAGTTTTATTATTCAATGAGGAATAACATGATGTGTTTTATTGAAATCCAAATATAGGAGGAAGAGAGAATTCACTCTAGGGATTCGGAAAATTAGACTCTATCTTTTTTTACCACAAAATTTATTTATGAAATATTTATAATTAGATATTTATTATGGCATGATTAGGGGTGGAAAATCACACACAAAACCCTAACTATATTTAATATCCTTAGTAGAACCCATGTCTATTAATAATACTAATATCATTTGTAAAGTCTCAGATATAATTAGGCATGGTACATTTTTTTTGTTGTCTAATTCCTTAAAGTGGCCTAGGGCACACATTGTAACACCCCACTATAGGTCCCGAGTAGTTTTTTTAGTTAATTAAATAACAGCAGAGGTTTTATGAAAAAGGTTATGACGCACTTCAGTGCATTGTTTGGAATTTAAAATAATTAATTAATGATTAAAAAGAAATAAGAAGAGATTTAAAATAAATTTAAAATAAATCAAAAATCGATAAAAATAAATTTGGAAATAAAATAAAAATGAGGTTATGGAAAAAGTAAAAATAATTAAAATTGGAGATTTCCATTATTTATTTATTTTTACCCTTATATCCTTTCCAACGTTTTTATTCTGTTTTACCTTTCATTTTATTTACCTTTTTTCTTTTCTATTATTTTTCTCTAATTTTTCTATTCTTTTTCTTTCATTTCTCTCTTCTTGTTTTCTCCTCTCTTCCCCTCCTCCTATCCGTCATGTCGCGCCTCCCTCTCTCCCTAGGTGGCGCACCCCCTACTTCCTCTTCAAAAGACCATCGTGCCTCAATTCCTTATCCATTTTATTCACTGTCAGGTGAGCTATAAACCTTATGGAAAGGATAAACTCAAGTATTTGGGATCATATAGTTTCATTGTGTATCCAACCCACAGTTTGTGGTGGAATAATTTTACCTTATTTTAGTTTTTTTCTAAAATATTTTGTTTTCTTCTGTTTTAGGCATAATAATATCCTATTGTGGATCATAGAATCATCTACGACTATAAAGTAGGGTGTTTAATTTCTTTCCCTCTATTTCATTTCAATTTATAAAAATGCATGGTTGTGCCATTCGTCAGTGTCTACCGACATTGTGGAAATTCACCCACAGTCTTTTAAATTTAATTTTTTCGCCGAATTGTCACAGCAATATTTATCAAAAATTAATTTTTTTAAATTTTTGTAACATCATAGGACACCCCTTTAGGAACTTTGACCTGGCCGGTATAAATTCAGTTAGCCCAAGAATTTAATTTAATTAACTCTATGTGTTATGCAAGATTCATTTTTTGTTTATAAATTAAAAACTTAATTTAGATTAATTATGAACCTTGAATTGTTGGATATTTGGTAGTTGTTTGTGATGATTTATTTATTAATTAAAAATTGAATTTATTTTCTTGTGTTGATATTGTTTCTTGTATTGTTAGGTTTTTATGTTGTATTATTAAATTAATACCTTGTGTTTCATCGGTGTATCTGCTAGGTTTTCAAATTGTGATTTCATAAGCATACTATGTATTATCTACTAAATTGAATCATTAATTAAATTCAAGGTGGGGAAATAAGGTGGGTCATGTATTAAGGTCCACACTTAGACCCTCAATTCCTTACTGGTTACCACTATGCGTTTGTTGGTGGTGTCCTTGGCTAGTCTTGACTGAAACTTCCATGGGTTTTCTAGTAATTATGAGTGACTCTGGTTCCAAATGGGCACATCGAGGGCGGATCCATTAGCATTGTGGCTATTCCATGATCGGATGATGCTCGACCCTTTATTGTGAGATCATAATAGACTGATGGTAAATCCTTGCCTAAAGTGATACATGGTCATTCAGAAGATTGCCTTGGATGGGCTGGGTGGTATTGGATAATATGAAGGATGTTCCATAGAGATACCTTCAAGACTAGATTAGACTCCAACTCTTAACATGAACCTTAATATTGATTCATCGATGGTTTATGTTTATCCCGCTTTGATTCTTTGAGAATTGTGATATTTTTTTGGTATGATGAAGCACACCTGGTTGACACATGAATTAGACCCCAAGTCAAAGCACAAGCTTGGGGGTATGCATCTTCCTTGTTCTACCATGCATTTCCAGTTTTTATATATATGTTTATGTGAATTCGGATTAGATTTACTCCTTTCAAACATCCATCTTAGGCTGAAGAAGGTGATTATGGATGGGTACCATTGGGAACCCGGGTTGAGTTATTTATTATTTTGCACTTAATTAATTACCTTCATTTGTTATATAATAGAACATTGAATTTTATTACTACACAAAATAGAATGGTTTGGAAACTGTGGGTTTTAGCCTACTAAGATTTTATCTCACACCTTGCTTGGGCATCGTTGACACTAGATTAGATTATATGCTTGCAGATATTGACAAAGGGAAGTATTCTAATTCCGATGCATGATTGTTTTTTTCTGAATAGAATATAGACCGAGGTAGAGGACTGATACTTTCTTATTTTACAGTTTTTGCATTGTGTATTTCATTTTAGTTGATAGTATGGTTGGGATTTTTGTTTTTAGTACTATCAATTTAGACAGACATCATAGCATGACATGGTTTTTTGAGCTTCAGCACTTTATTATTATTCAGTTGGATTACTCATATCACTTCTGTTGAAGTTTATTAGTTTATATACTTCCACTATGTATTATTAATTGTTTTTTATTTCCAATATGATAATACATATTACTTATGAGGGCATGGTCTCCCCCGTGGACATGAAAAAGGACCTCACTACTAGTTGGTTGCCTCTAGCATTTGGGGAGACACGTTTGAGGTTATGTGGCCAACCCGGCTCAAGGCACCCTTCAAGTGGCTCCTGGGATGGGGATGCTACAATGTGGTATCAGAGCTAGTTTTCTTCATTTTTTCTTACTCTTTATGTTATACAGGAGACTACGATATAGGGATTTGGAATGTACTCTATCCTTGGACGTAGCTAACCCATGTACAGGGGAAACCCAAATTTATGGGTTGGGATTGTAGTTATTGATTATGCCAGTTATTGATGATATGATTTCACCATTGGGTGATTGTCTTGTTTTTCATTGTAATTTGTGTTGGTATTGTTGAGATAATGGTTTTTTACCATTTCAGCCTAATTATGTGAGGGAAATACATCACATATATAATATTTGGCACCATAATATTAAAATGTCATGCATATTACCATGATATATCTACTTTCAGCATGCATTTTCCTATTTTTATATGAGTTTTCTTGTGCCTGGTGGAAAATTTTTTGAAATAATGGTTTGTTAAATTATAAATTTGTGATATTCTATTTGATGTTAACCTAACATAACCTTGGAATGGATAGTAAACCTTGTTTAGTAATCATTTTTATAAAGTCTCTTCCATATCAATACCCGACTATTGAAGAGATTTATCTATCATGTAGTCCTTAGAGGCATGCTATATTTGTAACCACTTTTTGTGCCTTACGTGTTTTCCTCATATTCATTACTCATAGTTTAAATGTTTGTGTTTGGATATTGTAGACCAATCCCACTGTGATGTCTTTGTGTCGTTCTTCAAGAGAGTTGAAATGAGAACATTCCAAATATGGTGGGTCTTGAACCACCTGTGGTACCTCTTTTACTGCCTCCAATGGAACTACCTCATAATGTTCTTCTGAGGGACCCTGATGCTCAGTTAAGGGATAACCTCCTTAGGTTTATGCAGTTAGTTCAGAGTATCACTAAACCTACCCCATCCATGGAAGACCTTATGCGGGACTTCCTGCAGCATCACCCTCCTACCTTCTTGGGGAGTGGAAACCCTCATGCTGTAGAGTCATGGATAGAATCCATAAGGTCTATCTTCGACCACCTTGATAGGCTTCTATTGTGAAGGGTAAAACTAAAAATATACATTCTTCGTGACTCTTTCAAGAATTGGTGGTACGTTGTTCTCAAGCCGAGTAGACTGGTGACATGGTTTGAACCGACTTCCAGGCTACATGCTACGATCTCTTTTTCCCACATATTCTAAGAGATGATATTGCACAGGAGTTCTTACATATTCAGCCGGTCTCTATGAATATGTTAGAGTGTTCTACTCTTTTCAAAGAGTTTCATAATTTTTCCCCATCTTTGACTGGTGACATGAAGACTATGGTGAGGCATTTTGATGATGGACTTAAGTATATTATTCACTCGTAGGAAAACGTATTTTGTTTGACCATTGTCACATAGATCATAAATCAGGCTCTAATATGAGAAAGAAATGTTAGGGAAGCTAAACCGGTGAGACAAGGCTGTTCAGTTCTGAGATAGGGTGATGGATCTTCCGGTAGTAGAAAACACCATTTTGAAAGTGAACATGGGCGAAATCCTAGCCAAACAGCACGTTTTGATGGATATTTCACATGTTATCAGTGAGACGGAGATGGTTACAAGAATCCAAAGTGAACACGAGACTCGAAAGAGTGTAGATATTGTGGCAAGATGGGTCACCTTCAGTGTTTCTGTTATTCCTTCTCTTCAGCACTCAATGGCAGATGATTTTCATCTGCACCTCCTTCGGGTATGGGATCTATGAATCCACAACAGGCTGGAAGTACTTTTTCCACCAACATATCTGGATGAGGTAATGTTTGAGGTCGTGGTCAAGGAAATCAAGTTTCATATTATATGAATTAGCAAAGTGGACCTTCTCAGGACAACCTGGCAGCATCTTAGGGTTGTGATTCTGGCCTCATTTACGTAGTGAAATCAACACTAGAGGAGCAGAGTGTGAGACCATATACGGTTAGGGTTACTATTCTAGTAGCCTCTACTTTAGTTTCTTCTCTTTTTAATACTGGTACATTGCACTCCTTTTTATCTGTGGTTGTTTTTGAAATTCATGGTTTTCCAATTCCATACCATTATAGTGTCATGTTTCAAGACACTCCACTTGGGGTAAGGACAGAGGGAATACGTGAGTGCCATGAGTTCCCCTTGGTATAGGTGGGTACCATTTCATTTGTAATTTATATATCATCGATATTTATGGCATCAAATTCATTCTATGTATGAACTGGATTGCTCCTTATCATAATCAAGTGGATTGATATTATCGTCGGGTGTCCTCTAATTCCCTTAAGGGAAACACATATCTACACAAAGGAGAATGGGATATGAAGGTAGACTGAGTTAAGCCTAAATGCATAGGGTTGAGCAGAGTGGTAGCTCAGTTGGAAAGTCTCTTCATAAGTGATCAGGGAATGCATGTGGTTAAATTCCCTCCAGTTGTGGATATTTTTAGGGATGTCTTCCCTAATGATTTCTCTGTATTACCTCTTATAAGGGACATCGAGTTCACTATCGAGCTCATTCCAGGTGTGGAACCAGTGTTTATTCACCCTTATAGGATGGAACCAATAGAGCTACACAAACACAAAAAGCTGCTTGAAGACCCTGAGGATAAGGGTTTCATCAGACCTAGAACATAATCATTGGGTTCACTTGTTCTTTTCACCAAGAAGGAAGATGGTACCCTCTGGTTATGCATGGATTATCATCAACTCAACTAGTTTATGGTAAACAATCAATATTCATTGACTCGCATAGATGATCACTTTGACCAGCTCTAGGGAGAAACAATTTTCTCCATTATTGATATGTGGTCAGGATATCACCAGTTGAAATTTCGATCATCTGACATACCACATATGGAATTATGAAGTAGGTACGACTTGTACAAGTATTTGGTTCTTCCATTCATCCTCATGAATGCGTTGGAAGTCTTCATGGATCTGATGAACAGGGGTTTTCACTCGTATCTTGATTACTTTGTGGTTGTTTTCATAGATGACATCTTGGTGTATTCACATTCCAGAAAAAACCATTAAACCCATCTTCAGATCTTGCTAGGTGAACTAAGAGAGAACCAGCTATACGCTATGATCAGAAAATTATACTTCTGGATTGATAAAGTTCACTTCTTGGGTCATATTATATCTGAAGGAGTATCATTTGACCTAGAAATGGTGAGTTTCGTATTTTCATGGGATAGTCCCAAGAGTTTCACCGACATCCTCAATTGATTGGGGCTTTTTGGATATTATAGGCATTTCATCAAGGATTTCTCGTGCTTGGTAGCATCTCTTATTACCCTAACTAAGAACGAGGTACAGTTCCTATGGTCAGAGGATTTTGAAAAGTCTTTCCAAGAGTTGAAGTGAAGAATAACCACTACCTCGATCCTAATTCTATCTGAACCATGTAAAAGCTATAATGTTTGTTGTGATGCTTCATAAATCGGACTGGGTGTAGTTTTGATGCATGGTGACCGAGTTGTTGCTTATGTATCCTGCTAGTTGAGACCTCACGAGAAGAACTATCATGCACATGACCTTGAGTTGTCAGTTGTGGTTCATGCTCGACATTGTTTGAGACACTACTTTTTGGGTGAAATATTATTTTTTTACACAGATCAAAAAATCTTAAAATATAACTCCACTCAATGAGACATGAACTTAAGGTAGCACAGATGGATTGAATACTTGCAGTCGTTCGACTTTGAGCTTGTTTATACCCCTGGTAAGGGTTACGCTATAGAAGATTATTTTATATGAAAAACACATACACAAGATATTCAGGTAGCTATAAGTGAGTGGAAGATGATGGATTTTTTTTTGAGATGCATCTGGAGGTTCAGGAACAGTACATACAACTATTTCTAGCTGCTATTATAGCGACTTCTCCTCTTCTAGGGAAAATCTGCAGGTGATAGTTGGCCGATCCTAAAGGGATCATTTTCAGGGAAAGTGTTACAGGATAGACCCCACCTCTTGGTTGGGTTGTTGATATTAGTGGAACTCTCCATTTTCATGGCTGTGTATGGGTACCTTCGGGTATATGGGAAACGATGATGAATGAATCTTGCACCTCTATCACTACTAGAAAAACAGGTATTTGTGACGGGTCATTTGCGACGGGATCCTGTCGCAAATCGCCCGTTGCGGAAAACACCGTCGCAACAACAATTATTTGCGACGGGCCCGTCGCTAAAGATATTATTTGCGAAGGGGATCCTTCCCGTCGCAAATATTACTCCGTATATTTGTAAAAATCTTTTAAAATAGTAATTGCGACGGGCCCCGTCGCAACAGGTATTTGCGACGGGGCCCGTCACAATTACTATTTTTTAAAAAAAATTAAAAACTATTATTAAATTATTTTAATGGATATAATAATAATACTCTTTGCGACGGGCATAGTATCCCGTCGCAAATACTATAAAAAAAATAAAAAAAATAAATTATTAATAAATTATTTTAATTAATATAATAATAATCCAATTATAATTCAAAAATAAAAAATAATAAAATATTAATAAATGATTTTAATTAATATAATAATAGAATTATAATTCACAAATAAAAATAATAAATTATTAATAAATTATTTTAATTTATATAATAATAATAGAATTATAATTCAAAAATTAAAAATAATAGAATATTAATAAATGATTTAATTAATATAATAATATTAGAATTATAATTCATAAATAAAAAAAATATTAATAAGTTATTTTAATTAATATAAAAATAATAGAATTATTTTACATTCAAATATTAAAATAATTCAGATATTACAAAAAAATATAATTAAATTATAATATTATAAAATTTTAATATATATATATATAATTTAATATTATAAAATATAAATAATATTATTATTCATATTAATATTGTTATTTCAAAATATAATATTATTAATATTTTATAATGAGACAGAAACTACGAATAGAAAAAAATTCATATTTTGATTTAACAAACTTTATAACATAAAAACAAACTCTAATCTGAAGGAGGGGGGAGGGGGATTTGCAGATGCTGGTGGAGGAAACTCTATCCCTAAAGCATGAGTGAGTAGGTGCATGTACTCCATCTGCTCCTGGTGTTGTTGCTGCCACCGACTCATCTGCTCCTCGTACAGCTGCTACTAGCATCGACGCTCCTCCTCATGTTGTTGCTGCTGCTGACGCATCTGCTCCCGCTCCTGTCGGAGACTCTCTATCAGTGAAATCTGAGATTGCAACTGATCCTCATACTGTGTAGAAGAAGAAGATGCACGATCTCCTCTCGAGCTGGACGCCGACATCGCAGCACTACCATCATAATCTCCGGGAGTCAGTCGAGAGCTAATACCAACTACCCAGCCCTTCTCGAAGGCATACTGGGTGGCCTGCATCCATGTCGCCTCATCAAACTGACGGCCAGTGGTCTGATCTGATGACTCGGCCTGACTCTCAGGCCGGGTCTGTGACGCTGCGGCCTCATATAACTCATGTAGTTGCAATTTAAAATTAAAATTGTGAATATATTATATGCAGTTAATTTTTAAACTTGAAAACAAATAATACTGACCACGATGTGATGCTGACGATCACCTCTGAGATACCCAGTAGCAGGATCACTATACATCCTCTGATATATGTCGTACTCCGTAATATCAGGGTGCTCGAAAGCCTATAAGAATAAAAAATAAACTGTTAATATTTATAGTTATATAAAATATTTATAAATAATGTACGTACTAGATGCTGTCTATGAGTACTGAAAGAACGACTCCCAGCTCGATGAGTCACCTCATGTCTCCCCCGATTCTGCCTCCCCACCGATGATCTCCTCTGAAATGCACCACTCAACCAGTGCGCACATAATCCATCTCATACATGGGATGAAATGTACTCTGGTCGGTGTGCTCTACATGACTCGTCAAAATCTGACACTCCTACTTTCTTCGTGGCAGCTTTTCTTAAATTGTGCAAAAACTGACGAAAGCGATCACGCATGGCCACCTCCCATGCCTTGTGGATGGCGTCACGCATGGTATCCTCGATCGGATACCATAAACCCTACAAATAAATCAAAATATAAAGTTAGAAATGAAATAATTTTCAAAATAAAAATTATTTATTTACGTACGTACCAACCAATGGTCGAACATGGCCTGCTGCACATCAATGGGAATCTGCTCCCATGTGGTCCATGGCTGAGAGAAATAGTTGTGCAAAATAGTGATGCCATGTCCGACTGCTATATGAGGAAAACTATAAAAATAATAAACATTTATTATGTGAATAGATTAATGAAATCTTAGTCAAATCCACAGATTATCACACAGGTTATCACACCTCCGTGTGCGTGGATCAAACCCAAGACGTGGACGTCGCTCAGGGACGGGGTCAGGAATCATCAATCGTGCAAGACCACGCCCCCTCCGCGTACTCCCTGGAGCGCCTGTAGGCTGAGGGTCATCTGCCAGCAACTCATCCGCATAGAAAGGCAGGTCAGTATCCGCCAACTCACGAAATGTCTCGTCGTCCATTTGAAACAGAAAGTGTTAATGTTGTTAGCAAATTATTGATAATTAATATTATATATACATATATATATATTATGATTGTATATAACTACCATGGAATTATATCAGTGTTCATCTTCATCATCATCTTCATATATGTCAATGTCATCTTTATATTCCTCCTCAACATCATCGATATCCATTTGAGTTCCAGTTGCTTCATCTCTTACCATTTTAAATTCATATGTGACATCATTAACATCATCGTCATCACCAAATCTTAAATTTGGTGTGTCGTCATCGATACTCATGTCTCTTTGTAAAAAAGATTGATTTTGATGACTCTCTTGAAAAACTTCAATTCTTTTCACATCAGTGAAAGCACATTTACTTTAACTAAACTGATTGTCTTGAATTTTGATTTTTATTACACTCCACCAATCAGTCAAGTCTCTTGATATAGCACAGTACTTTGCGTAATAAACTTGATGTGCCTGTTGAGCCAATAAGAATGGTTCATTTACTGCGAGAACACTTTTACATTTAATATCGATGATCCCATGAGTCGGATGAAAACGCACGCCTCTCTCTGTATCCAACCACCAACATTTGAACATGGTTATGTAATGTTGTCCAAGATAACATAGTTCAATGATTTCATCAAGTATGACATAAAAGTCAACTTCATTTTCTCGATGATGAGATCCTCTCAAGCTAACTCCACTATTCATTGTTTTTTTCGATTCCCCATATGCATGTGTGTGAAATCGAAATCCATTCACCATATATGCATTATAAGTTTTAACAAGTTTGAAAGGTGGGTTACTCAATATACACAGCCGTTTTTCAATTTTATCAGCATGTCGAGACACCTGAAAATTTGTGAAATAATTATCAATATAATAAACTATAAATTGAATGAGTTGCTAAAAGATAAAGAATTTATGTTACCAGTTTTTGAAACCACTGAGAGAAATTTTTCAGTCGGCGTTCTTCCAGAGCATCTGCTGTAATTTGTGGAATTTGTTTCTTGATATGATTATCATACAACCTATAAAAACCAAAGTTATTTACTTTAACATAAATGATAGAATAAGTGATATAAACACTTACATTACAACTGATGTCATCTCTTCACAGTTGAGCAGAACATACGTATAAGTTCTGTGATGTTCATCATCTGAAATCCAGCGTTCATAAACTCCACCAAAACCAAGCTCTGGCTGGTTGAAAACAGATAATTGATTGTCGATTTCATCAATATTCCTCTCGTTCCGTCCCATTAAGTTGTGTTTTGAAGGATACTCAGATTCAAAATAATGGGAGCAGAAAAAAGATATTTCCTCTTGCAAATAAGCTTCTGCAATAGATCCTTCAATAGATGATTTGTTATGTACTTTTCTTTTCAATTTTTGCATGCATCTTTAAAATGGGTACATCCATCGAAACTGTACTGGACCTCCACATTTGGATTCATATGGAAAATGTAACATCAAATGTTCCATTGAGTCGAAGAAAGACGGCGGAAATATTTTTTCCAGTTTACATATAATTACAACAATATCTTCTTCAAGTTTTCATAGAGCATCATAATCTGCTGTAGCCTCACAAATTTCCTGAAAAAAATGAGACATGTCTGTTATGGAATCCCAAATCACAGAATTCAACAGACCTCTTAATCCAATGGATATAAGTATTTCCATTATAACATGACAATCATGAATTTTTAATCCAGTAATATGATCATTCTTTACACATCTACCCAAATTGGGAGCACAGCCATCTGGAAGTCTCAAATCTGCAATCCACTAACAAAATAATAAACAGTTTTCTTTAGACAGTGTATAAGCTACTTTTGGTTTCAGTAACCTTTCTGTTCTGACATTCTCAAACAGTTCCAGTTCTGAACGCCTGCAAATTTGGGAAAGATCTAAACGTGCATTTACATTGTCTTTGCTCTTTCCTGGCGTATCCAAAACTGTATGAAACAAATTATCAAAACAGTTTTTCTCAATGTTCATGACACTAACATGTGTTGGACCAACAAATCAGACCAATATGGAAAATCCCAAAATATGCTACGTTTAATCCAATTTTGTTCTTTCCCAAAACCATAAATTTTCTGTTGGTTTATTGTGGGACCAAAAGTGATGGGAGGTAATGAAAATACAACTGATTTTAACTCCGAACCTGATAGCATTTTTGGAGGTCCATCCCTTTCAACTGTTCCTTTTCTGAAATGAGATCTGTTTCTACGAAAAGGATGATCAGCTAGAAGAAATATGCGATGACAGTCAAAATAACAAGGTTTCTTTCCATAAATGAGCATAAATGAGCATAAATGCTTTGTTCTCTCCCATACAGTAAGGACATGATTTCTGACCATGTGTACTCTAGCCAGATAACATCCCATAAGCTAGGAAGTCACTAATTGTCCACATCAATGCTGCTCTCAGTATGAAATTATGTTTCGTTGCAACATCATATGTACTGACACCAGTACTCCACAATAAACTCAATTCATCAATCAATGGTTTCAAATAAACATCAATATTTTTCTTCGGATGTCCTGGAATTAGTAAAGTCAAAAAGATATATGGCTCCTTCATCAACATCCATGGAGGTAAATTGTACGGAGTTAAAAAAATAGGCCAACATGAATATTGACTACCATAAGATCCGAATAGAAAGAAACCATTAGTGGAAAGGCCCAGTCAAACATTTCTAGCTTCTAAAGCAAAGGATGGATGCACTCTATCAAAATGTTTCCATGAATCACCATTGGCTGGATGATTCAAGATTTTATCGGTTGAAATATTCTCTTTATGCCATGACATCATTGTCGCTGTATTCTGAGACATGAATAAACGCTGAAGTCTGGATGTAAGCGGAAAATATCTCAATTGTTTTACAGGAATCAAACCAGACTTTCCATGTTGTCCTTCTTTATATCTCAGTTGCCCACATGTGGGACAACTATCCAACGACTCATTTTCCCCAGAATATAAAATGCAGTCATTTGAACATGTGTGAATATTCTGACAAGTAAGTCCCAAATTTTGAACCAACCTCTTACTCTCATAGTAATTTGAAGGAAAAAAATTTCCTTCGGGTAATAGTATTTTAAGCAAAGAAAATATCTGGTCAAAACAGGTGTTTGACATTCCGTTATCTGATTTGATAGCCATAAATTTTGCAACTGCTTCTAATTTGCTCATCTTGCAGCCAGGATATAATGCATCCTTATCAGACCTCAACAACTCATAAAATTCAAACGGTGCCAACTCAGGATTTGAAGATATATCAGCCAGAGTTTCTGTATGTTGAACAGATGAACCTGCAACATCATGTACTAAATCTTGAAACCGAGATGGATCCGGAATCAAGTTGGTATCACCTTCTCTGGAACTGCGTTCACCGTGTTGATACCAAAAAACATAATCTGGTTGAAAACCAAAACTCAAGAGATGTCCCCCCACTTTTTCAAACGTGTTAAACGTTCTCAATGTACATTTTCTACAAGGGCATTTTATTTTTCCTTCTGAAACAAATTCTGGATTTGATGCCGCAAATGATAAAAAAGTCTCCACACCCTCTACATATACTGGATTTAAACCAGAACCGTTTGGATTTCTATGTTGATTTATCCATATGCGGTCACCTAATAATGATTGTTGACGACCTCGTTGTTCCATATTTTTCTATAAAATATAAAATCATTACTGGTTTTGAATAATTTGTTAGAAAAAACACTCAAGAAAGGATAATTATAGAGTTTACATCATACACGACTGATGCAAACTTTTTATTGAGATAGACCTAAAAATTGACCCTTTAAGAATTGAATATGTTGAGAATAAAGCAAAACCTGTTACAAATATTGATAAATTTAATATTATATAAATTTTTTATTATTTTCATAGTACTAATATTATTTTTTCATAAATATTAATTATATAATAATAACATTATTACATTATTAGTATATTTTATTATTAATATTAAATTAATATAATTTTCTATATTATATACAATTCTCTTTTCATCTGTGTGTTTAACATTCTGTCTCCACATGTAATATTTGCATTCACTTTCACCTCTCCATTAGTGAGTAGGTTGATAATTTTGAAAAAGAATGCAAATATTACATGTGGAGACCGAAAACACACAGATGAAAGGAGAATTGTATTTAATATAGAAAATTATATTATTTTAATATTAATAATAAAATATAATAATAATGTACTAATGTTATTATTTCTAATTATTGGTAATTATTCCTAATTATTGGTGATTATTCCTAATTATTGGTAATTATTCCTAATTATTGATAATTATTTCTAACTAATGGTAATTATTGGTAATTAATGGTAATTATTCCTAATTATTAGTAATTATTAGTAATTATTCCTAATTATTGGTAATTATTCATATAATTACCAATAATTAGGAATAATTACCAATAATTAGGAATAATAACATTATTACATTATTAGTATATTTTATTATTAATATTAAAATAATATAATTTTCTATATTATATACAATTCTCCTTTCATCTGTGTGTTTTCTGTCTCCACATACAAATATTACATGTGGAGACAGAAAACACACAGATGAAAGGAGAATTGTATATAATATAAAAAATTATATTATTTTAATATTAATAATAAAATATACTAATAATGTAATAATGTTATTATTCCTAATTATTGGTAATTATTCCTAATTATTGGTAATTCATACTAATTATTGATAATTATTACTAATTATTGGTAATCATTACGAATCATTACTAATTATTGGTAATTATTCCTAATTATTGGTAATTATTCCTAATTATTGGTAATTATTGGTAATTATTGGTAATTATTGGTAATTATTGGTAATTATTATTAATTACTGGTAATTATTACTAATTATTGGTAATTATTACTAATTATTGGTAATTATTACTAATTATTGGTAATTATTACTAATTATTACTAATTATTGTTAATTATTATTAATTACTACTAATTATTGGTAATTATTATTAATTATTTCTAATTAGTGGTAATTATTGGTAATTATTACTAATTATTACCAATTATTACCAATTATTACTAATTATTGGTAATTATTGGTAATTATTGGTAATTATTACTAATTGTGGATAAAAATTGGTAATTATTACTAATTATGGATAATTATCGGTAATTATTTCTAACTAATGGTAATTATTGGTAATTATTGGTAATTATTGGTAATTATTATTAATTATTGATAATTATTACTAATTATTGGTAATTATTACTAATTATTGGTAATTATTACTAATTATTGGTAATTATTACTAATTATTACTAATTATTACGAATTATTGGTAATTATTACTAATTATTACTAATTAGTGGTAATTATTATTAATTATTACTAATTAGTGGTAATTATTGGTAATTATTACGAATTATTACCAATTATTATTAATTATTGGTAATTATTGGTAATTATTACTAATTATTGGTAATTATTACTAATTATTACTAATTGTCGGTAATTATTACTAATTATTACTAATTATTCGTAATTATCGATAATTATTGGTAATTATTACTAATTATCGATAATTATTTGTAATTATTACTAATTATTGATAATTATTTTTAATTATTACTAATTATTGATAATTATTTGTAATTATTACTAATTATTGGTAATTATTTGTAATTATTACTAATTATTGGTAATTATTACTAATTATTGCTAATTATTGGTAATTATTACTAATTATTACTAATTATTGGTAATTATTGGTAATTATTGGTAATTATTTGTAATTATTGCTAATTATTTGTAACTATTGCTAATTATTGGTAATTATTGTTAATTATTGCTAATTATTGCTAATTATTGTTAATTATTGCTAATTATTGGTAATTATTGGTAATTATTGGTAATTATTGGTAATTCTTGATAATTATTACTAATTGTTGGTAATTCTTGATAATTATTACTAATTATTGGTAATTCTTGATAATTATTGGTAATTATTACTAATTATTGATAATTATTTGTAATTATTACTAATAATTGATAATTATTTGTAATTATTACTAATTATTGATAATTATTTGTAATTATTACTAATTATTGGTAATTATTACTAATTATTGGTAATTATTACTAATTATTGCTAATTATTGGTAATTATTATTAATTATTACTAATTATTGGTAATTATTAAGAATTATTACAAATTATTGTTAATAATTAGTAATTATTACTAATTATTGCAAATTATTAGTAATTATTACTAATTATTGGTAATTATTAGTAATTATTACTAATTATTACTAATTATTACAAATTATTGGTAATTATTGGAAATTATTACTAATTATTGGTAATTATTACTAATTATTACTAATTATTGGTAATTATTACTAATTATTCGTAATTATTACTAATTATTACTAATTATTGGTAATTATTGGTAATTATTACTAATTATTCCTAATTATTGGTATTTATTACTAATTATTAGCATTTATTCTTAATTATTGGAAATTATTACTAATTATTCATAATTACCATTAACTATGAACAATGAATACTAATAATTTAAATTTCTTAAGTAACAAAACAATGTAAACATAATTAAATTACAACTAATTAATAATAATTGAAACTAATAAAAAATTTAAAATAAATATTAAATTAAAATAAACATAAATACCTTTAAAATTGATCTGAGGTTGATCTCTGAGCGTTGTTGAAGACTTCAATATCAACTCCGAAAAAAAAGTAAACTTAAGAAACGCTGAACTCTAAAAATAGAGTTTTGAGAGAAGGAGAAGATGGAGTTTGAGAATGAATGAAAAAAACGGATGGGGGTATTTATAGGTTAGATTATTTGTGACGGGACTATTTGCGACGGGATACCCCTCGCAAATAGTATTATTTGCGACGGTACCTGTCGCAAATACCTTGGCCCTCATTTATTACGGTCAACGGTTAAATAGTTATTCGCGACGGGTACCGTCGCAAATAATAACCTGCCGACATACTATTTGCGACGGGGTATATTCCCGTCGCAAATATCTATTACCGCTGTCGGTTATTTGCGACGGGGGTATATTTCCGTCGCAAATAGCTATTACTGCCGTCGGTTATTTACGACGGGCGGTAACCGCCCGTCGCAAATAACTTTCCCGCGATTTGGCGCGCAAAGCGCGCCAGTCCTTTTGCGACGGGGAAAGCTAACCCGTCGCAAATACCTACTTATTTTCGACGGGCAAATTCCCTCGTCGTAAATAAGTTTCTGACAGGGCTATTTGCGACGGGATTTATCCCCGTCGCAAATAACCCGTCGCAAATACCCATTTTTTCCGTAGTGTATTTGGGAAGTTCTTCTTGAGCTGACCAAGATGTACAGAGACATGTGTCAACAGTACTAGTGGCCTGGTATGAAAAAATAGATATAGGGTTTCACCAATCAGTTATCCACTTTCCAACATGTAAAGGAATGGCACCAGTGACCAAATGGACTTATACAGCCTATAGCCATTCTTAAATGAAAATATAATGACATCACCATGGATTTCATTAAGGCTTTCCAAGATCACCACAAGGAGGAGATACAGTATGGGTGGTTATTGATAGTTTGAACAAATTCGTGCAGTTTTTACCTATTTAGAATACCTTTACAATTGATGACTTGGGAAGGATGTATATCTTTGAGATTGGAAAAATTCATGGTGTACCATGTTCTATTGTCTTGGATAGAGATGACCGCTTTACGTCACTGTTCTAGAAAGGGTTGAAAATGTTTCTGGGTTCAGAGTTACTTTTGAGTAATGTATATCATCCTTAGACTAATGGGCAGTTCAATAGAACGGTGCTGGTGCTACTGGATATGTTATGGATTTTGGATGATCTTTGTATAGGCATATACCTCTTGTTGAGTTTACCTATAATAGCAATTTCAAGGAGGCAATTCAAAAAGCTCTATATGAGGCCCTCTATGGTAGACTGTGTCATTCATCTTTATACTGGATCAAAGAATGTGAGGCAGGTCTTTTGGGTTCTCATCTAGTTCAGAATACTTCTGAGAAGGTTCAGCTGATTCCGAAGCATATGACTACAGCTCAGTCCAGACGAAAGTCATATACGGATTTTTTCCAAAGACCTCTGTTGTTCGAGGTGGGACATCGAGTCTTTATGTGTGTTTCTCTGAGGTTGGGTCATAGGTGGATTAGGAGAAAGGGAATGATATAACTGAGATATGTTAGACCATTCGAGATATTGGAGAGAGTTGGGCTGGTAGGCTATCATTTACAGTTACCTCAGACGTATCGTTCCATGCACGATTTTTTCCAGGTAACTCATCTCCAACAATATCATTCATACCTGTCTCATTCTTTTGACCCCGACAACATCAAGATTGAGGTAGATGCATCCTTTGCAGAGAAACTAATTTGTATCATCGACCATAACATGAATTTCCTTCAAGGTAAGTCAGTCCCTCTGGTCTGGGAGTTATGGCAAGATGGACGTGTTCAGGACAAGACCTGGGAGTGAGAGACCGAAATACATGTGCAATGGCCAAAACGTTTCTATGAAGATGTTCCATTATCCTTAGAAAGAAAACTAGGGATGTGTAGTCTTAATGAGGGGAGGTTGTAACATCCTGGATTTAATGAGGTACATAACATGTTTTTGTTGTATAATTCCTTAAAGCGGCTAGAGCGCATGTTAGACCACCCTACTGTAAGTCATGTGCATCTATTTTAATTAATTAAATAACTACAAAGGTTTTATGAAAAAATTTATGTCACAAATTAGCGTGTTTTTCAGGAGATAACATAATTAATTAAGGATTAAAAATAAATAAGAAGAGATTTATATATATTTAAAATAAATCAAGAAGGGGTAAAAAGAAATTTATAAATAAAATTGAAAGGGGGATAGGGAAAGTAAAAAATAATTAAAATGGGATATTTCCATTTTTTATTTGTTTTTATCCTTTTTTTCTTTCAATAATTTTTATTCTATTTTATTTTTCATTTTATTTTCCCTTTTTCATTTGTTTTTCTGTTTTTTTTTCTTATCTCTATCTTTCTTTTCATTATTATTGTTTTCTCTTGTCTTTCTATCCTTCTCTCCCTCACATTGTGCCCCCATCTCTCCCAAGGTGGTGCACCACTACTCCCTCTTTGGAAGATTATCGTGCCTCCGTTCTTTGTTCGTTTTCTTCACTTTTTGGTGTGATATAAACCTTAGGGAAAGGCTACCCTTACACATTTGGAATTAGGCATTTTTGTTGAGTATCATGAATGCAGTTTATCACATAAAGATTTTACTCTATTTTGGGTTTTTTCACAAATCATCCATTTTCATCCATTTTAGGGGAGATCAAAGCCTACTGTGGATCATAGAACCATATATGACTATAAGATAGGGTGTCTACTCACATTCCCTCTATTGCTTTATGAATTATAAAAATTCACAGTTGTGTCGTTCGTCGGTGCCTACTGACCGCGTTTTCATGACACGTCAAATTGATTATGTTTTTAAGGTTGATTTATAGTTTAGGGTAGACCCTAGGTCGTGTCTCAAGGAGCGTTGGTAGTTTTAGAGTGTGTACTTTATATAAAAATGACTAAGAGAGGGGGTGGTTTTGAAAAGAGTTTAAAACAATGACTTAGTTGAAATAGCTTAAAAATTGAGTGACCTAGTGGATTTTGAAAAATATGAGATAAAAGGGTTGATGGGATTTCACTACACACATATCAAGTTCATTGTTCGTAGAGATTCATATTAGGTTTAGAGTAATTCTTTGGTTGGAGTTAATTGGAATCCCGATTAATTCCTAAGCTTTTATTTCAATGCTTTAAGGACCCAACCTTGACGTAACAATCGTATTGTCAAGGTCCAGTACTTATGCATGGAATAAGAGCTTCCAAAGCATATTGAAATCTCCATAAGGTGGGTATGAAAAGGATTCTTGTGATGTCCAATCGGAACAACACAAGTCAGGCACTCAAAACCTCACACCGATCAGTTAGAAATTAAGAGCATAACACTCACATGCATCAAATTAAGCATTCAAATCTGAAATAAAATAAGATAAATGGAATGAAATGTTCAAACACCCAAATTAATCCAATCCAGTAGATAGTGTATGCATCGTAACTCCCTTGACATGTGTGTAGCTCCCTCACAACGAACACCCAACTTTTAGCTCGACATCGGGAGGAGGAGGAAGCTCGGGTGGAATTCCGTCTTCATACTTGATTCTCCTATGAGGATAGGGACCTACAGAACCTCCAAGGTGATTAGGATACTCCTATAGGACTCGAAATTGGCAGCACTTCACTCCTTGGTCGAACGTGCAAATGAGGTTCCCTTGGTTCCCTTTTATAGGAAAATTGGAAGGTGGTTTTAGGCACACATATTTCATCATTCCACTTGCACCACGTGTTTCGGCCTTCATACAGTCTTATCTCGATTTGGAGAAAATATAAAAGTTTTCGCCCTTCCTCTTGGATGTCTCCACCAAATGTTTGGAACTATTTGGACAAATATAGCTCCCGATATTGATAAAATACAGAACACCGCATTTGACTTGGTCCAAATTCGGTGTCTTGGAATGATCAGTTCGAATCGGCCCTATAGAAGCCGAATCAGGATTGGGTTCCTTAATATGAAATGTATCCTATTAAATTTTGGACAGGCCCACAAAATTCAGCCCATTTAGATGCACGGATGTTGTGTAATATGCAAAACAGTGGACAGATGTCCATGGATCCATGCAATTTTGGACCATTTTTCTTCCACTTCATCAAGGGCCCTCCAAATCACCTCTACCTACAATGAAACAATAAAAACAAGTAACATTGACCATTCTTATATTGATTAAAATTAATTGATTTATTCAAACATAAAGTGAAATTTATTATTATATTTGGAATATTCATTAAAAAACTAGTTTAAAACTGGGGTGTAAGGGTGGAATAAAACAGTGAATCATGGTACGATCAAACCCCAACAACTAAACATTTCCACTCCTAGGCATAGTCACATATGCAAATACAATGATGCATATATATATATATATATATATATATATATATATATATATATATTTCCAAAATCCTGAAGACTTATCATTTGAGGAAATTATATTTAAAGTAAAGTTATCAATGCACAAACCACACCAAGGACTTCTTACCAGTGAAAATGGAAAAAGATGTCTCATAAATCATATCACAATAAAATTCAAAGAGATTTATGACACTAACATGAGCAAGGAATTCAAAGGTAAACCATTACACTAACTCTCCATGTGTGTGTGAAAACCATTCCATGCTATTCTTTTCACTTTCTATCAAATAAATATAGGTTATTCTAACATTATTCAGCTTTAACTGATTTTTCACCAAACCTGTCCTACATCCTTTACAATCATATTTCAAGACCCACTCATTTAAGCATTCCCAGAAGTCAAACCATAAGCTCCCATCCTAGATATACCCATATGTTGCATATTTCATCACTAACCCCATTTATTTTATTTTTTTGAAGTTGCATTTGGAAAAAATCTCACACTCATCTCTCAACCCTTTTTTGATCTCCTCACAACACTAATTGAAATAGTTATAACAAGATCAAAGGTTGAGGAGGAGTGGTTTTTGACCTGCCCAAGATACAACCAATTTTTTTTAGGGCGTACAATAGTCTGACATTAGGTACGCACACATATGTCAATCTAGTACAGTAATGAAACAGATCGGATAAGGAACGAACATATGGAAATATCATTTCAAGCTGAAAACTATTAACCCAACATATATTTACCTTATATTAAGTAATAAATATTCACACTTTGTGGTTTGGTGGAAAAATGTATGGAGATATTAGTGACACAGTTTTCCCAAAACTACTCACACAAGGGGCATATATCATCTCATATTTTTCACAGTGATACAGCCATTTATATCATTGACATAAAACCAATTCACTAAAAAAATCACTCCTTGATGGTAAACTCATACACAAATTATTTTTAGCCTTTGTTATGATATTTTTACTTTCCCCACTTTATGGTCGCCAAATCATGGATCTTTGAAATTGTTGATGGGGAAAAATGAAAATACCATAACAAAGGCCAAAAAGAGAAAACAAAAGGAGAAAATGATGAAAATTACAAACTAACCCAGGAATGTATCCACCCCCCACACCTAGAGTATGCAAAGTCCTCACTGTAGTAAAAGAGAATGTGGGAAGGAAGGATTGAACCTGGTTGATTTCATTCATAGTTTGCTTCTTGAACTTGGAGTTCCTCCATCTGGGACTCCAGAATGGGTTCATGAAAGTGCTTCAGCCATTGCCCATTGATAGTAAAGGTTTTATTGTTTTCTTCATTTTGAACCTAGACAACACCAAATGAAGAGACGTCAGTAACAGTGTATGGTCCAAACCAGCGGGAACGAAGCTTACCTGGATGAAACTTCAGCCTTGCATTATAAAGGAGGACCTTCTGCCCAATATGGAACTGACGATGTAGGATAAGACGGTCATGGGTAGCCTTGGTTCTCTCCTTATAAATCCTGGAGTTTTCATATGCATCTCTTCTCATTTCCTCTAGCTCCTGAATCTGTAACTTCCTTTGAGCACATGCACCAAAATAATTATAATTTCATTGTTTGATGGCCCAGTAGGCTCGGTGCTCAATCTCAACAGGGAGGTGACAACTCTTTCCAAACACAAGAAGATAGGGTGACATTCCAATGGGAGTTTTGAAAGCAGTACAGTAGGCCCATAATGAATCATCAAGTCTAAGACTCCAATCATTCCTATTGGGTTGAACCGTTTTTCAAGAATTTATTTTACCTCTATATTTGACACCTCAGCTTGACCATTGGTTTGTGGATGATATTCAGTAGAAACTCGATGACCAACCCCATACCGATGCAAAAGTGATTGCATTGTTCGATTGTAGAATTGATAACACTGGTCACTGATGATGAACCGAGGTAATCCAAACCTACAAAAGATCTATGTTCTCAAAAATTCTACAACTGTTTTGGAATCATCTGTCCTTGTGGCTCGTGCCTCTACGCATTTTGATACGTAATCAACAGCCAAAATAATGTACAAATTGCCAAAAGAATTGGGAAATCTCCCCATAAAGTCAATTCCCCAAACATCAAAAATTTCATGAAAGATCAAGGGTTGTTGTGGCATTTCATTCCTTTTAAAGACATTCCCCATTCTTTGATAATGAGGAAAAGATTTACAAAATTCATGGGCATCCCGAAAAAGTTTTGGCCAAAAGAGACCAGAATCAAGAACTTTGTGAGCAGTCCATTGGGGACCAAAGTGGCCCCCACAAGCTAGAGTGTAGCAGAATCTAAGGACAGATTGAAACTTTCTATCGGGAACACAATGCCTAAGGACCTGATCGCTACATGTGCAGCAAAGGTAGGGGTCATCCCAAATGTACCAATGAGACTCATGTTTTAGACGAATGGCTTGGTTTTTGTCGAAATCAGTAGGAATGCAAGATGCTACCAAATAATTTACAATTTCAGTATACCAAGGAATAACATCTTACAATTTGTATAATTTCTCATCAGGAAACAAGTCATTAATGGGAATACAGGGGGACGAGACAATGTCCGAGGATGGGGGGATCCTACTGATATGGTCTGCCACCACATTCTCTGCACCTTTTTTATCTCTAATTTCTATATTGACTTCCTGAAGGAGGAGCATCCAACGAATGAGACGTGGTTTGGCTTCCGATTTCGTTGGGAGATACCAGAGGGCTTCATGGTCTGAGAACACAATGAATTTGGACCGTAAAAGGTATAACCTGAATTTATCCACGGAAAACACACTGGAAAGAAATTATTTTTCAGTGGTGGTTTAGTTTTCTTGCGCAGGGTCCAAAGTACGTGAGGCATAGGCAATGACATATAGAGATCGATCGACCCTTTGTGATAAGACTGCCCCAACTGCATAGTAAGAGACATCACACAGGATCTCAAATAGTAAATCCCACCAAGGTGGTTGGATTACTAGGGGTGATGTGAGACTCCATTTTAATTTATTAAATTCTTCTTAACATTATTTATCAAAAACAAAATCTTTTACTTTTTGGATTAAGCGGGAGAGGGGGAGTGAAATCTCACTAAAATCACGAATGAAACAACGGTAAGATCCAGCATCACCTAGGAAAGACCACACATCATGTACATTTTTAGGGAATGGTAGGGAAGAAATGACATCCACTTTCGATTTCTCTACTTGGATACCATCCCCATAAATGACATTTCCCAAAACTATACCTTGTCGCACTATGAAGTGGCATTTCTCCTAATTTAATACAAGATTCTTTTCAATAAAGCGACGTAGGAATGAACCAAGACTACTTAACCATTCATCAAAAGAGGATCCATAAACAGTAAAATCATCCATGAAAAATTCCATGAAATCCTCCATGTAATCCGAAAAAATACTAACCATACATCGCTGGATAGTACCTGGAGCATTGCACAGGCTAAATGGAATCCTTTTATAGGAAAATGTGCCAAAGGGGAAATGGAAGGTTCTCTTTTCCTGATCCTCGGAGGAAATATGGATCTAAAAGTATCCAGAATACCCATCAAGAAAATAGTAATGGGACTTCCTTTCTAGCCTCTCTTGTAAAGACCCGTAAAATTCAAGGGAAATTTTTTCTTAATTTTCTTTGTAATTTTACAAGAGCGCGGTTTCAGACGGCACCTGATTCCGAGGCCCGGAGTGCCCGGAATCAATTTCCGAAGTTTGGCTCGGGTACGTTCAGTGAACGAACGAGCGGGAATTTCTAACTTTTGATCCGGTGCTCAGAATTGAAATCTGAGGGCACCGATGAACTCGCAGCGCCGATATTCTCTTAAGGAGACCTTTTCCGAGGTTGCGTTTATTTCGGGATGAGAGTTAGTTTTTGGGAGTTTAGAATAAGTTAAATAAAAATTGTGGATTACAAATTTTTATTTAAACTAGTTAGTTAACTTCTCTCAAAGGAAGTTAGGGGTGGGACCCACACCCACTTAACCTCCCTTGAGAGGATTAAGTGTGGTGGGGCCCACACGAACCCTAAACTTTTCATCTTCTCCCAAACTCCCTTAACCCCTCTTTAAATGACATGACAATTGTTATTTAATTTTGGAGTTATCCTTTTTGAATTTCAAACCTTTGAAATTCATTTGTTAAGTTTGTGAATAAAATAAGTCTCAATCTTATTTTATTTGGTTAGTTTTTGTTTAGACATCTTGAGAGCTTTTAAGAGGTTTTCCTTCTTCTTCAAGCTTTGACGAAGAACGTTCAAGCTTTGACGACGAACGCTCAAGCTTTGACAAAGAACGCTCAAGCTCCGACGAAGAACGCTGCTCCTCTCTTCTTCATCTTCCGTGTCAACGAGAGGGAACGCCGCTTCCTCCTCGGACTCCCTTCGTCGGCATACGAAGATTCGCCAACGACGTACCTCTTCGGACGTACCTCTTCGTCATCGGATTCGACGAACGACTACCGCGACGCCCCGACCTCCGCGACGTTTTCTTCCACAGGTCGTTGACGATCTTCGAACTTGAACCCAAGGTAGGGGTTTTTGATTTTTGTTTATTTATTTATCCTTGTTCTTGGTTCTAGAATGACTAACGTGAGGATTATAAATTTGTGTTATTGTTTAACGTGAGGGGGCCGGACCGCATGAACACGGCCGAACCCCCTCCTTCGTTCTTGATGTTTTATTTTTGCGGATGAGACAAGGTGGCGTGGTGCCGTCGCACCACGCAGTTATTCGCTCGATTTTATTGCGCGGCGCCGTCGCGCCGCACCGTGGAAGAATCATCAAGAACGCGACGCCGTCGCGCCGCGTCAAGGGGAATCGAAGGCGCGGCGGAGGGGCGTGGTGCCGTCGCACCGCGCCGGACGATGAACACCGCGGCCGGTACCGGGCCGCGGCGAGACGGGAAGACCGGCGGCAGCCGAGCCGCCGGCACCGGAGATCAAGAAGGGCCGCGGTCCTACAGCCGCGGCGGAGCAGCCAGGGGCGGCCGGCCTCGCCGGCCGCAGGAGTTCAGATGAGCTGCGGCTATGGCCGCGGCGGAGAGGGGGAAGGCGGCCGGCTGTGCGGGCCGCCGGTTCGGTTAGAAGGCGGGACTCGCGGGTCCCGTGTGTTTATTAAAAACGGCCGGCAAAAGCCGGCCGAGATCCGAAAAAGGGGGGGGGGGGGTTTCACCCCCCGCGTGAGGCGCATGCGCGGCACCCTGGCCGCGCCGCCGCTGGCCGGGCCGCGCCGCCGCGCCGCCACCGGCCGGGCCGGGTCCAGCGGACCGGGTCGGTCCGACCCGGTTCGGGTCGGATCCGGGTCGGGTCGACCCGGTACGGGTCAACCCAGCTCGGGCCGACCCAGGGGGGTCGGGCCGGGTCGGCCCGGACCCGGACCCCCCATTTTCGAGACTGTTTCGGTCTTTTGGCCATAACATGAGCCACGGACCTCCGATTGACGAACCGTCTGCGGCAACGCGATCCTTGGATAGAGACGGTCGTTTCATTATATCGCACTCAAGGTTTCGGAATACTTTGAGTTCGGCCGGGTTGGTTCGTTCACGAAACCAACCGGGCCTTCGGAGCGGAAACGCTCATATCTTGAGCTACAGACGTCCGATTGACGTGCCGTCAGCTTTGTTGTGTTCCTCTTAGTGAGACGGTTCTATTGGAATAATCCGCCCGAGGTTTGGACGCAGGTGGATTACGGTCGGGTTGGTTTTGCCTTAAAAACCAACCGGGCCCTGGGGATAAAATGCCAATAACTCTCAGACCGGGCGTCCGATCGACGCGCCATCTGTTGCGTTGAGTTCCTGTTGACGTTATGGAACTTTTGGATACATCAACTCTGGACTTTGTGACAGTTGATGTATCAGCCTCTCGACTCGTGGAGCGGACCCTCCGAACGAGCTTGATGTGTGCGGGAACCCTAGTGCTGGCTGCGACTGTTACTGTGACTGCTACTGCTACTGTGACTGCGACGACGACAGTACAGAGATCCTGTGTGGATTCGACGACGACGACTTCATCACTCAGCGATCCTACGTGGATCAGTGCTACAGGTCCTGTGTGGGCCCGATCCTGTGTGGGTCCGATCCTGTGTGGGTCTTTGCACTCAGCGGTCCTGTGTGAACCAGCGCCTACAGGTCCTACGTGGGCCCGATCCTGTGTGGGTCTTTTGCGGGGGTTAGTTACCTATCGATCCTTCGTGGGTCCGACGACTTAGATGGATCAGAGATCATCTTTATCGTCTTTCAAAGAAGTATACCTGTGTGAGCTGAATCCTGTTGCTTTCCTGTGTGGATTGTGTTGTGTTATCCTGTGTGGATTACGTTTTGCTTTCCTGTGTGGAATACGTTTACTTTCCTGTGTGGACTGAGTTGTACTTGGGCTTGGAGGTTGGAGCGTATTTGAAATTGATGACTTAGATATATGTATGGGCATATACCTAAGCAGTGTCGGTTGTTACTTCGTGATTGCTTCTTTCTTCGTGGTTTATCCTTTGTGGATTTGAGAGACCTTCAGGGATCTTGGGGTCCCTACTGAGTAGCTTATACTCACCCCTGCACGGGCTTTGCCCGCACTACGTTGTGTTGGTTGCAGACGACGGACAGCGTTGACCTTAGCTGAGGCTTGCAGAGCAGGACAGTACCTGGAGGAGGATCACTGGGCGGGACGTGCTCGGAGCGGACGGTGGGACCCGTGGAGCAGTGGAGCTATCTGTTCCCACCCTTCAGGTGGGATTTCCAGTGGACAGCTCGGTGTAGCGGCTTTTACTTTACAGTTGCTGTTTTCCCTTTCGAGTTGTACTTTACTTTCAGTTTGGGTTTGTATACTGGCCCATTTACTTTTCTGCACTTTCAGTTGTACTCTGCTTTTGCTTAGTGTTTACTTTCCGCTTGCTTACTCTGTGGTGTTTGTTTACTTTACAAAGGAAATGACTTCCCTTTTTACCGGGATTTACGCCTTGGTGCTAGTCGCTAGCCCCTGGCCTATGGAAGGCGGGCTTGGGGTAGTCACGGCACGGACCCCGAGGGCGGGTCGTGACAAATTGGTATCAGAGGAGTTCGGTTCTACCGCGAACTCTGATCTTTTCTATGTGAAGCAATAATGTTTAGCGTATTGAGTGTGGTCATCAGTCCAGGGAGTCCAGTGTTGGTGCGGCGGCCGACGTATCCGTACACCAGGACCCTGACTTTTGATTTCCGACTTAATGCACGAAAACATTGATTGCGTGTGTGTTTCAAAGTTTTCTTTGTGATTACTTTTATCAGCTCACCAGGTATACTGTTCTGACCATGGCGCACCTGTTTCCTTTTCAGGATGGCCCCATGACGGCAGCCAGCTAGGGTTCCGAGAGTCGAGCGTGACGACAGCCCACCAAGCGACGAGGCCTCGGTGCAGGGCCCTTTGTCAGCAGTGGCACCGGCAGTAGCTCTACCCGTCGAGCCACTGATACTTCCAGCACCAGCCGCTGACGATGCACGTCGCCTTAGCGCACTGCATGAGTTTCAGCGCCAGCGACCACCCAGGTTTCGCGGGGAGACGGATCCCCAGGCAGCCGAGGACTGGCTGGAGGCAGTGGTACGTGTGTTTAGGCTAGTGAGGACACCAACAGACCTCATGGTGATCCTCGCTGCGAGCCTACTACACGCAGCAGCAGGACGATGGTGGAGCTTGATGCTCCAGGTGCACGATGAGGCATCTCTACTTTGGACGGACTTTGAGAGCCTTTTCCGCTCGGAGTTCGTCCCAGCCACCCTTCGTGCGGTGCGTATTCAGGAGCTTCTTCAGCTGCAGCAGGGCAGCATGACGGTCGCTCAGTACTCAGCGAGATTTACTGATCTCTCGCGCTACTCGACCAACATGGTACGGGACCCATTCTTCCGGGCCCGGACCTTCGAGCAGGGTTTGAGACACGAGATCAGGGCATCGCTGATCTCCCTCAGCATACCGACTCAGACAGGAGTACTGGAGCGGGCCCTTCTGATTGAGAGCTTCCTTGCTGAGTCTACACCAGCGCAGCGACCCACCACAGGGCGGCACGTGGCAGAGTCATCTGCAGCAGGCAGTCGACGGATGACTCAGGGGTCCAGGCAGACCAGACCTTTGGGAAGACGACCTCAGGGCACTGGCTCAGCAGTGCAGGGCACAAAGCGAGGAGCTGGTCTTTTGAGAGGCAGACAGTGCTACTTGTGCGGCGGGCAGGGCCACATGGCTCGTGACTGCCCGACCCGCCGTGCCGAGGAGCAGCAGTCAGTTGAGGGACCACCGAGGCAGAGGTAGAGGGTCGACCGTGGCGGTCCGCAGGGAGGAGGGGGACGAGGCAGAGGAGCTAGACGAGCAGCCGGTGGTGGGCGACGCTTTGAGGCTCTGCCACCACCACCACCAGGAGGTCCACCCCGACCACAGGGAGCTGGCGGGCAGAGACAGGCACAGCTCCAGGCAGCAGAGGCCTATGACCACGGTGCACCCGAGATGATTCGAGGTACTATCTGTGTCTATTCCACCCTTGCTGCGGTTCTTATAGACACAGGAGCGAGTCACTCTTTCATAGCCGCTACCCTTGTTCGGAGCTCGGAGATTCCGACAGAGCCGTTGGCTCGATCCTTACGGCTAGATACTCCTACGGGAGCAGACTCGACGATTACGCACTGGTGCCGGCAGTGTGAGATTACTCTAGGAGGCGAGATCTTCGGCTGGGATCTTCTTGTAGCAGCGTCGAGGCCTTACGACGTCATCTTGGGCATGGATTGGCTATCTACGGTCCATGCACAGATTGACTGTTTTAGGCGCAAGGTGCGATGTGTACGCACCGATGGGAGCAGGTTCACCTTCACCGGTGAGAAGGGATCCTTAGCAGCACAGGATGGACTTCCGCAGAGGAGAGGACAGCCCATCACTCATTAGTTGGCTAGCCTCATCCTTGGAGCAGTTGACATGCGGAGTCCTGGTTTTCCTGCAGTGGTGGATCAGTTTGCGGACGTTTTTCCTGACGACATACCAGGGCTACCTCCTCGCAGAGAGGTAGACTTTTATATTGACTTGTACCCCGGGACAGCCCCGATATCCACTCCAGCATATCGGATGGCCCCCACCGAGCTTCGAGAGCTACGGGTACAGTTGGAGGACTTGCAGGGCAAGGGGTTCATCTGACCCAGTGTTTCACCCTGGGCTTCCCCGATATTATTCGCCAAGAAGGCGGACGGGAGCTTGCGACTTTGTGTTTACTATCGTCGCCTGAACCAGGTGACAGTGAGGAACAAGTATCCGCTACCGAGTATTGATGACCTCTTTGATCAGCTCAAGGGAGCACGATGGTTCTCGAAGATAGACCTCAGGTCATGCTATCATCAGCTCAGAGTCAGAGACGAGGATGTGCAGAAGACGGCCTTCAGATGTCGGTATGGCCACTATGAGTTCTTGGTTATGCCTTTCGGTGTAACCAATGCTCCAACAGTGTTCATGGCTCTCATGAACAGGATCTTTCAGCCATACCTCGATCGGTTTGTCGTGGTCTTCATCGACGACATTCTGATTTACTCTACGACAGAGGAGGAGCATGCCTATCACTTGCGAGTTATACTAGACACACTCCGAGAGCACCAGCTTTATGGTAAGCTCTCGAAGTGCCAGTTCTGGATACGTGAGGTCCACTTCTTGGGACATGTTATCTCTGAGGCGGGAGTTGCAGTGGATCCCGCGAAGATTGAGGTTGTGTTAGCTTGGGAGCCACCCAGGAGCGTGACTGAGGTTCGGAGTTTCTTGGGACTAGCTGGATACTATCGGAGATTCGTGCCAGACTTCTCTAGAGTTGCGGCATCACTCACAGCTTTGACAAAGAAGGGGAAACCCTTCGTGTGGTCAGACAGATGTCAGCAGAGCTTCCAGGAGCTGAGACAGAGATTGACTAGCGCACCTATCTTGAGGTTGCCCGAGGAGGGAGTAGGGTACGTAGTCTACTGCGATGCATCAGGGACCGGACTCAGATGTGTTATGATGAAGGAGCGGGCAGTGATCGCCTATGGATCACGTCAGTTGAGGCCGCATGAGCAGAACTACGCTACCCATGACCTGGAGTTAGCAGCAGTGGTCTTCGCTCTGAAGACATGGCGACACTATCTGATGGGCGAGCGCTTTACAGTCTTTTCCGATCATCAGAGTCTCAGGTATATCTTCTCGTAGAAGGACCTGAACCTGAGACAGCGGCGATAGCTCGAGTTCCTCCAGGACTATGACTTTGAGATAGTCTATACTCCTGGGAAGGGGAACGTAGTAGCCGATGCCCTTAGCAGGAGGACGGGCATTCAGCTACTTGAGGAGGCGACGGAGCAGCTAGTCACTTTTCAGATATCCTTCGTGGATAGAGATGGAGCAGCCTTCCTTCAGTCTCTCACAGTCACTCCACCACTACTGCAGCGAGTCAGGGAGGCACAGCGTGGGGACGCTGACTGTGAGACACGGCGTGCACAGATATCCTCGGGGCAGGCACCTGATGGTTTCTCCCTTGGAGCAGAGCATGACATCCTTTTCAGAGGACGTACCATGGTACCAGTTGCTTTTCGAGAGGAAGTGCTGAGAGAGTTTCACACTTCTCCTTTGGCGGTACATCCTGGAGTGGCAAAGATGTACCAGGACCTCAGACGACAGCACTGGTGGTCGGGCATGAAGAAGGCAGTAGCAGAGTTTGTTTCACGATGCCTCACCTGCCAGTAGGTGAAGGCAGAGCATCAGGTACCAGCAGGCTTGGTACAGCCCTTGGAGGTTCCGGAGTGGAAGTGGGACGGCATATCTATGGACTTCGTGACTGGACTTCCACGCACTTCCAGAGGTCACGACTCCATCTGGGTGATTGTTGACCGACTCACCAAGTCGGCACACTTCTTACCCATTAGAGAGCAGGGCTCAGTGGAGAGTTTGGGACGTCTCTATGTTCAGGAGATTGTGCGGCTCCACGGTGTGCCATCATCTATCGTCTCCGATCGAGATGCTCGCTTTACTTCCCGGCTTTGGAAGGGGTTACAGGAGGCGTTCGGGACGCAGCTACGTTTGAGTACAGCCTTTCACCCACAGACGGATGGTCAGACGGAAAGGACCATTCAGACTCTCGAGGACATGCTCCGCGCATGTGTCCTCGACTTTGGTCGTAGCTGGGAGGACCACCTACCCTTGGTGGAGTTTGCGTACAACAACAGCTACCACTCCACCATCGGAATGGCACCGTACGAGGCGTTGTACGGCCGACCTTGTAGATCTCCTTTGTGCTGGACAGACCCTGGGGAGTCAGCACTTGTTGGACCGGAGATGGTCTAGGCCACGACAGAGAAGGTCCAGGTCATCCAGGAGCGGATGAGGACAGCTCAGAGCCGGCAGAAGTCATATGCTGACAGGAGGCGGAGGCCACTAGAGTTCGAGGATGGCGACCACGTCTTCTTGCGGGTCTCACCTCGACGTGGTATTCGGAGATTTGGCGGAGGCGGCAAGTTAACTCCACGCTTCATCGGACCCTTCCAGGTCCTCAGCAGGGTTGGCGAGGTGGCTTATCGCCTGGCTCTGCCACCTCAGTTGCACTGGGTGCACGACGTCTTCCACGTATCCCAGCTGAGGAGATACGTGCACGACCCGACGCACATCATTGACCATGGGGAGCTTAACGTTGACGATGGGGCGACTTTTACGGAGGTCCCGGTGGAGATAGAGGATCGAAAGGAGCGGGTCCTGCGTGGGCGATCGATTCCTCTTGTGCGCATCAGATGGCAGCACGGGAATCTCCAGGAGAGCACATGGGAGCGGGAGGCTCAGATGCGTGCTCAGTACCCTCATTTGTTTCCCTAGTTTTTGATGTATCTTTACGGGGACGTAAATCCCTGAGGTGGGAGTAATGTAAAGACCCGTAAAATTCAAGGGAAATTTTTTCTTAATTTTCTTTGGAATTTTACAAGAGCGCGGTTTCAGACGGCACCTGATTCCGAGGCCCGGAGTGCCCGGAATCAATTTCCGAAGTTTGGCTCGGGTACGTTCAGTGAACGAACGAGCGGGAATTTCTAACTTTTGATCCGGTGCTCGGAATTGAAATCCGAGGTCACCGATGAACTCGCAGCGCCGATATTCGCTTAAGGAGACCTTTTCCGAGGTTGCGTTTATTTCGGGATGAGAGTTAGTTTTTGGGAGTTTAGAATAAGTTAAATAAAAATTGTGGATTACAAATTTTTATTTAAACTAGTTAGTTAACTTCTCTCAAAGGAAGTTAGGGGTGGGACCCACACCCACTTAACCTCCCTTGAGAGGATTAAGTGTGGTGGGGCCCACACGAACCCTAAACTTTTCATCTTTTCCCAAACTCCCTTAACCCCTCTTTAAATGACATGACAATTGTTATTTAATTTTGGAGTTATCATTTTTGAATTTCAAACCTTTAAAATTCATTTGTTAAGTTTGTGAATAAAATAAGTCTCAATCTTATTTTATTTGGTTATTTTTTGTTTAGACATCTTGAGAGCTTTTGAGAGATTTTCCTTCTTCTTCAAGCTTTGACGAAGAACGTTCAAGCTTTGACGAAGAACGCTCAAGCTTTGACGAAGAACGCTCAAGCTCCGACGAAGAACGCCGCTCCTCTCTTCTTCATCTTCCGTGTCAACAAGAGGGAACGCCGCTTCCTCCTCGGACTCCCTTCGTCGGCATATGAAGATTCGCCAACGACGTACCTCTTCGGACGTACCTCTTCGTCATCGGATTCGACGAACGACTACCACGACGCCCCGACCACCGCGACGTTTTCTTCCGTAGGTCGTTGACGATCTTCGAACTTGAACCCAAGGTAGGGGTTGTTGATTTTTGTTTATTTGTTTATCCTTGTTCATGGTTCTAGCATGACTAACGTGAGGATTATAAATTTGTGTTATTGTTTAACGTGAGGGGGCTGGACCGCATGAACACGGCCGAACCCCCTCCTTCGTTCTTGATGTTTTATTTTTGCGGATGAGACAAGGTGGCATGGTGTCGTCGCACCACACGGTTATTCGATCGATTTTATTGCGCGGCGCCGTCGCGCCGCACCGTGGAAGAATCATCAAGAACGCGACGTCGTCGCGCCACGTCAAGGGGAATCGAAGGCGCGGCGGAGGGGCGCGGTGCCGTCGCACCGCGCCGGACGACGAACACCGCGGCAAGACGGGAAGACCGGCGGCAGCCGAGCCGCCGGCGCCGGAGATCAAGAAGGGTCGCGGCCCTACGACCGCGGCGGAGCAGCCAGGGGCGGCCGGCCTCACCGGCCGCCGGAGTTCAGATGAGTCGCGGCTATGGCCGCGGCGGAGAGGGGGAAGGCGGCCGGAAGTGCCGGCCGCCGGTTCGGTTAGAAGGCGGGACCCGCGGGTCCCGTGTGTTTATTAAAAACGGCCGGCAAAAGCCGGCCGAGATCCGAAAAAGGGGGGGTTTCACCCCCCGCGTGCGGCGCATGCGCGGCACCCTGGCCGCGCCGCCGCTGGCCGGGCCGCGCCACCGCGCCGCCACCGGCCGGGCCGGGTCCAGCGGACCGGTTCAGGTCGGATCCGGGTCGGGTCGACCCAGTACTGGTCGACCCGGTTCGGGGCGACCCAGGGGGGGTCGGGCCGGGTCGGCCCGGACCCGGACCCCCCGTTTTCGAGACCGTTTCGGTCTTTTGGCCATAACTTGAGCCACGGACCTCCGATTGACGAACTGTCTGCGGCAACGCGATCCTTGGATTGAGACGGTCGTTTCGGTATATCGCACTCAAGGTTTCGGAACACTTTGAGTTCGGCCGGGTTCGTTCGTTCACGAAACCAACCGGGCCTTCGGAGCGGAAACGCTCATATCTTGAGCTACGGATGTCCGATTGACGTGCCGTCAGCTTTGTTGTGTTCCTCTTAGTGAGATGGTTCTATTGGCATACTCCGCCCGAGGTTTGGACGCAGGTGGAGTACGGTTGGGTTGGTTTTGCCTTAAAAACCAACCGGGCCCCGGGGACGAAAATGTCAATAACTCTCAGACCAAGCGTCTGATCGACGCGTCGTCTGTTGCGTTGAGTTCCTGTTGACGTTATGGAACTTTTGGATACATCAACTCTGGACATTGTGACAGTTGATGTATCAGCCTCTCGGCTCGTGGAGCGGACCCTCCGAACGAGCTTGCTGTGTGCGGGAACCCTAGTGCTGGCTGCGACTGTTACTGTGACTGCTACTGCTACTGTGACTGCGACGACGACAGTACAGAGATCCTGTGTGGATTCGACGACGACGACTTCATCACTCAGCGATCCTACGTGGATCAGTGCTACAGGTCCTGTGTGGGCCCGATCCTGTGTGGGTCTGATCCTGTGTGGGTCTTTGCGCTCAGCGGTCCTGTGTGAACCAGCGCCTACAGGTCCTACGTGGGCCCGATCCTGTGTGGGTCTTTTGCGGGGGTTAGTTACCTATCGATCTTTCGTGGGTCCGACGACTTAGATGGATCAGAGATCATCTTTATCGTCTTTTGAAGAAGTATACCTGTGTGAGCTGAATCCTGTTGCATTCCTGTGTGGATTGTGTTGTGTTATCCTGTGTGGATTACGTTTTGCTTTCCTGTGTGGAATACGTTTACTTTCCTGTGTGGACTGAGTTGTACTTGGGCTCGGAGGTTGGAGCGTATTTGAAATTGATGACTTAGATATATGTATGGGCATATACCTAAGCAGTGTCGGTTGTTACTTCGTGATTGCTTCTTTTTTCGTGGTTTATCCTTTGTGGATTTGAGAGACCTCTAGGGGTCTCGGGGTCCCTACTGAGTAGCTTATACTCACCCCTGCATGGGCTTTTCCCGCACTACATTGTGTTGGTTGCAGACGACGGACAGCGTTGACCTTAGCTGAGGCTTGCAGAGCAGGACGGTACCTAGAGGAGGATCACTGGGCGGGACATGCTCGGAGCGGACGGCGGGACCCGTGGAGCAGTGGAGCTATCTGTACCCACCCTTCAGGTGGGATTTCCAGTGGACAGCTCGGTGTAGCGGCTTTTACTTTACAGTTGTTGTTTTCCCTTTCGAGTTGTACTTTACTTTCAGTTTGGGTTTGTATACTAGCCCATTTACTTTTCTTCACTTTCAGTTGTACTCTACTTTTGCTTAGTGTTTACTTTCCGCTTGCTTACTCTGTGGTGTTTGTTTACTTTACAAAGGCAATGTCTTCCCTTTTTACCGGGATTTACGCCTTGGTGCTAGTCGCCAGCCCCTGGCCTATGGAAGGCGGGCTTGGGGTAGTCACGGCACGGACCCCGAGGGCGGGTCGTGACATCTCTAGCATTTGGCCAATGAATGTCAAGGGGAAATGGTCCTTCCTAGTGTGTTTCTTTAGTCGGAGATAATCTATACAGACATGCCAACTATTCTGCACATGAGTTGGAACCAATTCATTGTTTTCATTTTCAATTACCGTTAGGCCAGTTTTTTAGGAACTACTTGAACGGGACTGACTCATTGGCTATCAAAGATGGGGTAAATTATTCTAGTAGCCAATAATTTTGTTACTTCCTTTCAAACTACTTCTAAGAGGTTTGGGTTCAGTCGACGTTGTGCCTGCCTCACTGGTTTAGCCTCATCAGTTAATAAAATAAGATGTGTACAAATTGATGGGATAATACTAGGAATGTCTGCAAGTGTCCATCCCAATTCTTGTTTATGCTCCCTCAAAAGTTCAAGTAGTCGTAATTCATGCCCAGGATGGAGTGAACTAGCAATGATGACGGGCAACTTGTTTCCATTCTCAAGATATGAATATTTTAAATCTTGAGGCAGTTGCTTTAGTTCCAATTCAGGTGGTTTTTGGATTGATGGGAGTGTGTGTGAATGTGAGAGGTCACTAATCTCATCTAACTGCTCAATGGTATCATCCCCAGATGAGGAATTATCTTTTACAAGTGTAGCAGTATCATCGATGGTCATGTGATCCTCTGTTTTCAAGAAATTATCAATTAATAAACATGCATGACAATGTTCTAGACCACTACAACAATCAACATGTGACTCATTATCAAGAATTTCAATCAAAGAGGAAAACTCAGATAGGGGATCAGGGGAAACAAATGAAGTGATTTTATAGGAAGGGAGTACATCAATTGAATTTACCGAGAGAGGAATGTTCTTCTAAGGGGTGCTTCATGGCATCAAGGATGTTGAAATGGACTATGTCACCACCAAATTCCATATATAATGTACTGTTATAGACATTAATTATGGATTTGGCAGTTTTCAAGAAAGGTCTCCCCAATATAATTGGAGAATTTCCATTCATCCTATCATCTTCTATTTTAAGCACATAAAAATCAGCAGGAAATATTAAATTTTTAACCCTTACAAGAACATCCTCTAACACACCATAAGGGTGTGCCATACTCCGATTTTCTAGCTGAACAACTATTCTTGGGGGATTTAGTTCACCGACCTGCAAAGAAGAGTATATGGAGTGAGGCATCACACTAATAGAGGCACCCAAATCAAGCATAGCATTAGAAAAAGAATACTCTCCTATGGTACATGGAATTGAGAATGTTCCAGGATCAGTGCACTTGGTGGGAAGTGATGGTTGTATTAATACTAAGACATTCCTCCCCAGGCTCACCTTCTCATCACCTCTAAGTCACCTTCGGTGGGTACACATCTCCTTCAGAAACTTGGCATATCTCGGAATTTTCATGACGGTATCAATCAATGGAATGTTAACCTGAACTTTTTTGAATGTCTCCAATATTTCTTTATCAAGTTCAGTATCCTTTTGTTTCCTTAGTTGGGTGGCTCTTTGGGAAAATGGAAGATGAATTCTTGGACTTGGTAACTTATCAATAGACATACTCTTTCCGTTGGTAGGAATTCTCTCAAGACAAGGTTCCATCTCATTTGAACCTTTTTTAGTGGTTGGGATGGTGGTTCCCTTAGAAGAGGATGACTCTAATGGAGGGTTCATTTGGATTTTAAGTTGAGTTCCACTCCTAAGGTTGATGGCACTAATATTTCCCTTATCTCTAGGGTTGAAAAGTGGTTGAGATGGTAGTTTACCAAACCCATGGCTTTGGATTTAACCCACTGAGTTAGCTAGTTGGCCTAATTGGGTTTTGAGGTATTGTATGGCTTCTTGGGTGGTTTGTTGCAACTGGAGATTATTGGAATCCATTTGTTTCATCATATCTTCTAGGCTAGGCTCGGGTTTTGGAGGGGGTTGTTGGAAAGGCCTTTGGGGTGGTTGAAAATTTCTAGGTGGTGGTGGTTGATGACTACATTTCCCTGGTTGGTTCTATGGTTGATGAGGCTGGTTTGAATACCCCCCTTTCCTATAGGCTTGGTTTCCTTTCCACCCAGGGTTGGATGGATAGTAAGGTTCTTGCCTAATGGGTTGGTTATAGGGGTGTCCTAGGAATATTGCCTCACAACTCTCAGAAGTTTCTCTCAATTGGGGGCATTGGTCAGAATAGAGGGTATCAGAAGAGCATATACCACAATGTATGGGAGGAGGAGATTGGAATTTCCCTTGGGAAATTGCAAGTTATCGTAGAAGGGTACTCACCTCTTCAAACATTGTATCCACCTTCTTCTCGAATTCAGTACTTTTCACCTCATGGACACCTCGAATGGGTACACTAGACCTTGAACTGAATTGTTGAGTGTTTTGTTTCATGGTCTCAATTAGGGTCCTTGCAGTGATTTGGGTTTTATCCACTAGTGCACCACCTACAACAGCATTAATCATGTTTCAATCAATAGGGATTAAACCTTCATAAAAATAAAGAATTAAAATTTGATCACTTATTCGGTGATGTGGACAACATGAACACAATATTTTAAATCGTTTCCCATATTCATTAAGGTTTTCTCCTTGAGATTTTCTTATCCCACATATTTCCTTCCTTATTGTTGCAGTTCGAGAGGCTGGGAAGTATTTTTCAAGAAAAATTCTTTTCATGTCTGCCCAACCTCTAATGGGAGAATTAACAAAATACAACCAATATTTAGTCGTGTCTTCTAATGAAAATGGAAATGCCCTAAGTTTTACTTGTTCTTAATCCACATTAGCAGGTTTTAATGTTGAACACACAGTATGAAATTATTTTAAATGCTTATGTGGATCTTCTCCAGACAGTCCATGAAATCTTGGTAATAAATGAATTAAACCGGATTTTAGTTCAAAATTGGGTTCCTCGCCTTGTAATTGAATGTAAGTGGGTCGGATATCAACATCAGGTGAGGTTAGTTCTTTTAGTGTTCTATTATTTTCAGCCATGTTATACAAGTTATATTCAGTTTTAACTTTGGTAGAAGAAGAAGAAGAAGGATCAAGAAGAATTTTAAGATGTGATGTCTCCTCCTTCAAAGTGTGGTCTTGTATGTCTCGGTTTCGTTGATGTAGGATCCTCTCTGGTTCGAGTTTGAAAATTTGTATGTCTCCTGGGGTAGAATGCATCATACACAGAACCTAAACAATAAATAAATTAGAACACAAAAATAAATTCAAAGGTATAAGATAAAACAAACAAATATTCACAAAAAATACAAAAATTTTATCAAAAACACGGACAAAAAACCAAAGCGCTCCCTGGCAACGGTGCCAAAATTTGACCGCATTGTCATGACATGTAAAATTGATTATGTTTTTAAGGTTGATTTATAGTCTAGGGTAGACCCTAGGTCATCTCTCAAGAAGCGTTGGTAGGTTTAGAGTGTGTACTTTTAATAAAAATGACTAAGAGAGGGGGTAGTTTTGAAAAGAGTTTAAAATAATGACTTAGTTGAAATAGCTTAAAAATTGAGTGACCTAGTGGATTTTGAAAAATATGAGATAAAAGGGTCGATGTGAATTCACTACACACATATCAAGTTCATTGTTCATAGAGATTCGTCTTAGGTTTAGAGTAATTCTTTGGTTCGAGTTAATTGGAATCCCGATTAATTCCTAAGCTTTTATTTCAATGATTTAAGGACCCAACCTTGATGTTACAATCGTATTGTCAAGGTCCAGTAATTATGCATGTAATAAGAGCTTCCAAATCATATTGAAATCTGAATAAGTTGGGTATGAAAAGGATTCTTGTGATGTCCAATCGGAACAACACAAGTCACGCACGCAAAACCTCACACAGATCAGTTAGAAATTAAGAGAATAACACTCACATGCATCAAATCAAGCATTCAATTCGGAAATAAAATATGATACATGGAAGGAAATGCTTAAACACCAAAATTACTCCAAACCAGTAGCTAGTGTATGCATCGGAACTCCCTTGATATATGTGTAGCTCCCTCACAACGAACACCCAACTTTTAGCTCGACATCGGGAGGAGGAGGAAGCTCGGGTGGAACTCCTTATTCATCCTTGATTCCCCTATGAGGATAGGGGCCTCCATAACCTCCAAGGTGATTAGGAGACTCCTCTAGGACTCCAAATTGGCAGAACTTCACTCCTTGGCCGAACATGCAAATGAGGTTCCCTTGGTGCCCTTTTGTAGGAAAATTGGAAGGTGGTTTTAGGCACACAGATTTCATCAATCCACTTGCACCATGCGTTTCAGCCTTCAGAAGTATTATCTCGATTTGGAGAAAATAGAAAAGTTGTAGCCCTACCTCGGGAATGTCTCCACCGAATTCTTAGCACCATTTGGACAACTACAGCTCAAGATATTGATAAAATACAGAACACCACATTTGACATGGTCCAAATTCTGTGGCTTGGACAAATCAGTTCGAATGGGCCCCATAAAAGCCGAATCAGGATTGGGTTCCTTAATATGAAATGTATCCTATTAAATTTTGGACAGGGCCACAAAAAATCATCCCATTTCGATGCACGGATTTCATGTAATATGCAAAAAAGTGGACAGATGTCCATGGATCCATGCAATTTTGGCCCATTTTTCTTCTACTTCATCAAGGGCCCTCCAAATCACCTCCACCTACATTGAAACAATAAAAACAAGTAACATTTACCATTCTAATATTTATTAACATTAATTTATTGATTCAAACATAAAGTGAAAATTATTATTATATTTGGAATATTCATTACAAAACTAGTTTAAAACTGCGGTGTAAGGGTGGAATAAAACAGTGAATCGTGGTTCGATCACCTACCGACTTTGTAAACAATGCACTCAAGCATTGTATTTTAATTGTTTTTCTTAGTTTTTTCTGCCCTATATATTATAAATTAAATAATTGTTGTAATGTTTTCAAACACCCCTTTGGGCACGTAGATGTGGGTGGTATAAATTTTGTTAGCCTGGGCATTTAATTAAATTAACGGCATGTGTTGTGAAGCCTAATTTTGTTCTGTTTAATTTAAATAATTTATTTACATTAATTATAAAACTTGAATTTTTGGATCTTAGGTAGTATTTTGTGATGATTTATTTATTTATTAAAAAATCTATATATCTTCTTGTGCTGATATGGTATCTTTCTTTGTTATGTTTTTATGCTGCAATATTAAATTAATACCTTGTGTTGCATGGGTGTATTTGTTTAGATTTAAAATTGGGATTTCAAATGAATGATATGTCATATCTGCTGGTGTGAAACATTATTTAAATTTAGGGAGTTGAACGAAAGTGTGTTCGTATTAAGGTCCATTCTTAGACCCTCCATTCCTGACTGGTTATCACTACGCGTCGAGGGGTGGTGTCCATGGATTTGCAAGACCGAGCCTTCCCCATAATTTCTAATACTTATGAGTGACACTACTTCCAAAAGGGCCCATCAAATATAAATCTGTTGGAAATATGGATAATTTAGCCTTGGATGATGCTCGACCCGTTTTTGGGATATTAGAATAGACTCTTGGTAAAGTCATGCCTAAAGTGATACTTGGCCTTTCGAAATATTTCCCTGGACGAGCTCAGTGGTATTGGATAATTTGAAGGATATTATGAAGCGATACCTTCGGGACGGAATCAGACTCTAACTCTCAACTTGATCCTTAATAATTATGCATGAAAGTTTTATGTTAATTCCTCTTTGAGTCTCTGGGAATTGTTATATTTTTTCTGGTAAGTTGAAGCACACCTGTTTGACACATGAATTAGACACCAAGTCAATGAACATGCTTTGGGGTATGCCTCTGCCTTGGTCTACATTTCATTTCCAGTTTTTTTATTTGTTAATGTTCATTTTGCTTATAGGTACTTCGTTCTGTCTTCCATCTTAGGTCTAATCAGGTGATTAGGGACGGGTACCATTGGGCACCAGGGCTGAATTATTTATTTTTTTTCACTAGATTAATTACCTACATTTGTTATATAATGGCACACTGCATTTTATTACTGCACAAAATGTAAGGGATTAGACATTGTGGGTGTCAGCCTACAGGGATTTTATCTCACTCTTTTCTCAGGCATCGTTGACACCAGAGTAGATTACATGCTTGTATGCATTGACAATGGGATGCAGGCTACTTCCGATAATTGATTGTTTCTTGCTGCTTAGGATGGAGACTAGGGCAGAGGAGAGAGTCTTTCTCGTAATGCAGTTGTTGATTTATGTCATTATTTTTAGTTGATAGTATGCATGGGTTTCTATATTCCATACTTTCAATTTAGATGTACATCTTATCAAGACATCTTTTTTTGATCATTTGCACTTGATTATCATTCAGTTGGATTAATCGTATTGCTTCTACTGCAGTTTATTTGTATATATGATTCCACTATTTATAATAAATTCTTGTTTGTATCTTCTATGATAATACCTATTACCTATGAGTGCATAGTCCCCCCCCCCCCGCAGACACGGAGAAGGCCCTTACTTCTTGTTGGCAACCTCTGGCGTTTAGGGAGATGCGCTTGAGGTTAACTGACCAACCCTAATCGGGGAACCTTTCAGGTTGCTCCTGACATGGAGAAGCTAAATCATTATTAATCACATGACATGTATAATACATTAAAAATTTAAATTAATAACATTTATATTATTTCTAACCAGACCCTTAAGCTTGGTCATCTTTACCATGTTGTATTTTATCAATCCTTTAATAACTATTATTTAATAATTAAATGTCACTTCATTGTTCTATGACAAATATAATAAATATTAAACTTAGAAAACATTGAAATAAATATTCATTATTATTATTATTTAACTCACTTATCCTTTTGAATAACATGTGATTAAATTATGCAGATCCACCAAACTGATCAAATATTATTTTTTCTGAATTGTTAAATTAAATACATGAATTTTACTAAGATTGTAGATATACTAAGTGTGTGACCCTCGAGAAATAATTTTCATTAAAATTAGGAATAATTTCCTATAGTCTACGATTACAATCTAGAAACATGCTAAGGATATTATAGAGAAAGAAGATAATTTTTTATGAAATCTAAACTCTTACCAATGAATATCACATAATAAAATCCCTTACGACTATATCTATAATAAGGTATGTTTCAGGATAGTTCCATGAACTAATACACTCAACATGTATTTTATCAACTTTTTGAAAATGAACTTTCACCCCCAAACACCATGGACATGGATTTATTCTGGTGGATACTTCACATCCAAGGTGTTGATATAATAACATAAATCCACATATAGAATGGATAAATAATTTCCTGCATTATCTATTAATGACATATCTCTCATGATGAACCTAACTCATTTTATATTACTTTGAGTATATGTCATCACAATTTTCCTCAATACATCGAAGAACGTGAGTTATGATATCTATTATTGATAATTATCAAGTCTATGGATCAATACCCAAATACATATATTAGAACATCCAATGAAACATAGAGATGTGAATTTCATGTTGATGGGCCCATTCTCATAATCTCATATCTTAGATATTAATATGGGTGAACACCATGAGAATATTTTCATTGACTTATGATATTTGGGCAACTGATAACACATATCATCTATGTCCCATCATACAATATCAACCATCCAAAAGAAATGGTTCATTAATAATATCTCGAAACCTCTAGGTTATTATTATTGTATAGAAATACTATGAACCTATATCATGATTCATATTATTATGACATTATCACATAAAACTATTTTTTATAAGAAAAATGATTATGTGATAAGAGAACAACATTAATAATGAATAAAATTGAATCATGTACTAAATATGATGGTTCTATGACATCAATGTTTTTTTCTTTAGATTAATGTTAATTTAGAAGAGGAAATAAAAACCATATCACACAACCTTCTTATCCCTTTGAGATGATTTAATCATCACTATCATGGATAAAGATTGTTCAGATGATTTTGAATGATTTTTTATAAACCTAATTACCTATAGGAAACTAGTTTATCTATCCAACACCTTTTCATTTATCAAAAATTTATATGGTTCATGGAATATATTTTACATTATTTAAAAATATCACATCATCAATGCATTTTAGTAGAGGAAACACCATCAAGGTATTGATATTTTCTTTTCTATATAAATATATGTCATAAAATAAGAACCTATTATCTAGATTAAGGAATGAATGATTTTGTTATGTCCTAAGTATGATGAATAATTTGTATTTTGTTGATAAAAAATAAGTACATAATTTAGTTATTTTATTTTAGTAATGATGAATTGAGGAATAATATGATGAATTGCGATTAATGGGTATAGAATGATGTTTTATAAAGGACGTATTTAGGAATTGGGAATTCAGAATTATGATGTAGTATTATTATATTAATGACAATATGATATATTTTTAATATTATTGGAATCATGAAACATATAACTACTAATATATTATAGGATTTATATTTTTTTAACACATGTTAGGTAGAATCGAAACCTTTGAAAAGTTGCACAGTAAAAAGGTGGTAATTAATAAGAGACATTTATTGATACTTAATAAATAAAAGGTGGCATATATATATTAATATCAACTTGATATTAAGTAATTTTTTTGGGAAGAACACCTTTACATTTTTTTGACATATATTTAAAGGTATTGAGATCCATTTTGTTTTATATAGTCTTTTAAATTGAGTTTATTATGGGTTATTATGATTTGGGGAAAAAATTTATATCATAGATACAACCATGGTATTTGAATGTGATATGGGGTTAAGTGATTAATGTTATTCCAGAAGAATATTATAATGATTTTTTGTATAATTATATGATATTGTGGGATTTTATTTTAGAAAACAAGGTTGAATCTTATTTGGTATGTATATATGATTTTATTTTGGAGTTATGGTAGTTCATGACATTAAATAAAAATTATTACCAAATCTTGGAAATTATATGACAATGACATATACATTTTCAAGAGATTAAAGTAATTTTGAGATAAATGGTAAATTAATTTCGGAAAAAATTGTGACATAACTCCTTTTTGATTTTTGGTTTTCGAACATCGACATGAATATTAACGATTTTTTATCAAGTTATATATGTTGAAATTTGGCTATTAAAGCTAAGATTAATGTATTATATATTCATATAAAGGTTGAATCATTTTGGAATTTAACATACCCTATGCTAACCATTTCAGTTTTGGTTAATATCTATTGATTCGAGGGATAACTTGGGATCCTTTTTCTAGAGTTATATAATCCATTAGAAATTGATTTTACTGCATATAACATAAAAAATCAGCATGAATACAATTTTCTGGAAAAAATGTGATTAAAATGTGGTAGATATTCGGGATAAATTATACTTATCATGTATGTACATTTTATTTATTTTTTTATTATAGACAATAAGGAATTATTCAAATCTGAAAAATTTATATTTAAATGAAAATATGATTCTATTACATTAATTTATGATGAATTCAAGGTATTTTTTACACCTCTTAGGTTTATGGTATCCTGATCATTAACAACATCAAGATCATTCACTTTCTTTGATTGTTGATATTTTTCAATCCCCATCATTATTTGGGAATTATGATTTTCCCATGTGTAAAGTTTCAATTCCAATAGATGTAATCTTATTTTGAAATATAGTTATGTTGTATTATAGACAACATTAACATTTCTTTTTGTATATTATCAAGAGGAAGTTTTATTAACCCTCTTTATGATGTGGTATTTTAAGAATGTAGTTTTTTCAAATGATGATATGTGTATTTCATTCATCTATTTTCTGGTTTCTAAATGTATTGATTTATGTATTTAATTGAAAACTCTTTCCAACTTGGTAAAAATTTGACTTGTTTATATTTTATGGAATGATATAATGGATACTTATAAAAGTATACAATATAGAATAATATAGTATCTAAAATAAACATTGTGCCACAAGTGAAGTGTAGTAGCTCACCATATGATATATAAGGACACATCTATGGTGAGAATATATAAGAAGGAATTTACAGATCTCATATTTAATTAAATAATGTGATTTTATTATGAAGACACTTGCACATAAGACATGGGATGAAAAAATAAATTCTATTAAAATCCATTATAGTTCATGTAAACTATACACCACATGAAATTTGGAGACATGTAAAGACACATCCATCTAACGGCCCGAAGGCCTTTAATTTTTTATTTTATTGAAAACTTCACCCCCTTTTAAAGTAATAAGGGGGGAACCCAAAGACATCATTGACATAAAACATATCACAACTCGAAGGTCAAGAAAAACAAACGAAACTAACAACACGAAGAAACCCCTCCCCAACAAACAGACATGGAAAGCTCTTCACCGATGCAAGGATGAACGGCAAACAAGTGTCATATGTCAAAGCACTGGCCCGATCCGATGGCTTATGTCATACCCTCTAAAACTTCTAAATCTGTAAAGTGCTGCAACGATAGAAAGATGCTCTAGAACCTCCTCTCGAGTCAGATCTGTGTGGTCGAGTTCGGGTGCGTCACCATGCTAACAGAGCTCACAAATATTCCACAATCAAAAAAACCAAAGAACCTTCAACAAAGACCAACCTAGACCAACTCCACATTCCACCATCAACAAAACCAAAGAACCTCTAACAAAGACCATCCTAGACCAAATCTACCATCCTACTCAAGACACTCTCACCACCGCATCCACAGAAGTCCAGAAGGCATTTCAAAAAACAAGAGATCAAGTCAACGTCACCTAGGACTGGTTGACCCAACCCCGTACCCAGAGAAACGCCCTCGGTGAGGGTTCAAGGTCTTCCTGAAACAGAAACGCCTATATGGGCATGGATCTACTCAAATCAAAATAGCGATGCTCCTCAATGGGTTCTGGCGCAAGCATCACGGTAAAAATGAGTGCGCCGAGAAGAACCATTGCAGTTGAAATAGGACAATCCAAAAAACAGATCTATCCAGAGAGTGTAAACACAACATCACCAAATTAAAAGCATGTCATACCTTGAAAAAAATGAAACAGAGGAGCCTCCCCCTCCGAAGCACTGTAGAACTGGCCAGAGCCACACCGGAAACCTCCGATGCACCATCAAGGATCAGTGGCGCCAACCTCACCGAGGCTCAACGACGACGGAATGCCTCGGCGAGCCGAAACCACCGAGAAGCACTGCACCGCTACTACAATAGATCCCGACCCGAGCGACTAACACGCTGAAACGCCCACCGCCACCGCATGAGATCCTTGACCAAGTAAAAACCCACTGCTGCCGCAAGAGATCTCTTCTCGAACGAAGACGCTGAGTCAAACTCGCCGTCGCCGCGAGAGAAATCGCGAAGCCCCATGCTGAGACAAGCCCCCCGCCGTCGTAAGACATCCCGGCCCGATCGAAGACGCCGAGACAAAACCTTCACCGTCACGAGAGAAACCACGAATCCACACGCTGAGACGAACCCCCCACCGCGAGACGAAGCCACCGCCGCCCCGTGCAGATCCCGGCCCAAAGGGGGGGAAGGAAGAAAAATCCAGAAGAAACCCTAGCTTCTGCAGAAAGGAGAGGGAGAGGCCTCTCTGAGGATTTTCACTCGAGCCAACCTTTACATGTAAAGACATAGGAAATCCAATACTGATGAATATTATAGGTCGTGTAATCTTTCTTTTCAGGATTGTATTAGGGAACTAAAATTTTAAATATTGACATGTGTGAGGGTTTTATGGAAAACCCTATTTATTCACTCTTATGACTATACATTGAGGTATGATACGATCGATGGGAAGACACGGATGACTTCCGTCAATGAAAGCCACCGCAAAGCATTATTTCACGGCCTTTCTTCACCATCATTCCTTCTCATATATCCTTTCTTCTCACCATCATTATTCTCAGCATGATCAAGTCATTGTTTATATGTAGGGTGATATGATTTTAGGGGATGTGATATTGCGGATTAGTTATATTAATTATTCATGTCTTTTATTTCTTTATCTCCAACTATCAATTCCATTATTATTCTTTTCTAAATTGTGTAACCATTTCATTTGATTTGAGGAGTTTTAATTTATTACATTAATTAATTTCCATGGTCTGTATGAACATTATATAATTTAGTGTTGTTATTTTTAAATATGGTTTTGGGTTGCCTAGTTTTGGGATTGTATCTAGTATATGTCCATTAAAATGGTATATTCGCGAGATTAGTGTAGGTTATCCAGAACAAGTCTCCCTACTGAACCAATTCCGAAAACCAAACATGAATGAACATATAATTAATTAACCCCCTAGCACGTGAATCTAAAAATAAATGATCCCGACATGTATCGTCTCCTGAATTCAATCCCAGAATTTTCTGTGCTCCTACCCTTTTTAAAAAAAATGAAAAATTACATTTTCTATTTCTTTATTTAGTTAGGGAATACAAACCATCCATGTGGGTTTGATATTATGGATTTCTAAACAATCTGTTTATAGATATGTGTTTTGAGTCTTATTATTTTATTAAATTTTGGTATCCCCCTAGTATTTAACGACATGATATTTTCTATGAGATTACATAAACATTTATTACAAAAAATCAGGTTAAAATTATTAGAAAAAATGTATTAATAGGGGATATAACACCCTGATATTTTAAAAATTAAAACTATGTTTTTTATACAACACGCAACACTTTGACTAAATTAAACACAAAATATTACTATTTAAATAGAAACCCTATTACCTGGCTATTAAATTAGAGTGTGTATAATATTATAAAATATATGAAATATATTTAAAAGTAGAAATAAATATAAATTCAACGAACTATTTATAGAAACCAATCACATAACATTTAATAATGTAATTTTATTGTTAAAAAATATTATTTCTAAAAAAAGTATTTTTATTGAATTTTGTGAGAGAATATTATAATAAATTTATAGATTTTGTAGAAAATTTATTTTTTAAAATATTTTTTTCATAAAATATTAATATAAAATATAACATAGGGTGATGTTTTTGGATTTGTGTATCAATTATTGATTTTTCAGTATATGTTTAATATTACTGATTTTTCAAATATAGTTTCATATCTCAATTAAATAATGTAATTTAAAATTATCATTATATATTGGATATCATTTTATAATGAAATATTACAATTTTTATTAAGTATAATATAATTAATTTCATTTAAATAATGAAATCATTTATTTTGGAATAAGTTTATTTTTGTTGTTAAAACACAGTTTCCTAAAAACTGTATTTATGTGAATAAAGTTAAAAATAATTAATTAATTAAAATGAATCCTAATTTTAAAATATCTAAATTATAATTTAATATATTATATATCTATTTATATAAAGTTAAATTCATATAATTATTATTGATAGTGATATAGTAAATATAAAATCATTTATTGCATAAAAGTGAATTTTCCTCAAGAACATAATTTCACCACATTCATCAATAAATTTTTTAATTAAATTCTAAACATTATATAAATTTAATATTTTTAAATTTATATAATATTTTTAATAAAAAAATATGACTTAATAAGGCCAACATAATTTATTGTTATAATGAATAGTAAAAACAATAACAATTCATTGCCATGAAAAAAGCGTAAATCGTGTTTTGATACGTTAAAAAATGATATGAAAACAATTTTAAATCTCAAATATTTCTAGATAAATAATTTTCATCCCTTATTACTTTAGAATGAATATTTTATTGATTACAGGACACTATTCCATTAAAGTGGAATATATAATATTTTAATTAAAGTAAAAGGAAAAATGTCACACTCTAGCTTTTAAATATATATTATAAGTTCAGAAAAGGGAAAAAATATTGAATGAATAATAAGGTTTATTTTTATCACGATGATTTTTTCCTTGTTTTATATTTATTTTTAATTTATATTAAATATTAAATTACCTAATGTTTTTTGTATTGCCGACACAATATATATTAAATCAAAATAAAATTAAAATAAATGATTTTAAAATATAAAAAGTAATATAATATGTGTAATTTATTAGCATCAAAACGTTTTTTAGTCAGCTATAACATATTTTCGTTTCTTAATGGTTTATATTCCAAATCCACATTTTCCTTGATGTTTTTAATGTGGAATTAAATGAATTGGGGTTAAATTGACATTAATGAATTTTTATAATAAAAAATTCGTATTTAAATGTTTTATAATTTCTTTAAGTATTGTATTCTAAAAATTAAATTCGATATGGTTTCAAATATCAACAATAGTCCATTTCTGGTCTGTTTTTCATTTTATAGTAATTTTCATGACCCCTTAATTATAAAAACATCAATATAATTGTAAATATCAAGAAGGGTTAACATGGGTTAAAAAAGGATATTGTTCAAAGCATCACCTAAAAATATCAATTTTTAATTTAATGTGATGATACCATCTGAAAGTAATCATATATTTTAATATTATCAATTTACAACCATTTTAATATGAAAATTAATTTATATTAATTTAATACTTTCTAAAATTCAATGATGTCCCCTCCCCTCCCTTTAAAAGGAAACCTCATATCCCCTTTTCTTAACACTGGACTTTTTGCATCCAATACCTAACCAAATACCTTCCTTAAATATCTCTACACTTCATAGTGTCTTGCCTTATTAGAAAAACATCCCATGAATTGTATTTTTGTAAACCGTAAGTGGTTGTACGAAGAAGATGTATGGTTCATAATCAAAATTTTTCATTTATTTAATTTCCTAGCCCATTAAAAAGTTATTAAAACATGATTAACTATTAAGATCATTATCTTTTATTTACTTATATGTGTTCAAGTTATGTAATTCCTATATCCATCTTTTATTCAATCAAATGGGAATGAAAAGCATCATTTGCGTGTATGGTGGACTACCACATTTCATGTGACAAATTTAATTTCCATCACCACCTCTCACAGATGATTATATTGAGAAATTTAATGTATATATAATATAATAATGAAATATTTTTAATTTTTCAAAATTAATATATAACATATTTTCTTAACATTCCCTTCATTAGAAAATGATAATTTCATTCATACATATATGTGGACCACCACCCCCACAATGTGATGCAAGTCATTTTTTTATAACTACTTCACATAGAAAATATATATATTAATATTTAAAGAAATAATATAGTATTGTTTACAATGTCCATTCTAGAGATATTAAATAACACTTGGATTCTTTCTATAATGACCACTAAAATAATGAAATTTTATCATATGTATGTATAGCCTATTATCTCCATGATTTTAATATAGTTCATTTTTTATAACCAACTATCATAGTTGGTTTTGACTGAAAAATTGATATATAAAAATAATAATTATTTGATGATTATTATTCCATAGATGATGGGATAACAACGTATTTGACCATAGTCAACCTAGTCGAGTCATTGATCACCTATAAGCATAATATAACCAAATCATCCAACATGAACCTAAGAAATTAAGTAATCGAATATATCATAGAAATAAATTATAAAAAATGAATAATAACCTTCCAAATCATTATTAATAAATAAAATAATTAACCTAAGATTATTATTCAACAAGATAAATAATTTATGCGACATATTAGAATAGGGGTAAGTTATTTATTTTTAAAGTTATCCTTTAATGTTCCTCTTCCAACTCTATTTCTTCCATATCCCTATTTTTTAAAATTTCTTATTAATATATTTATACTGACATAAAATAATTATAATGTACATTTACATCTATATTTTAAATTTCATTCAAATGTTTTAAAATGGAATCATCTTTTGTATTTGATATAGAACTTTTTGACTTTATTTATAAATCACAAAATGAATGTTTTATTTTAATGTGTATAGTAGAAAAAAATTTCTCACTTCAACAACAATTATTTTATGTTTCGAATCCTCTATCAGATTCCATATTTTCTCCAGAGAAATACACTCTTTCCCTTTGGTTATGGGAACATTATTTTTTAAAATTTTTTCTTACAAATAAAATCTATAACACAAAATAATTATAACATAATAAAATCAGATTCTATAGAATATCTGATAGAAAAGATCAATCTTAAACCTCCCGTAAAATATATTTCATAAAATTTAATTTCTTCGATAGCTTGCAAAACATGAAAGCCCAAGGTGAAGTGAATTTTAAAATGTTATAATATCAAATCCTTGTTTTTAAATTGGTAGTTATAAATATTAATAACTAAATTATTAAAATTGTTATTGTCAATAGATTATAAATAAAAAATCATTTTGATGAAAAAGAATTGTTTTCTAAAAAATGTATTTTTTTATAGAAGCTGATTTAGTTTCACTTTACGCCCATAAATTAAAATTCTATTTTATCAAATTTAGAATCATTATTTGAAAAAATAATGTCCACTTATTAAATAAAAAAAATTATATTAGTTTTATTTTTTTTGGTTTTCAAAAATATATCATTTTTCAAGGAATAATGAAAATATAGAATTCTAATTGAATTTTCATTTAACATCAATTATTTATAATGTTAAATGATTTTAATAAATTGGTTTAAGGTAAAATTAGTTTAAAAATATATTTATTAATATAATTTATTTCATTTGAATCCTTTTCATATTGAATTTTGAAATAAAAATGTTTTAGATTATTTAAAGTTTCTCTACAAAAACCCGCTTTCTCAACACATCTGTGGAATTAAATTTGAAATAAATTTTTCTGTTGACATGAATGAAATTTCAAAAAATAGATTAAATATTTAAAATCAGTATTTATTATATTTTCTAATATGTTCAACGAACTTTTTTCCCAAAATTAATGAGGAAATTAATAAAACATAATAAGCACAGTTAAGGTAAAAATGGATTTATCAAGTGGGTAAAACTAAAAATATATAGGTAAAAATAACATAAAACCATTTCTAAAATCAAATGTATTGATATATTTCAACATTATAATTTCTAATTATTTATAAGACTCGTTTTTTCAGCTATTTTTGATTTAAATAAATATTGGTATAGATTTCTATATTCAAAAATTACAAGTGTTCCACTCAACATACTTATAAAAGGCTACTTCATCTCCTCTATTATCAACTCCATAAAAAAATTTGGTTCGATGATGTATTATAAAAATAACATAAAAAATACTCAACCTCATCCTAGAATCCTTATTTTTTTTATAAATCCAACCTAATTTGGATTTTGGTGCAATTATATAGAGATTAATCAATAAAGATATAATGTTATTTAATGAATATTTTTATTTTATTTCTTCCCCAAAATACTTAAATTATTTTCAAACCATTATGATATAATATACTCAATATCATCAATACAATGAGTTTATTTTATAATAATTTTATTACCTACAAACATCACTAATTCTATTAAATGGTTTATGAAATCATTATTTTTGTTTATAGTGGACTAACATTTCTCGAACCTATGTCTTCAATTTTTCAATTACCACATCTCACGGTTTGGCATGTTGATGGATATAAAGTATATGTATATATATGATATTTATATCATAATTACACTAATTTAGTCATAATATAATATATAAATTTTTTACTTTACTTTCTGTAGTGGATATGATAACATGGCTCATCACAAAGTGATCTAATTTTCCTTTCAATAACGCTTTACATAGACTGTAGTAAAGATATATTAAATGATTATTTATGATATAAATGAAATAATTTTGATATTAAATACCTATTTTTCATTATTTAAATATTGACATGATTACATCATTTTCTTATGTTTTAACTACTGACTTCACGAATCGATGTGACTCTATTTTCATCACTATACCACAAGGATAATATATATAAGTATATTTAAAGAATTATTATGACTTTTATGATATTAAAATCATTCTATAATGATAATGTATTACATACCACATCTACATGATCATAACATACATCATTTTCATAACCATATTTCATGATTGGTTTTAAGTTTATAATCGATGTATAAATATGATAATTATGTCTTGATTATTAATATGGATATGATTAATCTTTATAATATGTGTATGAACCTGATTATTCAGGATAAAACATGCCTTAGAAAACAAGTCCATTAACACTAAAAAAATATTTAAATATTATCAATTTAAGGGAGTTAAGTTATTATAAAAGGATCATATATGATATTATAAATATTATAATGGATATTTTATTAGTCAATAAAATGTTTAAAAACACAATAAATGTGGTTAAATCATATTAAAACAAAAATAAGTGTGTGGTAAATGATTTCATCTCAATTAACATTTAATTGAAATGTATTTTTTATTATGGAACAATACACTTTTTATGGTGTATATACCTATAATTTAAATTTTAATATAATTTTTAATTCATACTTGTAATTTTATATTTCACTATAAATCATTTCATCTAAGTGGATTTAAATTTAAAATTACAAATTTGGGAATTTTATTGGAAAAAGTCACATTACATTATGACTTGAAATATTATCATTAAAAAATTACTTTACCAAAATAAGTTTCCATTGGAAATTAATTTTCTCTTAAATAGCCTTATTATTTCATGAAAGATATGATTATTTCCTAAAACAAAAACCATTTTTTAAAATATTGTTTTACTATAAATTTTATTTGATTTACTCTGAAATATTGATAAATTTGTATCTTTGCACAATAAATATATTTTATGATAAGGAACAATGTCTATGAAATGATTCTGTAATTATATATATGATTAATTATTTGTTCATGAAGACATGGGAGAGGACCAGTTATAGATCACCCCTAGATACATCGATAGTCTCATGAGACAACTATAAGCTTGCATTAACCAGGTTATAAATTTACTTTCAAACTATTCTATGAATGGTATTGAAGATATAGATATCATGATATATGAGATCATCGAAAACTACTAATTAATATTTTAGTTATTACTGTCAAAGAGAATTTTATTATGATATTATTTCTGGATGCATTTTATTCATAATTTATTTATTTAATGACATGTGTCTCCAAATATTTACATTGAATTATTGATGATAAATTATATATTATTGATAATAAAGTTATTTAAATGAAATTAGTGTTAATTTATTTACTCTTCCAGACTGTTTATTCTAATGGATTCAAGATATAATCAATTGTACATAACCCTTACTAAGCATTTGAAATCTCCCTTATTCTTTCTGATGTCCCATAGATTCAAGGAATTGTACTATGAATCATGTGAAGGATATTCTAGAGAAAATAATGTTATTATTACAAAAATAATTTTTTAATTTTTTTATTTAATTGAAATGCAAAACCAAAGTATTTTCTTAGTTTATCAAGACTGCTAATCTATTTGGTCCTTTAGGATGAAATTATATATATATCATTGAAATGTAACAATGGAGAGAGTTAATGAGGGCTACAAGGGTTGGGGTAACTACAAAGGGTATCTTAAAATCCAAAATTGTATTAATTATGGGTTAAAGAATGTTTTTCAGTGGTTTTATGATGAAATGGAGCAAGCATAATATTATTTTTTCATGATATAGTCTTTAATATTGTTTATGAAATGGGATGAGGATATTACAACTTATGCTTTTATTTGAGCCCCATTATTTATAAAGAAGATTGGAAATCCCAATATTGAATATATGAATGGTGACCTCCATTATAAATATCCAATGAATTGGGTAATGATTATGTTATCTAGAGAATTATGTAAGAAGTCAACTATATGGTTATTCCAATTTTATGGGTTCAATGAAGCTGATGTCTGAAGGTTCCTACATGATATTTTTGTATATTATTATAGGTTTTCATGGAAATAATTTTATTTCAACGGGTAAGATAAATAGTTTCTATTTTATGTATTGATTACTCCCATTTTTTTGGTAAATGGTATGTTTTTAAGAAAAACATTTTCTTGTGTTCTAATGTAAACTAATAAATAATAATGATTATGATTCGTACCTTTACATTTTCTTTTAAAATGTTTTATGAAAAACATTGGGAATAAATTCTGATTACATTTTTATGTAAATGATTATTTTTGAGCTTAATGGTTATTCTGTTAACAGAAAACAATTCTTATGATTTTATGTTTCTAAAATAGACTAACAGATATCTCCCTTCCTTTTTTAATCTCCTACTAGTATTTTTATACTCATCCCATGTTTAACAATGTTTTTCATAGGGATCAATTTTTTTAGGAAAACAAAATAGAATAAATCATGTTGAATGGTGTGAATATTTTTAATGAAAACAAATTGTGATTCTTTCTAAAAAACTTTAATGAGGAAAATGGATACAAATTAAAAGTTTCCAAATTGTAAAATATGGTTTTGTTATATATTATTTATAACATAATTATATAAAAATATAAAGCTGAAATGTTCTTCAAAATTCATTAATGTGTATTCATGTCTACAAAATAAAAAAATTTATGACTTAATGTTGGGTTCTTATATATACCATCCGATATAACCCCAAATGGTGTATCGATGGTCATAACCCCATGCACATAATCCACAGCCAATCCCAATACATTGAAAAATTGAGTATATATAATATAATGTGATGCCCTAATATAAAAAACATAATAAAGGGAAGATGAAATAATAATAATTTCAGTTACAGTGGAAGGGTATGCTTCAAAATTAGTTATAGTATACAACATAGTGTACATATACTCACCCCTCTCACATTGGCTCCTATAATGACCTACAGTTTTAGATGTCATTAAAAATAATAACACAATGTGTGATAATTGTTTTTACATAACTAATATAAATTATCCATAACATTTTATAATATCATTAGTAATTTACATAATATGGTAATCAATTAATAAGAAATTCTTTTTAATGGTAATTAGTTAATATGAGTTAATGTTGAAAATGGTATTTTTCTATAATAGTGGGTTTCTATTTATTGAAAATTTTTCTATTTAAAGATTAATTTGAAATGTTTTTAATATTGATTTAACAATATAAATAAATTTTTATTTTTAATGATTAAAGAAATTACTTATTATAATTTTTGTGAATTTTCAAAAAAAAGATGATTTTCTGTTGAAAATGACCAATTTAAAAATATTATATTTCATAAGATTATTTAACTATATCATAATAAAATAACTATATTCAAAACCCAATAATGAAATAAAACATAAAATTATGGAATAATATTATGTATTATGAAATATTATTTTTAACATAGAAAACAGATTCCAAACATTTTTAGAACAAAATTAAAAAAGTTACATTAATATAAAGAAAAAAAATCTTTTTTTTTCTCCATAAATTAAGTATTTCAAGGTTATGATCAGATTTGGATTTCCATATGATTCTCTTACCTTTTACATAATCCATTATAAATAAATTTATATATTTTTAATATGGTTCCATGAAAAAAATATCATTTTAAAAAAAATTAAATTTCTATAAAATTAGTTAAAAAATGTTTCACATGCTTAAGAGTTTTTATGTTAATATTAAAATTTCAAATGTGTAAAAAAAATTATTTAATTGGGAACCAATTTTTAAATTAACAAGTTCAAATTATTTAATGAGGTTAATTTTAATTTTTTTCATTATAATTGTTTAAACCAAATGTTGTATTTGTTTTCAATGGTTGTCAATTAGCCAATATGTGAAGTAGTTATGCCTATAGAATTAAAATGGGTTCATGAAATGGAATTGGTTTTCATGTAGGGAAAATTATACTTATTATAATATGATTATTTTTTAAGTGTTATCAAGTTACAATACTTGTATTTATGATGATACATCTTTCACTACAAGATGATAAAGAAGAATATCATGAAAATTTTTATTATTACACATGGAGAAGTATATGAAAAATATATTATATTTAAACGAAGAATAATATTGAAAATATGGAATTTTTGTGTGGACATTATCATTTTCCATATCACAAACTTTTGATTTTTTTTAGTTTTAGCCAAAAAAAATTGTCATCCAGATGCTAACTAGTAGGTCAGATAAACCTCATATATTGATGAATAGCTTACCAGGAAAGAGACAACCCACTGGACATGAAAGAGGATTCTAGATTGTGTGAGTGGGAAAGAATAGTTCCCATAATGAGCATCTATGTGAGTACTTCAGAAATCATGCACCAATATGTGTTTTTGCAAGAGGTTATGGTGCCACAATGCAGGGAGGAACAATGGTGTGATTCGTGTGTGGAGTATTGCATGTGTCGAAACCCACTACTAGATTGGGTTATCACTAGAATGGAATCACTTATTTAGAACTTATAAACCAAATTTATTTTAAATATGGGATCCGGAACACATGCATGATATTTATCCCTTGAAAAGTTTTGTATAAAATAGCAGTGATCCAATCGAATTTAATTGTGTTGTTCAATCAAAACAGGTTACTATAATATTTCTCGTCGAACCCTCACTCAACATTGTTGGTTCATCTCATGGATTTATATAAATCCATGCCCATAAAATTTAACAAAAGGACCCGTACACATTAATAAAGGCCCTTGGGATCTCCTGACATTCAATCGAGTTTGAGATACACATCACATATGATATTCATGCATTTTCCATGAATGAATTGAATAATTCTAACAGTGATGTCACCTGATGAAGTAGATCCCCTGGATGAAGATAATACATGATAAATTCTAAATGTATGTTCAATATGAATGGAAATGTATGTAGTTTTACTTACATACATGTAGATCAAATTGAAAATGATTGTTTATACCTCAAGAATAATGGAACCCCAATACATTGGGATTATAATTTTACTATGGGGAGAATTGTTTATTCCTGAGTATTCAATAATTTGTAGTACCACATATATTATGATACAAGGATGAAAAATAATCCATGGCTATTTAAGATGTAAATTGTACATTAATATTAATTAATTGAATCTAAATCATTTGGGTACTCAAAAATAATTCCATGTGTGATGAGTTTAAAATGATATAGAATTGCAATTTCTCTATGGAGGCTTCTAAATTTAAAAAAACCAAGGGTTTATACCTATATAAAAAATTCACCCTAGTTATATAACATTACCCTATATAAGACTTATATTTAGAAAAATAATACTAATAACTTGAAGCATATGCTATAGTGTTTCATTACACTAGGGATGATTTAGAAATAATGGAAGCTTTATTTTGAGATACAATGAGTTATTCCTTAATGCATGGAATCACACCATAAGAGAATAAATAAGCCTTATTTTTTTGTAAAAAATGAATTTTTTTCACAATTGAAGTATTTATATGCTATAAAGTGATTAAATCTTATTTTTATATATTATTCTATTTAAGAGGCGTCCAAAACATAGATTAATAAATTTAACTGAAAAAATATGCACCTGAAAGATTTTTCACCATGTAGGTATTGTACACTAAATAATATCAATGCATAATGATAAATGAGAAATTATTAGGATCATAGATATTTCAATACCACTTCAAATAAATAATGGAGACCAATTTGTTAGGATATTTAAATAAATAAATAATATTTAATTCAAATGAGTTTTAAATGAGATATTTATCAAGTTATAATAAATACATTTGATTGAGAATATACATATTCAGAAAATCAGGAGATCTCTATAATTAAAATATAGAGATATTTTAATGTGATAATATGATAATATTATTCATGATAATACTATGAATATAAATGTGTTCTTCATATAAATAAAATCATTGAGATGAATTAAAAAAATATAGACAATCTGATACATCAATGTAACATAAAAATATATTTGGGAAGTCATATTCATTGAATAAAGTTAAAAATAACATGATAAAGACCATAAAAATGTTTAAAAATTCTAGAGGATCATGAAGTGTATAAAAATTCAAATCAATCAAGATCAAGGTGGAATATAATGAAATCATCATATAACGTATTTATGAGAATAAAAAGTATCTTTTGATTGGTGGGTTATAATTAGTTATTGAAGTGTCCTAATAATAAGAATAAATATAGTAGATATAACCAACAAAGGAAGCAGATTTAGATTTTAGGGGGTTCTAATAACAATCTACTAGAAGATTGATAATTGGGGTTCATAACGACTTATAACCTGAAGAGCTATAATTAATGATGAGATTATAGTGGGGGATCCATGTTGAGTGTATAAAAAAAATTTAATGGTGTGGGTATTTATAAAAAACCTTGTAAGTATCTTTTTTTTCTCTCTTATATTACAACTGCACACAAGGTGATATTGGACATAATTATTGAGTGGATTGAGAACTTGAACAAAGGTAAAGAGGTGTCATTAAATTTATAATCCAAAAAAAATGCACCACTGATTCACCCACCCTCTTAGTGGAACCTAATATTACTTGTATTACAATATTGGTATGAATGTCTTTTTACATATAATGGTCCAAAAAAACCCATATGATTATTTTTAATAGATTTTATGAATTGAAATTTTTGGATGTGTTCTAGTTACAACAATTGGAGATTTATTCCAAGGCTGAAAAAAGGAATAGGGAGATAAGTAATTTACTAAAGAATCCTAATGTAAATAGTGGAAAACCACTTACTCAGGAACATTTTTAGAATGTTCCCAAATAATAGTTTATGTTTATTTTTCTTACTATCAAGGGTCTTATTTTTGATAAACCATAACTAGAACAATAATTCATAGAATTTTAGGATTCACTATGTAATAAGTTCAGAATGTGAATCACTCACAAAAACATGTTAGATTCATTAAAAAAAATACAATATACATACTGATGAATAATATCAATGGTATTAAATGTAAGAAATTAGTTTCTACGATTCATTTTCCAAAATTTTTCCATGATCATGAAAGATTATATAATGTCTCTATCACTTTAAAATCTTTAATATTAATGTATAAATTGAAAAAGGCGATATAACATGGATTTGTTTTCTAATAATAATAAATAATTATTCAATAAAAGAAAAATAATATGAATAACTATTGAGAAGATAATATAATTTATATTGAGTACTGAAATTAATCAGACTACATGAAGTGTCTTGAGTTTGTGGTAAAATTAAAGAATATGTAATCATCCTATGCTCAAACATCATAAATTTTTGGAAAAATATTTATTTCCAAACAAATTTACCATGAAATTAATTACTCGAAGAATAACCACATTTTTATAAAAAATAATAGTATGAGATAATTCATTTATCAAAATGAAGAATCCTCCAAGAAGATGTTATCCCATAACCCAGAAACATTATTTTTTACTAATAATTTTTTTTTCATGCTAGTATAGGTTTAATGAAAAATTATTGAAAATTGTAGATGGTTAATAACACTCATACGCCCACCACATTAAAGGTGGATTATAAAATATTTATGAATAGATAATCCCCATGAAGTATTCAAAATAGTGGCTGTCTAACTAAAAAACAACAGGTTCTAAAACCTATTCATTTTGAAAAAAATTATAATAGAAAAAAAGTAAAAGAATATACATTTTATATTTTTGGTGTTTTTGGAAAATGAAGAAGAATGGATTGGATAGTTTTCATAACATTTGAAATCAAGAAAATAATATAAATCCAAAATCACTTAAAGGAAATGAAAAGTGACAAGAAAACCTACTAATCATAATCACAAGAAAAAAATATTTGAATTATCTGTGAAATTTGAGGATTATACAAATAAAATGAGTTGATTAAAAAATCCTATGAAGTCAAAGGTACATGAAAATATTCCTATCAGTTTTATATAGTGGAATGAGTGGCATAGGTTGTATGGTATCTATAAGTTGCATAGTTACTTTTGGGATACCAATATGTTCCTCATTATTATTATGTACTTGAACATTATGATAAGTTCCTTGAATTTTGTGTAGAATTATTAATTTTTATGATAAATCATATAATTTACCCCTTATATTGATAATTAAAAAATATCATTTTATAGTATCACATGTGATTTTTTTGAAGAAAACATAGATAACCATTGTTATTTATCTTTGATTTCTGACACTGGGTATGCCCATGTACCCTTATATTTGATTAATTAAATGATATTTCTTCAGTATCATGTGATATCATCCCTTTTAATAAAAAATTGGATAATATGTTTTGAGTAGAATGATTAAATGAGAATACCTCAATTATACATTATCTTTGATTGTAAATAAAGTGGGAAATGAAATATATCCATGTATTGAATATGATGATGTGAATATATATTGTCAACAAAAGACAAAGGGGATATTATGGTAAATAAGTGTTTCATTTTTTCTCAATGGGTGTCAATGGGTCAATATGTGAATGATTTATTCATGGATCTTTTTTATGGAATAAATAAATAGAATATGATTTAATTATTTTATAATTAACCTTTTTGTAATATAGTTATTCTTTAAGTGATAGAAAATTTAAATACTTGTTTCAATGATGAAACTTTTTTTACTACAAGTTGATCAAAATGAAGAACCTGAAAATATTTATTTTCACGATGATTTGAATATTTTCTTAAAAAAATAATTATTAAATGATGATAAGTAAATGAAAAACATATTATTTTTAATGAATATTAAGCTTGAGAATATATTATTATTTTTGTGGATTTATAATATTCTATATCACAATAATTAAGATATATTTTACTGTTAGCCAAAAAAATATGTATAATCCCATCATGACCTTCAGGTTAGCTCAACCACAAATATGGGATCATAGCTCACCACATTGGATCTAGCCTAAAATATTGGAATGAGGAAACATAGGTGAGAGAGTGGGTTAGAATAGAACCCACAATGAGCATGTGGGTGAGCCCTAGGAAAGAATGTTCATTTACATTTATTCATAACAAGTCTTGGTGCCACCATGTCTGGATGCACGATAGTGTGAGGCGTGTGTGGAGTGTTGTCAATGTCGAACCCCAACATCATCTGAAGCTATAATCAAAAGAAAATCACTTATTAATAATTCCTTAACTGAGGTATTGTTTATATGGGTGCTGGACAATAACACAAAATTCATCCTTTAAAAAGATACCAATATAATATTATCCATATCATCTAGTAGATCTATATCGTTTTGATCAAAACAGATGATTATTTTCTGCCTAAGAGATTCCATTCTCAAATATCATTGGTTTAGTGCATGTTTTTATTTCAATCCACACAAACTAGAATTAAGAGAAGGAATAATAAGCATTAACGAAGGATATAATTAACTACTTATATCTAGGATATTTAGAGATACACATTATATATAAGATTCATAAATCATCAATTCATGAAATGAATAATTCAAATGGTTATATATTCTAATGATGTTGATCCTTCATAAAAAGTTAATATATAAAAAAATATTTAGGTATGTTGGAGACTAATTCACATGAATGATTTTACACTTTAATGCATGTAAAAAAAATTAAAAAATAAATCATTTCATGTAGAGAATAGGGGAATATCCTTTCTTTGGGTTTATACATTTATAGTGTGAAACATAAGTCATGTACTAGTGTTCAAGAAATTTAAATGTTGTTGTATAATGATGCATGCATGAAAAATAATCTATGTGTATTAAAGATTTATTTTTTTATGAAGATTAATTAATAGAAATTGAACCATTAGAGTATTCCAAATGATGGACTTGAGTTATTAGTGTACAATTTTTCAAAATTGTAATGGCTCCATTGAGGATTATAAATTTTTAGAATCAATGGTTTCTAACTACTATATAACTACTCTATAGTTATTTCACATTTTAATATTGAGGAATAAAATTTAATTTAATCTTTATGATAATGATAATCATATTCCATATTACTCCAATTGAAATTAGTATCTTCAGAATTAACAGAAGATTGATTTTGAGATTTAGTGAGATATAATGTAATGAATGACATTGCACTAAAATAGATATATTTGAGTTTTTCAATTCTATAAAATTGGAATTTGTTTCATCGTGGAAGAATAACTATTCCACAAAGGTATAAAATCTAGTTTTTATATATTATTAAATTTAAGAGTGGTCTAACCCATAGAAAAATAAGATACAATGTATAACTATGGACTTGAAGGATGCTACACCATAGAGATACAAGATATTCTATAGCCACACAGAGCAATAAATGTGGAATTATAGAGATCATGAATACTAAATTACCACATGATATAAATAATGTAGATGAATTCTTCATGATATTTAAATGAAGGTATGAAGGTGAATTGAAATTAGTTTTATATGAGTGATTAATTTGAGAATAATAAACCAATTTTAAAAATAAGAAAACAATACTATAAATAAAAAGATATATAAAATTCAAATATTGAGATATTACAATGATATAATTGAGAGAAAAAATTAATGATAATATTTTGAACATTAATATGTGATATATGTGGAGATAATCATATAGAATGATTTCATTACAATTTTGAGAACCCCATAGATCAATGTATCGATGATCAATATTGATAAAGACTTAAATAATTTTTTAAGTATTAGTATAATATGAGAAACACCAATAAACCTATGTACCAGCAGTAGAGGATCATGAATTTTACATGAATAAGATAGATCTGGTAAGGTCAAGTAGTAATATAATGAGATCATCAAACAATGGATATTTGAGAGGAATAATGAGCCTGTGATTAGGGCATAAAAGTAGTTTCTTAAGAGGACCAAGGAGATAAATAATGTTTAGGGTATACCCAACTAAAGCATAAGAGTTGGATCATTGGGGGGGTATAACCCGTATCAACTTGAATATAGAATACTAATGTGTGTAACTATCTTCTACTAGAACCACTATAATTTATTATAAGATTATAGTAAATAATCCATGTTAGGTGTATAACCAACATGATAAGGAGTATTTCGTTATACAAACCTTCTAAATATCATGTGCCTCTCTCTCTTATATTACTACAACATGCTAGGCGAGATTATATATAATCCTTGAGTGGGTTGTGAACCTTAATAATGTCCAAGAGGATAAATTAAATAAATAATTAAAAAATAAATTGTAGAAAGGATTCAATACACCTCTTTAAAAGACCTAATATGTCCTTGGATTCTATAAAAATTAATTATTATGTTTTTAAAATTCTATACCATATAATAAAAGTACAAAAAACTGAAAATTATTTTACTAAGGGGGAAAAGGAAAAAATATTTAAAACATGTTTCCAAATGGATGGTTTTGGCATTACTTAGAAAAACCTCTCTCATTTCCTTATCTTTCTCTTTTTAAATCACTTGACCCTTTAATAGAATAATTTAATTATTGAAATTGAATAGATATTTATAAAATTTTTATTCTCTTAACTTATAAAAATGATATATTTCCTCCACTTTAAGACATTCATATCATAATAATTAATCATTAAAACTATTTTATTTTAATCTCCATATAACCATATACATCAAAAAATATCCCTAGGAGACTCCTAGTTATCATAATTCCATCTATTTTAAGGGGAATTCAAAGGAAATCCCAAGTCACCAATGACTATATTCAATCTTTATTATTATTTTCTTTTAAAACATACTCTTACATTAACCTTATTAAGATAATAATATAATGAATTAAGTATCATTAGTATTATTTAAAATAAATGTTACAACCATAAGTTATTCATTTCCATCCACTTATTAGAAAAGTAACATCAATCGTTCATGTGTGTAGACTACCGCCTCCATAAAGAATCATTAATTAATTTTTTTAGTTTTAAACTAGTATTCAATAATATTCTGATCTATTTAACCAAAAAATTAAAATAAAATCATTATGCTTCTATTATATTGATTTAATTTCAAAGGAATCACCTACTTAGCTATACGCTCCAATCATGTTAGAGAATGTTCATGTTTTGGTCTGTTTGAAAACCTATATAAATGATGCTATAAAACACTACAACGGATGAAAATGGGAAGATAAAAACTATTATTATTATTATAATTTAATAGGAATTTTTTTATATGTTCATGTGAATATTATACTAATTATTTAATTTATCACTAATGTTTAATTTTCATTCACTGAGATCACCAAAACAATCCAACACTGATTCCATTTTCAAATACCTTAACAAAAATACAGACAAAATGTTATTATTTTTTTAAATGGATATAAGATATATATTATTTTACCTAAAATTATTTAACAAAGAATCAAAGAGTGTGTAATGATATCAACATTATAAATCATTAAAAAAATAGTCAATGATATTAATATGTATTAATGAAAAGAGATTACAACAATATTATACATGAAGAGAATTGTTATTAATGGAGGGTATAAATAGATATATATGAGAATATGGTTCTGAATTAGAAAATTTGGATGTTTATTCATATTATAAAATAAGTTAAATTTATTTTTGGGAAATATATTTTTATTTTAATAGAAATGGTAACTCATATTGATTTCTATGAGTCATACAATTTCATATTGAACTATGATTTTTAAGTACTTCATTTTGAAATATGTAAAATTTATATTTCTATGGAAAATAGTTTTTAAATTAAAATACACTTTCATGAATTATTTTAAATTTAATTTTTTTTCAATAAAAAGTATACCTTTTGAAATTATACTCATAGGTTTCCCATCCACATTAATGTTTTCAAAATTATTTCAAGAAAAATATTTTGTGATATGGTTTCTATTTTACCCTATATATTTAAAATGATCTATCACCAACATAGTTATGATTTTTTTCAACCTATATATTATTATATTATGTTATTATTACTTTTATTAAGTTTTTGGTTTTATAAATTCAATTTATGATGATATTTTATTCCATTTAGATGTTTTTTTTGAAACCCATTTTATTTCCATGTGTTATTTATGAAAAGTGAATTATTTCCATTTAAATGTTTAAGAAACCCATTATTTTCAATGAGTTATTTTGGATATGGTGTGGGTTGAATTTGACAAGAACACATATGTATATATGACTCTATGTGGCATCCTATATCTCTCACTAATGGATTAGTTCATGTTTATATCTCATGAGATAGGCACACATGGACATAATGTGTTTTTTCACACATGCATGTGCATTATGGGTTTTATCACATTTTTAGGCATGAATATAATTATTTTGTTCACATAAGGGTGGGAATAATAAGTTATCTAACTTAGGATTTACCATCCTTATGATTATAACACATTTCCATGTTGTTCATCAAGTAATGTAAGATTTTCAAGATTCATTTCACTTCCATGAAATTCCATGATTTAAAGAATATGTATTATTTATGGTATTATGAACTTTAAAATCATTATCATATGTTATATGACTATTGAGATTTTTTGAGCTAGGTCATGTGTTTTATGATTCCTAGATGTTATTGTTAAGATCTTATATAATTATAACATGTTTTTTTATTGTTATCAAATGTATTTTGATCATTTATTATGATATTTATATCTCCCTCGTGTTTTCCATTTTGTTATGACATGTTTCTACATTACATAGCCTCTGAGATTACCCTTTTCTTATGTTTCCAATTCCTTGGTTACGAGTATGATTACATGATGTGAAATGTCTGAAAAAGGTTCTTGAGGAGCATGACTATGGATAATTATTTTCATGTGTAATAAAGTAATATTCTTATTTTAATAATTTTCAAGACACTTACCCTTTCAGTCATTGGGTTGTCAAACTATTTGTGAGATGTATTATTTAAATAATGATATTAATTTTTTATTTATGTTTTATTTATTTTGGTTCGCTTCATCTCCATCATAAATCCTTTAGAAAGCTTCTTACTCTGGATATTTATGCTCCAGTGTTGGGTCCCATGTACAGTACCCTAGCCAGATAGACTAGTGTAAATCTTACTATTTATCCACTGAGGCATAACTATGTCTCTCCTAGACTTCATGGTTTACAATGATCCTCCATCACTACTCAACTTATAAGTTCTCATGTAGATCATCTACATATAGACCATCATACCCTAGGATAAACACATTAATTTATGGAATGGAAATGAAAATTTCTAATATATATTCTAACTACACTGATATCACTACCCTTGGATGTGGTCCTAATATAGAAATACACATCCTACACTACTCTTCCCACAACTATAGGCATAAAAATGATCATAATGGCATTGATTGCCACTAGAAGTGGAACTCTCCAATAATCTCACTGTGATAGCATTCATGCAACATGAGGCATTCTTCAAGTTACATTTTATAATTAAATCATGATTCATTAAATTAGATAAATTTTTCAGGAATAAAACAATCCCCATTGAATTAATTTAATATTTTATCCCATATTATAGTTGATTCAACATAGATATCTTAACTCCCTATAGTGACAAAGAAACATGTTGTAGGTTAGTAAAATGTCTTTCATAGTCTAACAGAGACATAATCCCCTATTCTAAGTGCATGAAATCATGATCCATTTATTCCCTCAATGTATCTAAATAATGGTTAATCAAAACTATTTCCTAGAAGCCCTTATAACTAATCGCATAATTTTATCAATCTTAAATTTTGATGTTTCACCGACTCTTGAATGGTCCTCAGATCATATATGAAAAAAAGATTCACCCTTTCTTCCATCTGTGTCACCAAGTGACCATAGAACTTCTGTATAGACTCAACATATATTTTTTTTTATTTAAGTGACTCCCTATTTATTGAGAATGGGTGGGTACTATAGCTAGAAATTCCTCATTAAATAATAAACAGAAGGGACTACAAGATTTATCCCCCCATTCAAGGATCACATGACCTGTAGGAAGCTATCATGGAGATGGTCATCCCTGTGATTCCTCAATGATGTAGTAATTTATGGATTATCCATGTGAAGTTTGTTATCATTACCTCTCTCCTGAACTTAATCCAAAATATAATGTAAATGTATTTATATATAAAGTTCATCGCACTCATTAGTACATAGATATTATAATTGTTCAAATCACATCAAAAGAGACAACAAAAAACCATAGATATAAGGTCACTTTATTTTTTGGGTAAAACTGTGAATTAACATATTATAGCTAATTAAATGTTATATATTTTTAATAAAATATTAATAAAGTTAAGGATAATTTTAAACATGCATTTTTTAGGCATTAACTAAATCCCATGCAATGAATGACAAAATATTTTCTTATGTTCCTACTATGAGGAATACATGTGGAGCTCTTTCCATTACATCCCATTAGTAAAATTTCAAAACATAATATCATCATACAATAAGTACATCACCAAAGGTTAAATAACACCACTACTATAATAAGAATCCATTTTTAAAAACAATATCATCTCTTGAATAATGGGTTTTCCCTAGCACATAGTTTAGTTAGTTCTAGGTACAAGATAATTAATAAGAATCCACGCATCCTATTATCCTATCTACCTTTCAAAATATTTGATAGAACTTTGTGTCATCCTCGGCTCGGTTCTTCCTCACATGAGTGAGACGGGTAATTATGAGACATCAGGTGTTCTTCACTATATTCCATTGGTTAGAGACTAGCTGCAATGGTGATATTTTAAGAGTGGATACTTGATACCCCTGGACATAGAATGTCAATAATAGAACAAATAAAACAAAAATTTCAATAAAATAAATACCCCTAGACAAAAATGAATTTCCAAAAAATACAAATACTAAACACCATATCATTAAATTAAATATGAAAAACTAAATGTAGTAATAAAATTAATAAGAGAAAACAAAATAAAGAAAAGACAAAAAAATACTCCCAACAAATAGTCTAAAATACCATTCTTGGTTTCACCTCCAATCCACAAACAAAAAAATAAAATTAACAAAAAAATAATAGGACACATTTCCAATGTTCATAATTGTATCCTTGAAATATTTCTAGACACCAAATGGTGACCTGAACAAGCTATGAGTAAAACACAGTTCAACACCACCGAAGGTGTTTTAAGAAGTCTAGTATGAATAGTGAAGAATTATAATGTATGAAAATAAGGGATTTTTTATTATCAAAATAAAACATCCAAACAATCCTATTGACCCAGGATCTCTATGTTGAAACCTAAGGTCATCCATAACAACTTAGACTTAATGCCCTAGGAATTTTCCCATAGGTAGACTCTTTTTCCTAGGACGTATCACCCACACCCCATTTCAATGGTCCTAATCAAAATTCACATTCTAGGTCTATATACAGGTTCCAAAGGCGAATTACCATGACAATTGATAATTACTTATTTAAGTTCTCAATGGAACCTATGTGAATTCCATTCCTAGAGATGTATACATATTCTCTTTCAGAATTACAATTCCATTGGTGAATTAATAAATTTATATATACATGGACATTCTGTGAATTTCTACTATGGGGGTAATTATATGTTCCCAAGAATCATTACCATGCCAAGGGTGGATTACCCATTCCTATTATAATATAATAAAAAGTTTCAAAGCATAAAAAACACCATAACATTCAAAACATGTTAACTTTATTCCATTTTAAGTATTCCTATCGAAAAACCGATTATAATGCTAATTATAATTGCATTCCATTTTTTCATTTTTCCAATTACTAGAATTTTGTTGACATTAAATTATTCCAACTTACATTAAAATTCTATGTTACCAAATAAAATATTAATCATCATGATTCCAATTCACATAATAGTTATTCATAGTTACTATTCCACTTGTCAATTATGTCAAATTAAAATTCACTATTTAAGCTGCCTCAAACCAACTTAATAATCCAACATGTCTTGTGTACTCTAATTAATAGGGGATGTGTGTTTGTTGTATCGAGGTTATCACACATGTTTCCCATACAGTGGAATGAAAATAATTCAATATGATGTAGTTTTAGACCACCTATATCAAAATAAGAGAAGAAAAAAACCATGATTCTAGATTATAGATCAATGCGAAAAAGAAATATTTCCTATAGATCGTGATTTATACATCACATCATGGTTATAATAAGTACTTCCAAGATGAAAAAGTGTAATTTTTCTAATTTAAAGCATGAATTAAAATTTTATGATGTTCTGATCAAACTACATATCAAGGAACCAATATAAGTAATTAGAAATATAAAGGAATACCTGTAGAACCACATCAAATTATTAAAAATAAATTAGGGACAAAGGATTGGTAATTTGTAGATAAACATGGGTCATAGGGTGATGCAATAAGACTATATACTGCATTATCTTGGCACATCATATTGCAAAATGGTAGGATATGGCTTCCACAAACAAGATAGTGGTGATACCTAAAATGGATACAGCTTTTGAAAATTCAATAAAGTGCTGATGGTTTACCACAGACCAGCAAGAGGGTCTCATTTTAGATACCCCTTATTCATGTATACCATCAATTGTATTGTGGGTCCTATTGGATGACCAATTAGACTCCTATAGCCATACTTATCTACATTATCATACATTATCTAGCTAGTGGCACCACAACATTCCTATTACTAAATGAAACTACTAGACATTACAAAATGTCCTACATTAATCCCCCAAACACCTCTATATCCTAATTTATAACCAATAATAATGGTTGTATATAGAAAATAAATTAGGTTTTAAAAATAAAAGGAGATACATACTAGGGTAAATAATCAGGTTTTACACTACTCTTATTCTCTTGTTTTTATTTGGATAGACCAAGGATATTATTTCCCTATTCCTCTTAGACCCCCTTTTTGTAATAATTTTTTGGGCATAGATTCTTGGAATTTCTTTGTAAGATTCCCCTTCTATTGATATCCGTCTATATCCTCCCCCATTCTATCTAATATTTTCATTTCACATTTAGGAATTAGTGGGATGAATTCCCTATAGGATAGTGGAATCATCTTTAGATGATGTAATTTCCATGATGTTTGTCTGATGGAAGTCCGGAGGCAATGTCATCACATAAGTTGTCACCATTCCATTGGTGGTATGTGGTCGAGTTAGTTTTATGGATTTTGAGATTAGTTAATTATATTCTATTATGGTTAATGTTTTGGTAAATATGGTTTTTTATTGGGTGAGTTCCTAGATCATGGAACAAGCCTCTAAAGGTTGGTTGGCCGGGGTTTTGATGTGACAGAGGCATCAAGTAAGCGATATGCCTTTTATTCATATGTTCATTAAGTTGGTTATTTTTTATAATCATTTAATTATTATTTTTTAATTCTAATTATTTAGTTGAAATGTTTTTGATATGATATTGGGTTATGGGTGGTTTTTTCCATGGATTTTAGTATTTGATAAGCTATGGTTGTCGGTAATCAGGCTAGAGTTACTATGGAAGGCTTTGTATTTGAGGAAGGTGATCGATTTAATTCATCCATACTCAAGTAATAAATGTCAAAATGGATAGTTGTTTTGTCTCATCGGTTTCCCTATGTGATGTACTTTGAAATTAATTTGACCCTCTAATTATGTCCCTCAGCTAGAATGTTTTTAAAGGTGTATGGTAATTTCATGTAGGGAATTCAAAATGGGAATATCCACATGGAAAAAGTACTATATTCTCTCTTATGTAATCAATTTATATAATTTTTCATGAATATTCCCATAGGTAATTTGTTTGAAAGTGATTTTTTAAGGTTGGTTTGAATTAAATGAAGATCCAATAAGCAACCTAAAAGGTGTTTTCCATTGTAGATTTTGAATGGATGTCTATTTATGCAAGCCTAGTAGTTGTGAGAATTTTTTATAACATAGAATGCTTAAGGGTAAACATGGGAAGATAATGAAATGGGTATTGTGTTTCGAAATTATAATTATCCTTGATGTTCCGATAGTAAAAAATAAATAAGGGTCATTATTACAGAATGAATTAAGGGGTTATTATATTTAAACAAAATATTAAACTAAATTTATAAAAGGTTTGAGTTACTTTATAGTTTTTGGGTGATGTATTATTAATTCATTGGAGATATTCTAATGATCAAATATATACATTATTGGTGTTAAATTTCCTGATTAAACCCTATATTCCAATAAAGGGATTTGATAAATTTAAAAGTGCGGTGACACCCTAATATCCATTGATGGATGATACTATAAAATACCTTGAGATAACAATTGTATTCCACTTAGATTATATTATATGAATTTATTTGTAATGATTACTATTATATTTGGGTAACATTATATTTATTGAATTTGATGGATTAATGTCATGAATTCTTACTAGGATCCTAGGTTGAATGGATAAGGATGAGCTTCCCATATTTAGCTCAATCTGTTTAGGTGTAAATACATTGGAGTATGCCACAGATTATAATCAAAACATTTTTTAATATGTCAATAATGGTTCCTCGTTTGTAGACAAGGATTTTGAACATATTATAACTCTAAGGGATGCACCCCAAGGATTTTCTATGGGTTCCATTGAGAGAGGATTCCCAGTTGAGTCACATGGGATCTAGAATATAATTACAAACCCGGTTTCCCAAGTTCTATTTATCATAAATATTTATGAAACTATTTATATTGTGACAAGATACCTAAAATTGATAGATGAGGTATGTATAGATAGATGTCAAATGACACCATAGAGTCAGAAGAATTAGGGATGGTCTACTATTTTCTTTTGTTAAATAGAACTATTTATTGTAAAATTGTTAAAATATATTATTGTGTATATATTTCACACTCACATGAACCTTATTTTCTACATATTAATTTAGGGACACCATTTGTGGGGGAATATTGAGTTATAATCACTCCCTTATTAGGCCACAATTAAACATGGGTACCCAAGGAACTATCATTTTTTCATTGTAGGTCCTAGTGTAGGAAAGTTCCCAATGTTTTTGATTGCATGGTTGTTATGATGAAGATTTGGAGTTAAAACTACATTAGGATTGATGCCTATATATTCAAGTATTTTTTATTTAAGATATCATATTTTTTATTATTTTTTATGTATTTTTCCCTGCATGTACTATTTAGATCATCTATTTCAATAATGTTATCTATTATTTTTTAGAACTTCTCTTGATGTTATATCTATATTATTATGTTTCCATCATTGGATTTACTACCCAAAAACCAAATTAAGAGTACTTTATGATAACATGTATTCAGTTTTTGATAATTAATAAAATATATATCATATCTTGATAGTTCTTCTACATAATATAGTCTTTAATAATTTCTTAAGAGTAGTTATCACATTCAATGGTCAAAGTAGTTCCCCCATTTGATAATAACCTATAAGATACATGATTATACTATTAAATATCTTTCATATATATAGATTAAATTATTTGGTAGACAAAAATGATTCAGGATATCAAGGGTGGAGAGTTAAAGGACATTGAGTAACCTTCCAATGGGTTAATCATTTGGTAATATCCATTGTAGGATATTACGAGAATGAAGTATTATAGGATAAAATCAACATTAATTTGTTTCAAGGGATGTTCCAATATATGGAAATTTTTATTTATCATTATACATTATTATTATTATTATTGATTATTATAAGATGCATACATTTATTTATTGAAAAAAATAATGATGAAACATGTTTTCAGTGAGGTAGGATTCATTGGGTGCATCAAAATTAATATTTCATAAATGAATAATACAAGAATGTATTAATCCCTCTAGGCCATCCAAGTATTTTGATATCTCATTCCATTTAATGGACATGATATGGCATAAATAAATCCATGACCATGATGTTGTATACATAAATTCGATTCTTTGAAAGTCTAAGAGAGACATCGCGAACATAGCTTGATGACACCATCATGCAACATACTTGATTAGTGTTATTGTGATAATGTGATTATATTAAATAGTAAGCATTCATATGAGGTATTATATCATATTTTTCATTACCTTCATTCTATATGGGAGCCTTTTCATGTTTCTAGATGCTTACCTTGGACTTTAGTTTACTTCACCTGAGGCCACTAAGAGAGGGGCATGTAGAGTCACACACTAAGTGTATCCAGACCTTAAATTAAATAATCTATTTTTATTTATTATTTAAAAAGATTAGTAAATATTCTTACCACATGCAGTCTAAAAATTATTCTTGTTTTATTGATCTCCTATATTTGTTCACCAGTTTTTTGAGATAATATTATGTGAGGAGAATATTTAGTAAATAGTTAATTTTTATTAGTCGATATAATATTAATTTATATATTGAAGAATAATTAAATGATATTTATTTATTAAATAAATAGTCATTGTCCAATGACTAATAAATATTACTAAGAAATGAGAGACATAGTTTAATGGTTAAATGTGAAAAAAACTATTTATTCAATATTATTTGAATAAATAGAATTTAATTTAATTCACCGGTTTAGTGCATGTCAAGAAATAATTGCAATATTATTCATATAGAAATATGGTTCCAAAGGTGTTAAATAAATAATAAATGGAAAATGTTCGATTATTTTTTATGTCCCTAGCGATATATAAACATAGTTATATTAATTTTTCAATAGATCAATTTCCTTTTGTTATACATAATGAAATATGGAGAATATACTCAAACCCCGAGAGAGAACCCTTATACTAGAATGATCCCATTTTTTGGGAGGATCCATCATGCCACTCCCACTCTCGATTCTATATACATCAAATAGAATTCATTATAAGTGATTCTTGAGGGAATCAAAGGTAAACAACAAATGTGATTTGATCTGTCCTGCTAGAACACAAATATTAATGCAGAAACAATTTTATATTTTTGGAGCACAATTAGATCACCACTATATGGAATTCAATATTGATTGCTACAATGAAATTATGGTACAACATAAATTTGTTTTTAAATCCATCAATGAAGAAATAATTTCACATAAGTATATTATTTAATTATTTAAATTAATTATAAATAATATTTGATGATATCATCCTTTAGTTAGAGAATTTTTTATCTTATATATATTATATGATTAAATGTTTTTGATCGCAATAATCACCATCATGGAAATCTCATAATAATCATTGAACATGACAAAAACCAATGTTTGGAATGACCTATCCAATGATTCCACTATAGCAGGGACCTACAAGTGGTATCAGAGAATAGTTTCATATTTAATTATAATTATTTAAATACTATTAATTTATTTGTATATTTATTATTCGATTTTAAGAATAGTTTAATAATTCAACAATATGAATTATGAGATCTTTTTTCTTACTCTTCATTTCTTAAAAATATAATCAAATATATTAGTTATATGAATGAAATAAATTGAAGATATCATCCAGAAGAGATAAAGATTCTAGATGGATAAGACAAGAGTATTATCCATGTAACCCTAAGGTATACACCATGTTATAGTGTTTAATAGACAAAAAATTAATTCAAAATTATCTCAATACATGTGAATTTAACTATACACTGCATGTTGACTAGTCCATCCTAGCGCATGGTTAGCTGAAGTACATATTGTGTATCTTTAGTACACAGTGTGTATTCCTTTAGTCACTGATGGGATGTGTATATTCTTACCTAGAATATATGATGGAGGTTATGTAACTAGAACACCACAATCTATGTAAACCAAAAACACTCTATGTACTACAACATTTCGCATGACATAGTTATATGTCATGTCCTTTGTGTGTTCTATAGATAGATGGTGAGAAAAATATACATTTCATGAGCTCCAATGTAAACTCCACGAACTTTTAAAAAAATTAACTAAATTAAAATTAAATTATTATACTTTAAAAACATTATCAACATGTTCTTTCATGTGGTCATTAATTTTATAGGATACACTATGTGATGGGATATATATATATATATACATATCTAATTAATTTATTGGTAATGTTCATATCTTCCTATCATGTTTAAGTCTAATTATAATTATTAATCTTTGAAAATTGAAGCATAACATTCAATGTAAATTAAATCTAAACCAGTTAATAATTAAGATGATATTAGAAATTTTTTAATTACATTATTAAGTAGTGTGTGGAACATGTCTCAATAGTAAATTGTATAATAGTATAATACTCATTGGGTAGTTCAAACTGGTACCTGCCTTTTTTCCTCCAAGGTAAATTAATCATTATAGATAGTTAATTTAAAATAATATATTTTAATCTATTTAAAGAAATGATTGATTTCAATCTCATGGAAATTAAGATGATAATTAAGATAAAATAATTGACTAATTGAAAAATACAATTAATTAATTTGAGAATAATTTATCTAAAATAAGAATGGACAATATAGAATGATTATTTTATTAAATTACTAATTTTAGGTATTCATGTGGATGATAAAGATTCTAGACCATAACATTGTATATGATTGTATTTATTTAATTTATTATTAAATTTAATTTTGGTACTACATATCATATCTCATATCATTATGTAATGACATGTGTCCCATTTTTTATTTTATATAAACCCCTAACAAATACTTTCCTCCCTCACCTAGGTGATACTAAAAACATTTTTAATAGATTGAGCTCCCATGTTATAGTAGACAGTTCATTTTTGGAGTCGAGGTAAATTAACCCAAGAGAGATACATCAATAATTATGTGGAAAGCTACAACATGAACCATAATTAGTTCAATGTTTTTCCCTAGGTCAATGATTATTTTATCATAAACTAGATAAACTATAAATTATTCAAATATAGGGATCATAAAACATTATTATTTTATTTATTTCATGCTGCATTTTTATTTCATTATTGAGGTTTGGTCAAAATGACATTAATTAATTAATTAAAAAACATGCATGGTAAAACTAAAATAATATTTCTTATGAATCAATAATATATAAGACAATGTTAATAAATTAATTAAATCATATTAATATTAAAAAGCATGTCATAAAGATAATATAGGAAAATTTATTCATAAAATATATTATCCCAAAATTATAAATATTTAGTTAGTACATTATTCCACTCATTCAGTTAAAATCAACCCATAATTTTAATTGCTTCATCAGTAAATCTTAGGGTGAATTCAATTATCAATGAATTATGTTTTTGTGTTGTGTTTGATCTGGTGTTTTTTAAATTTTTAACTGTTGGGGCATGGTATGATGTTGTAAGTTGTTGAAGTCATGTTTCTTGGTTTCTCACTTTATCCTTAAAAGTGTTTTCTTAATAAAAAATAATTTTCAGTCTACATATCATAGGGATTAAATTCCAGGATTATTAGCACATATATATGATAAATTCACCACTACCCAATACCTTTTCTAGTTTTATTGTTAATTATACCATGATAAATAAGAAGAATATCTTTTGTTACTTCTTATTATGATTTTCCAAGTGTAAAAGTACATGGGGTCTGAAAAACCCAATGCACTAATAGAGAATAAAAAAAGTAAAAATAAGGTGATGTAGTTCAAGAATCATAACATGTATAAAGTGACAATGTACTATGGTTCCAATAAGAGTAAGATAAATATAATGGGAAACGAAATTGAGGTAGTATTTTATTCATGTAGAATGTAAGGCCACTGGAAGAGGAACTAATCCCAGAAAAAAGGGGAAGGTAATGTTGAAATCAATATCAAGTGTAATATTTCAATATCTACACATTGGTTATTAGTCACATATTTTGGTTTACACATTTTCATTCAAACATAGAAACCATATATATTATAAAATATTTATAGAGGATAGGTTTGTTTTTGTGATACAAATTGTTTATCGATGGCTTCTCTATCCATTATTGACATCCACCTTTCATTAAAAACATGAATATGAATGTTTTTATTATATTATTATTATGTACCAGTGGATTCCAAGAACATAATCTATATCATTCCTAGATGTAGATAGTTTATTCTAATATTTGGTAAAAAAAGTTGTTTCTTCAAAAATGAAAACGCATTTTTTGTACAGATAATTTAAATTATGGTCTATATATAATTTATTAGAAAAACTCAGTATGGAAAATAGATAATGAATCATGTTCACCTGAATCATAAAATTCCCACATATGGAATCACAATCTTGGATAGGTAAACATTAAAAATTTGATAAATATCCCTCAATACAGTAATTTAGGCTCATCTAAGATAAAATAACTGGATTGATTTCATTATATTTTACATGAAACAAATGACCCACACACCATACATTGGACATGGTGATAGGGATATAGTTTTTCTAGGATTGGTATACACCGATGTGTGTGGAAAATTTATATTAAAACATATAGGGTCATAATATAAATTAATAAATTTTTATAATTACTTGACTTTATTTGGGTATGTATATTTAATGAGGCATAAGTTTGATTACTTTGAGAAATAAAAAGAATTCAATAATGATGTAGATAATCAACTTGTAATGAAGTAAAGAATATTTGATCAGATCAAGGTGTTGTATTTGTTAATGATGATTTTATATACATTCTATGAGAGTTTTAGATTTTATCTTAACACACTCCATCCAATGGCCCAAAAGCCTTAAAATTTATTTATTTTAAACATAACCCCCTTTTAAGGGACGAAGTGGGAAACCCGAATACACTTTAGGGACATAGGACAATCATGAACCAAAGGTATAGATATAAAAACCAACCAGAAAACATGGATTAATCCCTCCCCATCATTTGACCATGTAATGTCCTCCACATTTACATCATTTTACATAAATCCATTGTCCTAGGTCAAAGAATAGGCCCGATTTGATTGTTGACGCCATACCCTCTCAACTTCCAAATCCATAAACCGCTTCAAAGATGAATGAAAAGATCTAAAACATCCTCTATGAATTTCACCATGAGATCAGGCCCGTGTGAATATCAATTCCAACAGAACAAATATAGAACCATTATAGACAAAAAATCATCAAAAGAGAATAATGAAACATAGTGTTGGAATCAAAGCTATAGAAACCCACTGATCCACAGGTGCATCTCAACTCACTCCAATTTTAAAAACATAGTGGAATGTTTTTAATGAAATAAGGAACCATTCCTTGTTCGACACGGTATGGTTTATTATTAGTCATAAAGATTTTTCATTATCTATTTTGGGATATTAATTACAAAATGAGGCATACACACTAAATGTTTTCCAATAATATCGAACAATTAAATTCCACTTGAGTTATAGAGGGGAAACAATAATGTTTTATCACATACATGGTATTGGGTTGTAAGGATTTTTTTATTCCCTTCTAACAAAAAAACATTGAACCTCGAGGCAAAGGAGTATCATTATATCATATACCTAGGAAAAAAAAGAATAATATCTATACAACCCATGATAATATAATGATATTGTCACCAGAAGAGCCTTATTTCTTGAGGGGGAGAGCATACTCAAGAAGGAAAGTAGTATAATTATTTACATCAATGAAGTTGATGATAAAGATACACAATAGTTAGTATAGGAACTGATTCCATGGATATCCATGGAAGATTTTTTTCTTGAAACAAAAATAATTATCGGATAACTAGAGATGTAAAGAATAACGGAGATATGGTTTTCAATTCAAAAATGATTATTACACATTATTTGTTAATAATGATGAACATGCCTCCTAAAAAAAGGTAGTAGAGATCGTAGAAGCTGCAAGATGGAAAGAAGCCCTGAATTTTGAAATGGATTCCATGCATCAAAACCAAATTTTAGTTCTGGTGGATGAACTATTTGATGTAATGCCTGTATAGTTAAAATGGTATACAGGAAAAAATTGGAATTAAAGGTAATTCAAATATCTATAAGTATAGGATAGTATCTCTAGTGTTTTAAAACACTAAGTCATTAAATATGATGAAACTATTTCATTATTTTCCATGGTTAAATCCATCAAAATTGTACTTGTTATTGTAGATTACCATGAAAATAAAATTTGGATGATGGCTATCAAGAATGCTTTCTCTAAAGGGAGACATTATGTAGATGTCTATAAAAAAAATATAATGGTTTGTGGCTCCATGTTATTACAAAAATAGTATTTAATCATAAATATACATTTATGGATTGAAGCATGAATCTAGTTCACAAAACAATCATTTTGATGAATCTATAAAAAAATTGTTTTTATTAAGAATGAATGTGAGACATGTGTTTAAAATATGTTCAGTGGAAATGAATTTGTTTTCCTAGTACTATATGTATTAAATATTACATTTAGAAAGCAACATAATCGTATTAAATTTTATTAAGGATAGGTTAAATTAGTGTTTCTCCATGAAGGACTTTGGTAAAATAGTCTATATTCTAGTGATCCAGATCATTGCTAAGAGATCAAAGAGGATAATTATACTACGTAAAATTATATATATTGACAAAATAATTAAGATATTTGATATGTTAACTAAATAAGGTATTGGTTTCAGTGTCACGTGGTATATATGTTTCAATGAAAATATTCTCTCAAACACCACAAGGTAAAGAGAGAGTGAGTAAGTTTTTATATGCTTCATGGATGTGTTGTTGTGACATGTTAAATGATTATATTACTAAATGTTACATATAGTCTAGGTTAGACACTAGGTGGTCTCTAAATTGGTTTTTGAGGATTAAATTATATATTTTTAATTAGAAGGACTAATAGAGTATGTAGTTTTTAAAACTATTTTAAAAAATTAATCCTTAATGGAAGGGTTTAACAGTTGAAAATGAATGGGGTGTTTTTTGGATTATGAGTTAATAAATTCATTTCATGTTCACTAAAAATCTTTTTTAGTTCATGGTTATAAAAAATACACATTGTGTAATGGAATCCTTTTGTTTAGGGTTGTAAATATCTTGATTCCCATCTTTCCACATAAAATGATGGATAAAGAACCAACCCTTGACACAACAATATTGTTTTCATGGTTTGAACATCAAGCATAGAGTAAGATCTTACAAAAAATACTGATATCTCATGTATTTATGAGTTAAAAAGGTTGATTTTATTTCCCAATTTGTAAAACCCATGATTACGAATTGAATTATCAGCCTAATCAGTATCGAGATAGAATGTTTTCCATGAGATTATACAAAAGAAATTTACTCATAATTTAAGCATGATAATATAAAACAGAAGTGAAACTTTTAACACAAAAATTACAAAAAACCTAGTATAATAACATGTTCCACAAATCCCTCCTGTGTATGTGTTTCTTTTTCAAAATTACCTTCCACCATTTAACTCACTATAGATATAAGGAGAAGGCATAGGTAGAACTTTACCTTAATCCGTGATCACCTTAGGAGGATAGGGGCTTCCAAAACATCTAGGATAATGGTATTAATACTTTAGGTAGTCACAAATGTAGATATTTTTTCATTTGTAAAGCATCCAAATAATGTTACCAATGTTCCCATTTATATCCAAAATGAGAGGTAGTTTTGCGACCATTTGGGAAAAAATCCGTAAATGTTGGTGAAATATAGAACCTCACTTTTTAACATACATAAAAATGTTTTTATAGGGTATAAGGGTTTTTTAGACCCTAAATAGGTGAAGTGGTGTTAAGTTTATTCAAAAGATATTTATCCTAATGAATTTTGGATCAAATCCCAAATGGAAAGTCCAATTTGATGAATGGATTAGCATCAAAGTTATTTTGAGTCCACAAGTGTATGTGGAATCATTCATAATTTGGACCATTTTTACTCAACTTCATAATGGGACCGCCAAATAAACCGTAAATAAAATAAAAACATCAAAAAAAGTGAAATCATTACTTTTTACATTCATAAATATTAAATAATTCAATGAAAAATGAATTCAAATTTGACATTATATTTTTAATTAAAAATAACAGTTAAATGTAATAGTGTATGGGTAAAATAAAATAATGAATGAAGGTGAGACCATACCTCCACACCTAAATAATTTCCTCTTGGGGTAATTTATATTTTCTCTTGGGAAAGTTTATATTTCCAAAAATTTTACATGGTGATATTTCATACATCAGGATCACTTATCATTGAATGGAAATTTAATTTTTTGTAATAATGTGATCAATGAGAAAAACAAAAAGTAATTATCCTTTGTGATCAATAGAAATGATGTCTCATAAATTGTATCAGAATGAAATTCAGGGAGCCGAATGATACCAATTTGAGAATATAAATCAAAAGTAAAAAATATAACTAAATCTCAATGTCTATGTCTGACAACCATTTCATGATATTATTTACACTTTCAATCAAGTAAATATATGTTATTTTAAAACTTTTATCCCTAATTTATTATATCCAAAGAAACTTCCCTACATTCATTATATTTTAATTTCAAGAACTACCGAGTTATGTGTACTTAAATTATCCTGATTGAGATAAACCAATAAGTTGTACATTTCATCAATCCCCTCATTTATTATTATTGTTTTTTTTCTTCAAAATTTTTACTAGGAACCAATATAACTCTCATCAAAAAACTGTTGTTTGATATCCTCCTAACACTAATTTTAATAGTTATAAAAATATAAAAGGTATTGGAATAGTGTTTTTTATGTTCGCAACATATAATACAAAGTTTTGTGTTTTTTAAGTTTTATAATTTTTTGATGGCGTGTAATAGTCGTATTACTGATAATCATGCATTAGTCAATATGATATAGTAATGAAACATATAAAATAATAAAAAAAGATTGGAAAAATTATTTTTGGAAGTTTATAAATTTTAAACTAACTTATATTTAATTTCTATTGAGTAAAAAATTCACAATTAATGGTTTGGTGTAGTGATGTGTGGAGATAATATGTTGCACATTTTTTTGATAAAATACTCACCCAAAGGGTAAATGTTTGAAAATTATACAACCACTTATATCATTTAAAAACAAAAAAAATCTCATGAAATAGTCATAAATCAATGATTAAATCATTATAAAACACACATTCCATAAGTGAATAAATCCGTGTTAAAACAAAAAAAATAGGAATTTCTTATTCATTTTAAATATTATTTATGATTTACTGGGAATCAGAAATGAATATCCTAACACAAATGTGAGGGGAGAATGGGGAACATATAATACTATGTAGTAAAAGAAAAGGTGAAAATTTATAAACATGATGAATATTCGAAACTATCCCATGAATGTATTAACCCCAACCACCACCCCCACCAAGAATTTCTATTTTCCTCACTATTATGAAAGATAATTTTGGAATGATAAAACCTGGTGGGTTTCGTTGATAGATCTACTCTTGAACCTGGAGTTCCCCCATCAAGGAATCTATAATGTATTCAAAAAAATTATTCTACTAAAACCCATTGATAGCGAAGGATTTATTTTTTTCATCATTTTAAACCTTAAAAACACTAAATAGATAAACATTAGTAATAGGGTATGGTCCATACCAATGGGAATGAAGCTTAACTATATAAAACTAAAACCATACATTAAAAATGGATACCTTCTTCCCAAAGTGGAATTAATGATGAAGGATGATAAGATGATGTGATTCCATGTATTTCTCCTTATATATCTAAGAGTTACCATTTTAATCACTAGTAATCTCCCCAACCTCTTGAATATGTAACTTCCTCTGAGCACCTTCAATAGAAATATTTGAATTGCATTGTTTTATTCCTCAGTAGGATCAGTACTCTATCTTAACATAGAGGTGATATCATTTCCAAAACATAGGTAGAGAGGGTTACATTCTAATGGGAGTTTTAAAGGTACTATGTTATTCCTATAATGGGTCATTTATTCTATGACCCCAATAGTTTCTATTGAGTTGTATAATTTTTTTCCAAAAATAAATTTCCTTAACTATTCAACACCTCGACTTGACAATTTTTTGTTGGTAATATGAAATAGGCACTAAATGTATGACCATATACTAATGAAAAAATTGATTTCATTTTTTAGTTTTGTAAATGTGTATCCTGGACACTGATGATGAACCTAGGTAATACAAACCAAAAAAAACATTTGGTGCCAAAAAATTCTAAAAAATTTGGAATCATCACTCCTTGAGTATCATGATTTTACCCATTTTGACACATAATCAACATCCCAAAGAATGAAAATTTTTCCAAAGGAATTGAAACTTTTCCCCATAAAATTAATTCACCAAAAAAAATATTTTCATGAATGAGTTAGGGTTTTTGAATAATTTCATTTGATTTAGAGAAATTAACCATCCTTTGAAAATAAGGGAAATCTTTTGTAATATTTTTGGCATATTCAAATAGTATCATCCAAAATAGGATAGAATAAAGGACCTTGCAAATAGTCTGTTAGTGTTAAAAGTTAACCCCGTAAAAAAGGGTGTTGTAAAACCTAAAGACAGACCAATACTCGTTATCTAGAATAAAAATCCTGAGGAATAGATCACTACATCGGCGCCATATGTATGGGTTATCCCAAATTTATCAACGAGACTCATGTGATAGATGATATACTTGGTTTTTTGTGAAATCAAAAGTAATGAAAGAATCTACTAAATAATTTAGAATTTTAACATAATAAAAAATAATATCTTACATTCTGTATAATTTCTCATTAGGAGAAATTTCATTTATGGGAATAAAAAATATAATTTAATGTCTAATGATGCATGGATCCTATATATGTAGTCTAATAAAAATGTCTATGATCCTTTTTTTCATAATTTCAATATATAATTCAAGAAGTAGGAGAATCCAATAAATGGGATATGGTTCGGCTTCCTGTTTCATAAGGATATACCAGAGGGATTCATGGTTTGACAACAAAATTACTATTACCATAAATGTTATGACATAAATTTATTAAAGGAATACAAAATGGAAAGAAATTATTTTTTGAATTTTGTGTCGTTTTCATAGATATGGTTCTGGGTTCATGAGCTTTAGCCTATAACATGTGGATCTCGATCGACCTGATTTGATAAGGCATCCCCAATTTCATAGTTATAGGAATCACACTTGATCACCAAGGGTAAATCCCACCATGGTTGTTGGATTGAAAATAGTGATGTGAGACTCTATTTAATGATTTTAAAATCTTCTTCAAATTCATTATAAAAAAAATTCATTTTATTTTTAGAGTAAGCTAGATAAGGGGTGTGCAATCTTACTAAATACATGAATGAAATGAAGATAAAATATAGCATGACCTAAGAAATAAAAGACATACCACAGATTTTTTTAGAATGGTATTGATTAAAAAATTTCATATTTTTATATATCTACTTGGATACCATACCTATAAATGACATGTTAAAGTACTATACATTTTCACAATTTGGAAGGGAATTTATCATAATTTAATAAAATATTTTTTTTAATACAATGATTTTGGATAGAACCATTACTACATAGTCAGTGATCAAAATAGGAATAATAAAATGTGAAATATTCCATGAATAATTCCATGAAATTCTCCATGTCATCTGAAAAAATTCCGACCATGCATCGCTGGAGTGTACTTGGAGCATTTCTGAAACCCAAAAGAATCATCCTACATGAAAATTTTCCAAATGGGAAATCAAAGGTTGTCTTTCCCTAATCCTCAGGGGAAATATGGATATGAAAGTATCCAGAATACCCAAAAATAATACGGTAATGATACTTCCATGATATAATCTCTAACATATGTTCAACAAATTGAAATGCAAAATCGACTTTCCATGTGTGTTTTTCTGGTTGGTGATAGCTTATATAGACACAAAAACTATTTTACACATGAGTTGGAATAAGTTAATTGTATTCACTCATTATTATTATTAGACCAGTTTTTTTAGGAACTACTTGCACTGAACTAAACCATTGGTTGTTAGAGATGGGGTAAATTATTCTTGAATCCAATAATTTGGTTACCTAATTTTCTATAACATTGAAGAGGTTTGATATTAGTCACCATTTTTCATGTCTCACCAATTTGACCTCATAATTTAGAAAATATTTGATGCTATAAAATTGATGGTCTAATGATAGGAATTTCAACAAGTGTCCATCCCAATGATTTTTTATATTCACTAAAATGGACAAGAAGTAACAACTCATTCTCTGGAGAATGTGATCTTTGGTAGGAAACATGTTTACATTCTCCAGATATGATTATTTAAATTTTATAGGTAGTGGTATAAATTACTGTTTAGGAGGATTGTAGATTTATGTAATTAAATGTTAAGTTGGGACGTCAACGAACTCTTAAAACATATCAATGGTAATATCATCAATTGATGAATATATTTTTACATGTTTATCTGTATTTTCAGTGGCCATGAGATCATCAGTGCTCACAAAATAATCAATTAATAAAAATGCATGAAATTTTTGAAGGCCACTACAACATTAAATGAATGATTCTTTACCTAGAATGTCTCTCAATAATAACAATTTAGAAAGGGTATCAGGTGACTAAATATAATTTTATTAGGGGAATGGGGTAAATCAATATAATTAACTAAAAATTAATAATATTATTATGAGGGTTGTTTAATGGCTTCAATGATGCTAATTTAATAAATATCACACCAAAACTCCTCAGATAATGTGCCATTTGGGAAAAAATCATTCTTTTGTAATTTCTCAAGAACATAAACCACAATATAATTATGGCTTCCCTATTTATCCTATAATATTTAATTATTAGCACATAAAAATTATTAGGAAATATTAAAATTTTCACCCTAATAATAATATACTCTAATTCAATAGCAAGGTTTGTGGTATTTCAGTTCTATCATTGAATAAGAATCCTTATGGGAATAAATTCTCCAACCTATAATGAAGAAAAAATGTAGTGATTCATTACATTTATCAAATAACATAAATAAATAATATCATTTTAAAATAAATAATCCCCTATGTTGCACATAATTGATAATGTTCCAAGATCATTTAATTTGGTGGGAATTGATGGATCTTTAAATGAAGAGAAATGTATCCCAAATATCAAATTTTCATCACTAATAATTCATATTTTATGTGTACACATATCCTTGTGAAACATTATGTTCCATGGTATTTTCTTAATGATGTCAATCAGGGGATGTTAACCCATCATTTTTTTATGTTTCCATGTTTTCTATGTCATGTTCAATTTATTTTTATTTCATTGGTTGAGTGAAACTTTGGGGAGAGAGATGAAAATTTGTTTATATTTATTTTTCATTAAATTATACTCTATTTACAATGGAATGGATTCTATCGGGACATTTTTTTCTTCTACTGGAACAATGTTAGTGGTTGGGATAGGGGTTTCCTCAGGTGGGGATGACTCTAGTTGAGGGGTGATTTGGAATTTAATTTATCTCCCATTATGAAGGGTGATGGAAATAACATTTCCATTATTACTGGGGTTAATTTTTGGTCGAGTGTGTATTATACGAAACCCATGATTTTAGATTTCCCTCATCATATGGGTCATTTGGCTTAGTTGGGTTTTCAGGTCTTGTAGGGATTCTTGGGTGGTTTGATGGAATTAGAGAGTATTTGAAGCCATTAGTTTCAACATTATTTCTAGGATAGGATCAGTTTTTTTATGGGTGATTAGAAAGGACATTGTAGAGTTTTTGGAGTTCTAAGAGGTGGTGGTTGATTACTACTATACCACTATTGCATCCATCTTTTTTTAGGTTGTATTGAATACCCCCTTTCTATAGGATAGGTATTCTATAAAAAATGGTCAGTTGGATAGTATGGTTCATTCTAAATTGTTGGTTATAGGGGATGCCTAGAAATATTTCCTCACAACTCTCAAAAGGTTCTCTTAGTTGAGGGAATTGATCAGAGTAAGGGGTATCAGTATAATAGTTACCACAATGTATGTGAGGAGGATATTGGAATTTTTCTTGGGAAGAAGAAAGATTTTAGAGAGGGGTACTAACATATTTATGCTTTGTGTCCACCTTCTTCTTAGTTTCTGTACTCTACACCTCATGGACACCTCGAAGGGGTACAATGGACCTTGAATAGAATTGTTGTGTTCTCTGCATTGTGATTTTTTATTATAGTTCATATAGAAAATGGGGTCTTATCAACTAGAACACTACATGAAGCATCATCAATCATGTTTTTATCAATAGGAATTATAATGTTATAGATTTTTTTTATTAAAATTCATTCACTTATTTTATGGTAAAGAATTTATGAACATAACCTCTTATATCATTCCCAATAGTCATGAAGTGTTTCCCCTTGTGATTTCCTTATACAACTTGTTTCATTCTATATTGTTGTAGTTAAAGTGTATCGAAGTGTTCTTCAATAAAAATAATTATAATGCCTTCCCTCCCTCTAATTGGGGAGTTAACATAATATAATCAATATTCGGTCATGTGTTATAATGGGAATGAGAATTTTATACGTATTACATATTCTTCATCTACATTTTTTGTATTTAATTTTGAATACACAGTGTAAAATTGTTCTATATGATATGTTTATATTCTCTAAAGATTCCATTAAATCATGGAAAAAGTGAATTAAACTTTATTTTTCTTCAAAATTAAGATCTTCACCTTGTATTTTAATATATAAGGGATAGATCTCTATATCAGATGGGTTTAGTTAATTTAATTATAGTTATATTCAGATATATTTTTCGTGTTTATTTTTGTATTTTTATTTGTTTAAGAAAATGGACTGAAAAGAGTGTTGATATTTTGCGATTCCTCCATCATGGTATCATTTGGTTCCTCTTGGTGTTGATGACACATTATTATATTTGGGTCAAGTTTAAAATGAACCAGTTCCTGTAATGAAAATATCAGCATGACTGGAAATTAATTTTATTATGTTAAAAGAATTTTTGTAGAAAAAGTGGGAAACAACAAAAGTTCAACATCAAGGATCAATGAGTGCAGTAGTAAATGATGGAAGAAAATTATCACACAAAAACATACTAAATACAAAATGTTTTTATTAAAAACAAAAACAACAAAATGGAGAACTCCCTAAAAATGTCACTAGGATTTGAATGGATTCTCATGAAACTTCATATTTATTATGTTTTAAAATCTGATTAACAGTGTATGGTAGACCCAAGGACAACTCTCAAGTAGAGTTGAAGGTTTAATGTCTATTTTTTTAATAAAAATACTAACAGAGGTGGTGGTTTTGAAAATAGTTTATAAAAATAAAATAAACAAATTAAACTAATTAATATATGATAAAGGATGTGTGGGATTTTAGAATTATGAGGGATGGAGGACATTACATGTTCACTACACAGGTTTTTTTGTACATTGTTAGGAAAAATACACATGGATTAATTAAATATCTGGTTAAAAGTTATAATGATCTTGATTCCCCTATTGACACTTAAAATGATACAAAATGAAAAATCCCATGAAAAAACAATAATGTTTTCTGGGTGTAAACCGAAATCATATATTGAGATATACAATATCGTGCTAATATATTATATTTGTTTGGGGGAAAAGGGCTTATTTTGTTTCCCAATTAGAACTACCCACAATTCTCACATGAAATAAAAATATAATTGATGTTGATATAAACATTATTTCACTTGATTATACAAGAAAAACTCATTCGGAGTAGAATAATGTAAATATAACAAATTAGTAAAAGTTTTCACACATAAATTAATCAAAACCAATAGAAATAAAGTCCCATAATACCATCCCATGTATGTGATGCTTCTCTAAATTATCATTCGTATTTTATCTCGCCATTGGGAGGAGAAGGATCAGTTAGAACTTCACCATAATCCTTGATCCCATTATGAAGGTAGGGGCCTCTGATACATCTATGTTGTGGATAGGACTGATTTGTTTCTCAAAAATGGTAGATATTTTATCCCATGATGATTGTCCAAATGAGGTTCCCATGGTGCCCTTTAATAGCCAAAATGGGAGATGCTTCTAGAAACCTATATTTGGAAATAAAAATTGAACTAGTTTTTTGAGTTGGTATAAACCCGTATCTCTATTTGTGAAAAATTAAAAAAAATTCCCTAACTCATGAATATCTCTACTGAAAAGATTCCAGCATTTGAAAACACACAACCTGAGATATAGATTAACTATAAAACATAACTTTTTGACATCAAACAGAATATTTCTCTTGGTCAGATAATTTTGTTTTTTATCCCTAATGGAAATATTGGTTTTAGGTATATTTAGAAGAGTTGTATCTCACTAATGTTTTGGTCATACTATGTAATTTTTATCCCAATCGGATACACAAATTATATGTAGTGTCTATTTGATTCCATAGGTATGCATATAATCTTTCATAGTTTGGCCTATATTATTCAAATTCATCCTAAGACCACCATATCACCTCCAATTACAAAGAGAACATCAATAAAAGAGAAATATATATTTTTTAATGTGAAAAACTTAAACTATTCAATTAAACATGAAGTTAATATTTATATGGTATTTAGAATTTACAAAAAAAACCCAGTTTATTAAAGTAGCATAATTGTGAAATAAGATAGTGAATTATAGTGTGATCACTTAAAAAATAAGATCAATAATTTATTCCATGTTATGTACTAGAAATTATGTTTTATATGAAATGATAATTTTTGGAAGATATCATGAAGATCTAAGAGGAAAAAATCATTTTACTATTAAGGATATCCTTGTGTATCTATTAAGAACTGGGGATATGTTCTTGATGTATGTAGGAGATGAGGATATAATCATCATAGTTTATAATGATTATAGATTTCAAACTGATCAAAATGATCTGATGTTGTAGTTAGGATATGTTTTTTGTATCATTAGAGTAACTGAAAACTAGAAGTGGTAAAAGTAGATATATTTTTATAATCTTATAACAAATCTAGAGTATATAAATGATTTTGATGCATCAAAGGAGTCCATTTGGATATGAAAAATTTTCTATGAGGTAGATATAATACATAATGAAAAGACTTGGTCACATTTTATTATGATAATACTACAGTGGTGGATCATTCAAAAGATCCAAGGTTACACTAATAGAAAAACAAGATATATTGAAAATATCACATGTCAAGCGATTTTTAACAAATAATTAATGTTACATTAAGTAGAGTTACCATATAAAAAACATGAAATACCCCTTGAATAAATTCTTATATCAGTAGAATAATGAATATCATGTGGTATTTAAGAGAGTGAAGGGTGTTAGTAGTTGGCTCTTGTGAAAGTAGGAGTCTGTTGAAGTTGGTTCCCTAGAACAAACATTAGTGTACATAATGGTAACATGTATTAATTTCATTTAATATTAATAAAATCACTATCAAATCATGGTTTTTATGCATTTAATCAGGAATCACCCTTAGGATCATGATCAGATCATAAAATAATTTTATTGGATCTATAGAATGATTCTCATTTTTGTTGGGATCATGTGTCTAGTTTTGGATCTATGATTTATTCTAGTTTTGGAAGTGTAGAAAGAGTTCTCTATTTTAGATGAAATTGGAATATATTAGAGTCTTGAATAAGGTCCTGATATTTTGATTTGATTTTAGTTAGATGGGACTCAATGCAGCCATAGGTAGTTCTTCTAATTGTTTTACATAGGTGTGTGAAACATTGATATGTAATGGAATCCTGGATGGATTAACAAGTGGGGATGAGTTATGATACTTCACTTATGGATGGGTGGTACGATATCATATTCTTAGGATGCAGAAGGAATAAATTATCCATGACTACACTAAGGATCAATGATGACTTAATGAGAGGATTAGATATATGTGAATTGAGGATCTCAAATGAGAATCATCACGTTTCATCGGTTGAAAATGGAAAATGGGAAAATGGATGAATTAGTTTCGATGGTGTAGATTAGCAGGGTTTGATCCTAGAGGAAATTTTAAAAGGATTAAATGTAAGATACAGTATCAGGAATCTAGAAAACCGATATTCATGTGAATTCCATGAAACTGAGTTGAGTTTTCGATTTAGGAGCAGTTAAAGATGACTTGAGTGGTGTGGTTAAAAAATTGTAGATTTAATTTTGTACCCTTGTTGTTGTTATTTTGTTGGAAGGAGGGACCACAGGATTAACTTAATTAGTTTTGTTTAGGGGTGATCAATTTTATCTCCCGTATCAACCATATTTAGTGATCAATTGTTCATGGTCCATAGTGATTAGAAAATGACTTTAGGGATGCGATGATATAGATTAACCTATGGAAGGGTGTGGAATGCTGGACTTATTAAAGATACCCTCATCTGAGGGGGAATTTGGTTAAATGTTAAAAATTTAAGGGTGACCATCATTAGTCTCTGATAAAAGTTGATGAATGTTCAAAAATTAAATGGATTCGTCAATGAACACTCTATCTGGACCTGGATATGACATTGGATGGTGTCTGAGTGTTAGCCATGGGTTTGGGGGGATATCCAAAATTCAGACCATGATTGGATCGATATAGAATTGTTCTCATGGAGTGATATAATGGTGGAAATGTATTTTTGATGGTCTGAACATAATAATTTCATAAAAATTATGTTGTGGAAATAGGTATCCTTCAGAGCCTATGACCTCATGGTCCGGTGGGTTAGTAAAATTTCATTCGAAGAAGGTAATCATTTTTAGAAAATTATGATGAAGGATGTTAAAAATATATTATTTATTTTGGTTAGAATAAGTGGGTCAAACCATTGGATGAAGAAACATCAATGTCTTAGGGTAGATAGACATTGGATAGAACCACGTTAGTTTTTTTGTGATAAGTTCAAGTGGTGTCTTATGTTCAGTGATTTAATAAATGAAAATTTGAGTTGTGATATATTGGATTTTTAGGCATGTTGTGTTAAATATGGTTTTTGAATTGAATACCATAAACAACATAGGATGGCAGTTCCTTTTTGGTTAACAATTTGTACTTATTGGGAATAATCAATTCTCTTGTGTAGTGTTTTTAATTCATGTATACAGATGAGTTTTACTTTATAATATAAATTCAGTTTTTAAAACAAATGATAAAATTTGTTAATTAACCATGGTTCAATAGGGAATTCAAAAGGATTAGGATCCTTAATAGGGAGTTTTTAATGGTGTTTCATTCTTGGGATATGTAAAAATAAAATTAGATAGTTCTCGGGATAGGTTAAGTGGTAGGAAAACAACCTATAGCCATAGAATATCGTCCAATATGCCACCACTTAGCCATAGGCTAGTCTAGGGTCTGTTTAGCTAATATGTGTCTCTCAGCTCACCGATATACCTGAACTTGCTATCTAATGGGGGTAGTAAGTGAAAAACTCTACTATCTGATACCAGTAGTAAGCTAGTGACCTCCATCATCAAGGAAGTGGGGTTTTATGGGGTATAATCACGATTATCACCCTTTTTTTATTTAGGTGAAAAACATTTTCCTCCCTCATGTTTTTCTCATGTATACTATGGAGATTTCTACTCACATTATCTTGGATCCCCTTAACATAGTGGTGATGTTTGATTAGTTTCATGAAATATTTTGAAAATATTATCATCTCGGTGATCTTATTTCCACTTCTCCATAGTTCAATATAATATAATGTTCTCCAAAATATAAATTTGAGATACTATTCCATAACAAGAAGTTGGAATTATCCTGATATAATATGGATTTTGTGATTCTTAGATTAAGAATATCTTGAAGAATCTTTTACATAACTTGGACGATTTTTTTTATGGGAATGTTTATGGGATAGTTTTTCAATGGGGTTTTAGACAAATTATCTATCATCTCTTATGGTTAAAATTATGGTCAATTGGGATATGGATCATGTGAGTTTCTATACTTTGTAACATACCTCCAACAGTAGTTTGGTCTTAGTTTAAGACTATTGTAAGGTTAAATTATTCGGGTAGTCATTTTTCCTATGTGATTAATATTTTTTAATCTATATATGAGTTTAATTAATTATTCATTAATAATAATTAAATAGTTTTCAACATTGTATGTGATATATGGTTATGGATTATTTTGGACTTGGACATTGGTTTTGACAAGACCAAGCCATATATTTCTATTATAGAGTTATTATGGGATGCGTTGTATTCAATGAAGGTGGACCATTTAATTAATATTTTTTATTGTTTAATATTTTAATATAATTAGTTGTGACGTCTCTATAGTTTCCCCAAGTTTTGGCCTTATAAATTAATTAGACCATATCCTTATATATTTTCCCTTTCAATGCATTTTTTTAAATGTATTAGAGACTCTTTATATAGGTTGGTCCCAATTTGATGCTCCATTTTATAAATGACCATAGATTATCCTTTTGAAATTGGGGGGAAGAATGGTTCATGAAGGAGGAAGTAGTAACATGTTTAATAGTGAATCGTTAAATGTTTTATTAGATAAATTGAGACCCAATGAAAAATATAAAATTGTTTTCCCTTATATATTTTGAATGACATCAAATTTAGTGGGGAATAATAGTTTTAGGAATCATTCTAGAACATATAATGTTTATTGGTGAACTGAGAAGACAATAAATTGGTAATTTTTTTGAAAATATAATTTCCCTTAATGATGGGATGATAAATGGGAAGTAAATTAATTGGATTCCCAATGAATTAATGAGGCTATAAGGTTGAATGTAAATAATAAGTGAAACGTTTGAATAGTTTTAGTAATTTTATTATTTGTGGAGAATGCTCTAGGAATTTCTTTGATAGATTCAATGTATTAAATATGGAATTTATTATTTTATAATAGTATGGGAAATTATTATATTCTAATATATGAATCAAAGAAATAATGGGGGTGTGATGAAACCCTTGTATTCATTAAGAGATGATATTAGGAATTTTTTTGAGTGAACCATTGGATTCTAATTAGAAACATTTCTATGAATTAATTATGGTGGAAACCCATTTGGTTAAATAAGAAATTTATTTATTGTAATCTAAGGATTAATTCCTTCGATCTATGCTAGGTTTCTGATTGAATGACAAAAAATAAAATCCTCAGGTTTGGATTCATCTATTTTTTTGGAACGCCTCATGTTTAATAAACATATTCCAAGTACATCATTATTTGAATATCAATGATGTTTCCTTTTTTTAAAACCGGGATCTTTGATATAGTGGAATTGCATTTGTTATTCCCCTATGATTCTCTTTGAGTTTCATCAATAGTAAATTCCATGTTTACCCATTTGGGTTCTCTGAGATATTTATGACCATAGTTTCCTTAATTCTTTTACTTGGAACAAACCATGCCAAGATAGATACTATTATTAGAGACTTAACAGTGATGGTTGAGGTAGGTAAAGATTGATTTTGGCTGTATCCATTTAGATTGGGGCATCATGGTTGTTACAGTATTTTAATTTTCATGTTTGAACTATTATTTATACTATTTTAGGGCATACAATTTCATATATGTAATACCCTCATGCACCTAATTATTAACAGGTAATTTTTTCTATTCCATTGGTAGTGACCTACCAACTTATACACTCACCTTTATCTAGAAACCATGATTCTTGGGTACCCATGTAGAAATTAATTTTAAATTTCATGTTTAGGTATAAATAATATCCAAATGTTATTAACTTCATTTTTAGTGGGATGAAGCATTATATTTAGGACTTGGTGAGAAATTAGGTCTAGTTTTTGGGATTCTATATATTCTCTATTGGTCTTTTAGATTTTTTTCCATTTTTGATGCATGTATTTTGTGTATTGTTCTGTATAGCTAATCTATTATTGCATAGAATGTTGTTATTTGTCATAACTTACCTAATACTATATATATTTTATTTCATTTCTACTAATTACATTAATAAGATATGCAGGTATAGTTTCTATAATATTTCACCCAGTATCTTCACTTATATTCAGCAACGTATGGCATATGAGGGTATAATTTTGATGCCATGTGGTATACTATCCCAAATGATCAATTCAGTGGCTCCTAGTAAAAGAATTTCAAAACAATTCTAAGAGACATCCTGTTTAATTCCTCTATCATAAGGGAATTTGGGTAACGGTTCCTCGATCATATAATTTGAATTTTATCCTACAATGAATGTGTTATTAAGAAATAAAAACTCATTATTCACAGAGGTGGTGAACTGAACATAACATAGATCATGTTTTTGTTTTTAGAATATTAGAATAGAGGATGGGGATATTCCATAAATATAATCAAATTTCAATATATTGAAAATATTTACATTTACATACAATTATGTATAAGAAGTGGTTAAGGATGTAGAAGATATAAAAAATTAATTAATGCTTATTTAAGATATTTCCCTTCACCTTTGGATGTTTCCACTTTGGCTTCCACTTAAGGCACATTAAGAGTGTTTATTTTTAGAAGAAAATTTGTTCTAGGGATACATGAATATCTATTAGCAGATAGTTGGGTAGAGTATGGGTAATCTACATGTCTTAAAATATGTTAAGAGAAGGGATGGTGAGAGGATGTACTAATAAGGGGAGGTATATGTGCTTTTGAATATAATATTGATTATTTTATTATTTTTTCTCATTACTACCAATAGTAATTTAATCATATGACAATATATTGTAATTAATTCTTTTGAGATCATTCTGATGGTTACTTAAATCATCCATGACTTATTTCTTCATGTATAATTCTTATAATGAAAATCACTATATTTGGTCTTATTTTACGATTCAATTTTTTTATTATCATAGAAAAATAAAAAATTACCCTTACCACTTTTTAAAATTTATATACCAAAAATTTAATCCATTTTATTAAAATAATTTTCTCAACATGAAAAATGAACTTTTTATATTACATCGTTATCCATTTGAAAATTTTCTACATTTCATATAATGATCATTTATTCACCCATGGATAAATTAAATGTGGTTTCAAAAATTTATATTATCAATATTATAAAGAATAATATTATTTTATAAAACTGATTAATTAAGAAAAATATTTTGATTCTTTATATTTCTTATAAAATTGACAATATTACAAATATATTTTAGAAAAATAGACACATATTTTATAATGTTTAAATAATAATTTACTTGTATCAGGATATAAATATATCATATTTACACTTTTTAAGATACCTGAATAATATTTCACACTTATATAAATGAGGATACTACTCTAAGGTTCATGTCACTATTAACAATGGTTAGATTACTATTCTAATGGATAGGTTTCAATTTTAACAGTTTTATTTGTAACAGTCATACGATTTCCCTATTTTTATAAATAAATCAAATTGAATTCATTATTTTTTCACCTATATTTTCTCTAAAGGTATAATATATATTTTCATTTTCAAAATTAATATTACATTACTAATATTATATTTTATTACTATAATTACTTTCATCTGTGAAATTATTTTAGGGGATAGAGAAGATCAAAATTTTCATATTATTCTTATCTTATTTTATTCTTATCTTATTTTATATTCTACTCACTACTAAAAAAATTCAATTTTTTGTGGAAATATTTATTATATAAATGTAATAATAAAATTATTATAATATAAAATTATATATCATGTGGATCATGTACATTATATAATAATACTATAATAAATAAGACTCATTTATATATTTAAAAGGGAAATTCCATTGATAAAATGATTGGTTATTAAATTACACCCCCCTAAATAAATTTATACCTTAGAATTTCATTTATCAATATATTTTGAAATTTAATGGGGTTAATTTTATTTCGTTTTTTTTTGTTCCCATTTCACCTTCCTATTCTTATTGTTCCTCCATAATGCATTTACTAGGTGGGTAGTCTTGTTGCCTTGAACATTGTCCCTATAGTCTAAGATATTTGTTCGTTTCTCCTCATAGGAGAGATCATTATCTAACTATTCCATTTCATGATTCATAAAATTTGACGTATCTGGTATATACTTTCTCATAAAGGATACAAGTAACATGTTATGTGTATCAGATAGGGTTGGTGGATGTGATAGTAGATATGTCACAAATCTGATGAGATAAATAATCGCAAATGGGATGAAGTATTTGGAAGTCATATTTCTATTATTCCTAAATCATATAGATCTCTTCTATATATATATATATGGGGGAAAATTTATCTATAACCTCAAACTCTATGTTTCTCTGATGGTTATATATATAGGTATTTTTTCAAACCAAATATATCTTTCCATATCATAAAAATGTCTCAAAATTTTCTACTATTTCATTGACCATTTCATGCCCATATAGCTTATTTCTACCAACCTTATCCCAACACATAGGTGTTATAATTCTCTTCACACAAAGGGATTGATATGGGTACACTTCTATTCTAGAGTGAAAACTGTTATTATATGAGATCTTGGCTAGAGTAAGATGTTAATCCCATCCTCCTTTGAAATCCCTAAAGTATTCTCTAAGAATATACTCATGTGTTTTGATAGTCCACTCCATTTATAAATTATTTTGGGAGTGATAAGCCATAATAATGAAAAAGTTATTTTTTAGACCACATTTGATACTTTTCTAAAAATATAGATAATCCTTGGTTGTATATTAGATTCAAACGATAGTGGTTTTCCATATAGCCTAACTATATCCTTAATTTAAATCATCCGAATTTGATTAAGTGATAAGTCCCCTTTAATAAAAAATTAAATGAAGAGTATTTATAAGATTTTCCACCACAATCCATATGGAATTATTTCTTTTGGATTTATGCATAATACCGATGAAAACATCCATAGTGATGTTCTCCCATTTTCATATGGGTATATGTAATGGTAGCATCATCATGCTGGTATTTGGCCTTTCATACATTACATGCAGATGTAATAGAAACAATTATGTATATTCAAAATATTTCTCTTCATGTTTCCCCCAAATAGTGTTCCTAGATACTAAGATACATCATTTTGCTCCTTGGATGAGTGGAGAATGTTGAGATATGTGATTCATGTAACAAATCCTTATTTATCATGAGATTTGATGGTACATATAGTCTTGGAACAAATCATGAAATACCATCTTCATAAATTTTGAGCTTTTATTATTTCCATTTCATGTTATAATCAACTTTCTTATGTATTTTAACATTATCCCTTTTTTTCATCATTTTTCTTCTTTAGAAGGGATGTTTGAGAAATCACTTGAGAAAAGATTGATGATTTTTATTCCTTTATAATTATCATATCCAAAATTTTCATGTATAATATGATTGGATTACTCTCAATTCTCATTATGGATATTGTTATAGGATCCATTATTATTATAGAAAAAAAATTATTTCCCTTCTCAGGATGGTAATGGATTGAGAAATCAATATCCTTGTTCAGCCCTGACAATCTTCATTGCGGCATATTAAGATCATTCTATATGAATATATATTTGAGGATATTATGATCATTATATATTTCACCCTTCACCCCATTGGGATAATTCCACAAAAGTTTCCTTGTATATATTTATAGATATAAATCTATACCATGTTCCAGATAGTTCTTCTCATGAAAATTTCGTCTACCTTGAGGTGTATGCTATAAATTTTTTAATTTTCAATCAATACACATACTATTCTGTTTTTTTATGCATCACTATATACCACTGATAGTTCCAAAATTGAGGGTATTTTGAGGACTGGTGCAGTTATAAGACTCTGTTGGAACCAGGTTCTTCAAAGCATGATTTGGTGTATGGTTTGTGTTTGTTTTCAATCCTCAGTGGAAGTTCAGGGTGTGTACCAACAAAGTGATCATACCGTTCAAGCAGAAAACAGTAGTGAAGGTGGCGCTGTTTCCCAGTGTTTGCCAAATTTTTGGGCCTAAAAATCGGCCAATAAAGTAAAGTGTTTTTGGCAAAGGTACTTGCGCGCCGTGCTCTTGGAGGATGAAAGACTTGCGCGCCATATGATTTTGAGGATCAGAACATCAAAATTTGGCTAAGGCAAGAAGGTCGCGCAAGTGTTGGTTGGGTCGCGCAAGTGAGTTGCGCGACAGAGTTTATTGAAGACAAGACTTGCGCGCCGTCGAGGACTTGCGCGCCGCCGCGCAGGGGGTCCAGTTTGCCTATAAATACTGGACCACCCCTCCTCATTTGTAACGAAGATCAAGGCCGAGAGATTGTTCGAGCTCTCGTCGCGCAGTTGGTTGAGTCGCGCAGGTGGTTGTTTTGTCGCGCAAGTAGAGCTTGCGCGCCGGTGTTTGGCTGTGCGCCCAAGGAGGTTTGGAAGAGAAAGGAAGTGGACCGCGCAAGTTTGTAGTTGGGGAAGGAAGAGTCGCGCAACTGTGTTGATGACACTTGCGCGCCAGTGATGACTTGCGCGCCGTAGTGGGACTTGCGCGACTGTCTTGGAGAAGCGCGCCTGGTTTTTCAGAAGTCCACCGGCGTGTTTAGAGCTGCACGAAAGCCTAGAGACTACTCGGTTCATTCGGGGAAAAGTGATATTCTTCTGGTGAGAATCGGACTTCAATAGAGCATCTACATACAACAAAGGATGCACTCTTATGCAAATGAAGAAGAGTCCTTCACGTCTATAAACTGAGTGGGACTTCACCAACGGCAGTGAGCCAGTGGGAGTCAACGGGAGTGACCCGAGGGACGCAGTGAGCTATCCCTGAACTATTGTAAAGGCAGTGAGCCTGGGACAGAGTGTCTGTACCTGAACTTTTGTATCCGCAGCTAGTGAAGCATAGTGGATTTAGGTACGACCGGCAACCTGTCGGCGTATGCTCCTTGGACGTAGCCCTTAGTGGTGAACCAAGTAAAAATGGTTGTGTCTTCTCTGTGCATGTGAATGTTTTCATTTTGATCATAATCATCATACAGGTTCAACAAGTTCCTACCAACGTGGGAACAGGATCCAACACATTAAAAGAAAAAGTGGTCACCCTGATTCACCCCTCCCCTCTCAGGGTGTCCCGGGGTCCTTCAAGTGGTATTAGAGGGAGGTTGCTGGCGTTGAATCTGACCTTCTTCGTCATGGAAAACGCGATCAATGTCAGGGGAGTTCCTCACTTCGATGGAAGCAATTTCCAGATCTGGAAGAACAGAATGAGATCTCATCTAAGATCTCTTGGAATGGAAGTTCTTTTTTCTATTGTTCAAGGAATACATGTCACTGATCCAACAGGTCTGGCTATGACTGAAACAAACAGGAAACTTCTTGATGCAGATGTTAAAGCACAGAATGCTCTCACTGCAGCCCTTCCTGATCAGATTTACCTGAAGGTGATGAATTGAACCTCAGCAAAATCTATGTGGGATAAACATGAGAATATTTATGAAGGTGATAGCAAAGTGAAGGAGGCGAAACTACAAGTGCTACACAATCGGTTTGATGATCTGAAGATGCATCCAGACGAGAATGCAGACTCTTTCTTCAATCGAATTACTGAAGTGGTTGGAGCAATTCGGGGTCTAGGCGAAGAAATCAAAGACATTGATATTGTAAAGAAAATATTAAGAAGACTTCCACCTCTGTATAATGCGAAGGTGTCAGTTCTTGAGGAAAGAGATCTTTCCAAACTTTCTCTAGATGACTTACTGAGCAGTTTGGTAGCTTATGAAATGAGAGTCAAACCAGAAGATGCTACGACTCGGGTGAGCAAGGAAATGGCATTCAAGGCCATGGATAAATTGAAAATCTCAAAGGATAGTAGCGGTGATGATGACGAAGAGAAAGAAATTATTTCTCTCATTGCAAAGAAGTTCCAGAAGGGGAAAGGGAAATTCAAAGGGAAGTTACCTCTCGCATGTTTCCGTTGTGGAAAAGTTGGGCATATTGCTTCTCAGTGCTTGAAGAATATCAATGATGATGACAGTGAAGATGAAAACTTCAAGAAGCCACAAAGAAGGTTCTTCAAAAAGGGAGACTTCAAATCTGGTAAGAAAATGCAAAAGAAGAGTTTTGTCTGTGAAGAGGAAGAAGATGACAATGAATTCTGTGATGAAGAAGAACCAGAATTCAAAACTGGGAACCATGCTTCTATGATGGCCACTGTTGAAAAGTCAGAAGATACTGATGGTGAAAAACAACTGAGAACTTGTGTATATCCTGAGGTGCAACTTAAGGATGCAGTTAGTAAGCTTAAGATTAAATGTAAGAGCTGCAATAAGTGGAAATCAATTGTGGAAGAATCAACTGAATATGTTGATCAACTTGAAGCTGAAATTGAACGACTGGAAGAATTTGTGAAGGTACAGTCTAAAATAATTGAAAGCAATGATGATGCAGTTGATCTGAAGCTGAGAATTGAAGAGCAGGCAAAGGTCATCAATGACCTCACATCCAGACTGGATGAAAAATCCAAGACTGTTGAGGGTCTTGAGGAGGAAGTAGTTACTCTAAGGAGTAAAATGGAGACAGAATCAGTTCCAAAAGAATTGAGGAAGAAAATACAGTTTGGAAGATTCTCAGATGCAGAATTACTTGCAAGAGCCAAGTGTGGTTCAGATGGGGTTGGAAAAGTCTTGAGTGATCAAAGACCTGCTTGCATGGGAAAGAGTGGAATTGGCTGTGAGGCTGAGTCATCAACTGCTGGAAGTGAAAAGATCCAAAAGAAAGACAAGATGAAAGTTGAACATGATGAAATGTTACCTAGAGTGCTGAAAAAGGAACCCTCAATCCAAACTAAAATGGGACCTGAAAATTATCCTCAAACTTTCAAAAATGGCAGACAGTCTTACTATTCTCCCAAGGAAGAAGCTATAAGGAGAAATTCAAGTGAGAAGACATTTCCTCTCATGAAGTGTCAGTTCTGTGGCTATCTGGGCCATACCATGTCTTATTGTGAAGAGGCAAGAAGCTATCTGAATGGAGAAGATATAGATGCTCAACAAAGGAGAACAATCTCATATCCTAATTCTCATAGAAGAAATAATTTCTATGGATATTGTTTTTGTTGTTCTAACTTTGGTCATAAGGCCGTTAATTGCAGGCAGAGAAGAGACATAGACACCTCATACCAAAGTTCATGACAAGTCAAGTCTCGTCAGCAAGACAGTGTTTCTCGTTTAAACAGGTTCTCACCTCTCACAGAAGACTTTGACTATGAAGAACCTGGGTATGCGGAAGAGATAGTTGAAAGGCCATCAGTCCTATATACTCAATCTAATGTCTCATGGAAGGAAAGGAAGAAGATTGAGAAATCGAACCTTGCAGAGGTAGCCCTCAAAGCTACAAAGAACAATAGTACCTGGATTCTGGATAGCGGTTGTTCATCTCATATGACGGGTAATGCCGGCCTACTAACGAATGTCATAAAGAATGTTGATGGTACAGTAAGATTTGGTAATGATGGGGCTCTGAAAATCAAAGGGAGTGGAAGTACCCAATTAGCTAATGGAGAACTAAAGAAGACTGAAGTCCTTTACGTAGATGGCCTACGCCATAATCTCCTTAGCGTGAGTCAACTCTGTGACTCAGGACTTATAGTTACTTTTAATCAGAAAGGCTGCACCATCAAGGGAAAAACCGACAATTCACTTATGAAAGGATGCAGAACAGAAGGCAACTTGTATCAGGTTGATAGTGAAGAAAATGTATGTTACATGACTGTTGAAGAAGAAAACAATTTGTGGCATCGGAGATTGGGACACATCAATCAACAAGACATGGAGAAAATATCAAAATTGAGAATTGTCATGGACATCCCCAACCTGAAGCGTGAGCGTGAAAAATCTTGTGATGCTTGTATTCGTGGGAAGCTGGTCTGCAGTTCATATCGGCCAAAGAAGAAAAAGGCATCTCACCTTCTTGATCTGATTCATACAGATGTTTGTGGTCCAATAAATGTTGCCGGAACTCATGGAGAAAGGTAATTTGTCCTTTTTATAGACGATTACAGTCGAATGGAATGTGTGATGGTCATTCACCAGAAACGACAGGTCCTTGACTGCATGAAAACATATCGGCGAATCGCCGAGAATGATACTGGACGAACAATCAAAGTGTTGCGATCTGACAATGGAGGAGAATACACGTCCATTGAATTTGAAAATTATCTGGAGAAGCATGGGATACAACATAAGGTAGCTGCTGTGAGAACTCCACAACAAAATGGAGTTGTTGAACGAAGGAATCGACAGGTGAACAACATGGAACGAACTATGCTGATTGAGAGTCGTATTCCAAGACATTACTGGAAAGAGGCTGTTCAAGCTGCAGTGTACATTCAGAATCGAACAGGACTTTATATGGGTGAGACGAAGACACCATATGAATTGTGGCATGGACGGAAGCCTTCTCTAAAATACTTTCGTGTCTTTGGAAGTAAGTGCTTCATCAGGAACAAAGAAGGAAATCAGGGGAAATATGGTGACAACACAGATGAAGGAATCTTCCTCGGTTACTCAATGAACAGCAAAGCCTACAAATGTTTCAACAATCGTTTGGGAAGGATTGTGGAAAGCAATGATGTTAAGATAATTGAAGAGAAAACCACAAATGCTTCACGAACGTCATATACTGATGTGATAGAAAGTCATGAAGAATGTGGACATGAAGAAACTACAAATGCAGAAATAGAGGAATCTGTTCAAAACACTCATCAATCACATAATGATGTTGACTCAGAAGAAGAATCTGAAGAAGAAACTATGGCTGAAGAGAATTCTACTGAACCTCGCAAGAGAAATCGAAGAGCTGAGATTGATCCATCCAACATAATTGGGGATAGGAGTGCACCCACTCAAACCAGAAGGATGAGGAATACCACGCAATCTGCATTTCTATCAGTTGTAGAGCCATCCTAATTCGAAGAAGCTGCAAAAGATGAATCTTGGGTGAAAGCCATGAATGACGAATTAGATCAGATTGATAAGAATCAGACATGGGATCTTGTCCAGAGACCTGAAGGTCACAATGTGATTGGTACCAAATGGATCTTCAAAAATAAGTTTGATGAGCATGGAAGTGTTATCAGAAACAAGGCAAGACTGGTATGTAAAGGATACTCCCAGATTGAAGGTATTGATGTTGAAGAAACCTTTGCTCCAGTTGCTAGACTGGAATCAATGAGGATTTTCCTTGCCATGGCACTCCAAAGAGGATATAAAGTATATCAAATGGATGTTAAGACAACATTCTTGAATGGTGTACTTGAAGAAGAAGTCTACATTGAACAACCGGTGGGGTTTGTCTTGGGTACCGATGAAACAAAGGTCTGCAAACTAAAGAAGGCTCTATATGGTTTGAAGCAGGCACCACGGGCATGGTACTCACGGCTAGATTCATATCTCAAGAAGTTGGAATTCAAAAGAGGAGGAGTTGATCACAATCTCTATGTGAAGAATTCTCCAAAAGATCAGTTCATGGTTCTTGTCTACGTTGATGATATCATTTTTGGTGGCAGCAGGCAGAAATCAGTGGATGAATTTGCCAACCACATGAAATTAGAATTTGAAATGTCTATGATTGGGGAGCTCACATATTTCTTGGGGTTACAAGTGATTCAAAAGAAGGAATATACTTTCATTTCTCAGGAAAAATATGCAAGAGAGTTGCTGAAGAAGTTCAATATGCAAGACTCCAAACCAATGTCAACTCCGATTGCTGTTGGAACTAAACTTGGAAAGCATGAGGATGGGAACTCTGTTGATCCCACCATGTACAGGAGGATCATTGGAAGCCTACTGTATCTGAAAGCGACAAGGCCAGATATTGTCTTTGCAACATGCCTTGAAGCCCGCTTTCAGAGTAATCCAAAGGAGGAACATATGTCAGAAGTAAAAAGAATCATGAGGTATATTCAAGGCACACATAACTTCAGGTTATTTTTTGCTGCAGGCAGGGACAGTGAATTATCAGCGTTTTCTGATGCTGACTGGGCTGGGGATGTAATAGACAGAAATTCCACTAGTGGTGGAGCTTTCTATATTGGGAATAAATGTGTTGGCTGGTTGAGCAAGAAGCAAGAAAGTACTTCTCTTAGTACTGCTGAAGCTGAATATATCTCCGCCACAAAAGCATGCACTCAACTTCTTTGGATGAAGCAGCAGCTAACAGATATTGGTGATAAGGTGCAGCAACCAATGGTGATTTATTGCGATAACAAAAGTGCAATTGATCTTACGAAGAATCCGGTTCAACATTCTCGTACAAAACATATTGAAATACGGTATCATTTTATCAAAGAAAAGGTTGAACAAGGAGTGATTAAAATGGATCATGTTGAAACTAATGAGCAAGTGGCTGATATCCTAACCAAGCCATTGTCCGCGGCTGTGTTCGAGAAGCATCGGTTGAACCTCGGTGTTCGACCACCTCCTACTGCATAAGGAGGCACCGGAAGTCCCCTCTCCCCGTTTGTTTTAACTGTTTTTATCTGCTTATGGCTGTGATGCAGGTTTATGGGGGAGATACTATCCAGGGGGAGTATGGCTTGAGCTGAACGTTGAACAAACTTTTCGGTCTTTGGTTTTATTGTCAATGGGGGAGAAAGGCATAAATTCAAGGCAAGAAATTCTTCTGTGATGAGAAGTGTAAGATTGTGATGAGAAGTTTAATAAGGATAACATCGGGCGTCATGGAGAATTTCAAAACACTAAGACCCAATTCAAGCTTTCTCTCTTGTTTTCTACACCGAGCATTGCTCACGTAGACTTAGAGTGTTGGCTGAGTTGATTCTTGCGTTTTGGATTTGCTCATGGTTGGAGATCTATTGAATTTATTCTGATTGCCAACAAACCCAAAGGGGGAGATTGTTGGAACCAGGTTCTTCAAAGCATGATTTGGTGTATGGTTTGTGTTTGTTGTCAATCCTCAGTGGAAGTTCAGGGTGTGTACCAACAAAGTGATCATACCGTTCAAGCAGAAAACAGTAGTGAAGGTGGCGCTGTTTCCCAGTGTTTGCCAAATTTTTGGGCCTAAAAATCGGCCAATAAAGTAAAGTGTTTTTGGCAAAGGTACTTGCGCGCCATGCTCTTGGAGGATGAAAGACTTGCGCGCCATATGATTTTGAGGATCAGAACATCAAAATTTGGCTAAGGCAAGAAGGTCGCGCAAGTGTTGGTTGGGTCGTGCAAGTGAGTTGCGCGACAGAGTTTATTGAAGACAAGACTTGCGTGCCGTCGAGGACTTGCGCGCCGCCGCGCAGGGGGTCCAGTTTGCCTATAAATACTGGACCACCCCTCCTCATTTGTAACGAAGTTCAAGGCCGAGAGATTGTTCGAGCTCTCGTCGCGCAGGTGGTTGAGTCGCGCAGGTGGTTGTTTTGTCGCGCAAGTAGAGCTTGCGCGCCGGTGTTTGGTTGTGCGCCCAAGGAGGTTTGGAAGAGAAAGGAAGTGGACCGCGCAAGTTTGTAGTTGGGGAAGGAAGAGTCGCGCAACTGTGTTGATGACACTTGTGCGCCAGTGAGGACTTGCGCGCCGTAGTGGGACTTGCGTGACTGTCTTGGAGAAGCGCGCCTGGTTTTGCTGAAGTCCACCGGCGTGTTTGGAGCTGCACGAAAGCCGAGAGACTACTCGGTTCATTCGGGGAAAAGTGATATTCTTCTGGTGAGAATCGGACTTCAATAGAGCATCTACATACAACAAAGGATGCACTCTTATGCAAATGAAGAAGATACCTTCACGTCTATAAATTGAGTGGGACTTCACCAACGGCAGTGAGCCAGGGGGAGTCAACGGGAGTGACCCGAGGGACGCAGTGAGCTATCCCTGAACTATTGTAAAGGCAGTGAGCCTGGGACAGAGTGTCTGTACCCGAACTTTTGTATCCGCAGCTAGTGAAGCATAGTGGATTTAGGTACGACCGGCAACCTGTCGGCGTATGCTCCTTGGACGTAGCCCTTAGTGGTGAACCAAGTAAAAATGGCTGTGTCTTCTCTGTGCATGTGAATGTTTTCATTTTGATCATAATCATCATACAGGTTCAACAAGTTCCTACCAACGTGGGAACAAGATCCAACACATTAAAAGAAAAAGTGGTCACCCTGATTCACCCCTCCCCTCTCAGGGTGTCCCGGGGTCCTTCAGACTCCCCAATAATTCCATGAATATTCATTCTCATTCTTCAGTCAAGATAAATATTACTCCCTTCAATGTTATATTGATTAGAGGGTTTCAAAATTGAGATAAGTTTTTCACAAACCATATATAATTCCAAAAAACTCTATGAAAACATTGGATCTCTATTAGAGATGCCAATCAACGTAATTCCTCAATTTCCATTATCTTCGAAGGTTCATCATAAGTCCCTTTGTTAGTGACAACATACCCCAATAATTAAACTTATTATATTTAAAACATACATTTTATATAATTTTTATATGACTTATCCTTTCAAAATGTATTTTCAATGGTATTAAATTTATCTTGATTCTACTCCATACACTAGGATTATATAATAAAATCACATATAATGAATACCACTAAATTGTTAATATACTCTCTAATGACTCTACTCGTTATGTGAATGAAAATACTAGAGCATTAGTGAGTCTAAAAAGAACAATTATAAACTCATAGTTTACAGAACATACTCTAAAGATAATATTGGGAGTATATTAATTATTCCACTTTAATTAGTGTTATCCTAACCAAGGTTCCTCCTTAGAGAACGACAAGGACCCATATAGCATATCTAAGAAGTCATTATTCAGGGGCATGGGCTACATGTTATTTTATTTATATTGTTTTCGTCAAGATAATCACGACATAGGTTCATCTATCCAACCTTATTATTGGTGAATAATATCAATGCAACCCATAGTGAAGAACATGGGATAATAAAACCATTTTTCTATTTCCCTTTTTACTACTTAAAAAGTTATTATATCTCAATGGAGTCCATTATTTAGATGGTCTTGGATATGTTTAGAGAGCTACATATTAGTTCCACTATGACCTCAACATTTTAATAAGGAGGAAGTCCAGGAGAATAATTGAGGAATACATTAGTATAATCCCTCACAATTAACTTGTTTTCAAGAATTATTGTATAATTTCTCCCAATAATTTTAGAAATATATTATTTATCATATGGAAATAATATCCACACATGAGAAGAAGATTCCAAATAAAATACATCCTACATCACATAAGGGTACATAATTAGAAGAATTCAATGAATATCGACAGTGATTTCCATCTCCCAAAATATGATGTTTCTTTTATAGAGGGATAATCAGTACATGCCCACTTATTAATAAACTTTTTCTAGAGGAACTATAATATTTTTTCTGAGATTTTCATTCCATAAACATTTACTGGGGAGAAGTTATATACTTAAGATGAAATAATTTCCCCATTTTTTCCTCACAATTAACTCTACTTCCATGTTTTTAGGTGATGTATGAACAATTATACCAAACATGCATGATATGAAATAACCTTTATAGATATAATCATATCAAAAATTAAATGTTCATGAATGGATAATGGCAAAAAAATTCACTATTTTATTTTTTTCTTTATCAAATTACTTTATCGAAAATAAGATTAGGGATGATAATACTCAAACTAAATATCATATAAAAGAGAAAATTTGAAATTATAAGGAATAACTTATAAAACACATATATATAAACGTTTTCATCTCCATGTATCGCTCTTGTCCTTCGACACTAAGTTTCTATTATATTTTACAACCTAACAGTCTATTCAAGCCCATCATAATGGTTCATAAATAGTTTCTGAATTTTCCAAAGCATTTCCCCCAGGGAGTACCAAATAAGTTGTGAAGAAATGACTCTCTATCATACAATAGGTTCCGGTCATGTTAACACCCAATAATCTCTTTCAATGTTTTTACACTTAGGTTCATATGTTCCAAATCCACATCCACTAATAATATAAACATATGTCTGTGATTTATTCGAAACAATTCACGCTATACTTTAAAAAAATATACAAACATATTATTATACATATACTTATCCCTTTAGTTATAAATAAGGTTTTATAGAATTAATCCACAAATATAAATATTCCTAAATTTGATACCATCTATACTAAGGGAATTCTTAGACACATATAATTATTTTTTTAACAAAACTATATAATAAACACAACCCAAAGATTAAGATTCGTAGTGTTTTAGTGAGACTAGGAAAAAAACATCCATATGAGACTAAACCTGAAAATAATTATTTCATTATCCATTTGATATCCTAAATACTTCTTATCTCCTGAAACTACATTGGATAACTTGGGGAACACATAAATGATAGGGGTAATCTAAAAATCTCCATAAGGGAATATGCACGATAAATAATCCTAACTTATAAACCAAAAGACATATAATAATATCATAATAGAAAATGTACATAAGTGATAATAGAGAGGAATGAACTATGAAATTAGGAATAATAAAATCAAGGAATCATAGGAATGTGAAACAACATAGACCATGACAAAAAAACAACTCAAGGTGGTAATACAACATAACTTGGTGGACAAAGTCCCATCAAGGATTTGGTTTACACCCTATTTCCATAGATATCATCACAAAAGACATAAAAATCACACAATGAGTTTTATTAGTGTCTAATAACACCCACAATAACATTTAAATCGATATGTGTCCACATGAAGAAAATTTACATAAGGAATATGCCTCAAAAACCCAAGGAAAGGAATTTGGTAACATAATCATGTCTTATATCATATCCAAATGGAATATCTTAATGATTTCCATTAAAGAAGGGATTAAATCATTATTAAATGTTTTTAGTAAAATAAATAAGCGTAGGAAACTAAAATAATTTCTATATGAGTTGAAGACATAAAAAGGGTTGTAGAAATAACTTTAGAAATATTACTTTTCGGTGTGGCCTTAGGAGAAAATTCAAGATTCATTAATGAGGATAAGAGAAAATTTATTTCAATAAAACCAGAAAAGAAATAAAAGGTTATTCCATTATAATATTTTTTCTTTTAAATAACATGGTGTGATAAAAAAATCATTGAGTTGGACTTTAAATGTGGTATTAAAAAATGAAAACTTTCTTTTCGCTTGCTCCACTTAATGAATGAAATTGAGAAGGGAATATTTAAAACATGTCTATTAAAATCAAGGAATGGAGAATTATACTAGGAATACATGAGTGGGGAATATATAAAGAATATAGAATATTTAAATAATAATAAAATAATGATAAATTGAGTCAAATAGAGAGAAATCATATCCTAATTAAATGTGAGTTATTCAACAATATCCCTTACCATAGGTCCAAAATCAATATACACATTCACATAACTTCTCAAATAATTAAATTATATATAGTAAGTAATTAATTAATATAATATTAATCATTAATTTGATTTATTATAATTATATAATGTTCATTTACAACCATTTCAATGAGATATTTTGTTTAATTTTATAGTTTTGATGGCTTTTATTTCAGTGTACCAAGGTCAGATAAATTGTGGATAATTAAAGATGTTCTTATTGAATTTTTCCATAAATATAATAGTGTGATTTAAAATATTATAAGTTAATAACATTATTATATTATAATGGAATTTTTAAGTAATCATGATTTAAATACTATTAGTTTTATAGTTATACGTTTGGTTCATTTAGGTGGGTTTAATGGCTATGATGAAATTATTAAAATTACATTATTATTATTGTGGATTTATATTCAATATATAATGTGAAAGAAAAATAATATACATATTCATATAATTTTCAATTATATTATGTTAATATAAACTTTCCATGAAATCAGTAACACAAAACCAAAACTCATCATCCTTAGATTCATTAAACCTAATATAATTTTGATTACATTTTCATTTTTAAGATATTAAAAAAGGGAAAGTCTATATATGATGGTCCATATTTTTAATTTTAAAATCAGGGTATAATTCAGTTGAAATCCTAAATTCCCATGATATAAGTTTTTATTTGGTTCATATTTCTTATTTTGGTGTTTATGCGTGATTTAAAAGATTTTATTAGAGAATTTAATCATAAGGTATATTTCAGAGTAAAAGTGGTTATTAAAAAAATGTAATTAATAATATAATGGTGTTTAATAGTATAATAGGATTGAATCAACTAGCAAGGTAGATTCTTAGGCAATGGATCAGAATCAACATTCCATGTATTTTATCAAACAATTCATGTATGATGAATATATTTGTGGTTGTTTGATGAAATAGTATAAAAAAACATCTATATTGACGGGACACACTCTATTCTCTTAGATACTGAATAGAATGTTATTATTCAATGGTAATCATGGAATTATACCCACAAGTGGAGAAATAATTGAAAATTTGGTTGATTTGAGTACATGACTGTTGTTTTTTTTATTATGTTTTGTAATCAGTTTTATTATAAATGCATATCTATACCTATGAGATCAAGGTTGGATATTACTGGGTGAGGCTCATTCATTATGTTAACTCGATTGTCCCCTAAATATAATATGAGTTTTTTCTATCATTATCATTTCTATCTTCTTAATTCCCATTTTTTCACTCTTATCAATGGAAAGGTTCAATTCTCACACAACATGTAACTGATACCATGGTCATAAGAAAAGTTAGTTTTCAATGATGGGTTTGTAATACGATTATGGGTGCATGGTAATTAAATTGATAAAGTAATTCATTTTTAATGTTTTATATTATTTAATTAAAATAATGATAAAATTCTAAATGAACCTATTATGTAATGCTAGAAAAAAGATTGACAAAACTAGAAAAAATTAGGGGAATTACAGTTGGAAAACCCATGACCAACGGGTGAAATAAACCATGATGGGGTACATTGGACGGTAGGGTAGTAACATAAGGTTTAAAAGACCATGATTTTGAATCCATTTAGACAACACAATTCCACCATTTTTCACTAAATAAAAAGTAAATATTGTGTATTTTTATGTATGGTGTGGGTTGAGAATTTTCCCTTCAAGATACTAATCTATAAAATGGACCAAATGAAAGATGTCGTTAATGGAGACCGAAGATAGTCATGTAAATATTTATAATCTTATATCTCTGCTAATGTGGTTATAGAGAACACTACTTTCAAACCTAATTACCATGGATCCCCACTGATGCTGGCTGAACACATTACAACAAAGTAGTTTCTTCATAAAGGTGAGGAATCTATTTTTATTTCAATGGAGGTGGTGAAATTTATTTTTTATGAACTCAATTTTTTTCTTATTAGAATTTTTTTTTGAAGATTTCCCCTCACTAAAAAATCTATGGAATCCCTTTTATGTGATTGGATTTGTTTTTTTTATATTGGAATCCTAAAATAAATGAGTTTTGTGATCCGTTTTTCATATGATAATGAATAATATCATATATGGTCTAGGGTTTCTTGGTTTTTTGGTTTATTTTCAATGAAGGTTTGAAAATGGGCTCTCATGTTTAATTTTAACTCGGAATACCTTATTCTACAAGTCGGATTAGGTATCTATGGATTACCATTTCATTTTATTAATAAATTCACCAACTTAACTATTTCTATTTTAATTTGGAATCTAATTAAATTGTATTTTTTACCTAAAATCATACGAGTCCTTCTGTTTCATAAGTCTATGTTGAGATTGATCATACAAAATCCTTATAATCTTTTATTTGGATTGAGAATATATATGATGGTATTATCTAAGAAGTGGTCTTTAAAAATTTTCCAAACTACTAAACCAATTTCATACACTTAGTACACTTCATTAAAGAATATTTCATTAGGAATGGCCCCATGGGAAACTATAACTTCATTTAATTTCATCCCCTACATATATAGGTAATATAACTAGGTTTAGAAATATACGTTGCTTGCAATTAAGAATGAAATACAATATAGAGATGAGGAATAAATGATTTTTCCCTATCACCTAGACTACATGAAACATATTATTATCTGTTTTATGTTTTCTATAGGTTTTGGGATGTGGTAAATAATTATTAAGACATTATGGGACCCTAAGCAGCTATTTTAACAAATCATAGTGATGGGATAAGAGGCGCACTATATTTATGGTGAACCTAAACAATATTATCATGAAGAAGTCCACAAATTCTAATAAGGTAGCGATATACATTATAATGATAGTGATCCATCGCATGATAATTATGAGAATTCTTGTCCAATTGAGGAGACTCATTTGAAATCGAGCTATAGGAATCGTAAAAATAAAATTATTGACTCTATTTGTTTCCTCACCAAAAATCAAAATAAAACATAAAAAATTAGATATTATTATGATATAAATAATAAATTTGGATAGAACTTTTTAGGCCTTGATGAAGTGAAAAATAGCCCCCTCGACAACCTAGTGATATTTATCATTATTGCGTACCATTTGAGTATATTATTCATAAAGAATACCCTCTAATAATGATATTGATCCTATTTTGAATAATTCATATTATATAGAAGAGGAATTAATGGAGGAACTTGTAACATTAATAGAGGAGTAAGATGTTGTTTTTTTACAAAAATAAAATGATGGATAGATCCCTATAGATATAGAAATTCAAATCAAAAAAATATTCCTTCTAAAAAAGAGAAATAATTCAAACAGAATATTTAAATTCAGTACCTAAAAATTTAGTGGAAATTAATTTTTTCATAAATATTATATATATATATATATATATTATTTTTTATCGATGTATTCCCAATGAAAGATGTGTCACCCCCATTGTTTGCTTAGATTTTTCTTTTTTTTATACGTTGTTGTTTCTTATAATCTTGAATGTTATATAGATATTACAAAGATTATATTTTCTCATAATGGATTATTTCCTCATTGTATTTCTTTGATATTGAGGTTTATATATTGTTTTCATCCTAAATATTTGTGGATTTTCGGTTTCAATACCATGTTTTCTGAATCTAATGTTGCTAGCTTCACTGAATTCTGAATGTCCACAAAGGTTTAATGTTTAATATTAGTTGTGATGTTGAATTAATGATTTCCAATAATGATAAAATTGGTTCTTATAGGTATTTTATTATAGTGTAAGAACTTAAACTAGTTATTTTAAATACTATACTAGAATATAACGTTATTGGGAGGTGTCAGACATGTGTTTTGAAGTATTCTCTAAGGTGATGTTTCTATCAGAAGCATGTCATTTCTTATATAATTATTTTTATAGTGACACCAATACAATATATTTTAATGATCATACATTTAAAATGGTAGATGAGATACTTTTATAACCATTTAATAGGTCTCCTTATTGAATCACCGGTCATTATAGATCAATTCATGTTTCACATTGATCAGGAGATCTATGATATAATGATTTTCAGGGAGTATTTTTTGGTTTAGTGAATTTAACTTGTTGTAAAATTGACTTGATGATAGAACTCCATGTGTTATGTCATTCATTACATTTTTTATGTCTATTTAACCTCATGTGGGTGTAATCTCATTTCACCTCATGAGAAAAACTCAATACCCCTTATTTATATGTTTAGGAAGTGTGAGTTGGGGTTCCAGTTAAATCTTAAACATATCCTATTAAATTATATATGTTTTGGGTTGTTTATATATATTTTTATTTGTTTTTAAATTTATAAAAGAATTAAATTACCACATGATGTTTGGTTGGGGTGATGGGGAGGGTCACAACTCCATGTCCAAAAAACTCTAGCATGAATCTGGCATCTCCCCAATATCATTGTATTTTTAAACATGAACCCAGATTAATTTTATTATTTATTTTTCCATTTTTTATTAGTTACTATAATTTCAAAAAAAATACATCATATGTACTGAAATAATGTTCTAGTGGTAGAGGATGATTATTCAGATCGAATTAGTCTCCAGTTGGACCCTCACCTCAAGCATTACAGAACCTTGTAATTATCCTTTTTATATATTTAAGGCATATAATGTATTTCCAAATTCACCAAGTGTATAGCTATCTGTAGATATATATTATTCTATATTTAAATAAATAAATAGTTGTTGTTAAATTTATTATATAATACAAATACAATAAAAAAATATATTTATATATACATAGCGCATACATTTATTGTGGATAGAGTTATCACATCATGTGAGCCATATTTTATTTCAATAAACCCTAACACATCAATTCCCCATGTCATGCCCCTATCCTTCTCAATTTATCTTGTTCATGACTCATATAACTGATCATTAATCCGTCTTTATAAGGAATTGTTACTTTATATTTCTTCTCCATTTTAATCACAAGTCTGGGTACCTACTTCTACACCCTTTAATTAATTTATTTCATTAAATGTTATTAGATTTTAAGATTATGACACGTTCATAGAAAAAATAAAATATACAAGAACACAAGAATAAGACACACTTTTCCAAATTTTCTCACTGAAAAACATTTTCAAATCAAAAAATCTAAAAACACACAGAATGTGTGTTCATCACATGATATGTTCATTTAGTATAAACCATGTATTGTTGACTCACCATAGATAGGATAAGTTGTTTTATATATCCAAAAAAGATTGAAACCTCATATTCAAATAAATAGTGCATGCATTCAGGGATTGTTTTCTACAAATTTACATTCAAAACATGGGGAGCCTTGTCACATCTCCACTCAGTATGGGTTTGTACCTTTCTTACAATACATGTTTTGTATTTTGGAAGAAACACCATGAAATTCATAAATACTAATTATCCTTTATTATCATTCTCTTTTCCTTTTCATTTGTTTCCTTATTCTTTAAACATTTCATATCATGTCCCATGGGTAGAGTTCTCATGGGAATCAACAAATTACTTACCCCATAACAGAACATCCTTCATCACACTTATTTCATGTCAAATACGTCATGGGAAATTCTATAAATAATCTTATGGTATCATAGAAGCCAATATTGTATATTTTACTTAATCTTCTTCTAAAATCACCATTCTCAGTAGTGGAACATAGTCCTGAAACCATTGTGACACCACCAACACCAACTGGCAGTTCAACCAATCCACCGATATCGGTTGTTGGAGAGAGGAATTATTATCACCCATGGCTTGATAGCCTCATCACCAGTTATTCCTTCATTTTGATGAGAATCACCCTATTATTGAACTGCTATGATGATTTTCAAACCACTGTATTTAAATGAAAAATGGGTTCCTTGATGTATGTATCATAGAGTAGAGGAGTCTAATGTGTGAAATTGAATAGGTTATGGTGAAAATCGTTCCCATTATGGGTTTTTATCTCATCACTCATAATTATCATGATTTTTTATCTGTGTTTTAGATGAAATTTTAGTTCAAAGATACATCATACCAGGAGACCCTGATCGATACCATTATACCAGTATGATTCTGATTGGGTGGATGATTCTTTTAAATTGTGATGGTGGATTTTGTAAGTTTGGTTTTTTACCCTCATCCATCAACCGCCAAAATTTTGTCACTATACCCTATCCTGATCTATCTAGAATTCTTTCTATGTGTCAATACCATTTTGGACCCAATGTCTAGTGTGAACCAGCCTCACAGAATAGAACCTTAATCCTCTTCCCATATCTGTTTCAAAAAACATTATTATAGTTTCAACCATTTAAAATGCCATAAATATGGGTGATAAGTTCCTATATTTGATAGGGATCTTCTTAACTTGTATCATTTGACAGGACCACCCCAATTCTGTAAACTTCAATGCCTCATATTTTCATGTTAAGATAAATGGACAATAGGGTTACCAAAATGGAGGGTTCCATGACACTTATTTGATAAACCACATAGGTGTTTTTAATCCCTCCCACCCTTATGGTCCCTTATATTCTCCCTTGAGGATGGAAAATCTCATGTTTATTCATAGGGTAATAATACAGAAGTGGGGGAGAACATACACGCTCATACAAGGGTTCCCAACACCAAATGTGGTGAGAGAGAAACTATATTCCCCTAAGGGTGTTTCAAATTTTATACCTCCACTAGATACCCTAGTGGGACCTTACTCACAATTCATTACCCCTTGTTCTTCTAACACATTGTCATCTACCATTCATCCACCCCCACTGACCCATCCATAACCCCAGTTCTACTTGTACCCTTGGTTGATTCCAAGGATCTTTCATTAAATGATTCCATGGATCATTGATGAATATCTTACATGGTCATTAACTACACCCATGGGAAAAAATTATTTATAAACACTATTTAAAACTAGTAAATTAATGAATAGTGGTCAATCTATTGAGATGGACTTACAAAAATGGGGTGTTTTGTTTGGAAAAGTAACTATATAAATAAATAAACAAAACATTAAAAGGAAAAATTAATATTAAAATGATGTAAGTAAATTGTGTTGATGAAATTGGTAGAGTGAGAACTACTAGGAATTAGGAAAACAATAAATAATATACGATTTATTATAGAAGTCTCAACAAATTAGGTGATAATCTATGTATATGACATGGGGATTTGATTTGTCAATTATTATTTAGTTGTAATATATTTTTTATTAATTCAAGAAAAATAATTTCTGATCCTTGTGAAAAAATGATGGTTATTTCTCTTGAATAACTAACCCATGGAAGAATGAATCCCCCAGTCTCTCAAGTAATAAAATCCACTAATCCATGATATGATTGAATATGAGTCAAATCGAAACAACTTCCCATTTTTTTGTATTTTTCTACCCTTCTATAAACTCTACTCTTCTCAAACGGAATTTCAAAAGAAATGAATATACTAACCAAAAAAATGAAGCAAATCTCACTAATTTATAGAAAATTAAGGATATATACTACTTCAAAAAATTAGGGGGGTTCATAAACACTTGATATTTGAATGATATACATGTTACAATACGATCAATATCATTACCTTAACTTAACATAATCATAAAACAACATTATTTAATGTATCTAATGGTCATTGAAATGTAGAGGAAATAAATAAAATACGAAGAATCATGAATCCCTCAATAAGAACCTCTAAAATTTCTCTAAAATATCAAGAGTGGTGTTCTTCTATATTCAATACCTTGGCTTGTGGTCACTTTTTCAACCCCATCAACTTCTATTTTTTCCTCCACCTTTTTAATTTTAAATAGAAAATAACATCCTTCATATCAACTCAATGGTAGTAAATAATTATATTCTATACTAGCATTGATGCCTTATTTAGTCATAAAATTTCTATCCCCATTTTTTATTAGAATGCTTCATTGTGAAAAATTATACTATATGAATTCCCTAAAGAAAATGTATGTAAACGATTCATTGGAAAATCATTTTTCATCCCATAGTCAGTCTTCTTACCTCATGATAGAAATCATTATATACTTCATCAATATTTCATATAGAGTTAAAATAACCAAATAAACAGACTAAAATCATTTCTTAGTCTTGGGGTGGAAAATATTGGGTATTTACTATTAGGTATAATGATTGGGATAATCTCAAAGTCTTCTAAAATTAAATTCCATTCATAGATCACCCTTCGAGAAAAATCATGACATTGTATGTTAATTGTACCTTAGTGCTGAGAATTGTGTATTATCCATTGTCTGTGATTATCTGAGGGTAAATAATCATGATATTTCTGATAGGATATTTAAATATCACCTATAATACATTAAAAATGTAATTGTTGGTAATATCTTATAAAAAGGTAAGACTACTGATTCATAGAGGTGACATCAATTACCCTTCATCACACACAAGATTGGTATGGTCCCATTTGTGTTCTATCACATGAGAACTTCCCTAAATCACTTTTCATGGTGAGTTCTCATGTTGATTTGTGGTGACTGGGAATCAATAGTGATACATATGTCCATTATGACCACAGAAGTACCTATTTTTTCAAATTTCAGTTATTTGGAAAAGTGAGATGGTAGATCTTTCCATGGCTCAGCCATCGTGCAATGGTGGTTTGGTGGGTCTTCAATGGAATCATATGAGACTCCTTTGACCTAATTCATCTAATGTGTAGGTGAATTAATATCAGGTTCATATGTGTTTTGGTAGCACAATATATCTATAGTAAATTGTGAATATGTGTGAGGATTCTGTTTGGGTGGCCACATTAGCAACATCGATTAAGATGATTGACCATGAGTTGGGGTGGAGACACATACCATTTTTTTAAATGATAGATAACACTTCCTTTTCTATTTCTTTTCTATTTTGTCATATCCATTATTATCTTGGAGGTCATTGAAATTTTGGAATGGTCAATGAAACTATTTTTTACTGTCATCTATATTGAGGTTTTTATTTCATTAGATTTATTTCTATGGTCGATCCCATTGGTTGTATGGTCACAAATTTTGACACATAGTTGATAGAAGTAATTTTTATTTGATATTTTCTTCTTTTGGTCAATTAAAATTTTCATGTGGTCGATCATTCCTGGGTATGGTTTCTCTAACACTTCATTTGATTATCACAACAAATCATAAAATAAAACAAATATTGTATACTAAATCAACATTCAAATCTTTTATTAAAATTCATTAAAAACATCCAAATTTCATAAATGAAATAAAATTCTTCCACTAAAAAAATTAATCAATTAAGTATAAATATTAAATTTCTATTAAATTATAAAATGAATAGAAAATTTATTCACATTAGTTCCAAATTCATTGATTATCCATTATATTCTCAATTTTACATTGCCACCCAATTTAAATATCCATAAAATAAGTAGAACCATTTGATAAAATATTTCAACATAAAACACTCGAATAATTATTAAATTTTATGCTCAGGAAATTAAGATTAGTCAATTTATATAGTAACAAATACCCCTAAAAAACAAAATAGTAAACATTACATTTTTCAACTATATTAGTCTGAATTAAGAAAAAATCATTGAATCATCTACATATATGAATTTCATGACTCTTCTTTAAAATATTCACACAATCCTATTTCAACACTATATAAAATTCCAGTTCCAAGAGTATATAACAAGGATAACCAGGTGCAATTAAATCTATAACAAGTGAAACAAAACAATTTCACTCTTTCCTATGATCCCCAAATCAAATTACAGTTCCCACTTTGTTGAAAAAACAAAATATATTTTATTATATTTTAATTGTGCCCTTATTAATTTGGGTTAAACATTGTCTCTACTTATTGAAATATTTTTTGACTTAGGTGTGTTGTTTTACTTTTTCCATTGAAAAAATTTGTGCATATTACTATATAAATCACTTATTAAATTTGGATTTGTTGATAGAAACACACACAGTGACGTTGTCTCATAGGCCCTCCATGGGATCACAATTTCATATTTCACTATAGATTCAAATTATATTTATTACTCTCAATTCATATATCTCCCTAATTTATTCCATATCACTAGGACAAAGTAATTAGGTTCAATGTTAATCTAATGCTTCTTCTAATTATAGTTCTAATTCCATTAGGATTTAAATTATCAAACATGTTTTCCCAATTTTTTAAATAGTATATCAATATAAAAAGTGGAGAAGAACAACTAGAATTCACAGAATACTCAACACTTCAAAATCATTTAAATCCTTAAAAATAAAAATTTATTAAATGAAAGATATAAACTGTTATAATTTTCTAAACCTACAAAATATTAATTTATAGAAAAAATTAATTGTATTTATAGATATATTGAATATATTTTATATAGGAAATAAATGTGAAATAATTTGTGGTTTGTTTTAAAATAACATGAACATAATTAAAGAAAAACTAAGTAATATATAAAAAACATTCTCCCTTAAACTAAAGACTTGATATTTTCCCCAATGTTGAATCTTATTGTGGTTGAACAATTTTCATTCAAAATAGATTTTCAATTTAGTAGTTGAAATAAAGATTATAGGGGAATATGAAGGTTAAAAAATAATAATTCCATACATCCATAAAGACTAAAAAATATTTTTTAATATCATTTCAATATCATTAGTATTGTCAAAGGGAAAATATATTTTTTAAATATTTAGTTCAAACATTAGACTGTTGAAATTGTTTTAGAAGAATCTGTTGGTGCGGTGATTTCATGAAGATAATTTTTACATAAATTGATTTCAAAACATTATGATGATGTAAAACTATACACCCATGAAAGGAAAAAAGTATAATAAATTTTTAAAAAATAAAATCAATTCATAATCCCTGACATTTAGGATTAATAATAATGCAACATAAGATGAGAAGAATTAAAAATGATCAAAATTAAAAACCATACCACCTTGAATGTAAATTTTTTGTAAGTAATGTTCATCAAAAATCACTCTCAATTTTTTTTTTTAAAATAACCCTATAGTTACTATATTAATCTTCTACATTATTGAAATATAAATATATATAGGTACTTAAAGGTAAAATTCCATATCTAATGTTATAAAATTTTATGGAAGAAGGTAATTCCAACTCCAAATAACAAGTCATACACCCTTCTAATTGTTAGGGTAATGGATGAATTTTCATGTTTTAAAATAATAGTGGTGGGTTTTGGGGCTCCTAATATTATGAGTTGTAAAAAATATAATGTTATATTATTTATTCTTTCTCCATGATCACATAGAAAATTTAAATTTACTCTTATATTTCTAAATGTTTATGTTATTTCAAATAATCCTTGATCACTATGTTTTAGAGGTACCCTATTCTACATCATATAACTAAACTCCTATATGAGATTGTATGTGAAAAAAATTTCCATCGGTTTCTTGTTTGAAGATTTTTTCTTTAGAATTTTATGTTAATATGGGATTTTTATTATGCCCTCAGTGAAAAAAATATCAATGATCAATTGTTAAAAAAACCTAAGAAATTTTAAAAATTTGGTATCTCGTATTTTCTTAACACTCTATGGAAAATGAATGAGTGGAGTAAATATACTCACAATGATTGGATACCCACCAACATACACGTAAAAATTTTCATTTACATTATCATATTTTTTTACAAAAATTATCATGTTATTTTTCAATTGGTATAGAATGATTTAATGATTTCTTATTTCTGCAACCCATTGTTCTATATTCTACATTTTATATATTCACTTTTATAGATTCATTTAGTTTTTTCTTTTTTTTTGGATTGGATAATTTTATTTTCTTTTGGATTGTTAAAATACAACTTCTAGTGTTCACAACAATGAAATTTTCAACTCGAATAATTTCACTGCTGAATGACAGTTTACCTTTGTCTCTAAATCTAGAATATTTAGCTGACTATCCAATTTTTAACTCCTTATTCTCCAAAATAGAATTTATCTATGACATATCAAATCACGTTTTTTCATTATTTTTCATTGAGTATACTTCTATTCTATTGAAACATACCATTGAATTTGTCTTTAGATCTAGAAGATTCAGCCTTTGGATGAGATTTTAATTTCTTCTCTAGTGGTTGGAACAGTGGGGGAGTAGTAGGTATCAGCACCACATAATATTTCCATGAAATATTGGGATTGTTAGGGTAGTCCTTGTAGTTATTTATGGAGAATAATTCATCCCTTGTTTGTATTATGTTGCCATACCTTGTAATATTCTCGTTTTAGGGTTCCTAGGAAGGCATGTTCAAATTTGGGAAGCATGTTTCAACATGAAATCCCAATATAAAAAATATTATTTCATAGTTTACTCAATAAGAACATTGAGTTTTCATTTTTCAAAAAAATTATACGACACCATACGTTACATGCAAATTCGACATTTACCAAATGACAAATTAAAGATAATATTTTAATTTAATTTGAAAGTTATCTTCTAATAGTTGGAATCAAATGTATGATTATAATTAAAAAATATTTTGAAAAAATAGTTTACACATATAATTTGGTCATCTTCTAAAAATTAATAACAAAAATATCATTTAAATGAAAGATAAATGTTTTCCTAAAAAATAATTTTTTTATTAGATGACATTATATATCTTTGTGAACATTAATTAAAATTAAAATATTCCACTTTTTTAAAATTTATTTGAAAAATTAATCATCAATTTAAAATTATATTATCTAAATTATATTAGGGATAAATTATTTTATGTTTCTGTAAAAAGTTTCATTTCATGACGAATAGTAAAAATTACTAATTTTTAATTGAAAACTAAAATTTCATTAAAATAATTTATAATTTTTTACTATATATTGAATTGTTTTTAAAATAAAATTAGTTTAATTATATATAAATTAATCTAATTTAGGTCATTATAAACATTTTTAATTGAATCCATATATAAAAACATTGTAAACTTTTGAACACATTTACATTAATAACATACTTTATGTTCATATATGTGGGATTTATTTTATATTAAAACTATCCACTAATATGAATTGAATTTGGAAGAAAAACTTTCATATTTGGAATCAGAATAATTTATAATATCTTATTTGATCACCTTAATGTTTGGACAAAATGAATACTGACGCTTGTTAAAATTAATTACAACAGTTATGATAAGAATGGATTTACTAGGGTTCAAAATTGAATGGTAAGAATGAAAATGAACTCAAAGATTAACTACATCATATTAATGAGTTTATTTAATAATTTTACATTATATAATCTAGAATGTGGAAATTGACACTTGTGTTTGAATATGACCCCTATAATAAGATTATTTAAGAAAAAAAGAAAAAATATACATTTATTCCAACTGACATCAAGAATTCTTAGGGAAATGAACTAAAAATAAATTTTTATTTTTTACATATTATTTTGAAATAAAAATGTTTCTTTTTTATCATAATAATTTATTATTAATTTTAGAGATGAATTAGATAAATAAAATGATTAATAAATGACAACGTAATATTTATTCAGTTAATAAAAAAATTGACTCTAAAAATTAAAATAGTAGAGTAAATTGAATTAATTATTGTGCTAAATTATTTTTTACATGAATATATAATGCTATAAATATATGAAAATAATATTTTTTAATTTTATCACTATTTATTTTTAAAAATTGAATTTATATGAATAATGTAAAAGTTTACTATAATGTTATCTTATGATAACTTCTATTTTATTAAATTATTTTAAATTACTAAACATCATATCTTATACCATTTTTTATAAATGTTAATAAATATAATATATGTTCAGTTAATTAATAGAATTTCCCTTATAATGACCATATTAAACCCTAAATAGTAAAAACGTTTTTAATGTAGTTATGGTTAAAACTGTGTTTTTTATGTACATGTTCTAGTGTTGAAATAACTCTTCAAAAAACATAGATTTTAAAATTTATAAATTTCATTTAATATATAGAATTAGTGGGTCAATATTTTAAAATAAGGCCCACTTTAGTTAATCTTAATTTATAAATTTACAAGTATAGAAAAATAGTTACCGTAGTGAAAACAAAAATGGTAAAAATAAGAAAAAAATGTAAATTGAGGAAAAAATGTTTAAAACGTGTATTATATTGTTTGGTATAGGTGTGGGTTTACAATATAAATCCCCCCCACCCTAAAAAAATTAAATCTTTAATTTACATGATGAATGATTTACTTTCTAATAGTGAATATTTTTGAGTATTTAAAAAGATTCCACTCCTCAACAATAAAGGGAAACACACTATACTCTTTTCTTCACAACATCACACCAATTTGGATCATCAATTACATTACCTAATCCCTAAATGAAATAATTACCATCATCCTATAATCCTTATATTTTGATAAAATCCATCCTTTGAAGGCCTTAGTGCACACGTAAGGAGGATACTCGAAGAGGAGGTAATGTACTTCAATGATCTTTTTTATTTTACATATTTCTACACCTAATTATAATTATATTCAATAATTAGATATAATAAAATTAAAATATTTCATATACTGGTGGGTTTTGATAATAAATTTAAGATCTAAAATCATCTTCACTTCCATCAAATGGGTTATGAAATCATCATTCCTGTGTACGGTGGAGCACATGAGCCTTAGCCTAGTTGGTGAGGTAACATTAAGTGCATCTATGAGGCCTATGATAAAAATAAGGCATAGGTATAATTATAGATAATGTAGTAGTACTGTAGAATTCATAGTAAGAGGACTGTACATTGTATGATACTGTAGCAGGTAATGTAGTAGTTCCAATAGCAGGTACTATTCAGTACTATAGCATCCTGAACTATTCACCTTGGGCCACCAGTTTGGGATTGTAGTATTTATGTCCATTGGGCCACCATGGCATTCAGGTCAGTAGGAATTTCGGGCCACCTTTAAGTCCTTCAGGAAACCTCATGGCCTTCGGGCCACATTCTGTTTCCCCAAACATACTCTACAAAAAAGGAGCTGCCCCAGAGGAGGATTCAGAGTAAGAACACTCACCAGAGCAAAAACAAATGATTTTGGAGAATGAGAGGGTATGACTATGCCATAGGGACTAGATTTTTCATACACGGTATGCTTAGCCAGAGGACAATGTGAATGTGGAGAGCTATCATCACGATGCAGATGCTGGGGAGGGGCAGTTCCTTGTAGTTATAGTCTGGTTGAATACCCTAAGAATTTCAGGTCATGTAATGTCTCCTAAGCATATGGACCATGTAATCACTAAGAAAATGTTCTTTATAAGGGTTCCCCTCATCCCATGAAAAGGGGTTTATCAAAAATCAATTAAACATAAGGCCTTCAGGCTATTCGTGGTGTACGGGGATGAATGCCTCACAAACCGATGTTGTTAGTTTTCTCATTTCAGTCTACAAACATTGGCTATGATGATGGATAAAAAGTATATATATAGTACATATAACATATTTATAATTATAGAGTCACAATATTATATATATAATTTTTAATTCCATTCCATACGAGACATGATAACATCGATTATGTTTATGGAAGACTATCGCCTCACAGAGTGATCAGATTCATCTTTCACTAACGCATCACATGGAATGAAGTAGAGATAAAATTAATTATTATATATAATATTAATAAAATTATTATGAAATTAATGACATATTTATTTCAATAAAAATATCAAATATACCATTTAATTTTATTCCTTTTCCCTCATGTAAAGATGATGATATCATTCGGGTACCTGTTTACTACAACTTTCACGAAGTAGTGTGACTCCATTTTCATCACAAGAGCACGTGGATGATATAGATAAGTACATAATATGTTATTTAATTTATTGTAATATATATATATATATATATTATATTACTTACCTTATTTCCATAATTCTCAGTGAAAAATAGAAACCTTATTCATGCGTACATACAATCTACCATCTCGATTATCGTAATGTACTTCGTTTTTCATAACCATCGTTAATAATTAATTTAAAAAGTTTATTTGATGAAAAAATTTTATAATTATTTCATTATTAATATTATGGAGATGATATAAGTGTCCAATATTCTCAAGAACCATATCATTCATTAAGAATTAAGTATTAGAAAACAAGGCAATTAACACATGAAACCATGAAAATAATAAACTTTTATTAATGAATAGGTATTAATATGTTTTAAAAAGATAATATATAATATCATAAATAATAATTTGGTTCTATGATAAGTTAATAACATGTTTATAACCACTATATAATTTTTTAGTGACGTTTCAACCAAAACTAAACATGAGGTAAGAGATTTCATAACTCAATTTTCACTCATTGGGTTAAAATTACACTTCATTCATTTTTTCATGATAATATTATGTGTGTAATGAATTTTGATTATCATATGTTATATTTAAAATATTTTAATGTATATTTTCATTTTATGCACATTTTTTTTCATTTATTAATATTCAATTCAACGTTATGGTCTTTTTAAGGGTTTTATTTCAAAATATCATTTTAATCGAGATTGTTTAATTTTAAATTTCAGTTGATGTATGTTATTTTATAAGAGACTTATAAAAAACATTTAATTTTATTATCTTTTAGCTATTCAAGACATTTCAATGTAATATTACCATTTTAAACTAATTTTTACATAATTTAAATTTGAAAATATTATACGAAAATATGACGTCATTACACTTTTCTGTTAGAAATCGGTTTTCATACATAACCATGTTTTTTAAAAATTATTTCAAAAATGTTTTAATATATTAAAAAATTATTCAACATTTTTTTTAACTTTTTTCTCTATTAAATATTTTTTCAAGGAATATAATTTATTTTTCTAAATAATTTTTTTTGTATTTTACTGAAAACGTGAAAGGAATCTTCTAATAATTTTTCAAACTAAAATTCTTAAAAAATTAACAGTGAAAAAGGAATATATATTTTTAACATGTATGACATGTATAGAATTACCCACCATCATAACCATCATTTTTTAATACACAATTTTATTTTTAATGTGTATCTTTTTAAAGAAATTATATTTAATGATGACTTTCAAAGAAATGATTTTCAAAAAAAAATTCAAAAATTCAATTGATATGTTCCTTAAGAATGTTTCTAAAGATCTATTTATATTTATAAATGACTAAATAAATTTATTCATGCTCTAATTTTTAAATGTTTATACCATCATTATTCCTCCTCTGGATGGTTTATGATTATTTTGACCAAGGATGGTATTGACATCCACTTTTGTGTTTCATTTTGTAGTCATTTACTTCACCTTGAAATATTTTTTATCTTGTGATCATTATACATTATGTTTCTCTTAAATATCGATATTAATTATCATGGAAATTATTATTTCTTAAACTACATATCATTTTTTACATTCGGTTTATACTTGTAAAGTTATGTTTTAATTGGGGAAATTTTTATAAATAAGATTATTTTACTCAACATGAATATATGATGTTAATTTATATTGATTCAGGAATAAAATGGATTACTTGATATATGATAAATGTTTTGGACATGCGTTGATGTGTGGGGACCAATATAATATGGAAAATAGATGCATTGGTAGGATTCTTAAGACAATCATGTTACGTTTTTGTTAAATGGTTTTCTAGAAGTAGTTTAAACTATCTTGTGAAAGGTCTCGATGGTAGAGGTATCATTATCCCTAAGATCATGGTATCCAATAATAAAGAATTGTGTACATTATTTTTCTTATTATCCAAGAGGTTTTCACAATGATAGTATCTCTAGAAAAATTTAATTCTCATTTTATGGACTAAATGGAAGTTTTTTTAGTTATATAACTTGCTATATAGATTATAAATTATCTAGTTATTTAAATAGAATGTGTGATTAGTTATTTACAATTCAATATTAATTATTACTTATCCTAATATAAAGAGTATTTGTTCTCAGTTTTTAATCTTTTTATAATTATTATACATTATCAATTTATTTAAATGGAATGTGTTCTCATTTATTTAGCTTTCCATGTGTATTAGGATTATTAATTCATGATACCTATCATTTTACTTAAAGCTCAATATGAATTTGAAGTAACCCTTATTTTTTCCATTCTCCATAATACTTGAAATGTACTACTAATGATATGAAAGAAAATTATAGAGAAATTAATGGTATTATAGAATACATATGTTGCAATCAGTGTATTAATTTGAAATGAAAGGATCAAGTATGTATCTAGTTTACTAGGACTACGAAACTATTCAGTCCTTCAGGATGTGACTCCATGTATCATATTCCATTATAACAAAGTAACAAATAGAGTCTAGGCTACTAGGGTTGGGTCCACTATAGTTTATATTAGAGTATTTTTAGTGGAAACCTTGGGTACTAGATTTTGAAAATTTTATTATGGAACGTAACCCTAAGATATTATTTGAGGATATTTATATAAGATCATCCTAATAATTTTTAAGTTATAGATTGTATGGTTTTTCTTATAAATTAATACTTTTCTATATAAAATATGTGGATGTGATTATTTTAAAGTGGCACATTGGGTAATAAATCTAAAAAAATCATATATCTTGAAATAAGAGTTTCATTGTTTCGAGTAATGAGACCTACTACCCACCTGGTTTTACACTAAAGGTTCATATGCTTTGGATAATTCATATATTCTTCATAAAAATTTATTACGGATTTGAAATGATAGTGGAATTGAATGACCTAGGTTAATCACTACAACATTGAATAACTAGTTATAAAATTAAAAAGATAAAATATTTACATATAAAGATTTAAGAATTAAAATTTATAAGTATTTTTCCAATGGTATTTTTTGTTATAAGAATCATGAGACGTATAATGATTTTGTTAAATTTTATAATAATATAATTCATCATTAACATAAGAGTTAAGGATACCTACAAGAGTTTATGAGGATAATTTTGGTCATAAGTTCAAAGTATTAGAAACCCTTTTTAGGTTTTATGTAATGGGATTCATCTGTGATTGAGGAAATTTTGAGTGAAATTATAGAAATACAACACATTGGTTTTGTATATGATTTAGTGGATATGTTTTTTCATGAATAAGGCCTTCAATTTTTATTGACATAATTTTAAATGTATTTATATCAATTAAGGTTAGTATGACAACTAATGACATAATAATAATTGTCAAATATGATTATTAGACTTTGTAAAAAGTAATTTTTCTTCAAAACCATAGTAAAAAAGTTAATTAATGATTAAATTTTCTTCATTTGTGTCCATAATATTTGTTCGGAACATTATAAGAATTATATTAATATAGTTTCAGAAAAAGGAAAACTGGAATAATGGGTGACCGCCTATTTCATCTTGAAATGTTATGGGGATTAAAATCATAACCAAATGATGATAAGGGGTGAATTCATAGCATATTCTTAAATGATGTCTTGTTTAATATGGATTTATTTTTTAAAAATATCTGGGAAATAAAAATTAATGTTGAACCAGTTGTGAAATTATTGAGGTTAAGAGATAAAATAATCATATTGGATAACCTGTGGTAACCATTCTAGTTTTAAAAATCATTTATAGATTGATAAAAAGCCTTGTAACTCTTTTATAGATCTTATAATCTATTTAAAATAAACTATAATTATCTAAAAATAAAGATTTATTTTTTGGATATTCATTTCTTATTGTAAATAATGAATATGTAGTTTATTTAAGAACAACCATTGGATGAATTTATACTTATGAAATATAAAATTATCAATTAATTATATTTCCTTGCATTGTTAGACAATAAAATAATTACTCAACATTAGAGAAATTTCCTCCAAAAAATATGTCACCATATTAAATTCCTATATGATGAATCAGATAGTCTTTTAAACCATTATATATTTATGGTTTTCATTCCCTAAAAGTCCCATTAACCAATCAATATTTTTGTAATCATTGACCATTATAAATCCCTATAATTATTTATGATTTTTTTCCATATTCATATATTCACATTAAAACAATTTTCTCTAACATGGGAACCTATTTATGTTATATTCCATAATTAATTATTTATTTCTCATTCAATCTTATTAATTGAATATTTTGTTAAATCTTTTAACGATGTTGTTCTTCAAAAAACAGTTTTCAAATATAAAGCCCTTGGTTATCAAGACAATGATTAAATTGAAAGGAAATAATTTATCAATTATGGTGAGAATGTGAAACCTAGAAATTAAAAATAAAAAAATTTTATTTTAAAGGATATAAAACATAAAACACTAGGTTTATCTTGGAGAAAACAACATATTTCATGGAAATATTTCCTTACATGAAATGTTGAGTTTTACCGAACAACAGAATACGATTAAAATTAAAATTTAATATGATATTTATTGACGAGCTGTTGAAATAGATATCAATGTTAGGATTAAATAACTTTTAAAAATATACAGTTTACACATTTTTAGTTATCTATTGATTATAAATAAAACAAGGATCATTTAAAAGGAAAATAAATGTTTTCTTAAAAACGCTTTTTTTCATAAGAGATGATCTAGAGACGGTTTGCATATAGAATATAAAATTAAAACATAAAATATTTAAAATATATATATATGAAAGAATAAAATTAATTTTTGAAATAATAATATTGAAATTATATTAGGGTGTTTTATTTGTACTTTTCTGAAAAGTTTCATTTTTTAATGAATCGTGAAAAATACAAAATTTTAATTGAAACCCACCTTTTCATTTAAATAATTTATAATTTTAAAATATATTATGAATTGTATTTAAAGTAACATTAGTAATATAATACATAAATTAATAAAATTTAGTTCATTGGGATAATTATTATATTGAATTTATATATAAAAAACTTAATAAACATTTGAATATTTTCACTTTAAAAACATACTTTCTCATCAACTCTGTATGATTAACATAATTTTATATTTCTTCACTTCTCAAAATTAAATTTGAAAAAATATATTAAAATTTTTAGTCAATATAATTTATAATTTCATATATGGAAAAATAAATATTTAACCAAATTTAATAAGGAATGGAGAATACATTAATTATCATAGTTAAGGTAAAATTAGATTTACTAAGGGAAAAATGGATTATTAAGAGTAAAAACAACCTAAAATAATATCTCAATTATGTTTAATGAGTTTATTTAGATATTTTTAATAAAATTATTTAAAATATGGAAATCACTTTCCACATTTTGTTAAATATGATCTATATTATAAGATATGAATCAAAAAGAAAAAAAATACACATCTCTTCCTCTTAATATCTATAGTTTTTTTTGGATATTGAAAACCATCATTTTTTAGGTTACGCATATTATTTTGATTTATAAATGAGTTTTTGTCATAATAATTTATCATTAATTTTAACAGATGAATCAGAAACATAAAGTTCATAAGAAACACCATCATAATAATTTTCTAGTTAACAAAAATTAAAATAAATGATACTGAAATAATATAACACAAGTAAATTAAATAATTGTTTTTAGAAAATTGAGTTTTGTGGTCTCATATTAAGAAAATAAAAATGTTACAAAAGTCTAAAGGAATATATTTCATCTTTTTTCCATTAAAGAATGTGTAACATGTCACGAGGATGAGTGTTAGAGTAGATTCACACCTCATCAGACACTCCAGTATTTGCAAGACCATCAACAAGATGATTGGATTCAAAAACTATGTGAGTGACAATATAATTCATTGAAAATAGTTTTTCCAGATTGTTATACCATTTTTTTTCAACTACAAAGAGAGGTGGACCTATTCGAGCCTGAAAACCTAAAAAATAGTAGTGGAGTGTACACCAACTAGATATTCTTCTAATTTCATTAACTTAACATGTAGAAAACTTTGATAAATCCAATAATTTATAATTTAAAGTTAGAAAAATAGCCACAAGGACCATGAAAAAAATTCAATAACATCAATATTGTGATATATAAAGATCACCTCATAACCTAATGGCCTATAGTTTCCCTTTATACCCCATATAAATTCCATTTTAACCAGTCAAAAAATTATGGGATAAAATAGGCCTCAAGAGTACCAAGAGGATGAGGAATGTTACTAGTTATTTTTATCCATGTCAGTGTAGTGACATCTCTCACCTAGTTTCTACTATTATCTCCATGTAGCATGTTTGAATTATGAACTTCCATAATGATATTGGAAAGGGCAGACTGAGTGTTTAAGGGGGTATTAATATATCATGGTAAAATGGATGCCTCTATATTTTGAAGGAACATGCCTCAGGAACCTGGTGTTTTTCATATAATCTGATTGTTACTCCCTCCACACATCATCCCCCAATGATGTCTCCGGCAACGTTTAACCCGAGTTCAAGCCCTCCGATGGTGGCCCATTTTTCTTCCTAGGGGTCTCTCGATGTGTCTTCAAGGATGGGTCCTCTAGCATGGTCCTTTAGGGATGTTCTGTGTGATCTAGATCCTTGTACTTCACTTACATGATTCCTAGATATTGAGCCATTTTCCCACTCGGTTTCGAGGGATGGATAAGGTTTTTCGTTAGTGGTTCTTGTGATAGAATTTAACTAATCTATATCTAGCTTAAAATGGAATCATGTTGCACATTTTGGTTCTGATAAACCTTATCTTCCTGTTATTAAACGTTTCTTGGATTCTTGGGGTTTGTAAGGGGATTCTCGCATCTCCTAGATCCACCAAAGTTCGTTCTTCTTAGATATTACTTCGAAAGTTTATTTCATTCATTCTTGGTATAATTCCCCAAGGGTTGTGGGTCTTTGGTGTTTCAATTTATCCCTCTGGTCGTTGGAGGTTCACTAGGGAATGTAAATCCCTCAAATAGTGGTTTGGGTAAGCCTACTAGGTCTTCCTCTTCCATTTTAGAATAGTTCTTTCCAAAAGGACATCAGCGACACCTTGGTCGGGTATCTATGCACGACTTGGCACAACCATCGTAGTGGGGAGACCATGGTGGCCCAGATATGTGTTGATCTGTACTTTTCTCTTCTGATCCCAGAGAATACCTCCTTGAAATTTCCATATTCCATCATTTGGACACATGATATATTTTACCTGATATTTCCAAGATATTATTTGTCTTGTTTTTCATAGGGATATTAATTTCAATATTTCCAAAAATGCAACAAGGAGGGTGTCACCAAGTTGCCATTAAATCCAAACTGCTTGTTCCTTCTTCTCATTCTTGTACAGGGTTGGTCTCAGACTCGGGCAAGCATTTTGATTCTAGGGCCACCACCAGTCCCCTTGTTATCTCACCCTACAATGTCCCAGTTCCTCCCTCAAAGAGTACTAAGGGCCCTCCAATCCTAGTTGTGGTTTCATATAAACACCAAAACATTTAGTTTGATTCCATGGGTTCCACTTATTGGTTATAGTTACCCAGCCAATTGTTGTCTAATGGAGCTCTGTTAGAATTCTACATGGGGTTCCCAAAGATGCTTCAGCCTCAATATCCTTGTTTCCCCTAAGTGCATTTATGGCTTCTAGTCTCTGTGAAGAGAAATAGATTAAGGTGTTTGGATGCCAGTAGTCTAACCCCTTCATAGTCGAGTTCCTTGAAGGTCATAAGATATTGGAATGCAGAGTTTTATCTAATGGATCTAGAATTCCTGGAGTGTGTCCTCACGCGATGTCTGATCCCCTATTAGAATATGTTTTTTTACCTCTTCATTCCCCTGTAAAGATCGGGGCTTTGTGAAGGATAGTGCTATGTCATGGTTGGATCATAAGGTGGAGGGAATTTTATACCCAAATACACCTTCAAAATAGCCACTCCCGTCATTAGGGGTGCCTATTTCGGGCCCAAGAGTGTGTACAAGGTAGATGAAGAAGAAGTTATAGGATAAAGAGATCCCTTTATCCCAATCAAAAAGGACCATGGGTAATGGGGCCAAAGACATTCCATCGTTGGTTTAATGATTCCCATCATGATATGGAAATCATGAGGAATTGGGGCAAGGGTGAAAACTTATTTCATCTCTCTGGAATATAATAGTAAAAAAATCATAATGGTTGCGATAATTTTGCTCAAGAAGAACACTACTAAGATTCAAGTGTTCACTCATAAGGTGAAAATACACATATCAATGCATGCAGCTCCAACAAATAATTCCATATGGTTATTTTGGAAGAGGGAAGTATCTATGGATTTTATTGAAGGTAGTGACCAACATATCACGATTATGGTGTCGAGTGGCCGAGAAACATTGTTTATGTTCTTCATTTATAGAAGTTTCAATTCCCAGAGGAGGAAAATATTATGGTCAGAGCTAAATGGGTTTGACGTAGGTGATCAACCCTGGGTGGTGGGAGGGGATTTTAATATCATAACGCAGCCAGATGAGAAGATGGGGTGAGCTGAATTCATGATATTGGATAGTATGAATTTTGTGCAGTTTATGGCTGGTAAGTGTTTGATGGACCAAGGATATTACGTCGATCCTTTCACATGGTACAACAATCGAAGGGGTGGTAGTACATACTAGAGCAGACCTGATCAGTGTATTTGCATCATTCACGCCATCTCCATGTTCACAAATGTGAAGGTAAACCACTTTAACTGAAGAATTTATGACCATTCTCGACTACTATTATATATTTGCAGGATGGAGGTCTCATATGATCATTTCAAGTTATCCAGCCAGTGGGTGTGTGAAAAGGACTACAACCACATGGAGATAAAGGATTGGAGTGAACCTTCTTGGGGAGACTCATGGGTGTATTTTTACTCCATATTTAAGAGGCTGAAGTAGTAATTCATGTTGTGGGCTAGGTCCTTTCCTCAAATTGATCGGGAAATGGTTTCACTAAAACATGACATCCAGAACCTAGAGTCTAGTCTTGAGGAGAGCTGGGATGAAGTGGTGTTTGATAAAATCTTTGAGAAGAATACTTATTTGGTGGTGAAGTTTCTTTCAATGTAATGAAAGGTTGGAGAATGTTGCAGGACTAAATGGCTTAGGTAAGGAGATACAAACACTGTATACATTCATACATGCATTACGGAGAGATGGCGAGTTGTGACACCGAATATAGTTCTGGAATATGGAATGTACACAGACAATAGGGAGGTGGTTGGGGGAATGGACTTCTTATTTTTTAAAGACATCCTTGCAGGGATGAATGAGAATATGCCTTAGGGGTATTCCTCAGGGGAGGCTCAGCATTGAGAAGGTATTTTGAATATTCTCTCCATGAAAGATAATGCTCAACTTGAAGGTATTTATAAGGAAGATGAGGTGTATGCATCCATGTGGAGACTGAATCTTGAAGGCACGGTGGGACCAGATGGCTTCCCAGGTTCATTCTACATTGTCTCTTGGAAGTTTCTAAAACGTGATCTTATCCTTTCCATCAATGACTTCTTCCTAGGGGTGGCCTTCCTTAGATCGCGTCAGCAACTACTATAGTTTCTTTCCTAAGATCAAAGACCCATCTTCCCTTATCCATTATCATCCTGTGAGCATGTGCAACATTCCCTATATAATCATAGCAAGCATTATCAATATTAGGATGTCCATTCTTCCCCCTCAGTGAGTATCCATGAAACAACATGTATTCTTCTAACACCATTAGATTTAGGGATCCATGGTGATGGTGTAGGAGATGATGAGTGATCTGAATACAAAATCCCATGGCTCTAATGGGGTTGTTAAGCTTGATATGAATTAGGCATAAGTTAGGATGGAGTGGGGATTTATATATAGGGTTCTTGCCAAGATGGGGGTATCTAACTTGGCATGTGATATCATCATCTGGTGTGTTTTCTTATTGTGGATGGATGTGTCTTTTATAGGGAGAAAACACTGTTTATTCAAGAATATTAATGGACTTCAGCAAGGTGATCCATTATCATCGAGCATCTTTATCCTAATGAAAGACACTATTAATAGGCTAATAAATAATAGTGTGTACAATGGGGACATTATTCCATACAATAGATAGTATATCCACCCCCAACATCACATTTGATATATAATGATGACATGATAATATTCATGAATGTTGGGTGGAGGTCCCTCAATGAGTTTAACAATATCTTAGTGGAGTACTTCCACTGGAGTGGGCAGGTTATCAATAAGGAGAAGAGTTGTTTCTATGTATCTAAATTAGGAAACTTGAGTAGGGTGAATATTATGGGCAATGAGCTGGGCATGGGGTGAGGCACTATTCCCATGGAGTGTCTCGGTACACCAGTATCACCAGGTAGACTGCAAACCAGGGACAATGATAAAGTTGTAAATTAGATAATGGAATGAATTTGGAATTGGAGAAACCATTTCTTATCTTTTAGGAGAAAGATCACTCTCATGAATAGTGTAATTTCAGCAATACTAGTGTGATCTATGACTTCTACTAGTGTGCTAAAGGTGGTTATTAGGTTCACCAATAGAATCCTTTCTCGCTTCATTTGGGATGTGTTATCTGAGGGTAAGAGGCAGGGGGTGTCGTACGGTAAGACGGTCTGACCCATCAGGGAAAGAGGAATAAATGTCAGGAGCCTAGTAGATACAATTCATGTCATGTGTGTTAATCATGCATGGTAAGTAATTGAGGAACGTACCCTATTGGGGAAGCATATGTCTCGAAGATACAGATTCATTTTTTCAACCTTTTTGGTCTTGGAATCATATATGTGGTCCTCGGTATGTAACATCATCCCGAGTATCCTCCCACATTCAAAATAAATTATTGGGGAGGGGAACATCCTGTACTTGTATCATAATTGGTCAGGTAGTGTGCTAGGAAATATAGGATTCCCAGCTCCCACTATATCCTTAAGGGAGGAAAGCATGCATCCCCAATTATTCAGATCTCTTATGGATGAGCCTCAACAAGAATTTTTTGACTCTGTTCTCATTAATGCTGACCATGAAATGTGTGTATGTACCCCTTTCACATCAGTTAATTTAAAATAGGTGGATTTTTATAGGATTAATGTTCCTCAGGGGAAGCAGGAGAGATGTAATAGTATGGCTTGGTGCAATAAAATCCCTACTAAACATAACTTCCTCACGTGCAGGATCTGAAATAATGTTATACCCTTTGACATTAACATAAAATGTTTAGGCATTAGCATAGATTCCTTCTATCATTATTGTGTGAATAAAAAAGAATATAGCATGAATAACATATTCTTTTAGGGTGAATGGGCTCGGTAAGTGTAGAGTTTCATTGGTTCTTTCATAGGGTACTCTTCCCAAGTTGATAGCAATGTGCGGTTCATGGAGCGCTTGTTCCAGGGGATCCACTGGACTGCAATGGAGGTAGAGTTACAAGCCATCATTTTCAATGTGGGCTGAAGGAATTTATGGAAATTATGGAATAGATCAAGGATTGAGGGGATCTCATCCACATATAAATCTGTTTTTTCCAGAACTAGATGTCTTATGATTAACTTGATCGGTCCTGATGGCATCAGGAAGGTGGCTCCTCCCCTTCGCGCATTGCAGGCATCAAAGAGTGAGGTTCTTCTGCATGGATTCAGGGCACAGGGGAGATGGATTCATTAGGTTCCCCCAGAGGTTGGTCTCAAGCATAACACATATGGTTCCTATGCAATGGGTGATATATGAGGAGGAGGAGTTATCGGTGACCCCAAAGGGAGTGTGGTGCTGGAATTCACAGCTCATTATGGAAGTGGAAATTCTATTTGGGTGGAGGATCTTTTGGTTCTTACAGGGTTATCCAAGTGTAGTCAGAGGGAAGTTATCATCGCTCAACTGGAAATGGACTCCATGATTATTCATTATTCTCTGCATGGTAAAGGAACCACTCTCTAGTCAATTTTCTATCATATTAGATAATTCAAGGCCCTCGATGACAACAACTTTAGAGTCACCCTTACATGGCATGATGGGAACAAAGTGTCAGACTACTTGGCCTCTCTTATGGTCCCAGGTACCCCAGTTGTTTTCCTTTCTAATGTGTCTCATTCTTAACTGGAGGGGGTGAACTTAATTTGGGGTGACTCTTTTAGCATTCATTATTTCCATCCCCCTTGTTATGGTTTCCCTCTTCCTTGTATTTTCCCCCTTAAGAATCTTTTTTAATAAAAAACGTAATGTCAGATGGATAGGAAATACCATAGGTTTTAGTGAGAAAATCAAATAAATTCACATGTGGAGGGGGTCATCTCATGGATGGCATCATCTTAGCTCTATTAAATTATGTTCACAATCTCCTCACATGGCACTTGAAAATAATTTTATGTTGAATGGACATTTCTATGTCAAGAAGTGCATCAAGGAAGTTCTTTAAAGAGTCTTCATATGGAGGATGAATTTAAAAAAATTCAAAGACAACCCTTCATTGCGAAGAATATATTTAATGGCATAAAAATATGTTATAAATAAATTATCAGTTTTTATTACATAAAACAAATCATAAAGAGTGTGATATACCAAGATGTTGATTATTTTCATCAACTGGAACCTTGTTGAACAAATGTCTCCAAAACAGTGTCTACCTAGAAAGAGATAACCACTTTTTATTGAAGCCTCTAATCCATTTGTGGGTTCCTAGATGTAAGTGATTATAAAAATCATTGGGTTCAGGTTGATTATTTGGAGCCAGTTCCAAGATAAGAATGTCCTCATGGATCAAAAAATCATAATTTGAGATATCCAATATGAGATTAGTATGAAGGGAATACAGATTGTTCATATGATCTTTTTTTTTGATATGTTATAATCGATGACTTGATTAGAGGAGTTGATAAAATAAATTAGGGGAGCTCAATTCCAATTATCTTTTCAAATCTTGAAAGATGATTTCACATTAAGCATCCAATGGGAGAGCATAATAATTTTGTGAATGATTTATTTCAGGCCATGCCACATAGAGGACTAAAAGTAACATGATTTCCTACAGTAAGTTTTTCTAAAATCTTGGACCTACAGAATCTCATGGAATTATATTTTATATTAAAAAACCTCTATATAAATTGACCAATGAGGGAATAATTGAAGAGTTCTTGGTTATTGATACTAAGGCCTCCAAGATCATGAGGCATGAAACATAGCTTATAGGGAACTGTGACAATTTTTCTTTATAGCATGATACCGCTCAAAACAATTCCTCATAAATGTGTTGATGGAATTAATAGAATTGGTGGACCATAAATACACTATATATGAATAGACAAGATTTGAAACCACCATGTTCATGGAAAGAAAAGTTATTCCTACCATTGAGATGGATTTACCCTTCTATGTGGCAAATATTTTAATAATCTTGCACATAGAATTGGTGATGAAATATTTCCTAGGTCGTCACCAGAAATAGGAACTCCAAGGTAGAGAAAGGGAGAGTGACTTCCATTATTCTATGAACATTAATCAAACTTGTTTTCATGGGAGATGTAAAATTATTTCCAATGTATATAAGAGTATTTTTTCCATCTTTATTTTGTGGCCTCGCACGCTATGATAATGAAGAATTTATTTCTTTATTTTTTTTATATTTCTCATGTATCCCTAATTGATGATAATGATATCATTTACAAAAATGTGGTGAGAGGGAGTAGAAATACCCCTATCCACCCAGATGAATTTCAGGTTACCCTTGACCAACTAGTGAAAAGAAGCCTACTGAGATCATTTTCTGTAATAGAAAAAATGATAGTTGATAGTAGATATCCATTTGTCACTCTGTATGATAATTTGAAGAATATTTTTGAGGATATATTTTTTTATAATGGATATAAGGGAAGACCTAATCAATGATTTAATACAAAAGATAAACCTCGTGATGAAACAAAAAATAGTTGAGTACATTTATTAAAATCCCCAGTTCGTTGTGGCAAAATCATTCTTGATGTAATATTTTGCTGCAATAATCCTCCTTGGGTGGGATTCTTGGTAAGGTTAACACATTGTGAGGTAGTAATAATACCTTACAAGATGATCCTATATTTTAAAAATCCTAATTTATTCTAGGATATGATTTTATATGAGATTTGATCATGTACTGTGTAGGTTTTCTTTATGACTTTGTGAATTATGTTAACAAGGGAAACTAGTCTAAAATAACTTATGTTAATTTCATTATCCACTTTTTGAAGTAATGTAATGAATTGGGCATTGAATACTTTAGTGAATGATATACATTTAAATAAATTTTTTGAAAGATTGTGTACATCATGATGAATCGTGTCCCAATAGAATTTGAAGAAGTGATTTGTGAATCCATCCAGTCCAGATGAACATTCTTTTTTTACATCAATAACGGATTCCCTAATTTTAATATCCAAATGTGTATAGGTGATAAATATGTTATCATCCTTAGTAATAAATTTTGGAATGATACTATCCATTAATTATATATTCTATGGTTGTAAATTAAAAAGATTCATATATAAGGAAACAACACGATTCGAAAGATATTTCCTTTCATCCAGGATTCAATCAACATCTTTTAGTAAAGAGAGATTTCTAATATCCATTATATCCATTTGAATAACATTTAAGAATTTGTTATTTCTATTCCCATTAGAAATCTACATAATTTGGAAAATTTTCTTTTGTAATATATCTTGAAGCATGATAATATTTTTGAGATTCTCGGACATCTCAGCTTCTTGATCAGTTCCTCTAGAGAATTTATTCTTAGTGATGGATTTTTGAAAATTTTTAAGGGAGAAATAAAGAGAATGAATCTCTTCATCAATGGAGTTCAAATACTTCTTACCCCATTCCATCAATTTAATCTAGAGCATTGTTAGTTTGGAGATAAAAACTAGAGGATTGTCACTAGGGTAATCTGAATCCCTAATGTCATCGCCAATTCTAGTGTATCCCAAGAGATCTACCCAAGAATTGTTTAACATGAATGGAATAGATTACCACTTATCATTTTCAAGAAAACTCACTTAAATGGTATTATGATGACAGTTGTGTCTTGCCAAGGTAACACATGAAATAGTTCTAAAATTTCCAAGATAGACATATTTAAAAAGAGTCAATTTTAATTTATCTCATGATATTTAAATGACTTCTATACCATATAAATTTGTATTCAATATGATTTTTTTTATATAAATATTTCTTCCACAAAATAGGCTCTACAATCTTTGATAGCGGAAGAGCAGAAAACAAGATTGATTTTCTCATATTTATATAGAATTGAACTAATGTCACTAATAATTACCCATGGATTAGTGAAAGTGGTGGGTTAACCCATAATATTTATCTATAAAGATCCCATATCAATGTAATTATTGGATGTATAGACAACTGAGAAGAAAAGTTTCCAGCTAGATTTAGAGAATCTACATGTGATGATTTGTTCCTCTTCTTGGAAAATGGTAGGATTTTCAACTTTATTATGTTCCTACAACCAAAACCTATCAGAGTTATGAGATGCCTGAGATTTTATGATAATTCAATACAACCTTTTTTCAATATGAGTTACTGTATTTGAGATATTGTTTTGGTTCTGAAAGACCAATTATATTAGGCTTATACATTCCTGCAAGGATCCTGATTGAACCTTCTGAGATAAGGTTGGCTATTCCATGATAGTTCTAAAATATTTCATTCATTTTGATCTTGTTTTGGGGGTTTATCCCCATTTACATAACTTATAATTTTTTTTATTTATTCTTTATTTTCTCATTATCCCTTCCTTCTAAGATTTTTGGGAAGACATTATTCCTTTTGGTTAACCATCATCACATGCGTGTGTTGAGTCTGTGCCTTTATCTTCCAAAAGATTCTTGATAGGCATGTCACCTTCAGATTTTCTAGATTCCTACTAAGCATTCAGCACACTTGGAACCAGCCCTATGACTAGAATCTATATCTTTACATTTGAATTGGTAGTCTGAGTCTGGTTCAACTGAATGGACACATTCAAATCAAAGAATATAAGATTAGGAATGAATTATCCATCCTTAAAAGAAGATACAGTGGGTAATATATCTTATGGAATGTAAAACATATTTTCAATGAATTACTCTATAGTTGTGAATTTTTTACTAAAATAAATTAGATCGGTTTAGGATTAATTGTTTTAGTCTGAGAAAATCTATTGTTTCTCTTCCTCATCAACCAAGGATTCCTAGGTTGTTATTGTTCTAGAAGGATTGCCCCATTTCACACCATTATCCTGATTTGGAATTTAATTTCTAGATTTTTCCATAGAATTTTCCTTTTTTACCTTTTGAAAACTCCTTCTAGATCATGGTGTTATAGGCTGGATTAACTATCTTATAGACCACTTGACATTTTTTGAGTGCATGACCCACCATTTCAAAATTTTCACAATACCGAGGTAGATACTCAAATTCAGATTTGATCTCCTTTTTAGGATCATTATCAATGAAGGAAATATGTTTTGGTGGGGGTGACTCTATAGGGATCTCATTGAGTAGTCTTTTATATTTCCAAGATCTCTATTGATATTTCACTATTCAATTTTCAGGGGGGTTACAAAACCAAAAACCAAGTTATTCATAAATATTGGCTCCCAGTAAACGTAGGGGAGCCCATAAATTCTCATCCAAAAATGTGAATAAGAATTTCATTGAATATATGGGGTAAAGTTAGCATCCCATTTAGAAAAACTAAATATCCCTAATTTCAGGAGAGATTTTTAGTGTGCTAAGCTACATTGGGATCCTCTTTCCTCTCCATAATAACATGAATATAGCCTTTTAGATAGAAATTTATCTTTTTTTTATTATCAAAAAAAAATGAGGAAAATTGATAATCTATCTAGTTCATATTATTTTAAAAACATCAAAATATATGACATATTCATTGATGATAATTTTGATCTTATTGGAATCTTTTTCCATAAATAATATCTAGGAGAGGGAACATACCTGTCTATAAGGTCATCATATGAAAAGGTTTGATGCCTTTATCATAATATATGTGGACGATCATAGAAAACATGCACTAATCTATAGATTTATTAAGCACATCCAGATCAGCAACCACTGAGATGACACCAACCCCTATACGCTTTATGACAGGAGTCCAGTTGGATTCAATCAAAGCATTCATAGATCCTAGAAGGTCTTATGTGAAATAAATATCTTTAAAACCTAGGGTGAAAAATTCATTTTTTTAACCACGTTCATTCTGAGGGTATTTCAATGATCTTTCCTAGTTTAGGCTAAAGGAATTAATGGAATAACATAAACTTTAGTAGAATGAGATTTTTCCATCATTGATTCGAAAGGGGGAACCTATCCCATTATCTATCAATATTATTAGTATAATTGGATGAATTTTTATGTTACATTAATTTCAAGATTAATATTTTATATTAAAATGGTTTGAAAATAATGGATTTAAATTCCATAATTTTGTTGATATTTTTTAATTCATATTAAATGAATAATGTAAAAATTGTAATTAATGTTTTTTATGAAAATTTATATTATATTAAATGATTTTAAATAAATAAAAAATTTATTTCATTTAATGTGATTTATAATGGTTAATAAATATCAACATTTTTGAATTCATTAAAAAAACATATCTTACAATGACTATACTGATCCCCAAATAGCACAGAACACTTTTAGTACACTTAAGGTTAAAACAATATTTTTCTAGTAGATGCACTTCTATTGAAATAAATTCTCAATAGAGATATGATTTTAAATTAATAGAATATTTTTGAAAATTATAATTAGTGTGTCCAAATTATCTAATGGGTCTCACTTAAATTCTATCTTAATTGATTAATTACCTATGTAAGAAAACTAGTTAACGTAGTGAATGACCAAAATGGTATATATAAAAAAACATAGATGTTTAGAAAACAAAAGATTGAAAAATGTGATTTATAATGTGGTGGTGGTGTATATCAAAACTATAATCCTAATACCTAGATAATTATCAATGCTAGAGCCACTTTAGGTAATATTTACTTCATAATAGTGAATAATTCCAATTATTTACAAGAATGCCATGACCCATAAACTGTAAAAGGGAACTAACTGTCCACTCTCCTTCCAACCTTAAACCCAGTTTTCATCATCCAAGAACATAAAAAATAAAATTAAAATTTTCCTAAATTTATTCTATATTCCTTATATTTGGCGTGATTCCAACCATTATCATCTTTATTACAAACACAAGGAGGATACCCAAAAAATCGGTAATATTCATCAACAAGTGACACCACCTCCTTAAATTTTTATTAAACCCTGATGATATAATAACATTATTATAATTACTATAATTTTATGTGGTTATAATAAGTTAATTTCTAAAAAACATATCTATATCTATCAAATGGGTTACCAAATCATCATTCGGTTGTACGACAGACTACCGCCTCACGAACTGATATCGTTCATTTTTCTATTTCCACCTATCAAGGTCGGGTATGATGATGAACATAACATAAATATATGTACAATATCTACAATATATTTATACCTATTGGTTCACTATATCATATGTATCTTTTTACCTTCTTATATTTTAATGATATGATAATGTCGCTCATGTTAGTGGCGGACTACTGCCACACGAAGTGATATGATTCATCTTTCATTAACACTTCCCATTGAAGGTTAAAAATATATATTTAATGATTATATGTGATATATATGAAATATATATGATATTAATGATATATTTATCATTAATTTAAAATAATATATATTAGGTTTATCTATCCTATTCACTAATATAAAGATGCTTACATTGTTTATGTAAATTTGGATTATCGTCTTGACGAAGCGATGTTAATCCCCTTTCATCACCCCTCCAAATAGATGAAATATATAAGTATATAATATGATAATATTCATATTATTATCATTATATAAATTTAAAATATTACTTTCCTCTTTTAAATAATAATCGATGAAAAATGGAAACATTACTCATGTGTACATATATCCAATTGTGACCATAATGGCAACATATTTCATTTTTCATAACCATCAATCATGATTGAAATTAAAAGTTTAACTTATGTAAAAATATTATCATTATTACATGATAATTATTAGATATATGATATAACTAAATAATATGTGGATGAATTTGATCTTTCCTGATGAAACATGCATTAAGAAACTAGCAATTAACACCTAAAAAAATAAAAATAATTAATGATTATTAATTAATGGGTAATATGATTGTATAAAAGGATCATAAATGATATCATAAATATTATTACCATTCTAGAATAAGTTATTAATATGTTTAAAACAAATAAATTGGAGGTTATAGAAATTTTAAAACATGAATCATGAGTTAAGGGATTTCTTAACCTATTTTCCACTCAATGTGTTAAACATCTACATCATTGATTATTTCATGAGAAGAATATGTGTATAGTTAATTTTTATTATATTATTTTTTATTTATAATTTATAATTTTTATTTATATATGATATAAATAATCAACTCATTTAATAATTCTCACTTAAACATTATCATATTTTTTATTTTTTATTTCACTAACTCATTCTAATCGAGATTATTTATTCCGGACTATTAGTTAATAAAAATTATTTGATAATATTATTAAAAATCCATCTAGTTTTATAATAATTTTTTTTATTAAATTATATCGTTATAGTACCATTTTTCTATACATTGGTACTTGAATTTATTTGACAAAATATTTTAAGAAAATCTGACTTCATTTTTCTCATCTCTCGGAAATCAATTTTCATCCAAAACCATGTTTTATAAAAATGGTTTCAAAAATTGTGTTGAAATTTTAAAAATTATTTATCAAAGAAATTTAAACCCATTTTTAATATTTAAAATTTAATTTAAAATTAATCTTTTTTCATTTTCAAAATAATTCCTATTTGTAATTTATTGAAAATGTTAATGGAATCTTTCTATTATTTTCCAAATAAGGCACTTTACCAACATTTTTATAGTTCAATAAGAAAATTTTTATAACTTGTAAAACATGTATATATTTAACCACCATCATGAAAGTTATTTCATTGAATCAATAAATTCATGTTCATAATTTTATTTTTAAAGAAACTATTTGTAAAAGTTACATTCAAATAATAGGATTTTTGAAATTATTTTCATCATAAAATGTATATTTTCTAAAATAACATTTTTAAATAATTTTAAATGGTATATCTATTCATCAATGATAAAACCCATTTCTTCAAACCCAAATGGGTATATTTTTATTCAATAATTGTTCTTCCTCTAGAATATTTATTATTATTTTGACCAAGGATAATATTGACATTCAAATGTTTCATTTTGTAGTCATTAACATCCTCTTGAAATATTCACATTCCTATAATCAATTGAAATTGATGTTACACTATATATATATATATATTAGTTATCATAGATATTCTTATTTGGTTAAACCATACCTCATTTTTACATATGGTGTTTACATTGAAAATTATTTGATTAACTAGGGAAATATTGATAAATCCTTTAATTTTAATCATTATGGATATTTGATATTAATGAATAATGAATAATGAATTAAATAAATTATTCTATATATGAGGAATTAATTTATCCCAAAGTGAATTTTTTGGAACATTATAATATATCCCCTTGATGATATGATAGGTCTCATTAGAGAAATATGTTATTATAAATTTATAATGGGTTCTACCTGTAGTTTTAAACCATCTTGTGAAGGGTATTAATGGTAGAGGCATCGTGATGACTAAGATCATTGAGTCTAATAATAAATCACTATCTGTATCATTTTTTTAGTTATTATTATCCATTATATTTTCACAATGATATTATCTATGGACGAATTTAATTCTCAGTTTAGTCATTAAATGGTATGTGTTTTCAATTTTTTACCATTCAATATTGGTTATAATGTATCCAATTATTCAAATGGAATATGTAGTAAGTTATTTACCTCACCTTTCTGATTATTATTAATGAAGTTATGTAAATGTCATGTGTTCGCAGTGATTTGACATTATATATTTATTAAATAGTAACAATTTTTTAAATGGAATGTATAATCAGTTATTTAAATTACCTTGTTGATTATGATTATTGATTCATGATATCTTACAGAGTACTGAACCATTACTGAGAATTTAACCTCACCATTTATTTCCTTCATCAAGAATCCATGAAATTTACTATGAATGATAAGGAGGTATGAGCTAGAGGAAAAAATTAAATTATAAAAAAAGTGGTAATTTTAGTATTGATTTGTATTCCATGACTAAAGTATGTCTTCATTTTCTAAAGACTACTATACTAGTTTCTCCTTCGGTATGTGATTCCTTATATCTTATTCCAATGTAATGATGTATGACACAGTCTATGGAGTACTGGGGTTGGGGTCACTGCACAAAAATACTGTGAATGTCTAATCATGACATAATTGTGTAATGCCTACCTATGTGGGTGTAGAGTTCTTTGAGTTTTAAATAGAGAGGATTTAACTTTTTCATTGGGAGTGGAGTTTGATTTTATTTCCTTCTTAACATTTTAACTTTTCTAAAAAAATTTGGTCATTAATTCTATCCCATGATTTTGAAAACATGTTTCTTCTCACCGATAATTTTATTAGGGAAACCCCCTCAAGGGGATTGGTTAACTAGTGTTCGATGGTATGATGCAAGACTATTTTAAGATATATCCCTAGGGAATTTCAGTTTACACTAGTTTTTTGGACCCAACCTATATAAAACATTGAATTCAACCCATGATTTTTGGAACAACCCCCCATCATCTCATAAAAATATAATGAATTTCAGAGAATTTATATAATTCACCCTTCTCAAGAAAAATCTAATCACAAAACCATTATACAATTGGTTCCATTATTCAATTATTTATTTATAAATATTTTTAATCAAATTTTTTTCATTTCATTTATTGAAAAATTTGTTGAATCTCAACATTAACTCATCCTCAATCAATACACTATGTGGAAATAGATACATTATTCCACATAAGTCCCTAATTAAGTCTTGAGAGTCTTCCTTAGGTAATCTATGGTAGGATGGTATCATTGTCAAGGGATATTTCTTAATCTCATATTTACAAGACCATGGAGTTTTCCTAATCCTTGATGGGTTGTTTGAAACTATATTCAACAAAAACACTATAATCCTAAATCTTTACAAAAGCATATTACTAGGTTTCGGTGGTTCGACATTTTTGGATTTTTTGAAGTTTGCATTTTTTGAAAATATTGACTTTCCTAAAGAATTTCCATTTGAAGATTCTTATTTATTTTTAAATTACTCAAATGGGTTTTTATTTTATGTATGATTCCTTTCAAATTTTCAACTAATGACTTAGTTTTCATTGACACCCATTTCAATTTATTTTTTTAGGGTTTTGTATTTGGTTACAGATTCCCTTCCCAACCAAATGCGCCAATATTCTATCAGATTCATAGGTCATAAATTACAAGAAATGAAAATTAGTTATTTATTAATAACTATTATATATATTAAAGTATTTAATAGAGGTTGAACCATGGAAAAGTAATTTTAAAAATTGTGTGTTGTGAGTGACCATTTGACAAAACAAATAATACAATAAAAAGGTGGAAATAAAAAATTAAATATAAAATGATTACAATAAATAGCGGGGAAGAAATATTTTGAATAAGAATAAATAGGATAAAGTGAAAAAACCAAAAATACCTGAATGAATGAAAAATTCACAAGAAACCATTATATATTATAGGGATAGAACATATGAAATCGATTGTCTTGTCATTACTTAGTTTTAATTCAGTAATTATTATGTTTTGTCTTCATTAATGATTAAGTGTTAATCATTATGGTAAAAATAAGTTTTTCATCTCTCTCAAATGACAAAACATTGGGTGAATAAACCCCCAAGGGTCCCAACAATAAAATTCCACTAATCCAATTAACAATGGAACCAGAGTAAAATCTAAACCAACTTCCCATTTGGTCCTAATATACTACCATTTAATGAGTTGTTTTTCTCTTAGATGGACATTAATATGGATGGTACATATAAAAAAAAATATTTATCAATTATTTTTATCATTTATGGATATTTACTACATATAAAATGAAATAAGGTGGGGAGGGGGGAGGGGTTCTAACCAAAATCAATATTTTAATGATGTAAAATTACATAACACACAATCCCATTACCCATTCGTAATTTAGCAAACAATATTAATAAAATTTTCCAAATAATTTTAAATGATCATTGAAATATAGAGGGAACAAATAAAATAAGATTAATGAATAATCCCTTAGTTAGATCCTATAAATATTCGCTCAGTCTTCAAGAGTGGTGCTTCATTCTCCTCCACGTCTTGTCCTATGGTTACTTTTTCATCACCTCTATCTCCACTTTTTCCCCACTAATGATTTTCTTTTTATATAAAATATCACATAAGAAATGACTTCTCTCTAACAATCATGTGTTCATTTGTATCCAACCATATAAACCCAAATTTTTCATCAAATTCTGAGACCAAATTTTCTAAGTTACATCCATGTTAAAAATTAGATTCCTAGATGCCTTTGGGTTTGTGTGGTTAAAATATTCCTTGAAAATTCATTTTTACTCCCATGATACTGCTCTGTGCCACACTATAGAAATTATATTCTACACCACAAGTGTCTCTTGTAGAGTTTTATGAAAAATAATAATTGGAATCAAATAATTTTGTGGGTATAGGACAAATAATATTAGGTATTTTCTATTTTTCTTCAAGATTAGTAATATATAAATTGAATACATAATCCAAAGTCTTTATAAACTCATTCTATATGATAATGAGAAACATCATGTGTCAGTGGAACCATTATGCTATTAAAGGTGTCTTTTACATTGATATTTCATACATTTTGGTTGGGATTCAAACTATATACAGTTGGATATTTAAATGTTGATGGTTGATCTTTAAAAATGGTGATCTCAATGTTGTCCTCCAATAATTCTATGAACACTTATTCAAAGGGGTGTCATCGTGCTACCTTCCTCATTATAATTCTTTATAAGGTATCTTATATGTCTTAAATCTCATGAAACATACCCTATATCATTTTTAAAAGTGGATTATAATGTATCTTAGAGGTTACATGAAATTAATAATGATATTATATTCAGTTATGAATGAAACTATGTCTTTTTTAAAATTAAAATCATCTTCTAAAGAATGAAGGTAAATTGTGGTAGGGATCAACCTCCTGGAAGTGGTGGTTTGGAAGATGTTCAATGACAGTAGGAATGACTTCTCCAACTGGCTTCATAATATTTTCTACCGGTTCAGATCTAGTTCGGGTGTATCATGATAGTGTGGTAAATCAATAATAGATGGTGAACAGGTGAAGAATATTAGTTTGGGTGGACATGGGTGCATAGTCAATCAAGAAGATCAACTATCACCAGGGGTACAAACACTTCCCATTTTGTTTTTTTATTCCATAAACCTCTTCCTTTCTCTATTTTTGTGATTATGGATGGTCAATTTATGACATGAGGTAACTTAATGTTTTTGTACAATCGATGAATTAGTTTTTTCATTTCCATATTGAGGTAACAACTACTTTACTTTTGATTATGCAATCATTCCCATTTATCATAATATCACTCTGTTTAATATGAAATCAATCCAAGATATTGTTGAACCTAAGATTTATTCATATAGTAGATTGAATTGGTTGTGTAATCGATAAATCCTCGGTATAGTCACTTAGACCCTTTTCTTGATTTTCTCTATGGACCCAAATAGAAAAAAGACATTATAAAATTTATCATTATTCAAATTCATGTTTTAAATTCATTAAAAATATCTAAATTTCATAAATGAAATATAAACTGAAACCAAAAGCATTAATCGATTAAGTACAACAAAGAAATTTCTATTAAAATATTCTGTGAATAGAATATTAATACATGTTACTTATAGATTCTATGATTCTCTATTATGAGCTAAATTTTATATAGTCATGTGAATTATTCTTCTTTACTTGGCCCTTGTGATTACACCTTCTCTAGATACTCATCCTAAAAAATGTTCATTATCACTTCAAGACACACTACCTACCCTGCCAACAACTACCTGTTTTTTTCCTTTTCTTTGGTGGGATACACTACCACTCTTGGGGTTCTGGATAATTCCACTAGAAAATTTCCATATCCCATGAGATACATAGCTATCATACGCACCTCTAATTCCCTCCCTCAAAGGATCCCCCTAGTTTCTTATATTTCCTTTCTGAAGGCCATTGAGCACCTATTTTTACCACAAAAATTTTCAAATATATATTTATATATTTATAACTTTGTCATTTTTCTATGCGGTGCTTATATTTTATGAATATTACATTTTCATTTGTTTTGATATTCATGGGTATTGTAATTTTTTTGGTCAATATGCATTCAAATTCCTCACTAATTTGATCCCACTACAAGAAGAGTACTATTTTTTTAATATTTTATTCAAATTTATTTCATCTTATATATATCACTACTCCCTTGGATCAGTGTGTTCATGTATGATTTATCATCTTCCTTATCTTCTTTGTTTAGATTAGAAATAAATGTGTGATATTAAGTGTGCTAGAGGTTCTATTAACACCACATTGGTTAATATCTATTGGTATAATCTTTGAGACATCAATAATTTGATTATATATGTTAATAGATTTCATATTTTTGATTCAATATGATTATAAAAAATAATGACATATGTGAGAATATTGAAATTTAGATTCTTATTTTGGATTAATATTAATTTAAAATGATTACACATATTATTTAATTTTTTATTGTGAATCTATGCCAATTTTCATTTATTAGACTGATTATTTTTGTTCATGTCATGACATGATTTCCCCATAATTATATTCCCATTCTTAGGATCTATTCTGATCCCATTATCATATTCTTTCGTATACCCCATTTCTAGATAGATTATCTAGATATGAATAAAAAATAGAAATTATACTATTTTTTTATCCAAACATTAATATTTTTAATCACATTAAAATTATTTAGGCATTGAATTTATTTTTTAATCCTATTTTAACAGTGATACCTACCATGTATTTTATATCTTGTGAAACCCAAAACAACCAAGAATTAACATGATAGGAAGGAATGTTATAAGACTAACAATCATTTCTAATTTAATTATTTTATTTTATTTTTTGATGATTCATTTGATCTTTAAATATGGTTATTGGTGATTCATAATAAATTTGTAAGAGAAACAATGAAATTAATATATGGGTGGAGTTTTTTATTTTTCATACTTGAAAAATAGTTCAAGAACCATCATTCCTTGTTCTTATATATCATCCTCATCATCAAAAAATGATAAAGTTACTGAAATTGTTAATTACACTGAAATTTGTTTTGTGAACCCATGTTGGAAAGGGATGAAAATGACCATGTTATATTTTTAGTAATTTTTAAAGTGGAATATTTTCACTTATATTTTCAATGAATGTATGGAATTATATGTAAATAATTTACCCCCTTTTTAATCTACTGATTTAATTTTCATATCATTAACCTCAGAACTTTATCCATAGAAAAAAATTACCATAATCTATGGCCTCACAATTGTTGTTTTTTAGTCATAAAGTGGTGATTTATATTTCTTACGTGTTTATGGATAGAGTGGATATACTTGATATTGAGAATAACATGGATTACAAGATATAGAGTGGTGATTGAATCATTTTACATGAATGGTAAATATGCAGTGGAATGATTATTTATTAAAAATTAAAAAATTTAATAAAATGAATAAAATGAAGAAATATTATGAATTATGTTATACAAAATTCATGATTAGAAGAATTTGAAATTAAATAGTTATTATTCTATCTTAAAACCTTAGTTATGAATGTATATTTATATTTATAATAAATTGAAAACTTCTAATATTAGTGTTTTGATTTTTTTATTATATAATGAGATTTTTCTTGAAGGAAATTAAATAACTAAGTGTGGAAAATTTCTATTTGTCTAAATTGTGCATATTAATTTGGGTGTGTTATTAAGTATAAGCACATTTTTCACTAGATAAATGTTTTTATTTGGTTCAAATGAATAAGATCGGTGCTTATGGGTGAATTTATGGATTTTTTAATAGAATTCACACATTAGGGATTATTTATAACAAAATTAGAGATTAAATAGTGTGATATTGATAAGAACACCTCGGATACCATTAGAAGAGGCACGAATTGTCCAACTGAAGTACATATCCAAGTGAGGGACCACAGCCAACATGTTTTTTTTATTTCATTTAACATTACAATTATACCAATTTAATAAGTGTTTGGTTATTTAAAAACATGATATAAGCCATGTGTATCAGAAAATCATGACATGTAGTCTTACCTATCATCAACCAACAAATTAGTATTAAATGGGTGGAACCGTTTTCCACATACTAGTGTAGAATTTCATTAAAATTCATTTAACATGAGTTCAAATCATGAACTATATTTTTTATAAATACAAAGGAAGACATCCATGTTTAAGGTTGTGTATTCAAGGTGGGGGGGGCACATTCAATCAATCAACTCAAAACTCCCCCAAAGCTAGCGAGAGTTTTTGTTTTTTTAATGAACTTTTTCTTCTCACCACCATTTTCCAATATCATGTCTATTTAAGGGTTGTGTTCTTGATATAACTATTCAAAGATACAATGGTCATTAGAGGGTAAAATCTCATTGTTGGCATTTTATTATGATTATAGGATCATTGTAAAAAACAATCTAAAGTGATTATTTTTAATTATGATGTATATTTTATAATTCCATTAAGGAAAAAAAATAATAAATACCAATATATTTTGTGTTAGAAAAAGAATAACCCAACTAGAGAACATTAAGGAAATTCTTGTGGGAAAAATCATTTCTACTTGGAGAAACACTTCCCATATTAATATTAGGTTTTATAAAAACACATTTTTCTATCATTAATTAAAATACCATAGAATTTATTTATAATATGTGTTGTTAATTTTTATTGGATAAAGAAATAAAAACTAAATTCAATCCCCATATTAAAAAATTTTCATATAGGATTTTAAAAAATGAGGAATTTTTTTTATGATAATCCCTACTTGAATTAAAACCCTGACACATCTATTTTCATATTTTTCTTACTCTTCTTAACTTGATTAGTTTAAAAAAATTATACTTCCTAACACAAAACCATTTCATCTACCTAATTTATCCAATGAGAATCACTTACTTGTGACATCTCTTCCTTTCTTTTTCCACTAGTGGGATCGACCCGTACTCTTATTAGGTATCCAATTAAAAAGAGTGTGTGAAATATAATTTTACAAGATTTTCAATAGGGGTGGCCATTAATCCCTAGTTATAATAATAATTAAGTACATTAAATATATTTAAATTACAATACCATTATGGATAATAAGTTATTGTAAATTTATTAGAAGGAAATAAGTTATGAATGTTATGATGAGAGTGTTACGTTTTCTTTTGGATGTCTTCTTTCACGCATCCACATATGGAACCTTTTGTATTGATACATCTAAGAGAAAAAATGTTTTAGGTATATGGGGAGAGAAATTTAGATAATGTTAGGAAGGATTTATTTAAGATCCAAGGTGTAGAATATAAGAAGAGAAGTGGTGTTGAGGTATGTATTTATAAAGAGCGGACGTGGGGGTTTTTAAATGAAATGTTTTAGAGTTTATTATTATTGAAAATATTCCTAGGAATGATGAATCTCATGACTATACACTAAATTTACTTCATGTTATATCAAATTAATGGTCACTTAAATCCACCATGACTCATTTTTACATGTATGTTTTTTATAATGAAAATTAATATATTTTTTATATCTTACTACTCACTATAATTCACATATTTTAGAAAAGGAACCCAAATTATCCCTTTAAATTTCTCAATGTTAAAAATACAAAAATGGAATTCATTTTATGAAAATAATTTTCAAAATTTGAATTTTGTAAACAATCCTTATTTATTTCAAAATAAGAGTTTTAAAATATTTTTTAGTTTTCCTACCCATTGAAAATTTACTAATGGTTTCAAAAAATTATATTATCACTATAATATATCATAATTTTATTTTATAATACAATTTTCTAAAAGTAAATGTTTTTTTAATATTGGAATTTCTTTTACAAATGAACACTAAACAAATATGTTTTATAAAAAACAATTTTTTTAATTTTTAAAAAAACAATTGTTTATATGTATCATGATATTGATATGTCATATTTTTATTTTATAGGATACCTAAATATTATTTTAAACAACCATCGGTATGGATACTATTCTAATGGCTTGGTTACTATTGCTAATTTTTAGGTCACTATTCATGTGGTTGAATTAGTATTGAAGTGACCAGAATTGTAACGATTAAATGGGTTCCCTATTTTCTAAAAATATAAAATATTTCAATTTTAATTCTTATATTTTCTATCATGGTTATATATATTGTTAATTTCTTAATGAATATATCAATATTAATATTCTTTATCATTATGTAGTGTTGTTCATGAGTGAGATTATTCTAGTATATCAAGAGGATCAACATTTTTAAATTATTATTATGTTAAATTATATTTTTATACGATTGTATCAATTTTAATTCATATTCTAATATTTATTCTTTAATTATAATGTTTAAATTAATATAATTAAATGATGATGGTTTTTTCATGTCATATATATGCTTTATATAATATCACTTTACCAAATATGAATCATTAATATATTTTGAAGGTAAATTCCTTTGATAAAATTATATCATTTTATTTACCTTAAGACTTAGAGAGTATTGATATATATTCTATAATGATAAGAATCGGTGTCCTTATAGTATCGATGTACTACAGTTTAACGTCATGTGTTGAGGATGAAAACCATTTAGTTTAACATCGTATGGTGCAGACATAACATTTAGGAATTATGAATGAAGGGCTTGATATATATTTACTTCAGATGGTTGGTGGGAATGGAGGGTTAATTGAACTCATGGGTAATATGTCATAATCAGGGAAAATTTCACATGCGTACACTGAGAGGGGAAGATATGAAGGATGAGATGATATGGTTTAATCATGGTGATTATATATAATGTCCTCTACTTCTAGGACACACCATAAAAATTTATGATTGATGAAACGTTTCTAGAAGTGAAACATGTCCTATGGGGCTCACCCCAATGAGAGGGAGGAGTAAATGTGACTTTTTAAGAGTTAATATATCTCTTGATAGAAATATGGTTACATAATTGTGTAAATGATTATAGATTATTTGATCACACAAATAGTATGGGATTAATAAATATTTCCATAAGGGTATCACACGATGATCACATGATTGGATTGGGTTCATGTAATCCCATAACTGGATTGTGGACCAATGATCAAGGGATATGGATGTGATCACATGATCACATGCCTAAATAAGGGTTATGTTGATGAATTTCATGATATCCGTCATTTAGTACATTCCCAATCCTCTTATCATGTGATTAATGAGTGTTTCATCCTATATGATCTTAGTCCACAATCTGAGAGTTTCTAGTTGACTATCTATGTGGGAGACTCTAAATCTATTACTTTTGGAACCTTCCCCCCTTCATCTTTCTAGGATTTAATCCTCTATGTGTCACTTTACCTCTATGTATATGTGTGTACCTCTGAATAAAAACCACCAGGGATTTTATAGACATAAAGAACTAATATAAATTTTTGTTTTTAATGATTTAAGGCCTCATATGTTGCTCAAAGGTAGTGGAAACCATATAAAAATGAACAGGTGGTCATGTGACATAGTTCAATAACATAATCCATAATTCGGACAATTGAGGTAGTGTCATGAGATCATATATTTCTTTTACCATTGTGCATGTATCTCTAATATGTCTGTTTCCTATGGAATTGGGGATGACCACATTGATTAAAGGTTCAAAAATTCCAATCATTTTTTAATAGGTTTGTTCGTAGAACTGTAAACATCCAATGATTCCATATCCATTTGGACCTACTTTCCAAAGGTAGGTGATCATTAGTTGTGGATTGATGAAGCTTAGAAAATTACAATGGTCGAGAGGATGGAAGGTCGGACTCATCACACCTTTTTTTGAGGGGAATGATTGTCTATTCTAGGACACTCTTTATAGATTTAAGTTATGTTCGTGAATCCTTATTACATTGCCAAGTATAAAATCAGATTTCCTTTAGATCTAACAATCAAGGATTAATATATAGGAGATTTAGAGAATCTTTTATATGTATTTGAGGTTATTCATCGATAGAGAATCATTTTTATTTGTTATAGATTCTTATTCAATGGTATCCTTCAATATATAAAAGTATCTTGGTCATTATGATGACCATATTGGTTTTGAAGCCACTAAGTGGGGCATTTGAAGTTTATTATCATTCATAAGGACATGGATTATTTCAGAGTTGGGATCGTACTTGCAGATGGGCTACCTACGTATCCTTTTTTTTAAAAGGAATCAGAACCCACGTAGTTCGAGTAAGGGAGTATGATGTTTATGCATGATTGATGGCTCAAAGAAAGATGTCATGATTACTTTTACACTTTAAGCTCACGTGAGTCATGCTCGGTGTGAGAAACAAGAGGTATTTGTGAAACTAGACAATTGTGCCACAAAGGATGCAATAATGTGGGGCTTATGTATGCATGACTGCCCAAAATAGATGAGTATTGGGTTTTACTTCAGGGAAGAACCCCAGGAACAAGGTCCATAAAGGTATATGTACTTTATGGAGATTTGGATACTCTATTCTTAGGGCTTACTCCTAAGGAAGATCCCCAAGTTATGAGGGGACTTATGACTGGGTTTTACTCCTTAGAAGGAAGCCCAGATCAAAATTAAATTAAAACTGGTTAAGAGAAACTGATACTGGGGATTATTCCTGAAGAGCAAGCCCAGGTTAAGAGAACCATGGTTGGGGCTTACTCCTAAGGAGGATTCCCATATTTGGGAACTTGGAGACTAGGGCTTACTCCTGAAAAAGAAGCCCAGGTTAAGGGAATTATGACTAAGGCTTACTCCTAAGGAGGATGCCTAGGTTAGGGGACATGGGGCTTACTCCTGAAAAAGGAGGCCTAAATTAATGAGGACTTGGGGATTAATCCTAAGGAGGATGCCCAAATTAATGAGAATTTAGACTGGGTCTTACTCCTGAAAAGGATTCATGGGTTAAGGATTCTCTCATCTGTAAGGATGAGGTTGAATGAATGAAATCTCTGACCTTAGTGACATGTAAATCACTAGGTTTTAAGAGATGTTCCACAGAATTCCTTTCAAATATGGAATCCAACAAAGAAATCATGCCATGAATGGCTTTGGAGAGAGTTCTGAAAGCTTAATCCTGAAGAGGAGAGGTGGATAGGTGTAAGAGGGGTGAAATGAGTAGGAAGGGAACCCAAAAAGAGAGGGGCATGCAAGTACTATGTGGGTGTGCTAGTCCTAGTTCCATAGGTATACCTGCGCAGTATCTCGGTACTTGTGCGACTTTCAATCCTTAGGGAAGAATTTGGGCGAGTCTTGGATCAAGTCTTTTATACTAACCCTGGAGACTTCCAGAAGAGAGGCGTGCAAGTTACATGGAAGGAGTAAGGTGATGTGCAAGTATGGCCATTTCCCTTAAGGGATGGCCACCTAGGCGAGCAAAGGTTGATGAGTTTCAAAACTTAAGACTTCCTCCCTCTCTTTCGATCTTCTTTTCTATGTAAGAAATTACCTTAGAAATGTTCGGAAGCTTTGAGAAGAGACTAGGGCATCAAGATCTCAAATGTGACATTCTGGAATATTTCTGTCGTTTGAAATGGGGGGCCCACAGGGGGTATTTATAGGCTGGAGAAGACCCTGGGTTAATTTCAAAGAAGGCGCGCAAGTCACCTGCACGACCAATAGGCGGCGTGCAAGTATTCTTGCACGACCTTAGTGGAACATGCATGACCGAGGTTCATTTGAATCTTGGTTCATGCCTTTATCAATTTTTTATGATTCTTCAAAGGATGAATCACTTTGGGTTCAAGGTATTTCCCTTTACATTCCTTTAGACTCTGTGATGGAAATAAGCGTCATCAAAAGTCCCCCCTCAGAGTTGGATCCGAATGAAATGAGGATGTGAATCTGAGGTAAAGAAGAAAACCAAGGAATCTGGAAGTTTAAAGTCATGCATTTCAGACATAGAAACGACTAATGTTTAAGGTAGAACTATCTTTGACCAAATAGATTAACATTTACTCAATTCCTTGATAATTTATCTTAAAACATATTACCTTATTCATGTATGAGGGAAAACATGTAAACTACGACTTATGAAATTTTGAATCTGAGGAATGATATGAAAAAGTGCTAAAAGGCATTAGAAGAAGAAGTTCCCAAGAATGAAGTTACCATTATTTAACAAACCCGTTAGGGGGTTGAATTATGTAGGGCCACCTAAGGGAATTGGTTGCATAGTGAAATAATATCATCTTTTGGCTGACAAGTCTGTTATATAGACTGTTTATGCAAGGCTACCTAAGGGCACGTGCTGCATAGTCAGGAAAAAGAACTCTCAGAAATTTACATTTATACTCCTAAAAAGCCAGTGGATGTTTATGGGGATTCAAATTTTCCAAAGCATAGAGTTTGCTGTATAGAGAGAGGTACTTGAATATGGAGAAGATATTTCCAAACAAGATTGTCTAAGAACTAGATGAATGTCACTCCTATGAAGGTCTGACCAAATGTAGGGAAGGTAAATATAAACCATAGACTTGAATACTTTTAGATCATGATAAAGAGAACATGGGGCTAATATGTTAAGGATGGCTATTTTTTGTGGATCCTTACATATTGTCGTTAAGACAACTAAGGACAATAGAGGTTTTTTTTTCAAGAATGAAGTTACCATTATTTAACGAACCTGTTAGGGGGTTGAATTATGTAGGGCCACCTAAGGGCATTGGCTGCATAGTCAAATAATAGTATCTTTTGGCTGACAAGTATATTATGTAGATTGTTTATGCAAGGACGCCTAAGGTCACGTGCTGTATAGTCAGGAAAAAGAACTCTCAGAAATTGGACATTTTGTGACCATAAGTCAAGAAAAAGGTTATGAATATCTGGAAGTATTTAAGACTAGGATTATGACACATAAATATGGGTATTGTCCAACGTATGCAGAGATACACAAATCAATTCTAACCATAATCATGTTGTGGCTGGATCCTGAATTGAATTATTGGACTTTACTGCGTATCCCATAAGGATAGAAATCAAGCCATACATAGTTCTTGAAATACAGTTTAACATCATGTGGGACGAAAGTATGGGAGATCATATTTTAGGGTCATAGAACTCAGACCATTATAATAAATACATAGTGTGTGTTTTCATGGGGACTTTTCAGCCAGGAGACTAAAAGTGGAATTTGGGGGTAGGCCCAAAGACTTGGGTCTGGATTCGAGGGACACTCGAACATTCCTAAATATCCCATAAGGATGGTAATCAAGCCCATGTAGTTTTAGAAATACCCTATGTACAAATTTGGTTCGTACATGTAAAGGGTGAAAGGGGACTTTAGTGCAATGATGGTTTAACCCAAGATAAAAGGTTCCGGTATTTCCATGTATGCACATAGTCTTTGGAATATAACATGATTGAAAATCAATATAAATAATGGTTCCCTCTCAGGTGAGGGTAACAAAGAATATTGTAGTTTATTGTCGTACAGGAAAAAAGTGATGTACAGTTTAACGTCATGTAGCTAGGAAAAAGGTGAACCAATGTAAAGATATTGATTCTAAAGGCGGTTTCACGAATCAACATTGTATGAGATGGAGGTGAACCGATGTGAAGAGATTGGTTTTGGGCTTGAACCATGGGAGGTTGCCTATGTACCCAGCATGGAAGGCAAGGATCAAAGTCCACGTAGTTCAATTAAATAATGAATTAGTGATCAAGTTTTTCTTGGGAACAAAGACCTAAAAAAGTGTTGGAACTTACACGTGGTTAGCGGCCTAGAGAGGGTGTTATGGTTGAAGTTTTCTCTAAGCTCACGTGAGTCATACTCAGTGTGAGAAACAATAGGTAACAACAACCTTAATGATGCACAGTTTAATATCATTTAGGACATATGAAGGGACTATGCAGTTTAAAGTCTTACAGTTAGGACTATTGGTGCTACACAGCTTAGTGTCATGTAGCAGGGGAAAAATACAGTTTAACGTCATGTAGGACGTATTAGGGTGTTGTACAGTTTAGCGTCTTGTAGCTAAGACAATGGGGATAATACAGTTTAATGTCATGTTGGAAAAAAATGGGAACTATTCAGTTTAATTTCATACAGTAAGAACAAAAGAGGACACGGTTTAATGTCATGTTAGACATATTAGGGACTTTTTCACAGTTTAACGTCATGTTGGAGAGAAAAGGGGCAATATAGTTTAGCGTCATGTTGGACAATGGTGCGAATAGTTTAAGGTCATATGCATGGACCATAACTGTATAGTTTAACGTCGTATTGGACGATGAAAGGGACACAATTTAATGTCATGTGGAATGAAATTGCGAATAGTTTAAGGTCATATGCATGGACCATTGGTTATGCAGTTTAATGTCTTGGTGGACGTAAGGGACTTATGTACAGTTTAGTGTCATGTAGTTAGGACGTCACAGTTTAACATCTTGTTGGACAAAAGTGCCAATAGTTTAAAGTCATATGCATGGAACCTTGGTGTATTTGGTGTTCATAAAAAATATTTCTTCAGAAATCTGGCATTGGTTGGAGTAGTGATCAGTTATCCATCCATTAAGATTAAATAATAACCTCCATTGGAGTAGACCTTATGTATTGAATAAGGTCCTTCCCATTTTGGCTCAAGCTTGGGAGGTTTCTTTCCTGGTATCATTGGAGTTCTGAGAACTAATACCAATTCTCCCTGAACGAATGAACGAAGACAGACTTTTTTGTTGAAAGCTCATGAAATTCGATTCTGGTAGACTTCCAAGTGGTGCAAGGTGCACAATCGTTCCTCATATAAACGTTCCAATTCATCCAATCGTTTTTGAGATTGTTCATCTGTAGATGATTGATCACAAATGGATAATATGAGCGAGGGGAGTTTAACTTCAATTGAAAAGACTTCTTCCATTCCATATACCAATGAATATGGATTTGGCCGCATTGCAATGTGGGTGGTGGTCGATAAGACCATAAAGCATGAAAGAGTTTATTAGGCCATGACTTCTTATCTTTATCCACCATCTTTTGCAGTATATTTGACAAAGTATTGTTGAAAGCTTCTAATCAGCCATTGGCCGCTGCATGATACCGAGTGGAATTATAGGATTTAATGTTGTATTCATGATACAAATTCTTTACCTCTGATAAACAGAATTTGGTGGCATTGTCCTTCAATATGGTACGAGGGAAACCAAATCTGGTAATGATGTTAGACTTGATGAAGCTAACAATGCTTTTAGAACTGACTTCTTTGAGGGGTATTTCCTCTGCCCATTTGGAAAAGAAGTCAGTGGTAGTAAGAATATACTTCAACTACTTGGTTGTAGCCGAATGATAAGGTCCCACTACATCCATTCCCCATGTGGAAAATGGCCATGAGTATTTAGCTTTATGAAGCAAATATGGGGTATGATGAATGAAGTTGGCATATACTTGGCATGAATGACACTTCTTTGTGAAATCAACACAATCTAGTAGCATTTAAGGCCAAAAGTATCCAATCCTTCAAATTTGATCAGATAGTCTGTGTCCAGACTAGTGGGCACCACAAACTCATGCACACACTTATTTCATGACAACCATTGTCTCTTCACCATCAATGCATCTGAAGAGAACTCCATCAAAACCATGCTTGTAGAGAATTGTCTCTAGGTGATCTGGGCTGTCATAAAGAGTAAAATTGACCACACATCACCATATTTGTTCTTTCTCGGCTCTATCAGGTAGAAGTGTTCCATTTTTAAGGTATTCCATGATAGGTGTCATCCATCCTATAGTATGACCATAGGGTTTAACTATGGGAAAACTTTCATTGATTTCCTATGTTCTGGCTTGAACATAAGGTGAAATTGTATGACGGTGGGCAATATTGATGGTTGTCTCATCCTGATTTGGATCTGCCAGAGCTGTGTCTATATTAGCCAGTGCTCCATCTTGGGCATTCTGTGATCTTGGGACATAAGAAAATGGTGGTTCCGAAGGAAACTCCGCCATTAAATCTCTGACGTAATCATACAAAGGGATTAGTTCTTCTTTTCTGATTGCGTAATCCCCATTGACTTGTTTGATTACCAGGTCTGAATCACCATTCACTTTTAAGTGATTCACTTGTGATTGAAGTGACAACTCCAATCCTTCGATGAGAGCTTGGTATTCCGCTTCATTATTTGTATCGCCTCCCAATAATGAGAAGGAATAAGGTAGAAATTCCATTTCTGGAGAAATAAGCCCAATTCCTAAGCCAAATTTGTTGAATTTAGGATTTTCCATTTTCCTCCATGTTGGACTTCTGGAAGCACCATCAGAGTACATTTCCCATGTTTGAAGACTTTCTTGAATAGAGAAGACTTCCTCATCAGGGAGTTTAATATCTGAAGATGTGTCTTCCACTAAAGGGTGTTCAGCCAGGAAATCAGCAAGATCTTGACCCTTTATTGCCTTTGGAGACACATATTGAATATCAAATTGCTGCAAGATAACTACCCACCTTTCCAGACATCCTGTAAGCATTGGATGACTAAGGATAAATTTGAGCGGGTTACTGCGAGATACCAGTTGGACCTCGTGATGTTGCAGGTAGTGTCTCAACTTCTGAACTACAAAGGTTAATTCTAGTAAGCACTTCTCAATATTTGAGTATCGGGTTTCTGCTTCAAGAATAGTCTGACTGAGATAGTAGAGTATTTTTTCATTCCCAACATCATTCTTCTGAGCAATAAAGGCGCCCAATGATCGCTCTAGAGCAGTCACATAGAGAATAAGTGGTCTTCCTTCAACAAGTGGAATTAACACCAGTGGAATCAACAGATACTTATTGAGAATATCAAATGCTTCTTAACATTCTTTAGTCCACTGGTAAGTGACTCCCTTCTTCATCAATTTGGTGAAGGGTAAACTTTTGCCTGCCAAATTAGCGATGAAATGCAAAATATAGGCAAAGTGTCCTTGAAGTCCTCTCAATTACTTTAAATTTCGAGGAGGTGACATACCAAGGATTGACTTTTTCTTTTCAGGATCGACCTTGATACCATGATGGTGTACAACGAAGCCGAGAAATTTTCTTGAGGATACCCCAAAAGAACATTTTAAGGGTTCATCATCAAATTATGTTTCTGAAGTTTGTGGAATATGATTTCCAAATATGCCAAGTGATTAGAACTTTTTTTGGATTTAACCACCAAATTGTCCACATAACATTCAACAAACTTCCCTAGAAAGGGTTTGAAGATACGATGCATGGCACGCTGATATGTTGGGCCTAAATTCTTCAGTCCAAAGGGCATTACCCGATAGAAAAACACACCCTGAGGGGCTCTGAAAGCTGTATATTTCTCATCCTCTGAAGCCATTCAGATTTGATTATATCTAGAATAGCCATCCATGAAGTAAAGTGATCCATATCCAGCTGTTGCATCAATCAAGAGTTCTGTAATCATAACTAGAAAATCATCCTTAGGACAATGCCGATTAAGATCTATGAAATCAATTAAAACACTAATTTTTCCATTATTCTTTTTCAGTGGGACAATATTATCCAACCATTTCAAATATTGAACTTCTTTGACGAAGATATCTTTGATAATCTTATCCACTTCAACTTCAATTTTGGAAGCATAGGTTGGGTGTGTTCTTCTATCAGCTTGTTTGAATCCTCGATGTTCTTCTGGTAAACCCAAACGATGAGTGGAAACATCAGGGTCAAGCCATGGAATCTATGTATAGTTCCAAGAAAATACTTCTCGATTTTGCTTTAAGAAGGAAATATTCATCTCTTTCTCTTCAAGAGTCATGGCCGCACTAATTAATGTGGGGCTTGGATCTTCTTTTGTACCCATATTTATTTCACTGAGTTCATCCACGGTGGTAGAGATACCCTCTTCAAATGCTGGAGGAGCATCCCTGAGATCTTCCTCTTCTTCTTCAACATGTGTTATTTCTTCTATTTTTACTTTCATAGTAGATGATGAAACATAATTTTCATGATCTGAAGAGACATTAAAATTTGCACATCTTGATGACTAAGCTTCCATTTCTAACCCGATTGATGATGAAGGGACTTCTTTGAGTAATAAAGAAGAGATGATGGATTGAGAATCGATATCTTTGTTTAACTCTCAGATTTCTATAACTTGCTCTGATCTAATTGGCGAAGTATAGATTTTCTAAATTTCAGCAGATGAAATTAAGACATCCCCATTTGAGCTTTCATCATTTATTGGTGAATCACCAATTTCTCCCATGTTGTCTGGCTTGATTTCCATGATTGAAATTATGGAGGTTTCCATAAGAGTATTTTGATTCGGGTCTATCCTGTCAATTTGACTAATAGGCAACACAAATTCTGCAATCACATGTGTAAATGGGTTTACTAGAATCTTTTCCAAACCATATGGAGCATTAACTTTGGTAATATCCCTTGTTGTAGATTTCTCATTTCCCTTCATGTGATAGAATTCCACCTCAATGTATTGAGATTCACATGTCTTGAATGGGAATTTATCACCATACAATGTCCCAATTTGACCATAAAAACAATATTTGATACATTGATAATATGATGAAGGGATATATGCATGTCGATGTAGCCAAGGTCTACCAAGAAAGATGTTGAAGGCTGAGTCTTGATCAACAACCATGAAATCTGAATTGGATACAAGATCTCCAAACTGAGTTCTGAGTGTAATCCTACCCAGTAGTTCTTGTTCATTTTTATCATATCCTTGTAACATCAAATTAGAAGGAGATAAATTAGATTATGTGAGGCCCAATTGACGAAATGTACGAATGGGGATGAGGTTGACTCCTGAACCATTATCAATGAAAACTCTTCGGACATCTACACCATTAACCTTGATAGATAAGTACAAAGGTCTAATATGTCCATGCACGAAATCATATTCATCTTTATCAGTAAAAGATATCACTGCATGGCATCCTTCAGGAATATTCTCTACATGGTAGACTTCAGCTGCAGCAATTTCAGTTTCAAACTCCTGAGGACTTGACAAAGACTCGATGAGTGCCTCTTGAAGATCCTTTGATAAATTCAAAGCATCCAAAATTGATAACATGGCTGGTATTTAGGCCAAGTGTTTCAATACATCATAATTTTGATCCAAAGGTCTATGTTTCCCAACAGGAACATATGGTTTCATAGGTACCTTAGATGTAGATGATTTGGAATTTTATGCATCTTGTACTGGGATAGGAGTTGGTAATACTCTTGACTTTGGAAGATTAGACTAATTAGGTCTATTTACTTGCTGAGAGGAAGAATATGGAACCTTCAACCGATCTTCTAGAATAATTGTGCCAGGACTTAGTCTGCCTTGTGTGGAAGAACATTCTTGTTCTTGTTGAGCTCATTGAAGGGATCTACCACAATTTTATGTCGCATACACAGTTCTAGCAGGGGTAGAATTAGAATAGTGGCCTCTGAAAGATCCACGTCTTCCCCTGTATCCTGAGCCTCTGTAACTTCCTCTGATTCCTCTGTTTGATACAGAGAACTTGGGCTCATCAAAATCGAAACTGCTACTGGCATACGAATCAGTTAATTGAATCATATTAATAGAATCGAAGATTAACTCTTCATCCGATGAAGACTCTGCCTGATTATCATGTTTAGACTGTGTCGTTTGGTGGGGTGGTGCCCGTGGATTTGAAGTAGATGGCATGAAGTCTTCCAGAGTCAAAGAAAACTTAGGATTTGACACATACTCATATTCTTATGATTCTTCTTCTTTCTTTGAATCATGTCGTTTCTTTAAGGATTTTCCCTCTGATGAAGAGGGTTTTGCTGCGGCATTCATGGCAGAATACACAATTGGTTTCTTCAATTATGTTCAAAAAATAGCATGAGTTCGGTTGATCGTTCTTCTGACCATCCAATCATCATATTTTTGTGCATTTTTGTTCTTGACTTCTTTCCACTCGCCTTCCTCCTCTAGATCTGTAGCAGTAACACATGCTACATGAGCTGAAGAACCTTTCAACTTGACTTGTCCCGAGTCCACCATTTCTTGCAGGAGGTATTTGAAGATAAAACACTCTTGAATGGTATTCCCCAATATTTGATGAAACGAGAAATAGTTGGGACAGTCTTCATCTCTTTCCTTTTTTGGCCTCTTGGCCCTTGTTAATTGAACCAAATTATTTTTCAGAGCCGAAATGAAGTAACTAGGAACTTGTTCATTTCGGAAAGAGTAAACCTTTCTCTTTAGATCCTCAAATTGTTTTTGTATTTGATTTCTTTGATCATCTTGACGAAACGGCCTCTGTTGTTGATGCTCAGGAGGCGGAGCCCTTTGAGAAGATTAAGGCCTTGAAGTAGAAGCAGGTACACGTGCTTGTTTAAGCATAACTGTAGTAGTCTCTACTTTACCCATTCTACTTCTTGTAGGTGATGGAATTACACAAGATTTATCCTTAGTATTTATAAGAGAATCCTCAATCTGTTGAGAGATTGAAGTAATGTCTCGAAACCCTCCTGTGTATTTCACAGGGATCATCAGTGTACGCAACTCAACACGTAGATTTTCCACACAGATTGGCAACAATTCCTCTTGAGGGAGTGCTAAGATCAGAGAATAAGTTAATCCTTTCTAGCAAGTAATGAAATCGGAGACCCTTTCATTCTCCCTTTTTTTACAGTTTGTAAGATCAAAAACTTTTGTCTTTGGAAACGTTGAACTGAATTGGAGAAGGAATCTTTGGTGGAGATCCTCCCATCCGGTAATTGACCGGGATTGAAATCTTGTGTACCAGACAAAGGCAGGTCCTTGTAATGACTGTACAAAACACCTGAGCTTAACTGCTTCTTATTACGGAGGGGTTCCCATCATAGGATCGCAACGAGTAACAAAATGTGTCAAGTGTTGATCTGGGTCTCTTGAACCATTAAAGATTGGGAATGTTGTACTTGAAAAATTTTATGGGGGAGGAATTTCATCAACCCACTCAGGGTAAGATCTCTTTTCTAGTTGAATTTGAGGACTCTTTCCTTCCATAGCTTCCAACCGAGCTGTTAATGACTCAATAGTAGTTATTAACTTTTGAGAAACATCTAGTTGAGCTTGGACCTGAGCCGGTGTAATGACTGGAGCCGGTACAGATGTGGAAACTGGTACTACAACTGATGGAAGCACTCATGATTGTTTTTCCACTTGACCCATAGGATTAGACCTGGGGGGTGTACTGGTAGAGGAGGATATTCTTGATTCATATCAATAGCCGCAACAAATTCCCTTGGCTGACTGACTCCTGCATGCTTAGGAGGAAGGCTACATTGAAGTATTTCTGCATTCAACCTCCTCAATTTCTTCATCTCTTCTTCTTGTTGTATGAATCTTTATTCTAGTGAGAGCGATTGGCCTTCTCCATAAGAAGGTTATGTGACCTTATTCTTTCATTTCCCCTTGTTGGCTCCCTTTCGGAAAGGGGAAAGTGGGTTACTTGAAGGATTACCTAGGTTCTGAGTAATAATTTGATTTCATGTACGAACACCTTCTTCATTTGTGTCTGTGCATACAATTTCTTGAGCAAGAACCTCTTCATCTGATCCCTCTGAATGAGCCTCATCTGGTGGATCAGCAACAACGGTTTTGATGAAATTGATTGATGAATAACACATTGCATCCCTTTTATTGGAATTTCTGCGATATTGTCTTCTTATATGTCCCTGATGAGACATTGTCTTTTGTTGTCTTGATCCCTCAGGAACTTCTTGATGAACCGTAATTTGGAGGGAATCTCCTAAAAATTTGGCTCTTTGTTCCACTTGAGGCTTCTTCCCTAATCAAGAGAAGATTGATTTTTTCTGAAAGAGGGATTGAGGATTTGAAAAAGTCCCCAGTCCCGTGGACTGGGGTTATTCCTACTCAACTCCTTGAATCCCATTTGTTGATTCTGAGGGTTGGGTTAAAAGAGTCCCCAGTCTGGAAAGATGGGGTGGTTCTTGACATGCTATATCTGAGACCTTCTTGAAATATCTCATGATCTTGCGGACCTTAGTCCAGAAATTATCTTGATGCATCAACCTGCATCAACTTTTATCACCCGGCTCAAGAGACCGTTGGATGATTTCTGACACTTCTGTCACTTGATTATGTGCTTGCTCCAAACAAGAGGCCTATTCAATATTCTCGTTTTCTTGATGATGGAGTAATTAAACAAATTCTTCTCTGTATTCTTGATTTTGAGAGGACCTAGTTGAGGACTGTTCTTGGGCAAGCTTTTGATTACAAAAAAAACCCATTGACTGTGGCCGGCCATGGGCAATAACATTGCATGAGACCATTTTCGGCAGGCTTTGCTGACTGGAGAGTATAGTAAAATGTGGCGCTCCATGAACACCCCATCCCCTGATATGAATACCAGATGGGGCATTGGAAATTAACAGGCACAATCTTCTTAGTGCACCAAGGCATGAATGCTGAAGGGCTATCTGCTGCTTTTCAGCCTTCGGGTATCGAGAAACTGAGATAGATGCCAAATCAATTTGGCGTTATAACCCTTCTATTATCTTGACATGATTTTCATATTCACCATAATATAATATTTTATTTTTCAACTGACAAAGAGTTTTCCATATGTTGAGATGAATATCATGAATTCCATCTTCCGTCAACATTTCTGTAATGTCATACTAAGAGTCAGCCAGAGGCCAAAACATGACTGGCACTTCACCTTTCACCAGCTGTTTTCTCATGTTCAGTACATCCTATTTATCATTCAATTAATATTCTTCTACTTGATTATACCAGATCTGGTGCTTCCTTGTTGCTTTATCAGATTCAACAAGATTGGTAGAGAATTAACTGATCAAACTAGAAGATGCATTACTTAGGGGTGGTTCGGAGAATGACCTACACCTTGGGCTATCTTCTGATTGAGAAAGTGTTTCACCTGATAGTGGTAAATCATCTGACATGACTGGCTTCACATTTTCAAGTGCCTCAATATTATAGGGCTTTCTCGTCACTACATTGTCCATTGGAGCATTTTCCGGGCAATGTGCATCACTACTACGGAGAGGACTTTCGTAGCTAAATTCATCATCTTGGGGAGGACCACTATGGTGGGTTACAACAAAATATGAAACATTTTTCTCCTTGGTCTTCTGACCACACAGAGAGTTCTTGTGGCTCTCATCTGAATATGAAACTTCAAGATCGACCGAATTTTCATGATGTAAGCCTTCATGAGGAAGTGTCTGATGCAGACCTTCAGAATTAATGTCCCAACTATTGGGAACCGAAAGAGTAGATTCTTGAGTTGCAACAGATAATTGTCTGAGTGCATCAAGAACTCCAGCTTCGAGTAAGGCCTTTTCATATATGGTCCTTTTATTTCTTGACTGTGCTGGGTGGGTCTTCTTCTTAGACGCCTTCTTACTCACTTTGGGAACCACTTTTTGACAAAAGTGGTCATTATGGGCAGGTGTATGTGCCTGCTCAGGAGAAATGATTAGGTTTGGCTAATTATCTCCACTCAAATCAAATGTATGTTCCTGACATGGCTGTCCGTATGATATAGGGGAGTACGCCCCACAACCCTCTTGGACTGAAACAGATGTGTTTGTCTGTTCTGGAGTGAATTGTTGATGTGTCACTCCAGTGGTAGGGATAGATTTATCTGTCTTTCCCTGAGATGCTGCTGAAGCTGTAAAAATATCTTGGCAGGCATCCAGGATATGAGCAGGGATTTGCTTCTGCTCTTTCACCATTGATAGAATTTTCTTGGTGACTTCAGATTCCGGAATGGGGATATACGTCCATTCTGTGCTTGGAGTAGGTGTATGTGCCTGCTCCTATCCTCCTTTTCCTATCAGTGATTCCTGACAGTACTCAATTGTGGGGGAAAAAAGTTGAGTCTGCCTCCTGTTTGTCACTGGAGCTTTCCGACTGACTTATCCAAATGCTACCAAACGAGACTGTTGGTAGGCTTGATCAATACTAGAAGGTGTATGTTCCTTCTGATTGTACTCTGCTGAACATGGTTGAAGATCTTCCTTCAATACTGACAGACGAGGCCGGTGGCAGGATTGATGAGTGTAAGCAGGCGTGTGTACCTATTTACTAGTTGTCAACACATTGGGTTGGCGGGCTCCATCACATGTAGTCAGATGAGCCTGCTGACTAGACAATGATTTATAAACAGGTGTATGTTCCTGTCTGTAGTACACTACCGGAATTTCCTCACTGTATTAGCATGATGCTTCCAGATGAGTCTGGTGGACAACTGAATTAAAATGGATGGGTGTGTGTGTCTGCTCATTGCTTGCCACCAAGTTAGGTAGGTGGACTTCTCCAGAGATTGCAGAGATGAGAACCTACTCACTATTAACTGGATTTCTCCTCTGGTGGTTCATCTTGCCTGCTCAGGTTCGAGGAACCTGAGACGAATGCCTGGAAACGATACACTCATCATGTTGAGGTCGCACTGCCACACGAGTTTGGAGGAGATTGTTGATGGGAATCATTGGGAAGGACTCTTGTCTCATTGAATTAAGGCCCTAAGGGACCTGATCATTCACCTCCCCAGAATACGGGAGTGAATGGTGATTGAGTTCCTAGGATAACAACCCGAAACAGTTAAAGACGGTGGTTGGCACCACTTGCTTCTTGATCACTGGTCGTTGCTGTCCGGATTACCAGGTTGAATTATTGACTTGGAGGTCTTGTCGAGTGGCCTCCAGAGTCGAAATAGTACCTTTTTGATGGTACTCCTTAACCAGCGCATTTGATACCCAACGTTGAAGACGCTGAGTAGGTGATGTCATCCTCATAGTGAATGATGATCCAGCAGGAGTAACAATAGATGCACTCATAGCAATTGTTTTCAGAGCAGAACTATTCACAGTAGTGAACTTAACAAAATCCATTCTTGTAATGCATATGATCTTGAAAAAGGGTGTCCATTGGATATAACAAACATAATCAAGATAAGTCGGCTGCTAGATCTTTTGGATGAGTACATATGTTATTAATTGCTTTGTTGGCCCTCTCATTGAGTTTAAATAGGGGCCTAACAAATAAGTAAAACATCACTTTAACTTGGTTAAGTATTCACGTCGGGTTCACCATTTTTTGTTTCCTATGGAATTGGGGATGACCTCGTTGATTAAAGTTTCAAACATTCCAATCGGTTTCTAACGGTTTTGTTCGTAGAACCGGAAACATCCAATTCTTCCATATCCATTTGGACCTACTTCCCAAAGGTAGGCACTCATTAGTTGTGGAATGATGAAGCTTAGGAATTTTCATTGGTCGAGAGGATGGGAGGTTGGACTCTTCACACCTTTTTTGGAGGGGAATTATTGTCTATTCCAGGACTCTCTTTATAGATTTAAGTTATGTTCGTGAATCCTTATTACATTACCAAGTATAAAATGTGCTTTCCTTTAGATCTAACAATCAATGATTGATATGTAGGAGATTTAGAGAATCATTTATATGTATTTGAGGTTCTTCATCGATAGATAATCATTTGTATTTGTTATAGATTCTTAGTCAATGGTATCCTTCAATAAATAAAAGTCTCTTGGTCATTATGATGACCATATTGGTTTTGAAGCCACTTAGTGGGGCACTTGATGTTTATTTTCTTTTAGAAGGACATGGATTATTTCAGTGTTGGGATCATACCCGCAGATGAGCTACCTACGTATCCTTTGTTTAGAAAAGGAATCAAAACCCATGTAGTTCAAGTAAGGGAGTATGATGTTTATGCATGATTGATGGCTCAAAGAAAGATTTCATGATTACTTTTACGCTCTAAGCTCACGTGAGTCATGCTCGGTGTGAGAAATAAGTGGTATTGGTGAAACCAGACAATTGTGCCATGAAAGATGCAATGATGTGGGTATTATGTATGCATGACTGCCCAAAATAGATGATTATTGGGTTTTACTTCAGGGAAGAAACCCAATAACAAGGTCCATAAAGGTATATCTACTTTATGGATATTTGGATACTCTAATCTTAGGGATTACTCCTAAGGAAGATGCACAAGTTATGAGGGGACTTATCATTGGGTTTTACTCCTGAGAAGGAATCCCAGATCAAAAGTAAATTAAAACTGGTTAAGAGAAATTGAGACTGGGGCTTATTCCTAAAGAGGAAGCCCGGGTCAAGAGAACCATGGTTCGGGCTTACTCCTGAGGAGGATGCCCATATTTGGGAACATGGAAACTAGGGCTTACTCCTAAAAAGGAATCCCAGGTTAAGGGAATTATGACTTGGGCTTACTTCTAAGGAGGATTCTTAGGTTAGGGGACTTGGGGCTTACTCCTGAAAAGGAGGCCCAAATTAATGAGGACTTCGGGCTTACTCCTAAGGAGGATGCCCAAATTAATGAGAATTTAGACTCGGGCTTACTCCTGAAAAGGAGGACCAGGTTAAGGATTCTCTCATCTTAAAGGATGAGGTTGAATGAATGAAATCTCTGACCTTAGTGACATGTAAATCACTAGGTTTTAAGAGATCTTCCACAAAATTCCTTTCAAATAAGGAATCCAACAAAGAAATCATGCCATTAATTGATTTGGAGAGAGTTTTGAAGGCTTAATCCTGAAGAGGAGAGGTGGATAGGTTTAAGAGGGGTGAAATGGGAAAGAAGGGCACCCAAAAAGAGAGGGGAGTGCAAGTACTATGTGGGCATGCAGGTACTGCGTGGGCGCGCAAGTACTGCGTGAGCACGCAAGTACTGCGTGGGCATGAAAGTCCTGGTCGCGTAGGTATACCTGCGCAACATCTGGGTACTTGCACGACTTTAAATCCTTAGGGTAGAATTTGGGCGAGGCTTGGCTCAATCCTTTTATACTAACCCTGGAGACTTCCAGAATAGAGGCGCACAAGTTACGTGGAATGAGTAAGGCGACGCGCAAGTGTGGCCATTTCCCTTAAGGGCTGGCCACCTAGGCACGCAAGTGTTGATGAGTTTCAACACTTAGGCCTTCCTCCCTCTCTTTAGATCTTCCGTTCTAGGTAAGAAATTACCTTAGAAATGTTCAGAAGCTTTGAGAAGAGACTAGGGTATCGGGAGCTCAAATGTGAAGTTCTAGAATTTTTCTGTCGTTTGAAATGGGGGGCCCACAGGGGGTATTTATAAGCTAGAGAATACCCTAGGAGAATTTCAAATAAGGCGCGCAAGTCACCTGCACGACCAATGGGTGGTGTGCAAGTATACTTGCGTGACCTTAGTGGAACTTGTGCGATGAAGGTGCATTTGAATCTTGGTTCATGCCTTTTTCAAATTTTTTTGTTTCTTCAAAGTATGAATCACTTTGGGTTCAAGGTATTTCCCTTTACATTCCTTTAGACTCTATGACAGAAAGGAGCGTCAACAATGCCACCTTCCCAAATATGAGTATAGACTAATCCATCATAAACAATCCATTAAACATTAATTGCATGGTCATGGAGTATCACAGAACATATTTTTCCTTAGCAATATATCCCACAATGTCTCAAAATAAATAGTGACCACATACTTATTCATAATCTATAAAATAATTGGCCATCTTCATATGAACCATTATAAATCTGTGACCCAGGCAATGTCATGTGAATGAATTAGTCAGTCAAATGATTTTGTGGGGATCACACTGTTATCCTGATTCCTTATTATCAAAAAATATCTTCGAAATTTACCACATTACTACTAAATTTTTTTAGATTTTTATCTATCTATTTTTATATTATTTTATTTAACATGATTTGGAGGATGAAAACCTTATTTTTTGGGGGACACATACCCTATCACACATTTTATCCAATCATGAATCTAACCATGAATGGGTGATGTTTTGGGGATAATGGTTCTTTACAAATAATGATCATAGTATTACTAACATTGTGTGGATATTCAGAAATCATATAGATTTGGTTTTGGGGAGACTCTAGTCACTATACTATAAACAAAAACTTTTGATTTGTCAATGTTATTATGAATTGATCTTTTTCTAAATTTATCTAGCATAATTTTATTGGTTTTTGCACTCATTTTTCTCCCCCATAATTAATATCATCTACCCCATTACCTAAATAAATCCTCCATTGTATTTTGGGGTATTTCTTGTATCCTTTGGTGATTTCACTCATGGTAATATTAATGTCTTCTTGTTTTATTCATCCTCCCCTCTTATCCTTACATATTCTTCCATTTAATGGAATTTTGGTACCCTAGCTTATTATTTTTCTAAACCTACGGTTTTAATGTGGTATTGTGTTGTTTCTTCATGTTTTAGATATTTGAGTAATCTTTATACTCACTTTTATTGGTTTTCATTAAAAAATAAATGTTTTTCTTAAGTATCAAGGTTTGTGTCTCTATTAAATAGAAATTTTCCATAAATTTACATTTAATATTGATTTATGTTGGTTTGATAATAAAATTTTATAAAATTTTATATATTAGTGATGGTCTATACATACTTAGTTGATTTCATGATATATATTTGATGTTTGATTCTTTAAAGAATATTTTAATATTGATCTTAATTTGTTTAATTTTAAGTGTTTGTTAAAATGGATCAAAGAGAGAAATAATGGATTAGTGTGAATTTCTGATCACCCAAGGATCAAATCTAGTGATGGGTATCAAGCATAAATCAATTATAAATGATTTACCCCCTGAAAAAAATAGATTAATAAAATAGAAAATGAAGAACTAAAACTGGTAGTGGAAATGGAAGTATAAAATGAACATATTAAAGTTAACACTATATATACCTCTATATAATATCAAAGTTCTCCATCATCCATTATACCAATATAACTCCATGGAGATCGATACTGAGCTGTATCTATCATAAAATGATAAAAATAAAGATAGAGGTATAATAATTTGTATTAAAATATAGTTGCATTCCCAAAAAACTAATCCCTATGTGTTGACTTCAAAAATAATCTGCACCATGCTAGTTTAATGATAAGATATATAAAAGTACGGTTATCTCATATTTCAAGGAAAAATGTAACCAGATTCCATTATTGGAGAAACCATATTCAATTATATTTTCTATTTTTTCAAATCATGAAAAACATAATAGGATATTTCTTAAGGAAATAAACAGGGCTTTGATATGTGTCTCGTAATGATTGCAAAATAAATAATTTAATTTATATAGAAATTTGAAAAACATGGGTGGTATAATACATGTAGAGAATGTATTATGAGGGAATGAACCATGGGAAATCCCTATATAGCTTTGTTAGTGGGGGAATATGATCCTATTACTCTTGGAGATTGAATTAGGATGCAAAGTCCCATCTCCAGCTCAATCCAAACAATACCCATCATAATTGCTTAGTTAGTATTGTGTTGTATTCCTTCAAGGTAGGGAGGGTGATGCCTTGTGTACTTGTCCTATTACTCAAAAATAGATGAAAATGATTCTCATATACCTGGGAATTTTTTTTTGAGTGTTAATAAACATTTATGACATACATATCATATAATTTCATAAAAAAATCAACTTCCGCACATATTATCTCCATCCTTAATTGGAACCATTTTTGTGTCACAAAATCCAAGTACAAGTATTTTCTGTGTAACATCTCCCAATGCACACTTTTTTCACACACACCATATTTCTAAATAATGTCGCATGTCTTAAGTGGTGTTTTCAATTTTTATAAGACAAGTAAAAGTGTTAACAATGTGTCAACATTTTATTAAAACACACTACATTTCAAAAAATGATGGAAATGTATTTTAACATTGATAATCCTTATTTGATTGTTTGTAAATTATATAAAAAAGGAAAAACAATTTTCAAGAGTCGTATCCAATTCAACATAGAATATATATAACACATAATGATTAAACACACATAATAACCATAATAAATAAAGGAATCCAATCCAAAGTCACTGATATAGGGAACCTTCATCAAAACACACCACTTTGGATGATGACATTCTAGATCCACCCTAAAAATGATCATGGTAGAAAAATATAATTTTATTTTATGCTACAAACATATGCACCTATATATATATAAATACCATTAAATTCAATGTATATATTTCCCTTACCATGGGGGGATATAGAAAGAGGGTATGTATATATCAACTGGACTTGTATTTTTTTTAAGTCACCTTCACAAAATATAGTCCAATGCTCACCCAAGGAGGTCGACAATATACTATAAAAATACCCAAAACCCAAAAAATACAAAAAAACAAATAAAAAGTCACATTAAGAAAAAAAAATTGAAAAGGGACAACTTGAGACTAATAAGAAACTTGTTTCCTATTCCAATGGATACCCAATGTTATCTCAACTAGGTTCAAAAACAATATAAAATTAAAATAAATCATATGTGAAATGAAAATAAATAGGAATGCAACTGTAAGGATCTACTTTCGGATGGTTGAGAGAGATATATAGAGAGGAAGGGGAGAATAAATTATGAAAATATTAAATAAATGTTATAGGAGTTCATATGAAAGAGAATCAAACCCAAAATGTGAAGAAATCATGGATGATCAGAGAAGAACAGATGTAGGGGAGGGATGTGGCACACACAAGAGGGAGAAGAGGGGCCTGGTGAGACCCAAAAATAGAAGGTAGTATAGGGGTAATAAAGTTAAAATAATAATAATAATAGTAATAAATAATAATAAATAAATTAATTTTAATTAATTTTTCTCTAGTTTTTTTAAACATGGAAACTACGCATGGTTTTGCTACACAGTTTTCCAAATCGCGTTCCATCCATGCACCCCTAATAGAACTCCTAAACACCTAACTTGGACATTCCACAAAGTTAATAAATATATGGAATGAGCATGTGGTAAATTATACTAATAACACTATAAAACATCATATGCTTAGTTCACAGTTTCTAATAGTATTTCATCAACTATGCACCCATGATGAAAAAAAATTAATCCTGGTCTATACCAATCCTAAAATTAGCTAAATATAATTTAAAAATATTATATAATTAATATTTTAGGGCTGTATTGTGATAATTATCCCCACCATGACTATAAGGACCAGGCCTTAAACATTACATAATATTTAATTAAATGAATAATTCACATTGAAGATCTTTTCAGGTTTAGAGATTTAGAGAATTTGGACATAACTATTACATCTCAAAAGATTAAAAAGTAGCCACTTCTAAAAAGTATCCATTTTTTTCATAAAATAAAAAATATTGAAAAAAAGAGTCATGTCTAGTTCTAGGTTTTAGATAGCATGACTTTTCCTTGATCCCATCCTTGACCCTATTCATCTTTAAGTCCTGTGAAAAACATTTCAAAACATGAGATGAGCATAAAAAGCTCAGTAAGAGTTATAAAAAAAAGTATGAAAAAATTTGTTTATAAATACATAAAAAACATGAACTCTCTTACTTACCTCATGAAATCAAATGATTTATAAAAGACACATAGAAATCATAAAACATAAAGGTAACTTTTGTCATCAATATCATTCTTACATTATAGCTATCGTAGCTACATAGGGTGTTACTTTGGAATAACCCATCACAGTATATTTCCTAAATCTCATTAGAGAAACATCCATGTTTACCTCCATAATGTTACCCAATGCATTGGAGAGCTATCTCGGCCTCACCCTCCCTAGGTTTATCATGAAACAACCCGTATACAAAAATAATGCCCAAGAACCATAACATGATCATAACACATAACATAAGCATAAAGGAAAGATAACATTTCCACATTTCAATAACAAAATATCATTTCAAGATATTGAAATAATATATCCATTCTCAAAATCATTTTCCATACCAAAATACTTAAAAAGAGTATATAGTAATTTTTTTAAAAAAACATTACGTATTGTTATGGAAGCCAAAGATCAAATAATACTCGCGGCGGTGGACAGGTCATTGTCACCGCTTACATAAAAAAAATATTCCTTTTTCGTTTAGTAAAACGCTTCATATAAAAATATTCCCATTGAATAAAATGAAAAGTAAAAGGGGTTTGTACACCGTATAAAATAAATTCATGTAAAGAACTAAATATGCCTCAATGAAAGGAGATTGAGATGAAGTCCCTTACCTCATGTCCGACATGAGTTGATCATTCATTCATCTCCTAAATAATAAACTAAAGTTAATTTCTACTTGCTTAAGATCATTTTTCATGTTTATAATTCCTTTTATATCACTTATTACCATGTTATAAACATTATGTAACCATTTATGAAAATAACGTTCATTTAGTCGATATTTGGTACTTGAGTAAAAAATGAACACCTTATATTTACAAGTTGTCCATGAGGTCAATAGACCATTGTATCCAGAATTAAATTCATGATTTATATATCATATATATCATATATATCCATTATACACATGTATTTATAATAGTACATAACATTTGGAGGTAAGAAATGAAATGCACCGTTCATGGAGATGGTAAGTCGTACGTACGCATAAATGCTACTTTCATTTATATTTCTTGTTTTAGTGGAATTAAAACATAATGATACATAGGTATAGTATAATATCATATATAATATCATTAAATCTATCCTTATACATCCCACATAAGGCATTAATGAGTCACGTCACTTTGAGGGGGCGGTAGTTCACACTTCCTCAAATGAGATTATCGTATTTACCCACTATAGAAACCATTAAGGAGTGCTATAAATGGAAAATACAGAAGAATAAAGAAAACATAAAAATAATATATATCATATATAAAACCATTTCCATCATAATGGCCACAATGAGAGGCGGTAAGAGGTAATTGAACAATCATCGTTTCGTGAGGCGTTAGTTTTCTATCCACAGAAACATTATGTTCTTCACCCATTATATGGAGGTGTGTGTAAGTGTAGTTAGAATAATTCTCCTAACAAAATCATAGTATATTTAGGATACTAGTGTTATTACAAAAAAATGAATAAAAAGATTTTATTTGTTGGAGAAGTAAAATAAATTAAAACAATTTAAGAGAAACCATTACCTTAATTTGGGTAACTCACTTTGGTTTGAACCAAATGACTTCTTGAAGTATCTTATGCCTAATGTAAGGCTTATATGGGGAGTAGAGAGATTTAGGGAGATTAATTGGGCAGAGTTTTGATGAGACAAAAGGCTTGAGAGGTGTGAGGAATTGGTTATAAGTGGTCTCCTTTTATAAGGGAGAGGAGGGGATCTTTAGGAAAGTGTGAAAAAATTATTTTATTATATAATGATATTTTGTTTTAAAATGTCCAAAAAACATTAATTTCGAAGATAAGATGACTCATATTCGAAATAAAATCATCCAATTATAATTGGACATGATTTTGATAATATTTTAATCATTATAATCTTATTTATTTAAATCATTTATTAATGAGTTAAATACTATATCATTATTGTGTCATAAATAATTTAATTTATTTCATGTCTAAAAATTATAAAAAAACAACCATGATGTAGGAAATAGTTTTATATTTACAATGAATATTTATATTCTAAAACATAACTTATATAACACCATGTAAAAATTAATTTACAAAAAGATATTTGTTTATGTCATTTTTGTCTTTACTTTAAATTAATTAATCTAAATTGTCATTATCACTCCCAAGTGGCACAATGGAGTCCAAAAATCGACCCAAAGATACTTATGGTCATAAATGACTCATTCAATAAGGTATGGACAAGTGTTAAGGTAATTTTGAATTATTATAATATTCTTTTTACCATGAATTACCTTATTTACCTTTAATCACGGTAAATAAAAGCGAAAACTTACTATTCAAAAAAAATTATTTCCATATTATTGAACCAAATTTTACTAACTAATAAAAACCATGTCTGTTGGATTTTTTAATTTCAATTCAAAGAAGTGGTAAAATTTCATTTAAATGAAAAATTCAGTTTTTTTAACTAATACTAAGTGGTTTCACTATTCATCAGAAATTGAAGTTTTTTAGAAAAATACCTAAAATTCAGCGTAAGATATAATTGATATTCAAAATTCAAAAATGATGTCTATTTTTTCAAATTTAAAAAATATATTTGGAATTAATTAATTTAAATTTAATTCCCGCTGCTAAAACAAATAGCGTGTTTTTAAGAAACAATAACTATCAAAATATTGACACTTCTTTATGTCCACTTTCAAAGTGAAATTAATTCCAATGACAAACATTGGATTAAATGGTAAAAATATATTCTTATTACAATTTAAAACCAATTAAAAATATAATATAACCATATAAATAAATTATATTAAAATGCAATTTTGAATTGAAATACAATATTTTAACTATTCATTAAAAAATGAACTTTCTCAGAAAAATTCCAGAAATTTACACAAAGTAAATTTTGATATCCCCATTCTAAAGAAGGATTTTATTTGGTCATATATAATGTATTAAAGTGACCAAAACTATATTTAAATATGGTTCTCCATTGAAGGGCGATAAATCGTCCTTTTAATGTAAATTATGCTTAAAATTAGATTCATTCACATTTTAAGCCTATAAATTTTTATTAGATAAATGAAAATAGATTTAACAATCATGTATAATCATATTGTAGTTATATTTGTTCATTATTTCCAATACAACGACTAAGAGTTAACTACTTTTTAAAATAATAATATTATACTATTAGCGTGCAACGTAAGATTTCCAAGAAACTCGTTGTTGCGTATCGGGTATGCTATAGAACATAGAAAACCTTTTAAAGTAAAATTAATATTTAATTCGCAAAAAATAATAAATATTAAAATCTCTAATTCTTCATTTACCTGGGATGTTACATCCTTCCACCCTTTTGGAAATTTCATCCTCGCAATTTTTATTCACTTATCAAAATAAGTGGGGGTTTTTATCCCTCATATCATTTTCAGATTCCCACATTTCCTCTTCAACCATATGGTTTTTCCACAAAACCTTTACCTGATAAATTACCTTATTCTACAACACTTTCTCTCTACCGTCAAGAATCTGGACTGATTTTTCATCATATGAGAGATTCTCTTCCAACTGAACTACCTCCGGGCTCAAAACATGAGATGGATCATGTATATACTTTCTCAACATCTAAACATTAAAATCATTATGTAACTGGGATAATCATGGAGTTAAAGCCACTCTATATTCAATTGATCCAACTTTCTCAAAAATTTCATAAGGTCCAATGAACTTCGGACTCAACTTTCTCTTCTTACCAAAACGCATCACACTTTTCCATAGAGAAACATTGAGAAAGACATGATCACCTAACTCAAAAGAAAGATCCTTCCTCCAGTTATCTGCATAACTTTTCTATCTTCTCTGAGCTATTCTTATGTGCTTTTGAATCAACTGAACTTTATCTGCCATATCTTCAACCAATTCCGTTCCCATCAGCTTCCTTTAACCTACTTCATCCCAAAAAATCTAGAGTTCAAAAGCACTTTCCTTATAATTCCTCAAATAGATAAATCTATGTACTGGAATGAAAACTATTATTATATGAAAATTCAACCAAAGAAAGATGTTGGTCCCAAATTTCATGATAATCCATCGAGCAACCATGTAACATATCCTCCAATGTCTGAATTGTTCGTTCTGATTGCCCATATTATTGAAAATGAAAAGTTGTACTGAAAATTAATTCAGTACCCAACGACTTCTGAAGTCCTTTCCAAAAGTTATAAGTAAACATGGGGTCATAATTTGATACAATAGAGAGGGGAAATCCATGAAACCTAACTATCTCTTTAACATACAACCAAGAAATTTGATCTTGGGATGATGTATCTTGAATAGGAAGGAAATGAGCATATTTAGTCACTTGATGAACAATAACCTAGATTGCATTATTACCTCGAGATGTCTTTGATAATCCCAAAACGAATTCCATGGATATATTTTCTCATTTCCACTCCGGCACCGGTAAAGGATGAAGCATCCCTTTATGTAACTGGCACTCTGCTTTAACATGCTAACAAGTCAAAAACTTCATATTAAAATCAGAAATATCTCTTTTCATTCCAACCCACCAGTAATACTCTCGAAGATCTCTATACATCTTAGTACTACCAGGATGAACTGAAAATGGAGAACTATGAGCTTTACATAAAAACTCATTATTCAACTGTGAATCACAAGGCACAAAAAATATCTTTCCAAATCTGAAAACAGAATCATTGTCAACGTTAAATTCATGAAAATTACCCTTCTAAACCAACTCTACCTTTTTCTGTAAATCACTGCATTCTTTTTGTGCTTGCTTTATTCTATCTGATAGAGATGATCTCAATAACACCTAAAACAAAACTGAATAATTTCCTGCACCAACAACTTCTATGAAAAAGTTTATCAAATCTAAAACCAAAGGATCTCATTCCAAACGTAGAATAGCTAATGAGACATTACTTTTTCGACTCAAAGCATCAGCCAATTTATTTTCATTTCCCAGATGGTAATGGATCATGAAATCATAATCCTTGATTAATTATAGTCATCTACTCTGTTTCATGTTCAATTATTTTTGAGTGAATATATACTTTAAACAATTGTGGTCAGTATATATTTTACATTTTAATCCATACAAATGATTCTTCGATGTTTTTAAAGAAAAAAACAATAGAATCTAATTCCAAATCATGTGTAGGTTAATTTAAATCACGTGGTTTCAACTGACATGAAGCATAAGAAATTACCTGATCATTTTTCATAAGGACACATCCAAGTCCTTTAAACGAAGCATAATTGTAGATAACAAACTCACCATTTCTGGATGGCAGTTCCAAAACTGGAGCATTCATCAATCTCCTTTTCAATTCCTGAAAACAACCATCACATTCTTTTGTCCAGATGAAAATAACACCTTTTTAAGTTAACTTAGTCATTAGACTAGATAACCATTAAAATTTTTCAACAAACATCCGATAATAAGCTTCCAAACCAAGAAAACTATGAATTTAGGTTATATTTATGGGACTTGGACATTTTTTAACAACTTGTGTTTTAGCAGGGTCAACAGTTATGGAATTTTTTGAAACAATGTGACCAAGGAAAGAATTTTTTTGTAAAAAAAACTCACACCTGCTGAATATCCCAAACAGTTTATTTTCTTTTAAGGTTTTCAAGACAACCCTTAAATGAATTTCATGTTCCTCCTTACTTTATGAATAAACCAAAATATCATCAACGAACACAACCACAATCTTATCCAAGAACTCACAAGAAAATTCTATTCATAATATCCATGAATACAGTAGGTGAATTGGTTAAACCAAAAGGCCTAGCTACAAATTCATAATGGCCATATCTAGTTCGAAACGCGGTCTTCATAACGTCTGCTTCCTTTACCTTAAACTTATGGTACCCCGACCTCAAATCAATCTTCAAAAAATACTGATCTCCCTGGAGCTAATAAAAAAATCATCGATATGAGGCAAAGGGTACTTATTATTAATAGTGATGTTATTAAATGTTCTATAATCAATGCAAAGTCTCATTGAACCATCTATCTTTTTAAAAAACAAGACAGGATCACCCCATGGTGATGTTCTAGGTCGAATGAGACATTTATCTAATAACTCCTGCAACTGCTTCTTTAACTCTAAATGTTAAATTTGAGCCATTTGATAAGGTGGTTTTGAAATTGGATTAGAATAAAAAACTAAGTCAACTATAAATTCAACTTTCTAATCAGGTATAATACCAGGAAAATCATAAGGAAAAACATCAAGGTACTCATTTACCACTGGTACATCATTAATCTTAATAGTTCCTTTATTTTCAACAATATGTGCAAGGTAACTTTCATTTCCATCTTTTACAAGTTTCTCAGCTTCCTGATATGTTATCAAAACCAAAGGTTCATTTTTGTATACAATTTGAAAATCATTCTAAAAAGAGACCTCTTTAGCTCTGTAGTAAATCTTAGCATGATAAACAGAAAACCAATCCATACCCAAAATAACATCAAACTCTACTAGAGGCAAAAAAATAACGTTTGGAAGTAGATTCTTTCCACACACAAGGACAAGAATGTTCTTATGTTTTCTTTTTTGTCTCAAAATTTCCTCCAGGTGTTTTTATTGTAAGTTCTGTATTCATATCTTGAGATGGAATTCCCAATTTACTAGAAAACTTCTTAGAAATTAAAGAGTGTGTAGAACCTGAATAAAACAACACATTGTAATAATCTGAAAAAACAAATAGTGTACCTGATACAACTTCATTTGATGGCCCAATATCTACTGAAGTAGTTGAAAAGGATTTCACCACCCCTTTCTACTGGTAGTCTGGTTTCTTTCCTTCGGTTGAGTTCTTTGTTGGATACTCATTTGTATAATGACCCATTTCATTGCACTTAAAACATTTTACTGACCATAAATCAGATTTTGTCTTACCATTACCCTGATATTTTTCAGTGCAATTACGAGCCTTATGTCCCATTTTACCACAATGGTATCACTTACTAGAATTCAAAAGGCATTCCCTAGAATGCTTTTTACCACAATTTTCACAAACTATAAACTTAAGTTTCTTACCATCAGACTTTTTTGAAGAGATCTTCCCTTTCACCTGCCACCTCGACCTCTTATTCTGTTATTTGTCAAAGAATACCCGATCATCAGAAAACTCCATTTCCACCTTCTCCGCACAACGAACACATTTTTCATAACTTTTGAACTCACGAGAAGCTAAATCCCTTCGATACTTTTGCTTTAATCCTAAGTAAAATGGTTTATTTTACTATAAATATCTCGTATGAAATTTGGAGCATACATTGCCAGTCGAGTGAATTTTTCTTTATAAGCAGCCACTATGTCATCCTCTAGCCTTAATTCCAGGAATTATTTTTCCATCCTAATACGAACCACCTTAGGAAAATATTTTTCAAGTAACATACCTTTGAATTCATCCCAATCAAGAGCATCAATCTCCTCACTATCCCAGATATTTTTCACCATAGACCACCACAGATCAGCTTCACCTTTAAAATGGTAAATAACAAGACTAACCTTTTGATGTTCCGAACAACCCATGACATAGAAAATATTTTCCAGTGCTTTAATCCACCATTATACTAGCACCAGATCAAATGATCCTCTGAATGATGGCGGATGTTGCCTCATGAAATTCTCCACTAATGACATGTTCCTCTTCGGTTGATCTGGTGATCTGGTGCATGGATACCACCACCATTTATAGCCTGGTTCAATTGTGCCATCACTACAACAAACTGTTCAGTTCCGATTCTGACCATCTCAGGTTGCTGGTTTGAAAGGTTTTCTTCCTCCCGATGTCATCCCAACATAGTTTCCTTGTTTCCTCTGTGGAAAACCATTCTGAACATAGAAATATCTTAGGTGAAGAAACATGGTACTATATAAATGCTACATCATTTCAATATTACCGTAAATTAATTTATAGAAATTTATTTAACAGTACCCTAACTCTTAAAGTTATCTATACTGACCTGTGATACCAACTATAAGGACTTGTCCATAAACATTACATAATATAGAATTAATTGAATAATTCACATTGAGGATCTTTTTAGGTTTAACGTTTTATAGAATTAAGACAAAACTATTACATATCAAAATATTACAAAGTAGACACTTCTACACAGTTTTCATTTTTTTCATAAAATAAAAACTCTTGAAAAAAAAGATTCATGTCTAGTTCCATGTTTTAGACAGCATGACTTTTCCTTGATCCCATCCATGAACCTATTTATCTTTAAGTCCTATGAAAACATTTCAAAACTTTGGATGAGCATAAAAAGCTTAGTAAGGGTTATAAAACAAAGGATGAAAACATTTGATTATAAATACCTACAAAACATTAACTCTCATACTTACCTCATGAAATCATAAGATTTATGAAAGGAACATAGAAATTATAAATCATAAGGTAACTTGTGGCATCCATATCATACGTACATTGTAGCTATAAAAGCTACATAGGGAGTTACTTTGGAATACCCATCATAGTATATTTCTTAAATCTCTTAGGAGAAACATCCATGTTTACCTCCATCACGTTACCCAATGCATTAGAGAGCTATCTCGGGCTCACTGGACCTAGGTTTATCACAGAACCTCCCATATACATAAATAATTCCCAAGAACCATAAGATGATCATAACACATAACATAAGAATATATGAAAGATAAAATTTCCACATTGCAATAAAAAAATATCATTTCAAGATATTGAAATAATAAATCAATTCTCAAAATCATTTTAAATACCAAAATACGTGAAACAAGTATAAGGTATTTATCTTTCCTTTTAAAAACATTACTACTTGTTATGGAAGCCAAAGATCAAATAATACTCGCAATAGCGGACAGGTCGTTCTCACCGCTTACATAAAAATAATTTCCTTTTTGTCATTTAGTAAAACAATTAATTTTAAAATATTCCATTTGAATGAAATGAAAAGTAAAAGGGGTTTATACAACGTATAAAATAAAGTCGTGTATAGAACTAAATATGCCTCAATGAAAGAAGATAGAGACGAAGTCCCTTAACTTGTGTCCGACTTGACTCTATCATTCTTTAACCTCCTGAATAATAAACTAAAGTTAATTTAAACTTTCTTAAGATCCCTTTTCAAGTTTATAATTCCTTGTATATCACTTATTACCATGTTATAAACATTATGTAATCATTTAAGTTAATAACGTTCATCTTGTTGATATTTGGTACATGAGTCAAAAATGAACACCTTATATTTAAAAGTTGTCCATGTATTCAATATTACATTATATGTAGAATGATATTCATGATTTATATAACATATATATCATATATATCCTGTATATACATGTATTTATAATAGTACATAACATTTGGAGGTATGAAATGAAATGCACCGTTCATGGAGACGGTAAGTCGTACGTAAGCATGAACAGTACTTTCATTTATATTTCTTCTTTAAATGGAATTAAAACATAATGATAAATAGGTATAGTATAATATTATATATAATATCATTAACTCTATCCTTTATACATCCCAAATGATGCATTAACGAGTCACATCACTTTGAGGGGGCGGTAGTCCGCACTTCCTCAAATGAGAATATAGTATTTACCCACTATGGGAAACATAAAGGCGTGCTATAAATGGAAAATACAAAAGAGTAAAGAAAATATAAACATAATATATATCATATAAAAATACAGTTCCATCATAATTTCCACCATGATAGGTGGTAAGAGGTAATTTAACAATCATCGTTTCGTGAGGCGTTAGTTTTCTATCCACAAAAACATTATGTTCATCACCCATTAGATGGAGGTGTGTGTAAGTGTAGTTCAAATACTTCTCATAAAAACATACTAGTGTATTGAGGATACTGTTTTTGTTACAAAATAAATGAATAAAAGGAGTTTAGGGGTTGGAGAAGTTAAATAAATGAAAAACAATTTATGAGAAACCATTACCTTTAATTTGAGTAACTCCGTTTGGTTTGAAACAAAGGACTTCTTAAAGTGCCTTCTGTCTAAGGTAAGTCTTCTAGGAGGAGGATAGGAATGAAGGGAGATTAATTGGGTAGAGTTTGGATGAGAATAAAAGGCTTGAGAGGTGTGATGAATTGGATAGCAGTGGTCTCCTTTAATAAGGGAGAGAAGGGTCTTTTTAGGAATATGTGAAAATATTATTTTATTATATAATGCTATTCGGTTTAAAAAAGTCCAAAAATCATTAAAGTCGAATATAAGATGACTAATATTCAAAATAAAATCATCCAATCATAATTGGAAATGTTTTGGATAATATTTTAATCATTATAATCTTATTTATTTAAATCATTTATTAATGAGGCAAATACTGCATCATTATTGTGTCATAAATAATTTAATTTATTTGATGTCTAAAAATTATAAAAAAACTACCATGATGAAGGAAATCGTTTGAGCTTTCCAGTAAATATTTATAGTCGATACAATAACTTATATTACACCATGTAAAGATTAATTTTCAAAGAGATATTTGTTTATAACATTTTTGTCTTTACTTTAAATTAATTAATCTAAATTGTCATTATCACTCCCAAGTGGCTCAATGGGCTCCCAAAATCGACCCAAAGATTCCCATGGTCATAGATGACTCAACCAAAAAAGTTTTTACAAGTGTTAAGGTAATTTTGAATTATTATAATATTCTTTTTACCTTGAATTACCTTATTTACCTTTAATCACGATAAATAAAAGTGAAAAGTTACTATTCACCAAAAATTATTTTCATCTTATTGAACAAAATTTTACTAACTAATAAAAACCATGTATGTAGGATTTTAGAAATTAAAATCACAGAAGTGGTAAAATTTCATTTAAATGAAAAATTTAGTTTTTAACTACTTCTAAGTGGTTTCACTATTCATCAAAAATTGATGTTTTTCAGAAAAATACCAAAAATTCAGCATATGCTATATTTGATATTCCAAATTCAAAAACGATGTATATTTTTCCAAATTGAAAACATATAGTTGGCATTAATTAATTTAAATTTAATTTCCACTATTAAAACAAATAGTGTGTTTTCAAGAAACAATAACTATTAAAAGATTGACACTTCTTTGTGTGCACTTTCAAAGTGAAATTAATTACAATGACCAAAATTGGATGAAATTGTAAAAATATATTCTAATTAAACTTTAAAACCAATTAAAAAGATAAACTAACCATATAAATAAATTACACTAAAACACAGTTTTGAATTAAAATACAATATTTTCACTATTCATTAAAAAATGAACTTTCTCGGAAAAATTCGAAATTTTTTCACAAAGTAAATTTTGATGTCCCCATTCTGAAGAAGGATTTTATTTGTTCATATAAAATGTATTAAAGTTATAAAAACTATATTTAAATAGCGTTCTCTATTAAAAGGCGATAAATCGGCCTTTCAATGTAAATTATGCTTAAAATTTGATTCATTCACATTTTAAGCCTCTAAATTTTTATTGGATAATGAAAATACATTTATCAATCATGTATAATCATATTTTAGTTATTGTTTTTCATTCCCACCAATACTATGTCTATGAGTTAACTACTATTTAAAATAACAATATTATATTATTAGTGTGCAACGTAAGATTTCAAAGAAACCTGTTGTTGTGTATCGGGTATGCTATAGAAAATATCAACCCTTTTAAAGTAAAATTAATATTTAATTCACAAATATTAAAAAATATGAAAATATTTTATTCTTCATTTACCTGGGATGTTAAAATTCCACTTTATACCCTTATAAATCTATAATATACTTTACAAAATGAGACATGAACAAGACTATACACAAACTGAATCCTTAACCTCCTTAAAATCAAGAACTGGAATCTCAAATTCCACTTGAAACATGAAAATATAAGGCCCAAATAAGATGGAAAGACCATACTTAATGAATCATCTAGACATATAATGAAAACATTAATGACATCAAAATATGAAAACCACTAAAAAAGAACCAACTTTGAGGAACTCACAACTCCAAACATAAACACAAAATAAGGAATACCCAGGACCCTATCATAGAAATAACCAAATTAAACCATAATATAATTTTCTATATCTATATGAGAATAATATATATAAACCATTACCTAGGATTAACAAAAACCACAATGACTATAGTTGGGATGGGTGGTAACAAAGGGCTTCCCCGTCATGAATGCCTTGAAAATCGAGTTTCCCATAGGCTCATCCTATGGTGGTTTCCCCAATATATCAGGACCCTAATAAAATTGATTTCATATATTAAAAAATCATGAATCCATAGAAAAACTCTAACACTAGTGTGACCTATTTACATATCAGATCACACCTAACTAGTATAATTGAAGATGTTGTAGAGACCCATAGTGGGTCTCTCCACCATTAAGGGACTAGCTTCCAAGGCAGTTTCACTAAGAGGACTGGTCAATGAACTATCATCCAACTCAAAAAGTATCCAACCAAGGAAACTCATACAACACATACAATAAATAATGATTCATATATTACAAAGATATATAATCTTTAAATAGGAACCGATTGAATCCAACACCACTTTATAATAAGGATAACCATTCAAAAGATACCATCAAAAAGTCATTTCCAAAGAGATATAGAAAGTAATGAGGCCACTAAAAACAATAAAATAGGGGTGGAGAAGAAAAAAAATAATCATATAATGGAAAAATCAAATGAGTTCCTCTCCATGATTAAAGTTAACTGGTTGGGTCAATATCGACCACACATAATAGATCATATAATGTGTTAAATGTTTTTTATGAGTCCAATGGAAGTAACCCTTATGTCTTGGATAATGTGATTCCATGTAGTCAAAATATTATTATCTTCAAATAAAACTTACTCTTTCGGTAGTATGAATTACAAAACCCCCTTTTGGCTACTCACATGGCCACACAAAATGTAACATCATCTTGTAAGTAAACTATGAAAATTGTATTCTTATCTTTATTATTTGAAGAATGTTTAAAACCCCCCAAAAGACCGAGGTGTGAACCAATTTTTGGAAAAATCTCTAGTTCCACCATTCAATTTAGATTTTGAGTTGATTTGTGAATGTGAATAACTATGGAAATAATTATTCAAAATTTCTACAATGAATCGAACCATCTCAATTATGAAAATATCAACCACTAATTAATGATCATCATCGATTCCCAAAACTGAAAATAACATAGAAAAATAATGATGGTGTCATATATACTAACCATCCATTATTTTCACCAAGTCTCATCTTGGGAATAATCTAAAAAGGAATCATGAAACTAAATCCAAACACATCACAAACAAAAAATCCACCTCTCAATCCCAGATAAAAACCAAATTGGAAATACCCTTCTAACCACATTTACAATATGTCAAAACCAAAATATTAGGAAATAATACTATAAACATGAAAAGAAAAAAAATACTCCCCCTCACTTATCAACAAATTAAAATCCCCCATTTTGACTTTTTTAGAAAAATTAACAACCCTAAAAAACCAAACACCCACCATTGGAATTCTAGAAATCCCCACATAAATATTTATCCCAGCTATCTCAATAAAACATTCACACATGCTCCAAAAAATCCACTTTCCTAATGTGTATATCTATATATGAGATATTTCATAGGAATACCAAGGGTTAATTCAATTTGTTTCTATAACCAACATAAACATATTACCCATATTTCATGTTCCTAACCAATTTTCAAATCCTCATTTTAACATTAATGCAACACACTTCAAAATTCCCAATCAAATTCTACTCAACATTTCAGAAAAAAACTAATAAATCATAAAAAAAAATTCAAAATCCATTTCCAATTTACATTTTATAATAAAATATTGGTGAACTAAAAATGTTCCCCATACACTTTCTATTTTCAAAAAAGCCATTCCATCTTAAAAGAATCCAATATCATCATTTTTAAAAAAACCAATTTCAATAAACCAATTATAATTTTTGAGACAAAGGTAAAAACCCCAAATATTACTGAAACCCAATACCAATAAAAACTAAATAATCCTAATACTCAGATAAAAAATACCAAAATCACAAAGGAAAAATAGCTACACATGTCATGGTTATACGGTTTGGAAGACCATGTTAAATATCTGTAGGAAAATCAGAGGTCATTAAAGGATGTTTTTTGGTATGTTAATCATTTTCTAGGAAATGAAAAACCACCATAAACCCTATTAATCACTCCCATAATAACTAAAAAATCATCAAAATGAACCCAAAATTCTCAAACAATGTCAAAGGACCTCAAAAATACTTGAGATCCAGGAACATGATTTTGAGGATAGACTAACATGGAATACCCTAAAAATTAAAATTTCTCTCTGAATATGGGGTGATGATGAACCTACCAGAAATATAAAAATTTAATTCTAACAATCATACCTACAAACTATTGGATAACTAAAAATAGTAAGGGATGGTCATTTAATAACAATTTTCATTAACCAACTCTTTTCATCCCTGAACCGGTCACCTGATCTTGACCAATATAAGGATCGATAAGTGTTATTGATCCTTATATGCTTGAAAATATTTTTTAAAATCAATAATCACTTAATTGGGAATGATTTATCCCATAAATAGTACACAGTTAGAAAATAATATGAAATATTTAACCTTTTAGTGGACAATAAATGGGAAACTAAACTGATGAAAGTAAAAATTGATATACCTCTATATGACCTCATGGATTATAATTATCCATTGAACTAATGTTACTCCATGGAGTTCAATATATACCTAGAAGGTATTCTAAAATCGAAAAGCATTATATATGTATACGTGTGAGTATTAGAACTTAGTAGGTATTCCCAAATAATACACTCTCTATGCCATACCTTTAAATTGAATCCACTACCTACTAGTTTGAAAATAATCCCTATAAAATTAGTTTTTTCTATTATCTTAAGGAAAAAAGTAACAAGATTCTATTTTAGGAAAAACAACTTTCTATTATTTTTTATAAAACTATTTTCAATTCATGTAATACCTTCTATAAGATTCTATATAAAAAATAAGTATTGTTAAAATAGAATTCTCAATTTGAACACAAAATTGATAAGTTATTTCATTAAAAAATTATAAAAAATTTCAAAATAGAAAACATGTAGAGTAGTTATCATGATAGAAATCACCATTGAAAGTCCCAATGTATCCAGTTTAGTGGGTAAATAAGAACCTCATACTCTCATTGATCGATCAAAAATTCAAATTTCTCTCACCTACTCAAACCATCCAATCCCAATAACCATTTTCATATTCTATTTAGTATGGTATCATCATGCAACTAGGTTATGAGGGTTATTCCTAGTGTATATGTACTATTCTACGAACCAAGATACCTAATACTTCCATGTTCCCTACCAAAATTGATTTTAGTTTTATAAAACTATCATGTACATACATATCATACAATTTAAAAAGAGAAAACAATCCACTTCCACACCTTAAATCTCCCTCCTTATGTACAACCCCTTTTTGAGTCACGCATACCATAATCAAGTCTATTTATGAGCACATATACCAAATCAACGATTTATCACCCACACCATATTTCCAAATCATGGGATATGACTTTGGAGGGGTTTGTAATTATTATAAAATGAGTCAAATTCCCAAATAAGCCTTAACATTTTATTAAAACTCATTACATTTCAAAAAAGATAAAAAAAACATACATTAATATGAATTATACATGTTGGATGCTTAAGTATATTGTGTAAAAAATGAAAAACCTTTTACCATAGTTGTAACCTAGTTTTTCGAGAATATATATATATTATAATAATAAAAACACACATAAAACACACAAGAAACCAAGGAAATAAAATTAAAGTATTTGTCATAGGTAACCTACCTCAAGACATGCATATTTATATGATGAGAATTTGAATCCACCCCAAATAGGCACTCAAAATAGAAATATTCCCTCTTTTTACACTCAAACACATATTCATCCATACATACAAATATATACCCCATGGATAAATAATTATATTTCCATCTCAATGAGAGAATATGTACAAATAGGGAGTATATATATGCCCTAAACATGTATATGTTTGTAATTCACCTTCATGAATTGTAGTTCAAAACTAAAAAAATGAGGTCAAATGTAGACTAAAAAAACCAGAAACAATTATATTACAAAACAAATTATTAAAAATTGGATAAAGATTAAAAATGGAAGAAGGCCAACCTAAAATCAAAGTACAACTCGTTGGATTTTCTAAAAGAGTCCCACCCTCATATTAACCAGGTCATGAAATCCCAAAAATAAAGAATAACATGGAATAAAATAAATTAGGCTTAAAGGACTAAATATATGTAACATTCCCGTAATGGATATTTAGAATGAACAACCCAAAAGTGTAATGAGATTGTAACATAATCCCTTACCTTATGCTCCATCATGCTTCCTACATGTTAAAATTTATAGTTTAATAAATATTAATTAATTATATTTATATTATAGAACCATATTTATACAAAAATTAATAATTATAATTACTTTATAAATTATAAATATACTTCAATAAAAAATTTCTTCATTAAAATGAACAATCAGGTGAAAAATGTTTCTTTTACCATGCATGTTTTGGTTTGATGTTTATAATACTAATATAACACCCCAAGCTTCTACGGTACGTTTCCCTTCGAATAATGTGATAGCGTGTGTTGTACGCAACCTCGAGTTCTAACACACACCACAACTAATTAAACTAGCCGTTGTGAATAGTAATACCTACTTTTTGAAATCATATATATTTTATATTTCAAAATGGACTTCATTTTTGGATTCGGAATATCGAAATTAGTCTAGGGTGAAATTTTGGTACTTTTCGGATAACTTTCATATTTTTATGAATAGTGAAAATTACTAAATTTTAATTAAAAACAACTTTTTTAATCAAAATAATTAATAGTGATAAATTATGAATTTGAGTGGTTTTAAAGTATATTTAGAATATATTTTTACCATTCAATTTAATGTTTATAATTGGACATAATTTTACAATTAAACCGAACATAAACAAGTGTCAATCTTTTGATAGTTATTATCTCTTAAAAACACGCTTTTTGTTTTGACAGCGGGATTTAATTTTAAATTAATTTCTGCCACTTCTGTGTTTTGAATTTAGGAAAATGGATTCCATATTTGGAATCAGGATGTTCAAATTGTGTAAATAGGTAACTTTTATTTTTAGACATTTTGAATAATTACTGCGGTAAATATTTTATTTACCATGGTTAAAGGGTAAATCCGGTAAATGAGGGTTAAAAAAATAATATTATAATAATACAAAATTACCCTAAAACGTGTCCTAACCTTATTGGTGGACACATACCCGACCATGGGCATCCTTGGGTCAATTTGGGGACCCCTTGGAGCCACTTGTATGTGGTAGGGACACATTATATTAATAAAGTCAAAATAAAAATAAAAATGACACAAGCATATATCTTTTAGAACAACAATTTTTACATAGGGTTATATATGTTGGAGTTTAGATTATAAATATTCATTAGAAAGCTAAAAAATATTTCCTACATAATGATATTTTATTTATAATTTTTAGACATTTAATAATTTATTTTATTTATGACACAATGATGATGCAGTAATTACTATAATAGTGAAAAATTAAAATAATTGATATTATAAATACCCAAATAAATATAATATGAAACTTTTAATGAATTAAACTAATTTTATATGATAATATGTTATATTAGGATTGATTTAATTGACTTTGTTCGAAGTAATCAATCTGTTAGGAGTTTCACAAAAATCAACTATTGAATAGTGTCAAAATTGACATAAAAGAGTTCTTAAAACAAATATTATATTATTAATTGATATTAAATTCCTAAAAATCTAAGGATCGGCCAAGAGACTTATATTATTATAGGTTCCTCATTAATGGACCACTTGGGGGTCGCTTGGATGTATATAGTAAGTTTATTAACCATATTATATAAAAATACAAAGAGACATTGTAAAAGTGAAACTAATTAACTTAGAGTTAATACTTAAAGATAAGGTTAATATAAGTACCCAAACCTGTCTAAATTCTATTGGATGAGTTGTTTTCGACTTATCCCCACCTCATCCTTTGAATAGTCAACTTTGGAGCCTTTAGAAACCGAATATGAATTTATTATAAATTAATATTTCTAGCTTTTCCAAAGGTGCCCCTCACCCCTCTTATAAAAGGGCACTCCTCCTTCTCTTTTTCTCACACCTCTAAAGCCTTTTGGTTCGGCCAAACTCTGCCCAAATACTCTCCCAAAATCCCTCACTACAACCTAGGGGCCTTAGTTTGATCAGAAAGCCAACCTAAGGAGCCCTTTTGATCAAATCAAAAGGAAGAACCCGAAGAAGAGGTAATGTTTTCACCACCCCTTTTCCAAGTTCATTTCTTCTTCCACTTCTTCTTCCTTTGTTCTTACCATTCTAAAATAATAACTCCAGTATCTTACATATACTGTGATGTTATTATAAATATGGTACAACCATATTCAGTATTATATCCACCCTTTGAATGACATGTCACCATACGTGTGTACGTACGGCTTACCGTCTCCACGTCGTGGTGTAATTGTTATTCAATATATTATTATTTGGATGGGTATAATAATGATGTGTAACTCATGTAAATAATAAATATAACATGTTAATGATTCTGTATATATGATATACCATCCATTTATATATTATTTTAATATCAAAAGAATGATATTGTCGCTCGTGCGTACGTACGGACTACCGTCTCCACGAACGCGATGAGATTCATTCTCCATCGTATCCATTCAAGTATAATTATCATTTGATGATTTAAAAATGATGTTTAAGGACTGTATATCATTCTGGATATGAATAAGATACAACAACCATGGCTTATGTAACAAAACATATAAAAGAAAATGAGTAAGTTAACTCCCGAAACGACGATAATTCTAAGATATTATTAACAAATCAATGTTAAAAGATCATATATGATTCTTGTATAATTTAATAACAACTATTTCACCATTATACAGGAGGTTAACCTACCCCAACCAAGGAAAAGTACAAGGTAAGGGGTTTTCATCTCACTCCTTATTTCCGTGAGATTCATGCCATATTGCCACCATCACCTTTTGTGTGGTGTATGTACTGCCCATAATTATATTCCTTGTGTAATACACTCTAATTTATGTGTATTTATATATTAATTTTATACCAAATTGGTAAGGGTTATTTCACAATCTCTTCATTATCTGAGGTTGTTTATACGTAATAATCTACTGGGATTTCTTTATCATCCACATCCATGTTTCTTCGAAATGTATTTCAAAACATATTTATTATTTACAAGAATATGGGTTAAAGTCATTTATACCCTTTTTGACTTTTATAAGAGGTTTATAAAGGAATCTTTCCGTCGTTTTCAAAACAAGGTCCTTTTTAACCTTTTCGACAGAATTAAGGTAAGAATGTTTTTTTTAACTTATACGGCTAGTGCGGTTATTTTACGCCGTTATAAAATCTTCAAAGCTTTCCTTACAAGCTTATAAGAATATTTTCAAAGAAAATGTTTTATTTTATATGGATCTTAAATGATTTCAAAATAAAAGGAGATATTTCTTTAAAAAGAATTTTGATTTCATCTATGTCAACATCCTTTGATGGATTTTAAGATTATTTGAAGTTGGTTTATTATGATACAAAACTTCTATATTGTATTGAAGGTTTTGTGATATGTTTGACTGTGGATGTGATATTTTTATACCATTCATAGTTTATTGTGAAAGTATTGACATTTCGTATGCTAGTTTTAATACGAAGGTTTATGTTATGTTTAAACCTTTTCATATGGGAATGCATTGGACTTATTAAGTGACGGGTGGAGCCCGCTATAGCTCCTCGATGCATCGGTAGGTCTCATGAGACAAACTAGTGTCTTGGCACAAGGCCTTGACAAAATCTTATTTGTAGTCTTGGCACGAGGCCTTGGCTATGTGGTAATGATAGTCTGGCATTATGCATTCCAACATTATGAAAGTGGTTATTGATTTTTGCATGTGATTATTCGATTAGTAGAATATCCATGTGAATAAGTAAATGGCGTTATTTCATTTTATTTATGCCATACCATGTTGAAAGTTCATGTTTAAAAGGCTTTTGTTTTAGTTATACATTGCCTTAAATGTTTATTCTTATTGATGAAAGTTTCCGCTATATTGTTATCCTTACTGGGCATTTGAGATCACCCCTTTTCTATGTTTTATTTTTTCCCAGGAAGTGAAAAAGTAAATTATGATTGACTTGCAGGGATATTATGAGGGGTTAATAGTGTGGATATGAAGACTTTGTTGTTGTAGTAGTTTTTCACTTTGAAATGTAATGTAAAACTTTATGATTATATCTAGTGTTTCCAAGGCTACTAAATTAATCGGTCTTTCGAGATTTGATCTTTCTTGTGATCATGCCAATGTTATGTAATTAATGCACCGACTCTGGGTAGCTGGGGTCGGGGCGTTACAGTTGGTATCAGAGGAAGTTTAGTACAAACCTTGGAAGCTAGATTTAGATAAACTCTGATTAGAGCACGTAGACCTAAGATGAACTTTGAGGATTAGTATAGAAGAACTTCCTAGAATTTTGGTATTGTAGAGATTTTGTGAGTTTTCCAAGAAATACATCCCTGTCTGGATACGAGCAGGTAGAGGCGGCTCTGGCACAGATGTACCTAGGGGTAAAACCCGAAAACACCGCTTTGAGCTAGACTCGAACGGGAACTGGTGCACGACAACGGGCCTTGCTGCACTCTTGGTTACGACACTCCCGGGGGATATGCTTAGGATAACTCTCATTTTCTTTACAAATCATTATGAAGGGTTTATGAGTATATACTTCCTCAAAGAAAACATTTTTATGGATTATATCCATAAATAGTTCAATTTATGTTAAGTGTTTTATAAGTATGGGATTATGTATTTTGATTCATAAACTGATCTAGTTTATGCCATTGTTTAGAAATGGCGCCTAGTGGAAGAAATGGAAACCGTATCAATGCACGCACTCCATGTAGGGATTGCCCTCCTGCTCAAGATAATTATAGTGGGGCTGGTGATGCAACTGGTGCTGATCAGCTAATCACCGTACTGGGACAACTTACTCAGGTTATGAATAATAACCTTACCCGTATGGAGCACCCTGATCTGCAGCGTGGAGGATCAATGTTAGATCGATTCATGAGACAACAACCACCAACGTTCAATGGGAGTACAAATCCCTTAGTAGCTGAGCAATGGATATTTTCCCTAGAGAAAATATTTCAGGCTTTGGGGAGTAGTGAAAGGGAAAACGTTACCATGGCAGTTTACCGCCTCACTGGAGATGCTGATCAATGGTGGTCATTGATTCAAAACATGAAGGAAGATGATGAAGTATCAAACATGGAATGGAGGGAGTTCAAAGATCTGTTTTTAGAAAAAATACTTTCCTCGCGACCATCGAGCAGATATGGAAAGACAATTTCTGAGTCTGAGACAAAAGGAGGATGAGAATGTCACAAAGTATGAGGCTAACTTTACAAGGTTAGCGAGGTATGCTGGTGATTATATTCGCAACCCAAGAAGTAAGATTGATCGTTTCTTTGATGGGTTAAAACCATTTCTCCGTCGAGCATTAGTCTCACAATCCTTTTCATCGTACGAAGACATTGTCTCATGTGCTATCAAGACCGAAAAGGAATTATCTAAGTCTTATGACTTTAAAGCAAAGCAAGAGAAGAAGAGACCTGCTGATCAATCTGGGAATGGAAATAAGGGGAAGAAGGGAAAGGTTGAATATCCATCTTGTGGTAAGTGTGGGAAGAAACACCCCGGTGCTTGCCTGAAGGGAATGGGAGTCTGTTACAAGTGTGGTGAAAAAGGCCACCAAGCTCATGATTGCAAGGGGAAGAAGGAAGCTACCAACGTTCAGTGCTACAATTGCGGGGAGATGGGGCATTATGCAAATGCATGTCCTAAGCGTCAGGAGAACTTACCTCAGAAAAGGCCAAGGGATCAAGGCCAGGCTTATGCTATCACTACTGCTGAGGTAGAAGCTCCGAAAGACGTGGTGGCAGGTAATTTAATGGTTTCCTCAAGTTTAGCAAATGCATTATTTGATTCTAGATCATCGCATTGTTTCATATCTTCCCAGTTTGCTAAGAAAATTAGATATTTCCAATTTGATTTAATAAGGGATTTGTCAGTTAAAACTCCTAAGGGAAGTATCGTTGCAACAAAGTTTTGTGAATCAGTCCCCATTAGAGCACATAAATTTTCTTTATCTGCTGACCTCATTGTCATACCTATGATTGAGTTTGATATAATCCTCGGTATGGACTGGCTTTCGGACTATTATGCGAAGATTTATTGTAAGAAGAAAGAGGTTACGATTCTTGATGATAATGATAAGGAGCACCTTATTTTTAGAGCAGAATCGTCACCACCTAATTCTTATTTAGATCCACCCCCAGTAGCTCAACTTAATTCAATTATTGGGGAGGAAGAGAATGAAATAACTGTCGGTGAGGAAAGGAATGTTCAAATAGAGGATGTACCTGTTGTGAAAGAATTTGTAGATGTATTTCCGGAAGATTTACCTGGACATCCTCCAGAACGAGAAGTTGAGTTTTCTATTGATTTGATTCCTGGATCAAGGCCTATATCGAAGACCCCTTATAGAATGGCCACTGTAGAGCTAGTCGAACTAAAGAAACAACTAGAGGAATTGAGTAATAAGGGATTTATTCGCCCTAGTGTTTCTCCATGGGGAGCCCCTGTTCTTTTTGTTAAAAAGAAAGATGGATCTATGAGGTTATGTATCGATTACAGGGAGATCAATGCTATAACGATAAAGAACAAGTATCCCCTACCTCGTATTGATGATTTATTTGACCAACTGCATGGAGCTCAATACTTTTCAAAGATTGACCTTCGATATGGATACCATCAGTTGTGTGTAAAGAAGGAAGACATTCCGAAAACAGCATTTCGAACCAGGTACGGGCATTACGAGTTTACTGTAATGCCGTTTGGATTGACTAATGCACCCTCTGTATTCATGGATCTGATGAATAGAGTTTTCAAGGAGTATCTCGATGAATTTGTGGTGGTATTTATTGATGATATCTTGGTATACTCCAAAACCTACGAAGATCATGAAAATCACTTGCGCATTATCTTGAAGACTCTGAGGAGGCATGAATTATATGGAAAGTTTAGCAAGTGTGAATTCTGGCTTCAGGAGATTTCTTTTCTTGGCCATATTGTCTCTAAAGATGGAATCTCTGTTGATCCTTCTAAGACCAAAGCAATCCAAGAATGGCCAGCACCTACGAGTATAACTGAGGTACGTAGTTTTATTGGTTTGGCAGGTTATTATCGGCGTTTCGTCCAGAATTTTGCCCGATTGGCTAACCCATTAACGAAGCTCACACGTAAAGGGGTTAAATTTGTTTGGACAAAAGAGTGTGAAGAATGTTTCGAAGAACTGAAGAGAAGATTAGTCAATGCTCCTATATTGACTCTACCATCGGGGAATGATGGGTTCGTTATTTATAGTGATGCATCAAAGAAAGGACTTGGCTGTGTCCTTATGCAGAATGATAGAGTTATTGCCTATGCATCACGACAGTTGAAAATTCATGAACAAAACTATCCTACTCATGATCTCGAGTTAGCAGCAGTGATCTTTGCTTTGAAAATATGGAGGCACTACCTCTATGGTGAAAAATGTGAGATTTATACTGATCACAAGAGTTTGAAGTATATTTTCTCACAAAAAGAACTCAACATGAGGCAAAGGAGATGGCTTGAATTACTCAAGGATTATGATTGTACGATACACTACCACCCAGGGAAGGCAAACAAGGTGGCAGATACTTTGAGTAGAAAAGACCATGGAGTTTTGAACAATATGAGAATTGAAAGGGATCCAATTTTCATGGAGCTAGTGAAGATGGACATGGGAATAACCAGGGAAGGTGAAACATCAATGCTTTTTCAAATGTTTGCCAAACCATCTTTACTAGAAAGGATTAAGAGTTCTCAGACTGATGATGAAGAATTCCAAAAGAAGATTAAAGCTGTGAATGATGGGAGATTGAGAGACTTTGCGTATGAAGGTGGAATTTTGAAATTCGGGAAGAGACTTTGTGTTCCCAATATACCTGATCTAAAAAGGGAATTGCTGGATGATGCTCATAGTTCCAATTTCTCTATACACCCTGGGAGCACCAAAATGTATAGAGATTTGAAGGAACATTTTTGGTGGGACAACATGAAGAGGGAGATTGCTGATTTTGTGTCAAGATGTATGGTTTGTCAACAAGTGAAAGCTGGAAGGCAACAGCCTGGAGGAGTCATGCAACCTCTTCCCATACCGGAGTGGAAATGGGACAATATTACGATGGACTTTGTCATGGGGCTACCAAAGACTCCTAGAAGGAACGATGCAATATGGGTTATTGTTGATCGTCTTACCAAGTCAGCACATTTTCTTTCTATAAGAGAAGATCTACCCCTGGAACGTCTAGCAAGACTATACATTAATGAAGTTGTGAGACTTCATGGAGTACCCCTATCGATTGTTTCTGATCGTGATCCCCGTTTTACTTCAAGATTTTGGAAAAGTCTTCAGAAATCCCTGGATACTGAACTTCATTTGAGCACTGCTTACCACCCTCAGACAGACGGACAATCAGAACGGACTATTCAAACCTTAGAAGACATGTTGAGATCTTGCTCACTTGACTTTCAGGATATGTGGGATCAATATTTACCTCTGGTAGAATTTTCCTATAACAATAGTTTCCATTCGAGTATTCAGATGGCACCATATGAAGCGTTATACGGAAAGAGATGTCGTACACCAACCTGTTGGGATGACGTTGGTGAAAGAAAACTTGTAGGCCCAGAACTGGTGGAGGAAACGGTGGAAAAGGTGAAAGTAATCCAAAATCACATCAAAGCAGCTCAAAGTAGGCAGAAGAGCTATGCCGATAATCGAAGGAAGGATTTGGAATTTCAAGTCGGTGATCATGTTTTCCTGAAGGTATCTTCGTGGAAGGGAGTCATACGTTTTGGTAAGAAAGGTAAATTGAGTCCCAGGTACATCGGACCTTTCGAAATTCTAGAACGAATTGGGGTTGTAGCTTACCGATTGGCAATGCCGCCAAGTCTCTCCAAAGTTCACGATGTGTTCCACGTATCTCTATTGAGGAAATACATGCCTGATCCGACGCATGTACTCACCTATGAGGAATTAGAACTGGAACCCGATCTGTCTTATTGCGAAGAGCCCGTCAGGATTCTGGATACAAGAGAACAAGTACTGAGAAACCGGACGACGCGTCTGGTAAAAGTTTTGTGGAGAAATCATAAGATGGAAGAGGCAACGTGGGAACCCGAGGAACTTATGATGAAGAACCACCCGAGTCTTTTTATGCAGTAATACCCTAGAAATTGCGAGGACGCAATTATTTGAAGGAGGGGAGAATATAACACCCCAAGCTTCTACGGTACGTTTCCCTTCAAATAATGCGATAGCGTGTGTTGTACGCAACCTCGAGTTCTAACACACACCACAACTAATTAAACTAGCCGTTGTGAATAGTAATACCTACTTTTTGAAATCATATATATTTTATATTTCAAAATGGACTTCATTTTTGGATTCGGAATATCGAAATTAGTCTAGGGTGAAATTTTGGTACTTTTCGGATAACTTTCATATTTTTATGAATAGTGAAAATTACTAAATTTTAATTAAAAACAACTTTTTTAATCAAAATAATTAATAGTGATAAATTATGAATTTGAGTGGTTTTAAAGTATATTTAGAATATATTTTTACCATTCAATTTAATGTTTATAATTGGACATAATTTTACAATTAAACCGAACATAAACAAGTGTCAATCTTTTGATAGTTATTATCTCTTAAAAACACGCTTTTTGTTTTGACAGCGGGATTTAATTTTAAATTAATTTCTTCCACTTCTGTGTTTTGAATTTAGGAAAATGGATTCCATATTTGGAATCAGGATGTTCAAATTGTGTAAATAGGTAACTTTTATTTTTAGACATTTTGAATAATTACTGCGGTAAATATTTTATTTACCATGGTTAAAGGGTAAATCCGGTAAATGAGGGTTAAAAAAATAATATTATAATAATACAAAATTACCCTAAAACGTGTCCTAACCTTATTGGTGGACACATACCCGACCATGGGCATCCTTGGGTCAATTTGGGGACCCCTTGGAGCCACTTGTATGTGGTAGGGACACATTATATTAATAAAGTCAAAATAAAAATAAAAATGACACAAGCATATATCTTTTAGAACAACAATTTTTACATAGGGTTATATATGTTGGAGTTTAGATTATAAATATTCATTAGAAAGATAAACAAGATTTCCTACATAATGATATTTTATTTATAATTTTTAGACATTTAATAATTTATTTTATTTATGACACAATGATGATGCAGTAATTACTATAATAGTGAAAAATTAAAATAATTGATATTATAAATACCCAAATAAATATAATATGAAACTTTTAATGAATTAAACTAATTTTATATGATAATATGATATATTAGGATTGATTTAATTGACTTTGTTCGAAGTAATCAATCTGTTAGGAGTTTCACAAAAATCAACTATTGAATAGTGTCAAAATTGACATAAAAGAGTTCTTAAAACAAATATTATATTATTAATTGATATTAAATTCCTAAAAATCTAAGGATCGGCCAAGAGACTTATATTATTATAGGTTCCTCATTAATGGACCACTTGGGGGTCTCTTGGATGTATATAGTAAGTTTATTAACCATATTATATAAAAATACAAAGAGACATTGTAAAAGTGAAACTAATTAACTTAGAGTTAATACTTAAAGATAAGGTTAATATAAGTACCCAAACCTGTCTAAATTCTATTGGATGAGTTGTTTTCGACTTATCCCCACCTAATCCTTTGAATAGTCAACTTTGGAGCCTTTAGAAACCGAATATGAATTTATTATAAATTAATATTTCTAGCTTTTCCAAAGGTGCCCATCACCCCTCTTATAAAAGGGCACTCCTCCTTCTCTTTTTCTCACACCTCTAAAGCCTTTTGGTTCGGCCAAACTCTGCCCAAATACTCTCCCAAAATCCCTCACTACAACCTAGGGGCCTTAGTTTGATCAGAAAGCCAACCTAAGGAGCCCTTTTGATCAAATCAAAAGGAAGAACCCGAAGAAGAGGTAATGTTTTCACCACCCCTTTTCCAAGTTCATTTCTTCTTCCACTTATTCCTTTGTTCTTACCATTCTAAAATAATAACTCCAGTATCTTACATATACTGTGATGTTATTATAAATATGGTACAACCATATTCAGTATTATATCCACCCTTTGAATAACATGTCACCATACGTGTGTACGTACGGCTTACCGTCTCCACGTCGTGGTGTAATTGTTATTCAATATATTATTATTTGGATGGGTATAATAATGATGTGTAACTCATGTAAATAATAAATATAACATGTTAATGATTCTGTATATATGATATACCATCCATTTATATATTATTTTAATATCAAAAGAATGATATTGTCGCTCGTGCGTACGTACGGACTACCGTCTCCACGAACGCGATGAGATTCATTCTCCATCGTATCCATTCAAGTATAATTATCATTTGATGATTTAAAAATGATGTTTAAGGACTGTATATCATTCTGGATATGAATAAGATACAACAACCATGGCTTATGTAACAAAACATATAAAAGAAAATGAGTAAGTTAACTCCCGAAACGACGATAATTCTAAGATATTATTAACAAATCAATGTTAAAAGATCATATATGATATCATATTAATATATATGATTCTTGTATAATTTAATAACAACTATTTCACCATTATACAGGAGGTTAACCTACCCCAACCAAGGAAAAGTACAAGGTAAGGGGTTTTCATCTCACTCCTTATTTCCGTGAGATTCATGCCATATTGCCACCATCACCTTTTGTGTGGTGTATGTACTGCCCATAATTATATTCCTTGTGTAATACACTCTAATTTATGTGTATTTACATATTAATTTTATACCAAATTGGTAAGGGTTATTTCACAATCTCTTCATTATCCGAGGTTGTTTATAGGTAATAATCTACTGGGATTTCTTTATCATCCACATCCATGTTTCTTCGAAATGTATTTCAAAACATATTTATTATTTACAAGAATATGGGTTAAAGTCATTTATACCCTTTTTGACTTTTATAAGAGGTTTATAAAGGAATCTTTCCGTCGTTTTCAAAACAAGGTCCTTTTTAACCTTTTCGACAGAATTAAGGTAAGAATGTTTTTTTTAACTTATACGGCTAGTGCGGTTATTTTACGCCGTTATAAAATCTTCAAAGCTTTCCTTACAAGCTTATAAGAATATTTTCAAAGAAAATGTTTTATTTTATATGGATCTTAAATGATTTCAAAATAAAAGGAGATATTTCTTTAAAAAGAATTTTGATTTCATCTATGTCAACATCCTTTGATGGATTTTAAGATTATTTGAAGTTGGTTTATTATGATACAAAACTTCTATATTGTATTGAAGGTTTTGTGATATGTTTGACTGTGGATGTGCTATTTTTATACCATTCATAGTTTATTGTGAAAGTATTGACATTTCGTATGCTAGTTTTAATACGAATGTTTATGTTATGTTTAAACCTTTTCATATGGGAATGCATTGGACTTATTAAGTGACGGGTGGGGCCCGCTATAGCTCCTCGATGCATCGGTAGGTCTCATGAGACAAACTAGTGTCTTGGCACAAGGCCTTGACAAAATCTTATTTGTAGTCTTGGCACGAGGCCTTGGCTATGTGGTAATGATAGTCTGGCATTATGCATTCCAACATTATGAAAGTGGTTATTGATTTTTGCATGTGATTATTCGATTAGTAGAATATCCATGTGAATAAGTAAATGGCATTATTTCATTTTATTTATGCCATACCATGTTGAAAGTTCATGTTTAAAAGGCTTTTGTTTTAGTTATACATTGCCTTAAATGTTTATTCTTATTGATGAAAGTTTCCGCTATATTGTTATCCTTACTGGGCATTTGAGCTCACCCCTTTTCTATGTTTTATTTTTTCCCAGGAAGTGAAGAAGTAAATTATGATTGACTTGCAGGGATATTATGAGGGGTTAATAGTGTGGATATGAAGACTTTGTTGTTGTAGTAGTTTTTCACTTTGAAATGTAATGTAAAACTTTATGATTATATCTAGTGTTTCCAAGGCTACTAAACTAATCGGTCTTTCGAGATTTGATCTTTCTTGTGATCATGCCAATGTTATGTAATTAATGCACCGACTCTGGGTAGCTGGGGTCGGGGCGTTACAACTAAAACCTTAGTAATAGAGTAATAATTTATAGAATATCAATAATTAACTGTTTCGAATATTTATTCATTATATAAACATTCATAATTAATCATAAAGATTTGAGATGAAAAAAATCACATTGTTGTATGGAAATTGTTGTCCACGTATTGACATGAGTGACTTTATTAGTTTACAATAGATATGTGGGGGTGGTATTCCAAACATACACATGACATATAATAACATTTTTCAATTTTATCGAATGTAATCTTAAAATGTTTACTCCATTATCAACATAATAATTTATCATATTTGTTATAAAAAAATAATTATTTTATAATGGGAACCATATATTATTAGGAGGTATAATAATTAATAATAATTGAATTACTCAATTAAGAGTTGTACCCCATTGTTGAGAAACCCCCTTCTTTATACACCATTAGCATTAATAGGATTGTATTATAGTGGAAATTGGACATATAGGATGTTTGTAAGGATTTTATGAAAGTATTTGTGTATTTTTATTATTGATACAAGAGGATATGTCCTTTTGTGAGTGAGGGAGGGGATACTCAATGAATTTTTCCAAAGATTAATATATATTAATGTATTATTTAATCCAAATAGATCTAAAATGACTAAAAGTGTAATAGTATAATATATAGGGTCAAAAAATGGCCTTATAATATTATTTATATAATTTTATGTCCCAATATTACCCTTATCTCTTAGTTCAACCCTTAATAAATCCATTTTGACATGAATTGTGAAAATAAATGTTTACGGATTTCGCTATATATTTTGTTAATAATTGAAATTAGCCAGTTTTAAAAAATTTGAACAATTGATTCCAAATACATAACTTATTTTATCAATTTGAATATATATATATAGAAAAAAATACATTTAAAAAAATATGAAAAATTTGGATGAAACATAGTTTTCCATAAAAATGGATTTTTATGTATAACAATTTGTTTACCAAAATTATTCATAATGTTGATTCTAATGAAATTATTCTTATAAAGACCCATAATTTAAAACAAAAAATCTACATCTAATTAGTGTAAATATCTATTATATATAAATATTCTCTATTCCATAATAGAAAAGTTTTAGTGTCTTTATGGACATGGATACACAAACAACTAGTACATAATTGATCAAAATAATTTCCAATTTAGTTCTTGACAACTTTCACCCTTATTAGAAATAAAAAACCTAAAATCATTATCTATAACTAATGGAAGGGACACATAAGAAATGGAGTTCCCATAATTTCAATAATGTAAAACATAAGAGACATCAATAAATGTCTATATGCAAGCTTAAGATAAGAATAAGGGTATGATAACGTGATCTAAATATGAGAATGTCCTAACCAAATATTCATATATCATAATAATGAGATGTAGAATTATGTTTTATTAATTGAAATACTTAATACATCGGAGTATACAATCATCAAAAATAAATCATGAGTAATGAAAATATATGATAATCTTAAGAAATTAGTCTATGGAATTCACATTGGCATAAACAATCATTTCCATTGTTATGGATAATTAGTAAGACTATAATAGTGGAGTGGTTTCACTCCCAATTCATTCATTTACATAATCAATGTTCACTCAAAAGCTATCTTATTAGAAAAAGTGTCTTAATAAACTATGTCCAATTACCATCCTCAATATCCCATGAGATATCATTCTTTACCCAATGAATTTAAGGGATATATATTTTTGTGAACTCTCATTACATAATATAAACTCTACACATGTGGTCCAAAATATCATAAAACATCCATCACATCATCAAATCAGAACCTGTAGAAATTATTCATGTTTTATAAATATACAATCATCACAACAGAAAAAAAAATCCATTGAAACAATAACTATGGTAAAATTGGATCTTTTCCCTAGTAAGTCAGAATAGAAATCAATAGATTCCTTTTATATATAAAATACCTAAAATCTATTACTAGAATATTTATTGATGAAAATACCCATTTTATTTGAAATCAATTATTTAGAATCTAAAAATATTCAAAATATTCAGGAATAAATTTTATTTAAAAAAAGATAAATTATAATTTAATCATTAACAAAATTACTATTCAAAATGATGGGGAAGAGATTAACTTGTTGTTTATTAAAATTAAATTTCTTTATTACATTTTTCATAAAAATTAAAAAGTATAACTTTTGTAAAATTATACAAATTATCCTTTTATAACTTTGTACATAAAAAAATATATTCTAAATGATTAAATAATATTTTTATAATAGTAAAATTATTCATGAAATCATTAAAAAAATTGTACATGGAAGAAAAACATGATCAGTTTTCATTAAAAACGTTTTTGAGCCTCTAGAGTACATAGAGAAAGAAAAATGAAAGGAAAACCTGATATATTCCAAAATAATTCAAGTAGAATAAAATTAATAATATTTTAGGGGAGACAGATCATATATTTGTAAAAATTCAAATTTTAGCATAAAAATCTAGGCAAAAAAGATATTTTAACATGAAAACCTTACTACTAGGGTATCTTTTGAATCATAAAACCTGTGAAATAAATAACATCGAAGGAAACAATAAATATCATGAATTGTTTTTATTAAAAATCCAACATATAAATTGTGTACAAGATAGACATCACAAAATAAGATACATATTTAACATCAAACATGCCTACATAAAACATAATTCAGACAGAGATCCTGTAAAATTTTAGTATGTTTTTAGAAATTGTTATTGGATGCATAAAATTAATATGGTTATAAAAATTCATTTAATATAATATTTCATGATTAAAAAATAAATTCTTGGTTTGTATATGAACCATAGAAACTATATATTGGTATATAACATTAAAACATGTCTAAATTAAGTGAAATTGAGATGAAACCCTTACCTCAAGTTCATATTGTTTCACCAGTGCTATACCATCTGGTATAAAATTTTAAAATTTCATATAATTTTATAAAATTAAAATAATCATAACTATAATAACACGAATGTTATAATTATAAAATCTTTTCACCTATTTATTCATAGTCTATTATTGTCATCATTTTTTGGGTGTCAACTTTTTTTTTCATTTTTGTTTTGGTTCGGTAGTGAAGGTCCTTACACTTTGACCATGGTTAAATAATCTAAAAAATGTTAATAACGATATATGTATCATATATATTCATTATATAAATATTATATACATTTATATAAAGTAGAGATAAAAAATTAATTACATCACTATATGGAGATGGTAGTTTGTACGTACGCACGAGTGATGTTTCCATTTTTTGATTGATGGTAATAAAAAAAGGTAAATAATGATTCACATTTATAGGGATATTATTATGTTCTAAATATAATATAAATATATTAAATATAAAAAAAATAAAATACAAATAATATGTGGATGGAAAATGTGTCATATCTTGAAGTGGAGGCGATAATACAAATGTATTCAAGTGTGGTAATTTTATCTCCCATTTGATTGAGAAGAGGTGGTAAATTTCTATCAAATAAGAATAAAAATATATCAATATGATTAAGACATTGATTTTTTATACAATAATTATGGAGGAAGTAAAATAAGAAATGAAATTTAAATTAGCATGGTTAAGATATATACCTCTTATTTAAGAAACATCATTCAGTTTACTCCTTAATCATTGAAGGATTGTTCTTAGGAGAAGGCAAAAAGATATTTTAATAAATGAAAAATTATAGGAAGGATTTTAATAAGGTATTTTATAATATATAAGACTCAATTAATTTGAATAATAGAGGGTAAGAGGTTCCCTTTTAAATGTGAGGTGATGTACACACAAGGAATTTCATAAAATGTTTCACGATATACTGTCAATTTCATGGGAAAATGGATAAAAAGTGCATAAATTATAATTGAGGATCTGAAAATCATTAAATATTTTAAAAAAATAATAATTTAATAGTTTTTGGTGGAAATACTACCCTTGTATATTTTTTTAACCCCCAAGTAAACCCATTTTATCATTAACCATGGTAAAACAATATTAGAATTTTTTACTATTAACTATAAAAAAATTTATTTGGACACTATAATATTTTTTTAATTATGATTATTAAAAATATATAATAAATTTAATTATATTAAACTTATATAATTGATAAATTTATTTTCAAATAAGTACACAACCCATAATGAAAACCTGTTTTAGAAGAATGAATCTTTAAACATAAAACATAATTTTCATACATTAACCTCCTTGTAAAACCGTAAAATGGATATTAAAATATTTTTCTTAATATAGAACCCATAAATTTCAATAAATCATTAATAAATGTATTTTAATATAATTTATTATGATAAAAAATGTGTGCATAAAAATATTTTTCAGATAAATGTTTTTTTAGGAAAACAATAAAAATGAAATAGTGTATAATGATGATTATTATGTAATTATTTATATTATTTTCAATTAAAGGATAATTATTTCATTTTAAAATGAAATTAAATAAATATTGAGTCTTTTACATGAAAATAAAATAGTTTTTTTAGAAAAATATTGATTTTCTATTATTAACTAAAAACCTATTATTTTTAGAAAAAAAAAATTACCCTAAGATAACATGGACATAATTATTTCAAAATGATATTAATTTATTAAAATATTATTTATAAAAATGGTATAAGTTGATTATACAAATATTTATAAAAAATGTGATAAAACCCATTTTTTATGAAAACATATATTTTAAGAATAGAATGAATTTAGTAAATATTGAGTACATTTTTAGTAATAATTAATCAAGTCATTTGAAATATTTATAATAAGTATGAATATTTATCAAAAATAAGTTATTATTATTCAATCCTTCGAGTATTGATGCTAGTTTATAATAATTTCAATTATCACCAGACATATAGACTCATGGTTTCTTATGTAGAATAAAATTGAATACTTCATGTTTATTTTAAGGAAAAAATATAAAACCTAGGGTGTTACATTATACTCCCTTTATACTAATTTTATCCACATAAATTCCATAACTCAGGTAAAAAAATTGATATCACGGATTTATTTTATCCTCGGGTTGACATAAAGCTTTTTAACATTTATGATTCATAAAAAAATAACTTTAAGAAAATATATACTATTATTCCAAAAATTATATCTATGATCAAATATTTCCACTACTTATTATTCATTAGAAATATAATTTTCTATTGGTATAACATTTGTGTTCAGTATATGTGAATGATTTGCTACGTACTTCGACATGGGATATACATGTAACACATTGTGAATTTGGGGGAGGTTTGGTGGGAGCACCAAGTGATAAAAGATAGCCCCTACATGATCACTAATCATGAAGGAACTAATATGTGTATATTTAATCATACCATTATTTCAAAATCACATTATCTTCTTCCATGTAAAAACTCCTCACCTACATCAATTTCTAAATCTCACTAATTATTGTTAGAATAACTATTTTGTTTACAATAAGATTCTTTAATGTGATACTTAATGGATATAACCTTAGCTTTTATTTCCACAACTGGATTAAGAACAAATATATTTATTTCCAAAATTATTCTCTATATATCATAGTTCTACAATTGTTTCAATAGAACGATTTCCTATTATTTATTTGAATACTATAGTGAAATCTATTATTGTAGGAAAAATAGACACGAGGTTGATGATTATCCCAACCACTTTTAAATCTAGTGAATAAGATATTAATATATTATAAAGGGTTTTAATGGTTTCATCAAACTAAACATTTTTAATAATATCATATGATGTAATGAAACACAAAAATATATCCTGATAATATGGGGGGCTTCTCAAAAAACATCTAGTTAAACATCATCCCTTGTTCAGATATAATAGAATGTGCTACCCCATGTAACCTTAACCCCTGCATAATGTATATTGTGGAAATATGATCAAGAGATAAATATTATCTACTAGAAACTATGTGCACTAAATTTAAAATGCGATTGACTACACCCAAAAAAACATTATTGACTTCACAGGTTTTAGGGACTTTGACAATGAAACCCACGGAGATGTTTTATTGTTTTTATTATAGTATGTGTAATGTTTGTTACAACTCCATATATTTATACCTCCAAATATTAACATTTTGGAAGACCAATAATCAAGATACATACTCTGAAATAGGTCTCATTATTTTTTCTGACGAAAAATACAATTTTCCATCTCTATATATTTTCATGATTCTGTTATTAATAGAGAATGAAGAGCTATACATTTCTTATAATACTTTATTCTTTTTATCTAGTATTGATAAAATATATTATTTATTCATATAACATATTATTACTTTATAATAATATATGAAATAAAGAATATTTATCCCATTCATCTATATCTCAACATCCTCATTCTTCAGAACTTTAATCATTACATGGACAGATGATTGGATAATTTTTAGGGAAAAATAAGATTTCTCTAATTAATTTGACTTAATGGATATAAGGACTTAATATTTTATTATTTATTATAATATTCTTTTCACGGGGTGAGGTGGAACCCTTAAAAGGCCCAAAGACACTAGAGACCATTAAATGAGCCATAGTTCTTAGGGGAATCACCTAGACAAGACAACTTGGAACTGATCCCCCCCATAAAATATCATGATTTCAGCACTCCAACTTCACAAAGATTGTTGGTTAACTATCTTTTGTAGAACAACATAGGCCTGGTACTGATGCCAATGTCATACCCTCTCAATATTCCAATTTCAGATATATCTTATCTAGTGAAAGCATCTACTCTGAATCCTCATATGGAGCCTTGTCCCTTATAATCTGACTTGTATATCAGCTTATTTCATGTGGCCCGAAGGCCTTAGGGTGACCTAGAGAACGTGAGGTGGCCCGAAAGACTTCAGATACAACTGGTCGGAATGCCTTCAGTGGCCCAAAATCCATACGGGACTTGAGGAAGAAACCAGTGGCCCAATGTACCAGATGGATGAATAGTTCCTGAAGGCCAGGGGTTAGAGACTAATGTGAAAGGAATCAACCTGTAAGAGGGAATAATTTTCTCAAGTACCTATATTCACATACACACCCAACCACATCCCACAAACTGAAAAAGGAAAACATGTATACTAAAAAAACTGTTGAGTACAACTGCAACTAAAAACAGGTGGGCTAGATTACAAAATACAACAAAAATACTGAAAATAGGAAAGTACAAAGGGACCCAGGTATCCATCCACCAAAACCCCACCATATGGTAAGAGTAGTATAGCTACTGGAAGAGGAGGTAGTACATACTGTCTGCCTGATCCTACTAGGCCCCACCAAATCCTAGGCAACCAAGTCATCTATCGAAAGGTTTTTCATCTGTAAAAGACACAACACGTGCGGGCGAAGCCCATTAAATAGTGGGTAACACGATACTCAATATGGGGCCCCTATCAACTAAGGATACATAAAACAAATCAAACAGAAAAAAAATCCACAACATAAATACAACGTAGATGATGTATATTCTAGAGTCAAAAAGGTCCATTGGTTATAGTGAATAACATTTCATACTATTGGGGGAATCATCCCTTATGAGTTACTGAAGTCTGATGGGCCATCAAATTCCATGTGGATGATGCTAATCTACTGGCCCTCTGAGGTCCACGTGGCTCTATCGGTCCACTGAGGTCCACATGGATACTGGTCTTCTGGGCTATTGAGGGCCACACGGATGCTCGTCTTCCAGGCCACTTAGGGTCACATGGATTATGCTCGTCTGCATTCTATATCATGGGATAAACACTCCCTCATGCCATAAGTTTAAATTCCACTTCCTTGGAAGTATCCTTAAACTATACCAAAATATCTGCCACGTCGAGAGGGTCACAACTTTGCAAATAGATCATCAATCAGACACCCAGTTTGTAAGTTAATAGAATTTTAGTATCCAAGGATCAATTACATCTGGGCCCAGTCCAACCTGGTCAGACTGACCCAACTAACCTGGCCCGGGGGTCCCACATACCTCAGTTTAATTTGACTGGGCCGACCTAACCTGGTTTGGATAAGGGAAGGTATGGACCAGTCTGGCCAGTGGGCCAAGCCCAATGGGCCTCACTGGGCCTGACCTTATTTTGGATGGGGGTCTAGCCCGTCGGGCTACCTGGGGACCTGGTCTTTACTGTCTAGGCCCGAAGGGTGTGGGTCTAGTCTTCCGGTGTAGTTCTGGCCCATGGGTGTGGGTCCAGCCCACTTTTTGTGGGCGTGGCCTACCAGCTGAAGCCTATCCCTCCAAGGGAGAACCTATGGTGTGCGCTAGACCGGGACTCATCTTGTTTCCATGTATGGATTCCCACCTACCCTGTGGTTTGTTGGTGGGGCCTCAATCCTACAATTATTAAGGGACCATAGCTACCAGCTTTCTCGGGAAACCTAGACAAGGCCACCCCTTCCACATCACCTACGGACACCATACACGGTTTTGAAAAATCAACACGATGCCAGGCTGGTGATGTGTCCCACATTGGTTGCGGATTCCACCACTTAGGCATACCGTAGGGGCACTCCGCACCACCCACCCACTAATAGGGCTGACAGCAAGTGGTGGTGCTGACTGCGTGGGCCAACGCACCGACAGAATCTTCAAGGACCAGAGGATTCTCTCTAGTGTTTCGTTCTTCGTACTACCTATGGCTATAGCCTCCAATGAATTTCTTCTTCATTGATAAGGTCTCAACCGCACATTTTCATATATTTAGATGCTTTTCCAGAAAAAAAACACATGGTGAAGGGGCTCAGGCCTGGTTCATGTCAGCCTTCACCTTCCGCATTAGGATTTCAAACATGTGGGCGTTTTGGGGAATATTTTCAAATATAGAAAGTAATAACTTCATCCTAGATAGAGAAACCCAAAAAGAAACATCACCCTCCCAAAAATAATGCACATTCCATGGATCAACTTATTTGTGGGTTTATCCATGTATGTTTTTTTCAATAAGAATGGGGGAAGAACTTAAAAATAGAACAAAACCCTGCCTCATTGACGTTCTTTTCCAAAGGGTTTCTTCCTTGATGGTCCAATAGGTCGATGGTGTTCTTCATTCTTTGGTGTACATCGTAGTCAATGACATCCCACTGGTGTTTATCATTCTTCATTAGGGAGTAAATCCATCAGCGGTTTTTAGATAATACTCACAGTTTAATCCTTGTTCCACCAATGCATCAAACTATTAAAAATAAAACACATCACTGCATTTCTGTTAAGCTACAACATCACTTCATTATACTATTTCATTTATGAAACAATGTCATTGTTAGACATCATTAAATTATCATTAATCTGCATGTTAACGAGCCATTAATGATCTCCATTAATGTATCTTGTCAATGCACCGTAGTGTTTTTGTGTCATCACTCGTCAGTGAGAAGATAAATAAAATAACATTTTAGGTTATGTTATTATTTTTCTCAAAAATTCCAAAAATTAACTTTTTTGTTCAGCTCTTGGCGGCCAATGTTATGCCCTTTACAGGTGAATACTAGAGTTTTGTGTTCAAAAGTTCTCTCATAGTTTCTATCATAGTACCTTTTAATATTTCAGAAAAACCCATTCACATGTTTACTGAACATACCTTAAAAAAGTTCAAAATTATTCTCCATAATCACTAGCCATCGGAATCACGTGTTGTCAGAGTATTTTATCTCAAAAATAATTCCATATAATAAAAAACATTTACAGGAAAATTATGAGATGTTACATTCTCCCCACTATAGGTATATACATCCAAGAAAGCCAAAACAAGGGCTAATAAAACAAATGGGGGTACTGAGCACAAATCTGAGCCTCCTGCCCCCATTTTACCTCTTGGAGAATCCCATTCTTCCACTGAACGTGCACCAGAGGAATCGACCACCCACATCGGTCCAACTCCTTTCGATCCTCTATCACCACCGAGAACTCTGCAAACGTTTTCCCATCGTCAATGTCCAGCTCTCCCCAGATGATGATGTGTGATGGATCATGCATGTATCTCTGCAACTAAGACACATGAAAAACATCATGCACTCAGTGTATCTGTGGGGGAATAGCTAGGTGGAATGACACCTCACCAACTTTGTTTCAGATCTAAAAATGTCTAATGAACCTCAAAGATAGCTTTCCGCCCTAGCCAAATCTTCTCAATCCCCATCAGGGTGAGACCCAAACGAACACATGGTATCTGTCCTCAAAATACAAGGGTATCTATCTCATTTCAACATAATACTACTACCTACTATTTGAAGTCCTCATCCACTCCTGGATGACCTACACCTTCTTAGGGGTACCCAGTTCCAACTCTGGACCCATGAGTTCCAACTCCATTGGGTCTCTCCAACATAGAGGTGATCCTCAAGGCCACTTGTACAATGCCCCGAACAGTGCCATGATAATGGTGTAGTGATAACTTTTATTGTATGAGAACTCCACCAGTGGAATTTGGTCCTACCAACTATGACCAAAATCCAGGACACAATCACAAAGCATGTCCTCCAATGTCTATATGGTCCACTCATTATGACCTTCCATCTAGGGATGAAAAGTTGTGCTTAAGTGCATATGCATCCCTAACACCTCCTATAATCCCTTCCATAAATGGTATTTGAAGCAAGATTCATGGTTTGAGATGATCGTCGAAGGCACCCTTTGAAGATGCACTATCTCATGGACATAGAGGTGTCTCATTCCCTCTACCTGTCCCTACTATTGGATGGGTAGGAAGTGAGACGACTTGGTAATCTAGTCCAAAATCACCCAAATATAATCATGGCCCCTAGATGTACATGGTAGCACCATCAAAAATACCATCATTATAATGTCCCATTTCCACTCGGGTACCTCAAGTTGTTGATCCAAGCCTACCGGAATCTGATGCTTGACCTTCACTGGATAATAAGTGAGGCATCATGAAATGAACTCTTCCACCGCTTTCTTCATTTCTATCCACTGGTACTAATGTCGGAGTTCCTGGTATATCTTCTCCACACCAGGATGTACTGCTATAGGGGATTTATTGAACTCCCACAACACCTCCTCCCATGATGTCACTGGTACTACATTGTATCCTCTTAAAAGTATGAAATTCTCTCCACCTATCGAAAATAATTTAAGAGCATGTTCTGAGGATATATTAGCGTGTCGGGGCTTGCCGTCAACATCCACAAGATGTGCCTCCCAAACTCGTTGTAAGAGTGGGGTAGTGACAATAATCAACTAAAGGTTAGATGTTTCATCATCATCCACAAAGGATATCTGCATCGTTCCAAGATTCTTTGTTGATTCACTCAGTAGCTATAAATTATACCTCTGGATGAGTGTGTTTTCTAACACCTTCCCCTTCATTAAAGTGTAGAATATCCCAAAATCGTAGACCTTGAAGAAATCCATTTATCATTGTTTTCTCGTGTTCAGGTCCTTCTATGAGAAGATGTACCTGAGAATCTTTTGGTTGTAGTAGGCGGTAAACCGTCCTCCAATAAAGTAGTGCTGTCATATCTTCAAGGAAAAGACCACTTCAACTAACTCTAGGTCGTGGTCCAAATAGTTCTTCTAATGTTGTCTCAATTGGAGTGGGCCCTAGGAGATCACTTCTCAATCCTTCATTATGAAACATCCGAGTCTGGTCATTAATGCTTCATAGAAGATGACATACCCAACACCCTCTCTGGTAGTCTCATGATGGGGTAACTCATCAGTCTTCGTCTCAGCTCCTGGAAACTCTGATGTCACCTCACCATACACAAGAAGGGATGTCCATTCTTTTTCAAAGATGAAAATGGTGAATATACTCTTTAAAGGTCAGGCTGGATCCTTTGATAGTAACCAACCAACCCCAAGAAGCTTCGCACCTCAGTCACGCTCCAGGGTGGCTCCCAAGCAAGCACAACCTCTATCATTTCTGGATCCACTGCAACTCTAGCATTCAAGATGATGTTCCCCAGAGAGTGGACCTCCTGAATCTAGAACTGGAACATATAGAGCTTACCATAAATCTAGTACTCCTGGAATTTATCCAAGACTATTTGTAGGTTTGTATCCTACTCCTCCTCTGATGATGAGTACACCAAGATTTTTTCAACGAAGACTAGCATGAAATGAAAGATGTAAGCCTGGAAGATCCTATTCATGATTCTCATGAACACTTTTGGGGAGTTGGTCATACCAAAAGGTATCACCAAGAACTCATTGTGGACATATCGGAACCTAAAGGTTGTCTTCAGTACATCATCATCCCGTAACTGAAGCCGATGATAGCCTGATCTGAGGTCTATCATTGACAACCACCTCGCTCCATTCAGCTGATCAAAGAGGTCATCAATTCTCAAAAGTGGATACTTGTTCTTCATGGTCACCTCGTTCAGGCGTTGTAAGTCCAAGAATATCCTAAATCTCCCATCATCCTTCTTGGAAGACAATATTGGGGTTTCCCATGGGGAAACATTGGGCCTTTCAAACACTTTCTCTTGCAAGTCCTCCAATTGTACCCTTATCTCACAAAGCTATGCGGGAGCCGTCTGATATACCAGTGTGGATATCTGTGACATCCTGGGGTACATGTCGATGCAAAACTCAACCTATCTATGATGAGGTAGTCCTAGAACATCCTCAGGATATAAAACCCTTGAACTTATCCACCTCTACAGGAATGTTTGGACCCCTCTCATCCAATGCACCAAGGGTGTTGCTAGCCAATTGGTGATTTTTCAGCTCCAACCTCCTCCGAGAAACTATGTCCTGTACAGAAAGGGTTTACTTCTCATCGGTGTAGGAAAACCTGGTCCCATCGTCGTGGAACACTACAAATTGTTCCTAAAACAGCTGATATGAGCATGGACTGTAGATAACAAGTCCATACAAAGGATGATGTTTTAAGGCCTCAATGCTACTACTAAGAGATATCAATAGAAGATATTTTGTCCAAGAGTAATATAACATTTTTAGTGCCATTGTGTAATCATATAAACCCATCCCATAAGGGTTTGTAGATGTAAGGATCGAGCAAATGGATCCACCAGAATCTCTGAGCTCCAAATAGGAGTCATGGGAAGGAATGAGTGACTGGAACTGGTGTCTATAAGAACTGTAGCTATGGTGGAGAAGACACATATTGTACTTATAATAGACTTTGGAACACCATGGTCATAAGACTATGTTTCCTAATGTTGAGCTCCCTACTATCCATCTTCTCCCTGAGGTCGAGGTAGACGACCTGGAGGAGGTGGTAGTAGTACCTTGAACTGTTTTCCACCACCTACTTCTAATCCTACTCTCCTACCACGTCTGCCACCCTACGGACCTCCTCGCTCTCTAACCTCTTACTATGGATTTATAGTCCCTCAATCGTCTATTGATCATATTCATGGTGGGGTGGGTAGTCACAAGCTATGTGTTTTTCTGTCTGCATGGGTAGCACACCCTTCTCCTCTACTATCTCTTACTGTACTAGTAGCCTCGCACCACCGATCCTGAGTCTTGGGGTCATCCACTAGATAAACTAGCATGTTTAGACCACTGCACCATCTGTTGGTTGCATGGTACAGATGGATCATCTACCTGTTTCTAAGTGGTGTCACCTACTATTGGTCCCAGCTCTGTGAGGAAGCTATCTACTAGTAGAGCCCTCTCTAGAACTCCAACCTACGTGGAGATGCTGAGAGACACCATCGACACCCTGATCTTCTACCTGAGTCCCTATTCAATGTCTTGAGACCTGAAGAAAGGGTCTCAAACCATATTTATAGAGTAGGGGGAAACCTCGATGAACCTCACTCAGTACTTAACTACCATCATGTTACCCTACTGAAGGTAATGTAGTTCCTAAATGCACACCAAGTGCAATGTTTCAGGGATGAACTCCTCCCAAAAAATCGCTTGATGTTTTCCCATGTGAGGGTCACCTTCTCATGCATTTGGATGGTCATGCTCCACCATCTACCATCTGATCCCAATAGAATGGTTTTGGGTAGGATGACCATCTGGTCAAGTGGAACCCTTAGTGAGAAAAAAACCATATCAACGCCTCAAACCTGTCCTCACCGACCTGAGGATCTGTATCTCCCCTAAAACTGGGAGGTATCTATCTCAAAAACTCATCCAAGGCACTAAGTATGTGTATTATTCTGTTGGTATTACCGGTACTAGATGCCGAAAAATGGGTGGTGGTAGCATGGGTGCACCACCCAGTGGGGCCATCTTGAGAACTAGTCCCGGAACATATGCCTCATCACTAGGTGTGTTGTCCTCCCAACCATGTATCTAAATCTTAGATGGGTGTCTACATGGAGGCATCATGAAATAGATCAATATGGTCCATGGTCAATATATTATACCTGGTGAGCCGACTCTTATGCAAAATAACATAAAAAGACACTCTTGGAGCCAGTTTTTTTTCATTTAGATGAAAAGAAAAATTCAAGGACCAGGTGTGTGGATACGTTATCCCCCACACCAACATTGGACTCCCCAAATTTGAACATTGGAATCACAACATTTAACACACTTTCCCAAAAAAACAACAGACGCTTGGCCTATGAGGTATAACCAATCTTCTTTTTCTACAACTTTATCATGGCCTATCCCCCAGGGCACATGCCATGTCATACCCAAATCCCTCCTCCCGAACACTAGGGGATGGAGACTAGCACTAAAGGCATTAACCTACAAGTGTGAGGCATTTTCATGAGTACTTGTACACACACAAACGCCCAACCACGTCCCACAAACTGAACGGGGGAAATGAGTACACTGAAACAAGTGTTGAGTACAAGTACAATTGAAAACAAGTGGACTAGGATAAAAACACAACAAAAAGACTAAAAATATGAAATTACAAAAGGAATCGGGTATCTATCCACTGAAAGCCAAACCTAATGGTAAGGTTAGTATAGCTACTTGAAACCGATGTAGTACATCATGTCCACCAGATCCTACTGGGCCCTACCTGCTCCTATGACACCATGTCCTATGTCATAACATCTACCATCAGCACAAGGCACAACATGTGTGGGAGAATCCCATGTAAGGGTGAGTAACACATTACTCAGTAGGGGACCCCAGTCTACTGAGGAGAAAAATGAAAAAGAAACCACAAAGAAAAGAAAAAGGTTAGGATAACACACACTATGTATATTCGATATTAGGAAATGTTTATCTATTATAGTGAATAACTTTTCGTACTGTTCGGGGAGTCATCCATGATGAGTCACTAAAGTCTACCAGGCCATTGAGGTCTACATGACTGTTGATCATCTACCGAGCCACTAAGGCCTACACATATCTGCTAGGCCACTGAGGTCCACACAGCTGCTGGTCTGTTAGGCCACTAAGGACCAAACAACTACTCTTCATATAGTCCACTGAGGTCCACACGGCTGTTTTTCGTTTGCATGCATGATCCTAAGAGAACTGCACCCCCATGTCATACGTTGAAAGTAATCATTATTAGAAGTATCCTTACATCATACCAAAATATATGCCTCGTGGATAGGGTCCCAATGCCGCAAATGAATCATCAATCAGATGCCCGGTTTGCATGTTATTAGCCTTTTAGTAACCAGGGGAAAGTGACGTCTGCACCCAGTCTGAACTGGTTGGACTGACCTGACCAACGCAGCCCAGGTGTCCCACATACCCCTATTTAATTCAACTGGACCGACCTGACCTGGTTTGGGTTAGTATAAGACCGGTTATGCCTACCCAGTAGGCCAGGCCCAATGGGCCTCCCTGGGCCCAACCCTAATTTTGCTGGGGTTCCAGCCCGCTGGGTAGCCCAGTGAACCGGTCTCGTCTGGATCAACCCGAAGGGTGCTGGTCCAGTATGTTGGTGTGGGTCCATCCCTTTGGGGTTGGGTCTAGCCTAGCCCACTATTTGGGGGTACAGACAACTGGCTGGGGGTGCGGCCCGAAAGATGGATCCTCGTCCATCAGGGGCAGAACGGTGGTGTGAGCCAGGCTGGGACGCAGCTGGTTGCTCCGTCCAGCTCTCTACGTTCCATGCGGTTCATCTATGTGGCCTCCATTTTACCACAGTCCAGTGACCACAGCTGCTAACTCACCCAGGCATCCTAGAAACAACGACCCCTTCCAAATCATCAACAAACTCAGTTTGTGGTTTTGACACATCAATGTAGCACGAGGCCGGTGCCGCGGGTCTCTAGCGCTGTGCCCCACATCAGACATGTCTTCTATCATTGGAATGCTTTCCCTCTATCTAGAACATGGAAGGCACGCCGTTTAAATCATTGGCAGACCACTGGATAGGCTCCGGTGGTCTGTTCTTTGCGCCTCCAATTCCTATAGCCTTTGTGGAATGTCCTCTTCACTACGAAGTCCTCAAACCCATCTTTCCATCAATTCAAATGCATGTCCATGAAGAACACACATAGTGAGGGGCTTAGTCCTTGTTCATGTCGGCCAACACACTTCTCATTAGGATTTAAAAACATTAGGGAGGTTCTTGGAAGATGTTCAAGCATAGAAAGTACTAAAATAATCCTGAATAGAGAAAACCCAAAAGGAGTTTCACCCTCCCCTAAGAACGCACGGTCCACGTAACAACCTATTCGTGGGTTGATCTGCGTTCATTGTTTATAATACGAATGAGTGACTAACATCAAAATAAAACAAACCCCTGCCTAGTTGATGTTCGTTTCCATAGAATTTCATCCTTTAGGATCCAAAATTTCATTGTTGTTCATCATTCATCGAAGTACATCGAAGTCGATGACGTCACACCAGTGTATGTCATTATTTTTTAGGGAGGAAATCTGTTAGTGGATCATCATATAATACGCATAGTTTAATCATCCTTTCACCAATGTGAAAAACTATTAAAAAGAAAACACTTCACAACATTTCTGTTAGGAAGCGAAGTTGCGTCGTTATGCTGTTTCATTTATGAACAGCATTGTTATTCACTTTAATTTATGAAACAGTGTCGCTATTACACGTCAATAAATCATTGCTACACTCCATTTTAACGATACATTATTGAGCTCCATTAATTCATCTCATCGCTTCCTCATCAATGAAATGCAGCATCTTTGTTTCATCACTCATCGGTGAGAAAAGAAATAATATAACTTTTTATGTTATTTTATTATTGTTTTCGGAAAGTCCAAAAATTAACCTTTTCGTTCGGCCCTTTTTAGACGAAATTAAGTCCTTTCTAGGTGAATCCCAGCATTCTGAGGTCAATGGTTCCCTCATATTTTCAATCCTAGAATCATTTTAAAAGTTAGAATAATCTACTCACACATTTACTAAATGTACATTAAAAAAGTTCAAAATTCCATTGCGGGTTCACCGGGCCTTAGAATCATGTGTCGTCAGAGTATGTAGTCTCGAAATAATTCCATATAAAAAATACATAGAAATTATGAGACGTTACATAAATGGTTGTAAAAAAATAAAAGAAATCTAATTTTATTTATGATAATAGATTCATCATTTTTTCGATGATACATTAATTTTAGAGGAAGTATTGGGAGAAATTAATTTCAAAAATAATTTTTAAGATTAATACATTTTCTTTGAGAGACCTCCTTCGACATACTCTGCATGCCTTGAATAATTGGTCTTAAGATAATTAAAAAATATCTTGGATGAAAGAAAATTATTATATTACGGTTTTTAGTACTAATTTCCTATAATATAACGAGAAAATTGTGTGACTATGGTCGGAGAAGGGGTTCCATTTTATAAGTTCTGACACATGTGTAATTTCTTGAAATATATCCTTGATATAAGGCCACATTCATGGAAAAGTGGAAATAAATGCTTATATATTAATAGGTATGATATTATTAGGAGGAAATGTCTTTAGAAAAAATAATAAACTTAGGTTTGGGTGGAAATACTATCGCTATCACTTGGTGTAACCCACAGAGAACTCATTTTAACTTTATCCTTGGAAACAAAATTTTACTCTTTTTACTATTTAGTATGAATGAAATTAATTTGAACATATGATATGATATTATTTGTTATAATTACAAATATATAAACAATTTTACAATATAAAATTTGGATACTTATTAGAATTAAATTTTAAATAAGCATGCAACCCATGACAAAAATCCATTTTAGAAGAATTAATCTATATGCATAAAACATAATTTAATTATATTCATTTCCATGTAAAATCCATAAGATTAATTTTTGATTATATGGTTGAAAATATAATATATAAATTTAATTAATAACATGAATTAATAGGTATTAATTTAATTTATTAGCATAAAAAACAGTTTAGATAAAAACAATTTTTTAGAATAAATTGTTATTAAGAGAAAAATTAATATTATATAAAAATAAATTATAATGTCAATTATTATAAAATAATTATAATATATATAAATATATTTTAAATATTTTAATATAAAATTCAATACGTAATTGGAGTATAACATAAAATTAAATTGTAGTTTTTTTAAATATTTATATCTTTATTATTCACTAAAAAATAAACCAATTCAGAATGATCCAAAAAAATTAATATAAGATAATAAATAAATTGTGATTTATAAAATTATATTCAATTCATAAAATAAAATTTAAATATTTAAGTAATTAATGTAATTTTCACTTACAAATGTTTTATAAAAACTATTTTGATGAAACCATATTTTTGCAGCATAAAATTCATTTACTAAAACTTTAGTACTTATTTATTTTGAATAAATAAATAAATTTGAATTATTTATAAAAAATATATATTTTTAAAAACAATTTATTTTTAATATTAATCCATACCAATTTAAAATATTAATTAAGACATATTTCTATATTGTGTGTCATATAGACTCGGGGTTGCATGTTCGGTAAGCTATAGAATACTCTCAACATAATTTCAAAGGAAAAAATATAAAATCCTGAGGAGTTATAGATTTTATTATGATTAAATATAATTATCTAATTTCAATTTACAATCAATTCAAAAAAAAAATTAATTTTAAATAATTTAATAGAATATAATATTTTTTATAAAAATAGTGTATTCTAGCTATTCAATGAAAAGATTGTCATTCTAGAAAAATATCTATAGGTAACCATAAAATAATTTTAATATGATGATTTAAAAAATGATACCCTTTTCATAGACCAATATTTTTAAAATTAGATTAAATTAATTATAACATCAATTCAGAAGATTAAATAAAAACCATTTTAAAAGAAAATATATTTTTTTATGGGAAAACGACATTACCAAAAATTGATTACTTATGTATTGTGAAATAATCAATAAATTTTCATTAAATAAAACCATTATACTTATTTTTCATAATTTTATTATTCTTATTCTTAGAAAAAATTTAATTGATAGGTAGTGATGGTATAATACATCCCAACTCATTTAGACTCTATGTTGTGAGTAAAACAAGTTACCAATAATTCTTGTTATTTAAAATGAAATCAATATATATATATATATATATATAATATCTTGGATTTATATTCTACACCCAAAAATGAATTTCTCCATCATCATTCTATTACTTAGATAGAAAAAAATGATTATATTTATGATTCATCATATCCACGGGTTCCCATTTATCTTTTTTGAATTTTTGATTCCTCCAAAGAACATTAATCAACTTAGTAGTCATGTTTAGTGAGATTTTATCTATATAATAAAATATTTCTATTAGTTGTTATTAGTAGTAATGTTTATTCTCCATTGTTATAATATATTATTTTATTACATGTGAAAGATCGGGTATGTTCTTCCACATGAGAGATACATGGAACACATCATGAACTTGAGAGTAGTTTGGTGGAAGAACCAAGTGAAAATATTCAATCACTATTTTATTGGGAATCTATATGTATATTACTTGACTAGGGACATGATATACCGTCATTCTAAATATCAAATTATTCATCCATGTATAAATTCATAAGAATAACTTCCCACTAACATTGATTTTGATATCTCATCCATGGTTGCTAGTATATATTTCCTATTGACTTTGAGCTTCCTTGATGTGATACTAAATGGATATAACTTTCTCTAACATTTCCTCAACTATCATATTTATCAAAATAACTTATCCTCTAAATACATCCTATAATATTGTAGTTCATTGTTTATTTCTTTATAAGTCTTTTTAAAGATATGTATTAATTCTAAAGTGAAAGATATTATTAAAATGTAATTCAACTAGAGGATGATGTAGATCACAAAAAAATTGAATTATAAATAATATTATCTTAATATATCCACTATGGTTTTAGATGTTTTTATATGATTGACCATACCTCTAAGAATGATAGCTAGTATCGAAGCACAACTATATAACAAGAGCTTGATGAAGACTTCCCCAAAACACTGAGGTAAACCTTTGATCTTGAGAAGAAAAAATATAATTTTTTACTCTTTGAAACCTAAAAAATACTTAATTATATCTATTAATGTTTATCAAGAGATTATTTTTCTCTTATATCAATGATATGTTCTTATGTCGTAAGGTAACCAAATATTACCCAAATACAATTATTTCCTTTAGATTTTTTAGGGAGTTTGATAATGAAATAAATAGTCATGTTTTATAATTTCAGTTCTAGTATGGTTAATGGTTTTAACATCCCCATAGAATTATATCACATAGTCATAACCTTTTGACATACTAAGTACTGAGATATATTCTATGTAATATATATCTCCATGTTTTACCACTTTAAATACTCTTATAGATCTACATACATCTTTGTACTTCATTGATGAATAAATATTGATGAGTTATAACATTATTCCAACTATATATACATGATTGATATAGAAATAAAAGAACTTGATTCATGAACCTTTACATTATATCAAAATCATTATAAAACTCATGACCATTTCTAATTTTCTTTGACTTTACCACATCCTATTTCTGTGCCTCTTTAATCCACCCAAGGGTGGATGGTTGAACATTAATTTGATAAAGATATGATTCATCCCCTTTATAAATGAAGTAAGGTTAAATTATGTATATATATATATTGAATGACTTTAAATCCTAATCATGGAAAAACATTCATGGTCTTTCCATGTCAAATAATTGGATAATATGTTACCCTATATAGGGTGGTAGGGTATTGGGAAGTGATAATATGTAATCAATCCCAACCATTTTCATTGGGTATATACTTTGAAATTTTATGATAAGTATAAATATCACATCATTCTAGATAAAGATAATGCCTCTATATTTTTAAAGTAATAAATTACTACTACCAATTATAAATCATCAGTTGGGTAATTTTTCTCCTAAATCTTCAACAAGTTTAAGGAATAAGTTATCATTATACCATTAAAAATTATATTGAAACCATATACCTTCTTTGATGTATCACTAATGACCATAAACAATTTTCTACTGTATGTTTGTGTTAGAATATGTGTGATGAACAACCTTATTTTAAACCCCTTAAAATTTTCATCAAATTCTCTTATCTAATAGAACATGGATCCATTCCAAGTCAACCTAGTTATTGGATTAGGTAACTAAAATTAATATCTAAAAAAGTGATTATTATATCCATCCAACCCAAGAAATATAAATATATAAGATATTATATTTTATCTTTTCAATGACTCAATAATTTCCATTTTTAAGTATCTTATGATATATAATATCTTGATATTATATATACCATGAATGAAAATTATTATAGCTAGAAATAACACATGATGGATTTTTCATAAAATTATCCTTCCTCATAGTCCTTAGTATAATCCTAAAATGATCTTCATGGTCTTCCGTACACTTTGGATATATAACGATATCATCTACAACTAATTCTAAAAATATATTTATGTAATATTTTAATACACTACTAACTAAATCCATGAAGATAATGGGGGAATTTGTAAGGAAAAAATCCATTACTATTACTTCATAACCATACCTCATGTGAAAGGATTTTTGGGGTAAATTCCCATTCTTAACCCTCAATTGATGATATCATGAATACAGATCAATCATGTAAAATTACTAAAATCTAAATATTTGATTGAATAATTCACCAATACATTGTTGATGTTACTCTTTATTTACATTTATATTTTCATGTTCTGAATAATCATTTCAATGAATCATTGACTCATCAATATTCTTTACAAAACAAACTGGTGCACTCTATGGTGATAAAATAGGGTATATGAATCTCCTATTATGATTCTACAAGTGTTTATTCTTCAATTATCCAAATCAAACAAGATAATTCTAAATATGGTATTTGAAATTGGTTCAAACCCAGGTATGAGTTCTATTTTAAATATAATTCATTAATCAGGGTAAATACATACTAATAAAATACCTTCTAAAACTCTTGCAACATCATGGATCCAAATTCATCATTTTTTCATGCATGGTTTAAAAAAATAAATTTTGATCAGCATAACCATCCTTGTGATACACATAATAATAACATTTTTATAGTATATAAATTTGATAACCAAGAGTATAATTTCTTTTGCACTGATCCATTATACAACTATAAGTATATTTAAGGTACCAAATAAAGAAGGTAGATGTTTCCACATAAAATGATCAATTGTTGTTTTTTCCTTCCCGCTTCTATTTGGATGGTCATCATGATTCATTTTACCATTCATATCTTCGTATAATTGGATGAGAATGTCCATAATATGTTTCTTTAGAACTCCCATTTCATTTGGTTTCTTAGGAAGATAGCTTTTTCATAGATCATCATATTCATTAATACCATTATTTCTCATAGTTCCAATAATAGAATATGAAAAAAAATTAGTGTGAAAGACAATAATCATTGATGGTAATAATGGAATGAAATCGTTCATAGGATTTCTAAATATTGACACTATATTTTCAAAATATGGATGCTTAGGATTAATCTCAATTATTCATTTCCATTATTTATTCAAATTATTCATCAGGATCCATAAAAAATGGTTATTAACCCGAAAACATATATAACATCCCATAACCTATTTACAAGTACTTCATGAAACATTTTTTGGTTTTACTTTTTCTGGGAGTTTTTTTGAGTTGTTTTGGGTGGAATTTAGATAATTTTGGAGATTTAAGTGTATATTCTATGTTGGAACATTGTTAGCGTAAACCAAATGGTTTGGTATAGGAAAATATATACCATGTTATGAAATCTAGAAGTGGGGGACAATTTTTTTTCAAAACTATACGACCTATTACTTAAACATTGTAGATTGAAATAGTATGTTTATTTCATTTTTGACACATGGTTAATGAAAATGTGTGGCTAAACTGTGTTCCTAAATCGATGCCTAGGGATGGTGCATTGTTTGCGAGAAAATTATCTCTTAACCATAAACACTCCTTTTAAAAACATGAAGACATGTTTTTAATTCATTAAAAGTAGTTTAAAATCTAGATAACCCACATTTTTTCCTAATTTACCCCCATTTTTTCTTAATAGATTTACTTGGTCTTGAAGGATCCCATAAATTTATTTTTGATCCTCAAACCCCTTCTCTTGGAAGATCAAAGCATGATTAATCTTATTTGATATCATTTTAGTAGGTTTATCTTATCGCATGTGAATTATTATGATATTATCTTATCCCCTCATTATTTTTTAATATATCATCACATTATTTATCGATCTAATATCCATTTTGATGGATCTTGATACTATGTTTTTTATTGATCTCCCTACCTCTTTCATCGTTGGATATCCCATTAAGGATGTTATATTTGAATGTGTGATTAAATTAATGTGGTTCTATAATAATTATTAATTAAATTGAAATTATATTTTTATAGATTAAATTTAAATCTGTTTTTAAATTATTTAAAAACTAGTATTTTAAATTATTGATATCTTATTTTGAAATTAGCATGAAATTGATAGAAAAATGAAAATTTAATTGGCTAAACATTATTGGGTAGACTTTAAAAAATTGGTGGATTGATTTGAAAAGTGATTTGATGAAATTTTAAGTATGATGATCCTTGAAAAATAGTTTTAATTGAAATATTTATTTGAAAGGGAATGAAATTTATGAAAACCATGATTTGGTTTTGATATGAAAAAGTGAATTTTGATAGGTGATTTTTGGGAATTTTTTTTGAATGAATATTGTTTTTTTAATAACATGATTTCTAAGGATGAGTTCCCTTAGGGGTTGTTGATTAATTTATCCCATTAAAAATTGACATTTTTTAGAGCACGTGTTATCCTAGGTAGTTGTTATGAAATTGGGATAGGAATTCTAGGACTCTAACTCCCCATCACTAGTTTTATGATGACAAAACTATCTAAACCATGTTTAGAAATATTGACCATAATGACTACCTGAACATGGTGTAGATTGATTTCCCTTAGACTATTCCCTAATGGGGTGTTTATTTTAGTGTGGAAAAAGTTTCAGATATGTGTTGATAAATGACAAGTGTGAAGAACCTATTTCAAAAAACTAATGTATTTTGGGGATATTAGTAGGGTGATTTGTATTACATGAAATAATGTTTCATGAAATTGATTATAAATATATTTGAGTTATAATAAATGATTATTATTATTTGTTTCATATAAAGATTTCCATAATGAAGGTGTTGAAATAACATTATTTGGTCAATTGTAAATAATATTTATTTAAAATTTGTAAATTATTCTCCATGACATACTCTATTAAAAATACTTTCATAATTGGTTTATTGATATGTTATTTTGATATAACACTTGTTGATACCCTACTGAGATGATTATAACACAACCTACATTATATTTCACTTGTTTGTATATTATCTTATTTCTGGTCTAGAAAATGGAAAGCATCACATGGCGGTGGTGTATGTCATAATTCTTTGTGACCCAGAGTGATAAAGGTTACTAGTGGATATGTTATCAACTTGTGAAATGTGATATATGTGATTTTATGTTTCTATATGATCAGTACATTGATGATGTTGTATTTTTTGTTTTTTTTAACCATTTGATTTTGGTATTTCTCCTTTTTGGGAGTGTTGATCTTATTGACTTATATATTTATATTCATATATTCTACATAAAAATCACCACATATTTTATCTTTTATGATGTCATGTTTTATTTATGACCTATTGTGATTGGGAACACCCTTTGGGCTACGTTAGAACCATTTTGGGTATCATGGTTCTATGATACTCAGGCTGGTTCACCATAAAATTTAATCAAATTTGTAAGGTTGTGTTTCCTTCCATGAAGTAGATAAGAAGTGGTAATACACTAGTTGACATAAGGTAGGATTCATGATACTTAGGATGTAGTTTCATGTGATTTTCTTTCTATATATCATCATAAAACGCCTAATGTCACCTTTTGTGTTTGACAAAATAATCTTGAGGAATGATTTGATCTGATTCTAGTAATTTACCTACAATTTTTTTTATGTTCATTGAAATAAAAATCATTAATTGTGATTTTGGCAATTGATTTTCCAATATCTTTGATCTGGGAATCATTGATACGTGTAATCTTACAAATTCTCTTGATGTTTTATTTTGATGTTGTGTAGAATCATTCCTCTATAAAGAAAATTTAATAGGTCCTAATAGGAAGCTGCTAGAAAACCACAATGAGGAAACCCTTCAGTGGACTAGAATCATGTAGGGATAGTTTTTTATAATTCCTAAGATCTAGGATAGGAACTACAACCCCCTCCCTTTTAGTCCTCGATTATGGAACCTCAAATGAAATAATATCATAAACATGATCAAGAGATTCATTATCAAATCCACCTACATTCTATGGATCTAATGATCCTCATGTGGATGAGGAAAAGTTGAAAAAGATAAACCTTATTTTTGAGTTCTTGAGAACACCTAATTTTATTAAGTTAATGGATGGAAACTTCACGATAAAAGGGCCCTGGCGGAGGTGGTGGGATTCCATGGTAAAAGTGAATAAGCATGTGATCATCAAGTGGAATTACATTACAGTATTTTAACTAAAATTTTCTATCTTGATTTGATGTTCATTGAATAGTTTACAGTGTTCTTTACCCCCATGTAGGGTAAGAAGATGTTGATGCATAGTATAAACCATTTTTATTATATCAAACAGTTTTATCTTGAGGTTATGACTAATGAGAAACTCAAGGGTCAAAAATTTCAGATGGGTCTTCATGCTAAAATTATATATCAATTGTTCATGTTGAATCTCACATTTTATGATGGCATATTTTATAGAGAATTTATGGTTGAGCATGATATGTATAGAAGTTCATGGTTTATAGGCGTTTCCTTTTATCTCGTTGAATGTTCAGTGAGTTCCATATTAGATAAGAGAAATTGAGATGGGTTTTATGGTGGATCCAAATAGAGGGAATCATCTAGAATTCTTAAAATATCCAGAAGAGGCCCTTAAACATTCTTTGAGTGGGTAAGGGTTAGGAACTCAAAGTAGTTTTTCACCAAGAAAACTATGATCGGTTACTCGTGCGATCACTCAGGTCACCTAAATTAGTTATACCACTTTTTTTCAACTCCAAATAGTGGAATGTGCTCATCAAAATTCAAAATAACAATGGTGAAATAAGATATTTCATTATATATGATGTTTCAACAATAGGTATCTGGAAAAAAGATCTCAAGCATAGTGGAAGAGTCTCTATAGGAATCAGATGCATTTACAATGACCTAGAGAAGTACTATAATTGTAGATCAATTATTAGTGATTGGTCTATTTGATACTCGTATATCTAAATCATTTATATCAACTCATTTTTTAACAAGATAAACATTTCTATATAGATTTTATATTATGCGATTGATGTTATTACGCCCCTTGAAATTAAGAGAAAGGAGGGTATTCAATTTCTTTATAGTGTTTTATTCTGATCCAAGTTTTAACATAATAATGATCTCTTTATTTTTGATACGAAACCTCTTAATATCATTTTTTAGATCTATTAGATGGTTTATAATAAGTCTAAAATTGATTTTCCTATTTGACAAATCTCCATTTTTGTACTCGATGGGTTGTATAATTTCTTTCATAGAGAATGAGAGCTAAGGTCATGTAGATCCATACTATATTTCTCACAGATTTGTAGGGTAATATCGGTGTTTTATTTTTACCTAGAGTAAGAATCTTTGACAGATGATCTCCCTCCAGTCATCACTTTGTTTTCTAGGATTTTTCCTTCTTATTTCTCTGGTTTGACACTGTTAAATAAGTTAGGGTTATCTATTGTTTTATTCCCTGATACATAGCCGATATATATTCCTTCTTATTGTATGTAACAAGAAGAGTTAAAAGAGTAGATTCTGGAGTTGGATGAGCTATTAGGTAAATGATTCATTTTCTTAAGTGTGTTACCTTAGGTGTAAAATATTCTATTTGAGTATAATTATGATAGAACACATCACCAATTTATTGATTACTGAAAACTAAATAATGTTATGGTAAAGAACATGTAACTATAAAAATTGAATTATTTTCTTTTTGTCTAGATGAAAGTTGAAATCTAGTTCTGAATGATTGAACTTTGGTATGGTTATCACCAACTGAGAATTAATGAATCTAAAATTCCAAATACTATCATCATAATAGTTATGGTAACTTTGATTATGTTATTATTTCCTTTGGACTGAAAAATTAACATACAGTCTTTATAGAATTGATGAAAATAATATTCCATGAGTACCTTTATTTGTTCATTGTGGTATTTTTGGTTGATACTTTGGTTTACTCCAAAACTAATAAGGATTATGTGAAAAATTTGATAGTAGTCCAATAAATCATTATATTAACTAAATTATATAGGAAGCCTTCAAAATTTATCTTTTGGATATGGGAAGTGAGGTTCATGGGACATGTCGTCTTGGAACATTGAATTCCATTCAATCATGAGAAAGTGAAGACTTTTGTGAAATGGGAGAAACCGTGTATTGTTTTTGATATTCCTAGGTTATTGGTATTGGTGGGGTATTAACATAGGTTTGTTAATAATTTCTTAAAGGTTGATTCTCCAAAGACTATTATCATTGGAAATGGAGTGGATTACGTATTAAATAAAAAATGAAAGTGTAATTTTGATTAGTTGAATCATATTTTTACTTCTATTCTAGTGTTCACTCTTCCAACTATTTGGAAAGGCTATTTGGTCTTCCATAACTCATCATGGTTGGTTTCGAGATCATTTAATATGTAAGGATATCACATGGTAGCCTATATATCTAGATTTATGAGGCCACATAAGAATCATTTTACAACACATAATATTGAACTCACAACTATGATGCATTATCTTGCGTGTATGAATGATTGCCTTTTTTAGAAAGGTTTAAATTTAATTAAAACCACATAATATTGACTAATATATACTCTCGAAATTATTTGAACCTCTAACATAGGTTTTGGGTAGAATAACTATGTCATTATGATTTCAATGTTTCCTACAACCCAGTGAAGGGTAATGTTGTTTTTTATGCTTTAAGAATGAAAATTACAACCTAGGACATGAAAGAATCCTCAAAATAGCTGAATTTGATGGAATATTTTTCAAAATCTAATCAATTAATCTAGGAGGAAATGGACATTGTTTCCCTAGAAAGTGTTCATTTCACCTCCACTCTTACAAAGATAATGTTTATGGAGCCACTTCTTGATGAAGAATCCTGCAATCATAGGGACACTAATTATTGTGGGGACACCTTCAGTAAGATTATTTTATTTTATGAGTGCATTATATGTTTTCTAAATTGGTTTGTTATAAATATTCCCATAAGAAAAACTATAATGGGGGATTTTCATAATTCCTAGTGGGTGGTTTACTAATGAAAAATAAATAATATTTTTGATATGTAGTGAATATTTTGGTGCCAAATTATGAGATGATACATTTATGAAATTGTTTCACATTGTTATACCTATCACCAAGTCGAATAAAAAATCCAAAAACCATTAGGTTTTCATCAGAAATATCTACTGCCAAAATTAATGTGGGATGAGATCTTTATAGAAATTATAGAAGGGTTTTTTCGTGCCCATTTGGGAATAAATTGATATGGTTTTTGTTCAATAGGTTGGAAAAATAATCTCTTTATACCCATTTGATATATAAACATTGTTTACGACATAAGACATATCAATGTATAAGAGATTATCATATTTCATGGGGATCCTTCTATTGTATTCTCTAATAGGGTTCCCCATGTTACATATCACTTTTGGGGAGGCCTCCACAAGGAACTACTATTTTAGGTTTTTTTGGGACTTACAAGTCATCTGTAGTTAAATGGACATGCATAATGAGATATACAGATCCATGAGGACATGTTACATGAATTCATTTTCAAATTTGGTGGAGAAAGGGACATCCATTTATTACTAGTTGAGTCTTATTATAATATCATTTACTAATATAAAATTTAGATGGATCCTTTTATGTACTTATATGGAAGACCATGTAAGGATATATTGTGTTTGTTGGATATCCATGACGATTCCTTGACTGGTCCATGGTTATTCCAAGAGGAACCGATAGGGATTCATTTTATACTTCACAAAATGGTTAAATCACATATCCAATATATGTCCATTAACACCCCACCCCTAGTTTTCTTTTCTGTTTATTTGTTTCATGATTTTTAATCTTTTGGTTGAGTTTTGGGTGGACATATCATTAGTAGTTTTATAGTTTTTTTTGTTTTTGGATATTTTTAACTATACACAGGGTTAGTGTGCCTGGTTAGGGGAGAAACCTTGAGGATGGTAAAGGAAGGAGTGTCTCCAGTTAATTTTCATCTTCCACAGTTTTTCGGGACTTGATAGCATATGGTTTATCCCAAAACAATAATGATATAGGAGTAATTATGTGTCCTATTTCTGGTTTTTGGTGTAGGGCGCTCAAATTTCACAACGTTGGGAGAAAACATGCGAAAATCTTGTGTGAGGTTCTATAATTCTAATAGAACTATTTTTCGTCATTGGTACATGGATTCCAAGTCATTGTGGATAGCTTATGTAAGTTTCCCCTTATTCTAGTTGGGTTTTCATGATTGGAACACGATCTATAAAGTCATACAACCAAATTATGAAACTCACACAAATCCATAAAAAGTCAAAATTCCATCCTTTCGCCTCTTTAGTTTTAATCCCAATTTATTATTATCCACCCACTTGACCTAGGTGAATCTTGGGCATCTCAAATCTCCCCTCTCATTAGATCCTCCTCCATGGATGAAGCTTATTCATCAGATTAAGGTGAGTAAATATTGTATTTTAGCATCTTTCCCACCTATTATCTTCTTTATGTATATTTTATTTCTTCATTCTATATGGATTTATATTATGGAAAACCCATAGGGTGATGGTTGGATAATATGGTTTAATGTCTCAGACATGAATGCCACTCAATAGTGCCCTGACCCTTGTGGTCCATGTGGACTTATGTGTATATCCCAAAATTCCAGATGCTAACGACTATATAAAAGAGCATAATGTGTGTCTATTAGGTAATTATACCCTATTAATAGAGTTTAACATGGAATAATATCAATATTAGTAAATAACAGAAGTAGTATAATACATAGAAAATTGTAAAAGGGAGGGAATAGACAAATAATTCCGGAAGTATCTCATATACTATAATGATCATTTCATGTGTCAATAAAGAATCCATAATGGGTATATAGTAGTAAAATAATTAACATGAACAAAATATTAAAAAATGAAAAATATCTATCTTTGAATTTCATCATGAGCCTTAGCTCGGTCTTGTTCTCCCTAGCACCTAAGCATGGTATAAAGTCAAACATCAAATTTTCGGTGCTTTCACAGTCAATAACAACATCCAAATAGTTTTCTTGAGTAACTAATAGTGTCCCAAATTTTTTTTGAGATAAATTACCAGTAGGTAACAACCAAAAGGTCTATAAAAAATTTAGGATATTCAATATTACAAGATAAAGAATAGTTCAAAGAAAAATATGTAAGAAATAGTAAACAATGTAATTCTGGTGGCACAAGTCATGTGATTCTATATAGCCCATAAAGTATCCCTACAGTACACAGTCAATCTCCTATAAGAAGGAAGATATAAACAATTCAAAAAATACTAAAACTACCTCACCATACATCCATACATTTCACGTCACCCACGAAATTTCCATATAATCTAAAAGTGGTATCACATAATATGAGTCGTATAATAATTTTTTAGAACATGAAGGGTTATATCCAATGTATAAAAGACCAATTAATCTTTGTAGAGTCCAATGAGAATCTCAATGGAAACATAGTTAGTCTTGGGTTGTTTTCTAAGGAGCAAGTCACTATACTATGCCCATAATGATATGAAACAAACTTGATCCAAGTGGTTGCAAGGACCAACACATCTGTAACAACCCTAACCCCAGTAACCCAGAGTTGGTGTTCATTTTATTACAATGACATGTATAATATACATCACATCACCACATTTAAATATGTTTAGTAGTATTGAATAAACTAGATACTTATGTGGTTCCCTTATTACATTGATATTTAAACATAGTACATAACAAGAATAAAATAAACCCATTATTTTTACTTATTCAAATATTTCATCTTCACAGCTTGTGGAAGGGAAAATTAAAAGGGTAAAATTAAATGCTGAGTATTGGTTATATGAAACAATAATAATTAAATTAAATTCAGTAAGGCATAGACATTATGTAAAGTTAAATAATCTGAAAAACACATTCCATCAATAAACTGGGAATGAAAATGCTTCCATAGATTGTGTCATAGTGAAAATATCATAGAAAGTAATAACTAAATACTAAATAAAGAAGATTATTATTTATTGGATGTCATTTTTCTATAAAATGAGCCATTATACTATCAATATGGCTTAATTTTGTGGGTAAAACATTTCTCGTTATGTTAGGAAAAAACACAAAGGGTTTGCACGAACTATTTTGACTCATGAGACATATCAAAGCATCAAGGGGCTATAATATAGGGCCCTACCGATCACATAAATTCCAATGGATTCATAATATATATATTTAGTTCAATAATAGTATGATATAACATAATACCAGTATTGAGTAGGAAATACCAATTTATGAATATTTCAATATTCAAAGTAAACACCGTAAGAAAAAATGGTATATATATTAGACAATAATGAAATCCATGATATAAGAAACCTTTTATATAAAAGATAAATATAATTTAAAATTAAAATTGATATAAAAGGGTAATTATATACATAACGGTGATTTGTTTCACAATACCATGTATGCCTCAATGAAATTGAAATTGACACGAAGTCCCTTACATTGTGTCAGAATGTGTTTTGCAGTTGATCATAATGTCATGGATAATCATATTAAAACCATTAATTAATTAAATAATATAATTTTATTAATTTATTTTTTGATTATAATTTAATTAACTTTATTTATTATTATTTTAAGAGTGATAAGATAAAAATTTATCATTCTGGTGTGTTCATTTCACTGGATTTCATGATCAGATTACATGTATACATATATGGGACAAAATATGAAATGAGAATATTTTTATTGAATGGAAAATATATTTTATTAATGAACCTACATAATATTAACTTGATATATAATTCATGGTGGTATATGGTGTTAGGATGAATCATTTGATAAAATTTTAGTGATAATCATTTAGATTATTTGAGAGTTTTTTTATCATCACAAACTAGTTTTTTTTATTTATTATAAATATGCTTATATAAGGGTTATAAAATGTTAAATTAGATGTAATAAATATAATTTAATTTTTTTAACCATAAAAGGAATTTTTGAACTGCATTGAAGGGTGAACTAAAAAAAACACACGTTTTCCATAAAGGTTTTAAATATGCATCTCATGGAAGATATATTCATTTTTAGAATAAAAGGAAGAGGAGAAGAGACATTATGGTGGATTTTACACTGACATAATAAAAATCTAGTATATATAAAGCACTATATTTTTCATGCACTTTTTGATAGTGTATGTGAGGGAAGGATAACAAAATAAAATAAAATGAAATGAAATTGAATGGAAGGATTATGGGTTTTATCTCTTGAATTCTTCTCATTGAGAACATTCTTATGAGACTTGGGTATGAATATTTATTGAGAATAAAGGGTTTTAGATTTAATGGAGATAAAAGGTAAGAAAATGGGAAAAAATTGGACAAGATTCAAGGATTTTGATGTGTTAGGATAAGAGGTGGTGATGGGTAGTATTTATAGTGGAGGAGATGGGTGTGTTCTCATTATTTTTTTATTTTTCCTCATGACTATGAATAATATTAGAATTATCAGTAAATTTATTAAAATAATGTACTATATTTTTTATTGTGGGATTATATCATCCATACATCATTTATGAGTAAATAATTAATGTATTTAGCTTATACAGTAAATTACTATATTTCACTATTCAACAAAAAGTCAACTATTTCAGAAAAATCCCAAACATTCACACTAACTGTATTTCCTTTTTTATATTTCAAAAATGAACATCGTTTTATGAAAATAATATTAAAATTTAATAAATTTAATTTTTAATGAATATCACCATTTATTCAAAAAATATATATTTTGAAATTATAAATGACCCTTTGAAACATTGAAAATTTAATTCAGGTCTCATAAATTTTTATTATAATCATAATAAAATAAAATAGCAATTTATGATTCTATTTCAAGGAAAAAGTACTTTAAATAATTAAATTAATTATAAAATTATAAATAAATATTTTTGTTACACACAAATACCAAAAATTAATTTACATTCTTTAAAACATATATTTAATTAAAAATTCTATAATTATATCATATTTACATTTATAAGATGCATAAATTTTATTCGCACTTTCATATGTTAGGTTATTACTCCAATAGCCACATTATTATTCCTAATGGATATATTACTATTCCAAAGTTCACTTTACTATTTCATTACCAATATTCCTTAATTTATAAGAAATCCTATTTTTTCATTCATTATTAATTTACACTATTTTTTGTTCTATATTTTATTCTATTTTATTTATACTGTATGAAATAATATTTTCAGAAATATAAGATATCTAATGAATAGAATTTACTTAAGAGGATAATACCATAAAATCATGGGGTGTTATGTTATTCCGTCCTTCAAAAACTTTTTCTTCCAAATATTTCTTGAATATTGGCCTTTAAAAATATTTTGGGTGGTTCATATTAATTACATCATCAGGTTCCCATGGAAATTATCCCATTTTATCATTTATCTAAAGACCCATTACAATTCGAGTCTTCTTATTTTTAAATTCATGCTTGCTTCTGTCATGAATCATGACAGGGTCTTAAGAGAAAGAAAATTTTGATTCCAGTTCAATTTCTTCATTGGTAAGTACATCTATTGGGTATGGGATGTACTTCATTAATATTCATATGTGGAACACATCAAGAAAATTATAGAGACTTCAAATCATTAATAATCGGTACAATAGAGATCTAATTCATTCCATAATTTCAAATTTTACGATGTACCTATGTATCAGTTTCCCTTTCTTACCAAACATAAAGAAACCCTTCCCTAGTGACACTTTCAAAAAATCATGATATCCCACATAAAATTACTAATAATTTATCAAATTTTTATAATAACTCCTTTTTCAATTTTGAGCTTCTTAGATATAATCCTAAATTGTCTTTAGTATTTAAATTGTCTCAAAAAAATGTTTTGGGCCAATATGATTTCTCTCACCAACCTCCTCCCACCTTATTGGAGTTTAGTATATCATTCCATATAATGCTTCATATGACTCCATTTGAATACTATAATGGAACTATTATTGAAGGAAAATTCCCCAAAAAGGTAAATAATGATAACGCATAGTTTTAACGTCAAGTGAGAAAGATTCAATCATCTATTATAATATTTTAATCAGACTTTTAGAGTATCCTTTGTTTTGATGGTGATAATGAGTACTCATATGAAGCTCAATACCTATAGCCTTATAAATAATATTCTATAATTTTGATGTAAAATTGGGGTCATGATAAGAAACAATCGATCGTGGTGTACCATTATGTTTTAAAATGTCATTAATATAGAGTGTTCCTAGGTACTCAAGAGTAAAAGTTTCTCTTATTGAAGGAAAATGAGACGATTTTTTAGAAAATCAACATTAACCTAGATTGCATCATTCCTTTTAGGTGACCTTGGTAGTCTAGGGGAAAAGTTTAATTTAATGTTATCCCACTTCAACATTGGAATAGGTAGAGGTTTCATGACTCTTCTAGGATGTTGTATCTTATCCTACCCTATTTTTGAAAAACTAGAAACCTTGAAACATAGTAAGAAATTTCTCTCTTTCTATTATCCCACAAAATATGTTCATTCGTATCTCTATACATATTTGCACTATTATGCTGTATAGAGAATTTTGAGTTATGGAAATCAACTAATTGTTCCCTTTTTATCATCGGTATTGATGGGACACATAACCTTTTTTCAAATTTCAAAATTCCATCATTTTAAAAGACGTCTATAAATATTCAACCCTTGAAATTTTAATTTTCCTTTTGATATTATAATCTTAATATTGAGATATTTATATCTTCTCTTGAAAATATGGTTTAGAAACAATTTTAAAAAGGAGTGATGTTTCCCTTTTGTTAAAATTTCAATATCGATTTTTACAAAATACATGAATATTGTATCTTTTTCAATCCACATTTTGGTCAAAATACCATGATATTTCCTTATAGGTGAATCTTATATGTTATTTTCCTATATTGGGTGGTAGTGTATGGGGAAATTATATTCATTGAGTAACTAGAGTCATCTGATTCCATCATTCTGTGTTCTTTTTATGTATAGATATATTTCAAACTCTTATGATCTTTATCTATCTCATATATTTCACTGAAGAGATAGTGTCTCTATATCTTGAAATAAATGATTAGGGTTAGTAAGTCAAGATCATGAGTTGGATAATTTTTTCCTGAGTCTTCTACTTACATGATGCATATGTAATGACATTATCATTTTTCATAAGGATACAACCGAGTCCATTCTTCAATGAATCACAATATATCACAGACCCATTGTTTCTTAATGGAATAGTCAAAATTGGAGCATTGAACAATCTTCTCTTCAATTCATCAAAACTATAAGTACATTCATTTTTCTAAAAAAACATAACCACTTTACTGTTGATCTTGGTTAATGGGATAGACAATCGGGAAAATTCTGAATGAAATGTCAATATTGACCGACAAAAAAATACAAGTACATAACTTAGTTATGCTCATTGGTTTAGGCCATTCTTGGATTTCCTATGTATTAAAAGTATCAACTGATATTCCATCATTGGAGAAAATATGTCCATGAAATTAATCCATTTGAAGCAAGAATTAACACAAGATCAACTACCCATATAACCCTTTTCTTCTAAGAGTCTTCAAAACAATCCAAAAATGGTTCATACGGTCCTCATAGATTTTGTAGTACACCAACATATCCTCAATTAATTCGACACAAAAAATTTCAAGTTATTACATATATACTCTATTGATTAGATAAATTAAAAAATTTGGTGCATTAGTCAGTCCAAATGGAATAATAATATACATATAATGTCCATACAAAGTTTGAAATAATTGCTTTATAATATCTTCGTTCTTTACATGTAATTGATGATTTCCATAATAGAGGTCAATCTTTGAAAAATATTGATCTCCATCAAGTTGATCAAATAAACTATCAATCAATGGAACATGGTACATGTATTTTATTAAAATATCATTGATTTCTCTATAGAAAATGCACAACATAAAAGATCCATCATTTTTTCACAAAGAGAACTAGGACTCCCCTTAGAGAAACATTAAGGAGAATAAATTACTTATTACTCAAATCCTATAGTTGTTTCTTTATCTCCACTAATTCCATTATTTACATTCAAAAAAAGTATACGATATTGTTCTTTCATCTAGGATTAGATCATTAATAAATTCAACTACAGGCTCTGGGAGTACCTAGGAATTTCTTAAGGAAATACATCTATGTATTACTATATAATTGGTATATTATAAATTTTAAGAACACTTTGTCCATCACAATATGTTTTTTGATCATCCCCCCTATTAATTTGATTTAATAGACCTATTGGGGGTGGTTATGGAGAAGAATCAGATGATGAATCTTCTTCTCTAAAAATAATGGATTCAATAATATCCTAAAAAATTGTAATTTTATTGTTTTTGAAATAATTTATAACTTCATATTTAGAAACCTAGTCTATACCACGAAATATATAAAAGTAACTCATATGTGTGATGATATGTTCATCAACTAAAGAAATCTTATGTGTCATGAAGGGGACTGACCAACTCATTTTTGTTGCAATGAGAATTCCATTTGGATTTTACTTACAACTCCCTTGTTAAATAAAAAGTTAATTGTCTTATTTTCTTCAAAAATTGGGTGGATATAAAAGAGTGTGATGATCCAAAATCAAATAAAGCATTTCCAAAATTTTAAGGCAATGTTAATGTACCCGCCACCACATCATTGGGTACTTCATGGTCATCTTTGGTGATTTCATATGTTTGGTCATATCCAATTTTTCTATTTTGTTGAAGATTCCCCGTATTCATTGGAAATTGATTTGAAAAATTACATATTATGTTATATTTAAAGCATTGAACATCATCGATTTGTTTCTTCCCATCTAGTTAATATATCAATGACTCTTTTCTCTATACATATAGAAAACTCACATGCCTTTCATGTATTTCCCAAGACAATTATTTCCATAATTTTTATGTAATTGAAATTTCTTTATTCCCCTATACTTATTTGATGATTTACCCATTCAATGGTTATCAAAATTTCTCTTCTTCTCAATATTCTCCTTGAGTGTATACGATCACGAAAGATCCTTCTCTATTTTATGGCACATAATACTATGTAATCATTTGATTAAAAGGTTTTAGAAGAATATTCCATTCATATAATTTAATTAATACATTCAATTGAATGATCAATATTGTCTTCAGAATCATGTGTGTAATCAATAGAATACCTTGATAGTCCTGTGAAGGTATCCTCATACTCTGTAGCACTATCTTCTTCCCTTTACAATAAGATAAGGAATTGTTTCTTCATTTCAATTTTTTCTTGTGAGGGAAGTATTTGTTGAAGAATGTTTCTTTAAAAGTTCTATATTCCATAAAATTTATTATATCTTCCTCCGTAGTATTCTGGATCAATGACCACCATTGATCAGTATCACCCTTGAGGAAATATACTGACATTACTTCCTTGTAATTTTCATTGTATCTCAATTCTATAAATATATTTTCAAAGGACATAATCCACTGATCAATTACCACTCGATTAGTAGTCCCACTAAATGTTGGAGGATTTTTCTGCATGAAATGATCCAACATAGGTGTAGTATGATTATTTATCATAACATGACAAATCTATACTTATATGGTAATGATCTACCCATATAAAACACTAACTATATCGACTATATCAGAATGTGATTACCTAAATTTTCAATGGGTATATATTCTATTCCTTCTTTTAGGTTCAATTTATAAACATTGTCATACACTAAATTAGGTTATTCCTACTTCCAAATGAGAAAAACACAAATCATAAATAAAAAATTTATGCATACCTAATCTCATAATCATAAAAATGGTTTCCTTGGGTTTATATTTATATTTAGATCCTTCATAATTTGTTCTAAATTGAATGCTAATTATCCTTAGAATACCACCTTGGAGTGTAAAACTAGGTGTACAGTAAAGATCATTATTGTGTACCAGGTTATGTCGATTTAGGCCTGAAGTACCTTGTTGGATTTATTACCCCTAGGTACATCTTTCTAAGAACATCGTCCAATTACATTGTCCAAACAGGTGTGTATTACTAAGAACACCAACATAATATCTACCTTACCAAATTCAACAATTTTTTTTCTTTTATTATCCTCAAATTCTGTCTAAGGGTTATGTTCTGCAAACTCTATTTTTCCATTCTAGTTCCCGATGTTTCTATTAAAAATTATCTTATACCAACTAAAATGACCCCAAACCTAATATCCAAGAGTGGATGTCCATTTTATTACAGTGGAATAGATAAAGGACATCACATAACAAAGGATTATAATGTTTTTTATTTTGAATAAACCAGATACATACATGCTTCTCTTATTACATTTGTAATTAAACATAGTAAATAAAATAAGAAAATAAAATTATTCTTTTCAATTATTCAAATATTTATTCTTGACAACCCAATGAAGGAAATAAAATAAAAGCATGATCAAAAATAATTACAAAGGAATTACAAAATCATAATTTGTGATGAGAATTCAATAATTCATAGATATTATATCAAGGTAAATAATCTAAAAAACAAATTCCATCAATAAACTGAGAATGAAAATAACTCTATAGATTTTATCATAATGAAAATATTATGGAATGTAATAAATTAATTCTAAATGAAAAAGATTCTTATTTATTAGATGTCATGTATCCATAGAGACAACCAATATACCATCAAGATGGTTTAATTTTGTGGGTAAAACCTATCTGATTATTTTTCCAAATGAACACAAACCATTTTCACCAATTGTTTTTTGTCTCACGAGACCTATAGATGCATCAAGGAGATATAAATATAATCCCCACCCAAAAAGCATGCAAAAATAATTCATCATACATATATTTATGGAAGAACAATATGCCTCAGCATAATACCAGTATTGAGTAGGATTACTGATTTATCAACATTTCAACACTTAAAGTAACCACCATATATAAAAATTTCATCCACCATAGATAATAATAGTACATATTATAAAATAAAATATGAATATTTTAAAGAAATATAATCTAAAATGAAAAAATATCTCAATGTGATAGTAGATATGTGAAATTTATTAGGTTCACAATACCATTTATGTTTCAATGATTTAGGCATTTAGACAAACTCGTTTATCTTATGTCTGAATGTGTTCTCAACATTATATAAAATTCCTATATAATCATATTAAATCTATTAATTAATTCATTCAGAATAATTTCCACATTTTTTATTGATTATAAGTTTATTAAGTTCAATTATGGTCTTTTTTATAAGTTATAATATACACTAATATCATTGAAGACCGTTTATTACCTTGGTTTTCTTGATTAGTTTACTAGTATACATATATGGAAAACATATATAATGATAATAATAATCCAGAAGTAGAATTATTTGTTATTAATTATCATTCAAAATATTAAATGTATATATATTTTATTCATTTATATATTATAAGGTTGAATAATTAAATAAAACATTAGTGATAATTTTTTATATTATTTTGGTGTTTCGTTATCGTCACAAACTAGTTTTGTTTTATTAATTAATATTATCCATATATACTAGTTCCAAAACATTAAATAATATGTAATAAATATATTATAATCTGGTTCAAGATTAAATGTGGGTTTATAATCATCCTTGAAGGTGGAATTGAAAAATGAAAACATGTCATCCAAGAATGTTTAAAATTGTCACCTCATGGATGATGTTATCATTTTCATAATAAAAGAAAGAGGAGAAGATAATTGATGGTATATTATCCATTGATATAACAAAATAATAGTATGTATAAGAAACTAGTGTTATCATTAATTATTAGATATATGATGTGAGGGAAATAAAAATAAATGAAACTAAAAAAAAGGAAAATAAAAGGGAAGGATTAAGGGTTTTACATTTGGAATTCTTCTCTTTTAGAACCTCCTTAAGGGACTTCGGTTTGGTATATTATTGAGACCAAATCATCATAGAAATGGTGGAGAGACCTAGAAATTATATTGGGTAGAAACTAGAAAATATTCAAGTATTTTGAGGTGTGAGGGGAATAGGTGGTGAGTGGTGGTATTTATAGTGGAGAAGTAGGTTTCTTTCTCATTATTTTATACATTAGTTTGTTGTTTTTCCTAAATCTTTGGAATAATTTGAGCATTATTACTGAATATATTACCAAAATTTGAGAAATTTCTATATTATGGGCTTAAATTAGGCATGCATCATATATGAATCAATAATTAAGTTATTTATATTATACAGTAAATTAACATATTTCACTATTTACCAAAAGATCAACTATTTTATAAAAATACCAAAAAAAATCCCCAACCTTTTTCTGATGTGTCAAATTCAAAAAATGTGTCCATTTTATGAAAAAATATTTCTTTAAATGATAAATTTAATTTTTAATTTAAATCATCATTTATTTAAAAAAAGTACCAATTTAAAAATTATAACTCATCTTGTGACACACAGAAAATTTTATTAAGGTCTCATAAAATTGTCTTATAATCATAATACAACAAAATATTAATTCATGAATATATATAATTAAAATAAATTTAATTTTAAATAATTATATTATTTATAAAATTATAAAAAATTATTTCTATTTCTCAAAAATACCAACAATAGATATATCTTTTTAAAAAAATTTATATACTTAAACTATGATATAATTATATCATGTTTCTATATATAATATTTATAAATATTATTTATACTTTCATAGGATATTTTACTATTCTAATAATCATATTACTATTTATAATAGTCACATTAGTATTCTAATGGTTATGTTACTATTCCTTTGCAACATGTTCTTTAATTTCTAAAAAACCTCTTATTTAATTCATTATTTATTTACAAAGTCTTTTTGGTGTTATCTTTGTCATTTTTAGTGATTCATAGTATATGAAATAATTTTTCATTAAATTTAATCTATCGAATTAATTGAATTTATTTAAGAGGATACAAACCCTAAAATATTGGGGTGTTATAGCATATGATGGAATCAAGACCCAAGGGGAAATCTCTATCCAATGATTCCACTATCACATCTAAGACACATGGGAGAAATGTCCATAGAATCTAATAGAATCATTCATCATTCAAATAATTTTTCATTTCATACTATATGAGTTCACCCACACTTATAACCATTCACATCTAAATAAAATCAATGAGTATACCCACCCATTTAACCATTTACATTAATATTCAATCAATGAGTATACCCACTCATTTATATAAAATAATATAAACCATTTAATAAATTCTACAAGAATGTCGTGTTAACACATGGAAATGGAGGAAAATCATCTCCAAATTAAGAAATATAGTTCCATTCAATTATTAACTAGATTCCTTTTAACTAGGAAATAATGAACTCACCAAACTGGTGATTATATAATAGGAAAAGGAAAAGGTTAAACCTCATGGGTGACCATGGTTGGGGAAAGAACCTCCAAAAAATAATAAGGAAACCAAAGGGTGTCCCTAATAGGTTTTGTTTTATTTAATTCAATTATCCAATGTAGTTTTAAGGCTGTACAAGAAAGTCTAGGAGGTGACACAATGAAAAATATCATAAGGTGACACTGATAAAATAGAAACATTATTGACCACCTTTCATAGGTCAGTAGTAGAGCTCCTATACAGTATCATCTCATTATTTTACTCATTTTAGGATAAAAATAATGTATGGGTGAAGAACCTATAAATAGGGAAAATTATCTTGATCATAAATACTGAATAAAACACCAACAATAATAAAGAATGAAACTAAAGGAATTGATTACTCACCGACACAGATCTAAAGAGATTATCAATTCTCAAACCCGATATCCAAAGGAGGAAGAATATCAAATTCTACATGTTGGCTCAAAGAGGAGCTCCAAAACCCACAACATTCCAACATATTATAAGAATGAAAATGGAATTAAGTTATAAATTTTTTTTAATAAATGTTTTGTAATTTCATAAAAAATATATAGATTGCATGGTTGGTTATACCATTCTCCAATCATATGACATCTACTGTAGAAAGGGGCACCCCGTGTGGTTAGTGTGTATAGTTTGACTAACCGTGCTCAAATCATAAAAATTAGAAATATCCAAAACTATATTGTGCTCGCACAGAAATGCACCTCAAATTGCATGGATTCCTAGAATAGTGTAGTCTTATCCTTATTTCTAGCCATGTATTTCATTGCTTGTAGTAACCATGCGCTTTCCCCGCATAGTTACTATTAACACCAAGGTAGGTCTATTTCTCCCCAAAAATATAGGTTTTGGGATCTAAAAAATTCACATATATCCCCAATACCACCACATATTCAATGGGAATTAATATTAGGCTATAATCCATCATGTAAAACAAATTAATAAGGATTTCTACCTTGATGAAAAACTGGGTTCATAAAATTTTCCAACATTATATTAACTCATCCCAGAATTTCCCTCTCATGGGGATTCATGATTTGTCTAAGAACAAATTTGGACTGAGCACATATATCTCCCTCCTACTCCAAATCCCATCCTATAAAAAATTGTGCTTCCCTGACACCTGTACTAGTGAAATAGATCAGGATCAAAGAACCATTGTTCACTTATCCACAATACGAATAAGATGACCCTATAATTTTTCATCAACCAGTAACTCCACCACCTGAGGCTTTAAATTTTGATATGGGTATGAATCATAGAGGCACAACTGAGATACATGGATGACTTTAGGCATGAAACAGTACCACTGATGTAACTGAAATCTAGAAGCTACCAAACCAAATCTATCTATAATCTCAAATATCCTGACATATTACGGTGAAATATTAAATTTTCCCCTGATCTATATGTTTCACATCTTTGGTGATGCATGTAAAAAGTCCAAATCCCCCACCTAAAACTCTAGAGGATGTATGGGGTGATTGGTGTAATATTTCTATTGATACTATGTAGTATCCATATACATTAAAATCAACTACGCCTACTCAGATATCTCTTATATGAGGTGTGATCTTAGTAAATCTTCCACACCATCCTCTATCCAGTAGAGAGAAAATCAGCATGTCTTACCGTACAAATCCTTATAAGGTTCTACATGTATAGTGACATGAGAACATTTATTGGAGGCTTACTCGTCCAAGGGTATGTAACACTCCAAAGAGGCCCCAAAATCAAGGACAGATGCTCCCAAAATTTCCTTAAGAACAAGTATTGTATGATTTGATAATCCAAAATTATGATGGTGGTGTGATATTCTCAAAAGCCCTCATTTACTCAATTCCCTCTTTAAACTATGATAGAAATGTAACATAATCCACGTATCACTATCTAAAACGATTTTGAAAGGGACCCCATCAACTCATACTATCTCATGTATATACAACCTCCTAATATTATCAATAATGAATGTTTCCTTTATTGGTAGGAAATGTTCAAAATTTGTGATCATATCAATAATAACCCACAAAACATCACTTTATCAAGGCGAACATGGTAAAATCTTCCTGAAATCTATCTCAGCAGCATCCCATTTATACTCGAGAAAAGTTAACTAGTGTAAAATTCTTTCTAGTTGTGGATGTTTCTTAATCACTAACTAACATGTGGAACAACAAATAAAAAATCCAACTACCTATCACTTTTTATCCAAACACCAGTACTGAAGGCGTAGGTCACGATATATCTTGGTAACACCTGGATGCACTACTCTAACTAAGGCATGATACTCCCACATCATCTCCTCACATATTTCCACTAGAACCCAAATAACTCCATTGATATGTGGAACCTCATCCTCACTGATGCTCCAACCAAGATGTGGTTCGACACCCGCCACCCTCTACCATAAAACTAGGCCCTCTGAATCTGATAACTGCATCATCCTTACTCTATCTAGTAAATTAGAGTTCATAGATATTTATGAAAGATATGTATCCACCAAACTGTCATAGACCTCCATGTGAATCATAGAGAATGAATCCAGAAGCTGCCACTCACTATTGGAATACTGAAATGCATTTACTTGTGTCTTCCTTTTTGGGGCATCAACCATTGCGTTGCCATTTTTGGGCATATAAGAAATCTTAAATTTAAAATAATATACGTACCCAATCCACCATCACTTCCTCATATCCATATGAAACTATGTAATTATGTACTTGGGTCAATTATGGTCTGTGTACACCATAAAATTATCTCCCGGTAAATAATTTCTCAAATATCACAAAGCTTCAACAACTAAATATTACTCCAAATAATGTGTTGGGTAATTCATTTCATGTGGCCTCAGATGCCAAGATTATCCACAAGTCTACCCCACTATATTAGAATTTTTTGAAAATCGTTTCTGGCTGTATCACAAAACATAGGGTAGTTTTTCCCTGATAAGGTATAATCAAGACTGGTGCAGATTTCAATCTCTTTTTATACACTTGATAGGCTATCTAGTAGGTATATATCCATAAAAATGTCACAAATTTATTATTAAATCACATAAGGGGTGTTTCTAGGTGTGATAAGTCCTATATAAAATGAAAATAATATCCATCTAGCCCCAATAACATTTTTATGTCAATGTCATTCTTAGGATAATACTAAGAAAATATAGATCTATAATTCTCTAAATCTACTAATACTCCCATTTCTAAGATAATATGACTATGAAGGGAATTTAATTCATCCAATATTGGAAATTAATGAGCTTAGAAAATAACTGATTCTCTCTAAGTGATTCCAAAATAGTCACAGTATGTTTTTCACGGTCGTATCAACTTTAAAAATACCAAAGATGCCTTCCACAAAAACCACCACAAATGATTATAGGTAAGGATGTTAAACATGGTTCATCAGCACCATGAAAATATCTAGTGAATTCATTATTAAAATGACATAATGAGGTACTCATATATAACATTCTAGATATGAATTGATATATGATGTATGTTTGCAGGTTGAACACGTAACTGGTGATATCCAAACCTAAAATCAATTATCAAGAACACCCTATCTCTATGATATTGATTAAACTGTTGATCTACCCGTGGAAATGGATAATTATTTCTAACCATCTATGGGTTCAATTTTTGATTATCCATGCATATCCTAAGGGTACAATCCACATTTTTTTGAAAAAAGGACTGGTGAACACCATGGAGAAGTACTGGGTTGAATAAACACCTTTTCCTACAAATCCCTTAACTACCTCTAGATCTCATGAAAATCCATTGTATCCATCCTATAATGAGGAATGGATACTATTCTAGATCATGGAACTAAATAGATAGAGAACTCTACCTCTCTCTTAGGAGGTAAACAATAAAGTTGTTCAAAAAAAATCCTTAAAGTTATCCAAAAATGGAAGAAAGTCTCCCTAATATAGTGTCTAATTATCCAGATACAATCTAGCTACCTAAGATGTCATCTCGAATAACCCATGATGATTCTGTCCACCTCAAATCACCTGAACATAACAGTCAACCTTGTGATTATTAACTGAGAACTATGTGGATGTTATTGTCACCCTCTAGTGATAACAGTCAACATGGGCTTGATATACCACTAGAAACTGAACTCTGAGTATGATATCAAACCCAATCATCTCTAGGAAAAAAGATTCCATGCCATCTGACACCCACAATACTCAAGGAGGAACACAATATAATGATTTGCATCCACTATTCTGATCTCCAACAGAATTCCTAGCATCATAATTCTCTAAGAAAACCAAAAAACGAATCCATGTGTTTCTATGATAGGTTCATATATAAAACTAGGTGATGTAGTTTTTAAAAAAAAATAGAAGATGAAAGAGGTGACTCCACTATTTCCATACCTCTCACCACATATGGTTTATCTCCCTCATTCTCATTTTTAGTTGTTACATGATAAATATGGCCTAAACTATAGCCTTATGACACAACCTTATTGCTTAGAGTTGGCCATCTCTACTGTCTCAACATAAATGGTGACTGGCTACCTCGACCATGACCATGACCACCTCATCCTGAAATACCAGTCCTACTAGAACTATCTGTATAACATAGAGTTGAAAAACATTTTCCTGAATAATGTTTCAAAACTGACACCATAACACTCACTGGATTATAGAGATTCATACAGAGCCACTACACATGTGCCATCTCACTGTAAGCTTGGCACTCGACTAGGTCATGATCGAACTGATTCATCGGGTTGCCCCATCTCTCACACTGATGATAGAAACATTGCTACAAGTAACCACAACATGTATGGTACTCATATCATGGGAAGACTCAAAATGACTATTCCTACCTGGAGATGGAGATCCATTGGGTCGGGAGACTACACTACTATTCTTTATGCCCCCAAATTCCATCATATTCATCTCTATAATCAGCACCTGATTCAAAATTCTAGAAATATATTTCAATATGAACATGCTAAACTAAGAATGAATGGAATTTCAGAGATATTTCTTGAAGTCTATCTCCATCGATAAATCATCATCAAGGCACGTCAGCACAAAGTGATGCATCTTTGTAAAGTGTTTCAAGTACAATATAACCATCATTGTAATGACTCAGAACACTATCAATCAAATTTACCTTCTTATATTTTTTATATAGTATTAATCACTTAAAATCACATAGAGGACATATTACAAACATCATATATGATGAATTGAAGAAATAAGAGTTAAATTTAGATGTTAACAAACCTATACCGATGAAATAGTAACTTGACATTAGGAATATTAATATAACCCTTATGAATAATAAATCAACTGAATGAATAGTAACCTCACCAATGTTTATATAAATAATTTTTATGCATCATATAAATTAAAGTATGATATAATTATATCATAGTATATGAAAATGAATAATTTAAAAAATATAAACTAAGTTTTGGTATTTTTATGAGTCGTAATTATTTATTTACAATTTTATAATTAATAAAATGATTTGAAATAAAATTAATTTAAATAAAATGTATTCATAAAAAATATATTGTTGTCTTATGATTTTTTGAAAATTTTATGAGACCTTACTTAATTTTTTGAAGTGTTATAAAATCAGTTTCAGATTTAAAATATGTATTTTTTGAGTAAATGAATATTTAAATTAAAAATTAAATTTCTCATATTTAGAAAAAAAACATAAAATGGATTTATTTTTTTAATTAAAAACATTTAATATGGATAGGGTGAATTTATGGTTCTAAAATACTTGAATTTTTTATGATTATTAAAATATTATTATTTACAATAAATGATAAATATATGATAAATTGATTCTTAGGTAATTTTTGGATGATGTAAAACCCCATCGATAAAACTTAAGAGAAATTATTACTCTATATAGTAAAAATAATCAACACTATTGGTTGTATTGAGAGGAATAATAAAATAATGAATAATATAACAATAAATCACCCCTCTCATCCCCTATAAATACCACCCCTCACTGCCCATTCTCATCACACCTATAAGCATTTGAGCCTTGTCAAATTTATGACAAATATTATCCTTAAGCCTCTTCCCCACATCCAGGAGCTCTTGGTCTTAACAAAATTCTGAAACCCCTTTCCCAATTTCTCAAGGAGGATAATTCTTGAGGTAATTACTCATCTTTTTTTAAAATATCATTTCAAATTATTTAATTTTAATGTCCTCTCCTTGCATATTCTGTCCAAATGATCATGATATCTATATTATAATATATATAATTAAATGATATCCTATTAATTGAATATCCATTATCAATCTCATTAATCTCTCTCTCTATTTTATTTTAAAAACAAAATCATCATCGGTTAGGTGCGGCTTTACAACCGTCATGGACGATGTTCTTCAACTTATCCTCCAAGGTTGTTCATGAAACCATTTTTATAGTTGAACCTAAATATAAAATAAGTTTTATATCTTACATAATGTTCTAGAACCATCATATACACATTATATTAAATAATAGTACACAAAAATTAGGTCGTGATCAAAAAATAACTAAAATTAAGATAAACGATTATCATTAACATGTTAGCTAATGATACATCCCTGTATATAGAAAAAAATAATACATAATATCAATTAAACATCTGTTTGTTCATTAATAACATATAATTCCAATTTTGGAGAATCATAACCATTTTAAATTATCTTCATTACTCATAGCCAAGCGAACCAACCAAGCAAACCCAGAAAATGAATGCTCTAGAATGATGAAATTAAACTCTTCAACTCATCATTAAGGCCATAAATAAACCTAATATAACAATAATGATTCAAATAAATGTATATATGATTATTAATTAAGTAATTAATGTATTTAATTTTATTATCCAAGACATTTAGGTCATGTGAAGAACTCATTCAGACATAAGGTATGGGTTTCTCCCCGAACATCCATTTTTCATTTGAGATTACAATTCATCTATCTTTACCATAATGAAATTAATAATTATTAAAATATAATCCTCCTAATTTCTTTTTACATGATATAAATATGTGTTAAAATAATAATACTTCTTTCTTTGATGTGGAGTTAGATGTTTTATACGGATCTTTTTCAATTCATCCTGATACGCAAGACCGATTTAAGGGAACAATTCTAATTATTAACTATATTCATGTGCACTATATAATATGTTTTAATCCACCACTGTTATTCTAAAATCAATAATTTTGTTATGGAATGAATATCTTATTTTTCCTCTCAAATTATACATTGATTTTTTCAAAATAACTCTTCATTACAAAGTAAAGGATTGTTTCTCTTAAGAATCCCTCAATGTTTTTATAAGAGTGTTTTCATCTATTTTGACACCCATGTTGATTATTATGATTAATTGGGATTGATATTTTATGATATCATCTACCATATATTATTTAATGGTTTCTTATTAGTTTGATTTTTGATGTTCTACCTTGATACAATTCACCATATTACTCCGAATGATTAGAGATTTAGTTTATTGAATGGAGATGTTATTTTTTATTTCAAATTATAGTTTTAATATGATGTATATGTTTATTAATTTTCACCCCTTTCATAAGAGAAATGAATTGGACTTAACAAGTGTCAGGTGGGTCATGTTATATCCCATTAGTTCATCATTAGGTCTCATTTGACAAACTAGTTTGGATTTTTATCTGTTTATGTATGTTATTGGCACAAGGCCTTTGTAGAATGGTTATTATGTCCTGCATTATGAATTTACTCATTATAAAACTAGTAATTGATGGTTTATATGATTATTCAACTAGTAGAATATCCATGGTTAAGTATTTTAATTTAATTTTTTAATTATTTTTTAATTTTACCATATTATGCTCAAGATTAATTTTTATGGCATGTTTTTTAAGTCATTCACCATACCTTATTCATTATATATGCTTCTTCTATACTACTTACCCTTAATTTGCATCTGAGATCACCCCTTTCTTGTGTTTTATTTTTCAATAAGATGTGAAGATGTGTATTATGAATGGACTATAGGGATAATCTAGGTGTTTAAGTGTGGTTAAAAAGACATTAATATATTGTATTCCATTACTTGTTATCATGTAAAGTTCAAATATGTAATTTGGTTTCCAAAAACTACTAAAAAATTCAGTCTATAAGGATGAATATTCTATTTTTATATTCCAATATAATAAATTATGGCCCGGTCTCTAGGATACTGGGTTCAGGTTCATTACATTTGGTATCATAGAAAGTTTAGTAGAAACCTTGGAAACTAGATTTAGAAAACATAGATTATGGACCAAACCTGAATTTATACTTTGCGGATAATCATTCAAAAATATCCTAGAGTTTTGGTAAGGTATTTATTATGTTGATATTACTAGAAATATATCCACTCCTAGATACAACAAGTGGTCATGGTTATGGAAGAGATGTACCTAAGAGTAGAATATTTGAAAAGGTGTCATGGGCCTGAATCGGGGTAACCTGGTACAGGACAATAGGCCATACTAGGCACCTCGATTGAAACTCCTAGGGGATATTCTTAAGATAATTCACATTTATTTTATAAACCATTATGCAGTATTTAAATGTAAATATGTCACCAAAGAAACCACAGTTATGATTATGATAATAGACATGGATAAAATTTTAATTTATGTCAAGTGTTTTACTAGTTTGACATTAAAAATTGTGATTCATAACCTAATTTAGTTTATGTCATTATTTAGAAATGGTTCCTAGTGGATGGAATGGAAAATGCATTAATATGCATATCCCATATAGGGAATTCACTACAATGTATAATAACGATGTTGGTTTTAGATCAGTGACTGGTGCTGAGAAAGTTATTACTATAATGGTATAGTTGACTCATGTTTTAAATAATAACCTTACCTGTATGGAGCATCAACATCCACAACATTGAGGATCAGTGTTATACCACTTTTTGGTACAACATCCTCCATCAATCAATGGTATTACGAACACATTTGTATAATATTAGTGGATAATTTATTTAGAGAATATATTTATCACTTGGGGATATAAAGAAAGGGAGATGGTTATTATATAAATTTATCATCTTTTGAGTGATGCGGATCAATGGTAGTTGTTGATTCAGAACATGAAGGACAAGGTATAAATAGATGATATTTAATGAATATAATTTAATGAAATTTTCATTGAAAGTAATTTCCTCATAAACAGTGAGAGGATATGGAAAGGAAGGTTTTGAATCTAAGGAAAAAGGATCATGAGAATGTTGACAAGTAGTAAGTTAACTTCATATGGATAAAAATGCGTATGGTGGACTACATAAATAACCCAAATAATAATATTTAATATTTATTTTATAGTTTAAAACCATTCCTCTAATGGTCCCCGGTTTTCCCAGTATGCTTATCATATGTAGATATAGTCTCATATGATATCATGAAAGAAAATTAATTATCTATGTATTATGAAATTAATGCAATGTTAGATAATAAGTGGACTAATAAAAAATATTTCAAATGAAATAAGGAAATGGTGAAGAAGGTAAGAGTAAACTTTCCACCTTGCAGTAATTTTTGGAAGAAACACACCAGTACTTTCTATAAGGGAATGGGAGTCTGTTACAAGTGTGGGGGAAAAGGCCACCAAGCCCATGATTACAAGTTAATGAATGAATCTTACAATGTTCAATGATATAATTGTAATGATATGGGACATTATTATCCTAAATTTCCTAGATTTTACGGAAGAAATCCTCAGATAAGTCCATTGGAGAAACACCAAGCCTATGTAATGACAACGGTTGAGGTCGAAGTTCCTAGTGATGTGGTAGTAGGTACTATAATCATTTCTTCAAACATAGTTATTTCATTATTTTATTCTATATCATCATATTCAACTATATCCTTCTGGTTTTCAATTAAAATTATAAATTTACAACTTGATTTAATAAATGGATTTTCATTTAAAACTCCTAAGGGAAGTACTATTGCAATAAGGATGTGATGATATATTCTATTTATGACACATAAATATGATTTAGTTGCTGACCTTATCATCATTGCTATGATTTTCATCGATATAATTCTTGGTATGGATTTAATTTTAAATTATAATGCAAAATATATTTCAAGAATAAGGATGTTATAATTTTTTAGAATGATGTAGAATCCCTTATCTTTAGAGGTGAAACCACTTCATTTGACTATTATCTAGATCCACCCCCAATAGCTCTACTGAATTCAATCCTTTGGTGGAAGAGAAAAAATATATATAGGTGAGGAAATAAATATTCAAATTGAGGATATACCTATTATGAAATAATACATTGATGTGTTTTCGGAGGATTTACATGGATATCATTGGGAGAGGAAAATTGAGTTTTCTATTGATTTAATTTTAAGTGAAAGATCTATATCAATGACTCCTAATATAATAAAAACAATAAAATTAGTGGACCTAAAGAATCAGTTAGATGGGTTGGTTAGTATGGGGTTTATTAACCCAAGTTTTTCGTCATGGGGATCTCTAGTTATTTTAGTTTAGAATAATGATGGATCTATAAGGTCATGCATTGATTATAGGGAGATCAATGTTATTATGATAAAGAACAAGTATCCCTTTCCTCACTTTAAGGATTTATTTGATCAAATTCAGGCATCCCAATATTTTCTAAAATATAGATATTTGGTTTGGATATCATCAATTTTGTGTAAATAAGGAATATATTCCAAAGATATCATTTAGAACTATGTATGGTCATTACGAGTTTATTGTAATGCTTTTTGGAAAGACAATTGTACCATCTATTTTCATGTATATAATGAATAAAGTTCAAGGAAAATCTTGATGGATTTTTTGTGGTATTTAATGATGAAAGTTTTGTATAAGTCAAAAGTTAGGAAGATCATGATAATCAAAAATTCATTATTCTGAAGACTCTTAAAAGAAATGAGTGATATAGGATGTTTGGAAAGTGTGAATTCTATATTCAAACAATTTATTTTCATGGCCATATTTTCTCTAAGTATGGAATATTAGTTGAACCTATGAAGAAAATGGTGGTCATGGAATGGACTAAACCAATGAACATAGTTGTGATATATGGTTTTATTCAAACAATGTTTTGAATAATTGAAGAAGAGGTTATTTAATACTACAATATTGACTCTAAAATCTTGAAATGGTGGATTTTTTATTCACAGTGATGCATCAATGAAATGACTTAGATGCATCCTTATGAAAAATGAAAGATTTATTATCTATGAATCAAGGTAGTTAAAAACTCATGAATAGTACTATCCAACTCATTATCTTTAGTTAGAATTTGTAATATCTACTATTAATATTTGGAGACTCTATCTCTATGGTGAAATATGTGAGATATATATGGATCACAAGAGTTTGAAATATATCTTCCCATAAAAATAACTGAACATGAGGAAATGGTGTTTGCTCGAACTACTCAAGGATTATGTTTATTCAATAAAAAACTAAATAGGGAATGAAAATAATGCATGAAAGGATTTGAGTAATAAGGATCATAGAGTTCCAAAAAAATAATTATTGAAATAGATCTTATGCACATAGATCTTGCAAAGATTTATATGGTAATTATCAAGGAAAATGAAAAATATTTACTTTTTCAAATTTTTTCCCAACTATATTTGTTGGAAATAAATAAAACATATTAGTGTAATTATTAGAATATTAAAAATAAAATTAAATCTATGAATTATGGTAAGTTTCCAAACATTGTGTATGAGGATGGAATTCTGAAATTTGGTTGGAGGATATATGTTCCCTATATTCCCAAACTAAAATGGAGTTATTTCATGGTTCCCATAGATAGAATATATCTATAGAACCTATTAGTACAATGATGTTTAGAGATCTAATGGAACATTTCTAGTGTGATAATTTAATGTGGGAAATTACTTATTATGTATCAAGATCATTTGACTATCAATAGGTGAAAAATAAAATAAGAATTCCTAGAGGTTCCATGTAACCCCTACATTTTCCTATACGGAAATGAAATTAGATAAACTCTTTTCTTATAGTTTTGGGTAGAAAAATATAAAGTTATTATTTCCATGAAATTATAATAATGAATCCCATGTAGGAAAAAATTTATTTAAAATCATGTTAGATGTGTGGGATGAAGGATGGAGGGAATCAGATAAAGTGATTCTGTTAATGTTTTAATAGTGGAAAATAATTCCATCATGTAATATAATGATGAAGTAATGTGAAGATGGAAGTTTCTGAATAGAATGATGAAGGTAGAAAAATTATATATCTATACTCAGATGAAACAATTTAAAAGAGTAGGTACATTCCAATAATATGTTAAAATATGTGGGGGTTAGTGATGAAAATTGGAATCAGTGAAATCTTACATAAAGAAATAAAGGTAAATCTCATTCAATATTAATTATTGAAGTGTGTGACAAGAATGTAGTCATAGAAGTCATACATACCATCAAATCTATAATTAAAAATTACTTATTCTATTTTATCTCTAGAAAATATTTTTATATATAGTACATTTTATAAGGGTATCCCACACCACCTCTATTATTTGATGTTAAATTAGTAGTAAAAACTATGAATGGTTTATTGATCACATGTCAACTATATAAATCCACTCTAATATATGTTTTAGGGAATTTAAATCCTTAAAATCTTGTGATTCTCCCTCTAGTTGAATTTTTAAAGATTTCTTCCATGGAATAGATAACTCTATATATATCCCATATCAGTTGCTAAAGAAGGAATGTCATATATGATACTCAGAATCATTTTATGACCATATTTTAGTAATAAGATAAATATGAAATTATAATGGAATTAACATTAATTTTTTGGGTCCTACTTCTCATTTATGTGATATATTTATATCAAATAGCTTGGGAGAAACTCAATATCAATGAAATTTATATTTTTTGGATTATATTCTTGTATTTCCGGATCAATTTACTAGTCTTACCCTAAATTATGTAATTTCTTTTTATATAGAAATCATACTTGGTTATACACATATTTGAATGAATCAATATATAATGGAATTGGTTGAGTTACCTAATTTGAATAAGAAACAATATACAATCATGATATGGGAATTATACACCCTAGTGCATCACCATGGGGTGAACCTAATATTTTTTTTAAGAAGAATGGTGGGTCAATGCATCTATGCATTGATTATCGGAAATATGAAATGATCAATAATAAGTACAAGTATCTTATACACTGTATTGATAATCTACTTGATCAATTACAAAAATACAAGTATTTTACCATGATTGATCTTCAATTTGGATATCATCATTTATGGTTTGAGATGAAATATATAACCAATACACCCTTTAATACCTGTTATGGTCAATGAGAAATTATATTATTGAAATTTTGAATTACCAATGACCATGCTATCTTCATTGATTTAATGAATAGAGTGTTAAAATTTCAACTTTATCCTTATGTGGTTGTATTTATCGAGGATGTGATTTTATATTTAAAAACATGATCAATCCTAAAGAAAAATTTAGTGTAATTTTTTTTGACCCTGAAGAATGAGAAGTTATATGATAAATTTACAAATTCTAACTTTTTCCTTATGAACGTTTCATTCATGGGTCATATAATCTCATGTGATGTTATATTTATGGTTCCTTCAAAGTTATATGTTATTGATTAATTTAAAACACTAAAAAAGATATTAGAGATATATATTTTTCTTAGAATTTCAAGATTCTAAATATTCTTCATTGGTTGTTTCTCATGACTATCTAATCCTATCACCAATTTTCCTCGAATGGGGGTTTGGTAATTATGGACATATAAAAGTGAGGATAAATTAAATGAGATGAAAATAAGGTTGGCTATTGAAACCATGATTACAATACAATATATATTTTAATGGTTTTTGATCTGTAGTGATTAATCAACAAACAGAATGTGGTGTTTCAACATTTAGAATAATATGGTGACAACATATGACTCACTCTAATAGAAAAATAATGAGAGAATTTATTAAAAAAATGATATAGATTTTGTAGTAGTGTTATTTCCTTGAAAATATAGAGGCATTATATTTACGTACATTAGAAAGATTAATATTTTGATCATAAAATTTTGAAGTATATATTCACATAGAAAGAGTTGAATACGAGACAAAGGAGATTGATGAGGTTGATTAATGATTATAAATACTCAATACTATTCCACCCTAGGAAGGAAAACAAGTTGTTTTATTCTCTATGTCAAAAATACCATGCTATTTTTTCTATGATAAATATTGAATGATAAACAACATTTATTGATTTATATAAGACATATCTTCAAATAATGTGGAATTATAATATATCATATCATTCTAATTTTTATGTTTAACCATACATGCATGAAAGGATTAAAGAGGCATAGAGGGGGATGTGTAACTGTAGAAGAATGTGATAAATATTATTGATTTCAACCAGTATGATGATGGAATGATATGGGTCATGAACCAATTTTACCTCACATCATTATCATACATAAAGTATGATCTATTGGATCAAGTTCATAGTTTGTCATTCCCTATTCATCCTAGAAATACTAATATATATATTGAGATCTGAAAGATGGTTTCCTATGGGATAACATGAAAATGGAATTTGAAGAGTAAGTATCTTGATGCATGACATATCAAAAGTTCAATTCCAAAAGATAAAATTATAAGGGTATGTTGCAGGCATTACCCAAAACCAAATGGAAATAATAAAAAATAAAACGGATTTCATCATTAGACTCCCCAAAATATCTAAAATGCTTAATGAAATTTTTTAGTTGATCTACTCATTAAATTAGTGTATTTAACTACCATCATATAATATTTCTCTATTAACAATATTTTCAGTGTATAAAATGAGGAATTGGTAATATTGCATGGATTAACACATTTTAATGTAGCTAGTTGGGATTACAGGTTTACAGTAATGTCACGAAGAAGTATTCAATAAGATCTTGATATATATTTTAGTTTCAGTACATCATGTCAACCTATAATAGATGTTTAGTTTAATATGGTCATTCATGCTATAGAATACATATTTAGTGTTTATTATATGGATTTTAAATTAGGTTTTGATCAACATATTTATTTGGGGGTATTTCTTATAATAATACCATTCATAAGAGAATTTTTATAGCTCTTTATGAGCCCCTCTTTGAAAGGAAGTGTATAAATTGAACATGTCAGGAATAAGTTGGAGAAATAAATCTATTAGGACATGAGTAAGAAAACAAAAAGGTAGACATGTCTATAATAATATAGTAAAACATCATAACATATTAGAATTGACAAAAAATGTGATTTTAATCATTAGTAAGATCTATAGTTTGTTGTTGGTGACTAGTTATTCCAATAAATATATCCTTACAATAATGTTAAGATATTTTAAAATAAGGTAATTTTTATCCATATTGTAACACACTAAGATTTTTTGAATTATTGTTTCAAATTAATTTAACATTTTTCATATTTTTATTTTACACAGCACTGAAGATAGCTTATTTTATATTAAAAAACTATATTTGGATTATGTTATATAAAAAACCAAGTTAATCATTTACAACAGAAAAAATATAATTTATCATACACTAAACAGAACACTGAGGTTAGCTTATGATACACATAATAATGACTTTCCTTGATGTCTTGTATAATACGCAAGATTGAGTTTTGCAGAATAATAGTATATCATTATAAATTTATTTCTAAATATAATAATATATAACCTACCAATTAAATTAAGGGTTATAAATATCCTGAACTAGATATCCTAGATACCAACAGATTGTTAGTGACTCATGGGGGGAGACGACCCAAAGTCATACTTGGGTAGCCATCCATAATAAGCTTCGGAGGTTGAAACTTAGGATACAAGAGTGGTAAAAGTAGCTTTTTATAAGCGACCATAACTTTGAGATCTTGAAAAAAAATATCGAGAACAGGGAAACCAGACTATATGAGGAGTGTAGTGATTCAATGTTTGAAGAACTTTTCGAGAAGAAGGATACCTGGTCCCAAATAATTCTTAATATGGAAATAATGGCTTCTGAGAGATCTAGGATCAAATTTTTACATGAGGGTGACTGAAATTCAGCCTTCATCCATGCTTGCATCGGAGAAAAAAGTTTCCCCATCAATCCCAACCTCATTCTTGAGGACGAAACCTTTACAGATGATAGATATATAATAGGAGGTGTGGATTTGACATTTTTTTGGGACCTCCTGGTTGAACCCAACTTGAGAATGGCCAAAGGATACCCCACTGAAGATGTGGAGCTTTTTGAAGCAGTTCCCTCCTTGGTCTTTCACAGGGAAAATGAAAGGCTTGAAAAGATACCATAGGTGAAAGAAATCATAGAGGCCATGAGGAATCTGAACCCATAGACTGCACCGGGACCCAACAGTTTCCTAGGTGTGTTTTTTCAGTATTCTTGCGACATTGTTAAGGGTTATGTTACTACTACGATATAGGACTTTTTTAGAGGAGGGATCCTCCCGCTGGTGGCCTCTGTTACCACCATGGTGCTCATTCCAAAAATCAAGAACCCCACCTCCCTTGTGGATTTTAGACCAATAAGCATGTGTAACTTCTCCTATAATATCTTGTTGAGCATCATCAATTCAATAATTCCTAGGAATATTCCTCACTAGCTATCCATTGAATAGCACGGGTTTGTGAAGGGTAGGTCCATACAAGCGCTTATAGCCTTGGCGCATGAAGTGTTGAGAGAAAAAAACATCAAGATGCATGGATCCAATTGGCTATTAAACTCGATATAAGCAAAGAATATGATAGGATAGAGTGTAGTTTCATTAACAGAGTTCTCAAGGCTATGGGATTCTCTCACAAAGCCATTAATCTTACCATCAAATTTTTTAGATACCTGTGGATGACAGTTTCTTTTTTAGGGAAGACCAATGGCTTCTTTAAGGAGACCCAATGGCTGCGATAGGGCAACCCCATCTCCCCCATTCTATTTCTACTCATGCAGGATACCCTCATCCACCTCATCAATAATGGAATGTACAATGAAGATATCCTCTCTTACAAGAGGAAAACTAATCTTCCTACCATCTCTCATTTGATGTTCATAGACGAAGCCATAGTATTTATCAATAGTGGAAGGAGATAATTGAATGGATTCGAGTGGATTCTAGAGGATTACTGTGAATGGAGTGGCAAGCTTATCAACAATGCCAAGAACACCCTCTTTATCTCCATCAAATGCACTTCTCACCAGGCCTCCTAGAATTGCAGAACTATGGACATGCAGTGAGGATCGTTCCTTCTAGAATATCTTGTCATGCCTATATCCTTAGAGAGACTCCAAGTCCAAGACTTTCGTCACATTATGAGAAGAATATCGAGCAGGGTGATTAATTTTAAGAATTGATATCTATCTTTTGGAGGTGGAATTTATTTAGTAAATAGTGTGTTGGAATCCATCCCAATCCATGCTATGGATTCCACTAACATACCAAAGGGAATCAACAATAGCATTGATAAGATCCTCTCTAGTTTTGTATGGGATGATAGATCATAAGGTAAGAGGCATTGGGTGGAATTGGAGAATATGTAAAGGAAAATTCACGATGGGGGAATAAATTTGAGGAGCCTCAACAATACGATATAATGTATGCATCAAAAAATTGCAAGGGAAATACTTGAAGAATGTACGATTTGGGGGAAGTTAATGCCACACATGCAGATGGGTAATTTGGATTCCACTAGAGGCCAAAACTCTCATTTCTATGCCAATATTTATTGTCTCATCCCTACACTCCATCAAAATTCAGGCTGGAAATTGGGGGAAGGTAACATCCTATTCTGGGATCACAATTGGGCAGGTTCTATTATCAGTTTTCCAAGCTGCCCTGCCCCTTTGATCACATTTTGGGAAGAAAGTATGTATCCTTAATTCTATTAGGAAATTTTGAATGAAGATAAGTAGTCAATATTCGAATCAATAGTTATCTGCTCATAGCCTGAAAAATGTATTTTCACTCCTTCCTCATCAGGGGCCTTTACTACCAAGGATTTTAGAGGCTTTAGTATGAGAATTATCATTATGGAAACTAGAATGATATGGTTTAGTGCACTAGAATTACTTCTATGTTCAATTTCTTAACCTAGAGAATTAGGCAAAAATTGGTGGAAACACACGACAACATCAAGAAAGTGGGTATCAATATGGCCTCTCAATGTCACTACTATAGACTTCCACTTGAGGAAAGCACATCCCACCTATTTTTTGAAGGAAAGTTGGGTCGGGAAGTCTGGACATTCTATGGTAGCCTCAATATATCCATGGTTCATGCCCACAATGGGGATTCCTTCCTTGATTGGTAGTTTCTTAGGACTCTGGAGGAGGGTTTTGGTCAGTTGGTGAGGTCTGTCATCTTCAACAGTGTCTACTAGTTCCTATGGTAGGCCAGAAACCAAGCCAGGTATGAGGGTACTAGTCCAACTCCAAGAATTAGCATGGTGCATATAAATAACTTGTTGATTGACATGTACACATTCTTCAAGGATGAATGATATGCCCCATCGTGTAAACTGCTCAAGGTACAATCCACGCCATCCCATGTATCCAACAACAATATAGCAGGTCAATGGGTCTTCTAGCACCCCCTGATAGATGAATATAAGCTTCACATGGACAGGTCCTTCATTCTGAGTAGAATGAAAGGTGGAGGCATGGTGTAGGACATCAGGGGGAATTCATTCTTGCCTTTTCTAAGATGTATGGGAATGGTGACCCTTTCAGGCTAAGGAAAAATCTATTCTTACTAGTTTATCCCTTTACAATCAGCAGAACCTGGAGATATCCTAAGTGGAGACCGATTTGTTGATCCTCCATGATGCTATACTTTGTATATGTGTTCCCCTGGTCCATATTATATACGGTTAGAAAGTTCAAAAATATTCTTAATGAAAATATATAGGTGTCTCACAAGTGGAGAGAGGGGAACATGGTGGCAGACTATCTTGCCTCTATGGAGGAATCATGATTAAATATTTTCCCCAACACACATTCATTCAAGCCCAATGTAGCGAAGCTTATTAGAGGAGATGCTCTGGGTGACCATTATTTTAGACCCCCATAGGCTTTGTTCTCATCCATCTATCCCTTCTGATCTCTTTCTCCTCTTTCATGTTGGATTATCATTAATAGAAATTTGATGTTGGATTGTAAAGGGAAATATTATTATTTGTATGGTCACAAAGCTATTGTTCACAAAAAAATAAACTAAATACAGTTATTGAGTGATACTAATTTAATAAATATTTTATATATTCAATAAAATATTTCTTATAATCATTCAATAGATATGTTATCCTTAAGATAAGAACAAACCAAAATTGTTTCTTAAAAATATATATTTTCATAAATGTAGTTTTACCTCCTTTTAATGGATAAGCCATTTTAAATCCCTATTTTTGAAATATTATATATATAATATGTCAAAATAAAGTTCATATTTTAAATATAAACATTATAGCTATGTTCGGATTAATTATGGGTATTTTTTATAGGGTTTAATTTTTATAATAAATAGTTAAAAATACTAAATTTTAGTTCAAATAAACTTTTTCAGCTTATTTTTTTTAAGGATAAATTATATTTTAAATTGGATTAAATAGTTAAATTAGATAAAATTTTTATCAATTAATATAGTTTATTTCATTGATATCAACTTCACTTTGTAATTGGGTATAAATATATAGAAAACTATTGAATGTTTTTACAATAAAAACATGCATTATTGACCTGAATGCGAGATAAATATTAAATTAATTTATTTCACTTATCTATTTAGAACATGAAAAAAAATGATTCCATATTCATAATCAGAATAATTTATTATGTAAAATATGGTAAACTTAGTTTCTGACCAAAAATATTTGTAAATGTAATTAAAATTATTTTAATCGATTAATGTAATATTAAGATTAGCTATGGACAAATACTTAAATTTGAAACCCAAAATGACATAGACACTTCTCCAACAACCATTATCGGGCCATTATTTGGACTATAAATTCCATTAATTATTTTGGTCGGGTTTTTATCACTTTTTTAGTTAAAAATGTGGATATATCAAACTTATATTCAAAAATACCATGTGAGTCCTTTCACTTCCCTATAAAATGCCTCCACCTATCCCGCTTTTTCAAACATATAAAACCAATTAGGATAAGCCATTATCTACCCAATACAATTCCAAACATCCATAATTTCCTCATTGAGGCCTCTCATTTGGAATAATGCAACCCAAGGATTCCTATTGGCACAAACCAAAAGGAATTACTCGATTAAGAGGTGACATCTTCTCTAAAACATCATTCTTTTATTTATCCTCCCCCTCCAATCTCTTTATACCATTATGGTATAAAAACATTATCTTAAATTTAATTTTATTTTTAATGATAATTTTTCTACATAAACATACCCATACCTCCATCTAATGGGTAAATAACATACTGTTTACATGTGTGATGAACTAACACCTCACTAAACGATGATTGTTAATTTTTTCCTTTACCACCTATCATGATGGGAATTATTGAGTAATATGTATGTATATATATATATTATTTATTATGTCGTTAATATTATTTATTTATTTTAAAACACATATATGTTTACTTTCTATTTGGTGTAAATATGATAATTTCGTTTGAGAACATGTGGACTACCACCCCCTCAAAGCAATGTGATTCGTTTACACACTACATGGAATGTATTAAGGACGGGTTTAGTGATATTATATGATTTATATAAAATTATAATGATTCTTAAACTATATTATAAGAATATATAAAAATATTTATTTTTCTTTATTTCTTTCAATATAGTAATTAAGATGGAAATATCATTCATGCGTACATACGACTTACCGTCTCCATGAACAATGTATTCTATTTAGGAGTTATATATTATATAGATTATTATAATACACATATAATGTATATAAAGTTTATAAAATATTGGTTTACATTATGGATATCATGATATAAATATAAGGACCAATGATAAAACAAATTAAAAAACATGTGAAAAAAAATGTGTATATTACCTAAAGTGAAACCTTAACATTGGATTGTTATCAAGAGAGTAATATAAATTAATAATCAAACAAAATATTATACTAGAAGTAATAATATGGTTTACTATTATGATTATAATAAATTTATGTTTATTATAAAAGATATTTATATGAGTACTAAGAGAGTCAATAAACAAGGTAAGTGGATATCATCTCACTTTTTATTTTTGTGAGATACATGTTTTATTCACCACCAAATACTTTTGTTTGGTGTGTATTCTATACTTGCATGTATTGAATAATTATTGTAGTAATATTTATGGGTATATAAATATCCATTGTATTAAAATTATTTCATGGGGTTTATGATTCAAAATTTACAAAATCGGTAAAATAGTTTTGTCTCAATTTTCCATCTTTGATACTCGTGTTGTGTTAGGAACCTAAATTCATTTTGAGGTGTATGTACATAATTTTTAAATTAAATATCATGAATATAAATATTTTCATGATATTATATGATTTCTATAATTTCATTGTCTTACATGGAGAGTATGACCACAAGTTACTAGGTGATAAGTGTTTTTTGAAACAATCTAATTTCTTTCAACATCTGTTTATGTTTCCTTTGAGGAAACATTATAAACTATCTATCAATACATACAAGAAATTTCTTCTCCTATGGTTATTCAGGCTATATTAATATATTGTTTCCCTTTTTATGCACATTGATGCATAAGATAGTTAAGAAAGCTAGACATTACCATATACTTGGTCAGAAATCTAGGTTTTCTAAAAATAGATTCCATGAATATTACACCGTTATCCTAAAATATTTAAAATAAATTTTTACCCTTATTTAATTTTCTAATATCTTCATAGGAATATTTTTTCCCTTTCCAAACAAGGTATTTTTCCCTTTTTCCAAGAAAAATGAATATTATTTTTACCTCTTATAGTATGTAAAAACTTATCCTCTATCATTTCTTTGAGGCTTCTTTGCATTTTTAAAATTTTAATTTCTAATAAAATGTTATAAAATTAATTTTAAAGGAAAATAATTTTCCAAAAAAATCAAGCTTTTATTATAGGTTTTCAAGGAAAATTGTCTTCAAAATATTTTGAATGATTATTTTAAAAGTTTTCAAAGAAACGTTTTTTTAAAAAAAATTCAAGCCTTATTTATAAGCTTCAAAGTATTTTCAAATAAATGGATTTCAAAGAAATTTCATGATTACTTCATATATTATCTTGTAAAAATGTTCAAAATATATTTTCAATAAATAAATATAATTTTATTTTTTAAAAATAAAAAGTTTTTTGGAATGTTTTGAAGCTAATATTATAAGTTTTCAAGGAAAAAAATTTCAAAATGATTTAAAATATTGTTAATAAATTTTCTAAGTATTTTCATTGAAAATGGTTTTCAAATGGATTTATGTTTTAAAAATCATTTTTCAAAGAAGAAACAATATTTTCCTTAGGAATCATTTTTGAAAGATATTTGAAAATTAATTTCCATCTATAATGAATTCTATTGATGTTACTCACACCCTTTTAAGAAATGATATAACGGTTCCATTCATGGTATTTCTATAAATGGGTAATGCTTAATGTCATTGTATTTATGAAACACATTTCTCTTTCAGTGGTTATATGTTTATAAAATTTGATTCTCTTTTACGAGTTATGATTTTGGTGAAATTAGTATAAAACATATATCCTTTTCCATATGTTATGATATGTTTACATGTGTATTATACCAATTTCCTTAAATGGGTTATTATATGATTGTTTATAATTTTGTGTCACATGTATGTATGATTTCATTATCATATTAGTGTTACCTATATCTCCCTCAAATGAATTGGGTAATGATTGATATATTATGTGTTATAAATGGCAGGAATAAGAAATGTTATTAGTTTAGTATTACAATGTTTCAATGAGAAACTAACATGGTTCAGTATTATAGGGATGTAATAGAGCTAATATTTTTAATATTTTTTGTAAGAATTTAAATTGTTTTAATCATCATAATTTATTATTTTGAGCTTATATAAATCAATTTTGGATTTATAACGTGTTTTGAGAAAAATGGTGAAAAGCGCCCAATTATGGATTTTCGACAGATTTGTACATCAAGGGTATTTCAGTCATTTTATGAAAAATATAATTCCAAATTGAGTTAATTTATTTATAATACTTATTTTATTTTCTTCAACTGTGTCTTCTAGACTATGGGATGATTATACCATCTAACAAACTTAAAAAATTAATGAAGTTGAAGATTTCTTCGGGCGGAGAGGCTGAACACCACCACCGTAACAGAAGACCATGTAGACCTACCCAACTCCAATTGTGCTGCTTACTCAAAGAATATGACAAGGACACATATGGTAGTCTCTAAAATTTATTTGAAGGTGTTTTGAAGTCATTAAGGTTACCATTGGGTGTTATACTTTTAAAGGAAGCTTCCGGGAAACATCATCCAGAAAAAGAAACTCCCAATGAAAAATTCATAACCCCCATATCTTATGTTCAAATATGTGGATCATTTTATGGGAGATGTCCAAGATATTTATAAACAACATTCATTAAGGGTTGAATGTGTGAAGAGGTCATTTATTTGGTATAAAATGTGTCATCTTTCGGGGGACAAATTCTTCCTATAAAAGGAGGGGCTCTCCTTCCTCTCAAATCATCCCATTCTCCATCCATTCCTTCAAGGCACCAAGGAGGAGATCTCAACTGATGGAGGAAGGCCGCAACTATTCCCCATTTATTTTTAATTTGTTTATTTTCTTTATTTTAGTTTTTGTTTTCAATTGTAATTTAGATTTCTAATGAATTCATTCATTGTTTTTATTATTGTGTCTTCCTATCCACCATCTTTTATTCTTCTGATCTTACCATAGTGAGATATAATACTCATGATCATGAGTAACTAATATGAGGAATATTTTTAGGGAGTAATTAGGTTATTGAACCTAAGACCAGGTTTTTAATATTCTTTGAGTTATTTCTAAGGTTAATTTATAGTGGGTGTAATTCCCACTGTGGTTGTCTAAAGTTTAACTTCTTAATCTACAACCATTTTACCTCGATTGAGGTGGTGGATAGAGGGTGTTCTTGGAGAAAACTAAGTAAACTTTTCATTCATAATCAGGGTTGAATAAGGTGTGCACACATACAATGGAGTGTGTTCACTAAGAATATTTGAAGGTGGTCAATGAAGGTGCTCCATGAAAATTATCTCAGTAGAAATTCCTTTCTTCCATAATTCCATTATGCTTATCATTTCATGGTAATTTATAATTGAATGTTATTTTCCGATTATTTTTCATTTCAATTATTTTATTAAATTAAATTTATTTCATAAAACAAAAAAAAATAATTACTTCTTAGGTGAATTAGATTAAGTAGGTGAATGAACTGAGAAAGCTCCTCAAGTGATACGATCCTGGTAAGCCTCTTTGCTTCACTTGGAAAAGATTAAAATATGCTTTTTCCATGCCCTGTGATAGGAGTGCATCATGATGCAACATTGAATCAATTTGGTTCAGTATTATAGAGATGGAACAAAGAGTTAACTTGGTTCAGTAATTAAAGGAATGGGGTGTAAACCTGATTTGGTAAAGGACTTTGTTGACTGTGATGGTATTTGCGTCAATTACTTCACTGCGCTGGAAATATTTATATATGATTATGTGTCTTCCAAAATTCCATTTTTTTATTACCATGTTATTATTTCATAGCTTATGTTATTTATTTCATTTTGATTCATGTCTTATGAACTTGCAATAATTATTCCATGATTCTAGTTTATGATCATTTATATGTTGGGTATGATATTATAGTTTAATGAACATATTCTCATACCCATGTTCTCATATTTAGGATTAAATTTCTCCCTTATACACCCATACTGAGAATTTCAGATCACCAATTTTTATGATTCATTCCCCTAGGCTATGAAGATATGTATTATTTTTTATGTGTCTAAGAAAGGTTCTAGTCAAGAAGACCTAGTGGTTTATGATGTAGATCAATTATCTACTAGTGTTTATGTTTCCTTGTTTCTAAAGTCACTACTCTAATACAGTATTTGGGTGTTTTTTTGTATAATATTATAAGTATTCTACAAAAAAACAATGTTATGTGAATTAATGAAAAGAGGGGGACTCTATAGTTTATATTAGAGAAAATGTTTACCTGTGATTTGAAAACTAGGATTTAAAAACTTCAATAACCTCCCTAGTTATATTTGTAAGTATATTTCAAAGGATTTATCTAAGTATACATATAAGGATGAGTAAGTGTTTAGGAAAAAGTCCTGAAATTATGGTAAAAGACATAGTTAGTTGATTTCTAGTAATACAACCCTTTTATGGATACTACAAATTGATACGGAACTAGAACAGATATAACTTTGGGTAAAAACATTGAAAAGAAGTTTCAGGCCTCACTTGGGGTAATCTGGTTCACGATAATGGGTCTTTTTGCACACCTAGTTTGGCACTGCTGGGGGATATGCTTTGGAAATTCACAAACTCGTCATGAACCATCATGATGGATTTAAATATATGTTGGATATTAATAACATAGGATGAACCTAGGTATTTATAGATTAAGGAAGGTTCCAGGATTTAAACATCCTATAAGTAATTATTTTCTTGAATATTTCATTTTATTCTTTGATAAGTAATTCTCACACTATGCTTTTGGTTTTATTCAATGTTGGGAACCATAAGGCACTAGATTAACATTGAATTTGATGGATGATTTGATGATTAAAAATCCAGTTGGATGATCACTGGAGTGAGAGATGTTGTGACCATGCCTAATTCATTATCACAAAACATGATTAACAATATGGACCTTAGACAAATCTCAGACTCACCATGGAATAGAAAGAAGATGTTCGTTGAGAGTTTGGGTAAGGGAAGCTTTAGAAGAAATAAGATTCAATTTCCTCTGTGTCAATAATGTGGAAATAATCACCTAAGTGAATGTATTTGGAGAGAGAGAGATGTTTCAACTGGGGAAAATAAGGACACAAATCGAGCGACTATAATGAAAAAATGATCCATTAGGTTAATGAAATGGATGGGAATATTGGCCTTCATAAGAAATAATATAAGTATAAGTGTTTTAAGTGTGGAATAAATGGTCATTATGAATCTCATAGTCCCAAAAGGAATTCTCCTCAAGGGGATCAAAAAATTGATATAAGTAATTGATACATTACTGATGATGAAGAGATTACATATGAAATATGTAAGTAAATATGTATTATGATGAGGTAACTATGTCAATGGATTAAGGATTAAGTAATCAATGTTTTTATTTTTTTTGGATTCATGAATTATGAAAGGTGAAAATATAAGTATTGTATTGTCACGACCCATCCTCAGGGCCCGTTCTGTGACTACCCCAAGCTGCCTTCCATAGGCGAGGGGCTGGAGACTAGCACCAAAGGTAAATCCTTGATAAAAAGGGAAGGCATTTCCTTTAAACCTGTAACACACACAGTCTGAATACAAGACATAGAGGAAACAAGTACTAAAATAGAAAAGAAATTTGTGCTGAAAGTAAGTGGGCCAGTATAAAAACCCAACTGAACAACAAGTACAAGTACAAGTAAAAAGGAAAACAACTCCTGGATCATCCACTGGGGAATACTACCTGAAGGGTAGGTACAGAACTCGAACACTCGTCTTTGAGGTACGTCCCGTCTAGCCTAGCTTTGAGAAGCCTCCAGTCTTTCACCCTCAGCCTCGATCACTGTTGATTGTCATCTGCACATAACACAACAAGGTGCTGGCGAAGCCCGTGCAGGGGTGAGTACAACAATACTCAGTAGGGGACCCTGAGACCCCCGAAGGTCTCCCAAAATACACTAAGGATAAACCACAGAAGTAAGATACAATAATGAAGTATCAACCAACCTTACTTAGGTATATTCCCATACATATACCTAAGTTATCAATCACAGTCCGACTTCAACTCTCGAGCCCATGCACAACCCATTCCACAAAGAAGTAAAGTCAATCACCTTGATGAAAATGGTTAAAAGACATGAATCATCTCACACAGGTATACTAATCATGTAGAGGGGTAGAGATGATTAGTTGTACCCACTAAATCATCTCCTCTGTCGAACCCACGTAGGATCCTAGAATAGTATCTGTGCCGTCGAACCCACATAGGATCCTGGTACAGAAGTCATCACTGTCGAACCCACAGAGGATCCCGGTACAGTAGTCACTACTGTCAAACCCATGAAGGATCTCGGTATATAATTCATTGTTGTCGAACCCACAGAGGATCCTGGTATAGTATTGTCACTGTCGAACCCACAAAGGATCCTGTCATCTCAATCACAGCTAGCCCTAGGGTTCCCGCATACAGCACGCTCAATTCCAGGAGGGTACACTCCTCAAGCGAAGTGTTAATTCATCAACTACCTATAAGTCTTTAGTTGATGTATCCCATAGTTTTGTCTCATCATAAGGAACCCAACGTGATTTTTGGCGTGTCAATCAGACGTCCAGTGTGTGAGTTGTTGGAATTTCCGTTCCAGGGGCCCGGTTGGTTTTTAGGCTCAAACCAACCCGAACATACCCCAACTGCATCCTAACCTCATGTGGGGTATTCCAGAAGAATCGTCTCGCTCCAATAATTCTGTCGACGTAGAGGGTTCGTCGCTTGGACAATCGTAGGACAAGACGCGATCCAAATTGCGTAAATGGTCGTAGTGGTTCTGGGTCCAGTCTGACCTCGTCGGACCGACCTGGTCCAACCTGGTCTAAACCGAGGTCTGACCTGGTCTGCGGGTGTGTCCTGACCTGAGTGCCAGCACAGCCCGAAGGGGCGGCCTGGCCTGAGGGCGTCCCGGCCTTGGGAGGCCCGGCCCGTGGCGGCCCGGCCGAGGGGCTACCCAACTTTGGCGACCCAGCCCGTGGTGGCCTGGCCGAGGGGCGGCCCGGCCGGGGGGCGGCCTAGCCGTAGCAGCCCGGCCCTGGGGCTTCCTTGGCGCGGCGCGACGACGTCGTGCCATCTTCGTTCGTTGCGGCCCGCATGGTGGAGGCCCCTACCTCTAGCGTGATGCGATGACAATGTGCCTCTTCCATCCATCGTGGCCCGCATGGTCGTGGCCCCTTCCTCCGGCATGGTGCAACGGAACCACGCCCTTTCGGCTCTGCCTCAATTGTCAACCAAACAAGAACCAACGAAGGGTTTTTAGGCCATGTTTGTTCCGCCCGCGCCCTCTTGATTAGGTGATAACAAATTGTAATCATTGAACCAAAAATATGACAAGTAAGGAGGGTTTAATTTACTCCAAACAAACCCATAACTCGTATTTGTCGTTCTTTGATGATCTCAAAAAGGGCGGATGTCGATTCTTCGATTGCTGCATTCGTCACGTACTCCCAATTCTCACGCTCATGTGTCAGAAAGGAAGAAGGGTACACGTTGATGGCGGACGAGTGTTCGGAGGTGACGTTGTTTTTGGCAACATTCTTCGTGGGTGACGTTTTCTCCTTTGACACTGATGAAGGTCGTATGAGATGTCATGGGCATCGTTTGAGGCCTTAATTATCTTTTAGGTGTGTTGGCACCATTAGGGGGTAGTTCAAGAGTATCCCCCACTAATGGGGAACTCAAGGGGGTAAAGGGGGTTTAAGGGTGTTTGATCTCGTGTGGGACCCACCACATTATATCCTCCCAACGGAGGTTATGCGCAGGTGGGCCCCACCTCCAACCTCCCCTTGGAGGATTAAATCACCACTCAAATAAAAATATGATACGCATATTTTTATTTTATTTATTTAGAAACCCAAAAAAAATTAACTTCCAATCTCTATAAAACGCAACTGCTGTATAGTTATCCTTAAGTGAATACCAGCGCTATGAGTTTGATGGTGCCTTTAGATTTCAATTCCGAGCACCGGTTCATAAGATATAAAATCTTGTACATACATTTACTGAAGGTACCCAAACAAAACTTCAGAAATTGATTCTGGGCATACCGGGCCTCGGAATCAAGATCTGTCAGAATCTGTGGACTTATAAAATTCCCATGTATTTAAAAACAATTAAACGAGAATTATGGGTCTTTAAATTCTCCCCACCTCAGGGATTTACCTCCCTATAAGCTACAACTCACACTAAGGAAACATATGGGGGTATTGATCACACATATAAGCCTTCCGCTCCCATGTGCTCTCCTGGAGGTTCCCATGCTTCCAGCAAACACGCACTAGATGTATCGACCATCCACACCGGACCGACTCATGTCAACCCTCAATATCCACTGGAACCCCTTTGAAAGTCTCCCTGCCATCGATGTCCATCTCCCCATGGTCAATGATGTGGGATGGGTCGTGCAAGTATCTCCTCAGCTGAGATACGTGGAAGACGTCATGCACCTGGTGTAACTAAGGTGGAAGAACTGGGTGGTAAGACACATCTCCTACTCTGATGAGGACCTATAAAGGTCCAATTAATTGCGAATATAACTTGCTGCCTCATCCAAATCTCCATAGACCTCATCGAGGTGAGACCCGTAGAATAACATGGTCGCCATCCTTGAATTCCAGTGGTCTCCGTCTCCTATCAGAATAGGACTTATGCCTACTCTGTGCAGTATTCACCCACTCCTAGATGATTTGCACCTTCTTTTTCATAGCTTGCACCATCTCTGATCCCATAAGTGCTGACTCCCTTGGGTCAGTCCAGCACAGAGGTGGTCTGCAAGGTCGGTCGTAAAGTTCCTCGAAAGGTTCCATCCTGATGGTGGAGTGGTAACTATTGTTATATGCAAAATCCACCAGGGGAAAGTGATCCTCTCATCTGTGACCAAAGTCGAGGAAACATGCATGGATCATGTCCTCGACAGTCTGAATGGTCCTCTCAATATGACTATCCATCTGAGGATGGAAGGCGGTGCTCAAGAAAATCTGTGTCCCGAAAGCCTCCTCCAACCCCTTCCATAGCCGGGAAGTGAAACGAGCATCTCGATCCGAGATGATCATTGATGGCACACCATGAAGCCGTGCGATCTATTGTACATAGAGGTGTCCCGAGCTCTCTATTGATCCCTGCTCTCTGATCGGTATGAAGTGGGACGACATGGTGAGTCGGTCGACAATCACCGAGATAGAGTCGTGTCCTCTAGATGTACATGGAAGTCCCATCATGAAATCCATGGATATATCATCCCACTTCCACTCTGGGACCTCTGAGGGATGAACCAATCCAGCTAGAACCTAGTGCTCTTCCTTCAATTTCTGACAAGTGAGGCATCTTGAGACAAACTATGTTATTGCTTTCTTCATACCTGGACACTAGTGTTGTCATCGGAGATCCTAATACATCTTCACTAGGCCTGGATGTACCGCTAAAGGAGATGTGTGAAACTTCCGCAACAATTCCTCCTAAAGTGAAACTTGTACCATGGTATGTCCTCTGAAGAGAATGATGTGCTCTCCACCATCAGAAAATCCATCAGGTGCCTACCCTGAGGACAACTGAGCACATCACATCTAACAGTCAACGTCCCCACGTTGTGCCTCCCTGACTCGCTGAATAAGTGGAGGAGTGACTGTGAGAGATTGTATAAAGTCTGATCCATCTATATCCACAATGGATATCTGCAACACAGCTTGCTGGTCTCTCACCTCTCCTAGCAGCAAAATGCCTGATCTCCTACTGAGAGAATCTGTTATAATGTTCCCCTTCCCAAGAGTATAGACTATATCAAAGTCATAGTCCTGGAGGAACTTGAGCCATCGTCACTCTCTCAGGTTCATGTCCTTCTGCGAGAAGATGTACCTAAGACTCTGGTGGTTAGAGTAGACTGTAAAACACTCACCCATTAGATAGTGCCTCCACATCTTCAAGGAGAAGTCCAATCCTGCTAAATCCAGGTCATGGTTAGTGTAGTTCTGCTCGTGTTGTCTCAACTTCCGTGAACCATATGCGATCACTGCTCGCTCTTGTATCAGGACACACTCAAGTTCAGTCCCTGATGCGTCGCAGAATACTACATACCCAATGCCCTCCTCTAGAAGCCTCACGATGGGATCACTATTCAACCTCTTTCTCAGCTCTTGGAAGCTCTACTAGAATCTCTCTAACAACACGAGGGGTTTCCCCTTCTTCTTCAATGATGAAAGTGATGCTGCAACTCTGGATAAATCTGGCACAAATCTCCAATAGTACCCATCTATTCGTAGAAAACTTTGTACCTCTGTCACACACTTTGGTGGTTCCCAAGAAAGTACTGCCTCAATCTTCACTGGATCCAATGCAACTCCAACCTCTAAGATGAATTTTCCTAAAAAGTGAACTTCTCGAATCCAAAATTGGCACATCGAGAGCTTACCAAAAAGTTGGTTCTCTCAGAGTGTGTCTAGTACTACCCGCAAATGGTAGGCATGCTCCTCCTCAGTATTCGAGTAGATCAGTATGTCGTCAATGAAGACTACGACAAAGTGACTGAGGTAAGGCTAGAAGATCCTATTCATGAGACTCATGAACACTGATGGAGCATTGGTTACACCGAAGGGCATAACCAAGAAATCACAGTGGTCATACCGACACCTGAAGGACATCTTCTGCAAATCCTCATCGTGAACTATGAGCTGGTGACAGTCTGACCTGAGGTCTATCTTCGAGAACCATCATTCTCCCTTGAGCTGATCAAAGAGGTAGTCAATACTTAGGAGTGGGTACTTGTTCTTCACGGTCACCTGGTTCAGGGGACAGTAGTCCACACAGAGTCGCAAACTCCCATCCGCCTTCTTGGAGAAAAAAATAGGAGATGCCCAGGGTGAAACACTGTGTCGGATAAATCCCTTCCCCTGTAAGTCCTCCAGCTGTACCCACATCTCACGAAGCTCAGTGGGAGCCATCCAATATGCTGGAGTAGATATAGGTGTCGTCCCAGGGTAAAGGTCAATTTAGAAGTCTACCTCTTTGCGATGAGGTAGTCCTAGAATGTCATCGGGGAAAACATCCACGTACTGATCCACCACAATAGGAAAACTCAGAATCTGCACATCAACTGTTTCAAGGATGAGACTAGCCAACTCATGTGTGATCGGCTGCCCCTCCTCTATGTAAGTTCATCCTATGCTGTTAAGGCTCCCTTCTCGCCAGTGAGGGTGAAACTGGCCCTATCTATGTGGACACACCGCACTTTGCGCCAAATATAGTCAATATGAGCATGAACTGTGGATAACCAGTCCATACCCAAGATGACTTCATAAGGCCTCGATGCCGCTATGAGGAGATCCCAAACGAAGCTCTCACCTCCTAGAGTAAGCTCACACTACTGACACTAGTGTGTAATCTTTGAGTCTTCTCCCGTAGGAGTCTCTAGCGGTAAGGATTAACCCAACGGCTCTGTTAGAATCTCTGAGCTTTGAAGAGGGCAATGGCAATAACAGAATCACTCACACCTGTGTATAAAAGTGCTACAACAAGGGTAGAGTAGACATAGATAGTACCATGAATCATCTCAGGTGTGCCATGGTCATAGGCCTAGACTACCTGGATCTGATCCCACCTTTGTCTTCCAGCTCCCTATGGTTGGGGTGGACCTCCTAGTGGTTGTAGTGGATGTGCCTAGAAACATCGTACACCACTCGCTGCTCGGCCTGCTCCTCTACCACGTCCGCCTGATCTTGGTGGAACACAACGGTCGATCCTCTACCTCTACCTGGGAGGTCCCTCTACTTTCTACTGCTCATCTCCATGGAGGGTCAAGCAGTCCCGAGCCATGTGACCCTGCCTGCTGCATGCATAGCACTGCATGTTCCTCGTATGGCTGTCTATGTCTCATGTGACCTGCACAACCAAACCTGTATCCTGGGGTAACCCACCTGATGGCCTGGTCCGCTTGGATCTCTGTTGCATCTGTCTACTACCAGTTACAGAAGACTCTGCTACGTCTCGCCCTGTGGTGGGTCTCGTCGTTGGTGAATGCTCAACAAGAAAACTCTCCACAAGAAGGGATCACTGCAGCACCCCAGCCTATGTCGGGATGCTGAGGGAGATCATTGAAGCCCTGATCTCATGCCTGAGTCCCTGCTCGAAGGTCCCGGCCCTAAGGAATGGGTCCCTTACCATATTCGTGGAGTAGTACAAGAGGTCAGTGAACCTTGCTGAGTACTAAGCTACTATCATGCTGCCCAACTGCCGATGAAGTAACTTCTGAGTCTGCACCGCAAAAAGGGTGGCTTGAAAAAACTCTGAGCGGAAGAGACTATCAAAGTCTAGAGTAATGATGCCTTGTCATGCACTTGGAGCATCAGGCTCTACCATCTGCATGTCGCTGCATGCACGAGACTCACGGCAAGGATCATCATGTGGTCGGCTGGTGTCCATACAAATCTGAAAAATCTCATAACTTCCTCCAGACAGTCCCCAACTGCCTGTGGGTCCGTCTCTCCCCAGAACCTGGGCGGCCTTTGGCTCTGGAACTCGTGAAAAGCACTCAGATGGTGTTCAATCTCTGCTACTAAAGCTGGTGGTATCGGTGGCCCAATGGGTAGTGGTACCGCAGGTACCTCTGCTGTGATGGGGCCCTATACTGAGGCCTTGTCGCTTGGTGGGATACCATCTCGTACGAAACTCGGAACCCAAGGTGGCTACCTTCATGGGTTCATCTTGAAAAGAAACAGGTGACCCACAGTTAAACAGTATACCTAGTGAGATGACACAAAGTAATCACAATAAATACTTTCCAAAAGAAACACACATGCAATCAGTGTTTTCGTGCACTTAGTCGGGGATCAGAAGTCAGAGTCCTAGTGTATTGATACGTCAGCTGCCACACCAACACCAGTTTTCCTAAGATGATAACCACACCAAAAACACTTAACACTATTTCCGTTATTAGAATCAGAGTCTGAGTTCTGTGGTAGAACTGACTCCTTAGATACCAATATGTCACGACTCGTCCTTGGGTCTCGTGTCGTGACCACCCCAAGCCCACCTTCGATAGGCCATGGTATGGCGACTAGCCCCAAAGGCAAATCCCTGATAAAAAGGGAAAGAATTTCCATTAAACCTGTAACAGACATAGTCTTAACAGAGGAAAAAAATACTAAAATAGAAAAGAATAGTGTTCTTAAATTAAGTGGGCCAGTATACAAACCCAACTAAACAATGAGTACAAGTACAAGTAAAAAAGGAAAACAACACCTGGATCATTCACCGGGGAATCCAACCTAAAGGGTAGGTAAAGAAATAAAAAACTTGTCTTTGAGGTACGTCCTGTCCAGTCCAGCTCCGAGCAGCCTCCCTTCAGTCACCCTCAGCCTTGATCACTGCTGACTGTCGTCTGCACATAACATAAGAAGGTGCGGGTGAAGCCCGTGCAGGGGTGAGTATAACAATACTCAGTAGGGGACCCCGAGACCTCCAAAGGTCTCCCTGAATCCACTATGGATAAACCACATAATTAAGATAAAATCAAGAAGTATCAACCAACCTTAATTAGGTATATGCCCATACTTATACCTAAGTTATCAATCACAGTCCGACTCCAACTCTCAAGCCCAAGCACAACCCATTCCACAAAGGAAGTAAAGTCAATCACCTTGATTAAAATGGTTGAAAGACATGACTCAGATCACAGAGGTATACTACTCATGTTGAGGGGTAGAGATGATTAGTTGAAGCCACTGAGTCATCTCCTCTGTCGAACCCACATAGGGTCCTGGAACAATATCTGCATTGTCGAACACACGTAGGATCCTGGTACAGAAGTCGTCACTATCAAACCCACGAAGGATCCCGGTAGAGTAGTCACTGCTGCCGAACCCATGGAGGATCCTGGTAAAGAAGTCATTATTGTTGAACCCATGGAGGATCTTGGTATAGTATCATTTCTGTCGAACCCACGGAGGATCCTGTCATCTCAATCGCAGCCATCCCTAGGGTTCCCGCTTACAGCACGCTCGATTTCGGGAGGGTCCACTCCTCAAGCAAAGTGTCGATATATCAACTACCAAAAATTTGCGAGTTGATGTATCCCATAGTTCTGTCTCATCATAAGGAACACAATGTGACAGACGACGCATCAATCAGACGTCCGATCTTTGAGTTATTGAAATTTCCGTTCCAGGGGCCGGGTTTGTTTTTAGGCTCAAACCAACCCAACAATACCCCAACTACATCCAAAACTCAAGAGGGGTATTATAAAATAATCATCTTGCTCCAAGAATTCCATCGCCATAGACGGTTCGTCGTTCAGACACCCGTAGCCCAAGATGCGGGCTAAAAGGCGTAAATGGTCGTAGTGGGTCCAGGTCTAGTCCAACCCAATTGGACTCACCCAGCCCGATCCGGTCCGAACCGAGGTCTAACTCGGTCTGTGGGTGCTTCCTGATCCGAGTGGTCGAGCCGGACCGAATGGGTGGCCCGGCCTGAGGGCGGACCGGCCTGTGGCAGCCCAGCCTGTGGCGGCCTGGCTGAGGGGTGGCCTGACCGTGGCAGCGCGGCCCGCAGTGTTCGGGCTGAAGGGCGGCCCGGCTGAGGTGGCCCGGATGAGGGGTGGCCCAGCCTCGGTGGCCTGGCTGTGGTGCGGCATGGTCGTGGCGGCCCGGCCGTCGCGACCAGGCCGTGGGGCGGCTCGGCCGAGGGGCAGCCTGACTAGGGTGGCCCGGTCGTGGGGCTTCCTCGGTGCTGCGTGATGGCGTCACGCCATCTCCTTTCGTCATAGACCACATCATCACAGACCTCTTCCTCCGATGTGTCGTGATGGAGTCGTGACTCTTCAGTCCATCGTGGCCCCCTTCCTCCTTCGCGGTGCGACGACACTGCACCCTTCCGGCTCCACCTCTGTCGTCAACCAAACAAGAACCAACAAAGTGTTGTCAGGTCGTGTTTGTTCAGCTCGTGACCTCCTCATTAGGTGATAACAAATGCTCATCATCGATCCAAAAAATAAACGATGAGGAATGAGAGTTTAATTTACTCAAAACAAAACCCTACCTCATATTTTTCGTTCTTTGATGATCTCGGAAAAAGGGCGGATGTTGATTCATCGATTCCCGCGTTCGTCACAAACTCCCAATTCTCATGCTCATGTGTCAGAAATGAAGAAGGGTACTCTTTGTTGGCAGACGAGCGTTTGGAGGTGACGTCATCATTGGCGATGTTCTTTGCGGGCGACATCTTCTCCTTTGATGTGGATGAAAGTCGTTGGAGATGTTGTGGGAGTCGATTCCCTTTCCTTGCCTCGGTTGAAGAATGATAAAGAAGGGAGAAGATGGCATAGTCGTGCTTTGGTGGATATGGGTGTTCTTCATTGAGAGGATATCTTTCTTCATTGGAGAGTAAAGGCTCTACCAAGTCTCCAACCAAAAATAATAGAGGAGGAGTCTATTATTTGTTGGCACAACAACACACAAGAGTTGTGTTTAATTAAATTAATCAACTCATTAAATTAAATTGGGTGGAAAGGATTCAAAAGTTTTCAAAAATATAATTAATTGAGGATTTAATTATCTTTTAGGTGTGTTGGCACCATTAAGGGGGGGTCGTTCAAGAGTTTCCCCCATTAATGGGGAACTCAAGGGGTCTAAGGGGGTTTAAGGGGGTTTGAGATCATGTGGGCCCCACCACATAATATCCTCCCAAGGGAGGTTATGCATGGGTGGGCCCCACCTCCAACCTCCCCTTAGAGGATTAAACCACCACTCAAATAAAAATATTCTATGCATATTTTTATTTTATTTATTTACAAACCCTAAAAAAATTAACTTCCAATCTCGATAAAACACAACTATGGTAGAGGTCTCCTTAAGCGAATATCGGCACTGTGAATTCAACAGTGCCCTTTGATTTCGATTCTAAGCACTGGTTTATAAGATATAAAATCCCGCACGTATGGTGACTGAACATACCTGAACAAAACTTCAGAAATTGATTCTGGGCACACCGGGCCTTAGAATCAAGCGCCATCAGAAACTGCGGACTCGTAAAATTCCCATGTATTTATAAAAAAAAATCCATGGGAATTTTGGGTCTTTACATGTATAGTGTTTTTTCTCTATTGATTTAAAAGAACACATTGAATGGTTTTGATGTAATAAAAAAGTTATATAATGAAAAGGTGATGTCCATGGAGAACATATGATTAAGTTAATGATAACCCATAATATGTATCTTATGTTATGATAATTTACTTTGGATAAGGATAAGTGTGATATGAGTAAATAAATTAGACAGTACTGATTACCTTGGAACTAATTAAGTACTTTTTGACATGTAGTTTACGTTATCATGGATGGGGTTTAACACATTCTTATATTTATGGAATAAGTAAAATATACTATAAATAAGGAAGAATTATTGTTTTCAATAAGTATTTATAGTAATTTAGGTTCTTACAATGTTTCAAGATAATATATGATGAGTTTATTCAGAGGTTTGGAATATGACAACCCAAAAATGCTTTGTGATGTGAAAGGGAATCAATGCTAAGATGATTTCATGAATTTCTATCTTAGATATTGGATTTTCATATTTCAGAATAGTTTTAAGGTTATCCATTCCTGAGAAGTTTATGTTAAGCTTCAGAGGAAGTATTTATGCACTGATTTTGTATAGAAAACTTTGGTGAAATGGCTATTTATTAATTAACCTTATTTCAAGGATGTCCATATTATTTATTTTGGATATTATATTAGAATGGTTTTATAAAAGGACATAACGAATGTCAAGTAACATCCAATAATGTTTAGAAATCCTACTGGTCTTAAACCCATGAGAAAAGGACAATAAGAGTTTCATTCCTACCAACGCCCTAGGCGACATCTAGATAAATGTGTTATTATTTTTGTTCAATAATTATTAATGATGAACCAGTAGAGTCGCTTTTTATGTTTACAAAGAATTTTATTAACCATATTGATTTCGAATAATAGTTAAAGAAAAATATTTATACATTTCAATCTTTTATGGGACTTAAGATCTAATGAACATATATTTTAGAACTTTTGGCATCAAAGTTTATTTCTAGATGTCTATTATAAGATGTAATTGATCAATTAAAATTTGATAAAATCACAAATAATGAATAAATTAATTTTATATAAATATATCAAGTAAGTATTTTTTTATAATCATGGTCAAAAAAATAATTAATCAATACTAGGATTATGATAAATATAATATGTGTTGTTCTAATACATTAATTTTTTGAACTGATGGATTTTTCAATCATCAAAGATTTATGACTTTGAGGCACTAAACATTTTATTGATCGTATACTTTTTTGAAATTTATAACCTCAATTACTCAATATAAATATTTACGATTTTCCTCCAAGATCAATATTCACTCCCAACATATGTTCTCCTTTTTGGAAACCTAGTTATATGTTAACTTGGGTAACCTTTACGGTTACAACTTTCCCTTTTTATGAGAAGTTTTAGTATCCATTTTTTCAATGTGTTTTTCTATGAATGAATCTTTGAAAAACATTTATAATCTAGAAGAATTTTTAGGAAACAATACACTTAAAATGGGGTGGAATGTAACACCTTGATATATTATGTATTACTTTTTTTTATTACTTTTTGATATTTTTTATTTTACAAAACATTGAAGATATATTTTTTTATAATTAGTTTGTTTTTATTACATTATATAAGACACCATGTTAATCATACAGAACATTAAACATGAACATGTGTTTTCTCTACATGTAACACTGAGGTTATCTTGTGTTACATGCAAAAATGACTTTCCCCGATGTCTTGCAAAACACACAAGACCATGATTTATCTATAAATAGTATATCATTAAAAATTTATTTTTTAGTATAATAAGATATAACCAACCTATTAAATTAGAAGTTATGATGAATATTAACTAAAATTTTAAAATATTTGGTTTAAATAATAAAATATGAATTCATAATTTACCAATTAATTATAAGTGAATATGAAAACTGATTGAATGTAAAACAATATTACTATTTTTATGTCCAAAAAGCTATTTTACCCTAATAAATTAAATTAAATTAAATATTATTTGTGATTGATAATAATATAATATATATTTAATTATTCAATAAAGTATTTTTTTTATATTCATTCAATATATTTTATAGACATAAGATAAGAACAAACCCAATTTTTTGCTTAAAACATATATTTGCATATATGTTTTTTACCAGCTTTTAATGGTGAGCCCATTTTAAATCCAAAATTTGGAAATTTTATAGTATTAATATGTCAAATTAGACTTCATATTTTAAATAGATACAAAAAATTATGTTGGGATAATTATTTGGTATTTTTCTATAAGGTTTCATTTTTTTAATGAATAGTTAAAAATACTGAATTTTATTTCAAAACTGATTTTTCTTCTAATTTATTTATAAGGATAAATTATATTTTAAATTTATTAAAAAGTTTAACTATATACGATATTTATAATTTGATATAATTTAGGTCATTGAGATCAATTTCACTTAAATGTTGCGTATAAAAACTTAGCAATCTTTGGAATGATTTTTACTTTAAAAACCTGCATTGTTGGCCTGACAGCGATATTAATTTCAAATTAATGTATTCCAATTATGATATTATAATTTTTAAAAATTGATTTCATATTTTTAATCATAATAATTTATAATTTATAATAAAAAATTACTTTTTTACCAAAAAATATTACTGAATGTAATTAAAATTAATTACATCAATTAAGGTAAAATTAAGATTAAGTAAGGACTAAACCATATATTTATGACCCAAAAACACTTAAAAACTTGTGAAAAACCAATTAGAAGGAAATTATTAGGATTTTAATTATGAATTATTGAGTTTAGTTGTTTTTTTATGATTTTATTTAGGTAAAAACGTTTGTAAACCTTTCTTGTTTTAAAAAATACCAAGTGAGTCATTTCCCTCCCTATAAAAGCCCACAACCTCTCCCTCTTTTTCACACATCTCAAACAACTTTGGTTCGGCCAAGATATGAAAAATAAACTTACCAACATCCCTAAAATCCTCCTTGAATCCTCCCTTTGGGTAGAAATCAACCCAAGGGATCCATTTTTCACAAACCAAAAGGAGTTACCCGATTAAGATGTAACACCTTCTCTCAATCTACTTTATTTTATTTTCTTTCTCCACACCTACACTCTATATGTTCAATTATAATATAACAAAACCAGTATACTAAATATTCTAGGATGTTTTTATGATAATTTTTATACCCAAACTTATACAAAACTCCATCTAATGGGTAACAAACATAGTATTTACGTGAACGGTAAACTATCACCTCATAAAATGATGATTGTTCATTTTTTCGTTATCACCTCTAATGGTGGAAATTATGATGGGAAATAAATTAATATAGGTAATATAATATATTTGTTATATATTGAATCTTATTTATTAATTTTATGACACCTATCTCTTTAAATTTCCATTTTGTGTAAATACAAAAATTTTGTTTGAGAAACCTGGACTACCGTCCCCTCCAAGTGATGTGATTCTTTTACACACTACATGTAATGTATTATGGATGTTTTTAGTACAAATATAGGATATATATAACATTATAATGAATATTTTATGATATTATATAAATATATAGATATATTTAATTTTATTCATTTATATCAACATGAAAATAAACACATAAACATCCTTCATGTGTACGTACGACTTACCGTCTCCATGAACAGTGTATTCCATTTCATACATATATATTCAATAGATTAATCTAAAAATATAATGACTATAAAATATTTTTATATAATTGTTTAAATTATCAAAATAATGATATAAATATAAGGCCCAAATATATAACAAACTAATACTCATTCGAAAAATAAAGTGAATATTACTTGAAGTGAAACCTTAACATATGATTGTTAAAAAGAGTGTAATATAAAGTCATAATAAAACCATATAAGATATTAGAGGTATGAATATGGTTCTGTGATATATATATATATATATAATAAATTTATATTTATTATAATGGATGTTTTTATGAGTATTAAGAGTGTCAAGACACAAGGTCACAAGATTTCATCTCATATTTTATTTCCCCAAGATACATGATTTTTTCACCTCCCATTATTTTTGTGTGGTGTGTATGTTGTACATGGATGTAATAATGGATTCTTATTTTTAAATTTCTTTTATTTACATATCCATTATATGACCATTATTTAATGGGGTTTATATTTAAAAAGATACCAACTTGGTAAAAGATTTTTGTCTAAATTTTCCTTTATTGAGACTCATGTTTTATTATGCGCCTAAATTTATTTTTAGGTGTACATAATTTCATTTTACATGATATATAATAAATCTCAAAGTTTTCAGGATATTATAAGATTCATTTAATTTACTTTTGTTTCATAGATAGTATGATTCCAAGTTACCAATTGGTAAGAGTTTATTGAAAAAATCTATATTCTTTTCAAAAAATTTATGTTTAAGCTTAATTTGATGGAATATTATCACCCATATCACAAGAAATCTATGAATTATCTTATCCTCTAGTTATTAATTCTAAATTCATGTATTGGTACCATTTTTCAAATCAATTTTAGTTAAGACAGTTAAGAAAGTGATTATATGAAAGACTGACTTTACCCTCTATTCGGTCAAAAATCACTATTTTATAAAAGGGTTTCGAAGAATATTGTACAATTATCCTATAATATTTAAAATAATTTTTTACACTTATTATCTTTTACCAATCTATTCGAACGAATATTCCTTGGGATTTCCAAACAAGGAATTTTTCTAAACTTTTATCCATGAAAATGGAATTTACTTTTTACCTTGTACGAGATGTATGGGTTTACCCATCGTCATTTCATTGAAGTTTCATTTGAATTTTTAAAAAGGTTAATTTTTAAGAAAATGTTTTCAAAAGTAATTTTCAAGGAAAACTATTTTTAATTTTCTTTAAGATTAATTTATATGTTTTTGAGGGAAATATATTTCAAATTTTTTCAAGAATAATTTATAAGTTATTATGGGAAATGGGTTTCAAAAAGTTATCCACCCTTATTTATAAGTTTTTAAAGTATTTTCAAAGAAATACTTTTAAAATATTTTCAAGATTCTTTCATATTTTTTTCATATAAAATGGTTTTGAAATTTTTTTTAAGATTTTATTTGAGATTTAAATGTGTTTACAAAGATAAAGTCTTTTAAAAAAAATTAATCATATTTTATAATTTTTAAAGGAAAAGGGTTTTCAAAAAGATTTCAAGTCTCATTTATATGTTTTCAATGTATTTTATAAGAAAACTATTTTGAAATGGTTTTATGTATTAAAAATCCTTTTTTAAAAAGTAAATTATATATTCCTCATGAAATTTTTTTGAAAGATATTTCAAAATTATTTTCCATCTAAGAAGTCATCTATTGGTGTTACTCATTACCTTATAGGAAATGATCTAAAGGTTCCCTTCATATTCTTTCTATAAATGGTTTATGCTTAATGTAATGTTCTTTATGAAACCTGTTTCTCTTTCATGGGTTATATGTTTATGAAATCTATTTTTATTTTATGGGTTATGATTTGAATGGAATGAAAATTAAACTTGAATATTTTTCCCCAAGTTATTATATGTTTACATGTTTATAATACCCATTTCATTGCATGGGTTATGGTATGATTGTTTATGATTTTGTGGAACATGTATATATGATTTCATTATGAGGTGTGTGAGACCTACATCTCTCTAAAATTCATTGTGTAATGATTCATATCTCATGAGATAGATGTGGTTGGAATGAAAAATGTACATGGTTTTTTATTAAATGAATGAAACAAGAAATGTACCCAGTTAAGTGCTACAGGACTAGAATAGTAAATAAACTCAATTTAGTATTATAGGGATGGAATGAGGAGTGAACATGGTTTAGTAATATAGGGTTGGGATGGTGTGTTGACCCAGTTCATTAAATGAAATGTTCCACTATGATGGTCTCGGTAAAAATGCCTTGACTATTATGTAAATCATTATTTATGCTTATATGTAAGCCACAATTCCATATTGTATTCCCATGTTATGCTTTCAGAGCTTATGTTATTTATTTCCTTATGATTCATGTATTATTAATTTCCATTATTCCATTATTCCATGATCTTTGATATGCTGGGTATGAGCTTCTTTTTTTGTGATCATTTTCACATATCCATATGATTATGGTTATGCTTACATGTCTCAATTATTTACCCTTACCTAGCATCTGAGCTCATCTATTTTTATATTTTCTTTCCTAGGTTATGAAGATATGTATTTTTTTATGTGTCAAAGAAGGTGATACTAAATAAGATCCCCATGAGAAATAATGTAGCTCAATTATTTACTAGTGTTTATGTTTCATATTTTAAAAGGCACTAGACTAATACAGTTTGTTTTCATCTGTTTGCATAATGTTTTAAGAATTATTCAAAATTAATGAATTTTATATATTTGAAATGTGAGGGTCTCTATACGTAGATATATTTTTTATCTAATAAATCAATTATTATATTGTAATAGTTTCTTATCACTTAAATCATTATCTAAATCTCTCTCATATTCAATATGTGTTTCATTTATCTCTATTGAGGAGGTGTATACGTGATCCATCAAAATCACTAAAAAATACATAATTCCAGTAAAACATTATCTCTTCTTTAAGAAACTACCAGTAGAGATAATAGAATTTTGTGATAAAATAATGTGAAATAATATCAATCAATTGGTTAATGTTTTTTTAGAAAACCAGAAATTAGAGGAAGCTTTATGGGAATCCAAAGATGTGATGAGATAGAAGTATCCTTAATTGTATTATATAAGTAAGGAAATTGTAGGGGTGAAATTCATATATACAGGGATTAATTTAACACCACATTATTTGAACACACATTTCTCTTTAAATAAAATTAATTTCACTAATATATTTCTTTACACACAACATCGAGTTTAAATAAACCACGATATATTATTAAACATAATTATTTAATGTGACTGTTAAGAACTTACTATTGAATAGGTGGTTATGATTATTAGTAAAATCCTTATGATATATATATATATATATATAATTTTCATAATAAAATATATATATATATATTAATTATTATGAAATATACACTAAATTTTTAGATAATCCATTTATTTCTTCAAAAACATGTTTTATTCAAAAAAACCCTTTACTATATTTTTTTGTTGAACATTTTTAATATTTACAAATTTTTTATAATTTTTATTTAATGGAATAAAAATATAATTTTATAAATCATAATGTCAATATTAAAATAATTTTATGTTTCTTTGGATTGAGAATAAAAGATTTATTTTTTAATGAATAGTGAAAATAACTATTTTTTATAAAACTGTGATTTATTTTCATTAAATATAATAATATAAAATGTACATAATGTTATTAAATTGGTATTAACATAATAAAATTCTCATTTAATTAGAAATTATATAATTAATTACATATAATAAAAATTAAACTTGTTTTTTTATAGTTACTTCTTTTCCTTAAAAACTCATTTTTTTCTTAAAAATAGTTTAGCGGTGTAATCTATTTTATCAAAGTTAATAAAATAAATCTATATTGCTTAATAGTATAACTAAATTGTGTATAAATTATATAAAATTACATATTTTAAAATTAATAAAACAGTTCGTTCATGTCATGAAATTAATATATACACAATTATCCACTTAAAAAGAAATTTAGCTATAATTTGTTTTGTTCTATTTTGAACTATTATTTGGAAATGAATTTCTATCACATATATAAATTTAATCTTGTTAATTACATTAAAAAATTATATAATAATAATAATTATTATAATTAAAAAATATTTTCTACATAATCTTTTTCATAATGATTATTATACATTGTAGAAAAGTATTACCACAATAGATATAATTATTTTAAAGGAAGGGACCAAGCCCTGAAACACTAATAAAAGTGGAAGGTAAGATAAATGGTTACAGTGGTATAAAGTGGTGGTTTCCAAGACCATAATCCCTAAAAATATTCATACACTCATGAGTTAAGGATTCAAAAATTGAAAAACAGGTAACCATTCAATCTAAGGGATCCTTGGAAGAAAGGAAATACGCTACATTGTTCCCCTCGTGCTACATGTGAATTGACTAATGATTTTGTCTATAGGATTCCATAACTTATGAATTTGGTATGTGATGATATGTGGGATGGGGTTGTAACTAGTCATTTAATTTTACTCAATTATTGAATCCATTTCAATTGCTGCTAGCCAGATGTGTTTTCATAAACACAACTCAAGGAACGTTAATACTGCATTACTTTTTTCCTGGAGAGAGTGTCTACACCTATATAAATATATAAAAGATATTATGATAGAGTCTATATTTTCTCATATTATAAAATTGCCTTGTTTGAATCCACTACTACATAAAAAATAATTTTTCAGTTTGAGTTTTGTATTGTGAGAATTCAACAAATTCAAGCATCTTGGTGATGTGTTGTGGATTATGGGATGTGGTTTCCAAGAAAAGTCAAAGAATATACATGATGGTGAATCAACCACATTCTTCAATAGTTGAATAAGGATTATCAAAATTATTATTTAAAAAACCTTGGTTTTTCTCAAACAAGTGTCCCCTTACATTCTTTCTCTATTCCTTATATGACAAATTATACAACAACAAGATACAATAATGAGAAATCTTTTCTTTTTCTCACTATTATTTCACCCCATAACTAGAAACTAAAGATCATTAATATCTAACTTACATGACCTTGGTATGAGTCACCAATTAAGATATATAATGAATTCAATACAATTATTTTCCAATGACTTTGGAAAAAATGATACTGAATGTTTTTGATGATGGGTTCCCTGTTACATGTGAACTTGGATGCAAGATGAATACCTACATGCCTTAAATTATCATTGATAGAATGTTCATGGTCTCTGATGTTAAAAACATGAAAATTAATCTTAAAAAGGATTTAATATGAACAAAGAAACTCGTACCAATGATCCATCTTGACCAAAGCATGTGTCACCATATGGTAATATTTTATAGAAAAAGATCTCGATGGAGAAACACGGTGAATGAATTTATCAAGTTCAGTTCACATCACAATTAGCTTAAAAAAATATTTCTTATTCTTATTCAAGATGTCATATATGAATTCATAGTTTCTTCTAGATTGACTAAAGGATGTTACATGAGTTGGAAACCCTAGGAATATGATCTTCATTCAAGCCTAACTATGATGAACCAATTTTATAACAACCTAGATGAATATACATCATGAATTATGTAACGAACTAAAGATTCATTAATGGAAATTCCTCTTGATCTAGATAAATTTCTCTTTATGTAAAATGTTTATATAAAATGTCAACTTTTTTAGTTTTATGTTAAGAGTTGTGACCGTTACTTTTATAGCCGTTGAATAGTGATTACATGATTAGTATAAATATAAGGATTTAACAAACCCAATTTACCCAGACAAAAGATGTGATGGCCTCATCCAGTATAATTTCTCAATACGAAGCCCATTTCTAGGAGCTCGGAAAAGAGGTGGCATCTTTGGGCTTCACTCTTGACCAAGCCCAAGCTGAGCTTCACCATGTCAAGCTCGAACGAGACCCTCTACGGGAAAAGTGGAAGTTGATAGAGATTACCACTCGAGTGATGTTATCCGAGACACCCTAAGAGTCTGTCACCATCACACACCTTAACCTTAGGTCTTATGCGGCTTTTTTAAGGGGTTATGTAAAAAATCGCTAGTACTATGTTCCTGTACATTATTTTTGTATATAATAATGTATATACTTTCTTGTCATCAATAAAACATTGTAAATAGTTTTTATAGTACAAATAGTGTTTTTAGTTATTAATTAATTAAGAATTATATTTTATTAAATTAAGGTATTTTTGAATTAAATAATATTTTAATAAAATATTATTTTTGTTTTTATTAAATTAATTTTATATTTAAATGATCATATAATTTTATGAATGCAATTGTAATATTTATTAAGGTTTGAAAGCCATTTTTGTCAAAACCCGTGAACTTTCGATAAATGTCAGTTTTTATTTTAAAAGTGAAAATTAACATATTTAGAAAATTATTTAGATAAAATAAATTTTATTTCTGGAATCAAGATGTTGAAATTATCCAATGGTGAATTTTTCATAATTTTCTGAGACAATCAATTTTTTGGGTACAAATTAAATACTGTTTAAATATATAATGTGTTTTATGACATCATAATGACCCAATAGTGATGTAATAAAATACTATAAGCTTTATGTTCTACCAATATATGTTTTAACATTAAAATAATGTGATTTTGGGTTTGATTGACTTACTTTTCAACGCATTAATGGACCCTTCAAGACTTATTAAACACCTTGTCTTTTTGAATTGTTTTCCATGGGAGTGTGACTCACCTCCACATAAGAAACCCTATTATTTTATGAAGTTAGGACTTTGGAATTATAAAATATTTTTTTCCTCTTACTTTTTCCAAAAACCATGGGCAAAAACCATGGGATGGTTTGTGGTTTGGATTAATTTAATATAAGGAGTCCCAAACCTAAATAATAAAGAATTTCCTCACCTTTCCTATATAAACTCACGCAAGATCACACTTCCTCCTCACTCAAAGCCTTTTAAGTTCATCCAACCTCTGCCCTACTCTCTCTAGAATCCTCCCAAGGTTCCCCAAGCTCCCAAGAAGCCTCTCTCATGCCTCTCTCAAGCCTTTGGAAGCACACTTCCAAGTAAGGGTTTTTTTCTTCCTTTCTCTTTTTGTCCTATTTTCTTTAAGTTTTTTTCCCTTTTAAATTCAATTATTAATGTTGGGGTATGGTTTTTCACCTCCCTCAAACTTCCCTCTTTATGTTTTAATGATGTGAGACCCCTTTCTCTCTCATTAAATTCCTCCCATGTACACCCACTACTATTCCGAAATTCCGGAAGGTACTTCTCTCTCTTCATTTACATTCAAGAAATACTTTTGTATCATGAATCTAAATTCCATTACAATTGTTTGGACATGTATACTTACTGTCCATTTCATGTAAATATTTTGAGACACCCATTTTTTCTCTCATCAACCATTTTTATGAATTCTTATGTCACGTTGTTACGCTGCCAAAATTGCACTGATTTTCTAAGCCAATGCCTTTGTGTAGTGAATAACATGTTCATTTCTCCATCAAGGGTATTCAACTTTATGAACATTTACTTATTGATTATAAAGTTTCATGTATTAATTCCACATTTCTTTATCATTTAATAAAAGATTATGTTTAATGAATCCATGTTTTATGATCCTTGTGGCACACTTATGCATGAAATGAAATGTTTAAGAAGGGTGCGCCCTTATAGAGCTCCAATGCATTGGGTAAAGTATAATATCATGATACGTCATGTTCAATGAGTGTTGAATCATGCTAATTTAAGTGAAATTAGGGTTTAATCATGCTTCATGTGCAATGAGAATTTACTAATGCTCCATGTGCAATGAGCCTTGGGTCATGCTAATTCCATGTTAAGTGTTGTTGCCACATTTCCATATTATGATTATCATGCTTTATCATGACTTTATTTTCATGTTTATCTTGTGCTTTATTGATATTCCTATTGTCTAACATGTATTTTACTCCTCAGGTATTCCATTTTTATTCCCTTACTGGGATTTATAGCTCACCCCTTTTCTTATGTATGTCCTCAGGTTATCCCATGCAATGCTAAGTACGAGGGAATGTAGTGGTCATGTAAAGGAAGTTTTGAATAAAGATATTGTACTTCATGTTTTAAGTTGTTATGTAATGATACTGAGCCCCAAAGACACTAGACCTCTTGATCATCCTTGTTGTATCCAGTTAATCATTTATGTAATAAATCAGGTTTAAGTTTTTAATAGAAGTAGGGTTGTCATAGTTGGTATCAGAGGATAGGTTTAGTTATTTATGGGATTAGGATTAGAAAACCATAGTAAATCCTTAGAGACAAGACTAATTATAATAAAAAACATCCCTAAGTTTTTGTAAGTATTGAGTAAGTGGTTTATCAAGAAAATACATCCCTCTATGGATACGAGCAGGTAGAGGCGGCTCTGGCAAAGATGTATCCTAGGGGTAAAACCCGAAAACACCGCTTTGAGCTAGACTCGAACGGGAATGGGTGCACGATAATTGGTCTTGCTGCACTCTTGGTTACGACACTCCCAAGTGATATGATTTGGTAAATTCACAAGCATAGTATGAACCCTTATTAAGGGAATAAGAAAAACCCCTAAGAATATATGTTAGAAAGAAGATCACGAAAATACTAGATTGAAGCCTATAGATTCATAAGTTAAGGAAATAAAATTTAATTTATAAGTCATAAAATTTTGTCTTTGGATTACCCTTTATGTGTTACCCCCTAAATTTCCTTTTATTCCATCCAATGGCCGGTAATAGGAGGACTCAAGCTAACAACCGATGTGAAGATCAGTGTGATGACTGTACTAATGAGATGCCCAATCCAATGGGACCGGGAATCATGAACTTTGTCACGCTTCTCTCTCAGCTAAATCAAGCTTTGAATAGAAACACGGGTCAAGAAGAACGTTCACCCCCCCATGAAATAACAAGTCGCTATCGAGAGCTTCATGAAACAAAGGCCTCCTACTTTTAATGGATCGTCTGATCCCATGATCACTGATCAATGGATCAAATCCATTGAAAAGATATTCTCCATCCTTCAATGTTCTAAACAAGAGAAGGTTCTCCTGGAGGCTTATCGTATGGAGGGTGAAGCTGATCAATGGTGGACATTGACCAAAAATATGAAGCCTGAGGAGGAGATCGAGGCATTGGAATGGAAGGATTTCCAGAAGATGTTTTTCGATAAATATTTTTGGCTCACCCTCGAGCTTAAGATGGAAAGGGACTTCCTTTCCCTCAAGAAAAAATATGAAGAATCTGTTGGAGCGTACAAGGAAAACTTCACAAGGACTGCACGATACACTTCCGACTTTGTTGTTACACTCGAATGCAAGGTTGAACGCTTCTTTGGTGGGCTGAAGACTAGCCTATGGAAAGCATTAGAGATCCATGACTTAGAAATCTATGAGGAAATTTTCTGATGTGCCCTCAAGGTCTAAATGGAGATCGGGGAATCGCGGGGGTATCATGGGGATAAGAAGCGTAAGGTGGAATTCAATGCTGGCGGTCCGATGGATAAATCCAATGGTGCTAAGAAGATCCATCACCCCACTTTCCAAAAGTGTGGAAAGAAGAACCCTGGAAATTTCCTCAAGGGGACGAGGAAATGCTTTAAGTGTGGAAGAAAAGGGCACCTAGCTGTTAAATGTCGGCAAGAAAGACCGGCGGCTGCGACAGAGGATAGGAACACTCCATTTGAACCTCAACGCATTTTTCATTGCTACAACTGTAAAGAACCGGGGCACTTTTCAAATCATTTCCCTAAACCTAGGGTTTTCGGAGGCAACCAACAACCTCCAAGGCAGCAAGGAAGAGCTTTTTACATCACTTTTGCAGAAGTGAACCCCGACAACGAAGTGGTGATAGGTACTCTAGTTATTCATTCAATAATAGAAAACGTACTTTTTGATTCAGGTTCTACGAATTCTTTTATATCTCAAAAGTTTAGTAGAACAATCCCAGCACCACCACAAATCATGGAAGTGAAGATGTCGGTGAGTAAGGTAAATGGGGAAATCAATGCATCCCAAGAATATAAGTCCTCTGCTGTTATAATCTATGGATTGAATTTCCCGGAGAACCTCATCATACTCTCTTTGGTGGAATTTGATGCAATTCATGTCATGGATTGGATTTCCTTATATAGAGCTAACATAAATTGTCGGGAAAGGGACATCACACTCCATATGGAGAATCGACCCCAGATTCTTTACAAGTGTAAGGAGGAAGATGAATCTCCTTTAGCTCCATCATCTCAAGCATGGATATTACTGCCCTATGAGCATGCACACCTGGCTTAGATGATTGAGTCCAAGGAAGAAACCACCCTTGAGTAAATGCCTATTGTAAGGGAATTTGCTGAAGTGTTTCCCGAGGAATTGCATATTATTCCTCCTAAAAGAGACGTTGAATTCTCAATTGAACTTATACCAGGGGCTCTACCAATATCCAAGACTCCATATAAAATGGCTATCATGGAGCTTGAATAGCTGAAGAAACAACTACAGGGGAATCTGGATAAAGGGTTTATACGCCCAAGTGCTTCACCATGGGGTGCACCCGTGCTCTTCATCAAGAAGAAGGATGGGTCAATGCGGCTTTGCGTCGATTATTGTGAACTTAACAAAATCATGATAAATAACAAGTATCATCTGCCATGGATCAATGACTTGTTTGACCAGCTACATGGAGCACAATACTTCTCCAAGGTAGAATTGCGGTCGGGATATTATCAAGTAAGGGTGAAGAAGGAAGATGTCCCCAAGACTGCTTTTCGTACAAGATACAGGCACTATGAATTCATAGTAATGACTTTAGGACTCACTAATTCTCTAGTAATCTTCATGGAATTGATGAATAGAGTATTTAGGGATTACCTTTACAAATTTTTGGTATTGATTATAGATGATATTCTAATATACTCCAAAACCAAGGAGGATGATGATGAACATTTAGGAACTCTACTAGAGACCTTGCACAAGGATAAGCTCTATGAAAATTACAGAAAGTGTGAGTTCTAGTTGAAGGAGGTCTCATTCTTGGTCCATATCATCACAAGCAATGGGATATCTGTGGATCCCTCCAAAATAGATGCAATTGAGGGATGGTCGAGGCCAACATCGGTAATAGATATCCATAGCTCCTTGAGGTTAGATAGATATTATAGATGATTTGTGAGAAATTTCTCACGATTGTCCAACCCTCTTACCAAGATAACTCGAAAGGGAGTAATGTTTTCTTGGAGTGATGAATGCGAAGAAATCTTCAAGGAGTTGAAAAAGAGGCTTATCACAGCACCCACGATCACTTTACCCACAAGTGGGGAAATTTTTGTGGTATTCAGTGATTCTTATAAGAAGGTCTTAGGTTGTGTGATGATGTAGAATGATAAAGTGATATCCTATGCCTCAAGGCAGTTGAAAATCCATGAGAAAAACTATCCAACGCATGATCTGGAGTTGGCGGCAGTGATCGTTTCCTTTAAAATCTGGTGGAATTATCTCTATGGGGAGAAATGTGAGATATATACTGACCACAAGAGTCTTAAATATATATTCACACAGAAAGAGCTTAATATGCATCAGAGAAGATGGATAGATCTCATCAAGGATTATGACTGTTCAATACATTACCACACTGGGAAAGAGAACAAGGTGGCAGATTCCCTACGTAGAAAGGACCCAACAATTCTATCAATGATGAGAATTGAGAGGGATCCAATCTTCTTAGACTTGATGAAGATGGACATGTGAATCATAAAGAAGGTAACATTATAAATCCCTTCACAAATGATTTCTCAACCGTCTCTTTTGGAAAGGTTAAAGGATGCTCAAAAGGATGATGTGGGAATTCTAGAAAAAGTGGAATCTATCAAAAAAATGGGAAATCCTCAGAGTTTAATGTTAATGAATAAGGAATTCTGTGATTTGGGAAAAGACTATGTGTTCCATTAAGTCTGGAGCTGAAGCAGGAACTTTTGGATGATGTACATAGTTCAAATTTCTCTATTCACTCAGGGAGCACAAAGATGTATCGAGATCTCTGAGAAAACTTTTGGTGGGATAATATGAAAAAGGAGATCGCTGAATATACATCAAAGTTCCTGGTGTTCCAGCAAGTGAAGGCAGAGAGGCAGAAGTCTAAGGGGATGATGCAACCATTGCCCATACTAGAATGGAAATGGGATAACATCACCATGTACTTTGTCACTGGACTTCCAAGAAAATCCAAAGGCAACAATGCAATCTGGGTTGTTGTGGATTGTCTTACAAAGACTACACACTTCATTTCTATTCTGGAGGATTTATCATTGGATCAACAAGCACGAATATATATCAGGGAAGTGGTAAGGCTGTATGGAGTGCCACTATCTATTGTGTCTGACCGAGATCCAAGATTCACCTCTATGTTTTGGAAGAGTCTTCAACATGCTTTGAATACTGAACTGAACTTCAGTACGGCCTATCATCCTCAAAATGATGGCCAATCCGAGCGGTCTATCCAAACACTTGAGTACATGTTGAGAGCGTGCTCAATGGACTTTAAAGAAGGATGGGATCAACATCTTCCTCTGGTTTAGTTCCCTTATAATAACAGTTTCCACTCGAGCATCCAAATGGCACCTTATGAAGCCCTGTATGGGAAAAGGTGAAGAATACCGGAATTTTGGGATGAGGTTGGTGAACGTAAGCTACTTGGACCAGAAATGGTCGAAGAAATGGTGGAGAAGGCTAGAACCATTCAACAGAATATCCAAGCAGCCTAGAGTCGACAGAAGTGTTATGCAGATAATCATCTACAAGACCTTGATTTTAAAGTTGGCGACATGGTTTTTCTACGCATATCTCTGTGGAAGAAGGTCATGAGGTTTTCAAGTAAAGGGAAGTTAAGTCCAAGGTACATCTGCCCCTTTGATATTCTTGATCGTGCCGGGTCTGTGGCCTATAGACTAGCACTTCCACCTACCATGGACAAAGCACATGATGTCTTTCATGTATCTCTCTTAAGGAATTACATATCGGACCCTTCACATGTACACTCTTTTGAGGTGGTACAGTTGGAGGATGATATTTCTTATGAGGAGCAACCAGTGAAGATCTTAGATCATAGAGAAAAAGTTATATGAAATAAGACAATTCCCCTCGTCATGGTGTTGTGGTGAAACCACAAGTTTGAAGAAGCGACTTGGGAATCGGAGGAAATGATGAATCTAAGTTACCCGCAACTATTTTAGTGTCGGAAAAGGAAATTTTGGGTGCGAAATTTCTTAAGGGGGGAATATTGTAATGACCCAAAGTTTCATTAATGTAAATTACTATTGATCTAGCTAAATGTCCCTTTATGTAAAACGTTTATATAAAATGTCAACTTCTTTAGTTTTATGTTAAGATTTGTGACCGTTACTTTTGTAGCCATTGAATAGTGATCACATGATTAGTATAAATATAAGGCTTTAATGAACCCAATTTACTCAGAAAAAAGAAGCGATGGCCTCATCCAGTAGAATTTCTCCATATGAAGCCCATTTGTTAGAGCTCAGAAAAGAGGTGGCGTCTTTGGTCTTCGCTCTTGACCAATCTCAAGCTGAGCTTCACCTTGTCAAGCTCGAACGAGACCGTCTATGAGAAAAGTGGAAGTTGATAGAGATTACCACTCAGGAAATGTTATCCGAGCCACCCTAAGAGTCTGTCACCATTGCACACCTTACCCTTAGGTCTTATGCGGCTGTTTTAAGGGGTTATGTAACAAATCGCTAGTATTATGTTCATGTACATTATTTTGGTATATAATAAATAATATACTTTCTTGTCATCATTGATACATTGTAAATAGTTTTTAAAGTACAAATAATGTTTTTAGTTATTATTTAATTAAGAATTATATTTTATTAAATTAATGGATTTTTGAATTAAATAATATTTTAATAAGATATTATTATTATTATTGTTAAATTAATTGTATATATAAATGATCATATAATTTTATGAATGCTATTATAATTTTTATTAAGGTTTGAAAGGCATTTTTTTCAAACCCCGTGAATTTTTGATAAATGTATGTTTTTTATTTTAAAAGTGAAAATTAACATATTTAGAAAATTATTTAGATAAAATAAATGTTATTTCTGGAATCAGGATGTTGAAATTATCCAACGGTGAAATTTTCATAATTTACTGAGATAGTCAATTTTTTGGGTAAAAATTAAATATTGTTTAAATATATAATGTGTTTTATGACATCATAATGAACCAATAGTGATGTAATAAAATACTATAAGATTTATTTTCATCCAATATATGTTTTAACATTAAAATAATGTGATTTTGGGTTTGTTTGACTTACTTTTCAAAGCATTAATGGACCCTTCAAGACTTATTAAACACCTTGTCTTTTTAAATTGTTTTCCATGTGACTGTGACTCACCTCCACATAAGCAACCCTATTATTTTAAGAAGTTAGGACTTTGGCCTTATAAAATATTTTTTTCCTCTTCCCTTTTATAAAAAACATGGGCAAAAACCGTGGTATGGTTTGTGGTTTGGATTAATTTAATATAAGGGTCCCAAACCTAAATAATAAATAATTCCCTCACCTTTCCTATATAAACCCATCCAATCTCCCACTTCCTCCTAACTCAAAGCCTTTGAGTTCGTCCAACCTCTAGCATACTCTCTCTAGAATCCTCCCAAGGTGCCCCAATCTACCAAGAAGCCTCTCTCAAGCCTTTGGAAGCACACTTCCATGTAAGGTTTTTTTTCTTCCTTTATCTTTTTGTCCAATTTTCTTTAAGTTGTTTTTCCCTTTTAAATTCAATTATGAATGTTGTGGTATGGTTTTCCACCTCCATCATACTTCCTTTTTTATGTTTGAATGATGAGAGACCCCTTTACCTCTCATTAAATGCCTCCCATGTACACCCGTTACTATGCCGAAATTCCGAAAGGAACTTCTCTCTCTTCATTTACATTCAAGAAATACTTTGGTATCATGAATATAAATTCCATTACAATTTTTTGGACATGTATCTATATGACCCCCTTACTTTCCATTTCATTTAAATATGTTGATACACCCCTTTTATCTCTCATCAACCATTTTTATGAATTCTTATGTCACGCCGTTACGCTGCCGAAATTGCACTGATTTTCTAAGCCAATGCCTTTGTGTAGTGAATACCTTGCCCATTTCTCTATCAAGGGTATTCACCTTTATAAACATTTACTTATTGATTGTAAAGTTTCTTTTATGAATTCCACATTCCTTTATCATATAATAAATGATTATGTTTAATGAATCCATGTTTTATGATCCATGTGGCACACTTATGCATGAAATGAAATGTTTAAGAAGGGTGTGCCCATATAGCGCTCCAATGCATTGGGTAAAGTATAGTATCACGATACATCATGTGCAATGAGTGTTGACTAATGCTAATTTAAGTGCAATGAGGGTTTAGTTGTGCTTCATGTGCAATGATAATTTACTCATGCCCTATGTGCAATGATCCTTGGCTCATGCTAATTCCATGTTAAGTGTTGTTGCCACATTTCCATGTTATGATTATCATGCTTTATCATGCCTTTATGTTCATGTTTATCTTGTGATCTATTGATATTTATATTGTCTATCATGTATTTTACTCCTCGTGTATTCCATGTTTATTCCCTTACTGGGCTTTATAGCTCACCCCTTTTCTTATGCATGTCCTCAGGTTATCCCATGCAATGCGAAGTACGAGGTAATGTAGTGGTCATGTAAAGGAAGTTTTCAATAAATACGTTGTACTTCATGTTTAAAGTTGTTCTGTAATGAACCTAAGCCCCAAAGACACTAAACCTCTTGATCATCCATGTTGTATCAAGTGAATGGTTTATGTAATAAATCATGTTTAAGTTTTTAATAAAAGTAGGGTTGTCATAAATTACTCTCAAGGATAGAGATATGAGATTATATCATGAAACAAAATAAAAAAATTCTCCTTCATGAGAGGATTTCAATATTTGTTTTAGATGAACATTACCCCATAATTACTGAAAATCGATGAATTCCCAAGAATGATTTTCATGCATGACTTTAATGGTGTTATATATTCTCCTAACATTGGTTCCTACCATGATCTCCATTGTAGAAAGTCTCAACCAGGAATAATAATGATATCTACACTTAGAATTCACATCCAATATAAAAGAAACCATAGTATTTTAAATAATCAAGATGACAGACTCCAATTATTTGAGATATGATAACACATTCATGGGAATGCATGTGAGTACATTATGTACTAGTATAATTAATCCACAAAATTATAGAATGTTACTCTTATAGTTTTTCATGCGACTATTAATATGATAAACCACTTTGTTGATGTCATGTATGTGAAGCATGTTGCAGGATATCGGAACACCAACTTACTTATAGGAAAGAGCCTCCTCTGAATCGCCATGATTGATTCCTAATTTCTATCACACCTATATAGAGACCGGATGGAGATGAAGACACTAATTTTTTCCAAGTTAACTACCTATCCACTCCAGTTGAAGTAATCATCCATTAACTTATAGAAATAATTTATTCAAAACATTATTCCATTAATAAGAATAATAATTTCATCTGCAATCATTATATGATAAATACTATGAAACTTCAGTTTTCACCATAATGGAATGATGGTTACATAAAGTAGTTTTATGTTACTGTATAAAATCAGAGTATCCTATATCAAAATGGATAATAAAGGAGGTACCGGATATCATTTACTTAGTCCCCAAACAAATTTCAATAAATGAAAATACATTCCTATGTATGAGATGTAAATATTAAGTTAACTAAAACATTTAAATAATATATCAGTGATTATGCATTACAATCCCATGCAAGAGAGTAGCTTCAGAATGACAAACCATTTTAGTTGATTATATTTATTATCCATGTAAAACATTATGTAAATATATGATATGAGTACCCTTTGATTTTAATAACTTCTCATTCCTTGTACCATGACTATGGCCCTCTATATCATTCTTCCCATGATAAATAAATGTTATTTATCTGAGATATAATGGGTGATTTAGTGTGATTGAGGTTTGTTGGTCACAAAAGAGTAGGCATTTTATGGGAAATTAAAAAAAACATATATAGGTCTATAATGTTTCAAAGAATAAGGATCATTAAGTTTATGAATTAAAACCAAGGAGGTGTTTATCCCCAAACGAGGGATAATATCACTGTGAATGATTTCATGGACCACTACCACTAAATAATCCTTAACCTTCTCCCAAAAAAGGATGAATGAAGAACCAAGAAAACCATCAAAACTAGGAATGTTGGAGAGGTTTTTCATGAGCACCGTTTCATGAATATCATGATCCTATAAGACTAATTCCAATTTGATATTATCATTTTATGATGCCACTAAAGGTTTAAAATCAATCATATTTTAATGGGAACTCTGGTTCCCTTCCTACATGTGAGGGTTGATACCCACAAAGAGAGACTTGAAGTGATCTTCGTCCACACCCCCACCTTGTCTTGATCACTAGTAAAGTTACCATTATCCTTATGTGTATTAGGTAGGATGATTCTCTACTTCCATTTAAGAACTTTATGGAGGTACACCATATTTTGTTTCACCTTCACACAAGAATTTAACTCAAGATTTTCCAAAGGAAGAATTATCATGTTCCCGATCCACTCTACCACGGTGTTCTTTTTATGAAAAATATCATTGAATTAACCCTCATCATATCCATTCTCAAGGATGGAGTATATCTATATGATATCTAATATTAATGATTCCATTCACTTTAAGGGATGATGATGGATCATTTTCCATGTTCATAGATATCCTTTGAGCTGCCTTAAATTGTTATGAATACCTGTACACATACTTCCTTGTGCAGATTTATTCCTTAAAAATTTAAACACCTTATGATAACCTGAGATAGAAGTCCATCTTGTGGAAAATATGAATACTCTGCCTATTTCTTTACCTAGACACAATTCCATATGATGAGTATGGTTATTGTAAAATTTGTGTATGAGGTGTAAAACCTTATCTGCTATGAAGGAGGAGATAATATAAATGTTAAAAAGGAACTGGTCAATCCTACACCAGATATGTCCAATTCATTTATGATTATTTAATAAGTTAAAAACATTTCCCATGTATCCCAAATCCAGAAGGCCCTTAAACTGTATGAAACCAAAGTACTTTTGTCTCACCTATAGTGATTAAATACTACCTCATTTATATTTTTATGTTTCCAGTATATCACTAAAGTCACCTCCCTTAATCTATGGTAAGTCCCCTGAATAGAAGGATGTAATTTTTTGACCCTAGGAAACTCTATCCTCCATAACACCCTTAGAATACACATGCATTTTTAAGAGGGATTGATCTCCTATGTCGATTTTTGTTGTAACATAATATTTGAAAGCTCGCATTAAATTCATTGAAACATGATAGTTCAAAAACAACCATATTCCTACGTTTATTGGTTCAACATGAATAAAATTGTGCACTTTTATTACATGATTGAATTACTATATCTTTTAGGATTGTTTCACTGGTTCCATAATTTCCACAATAGAGGATATGGATTAAAGAAAATCCTGAAATATGTAATGTGATCTATACAAGCATAAAGATCATGATAATTCTATACAAGTAAATAAGTAATTTTTAGAAGAGGGGAGTGGATTTGGTGGCTTCCAACATGTTTTAAATGGGGTTGAATACTTCAAAGGCTTGATTTTATAATTGATATTTATTTCAGACACTGCTTGGGGGAGAGGATGGGGCGTTGACAATTAATATTGGTTATGTCAACTCTAGTGGAGATATGTTGGGGGGATTTCAGAGAAGGGTGAAGAATTTGGTGAAAGTGATGTGTGAGGAACTAGAAGGTATGGGATCTTTTACCAAAGGGGGTAGAAAGTAAGGTGGAATCCACTACCTTACATTTTATTTGGGAAGACTTTCTACTGGGGAAGAACATGGTTGGCATGGAGGGAATTAGTTTCCTATAAATCCCTAGGGCCTTACTTGAAACCTAAATTTTCATAATGGAAAAGGTGGAAGGGTAATCATGTATAGAGGATGTATGATCATACATTTAAGAGTAACAAAGTGTAGAGGTCCCAACAAAGACGTGGATGTGATGAATGATGCTAGAGATAGAGGGTAAGGGGATGGGGGAGTGGATGAGGATATCTGACAAGCTGAAACGGTCCAAAAATCATTTTTTGGCAAAGGGGTAGGAGAGAATTCTATATAATTACTACTATGATTCACCATTGTATTGTTCCCAAACCTCCTATAAGTTTATAATAAGTGAACTGGCAAATAGAAACTTGAATCAAGACATGTTTGAGAATAGGATACAATACTCTTCCACAATGGGAAGGAATATCATGTCCCAAGAAGAATACAATCTAGGATGAAATAATATAGATATAATTATATAAATACCTAATATAATAAGGTTTTATTAATATTCTATGTATTATCTTCCACAGATAAAAAATAACACACCATATCACCAATGGACTGGAGAAAGGATACATTGTTTAAGGGAAAGGGTAGGCTTGAAAATCATGCCACACTGTATGCTGAGAAGAATTGTTCCAGAAATGAACCCTGGAAGAGAATATGAATAGGTTTAAATTAAATATTCAACATGAAATAGATTTATATTACCAATATTTCATGAAAAATATCATGGATGATAAACCCACACAAAATAATAACACTGTTCATTTGTAAGTGTGGACAACCACCTCTACAAGGTGATGTGATTCATTTTTCCATTTTAGTTATACATGGATGGAAAAATGTTTATATTTAATGAATATATATTATATATATGATAATATAATGACCCTAAAAAGTTTAATTATTTTTTCCCTCCTTTCATTTGAACCATATAAAAGTGGATACATCACTTGTGCGTAAGTACACACTGCCATCACTATGAAACGATGCAATTAATTTTCCATAACTACTTTATATGAATAAAAATACATGTATGTGATGAATAAATATTATATATAATTAATAATTAATATTATATATATTATGAAACATTTTCCATGTTGTAAGTACTGAAACCATTGAACTGAAAAATTCACAAAAAAAACAAAGTAGTTATCACCCAAAACAATGATTTTAATGACGAATTGTCCATAAACATGTGATAAGATGTTATAAATAAATAATTTACAGTATGATATAAAAATATTGGGATTAAATATACTTATAATATTATATATTTATTTTATATTAGGTTTCAATACATATGAAGTATGACAAGGCTTGTTTTAAGGGATTTATGTTTCAATATCATTTTAATGAGGATTATGTATGATTAAATTCACATTGAGTGTAATTATATGATGCATATCTAATAAAAACCATAAATTTTCTTCTACTCCATTAATTTCAATATTAATGATCTTCTAGTACCATTTTCCACTATTTTTTATTCAAATTTTATCATAATTACTTTTTACGAAATGCTAACCTTATTTATCCCCTTTTAATCATAATATCTTTTCCTTTAATTTCATAACATTCTAAATTGGTCTAAAGAATATTATTAATAGTATAAAATTATTTTTAAAATATTTTAAATATCTTTTAACTCTTAATAAAATGGTTAAAAAATAATATTCCTATCATATTTTGAATGAGGTACTTTTTAGCGAAGGTGTGAACATAATCACTTTTTAAATGACTATGGAATTGATTAAATTACCTACCACCATGACCTCTCAATAATCTTAATCATCCATTAATATTTTCCATGATTATATTATAATTTAATTTTTTACCTAATATTTTATATATTTTTAAATTTTAAATAAGTAATTTATAAATGAAAAGGGTACTTTCCTCATGAAATATTTTAGTAATCCTTTAAAGGGATTTTTCATCTATGATAACAATTTTTTTGTGAGTTATGATTCAATTGGGATATGATCCAATGGTACCATCCTAATTAATTATATATAATTTTTATTAATATAATGATGAAATATTTATGAAACCCATGACATCTATTATAATGATACACCTATTAATCTCGTTTACTTTCCAGAAGTAATGATATGATGAAATAACAAATATTTTATGATCTTGTTGTAATCAAATGTATGGTTTTCATTATATGATGGGTGATATAGGAATTATCTATCAATAAAATTCATTGTAAAATGTTTTATATCTTATTAGATATTAATAACTCAAATGGGGATTGAACCTAGTTTAGTATGTTATTATATACTATATGATAGTCTTGGTAGTGAAATTTGATAAAAGAAATGATGGAATGGAGAGTGAACCTAGTCTATATGGATAGTATTAAAAGATATTCTTATATAAAAAAATTATTTTCTAGGATTTTTTGTATTCCAAGAACTTATGTCTTTCTATTAGGATCACTAGTGCAAAAACACGATTTAACATTAGTTTTTTTTAAATCTTGACGTCTGTTTTTAACCGAAATTTATAAATTTGATGAAAAAATTTATATTTTAGGCATATATTTTTTAATAAATGACACTGGAAATAGAACACATCATGGTTTTTAGAGTATTTTTTTATATAAATCAATAATACAAATCGTGGTAAATTATTGTAATTATTCAAAGTTGGTTTTAATAAAAACTGAAGCTGAAAGCTAAAAGAAATTTGAAAGTATTGAATATTACACCACCAATGTAATTATAATCCATATAATAGAAAAATAATATACAGTAATCAAGTAACAAGGACCATTGACTAATACTCAATAAATATATACATTCTTTTATCTAGTTAATGCAAAAATTATCTACTGGTTTGTTTTTAAAGTAGAATTAAAAAACACACACCTGAAAGTTACAACAAGTTCATTATAGGTTATTGTTGAATAATTTAGTTGATATCATTATTTACAACCACTGATTATAGAAAAAGAATTAGTTTTTTGAACACATGTTTTTTAGAAATGTAATATTAATCATAAACATTAGAATATACATATCTTAAGTTGTAATCATAACTAAGAAATAGTTCTAAAAAAAGATCGAAGATGAGTAAATTATTTTTTCATATAATACTTTCCATAATTGAATTTATAAAATAACATTGAATGATATTATATTATAAAATAGAATACTATGATAGAAAATATATTATAATTAATATAACTAACCTTATCAAATTCATTAAATAGCCTAGTTGTGATTATATCATGCATGAATCATTGAACATAATACCAAATTAAACATCTCCTTTTTTATTTTGACACTACTATTATAAAATATTAACTTGATAATAAAAACCAATATATATATCAAAAATTAAAATAATATCTAATATAAAAATTAATTACCATTACTTTCACATATTGGATTGAATTTGGGTTCTTCATCGACGTGTGATATTGAATAATTTTTATCTATAACCTACATTTAAATATATATCAACTAATAATACTTATATACACAATAATAATTAAATATGATGAACATATAAAAAGGAAGAAAAATTACTCGTATAAAAAGGAGGTAAAAGTTATACGAATATCACCTAGTGAAGAGAAAACCCAATATAGGGTACATTCACTTGGGAATAATTTTCCTAACATCCAATCCCCCCAATAATAATTTTTTTACAACTAATGAAATTATAATGAAAATTAGTTCATAATTATGTTTGTTTTCTTACCCAAAATGAAATGGAAAAAACTTACACTCAATCTCCATCTGTACTAATATCTGGCATATATATGATATTATATTTGGATTATTCACATATTTCACAAAATTTTAAATGAATTATAGATTTATAAAATCATAAATGCATGTGGTTTCATATTGTATAAGAAGTGTGTGTGGATACCTAATTAAAAGATAATATTTTTAGTCAATTTATACCATCATTAATTAAAGAAATAAAAATTCAAATGTTAATTTACTTAAATGAAAAAAACTGGAACACATTCACATTGATCTCTGAAAAAAAATTAGATCCATGATGTGTTTTTGGGATATTCTAAATGGGTAGCCTCTTCCTCATATATCGGGCATCATCCTAAACTCATAGATATTACCCAAGGAAGAAGAAGCCTGAGATAATCTTTGTATCCCATAAAAAATATCAGAAGTATAAATAGTTGTTTGTTCCTTCCTTTGTGCCATTTCTTTTTATTTTTGATACTCTTGTATAAGTTAAATATCAGAAAACATTATAATTAATTTTCAATCGTATGTAATTAATATTATAAAAAAACATACCTAATAGGAATTTTAATGAAGAAGGAAAAATGGAAAAAGATAAAAATGCCCAATACAATCCCCAACTTTGGTAAACTCCCCAGTAAAAAATGGTAGTGGAGCAGTGGGGTTAATAAAATGAAGTACTAATACTCTAACCTAACCCATATGCACAAACTGGTGATGTACAGAATCCCCCAAAAATGCACGATACCTAATTCTATAATATGTATATGAGTATCTCTAGAATACAGCTCACTGTATAAGGTTGTGGTCGAGTGAGGAAGATGAGGATCTGACTATGTAGGGTAGGTAGGGTAGTTTGGTTGCGATGGATGTATATGCTACGTATAACTACCCATACTTTACATACATGGTTATTACTTTAGAATTGAATAATTCTTATTAGAACATATAAAAAACCAGGATAGGACCATATAGGTATAGTGTCTTCAAAAATTGGGAAACACAAACAACTGGTTCATAAATCATCTACATTGTCTCCCATTTATTTCATCATATCTAGAGACCCTTTTGGAATATCCTACTTAATACCCTTCTTCCTGACCTGGGGAAAATAAAACATACAAAAGGGTGAGCCCAAATGCTCAGTAAGGGTAAAAAAAATAAATATCAATCATATCATATTCATAAGAATGTAACACTTTGAAAATCTTAACCTGCAAAAGAGATCGTAATATCATAACATGGGATAAATCATAGTAGTGAAATGTAATCCCAATAATCATAACTTAAAACATGAAACTTTGTGTTATACACATATAATCAAAGAAAATCATTTCATATTAGTCAAGGCTCATTGCCAAGTCCATCATAGCGGGAAAAGTCCATTATTGAACCGAGTTCACTCCTCATTCCAGTCCTGTATCACTGAACCAGATTAACTTGCCATTCTAGCCATGTCTATCTCATGAGATATAAATCTTTACCCAATTAATTGGAGGGAGATATAGGTCCCACCCATCTCATAATGAAACCATTCTTTTGTGTGCCACAAAATCATAAATCATATCATAACCCATGTAATAAAAATGGGATTCTTAAACATCATGTCATAAAAACATAATCTATATAAAATTAATTCCATCGTAACATAATCCAATCAATGTAAAAATAGGGATAGAAACATAACCCAATATTATCATTGATGGAAAATAATTTTTATAAAACACTTGAACTCCATTCTTGAGGAAAATATCTATTCTACTTCAAAAACATTTTTCCATTCTTAACATGCCATAAAATTTTAAACTAAAAGAATTTGATTAAAAATAAACTTGAAAACTTGTAAAGGAAGCTTCATGGAAATAATGTTCTAATAAATCATAAAAATCCTTTAATGCCGTATAAGTTAAAAAAAAGTATTCTCGTACTTTGGCCGGAAAAGTCAAAAAGTACCTCGTACTAAAAACGAAAAAAGATTCCTTTCACATCCTTTACTAAAAACTCACCAAGGGGTAAAATTGGATTTAAACTATTTTATGAGGATATAAATAATATTACATATTGAGGAAACATGTATGTGGATGATAACTATTCCCCAGTAAATTCTGAAATATAAACAATCTCAGATAAAAATGAGATTGTGAGATTTTCCCTTACCTTACGTCTGATTTGATTCGTATGTATGCGAAACTCCTATATAATGATTTAAATAATGTCATTGACTTATTTAAAGAATAATATAATTGTTATGATATCATATATGGTCATATTCTTATCTTCTTATTAGTAATATTTCATTGCTACTTGTTATTCGGGTGTTGATTGCTTTATGTTCTTATGCTTGTTTTGTCGAATAAATTCTTATTATTTTTAGGTTATAGATACTTCATTTCCAGAATGGTATTAGTGTAATATATATCATATTTATTCATTAAATTAATTTATATAATTATTATTCAATGAATGTCATGTAGAACTAGTCGCATCACATTGTGGAGATGGTAGGCCGTACGTACGCACGAGCGATGATATTGTTCCCATGATCGTGGAATTGTATTGAAGTGTATGTATACTATTTAAGAATAAATATCACTTTATTATAATCATATATAGTTATTATTTACACCATTATACCCATCCAAGTAAGGTGGTGGTGGAAATCAGATTCCACCACAGCGTGGAGACGATATTTCGTACGTACGCACGTGCGGTGATTTTGTTTTCCATAGGATGGATAGAAGGTGAAATAGGGTTGTTTCATATTTATAATAACATATAAGTATATTATTGATACTGATGTTATTACTTCATAATTAAACAACTAAAGAAGAGGAAGTAATAGAAGAAATAAATTTGAAAGAATCAGTAACGGATATTACCCCTTCTTCGACACGCCTCTTTGAAACCTCCTCTTCGGGCAGTAAAATTGGCCTTTGAAGAAGACCAGGACCTCTAATAGGTTTCTATGGAAGTGGATAAGTGAAATGGTCAGGTTTTTTCCAAGCTTCAAGGCTCAAAGTTTTGTAAAGAGGAGAGGGAGGTGGTGGCCTTTTATAAGAGGGGTGAGGGGCACCTCAGGAAAAACGTAAAATATTATTTTATAATAAAGTCATATTCGGTTTATAATAGCTCCAAATTAATTTATTTCCAAGATAAAGTGTATATGGATATTACTCCTCTCAACTAATAGATTTTATACAAGTTTAGGTTTCTATTTTAACCTTATCATTTATATTTAACTCTAAGTTAAATAATTTAACTTTTACAATGCCTTTTTTTTCTTACACTATATGGTTAATAAACTTACTATAACAAGCCAAACGAACCCCAAGTGGTTCATTATTAATATATATAACCTTATCTAAGTCATTTTTCCAAACCGTATATTTTTAGGAATAAAATATCAATTAATATTATAATATTTGTTTTAAAAACTATTTATGTCAATTTTGACACTATTTGGTACTTGATTTTTGTGAAAATCATATCAGAATGATTAGTTCAAAAAAAGTTAATTAAATCAATACTAAAATGTCATATTAACCTATAAATTTAGTTTAATTCAAAAAAAGTCTAAAATTACATTTATTTGTGTATTTATAACATCAATTATGTTAATATTTCATTAATAAGGTAATTATTGCATCATCATTGTGTCCTAAATATATTAAATTATTTAATTTCTAAAAATTATAAATAAAAAACCATTATGTAGGAAATATGTTTAGATTTATAATTAATATTTATAGTCGAATTTATCTTAAGTATAACCCTATATTAAAATTTTTTAGTTATTAAACTTTGATTTTAACTATTTTAACCCTTCTTTAAATAAAATAAGAATAAATGTCATAATCTAATCCAAGTAGACCTAAAGGGTAATATTTTATCCCTAAGGTTGTTTTTGGTCGAATTACACTTATCTAATAGAATTATTACATGTTTTATGGTAATAATAATAATATCACTTTTACCCTTAATTACCCTATTTACTTTTAATAGTGGTAAATAAAAGTAAAAAGTTACTATTCACCAAAAAATTATTTTTATCTTATTGAACCACATTTTACTCCTTGATATTAATAGTGTCTCTCAGATTTTCGAAATTCAAGACACAGAAGTGGTAAAATTAAGCTTTATGTAAATTTTCAAATTCTCCTAGGTGGTGGGTAAAAGACGGTGAAAAGTTCAATAAAATTTTTATATATCTAACATTATTATAAAATGACTCCAATGAATTACATACAACTTATATAGGTATTATGTATCTACTTTGACCTAAAATAAATTCAAATAAAATAAATAATTATTTAAATAAAAAGTCGGTTTTTAAAAAGTAACCCAGTGTTTCACTATTCATCAAAAATTGAAAGTTTTCAGAAAAATACCAAAAATTCACCCTAGGCTAATTTCGATATTCTGAATCCAAAAATGAATCCAATTTTGAAAGATAAATTTTATAAATTTTTAAAAAGTGGGTATTACTATTCATAATGGCTAGTTTAAATAATATTTTAATAACATATCATTGTTTAGTGAAACTCGGTATTGCGTACAACGCAAGCTATCGATGAAGGTTTCTCTTGCGTGCAATGTAAGCCAAGATAGTTTTATATGTAGTGAAAAGATTCCTTTGGTGTTGCGTATAACATAGTACATAAAAACAAAATATTTCTCATAAAATCTTGGGTGTTACATTCTACCCCCCTTAAAATGAATTTCGCCCTCAAAATTCATCAGTTTGTAAAAAATAGAAGAGGATACCTCTCCCTCATCATATACTCAAGTTCCCATGTAGCTTCTTCCAATTGGTGGATCCTCCATTAAACCATCACCAAGCGAGTGGTCTTGTTCCATAGGACTTTTTCTCTACGATCCAGAATCTCTATCGGCTGTTCTTCATAAGAAAGATCTTGCTCCAGCGGTACAACTTCTAAGCTTAGTACATCTGATGGATCAGATATGTACTTTCTCAGGAGAGATACATGGAACACATCATAAAATTGAGAGAGATTCGGTGGAAGCCCCAATCGGTAAGCTACCTTCCCAACCAGATCCAGTATTTCAAAAGGACCAATATACCTAGGGTTCAGCTTCCCCTTCTTTCCAAATCTCATTACTCTCTTCCAAGGAGATATTTTGGTAAGAATCCTTTATCACCCACTTCAATCTCTAGGTCTTCCCTTCGGTTTTCGGCATAACTTTTTTGTCGACATTGAGCTACTCTTATGTGTTTTTGAATAGATCTGACCTTTTCCCCAACTTCATCCCAACAAGTTGGAGCCCTACATTTATTTCCATAGAGAGCTTCATTAGGAGCCATCTGAATACTGGAGTGAAAGCTATTATTATAAGAAAATTCCACCAAAGGTAGGTGTTGATCCCATCCACCTTTGAAATCAATAAAGCTATCTCTCAACATGTCTTCTAGAGTTTGAATTGTCCTCTCAGACTAACCATCTGTCTGAGGATGATAAACAATGATGAAACTCAACTCTATATCTAGAGTTTTCTGAAGAATTCACCAAAACTTCGAGGTAAACCTCAGATCCCGATCAGATATAATGAAAAGTGGTACTCCCTGAAATATTATCACTTCACTTATATATATCCTGGAAATCTGATCAAGAGAGAAATCCTCTCTAATAGCCATGAAGTGTGCCGACTTCATAAGACGATCAACTATGACCCAGATAGAATTATTTCCTTTTGATGTTTTAGGAAGTCCGGTGACAAAGTCCATAGTGATGTTTTCCCATTTCCATTCAGGTATGGGTAATGGTTGTAACTCCCCTTATTCTATCTCTCAGGTTTAACTTGCAGAAAAACCAAGCGTCGAGAGACATATTCATCAACATCTCTTTTCATGTCATCCCACTAGAAGTACTCTTTCATGTCCCTATACATATTCGTGATTTTAGGATGAATAGAGAATGAAGAACTATGAGCCTCATCTAGAAGCTCCTTCTTTAATTCTGGGATGGGAGGAACACAAACCCGATTCCTGAACCTTATTATCCCATCACAATCAAAGTTGAATTCAGGAGCATTTCTCACCTACTTTTGTAACTCTACATCTTCTTTATGTGCCTCTTTAATCTTCACATGTATAGATGGTTGAACATTCATTTCAGAAAGATAATATTTTACCCCTTCCATTATAATTCCAAGATCCATTCTTTGTAAATCCATAAATATTTGATATTTTGTGATCCTCATCATGGATAAGCTAGCATGGTCTTGTCAACTTAATGCATCTTCCACCTTGTTTTCTTTCCTAGGGTGATAATGAATTGAGAGTCGTCGTCCTTAATCAACTCCAACCATCTTCTTTGGCACATATTCAGATCATTTTTTGTGAAAATATACTTTAAACTTTTATGATCATTATAAATATAACACCTTTCACCATAAAGATAATGCATCCAAATCTTTAATGAAAAGATTACCACAGCTAACTCCAAATCATGAGTTGGGTAATTTTGCTCCTGGTTTTTTCAACTGTTGTGAGGCAAAAGCTATCACCATATTATTTTTCATGAGAACACACCGCAACCCCTTCTTGGATGCATCACTGTAGATAAAAAACATTTCTCCACTACAAGGCAGTGTTAGCATAGGTTCACTGGATAATCTTCTTTTTAACTCCTTGAAATTCTCTTCACATTCCTCTGTCCAGCCAAACTTAACTCCTTTCCGAGTCAATTTGGTGAGTGGGTTAGATAATCTTGAAAAATCTTTCATAAAACGTCGATAGTACCCAGCTAAACCAAAATTACTTCGGATCTCAGTTACTATTGTTGGTCTCAACCATATTTCAATAACCTCTATTTTTTCTGGATCCACATATATCTCCTCTTTTGAGATTATGTGACCCAAAAATGCAACTTTTTGATGCCAAAATTCACACTTGGTAAATTTGGCATAAATCTTCTCCTTTCTCAGGGTCTTCAATACAATTCTCAAGTGATCTTGATGTTATTCCTTGCTCTTTGAATAGGCAAGAATATCATCTATAAAGACTACCACAAACTGATCAAGATAGTCTCTAATGACTCTATTCATTAAATCCATGAAGATAACAGGGGCATTAGTAAGACCAAATGGCATCACTATAAATTCATAATTTCCATACCTTGTACGGAAAGTCATCTATGGTATATCCTCCCTTTTGACTTTTAATTGATGATACCCTGAACAAAGATCAATCTTGGAAAAGTATTGAGCTCCATGTAGTTGGTCAAATAACTCATCAATGCGTGGGAGAGGATATTTGTTCTTGATAGTGATCTTGTTAGGTTCTTGATAATCAATGCAGAGTCTCATTGATTCATCTTTGTTCTTAATAAATAGAATAGGTTATCCCCAAGGTGATGCACTAGGGCATATGAATCCCTTATCAAGATTATATTGGAGTTGTTTGTTCAATTCCTGCAACTCAATTGGGGACATTCTATAAGGTGTGTTTGAAATAGGTAAAGCTCCAGGTACGAGTTCTATTGAAAACTCAACTTCACGATTTGGTGGGAGACCAGGAAATTACTCAGGAAAGACATCATCAAACTCCCGTACAATGGGTGTATTCTTAATCGTGAGTTTCTCTCCAACCAATTGAGATAAATAACCTTTATTTATTAGAATCAAGACCCATAAGATGGACGAAATTTCCACTGGAAGGTTATGTTCATCCTTGCATCGATAGACGATCATAGATTGATATAGAATATAAAATTTAACTTCCCTTATTTGGAAATTGATATGAGCTCTATATAAGGAAAGCCAATCCATGCCAAGAATCACATCAAATTCTACTATAGAAAGGATCACAAGATTTGCAGGAAGAAATTTCCCACAAACATCAATTGGAGAATAATTGTAAACTTTTGATGCGATTGTTGTGCCATTAGGGGTTGTCACAGCTAAATCAATATCTAACTTCTGAGGTAATATGGTGATACCCTTAGAAAATTATTCAAAAATAAAAGATTAGGTGGATCCAGAATCAAATAAAACATTTTCTACCTTAGAGTGGATGGTAAGTGTACCTTTCACCACTTTGTTATCATACTCTACATCGCCGATAGAAATTGAATGTGACATTCATTTTTATTTGGCCTTAAGAGTTTGTTGAAGTCAATCATCATAAAAAACCCTTCGATTACGACATTCATTGGCATAATGCCCCATTTCCTTGCACTTGAAACATTGAAGTGTAGGAGGTTCATTCTGTGTATCCCTTTCTTTGTTCGCATCATTAGACATATTCTTCCCATTATTTTGACATTCAATTTCCCGATGACCTTCTATTCCAGACTTAAAACATTTAATTGTCCCATTAAGACAATTCCCTCCATTTTTCTTTCCTCACTTTGAGCATAAAAGAAAACTCATCTTCTTTTTAGTGTGGTCTTTAGATTTCCATTGAATTCCATTTTCCTCTTCTTATAAAACCCATATGATTGATGGGTTACTCTAATATACATCTCAACCTTGAGATCACATCGAACAATTTACTCATAGCTATTGAAGTCTCTTATGCCTAACAACCTTTGGAGACTTCGTTTTAGGCCACTGAAGAATCGATCGATCTTACTCTCAGGTTGGATAATAATCCCAGATGCGTACCTTGAAAGTCTTGTAAAATTTTCTTCTTAGGCACCAACAAATTCATCATCCTTTTGCTTCAGTTCAAGAAACTCCTTCTCCATCTTTGTTCGAAGAATACGAGGGAAGTACTTATTGAAAAATAAGTTCTTGAACTCATCCCATTCCATGGACTCAATTTCATCCCTTTGCCTCGTATTCTTAATAAGATTCCACGATTAATCACTTTCACCTTCGAAACGATATACTGCTAAGATGACTTTATCTTGTTCAGAACATTGTAGAACTGAAAATATCTTTTCAGTGGTACTCATCCACTGTTCAGCCACTAATGGATCAGTACACCCACTGAATGAGGGTGGACGCTGCCTCATGAAGGATTCAACAAAATATTTCTCCTTCCTTTGCTCGTTTGTAAGTCCTTCATAATTTATATCTTGAAAAAGTTGTGTGAGCATGGCCACAAGATTTTGCATTCCAGCTCCCATAATGTTTGGTTTCTCAAGGGGACAATCATTGCATTTCCCATCACATTATACATTGACACGGTTCCTTCGAGTTCCAGCCATTGACTAAAACCAAGAAGAATAGTGTGATAAACACTAATTATAACAAGAAAACAACATAATAAGTAATAAAATTTCACACTTTAGGTCTTATCAAAGGTTACTAATGCCATTTTTGAAACACTAAGGTTGTGTTCTATGATTAGACATACCCTTAGGTTTCTTACTAAGGATTTCACATCCTAGTTTCCAAAGGTTGACTATAACCTCCCTCTGATACCAACTATAACGACCCATACTTTACATACATGGTTATTACTTCATAATTGAAGAATACTTAATATAACATATAACAGAACCATGATAGGACCGTATAGTTATAGTGTATTTAGAAATTGGGAAACATAAACAACTGGTACATAAATCATCTACATTGTCTCCCATTAATTTCATCATATCTAGAGACCATTTTGGAATATCCTACTTAATACCCTTCTTCCTAACCTGGGGAAAATAAAACATACAAAAGGTTGAGCTCAAATGCTCAGTAAGGGTAAACAAAAAATATCAATCATAACATATTCATAAGAACATAAAATTTTGAAAATCATAACTTTCAATAGAGATCATAATATCGTAATATGGGATAAATCATAGTAGTGAAATGTAATCCCAATAATCATAACATAAAACTTGAAACTTTTTGGAATACACACATAATCATAGAAAATCATTTCATATCAGTCAAGTCTCATTGACAAGACCATCATAGCGTACAAAGTCCATTACAGAACCGAGTTCACTCTTCATTCCAGTCCTGTATCACTGAACTAGATTAACTTGTCGTTCCAGCCATGTCTATCTCATGAGATATAAATATTTACCCAATGCATTGGAGGTAGATATATTTCCCACCCATCTCATAATGAAACCATTCTTATGTGTGCCACAAAATCATAAATCATAGCATAACCCATGTAATAAAAATGGTATTCTTAAACACCATGCCATCATAACATAATCCATATAAAAATATTTCCATCGTTACATAATAAAATAAATGTAAAAATAGGGATATAAACATAACCCTAAATTATCTTAGATGGTAAATAATTTTTATAAAACACTTGAACTCCATTCTTTAGGAAAATATCCTTTCTACTTCAAAAACATTTTTCTTTTCTTAACATGTAATAAAATTTTAAACTAAAATAAGTTGATTAAAAATAAACTTGAAAACATTTAAAGTAATATTCATGGAAATAATGTTCTAAGAAATCATAAAAATCCATTCATGTCGTATAAGTTAAAAAAATTCTACTCGTACTTTGGCCGGAAAAGTCAAAAAGTACCTCGTACTAAAAACGACAAAAGATTCCTTTCATATCTTTTACTAAAAACTCACCAAGGGGTAAAATTGGATTTCAAAAATTTTAGGAGGATAGAAATAATATTACATATTGAGGAAAAATTCATGTGGATGATAAATATTCCCTAGTAAACTCTGAAGTATAAACAATCTTAGATAAAAATGAGATTGTGAGATTTTCCCTTACCTTAAGTCTGATTTGCTTCGTACGTATCTGAACCTCCTGTATAATGATTTAAATAATGTCATTGACTTATTGAAATAATAATATCATTGTTATTATATCATATATGGTTATATTCTTATCTTCTTATTAGTAATATTTCATTGCTACTTGTTATTCGGGTGTTCATTGCTTTATGTTCGTATGCATGTTTTGTCGAATAAATTATTATTATTATTTTTAGGTTATAGATACCTCATTTCCAGAATTTTATTATTGTAATATATATCATATTTATCCATTAAATTCATTTATATAATCATTATTCAATTAATATCGCGTAGAACGAGTCGCATCACATCGTGGAGACGGTAGGCCGTACGTACGCACGAGCGATGATATCGTTCCCAAGATCGTGGAATTGTATTGAAGTGTATGTATACTAGTTCAGAATCAATATAACTTTATAATAATCATATATAGTTATTTTTTACACCATTATACTCATCAAAGTAAGGTGGTGGTGGAAAATAGATTACACCACGGCGTGGAGACAGTATTCTGTATGTACGCACGCGCAGTGATTTCGTTTTCCATTGGATGGATAGAAGGTGAAATAGGGTTGTTTCAGGTTTATAATAACATATAAGTAAATTAGTGATACTGATTTTATTAATTCCTAATGAAACAACTAAATAATAGGAAGAAGAAGAAGAAATAAATTTGGAAGAATCTGTAACGGATATTACCTCTTCTTCGACATGCCTCTTTGAAACCTCCTCTTAGGGCACTAAAATTGGTCTTTGAAGAAGACTAGGACCTCTAGTAGGTTTCTATGGAAATGGAGAAGTAAAATGGTCAGGGTTTTTCTGAGCATGAAGGCTCAATTTTGTGTAAAGAGGAGAGGGAGGAGGTGCCCTTTTATAAGAGGGGTGAGGGGCACCTTAAGAAAAACTTAAAATATTATTTTTTAATAAATTCTTATTCGGTTTATAATAGCTCCAAATTGATTTATTTAGAAGTTAAAGTGGCGGTGGGTAAAAATACTCTCAACCACTATATTTTATACAAATTTATGTTACTATTTTAACCTTATCATTTAGATTTTACTCTAAGTTAAATAATTTAACTTTTACCGTGTCTTCTTGTTTTCTAACACTATATGGTTAATAAACTTACTATAACAAGGAAAAAAGAACCCCAAGTGGTTCATTATTAATATATATAACCTTAGCTAAGTCATTTGGCAGAACCTTAGAGTTTTAGGAATAAAATAACAATTAATAATATAATATTTGTTTTAGAAACTATTTTATGTCAATTTTGACACTATTTGGTACATGATTTTTGTGAAAATTATATCAGCATGATTAGTTCTAAAAAATTTAATTAAATCTATTATAACATGTCCTATTAACCTATAAATTTAGTTTAATTCATAAAAGTCTAAAATTACATTTATTTGGGTATTTATAACATCAATTATGTTAATATTTCATTAATAAGGTAATTATTGCATCATCATTGTTTCATAAATAAATCACATTATTTAATGTCTAAAAATTATGAATAAAATACCATTATGTAGGAAATCGTTGTATATTTCTAATGAATATTTAAAGTAGAATTTATCTTATGTATTACTCTATATTAAAAATGTTTTAGTCATTAAACATTGATTTTAACTAGTTTAACCCTTCTTTAAATAAAATAATAATAAATGTCCTAATCTAATCCAAGTGGTCCTAAAGGGTAATATTTTATCCCTAAGGATGTTTTTGGTCGAATTAAACTTATCCAATAGAATTAGGATATGATTTAGGGTAATAATAATATCATTTTTACCCTTAATTACCCTATTAACTTTTAACCGTGGTAAATAAAAGGAAAAAGTTACTATTCACCAAAAATTATTTTTATCTTATTGAACCAAATTTTTATCCTTGATATTAACCATGTCTCTTGGATTTTCTAAATTCAACTCACAGAAGTGGTAAAATTAATTTATTTGTAAATTTGTAAATTCTCCTAGGAGGTGGGTAAAAGACGGTGAAAAGTTCAATAAAATTTTTATATATCTAAAATTATTATAAAATGAATCCAATGAATTAAATTGAACTTATATAGGTATTATGTATCTATTTTGACCAAAAATAATTTTAAATAAACTAAATAATTATTTAAATAAAAAGTCGGTTTTTAAATAGTAACCTGGTGTTTTCACTATTCATCAAAAATTGAAAGTTTTCAGAAAAATACAAAAAATTCATCCTAGGATAATTTCGATATTCCAAATCCAAAAATGAAATCCAGTTTTAAAGATAAAATTTATAAAATTTATAAAATTTCAAAAATTGGGTATTACAATTCATAATGGCTAGTTTATATAATATTTTAATAACATGTCATTGTTTAGTGAAACTCAGTATTCCGTACAACGCTAGCTATCAAGGAAGGTTGCTCTTGCGTGAAATGATATCCAAGATAGTGTTATGTGTAGTTAAAATATTCCTTTGGTTTTGCGTATAACATAATACATAATAACAAAATATTTCTCATAAAATCTCAGGTGTTACACTACGTAGCCGAATGGGTAGGCTAAACATGCTGGATAGGCTGGTAAGGTAGTGCAGATTGTGACTATATAATAAATTGTTCTAATATATCCTACACAGCTGATTAAATTTGGATGAAAATTTAATTGTGCATATATTTCATCTCATCTTTTAAGGATTTTATTTTTGGGTCTCTTGATTGGTTACTCTGATGAAGAAAAAATTTCTGAATACTAACTCCCGCCTGACATCCTCTTATACGGACGACGTGTTCTTGATTTCCTAAATTAGTTGCTTAGATGTCCATCCTACCATCAGTGATAAAATATCCCTATTTCCCATGCTCCTAAATTTCTTCCTAAAATTATAAATGAAAATTTTATATTTGTGTTTTTAATTTATCCAATAGAAAAATTCATGAAAAATAATTAATATTTACATACAGTTTTTTCAACTACTTATTTTTCTTTTTTGTGAGAGAATTTTCATTTTTTCTTCTTCTTCATCTTTTCCATTTTTCATAGTGAGTGAGGGATATAGAGTATCGAACTAAAGCTCATCAGAACCACTAATTGAGTGAGCTATTAGTGCTTAAAACTTTTCCTCAACAATTGTTTCTCTAATAAATGATATCCACCATGTGATAATGTTTGAGGGAATAAATTATACAATTGCATGTATTGATGGGATTTAATAGATCCCATGTATAAAAAATATAATTAATTTACATATAGGAACATATATATTAAATTTTATTGTACAATATAATTATCATACTAGAAAGGATTCATCTTGTTAGCCGGAATCAAATTTCTTCCATGTATCTGCATTTATAAACTCTTACATGAGGCATGTGTGATCATTTAGTCTCTTACCAAGAATTTTTTTTCAACTTTGTTTTGAAGTATCTCCATCAAACCAGCTCCAATGTAAGACACATTTTCTTAATTTATTTTCTTTCTTTAAAATCAAATGTCATCTATAATTGAAAAAAATAAAAAATATTCATTTGAAACATGTCATTTTTTAAAAATAAGATAAAATATATCAATTGAGAAATTATACCCTTACGTCCTCCAGAAGATAATATTTCTCCATATTTTAGATGACTTTCCAATTAGGATATAAATTAATAATCTTGAAACAACTCTGCATGGGGATATAGCTGATAAATTGTGTTGCATTTCATCGAGTTTCATTATTATTATCATTAAATGTAATATGTAATTTATCATCTCATTGAGAAAGTGATAGTTTTGGTAAATAGTTAATGCCACATCTACTAACTAGAGAAATTTATAATATAATATTTAAATAAGAGGACTCGACTACTGAAGTCTCATTAGTAGTCCTGTAATTATTTTTTGTAAATTAAAAGTTTGTTTTCATTAAATAATTATATTGATGTATATTTAATAATATGAAAAATACAAATACCTCAGTACATGTTCTTATGTCTCGGAATCTGTATATGTCATTGAAATAGGCAATTGTATTGAAATTCTTGTGTACCTTCATGATATTATCCAATTTAGTAATTGATAATAGGAAAATATAAATATGTAAGAAAAAAAGGGCACAGATGTATAAGTTAAGGAAAAATTAATGATTTTACGATTCTCAACCAAAACAAATATAGAAGGTAAACTATTAAATATAAACATTACATATAAAATGATAGAAACATATATACATTTAAGTATCAAATGGTAATTAAATAATACAGTCTTTACCCATGTAAATTTCAAAAAATAAAAATAATGAAAATAAATACCAGATTAATTAGAAGAGTAATTTAGTGTTTTTTCATATACCTTTAGAATGTTAATTTCGTACTACACGAAATATGTCTTTATTATTTTCATTATTATCCATAAATTATGTGATAGAATTATAAGTAGCATATAAATCAATAATATAGTTAGCATCCTCATAATCATCATCCAAATGGATTATTTTCCATTGAAAAACGAGAAACCACTAATCATTTGATGAATCAATGTCATAAAATATTTCTTTTCACGTGTGGCCATGATAAATGGTTTCTCATTTTAACTAAATCTTTTCAAATAAACTACAATGAAACCATATTCATCATGTTTCAAACCACAATTACTTAAAACCCAATTACACTTAAACTTGTTGACCCAAAATTTAATATAATCAATATCCCATATATCTTCATGAACTCAAAAATATGGCGTTTATATAGAAATTGGGTTTTTATCTTTGGAAATCAATAAATACAGTGCTTTAGCAATGACCATTACACCACTTTTTTGAATTTTACGCTTTTCATTCATATTTTTTTGTTTAAATTTTGAAAAAATTAATATAAAAACCAATCCATGTGACAAAATTAAGAAGCAGTCCTCCTTCCAACCATTTGAATGTTTCTGCTACAGATATATCTATGAATACATTCTCTTTAACCATTAAACAAATATTTTTATATTCTCTATCATCTTCCACTATAAATTTCTCTTCATCTTGCGTAACATTAACTTAGAAATATGTGATGATATATATGATTTAACCTCATCTATGTTGTTCAAAATATATTACTGTGCCTACATCACTTCATCACATGGAATGAAATTTACCTTTAATCCTTGAATCCCACTACATTCACTATCAATTTTCATATGTCGAGATACAGGGAGACCAATATGATATACCTCATACAAATAATCAGTAAAGAACTCAATAACCTCTTTCAATACATATTTTTGAATAATATAGGCCTCTAGTAGATAAATATTTTTAACATATGACTTCTAATTTTTCATATATCATTCAAAAGGTTACATCCATCATAAATAAATAGGCCAATGTATTCTTATCTCATACACCAAATAAATCCCCAGATAAACCATAATATAAAAATTTATGTGGAAATACATTTATAGTTGAAAAATAATAATATAAACTTAATTATTTAACACATATAATAAATTTATATCAACAACATTGATAAAAATGGACTTGAAAATTTTACATAACCTGTTAATTATATAACACATATAGTTTGACTGGTATAAGTTGTTCCATCAATACATGATAATCAATAGATTTAATAAATATTAATTTTAAATACTTAAATGAAACTAAATTCTTAAAATATCATAATAACCACTTGGTAGTTTAATACCATGAATATACTGAAAAAAATCATTTTCTCATTATTACATAATGTGTGACAACCAGGAGGTAAATATATTTTGTTTCCTTTCATGGTGGGAGATAACTCTAAACGTATTCCCATTGATATCATGTCAAATATAGTATGAAATCCATTTTTTATTTCCTTTAATGTTTTAAAAAGTTCCAATAAATCAATCACATTTTGTTTTCTCAACATGGATAACATAAATGTTATATTTTATCTCTAAAAATTTCCAATAAGGTAGTTCAAAAAAATATTGGTTGTTTCTTCTAGATATTTTATTAAGAAAATAACTTCTTTTCTTTCCAAATTTCATGTTCTTTTTTTCACCTTATCATAATATTATTCAACTAAAAATTGTTGTGGGTAATGATTATATTCATGTGAACCATTAAATACATTATCAATATACAATAAGGATTATCAATTGGATAAAAACATCAATGTCTCATGTACACTATCTTTCTTCCATTTCTAAATTGTTTTTATGAAGTCTCTTATTCAAAAAATGGACATGCTTTATGTCCCTTAACATTATTACTAAATATGTTTTCATACGCAGGAAAGTGATTTATAGTGAACATTATCATATAACGAAGAAGAAAATACACTTTCTTATTTGTATAAAAAAATAACACTTCTCTCCCATAGCAGTTTAAAACAATCTATCAAAGGTGAAAGATACACATCAATATCATTTACCTACTGTTTTGGTCTAAAAAATCATCAAGATCAACATAAAATATTTTTTATTCATACACATATATTGGGAAAAGTAGTAAACTACCCACAACAGAGTCCATGGATTATGTTGGCTACCAACACTCTGATATGGATTTATTCCATCAGTACACAATCACATTCTAATATTTCTTACTTCACTTCCAAAATCATGAAATTTTTTATCAAATCACTTCAACTATGGTGAATCAACAGTGTGACATTGGTTATTATTAGACATTATCTCGTATGAATATCATCTTAAACTTTTTGCGTCATTTTAATTTAAAAAAATATTCTTCTAAAAAGGAATTATTTGAAGTCAGAAAATTTATTTAGCAAGAACATTGATTTTGGTACATGAGAGTAAATCACAGTTGTATTATCATAATTATATGAACGGATTATAACATTATATTATTAGAAAGTATTAAAAATTTATTTTTGATAAAGATAGATTTTAATACCTGAGAATGTATTGGAGATGAATGATTTATCCATATTATAGTGTGATGTACCTCATGTAATAAAGTTTGATAAATATTCATATTATTTCCACTACAACACACAATCATTAGGAAAAGCATGTATCTTTTTATACACTAATATTATTTATCATAATATTTCCTCGCCTCATAACTGGTATTTAGAAGACTGTTTCCTTCTATAAGTATCTCTTTTAAATGATCAATTATGTTTCAAAACAATTTATCCCTCCACCCATTACTTTCATTCATGTTAACAAATCTCAAAACTTTTGATAAAAATTTTGTGTTTCTACAACCTAAGAAAAATAGTTTCTCATAATCTCCATAAATTTGTTCAACATTTTCTATTTTTTAGATGGTTTCAACACCCCAATCAAGAATTATTTTTTCAATATGATCATCTACCTCATTATTAATATTTTTATCAATATTAGATGTTGAATTTTCATTTCATTCACCATGTCAGATCCAAAGGGTATAATTAAGGATAAAGCCATAGTAAATGAGGTTATCTTGAATTTCTATAGTTTAACTTTCTCATATTCAAAACGATAACACAAGGAAAGAAAAATATATGTTTTAAATATATTTTTTATAAAATTTCAAGAAATATTAATCTTCTTTTTTATATTAACTAGTGGTTCTCCATAAATTTATCCAGTTACGATCCATTCAATACCAGATATCACAATATAATCGATGAATATATTAAAACCTAAAAATAGTTAAGAATTTATATAAATAGATAAATTTTGAACATAAACACATTCAAAAAATGATTGATAATAAGAGGGAAATATTAACAATTATTATGAAAAAAATTAAAACAAATATTCTAACGGTATTTATTTTGCGTGATGTGTGTCATGCTGATCCAATAGACATCGCATTTAATGAACCAAGAAGATATTTAATATAAAAAATTATTAATTTTTAAACTAATATTTTTTTTTGGTTTTATATAAAACATCATAGTGAAAGCAACTATTAAAATAACATTGAATTGAGTTTTCATTAAATATTTTTTCCAACTTATAAAAGAATTGGCTTATTGAAAGAGATGTATACCATCAAATAATCATCAAGGGGATATAGTGATATTATTAGGAATTATTTGATATATTGTGTACATGTTTTCCATATGAATAAATTTAATAACATCGTTTATAAGATATCAATAAATAAATACTACTTGAAAGTAATAAGAAATTGATACATTTTTTGGTGGAGATTTTATTGACATGATACTAACAAATTCTATGGTACGAATTGAGAAAGTAGCTCAAATTCACAATATATTACTAAAAATAGTGCAAGGAAAATATTTTTTCTTGTAGTAATACCCTTTAAAACATATTTAACTAAATCTAAACATGAATAAATAATTATACTAGTTAGGATAATTACCCTTCTAAAATAAAATGATTAATAATCAACAGTCAATAAATGTGGTAATTATTCTTCACCATTTAAAAATACTAGAAATATTTTTAACTAAAATAAAATTAAATTTATTCTACTACAATTAAAAAAATCAACTACCTACTACTAACTATGTTCTGAGAGATAATAACCTTATTTTTTATGTGTTTCAAAATCCGTAAAACCTGGAATAACAATATTTTTTTCAGTTATATAAAAAATTCACCTTTACAAAAAAATTAAACTAGCATTTAGAAAAAAATTATAACCAACACCATTTAATCAAAAACAATTTATGAACAAACAACATAAATATTCCAAGAAAAGATTTAAACCCCACCAATGTTATGAATTGTATGGGTGAAAAATATGTATTCATTACATGTGATGTACATTATATTTATGAATGATGATACTGTATATCATTGTTCATTGTATAATATCATCAAAACCATATGATAATTTCATCAAATAAAAAAATTATGAAAATAAAAAAACAATAACAAAAAAAAATTATAAAAAATATAACTACAACCAAATATTTGAAAAAAAACTCAAAAATATAACTAAAAGATAAATAATTTAACTTAAATATTAAAAAACTTAAAAAATATGTAGTTCAAATAGGAAAAAATATCCTTAACATAAAGTTGCACCCATGAATTCATTGGAAGAATGAACACTATAATATCTAATAAAAATGGTTGGAGAAATGAAGAATAAACTAGAAGAAAGAAATAAAAGAAAATAGTGGGGGATATTGGGTTGAGAAATGTATTTCGATGAGAAATACTTCGACGGAGGATTAAACAATGATTGAGAAATAAGAATCAATACCAAAAATCATGAAAAGATGATAAATATAGAATATATTCCATAATAATGGCCATTTTGGTTCTATACGTCATGGTTGTGGTCATCGAGAATCGACATAACAAAGCTTTATAGATCCAAAAATGAGGTCTTTTCGATCCCATGATTTTTTAAAAATGTTTTGGGCATCAGATTTTATATAATTTGATTTCAATTTTTTAATTTATGGAATCATTATTTTTGAAAATCGAAGCCATTTTTTTATTTATGGAATTTGTTTTTTAGAAAGCCGCTAACAAAAACATATTTTATAGTTTATGGATTCAGTTTTTGAGAAGAGATGCTAAAATATTTTAATTTCATTTTTGGGGTTAGTTTTTATATAAATCTAATGCCATAAATTCAAATGGATAAGTTTTTTTCTTTGGTTTTTTAAAAAGCGATGCAAAAATATCAATATAAATACACTTTCCATTTGTTTATAAAAACTTGAAACCATATTGTTGAGGTTAAAGCCACTATTTTTACTATTGTATGTGTTCTCTTGAACTAATGTTGATTACTAATGGCTTTCCACACTTTTGACTTCTATATTTTTTCTAATATGATTTATGATTAATGAAAATTTTCTAATTGGGTACGATTATTCTTTGTTTTTATCATGTCCTAATTCAATTATTCTTATCTTATGTTCACTTATGATCATTGATAGATATATATTAATTTTTCTTTTACTAAGCATATGAGATCATCCTTTTTTATATTTCATTTCCCCTTTGAATGAATAATGTTTTTAATTAGTGTATATATAAAAATTTTACTATTTGGGAAGTTATTTTTGGGAAATTTGGAATATATATTATGAAATAATATGATTATATATCTATTCTGAAAATTCCATGACCCTTTATAGTTATGTGACATGTCTCTTTTATGAGATGTATTTTATAATTATTAAAAATGATGAAATATTTATGTATTAAACTCTCTGGTCACCTCCATAAAGTTTATTCTTGTGAAATTTGTTTCATTTATTTTAAATATTAATGGAATTTTTAAATTAATTCAAAATAATGGGTTTAACACCATTACTTTAAACATTAGGTATTATCTTGATAATCATAATACCTCATGTGTGGCTCCATGTTTTTAAGACACTACTAACTAGAATTTAGGGTATGAAAACATTTGTTTGGTAAAATATACCACCAGTGACATGAAAATATAAAATAAAAAATTATAAAATAAAAAATAAAATAAATAGAGTAACATGTGGAAGAATAAATAATCAAACAAAAATATATGATGGTACACATGTCATACATAAAGGTAAACTTGACTCCCAAAGTGAAAATGAAATGAGGGTATATGCAATGAAATTAAATAAAAGGTGACACTATGGAAACCTATGGAGTATATCCCGACCCCACTACCAATTCTATGCTCCCCAGGCCAACCATTTTCCTTAGGCCCATTTCCGTTTCTCAGATCCCAATACATGAAATCTTCATATACATTGATATACCAGTATAAGTTGTGAGTAACCAGACCATGTTGGACCCCACTAATTCATCCTTAAATTTTTTTTCAAATCTAAATTTTTTTCCATTATAATAATAAATTTTCCGGATCAAATAAAAAAACATTTATCAAGAAATTGTGTGTTAAACAATACATCACGGTCCATGATTGCACTGGCTTATACTAAATTTTGTAAGGGTGACCAAATATGTCAAAAAAGATGAATAACTAACAACATGGTAATTAAATGTGTTTCTGAAGATACTTTTATCATCATGTTATCATGCTACTCAACATCCACTAGGTTCTAAGTGAATCATGCTATTTTGAATCCACTAGTAATTGAGTGATCATGCTACTAGGAATCCACTAGGCATCAAATAAACATGTTTCATAGAATCCACTAGGAATCAATTTAATTAAATCACATCCATGAATAATTTTTGTATCCACACCCTCTTCTTAGGTTCATCATCAGTGTACCCAAAAATTTTGTTCACACCCTCTTTAAAGAATAATGATCTTAAATCTATCCCCCTATTATGATCATTAAAAAAATACATCTAAATGTCATATAAACACACATAACATAGTATAAAATATGAGGAAATATAAAATTTCTTCATAAGGAATAGTATCATCAAAAATACATGCCATCACCTTCAAATTGTGTGAAATAACCTATACGCATACTCATTGCTCCAAGTATCATAAAATATTCTCACAACTATATACAATCACAGACACCTACATATGTTCATAATCAAGAACACTTAATAAGTATGATGGTACAAAAATAATACCAAGGTAATAGGTTTATATGGTATACTCAAAGTGTAATAAACATTCTATATCAGGTGTGTCGTCGTCAATGACTATGTCTTTCAATGTGTTATCTCCTAGACTATATTATTACACTAACCTTTACTAGTGCACATTCCAAGAACTTTTTGAACCAGTTTTAATCCAAAAAGATAGTTTCTCTTAGGTAATGTAGAAATAATGTTCAAACAAAGGGTATAAGGAACAATTACCCAATGTACATTTTCCATCAATAGGAATATTTGAGTCTATTTTAAGGATGAAGAACTTCATCACTCCTGGGAAGTGAAAAATGAAGAATTTTAGGCTCTTATGAGTAAAGACTCTAATGAAATTCCAAAAATAGAAAGAACAAATAATGATAGAATAAGAAATTAATTAAATTGGTCAATGTTAAAGAATGATTGTCCCAAACCTGAAAGGAATTCATGATCAGACGAAAAATGTGGCATCAACCATCCTTATGCTAATAATGATCCCAAAGATCCCAACTCCAAATGGGTAGTTGAATAATTTTATTGGAATAAATGAAAATGAGTGATGTATGTGTTTATTTACCCCTAATAATATTAGAACTTGTATTGAACACCAAATAATACTCATTGAAGGATATGTGAGGAATAAAAAGGAACATAAACTACTATATGTTATCATTAGTACCACCATAACCTACAAAACGTTCTAGACATGACCATGGTGTTTTGGAAAGAACCCCTCAAATGGATTGGGCCAATGCCAAGTTTCCATCCTAGAGGCCATTTTACCAACACCACACCATCTAAAAAGGATGTTGTGGGGTTACCTAGTTAGTCTATGATAGTTTCCATTATCATGCACCATATATTATCCTAATTATTTCCCCCTTATGTTTATCACAAATACATTCTAGGGGACATGAAAACCAGTACTAAAACAATGGTGTTGACTATTTTGTCTGCAAAACCAATGAAATCAATGTTAAAGATTTCATGAGGATCTCAAATTTCAAATGGTTTAGACCAATCATGGATTAAATTCAAAACAAGAAGGATAATATTGTAAATAATAATTCAAATATAAGAAAAAGTATTTTTAGGACTTTTCAATATCTCCCACCAAGGATCCATCATCTTTCAAAATCATCTCCAGTAATTATGATCAAATAACTCGGGCCACTAAGCATGAATATCTGATTCTTACACCAAGTATCCTACGAGATTCATCCATGAGTCCACATGACGTAGTTAATTAGTACCCTATTTATTCTAAAAACTTTCTCACCTTTGTTAATAATCCACACCAAGCATTCCAATTACAATTCATCAGGTTCCAACTGAACATCGTCATAGTTTTCAATTTATGTTTGATCAAATATCCACATTCAAATACAAGACACATAAAAAAATTGTGCATAACTTGATAACATAAAGGAAGATTCAAAAGGTCTACCATTATCCCAACTAAAAGGGTGATAAAAAAGGGACCAATATAATACTAGGACGACTTCCCTTTATTTTTCAAACATCAGTGGCTTAATCTAAGAGTCACTCTCAGAAAATATGTTCACCAATAATAAACTCCATATGTGTCCTCATATGGGTGACATAAGATCATTTCCTTCATTGATTTGTGTGTCATCCTCATTTGAATAAGATGAACTCTTTTGAAGTTATCTTATACTATATCAGGACCCACAATAGCTACCTCACTAAACTCAGTCTAATAAATTAGTAAATATCAAAAACTACAAAATAGATCCTCATAATATTCCATCTGAATCGAATCTTGGTAAGTATTATTATATTTGATCTCAATAATGCATATGTGATAACCCCACACTTTATCAAAGAATGAAATGAAATCCCAAATAATATCCTCCAAAAAAATTATACATAGTCTATCTATCTCTCTGATAATCGAACAGTTTGATCAATTTAATTCAAGTCCCAAAGGGCATATATAATTACATCCCAAACCATGATGTAAATCATGTATCCGTATCTAATAAAATGGTCAAGAAAACACCAAGTATGTGTGTAATCTCATTGACATATACCTTTTTCAGATCATCTACTAATTAGATATCACATATCAGAAATAAATGATCAACTATAATTAGTCAATCAATAATCACCTAGACATCATAACAACTCCTTAGAGTCATAGGCAACCCCTTCAAAAATTCCATTATGACTTCCTCCCACTTCCATAAGAGAATATAAAATTACTAGAGGAAACCACTTAGATGTTGGTGACAAAAACTAATCCTTTCATAGTTATGGCGATGAGAAATGAATCACATGATTATATATTTAAATCACTCTAATTATAGTATATACATGTTTAATTAAAATAAAACATAATGGTTGATGCTTATACTATATGAAAAATAAAATTATTTTAATTTTTTCTTGAGTTTTTTCAATGTTGATGATCCATATAAAAATCAAGACGACCCTTACAGAAATCCATATTACTCTTTTATAAATATATACCCCTTTGAATAAATCCCAATGATCTGTATGAAAATATAGATAAAACATATAAAATATAGATGGAAATTAATGGACTTTAGATAAATCATAAATAAATCTAGATGACCAATATGGATATCTATACGACCTATATAAAGAATCATTATTGACCTTATAGAAATATAGATTTTCCTTAAAATACTGAGATAAACCATAGGAATGTGATACAACCATTATAAAAATGAGGAGTCTATTACAGAATTAACGTAACCCTTTTAGTTTTCTATAGGATCTTTACGAATGTTGAAAATCCCCTATGTTTTGGGAGTATAGAAATTTATCCTTATAAACAATATATGCCACCTTACAAAAATTTATATTTTTGTTTTATCTTTTTCTTAATAGAGAATATTCATTTATTTTAATATGTATTTTTTTCTATAATCATTGATATAATTATGTTTATTTGGTTCCATATAGTGTTTTTTTATAGGGACATGTGAACATGATTTATAATGATTAATTTATTGTTATAAACATATCAATATAATTATAATAATTTTTGGATTATTTTCAAGAAAATAAAAGACCAAATATTATAAATGAGAATATTATTTTCCTCATTGAGGTAGTTTGTTATCAATGCATGAAGTAATTATATGAATGGCTGTATTTTTATACAAAAACTCAATGAAAATGTGAAATGAAATTTTAATTTTAATATTATGATAACATTGATGAATATATGTTAATTAGGATTGTGATATTATAAATACCGTTAATATAAATGGGAATTTCTAAGAACAAGATTAAGTGAATCATCGTGAAAACTATTGTGAAGAACTATGAACATTATAATATATCTATTTAGAATAAACCTCAAATATGATGAACTACAATTCTAACTAGATGAATTCTACTTTGGTCATTATAACATCAATGTTTTAACTCTTTATATTATGGTGTTATATAATTTTTGTATTTTTTATTATGCTAATTTTGAATCATTCATTTACATATAAAGTCAATACAATGTTTATTTATAAATTCATTAAAAAGGAAGGAATCAGTTTTATATATAGTGTAAACAAATTGGTGGGGATATACCATCCCCAATAGCAATAAGTTGTACTGATTATTGAATCCTTAAAATTTTTTGTTTCATTTATTTTTTCATTAAGAAGAAAATTCAGTTTTTGATTATTTATTTTTATCCACCAAAATTAACATATGTATTCATGGGTTCTATTTTTATTGTTTATAAGAAAGATTTTAATAGTATAACTAGGTTTAACCGTATCTAAACAATAAATATATACATATATATATATATATCATTTATTTTTTTATACATGAATCTGAATTATAACTAATATTTTTTAAAATAGTAACCCATCAATTAAAATAACTTCATGACCATTATCGATAATATCTTATGGGACCAAAATTGGTATTAAATTCATTCACTTTAATGAGTTTTTTAATTATTTTCATTTGAAGATAACATTAATTTTTAAAGAATTAACTATAGTAAATATATTTTCTATTTCTAAAATTATCATATTATTTATAGACTATGTTGATGATCATTGATATTTAAGGATAAAATAATAATTACAGATATATTTAATAGATATCACTTTCTTTTGATTATATTGATCATGAGTACTAGAAATATCACATGGAATATTACACTAAATGTATAATAATTGGCATTTAGAGTATAATAATGAAACCATAAAAACTACTAGAGATTTATCCATAACTCATAAATTGTAATGATGCAGTAATGTATATTTTAAACCACAAGGAGACACATATGTTATCATGTGTAATTAAGGGAAATATTTTTGACAATTTTAACTGTTGTAAAAAATCTCATGATATTTGGAGACTTTTTCAATTCATTTATTATTTAAATATCAAGAAAAAAACATTTAATGATTTCAGAAAAATAAATATAATTCCATATAGGAGAATAATAATTTTTTAGCTATAAACTGAACAAATTCATGGGTATTTTGAATGGAATGAGTGAACTTGGGAAAATCATAGATAATAAAGTCATTTTAGAATGATGTCTAATGTTACTGCCATGTAATGGATAGGCTACAAATGTTTATATTTATTAAAGATGAATTTTAGAGGAATATAATCATAATACTCTCAATAGATCTCTTTTATTGTAAGAATTAGATATAGAGGGCATTATTGATGAATAACCTAACAAAAATATATAAGATTCATTTTATAATGTAAATATATTTTACTTCTCTAATTATGTGTTATAAGAAATTTAACATGAAGTATTTTCACATGTTGAAATATAATTTGTAAAATTAAGAAAGGTTACTCAAGGAAGAATAGAAATAATTACCCCGAAGAAGATAAAATACCAATATGAAAGGAAATATTAATTCAATAATAATTTAACCCTAAAATGATAAGAAATAATAATAAATAGATAAATCAATATTCACTAGCAAATATTGAATAAAAAAATAAAGAATAAATTTTTTAATAAAAATAAATTATTATTTAAGTAGATCATTGGAGTTTACCGATTAATTAGATTCAATTGATGCATATAGAGTAGAGAAATAGTCTAATAACATATTCTTTATGGATTAACTAAATGATATTTCTTATTTTGACTCTGATGATAATAAATAAATTTCCAAAAATAAAAATAATAATGAGTTGTTAAATGGGATAAAAAAAATAAAAAAAAATTGTTTTAGAATTTATAAAATGTATAATTACCATAGATGAAAGAATAATAATATTTTTTTGAAGATAATAACATACTTAAAGGTATTACAAAAATAAAAAATAGAGTTTATAGTACTAAGGAAATATTTACTATGATTTATAGGTCATTAAAAAGGGAAAAATGACATAAAATAAAATTATAAGCTAAAAATAATATTTCGATATAGTTTTGAAAGTTAAAGTATATGATGAAAACGTGAATTATTTGAAAAACTAAATAAAAATTAAAGTAGATGTGGTTATAATAGAAAAAATACTCATATGGATAATGATTTATTTATACAAATTTTTAATCAAATATTCTCTATAGTTACATGTATCAAATATAAAATTAATGGATATTATACGAGTCATTGCTCTCATACATTAATAAATTCATTGGGACCCACTAAAGTATTTAATTAAAAATGATTATATTCAAGATTATTAATTGAAAATTATTTATGATGTAGTTTTTTCCCAAGAGAACTTTCATAAACCCTATTAGACCCAATGAAGAATGAGTTTTAAGGTTACCTTCTAACAAATTTTATAAGAAACATGTCTTAGATTCTTTATGAAAGGTATTATTTTCATGGAAAACTATATATCAAGACACATGACTGAACATATAATAAATTGTTTTCATACAATAGATATAACAGAGGCCAAATGAGATTTTAAGATAGTCTTAAAGGCAATACTAATTGCTTTAAAGATATCGTTATTACAAACTAAGATATTATTTATGTATATTTTTATATTCATTGATTACATCATAATATGGTTAGTATTTCAAAATTAAGTGATGATGACATGTTTTTAAAATTTAAAAAACATAGGTACTTCATATTTAAGAATTATTTTATCATATTTTACTATAATAAAAATGAAAATATTTATTTTATCAATTTTGAAGAGATAATGGATAAAAATGTTACTTGTTTGATAATTGTACAAATGATTGAAATTTTATGTTATAAGAGGGTTGGACATATGAATTTACATTTATAATAAAAAAACTATATAGACATAATGTAAATAAAAACAGTGTATGTGATTCATGATTGGAATTTATGCATCTAAAAAAATCTTCAAAATCTATTAATATTGATAAAACTAAGACACTAGGAAATATAATAGATAAATATATTTATACTAGACCAAAATTTAAGGATAATAATTAATATATTTGTATATATATTTATTATTTATCATTTCATAAGATTTAATTGTATTTATTTTCGATCTCCTATAACTGAAACATTATAATATTTTTACATTTTATAAACTAGTTCAAAACAAGGATGGTCATTTAGTTTTCTCCATTTGATGTGATAGATGAGAAGAATTTTATTATTTTTAATTTGAGAATATTAGGGATAATACTTACTTTCTAAAATATTCCTATGATGGTATAACTCTTCTCTCAAATGAAGTTGTAGAATGGAGGAACATAACTCTTCTTGAAATGTCTATAGATATATTTAATCAATAAGTTTTAAATATGTTTATTTTTTGATAATGATGTGAATAAATATTGTTAGGTTTCTAATTTAATTATTATTATACCTATTATTATGAATACTCGTTATGAATTGTGTAATGTAATGAAACATAGAATTCAATATATCTAATTTTTTAGTTGTAATGTTTTCATATATAATATTTTGGATAGTTTGGATAATTATAATTCTATATTTAATAACGGAATATTTAGGGTCATTAAAATATAACTGAATGATATGAATATTTCAATAATAAAATTATTATTTACATATAATCAGATCATGTTACGTTTGAGGATAAGGATTTAAAATAATTGAATTCTGGAAAAGGTTATATTGAAAAATATTTTAGAGAATTTAATTCTGGAGTAGTTGAAAATTATAGTTTGAAGGAAACTACTCAGGGGGACTATCACCCTCTTCTTATTATTTGAAAAAAAATCATTGAGATCACACAATTGAAATTGTTTTTATAAATTTTTATTACAGTTCCAATACAATAAGTTGATTTTAAAATTTATATGTTCATTCATCATTTATTTCAGATTTAATTTTTAAAGATATTTCTAAATCATTAAAATTTCAAATGGATTTTGGATATATAATAATTACATATTTAGAATTATAAAATTTGGTATTTTAATTTTTTCAACATTAATATTCTAATATTGTGGGAACTAAATGTAATTTCATAAACAAACTTGATAAATATTGATAGACGATTATGAATAATGAAATATTGGTTTCTTATGTTTCCTATCAAGAAAAATTAATTGATATAGATAAATCATTTTATGATGTTCAATGATTTGAATATATTAATAATTTGTGAACTTATACTTCATTTCATGGTTTTATAAATTATCTTATTAATATGAAAAGTAATTTTCTAATTGAAAATATTTGAAAATATGGTTATGTTAAACAACAAATTTGTTTTGACTGTGAGAAGGATGTTGACCATGTTATAAAACATTCCAATGTTCAAATGGACTCAATAAACTTATTCAAGATTAGTAGGACTGATTACCTCAATTTTTTGTAAAATAGTTTTACTAATTATAATGTGGTTCCCAAAATATTTATTAAGAGTTAATTTTTAGATGTTAATCATATTCAAAATAATTTTTTTTAATATTATTTAAGTTTCATCCAGTGAGTAACTTTATAAATATTATTCAAATTTCATGCTGCCTAAATTTTATACGAGTCTTATGGTATGGTTATAATTTTTTAGTAATTCAGAATTATCATATATATGATGGTATTTTTTAAAATCAATAAGTATGTGAAATAATTATTTAATATGTATGATTTGATTTATTTAAAAGTATGAGTACCCTTATATATATTGTTTAAAATTTGTTTCAAGATAAAATATCTATATATATATATTTGTGTTTTTAGAGGAATGATTGGAAGTTTTAATTATTTTTCTACTTCTATATTCATTTGTTCTTTAGTGACTGTATTTTTTCATGATTTCATTTCATTATGAAAGAAACACAGATAAATATATTTACAATATTAATAAATTATTAAATGGAGACTTGAACATGGAATTTCTTATCTTGGAAGAAATTATTATAATTTTATTATTATTTTAGATTATAGTGTTTTTGTTTGAATGATTTATAGGAGTAGTAATTGTAATATGCGTCCTTTATTATGTAACTGTTAGTTTCTAATGGTTTAATGAAATAGAATTCATTTTCATTATCTAGCACAACAAGCGAGTATAATACTATTGATAGTTATACTTATTATTATTCATGAATCAATTATACCTTTTCTAATTTTCATTTTTATTTTTAAATGATTCATAATTCATTGATAAATCAAAAACCCTATCTAATTTAAATTATCCATTACAATATTCTATAATGAAGCATATTTATGTTACGTATTTTTTCATTCAAGTTAATTTTTACAAATTTGATATCATTTTGGAGTTTATTTCTTTAAATAATATATTTTAAGATATTATTATAATACATTGGGTTATTTTATAAATTTTACAATTCAAATTAAGCCTTACATTATTTATTTTTTAATGAGTTTTTCGATTTTATATGAATGTTATATTTTCATGGTCATTTCTATTTTTCTCTATTATATAGTATTTGTAACGATATATTTATGGATCCATATAGTATATAATTAAATATTTATACAGATTAGTTGAATGAATAAAGTTAGTTTCTGTATTATTTTTTAGAATATGGTAGTTAATATATAATTGATATTTCATTAGGTTTTTTGCTTATTTTTTTATCCTAATTTTCTATCATTGTCTTTTTAATAAGGGATGTATTTTTAAAGAAATTTACAATTTTTCAATATGTGGTATCTTAGTTTCTTAATATTTTTGATCAAATAGAAAGGGATATATTTTGGTCGATATGAGAGTGTTTTTTTATTATCAAAATTTTATTTATTATTGACTAGCACTGTTCTACATCAATTTTTTATAAGTACTTAATTGTATACATAAATAAACAATTTTATTTACATGATTTTAATTTAATTTTTCAATTACTATTATTTTTAAATAATTATATTCATATTTTATGATACTGGAAATGTTACCCAATATGTTTTATAATTTTACTACATATAGAAGAATATTGGACTAATGATGTATTAATGAATTTATCAAATTCGATGATCCATACTAAAATATAGATGAACCTATTTGAAATTTAAAATTCCCTTATGGGAATCAAAATAAAACATATAGATATCTAGATAAAACTTATGTAAGTTCACATAACTAACATGATAATCCAAATTACTCTTCTAGAAATCAATATAGACCTATGGAAAAACCAGATCACCTGTAAATATATCCTAACGTCCCTTATAGAAATAAATATGTCTATTACAAAAATGATATGAACCTTAATGAAATGAGATGAATCGAATCAAAATGATGTCATTGTTGTAGAGATTAGGTTTTCCTTACCATTTTTAGATAATCCTTACCTAAATTGATCGACCCTTATGTCCTTTGAGTATAAGAATTTTCCCTTTTGAACATTACCTTATACCTTAAAAACTTTTATTTTTTTAATTTATCAACTTCCAAATATTAATTACATATTAACATTAATATTTATGATTCCTTAGATATAATTTTGTATAATATTATGATGGTTGGTTCATCAAATAATTTAATATTTATAATGGTATATGAAAGATATTTTTAGAGATTAAATGGTGATTTTGGGAGCATTAAATGGGTTGATTTAATTTCAGATTATTTTATAGAAATTTAATTATAGAAACTTTTGGACATATAAATGATAATATTTTTTTTTCAAATATAATTTTATTCTTTATATCTAAAATAATACTGAATTTATGACCGATTTTTTTGGAGGATTACTTCAATCGCTGCTATAATTTAATGTTATGATTTTATATTTATAATGATAATGAAGAATAACTATGAATAAAGATTTATATAACCATAACATATACGGATATTAATTATATAATATATGAATTAGTGAAATATTATGATAATTGTTTTGAAACACTATGAAAATTTCACTAAAACTGATTTTTTTATCCAAAAATGTTAATAACTACACCACCCAAGAGATAAAATCTACATTGACATTCATAAATTCAACATTTTCAATTTTTGGTTTGTGGGACTATATTGATTTATTCTTTTTTAGTGTGTTGAGGTTATATTATGATTTAATATTCTAAAGTATGAACATGGTTGGTTATACCCCCATTAAAATGTATGAGTTTTTTGTGACTCTAGAATTAAAATGCCAATATAAGGAATACCTTCTACAAAATATATGATCTGTAATTAATTTTTTACTCTTCATTAGACATCATGCTTCATTTGGTTTCACATCCACCATGAGATAAATATTTTAATGAGTTTTCAATAACTTTATGATTTCATTTATTTATTAGTTGGTTTTATTTTTCTCATCGATCTTGGAGTAGTAAATAGTATACATACGATCTCTTTGATATGAAATACTATAAAAATTTATGTTTTTTACTATAATTATAACTAAATATTAACACACATTTTTTATTTAAAAAAATTTTACTCGTGAATTCATCACATATTATTGAAAATTAACCGCTATATCATTTAATCCATCTTATAAAACCATTATTATATGAACAAATACACAGAATAATAATTCAATTTGATATTTTAAATTATTACTATGAATAATAAAAGTACCTATCAAAAAATAATTTCCATACTCTACCATATTTTTTGTCATAGTAGAATCTATTTTTAGTTAACTTATCATTATGATATAATTATTGATTATCAACAATGGACCTTACCTTGATACATTTATTTTTGTATTATATGTGTTCCATGTTGTAGTTACTATAGGCAATGGAGAAGAATTGGGAAGACCATTATTTTATTATATTATATATATATTATTCCTCATATGCAACAATCAACCAATAACTTAATTCCATTCTTTTCAACCCTTGATATATCTTCTCATTCTTCTAAACTAGTTTCCATCATTCTTTATTAGTCATTATTGACTTGTAGGAAATTAAATATTCTTCTAAACTTTAGATTTATTAGTTGAACCCCCCTATAAAATCTCTATTCTTTATTTATAATTTCTAGTCTTATGGGGCTATTGAGATTCACTAATATATAACTCCCCCATATTTCCAAATCTAAATAATTCCATATGGATTTCAAGGTATCAAATAATAATTTTTTTGCCATTGATTTTTTACATTAAGGATGATATTAAACAATATTTTCGTGTAAATAAAAAATAACAATACATATTCTTGAAAATATTGTGATGTTTTCCCCATATAAAAAAATTCAGCCATCTTCCATTTTCACGATTCCAAAAAATTTCCGATCCATCTTAATTCAAATATTTTTGTAAGAAATATTTGTGGAAAAATATTTTAATAAATTTATCCCATTAAAAATAGTCAATATATTCTTTAGAAAATATATTATTGAGTTGTTCCCCTAACTAATTGTATTCTCCTTTTAAGGGATATATCACAATATAACTTTTTCTTTGTCAAAACATTGAAGGATGGATAATATTTTCTTTGATAAAATTATGTATTTCATCATTGTTAAAGGATTATAGAATCCAAAATAATATTGGAAATAGTAACATAAATAATTTAAGAAGAATTAGATCTATCCATTAAGGAGTTAAGAGATTTGCATTTCTAATGTTATTACTCAGATCATGATTCAAAAAAATGTAAAACATTATTGTTTATGAATCCTTCACCCCTTACATTATACATTCTCTTGGTTTATCAATTTATTTTCCAAAGAACTGGTTGTTGAAATTATACCTCTTATTTAAACCCATTTAATAAAAAATGTTAGGGATAAAAAAATTCTTATTAAAAAACATATATAAGAAAAATTATAAACATAGAATGAATAGTGAATATAAATTATATATTACAAATTTCTTTGTCTCAATAAAGGTGTTTTAGGGTTTATTACTTATTATACACTCTAACAAAGTCACAATAAATAATTACACCATAACATAATACAAACTACAATGACATGTACCATTTAAAAATAGTATAAAACAAATTTAATAAAAATATCCATAAGAAAACATAAAAAACTAAAGTTTTAGTGTCTTTGTGAATTTAGGAAAACAAAATATCATTATTAATGGAATATTTAATATTTTAATTCTGCCTCACTAGAATTCCCCATAGGATTACAATACTTGTATCAATACCATTTATATTTTAGGTGCATAATGAAAAGAATAGGTGACTCGTAAATCCTGAAAAGGGAATAAAATAAGATTATAACTAGGTAATATATCATAGCATTCAGAAAACATAATACAATATCATTAAATAAAATTATTATTAACTATTATATAGAATAAAATAGTAAAAGAAAAAAATTCATAGTTTTATAGTGATTATGAGAAACAAATTAATATTTAACAAACATAAGGATTGTAATCATAAAAGTATATAAAGTATAACCTTCGAGAATTTATAACATTATTTAAAGTTTTAAATGGATGGTTCTTATGAAAAATTATATCTAAAAATTCAATAACAACATTATCCATCATATAATTATTAAAAATGATAACTGCATCAAAGTGTCACATAAGTGTAACTCAAGATACAAATAATTTCCAAATACATTTGAAGGCTTTATAAATCCATGTTGAATAATAATTATAATATGTAAATCATATATGTTCCTGATAGAGAAGAATAATATCTAAATTATAAACAAAAATTAAATTAATGGAATGAAATATGTAATATAAAATATCCAAAAATATTTATCCTTAAACATATCATATATAATCCCAAAAATAGTGGATTAAGAAATATTATAAATTATTTATCAATTAAATAATATTGTGTTATGAAAATATATCTAATGGTTACATAAGATATTATAAAATTTTGATGAATATGTTTTGAAATTATAATCCTTTATTAATAATTTATGAAAATCAGAATACAATTTTTAAATGGGAAAATATTGTATAGATTCCGAAAAAACATATATAAACCAACATATTTTACTTGAAAACAAAGTTTATTTTATTTAAATATAATATATTTAATAATAAATATTAGATTCGAATATGAAAATGATGAACAAACTGAACATTTACCTTTGTCGGGTATAATTAATGGGATGAAAAGGGAACTAGAAGGATGCATATACAATGAAAAATAATAGATAATTAAATTATATAAGTAAAGGACATATTTATATTTAACATAGATAGACATAAAATGATTGGATAAATAGAATGTTGGTAGATTGACAGTTATTGAAAACATATCCTCCAGATAGGGAAATAAGGAATGGAAAATTACCTCATGTCCTAACAAGAAAAGGATACTCCACTATCAACCTAATACAGTCATGTTTCATTTATTAATCAGTTGATTCATAACCTTTTAAAATTTATAAATGTAATATAAAAATTTTCTATATTTTATAAATTTATTAATTTAGTATTACCCATGTTAATTGTTTTCACGTTTTGAAGACACGTTGTTCAAAAAACTAGGATGAAATTGTAATGGTTTAAGGACACTATTTAATGGTAATATTATCTTCAAATGCTTCATGGTATACTTAAAATTCCATTTTATATATAAGATAATTAATTAGATGAATATATTTATTTAATTTATGGAATCATCTTCAATATTATTATTTTTGGGAATTAAATATTACTTTTCTTATATACAATTAAAAAATAATAATTAACATGTCTATTTTTCATGAAACAACTATAAAAACACCTTAATGGGTCAGAAATGAAGAGATAGTTTACTGAAATATACAACCCCTAATTGGTGACAATCATTAATAGTATATATAAAAAAATTAGATGAGTTATCCTAATAAATTACTAAGAATAAAGAAATATCAACCAAACCACTCATTATTAAAAAATATTATAGTTAGAATTACAAAATTCTAATATATGATAAGAATAAATTTGAAAAATACAATATGAGACAATGTAGTAAGACATCTTAGACTTAGTTACTTCATCAAAAACATCAGAAACTCATATTTCCATTAGATTTTCATATAAAACACCTCAAAAAACAATATAGTGGTTCATAATTTGTGGTATTGAGTAGGTTATATTTTCTCAAAACATTTTTATATCTATATAGAATATATTTCTCAAGAAATTTAATATTGAAATAAACTATACAAGACACTCAAAGAATTATGAGTATGTACAACACATGTATTAAATATAAAAATAAATTTATTATGTCAATTATCATCCCCTTATGTTGAACTACCTATAAATGATTAATCTAATAATAAATAATAATAATAATAACTATTAAATATGGATGGAAAAATATTTTGAATTCATTAGTAGTAAGTATAGTCTCTAGAAAAATTAATAAAATAACACATCAATATAATTATTTCATTATTTATGTAACTACCAAAAAATCACATTTGATCATGACTGGTAAATAGTTCCATCATTATAATAATATCACTAATTCCTCATCCATATAGAAATTATAATTTGAATATAAATATCCAAAAAACATTCTTATCCCATGAATGGGAAAAATAAATAATCCCTACTATGAACATATGCCAATGTCAACCAATATAACCAATAGATAAGCCCAGCACTCATCCTTTATAGATTATCCCAACATCGTTGTCCTCATGATCCCATTGATTTGGGATATATCCATTACCAATCAAAACCCTTAACATTATACAACCCTAAGATACTATAACCTATAAGAAATCCATAAATGATAGATTATCAGTCCATTAAATCCCATAAAAAGATGAATACTTTGAATTCTTAATATATTACAACTTATATATATTCTCAAAATTATCCACAATTAATTATAGTTTGGGTAGAAATATTAACTCTATTCATAATTACAAGCCATTACAACCTCTGAATGGGCTAAACATTCAATTACCTTGATGAAATACTAACTGTGTATAAGTTCACTAAACCTCAAGTCATTAAGAATAGTTAAATTAATAAATTATATAAATCCATTTCTTCTTAGATTCATAGTATAAAAAAACATAGACATGTAAGAAAATAATATATATATATATATAATAAAAAAATAATAATTAATTTCACATGATAAGGTAATGAAATTAAAATAGGTAGTGATATTAAATTCAATAGATCAAAATATTATAATAAGTAATATTAACATATTATCTAGTAAAATAATCATAATATATCTTGATAATATATATCACCATGATATAGTATACTATCATGACAAGATAACATTGTGAGATCTATGAGAAAATTTAACTTTCCCATTATATTCTTAGTTACTCTATGATATAATTATTATTTAGTTAAGTATACATAATTACTTAATCATGATTAATTAAGAAATTCACATTATATTTATTAATGTATAGAACTAATTATATGAATAAAAATTTTCTATTTATTTTTCATATTATTTCATTTTAAATGTAATATCTAGTTAATTAAAAAATTCGTCAATGATGTAACCCAATATTTACACACACCGTATTCTTATAAACATAAGAACCAAATGACTATAACTATACACAATATATATGTACATATATGGGACTATATATGATATAAAATAATGCATACTGATAAGAGAGGAAGGAGGATCAAATTCATTCATGAAATTCTTCTGTATCTATCCTAAGATGGTAACCTATTAATAAATTAAACTAATCCTCTTGGAAAAAATATAAAATTATTGCCACTAATAAAAATTATCCCATTTACACTTACTATTATTGAATATAATTATTAATAATTTTCACTGATAAATGAAATTATTATTCATTATAATGACTTCTATTCATGGAAGTAAAAAAAGTCAATGTATATAAAATAAATAATTATATCATAGAGTATTATATGTACCATGTATTCTTATTATATCAATCATGATCATTATAATTTACCCTTTTCATTTTTATTTCTACTATGTTTCACATGTTCCATGAGAATTCACAAAAAATTGACAATATATATTCAATATAAAACTAATTAATAGAATTATAAGGGGAATATATTCATCTCCTATATTTCACAACAATTCTATATTTATACTTTTGATTTATTTCCTTTATTTCTCTCATTTCTTATTGGGGGCCATTGAAGCAACTAAAATGTGTCTTATAACAAGTTGATCTATTGGTATAATGATAATATAACATTAAGGTAGTGTGATAAAGGTAAATTTATAAATAATTTAAAAGTTTATATAAAGCATGAATATAAAAATTTTCAAAAATATTAAATCATACTATAGCACTTTTACCTATAATAAAGTATAATATTTGTCCTGAGGGAATAGAATAACAATGAAGATTGGGATCATTGATAAACCTCCCCTTAAACTAGATAATATACATGAATCCCATGAAGAGTGTATAAATCTACCTTATTCTCTTGCATTTATACATTCAAGATTAGTAATTTATTTTGGGTATTATAAGAGAATACAACTTACAATGTTTAACAAAATGATTTCCTATAAGATATATGGCAATTAATCAATTCACACATTTTTATGGGAAAACAAACAAGAAGAAATATTATGATAATTATAATAATTAGTTCAAATAGAATGTAATCAAATGGATAAGGAGGGTTATTAATATAATGGTCAAATATTCAAAAAAAGGAACCATAAATGAATACACAACATTAAGAGAATAATTATTTTTTTAATATATATTAATTGTGAAAAAATACCCTACCAAAATGAGAAACCACAATAGTCACTTCATATTAGTAGGATAAGAATAAAGGGTGTTTTTAATGTTTTAGAATTCAAAGGAAAATTTAGTGTCGATCATAATAGGTGAATCCATAAACATAAAGGTTTAGAGTAGTAGAATTTCACCCACAATTCTCATAGTATGATTCTCTATTTTTCTAGTTTTAAGAATAAAAAATTAAAATTTAAAAAGTTGCAAACTATACATTAAAATAGGAATAAATTAATGGTACAATTCATGTGATTCTCATTGATCGTTCGGTCATTAAATTCACTCAATTCGAATATAATATCTACAAAATCAAGGGATTTCATTATAAATACTAAATTTTAAAATATATCATTCATGAATAGTATTTTGGTTCAATCCTATAAATGTTTTTCCTTTAAAATAGTTTTAAAATTTATAAATACTATTTCAATTAAGAGTAGTAATTATTATTAATCATTACATTTAATTTTCTTTTAAATTATATCACAAAAGATACATTGTGAGAGGATTTATATTATATATGCAATTTAATTATTCTTTATGATTTCAAAATTCAAAATAGGATTTCCATTCATAAAATTCAAATACTGAAAAAATTATATATATTTTCATGGTTTAATTTAAAAAACGCCTTTTAAGTTAGAAAATGTACTTCATAATAGTTGCAACATAATATCAAATTATAAAAAATAGAGGTCTACTATGAATAGATAAATTACACTCATATATAATTTTTTTATAAAAGGATTAATTATAGGAAGTGAAAAACAAATCTTACATATAGATGAAAAAACTCTCATACATTAGAAAAATTAAATCTATAAATATATAATAATATTTCATTATGGTTCTCATGATAAAGGATATGCATAAGTATTATTAAATACATATTTCATAATAATCATTCCTATGATTTTGAAAATAAATTAGATTCTTCTTATAATGTAAGGATCAATAAGTGTGATCTTTAAGTGTTATATCGAAAACATATGGGATAACAGAAAAGTCATCTATTCCTTAATGGAATTATATATGGGGTACTTCAAACTATGGGAGATATTTAAAGTAATATTATAATCATTTATTAATTTTTAATGTTCACCCTAAATATTCTAAACAAAAATAGACAAAAAATGAAGAATGGCCTAAAATCACATATTAAACTCATCTTTATCCTTCCCCATAGACCTAAAAACTAGGAAACATCTCCAGAAAAAAAAGACACATATGAAATGGGAAATTGATGTGTTAATGAAAATATATTACAAGATATTAGACATAATTGTTACATTACTTTTCCCCATGAATTAAAAAAACTAAAAATTTGAAAATCACCATGTTGAATAAACATTTAAAGATGACTCTCCAAAAATAACATATCATTTGAGGAAAACCAAAACCTATGAATGTGGTACATAAGAAATAGAATATTGTCTTAAAAATAATATTAGTTGAACAACACTCTAAACCATTTAAACCACTTTAAGTATACTTATAGTAACACGTGTTTATGAAAAAATTTATATTGTCACAAGAAAATTTATTTAAGAGAGGAATTAAATTATTTAAATAAAAAAAATTAAATTTACCAAAATAAAAAAATTACCATATTTAAAACTGGTAAAAAATAATTTAAAATATAGACTAGGGTTACCAACCATTTACACACATCACACCCTATACCATATCTAGAAACCCCCAAGACACCGTGAGACTCACTATTCCTAGGAATATTAATTTTTATGATTTAATAATACAAAATAATGAGAAACAAATTATAAAAAATATTCAAGAAATACTAAATTATACATATACATGTGGCCAAGTAATATTATCCACTACTTACATGTCATTTTATTGTAAGTAAAAAAGGATATCACTATTTTCATGAATAATATAAATAATACAGAAAAAATAAAAACCTCCCAATAAAAACATAATTTGGGTATGTGATATAATCACAAGAAGGCCCCTAAAAATTAAAATATATAAAAATTTCAACCCCTACATATTTAAATGTTAATAATTAGTGTCACAACTTAAATATAATAAAACATGCTTAAGTAAGTTGGTTTCCCAATTCAATCAACCACAAAATATAAATAATTATTCAAATAATGTCATTTTAACATTATCATTTTAGTGTAATATGTTATGGTAATATTAAAATAAGAAAAAAATAAGCTATAATATATATATAAGTACAAATACACAAATAAAATTTCAAAATAAAGTGTTTGTTTCTTCAAATAATTTAGCAGATAGAAACTAAAAAAAGAAAATTATGTCTATAAATGATTAAAATTTATCTAGTATTTATATAAAACAGACAAATAAATTGACTAAAACATTTCCACAATATAAGTAGCATGTAATATAAAAATAAATCTCAACTAGAAAATAAATAAACAAAAGATAATTAATAATCCACTGACACGTAACCAATATAATAATCCTACAAAAAAATTCCATGTTATACCCTTCCATATTTATTAAATATTATTCAAAGAATATCATATAAAATACCTATAAATATTCTATAGACAAAATTATAATTACTAATTTATAAAATATATAATTAAAATGGAAACACTTTTGCAATATTGATTTTCAATGAAATCACGTTATCAATAAGGAATACCATTATTCAGTAAATATGGGGAATAATTCAATACATGATATGACCTCAAATGTTTAAAAGAAATATATAATTATTTTTAATTATGGATGTCTTATGCATCAAATTACATACACCCCGTTAATTTATTTACTAATATACCATCATTCTTTTAATTAATTAATTATTAGCCTCTTTTTTTTTAATTTTTTCATTATAAATAATCAATAATGAAAATATAAATATGGTTAAATATTTATACCGTATTATAATATTTTTAAATTATTAGTCTTAATGTGAAATACATATCAATTTTATATGTGACATATTTTGTTTTCTTTACAGAAAAAATTTCATACCGTAATTATCAATATTAAAAATGCTATATACTATAATAAATTTATGAACATCACTTGATTCCATAATATAATAATGTATTAATAGTTATTATTAAGAAAAATATATAATATGAATGAATAAAAACATTAAATTTAGTAAAACATGCTATGTAAAAAAATTCATATCTTTAGAGAGAACTTTAACTACATAAACTCATGGATATGAAATCCTTTCTAATAAACATTTTGTTTTATTAGGGGTCACCCAAGCCCAAAGGCCTTTGATGTTTTTTTTTATTTTTGGACAATACACTTTTAAAATTAGATGAGTGGGAACCCTTAAAGGACACATTGGACCAAATTCATAAGGATTAATACATCACTTGAAGGCCCAATGACCCAACTACACTTTAATTTCCCCTCAAAAAAATCTTCTCCATTTATGGAACATAGCACCCCAAAATTAAATATTTATTAGTAGGAATTTCCATGTTCAAAGATTCACTATGTCTTATACTAACAACAGTTTCTATACATCACATTCTTCAAATATGGTTAAATCTTATCCAATGGATTCTATAACTCTGATTCCTCTTTTGGGGCCTTATTCCATTTAGTCATACATAATTACTTATTTGATTAATTTCATTATAGCCCAAAAGTCTGATGTTTAATCCAAAAATTCTTAAATACAAAATAATTTAAAAAATATTTACATATAATACAAAATTATTAAGTTTTCTTATAATTAATGGAATCATTTTAGTACACATATTCTATTAATTTTAAACAAGGCCTATAAGTCTATAATTATTTATATAAATAAACATTTAATTTTATGTAAAATAAAAAACATATAATTCTATATATTATAAAATATAATTTATAACTAGGCTGAATCAATTTATTATAATTGAATGTATCATAATTTTTAAGAAAATATATTATCAATATGGGTTTGAATAAAAAAAAATAAACAACCATATTCAAAAATAAATTCTTTGACTTATATTAAACCTATGAAAATGATGAAATCGCCTTTCTGCAATATTTCTACCATGTAATTAATGATTTTTTCAACCAAAATATGCTTATTTGGATATCATGTTTCTTGTATTAATTCATATAGGGCCATAATACTGAGATCATATCCAGTTTATATGACACTAAGTTATATATTATTTGAAAAGGGGCCCTAAATATCTATGTTCTAACCTATCTTGGAAATCCCTACAAGATAGTTAAAGGATTCCATTTAAATTCCAAAACCTTGAATTCATCACATAAGCATAACTAAAAACAACATCTTACCTCTCAAAAAAATCCATTATACAAAATAACTCATGAACATCCCCCACAAAACCCATCCCTAGGTTATTGGTGGATACAATAGAACCCTTAAATAATATATCCCATAGATCATTGTTTGGAGACTTTTACTTAGGTTATCTATTGACAAATGGAAGTAATTCCCCTATAATTTCCCAAAATTAATGAATCATCTACCAATAAATACTCTAAATATATAATATGAAGAGTTAATAATACCCATTATCAACATGTAACAATATCAATCATATTCAATAAAATAAGAAAAAATGCATGATGAGATCTAAAGTATACTCCTACTACAAGAACAACAACATCTCCAATATAAATTTTGGATATCCTGTTAAATTAATGAAACAATATATAATGGGTTAAGAATGTGGGTGTAATAAGTAGGATCAAATTTAAAAAAAATTATATATCTATTTTAAATTAATGTGTTAAGTAAGCCATTAATATAATCAACTAATGGTGGAAAATCAAAAAGTTTGAGAAGTTACTAATTGAGAAATCATGTTGAAAATAAAATCGTTATTGTAGTTATCATTTCCTAATGATGAACCACATGTAAATTTATCATCACATCAATATTCAAAACAATAGAAAAATGTGAATAATGAATGTTTTTTAAATTTATTATGAATTAAGTTACTTTCAATAAAAGGTAATAAATTTAATGTATCAATAAAATTATTTCCTTATTTTATTAATAGTAAAAATTTAAAAAACACATTAGATCATTAATAATAAATAATATCCCAAGTATTTTCAAATAACCACCACTATGTCCAAATATTAATTAGAATATGAATATTAATAGGAATTCTAAAATCTTAACCCATGCTATGGAAAAAAGGCAAGCCAATCTCTCAACCTATACCGACCACAAACAATATAACAAAAATTGAATCCTAGATCAAAACTTATACTAACCATTCAAAAATTATTTACATAATGACCTCATAAATTGATGAAATAACATCCAAATATCAAAAAAAATTACATAACCCTGATCTATCATAGCTTGATGTAATTTCATACATGTTATAACCTGAAACCATTAATACCCATAAATAGTTCTATATATGGAACACTTCATCTATTTCATCCAACACACACACACACAAATATATATATATATATACTCAAACTCCATATTAATAAATTATATCCTATGTGTGTATATAAATTTTAGACATAACTATTATCTACTACAACTCCAAAAAGTATTATAATAATTATTACATTTTGAAAATATAGTATTTGTATATAGAACTGACCTTAAACAATCCAAAACATTTATTCTTTATAAAATAAATATTTTTATTGAATTTCTAGTGATATTTTGGGTTTATAGTTATATATATTCAGTACATAACTATTTTATAAATAAATATTAAATCTAAATGGTGACACCTCCATTTAGTAACCATTTTTTCAAAATAAAATTCTTTTATGATATAATTTTTTTTCATCACATATCATTAAATATTTACCATGAACTCAACTATATTTCTAATAATAAATAAAATCTTGCTAAAATAATTTTAATATGTGGATTGAGATCAAATATATCAGTAAGGGACATATAAATGGAAAGAAAGAATCACTTTTTTCCATGAATATTTTGTAAAAATTTACCTTTTTTGAAGAAAACATTGATCTCAAACTAAAAATTTTCATTCCTAAGAAATCTACTTCACTGACCAAATATTTTCATAAAATATTTTGAATGAAATTTTAAATGAAAAATAAAACCAAAAAATATTTCTTTTTATTCACGATAAATTAATGAAAAATAATTCAAATGTTTATACATTTCACCATTAATAAGTATCAAAAGAATCCCATTAAACATATTCACATTATATTACATTGTGAAATCAAAAAAAATAAATAAAAAAAATAGAAAGCATAGAAAAATATTGTATAAAACCTATGATATAATTTTTATATCTCTCTTATAATAAATAATATAAAATAAAAAACCCACTAGGTAAATTCATTCAATCAATTAGGAGATACATATAATCATTTTACTCTATCCCTATAGCTAAGGCACCGAATAACTTTATCGATCACACCCATCATCATAAGGTATATCGAGATCACTCACTATTAAATGCAATATAGATCTCACTAATCATCATAAAAAAACTCCCAAGAACCATAAAATAATCATAACCCATGAAATATTTTATTTCAATCATCATAGATATAAAAAATTCCAAGAACCCATAATAAAAACACTTTGGGATATCGAAATATCCATTCCATTAAATTATATTTTTCAAAATATATAGAAAATATTAAATAAGGTTTCTTCATTAAAGAAAAAATGAAATATTTTTAATAAATACAATCATAATATAATAGTTATAATGGAGGTAAAAAAAGTTGAAACCATATATGTTAAAACAGAACATTCATTCTTTTCCATTTTTCAAAACATTTTGTATAAAATACATAAAAATATTCCATTTTAAATTATTTGAATGAAAGTTAAAAATGATATAAAATTTCCTATTAGAATCCATTTTTTCTATTTAAATAAATCCATAAAATAAATCTATGAATATGGATATGTAGGAAAATTCTTTTAAACATCTATATTGAAAAAATTAAAAACAATATTTTAAGGTAAATTGTCCCCTACCTTAAGTACAACTCGTTAAGTATGTTCTTTATGTTCTTTAATAATAAAAATATATAAATTATATTATTGCATAATAAGAGATATCTAGATTATTATTCTTTTTTTATTAATTTATTTCCATATTATATTCAATTATATAATAAATTAATCTTATGCCAGAGTTTTTGATGATATCTCGCTCATATGTGAAAATGACGTTGGTAAGTGGACTATGGTCAAAAATACCATTAATAAATCATCTATAGAATAATAATTTTGAAATTAATATCATTTTTATACATTAATTATAAATTTAAAACTATCAATTAAATATTTGTTTAAAAAATTAAATATGTAAAAATCATGGAGGTAGTGGGATATATGTACTCTTTAGTAACATTTCCATTTTTCAAAATTTAGGGAGACCTAAATGGATAATGTAAATCAAAATTAGGTTTTCCTCATTACATTTTCTTTTAAATTTATCTATAGTGAATAATGATAATTGTTGTCAGTGGTCAATTATGGTGGTCAAGTTAGTCCCTATAAAATATTACTAATCTGGTTTCATAGTGAATGGGGAGGCTGTGGTCAAATGAGTTCGGAAGTAAAATTCCGCTGGGGAAAATGGTGAACACTGAAATGAGATGGTGGAATCATGGAATAACACTCTTAAATCCTAGATGGTGAGGGTAAATATGTGTTATCTATGTATTAGTATAGTGTTGGAGACCATCATGAAAGAATCACACAGAACTATGGTTGTGAAGACCATTTTGATTAGGGTTTTCCTATCTATAGCTGGTATGGTGAAAGAGGATATTAGACCTTGTGAGCCTGTGATGATGCTAGTGGATTAATTTGGAAGGCCTTAATAAAATTCTAATGTATAATTAGTGGTTGTGGGTTGACCTAGTTAAACATAGGTGAATTGATCTAGTAGTTTTATTAGTTTAATGAGTTTATATAGAATGGTTAATCCTATGTCTGGTCTTGTATAAATATAAAGAGTCTCAAATAGTAGGAATTTTACATCTATGAGAGATTTACCTCCTCATATAATCATGATAAAGTTGGAAATGTATGTGTAGTTATTAATAGGGAGAATAAAATTTATAGAGTTAAACTTTTTGGGCACTTCATCACTTCTAGGATTGATATCCATGCTGGAGGAAAACATTGGAAAATATATGATCTTATTCATAAGTTAAATTCTTTATGGGGACCCTCTAATTGGATATTTATACACAACTATTGGTTACTCTTTCCCATAAATTTCTTGTTATGGGATTTAAAGCATAAATCATAGTGAATCATATCAATTTCGTTAAATACACGTTTGTTGTGATTTCAAAAATAAGACTTTTAGTTTAATCCAATTTCTATAAAAAATACTAGTACTCAATTATGGATTAAAATTTTTAGTTTGAACTTGATTTTATGGCACCCTAACATTTTATTTGATATTTATTCTATTTTTTGGAATATTATGAAAACAGGATAATACCACTAGGGATGAAAAATCATTCATTATGTTATGGTCCTTATAGAGGTAAACATAAGATATTGATTGATTAATAAAATTATGTTTTCATCATTGGATGATGATATATAATTAAAAGTGGAATATGAGGTACTAACTTATTTTTCCCCAAACTGTTAAATTATTGGCCATGTCCAGGATAACTAATGTAAAAAACTTTTTATTCTTTTTTTTCTTATAAAAACGGTATTAAAAAGCTTCTTGTAGTGATAAATTTTCGAGTTATATAGTGGTGATAGTAAATCTGATCTTTATAGGGGTAGGGAGAATGTTAGGGAAGGTCCTTAAAAAATAGTTATGGATCCTTCTCTATAGTTGGAAATACTGACTATGGTGGGTAATTAAGAAGGATTACCTGTAAAAAATAAAGTATTGTAAGAATTTTTTGGTATTATCATGGTTATATATGACTCTAGAATTGTTTTTAGAGAAATTAGGGAAATATTTAGTAGGGTATTATTATCTACATTCCCCTTCCACGGCACCCTAGGGGAACCCAAGTAAAATTCATAATGAGACGTACAAAGGTAACTAGGAGGATATTAATAAGTTAATGGAAACATTGGGAATACATGGAAACTCAGATGATATAGTGGATGAGTCCCCAAAAAATAATTCCTTTATTTTTGAATTATCTAAAGGTAAGAATATACTTGTTTATAATGGAGGCTTTGAAACCATCCTTCCAAGGAAAACAAGATGTATAGAATAATAATCATACATGAATCCGACCATAGTTACAAGTTCTCATATACCATTAGAGTTTGAATACAATATTTATGATGAAAATGATTATTCATATCAATTATATTATGATATTTTATGTTTCATTTTTTTGTTTCTTTCCATGTGGGCATGAGTGATTGTATGACCCCACCCATATTTCTCCTCATTCTTTCTTTTTTCTAATTAATATATTAGACTTTTCTGTAAAATTTCAAAACAATAAGGCAAGTATAATTGTATCTTCCCATAATTATATTTATATCAAAATATTTATATTATGTCATTAATTAAAAATATATGTTCCAGCCATGTGATGCATTGATGAAAAATGGTTCGCATTCCTTCATAGAGGTGGTAATCCACACAAATTCGTGAATGACATTATTATTTTTCAATATACATAAAGGTAATATAATAGAATTTATATTGTCATTATAAAATTATAATTATGTCAAAATTATCATATAAAGATATTAAATTAATCATTATAATAATAAATGAGAGGTGGTGATTGAAAATGAATTTCATTGGATTGCTATGTAGTAAACCTCCATAGATATGAATGATGGTTTTATTTCCTATTTTATGGAAAGGGAGATGGTTATTGGTTTTAAATTTAGCATAAAAAAATTCAGTATATGTAATATTGTTTTTTTGTAAGTACATAATTTTTTAAGAAGACATGAAGGAGGTAGAAATCAAAATAAAATGAAAACAATCACTGAAGAATTATATCGCTTCTTCTGAAAACCTATTTAGGTTTATATAAAAATAAATTATAGGTTGTATATATGAAAAAAACATAGAATATATGATGTTAAGGGGGATTAAAGTAAGTTATTTTTAGAGATATTTTCCAACACAAAAGCATATTGAATTCTGGAGAGGGGAAGGGTGTCTTTTCATAAGTAGTAGAGAGGACACACATGTAATTTTTAAACAAACTAAAACATATTATATAATTACTCTAAAAAATGGATAAAAATAAACAATTTAAATATATAAGATGATATAGTGTCTATATATATATCTATATAATTGGTTTTAGACAAGTTTTTTGTCATTTAACCCTTATTACTTTAGTTTAAACCTTGATAAACATGTTTTAATCTTATCTATGGAAAAATAATTTAACAATTTTCACTATTGATTATGAAAAAAATTAATTTGACCCTATTAAAAAAAACAATTAATTTTATTAGAAATATGTAATTCATTTTAAAATTAATTTTATATATGCGTAAAATTTTTTTTTAAAATTAAATCTGTAAAACATAACAAAAACCTGGTTTTCAGAAAAATGCGCTTTTATGTATAAAAATTGGTTTATAACAAATTTAATGATAAAATTTAATCCATAGAACATAATTAGACTATTAATAATATAATTAAATGAAATATAATTTAACAAAATTATAAAATCAAATTATCATTGTAAATTCTTGAAAAAAATACATTTTTCAATCAAAACTATTAACTTTCAATATTCATTAAAAATCAATTTTTTTAGAATTTTAATAAATTAACCCTAATATAATACTGTTATGATGAATTAAAAATTGATGTTAAGTTTATCAAGTTGAATTTAAACAATTTTTTGATAATTAATTTAAATTTAAACATATAATTCAGGAAAACAAAATCAGAAAAAATTAAATTATTTCCTATTTGTTTGAAAAATTACTTAATATTCTAATAATGAATATAACTCTATAAAATATAAATAAAAATTATTAATAAGTAATGAAAATTATTTTTCTTACCATTAACAAAGTTTTCACATTCTTTTCCCATTTTTTAAATTACCTCCAAAAACTTTTATTCAATACATTAAAAAGTGGGGATATTTTTCATTCATAAATTTATTTAATTCCCAAGTTTCATATTAAATCACATGGATTTTCAAGAAAAACATAACCTGGAAAATCACTTTTTTTTATAAAAAGGCTCTCGAATGTTAAAAATATGTACTGCTTATACCTTATAAGAATTGTTTTCTTTCAAATGCACTAGTTCATGGCTCAAAACATGATATGCATTGAACCCTTGTTTTCTTACTAATAGAACATAAAATACATCATGTTCATGTGATAAACTCTAGGGAAATTTCACTCAGAAATAAACTAATCCAATATTATATATAATCTCATATTTTATAATAAAATATTGATTCAACGTTCTATTTTCACCAAAAAACATAACACTTTTCTATGGAGATACTTTATGAAAATAATGATCACATACCTCAATCAAATGATCTTTCCTCTGGTTGTCTACAGAACATTTATATTGAATTTGAGCTATCATCTTGTGTTGTTGAAACATCATCACCGTTTTGAAAATTTATCTACCAATTATTTTCACAATAACATTTTTATTATAAATTCATCCCAACTTGTTTGAGTCTGACACCGCATTCCAAATAATAGAAAAAAAATCCATCTCAATAATTTAATGAAACCTATTATTAAAAGAAGAAACAACCAAATTATAGTTGTTAATACCAAATTACCTGATAATAAATTTAACAACCATTATTTATATCCTCCAATTATAGAATAATTCACTCATACTATCCATCATATTGAGGATTAAAGCCTATAAACAATTTAATTTAATACTCAATTACATTTAAAGTGCTTTCTAGAAATTTGAAGTGAACCTGGGATAATAATAAAATATAATGGATATAGGGAATATAACTAATAAAAATTTTAACTTTAACATAAATCTATGATAAATTATCCAAATACATATACTATCTAATAGGATTAAAATGATATGATTTAGGTAATCAATAAATAATTATGCAAGTAACATTATTACGCTATGATTTATTCTATAATCCCAACATGAAATCCATTAATATATTCTTCCATGTCTATTATATAATTGGAAAAAGATTATGTACACCCTTTGGTAATTTATTTTTTTTCCTATTTAACCTTTTAACATGTCAAACAGTTCATTGTAAAATAAGTAGTTCCTTCCCAACATAAACTTTCCTTATGGTCTCTAAAATATTTGTTTCTACTGATATAAATTGAAAATATATAACAATGAAACTAAATTGGTATTTTATTATTCAACTGGGTGTCTAATGAAATAGATAATAATTTTTTGAATCTCAAACACCTATATTTTCAATATTAAATCCCAAAAACATTCGTTTATAACCCAATTCATCTTCTTTATTCAAAAAAACTATCTTCCTTCCCAGTTGAATTAATATTATCTGCAAAATATATTTATTCTGCAAAGAAAAAAATGGGAGTTCCTAAATACACAATTTTTAATCTAATATTGATCATATAATTATAAAAAGGAGTATGTTCTATATCTACAATAGTTAAAAATTAATTATCATTCAAACATAAAGCATAATATACTCACTTTTTCTTTTTTGGATGGTAAAAAATTATTCAGTCTTAATATTTCACCAATTCCATCCATATAATCAGTCTCATGTTAAGATCTATCTGAGTTACTATATAGTAAAAAATTTATGATTAGTATATATTTTACAATTTACTCCATATAAATGATATACAAAAAAATTTTATGAAAAAAAATGGATTCCAGTTCAAGTACATGTGAATGATAATTTTCCTCTTCAGGTTTTAATTTTAATTATTCATAAACAATTAAATTATCATTCAAACAACAAAAAACAAAGATATTATAATGAAACATCAATATATAAAACAAATTAAAAATTTTAAATAGTAGGTCCAAAACTAGAGCATTCAATAATCTTTTTCAATTTACTATAAATATTCATTACATTCTATTTTTCATAGGGACCTAACATATTTTCTAGTTAACTTGGTTTTTGGGATAGATAATCATGTAATGTTTTCAACAAACTAGTGGTAGTTGATTTCCACTACATGAAAAATATAATTCTTAGTAATATATTTTTTTCTTTTCCATTCATTAACAAATTTAATTATAGGAATATCATCATATATGTCATATTTATTTATGATATATCCATGCAATGAAATCTTCTGTAACGAAAAATAAAATTTACTAACTTATCTAAATAAAATCATTTATTAAAATGTTTTTAAAACAATTTACATATGTTTTTCATGATCCTCATAAATTATAAAATAAAATAAAATATCAATATTAAACAAAACCATAATATTATCTAAATTTTCATTGAAGACACTACACCTAAGATTCACCAAAACAATGGGGAATTTTTTAACCAAAGGAAATAATCAAAAAATCATAATCCTTATACCTATTGTGTAATTTTATCTTACTTATTCTATACACTTTCACTTCATTATAATGGTTCTCATAATTTATATCAACCATGAAAAAATATGTATCTACTTGCAGATCATTAAATAAGTCGTCAATATGAAGAAACATATAGTTATTCATAATAATTACATTATTAAATGATTTATAATCAATGAAAATATTTGAGGAGGAATATTTATTTTTAATAAATATTATCGGTCCACCCTATGAAACAATTATAGAATTAATGAATCCTTTATGCATGAATTATTTAAAACTATTTTCTATACTATAATTTCTTTTTAAGACATTAAATAATGAGGTTTTTGATATTATTTTATCATCAGGAACTAGTTCACCAAAAAATTCAAATATTTTGGTCAAGTATAATAAAAAAACTCATTAACAAAAACATCTAAATATTATTTATAAATAGAATATTATTAATTTAAATAGACCTCACATTCTAAAAAACATAAAAATATAACCATAAAATTAATCTCTTAATAGTTTCTAATCTTCATGATATGTTATCAATTGTATAAATTGAATCTCATATACAAACCAAAAATAATTTATGAAAGTAATTTATTCATACCTATAATACATATTAACAAGATAATTTAAAATGTAATTAAAACCTAGAATAACATCAAATTATATTATCGTAATGGCTAAAAGGATTGTGGGGAAAATCCTTCCATAGATGATTGTAGGAAGATATTTTTAAAAAATACCTTAAAATACCTCCATGTGTTTTTTCCAAACATCTTAACTACATTTAATGAGATAAAATTTTCATTTCACCAAATAAATATCATAGTATTGAAATAAATTTTAATCCTCGAATTAAAAAATACATTAGAATAAAATGAATAACAAACAGATGTACTTATTACAACATCATTTTATGGCCTAACATTATATTATGTAGTTACAAAGTATTTCACCATGTTATTTTTTATAGCCTTTCTAATTACCGACATTCATTCTCTTCTTAAGTGGTGGATATTCATAACTACTCATCACATTACATTTAAAACACATTATATTATACTTATCAAAAATAATATTACTACTACTAATAGACTATTCCTTGTAAAGGAAAGCCACATTCCCAATCCAACCACATTATAAGAACTTACCAAATATTATAATACCTTCCCCAAGGTTCTTTTTACCACAAGTATTACATGATTAAAATTTTACATTTTTACCATTATATTTATTTGATAGATTATTTCCATTTTTCAATGAACTATATATCTTTTTCTTCTTGTGAACACATGACACATGATCAATGAAAAAATTTATTTCTTCCTCATCATCACATCAATAATGTTTGTCATGAAATTTAAATTCATAAGAGTCCAATTTACTTTGATATACTGAATTCAATCCTTAGTAAATATGATTAATTTTATTATCATGATCCCAAATACAATTTGGTTCGTACCTTTACCAATAGGAGAAGTTTAAATAATTAATGGAAAATAAGTATTCCTCATTTTACCTCAATAGTATGAATTTATTGTCCCTAAAAAATAGAACAAAATAGGAAAATATTTCTCAATAAAGTGATCCATAAATATATCCCACTCAATTTCTTAAATATATTCTCTTTATCTTGTATTGTTAAACATTTACCACCATTGATAGATTTCACCATCAAAATTGTATGATGTGATAGTAAACTTTTGAATATCGGAATAACCATGAGTTCAAATATATTTTTCAAATATTTAGTCCCACCCTTAACTACCACTAGGTTATAAGATCCAACAAATTCTAGATTGTGGTATCTTATGAAATGGAAAACAGTTACTTTTTCCTTAATTAACGATCTGATTGATCTTTATCTAAGATACCAACACCGTTTGTAGCCTATATAATTCATTCATCAAATATAAAAACCTAAAAGTTCAAATTTTAACAATATATGTTTTTTTTTGATTTGGAAGGATATTTTTCTCTTTGTTCCATCCTACATTATCTTGTCTTTTTCATCTAGAGAAAACCATTCTGAATAGAAATTTTTTTTATAATGAAACATGGTAACATTTAGATTCATTATCCATACAACAATAAATTATAATATCTTAATAATATTTACATCAATTAACATAATAGATAAATTTATCTAAAAATTTTACTAATACAAAATATATGAACCTTAACATAAGCAATCTACAAAATTGATTCTTATAACATGAATTCACCTTCTCTCATTTATGGAGATATTAAATGTTTTTAGTTTTATATAATTATAACCTCTCTATTACCCACATATATATTAAATTATAAATTATAAATTTTCACAAAGTATCCATTTTTTACTCAATAAAAACATTTAATATATAAAAAGTATTAATTTCATTACATATCTATACAATTTTTATCTGAACCTCATAATTTTCCCAATTCTCACTTAAAATCAAGGGAAAAACATTTTAAATCATTTTATGAACACAAAAAAAATTTAAGGGACATATAAATTTAATGAAATAAACCCATTAGTCTATGAATACTCAAAATAAATTTCTCTTACAAAAAAAATTCTCAAAATATATGGTTTCTTACCCTAGAAATAAACGTAATTGCCTAAATAGTTTCATAAGACATTTCATAAAAAATTTAAAAGAAAAAATAATTATCATTAATGTTTCATTTCAAACAAAAAAACTTTTGAATACATTTTCAAACTTTTATACTTTTTATCCGTTGGTAGTATAAGCTTATTTTTGAATTTTAACAACATTTTCTTACCTTGTGAAATAATAAAATATTCATAACAACCCATATATGGAATAGAAAAATAATTTAAATAACATGGGACATCATTTTCATATCACTCATATAATCACTATTAAACAATGAATAAACTACCTAGTAAATTTTTATAATATCATAGGAGATACTAATATGTGGTTTACTCGATCCATTTACCCAAAGCATTAGAGATCAATATTGATCTCACACATCATTATGAATTATTTTTATCACACCCATCATCATGACTTATATAGAGATCACCTAGAATCATAAATAACTCCCAAGAACCATAAAATAATCATAACACTTAAAATATTGAATTTCCATTACCATACTCATAACAAAATTCTGAACATCCAGATGAAAAAAACGTTCATGATAGTTGCATATCTATTCCACTTAAACCCCTTTTTGAAAATACAAAGAAAAATGGGTAGGAGGGTCTTTAATTAAAGAAAAAATGAAATCATGTGAAGTAATAAAAACATCAAATAACATTAACTATGGAGGTAAAAAATATTGACGTCATATATGGTAAAATTTAACATTACATATTCACTTTATCAATGTATTCCGTATAAAATGCCTAAAATATTCCTTTTGAATTTTTTTCAAAGAAATTATAAAGTAACCTAAAATTTTCTGATAATTAATTTATTGATATATAAATATATCCATAAAATAAATGTAAGAATATATTAATGGAAGATATATATTTTTAAACTAAATCATTAAAAAATTTAAAATGATGGATTAAGGTAAACTGTCCAATGCCTAATATATGACTCATCATGAACATTATTTATCATCTAAAATAATAATATTATGTCAATTATTTAGTGTATTAACAACTATTTCATGTTAAATGTTCCTTTAATTTTATTTATTTCCATGTTACATTTAATTACATTATCAATTAAATTCTCATATAATGTTTTGATGATGTAAGATCCTTGTCTTCATGGAGGGATGTACCCTCAAATTTTTTCAATTGAATATCATAAAATTTAGATGAATTAAATTTAATTTGAGTGTATAATGAATATTGGGGTGTTCCAAGAGTTCGGATATGAAAGAGGGAAAACTAGTCCAGACCGTGAAAGGATCACAGTTGGCACACGGTTAAGTAAACCATGCGACCTCCCCATTCAAATCGTGAAACATTAGAAAATGTAATTCTGCATGATTGGTGCATGGTTTGTCAAAATGGGATGATCTCCCTAGATAAATGTTTGATCTGACTCCACGTGGATAGTGTCTTACACATGATTTGTGCACGGTTTTGAAAATCATGTTGGTAAATCGTGTTCCCTATTAAAAGTTTGAAAATTTATTATTTTTAATCTTGGGTTTTTAAGATCCGTCCAATTTATATACCCTTTCCCTTTCCTGCAACCTAATTTATGACCCAAAAACCTCAAAAAATCCCATGTATCAATCTCCCTCTTCTCTATGATTCTTATAGCGCCATGGGTTATGGATTGATGGTTTAGTTATGTCTAATATTCCTCTAGAATCACTTTTCTAGATTAGGGAATATGGACCTTGCTATCTTCTTATGTAGCTCTAAAACCCAATTTTTCTAATGTATTATAGGTTGAGGATTAAAGGGGTAGTAAAATATAGATCTAATTCCACATTTAGGATTGAGTTCACCATTGGATTCGAGGTAGGTGTTCTACAAGTTATATCTAATAGTTTTTAGTATATTTGTGCGTATGAGATTGTGTTATTGTTTCCATTTTGTTGTGATTTTGGAGAGGCTTTTGTTCTTTGGATAAACTGGTGTCTAAATGATTAATTTAACCCCTCATGATCCTGATGTGATGCATGGAGGATGATAATACAGATTTAGGGCCACCCAAGGGGTGCACAAACATTCTCAAAACAATAAATGGCTATGATTAAATGTGGAATTTATGTAAGATAATTTAACGTTGTGATAAACATGTTAATGTGGTTGGTTGGGTTGGAAATGGAATATTTTTAGTTGTTCGTAGGGTTTATAATGTAATAATGGGTTTTTTTGGTCATGATATGAAAATGGGGTTAATTGCGATAGTTGTGATTATATCATTAGACTTATGAAATTTGTTGGGATTCCTAAGTGGGTTACTGGACATGAAATGATAAATATGATAAATTGGTAATGGTTTTAAATTCAAGAATATTATAAATGGGTTTTCTTATAGGTAGTGATGAATAATTAAAATGGGTTAAGATAATTGAATTATTAAATATTCCTAATAGGATAGGGAATGAGAGTGGGAGTTTGGTTAAATGATCCATGAAATGTAAATGGTAAATCTGTTACTGGGCTATGGAATAATATAATTTTCCATGTTGATTTTTATGGATTTTTATTTAATATATTTTTTTTTGAGTATGGTGGTAATATGTCATGTGTGTGGAAAATGATATAAGGATGTGCACATGGCATGGTATTGGGATAATGGACTGAGGCTCATCTTGCAAGTCGGGTTGGATTAATTCTCTATCCCCAACCTGGAATGCCAGGGTTTGGGATTCAGATCGATTCTTGATTCCCATAATAGTTTAATTCGATAAAATTATCTGGACTGAGGCTTCCAGGTAAGTGTGGTGTATTTTTATAAATGTTTTATCACTTTTGAGATAGCAGAATTGACTTATACCCTCATGCATAATAATTACCATGATAAAATTAAAATGTCGTTATTTGTTTACTTGACATATACATAATGGGGTGTCCTAATAAGTTTAACTCACTATTGGTGTTTCTTCAATTTTCGCCAGGTTGGGTTTACCTTCAAATTTAGAAAGAGGGTAAGTTATCACTTAGGTATGTGGGGCCTTTTTATATTTTAAAGAAGATCGTACCATTGTCTTTATGATTGTCTCTTCCATGATTTTCTAGTGGTATGTACGGTGTTTTTTAATGTGTATAACTTCTATATTATCACCCTAACTCATCCCATATTATTTTTGTTCCTGATGTAGACCATGAGGGAGATGCATCCTTTGAAGAGAATTAGGTACGTATTTTGAATCATAATAGTAAATTATTGTAAGGTATGCTTCTGCCTTTGGTTTGATTTATATAGAGGCATTATAATGCTAAGAAAAGATCCTATAAAAGGGATTTAAATATGTAGGATCAGGGTCCAGATCATTTTACCTTGTAATCTCAGTGATTCTATGGAATATTGGATCAATAATGAGTCGTTCTAAGGTGGGGAGGTTGTAAGATATCAGTCTTCATGTAGGTATGTACTTATACAATTTTTGGATTTAATCACATCTAATTCCAATTAATTTAATGTTCACCAGGTCTATGAGGAAGTTTAGTGTGGTTTTAGTGTTTGGAGAATAAAAGGGGAAATCCAGGTCAGATTGTGCAAGGTGTGCAGTTGGCGCACAGTTATGTAAACCTTGTGGCCTCCCTACATAAACTATGAAACCTTAGATAGTGGAATTCAACATGGTTGGAATACATTTTTTCAAACCATGTGGACCTCTCCAGGTAAATATGTGACCTCACTCCCCTTATATTACAACATGTGCACAGTTTGGAAATATGTACCGATAAACCATGTGCCTCATTAAATGTTGCCAAAATTGCAATTTTTCTATCTCATGATTTTTATGTTCCATCGGATTTTTCTCTCCTTTTTCATACATCCAGCCCTAGTTACACCCCAAAAATGTAAATAGCTCTCAGTGATTAGTCTCTATAATCTCTAGGACATTTGGAGCATCATCGGCTGTGGTTCAAATATTTAGGTGTGTCTTATCTTCCAATTGCATCACTTTTCAGGATTAGGGCTTGTGGCTTCAGCTATCTTATTCTGATGCTCTAAAACCATATTTTTCTGGTGGATTGTCGGTTAATGCTTCAAGGGGTGGTTGATTATGGATATAAGGACATGTTTAAAAATGTGTTCACCATTGTATTCAATGATAGTGGTATATAAGTTATATCCCATTGGTTTTAAGTAGATTTGTGGATATGAGATTGTGTTCTTATATCCCTTTTGATGTGTTTTTTGGTGTCGTCAGGGGGATTTTGACAATGGTAGCCTAAATAATGAACTTAACCCCTCCAGATCCCCATGGGATTCATTGGGGATTAATTGTATAATTTAGGGCCACCCATGAGGTATGCTAAAATTACCAAACATAGAAATCAGTAAAGTTAAGCATGTGATTGATGTATGGTAAGGTAAAGCTATGATGAACAAGTTAATGTGATTGGTTGAGTTGAAAATGGAATATTTATAGTTGTTCCTATGGTGGATAATGTCAAAATTTGTTTTTTGGGTCATGAAATGAAAATGGGATTAATTATGTTAATTGATATTATATCATTTGGATTATGAAGTACGTTGGGATGAGTAAGAGGAATAGTGAGCAATAAGTGAGGAATATGATAAATTTGTAATTGATTGTGAATTGAGGAATATATAACTATGTTTTCATAAGGTAAGCGATGAATATGAAAAATGGGTTAAGATAAGTGAATTATTAAATATTCCTAATGTGATAGGGCTTGATAATGATAATTGGGCTAAATGGGCCACGTAATGTAAATGGTAAATGTGTTAATGGATTATGGAATAATATTATTTTCCATGTTGATTGCTATGTATTTTTATTATTATGTATATTTTTTTTGAGTGTCATTGTAATATGATATGTGTGTGGAAAAGGATATAAACATGTGAACATGGCTTGGTTGTGGGAAGTAGTACCGAGGCTTCTCCCATGTTTTGGGCTGGATTGAGGCTTTAACCACACCCAAGAATTCATGGGTTTGGGAGTCGAACTAATTATTTATGCCTCTAATGGTTTATTTCAATTAGATTACCTAGGTTATGGATCAAAGGTATGTGTGGTGTATTGTTATGAAATTATTATCCATAGTGAGATAGGGAACTGGACTTATACCCTCCTGCATGATAGTTGTCGACATTGACCATTGTGTGAATATTGTAAAATAATAAACCATGGAACATGTATTGGAAATAGATTATGTAATGAATATTGAATAATTAATGAATATTGTAATAATGATTGAAAAGTTTAATGTAATAGTGTTAAATAATCACACCTAAATTGTTCTTTATTTACTAGTCTTTTATTTATTAGGAACATGTACTATTTGTTTGGACTAGATATTTTTTAGACACTATTGGTGATGGCCTATTAATTTGTACCCACATCCTTCTTGGTCTAACATTTGGTACTTGAGAAAACTTCACTATTTCAGGTCTGGATAAAGGCAATAGTCATGTGCATGGGAGTTGATTATGGATTGGGGATGCACAAGGAGGATGTTCTGGTCATGGGGTTAGGACCATTTTTGGGATTCAGCTATTTTTCTTTATTTTTGGATTATTGACTTTGTAAATATTATCATGTCATAAAATAGTTATTTTTATTTCATGGTTTTTACCCAGTTTTTAGATATACCTAGTTAAGAATGTTTATTGTTTATTAAATATTGTTCTGATATTTATATTGTTTTTTGATGTGGATCACTATTTTAATGAGGGATTAGTATCCCCACATGACCAAATATACTCTCTCCTCTAGTCAAAAACCTATGAAGTATGCAGAATAACTCTTGAGGTCATGTGGCGACCCGGATAGGAGCACTGGTTTAGTATCTTCCTAGTTAGGGATGTTACAGACGACATTAAGATCATATATTCAAAATTTATTTAGTAATATAACTATGGTCAAATAGGAATATATTAAATTATCTATTGAATAATAATAAATAAATAATTATAATTTTTATAATTTCAAAATTAGTTGAAAACCAACCATGAAACCTAGTAATGAAAAATGAATTATATTTCAGTTATGGATACATTAGGTTTTATGTAAACTTGATTAATACATATATTCTTTATAAAACATGATGGAATTAATGTAAGAATTATTTTTCAATAATTAATTATTATTATATCATAATTATAATATAAACTCTTTAAATAAACTTTTATATACCAGTACTGAGATGTAGTGAGGAAAAAACACATCGCTTTGTGGAGGTGGAAATCCCCATATTTTCACGAATGACGTTATCATTTTTTAGTCGATGAAAGGTATGAAGATTGATAAAATATAATATTTCCAAAATAATAATTATTCTATGACTATCATATAAATACATTATATTAATCATTATAATCATTCATTAGTAGAGGTGATGGAAAATGAATAATATTAGTTTGTAGGATGGTAGTCCACCATACACACAAAATATGCTTTCACTTCCCATTTTATGGAATAAAATATAAATAAAAATAATTAAATAACATGATGAAATATATGTATAAGGAATATATATGTGTTATTATTTAATCATGATTGAAAAATATTTTAAGGAGTTAAAATATGAGGAAATGAAAATTCTTTGCTAATAATTATACCTCTTTTTCGGAAAACCACTTTTGGTTTATACTAAAATCCATAATAGGTTGGTTTTATGATTAAAAATGTGTCTCTAGGACCCAGTTATGGATGTATGTAGTAGATTGGGTAAGTTATTAGCTGAATATAATGTCTATTAAAGTGTTTAGGGAAGAGGATAGGGTGTCTGCATTTATAATTTGGGTTGAGGAAACAAATTGAATTTTTAAAAATATTACAATATATTAATATTATACTAAAGGAAAACAATTCCAAAATAGACCATTTCATATGATTATATTATATAGGGTATATATATATCCACTAAATTGTTTTTACACAATTTTTAGGTTATTTTATCTAATTTATCTTCAGTTTAACCGTGGTAATCCTTTTTTACATTACCAATGGAAACCGATATTTAGGGTTTTCACCATTCATTATGACCAAAAATTAAGTCGAACTGATTACATAAAATTATTTATTCTGATTCAAAATATATAATTCATTTTATAAAATTTAAATCAAATAATTGGTATAATTTAATTTAATATTAAAACATAAAAATCAACAAATAAATGTTATAAAAAACAATTTTTATTATAATTTTTTTTAAACATTTCTATTAAAAAACTAATTCAAAACTCCATAATTTGATTAATAATAATATTATTAAACTAATATTAATTTTAAACCATAATTTAAAAAAAATTAATATTTTTTAATACATAAAACAAAAGACCATTTTCTATTAAAAAAAGTAGAATTCACTACTCATTAAAACCTCAAAACATTTAGAAAATTTCCCAATAATCGTACTGTGATAATTTAGAAATTATTACTTAAAAATTATGACCATTTTTTAAAATTAAATTTATATAATTTTTATGTTATTATTTAAAGTGAACCCATATAATTATTGAATGTAAAATTACTATGAAATACGTTATTTCCATTTTGATTGAAAAATTACTCAATATTAGTATAATGAATATAAATATAAATACCAATATAAATATTAAATATAGTTGAGTTTTAGTCCAAATTTCACTATCCTACTTTTTTGGACATTTATATTTTAGAGTTTTCTATAATTACTTCATTACACTTACGTAAAAACGGAATATTACAAAGTAAAAACTTCTACTCAATATCAATTTTTCATAAAAAAAATGTTGAAAAAAAATTAACCATGGGATGAGCAAAAAATATCATTAAGGGACATAAATAATAATAATGATATATTTTATTTATTTTTAAAAACATGGGATAATAAAATATAGTTTTACATTAACATAATATGAATTGATAAAAAATAATCATTTACTTACACTTGAATCTAGCTTTACTACCCAAATATTTTCATAAAACACTTATAAGAAATTATAATTTAAAAATCATAATCCTGATGATTTATTACATAACATGAGGAATAATGAAAAATATTTTATTAAACACACACATTCTTAACGTAATGGGAATAATAATATATTTATGTAAAAAATCATTATCTTTACTTTTTAAATAATATGGTTTCCATGAAAACTAATTATAAAGAATATTAAAGTCATGTAGGCACCTAGGGACATAATCATCATAGAACCCATATAATTGGAATAACTATAGGGGTGGATATCCAATATAAGTCTCGAGATTTTTTAAGATTTACACAATACATGGGAGAGCCATATAGGGATAACCTTTCATCATGAGATATATTGGGCTAACAAGGCACCAAAAACAATGTTAAAGGATAATATCATTCATAAATTACATAAAATCTTCTGTTTCCATCTCTACACTATGAAAAATATTCTTTTAAAACTATAAGTAAATCGTTTTTAAACATTGGTATGTCACTTCCTTTAAAAACCAATTTCAAACTCCAAAATTCCTTGAGTAAGGGAAATGATAGTTTATATTTTATTAAAACATGGAACCTAATAAATGAAGTTTAATGAAATGGTTATGGTATTGGGAAAATCCATTGGCATTATACACATTAAATTAGAATAGTATTTTTATCCTTTTATAAATAAAGCCTTAACATTCCGTAAAAAGATTCACATTGAAACCCCTTAAAATAAAGAGACGTCAATTTTAATTATTATTCACTTATGTATATATAAATAAATAATCAAATGATTTTTAATAATAAATACAAGCAGAAATAGATTTAAGAAAATATCATTAAAATATTTAAAACATGGTTTTTAATGTAAAGGGGACCTTACCTCGAGTCCAACTTGTTCCATACATTTCTTATCTTATTTAATAATAAACATATGTTAATTATTTAGTTTTAAAAAAAATTAAAATGTTTTCATGTTAATTTATTTATTACCATTTTATGTTTAATTACTTATGTTCACGTCAAAAATTTGGATGATATTCTAGTAATATATCTAAAATTACTTTAATATGATTACTATCGTAAAAGTAGAAATCATTACATTATATGAAAAATGATAACCATGAAATAGTTATTATTTGTATACATTATGTATACCTTTAAAACCAACCATGAAATCTAGTTATGAAAAATGAATTATGTTGTAGTCATTGAGATGGTATGTCGTATATTTGCATAAGTAAATTTTCCATTTCTCAATGTTCATTTTAGAAGGAAGGTACGTATTATTTTTTATTTCTATAATGATGATTATATCATAAGTACCATATTTTCACTTTATATAAACTTATATTTTCACCCATATATTTTAGTGATGGAAAAATAATCACATCGCTTCATGGAGGTGGTTGTCCACACTCACTTGTGAATGATTTATCATTTTCTAATTTATGGATAAGTATAAAAATAGATGATATATATAATCTGTATATTAATATAAATATTTCATGGGTATCATATATATAAATTAATCCTTTTATTATAAAAAACCATGAGAGGTGGTGATGTAAAAACATATTACTTCTCATCGGTAGGTGGTAGTTCACCATAAACAGGAAATATGGTTTTGTTTATCATTTAATTTTAGAGGATATGGATAAATATAAGTTATTAAAATAAAAACATATTATTATATAAAATATATAGTCTTTATTGTTTTATAATTTATGTGAAATCTCTGAAGGGGGTATAAGAAGTAATAAAATGCAGACACTTGGTCAATAAATATACTGCTTCTTTATAAAACCTCTTAAGGTTTACAAAACTTCATTGATAGGCTGGTTTTGTGATTACACATGTATCTAGAAATTTGGGAAGGAAATAAGGGATATATTTTTATTATAAATTTATCATCCAAGAAAATTTTGTTTTGTGATTAAAAGATTAAGATATGTGTTCTTTTATATGTCAATAGAGGGGCACTCTTGGAATTTTATAAATTAATAAATTAATAGAATTAAGTTATCATTTTAAAATGGATCCAATCTAATGAAATTTTAATCTAATATGACTTTTAGTTAAAATACTCTCATTAAATAAAAACTGCAAATATTTAAGGAATTTTTTCACCTTTATCATTTTATTTTAACCCTCTATTAACCCCTTTGATGATTACCATGATAACAATGTTATTCAATATTTAAGGGTTGTGATAGTTACAATAAATTGAAAATTATCCCACAAATAGACCATGGTCATTATTTTAAACCATACACATTTCACTTGGAAAATGATAGGTTTTTATGAATCTTAAATCTCTCAATAAAGTATTTGTTATTATAAAATATCACTACTGTCACTTTTTGAAATAAATGTAATATTATAATATATAATGTGATTCCTCATGTAAAATAGATCAAAAAAATAATTCTTTTATATATACAGAATTAACTTAATATATTTATCCAATCATATTTTGGATGTTTTTATATCATTTTAAATATTATCATTTCTATTTTACACCATTGTTAACTAATTTTAAAGATACCCTTTATAATGAAATATTAATATTAAAGGGTAGTAAGTTTACTTGTATTGTGAAAATTAGATCATAGAAGGACAAGGTATTAAATTTTAAACCATTTTTAATCCTAACTATCCTCTTGATATTTTTTATCACATATAAATAGCATAATTATATATTATTTAACATAAAATATCATTATTTTAATTTTTGACAAAATTCAATTAATTTGACATTGAAAAAAACATGACTGAAAGGAATTCTAATATAATTTATTAATAAATTCTAAAAATATTTCATTTATCTTTTAAATTCATTTAAAAAAGTAATTAATTTAAATTTTATTAGTTTAATATCTTTAGAATCATGTATTTTATGTTTCTATTAATTTAATATGTAAATTATTGGAGTTGTTTAAGAATTTAAGGTAATTATTTCATCACTAAAAAGTAAATATAAATTAAAATTATAAAATAATAATTTACCTTTTAAATAAAAATTTAGATCTATAAATAATGTGTTCTTATCCCTTCTAAAAAATATTTTTGAAATTAAAAATAATTATGTGAAATTTTTGACTTCATCTTTTTCCAAAATATTATAAATGTAAAAGTTAAAGGAATATAAAACCATGTTTCTATATTTTTTAAAATTGGATAGAAATTGATAAACACCAATAATGAAATAGGATAATTTAACATGTTAGGGTCAATTTTTCATACTTATTAAATATTATTTGACCTTAATTAGCTTATTTACTTTTAACATATTTTCAATTATTTACTATGGTTATTATTCAAAATGGACCAAAATGAAAGGGTTATATTAACAAAATTTGCGGATCCAATTTCAAAATATAGAATCCATTTATTTAAAGAAATTTCATGATGTGAAATATTTTAAATTAGAATTAAAACAAAAAAATCAATGAAAACAATTTTTTAGATAAATGAATTTTACAGTATTAAATTGTTCTTATTCCAAATTCAATGATAAAATTGATTCCAATGAACCGAATTAAAGAACTAGTTATATATTAAAAATAATTTTTCTTTAAAACCATTTTAAAATAAAATAGAGCTTTATAAATTGCTGAATCTAAAAATATAACAAAAACTTTAGTGGTCAAAGCTAGCTCAGTCCTCAAAAAAAATATTAATAGATTGGATGTATAATTACAAGGAAGGTTTAAACATATGAGTATGAAAATCCCTGTTCACATCTGCATCAAAACAATATGTGTAATAGTATTAATTCACAGATGACCACATTGATCTCATCTCTAAAATTACCCTTTTGGAAAGAGCATCAGCAACTTGACCGGTCTCCCTGTATATATTAGTAACATTAAAAATTATGTTATTTACATCACAAAAGAATTCAATATAGGAAAGAATAGGATTCCATGGAATAAATCTAGAGAATAGTTTCCATGCTTCCACATCTAACATAATATTATATTTAACCCAAATGTTCTTGAAACCAAGAATAAAAGCATAACGAATTGCATGAATGATGTCCCATAATTCGGCTTCAATTGTTGTACCATTACTTAGGTAATGAAATAAACATCCCTTGAGAAATCCATGATGTATATGAAATACACCAGCATTCCCTAACAGTCCTAGTGTATCTGGGCTACCCCATTGATGTTTCCATTGATACATGATGAGATCAGAGGGATCCATTGAATTGATTTCATAACCAATGGTTTTTTCCCTACAAGAAACACCAAACATCCATAAAATAATATAATAAAGTTAATAATTATTCATTGGACCTGTATAAATTTTAGAGTTCTCCACCATATCTCTATACATATTTTTGATTCCCTTACGAAAATATTAAACCTCATTAAAAAATTTATGGCATTACCATAAATCCATGTATAAGCATTAAGAGAAGAACCCACTATAATAAGGAGATTCATAACATTCCAGATGTACTATGAATCAATGTTTTAAATTATCATATTTTTATAGTTATCTATATGCAGTGTGATGATGTTGGTTCCATGAAGAGAATCACATAATATGGAGATGAAGCTACATGAAACAAATGATAAATTCACTTATCATCCCTCATACTGAGAAAATAGGCAAGGAAAATCTATAGCCAAAATTTTATAGTAGGTGGTGAAAGGTTAGCCTATTATTCTAGATTTCCCATTGAAATAGATTCCACATTGATGGAATAATAACACTCTTGAAACAATCAAGAAATGACTTGTTAACATTGGAGCTCACACATTTAAACTTTAATAACTCCTTGGTGTTAAAACGACCAATCTGTTTAAGGTACAAACAATAATATTAGTATCAACATAATTTTATCTTTCCAGTCACAACAAAATGTAACTAGGAACAAAATAATTCAATATAATAGCATTATAAATCATCTCATAAATTGACATTTTCTTAAGATAATGTGGTATAATCACATCTTTACTCAATGGATGATGAACCCATTAAATTTCCCAATATATGAGTTTTGAGTTTCTACAATATATCTACTAAGAGGAATTCATAATATAATTGTAATTTTGATAAATAGCATTCCAAATTTATTAGGTAATATAGTCTAGAATTAAATTTAGGTTCCTATTTTTGAACCAATTTAAGAGAGAATATGAAGACTCATTATTGGATGTTATGATATTCCAAGTGAATTTATTAAGATTAGTGTCCTTGAAGATTCATAAATATTCGATACCCAATACCTCTATATCTAAAATATTAATAAATTGATTCCATGAAAGAGTAATAATTTTCCTATAATGAATCAATCCTATCCAATAGAAATTTTTTATTCAACCTGGAAGCTTATTATTGTGATTTTTATCCCATATATATAAGGAGAACAAATTGAATACCCTATAGATGACCACTGAGTTGATCATGAATATTATTTCTTCTTGAGACATGGATTTTCCTTTCTAGGATTTCATTTGAGAAATAATTATTGATCTATTTTTTCCAGATGACTACATTTACTTTTACCCTAGAAAATTGGTACACCAGTATTGAATAAAGGTAAAGTCCCATTCCATACAATATATCTTTTAGAAGTACTATTTTGTGGGGACTTAGATACTCCATTTTCAAATAAAACAATGAAATTACTCATACTGATCACCTATCCAGCCACATAAGCATAACGGAAAAAATAGGATTTTACGGAAAAAAAATAATTCGTTTGGGGGCCTACAAAAAAACAAAGGATTAAATTAACAAAGAAAACATATGAAGAGTAGATAAACCTTCTTCCAATATTGATTTTCTTATAGAGAATATCTTTTTTAATTTTAAAAATGAATTTACACAAATAGAACTCAACAATAGAAAAAATTAGTCGAGATAGTGAATCACAATGTCTAAAACCTCTAGAATATTGAATGTTTTATCTTGTAAATCAATTTTGGATAATTTAATGTCTGAAACATAGAACCATTTTATTAATAAAATTAATGAAAAAAATTGTGAAACCATTTCTCTTTAGGATGGGAAAAAATGATTTACCACAAAATCATATCAAAATATTATGATATATAAAGCTTAAGATAAAAATTCCAAAAACATAACTTTATTTTTTATGATGTTGATGCATTCTAACATGGTGAAAATAAAATTATGGATATTCTTTCCAGGAACCAAAAAATTTGATTTCTATAATAAATACACTTGCAATTTTCTCAAAACAAATAGAAATAATTTTACTATTTATCTTGGGTATAGTGTTACCAATAGAAACTAGACTAAAATCAATGATGTCCACATCATTCTCTTTATTTCACATAAGGGAAAAAATATAGAATTGAAAAAATTTAAAATAGAAGAATGTGTGATATATTCCCTCATGGACCTATCGAACTCATCATTATCAATTTCCCAGTAAAACATTAAAAAGTTATTAATGAAACCATCATGACCATCCACACATTCAATTTTCAGTGAGAAAATAGATCATATAATATTCTCTTCAAAAGGGATCTCAGTTAAATATTTTTTCTAGGACATCCTTACAAGGTGTAATATTCCCAACCATCGTGGAGTTATTATCACTCCCATCATCTGATTATAGGACTTGAAAAATTGAATAACCACATTAGAAATCTCATTATCTGAAGAGTATAGATATCCAATGAAATTTATTGTGATTACCCCTCATTTAATTTTTTCCCTTATTCATGTATTGGTATATAATAGAATTCCATTTTTCATATTTAATCCACATGATATTATACTGATTTTTAAGAATTTTATTTAGGAAAATAAGGGAATCAATCTTTGACACTAATTTATTTTTATCTCTAGAAAGTATATATTTTCCAGGATTGTAAATATGAAAGTCAATAATATAATTCTCATAAACATTGATATTCTTATTCAGCTTTAATAAAGAGGTCTTTCTCTACTCCATTAAAAATAATTCTTTATATTTTAATTTAGATTCATGAGTTTGAAAAGGAAAAATAGGGGAATCATTCTTCCATGAGCTCAATAAAACCTTCCTTAATATAGGGGTAACAATCCATGTATTTTTTTATTCTAAATTAATAGTGTTTGACATTATTATTTTGATACAAACATCAATAACAATAAGATTATGATTGGAGTGGCTATAGGAATCTGTGAAGCTGAAAATCTGGACAACAATACTACTTTCATAAAATTGAAAAAGTAAATGTCAAACATACATTACTAACTTCCATAATTTTTTAACCTACTACATGTGAAATTATAACCAACAAAGTAAATTCAATTTGTTTTCACAGATCAATGCATGAACAATATTTTGTAGTAGCAGGCATATTAAAACTATTCACAATTTTATCACCCAACATCAAAATTGTGTTAAAATAAATAATAATAATATATTTTTGTGAGGTAAAAGTAGATTATATTTTCAAATCCCTTTAAATCACCCTACTTTTAATATAAGTTAAACTAAAAATATATTTTTTAGTAAAAACCATATTTTTCTGAATTTACTAGAAAAGAAATCATTTATGAAAAATACCAAATATTAACTCTAGTAGAATTTATTACACTAATTTAAAAAATATATCTTTTTTATAAAATAATTATATAAATGTATAAAATAATATTTAAAATATTCATTCATATAAATCAATAAAACTATTTTTGATGAAAACATATTTTTGAAAAATAAAATGATTATTCTAAAAAACTAATGATTCTATCATAAGTATAGATCAATTGTTTTTTATTAATTGGGAACTTTATATATATATATATATATATATTCGGATAATCATATTTAAACATTATAATGTAATGGATTTGTTTTAATAGTCAAATTTAAATATTAGTATTTTCAGTTCATTTAAGCTCAATGTTAAATAAATTATAATCTTTATAACAAAGTATTTATTTTCAAATATTTGGATATAAAATTCATCTGTATTTTTAAAATTGAATCCTTGAAATTAAAACATGAACTCGGTATGAAATGGGTTGATATTTGATAACACCTTTGACACCGAGAAACCATACTTCCGAAATAAGTACATAAAAATGTTGTGTATTTAAAAAAAAAGACAACAAAAAACATATAACTAAATTTTCATTCGAGGAAATTTTCTAATATAAGTTTTGGAGAATTATATAAATATGTCCCAATTTATCATTATAGTACAAAATAAAATTAAATAAAAACAATTCACATGCGCTAACTCCTCAATAAATACACACCACAAGATAATTATACAAAACCTATGAAAAATAAAATTTAAATAAAGGAAGAGAAATAATTTTTCACAGTAAGGGGTTTTAAAATCATTGGAAAATAATATTAATATATTTATTTTTAATTATTTACTAATTAAAATGGTTTTCATGTAATTGAAATATAATAATTTTCATATAATTTTGAAAACAAAAATCTAAAAAATATTAACATTTTAAAATAATTCCTTGGATTTCTCTTTTTGAAAATAATAATTTTGAATGATTAATTATGTCACCCAATAGGACATTAGAAAACCATAAATCCACCTTTCTATATCTCATATGGTATAATGTCCCCTTAATGTCATGGGTTTTTTCCCCGTAGCATAACCTAACTTTCGGTATTCTAGTGACAGTTTTAAGAAGTCATTTTAATGGTCCTTCCTTTCTCAATCATAACCCAAAAAATTCAAAAAATACATAAATAAATTATTTTCTTCAAAATAAAATAATATTATATACATTTTAACATGTAATGATCATATTTTGATAATTTTAATTATCATATTTATGAGAAATCCATGATTATAAACAATTTTCCTTATTTAAAATTTGTAAATATAAATGCAAAAAAAATGAATACATGAATAAAAATTCATAGAATGTTAATTTTAACATATATTATAGTCATATATAATGTTATTAATGACTTATATATACATAATAAAATAACTGACTCATAAATTTAGAGCATCCATCATTTACAACTTTGAAAAAAATGAATGGATCCCATAAAATGATAACATTTATCATATGTAAATAAATGATACACATAAAATGCTAACCATAAAATGATATATTCTCTCTTTGATATTTTATTTATAGAAGAATAAATTTTTTAATGTTAATAATAATTATTAATTTTGTAATTATTTTAAAATTACTAATTAAATAATTTTTTAAAACATTATTTTTTTATGTAAATAATTTTTCAATGTTTTTTAAAAAAACATAAATTTATTTTTCTAAGAAAGACTTAATAGAATTTATTAAAATCATTATTCTTCTTCATCAAAAAATCTAAAATTACAATTATACATACACTAATATATTAAGATATTACCCTAGGAAAACCCATAAAATCGAAAGTCGTATAAAATAATTCTGTTACAAAACATAAATTGATAGGTCTTAAAAATAAATTTTAAAAATTAACTTAAATTAAAAATTGTTAAAACAAATAATATATAAATATATATCTTTGTAACTAAAACATAAATTGATAGATTAAAAATAAAATAAAAACCCTTACATTTATTAGAAAAAAAAACAGAAAAGGGTTTATGTTTCACGAATAAAAAGGTGTTTGATGGAAGAGGAACATGGGAGAAGATAAATTAGATCTTTTGGGTGTGAAATATAGCATTTATATAATAGTTTTATATATTTTTATAATATATAAAACATTGAAAAATTTATAGTTGTGTATTTGGAATTCAATTTATTAAAAATACTAAAAAGGGATTTTGGATTTGTTTAATGAATAAAGTGTTGGATTTCTTATATAATACACACAAACACATGCATATATTATATTATATTTGAAGTTTCTTAAATCAATATTTTTAAAGGGTATTCAAAAACTGACTAAAATTAGATCAAATAATGGTTCTAATGAGGCTTGTATAAACTGATTTGTTTGGACTATTTGTGTTGATAAGCAATATATATTTACATACTTACCTTCCATCAAATGATAAAGAAGGGAAGTTAAAGAAACCAAAATGATTTAGTGGTTTGGTATATGTTACATCACCCATGCCATTTTAGAATAAATATGAAACAAAGATGGGCTATAGACTAGGGAGACTTTTATGATAGAGGAGGTCCCAATGGATTGACCTAGTTTAAGCTCATGAGGATGGGTTTTGTAAGGGAAGATGGACATGAATGGATGGAATGGTTTAGATCATCCAAGATTGATCGAAGGACTAGAATTAAACACAAAATTTTAATAAATTAGGAAATGAAAGATCAATTGGGTAAAGGAATGGAATATCCAGATGAGCTAGATTTTTATTGGACTGTCAAAAAAACAGATCCTTTATTTTTCCACATCGAAATGGGATTTCTATGGAGAAGTCCTTTATAAGGCAGAACACGGCTTCCACCCATCAATTAAAGAATCACACACCGCATTGGGAGCCTTATACTTGGGCTTCTACATGGGCTTTGACCAACCTACACACAAAACAAAATATGGGGCCCTATACACGGGCCTAAACTCGTGGGTTTCTCTAGATGGGATTTCATGGTAGTACTCTAATCTCACCAAAATCTTGGATTTACTGACCATGGGATGACCTTGGTGCGGTTGGGTAATATTAATAAAAAAATTACTAAAATAATTTTTCCATATAGAAGAAAAATATTAAATTATTATATATATATATATATTATCACATCCATTACATCATTTATATAATTTTGAGAAAGATAATTTTTTATTCTTATTTGAAAATATTTATATTGAATTGTATTTTTATTAAATTATCAAGTAATAATATGAATATTTGAAACTTTAACTTATAATTAAAAAATTTTGGTTAAATTCCTTCATTTTAAATCTAATAAGAACTCAAATTAATAATATAATTTTAAAATTGTTATTAATACATTTTAATTGAATGTTATTGTTTCTTCAATTATCATTTTTAAATCATTTAAAATTTTAAAACACATAATGGACAGTGAAACTCCAATGGTTAAATTTTTATCCCACTACAATTAAAAGGTTTATAAATACCAATGTCATAAGGGTATTGAATAAAAATCTCAATATTCATTTATTTCACCCGTGAATGGGGCTCCAAATTCCACTGGTTATTAGCATATTCATTATTATTTATTTTATTTATTTTCTTATTATAGCATATCTAGGGGAAGAGGTAAACGCGTTCAAACTTTTGTGTTCGTGGGAGGAGTTTTAATGGTGGTTATAGGGAATTTATTGAGTTTTATGAATTATTCATGATCATGAGTCTATAAAGTTGTAAGGTTATCATTGGTTTACTAATAAAAGTATTCTATTTTTGTTCATAATTTTTTATATTTCGTGTTTGATAGTATTTATTTAAACAGTAAAAGTACATCATGGATTCTAGGCATTACATTCATCCCTTAAGAACTGAATTGTTCCCTCATAATTAATTTATAAAAAAAATCAATCATCATCTTTTTTCAACCATGTTGCTTCCAAAAAATCAACATTATTACTATTTTTTAAAATAAATTGTATTACAATAATTAATTCGTACCTTCACTAAAATCTATAATGTTGGTGATTCTTATGAAAAGGCTAGTTTCCTCCAGCCAAATTGATCTTCAGTGAAATTTTATTTTCTTCAATTTTTTTTATCATGCCCAACTTGTCCAACTTGGGTAAAGCACATGTACACAATGATATGATCGTGAGATAGAGGCTTGAGGGGTGTAAGACTTAGAGACATCTCTGTGGACATGATTTCTATAAAACAAAAAAAAACTACTAGACTTCTAGTTTTCGAAAGTATTCCATATAAACTGAAATACTAAACCTGAAATAGGTAGGTTTCATTAAGATAGACCTATCTTGAAGCTTTTGGATAATTCCTTAATAACTCAAACTATCCATATAGGTTAAATCATTTGATGTGACCATCAAAATATTTTCATTCACCTACATTGTTTGGAAGTTGTTAATTCATCATGAAGAAATACACAATACATGATCCCTGAATAAATCATAGTATATTAGGAGTATTGGATGTCTTTTAGGGAATTTTACATAATAGTTTAAGTCTTTCTAGTGTTTCAAAACCATTCAATCAAGATTTTAAAACCATCCTTTCAGGTAACTCATCTGGAAATGAAAAAAGAGTTCTTCATTTTTTTCTTTATTATATTTGAAATATTAAGAAAATAATTTTACTAAGAAAGTATATATAAATTATTAGTTTTTTAAATTTTTACAAAATTATACAGACCATTTCTCTAATAAAAACGGTTATTCCACAAACATGAACTTATGGGATCTGCACATGAAAATGATATGTTTTATATTAAAATAAAATACAAAAAACATATTTCATTTTTCATGAAAGGATATTTTATGACCTAGGATTTAAATTATAAGAAAAATACATCACAATTTAAAAAAATTGTACAAAATAAAATTATATAAAAATTAATAGTATTTTATGCCACCTCTAGAAAAACATAGGATAAGAAAATTATACTAAACCTCTTTAAAATAAAATTAAAAAATTGTGTGACCAATTATTTTTCCTAATCAGGGGTTTTAAAATTTTAGGTAAATAATTTAAAATTTTATCTTTTGAATTAATTAATACATAAAAATTGGTTTTCAAAACATTGAAATATAATAATTTTAATACAATTTAGAAACCCATAAATTTCCAAAATATTAACATTTTAAAATAATTCCTCGGATTTCTCAATTTGAAAATAATAATTTGGAAGGGTTAATTATGGTAAGCATTAGTCAATAGAAAAACTATAAATCCAATTAGTTATATCTAATATGGGAGAATTTCCCCTTAAGGTCATGGGTTTACTCCTTATACCGTAACTTAACATTTGATGCTTTAGTTCCAATTTTAAGAAAACATTTTTATGGTCATACATTTCTCAATCATAACCCAAAAATGTTTAAAAATAATACATAAATAATTTATTTTTATTAAAAGTAATTAATAATAAATATTTATTAATATGTAATAACCATTTTTGAGAATTTATAAAATCATATTTAGAAGAAATCCATGCATATAAACAACTATTTATATTTAAAAGTCATAATTTTAAATACATAATTAAATAAATGAATACATAAATAAAAATTCATTTAATGTCAATTATAATGTAGATTATAGCCAAATATAATTCTAAGAATAAAATACATCTATATAATAAAATAATTCACACATAAAATGGTAGCTTCCATTATTTATAACTTACAACAAATGAATGGAACACATAAAATGATAACATTTATCATACGTAAATAAATGGTATATATAAAATGATAACCATAAAATTACATCTTCTCTCACAGATATTTTATTTTCAAAATAATTTTTTTTCTATACAGTATGAAAACAATTTTTTGTTATTATTTAAAAATAAATTTAGAAAAAATTCTTAAAAAAATAATTATTTATATATAATTAAATTATTTAATGTTCTCAAAACAAAAATTTGATATTTAGTTTACTATGAAAGACTTGATAGAATTTATAAAAATCCTAACAATCTATCACTATACAAATTGAATGAATAATTATAAATAAACTAATATATCAAAATATAACCCATGAAAATTCATAAATCAAATGATTTATAAAATAAATCCCTTACAAAATATAAATTGATAGGTTTTAAAAATAAAATTAAACCAATAAATTACTTTAAAAATTATAAAAAAAATAGATAAATAGATATCTATATTGAAATATATATATATTTCTTTGTAAATAAAACATAAATTTCCTGATTTGAAACAAAATCAAACCCATACATTGATTTAAAATAAAAGAAGAGTAGTGTTGTAGTTTAATAAAGATAAAAGAGTGAAATAGAGGATATACTTAGGAGAAGAAGTATCATGTATTTTTGGGTATTAAAAAGAGGGTTTGTAGAATATTTATATATTTTTTTATAATATATCAAATATTTATGAATTTATATCATTGTATTTTGAAATCAAAGATTTAAAATTTATGAGAATGATTTGTGGAGTTGTCTAATGAAGGAAGTGTTTAGTTTGTTATATATATATATATATATATATAATATTTCAGGTTTCTGGTTTTGAAATTTCAAAAGGGGATTAAAAAATTGACCGAGTTGAAATCAAACAACGGTGCTAATTGGGATTCTATTAACTCGTTTTTTTGGACTATTTAGATGCTTAATATATATATATATATATATATATTACTTCATAAAATGAAGAAGGGAAGATGAAGAAACTGAAATAGAACCAAAGTTTTAGTTTATTTTCCATCACCAGTGCCATTTTAGAAGAAAAAAAACCAATATCGGTGATAGTTGAGGGAGACTTCAACAAGAGAGGATGTCTTGGTGGCTTAAAATCACTAGAGGTCACGACAAGGGGTGTAGCAGGTTAGATGATCAATAATGGATTTAGCGATTATATAATATTATATTTATCAGTAGAATATGATTAAAACAATAATTTAAAATAATTAGGTAAGGATTGATCGATCAAGGAATGCAATAGATGGTCTAGATGATCCAGAATTTGATTGAATGGTCGAAAAAAAGCATTCATAGTCCCACATCGAAATGTGTGGTCTGTTGAGAACTTCATTATAATACATGATGAAAAATCCATCCGTAGATGGCATAGGAACACACCTCATTGGGATCCTTATACATGGGCTTCTTCTTGGGTTTCATTCCAACAATACACAGACCAATATTCGAGGACCATTACAAAGGTTGGCCTTGTGGGTTTATCAATATAATCATACATGAGAGTGATCTACACTCACCAAATGATTGACCTTACTTCCCATATTCCAACCTACGTGTTGTTGGGTACATAGTAAACAAAATTGGTAAAAAAATTACAGAAATAATAAAAATATTAAATTATTATCTATATATATTATCACACCCATTACATCATTTATACAATTTTTAAAAAGTTAATTTATTATTTTTCAATGAAAATATTTATATGAAATAATTTTTTTATTAAATTATCTAGTTATAAAAAAATATTTAAAATTTTAAGTTATAACTAAATCCTTTATGTCAGATTCTATCATTTTAAATCTAATAAGAAATCAATGTCATATTATGTTTTTAATGTTTTATTAAAACATTTTCATTAAATGTTATTATTTTTTTCTATTTTAATTTTTAAATCATTTAAAATTTTAAAACACATAATGGCTATTAGTACTCAAATTGTCAAATTTTAATCCAATGGTCACAAAAGTATTTATAAAAACCAATGTATTGAGTTTATTTTAAAAAAATCTCATCATTCATTTTGTTTATCCAAGAATGGTGATCTACATTCCTCTAGTTCTTAGAATCTTCATTATTCCTCTTTCCATTTATTTTCTTATTATGGAAGACCCAAGGGAATAGGGTTACACATTCAGCCTTATTTTTTTGATGGGTGGGGTTCATGTGGTGTTTCTAAGGATTTTAATGAATTCTATAAATTTTTTATGATGTATATTTTTTAAACATATAATGTTATCAGTTGTTTATTATCGAAATTATTCGTTTTTTGTTCTTAATTTTTGAATTCTCTGTTTGAAAGAATTTATTAAAAATAATATTGTTATTAATACAAGTACATCATGGATTTGGGGAATTACATTACCTTTTTTGAAATCCCATGTTGTAAAGAAGAATAATAAAACTGTCTCTTAAAATGAGGGAAAGGGAAATATAAAGGTCATCAAGAATAACACATAATAGGTTTTCATATATGAGAATTGTAGGGGGAAGTGAATATATTGACATGAATAAAAAACACAATTTAAAAATGATTATGTAGAGTGATTGAAATCATTTATAATAAGAATGATAATGATCATGATAAATTTAATAACCAAAAAACCATAACGAATTATGGTTTTAAAATGACCATCAATTCATTTGAAATGAAGTTAATTGAAGAAAATATTTGATTCAAGATCCTGTTCCTATAGTTGATAAAATCATTTACCACCATGTCTATCAATATAAAGAAAAATACTAAGTGTACAAGTAAAATTTCATCTTGTAATAAATTTCTTTGATAATATAATCATTTTCATCAAATTATGTGTATTCATGATAATATTTTCTTTCCTATAATACAAAAATAAAAATCCAATTAATCATAAAATCTAGAAAATTATAATAAATTATTACTCCTATATTTGGGAATTAACCAAAATAATATTTTTTAGAACATCAGAAGATAATTTTCAAAATGAATAAACATTCACATTATGAAATTTCTAACTAATCTCAAAATCCACAAAAATATATCATATTTTTTAACATAGATCATTTGAAAAAACATATCCTTAGTAATTCAAAACATTATTAACCATGTTTGAAAAAACAGAAGAATTATATCACATAATCATCCGAGATTAATTTAAAATTTGTCTCGAATCAATATTATTCACTCATAATTTCAAATATACAAAAACCAATATTCCCAAATCATATAATAAAAAAAATATACTATTCATTTCCATTAATAACTAGTATCGTGTATGCTTAGTAAAATAAATTCTAGATTTATTCTTCTAATAAAATACCATAATATTCAGATTACCTTAGTCATATATGTTGCCAAAAATAGTTAACTTTTTCTTATATACCATAAATAACTTAATCGAAAAATAAACTTAAATCCAATTTTTATAGGATAAAATAGATTTACCCAAAGTAACTTAAAAATTATAGGTTAAATAATTTATGTAGAAAAATAAGTTCATTATAACTAGGACATCATATAGTCTAATGTTAGGCATTGTTCCCTTGTCTTGCATCGATTGGGGGTTAAATATCTATGACCATGAAGACATAATGGGTTACCACCTTGCCTAAAAGATTTCCTTTTTACTAATAAATGTAATCTAATTACTATAAAACACCTAAAAATATGTTGAGGATCCTAAAATTTTTAATAACACTTCATGTTAACTTTAAGAGTTATATATACCTCAACCTAATAAAATGTCTCCTAAAAATTACATTAGTTGCCTTAAAATATCATCACAAAGAAACCTCAAAAGTCATATCTATCCCTCTAAACATAAAAAACCATAAACCTATAATACTATCATGGAATAAATTAACCTTAAGTTAATATGATAGGAAAAATAATAATCTATATTTATATTTAAAACATTCCTCTACTAACAGCAATAAATATTAGACATTATATATCATATAATGTTGAGATTTAATTCATGATTTTACATTCATATATTTTGAGTACCTATAAAATTTATAATTTTAGGGAATTATTTCATGGATCCTATATGAAAAATGTAATATTATAAAGTGGACACTGAAACCCAATAACCAATTTCCTTAAAAAACAAATTATTAAAATAAGGAATGTTTTATTTTGATGAAAAAACATCTCAACATACAACATGCCTTATTTTTATCACATAAATATCTATAAACACTGTGAAAACCATTTTAAAATGTGGTATGAGAATATAAATTATTTGTATGGGAAATAAAAAGAATAATTAATCCCATTATTCAATTTCTAAAACCTTTCATTCATAAAAGAGAGTTTTTCTATAACATAATAGGATTTGATCTCAAAATAATAGTTTAAATACTCATGAAACTAGCTTTAATACCCAAATATTTTCATAAAACACATCATATGAATATAGAATGAAAAAAGAATTATTATTAGGGTTTTTTATGAAAACATGAGAACAAGAGAAAATTATTTTCTTAAAAATAATCCTTTTTAAACTAAATGGAATAACCAAACCTTCAAAACAAAATTTCATTACCTTACCTTCTCAAATCAAATTGTTTCAATAAGAATAATAAATTCATTTGTGTACCTTGGGATATCATCTTCATAGAACCCTTATATTGACCCTTAATAAGAACACTTACAGTTAGTATATCAGTATGGTCAATTTCCAATATAATTTTATAAGGAATATAATCATAACTCAATGCATTAGACAACTATAATTGAATCACCCCTCCTCATGAGTTACATCAGGATCACAGAAAATCATAAACAATTTATAGGGACTATAACATGCATGAAATACATAAAATCTATCATTTCTATAATCAATATCATAAAAATAACCTTTTAAACCAATAGGTAAAACATTTTCAGATTTTGTTACATACTATTCATTTAAAACCCAATTTATGAAACTAAAATTACCATAAAAAGGAAAGGAATTTTTTGTTTGATGAAGAAATGAAATATTATAAAATAATAAATCAAAAATTTCTACCATGGTGGGAAAATCCATTAAAACCATATTTTCTTTAAATATAATATTCTTTTTCCCTTTTGTAGACAAAGTCAAAATGCTTCCTAAAAATAGTAATTTTGAGAGACATTGAATGGAATAAATAGAATGATTTTTTATTTAAAATATGTTCATATAAATAAATATAAAATTTATTTTTTTAATATGGATATGGATGACGTATATTTATAAAATTAATCATTAAAATATTTGAAATGAGATTTTTTATGTAAACTGTCCTCTACCTTGAGTGTGATGTATCATGTATATTGTTTATATTCATGAATAATAAATTTATATTAATTATTTACTTTTTTTAGAACCTTTTTAAAGTTTATTATTTTTTATTTCCTTCTTATAAGAAATTACATAAGTTCACATCAGATGATTTGGCGATATACGACTCATATGTATAAAATGACTTTAGTGGGTTTACTATGGTTAGAGATGTCATTATTCTACCATCTCAAGACTTATAATCATTATGTAATTATAATTTTTATACAGAGATTATACTTTTATTACAATCCATGAAATATGGTCATGAAAATGTATTTTGTTATAATTAGAGAGAGGGTAGGTTGTACATACACATATATAACGTTAAAACTTTTCAACGATCATCATGGAACGAAGTTATCTATTATTCTATATTTCAATAATTATTATTATTTAAAAATATTATATATTTTATTTACATAAACATATATATATATATATATATATCATCCATTTTATTTGGTTATGAAAAATGAATCATGTCACTTTGTGAAGGTGGTTCTCCACATGTACAAGCGTGCGATGTTATCATTTTTAATTGATGGAAAGGTAAGAATGTAAATTATATATTATCATTAATAATGATTAATATATGATTAATATAATAATTTTAAATTAAATCCATCATCATAAATATCCATTAGATATGGTGATTGAAAACGAATTACATCTGTTCGTGATTTGGTAATTAACTGTACACATGAATGATGGTTTATTTTACCATTTTTTAGAAGACAATATGGATATATGTTTTCAAATAGACATAAATACATATTATTATATGGAATATATTGGTGTTATTAATTTTTCATGTTTGAAGAAAGGTTATAATGAGGTATTAAGAGAAATAAATGAAGACTTATTGTAAAAAACTATACCTCTTCTTTTGAAAACATTTTATGTTTAAAGAAAAGGCTTGAATAGGTTGGTTTTATTATAAGAAAATCCTCTAAGACATTTTTATAGATATAATTAAATTATTTGGGTATTTATTGGATGATAAAAAAAGTTCAAGTGGTAATAAAATAGGATAATAGATTTCCCTTTATGAGTGTGGGGAGTGGAACTCTTGTAATATTATAAAATTTAAAATTAATATACTTTAATTTACATTTCTTTATGGATCAAAAATGATATAATTATATTCCAAATTAATTATGTTTTGAATTAATAAAATACAATAAATATTGTTCAATTCTATATGATCTTTTCACCCTTATCATTTTGTTTTAACCATCCTTTAACACCTTTGAAGATTATCACGATATCAAATTTTTAATATTTAGGTGTCATTATAGTTACAAAAAAATAAAAATTATTCTATAATTGGTCCATGGTTGATATTTTCTACAATATCCTAATCACCTGGTCGGTGATAGTATTATTTTGTCATTTTATATCATTCAATAATTTTTTTTTATAATTTCATTATTGTCCTTTTTGTATATACAAGTATTGTTATAATATATTAGTTGTCTAACTCATGTGAAATTGTTCCAAAATTAATAAATTATAAGATAGAGAATATATATTTTTACAAAAATAATCCAATAAAACTTTTATGGGTATTTAATATCATTTTATATGTTATCATTTTTAGTTTAACCCCTTGGTTAACCAATTTTAACCTTAACCATGGTAATGAAATTTCAATAATAAAGCATATGAAAAATTTCAATAACGTGAAAATTTTCTCATAAACAAAAAATGTAAGAAACTTTAAACAACTTTACATCCTAATTATTCACTTTAATGATATTTTTTTACTTTTTAATAATTTAAAAAATATTATTTAACATAAAATATCATTAATGTAATTTTTGAAAAAATTCATTTAACATTTATTTGATAAAAACCTTATAGAAAAATAATTTAAATATAATAATTTTACACATCCCTAAGATTTTATGTTTATCTAAAACATTTATGTAAAATAATTATTCATTCCAATTATATTACATTATATAGTTTAAGAGTTATTATTTTTATTTTTCCGTAATTTTAATAAATACTTCATCAGAATTGTGTAGAAATTCTAAGTCATTAAATTTTAAATAAAAATTATAAATAAATTACCATATAAAAAATATGTCATATTTCAAATAAAAAATTATGATCATATAAAAATATTTTTTATCCCTGTGAAAAATATTATAGTTATTACAATAATGAAAGTGAAATTGTTTACTATATCTATAACTTATATATTATAAAGGAAAAAATCATAAAAATATAGAACTAAGATGCCATGTTCTTAAAAATGGATAGACATGAAAACAAATCCATCCAATAGTAATAGGAAAAAATTTAGGGTTATTTTCCAAACCTTGTAAAATTATTTTTAACCTTAATTACCTCATTTACCCTTCTTATAGTGGAAATTAATTATTATGGTAGTTGTTCAAAATGATTAAATTTAAAAAGGGAAATATTTTCCAAATTTTTATATCCAAATTTCAAATATTTAATCTATTTTTCATGATAATATTTATATATGTGGTATAAATTAGTTTTAGATTAAAATGAAAAATGAAATAAAAAATTTTCTTTCTAAAAATGCATTTTTAATTGTAAAAATATTGTTATACCAAAATCAATTATCAAGCTGATTTAAAAGAACATAATTGAATTATTTATAATATAACATAACTAATTCTAATTAGAAACTATTTGAAAACTCAATTTATCTTTTAAAATATTTAAAAATAAAAATACAGTTTTTTATAAAAAGAAGATTTCTTTTACTATTCACTTGAAAATCTATCTTTTAAGAATGATCCCAAAAAACTAACTCAGTGATAATTTTTAATTTATATTTAAAACAATATATCCTTCTTTTCAAATACAATTTATAACATTTGTATAAATTAATTATAATATTCATTCAAAAAAATCAAAAAATATATTTTTGAAAAAAATATATTTTTGAATAATAAAATAAAATTACTAAAGAATGAGTGCTTATTTTATATGAATTGATCAATAAATTCTTATTAATTAAAAACATTGTAAATATTTAATAATGTGTGAAATCCTTTTCATACAAGCTAATTTAATTTATATATTATAGAACTTTCATTTTAAAAGATATTTTGTGGTATATTTATGCTCAGTGTTTCATATCTTGAATGTTATCGAACATAGTAATTTATTTTAAATATATGTATTTTACAATAAAACTATAAAATATAATTAACTAATATTAATAAGACCTGAAAATTAATTATCTAAACATCACCCGGGTTGTTTTTTTAGTATAATAGTTCTATTCCTCAAGGTATTATTTCAAATAAAGGTATACCAATAACTGATACACATTACATCCTACCTGTATGTGGGGTCCTAAAAAATTCACCAAGAGAAGAAAATACTCCCACAATAACTTTGTAGAAGGAAGAAATTATTCCTATAAGTATAACAAGGTGAATGGAATCAAATTGTGTTTCAAATTTTAGAATAGACTTGAAGGAATTAAAGTTTTCAAAGGATTTTATATGGCCCGTGTACCATCATCCGGAAGAGTTTGTGGACGGTATAAACCATGAACCGCCAGTATGCGGAGATATCCATGAGGTGTTGGCCCACGTAGAGATGGCTAGTGAACCTAGATGACCACTAACAACGTATCTAAAGGAATCATGCACGTGAAGGTCATTCGCATTCCATCTCGCTAATTCCATAGTTTTCGGATGATGCAGACCAGTAGGGTTCTGCAAACCATGACTCGCAAACTGCCGTCTCTGTAAACCCCAGATGATAGAGTCTTTTGCAGGTTAGGATATATCTTCATGGGATTCCACAAATGGTGTTGCATGCCCATAGATATGATTACATCAATGTTCCATAAAAGTATCACATAAGAAATTTAGAAGGATGGTGGATGAAGAAAGCTCTAAGGGGACCCAGAGTTTAGAGGAAACAATTCGGAGAAGATTCCAGCTTCAGTATTGAATAATTGGTGATGCCTGAATTACAAACCACATCTTCCTCAGGAATAACAAGCTACAAACTATAAAACTAAGTAATTCTATAATAACAAGAGAACTTTGAACCAAATTGCAGTAATTGTGAACCATATATTCCTCGCAGATGAAATTCCTAGGAACTATAGTTCCCAGGACCCTCCTTCGATATGTTGATTTGTGTAGTGTATTGTTATGCAGATTCAACTCGATTTGCGTACTGCATCAGTACGCGAATGGAACCCAAATTGTCATGATGAAATGCATCCATAACCACGTACCATAATGGTGCACGGTGGTCCATACCCATGCCCACATACTGCTTTAGTACGCGGACGTCCCCTCTGCCTGCATACCACTATGGAATGAAAAGCTTCCCCCATCCTGTATAAGAAAAAAGTACATGTAATGGGGTTTATTTATGAATCTTTTCCTCCAGCTGCAATCTCGCCCATCTGTTACCATCTAGTCATCCATATCCCATCCATGAACTAGTCCCTGACATCATGCCAAAGCCTCTTCCAAATCCACTAGACCCATATGATTAGACAATCAAGTGCATCAGCGCACCCCTTTGAGTCTAGATACCCATGGTAAGAGGAGTCATGGAGTCTCTCCCCACAAAGGTTTGGACTCCAAGTATCTTTGTAAGTCTAAATTCCAATGGTAAACCAGATTCTAACCTTTGTATGCTTACGTAAACTTCCTCATTCTAGGGATTAAGGGTGATCACTTTATTTTCCATTCAATGAGGAATGGTGAGCAGCCGAAGGGGTTATGTTTGCTTCCCCATTTGATGAGGAAAACACTCTTCCCCTTTCCCAGAATAAATTCTGAGGTACTTATACTAAGCTATGTCCCCAATCATATGAAGGGAGAGCTTCATGAACTTTAATGGCATCCCACATTGAAGGGTTCATTACTCTGTACCCTCGAGAATTGTTGCCTCGGCCTCTTCTATCTTAGGACCACCCTCTCCCATTTGTAGGAGAGAAGATGTGTGGTTAGTTGGATATCTCATGCCCTATTGTTTCTCACACTGAATATGACTCATGTGGTCTTATAGGTTTGTAACGATTATAACATCCACACAATTTTGAACTATTAGAAATTTGATTCCAGATCAAACCAAGATATATAGGATTCCTTCCTGAAGGCCTGAGCTCAAAAGGGTTCCCTTCAAAGAGGGTCCACCCAACAATATCCCCCCCAAAAGGTATGCTTCCATGAATAAGCCCCAGCCATTTCAAACAATGTGGGATCTAATTCCTCTCATAAGGATACATAGGAAGCCCGTCATATGGTTTTGACCCCGATATCAAGTCTCCTTCTTTCCCCCTATGATGATGTTAAACTCCAGATCACCTTACTGTATGGCTTAAGTCAGCATTTACTCTATAGCATCAAATCTATGTATGCCTATGATGATTCAGAAAAATAGTGGTATCCCATGGAAAAACTCTTCTGGAATAAACCAAGGATTCTAGAACATATTAACATGAATTAAATCTATAAGAGAGTCTCAAAATAGGAAATAATCCCCCCCCAAAGGAGTGCGGTGAGCCTGACTTTCTATCCTCTAGACTAATGGAGTCCTTATGTTTCATTGAAAAAATCATTTTCCAACAAGAACCTACCTTTGGAATGCAGGTCCATGAATCCTAGATACCAAGGTTGTTGGGTGTTTCTAGCTCTACGAATAAACATGTTGGAGACCATCTAAGGAGGTGATATCCTAGGAGGACTAATTTCACAAGTACATGACCCCATGTATCCAACTGATAGGATGCTTTGATTGTGGTGTCTCCTTCGCAATACATAAGGGATAAACTAATCATCCATTGAAGGGTTAATACAACCCTTCTTTAAGGAATAATGACGTAGAATGGGTCGAAACAAAAAAAATTGTGTATATGACATGAAACCATCTCTAGAAAAAGAGACGAGTGGTGATTCTCATTGTACTATTTAATTATCACCCCGAACACGCCACCTCAGGTCGAAACAACAATGGAGAACCCAACGTGAATCCTTAAACAAGGTGGTGGTCTTACCCCACCCAAGCCCCTTCACCTCACAATAAGATAAAAAGAAGGGGGAGGAGGCTAAGCTGAATTGTAAAATATGAATATGTTTAAAATAATTCTACTTTGATGGGGTTTTGTGTTATGTATGTCATATATGTATATTGCATGTTCCTATAGAGAAATCTTCGATCCAAATGACACCCCTACAACCAGTGTAGGCACATGCATCAGCGATCCCGCAGGCGGCAGGGGCCCCATTAAAGAGCAGGACCCCCTCACCTACCTTGTGTCTTCAACGCTGGGTATCCAACACGCTGATCAAAGATTTCCACCTAAATGGTACTCTCCCCACTATGGAGGCCACGAGACAAGCCCTCCAATCCAAAAAGTCCTTCCAATCTCCCCCTCAATCATGGATTTCACACCAGCATAAGGCAGCCCTGATGGTCGTCTCAAACCGTTTCAAGAGCCTGTCCCCAGAATGTGACAAATAATACCTCCCTTATCTTAGGGATATAGATGTAGTTAATGCTGAAAACTTCATCTCAACTACTCAGGGGTCCTACTCATGGGCTCTCACTAGAGAGAATCACCACCAACATTGGATGATCAAGCCTCCTCACACTGATGAGGACCTTATATTGAGGGAACGTTATGATGTCCAGGAGATACAGGCCCCTCGAGCTTCTCACCAAGGGTGGAAAATATATAATCTGGAACATGCTATCACCCTAGTTCCGGAGGAGAAACTATGTTGTACTAACACAACACCATTCAATAGGCATCCATACAACTATTCCCCCTCCACTCAATCCCACCATATAAATAGGGTGACATAATATGAGCACGTTCACATTCCTGCTAGTGCTTTCCAGTCTCATTGTGCATACAGAGCGGAAAACTATAGGTAGATTTAGATATCTTCCAACACACCCAAAGCCTGTCATCCAAATAGGGTGGTATCCAACTACACACAGGAGAAAATACATGCTAATGAATATCAATCCCACTATCCAAAGAGGGAGGCAAGCAAATATGAGAAGAATCAAATTTTTGAGGATGCATACAAATATAGTGAGGCAAATACAGTGGAAAGAAGGCAGTTGAAAATCATTTCTCATAAATATGAATCTCACCAGTAAAATACCATGGAAATTGGAGAAAGAAACCAGCAGCAGACTCATTCCTCTATCCTGGCATATGAGAACTTCTAGTATCTACTAGAAACCCATGGAGGACCATAGTATGAAAAAACCCATGCTCCGATATCGGAATAGGCCTTTATACCCTTTCCATACAAAGATGTATCTCTGCACATCCTAGAAATAATGGATAATTATACATTGATTCCAGAAAATATCATCCAATCATTCCAAGAAATCATTGCATTAGTGGAAAATGCAAGAAACCAGGCCCACGACCCGACTTCCTCAAATGGAATAACTTATTCGCAAAATGGGCCAGTCACTCCAAAGATTTTATGCATCCCTTCTTCAGTCTAAGAGGTTCAATGACAATATACCATGATAAATGAATAACTGGATCGAGAACAAATACCATTTCCAATTGGGGGATGTCGATCCAACGTGGGGGCTGCTCCAGGGAAGGTACATATTCCTACTAAAAATCAGGATGTCCATCGGCATATATGGATGGAATCACAAGAGTCAACAAGATAGGGAAACATTAATGAAGGCTATTACCAATATCATATAGCCCCAGTTACCCATAACAGATCTCTAAAAAATAAAGTGCACCAATGGAAACTGGAAAATGAAGAGAACATACATGATCCTTATCTACTAGAAGCTGGGGTTCCTAACAACCTCAAACATAAATCGATAAAGGCTCAAGACCCTATCAGTCAAATACCAAATTATATAATAGGAATTAGAAGTTGGGAAGGCCCTCCCTGTAAAATTTCTACTAACAGCTCTAATGTTCCTCCCCATAGCAACCATGAGGGCCCACTCCATGGTCCAGAAATGACCAATAATGAGAGCCTATCTATGGATTCACATCAGGGTATCCCTCCCCATGACGTAAATATTAGACAATAAGAAGTTCCTAATATGGTGTTGTCCACCCTGATGGTCCTTCCTAGGGTATACGCTGCAGATATACTTCTCCTTGTAGTCGGACATCAAGTCATGATGGTAGTCCTTACCATAATAGCAGTTATTGTGAAGGTCATCCTCACAATGAAATTTATCATGAAGGCCCTACCCATAGTAACCTCAAGAAATGAGAAGGCCCTCCTCTCATTGTAGTACATCCTGAAGGCCCTTCTCAAGATGTACACTGCATAATTCTCCCTCCAACTAGGTATCAAGCTATGAGAGTAGTTCATTTCATCATAGCAGTCATCAAGATCATCCTCCCCTCGTTGTATCCCACCATGAATGTCCTCCCTAGGGTATAATCCTTAAAGAAATTTCCTATGGTCAGGAATCAACTATTTATAGTAGGCCTCATCATTTCAACACCAATTCTGAAGGTCCTCCCCACAACCAAAATTCATACCAGCGAGAAGACCCTACCCTTGCTAGAACAAATATGAGAAAACCATCCTATGTTGAGGTGCTCGGAAAGATGGAGTTAAACATAAAAAGAACTCCATCTATGATGAGTGATATCATTTCTCAACCATGGGATGGTTCGGGGCCATGCACATCTTTTGATCCGCCCACGTGCCACTCACATACCAATGAGGCTCCCACTAGCCCGGCTGCTTGGAATGAAATTATTAAGAAGTAATAAAGCTAGGAATATTAAGTAAAGGATCCACTAAAAGAGAAACATTTGAATATGTTTCTTGTGAGAAGACAACTAGCTAAGGGTAATATACAAGTGATATATTGGCCTATAGCCTCTTCTCACTTAGATATACTAGGGGAGTTTTTTGTGGAATTTATTCATGACATTTTCTGCAATATATGGGTGAAAATTTTCCACCTAAAAGATAAATTCCTTCCCTATGAAGGGTATGAAAACCATGTCAACATGTTAGGGTAGCTTCACCATCTAATTGACTTAGAATCCCTCCTGTCCGCATGACAGCCATGATCATAAATAAAGAAAGAAAAACATCAAACTGGATTGCATCCATGCACCTCACAAGTTGTGTCGCCTCATTAGTGAGGCCCTGAATAGAGTTCATATTTAGGGATGTGGTGAACATTGACTCTACACTTCACCCCATGTCCCATCCAGCAATCCTCATTGGAAATGAAATCCTACAATGTCATTACCCAAAGGCATAAATCAAATGAAATTCCTTCTCAAGAAATATGGAATACTCAATAAAAACTGGCCAAGAGTATGTCTCAAAAGAATAATGAAAGAAGAGATCAAGCAATCGAAAAGATTCTAAGTCAGGAAACCAAGAACATTTAGTAGGCTTCCAACCTATAGAAAGCCAACCAGAAAGATGTGCTCATGTATTAAAAATCCCATAGACTCTGTGTAGGTCCAATGCTATACTCGGCTCACAACCATGTAGGAGAGCATGAAATTGAAAAAGTGGAAATAGTAGCAGCTGCCAACGCGATGTGGGAAAAACCCTAGTCCACAGGGTTGTGGACATTTTTAAATAAAAATTCCACCGTAAGACCAACAAATCCAGGCTATATTACATCAATGGAAGAGAATGAACAACCCCAGTCTGTAGGGATTTGGGCATTTTTACCTCATGTTCCCACATAGTGGACGTCTTTCTTCTCCATTCAAATAAGAATGATGAGAAGAGGAGTCACATGTTCCACCCCTTCTCATGGTTTACACCCTCCAAGACAAAGGCACATTACGAAGTAGGATCAGGGCTCCCTTGGGGTCAATCTTCACCAAGACACCTAAATAATACTACATAATGGAAGGAGGAAATCCAAAAAAAAATATGTAGAGATCCTTCCCACCATTCGGCACAGGGTACACCACCCCCAATGTGATATTCATCAGTGAACATGGTAAACGTAAAACCCACGGATCTCACAAGATATGACACAAAGGGAGAAGATGAAAGGAAAGATGGTTCCCTCCTAGAGCCATCCCACACCGAGACTGATGGTGTGCATACCCAAAACCATAGAATAGTCCTAAATTTGGGTTCCCAGAAATTTATTCTATCACTACCTCCCCCATGAAACCCCAAAAAGGAGAAGAAAAAATCCAAGGGAATTTATGACCTACCACACCCTCCCCCTGAGAATGTGCCCCTCACTCTCAAGGAATGATTCTCTAATAAGGAGGAAGAAATGAAAGAGATCAGGTGAATTAATGTCAAGCTGCATCGAGGGAGCTACCTTTCCGGATGTGTTTCCCATGAGGAATGTCAGTAAGTATTCCCAAAAGAGGTACCCTTACCACATGCACTCATCTGATTGAATGAAGTCATGTTTAGAGACCAGTCATATCTGGCACTGGGATCGTCAACCTTTTTAAACCCGACCCCATAAGGACATCATGAAATCCCCTACTGGTATGGCTGGAAGAATATATTCAGATAAACCCACAAAGGATATCCCTGGTTGGGTATCCACCTGAATTTCCAGCAGCGCTGGCACACCCATCTTTGGTTGCTGCTGCACCATCCCATGATCAAGACCAGCAGGATATGAATCAAGGTCTCTTGAACACTGTAAAGCAATTAATAACTCGACTATAATCTATGGAGGGGTGTAGCACACCAATACAACCAAAGCACAAACCCTACCCTCTGTGGGTGAGCAATGTTCTACCACCACCAAACTACGAAAACCCTATATTCTTAATATTCAATGGCTTGGGGGACCGGAAAAAACATCTAATTCACTATGCCTCTTATTGTGACCCCATGATGGGAACTCCAGGGAACCAATAATAAGTAAAAATCAGATGCTTCATGTAAAACCTACAGGGCTCGGCTTTCATACAGTATACTAGATTTCCCGCTAACTCAATCATAGGCTGGGAGGAAATCTGGTAACAGTTTCTCTTCCAGTCTAGTTCAACGCTACCTAATTCAACGGTCAGTGATCTCATGAACTACAAGAAGTGAGAGAATGAAAGATTCTCATAATTATATTCCATATGGAAAGGCCTGACTTATTCCATAAATTGTCCACTTCCCCACGATGAAATCCTCTCTATGTGCATCGACAATATTTATAATGAATTATGAACATTGCTCATCCTGGTGAAGTACACATGTGGGTTTTGAGATGTCTCTACCATTTCCCAAAGGATATAAGACTCATTACAGCGTACCAACCCCAAGTCCTGATTGGCCCCATCAACCCCTGGAAAAGGAGTGGGAAAAGATAAAGAGGATTCTATCACGCTTAATCCACCCCAAAACCATCTCCAGTTGTGTGTCCTGCACTGAACTGTGCGGGGCCCCTAGACACCAACAACCATCCCCACCTTGGAAATATGAGTGATGGGGTGCTAATAGAAATTAGTTCAAAGGGATAATAATTAAATTATACTTTTTCCAATATGACCATGTCTGGGTATACATCATAGACTCCACGAATTGAAACTTTCTATGTCTACCATATCCAAAGCGATCCAATGAAGTGGGTCTTGAGGACCATCCAGATTATTGTCCCTATCACTAGATACTAGGACAAACTATCTAGTAATGCTTCATCTTCAAGGATTTCCTACAAAATATAGTGTATTTTGGTTAAGTTAAGCTGGGTCTACTACCATCACAAGTGGCATATGTTTCCACATCAAACTCAAGAGAGAAAGAGTAATGAAAAAAAAGTCGCCAGTAAAAAGGAGAATTTTTTTTAAAGTTGGATCACTCAAAAAATAGTGAACCAAGTTCATGGTATCCTCAAGGAATATTTGAATCAACAAAAAGTTCCCCCAAAATCTCCTGATGAAACACAACCATCATTCTTATCCCCTTAGTCCTCTAAGGGTCAGAAGGGTAGAAAGCATAAGAAAGAATATGGGATGACACCAAAGATGAAGCCAGTGTTGACACATTCATACTTTATACCAATAGACTCAGTACAACGAGCACCACCCTAACAAATAGTACAAATAAAGTTTCCCCACCAAACAACACCATCAGAAGTAGGAAGTTAGATAAAATCATTTCCAGATCAAGAACTGGTCTTCATCTTCATTAATGTCATCCACTTGATGGACCCCTTTTCTAATGGAGACTATGGCCATGAACCCAAATTCCCTAAGCCCAATCAGAGAGCTGGAGGAAGAGGCTTCAGAGTCCAAAGGTTTCTAGGAATTCATGATCATGGTAGGAGTCAAATTCCTGGCCATGCTATAACTCAAACCATTAACATTACCAAAACACTCGAAATAACCCTACGATAGATACAATGGGGAGAGAAATGCTCCTCTACCCCCACTAAAAAAACCCAAACCCAATTATCTTGGAGTATCCATCCTAGAAAGAAAAAATAACAAATCGCCCAAGGCATACAGATGAATGAGTTCAGCCAAACCCATAAAGGACCGTAGTGCCCCAAGCTCCTGTCACAAAGTTTGGATCATCAACGTCCAAAGTTCAATCCTCTAATATTTCTATGAAAGAGAAACCCTGAGCTGGGAATCACCGATATTTAGAGTAGAAATAAGATATTCTAAAGAATATAGCTTTAGTATCAACAAAGTTTTTAATTCTAGATTAATTATGTCTATCTGCATATCTTAGGGAGGTGCTTATAGAATCCATACATATTCCCTAGGAATTCAAGGCCAATGTAGAAGCAGCTGAAGACTATAGAATAGAGAAAAATCCAAAAGAATGTTATGATGTCATCTCCTTCACAGAGATAGATTAAGACGACATCGTGAAAGGGAACATAAAACCCTTATATTTCTCCAACAAGATAAGTTGAATTGATGTCTAGAATATTTTTATCAACAGAAACACTATATTCTACCTCCTCCTGCTATGAATGCTTCATCGGATGAGATAAGATGAAGACAGTCTGATGAAATTCACCACAGATTTGTTGGGATATGATGAAAGTGAACAGAATCTAGTAGGTCAAATCAAGCTTAAAACCTTTCTTAGAGACGTCATATCAGATTATGACTTCCTAGTAGTGAATAAATGTATGGCCATTAACGTCCTATTAAGGAGGACTTGGATGCCTCAATATGTTACAGTTCCATAATCCTACCATCAGTACGTCAAATATTTTACTAATGGGGAAACAAGACATTGTACGTCGATAAATCCTCATTTGAGTTCTATGTGTCACATTACATCGATGCAAGGTTTTATGAATCGGAAGAGAATCAGTCTCTGACTGACGATGTTGATTGAATCATAGCCCCGAATGGATTGTAAATTTCTTTGGTTGACCCCCTCCAGAAGCTTCGGGAAAAGTATGTATTACCCATCAACCAAGTTGAATGAATAAGTTAATGTCTAGATACACACTCCATTGTCTACATGATATTTGTTATAGCTGCCAAGTCCAAATACATTGACGAATGGGATAACTCTTATGAATATTGGAAAATACCTACCCAAGATACTCTCGACCCATCCTTGGGACCCCAAACTTCCCCCACCATGCTCAGTAAGGAAAAAAAGAAGATTTCTCTCACAGCATTGGGGCGTCCTCCTCGAGAATCATCACTTTATTAGAATATTTAGAAGATTATAAAGAGGTTGAAAAGGAATAAGAAGTAGAAGAAGAAAATGAAGACCTCAAAGATTCCCCTCCTGTATTCCAAGAATGTTTCTCCACCAAAATCAATGAACTTAGGGAGATAAACCTGGGAACCGAAGATGACCTTCAGCCACTGTGATCAGTGGGGATATTCCTATCAAGGAGAAAGAGATATATATATCCTTCCTATAGAAAAATTGATATGTGTTTTCCTATAACTACACAGAAATTCTAGGCCTCGATCCTGAAGTCACCACACATCCTCTAGGTTTACCATAAGATCGCCAGGGCTATAAACATGCAACCAGAAGGACCCACCCGACACATGCTGCCAAAATAGATGTTGATATTGAAAATATAATCAAAGACAACTTAATATTGAATTCCAATTCCCAATCTAGATGGAAAACATAGTCCCTATAAAAAAACTTGGATAGATTAGAATCTACATTGAATTCAGGGACATTAATCGGCATTTCCTAGTCCCAATCACAGAATTGTTGATCGATGAAACCACCAGATATGAGTCCATCTCTTTCATGGACAACTATTCTGGATATAACCATATCTGTATGGCCAAGGAGATAAATAAGATACTACTTTTATGTCCCCTTAAGTAATATCCAGTTATAATGTTATTCCCTCTATTATAAAGAATGTCAGTGCCACATATCAGCCTTCCATGCATCACATTTTCAAGCCCTTTTTGGGAAAATTTGTCAAGTGTTATGTTGATGATCCGGTGGTTAATTCATGATAGCACTCAAACCACATAGCTAATCTTGAAACTATCTTCAATAAACTGTGACAACAATGTTTAAAAATGAATCCTTTAAAGTGTGCCTTTGGCATTACCTCTGGGAAATTCCTCATCTTCTTTGTACACCATTGCGGCATCAAAGTCAGCTCTAAGAAGAAAAAAATCCATCCTTGGCATGTCCTCTTCTCACAACCTCACCAAGTTGAGAGGTTTCTAGGGGCACCGTGCATATATCTAGCACATCATAGGAAACTTGGTGGGTAAATGTTTACGTTTCACTAGGTTATTCAATAAGAGAGTTATGTATGAGTGGGATAATGATTGAAAAGAAGCATTCGACAATATTAAAGGATGTCTCTAGAACCCATCATTGTTGATGCCTCCAGTTGAGGGGAGACAACTACTTTTGTATGTAACTGCCTTGGAAAGGTCATTAGTCACCTTCCGCACAAATAATAATGTTGTTGGTAGAGAGAAAAACATCTATTACCCCAGTCAATCAATGATTGATGCCAAAAATAGATATTCAAAAATCGAAAAGAACTGCCTAGCCCTAATTTTCACGGTTCAAAAACTCGAGAATTACTTGCAGCACCATGAGGCCCACCTAGTCTCCCACTGCAACCCGTTGAAATATATCCTCAACCATCCCATGATAACTGGATTCCTATAACAATGGGAAGTCATCCTACAATAGATTTTCATACAGTACATACCCTAGAATTCCATCAACGTCTAGGCATTAGCAAACTTCTTGGCAGAGAAAGCCTCGGAAGAAACAACATTGTTGGATGCTGAACTTCTAAATGAAGAAGTGTTCTTCATCCAAGAGGACCCCCAGACATTGGAAATATACTTCGATGGGATTCCAGAATCCAGATAGGGAAAAGAATGGAGGATCCCAAGATTAAGAAATTGGGGCTAGTATTTATACTCATATCCCCTAAAAAGGACACCCTAACTTATTATTTCCTACACTCATAATGGAGTATAAATAATAAAAAAAAGAATATCAGGCCCTCATTGCGGGCCTAGAGTAGGAACTCCATGCACAAGATAAAAAACTAAACATAAAAGGTGATTTAGGGCTAGTCATCAAACAGGTAAATGGTTAATATGCTATTTGGAAAGAAGGTTTGGCCCCCTTGATGAACCATGTTTGAGAGAATTTCCAACAGAACCAATGTTGAGCTATTTCCCTCATTCACAAATGCTCAATCTGATGCATTGGTAAATGCATCCACAACCCTATCTGATACATACTGGGATGAAATGGTTTTTAGCATTTCCCACAACCTAATGGTCATGGCACTTATCCAGAACAATGAGGAGGATATCAACGAAATTAGCCCCGTTTTTGAGCCTTGTGGTCACACCACTGACTAGATGAAGCCCCTGGAAATTTACCTTAGGAAGGGGGAACTCCCATTAGATAGAGATGGAATAGAATAGGTATAAAAATGGGCAATCATCTTTTTCTTATTCAATGGGGTAAACCAAAAAAAGGTTCTCTACAAAAAAGGCCTTTATGGAGCCTTTTCAGGTTCATTGATGTATAAGAGACTATTGTCATTACGAAATAAGTGCACACTAGAACTTGTGGATCACACCAATCAGTTACCAAGCTCTCTCATAAAATCTGAAGGCCTGGGTATTACTAGCCCATTATGATATAGGATTGTTCCATATTCAACAATAAGTTCCATTAATTCCATGTTCATGAAAATTTTATTCACCGAACCTCGGAGTTACTTCATATAGCTAAGCACTCATTGCGATTTTACACTTGGGAGATGGATGTTGTGGGACCATATCCCCCCACCACAACCAAGAAATTCAAGTTCATACTCACAGCAACTGGCTTCATTTTCAAATGGGCTAAATCCATGCCCCTTAAAGAAGTGGTGGAGAAAAGAATAATTAGCTTTTTGAGGGCCAACATCATTACCAGATTTGGTGTCCCTTATACAATACTAACAGAAAACAACACCAAATTCTGTTCTTTAGAGTTAGACAAATTATACTAGGAGTATAGAATCAAGGCCAACCATTCATACCGCTACCATGAGCCTTCCAATGGGAAGATAGAGGCTTTTAATAATACTCTGTCTAAAATACTACTAAATTTGGTATATAAGGATAAGAAATAATGGCCATAAAAAATCCTTCATGCTTTATGTGCTTACCAGACCATGACCAGCACTGCCACCCAGGTGACCCCGTAGTCACTAGTATACCTGAAAGATGTATGTTTTCTTATCAAAATTCATGTTACATAACATTGTGTTTCCATTTTCAATCAACTATATATGGATAAGAAATCACAAAGATTTTTTGATTATTTAGAGCAACTAGATGAGAAAGGATGCATACTTTCCACCATTTGGAAAATTACCAAAATCTAATCACATGAGCCTTCAATAAAAATGTTCCCCTTCGACCATTCCTCAAAGGAGAGATGGTGTTAGTCTTTAGAACCTTGTTGATACTAGAGAAGAAGCCCAAAAATCTTGAGCCAAAGTGGGAGGGACCATATTTCATACATAGGGTCTATTCCAATGGAGCATACGCCTTGATTTCAACGGATGTATAGCTCATTACAGCTCCCAAAAATGCAATTTTTCTAAATAAATACTTCACGTAATAGCAATGCCAAGTAACAGTCTAAAATATATGACCCTAAACTATGATTTATTGTCCTATACACATGAATTTAAACTGTATGGAACTAAACCCTAATACATGACATTAAAATGTGACTCGTGTCATTGATGCATGATGCTAAACTGCCTAGCACAAAGCATCCTAATCGCATGATCATAAACTGCATGATCCCTTAAAGAACCATGTATGGATTGATTTTTACCCTTGGATGACATGTAGCGATTCCTCTATCCTTAATCTCGGTCCAGACTCCACCATATATTAAAAAATTCCCTTATCATATCCTCAACCTCCTCGAACTTGTGAGGGAAACCTTTTTCACTCCTTGTTTCTAACATCGAGTATAACTCACGTGAGCTTAGGATCAGTGGTAAGGATTACCTTACACAAACAAACTATAGAGAAATATAGTATACCCGACACCCGTAGAGAATGAAACAAAAATGTTCATACCCCTATGTACGAGTCAGATTAGTACGGGGAATGATCAGAACTACATGTGGCTTAATTTTTTTCCCTTGTAGGATACGTAGTAACACCCGAATTTGGCATCCCGACCCAGCAACTAAAAACAATTCCCTCACATGTCCCCACGCATGGACCAAACATTTGTAGGTAACATTTATAACTACATAAGGTTTGATTCCTGCCTTTGTAGGATACGTAGAGACCCTAGGATCTAGAATCTCAGCCCATCCCCCATTAAAAATTTTCCCCTTCCCCTTTGCATAGGTCATACCTGTAGGGGAGTCCATGAAATGTCCTAACAGTATTACAATAAAATGTGAGATTCTTCCAGAGTCATGTGTGGCCTGATTCTCAATGTTACGAGATATTGAACATTTCGCCCACTCATAATAAGTAAAAATATCTTTCTTCCTCTTATACATATGATTCAAATATATATAGAAGCTCTAGTAATTCCCTGCCAATCACGATTTGGGTATTTCTTACATTCCCAGTCACATCTTTCCCTTTTGTCAAACTCCATACTCCAAGAAAACAAGGATACCCATAAACAATCATGGTCATTTGAGATGGAAGTCCAGTGTCCTATGGAACTCTTTTCTGGACTATGCACATCATTCCCTAGTGCCTCTGCATATGTCACCTAAAAACAGCCATCAATCAAAGGGAAATGTTTCCCCAGGAGAGTCCTTTCATACCTCGGTGCACCCAATGGCTTACAAGCCTAATGGCATCACTCCATATTCAAGTTTCCCTTGGGACTATGGTTTACACCTTCTATCATCACTCACATCTAAGGAAATCTATAACACCCCGATTGTGATTAACTCAAATATATTTATGATCTTTATTACCCTATAATCGTCCTTACTGCATGACTCTAAACTAAATAGCATCATGTCCTCACCGCATGACGTTAAACTCTAAGTTTATAATCAACCTTTTCATATGATGTTAAACTATATAGAATTGGATTAATCCTAAAGTTCTCTCTGATATTGATTTTTCTATTCTTAGGTGGGGACCATGAATCCTTGTAATCTATTATTTCTCACACCAAGCATAGATCACGTGAGCTTAGGGGTCTTAGCAAGAGATCCACCAGGACATTATAGAAAAACAATCCGAGAATTTTGACCTAGAATCACGACCCTAAAAGGTATATCATGGTTCCTTCCCTATAAGGAATATCACATCCTAACCATACAATATTAAATGATAGGATACCCCAAATAGGGGATAAATACCTCACCCTACATATGAGTCAGATCTACGTAAGAGATACCTGATTCCATGAGTAAATCATAGCCCGAATGGCTCTAATATATCTAGATACACTCCTACCACACCTCAAACTTCGTGGTCTGAGTAATCTTGAATCCCTATAATCATCCATGGTTATCTGAGAAGGAAGTCCAGTTTCCTACAGACACCTTTGTTTGTCTATTCACATCATGCCCCAGTGGCATTGCATATGTCTCCTATTAAATATCCATCAATTAAAGGAAAATTCGTCCCTATGAGAGTCTTGTCCTATATCAGAACTCCAAATGGATTCCAATCACCATAACATCCCTCTTGATTCAAGGTCCCTCAAAGTCATGGTTTACATTCTTCTTCCTACTAACGGCCTAGATATATCAGAACAAGTGGTCCTGATTCATCTCTAGTTTCTTTTAAAGTTTCTATAAAATAATGATACCCCTTTCATATGAATAAAGTTGATCCAAATATAAAAGAAAAAGTGTCCCCACTCATTTTTGGGATTCCTAGAGAATTTCAGTTAAAATAAATGTCTCTCTTTGTGTTCAGGTGCACCCTTTTTCAAAGTTCGTATAACATGTTCAAAAAGTTCCCAATCTCTATAATCCTTCATAACCATTAGAAATGGAACGCTAGTTTCCTATGGACACCTTTGTTTGAATATGCATATCATGCTCTGGTTTCTCTGCATATGATGCATATAAGACGACCTCCAATCAAAGGAAAATTTATCCTTTGGAGATTTCTTTCTAGTTTCTAAACACACATAAGACATCCATGTCCCATTTCACCCCCGGATTTGGAAGAACCCTCTGGATGATAGCTCACAAATCCTCCCCTTTTGTAATTCCTTAGCATGAAAAAGGATTATAATTGAATTGACTATTCACCAGCTCTCCCTTAAGAAAGTAAGAATCATGTGGGAATAGTTTCCCATTCAAATACGATATGAATGTCCCTAATATTTTCGGACACTGTCACTCAGACTGGACACTTAATGAGACTCCCAACATCAAAATAAATTCAAAATGTTGCAAATCATTCCTGGCCCTCAGAAATGGAAGGTCAGTGTCCCGTGTACCCCCTTTTTTGACTATGCACATCATACTCTAGTGGCTCTACATATGTCTCCTACAAAAAAACTATCAATAAAGGGCATATTAGTCCGCAGGAGAGTCCTCCCCAACCTACTTATGCCTAAAACAGCTCTTGAGCCTCATGCATGCCCAAAACACACAAATAAAAGGTCAAGAGAAATCCATAACTCATGTCTAAAAGATATTAGGACATTCCTGACTGAATAATCCCATATTAGGGACCTTGCCCCCATCAAGTATTTTCAAAGCTGTTCGACCTAAAAAATTAGTTATAAGTTTGATTGGAAGGACTGTGAAGTGCCAATGAAAAAGACACCATACTCATGGGAGTGAAAATCCAAAAAAGGCACCTCTGGATAAAAGTCTAGTATTAGTTCATTAAACCTACACCATATATGGTTTAAAAAATGTTGAACCATCAAAAGATACGTAATGCTTGTTATGTTGAAAAACCACAAAGGGTGGCCTAAGAAAAATTCATGTTTTACCCCCTAAGCCCATGTCAAAAGAGAAGGAGCCACCCGAGAAGAACACCGGCGATGCCTCTTCCATAGTTTCCTACCCCGGATGTTTTCCGAATTCATCTTTTTGTGGCTTCATCAACGAATCGACATCCGCACTTCTTTCTGACAACATCAACGGATGGAAAATACGAGGTAAGGGTTTGTTTTGATTAAATTAAATCCTCATTCTTCATTATTTATTATGGTTCAACCTTGACCAATTGTTATAACATAATGCAAAGGGCATGGTCCGAACAAACACCGCCCGACGTCACCCCGTTGGTTCTTGTTTGGTTGATGTTAGAGGCCGAGCCAGAAGGGCGCAGTGCCTTCGCACCGCGGCGAGGAGGGTCGCGACAGATGAAAGATGCATGGTACCATCACACCACACCATGTCGGAGGTGTGGAACTGCGGCCAGGGTGGGGCGAAGAAAAAGGGGTGGGGCGCCATCGCACTACACCAGAGAGGAACCGTGGCTGAGAGGGTTGCAACAGATGAAGAAGTGTGGTGTTGTCGTGCCGCACGGTGGAGACGAAGGCTGCAGATAGGTCGGGCCATGGCGGTGGTGGCACGACACCGCCGCACTGCGCAGAGGGCAGGAGGACCGTGGTGTCGTCGCACAGCGGTGGCGGAGCGGTGGCGGTCGGTCGGGCCGGCCGCCATGGAGCCGATCATGCGGGACCACCTGGGTCTCGCGGATCCTGAACCACTGCAATGTGCCAGTTTCGTTCGACAAATCAGAGGGCGGGGTGACGGCACCCCCCTCCCATTCGTGGCCAGCCGGGATTCCACAGGCCGGGCTACAACAGCTGGGCCTCCATTGGCCCAGCCGCCATGGCTGGGCCGCCCTTTGGTCGGGCCGCGCCTTCAGGCCATGCCGCCCCCTTGGGTTGGGCCACCCACTCAGGCTGGGATGACCACTCTGGTTGGGCCACACCCGTGGACCGGGTCAGACCCCAGTTCGGACTGGGTCAGGCCGGGTCGGTCTGACTGGGTCGGACCGGACCCAGACCCGCTATGGCCATTTACACCTTTTAGCTCATATCTTGGGCTACGGGTGTCCAATCGACAAACCGTCTATGGTTATGGAATTCTTTGAGATAGAAGATTCTTTTGGAATACTCAACTTGAGGTTCGGGCATAGTTGGGGTACGATCGGGTTGGTTTGAGCCTAAAAACCAACTAGGCCCCTAGAACGGAAACGCCAGTAACTCACATACCCGACGTCCGATTGATGCGTCGTCTGTCATTTTGGGATCCTTTTGATGAGATGGAACTAGGAGATATATAAACTGGAGACTTCATGGTAGTTGATGTATCAACACTTGGCTCGAGGAGCGGACCCTCCTCGAATCGAGCATGTTGTGTGCGGGAACCCTATGGCTGGCTACGACTGAGATGATAGGATCCTCTGTGGGTCCAACAGCGACGATACTATACCAGGATCCTCTGTGGGCTCGACAGTGATGAATTCTATACCGGGATCCTCTGTGGGTTCGACAGTCGTGACTTCTGTACTGGGATCCTCCATGGGTTTTACAGTGATGAATTCTGTACCAGGATCTTATGTGGGTTCGACAACGCTGATTTTGTTCCAGGATCCTACCTAGGTTCGACAGAAGAGATTATTCAGAGGCTACATCTAATCATATCTACCCCTCTTATTTTGTTGTATACCTATGTGAGTTGAGTCTTGCCTTTCAATCATTATCATCGAGGTGATTGACTTTACTTCCTTTGTGGACTGGGTTGTGCTTAGGCTCGAGAGTTGGAGTTGGACTGTGACTGGTAACTTAGGTATATATATGGGCATATACCTAAGTAGTGTTGGTTGATACTTCATGATTGTATCTTTCTTTTGTGTTTTATCCTCAGTGTATTCTAGGAGACCTTTGGGGGTATCGAGGTCCCCTACTGAGTATTTTTATACTCACCCCTACACGGGCTTCACCCGCACCTTGTTGTGTTCTTTACAGACGATGATCAACAGTGATCGAGGTTGACGGTGAAAGACGGAAGGCTGCTCAGAGCTGGACTAGATGGGACGTACATTAGGGACTAGTTATTCGAGATCTGTACCTACGCTTCAGGTAGGATTCCCCGGTGGAAGATCCAAGAGCTGTTTTCCCTTTTTACTTGTACTTGTACTTGTTGTCCAGTTGGGTTTGTATACTGGCCCACTTACTTTCAGCACACCTTTCTTTCCTATTTTAGTATTTGTTGCTTCTACTGCTTGTGTTTAGACTATGTGAATTAAAGGTTTAAAGGTAATTCCTTCCCTTTATATCAGGTATTTGACTTTGGTGCTAGTCGCCAGCCCCTGACCTACGGAAGGTGGGCTTGGGGTAGTCACTACATGGGCCCTGAGGACGGGTCGTGACAAATTGGTATCAGAGGAGTTAGTTCTACTGCATAACTTTGACTCGGATTCTTTTAAGTGGAAATAGTGTTATGTGTTTTGGGTGTGGTTATCAGTTTAGGGGAACTGGTGTTGGTGTGGCAGCCAACGAATCCATACACTAGGACTCTGACTTATGATTTCCGACTCAGTGCATGAAAAACACTAATTGCGTGTGTGTTTCCTTTGAAAATGTTTCTTCATGATTACTTTGAGATAGCTCACCAAGTATATTTTTTTAACTATGGTGCACAAATTACTTTTTAGGATGGCCCCACGAAGGCATCCAGCTAGGGTTCAGAGTTTCATACGAGATGGTAGCCCACCGAGTGACGAGGCCTCGGTGCAGGTCCCCATCATAGCGGAGGTACCAATGGTACCACTACCCGCTAGGTCACCGAAACCACCAGCTCTAGTAGCATAGAGTGCATGCTGTCTGAGTGCGTTGCATGAGTTCCAGCACCAGACGCTACCCAAGTTCTGGGGAAATATGGACCGATAAGTAGTTGAGGATTGGCTGGAGGCTGTCGTGAGAGTTTTTAGATTGGTAGGAACACTAGCCAATCTCATGGTGATCCTTTTCTCTATTCTCCTACATGTAGCAGCAGGCAGATGGTGGAGCCTGATGCTCTAGGTGCATGATGAGGCATCATTACTCTGGGAAGACTTCGAGAGTCTCTTTCGGTCAGATTTTGTTCCATCCACCCTTCATGCAGTGCGGATTCAGGAGTTACTTCATTTGCAATAGAGAAGCATGACAGTATCTCAGTACTCAGTGAGGTTCATCGGCCTCTCACGCTACTCCATAGATATGGTGCGGGACCCATTCTTCAGGGCTTGTTCCTTCAAGAAGGGACTCAAACATGAGATCAGGGCTTCGATGATGTCCCTCAACATCCCGACGCAGGCGGCTGTGCTGGAGCGAGCCCTTCTTGTGGAGAGTTTTCTTGCTGAGAAGAAACCTGCAACGAGGCCCTCCACAGGGCGACGCGTAGAGGTGTCTTCTACGGCTGATAGTAGACAGATGTCGCAGAGGTCTAAGTAGACCAGGACATTAGGTGGGCGACCCCAGGATACAGGATCGGTTGTGTGGGGTACACGAGACAGAGTCATCCATACAAGGAGCAGGCAGTGCTATGCATCCGGCGGGCGGGGTCACATGGCTCGTGACTACCCAATCCACCATGAAGATAAGAAAAAAATAGTATATGGACCTCCCAGGAAGAGGCATAGGTTCGACCGTAGTGGTCTTCCAGGAGCAGCCAGACGTGGCAGAGGAGCTGGCCGAGCATAAGGTGGTGGACGATGTATTGAGGCCCTATCACCACCACCACCAGGAGGTCCACCCCGACCACAGGGAGCTAGCAGATACGGGTGGGCTCATCTCCAAGAAGTCGAAGCCTACGACCAAGGATCACCTGAGAAGATTTGAGGTACTATCTGTGTCTATTCCAGCCTTGTTGTAGTACTTATAGACATAGGTGCGAGTCATTCTTTTATTGTCACTGCCCTCATTTGGAGCTCAGATATTCTGACGAAGTTGTTGGCTCGATCCTTATGACTAGAGACTCCTACGGGATCATACTCGAAAATTACGCACTAGTGTCAGCGGTGTGAGCTTACTCTAGGAGGCGATAGCTTCGGCTGGGATCTCCTCATAGCAGCGTTGAGGCTTTACGACGTCATCTTGGTTATGGACTAGTTATCCACAGTTTATGCTCATATTGACTGTATTAGGCAGAAAGTGTGGTGTTCCCGCAAGGATGGGATGAGGTTTACCTTCACCGGCGAGAAGGGTGCCTTAGCATTGCAGGATGGACTTACCCAGAAGAGGGGGTAGCCGATCACACATCAGTTGGCTAGTCTCATCCTCGGAACGGTTGATGTGTGATGTCTGAGTCTTCCTGTTGTGGTGGATCAAAATGCGGATGTTTTCCCTGACGATGTTCTAGGACTACCTCCTCACAGAGAGGTGTACTTTTACATTGACCTGTACCCCGGGGCGGAACCAATATCTACTCCAGCATATCGGATGGCTCTCGCTGAGCTTCATGAGATGTGGGTAGAGCTGGAGGACTTACAGGGGAAGGGATTTATCCGACCCAGTGTTTCACCCTAGGCATCCCTGATTTTGTTCGCCAAGAAGGCGGATGGGATCTTGTGTCTATGTGTTGATTAACGGTGACTGAACTAGGTGAAAATGAAGAAAAATTACCCACTCCTGAGGATTGTCGACATCTTTGATCAGCTCAAGGGAGCACGATGGTTCTCGAGAATAGACCTTAGGTCTGGCTATCACCAGCTCAGAGTTCGAGATAAGGATGTGTAGAAGATGGACTTCAGGTGTCTGTATGGCCACTACGAGTTCTTGGTTATTACCTTCGGCGTAACCAACACTCCAACATTGTTCATGATTCTCAAGAACATGATCTTTCATCCTTACCTCAATCGTCGTGTTGTAGTCTTCATTGAGGACATACTGATCTACTCGAATACTGAAGAGAAGCATGCCTACCATGTTCAGGTAGTACAGGACCCACTCTGAGAGAACCAACTTTATGGAAAGCTCTCAAAGTGCCAGTTTTGGATTCAAGAAGTTCACTTATTGGGACACATCATCTCAGATGCAGGAGTTGCAGTGGATCCAGTGAAGATCGAGGTAGTAATTTCTTGGGATCCACCCAGGAGTGTGATGGAGGTACGGAGTTTTCTAGGATTGGTTGGGTACTATCGGAGATTTGTGCCAGATTTATCCAGATTTGCAGCACCATTTTCATCATTAAAAAAGAAGGGTAAACCCTTCGTGTGGTCAGAGAGATGCCAGCAGAGCTTTCAGGAGCCGAGGTAGAGGTTGACTAGTGCACCCATCTTGAGGATACCGGAGGAGGGTGTTGGGTACTTAGTTTACTGCGACGCATCAGAGACTATACTTGGGTGTGTCCTGATGCAGAAGCAAGCAGTGATCACGTATGGATCTTGGTAGTTGATACAACATGAGCAGAACTACCCCACCCATGACCTAGAGTTAGTAGTAGTGGTCTTCACCTTGAAAATGTGGCGGAACTATCTTATTGACGAACACTTTATAGTCTACTCTGACCACAAGAGTCTCAGGTAAATCGTCTCACATAAGGATCTGAACCTGAGACAGCGGCGATGGCTTGAGTTCCTCTAAGACTATGACTTCAAGATAGTCTACTCCTGGGAAGGGGAACGTTGTAGCATATGCTCTTAGTAGGAGATCAGGCATTCCGCTGCTAGGAGAGGTGACAGAGCAGCTAGCCGTGTTGCAGATATCCTTTGTGTATGGAGATGGATCAACCTTTCTGCAATCTCTCACAGTCACTCCTCCACTTCTTCAGCGAGTCAGGGAGGAACAGCGTGGGGACGTTGACTATGAGATGTGACATTCTCATATATCCACAAGGCATGCACCTGATGGATTTTCTGAAGGTGGGGAGAACGTAATTCTCTTTAGAGGATGTACCATGGTACCAGTTTCACTTCATGAGGAAGTGTTGATGGAGTTCCACACATCTCCTTTAGCAGTACATCTAGGAGTGGTGAAGATGTATCAGGACCTCCGACGATAGCACTGCTGTCCTGGTATGAATAAGTCTATAGAAGAGTTTGTCTCGTGATGCCTCACTTGTCAGCAAGTGAAGGTGGAGCACCAGGTTTCAGTATGATTAGTTCATCCCTTAGAGGCCCCAGAGTGGAAGTGGGATGGGATATCTATGGATTTCATGACGGGACTTACACGTACATCCAGAGGACATGACTCTATCTAGGTGATCATAGACCGACTCACCAAGTCGGCCCACTTCCAAACAATCAGAGAGCATGGTTCTATAGAGAGCACATGACGCCTCTATATACGAGAGATCGTATGGATTCATGGTGTGCCATAAACGATCATCTCTGAAAGATATGCTCATTTCACTTCTCGGATATGGAAGGGGTTGTAGGAGGATTTCGGGACGCATCTTCGCTTGAGCACCACCTTCCATCCTCAGACAGATGGTCATACTGAGAGAACCATTTAGACTCTTGAGGACATGCTCCATGCATGCGTCCTCAACTTTGGTCGTAGCTGGGAGGATCACTTACCCTTGGTAGATTTTGCATATAACAACAGCTACCACTCCACCATTGGGATGGCACCTTACGAGGAACTGTATGGTCGACCTTGCAGATTGTCTTTGTGCTGGACTGACCCAGGGGAGTCAGCACTTGTAGGACCCAAGATGGTGTAGGATACGACGGAGAAGGTGCAGATCATCCAGGAGAAGATGAAAAAAACCAAGAGCAGGCATAAGTCCTATGCTGATTGGAGACAGAGACCTCTGGAGTTCGAGGATGGCGACCATGTCTTTCTACGAGTCTCGCCTCGATGAGGTCTATGGAGATTTGGCCGAGGCAGCAAGTTATCTCTGTGATTCATCAGTCCTTTCCAGGTCCTCAATAGGGTAGGCAAGGTGGCTTACCACTTGACACCTCCACCTCAGTTGCACCGGGTGCACGACATCTTCCACGTATCTTAGCTGAGGAGATAGGTGCATGACCCATCTCACATCATCGACCATGGGGAGATGGACATCGATGACAGGGTGACTTTCATGGAGGTTCTAGTCGAGATTGAGGATCGACAGGAGCGGGTCCTATGTGGACGGTTGATTCCTATGGTGTGCATTCTCTAGCAGTACGGGAACCTCCAGGAGAGCACATAGAAGCGGGAGGCTCAGATACGTGCTCAGTACCCTCATTTGTTTCCTTAGTGTGAGTTGTAGCTTACGGAGATGTAAATCCCTGAGGTGGGGAGAGTGTAAAGACCCAGAAATTTCTTGGAAAACGTTTTTTTTCTTAAATACATGGGAATTTTACGAGTCCACAGTTTCTGACGGCGCTTGATTCTGAGGCCCTGTGTGCCCAGAATCAATTTTTGAAGTTTTGTTCGGGTACGTTCAGTAAACGTACGTGCGGGATATTTTATCTTTTGAACTGGTACTCGGACTATAAATCTGGGGGCATCGTTGAACTCACATCACCAGTATTCGTTTAATGATACCTTTACCGTAGTTGCATTTTATCGAGGTTGGAAGTTAATTTTTGGGGATTCTAAATAAAAATTAAATAAAATTATGTGAAGCATATTTTTATTTGATTAGTGGTTAAAACCACCAAGTGGAGGTTAGTGGTGGGGCCCACCACACCCTAACCTCCCTTGGGAGGATGTTATTAGGTGGGGCCCACATGATCCCCTTTACTCCTCTAACCCCCCTTTAAACCCCTTGAACTCCCCATAAATGGGGGAGCTCTTGAACTTCCCCTTAATGGTGCCAACCCACCTAAAGATTAATTAATGGCCACAATTAATTATCTTTTTGAAGTGATTTGAATTATTATGAATCCATTCTTCCAACATTAAAATAAGAGATCATATTCTTTTAATTTTGGGGTTGGAATAATCCTTGGTGGAGCTTTGGAGGATCTTTGAGAGAATCATCCTCCTAACGAAGAATGCTCCACATCTCCGAAGAATGACAAACATCATCCTCGATCTTTGACTAAGCCAAAAGAGAAGGAGCCTCCCATGAAGAACACCTATGATGGTTCTTCCACATTTTCCTACCTCAGATGTTTTCCGAAGTCACCTTTCCACGGCTTCATCAACGAATCGACGCCCACTCTTCTTTCTGACAACGTCAAAATACGGAAAATACGAGGTAGGGGTTTGTTTTGTTTAAATTAAATCCTTATTCCTCGTCATTAATTATGGTTCGACGTTGAGCAATTTTTATCACCTAATGTGTAGGGCGCGGGCCGAACAAAAACAGTATGACGTCCCTCCGTTGGTTCTTCTTTGGTTGACGTTAGAGGTGGAGCCGGAAGGGCGCGGTGTCGTCGCACCGTGCCGGAGAAGAACCGCGACCAGGATGGTCGCGGTGGACTAAAGAGGTGCGGCGCAGTTGCACTGAGCCATGCTAAAGGTGCGGAACCACAACCAAGGAGAGCCATGGAAAAGGGGTGGGGTGCCATCGCGCCGCACCGGAGAGGAACTGCGGCCGGGAGGGATACGGTGGATGAAGAAGTGCAGTGTCGTCACGCCGCGCGGTGGAGCTGAAGGCCGCGACCAGGTCGGGCTGCAGCGGTGGTGGTGCGGCGTCGTTGCGCCACGCGGAGGGCAGGAGGACCGCAGCACCATCGCACCGTGGTGGAGGAGAGGTGGCACCCAGCCGGGCCGACTGCATTGTAGCTAATGAAGCAGGACTACCCTGGTCTTGTGTCTCCTGAACCCGCGCTATGTGCCGGTTCCGTTCGACAAACCGTGGGGGTGCGACACCCCCTCCCATGCGTGACCGGCTGGGCCGCCACGGGCTGGGCTGCCAAAGTCAGGCTGCCCTTCGGCCGAGCCACCCTTTGGCCAGGCCGCCACGAGCTGGGACACCATTTAGTTGGGCCGCACATTCGGGCTGGGTCGCGCCGCGCCTTCGGGCCGAGCCGCGCCTTCGGGTTGGGCCGGCCCTTCGGGTCGGGCTGCCCCTTGGTTATGGCCGACCACTTGGGCTGGACCGCCCACTCTGGTTGGGCCGCACCCGCAGACCAGGTCAGACTCTGGTTCGGACCGCGTCGGTCTGACTGGGTCGGACCAAACCCGGACCCGCAATAGCCATTTACACCTTCTAACCCATATCTTGGGCTACAAGTGTCTGATCAACTAACTGTCTACAGAGATGGAATTCTTGAAGTGAGACGATTCATTTGGAATACTCCACTTGAGGTTTGGGCACAATTGGGGTACAGTCGGGTTGGTTTGAGCCAAAAAACGAACCGGACCCCTGGAAGGGAAACACCAATAACTCACAGACCGGGTGTCCGATTGACGCACCGTCTTTCGCATTGGGATCCTATTGATGAGAAATAACTATGGGATACATCAACTGAAGTCTTTTTCATAGTTTATGTATCAAAACTTGGATCGAGGAGCATACCCTCCCAGAATCGAGTGTGCTGTGTGCAGGAACCCTATGTCTGGCTGCGACTGAGATGACAGAATCCTCCGTGGGTTCGACCGTGACGATACTATACCAGGATCCTCTGTGGGTTCAACAGTGATGAATTATGTTCAGGGATCCTCTGTGGATCGACGACGGTGAATACTGTATCGGGATCCTCTTTGGGTTCAACAATGATGACTTCTGTACCAGGATCCTATGTGGGTTCGACAACACTGATTTTGTTCTAGGATCCTATGTGGGTTCGACAAAGGATATGATTCAGAGGCTACATTTAATCATCTCTACCCCTCTTCTTGTGTTTTATACCTAGGTGATCTGAGTCTTTTCTTTCAATCATTATCATTGATGTGATTGACTTTACTTCCTTTGTGGACTGGTTTGTGCCTGGGCTCGAGAGTTGGAGTCGGCCTATGACTGGTAACTTAGGTATATGTATGCGCATATACCTAAGTAGGGTTGGTTGATACTTCATGATTGTATATTTCTACTTTGGTTTATCCTTAGTGGATTCTGGGAGACCATTGGGGGTCTCGGGGTCCACTACTGAGTATTGTTATACTCACCCTGCATGGGCTTCGCCCGCACCTTGTTGTGTTCTGTTCAGATGACGGTCAACATTGATCGAGGCTGAGGGTGATATATGGGAGGCTGCTCGGAGCTGGACTAGATGGTATGTACCTCAGGGATGAGTTTTTTGATACCTCTACCTACCCTTCAGGTATGATTCTCCGGTGGACGATCCAGGAGTTGTTTTCCCTTTTTACTTGTACTTGTACTTGTTGTTTAGTTGGGTTTCTATACAGGCCCACTTACTTTCAGCACACCTTTCTTTCCTATTTTAGTACATGTTGATTCTACTGCTTGTGTTCAGACTATGTGAGTTACTGGTTTAAAGGCAATGCCCTCCCTTTTTATTAGGGATTCGCCTTGGTGCTAGTTGCCATCCCCTGGCCTATTGAAGGCGGGTTTGGGGTAGTCACGGAAGAGGCCCCAAGGACAGGTCATGACATCTCTAATCTCACCCCTCTATTACCATTCATCCCTCCATAGCCCCTCTGAGAACCAGTCCCCCGGCATCAATCCAAATCCTCATCCAAAGCCTCCAGAGCTGTATGATCAGACCATCAGGTGCATCAGTTCGCCCCTTTGAGTCTACAAACACATGGTAATAGGAGTCACAAAGGCTCTCCCCACAACAGTTCAGACTCAAAGTATTTCTGTAAGTCTACATTCCCATGGTAACCTAGTTTCCAACCTTAGGATGGTAACATGAACTTCCTGTTCTAGGGAATTAGGGAGATCACTTGCTTTTTCATTCAATGATGAATGGTGAACATTCTAAGGGGTTATGTTTTCTTCACTTTGTGATGAGGAATACACTCCTCATCTTTACCAAAACGTGTTCTGGGGAACTCCCACTAAGGTAACTCCCCAATCTTCACAAGGCTGAGCTGCATGCCCATTAATGTCATTTCACATTGAAGTGTTCATTACTCCACACCCTCGAGAACCATTACCCCATCCTCTTCCATCGTAGGCCCGCCCTCTCCCATCAGAAGGAGAGAAGAAATGTGGTTGTTTGGATCTCTCACGTCCTCTTGTTTCTCATTCCAAGCATGAATCACATGAGCTTAGAGGTTTTTCATGATTACGACATCCATGCAATTCTGAACTATGAGAATTCTGATTCTTGATCAATCCAGGATACATATGATGCCTTCCTGAAGGCCCAAGCTCAAAAGGGTTCCCTTTCAAGAGGTTCCACCCAACAATGTCCCCTTAAAAGGGAAGCTTCCATGCGCAATCCCCATCCATTTTGAACTATGTGGGATCTGATTACTTTTCTGAGGATACATATAAATCTCATCTAATGGATCTGACCCCGATATCAAGTTACCTTCCATCCCCCTAGATGACGTTAAACTCCAGAGCACCTTACTTTTTGGCTTATGTCAGCATTACCTCCATTGCAACAAATCCATGTATTCCTATGATGATCTTTCAAACCAGGGGTAGCCCGTTGACATAATCTTTAGGAATGAAAAATGTTTTTAAGAACATATGAACATGTCTTAAATCTATATGAGAGTATCAGAATAGGCAATAACCCCCCGCCCCCCCAAGGTGTGCGGTGAGCCCAACTTCCAATCCTCTAAACCCATGGAGTTTGTAAGTGTCCTTGGCCAAATCATTGTCCAATGAGCACCTATGTTTGGAAAGTAGGTCTACAAATCATGGATACCAGGGTCGTTGAGTGTTTTTGGCTCCACAAATAAACTAGCTGGAGACCCTTTGAGAAAGTGATATCCTAATAGGACTGATTTCACAAGTACTTGACCCCATGCAATCGCCCACTGGGACCCTTTGATTGTGGAATCTTCTTCACAATAAAGAAGGTATAAAACTCCCAGTCCTAACAGGTTTAATACAACCCTACTTTAATGGATAATGATTCAGAATGGGTTGAAACAAAATAAATGGTGTATTTGATGTGAAACTGTCTCTAGAAAAAGAGATGAGTGATGATTCTCATCGGACCATTTCATTATCACCCCAAACACACCACCTCAGGTCAAAACAATGTATTATTTTATAAGTAACATATAAAAATAAGAAAATATATAAAAATATAAGGAATCAATGATATATAATTATAATTATTAATATCATAATATATAAAAAAGATTAATCATCTTTTAGTAAAAGTAAATGGAACATCTTAATATATAACAGGAAGCGATAATAATTTAGTATATAGAAATTTAAGAAAAATATTTTCCTAGAATAATAACCACCAAAAAATATAAAAATATCATTGATACATATTATTATTAAGGATGTCTTAATACTTATATTTCTTTTTAATTACTTTCTAACTCATTTATAAAATTATTACATAATAAGAAACAATTAAATAATAATGATTATTTGAGATATGACCCAAGAAATCATAAATTTATCAACCTAATTTTATTATATAAGTTATTATTATATAATTTAATGATTAATAAATTTTAGTTAGGTACAGAGTTAATTAAATATAACTTCCATATTAGAGCATATAGTTTACACAATCCACCTTCGAATGACAATTCTAACCAAAAGCCTATAACTATCACCAATTTATTTATATTAAACTACCTCTTAACAATGAAAATATATTACGAAAAGATAGAACAAAGATTGTTTTTTTAATCCATTACTTTCTTAAATATATGACCCATAATGACAACATTTTAATAAATTAATCCAATCCTCCCAGACACAACATAATCGTACAAAATCCCACACAACCCTCCCATTTAGAAGTATAATTTCATCATAGATCTATCAGAAATATGAAACTACACATTAAAATATAGTTTATCATAAGGTAAAATATTCATGCAAGTACCATATAGTCAATAAAAAATACATACAAAATAAAATCATAATGGATTAGATGGACATGATAATCTATTTATATCTATATTTATCCTTTCAAATTCCATTATACAATTGCATTTATAGTATATTTCCTTTTTTATGAGAAGTCACATACAATTGGTAATATATAATCAATATACAACTAATAAATGAAATTATAAGGGAAAAAACTTGTTAATTATTTAAAAATCAATTCTATATTTCCCTTATTCATTAGTTTCTAACATCAATCCCATTTCTCTTAGGAATTACATAACAATGTCTCACATGTATCATATAGTCTCTGTCAAAGTTGACATAATGATAACATAATCTTGTGGAGGAATATAGATGGGAAAGAAGGAAGAAATCAATAATTCAATATAAAACAAAACAATATAGAATTTCATCAAGTGTAATCATACAATAACACATTCCTCCATTTTAATATATAACGCCATTTCCTAGGGATGTGAATAATCAGGAATATCATAGTATGTTATTACCCTTTTAGTTAGATAAAATCACCCCCAATGAGCCCAAATATATAGTATAAAAATTCCACCATCTCTATGGTTTATACAGTATTGAATGTCTATATATTAGGGATTGAAAATATTATATTACTTATATATTAATATGGGAGGTTTTAAATTAATATGGATGATGATAATTCCCTTTCACTTAAAAATACAAGCTACCAAAAGAGAAAGAATACGATAATAATTCTAATCATCGGTTCTAAGGGAAAAACAATAAAAAGGTCATGGATTCATATATGTTATATTATAAGAATAAAAAATAATATAGGAATAATTTCATTGAATAAGATTTACGAAATGTATATGAATAACCTACCCCATGTGAATCTGAAATATTTTAAATAAGTTAATATTTAAGAGGTGGATTTGTAATGGGTGATAACTCTTAAGAATCATCGACCATGGATCATAACATATTCTTCCACGAAGTGGAAAGATGATATTGGTTGGAGGTAACCCTAAATAATAAAAAAAATCAATGTTCATTTAGGTTCAATGTTTAAAAATTAAAATATAATAAGGTCCCACCCAAACAATAAAATACCTAAAAATTCATAAATAGTTCAATGATCCACTAAGGTAGTTCCCTGTTAAAACACAAATACTTCCCATATAATATTGTGTTGCATTATAAATTTTAAAATATAAAATTCATAAAAAAATATTCATTCTCAAATACATGACTCATTCATTTATAATAGACGTCAAATATTTATATTATATTCAAATCAATCATTTAAATAATTATTAATCTTAACAATCAATTTCCTTGAATAATATAAGATATAACATAAATCTTAAAATGAATTAATTTATGTTTCAAATTTAATTAATCAATAATTTTTATGACTAAAGATTGTATTTTAAATCATAAAATATAATTATAGACTAATTTCCCAAAATTAGAATTTCTATTATTTATAAATTAAATTTTAATTCTTAAATTCATTTTAAGACAATATTGAAAAGAAAAAAATTAACAAAGGGATGAATCTTATGAATAGAGTAATTTACCATTATGCTAGGGAATAAACTAGTGGAATGATTTTTATAGATAGAAAAATTATTTTAAAATAATAAATAAATGAATCTTACACAATAAATATTATGAAAAATCTTGAATTTTGTATTTTTAATGACTAAGGGTCCCAGGTTTAATGACCTGGATTTTTTCCCAAATTATACATAACTCAATATTTTATTTTATCAGAGTGTTGAGACCTTCCTAGTGGTAATATAGTATATTTTATTAAGTATAAAACCTTTTATTTTTTAAGGTTATGTTGGCAACATTTTATGTTTTTTACCCCTGGATGGTGTGGGCATAAAATAAAAATGTTTATTGAGAATAAAAATAAAATAAAATAATATTGTGTTGTTTAATTTCTATGAACATGAATTTTTTATTAAATAGTTTTATCTATGATACATGGAATAATTTAAAGAATTTGAAACTATATGTGAGTTTAAAATGGGGTTTTTCCATTAGAATCAATGCATTTATTTCTTTAAAAAAGTGTACCCAGGTGTTCACTACCATGTGAGGATTTATTAATTAATTTAATTATTTAATTATTCAATAAATTATGGTGGAACCCTATGTTATACATTAAAAATACCACTTATATTTTCTATATAGGGTTTTATATTGTTTATAATTAGATACTTGTATAGTGTAGGGGTAGGTGAAGTCATATCATAGGGGTTTCAATAGATTGAATAATCTAAGCCAGATCTACTACTACATTGATGGGAGAATCATATATATGTGACATTAGGATTGAAGTGATCCATATTTTATTGGGAATATTTCTTTAATTTAAATCTTATTATTTATGTTTTCAATTTACAGAAAATCATATTTAGAAAAATAATCATTACCATCATATTTTTATCAATTCTTCAAATTAAATTTAATGTTATGATTTGTTTTCATATATTATTCATAATAGATTTGTCACATAAATTATTATTTTTACCTTATATGAAGTCACTTAGGTTGCAACTTTGATTCTACCTTCTTGGTTATTTATCAATGTTAGTACAATATACTCCATGAATGAATGGTAAATTTTGTGGTTGATACCCACACAAGTCTCCAATTTTTTATTGTTACCCCACCATGAAACATCCAATCCCCATTCGCCATAACATTGAAGGCTTTAGGGCAGAACAGATGAATTTTATGTAGTTCCAAATAATGAAATTATTTTAAGATAATATGATTTATTAGGAGAACTAGAGAAATTGTAGTTATAAATAATTTAAGGAGGATATGAATTACCTTAACTTATAATTTATTTTTTTCATTTTCAATATCTATAGAAACCTTTTCCATTCAATAGTTGTTTCTAGGGAATCAATGCTAGATTCCTTATAGTGGTGATCCATAAGTAATCTAAAACCCTTTGAACATAATTTTAGGATTATCTATGTGTTAGAATAAGTGGTCTTATAACCTTTATCATTGATCATTGATTACTACAACAATCTTTTAGGGACTAGAAAAATTATAATGGTTCTCACTATATTAGATAAATATGGAGTAGGATCATCATCAAAATTGATTTCATGGTGTTACTGAGAATTATTATCTACGATTGAGAGAATTATCTTGAGATTATTGTATAAAATATTTTTTCTATTTTATTTCTTCCAAGGATATGGTTTAGAGAATGAAATAATCAAGTATTTATAGAGATAGGGTGAGAGATTAACTACCCATAGAGGCTCAAAAATAATAAAAATTATTAATTAATCCTATTTATAAATAATAATAATAATAATAATAATAATAATAATAATATTTACATGGTATGTGCGTATCTTATGAATAAATAATATAATTTCATTTAATAAATTAATATTTATCCCAATAATATTTAATTTATGATTTTTTTACGTGTTCCAATAATAGGGTCTACCTTTCCTCTTCAATATTTATCTGACCATGAATAAAGACTATTTATTTAATAAATAAATATAACTATATTATTTATTGATAAATAAATAAATATTATAATTAAAAAACTAGTAAATATATATTTTTTAAATATTAAAAACACATTTAATCCCTTGAATTCCAAGGGACTGTATATATACAATAAAAACTGGAAAAAATATTCCTCCTCATAAGATTTGAATAATATTCGATTCTAATTAATATATTCCTAGAGAAAATAATAGAGGTTCTAGATACACATTGTGGGTTGGAGTAGGACACTCAAGGGGGGTGAGTTTAGTTCTAATAAAATTTTCTGTTAAAAAGTTTACATAAAATATTCCCCCAATTTAAAATAAAATAGGATAGTTAATCAAGGTATTAAAGTTATAATAGTTTGATTATTCAAATAGATTCTTAGAAGATTGATTATTTCTCAGTAATATCATTAAGAAATTTTGATACAACTTTTAAAACTATTCTAACAAGGAAATAATTATAACTACTATCCAAGACTAACTATCAAAGTAAAATTTAGTTCACTAAAATATAAGTTAATAACAGAGAAAGACTAAATTTAAAAACATGGCTGATAAAAAAAGTGGTCCAGTCTCAAGTCGAGACCTAATACACTCTATATGGTGTTCACCTACCACCAAAGAATATATATATATATATATAATGATTTAATCTACACCATGGATCAAGGTTAACAATATTACATAGTATTTTCAAGGTCACAAGACCTCTTCAACTATTATTCATGGGAAAACAAACAACCAAGTCACACAGGACCTCTTCCATAATTATACGTTGGTGAAACAAGATGTTGAATGATTTTTGAGAGAGGATATCTTATATCCTTAAGTTTAAAGTGGTATATACTGTTTGTTTTAATATAGATATACACACTTCTCAAAAAGTAATAAAATCAGTACACATTAGAGAAAGGTTAATGAGAAAGTATTATAAATGCTCTTAGTATCGTTCTATGCAACTCTGGACTTACAGGATATAGTAGATGTAATTTCTGAGTCCTCCTATGGTAACATGGTATCTTTCATCTTGTGTTCTGGTTTCCAGTTCGATGATATGTGATTTTTATCTCATTTTATTCTTAGATTTTCTACTATGATAATGTTTTATATTCTGAAGTGTAGAAGTTCATCTACCAAGAATAGATAGTTCATCGTGTATTCTTCATTAAATGTATTCTTCTATTTTTTTTCATGCATTTAACTTCTCGAACTCTAATGCTCCAGTTCCATTCATTTATTTTTATTTTGGGTACATGTGTTGTAGTCGACAAGAAGTATGATTTATACTCCTCATACCTAGTTCAATTAGGTGAAATGTATAAAAAAACATTGATTCTGTCAGTGTCATTAAATGACACCAATATGACTGTTAGAAATAACTATTTAGTTAAATTGAAAAAGACAGAAAAATGGTAAAGTATGGAATGGTGTCACAGTTTTTATCTTGATACAGTGTCACATGGAATGGTGTCATCTCCTTTTCATTTGAGTCGTGAGACAGTCAAGGTTCCATAGTTGGGTTGATATCTAAAACTGGTATCACAGTTACGGTGTCTGGTTATTTGTGAATTTTGGAATCAATATCGAGTCTATGGTGTCAGATAAGAGGTTTATCAAGTAACGATGTCTAGTCTATTGTCAAAAATTTGAGTGGTGTCATGTTACAATATCCTAGAAACAGAAAAAAGGAAACAGTGTTAGGTCTATTAAAAAAATCTGGAATCGGTAGCAAACTCAGGGTGTCACAGACTTTGTGAAAATCTAGAACCTGTAGAAAACTTACGGTGTCACAAACATAGAAAAATATCTATAGATTTTCTTAAGAAGTAATACTCATAGAATGGATTAATATTAACCATAGTCATACTGATACATAGTATAATAATATTAAACATAGTTTACATGATTCAAACATGATTTTTGAGATTCTGAATCATGATCTTGTGAGTTTTTAAACCACGATTTTTTATCATTAAAACATAAGGAAACCAAGAAACTACAAAAATGATCTGTGATGGGTTAAACATGATTTGTGATCATTAAAACATGAGGATTCCAACAATATCACCTTTTTCTATGATCAAAAATCAAAACATTTATAAGCTATATATATTATATATTTGAGTATATATGTGATAGGATCTATTAAAACTGTTCTTCTCCCATGAAGATCCTTTTTACATAAATACCATGCCTTATTTCTCCCCCTTTTGGGATTATCAAAAAATATGAAAAAAAAACCAAGAATGAAGGAAAGTAATATAATAAACAAAACATCACTCATTATATTGAACTAAAAGAGAGAGTTTAGTACAAGCGTAAAGAAATATACAAAACATACCTATAAAAATACATCCTTCACTTATCTTTAGAGCTAGTAGTATTTTATATTCCCTTGGAAGAGACATTAGGAGGATCCACATGAGAAGAGGTAGAAGTGGTAAAAGGAATTGAACCAATGGTGAGAGAATGAAAATCCACTCCTTCAAAGATAAAGGGTGAAAGAGATTGTCTGGTGTAAGATCGAGCCAAGGGTTTTTCAACAATAATAGGTATGATCAGCCTGAAATCCTGAGATAAAAACATGGTAGTAGTAGAAAAGGTAGTAAAGGAGGAAGGTGTTGAACCAGGATGCAATGGGGAAGCATCAGGAACCACATTGGTAGTTCTTTTCCCATATAGATAAGGCTTCCCCAAGTTAATGAAATTAGTGATGATCTCACATCCACACTGAATAACATTCTCAAATTCATCTTTTTTTTCCAGAAACTTGTCCAACAGAGGAGTGGGTACTTTTAGCTTATGAAATAGAGTTTTTAAGGGTTGAGTGATAGGATGGATTTTCAAATTCACTACAAGATACTTTATGTGATTGTGTAGATTATTCTTAGAATAAATTCTATTGAAGTGTAAGTCTACTTTCTAAGAGACTTATTATTGAGAATAATTGGAAATATTTGAATGTACTCTTAAAAAATCATGCACATGGTCACTATTATTGATGATAGTAGATAAAATTTCCTTATCAACACCACTTACACTGACTAAAGATCTTCATTAACAACTATTCTGATCAGTTCATTTTTTGTTGGTTGAGATGACTGGCTAGAGGCAGTTGAAGCTGTAACAGCTGATGTGAGAGACTTAAGTTGATTTAGAACTTTTTATAAACATCCCTAATACTCATAAGTCATCTTATTAAGTCCAAAAACAAGTGCACAAATCTAATTGACTATCTTGTTGTTTCTCTCAACCACTTTTTAATAAACTATAACCAAGATTTGTTGAATCATTGATACAACCTTCTGTGGGATCTAATCACCAAGATCCTTAATAGGATGAGATATAGGATCTTTTCCAGTTTTCATCACTTTCTGCATATCTTCAACCATATATCTGAGATAAATCACCTCATCACTCAACTATTTATTCTCAATTATGACTTTTTTAATTTAATGAAGCTACTTTGGTTGAATCTGCCATATGATTTTCTCTAACTGCAGGGAAGCATCTCGCTCACTATGATTAGTCACAGGAGTAGGTTGAGACTCTAACAGCTTACCAAATCCATACAACATGTTATCTCCAAATACTTTCATTAGGAATAGGAACTGAGACAAGTTCATATTTTATAGTAGTAGATACGTCTTTGGTAGAAATTGGTTTCAATTTAAACACATTGGAAAGATATTTTCCTTTTACTGATTTCTGTTGGTTATTATCCACATCAAAATAACTGGGAAACTTATTCCAGGTGTCCACAGAACTTTAGTCAATATGATTTGGAAGTTGAACCCTTTATAAGAATGGGTGATTTTCCCCCTCAATAGGTGCATCACTTTTGGGACTAAGAGACTCAATATCTTGACCCATTCCCAAAATCCCAGCACTATCAGGATCACCAATCTCTTTTCTAGCTATCTGAAAATCATGTTCCATTATTTCCTTACCAGATAAAATTATATCATTTTCAACCTATTTTTCTGACTATTCCATAGCAGCAGGTCCTTCCTCAATAAAAATATCTTCTTCAACAGTAGGATCATTTTCACCAGTTGACTCTTCCACTATATCCACACTTCTTTTAGAAGTAGCTAAATATTTTATAAATATATCTTGTCGAACATGTAGGACACTGTCTTCTTTGTCTATTATATTTTCTTTATTAGGTGAAACTTTTGCATCTTCTACCTCTCCACATCAGTACTCTTCAACTTCATTAGGTTCCAGACCAGGGTCAGATACATTCTTAGGTCATGAAGTGTTGTCAACGGGGTTAAAATTTTAATAAATTCATTCATTATATTCTACCCAAGATCAATTCCATTGGTTCCAGTTAATTTTAATCCTTATAAATATATCCCTTGAGATACAAAACTCATAACCTTGAATTACTTCTTCATTCACACCAACTAATCCCTTTGAAAAAGACATTGTATAAATTAACCTTGAATAAAATAGGGAAGTTGATTTCGAAGTTGTCTTGATCATTTCACACATGTGAAGTATAATTTACTTACATAGATTGATCTTGTTCCCATACATAAAAATATGTTTTAGGAACACATATTAATAATTAAGGGTAGAAAAATACCCTTTCCTTGGACAAATAAGATGTTGAATAATCATAAAAAATAGCCTTGTCTTAGCATCCATCTCAGCAACAAATTCTATTATTTTCTTCTTATTCCTATTAAAACTTCCCAAGGCCTATTCTAATATAAACACATAACTTGGAGGAGGAGGACCTATTTGGTAATCCTAAAAAAATATTTCATGAGGTATTCCTGTGTAGCCATCCTATAAGCTCAAAGAAGAAGTAAACCTTTGACCATTCACCCAGCTTTTTACTACAAAATCATCTTCCGTATTGAACAAAAACTGAACATACTGATAATAATCACAGACTAGATTTGGATGAATGGGTATTTCTTCATTTATGAACTAGTCCAACCATTCCCTGTTCTTACAGTGCTTTCAAAATAATTTTATTACTTGTTAGAAACCACTTCGGACAAAATTCCTTTTTTTCACTACTTTTAGATCAGTAAGGCTTGGATTTAGCGGTTTCTTAGGCATTGTTTTTGGAGCCTTTTTCACTTTATTTGAGGAACAATACTTCTCATGAGTTGATGAAGAAGGCCATTTTATTCTAGGCATTCAACGTTTTTTTGATAAAAATGAAAGGTTGAAAGAGGGATGACGGTTTGAGAGAGAATGGTTTCAGTTTCAAGAGAAGAGATCTCGAGTGAAGAGAGGAGTGAAAGATATCAGTTTTTTATCATTTAGAGATTTTAAATGTCATAAATAGAAATATGAAGTATACAATTAATAAAATAATAAATACAAGGATGTAGGAAAGGAAATTATAAAAATATAATTATGAGTCATTACGGTGAGACCAGAACAGGTCGTCGTAGTTTTAGCATTATGGTGTGACTCCAAACGGTGCGACCATATCATTGAGATAGAATGTATGATACTGTAACTGAGAGACAGTAACTGTGATACCAAAAGTGTGAGACAATAACTACAAGATAGTAACTTATGAAACTGTGAATCCTAAAATTGTAAACTATGAAATAGTAACTGTTTACTTAAGACTTATCATCCCTAACTCATGTATGATGTTACTTATCCTTTCAAAATTTAATTTCTTAGTGAATATATCAGGAAACTTATGTTCATTACAAATGAATTCCAATGTGATATCAACTTTTTGATAATGATCCCTCAAAAAATTATGTCTTACATAAATATGTTTAGTCCTGTAATGTGCAATAGGATTCTTTTAAATGTTTATAGCACTTGTATTATCACAATTTTTTAGGTACATGTCTGAATTGATAGCTATAGTCTAGTAAGGTGTGTTTCATCTACAAAATTTGTGCACAAAAACTACCAACATCTATGCATTCAGCCTCATTAGTAGATAATAAAATATAATTTTTCGTTTTACTGCACCATGATACTAGATACTTTCCTAAAAAGTGAAATTATCTAGAGGTTATTTTCTATCTCACTTACAACCACCAAAATCAACATCTGAATATATAACTAAATCAAATGATTTTTTTCTAGGATAGAATAGTCCAAAATTGGTAGTATGTTTTAGGTAATTGAAAATAATTTTATCAAAAATAATATGTGACTCTTTGGGGATTTCTTGAAAATGTGTACACATACAAACACTAAACAAAATATTAGGCCGACTAGTAGTTAAGTAGAGTAAACATCTAATCATTCCTCTATAAGTGGTTTGATCAAAAGATTTTCCATTTTTATTAAGATCCAACTTACTGGTAGTACTCATTGGAGTATCACTACTTTTAGTGTTATCCAATAAAAAATGTTTTAGAATATATTTATTATATTTTCTTTGATTTAAATTAATACCTTCTTTGTTTTGAAAAATATGAAATCCAAGAGAGAATTTGAGTTCATCCATTAAACTCATTTCAAATTCATTTTTAATCATTTTTGAAAAATCAGTACATAAATAATTTTTTGAAGATCCAAAAATAATGCCATCTATATATATTTTAACAACTATAAAATATTTACAAATTAGTTATATAAAAAGAGTAGGATCAGCTATAACTTTTGTAAAACCTTTTGAAATAAGATAATTACTTAATCTATCATACCAAGCTCTTAGATCCTATTTTAAACCATATTAATCCTTATTTAATTTAAAAACATGATTTGGAACGTGAGAGTTTGTAAAACTAGGGTGTTGTTCAAAAAAACATCCTCAACTATATACCCACTTAAGAATGAACTCTTGACATCCATTTGACATATTTGGAAATTGAGATGTGTTGCATATCCAACAAAGATTATAATGGCTTCATGTCTATGAAATGTTGAAAAACTTTCCTCATAGTCAATTCCTACTTCTTGACTATAACCTTGTTCAACCAATCTACCTTTGTTTCTAACTATGTTACCAACCATATCTACTTTGTTCTGAAACACCCATTTAGTGCCTATGGTCAAGGTGTCTTTGGGTTTATCCACAAGATTTCAAACTCTATTCCATTAAATCTTATTTATCTCCTCTTGCATAGCCATCACCCAAAATTCATCATTGATTGAATCATTGATGTTTTTAGGTTCAAGATGTGATAAGAAAGATTGATGTTCAACCTAATTTATTAGAGAATATCTACTCCATGTTACTTCATCTATGTCTCTAACAATAGTATCTAAATAAATATTCTTAACAGTTCTAGCATATCTAGAAAAGGAAGGGCTAATAATTTTAGGTTCTTCAATAGGTTCGAGTATGTTATGGGTCAAATCTAGAGAATTTCCATAACATAATGTTTTAACTGATTCCTTCATTATATGGTTTGACAATTTATCATTATTTTCCAAATTTGACATATCAGCCTCAAGATTATCTAGGGAGTTATTTGGTTCATGTGGATATATTTTATTAAATTTTACATTTACATATTCTTCCACACATTTGGTTATTTTGTTAAAGACTCTATTGGATTTATTAGAGATTAAATATCCTATAAAAAATCCTTCATCACTATTGAGTGAAAATTTATCAATATTATCATTAGAATTAAGAATATAGACTTTACAACCAAAAACATTGAAGTAATTAACCTTGAGTTTTCTATTATTCCACAACTCATAAATATTTCTTGTAAGAATTGGTCTAATTAACACTGTTAATAATATAGTATGATGTATTGATAGATTCGTCCCAAAAATAGATAGGTAGTTTATACTCACTAAGCATTGTTCTAGAAATTTCTTGAAAGGTTCTATTTCTTCCTTCTATAATACCATTTTGGTGAGGTTCCCTAGGGGCAGAGATGTCATGTCTATAGCCATTTTGTGAGAAAAATGATTCGAACTATTGTTTTTAAAACTAATGGACAATTTCATTTCTTAGATATTTAATTGTAAGACCACTATTATTTTATAATGTCCTATAATTCTTGGTAAATTAGTTAAATGCTTCACTTTTGTGAGACAAAAAGTAAGTACAAGTATACCTAGAATAATCATCTATAAGAACATAGACATAGTGCTTCCTATTAAGACTCGAGACTCTAGATGGTCTAAAAAATCCATGTGAACCAACTCGAGATATTGAGAAGTTGAGACTTCTTTCTTTGGTTTGAAAGAGATTTTGGATTGTTTACCCATTTGACATGGATTACACACTTTATCATTAGGAAACTCAAGTTTGGGTAGGTCCTTGACCAAACACTTTCTAGTAAGCTTTATAAAGGAGTTTACATTTCAGCGTCCAATTATTCTATTCCAAATCCAATACTCTTTGTGAAAAATACTGATGCATGCAACATTTTGATAAACTAAAAAATTTAAGTTAAAATCATAAACATTTTCATATCTAAATACAGAAAATATTAGTTCATTTTTAGAGTTAAAAATAATTACAAGAATCATTTTGAAATTTAACATGAAATACATCATCAAATATTTGTGAAATACAAAGAATATTATATTTCAATCTATCAAAAAATGTACTTTAGAAATTAAAACTGAGTTAGAGTTACCAATCTGGCCAAGGCCAATTATTTTTTCTTTAGCATTGTCACCAATAGTGACATGCCCACCATCAATATTTGTTAAATTATTGAAGCATGAGTAATCCCCTATCATGTGCCTTGAAAATCCACTGTCCAAGTACCATAATCTTATTTAAGAGCTCTTCATATAGTTTTCTTACAAAATAATCAGACAAAAACAGATTTTGTTACCTATAAATTTTTGGGTATAGAAATGTTAGTAATCAATTATTTTGGTACCCACATCTATATCACGGGTTTCCTATAATAATTATGTAACATATTTTAATGATAGACTCTATTTGGTCCAGAATAACTAGAGGTAGTAAAAATCCTTTCCAGAATTGGAACTAGCAGCAAAATTTTCATTTTTTGGTAGAAAAATAGATTTTCAAGATTTAGTTACAAACTTGTTTTTGGTGACATTTCTTTGCTCTAGTTGGTATCCTATAATATTAGTGTATCTCGGGGGAATTTTTTACCATGAATTTGTGTAAGAGTTCCATTGATAAATTTCTCTATGTATTTTTTCAATTGCTTATTAGATAACATAAGTTCATTGTTCTCCTTGAGTAATTGAACATTTTTCTCTTTATTTATAGAAAGTTTAGATTTAACCATAGTGTTTAAGGAATTTTGTTTCATAAAATATTTTTATTTATCATTTGTCTCATTAAAAGTGTCTTCAATCATATTTTATTATTCAAATAATTCTTCACTAGTAATATTTTAATAATCACTTTTATCTCAAGAATAATAGGAAATTTATATAGGAGACTAAGGGGTTATCCGATATGTGTTTTTCATAAAACACATATTGTATTTTCTAGAATTTTCATCATTTGGAGACATGGATCCAATTTAACTTTACTTATAAGAACTCCATGTTTCCTACATGTCCTTTTAAAACTTTCAATCTTTATCCTCATACCTATTCTTTTATTTTAGATTTGGACAATCAGCCTTTACATGTCCTTTTCTCTTGCATTCATAGAATATTATTTCATCATATTTTTCACTTATTTTCTAATCCTTATTCAAGTTTCCCTTATGATCATATCTTCTTTTGAAGTTGGTCTTCCTAATAAATTTATTTCATTTATGAATCTTCTTAAATATTCTAGTTAATTGAGTTATTTCCTCATCATTTTCTGGTGATGATTATTCACTACTGTAAATTTTTATATGGGCTTATAATTTTTCTCATTCATTATGTTTAGAGGTATTAGTCTTGAATTCCATAGATTTACTTTTAGGCCCATCCTAATCTTCTTCTTTTTTTACTTTTAATTATTCCTCATACATCATCAACATGCCTATCAGCACCTTGGATAGCAGATTTCTAATATCACATGAATCTCTAATTGAGACAGAGTTTCCTCGCCATCTATCTGGTACGCATCTATGTAGTGTTGTGATTTTCTCCTTAGTTGTAACATCACCTCCTAGTGAGATCATAGTGTTTTAAATTTCATTAAACCAAAGATAAATGTAATAAATAGTCTCATCAAGCTTAATTTTAAAGATATAATATATATTACTATATATGTTAAGTCTCATTTCTGTAGCACTAGAGGTTCCTTCATGTGAAACAGATAAAGTATCCCTAATATCATGGGATATTTTACATGCAGAATTTGATTCAACTCTTCATCTCTAAAAAATATTTTACGGAATTCATGGCTTTGAAATTATTGTTATAACAAACCTTAGTTGTTTTATACAATATATGCCTATCAGTAGTAGGAATATTATATTCATCTATAATGGAAGACCAAATACCAAAACATATACATTCTAAGGGAATTTTCATTTTAATTTTCTATTTTTCATAATTACTTCCATTAAAGAATGGATGTCTATTGGTAGAATCACCTTCCAATTTATTATCCATGATAATGAAATAGGTATTTTAAAGAACTATAAATTTATAACTAAAAGAAATTTGAAGATATTTAAAACAAAACTAATATCACAATTGAAAAATATTTTATATAGATTAAATTTTTTGAAAATAGGGATTCTGAAAATTCCTTTGATACCAAGTTTTGGTCGGAGTAGGGCACTCAAAAGGGGGTGAATAGAGTTCCTATAAAAATTTCAGTTACAAATTTTATTTTTAAGATTCATCCAATTTAAAATAAAACAGGACAGTTAATCAAGGTAATAAAATTATAATAGTTTGAATCATCAAATAAATTCTTAGTATATTGATTAGTTCTTAGAAATATAAATAAGAGATATTGATACAACTTTTGAAACTATTATAATAAGGGAAAATAGTTATAACTACTATCCAAGACTAACAATCAAAGTAAAATTTAGTTTTCAAAAATATAAGTTAAAAACATAGAAAGACTAAATTGAAAGACACAATGGATAAAATAAGAAGTCCAATCTCAAGATGATACCTAATCTACTCCACTTGGTGATCACCTAACACCAATTGATATATATATATATATATATGAATCTTGGGTCCACACCCTAGATCGGGGTTAAAAATATTACACACTACTTTCCATGTCACAAGAACTCTTCCACTATTCTTTGTGGGGAAAAAACAACCAGGTCACACAAGACCTCTTCCACAGTTATACGTGGGTGAAATACAATGTCGAATGATTTTTGACTGAGGATATCTTGTAACCTCAAGTTTAAAGAAGGATGTAGTGTGTGTTTTAATGTAGACACACACACTTCTCAAAAAGTAATAAAATAAGTACACAACATATCAAAGATAATGATAAAGGATTAAAAATGCTTTGAGTTCTATTATATATGTCTCTAGACTCGTGGGATGTAATAGATGTGATTTTAGAGTACTCTTGTAGAAATAGAGTATCCTGAGTCTCGTGTTCAAGTTTCCAATTAGATGAGATGTGCTTTATACCTCTTTTTCTTCTTAGAGTTACTGTTGTGATAATTTTTGAGATTCTGATGTTTAGTAGTTCATCCACAAGGAATCAAGAGTTCATCATGTGTTATTCATTATATGTTTTCGCCTCTTTTTCATGCATTGAACTTATCGAACCCTAATGCTCCAGTGGAACACTTTTCTTTTTATTTCGTGTGCAGGTGTTAGAGCCAACATGAAGCATGATTTATACTCCTAGTAGCTCGTACTATCATGTGACATGTCTACAAATAAACATTAATTATTTCAATGTCCTTAAATGACTCAAATATGACCAATATAAATAACATTTAAATTAAATTGAAAAATACAGAAAAATGGTTAAGTATGGAACAATGTCATAGTTTGTGTCTTGAAATGGTTTCACTTGTAATGGTGTCTTATCCTTTTCCTTTGAGCAGTGAGATAGCTATGGTTCCATAGTTGGGTTGAGATCTGAAACTGGTAGCACAGTTATAGTGTATGGTTCTTTACAAATACTGGAATTATTACTGAGACTACAATGTTAGATAAGAGGTGTCTCATGTAATAATATCTAGTCCTTTCTCAAAATTATGAGAGGTGTCATGTTACGGGGTCTTGGAAATGGTATAAATGAAACGGTGTTAGGTTCTTTTCTAAAATTGGGAACCGTTAGCCAACTGACAATGTCACGGACTTTGTGAAAATCTGGAACCGATAGCAAACATACGGTGTCACAAACTTATCCAAATATCTGTAAACTGTTGTAAGAAGTAATACTCATAGAATGGATTAAGGTTAACCATAATCATACTGAAACATAATATAACAAGATTAAACATAGTTTATAATATTCAAACTTGATTTGTGAGATTCTGAATCAGAATCTTTTGATAGTTTAAACCATGAGTAATAAGCATTAAAACATAAGGAAACCAACAAACTCTAAAAATGATTTGTGATAGGTTAAACATGATTTGTTATCATTAAAACATGAGTAGTCCTGCACACATATTGTGGGACCCTCTAGACCAATTTCATTATTACATGAGGTGAAACCAATGTAATTTCAAAATTTATCATTTAATAACATGTAGAATAATACAGGGAGACAAGTGTGGAAATCATAATGAAATTACAACATCCTATAAATTCATATCATGCAATATAACCCCATCTCCATTATATCACATTTGAGAAGGTTTTATTACATTTTATATCAACCTATATGCTTGAAATCTATTTTGTTGAATTTCCAAAAACACACATATTGACACCATGGCCACATATTAACTTTGGTTGTTCAAACTCTATCAATATGCATATAATATAAAATTACTCAAAACTGGGGGGTACTTATTTCACACATTATATATTAAAACTACATTATCTATGAGACATCTAGGGTAACCAAATTCCCTGTGAGTATAAGAAATTACATTTTTTCATCAATAAATTGATATATGTTATTCAAATATGTATTATTAATAATATTAAATTTGAAGTACAATCACACATTTTTTAGATAGGAATATTTACTAAAATATTGAACATTATGAATTTATATTGATGGTTCTAATCTCAAAATTTACTCACTTCATAATACAAATGGTGAACCCTCAGAGAGGGTGTATTAATGTCTTGTAATCCTCCTACCCCTGACAACCTATATCATCTGAGACTTATCTAATGATATCATCCAGCTATAGAGAATATATTTTATGTATATGTCATGTAATCTTATGTATATCATCACAGGGGACAAATGTTATGTACTTTTCATAAAACATGTATCTTAAGAAATTGTCACATACATTATCACACTGAAGAAAGATCAAATAGGGATATATATTAATAATATTCTAAAATTCTATATTATAGTAATCAAATGTTCAAATAAAATTGTTCTAGGGATCTTAATATGACATAATTCCACTTAAAATATAGCCAATAGCTATTACTCACAGCAATATTCACATGATAATGATGCTTCACCAAAATTAAGGATTTTGTTATTAGTTTTACCACATAATTACATGGATTTTTTGGTACATTCACATTCCCTAATGGATATCTTATTTTCTATGAACTCATCTCTTTTATAAAATAGCTCAAGAGAAGACATCACTGAGTATACACTTTAATATTCCCATAGATAAATCTTTACATCTTAATTAATTTTATGGTTATGGTTTTACTATTACAACAGATCCAAACTATTCGTACAAACCCATATTGGAATAGGTTATTGCTATACTGATTCTTAAGTTTCATCATAATCAAGAACATACTCGATCATAATATATACATCCATTATCATATATAATATGATTTACTCTTTTTTATTACCTTATCTATACAATGATGTATGATCAAAAACATAAAAAATAAAATTAGTTTTATATCACATAAAAACAGGTATTAACATTTCTTTGACTTCTAGAAAATCAACGAGTTTTTCTATCTAAAAAGAAAATATTGTTTTTACTTCCATCCTCTGTAGTTCTTCTAGTCACATTTTATGTTTAATTTCATTTCATTTCACACAATAAATATCAAGGATATGTACACTTCATGTCTTGTGAGATGGATATATAATGTAATATCAAGAATATATTGTCTATTAATCACATGATGTTCACATGACACTAGAAAAGGCTTATGTTAATTGTTCCATGTTGTATTTAAAATTCCAACCTAAATTGTATACCATGACATGGATTAAGAAACCCCTTTTAACAACGTTAGTTTATCCTATTTCCCAAAACATTGTCTCTATTTAAGTATTCTTTGGAAAAACAATTAGTATTAATTAACAATAAGAAAAATAATCTCTTTTCCACATATCATCAATCATATATATCTTTAAAAAAAATGATTCTCACACTTACCTATTTGTGATACCTAGAAACCACTAAAAGAAAAATAAATTATTCGATGATAATTGTGTATGTTTCAATCTACCATTGAATCGTTAAAACATGAATTTCTTTTTATAATTTTATATTATAACCTAGAAAAGTGCTCATGTCATGTAGACATTATCCATAAGGTTTCCTCCAAGAAAAATATTTCTGATAACTAATTTCTAATAAATTTATCATCTATTTATGACTTGTACAATTCAAATGAATTTAGGAATAGTGACTTGTTATAACCAATCAACCCCTATTGGTACTTCACATTAACCATCCATGTATAGTTATCCAATACCCACCAATGAAATTACATCAATAAGTAAAATAAATAATGGATATTTTTACATATGAATCATATGATATTTTAAATCATATTTTTTGGAACGTATTTCTCCCTATTGAACTCATTATTCCCACTGAATAATATTTCAATTATCAAAGTGAATATAAAATCACCACTTGGTTTTAGAAATACTAAGTTGTATGTGTGATTGGAATATTTCTTCCCACCATTATCATGGAATTTATTGTTACCATGACAACTTGTGCATCGATATCCAAGATTAAACTAAAGTGTTACTATCTCTAACTATATCAAAATAGATGCACCTCCCACATTAAAATATAGCTTTTATGAAAAATTAAATTCTATCATGGGGATGTAAATATCCTATGTGATGATAATATTATTATCCAACATGCACCCTTATGTTATATTTATTTTTATTTATAGTTTAAAACAATAGTATAAATATGATTCACAAGACACATGAGTATGTGACATTGGGTACCTCTATCAAATCCAATATAATATTCACTAATTAATTTAGTTGAAATATTTTTAGTTTATAAATTTATATTTGGAAAACTTTTCTTGATTGGAAATACAGTATACATGTAATACATATAAGACTCACATATCTCTACTGTGTACAACCAAAAAGTTTAATAAAATTTTAATAAATTATTACCAATAACATACATTCAAATAGTCAATAAATACATGGTTAAGATGTTTTTAAAACCTACATAAAGGAACCCAAATATACTTACCAAGTCCATTTGTACTTTTATTAAGGATTCATCATATCTCTCATCATTAATTCTCAAAAAATATATATATCAAATTCTAGATTCACAATAGTGAAATTTAGATACATTTTTTAATACACTCTAAATTTTTTATGTGATACCTTTACTACTAATGAGTTTTTTTAAATAATTATGTTTTTCAGTATACCAACTGTTTTATCTTGTTAGAGGAAAAACACAATTCTAGGAATACACTAGTAATATAATTTTAGTCTATTAATGAATTATCTTTTCAAGATCATGTATAATCAATATATTATATAAATTAATTATCCATTTCCATAGATACCTATGATGCAATAGTTAATAAATAATTAGTTTAACATAATTTATTATATTAATGTCCACTCTATATATATGACTTTACAACTCTTTGTGTAAATCTATATATTCATATTACTATTTTAAAATACTCAATAAAAATTTTAATTAATCCATTATAGGTAATATTATTCCATGAACTTCTCATTGATGATACAAAAATTATCATTTCACAATTATATGGAGAATTCACCTACCCAAAATATTTTTATTTCTTTGGTACCATTATTTAATATAGATGTGTAAACATCAGTCTATATTAGAAAACCAATAATTGAAATATATATATAGTGATGAATATATCTAAAGTAGATGAAATTGATATAATCTCAGTTAATACATTACAATTCAAATTTAATTGAACATTGTTTAAACATAAAAATAAAATTTCAATTTCTTCCATTTCATACAGGTGGATATTCCTCTTCATAGAAGGATTGTGCATATGTTTATTAGACATAGAGTGAGGGCTTGATCATTTTTTCATGTTAATAATCTTTATAACCATAATAAATATGGGTTAATAACTCACTATATCCTTATCTACATGGAAAACCTGGATGAGGATTTCCTTTAGATGCTTCACACTATTGATTATATTATAATTCACAATAAAATTACAGAATCTCTAAGGTAGTGAGGGTAAAGTGATATTTTTAAACAACTCATTTGGGTGGTTAAATCATATTATATCTATGAGATCTATTTAATATATCATAATTACTATGTGAGGTCTAAATGGAACTAACTCTACACTTTCAATTGAAAAGTTCCTTATATATATGATATCTCTCTTATCCCCTTCCACCCTATAGAATGTTTTTGAGAAATGAAAACACACTAAATGAATCCATAATATTATCAATATTACAGAGCTTACTACACATGGATGTTAACAAAAGACACTAGATAACTATAATTTCATCTGCATGTCTCAATTAAATATTATCTTATTCCTTGGTATCGTTTTGGGAAATGCTTCGGAGAACTAAGGATTCTAGTATGTAAATGCTCTACTCTTAGAGTATTGTAATGTGAAAGTGTATATACAATAATTTTATAATTATATTGTTGAGAAGTTTATCCTCCCCTACAATGTATTTATGTGATAATTTCAATGTATTTTTACTTTCCATTTCTATACTAAAATTTAAAATTTCCAAACATTCCTTAATAACCCTATATTTGATGGATAAAATTATCTTTTTTACATATCCAACTATTTTTTTGAGTCCCAAAATTTCTAAAAATTGAACAAAAAATATCATATTTCATAGATATTCTAGTGGAAAGGATTAATTTATCTATTATCAAAACCCATTGTATGGAAAGGTCAATTAAAAAATGGTATTTCAGTTGGAATAAAATTCCAACTTTATAAGCAATCAGTCAGTATATCTATTATGTGAACTCCCTAATCATGAAATCCTAGACATGGATTTCGAAAAACATTACCTATAAATTTTCCCCATGTTAGGTAATTTAAATACTTATTTATTTAAAATTTGTTATGTCAATCCAAAAATCATAATTGGGAATCATATTTAAAATTATGAGTCTCAACGAGGGTCGAAAAAACACATAGTTCTATGATTAGAACCAAAAATAAAGTAATGGAAGGTTGTACCAAATTAAAATTTCATTGAGGTACTTTTATTATTCTACATAAAATATTTCTATTTTATCAATTTAAATAATTTTTTTTTGTAATTTTAATTTTACATTACTGATTAATTGTTTGAGGAAAAACAATTTTCATATAATATAGATTATATTTATTATTCCTTTTTTGCTTGATAATTCATTTATTTTTTATGAATATGACTCATATATAACTAATTAATAATGAAACTAATATAAATTAAATAAAGTGGAATGATAATGATATTTACAACAAGTTTGTTTCAATAGTGAATGGAAAAACAATTATAGGACAGAAGGTAAAAACAAATTTAACCTTAAAATGGATTTTTCTATAGCATTCGACCTATCCTCCTATATGAATTGATGGGTGGGTTTTTATATTCCCCATGCTTAATCCACCTCCCTTAACCCGGTATATTATTCATTACATAAGTATACCCACACACATTTAAGGGGAATCTAATAACTTATTAAGGGGGTTTATATAAAAAAACTATGGAAATATAAGAAATTCACATTAAAGAAGAGGGATCACAACTAGAAAATAATATTAATTTAAAAATAAATATTTTAAAATAAAATAAATTAATTAAATTAAAATATAAAATTTATACATTAGACAATGTCATCTCAAGATCATCCACACATGCAAAAAATATGTAAAATAAAGTTATCTTGAATTCAAACCAATAAATTATTTTATTAATATAGAACCATAATAGAGTTAATCCAAATAAATATATTGTTAATTAAACAAATATTTTATCTTAATATCCATCTGAATAGTCATGGATATTCTCATTATGTTAAATTGGAAATAAATTAAATTAAATAATTTAATTTATAATTTGTCCAATATAGTGAATGTACTATGTAGGAACCTATAAGGTACAGGTCTTTAATATCAACCATGAATCTTATAAATTATTTTGTATACAAAGTAAAAGGTATAAAAATACCAATATTTGAAGTTAATATATATTAAAATTACATAATAGTTAACTAAATAAATAAAAACAGTGTATTAGGTGTGTACTGTAAATAAATTAAAACACAAACACATTTATAATAGGTTTAATGTAATAATTGAATAATAAAAACCATTCTAATAAAGAAATTATTGAATGATACAATGACATTAAAACCTCATAAAACCCCTTACTATATAATATTATCCATTTATCATGATATATCATTTTAGTAGGTTTCTTTAGTTGTACCATAAACCAATATTCTTGAAATCACATTCATTGATTTTTCATAAATATTATATTGATAAAACACCACCTGGGACATGAAATTAATCAGGCTGTTAGAACTGCATAAGTGGAATGAAATAACAACTTCCACTAAACTATAAGGTATAAATCCTTTCTCGCATTATTCCTTAAAACCATATTTGTCTTGATGAACCCAACGTATCCTACTCATCCACAAGAACTTATCATCATATTTTTTTATCAATACTTCAAATTACATTACATATAATATGTATTAATAATAATATTAAATTTCAAGGACCATTACACATTTTCCCTGATAGGAATTTATAATGACGCATGAAGCATGAGGAATTATTATGGATAAGTATGTACTCAAAATCTCATCACATGATATCACTAAGGAGAACACCATGAGAGGGTGTAAAAATTTAATATAATCCTCTAAACCTTGATAGATTATATTATTTGTGTCCTATTAGATGATATCATCTAACTATAGAAAATAGGTGTATGGTGTACTATCATTACATCTTAAATACTCAATATGATGGAAAATATATGTGTAATATTGATTTGATAAGTATCATAGGAAATTAACATATACATTGTCATGTCAAAAAATGATCTCGATGTGAAAATTTAATAATAATATTCAAAGAATAAATAATATAGTAATTAAGATTTCACATATGTTATTTCTATATTACCAATTACAATAATCTTAGGCTTGTGTTCTGAAAGAACAATGATCAAAAGGAACATGAGTATAGTGGTCTATTGTGTTTGTACTAATCAGATGTGGTAGAGAAGAAAAAAATATTGGGTGGTGTAGTGTGTTACATTCACAATAGGATTATGTCAGATTTGATGGTGATGATTCAAGATAATAGATTTTATGTTGATAAACACTGTTAATTGACCTAGATAATTATGGTTGATGTAATATGAAATATAAATATAATTCTTGGTGGTGATAGTTTAAATGGTTATCAAACCATTAATCTGGGTGAGAAATCCAAATTATATTGAATTTAGTCTGAATGAACACACACTATGTATTCTAATGTAAGTAGAATCTAGGGTTTTGGTGGAGTTAAATAGAATAAGGAATGTTTCTTATCCTATATATTTTGTACCTATAGATAACTATAATGACATGTACAGGGAAAATAGGTCGATGTAAACTCTTATAACATACACGTTGTGTGGTATAGGACCACACACCATGTTTCTATAATTGTACATGACACAAATTGAATTAGTGTACTTCCTAGTGTTTCTATGGAAAAGATGTCATGTGTTTTATGGAATATCTCTTGTATTCATGGTTTATTTTATTTGGGTTTCTTAATTAACTAACTGAGTTGTTTTATAGGGGTTACACATCATGTATCATCTTCTAACACATAGGGTACCACTAGAGAATCTATAACCTATCTATTTTAGATACATTAAGTGTTTCTATAATGGAAATATATGCTATGTTCCTATCTAAAACAAACAATTTCGTTCATATTTAAATTCATTAACACCCTAAATATTTAGTTTAAATTAATAAATGTTTTGAAATCTTTCTAAACACACAACACCAAGATTTAAGAGAATTGTAATTACTATAAAAATATTATTATTTAAATAATACTTCTATAAAATATTTTTTATGTTTATAGGAATGATTTGGAATAACTGAATTATAAAATATATTTATAATGGTCCTATTCAATACAAATTTTTTGATTAATAGTAGTTAAATAACCACTTAATTTTTAATAACATCATCTTATGCATCAAAAATCTGTTTTCTTAAAAAATGGTTTATATTGATTTTTATGTGAGATGATTATAATAAATATATTCTATCTTAGAAATATTATTTCATAAAAAGGTTATCTTTGTTTAAAGAAAGATAATAAAATTAACTCGTGTTGAAATTTGAGGATGTTTTTGGGAAAATTAATTTTTCACTAGATAATTTAGAATACTTATTTTAATGAAAGTATTATTTTGTTTTCATGTAATTAAGTTGTCCCACTATTTGATTTTTTTAAAATTTTCATCAAATTATTCTTATTAAAATTTAAAAAATTAATATAATTTAAGACAATGTTATGAGTAATTTTTGGATAAAATATTTGTTTTATACATATAGATGAAATTTTTTTGGGAAACCATTTTTCACCACGTTTTGTGAGATAATTTTAAATTTGTTTCATTCTAATTAAATAGGTTTAATTTGATAAAATATATTCCCTATTTGGGAAAAAATTCAAAATTTGGTATACAACTCCTCTTTATTATTATTCTTAAATAATTGTAATTATGGAATTTATTTTTCACCTAAGCAAGGGTAACACATGTTATTATTGTTAAAAATAATGTGGACATGCATTAAAAATCTATCTAATAACTAGATTATTTATATTGTATGTGTTTCTACAAATCAAAATCATATAATATATAATTATAGGGAAACCATAGGAATTTTTAAATTGATAATAAACTTAATATTGTTTTATGTAAATAATAAATAAAAATTGTCACTCCATTTGTTTTTATAACTTTAATATTCCTTACATAGGGAATATAGAGGTTATTTGAATTTATATATTATTATGTGAAATAAGAATGGATTTCTTATTTATTGTAAATTATATAATTTTTTATTTGATGTAAAAATTTCCATATATACTTACACAACATTGAGGTAGTTATCGCTCTTACTATTGGAAAATCATGTAAATGGTTTTAAAAACATAGAATGTACTTATTTATGGAAGATTTGTGGTGTTACATGAATTTTTTGGATAAATATAATGTATCAAGTATATTTTAATTTTATTTAAAAATTAAATTACATTCTTGTTTTTTTAATTCAACTACGTGAATGGTCCTAGAATGGGCCTTAAGGGTAACTTATGTTAAATAAGATTTTATTAAATAAATTAAAATTCATAAAACCATTATATTTATCCATGTGAAAAGTATGTGGTAAATAATATAATCCATTTTCCATATATTAGTTGCCTTATTATTTTATATAAACATTATTGACCCCTAATAATTATAAAAACACTAAGATGAGGTGATCATCAAAACAGATAATGGGGGTTAAGATAAAGAGAAAGCTGTTAAAACATCACCCAAATTTGTCTAAATATTAATTGATATTTATATTTAGACTTATAATAATCTTATATTTAATATATATAAATTTGGATCCACTTTAAAATAAAAAAAATTATTAATTCAATAATTTATGTAATTCCAAGTGTTCCCATATCATATGTTATATGAGGACAGAACCACATCTCTCTTCCTCACACTTATTGAGCCACTTAACATGGTCTAACCCTACCGAATCCTCTTTTTAAAATTAATATAAAAAATATATATGTTCTTTTATTCTTAAAATACAATCACTATGGTCCTAAATGAGAGATCAAATGAAGGTTTTTCAAATAGAATAATGTTAGATAGACTACGAATCATGTAAGAGACAATGTAAGGGTTTCTCATATCACTTTTATTTCTGTAATACAAATGCCACATTAACCATTGTTATAATTGTAGTGGTGTTTATAACACCCAAAAAAGAAATTTTATATTCATTTAATGAAATGTTTAGTGATTCAAAAACTCATATAAGGTTCTCCCTTTTATGAGGTTTTGATTCAAATATTTTGAAATTTGTATGGGTTCTCATCTCAATATTATATCATTATGAAATTTTTTATTTTATGATCAAATTTATGTTTATGACATGTAAATAATACTAAATTTATATATTATTTAATATATCCATATTAATTAATTTTATTTAAATATACAATTGAGATTATTTCATCCATTGTGTTTTTGTTCAGAAGTGACTGAATTATAAATTATTTTTCATATTTGATCATTTTATTTAGGAAATATATTATATTATAAAACAATATTGTTTTATTATTCTTAAATACTACACCTTTGAAATGTTACATATATAATATACTTATGTTCAGGATTTTGAAATTTTTCATCAAATTTATTCTTCCAGAGGGCTTATGATGAAAAAGTTACAAAAGGAGTAAGGGTTAATTCTTCGATGTCAAATTTAATTAGGATTTTTTATAGTCAACTTTCCTTTAGGGTAAATGAGTGATTCCAATATTCTAAAAGTACATTTAAAAATATATATTAGATTCTTATTTTCTATGTTTTCATCTCATTTTCCTCACTCTAATGCACAATTATAACCAAAAAAATAAATTTACAGAAGACCTAATTTATTTTTCATTATTTACTAGAAATGTTTTTCTTCCATGAAAATGTTTTCTGAAATGTTTTAAATAAAATTATTTTATATTATATAATTATTATTTCAAATAATTTTGAATTTTTTTTAACTTTTTACATAAATTTTTCAAAAGAAATATTCCAGATATTTTTTGAAAGAGGTTTTTTTGAATTTCTTAAAAAGTGTGATTTTTTACATATATAGAATGATAAGATTTTTCCACTATCCTAAAAATTCATTTATTTTAATCATATCTTAACATTTTGAATTATTATTTTCAAATAAATGTTTTTCTAATATATTGGGAGCTTTTGGTTTTAATGTTATCCAATGAAAATGGTATTTTTCAAGTTTCGATATTAATGATTTAAATGTTCATTTAAATGAATAATTAACATAAGGAAATAATCTTTAATGTTTCATATGATCTAATAAAAATATGTTATTTAGTTACAATCAATTTTATTTCTCTTGATGGTTTATGATGATATTTTAATTTATATGAAACACGTTTTCATGCCATTGGTCACTTATGACATAATGATTACTCTTATTATTGTGATTATGATGATGTGATGTTCATAAATCCATTTTATTAAAAATGGTTTATTTTTTGAAATATGATGATGTTTTATGAGTTTCAAGAATGTATGTGAATGGATTATAATTATGTGCTGGTTGGGACTAAAATTATATATCCCTCTAATTCAATGGGTTATAATTAAGCAGTTTAGAAACTCTTAATAGATGATAAAGTATAGAAACTACTAAGATTCAGTTGAGTTAATAAACTCTTAATAAATGAAAATTTTATCTAAATGGAAGTTACTCTGAACAAAATTATATAATTGATAGGGTATGTTTTTTTATAAATATTTTTCCACTGATAAAATATTGACTTCACAGTGATCCTTGAAATGTTATATATATGATTATTATTATGCCACAATTTATACTACTTATTATGACATGATCATATAAATATATTATATTCTCATAGATAAGAAATTTTTATTCTCTAATGATTTATTTCTTATAAACTATTAATATTTCCACTACAACTTAATATTATTATATATGATTTTTTGGGTATGGTTTTATATTACTATGCCTATGTTTTCATACTCTTATGAACATGTTTTAATTCTAAATGACTGTTAACTAATGTCTGCCATGTTAACCAATACTATTAATCTTTTCTGACTATCTATTATTTTTTATTCCAATTTATATGAACAATGTTTTTATGTATTATATGACTAAGAATGGTAGTCAATGTGAAGAAAATATTTGGAGCTCATGTATATTGTTATAAACTGATTTTTTATGTATACATTTTTTTAAAGACACTAAACCTATAAAATTTTGGCATGAATGGTAATTAAATATAAAGAATACTCATCTAAAAAATATAATAAATATTTTGTTAATATTTTTATTTTCTCACATTAAATGTGTTGAAAGATTATATATGTAGTCAATATATACGGAGATATATGCAATGTACTCACAGAAATATCACCTTTTACTTTCCCATCCATAGTATCTATTTATATCTACAAGCATTAAACTTAATGTTTTTCATGAGGATAGTTAATTATGATTGATTATACATATTTGTAATGACAGTGCTCTCCATTTTGATATCAGAGGTGACTCAAAAGAAGACATGATAATATTTCTTTAATTAGATTTATTTATTCATAGATAGGGATCATACATGACATTCAGGGTATAAGGCCCCAGCCTTAAACCATACTTAATATTTAATTAAATGAATAATTCACATTGAGGATCTTTTCAGGTTTAGATTTTTATAGAATTAGGACATAACTATTACATCTCAAAAGATTACAAAGTAGAAACTTTTATTAAGTTTCCATAAAATAAAAACTCTTAAAAAGAAACACGTCCAGTTCCATGTTTTAGGTTACATGACTTTCCCTTGATCCCATCCTTGACCCTATTCCACGTTAAGTCCTGTGAAAAACATTTCAAAAACATGGAATGAGCATAAAAAGCTCCGTAAGGGATACAAAAAGAATAAAAACTGTTAGTTTTTCAAAACAACAAGTAAACCATGTATACTTTATCAAAGTAATACTTTTCACCTATTCGAAGTAGTAAAAACTCTTCACTGAATAAAAGTTCATTACTTACCCTTCTGTAACCAAAAGATTACCATAAAACCCATATAAAGATCACATAACATATAAAGATAACTTGGGACATAAACATACTTAAGTGGAATAACCATAAGGTCGACTTCCACACATAACACTTAATGGAATAGCCATTCGGCCAACTTCCATACATACTTAATGGAATAGACATACGGCCGAATTCCATACCCAATGCATTGGAGGTTATAACATAACCACCCATCCTGGTATTCACGGCACCACCCTTCATATGGTTTATCACGTAACCACCTGTAAAATGTCCAAGTACCATTATTGAATTATAACATATAAAACCAATATAAAGGAATGATAACATTTCCACATTTCAATCACAATATATCATTTAAATATATTGACAAAATAGAATCCTTTATCAAAACCATTTTCAATACCAAAATATATAAAATAGAATATGGTAATTATTTTAAAAACATTACGGCTTGTTGAGGAAGCCAAAGATCAAATAATACTCGCGGCGGCGGAAAAGGTCGTTTTCACCGCATACGTTAAAAGAAACATTCTTTTTTGTCATTTAGTAAAACGCTTCGTAGAAAAAGATTCTTTTTGTATAAAAGTAAAAGTAAAAGGGTTATATACACCGTATAATAGAAATTTGTGTATAAAATGAAATATTCCTCAATGAAAGGAGATTGAGATGAAGTCCCTTACAAAGATGGTATCATTGGATTAAGGATAAATCAATTACATAATTATGTGTGACAAACGAATACACCAAATATAAGTGGATATTAAGTGTAAAAAAATCAGATGTTATTCACACATATTCATAGAACGACATATTCAAAGAGTACACGTTTATCCCAAAGAATCAAAATTGGGTTAAGAAGTTCCCTTGCAAAAATTTGACAGCCTAACGGTGTCACTTCAAAATTCAGAAAAAGAGTTGATGAGAGATAAAAAGGGTATCTCATCACTTGGTCATAAAATTTAAATCAGTAATGATATATAAGAACATATCCCAACATAATAGTATGTGAATTAAAAGACATAACAAAATAAGTCTTTTAAAAAGGGGAGGGTGAAAGGTTCCCTTACCGACATGGGTATCTTTCGAAACATACACCCCGTGAAAGAAGGACATTACAACATTGATGTAAATACTCATAAATGAAAGTATATTACACAATGAGTAAAATAATTGGAATTACATACACCACTCAAAGGAAATTGTGGCAAATGTAGCATAAATCCCACGAGAATAAAAGTGAGATGAAAAATCCTTTACGAAAACTCAAAAGCCTAACGGCACCACATAAATCATACAAAAATGGATTGATGAGATCAAATAGGGTATCTCATCATATTAACATAATGTTTACAGAAATAGGAATATAAAAGAACATCCCCCATAATAACAAATAGGAGCTTAAAATAAGTGACATAAAGGAGAGTACTTAAAACGAAAGAGAGAGGTTAGATCTCTTACAAAAATTCGACAGCCTAACGGCGCCACTCAAAACTTCCAAAATGGATTGATGAGAGAGAATAGGGTCTCTCATAATATGATCATAAAAATTACAGTAAGAGTAATCTAAAATAACATCTCAATAACAAGAAAGATAATCTTTAAAAGGAATGACATAAAAAAGCGTACTTAAAAAGAAAGAGAGGAGTATGATCCCTTACCTCAGGTCCGACTTGACTCGATCGTTCTTTAACGTCCTGAATAATAAACTTGAGTTAATTTCTACTTGATTAAGAACCTTTTTCAAGTTCATTATTCCTTTTATATCAATTATTGACATGTTATAAACATTATGTAATCATTTAAGTTAATAATGTTTGTTTTGTCGATATTTGGTTCTTAAGTCAAAAGTGGACTTCTTACAATTACATGTTGTTCGTGTGGTCAAAGGTTCTTTATATACAGAATGACATTCCTGATTTGGATATCATATATATCATATATATCCAGAATATACATGTATTTATAATATTACATAATCATTTAGAGGTAAGAAATTAAATGCACCGTTCATGGAGACGGTAAGCCGTACGTACGCATGAACGCTACTTTCATTTATTTGTCATATTAATGGAATTTAAACTAAATGAGAGGTATGTATATTTTAATTCCAGAATTATATTAATCATTTAGATGTATCATTCATAATATATATCCATTATATACATGTACTTATAATAGTACATTACATTTGGGGATAAGAAATGAAATGCACCGTTCATGGAGACGGTAAGTCGTGCGTACGCATGAACGCTGCTTTCATTTCTATCTCATACTTTAATGGAAAGAAAACAATAATGATATAAAGGTATATTATAATTCCAGTATAAAATCATATATGATAACTTTAAATCCATCCTTTATACGTCCCACATATGGCATTAACGAATCAAATCACTTTGAGGGGGCGGTAGTCCGCACTTCCTAAAATGAAGATATCGCGTATACCCATAATGGAAGCCATAAAGGTATGTCACAAATGAAAAATACAGAAGCTTAAGTAAAACATAAACATATTATATATCATATATAAACATAGTGACATCTTAATGGCCATCTTTTAAGGTGTTATATGAGTGTTGAACAATCATCGTTTCGTGAGGCAGAAATTCACCATCCACGGAAACAGTATGTTCTTTAACCATTAGATGAAGGTGTGTGTAATTTTAGCTCGAATACTTATTATAACAACATCCTATTATATTTAATATACTAGGTTTGTTACAAAATAAATGAATAAAAAGAGTTTAGGGGGTTGGAGAAGAAAAATAATACAAAAGATCACAAGTGAAGATGTTACCTTAAAATCGGGTAACTCCCTTCGGTTTGAAACCACAGGGTTTCTTGAGGAGCTTCCTGCCTATTTTAAGGCTTATATGATGAGAAGAGGTATGTTTAGAGACAAAATGATCAGAGCTTGGCCGAACCAAAGGCTTTAGAGGTGTGGGTAAGGTGGTAGAGGTGGGGCCCTTTTATAAGAGAAGAGGAGGGGCACTCTTGGAAAAGTATAAAATGTTACTTTATTTTCAAATGGTTTTCGGATTTTAATGGTCCCACATTGATTTTTTTCGAGGATAAGGTTATAAGGGTTTGAAATCCACCCATCCAATACGTTTTTGACATGTGTAGGTCCTAGATGTTGCATTATCTTTCCATTTTATTTAAATCGTTAAATAATGAAGTCATCGCTGCATCATCATGATGTCATAAAAAACTTAATTTATTTAATGTCTAAAAATTATAAAAAAATAATATGATGTTGGAAATCTTTTTATCTTTCCAATTACTATTTATAGTCAAAATTCGGACTTGTATAACCACATGTAAAAATTGTATTAGTAAAACAAATCATGTTTGTGACATTTTTATTTTAACGTTAAATAAAAGGCATAAATGTCATTATCATACCCAAGTGGCTCCATGGGGTACCAAAAATCGACCCATGGGTTGTCTTGGTCGGCCATAACTCATAAAATAGGGTTAGGACATGTGTCAAGATATTTTCATTTTATTATAATATCATTTTTACCTTAAATCACACTAATTACCTTTAATCGCGATTAACAAAACTTAAAAGTTACTTTTCATCAAAAATTATCTTCATCCCATTGAACCAAATTTTACTTAACAATTAAAATCATTTAAATAGTATTTTTTAAATTCAAATCATAGAAGTGGTAAAGTCCCATTTAAACGAAAAATCAAATTTTGTAACCACCACTTTGTGGTTTCACTATTCATCAAAAATTGAGGTTTTTCAGAAAAATACCAAAAATTCACCCTAAGCTATATTTGATATTCCAAATTCAAAAATGATTTCTATTTTACCAAATTCATAACATAGAAGTTGCATTAATTAATTTTATAATTAAATCCTGCTGTTAAAACAAATAGCGTGTTTTTATGAAACAATATCTTTCAAAAGATTGACACTCGTTTATGTCCAATCTTAAAGTGATATTAATTACAATGACCACCATTGGATTAAATGGTTAAAATATATTCTATTTACACTTTAAAACCAATTAAAAAGATAATCTAATCATATAAATAAATTAGATTAAAAAGAGGTTTCGATTTAAAATACAACATTTTCACTATTCATTAAAAATTGAACTTTTTCGGAAAAATACCAAAAATTTAAAAAAAGTAAATTTTGATGTCCCTATTCTACATAAGAATTTTATTTTGTCAAATATAACACATAAAATTGTCAAAAAGTGGATTTAAAAGAGGTTCGCCTTTAAAAGGCGGTTAATCGACCTTTTAGACTGTCTACACTTAAAATTGGATTCATTCGCATTTTTAATCCTCTAACATTTATTGTAAAGAGTAAAAATATTTGACAAACATATATAATCATTTTTTAGTTAGTTCTGTTCATTCCCTCCATTACAACGGCTAGGCATTAACTACCATTTAAAATAATATTATTTTATTATTAGAGTGCAACGTAAGATTCCCATGAAACTCGTTGTTGCGTATTGGGTACGCCATCGAGCATAGCATCCCCTTTAAAGTTATAATAATATTTTATTCACAATTATGGATAAATGTGAAAATTTCATACTCTTTATTTACCTGGGGTGTTACAAGGGGAATTCAAGGTGGCCTGAAACCCTCCCTACAAGCAAGGGTATGCCAGGATGGATATTACACTCGTCATTCTCACGTAGTTTTTTGTTTCATCTATTTTGACTCAGATCCTTTAGTGCTGTTAGAATTTCACCCATCTATTTATAGGGATAAAATACTATAACTATAAAATCTTGTAGGGTTGGTATTTAACAATTTTCCATATGGTAGATCTTTTATAACTGGATTCAGTATTTTGACCATCTATGAGATATGATGGGATATGGATCTTCTACTGCAGTTTATATTCCCTCTAAGCTATTTTATGCATGGGGATTCTCAATTATAACACTATTTAGATTTCATGGGTTTCTATATGGGGATTAAGTAAATATTTCATAGTATTTTCATTGTATTTTTTCATTTAAATATATATTAATATAGATGAAACCTTATTACAATGGGGATCTAGTGTATTATTAGGGGTTTTATTAGTGTTGGTACTCCCTTAGTGGAAATCATTTTAGGCCATCGGTCCCCACACCCTATGGACTACAGTATATGGTACTTCCTAATTGTAAAATCATGTTTCATTAATGAAAAGAATATACTTAATGATTTGTAAGAGTAATGGAATGGTATGAAAGGTAATTCATTATTATATTCTTCAACACTTGTGTCTCCTTGGGAACCCTATAGGAGACCCAGGTGATATTATAAGGCCCCAGCCTTAAACCTTACTTAATCTTGAGTTATTACAAGATTACACATTGAGGATCTTTTCAGATTTAGAGTTTTAGAGAATTATATCATAACTATTACATCTCAAAAGATTACAAAGTAGAAACTTCTAATAACTTTCCATAAAATAAAAACTCTTAAAAAGAAACATGTTTAGTTCCATGTTTTAGATAGCATGACATTCCCTTGATCCCATCCTTGACCCTATTCCACGTTAAGTCCTGTGAAAAACATTTCAAAAACTTGGGATGAGCATAAAAAGCTCAGTAAGGGATACACAAAGAATGAAAACTGTTAGTTTTTCTAAACAACAAGTAAACCATGTATACTTTATCAAAGTAATAATTTTCACCTTTTCAAAGTAGTAAAAACTCTTCACTGAATAAAAGTTCATTACTTACCCTTCTGTAACCAAAATATTACCATAAAACCCATATAAAGATCGCATAACATATAAAGGTAACTTGGGACATAAACATACTTAAGTGGAATAACCATAAGGTCGACTTCCACACATATCACTTAATGGAATAGCCATTCGGCCAACTTCCATACATAATTAATGGAATATCCATATAGCCTACTTCCATACCCAATGCATTGGAGGTTATAACGTAACCACCTGTCATATGGTTTATCACGTAACCACCCGTAAAATGTCCAAGTACCATTATAAAATTATAACACATAAAACCAATATAAAAGAATGATAACATTTCCACATTTCAATCACAATATATCATTTAAATATATTGACAAAATAGAATCCTTTATCAAAAACATTTTCAATACCAAAATACATAAAATAGTATATGGTATTTATTTTATTTTAAAAACATTACGACTTGTTGAGGAAGCCAAAGATCAAATAATACTCGCGGCGGCGGCAAAGGTCATTGTCACCGCGTACGTTAAAAGAAACATTCCTTTTTGTCGTTTAGTAAAACACTTCGTAGAAAAAGATTCCTTTTGTATAAAAGTAAAAGTCAAAGGGGTTTATACACTGCATAAAAGAAAGTTGTGTATAAAACGAAATATTTCTCAATGAAAGGAGATTGAGACGAAGTCCCTTACAAAGACAGTATCCTTGGTTTAAGGATAAATCAATTACATAATTATGTGTGACAAACGAATACACCAAATATAAGTGGATATTAAGTGTAAAACAATCATAGGTTATTCACACATATTCATAGAACAACATATTCAAGGAGTATAAGTTTATCCCAAAGAATCAAATTTGGGTTAAGAAGTTCCCTTGCAAAAATTTGACAGCCTAATGGCGTCACTACAAAATTCAGAAAATGAGTTGATGGGAGATAAAAAGGGTATCTCATCACATGGAAATAAAATTTAAATCAATAAGGATATAGAAGAACATATCCCAACATAATAGTAAGTGGATTAAAATACATAACAAAAGAAGTCTTTTAAAAAGAGGAGGGTGAAAGGTTCCCTTACCGACATGGGTATCTTTCGAAACATACACCCCGTGAAAGAAGGACAATACAACATTGATGTAAATACTCATAAATGAAATTATTTTACACAATGAGTAAAATAATGGGCAGTACATACACCACTCAAAGGAAATTGTGGAAAATGTAGCATAAATCTCATGGGAATAAAAGAGAGATGAAAAATACCTTATGAAAACTCAGCAGCCTAACGGCGCCACATAAAATGTACAAAAATGGATTGATGAGATCAAATAGGGTATCTCATCATATTAACATAATGTTTATATAAAGAGGAATATAAAATAACATCCCCCAACATAACAAAGGGAGGTTAAAAGAAGTGACATAAAGGAGAGTACTTAAAAAGAAAGAGAGAGGTTAGATATCTTACGAAAATTCGGCAGACTAACGGCGCCACTCAAAACTTCCAAAATGGATTGATGAGAGAGAATAGGGTCTCTCATCATATGAACATAAAACATACAGTAAGAGTAACATAAAATAACATCCCAATAACAAGAAATATTATCTTTAAAAGGAATGACATAAAAGATCGTACTTAAGAAGAAAGAGAGGAGTAGGATCCCTTACCTCGGGTCCGACTTCACTCGATCGTTATTTAATCTCCTGAATAATAAACTTGAGTTAATTTCTACTTCCTTAAGAAAATTTTTCAAGTTAATAATTCCTTTTATATCACTTATTACCATGTCATAAACATTATGTAATCATTTAAGTTAATAATGTTTGTTTTGTCGATATTTGGTTCTTAAGTCAAAAGTGGACTTCTTACAATTACATGTTGTTCGTGTGGTCAAAGGTTCATTATATACAGAGTTGTATTCATGATGTAGATATCATATATATAATATATATCCAGTATATTCATGCATTTATAATACTACATAACATTTAGAGTTAAGAAATGAAATGCACCGTTCATGGAGACGGTAAGCCGTACGTACGCATGAACGCTACTTCCATTTCTATTTCATATTTAATGTAATTAAAACAGAATGATACATAATAGTATTTTAATTACAGTATGTTATCATATATAATATCATTAAATATATCCTTTATATGTACCACATATGGTATTAACGAATCAAATCACTTTGAGGGGGCGGTAGTCCGCACTTCCTTAAATGAAGATTTCGCGTTTACCCATAATGGAAACCATAAAGGTATGCCATAAATGAAAAATACAGAAGCTTAAGTAAAACATAAACATATTAGATATCATATATAAATATAGTGTCATCTTAATGGCCAACTTTGAAGGTGTTAGAAGAATGTTGAACAATCATCGTTTCGGGAGGCAGAAATTCGCCATCCACGGAAACAGTATGTTCTTTAACCATTAGATGTAGTTGTGTGTAAGTTTAGCTCGAATAATTCTTATAAAAACATCCTAGTATATTTAAGATACTGGATTTGTTACAAAATAAATGAATAAAAAGAGTTTAGGGGGTTGGAGAAGAAAAATAAAACAAAAGGACACAAGTGAAGACATTACCTTTAAATCAGGTAACTTCCTTTGATTTGAGCTCAAAGGATTCCTTGGAAAGGATTCTGCCCAAAGTGAGGCTTCAAAGAGTTAGATAGGTATGTAGATAGATGAAATGGGCAGAGTTTGGTCGAGCCAAAGGCTTGAGAGGTGTGGGTAAGGAGGTAAAGGTGGGGGCCTTTTATAAGAGGAGAGGAGGGGTACTCTTGGAATGTAAGAAAATGTTACTTTATTTGAGAATGAGTTTCAGATTTAAAAGGTCCCACATTGACATAATTCGTGGATAAGATGATAAGGGTTCTAAATCCACCCATACAATAGGTTTTTGACATGTTTAGGTCTTAGATATTACATTATCTTTCCATTTTATTTAAATTGTTGAATAATGAGGTCATCGTTGCATCATCATGATGTCATAAATAATTTAATTTATTTAATGTCTAAAAATTATAAAACAAATACTATGATGTAGGAAATCGTTTTAGCTTTTGAATGACTATTTATAGTCAAAACTCTGACTTGTATAACCCCATGTAAAAATTGTTTTAGTAAAACATTTCATGTTTGTGTCATTTTTACTTTATCATTAAATAAAAAGGTATTTATGTCATTTTCCAACCAATGTGGCTCCATGGGGTCCACAAGTTGACCCATGGATTTTATTGGTTGGACATGACACATCCAATGAGGTTAGTACATGTTTCTAGCTCATTTCATTTTATTAAAACAGTATTCTTACCTTAAACTACACTAATTACCTCTAATCACGAATAAAAACTTAATAAGTTACTATTCACCAAAAAATTATTTTAATCCCATTGAACCACATTTTACTTCTTAATGACAACCATGTATGTCGGATTTTTGAAATTCAAAACACAAAGGTGGCAAAATTTCATTTAAACAGAAAATCTGTTTTTCTAAGTACCACTTAGTGGTTTCACTATTCATCAAAAATTGAAGTTTTTCAGAAAATTACCAAAAATTCACCCTAAGCTATATTTGATATTCCGATTTCATAAATGGTGTCTATTTTACAAAATTAAAAACATATAATTTGAATTAATTAATTTAATAATTAATTCCCGCTGTCAAAACAAATAACGTGTTTTTATGAAACAAAATGTATCAAAAGATTGACACTAGTTTAAGTCCGATTTCAATGTGAAATTAATTCCATCGACCACTATTGGATTAAATGGTAAAACTATATTCTAATTTCACTTTAAAACCAATTCAAAATATAATCTAATCATATAAATAAATTAGATTAAAAAGAGTTTTTGAATTAAAATACAACATTTTTCACTATTCATTAAAAATTGAACTTTTTCGGAAAAATACAAAAAATTTACAAAAAGTAAATTTTGATGTCCCGATTCTAAATAAGAATTTTATTTTGTCAAATATAATAGATAAAATTTTAAAGAAGTGGTTTTAAAAGAGGTTCGCCATCAAAAGGTGGTTAATCGACCTTTTAAAGAATATTAGAATGTTTATGTCACGACCCGTCCTCGGGGCCCGTGCCGTGACTACCCCAAGCCCGCCTTCCATAGGCCAGGGGCTGGAGACTAGCACCAAGGCGAAAATCCCAGTAAAAAGGGAAGGCATTGCCTTTGTAAAGTAAACAAGCACCACAGAGTAAGCAAACGGAAAAGTAAACACTAAGTAAAAACAGAGTACAACTGAAGTGCGGAAAAGTAAATGGGCCAGTATACAAACGCAAACTGAAAGTAAAGTACAACTCGAAAGGGAAAACAGCAAATGTAAAGTAAAAGCCGCTACACCGAGCTGTCCACTGGAAATCCCACCTGGAGGGTGGGTACAGATAGCTCCACTGCTCCTCAGGTCCCGCCATCCGCTCCGAGCACGTCTCGCCCAGTGGTCCACCTCCAGGTACCGTCCTGCTCTGCAAGCCTCAACCACGATCAACGCTGTCCGTCGTCTGCAACCAACACAACGTAGTGCGGGCATAGCCCGTGCAGGGGTGAGTATAACGATACTCAGTAGGGACCCCGAGACCCTCAAGGTCTCATTAAAACCAACAAGGATAACCACAAGAAGATCTCAACAGATAACCTCTACTTAGATATATGCCCATACATATACCTAAGTTATCAAGTAACCCATATCAATCACGAGGAAGCAAAAGGATTGTGGAATCAACGGATAACCACTACTCAGGTATATGCCCATACATATACCTAAGTTATCAAGTGACCCATCTCAATCATGAGGAAACACAAAGGTCAAAAGTCTCAACTCAAACCAGGATTTTCATTATTGAAACTGTAACTACTGAAGAGCTCCGTCTCTGGAGTGTACAGTGGTCCTGCCATGACTCCGAGGTACTGCTCACTAACCTAAGACTGCTGACGTACTCCTCCTGTCGAGTACCGCGGGCCTGCCACCTCACACAGTAGTGCTTCCCGCCGGGGTCTGCCACCCAACACAGTAGTGCTCCCCCCTCATAGCCTACAGAGGTACTCCTCCTGTCGAGTACCGCAGGTCTGCCACCTCACATAGTAGTGCTCCTCCGCTATGGGTCTGCCAACTCACAAAGTAGTGCTCCCCACTGGGCTACGTAAGTCACTCCGAATCGAAACGGACAAGCAGTATTCAGATCTCTGCCAGCTACACGGTCTCCGTACTCCGTACGCTCATCTCTAGGAGGGACCGCTCCACGAGCTACAAGTCGATACTCCAAGTATCTCAAAGTCCCATGAAGAAGTATGTCAAAGGACCGACTCGTCATAGGGGTCTCAACGCAACAGACGGCGCGTCAATCGGACTCCCGGTCTGTGAGTTGTTAGCCTTTTCGTCCCAGGGGCCCGGTTGGTTTCCTGTGCGAACCAAACCGGTCATATCTCAACTGTACCCCGAACTCTCATAGGGTAAACTCATAAGGACCGTTTCTCAAGAGATCACCAACGCCACTGACGGTTCGTCAAACGGACGTTCTGTCAGGAATGTATCAGCTTTTCCGTTCCAGGGGCCCGGTTGGATTTCGGTGCGATCCAACCCAGCCACTATCCATCTGCATCTAAATCTCTGGTGGAGGATGCCAAAAGTTCCGTATCGTCAACAGGAACGCAACGCAACAGACGGCGCGTCAATCGGACGCCCGGTCAGGAAGTTATTGGCTTTCTCGTTCCGGGGGCCCGATTGGTTTTTAAGGCAAAACCAGCCCGATAGTACTCCACCTGCGTCCAAACCTCGGTCGGAGTATGCCAAAAGATCTGTCTCACCAAGAGGAACTCAACAAAGCTGACGGCACGTCATTCGGATGTCCGTAGCTCAAGATATGATCGTTTCCACTCCGAGGGCCCGGTTGGTTTCGTGTACGAACCAACCTGGCCGAACTCAAAGTATTCCGAAACCTTTAGTGCAATATACCGAAACGACCGTCTCGATCCAAGGATCGTATCGCCGCTGACGGAGCGTCGTTTGGAGGTCTGTGGCCCGAGTTATGGGCATTTGAATCCAAACCGCTCGGTAACGGGGGTTTCGGGCCCGGGCCGTCCCGGCCCGAGACCCCCGGGTAGGCCCGAACCGGGTCGACCCGGCGCGCCGGCTCGGCGCAAGGCAGCGCGCTGGGCGCGCTGCCAGCTCGGCCTTCGGCCGAGCTGATAGAGAACGGGGGGCGCCTGCCCCCCTTTTGTGAAACTGTGGCCCCTTAATTGGGGCCGCTTGAAGACCTGGCCGGGGGAATTATTTCCCCCGGTCTCCACTGCCCGGCCGGCCCGCACTGGCCGGCCGGTTCCGCCAGCAAGGACCGGCGACGGCCGGTCCTTCCTTCGCCGACATCGGCGGCTCGGTGCCGGCCGTCGGTCATCTTGCTCCGCCGCGGCCTGGAACCGGCCGCGGCCCTTGTCATTCGGCATCGCGCGACGGCGTCGCGCCCTTCCGCCGCGGCCCCGCTCCGGCCACGGTGTCTTCGACTTTCTTCGACGCGACGCGACGGTGTCGCGTTCTTGAATCTCTTTCCACAGCGCGGCGCGACGGCACCACGCGTATGTTTCGCATGAACCGTGTGGTGCGACGGCACCGCGCTCCTTCGTACCAACCACAAAGAAAACAATTATGAAATAAGGAGGAGGGTCGGCCGTGTTTGTGCGGTTCGGCCCCCTCGCATTATTCGATAATAAATAGTCGAAAACCACAAAATTCGACATGCCAGAATCAAGAACGGAATCAAATAACATTAAACCCCTACCTCGGTTTCAAGTGCGGAGCACGTCAACAAGCCGCGGAAGACAAGTGTCGCAGAGGTCGGGCGTCGCGGGAATCGAACGTCAATTCCATTGACGTTGGTGGAATAAGCGCTCAGTGAAGTCGAGTCGAGTCGAGTTGACACTCTCAGAATACATTGTGGGTGGCGGTGCTTCCCTTCCTTGCTCCAGTTTAAGAAGGTAGAAGGTGTTGCTTCACGTTCTTCGGAGACGTGGAACGTTCTTCTTCGAGAGGTTGAAGGTCTTCCAAAAGTTCTTCTCCTCTCCTTAGTTCTCCCCACAAAGTTTATGCCAACCCCAAAGAGAGGAATATAATCTCTCATTTTAATGTTGGAAAAATGATTTCAAAAGAAATCAAACACTCAAAATAATTAATTAAGTTGGTTTAATTAATTAAATGCAATGTGTTGGCAATAATTTCAAAAGATTGAAATTCAAATAAACAACACTTACTCACCTCCTTAATTAAACAAGTTGTCAACATTAACGTGGGAGTTGTGGGAGGGGTTTAGAGGATATGAAGGGGTGGGGTTCATGTGGGCCCCACCACCCTCATAACCTCCCAAGGGAGGTTGGGTGGTTACCCAACTTCCATCAAGAGTTTACACTTAGAGTAAAATTAATTAAAATTGTAGTGTCATTATATAATAAACTTCCACATTTTTTATTATCAACACTCGTGTAAACGCAACTCTAGAACAGAAGTTCCTAAGTAATTACCGGCGCTGCAAGTTCATCGGTGCCCTCGGAATTCGATTCCGGGCACTGATTCAAAAGTTAGAAAAACCTGCTCGTTCGTTCGCTGAACGTACCCGAGCCAAACTTCGGAAATTGATTCCGGGCACACCGAGCCTCGGAATCAGGTGCTGTCAGAAACCTTGTTCTTGTAAAATTCCAAAGAAAATTAAGAAAAATTTTCCCTTGAATTTTACGGGTCTTTACATTACTCCCACCACAGGGCTTTACGTCCCCGTAAAGCTTCACCACAAACTTAGGGAAACAAAGGCGGTACTGAGAATGCATCTGAGCCTTCCGCTCTCATGTGCTTACCTGGAGGTTCCCGTACTGCCAAAGAAAGCTCACCTGAGGAATCTATCGTCCTCATAGGATCCAATCCTGTCGATCCTTGATCCCCACTGGAACCTCCGTGAAAGACACCCCATCGCCATCGTCCAGCTCCTCATGGTCGATGATATGCAGAAGGTCGAGCACGTATCTCCTCAGTTGAGATATGTGGAAAACGTCGTACACCTATTACAACTGAAGTGGATGGGCCAAGCGGTAAACCACCTCACCTACCCAGTTGAGGACCTAGAAAGGTCCGTTGAACCTCGGAGATAACTTGCCTCCCTGGCCACATCTCCGTAAACCTCGTCGAGGTGAGACTCGTATAAGGACGTGATGGTCATCCTTGAACTCTAGAGGCCTCCAAGTCTTGTCAGCATAAGGATTCTGTCATCCCTTTGCCGTCCTCATCTGCTCTTGGATGACCTGGACCTTCTCTAGTCTCACAAGAACTGATATGATTTCTTCTTTGCCGAAAAAGATAAATCCGGTCTCATCCCCTGGATGAACCACATTCGTTGCCTAATATAGTCAATCCCAACAGGAATGATGCATTCATGCCATGGATGAAATCGTAAGGCCTCGACGTAACTACCAAGAGATCCAACTGTCACTCTCGCCTCCAAGGGTCGAGTCACACTGTCAGCATCAGTGTGTGGTCACTAGGTCTCCTACAGTAGAAAAATCGAAAGTGAGGGTCAAGTCAACGGTCTTAACTGGAACCTCTTAGTAACAACACAAAAGAGGACAGGACTGAAAACATCACAAAGGTAAGCATCTTTTATTATTGCAGCTCATAATACAAAGATGCTCACAATAGAAACAAGAAACTAGAAGTAAAAAGGACGTATCTACTAGTTTCGCTCCTGTCCATCTGCTCCAAGAGATCCATGATCGAAGGCCTCAGCTGCCTGAAGCTGAGCTCTCGCATGTCCACCAACTCACTGCGGTCGGGGCGGACCTCCTGGTGGTGGTGGTGGAAACACCTCGAAGCGTCGTCCACCTCCAGCTGCCTGGCCAGCTCCTCTGCCATGGCCGCCCTGATCGAACCTCTGCCTCTTCCTCGGATGTTCTTCATTTAACTTCTGGTCATATGCATGGCGGGTCGGACAGTCACGTGCTATGTGACCAATTCCGTCGCAGGAGTAACACCTCATGGCAGGTCTGGCTCTATCACTTCCCTTGGTGCCCCGCACTACCGACCCTAAGTCACGCGGTCGACCACCTGTAGGTATGGTCCTCTTGGACCCCTGCGTCATTTGTCTACTGCCCGCTACAGAAGACTCTTCCGCATGCCAGCTAGTGGTGGGTCCTGCTACTGGAGACTGCTCAGCAAGGAAACTATCCACTAAGAGGGCTCGCTCCAACACTCCTGTCTACATCGGAATGTTGTGCGATACAACTGAAGCTCTGATCTCCCGCCTGAGCCCCTGCTCGAAGGTTCGGGCCCTGAAGAACGGGTCTCGTACCATATCTTTGGAGTAGCGTGAGAGGTCTGTGAATCTCGCTGAGTACTGCGCCACTGACATGATGCCCTGCCGTAGCTGAAGTAGCTCCTGTATACGCACCGCTCGAAGGGTGGCTGATACAAACTCTGCCTGGAACAGGCTCTCGAAGTCTGCCCATAGAAGTGTCGCCTCGTCATGCATCTAGAGAATCAAGCTCCATCATCTGCCTACTGCTGCCTGAAGAAGGCTGGCAGCAAGGATCACCATGAAATCTGTCGGCGTCCCCACTAGCCTGAAGACTCTCACCACAGCCTCCATCCAATCCTCAGCCGCCTGCGGGTCCGTCCCTCCTTGGAACTTGGGTGGCCTCTGGCACTGGAACACATGCAGTGCGCTCAAGTGACGTGCATCCTCTGCTGCTGGGGCTGGTGGCATCGGTGGCCCAACGGGTAGTAGTACCGCTGGTTCCTCCGCTGGTGCCTCAACTGGGATAGGGCCCTGTACTAAGGCCACGTCGCTCGGAGGGCTGTCAGTACGTACCACTCTCAGGGCTCTAGCTGGTCGTCCACGGGAAGGCATCCTGAAAGAAACAACGTGACACGGTCAAAAGATTATACCTAGTGAGCTGGCCTGGTTTGAGCTGACATTTAAATAAAACTTCTGGAAAACACACACACAATCAGTGATTTCGTGTACAAAGTCGAAAATCAGTTGTCAGGATCCTGGTATATGGATACGTCGGCCGCCCGCACCAACACTGGACTCCCTGAATTGAAAACCACACTCGGTACTCTTAACACTATTTCTTCACAGAAGGAAACATCAGAGTTATAAGTTCTGCGGTAGAACCGAACTCCTCTGATACCAATTTGTCACGACCCGTCCTCGGGGCCCATTCTGTGACTACCCCAAGCCCGCCTTCCATAGGCCAGGGGCTGGCGACTAGCACCAAGGCGTAAATCCTGGTAAAAAGGGAAGGCATTGCTTTTGTAAATTTGTTGGGCAAAAATCCCTCAAGGTAACATTGCAGTATTTTTGGGTTGGTTGTGTTTGTTGACAAAGCAGGTTTTTATGGACATTTGTCAAGTTCCCGAGAATTTGTTGACAATCAATGTTGACAAAGAATGATGAAAAAGGAAAGGACGATCTGGAGGCGGTACAAAAGAGCAGTACAAGGTGGCGCCGTTTCCCAGTGTTTGCCAAATTTTTGGGGTCCAAAATTTGGAGTTTGGTGAACATCGCGAAAAGTGGATTTCCATGAAGATCATATTTTCATATGGAAATGGAATGAATTTCGCGAAGATAGGATGCTTGGTTTGGAAATCACGAAGACCAGAAGAATGGAGGCGGTGATGCTTCGCGATTACGTCAAGCTTCGCGAACGGCAGAGGCTGAAGCGCATCGCGGCGGTGAAGGGCTTTGCGAGTGAGATTCGCGGAGAAGGCGCGAAGGAATGTTGGGCTTCGCGAGGGAGCTTCGCGGCGAAGTCGCGAAGGTATGTTGACGGTGATTCTTCGCGACTACGTCAAGCTCCGCGAACGGAAGATTGCCATGGAGCTTCGCGATTTGGACAGAATTCCGGCAGAAACTTTGGAGCTTCGCGATTTGAGATGACGTGGCGTTGACTTCGCGCAGAAGGGACGAGGGTCAGTGGAATCACCTATAAATATAGGCCGACCCCTTCGAGCGAAGTAGAGAGCATTTTCATAGAAGATCATTCGCTCTCGATTTGCGAAGGTGGTTTGCGGAGCCAGTGTGCTTTGTGAAAGAGGTGCTTCGCGGCGGCTATTGTAGCTCTGCGAAACCTGTGAGCTCTGCATTGGCTTACTTAGATTCTCTAGGGTCGTTGCTTTGCGACGACTTGAGCATCGTGAGAGTGCTTCGCGAGGGTGCTTCGCGAGTGAGATTCGCGAAAAGGTAGGAGCATCGCGAAGGCTTGTTGAGCTTCGCGAAATTGGGAGCTTCGCGAAGTAGGGTGCTTTGCGAAGGTGTTTCCAAAGGTTGTTGCCCAGTGGTCAGAGGCAAAGTTCTATTCATCAGTGGATGAAAGTTGAACTTCAACAGAGCATCTAAATATAGAGAAAGATGCATTCCTTAATGGAAATGAAGAGACCTACAGGTCTATAAACTGTGATTGGATTCCCTTCCAAGAGCAGTGAGCTTAGGAAGAGGAAGAAGCTGATCCTCTCCACCGGCAGTGAGCCAGAGAGAGAGAAACAGAGAGTGACCCTTGGGAAAGCAGTGAGCTGACCCTAAACATTGTATAGGCAGTGAGCCTGGGCATAGAATTGATCTAGCCCGAACATTGTAATCCACAGCTAGTGAAGTCTAGTGGAATTGGTACTACTGGAAACTTGTCGGCGTATGCTCCTTGGACGTAGCCCTTTGCGGTGAACCAAGTAAAAATCTCTGCGTCTGCCTGCTAATTCTCTTGCATTGCATTTAAAGCATCATCATCAGATAAAGGAGAAAGTAAGTGATCATAACATACACACAAGTGCAAACAAAGTGACCCTTGTAACAAAGAGGTCAAGATCCAGCGGGGCAGGAAGAACTTTGAAAAAGAATATCCATACCCTGATTCACCACCCCTCTCAGGGTATATAGGCCCCTATTGGTCCTAACAAAAGTAAACAAGCACCACAGAGTAAGCAAGCGGAAAAGTAAACACTAAGTAAAAACAGAGTACAACTGAAGTGTGGAAAAGTAAATGGGCCAGTATAAAAACCCAAACTGAAAGTAAAGTACAACTCAAAAGGGAAAACATAAACTGTAAAGTAAAAGCCGCTACACCGAGCTGTCCACTGGAAATCCCACCTGAAGGGTGGGTACAGATAGCTCCACTACTCCTTGGGTCCTGCCGTCTGCTCCGAGCACGTCCCGCCCAGTGGTCCACCTCCAGGTATCGTCCTGCTCTGCAAGCCTCAACCACGATCAACGTTGTCCGTCGTCTGCAACCAACACAACGTAGTGCGGGCATAACCCGTGCAAGGGTGAGTATAATGATACTCAGTAGGGACCCCGAGACCCTCAAGGTCTCACTAAAACCAACAAGGATAACCACAAGAAGATCTCAACAGATAACCTCTACTTAGATATATGCCCATACATATACCTAAGTTATCAAGTAGCCCATCTCAATCATGAGGAAACACAAGGATTGTGAAATCAATGGATAACCACTACCCAGGTATATGCCCATACATATACCTAAGTTATCAAGTGACCCATCTCAATCATGAGGAAACACAAAGGTCAAAAGTCTCAGCTCAAACCAGGATTTTCATTATCGAAGCCGTAACTGCTGAAGAGCTCCGTCTCTGGAGTGTACAGTGGTCATGCCACGACTCCGAGGTACTGTTCACTAACCTAAGACTGCTGAGGTACTCCTATTGTCGAGTACCGCGGGCCTTCCACCTCACACAGTAGTGCTTCCCGCCGGGGTCTGCCACCCAACACAGTAGTGCTCCCCCCTCATAGCCTACAGAGGTACTCCTCCTGTCGAGTACCGCGGGTCTTCCACCTCACATAGTAGTGCTCCTCCGCTATGGGTCTGCCACCTCACAAAGTAGGGCTCCCCACTGGGCTACGTAAGTCACTCCGAATCGAAACGGACAAGCAGTCTTCAGGTCTCTGCCGGCTACATGGTCTCCGTACTCCGTACGCTCGTCTCTGGGAGGGACCGCTCCACGAGCTACAAGTCGATACTCCAAGTATCTCAAAGTCCCACGAAGAAGTATCTCAAAGGTCCGCCTCGTCATAGGGGTCTCAACACAACAGACGGCGTGTCAATCGGACGCCCGGTCTGTGAGTTGTTAGCCTTTTCGTCCCAGGGGCCTGGTTGGTTTTGTGTGCGAACCAAACCGGCCATATCTCAACTGTACCCCGAACTCTCATAGGGTAAACTCATAGGGACCATTTCTCAAGAGATCACAAACGCCGCTGACGGTTCGTCAAACGGACGTTCTGTCAGGAAGGTATCAGCTTTTATGTTCCAGGGGCCCGGTTGGATTTCAGTGCGATCCAACCCGGCCACTATCCATCTGCATCTAAATCTCGGGCGGAGGATGCCAAAAGTTCCGTATCGTCAATAGGAACGCAACGCAACAGACGACGCGTCAATCGGACGCCCGGTCTGGAAGTTATTGGCTTTCTCGTCCCGGGGGCCCGGTTGGTTTTTAAGGCAAAACCAGCCCGACCGTACTCCACCTGCATCCAAATCTCGGGCGGAGTATGCCAAAAGCTCCGTCTCACCAAGAGGAACTCAACAGAGCTGACGACACGTCATTCGGACGTCCGTAGCTCAAGATATGATTGTTTCTGCTCTGAGGGCCCGGTTGGTTTCGTGTACGAACCAACCTGGCCGAACTCAAAGTATTCCAAAACCTTGAGTGCGATATACCGAAACGACCATCTCGATCCAAGGATCGTATCTCCGCTGACGGTGCGTCGTTTGGAGGTCCGTGGCCCGAGTTATGGGCATTTGAATCCAAACTGCTCGGTAACGGGGGTTTCGGGCCCGGGCCATCCCGGCCCGAGACCCCCCGGTTGGCCCGAACCGGGTCGACCCGCCCCGGACAGGGTCGACCCGGCCCGGCACGGCCCGCCCCGGCCCGGCGCGCCGGTTCGGCACAGGGCAGCGCGCTGGGCGCGCTGCCAGCTCGGCCTTTGGCCGAGCTGATTGAGAACGGGGGGCGCCTGCCCCCCTTTTGTGAAACCACGGCCCCTTAATTGGGGCCGCTTGAAGACCCGGATGGGGAATTATTTCCCCCGGTCTCTACTGCCCGGCCGGCCTGCACTGGCCGGGCGGTTCCGCCAGCAAGGACCGGCGACGGCCGGTCCTTCCTTCGCCGACACCGGCGGCCCGGTGTCGGTCGCCGGTCATCTTGCTCCGCCGCGGCCCGGAACCGGCCGCGGCCCTTGTCGTTCGGCGCGGCGCGACGGCTTCGCGCCCTTTCGCCGCGGTGTCTTTGACTTTCTTCGATGCGACGCGACGACGTCGCGTTCTTGAATCTCTTTCCACGGCGCGGCGCGACGGCGCCGCGCGTATGTTCTGCATAAACCGCGTGGTGCGACGGCACCACGCTCCTTCGTACCAACCACAAAGAAAACAATTATGAAATAAGGAGGAGGGTCGGCCGTGTTTGTGCGGTCTGGCCCCCTCGCATTATTCGATAATAAAAAGTTGAAAACCACAAAATTCGACATGCCAAAATCAAGAACGGAATCAAATAACATTAAACCCCTACCTCGGTTTCAAGTGCGGAGCACGTCAACAAGCCGCGGAAGACAAGCGTCGTGGAGGTCGGGCGTCGCGGGAATCGAACGTCGATTCCGTTGACGTTGGTGGAAGAAGCGCTCGGTGAAGTCGAGTCGAGTCGAGTCGACACTCTCAGTATACTTTGTGGGTGGCAGTGCTTCCCTTCCTTGCTCCGGTTGAAGAAGGTAGAAGGTGTTGCTTCACGTTCTTCGGAGACGTGGAACGTTCTTCTTCGAGAGGTTGAAGGTCTTCCAAAAGTTCTTCTCCTCTCCTTAGTTCTCCCCACAAAGTTTATGCCAACCCCAAAGAGAAGAATAGAATCTCTCATTTTAATGTTGGAAAAATGATTTCAAAAGAAATCAAACACTCAAAATAATTAATTAAGTTGGTTTAATTAATTAAATGCAATGTGTTGGCAATAATTTCAAAAGATTGAAATTCAAATAAACAACACTGACTCACCTCATTAATTAAACAAGTTGTCAACATTAAAGTGGGAGTTGTGGGGGGGGGGGGTTAGAGGATATGAAGGGGTGGGGTTCATGTGGGACCCACCACCCTCATAACCTCCCAAGGGAGGTTGGGTGGTTACCCAAATTCCATCAAGAGTTTACACTTAGAGTAAAATTAATTAAAATTGTAGTGTCATTATATAATAAACTTTTACAATTTTTATTATCAACACTCATGTAAACGCAACTCCGGAACAGGAGTTCCTAAGCAATTACCGGCGCTGCGAGTTCATCGGTGCCCTCGGAATTTGATTCCGGGCACCGGTTCAAAAGTTAGAAAAACCCGCTCGTTTGTTCACTGAACGTACCCGAGCCAAACTTTCTAAATTGATTCCGGGCACACCGGGCCTCAGAATCAAGTGCCGTCAGAAACCACGTTTTTGTAAAATTCCAAATAAAATTAAGAAAATATTTCCCTTGAATTTTACGGGTCTTTATATTTTACACTTAAAATTGGATTCATTCGCATTTTTAATCCTCTAACATTTATTGTAAAAAATAAAAATATTTGATAAACATATATAATCATTTTTTTAGTTAGTTCTGTTCATTCCCGCCATTACAACGGCTAGGCATTAACTACCATTTAAAATAATATTATTTTATTATTAGAGTGCAACGTAAGATTCCTAAGAAACTCATTGTTGCGTATTGGGTACGCCATCGAGCATAGCATTCCCTTTAAAGTAATATTGAAATTTTATTCACAAAAAGGGATAAATATAAAAATGTCATATTCTTTATTTACCTGGGGTGTTACATCCTTCCCCCTTTTTGGGAATTGCGTCCTCGCAATTTTAAAATTGAGCTTGGAAACATCCTTGAAAGTCCCACATCGGAACAAGAGTCGGTAAAGCAATCACTTTAAAATAAAGGAAGATAAGTATAGAGGTCACCCGAGTTAACCCATACTAGGATTCCATGTAGGAAAACATGGACATGGAGGAGAAAACAAAGGGTCATGTTCTGATGGAGAGTGATAGTAAACATGTCTAGGAGAAAGTTAACCATAAGAGGATCACAAACTTGTGATGGGTTAAACGGTATTCGATTCCCCTGTAGGAAAAGTTAATAGACAACATTTTTGTTTTAAGTTGCTTTTTATTGAGGAATTTATTCATAAGGAAACATAATCACTTAACATGTTGACTTTCAACTTTTATTGGATTCCTTACACAAACTAATATTTTCTCTAAAAGACGAGTATTTAGGATGACTTGTTCACATTAAGAGTACTATAATCAACTTCTAGAGAATCACCTAATCCACAAAAGAGAACTATATACTTTCCATGTCTTTAGACTATAACCAAAATCAAAACCAAAAAGGTTAGTACAAGATCAGATAATCCAGAAAAGGATAACCCCTTTTAAAAAGAAAATCTATTCTTAATCTCCAAAATTTGTCCAACAAAACCCAAAGTTAAACGAGGACCATTCGATAAACAATTTGTCCATAAAATTCTTCAAAGTAAACCAAACTAAGATTGAAACCCAAATATTTGAAGGATTTAGTCACATAGTCTTCCAAGGTAAAAATTAACTTTTACCTCCAAATAACATCAGTTGCTCTTAAAGTCTCGTATTGAAAAGTAATTAACCTAATCACATATCCTCCATGATAGGTTAATAAATTTCCATAGATAACCCAAAATAAACTTACTCTTAATTCATAAAATCATCTAACTAAAAAGAATCAGTCCAACTAACTAGGGACTTCACGTAGTCCTGTGGTAGGTGATAAATACCAGTCGCACTTTGGTTGTGGGTTCGATTCCCGCAGCTTTGTCCGACGCGACGGGTTGCCACACGGTCTGCGTGTTGTGCTTTTTTCAAAACTATATAATTCTTAAAACATTCCCCAAAACAAGATAAAATCATCAAAAATGATCATAACATATTTTAACCTCAATTTTATCTCATTCCTTTCATTTTCCATCATATCATAGAGTAACCCACGAGTTTAGAATAACCACGAGTTTCCTCATTGAATCCCCCATTTTATCTAGTATCCTAATCAGAGAACCACCACAGTTTCCTTCAAACCTATTGTCTCTTTGGTGCCTGCTAGATCCATCCATTCCCTAAAAACAAAAAAGTCAGTGTGAGTATATCAACAAAACCATCATGTACTAATGAGTAAGATAAACACTAATATATACTTACTCATTCACTTTATCTAAAACTAGTACTCTTTCTGAAATCCTAACCATTATGGTAATGTCACTTATTCTTAGAGGATACCCTAACCTCTAAAGTTATCTAAACCAACCGTTGATACCAACTATGAGGCCCTAGCCTTAAACCTTACTTAATCTTGAGTTATTACAAGATTACACATTGAGGATCTTTTCAGTTTTAGAGTTTTATAGAATTAGATCATAACTATTACTTCTCAAAATATTACAAAGTAGAAACTTCTACTAAGTTTCCATAAGATAGAAACTCTTAAAAACAAACATGTCTAGTTCCATGTTTTAGATAGCATGACATTCCCATGATCCCATCCTTGACCCTATTCCACGTTAAGTCCTGTGAAAAACATTTCAAAAACTTGGGATGAGCATAAAAATCTCAGTAAGGGATACAAAAAGAATGAAAACTGTTAGTTTTTCAAAACAACAAGTAAACCATGTATACTTTATCAAAGTAATACTTTTGACCTTTTCGAAGTAGTAAAAACTCTTCACTGAATAAAAGTTCATTACTTACCCTTCTGTAACCAAAAGATTACCATAAAACCCATATAAAGATCACATAACATATAAAGGTAACTTGGGACATAAACATACTTAAGTGGAATAACCATAAGGTCGACTTCCACACATATCACTTAATGGAATAGCCATTCGGCCAACTTCCATACATACTTAATGGAATAGCCATACGCCTGACTTCCATACCCAATGCATTGGAGGTTATAACGTAACAACCCATCCTATTATTCACGGTACCACCCGTCATATGGTTTATCACGTAACTACCCATAAAATGTTCAAGTACCATTATAAAATTATAACACATAAAACCAATATAAAGGAATGATAACATTTCCACATTTCAATCACAATATATCATTTAAATATATTAACAAAATAGAATCCTTTATCAAAACCATTTTCAATACCAAAATACATAATATATTATATGGTATTTATTTTATTTTAAAAACATTATGGCTTGTTGAGGAAGCTAAATATCAAATAATACTCGCGGTGGCGGAAAAGGTCGTTGTCACCACGTACGTTAAAAGAAACATTCCTTTTTTTCTTTTAGTAAAACGCTTCGTAGAAAAAGATTCCTTTTGTATAAAAGTAAAATTCAAAGGGTTTTATACACCGTATAAAAGAAAGTTGTGTATAAAACGAAATATGCCTCAATGAAAGGAGATTGAGACGAAGTCCCTTACAAAGACAGTATCCTTGGTTTAAGGATAAATCAATTACATAATTATGTGTGACAAACGAATACACCAAATATAAGTGTATACTATGTGTAAAACAATCAAAGGTTATTCAGACATATTCATAGAACGACATATTCAAGGAGTATAAGTTTATCCCAAAGAATCAAATTTGGGTTAAGAAGTTCCCTTGAAATAATTTCACAACCTAATGGCGTCACTACAAAATTCAGAAAATGAGTTGATGGGAGATAAAAAGGGTATCTCATCACATGGAAATAAAATTTAAATCAATAAGTATATAGAAGAACATATCCCAACATAATATTAAGTGGATTAAAAGACATAACAAAAGAAGTCTTTTAAAAATAGGAGGGTGAAAGGTTCCTTTACCGACATGGGTATCTTTTGAAACATACACCCTGTGAAAGAAGGAAAATACAACATTGATGTAAATACTAATAAATGAAAGTATATTACACAATGAGTATAATAATGGGAAGTACATACACCACTCAAAGGAAATTTTGGAAAATGTATCATAATTCTCACGGGAATAAAAGTGAGATGAAAAATCCCTTATGAAATATCGGCAGCCAAACGATGCTACATAAAACTTAAAAAAATGGATTGATGAGATAAAATAGGGTATCTCATCATATTAACATAAGGTTTATAGAAAGAGGAATATAAAATAACATCCCCCAACATAACAAGGAGGAGCTTAAAAGAAGTTACATAAAAGAGAGTACTTAAAAAAAGAGAGAGGTTAGATCTCTTACAAAAATTCGGCAGCCTAACGGTGCCACTAAAAACTTCCAAAATGGATTGATGAAAGAGAATAGGGTCTCTAATCATATGAACATAAAAATTATAGTAAGAGTAATATAAAATAACATCCCAATAACAATAAATATGATCTTTAAAAGGAATGACATAAAAGAGTGTACTTAAAAAGAAAGAGAGGAGTAGGATCCCTTACCTCGGGTCCGACTTGACTCGATCATTCTTTAATCTCCCGAATAATAAACATGAGTTAATTTATACTTCCTTAAGAACATTTTTCAAGTTAATTATTAATTTTATATCACTTATTACCATGTCATAAACATTATGTAATCATTTAAGTTAATAATGTTTGTTTTGTCGATATTTGGTTCTTAAGTCAAAAGTGGACTTCTTACAATTACATGTTGTTCGTGTGGTCAAAGGTTCATTATATCCAGAGTTGTATTCATGATGTAGATATCATATATATAATATATATCCAGTATATTCATGAATTTATAATATTACATAACATTTAGAGTTAAGAAATGAAATGCACCGTTCATGGAGACGGTAAGTCGTACGTACGCATGAACGCTACTTCCATTTCTATTTCATATTTAATGGAATTAAAACATAATGATACATAATAGTATTTTAATTCCAGTATGGTATCATATATAATATCATTAAATATATCCTTTATACGTACCACATAGGGTATTAACGAATCAAATCACTTTGAGGGGGCGGTAGTCCGCACTTCCTTAAATGAAGATATCGCATTTACCCATAATGGAAACCATAAAGGTATGCCATAAATGAAAAATACAGAAGATTAAGTAAAACATAAACATATTAGATATCATATATAAATATATTGTCATCTTAATGGCCACCTTTGAAGGTGTTAGAAGAATGTTGAACAATCATTGTTTCGGGAGGCAGAAATTCTCCATCCACGAAAACAATATGTTCTTTAACCATTAAATGTAGGTGTGTGTAAGTGTATCTCGAATCCTTATTATAAAAACATCCTAGTATATTTAAGATACTGTATTTTTTACAAAATAAATGAATAAAAAGAGTTTAGGCGGTTGGAGAAGCAAAATAAAACAAAAGGACACAAGTGAAGACATTACCTTTAAATCGGTTAACTTCCTTTGATTTGAGCTCAAAGGCTTCCTTGGAAAGGATTCTGCCCAAAGTGAGGCTTCAAGGAGTTAGAGAAAGATTTTTAGAGATGAAATGGGTAGAGGTTGGCCGAGCCAAAGGCTTGAGAGGAGTGGGTAAGGAGGTAAAGGTGGGGGCCTTTTATAAGAGGACAGGAGGGGTACTCTTGGAATGTAAGAAAATGTTACTTTATTTTAAAATGATTTTCGGATTTAAAAGGTCTCACATTGACATAATTAGTGGATAAGGTGATAAGGGTTCGAAATCCACCCATACAATAGGTTTTGGACATGTTTAGGTCTTAGATATTACATTATCTTTCCATTTTATTTAAATCGTTAAATAATGAGGTCATCACTACATCATCATGATGTCATAAATAATTTAATTTATTTAATGTCTAAAAATTGAAAAAAATACTATGATTTGGGAAATCTGTTTAGCTTTACAATGACTATTTATAGTCAAAAATCTGACTTGTATAACCCCATGTAAAAATTGTTTTAGTAAAACATCTCATGTTTGTGTCATTTTTACTTTATCATTAAATAAAAAGGTATTTATGTCATTTTCCAACCAAAGTGGCTCCATGGGGTCCCCAAGTTGACCCATGGATTTTATTGGTCGTACATGACACATCCAATGAGGTTAGGACATGTGTATAAGTCATTTCAGTTTATTAAAACATTATTCTAACCTTAAACTACACTAATTACCTCCAGTCGCGATTAAAAACTTAATAAGTTACTATTCGCCAAAAAATTATTTTAATCCCATTGAACCACATTTTACTACTTAATTACAACCATGTATGTCGGATTTTTGAAATTCAAAACAAAAAGGTGGCAAATTTTCATTTAAACGGAAAATCAGTTTTTATAAGTACCACTTAGTGGTTTCACTATTCATCAAAAATTGAAGTTTTTCAGAAAATTACCAAAAATTCACCCTAAGCTATATTTGATATTCCGAATTCAAAAATGATTTCTATTTTACAAAATTCAAAACATATAAGTTGAATTAATTAATTTAATAATTAATTCCCACTGTCAAAACAAATATCGTGTTTTTATGAAACAAAATGTATCAAAAGATTGACACTAGTTTAAGTCAGATTTCAAAGTGAAATTAATTCCATCGAACACTATTGGATTAAATGGTAAAAATATGATCTAATTTCACTTTAAAACCAATTCAAAAGATAATCTAATCATATAAATAAATTATATTAAAAATAGTTTTTGAATTAAAATACAACATTTTTCACTATTCATTAAAAATTGAACTTTTTTGGAAAAATACCAAAAATTTACACAAAGTAAATTTTGATGTCCCTATTCTAAAGAAGAATTTTATTTTGTCAAATATAACACATAAAATTGTCAAAAGTGGATTTAAAAGAGGTTCACCATCAAAAGGTGGTTAATCGACCTTTTAAAGAGTATTAGAATGTTTCCGCTTAAAATTGGATTCATTCGCATTTTTAATCCTCTAACATTTATTGTAAAAAATATAATTATTTGAAAAACATATATAATCATTTTGTAGTTAGTTCTGTTCATTCCCTCCATTACAACGGCTAGGCGTTAACTACCATTTAAAATAATATTATTTTATTATTAGAGTGCAACGTATGATTCCCAAGAAACTCATTGTTGCATATTGGGTACGCCATCGAGCATAGCATCCCCTTTAAAGTAATATTGAAATTTTATTCACAAAAAGGGATAAATATAAAAATGTGATATTCTTTATTTACCTGGGGTGTTACATCTTTCCCCCCTTTTGGGAATTACGTCCTCGCAATTTTAAAATTGAGCTTGGAAACATCCTTGAAAGTCCCACATCGGAACAAGAGTCGGTAAAACAATCACTTTAAAATAAAGGAAGATAAGTACAGAGGTCACCCGAGTTAACCCATACTAGGATTCCATGTTGGAAAACATGGACATGGAGGAGGAAAAAAACGGTCATGTTCTAATGGAGAGTGATAGTAAACATGTCTAGGAGAAAGTTAACCATAAGAGGATCACAAACTTGTGATGGGTTAAACGGTATTCGATTCCCCAGTAGGAAAATTTAATAGTCAACATTTTTGTTTTAAGTTACTTTTTATTGAGGAATTTATTCATAAGGAAACATAATCACTTATCATGTTGACTTTCAACTTTTATTAGATTCCTTACACAAACTCATATTTTCTCCAAAAGACGAGTATTTAGGAAGACTTGTTCACATTAAGAGTACTATAATCAACTTCTAGAGAATCACCTAATCCACAAAAGAGAACTATATACTTCCCATGTCTTTAGACTCTAACCAAAACCAAAACCAAAAAGGTTAGTACAAGATCAGATAATCCAGAAAAGGATAACCCCTTATAAAAAGAAAATCTATTCTTAATCTCCAAAATTTGTCCAACAAAACCCAAAGTTCAACGAGGACCATTCGATAAACAATTTGTACATAAAATTCTTCAAAGTAAACCAAACTAATATTTAAACCCAAATATTTGAAGGATTTAGTCACATAGTCTTCCAAGGTACAAATTAACTTTTACCTCAAAATAACATCAGTTTCTCTTAAAGTCTCGTATTGAAAAGTAATTAACCTAATCACATATCCTCCATGATAGGTTAATAAATTTCCATCGATAACCCAAAATCAACTTACTATTAATTCATAAAATCATCTAACTAAAAAGAATCAGTCAAACTAACCAAGGACTTCACATAGTCCAGTGGTAGGTTAAAAATACCAGTCGTACTTTGGTTGTGGGTTCGATTCCCGCAGCTTTGTCCGACGCGACGGGTTGTCACACGGTCTGCGTGTTGTCCTTTTTCCAAAACTATATAATTCTTAAAACATTCCCCAAAACTAGAAAAAATATTCAAAAATGATCATAACATATTTTAACCTCAAGTTTTTCTCATTCCTTTCATTTTCCATCATATCATAGAGTAACCCATAATTACCTCAAAAATAAGGATCATATAAACCCTAATGGTTACCTTTATAATTATTACATGAACTTCCACATCGGTTGGTCGTCTCGTACATGATGCATTACAGATCATACCAAGGTTCAAGTGTTTGATCATGACTCCTTGATGGTTGGTTTACAATAACCATGAGTTTCCTCATTGAATCCCCCATTTTATCTAGTATCCTAATCAGGGAACCACCATAGTTTCCTTCAAACCTATTTTCTCTGTGGTGCCTGCTAGATCCATCCATTCACTAAAAACAGAAAAGCCAGTGTGAGTATATCAACAAAACCATCATGTACTAATGAGGAAGATAAACACTAATATATACTTACTCATTCACTTTATCTAAAACTAGTACTCTTTCTGAAATCCAAACCATTATGGTAATGTCACTTATGCTTAGAGGATACCCTAACCACTAAAGTTATCTAAACCGACCTTTGATACCAACTATAAGGCCCCAAGCTTAAACCTTACTTAATATTGAGTTATTACAAGATTACACGTTGAGGATCTTTTCAGGTTTAGAGTTTTATAGAATTAGATCATAACTATTTCATCTCAAAAGATTACAAAGTAGAAACTTCTACTAAGTTTCCATAAAATAAAAACTCTTAAAAAGAAACATGTCTAGTTCCATGTTTTAGATAGCATGACATTCCCTTGATCCCATCCTTGACCCTATTCCACGTTAAGTCCTGTGAAAAACATTTCAAAAACTTGGGATGAGCATAAAAAGCTCAGTAAGGGATACACAAATAATGAAAACTGTTAGTTTTTCAAAACAACAAGTAAACCATGTATACTTTATCAAAGTAATACTTTTCACCTTCTCGAAGTAGTAAAAACTCTCCACTGAATAAAAGTTCATTACTTACCCTTCTATAACCAAAAGATTACTATAAAACCCATATAAAGATCACATAACATATAAAGGTAACTTGGGACATAAACATACTTAAGTGGAATAACCATAAGGTCGAATTCCACACATATCACTTAATGGAATAGCCATTCAGCAAACTTCCATATATACTTAATGGAATAGCCATACGGCCGACTTCCATACCCAATGAATTGGAGGTTATAATGTAACCACCCGTCCTGGTATTCACGGCACCACCCCTCATATGGTTTATCACGTAACCACCCGTAAAATGTCCAAGTACCATTATAAAATTATAACACGTAAAACCAATATAAAGGAATGATAACATTTCAACATTTCAATCACAATATATCATTTAAATATATTTACAAAATAGAATCCTTTATCAAAACCATTTTCAATACCAAAATACATAAAAGGGTATATGGTATTTATTTTATTTTAAAAACATTACAGCTTGTTGAGGAAGCCAAAGATCAAATAATACTCACGGCAGCGGAAAAGGTCCTTGTCACCGCGTACGTTAAAAGAAACATTCCTTTTTGTCGTTTAGTAAAACGCTTCGTAGAAAAAGATTCCTTTTGTATAAAAGTAAAAGTCAAAGAGATTTATACACCATATAAAATAAAGTTGTGTATAAAACGAAATATGCCTCAATGAAAGGAGATTGAGACGAAGTCCCTTACAAAGACAGTATCCTTGGTTTAAGGATAAATCAATTACATAATTATGTGTGACAAACGAATACACCAAATATAAGTGGATAGAAAGTGTAAAAAAAATCATAGGTTATTCACACATATTCATAGAACGACATATTCAAGGAGTATAAGTTTATCCCAAAGAATCAAATTTGGGTTAAGAAGTTCCCTTGCAAAAATTTGACAGCCTAATGGCGTCACTACAAAATTCAGAAAATGAGTTGATGGGAGATAAAAAGGGTATCTCATCGCACGGAAATAAAATTTAAATCAATAAGGATATAGAAGAACATATCCCAACATAATAGTAAGTGGATTAAAAGACATAAAAAATAAGTCTTTTAAAAAGATGAGGGTGAAAGGTTCCCTTACCGACATGGGTATCTTTCGAAACATACACCTCGTGAAAGAAGGACAATACAACATTGATGTAAATACTAAAAATGAAAGTATATTACACAATTAGTATAATAATGGGCAGTACATACACCACTCAAAGGAAATTGTGGAAAATGTAGCATAAATCTCACGGGAATAAAAGTGAGATGAAAAATCCCTTACGAAAACTCGGCAGCCTAACGGCGCCACATAAAACTTACAAAAATGGATTGATGATATAAAATAGGGTATATCATCATATTAACATAATGTTTATAGAAAGAGTAATATAAAATAACATCCCCCAACATAACAAAGAGGATCTTAAAAGAAGTGACATAAAGGAGAGTACTTAAAAAGAAATAGAGAGGTTAGATCTCTTACAAAAATTCAGCAGCCTAACGGCACCACTCAAAACTTCCAAAATGGATTGATGAGAGAGAATAGGGTCTCTCATCATATGAACATAAAAATTACAGTAAGAGTAATATAAAATAACATCCCAATAACAAGAAATATGATCTTTAAAAGGAATGACATAAAAGAGCGTACTTAAAAAGAAAGAGAGGAGTAGGATCCCTTACCTTGGGTCCGACTTGACTCGATCGTTCTTTAATCTCCTAAATAATAAACTTGAGTTAATTTCTACTTCCTTAAGAACCTTTTTCAAGTTCATTATTCCTTTTATATCACTTATTACCATGTCATAAACATTATGTAATCATTTAAGTTAATAATGTTTGTTTTGTTGATATTTTGTTCTTAAGTCGAAAGTGGACTTCTTACAATTACATGTTGTTCGTGTGGTCAAAGGTTCATTATATCCAGAGTTGTATTCATGATGTAGATATCATATATATAATATATATCCAGTATATTCATGCATTTATAATATTACATAACATTTCGAGTTGAGAAATGAAATGCACCGTTCATGGAGACGGTAAGCCGTACGTACGCATGAACGCTACTTCCATTTATATTTCATATTTAATGGAATTAAAACATAATGATACGTAATAGTATTTTAATTCCATTATGGTATCATATATAATATCCTTAAATATTTCCTTTATATGTACCACATATGGTATTAACGAATCAAATCACTTTGAGGGGGCGGTAGTCCGCACTTCCTTAAATGAAGATATCGCGTTTACCCATAATGGAAACCATAAAGGTATGCCATAAATGAAAAATATAGAATCTTAAGTAAAACATAAACATATTAGATATCAAATATAAATATATTTTCATCTTAATGGCCACCTTTGAAGGTGTTAGAAGAATGTTGAACAATCATCGTTTCAGGAGGCAGAAATTCTCCATCCACGAAAACAGTATGTTCTTTAACCATTAGATGTAGGTGTGTGTAAGTGTAGCTCGAATAATTCTTATAAAAACATAATCTTATATTGAAGATACTGTATTTGTTACAAAATAAATGAATAAAAAGAGTTTAGGGGGTTGGAGAAGCAAAATAAAACAAAAGGACACAAGTGAAGACATTACCTTTAAATCAGGTAACTTCCTTTGATTTGAGGTCAAAGGATTCCTTGGAAAGGATTATGCCCAAAGTGAGGCTTCAAGGAGTTATAGAGGGATTTAGAGAGATGAAATGGGCAGAGTTTGTCCGAGCCAAAGGCTAGAGAGGTGTGGTTAAGGAGGTAAAGGTGGGGGCCTTTTATAAGAGGAGTGGAGGGGCACTCTTGGAATGTAAGCAAATGTTACTTTATTTGAAAATGCGTTTAAGATTTAAAAGGTCCCACATTGACATAATTCGTGGATAAGGTGATAAGGGTTCGAAATCCACCCATACAATAGGTTTTGGACATGTTTAGGTCTTAGATATTACATTATATTTCCATTTTATTTAAATCGTTAAATAATGAGGTCATCACTGCATCATCATGATGTCATAAATAATTTAATTTATTTAATGTATAAAAATTATAAAAAAAATATTATGATGTAGGAAATCTTTTTAACTTTCCAATTACTATTTATAGTCAAAAATCGGATTTGTATCACCCCATGTAAAAATTGTTTTAGTAAAACATTTCATGTTTTTGTCATTTTTACTTTATCATTAAATAAAACGGTATTTGTGTCATTTTCCAACCAAAGTGGCTCCATGGGGTCCCCAAGTTGACCCATGGATTTTCTTGGTCAGACATGAAACATCCAATGAGGTTAGGATATGTTTCTAGGTCATTTCATTTTATTAAAACATTATTCTTACCTTAAACTACACTAATTACCTCTATTCGCGATTAAAAAGTTAATAAGTTACTATTCACCAAAAAATTATTTTAATCCCAATGAACCACATTTTACTTCTTAATGACAACCATGTATGTCGGATTTTTGAAATTCAAAACAAAATGGTGGCAAAATTTCATTTAAACGGAAAATCAGTTTTTATAAGTACCACTTAGTGGTTTCTTTATTCATCAAAAATTGAAGTTTTTCAGAAAATTACCAAACATTCACCCTAAGCTATATTTGATATTCCAAATTCAAAAATGATGTCTATTTTACAAAATTCAAAACATATAAGTTTCATTAATTAATTTAATAATTAATTCCCGCTGTCAAAACAAATAGTGTGTTTTTATGAAACAAAATGTATGAAAAGATTAACACTAGTTTAAGTCCGATTTCAAAGTGAAATTAATTCCATCGACCACTATTGGATTAAATGGTAGAAATATATTCTAATTTCACTTTAAAACCAATTAAAATGATAATCTAATCATATAAATAAAGTAGATTAAAAAGTGGTTTTGAATTAAAATACAACATTTTTCACTATTCATTAAAAAATTGAACTTTTTCGGAAAAATACCAAAAATTTACACAAAGTAAATTTTTTTGTCCCGATTCTAAAGAAAAATTTTATTTTGTAAAATATAACACATTAAATTGTCAAAAAGTGGATTTAAAAGGGTTTCGCCATCAAAAGGCGGTTAATCGATCTTTTAAAGAATATTAGAATGTTTACACTTAAAATTGGATTCATTCGCATTTTTAATCCTCTAACATTTATTGTAAAAAGTAAAAATATTTGACAAACATATATAATCATTTTTTAGTTAGTTCTGTTCATTCCCGCCATTACAACGGCTAGGCGTTAACTACCATTTAAAATTATATTATTTTATTATTAGAGTGCAACGTAAGATTCCCAAGAAACTCGTTGTTGCGTATTGGGTACGCCATCGAGCATAGCATCCCCTTTAAAGTAATATTGAAATTTTATTCACAAAAATGGATAAATATAAAAATTTTATATTCTTTATTTACCTGGGGTGTTACAGATATAGTTTGTAGCTGGTTATTGAGTGTTGTAATAATGGGAAAATAGGTATTTTTAGAAAATTTTGTTCATAATATGGTGTGGATTATTAATGATTTAGCAATGAAATTAGTACATCAATATATTTTTGTAACATCGTTTGTCTGAAGAATATTAAAAGACACATTTACTTTTATTATAACATCCACTCATACCCAGACTTGAGTCATCTTATTGGGTTATCAAAACATAGTGGGTGTGTTTATAAAGGTGATGACCATATTAGATATGGTTCATTATTTGTGGGGATGGTATGGACATTTGGAATTTATGAATAATGATTCTTGGTGACACATTGTGGTATAATGTGTGTCATGGCAGTTATTTATGGTGGCAGTGACCATAACAAAATGGGTGTGATCCATGTGTGTGTGAAATATTATGTATCTACATAGGGTAATACCGTTCAGATTTTTTTCCTATGTAATATTCCCATTATTTATTATTAGTATATGAACTTTACCTATTATTTTTAGTCTTATGAATGTATTATATATAGTTTCGTCTATTTAGTTTACATATCCTATCAGTGTTTACCATTATGATGTATATTAGAGGTGGGATTGGGGTGGAACTCTCAACTTCTCACTAGCCCATTAAGATCCATGGTGAGTCAGTTCTTGTGAATGTGGTATCAACGATGTTTTTTATAGGGATAGATTTTACCGTTAATATTAATATTAATATTGGTTTGGGAACATTGGGAAAATATTTTATAGTGGTATTCATTTTGGTTATCAGACCATAAAGACCAGTTTTGGTATAGTGGCTGACAAATACTATCATAAAAAATATGATAAAATATTATTTAACATAGATCTATTAAACATAATTATGGTATTCCACTTATAATGGTAGAAAAATATTATAACCATAATTTATGATTGTTTATGTTCTCTCTATATTAGTTCCTTCAGGTATACTCTAGTAATTTTTGGTTCATACTATAATATTATGGATAAAACCCTTTGATAAATAGTTTTTCTATAGTTGTAGGGCCATGATGTGCTTGAACCTCTACTTTAGAATTTCAATTTCCATTTTATGATTTAGGATAAGTTGATTTTGGAATTTAATTAAGAGATTACATTTTCCGGGGTAAAGATGCATCTTCTCTCCCTCTCTTTCTTAGTGAAACCATTATATGGGGTTGATGGTTGTGCTTCTCGAGTAAGATAATCTTTTAGTGTATTGATATGGTTTTCATTATAATATTTTATGTGATCCTAATTATTGGGTAATATTAAATTATCCGGTGTTTGGGACTCTAGTTTTCTATCTAGTTTATCCATGAACTGACCAAATATGGATTCTATATTTGTTCCCTCTATATTTTATTTTCTTCCATTATGGAGGGATAATTATTCTTCTCTAGAAATTAAGATATAAATTTTCTATAATGTATATATTTTGACCACTTATTTTGGATGGATTATTCAGATGTGTTTTAGACCATACTAATAGATACATGACCTTTTAAATGTACTTGATAATTCCCATATATCTTTGTGAGGTGTTCTCAATGAATTTTATATAGTGAAATCATTGAAGAATTTTTATTCAGTCTGATTCACCAATGTAAGGAATTATTTGATTTGATTCACTTTCATATAACACTAATAAATTCAAATTCACATGACTGTGGATAAAAGATTGGAAATCCTAGTAGATATTCACCCTATCTGTGGGTATAGATTAATTATTCACCTAATGGAAACTCGATAAATTTAATGGATGTACATAAATATAGAAGATTGTAGTGGAATCATGTACCTATTTTTAAGGTGAATGTTGAATATCAAGGAGTTCTTTATAAAAAATTATGTGGTTCATAAGTAGTTAGAGTTATATGGGATATCAATTATCATCCACAACCACCACCCTTTAGTAGTTCTTATTTTGTGCTATGTAAAAATATACATAGATACAAGATGATATATGTTATGTAACTTTATGTTCAGGTGAACGTTGGGGAAAATAAAATTATGTTATGTGTCCATTACTCATAGAATCTTATATTGATAAAAAAATGAATGATCAATTCATTATATACTATATATTTAGGATTTGAAAATTTTAGGGGAACTTCATGAAATACTTTGGCCAACTAGAGAATTTTTTATTTATGGTGAATGTTATTTACTCACTCTCTATTCTAATGTGAGGTGATTCATAGAGGAAATGGTGTATAGTGGACCCCACTTTAGTATGAATTATTTAGACATTACAAGTATCTTGAGGTGTTGGATATACGATTGATGATTCAGGCACATTCTGTAGTAGTTTTAAATACAGCTCAGGTTTAGTGAGAGAAGAAAACTGACTGAATGTTATGTTAGGTTCCCTCAGATCTTGAGTGTGAATTTATGCACCATGTGTGTAAATAATAAATTTTATTCATTTTAATTTTATGTAATGTATGGATTATTATACATGGTGGCCCATTGTTGACCATTTATAATAATATGGAGTGTGAATCAGTTTTATTATAGGGATGATGAGGCCCATTTATGAAGTTATAGTTCATTAAACTAATCCTCTGTATATGATGATCAACGGCAGATCAAATCATACATTTAAATTCTATTTGTATGATAACTATATTGTTGGAGTGCCATTGGTCCCCATAGATATTATTCTGTGGAATATGGGGAGATCATAGTGGTGGAGTAGTAGTATAGTTTTGGTTCTTCTTTATAGAAGACTTTGTCTCTTGGAATTGGTGGAATTATGTTTGCAGTTTACTGTGTGAAGTTGATAATATTTGTAAAGGGAGATAGTTATCACCATAAATTTATTATGTTGGAATCAGACATTTCCCTTTTATAATGGATGTTATTGTGGTGATGTTCATAATGTAATCTGGTGTAACCATATCTCAATAGGTGATATACTCATGTTGTTTTTAGGGAAGGTGGGGAGAACTTCTTCCATGTACCTAGGTGGATAATGGTTTTATAAAAAAATTATATTCATTATTCTAGTGAAAATTATTAAAAAAATATCAATATGGTATATCTGGTTCTTTGGTATTCCATACTAATTGGATTTATATTAGTTTATTGTTTCCCTAAGAACCATGTTATGTGATATAAGAGAAGGTCTATTTAGAGAATACATTTTTTATTTTCATGGGAATGTTATTTCCTAGGGTATGATGATGAAAATCTAGATCATATAAATGGCTATGAACATTCACATTGTATTTTTGTGGATAACGCCACTATATGGATTGTTTTGTGAGGTTATCATCGATATATTTTGTAAATGGGGGACAACAATGCATCATAGTTACCTTTAATAGTGGGTGGGACTAGTTGGAGAACATCATGTGAATAGGAAATTATAATATATAATTGTGTTGAGGACTGGTATGAAGGATGAAGTATCATTTTGTTTACATGGAATAATAATAGAGCATGTCCTTTATAGGCTAGTGAAGTCAGAAGGGATCACACAAATCTTGAATGGCATGTTTCCTTGTTTCTTTTTTTTAGTTAGTACTTGATCTTTAGAGTTATCTATAATGGAGTGTGGTGTATATATTTATGAATAGATTATAATCCATTTATTTTTGGGGAGAAAGTATTTACAACCAAGATTTTTCTCTTCTGTTAACCCTTCTTAGATACGTTTTAGGTGTTTCTGTGATTTATCTCATCCCATGAGGTGGAATGACAATCTAAAAGAGATGGTATTTTAGTGTAGAGGCCTATAACTACTCTCTTATACGAATTAATGGTCCACAATATCTTTTCATGGCAATGGGATCAATATTTTTTCTTCCTTAATAAACAAAGATACTTCATTCATGGTAAGTGGTATATGGAGTTCACTTAGAGATTGTATCTCAAAATGGAAAGGGATTGATTGAAATTGTTTTTGGTTTTCCATATATATTTTTCTTGGGGAATCCTTTGTTATTGATTCAATTTTTTTTCTTTCATGGATAAAATGTTTTTATGGTTTGGAGTTTGTAGTAAACAGGATTTTCACAATTGGATTTAGCTCCAAATTAATAATTTTTAATGTTTAGAGACATCCCCAATGTTAAAATTGTTAATTTAACAAGGTATATATCCTCAAATATGTTTTTATGGTTCCCTTAGTTCTATATTTTGATTTTTACCCACAAATATACCTATAATTAAAAGGTAAATTCTTTGGAGCCTTAAAAATAATATAATAAAAATATATTGTTTCTTTTAGGCTACATGATTTTGGTTTTTACAATATTATTATATCTAATATATGATACCTAAGATAGGGAAACTAAGATCATAGAGGATTCTAAAACACTGGTTTTATATTAATAAAAAAAATTATTTGTTTATAATGGGACCCTCAGGTGTTCAACATCTTAAGATGCTAAATTAATTAAATTAATTAATTTATTGATGTATAATTTATGATATAGGCTTTGGGTTTTTTATATTAGGTTATCTTTATGGCTATCGATTATTGATTTTTTGTTCAAAACAAAGATGATAAGAAATGATAATGAAGATATTGAAGGGGTGAAAGATCACAAGATCATGTCTAGATCGGTCATGGAAACGATTAGGGAAACATGTGACAAATATATCCTATTTGAAAAAATAATGATACACCATTTAGGTATCCCTTATTTTATAATTTTCACTATAGTTATTAATGTTTCTATTTTTTTAAAAATCATATTGTAATAAATCTTCGTTGAACATTTATTTCATAATATTCTATTAATGATTGATGAAGTTTCAACGGATTTTGATATTCTTTTCATAATGATAGTTCACTGAAATTATTCTCTATACAAAGTCGTGATTCGATTTAGTCTCTATTGTGATTTTCCATTGATGGTCATTCATATCGATCCACACATCATACTACTTGAATAAATAGTAAATTAGGTGGATATTAGTCATATTAGTTTCTAATTTTTTTAATTCTCTGTTATTACAGAGAATTTTTCTATTATCCATCACATGGGCTAGAGGATCCACCTAGAAATGAATTAAATGGAAAAGAAAATTGTTGTTGAATGTTTCAGTTCATATTTGGTTTTAATGCATTGATTGAAAAAAAATTTGTACGTGGTGGGTTATATTTATGAGGGGATTAGTTTATATATGATGGAGTCGTTATAAAGTAAGATTTAATTTCTGAAAGTACCCTTATAGGTCTTAGATAATGGAAGGTTACAAGATGACATTTTCTAATATGATTTTGGGGGAAGAAATTGATGAATATTTTTAGATCTATAATCTAAGTGAGAAATAACTACTACATGACCTGTATTTTAGAAGAATGCCTTCCATGAAATCCACTATATTTTATGTTTATAATTTTAGGAGGTGTTAAATATAACTTTATGTGTATCCTATACACCACGCCATATACCCCTAGATGAAGACAAAGGCATGTATAGGGAGTACACACAAAGGTGTTCTCTTACACCATACAACTAATTATGGACATGACCAAACCCATCCTCATATTTACATGATAAAACTCATATTAGTCCACATGTCAAGGTGTTTCCATATACCCCACATCATTTTTATGATAAAATATTCCATGCCATGAAGGATTACATGACATAGTAGATAGGTGTCACGTTGAGAGTTCTTCTATGGGGTTATATTTCATTCATCATCTTATAATATTATATGTAATTTTATATGCTTTGGATCCTATATATTTTAGATAATCATAGAGTTTCCCCCTTGAACAAAAAATCCTTTTACATCTCTCAAACACAACATATAGTTTGGATTTTCATTCCATACTGTGATATAAGACACATTCAGTTTATGGATGAGGGGATTCATGTCATGTACACACATAGATCATTCCATCTACTTTCCTAGAATTGGTATCTATTCATATATACTTACTCATGTGTTAGATTTGGGCATCTGAATAGTCTAATTTTGTATATTTCCCACATAGAGTGCAATGGTGGCCTCTATTTTGATATTAAAGGTTATTCACTAGATTAGAAGATGTTGTTTACCTGTTTTTTATTGGTGGTGTCGGATGGGGTTTTTACTTATTATTTTGGGAGTTATTGGTTTTTAATAACCAAAATGAGAAAAAATGACATTTCAAGGAATCAGTTCCACTCATCATCTTTAAGAAGGGTTTTTATTTCACCTAATTGGGAATGGGACTCTCCAATAGACTCTATATTTTTTCATATAGGTATAGGGAGGGGAACCTCTACATACATGATTTGAATTATTTTTCATTCATTGCTTTTTTATGGTATTGGGATCCTTTATCTATTGAATAATTTCTTTATTTTTGAATATATCATATGAGAAAGGGACCCTCTGATAGAGATGGTACTCCATACACTCCATTTTGGATGTAGGGAGCTAAAGTTACAATAAAAGATAGATTTTTTGGGTTGTTTTCTAGAGCTAGTGTTCAAAATTCTTAGGATATGAATTGTATTTCATCCATTAGTTGGAAATGAAATAAATAATTTCATTATTATAGTGTGGTTTAATAATGTTCATTGAGGTATTATTAGTGTTATTACACTCATGGTTATGATAATGTGGAGGAGAAATTCAATGATATCCTATGTTTGAGAGGGTACAATACTTCCTCCATGGGCAAGAATATTTTATTGTTGAGGAGAATCTCCATCAGGATGTTTAGCAGTGACATGGTAAGAGTAAAAAATAATTAGTGTATGATTATTTAAGACTCACAACTCCTTGAAACCACATGGATTGCCTAATTGATATTATTTCATAATGTTTCATGGAATTAGTAAATTTTAACTCTCTGGTATACTAAGAACATCAGTTTTCTCATGTGGTGTAGATTTTTACAATTATAGCTGAGATGTTGGGAATTACCTATAATCCTATAACATCCTCAATTTGGATAATATATATTGGCTTGTTGAATTTTTTGGTATACTTTCACTCATGCCTAAGATTGAGTGGTCCTATTGGGATGTCCTTCCTTAGTAGTTCGTGCTGCAATACTTGGTATGTTTTTACAGACACCTATATATGCCAATTACAAACATGTGTTGTGATTGTGTAGGAGATTAAAATAATATAGTTGGATTCATTAAACATGTATATAACATGGATTATTTATAAGTCCTTCCTGATTCTTCATGGACACAGTTTGTTGTTTAAAGTGGATCTTGGTGCTTCATGATGATGGAAATAGTCATTATAATATGAGAGTTTTATGACTGTATGTAGCATTGAATGGATTCTTAGTTCCATATGTTTCTAAGTTATTTTAGATATATTGTTCCCTTTTATTAATCTTATGGGGTATAAGTGAATATGTATCTATTATATTTTGTATAAATTATATAAATTTATGTTGATTTTTTATATATATGTTTTTGGTGTATTATCATATTTTTTTGAATTTTTTTAATATTATTCTTTAATGGTTTGGTTAATTCCACACATACCATAAGATATTCCAACATGGGGCAAGTAACCATCCCTTATCTTATTAGATTTATCTTACTCGGGTCACTCTTAGATTATCAATTTCCCAGGTATGGTGATAAAGGGAATATACAAAGATAATTAATTTTTAATGTGTTTCGTTCATTCTCATGACATGGGAAATGTGGAATGATCATCCTATGATGTTAGGGTCCAAGGGTGTGATTTGTAAGATTAATCAATACAAGTGCGGGGTATACATAAAGGATATTAAATTAGTAAATTGATATATAGGTATCATTTCAAAACCAAAGGATATATGTAATGTTGAATTATAATCAATTAATAATTTATAATGTTGATACTAAAATTTAGTAATAGAATTAGAAAAAATAAAATATATAGAAAATTATAAACCCACACATTTAAATCAAATATATTCATCCCATACCTCCTAAACAACAATGAAAGACCATTAATCATATATGAAACATGAGAAATGGTAACTATAAGGATCCGGGAAAATCATTTTTTTACATGTTTAATCTTTCCAAAATCACAAACATTATAATATTTATTTATTAATGTTATACTCAATAATTAATATTCATTGAATTTTTGAGTTTAAAAGTAAATATCCTCATTAACTTTGGTTTTTTAAAACCATAATGGGGGACGAATATTTTTTTAATAGTTCAAAAAAGGAGATATGAATATTTTTTTTGTTTTAAAAAAATATATTATTTAAATGGTAAGTGAATAATTAAAATTTGAAGATGTATGTTTTTTATCATTTACCATTATATTTTAATCACAGCCTTAGATTAATTATAAAGATGTATGAGGTGGTACTCTTGAATATACCATGCCCTTAAGAACCTTTCTTAGTATCATCTATTATGTATTTTACTAGATAAATGGTAATGGAATTGTTTTATATGTGTGGATGAAGGGGTTGAGAATCAGATTAATATAGAAAGGGGGTATTTATCCTTACAAAAAAAATATATTATTTTTTCTCTAGGATTTTCATAAAAATGATGTTGATTATTATAAATTTGTTTAGTGATTTATTAATAAATAGAGGACTCATTCGCATTTATGATTTCCAATGTTGAGGGTCACCTTGAAAATATGATATATAAATTAAATTAAAATATATATATATATATATATATATATATTAATAAAAATAAAATTTAAAACAGTTTTTTAAAAATTATTAAAAAATTTGGAAATTAATTTTATTATTTTAAAATTAAATATTTTTCTCATAATATAAATTATAATACATTAATTTTATAAAATTTCTAACCTATCTATTTCACGATGATGTCTTAGAATATTTGGTATGTGTAAAAACGAAATTATTTCCTATTAAAAAAATTACAAAATATCAATTATTGACCATAATATTAATTTTTTATGTTGATTTGAAAATAAAATTCATTTAAAAAAATTCTAGAATTTATTAATTTATCATTTTCAATAAATAATATAATACATTGAGAAATAATTTTATATCAAATAAATATTATACCTCTTATGTTAATGAATAAAAAATATATTTATTAATATATCTTAAATATTTTATGATTGATTCTCAATTATAATATACACACATATATATAAAATTTTATATGATAGATGAATATAATAGTTAAAATCATATAAAAAATAATTTTTTTTTACTATACAAGTTAAAAAATACATTTTTAAAATGTATAAATATTTATGACTTAATTAAAATAATCTAAGATAAAATGTTCATATAGTTTTAATAATTCTAATTACATACTTTGATCACATTAAATATTATTATTTTATGCAGTTTACTACTTTAATTAGTTAATTTAATATTTTAATGCTCCATTAATTATTCTAATGATAAGTTACTATTCCAACATCTGGTGATTATTGTACATTCTATGGACACCTCTTATTTAATGATTTTATATTATAATTACCCACATTAATTTATGATAATTATAGGAGATTATAATTCACAATAATTTCAAATTATAGTTATGTTATTTGTATATATTTATTTAACAATTCTAAATTTTTTAATTTTATGGAGTTTTTATAAATAATATGTAATGTTTTAAGTGGACATAATAAAATGATATTAATTATTATTATATGTGTCTTTGAATTTTGAAAAATTATACATAAATTTGATCAAACATATATATAGAATGTATTTCTTGATATCTGAAAATTCTATGTCACTAAAACAACTACATGAAATATAGATTTTCTCAAAATATTACATTTTAATAAGAGAGTATACTCTTATTCCAAATGATACAATTTGGAATAATAAAATATTAAAATTTAACATTTTTATCAAAATAACAGAGAATAAATCATATAGAATTGAAATATATATTTCAAATTGTTTGTGTTATTTTTTGTTTAGTACAATCCATGATTGTCATAGGTGAAATATGTATCATATCATCTTGGATTCAATACTTACAAACAAAATTCAATGATTTATCAATATTAAATTTGAACTTAAGGTAGAGATTTTATTTCATATTGTAACATTATATTAGGATCCTATATTTCCTTCTATATATAAATACACTTTAACATAAAATATTTATTCATATTTTTTCTTATCAAGTAATATTTTTAATTTTTAATTTTCCTAATAAATTCCGCTTCATTTTATAAAAAAAACATATGCATAATATCTTGAAATATATGATAATATTCAAAAGATAATTTTATCATTATCCTTTTTTAATATCAATTGGATGAAAACGTCAACCCATGACTTCAATATATGTTTAATTTTAGTTATACATATGTCTTTAGCACTTCCATGATTACATAAATATTCAAGTATTCCATCATCATATTTTGATCTAGCATTCACACTGTATACAAATACAATACATTTCTTATTAAGATATGACTTATCATCACTTCTAATTTTTTCATTAAATCCCCCATATTATATAAATAATCAATTTCATAATTTTTAATTTTTGATTAATTGTATCAAATATTATTAATGGTGTTATTCCTTTTCTCAATTATTAGACGCCATTTTTATGTATCTTTTAATGGATTTTCATATTTATTAATATAAATCTCTTCATCCATTTTAAATTTAAATTGAAAATATATAATGCTAAAAAATATAAATGTTTAATGAATAATATTATATTAAACATACTTTTTTAATTTTCAATGTCATTAATGATTTTATTTAATAAGTCTTAAATTAATTTTGAGTATTTAGAGTGCAATGACATTTACCTGGGTCAAACAATACATTTACACTAGAAACCAATCATGGAAAAATTATCTAACAATATCATTTATTTTAAAGTGTCAGTTTTACTACACGGTTGAGATGGCATGGTATTTTAGGAGTGGTAGATGAATGATAAATATAAATAAATATAAAAATATTATTTTTAGCTATGAACATGCATTAATGGGAATATTCACATTTCATATAAATGAATCCTCGGATAGAAAATTCGAGTTCACAATAATGTGAAGAACAATAGATGTACACTAGAGATGATATAATATTGGTTCACATAGGGACCCTCAGGTGTTTTCTATCATAGATGAATAAGTAAATATATTTAATATTAATTAATTACTTATATAAATTTTGGCTAAACCTAATGTAATTCCTCTATTTTAACTCCTATTATAGAATTTATCTAGGTTTTGACACGTCACTTGGAATAAAAAATATTAAGATGAAGGGATATTGGTGGTATATTGGTTGTTATGGAATCATATCGATGTATGAGATTATATAACATTATAATTAAGAATGCGATATAGTATTCAATTATAGGTTTATGAAATATTGACCAATTTTTTATCCATTTTTGACGTAGTAAAATTTCTTTTTCCAGATCTAGATGATTCGACATTCAATCTTTTAAACTTTTCATTAGTTGGTGATTCGAAAAAAAATTAAATAATAAATGTAATATCTATCATTCAATTTTCGTATAATGATTAGGGATTTATTAATGTATTTATATATTTTTAGAGGTTTTCAATAATGTTAAATTTATCTATGTGGTAAAAATACATTTTTTATTTAAATAATTAATTATTAATTCCTATATTATTAAAATAAAACATATTTTTATCATTTTTTTACATTTTCCATTATTTTTTTCATAATTGAACAATAGTTTTTCATCTTTATGTGTGGGATATATACATCAATGTTAATAATTTTAATCAATACTTTTATAAACCTCACATTAAAATGCCTTATTAGTTTTTATTATCTTATAAATTTAAGTTCGTAAGTTTTTCATGGTAACAAAACATCAATGAATTACGAGAGTGTGAATAGATTAGATTATTTATCTCCCTCTCTTTTATCCCCCTATTACATTTAGATGTTATATTGTTGGTAGTTTTTGTTATCAACAATGACATGGGGAAGTCCAACACATGTGGAGATTGTGGGGGATTATGAAAGGGGATCGATAATGGGGTGCCTTAGATAAGAGGGTGGGAGTTATATTGAGGGTGGAATTCTAGGGAGTGTTGTGAATCAACACTAATGGAAAGGTTTAATGTGAACTGGATCCAAGATTGCTAGACTATCATAGGGATGGTTGCATGAAACCCCTTCCCCCTAGCATATAAATTTATATATATAAGTATTTAATATTAATAATAATAGAAGATAAGAATCAGGTTTGGTTGGTGTCCACCTATCCTCCAATTATGATTGGTATATATATACATGCACACATACACACAACTATTTAGGGAGGGTGGATTGTAATCAAATAAATAAAATATATTATTCATACAATGTAATTGAGCATACTCAATCCTAATACCACACCGGTACCCAATAGTGATTCAATTGTTAGGATACACCCCTGGGGGATATATATATATATATTATGATATTATTATTATTACAATAATTATTAAATCATTGTTCGTGTGTATATTTTTTATTATGGTGTTATATTAGTGTTTTATTTGATTTATTGTGACCCATAAATTGATATGGATGACCGAAGACCAACATCTAATTCAATAATTTCATTTTTGGAACAAGACATGTGTCCCTTAATTATGTTTCCATCATCACTGATATGATTAAATTTATGTTTTTCATCTACTGTGTATTTTGAATATACTAAAATCCACTATTGAGTATTTATCTATGTATATATTAATGGGATGGTTTTTTAACTCATATAATAATTTTTTTATTATGATATATGTATTTTCAGTTATAATATTTATAGAACCCCTTATGTTGTTAGATAATTACAACAAGATCATTTAGGGGTTTAGTTCCACTCTATCAATTTTTATGAGTTTCTTATCATTTGTATGATTTTTATGACTTTTCTTAGGATTCCCCTATTTTCTATTTATTTAATTTATGATATACAAGTATTTTTTTCCCAATATATGATTTCATGTCATTTTCATAACCTATGTTTTGTGCTACTTGAGGAACATGGAATCCATTTTGTCCAGTTACCCTCCACTCATCCAATACCTCTTTCCTTGGGGAGGTGTGAGTCCCAAAACATTTATCATGGAGAAATAAAAATTCTTTAATCATAACATCATTGATTATGGTATTAATGTTTATTTATCTTTGACTAACATCTATCCATGTTGTAGGAGATAGAGTCCCATTTATTTCTAAATCCCCCTCATGGTATCAATAATTGTAAAAAACGGAAGAGGTACCACTCAATTATTCTATATAATTCATAGAGGAGTGGTTTCCCATTCAAAATTATTAATATGTATGATGAAAGGATGAGAGATGCATATACATATATTACTAGGACCTTATAGCCAGTCCTATGTTTCCTTTGAGGCATGACATGTGCTAGGTTTTTAACCTTATCCATTGTAAACTCTCTATAACTTTGAGCATCCATAGAATCTCATTTGATTATGACCATCATGAGTTTCAGCAAGAATAAATTAAATTCGTTGTGTTTCTATGAAATTTAGTAGTTGAGAAAATATGTATTGTAATCTATTAATTTCCTCTTATTTAAATTTCTATATCATAGTCTTTGTATGAAATGTTTCCTTTCATTTTTATTGTGATTTTTGGTAATCCTACTTTGTATGTTTATACTCACCCCTGTATAGACATTGTTTCACCACATGTTGTGTATTTGTAATAAAATAAGTGTTTAGAGTAGGTATTGGTGGTTATAGTGTTGTAAGGGAATGTTTAGAGAGTGAGAAAAATGATTAGCATCATAGGATTTCTATTATCATATATTACCATTATCAAAATATTATTATAGGAATTGATTTTCAAGGTTTTATCCATCTTGAAGGAAGGACCCCTTCAGTTATATAGTTTGATTATGCTATCATTATTGGCTATGAAGAATATATCCTTACCAATTTTATTGTGGTTTTTTACAAGATTATCTATATAAATATTAGTGTTTATTACATGAAATATATAAGTAAAATCTCCTTCCATATAGGTGTTTTGAACATAAGGAGTTTCAACTTTTTACACGGTGGACATACTAGATTTTGTGTCATACTATAGTATAAGATTTTGAGTGGTTTGGGTCCTAAAAAAGAGGTGTTTTATAAATTTAAAGGGGTCTATTAGGTAGCATAAATCTCATGGAAGTGACATGAAGTGTGTGGGGAAGATGATCCAAGTGAAATTTTTTCATCAGATGGCTGATGGTTTTTTTAATAGGGGTACTAACCAAATTTACCCTTGTATGTTTTTAGTGGTAAATGACACTCTTACACATGATTTTGGTGTGTGAAGCCTCCAGCATCCCCCTCCCTTTCTATATTTAATCACCCTTATTTGTGGTTGTTTTATTGACTAATACTTCAGTTGTTTATGGTTTTTCTCACCCTCCATCGCCCTACTATTGTATCTTATACCATTGATCATAATTTTTGGTTGTTTGGTGTAGGTTTTTTATTGAGATTCTCATAGTGTCTAGTATAATTACCCATGTCCTTTGGGGATTCCATTTATATATGGTAGAGGTTCTCCCATGATGAGTTTTTCTAGAGGTCACATGACATTTCATTATGACATGACATCATAGAGAGTTTTCGTTGATTATTATTAAATTTGTTATTATGTTAAATATCATATTGGTGTCTTCTATTTGGTATTTATCATTTAATGTTGTTGGGGGTATACATAAGGAATTTAGAGAGTGTCTAGATATGGTTCATTTTTTGGTATAGATTCATATTGGTTTTCCATTTTCAATGACATTAGAGTTAATTATTAAACTATTTATAACTAGTTATAATATATTTGATGGTGTTTTAGAAAGCATTAGGTGCCCATTTTATGATGAGACCCTTGTATAGGACTTGGAATGTTTTTATTCCTTGTGAAATGTTGAATATTCTTTAGATGTTGATTGTCTAAATTATTTCCATTAAGTTATATCATTTTTTTTATAAGATCATTGTCTTATTTTTTAGTTTTGAGTATTCATAATTTTTACCTATATAATTAAATTTAATGGATTAGTTTCCATAATTATGAAATAGATCTACTTTGGATATAGTAATGTGGGATGGTTTGGGTAAGACCCTTGTTTAATTTATTACAATAGTGGGTTATGCCTTATTTTATGTGAGAAGGTGAATGAAATATGTATTTTAGGGGTGAACATAATGATGTAGTAATTTTATATGGAATTAGGATGGCTAGGATTATGACTAAGACCCATAAATGAGACCTCCTTGGAATGTTTAATCCTGAATGTGGAACTACACATAATGAATTAAATTATCTTTTATTATAAAACCATTAATTATGTGAATTATTGATTTTTTCCATGATTGGAATTCATGGATATGGATATTTATGCATAATTCCTTGTAATATCACTTAATATTTTATAATATTGATATTTTTGTTGAATTACATGGTTGATTAAAGGATACCATTATGCTAAAAAAATCCTTGGGTAAGATAATTGATTTTACACAGATTCGTTACTAAAAATTCCATGGGCTGGATCCCCCTTATATTTGAGTACTGTATATAATTACTTAAATACATGAATTAATGTCATGGATTGCTGAGAGATATACTATTTTTATGTAATGGTATGGGATACAAATATTTAGATTGATTAGTAATGGTGTGGTATTTCATAGGTGTGAGACAATATTCAAATCATGTTGTTCCACTAAATGTCAATGGTGGTACCTTTAATTTAGGTAAGTTAGATGATTATTCAAAATAATAGCTTTGATAAAATTTCCATTTGAGAAAAATGGATTCTTATCAAGAAATTTTGTCATGTTTTATTTGGTAGTGCTTCTTATAACTTTATTATGTTTTGATGGTTCAACCAACAATTTTTTTCAAGTGATGGCTGAATCATGTAGCATCAACCTGGATTATCCTCTAGAGAATCGTGGCTTGACATGGTTCCTTTCATTTATATAGTTGATAATTTTTCTTATGAAATTATATATTTGTGTGTGTGTGTATTAAACATAATTATGATTTATACATAATAACTAAATTCACAATAAAAACTTATGGCGGTGGCTTACTAAGTTTCACTAACACACTTCTTGAGCCAGAGATGCTACTTGGTTGTTAGTTATATATTTCGGGAATAGTTTTATGTGACACTAATTATTGGTCTAGGTTAGATATTTTGATCTGGAAGACCAGATTGAGTTGAGGAATTTGATGGTTTATTCTATATTTGGTAATTTCTCCTTACTTCAATTCTATTTTATTGTACTATTTTAATGTAGAGTATTTCTTTGCCTACTTTTCTTGTCGAACCGTTTTTTTATCACAAGGGATGTGAGTTGGTATTTATTTCATGTTTATTTTTTTATAAATTTTATTTTAATATTTAATCTCTTATTTATTTATATATGTAACATTATAGAAAAGTGAGTATAGTATCCAAAAATTACCACCTATATATCGTCATTTTAATTCAACTACCTCTTGAGTAATAGGTGGGATGTCTGAGGACTTTTGGAATACCAGATCAGGGAACTAGTTTAGTGGAATTCATGGAGTGGTACTACAAAATAGTATCAATGAAATTTATTTACTACTTGTTTGATGTGGTATAGAGACTTTTATTTTCCTACACATGGAAAAGAGCTCATGATTTATAATTTCAGACCCACACATGGGGAAAATCCATGTTTCCATGGGTGGAAAAAATTATTTCTTTATGATTTGATAATTTAATGGTTTATAACATGAGGGGAACACAAGGGTGTGATTTATTGGATTTAAGGTATTTATAATCTTTTCATGGAATAAAAATAGGTATAATGACTTTAGGAATCATTCTAGGATCATAGTATTTGCATTAGATCAGTATGCTTATTTTGATTGATGGTTACTTGGTAAATATAAGTAATGTTGTTTATTTATTGTCTATATCTTATATATATATTAGTATTTTATATTTACCTATATAATTATATCTTTCATAGGGGTGGTATTTTAAAAAATTCAATAATATTTGTTTATGGGTTTTCTAATATAAATATGTCTAGTCAAATACTACTTGAACAAATCATAGAATAACCCCTTATATATTCGTGGACGATATAAATGGGCTCTCAATGTGGTGGATTTAGTTTAATAGATTTATAGGAAGAAGCTTATAAATAATTCTCCTCTATAATAGATGAATTAAATTATATCATGGTAATCTAAGGGATGTGGTATCTAAATTAATGAAAAATGTATATAGTTGGTTGTTTTTTATGAAAATGAAAATGCATTAAATGATATTCATATATGAAATTGTTTGATTATATAATGTTTCTTCATTTAAATAAAAAAAAATCATGCTTAAGATAATGTTTCCACTCTATGAAACCAACCATTAATGAGGTAACGATTAAAGTTGTGACCTTTTTTTTAATTTATATTGGGAATATTGAAATGGGATTTAAATCACAACATAAAAAGTTTTTTCAAATATAAAATGTTTTTAAGAACCTGGATCTTCATTTCATGTATGTTTTTCCTTTTCTGGTCGTTTTTTAGAAAAGATGAGTTTTTGGAAAAATTTCAAGTACACACTGTGTACTTTATGAGTACACGTCGTGTACTTCGTTGTCGCAGGAGGCCATGTGATAGCCATGTCATGGCCACACACACGGTCATGTAAGTGACGTGGAGGCTGCCTAAAGGGGAGTATGGAAAGGGAAAGTACACGTCGTGTACTTCAAAAGTACATGTCGTGTATTTCATTTTTTTCATTAAACGCATTGGGGTCGCGTCTGACAGACATAACCTTCTTCTTCTAGACTTTCTTCGCCCAAGAGAACCCGCACGACTGCGGATCTTCGACAAACCCCCGAGCCTCTTTATGTCCTCCGAATCGAACTCTGTCGGTTGAATTGGAATTGTATCGGTGATTTCTCTCTTCTTCTAGAGCATCATTTTCCAATACCTCTTCTTTTCCAAGTTATCGTGGGTTGAATGTTTTATGTGTTTTCATAGATCTATGAAATTCTAAAGAGATTCAAGCTTCGAGGTTCAAGTATATTGATCTCCTAACCACAAGTTAGGTGGTTTGTTCCATTCTGTAGAATGTCTTTGAATATTATTTGAAAATTCCACCAATACCCTTGAACGAGGTATTGTGTGTTTACTGTTTTCCCCTGTTGTTTTCCTGTTTTGCTTCTATGCCTGAGTAGATGTTATTGTTTGTCAATAGATTAATTATCTGTGATTTGGATGTATTACCCATGCATGTTTTTCCATCTTTTGACCTTTGGGTCTAGTTTTCCTGTTTGGTTGATGTTTCCTTTTCCATGCCTAGTATTTTTGGACGAAGTGAATTTGTTCTGACATGTAGTTATGTTGTAGAATGCTAACCAATAGTTCTTGAGGTTTACATTGGTCATTATGTGAAGCTATTCTTTCTTGACTTACACTGGGCCGTGAGAACCTGGTGTATAGACCATAGGGATAATTGACATTGAGGGATTCTCTAGAGTGTATTTATAATTATATGTTGTGATACCCCAAGGGGAATTGACGTTGAGTGCTTCCCCAGAGTGTATGTAGTTCCATGATGCAAGCCACAGGGGGAATTGACGTTGAGTGCTTCCCCAAAGCGTCTTTAGTACGATACAATACTATAGGGGAAATTGATGGTGAGTGCTTCCCCAGAGAGTCTATAATTTAACTGAACCATATGGGTGAGACTGTGTGTGCTACCCAGAGGGTTTCTTGTACTTGATAGGTAGGACTAGAAGGGATAGGTTGTGGGTAATTCCCAGAGGGTTACCTGTTGTGTTATCTACTTTTTTGTTGCATTCTTTGTGGTGTTTTTGAATGCTTAAACTGAGGATTGGTTACTGCGTAGTGCTACCTTGTTTACTGCTTTATGTACTTTTACCTGCCATATATTCACTGACTGTTAGGCACAGATCTTTTAGTGGTTTCCTACTAGGATTTAGTCTCACACCCTATTTGGTCCATGCTTTTGGGCCCAAACAGATTATATTGTTGTAGGTATAGACAAGGGAAAGTTCCCTTCGACTTCAGGTACTTGATTGCATTGGAGCTGGAGAGCATGAGACCAAGTCGTGGCTTGCGATGCTGAGGAGTTGCTCATCTGTTTTTTTGTACTCTGGTTTAGTATTGTATTCTGAATTGTAATTTGTTTGGCTGCTTTCTTAGACATATAGGTATCATGCATCACTTATATATATTTATGCTACAGTTGTTTATTTATTAGTCTTACATTGTATACTGTTGTTGGATATTTGATGCTTCTGCTATTGTGTGTTGTTTACTTCCATTGTGAACTCTGCCAATGAGGGCATAGTTTCCCCACTATCACACCCAAGAGGATTGCTGCTAGTCGGAAGCCTCTGGTATTCGGGGAAATGTGCTTGAGGCCATGTGACCAACCGGGTACGGGGCACCTCTGGGTGACTTTCGGAATAAGGACTTTACAAAGTGGTATGAGAGGATTCTTTTCTCTTGACATATTGTTTTGGAGCCTATATCCAGGGATAGGACGTAATAGGTACTTGGTATAAGTCGTGCCCGGGAGTAGGTAACCCGTGTATGGGTAAAATCCAACCTACCTCGTTATTGCAATTTTTTCTGGTTTTTCAATTTTACGGTTGATTTGATTTTAACTGTTGGGTGGTTTACATGTTTTTTGTGGTTACCGTTGATGTTATTGATGTTCTATTTCTATCGCAACTCGATGAGATGAGGGTGTGCCATCTCATGCATCATATAGTCACTTGTTAGAAATCACATTCCATTCATTATTGTCATGCCATCTAGGATGCATTAACAATTTAATGTTGGTGTGATAAATGTTGTGTATAATATGCATGTTGTTGTGATAGATTCTTTGATAAAATACCTGCTTTCAATATGTATTGTTATATGTAAGTTCTTGTTTGAATTAATGCCAAATTTTGGTTCTTGAGGTGTTATGGGACCTCATGAATCAGAACTTGGTGGATCATTGACTTGTTTCCCTTTTATATGACATGTATATGATTCCATGCTTTGATTCGTGGGGAGTAGGGGGCCTCCTGGATCGTAATTTGGCACATTAATGCTTTTTTTTTTGTGTTTTCTGGGCTCTGGAGCGGATTCTGATGATACTGTCCAGAAAAAACTAGAATACACGGTGTGTACATTATGAATACACACTATGTAGTACATAACCGTGTCACTGACTGTGTGGGCGAGGACATGGGGTTGTCAAAATTCTTGTAGAAACATGTTTTGTACAGTACATACACGCCGTGTTGCAGTGACCGTGTGTCTACCCATGTGGCTAACGAAACTAATGGATGAAACTTAGGATTTACACGTCGTGTCTGCCTTGAAAATGTAATGTAGTATAATCCTAAGATCCCGGCTATGTAGCTAACAACACGGGTCGGTGGAGTATCTTCTTCTACACATCGTTTCCCCCTTGAACACGTCGTGTAGTCTGACCGAGGTACCTGACCGGGTCATGAACAACACGGGTCACTGTTATCCTTTCATGTTCACGTCGTGTCTGTTAGGAACACGCCGTGTGGTTTGAACCATGTATATGATTGTGTCACTAAAAATAGGGGCCAGGTGAATCTTTTCTAGCACATGTCGTGTCTACCATGAACACGCCGTGTAGTCTTGTATTAAGAGAACCATGTGGATTAACCATGTAGAAGGACCTAGGCAGGGGAATAGGATTCAAGTACATGCTCTATTTTTTGAGAACACGTCGTTTGTTTGGGGTGTTACACGACCATTTTAGGAAAAGGTACATGCCCATGTGAATGGCTTCAGGGAACACACCGTGTAGGTAGTGTACACGCCGTGTAGTCATGTTTTGTAAAACATGAATGTTTTCTTCCTCTTGTTCTCTTCTTACACTCCTTGTGTCTAGTCCTTGAGAATTATTATCTAAGGTGTGCGCTTGACCTTGCAGAATCATGCCACCGAGACGTCCTCCAGTTGTACACCAGTTTCCAGATAGTGATCAGACATCGGACATTGCTGACCAGGGACCACCTGCAGATCCTCCTGTTATACCAGTCTTAGCACCAGTAGTTATAACTGTTACCGGTGATGATGCACAGTGGAGGGAAGGTTTCATTAGAATGATGCATACTTTTCAGGGAGCACTGCCTCCTTCCCCGTTGATGGCTGATTTGATGCGGGTCTTCCAACAACAGCATCCTCCCACTTTCTCTGGGGAAGGAGGACCTCAGGCTGCAGAGTCTTGGCTGGATGCCATGCTGACGATCCTTGAGCATCTGGAGATGCCTCTAGAGAGGAGAGTCAAGCTCACTACCTATATGCTATGGGATTCAACCAAGAGATGGTGGGATGTGATCTCACAGGAGGGTCTCCAGTAGGTTATGGCTTGGAAGGAGTTCCAGTGCATCTTCTATGACTACTAATATTCGGATACCCTAAGGTTCGACCGAGCCCTGGAGTTTATGAGCCTTGAGCAGGGTACTCTTTCTATCATGGATTATTCCTCTTGTTTCACCAAGCTTCAGCATTTTACACCCTTCCTGGGATGAGATGGGTTATTCCTGGAATGGAAGTTCAAGGAAGGCCTCAGAAAGGACATCCAGTCACAGGTGAACATCTTCCGGTTGACTTCTATCACAACCATCGTGAACCAGGTGCTAATCATAGAGCACAATTTGAGGGATTCCGGAGTTTTGAGTCAGGGCAGCTCGACATCTGGGGTTATTATCCCTCCTACTGACTGCAGGAAGCATCGTAGGGAGTCTTCGTGAGGTGATTCGAAGAGGCGAGACACTTCTTCTGGTAGCCAGGTAGTGTGATACTAGTATGGGAGAATCAATCATATGAGGTCTCAGTTCCAGAGAGACCCGTTGGAGTGTGGATATTGTGAAAATATGGGTCACCTTCAGTGTTTCTGTCAAATATTTTCACCAGTAGCTGGTGAAAGGGGTTCATCTATAACTCCTCGTACAAGAGCCGCTCTGCCAGTTTCTCACCAGTCTCGGAACTAGAGTTCTTCCAGCCATTCAGGTCGAGGTGGAGGTCACGGCCGTGGTGGTCAGTCACCAGGCCACCAACAATAGCAGGATGGATCAGCTCAGAGTAGTCAGGCAGGGTCACAGGGCCGCGGAGCTGGCCAGAATTTTGCAGTGGAGTAGACCCATCACGAGAAGGATCCCAGCCCCTCTATAGTTTGAGGTATAATCCTAGTTTCATTGGTTTTCTCTTCATCTCTTTTCGATATTGGTTCTACGCATAGCTTTATATATGTTTTGGTTGTAAAGAGCCTTAGTCTTTATATCTTTTATTCTACCGATGTTTTGACACTATACACTTCGTTGGAGACAAGAACATCTAGTGTACGTCAGTGTAAGGAGTTCCCTCTTTAGGTTGGTGGGTGTCACTTCCTTTGGGATCTATATGTTCTAGAGAAGACATGATATGATTTCATTCTCGAAATGGACTAGCTAGTTCCCTTCCATGAAGTCGTTGACTGTTATCACCACAGGGTGAGTTCCATATCACCATAGGGTGGATATTTTCTTCATAAGGGCGAGTGGGATGTCCAGGCGAGCAGAGCGGGTCTAGAGCATCATGGGTTGGAAGAAGATACAGCCCAGATTGCTAGTATTTATCTGGATGACTAGGGGACTTCACAGATATACTTTCCCCCAGTGGTGGATCGTTTCAGAGATATCTTTCTAGAGGAATTTTCATGTTTGCCTCCGGATCTTAAGTTAGAATTTTTTATTGAGGTTGTGTTAGGGGTGGCACTGGTGCCCATTCCTCCTTATAGGATGGGAACACCTGAGTTTCAGGACCTCGAGAAGCAGTTGGAGGAGTTGTAGGCAAAGGGTTTCATCCAACCTAGTACTTCTCCTTGGGGTTCGCCTATCCAGTTCGCGAAGAAGGCAGATGGTACACTTAGGCTTTGTGTGGATTATCGGAAGCTGAACCAATTGACGGTCAAGAACCAATATCCCTTTCCCAGGATTGATGATCTCTTTGATCATCTTTGAGGAGACTGAGTGTTCTCAAAGATTGACCTGAGATCAAGTTATCATCATTTGCGCATTAGACCATCTGATATACCTCTCACAGACTTCCAGAGTAAGTATGGTCTATATGAGTATATGGTTATGCCATTCGGTCTCACGAACGCGCCTGCAGTTTTCATGGCACTGATGAATCGAGTGTTCCATCCATACATGGATTCCTTCGTGGTTATTTTGGTGGATGATATCTTGTTGTACTCTCACACTCGACACAACCATGCTACGCATCTTGAGATCATTTTGAGTACACTGAGGGAGCATCAGTTATATGATAAGATCTCCAAGTGCCACTTTTGGATGGACCAGATTCACTTCTTGGGTCATGTTATCTCGAAGACAAGAGTGTCAGTAGACCCATAGAAAGTGAGAGAAGTATTTTCTTGGGAGAAACCTAAGAACTCCTTTGAGTTAAGGGGATTTCTAGGGCTGTCTAGATACTACGGATGATTCATATAGGACTTTTCACGCTTATCAGAACCACTGACAGGTCTGACAAAGAAGGGTTCAAAGTTCTTTTGGTTAGATTCTTATGATTCAACCTTTCAAGAGATGAAAGGGAGGTGGACTTCAGCACTGATACTAGTCTTTCCGGAGCCGGGAAATAGATACATTGTTTACTACGATGCATTAGGTATCGAGCTGGGAGTTGTGCTTATGCAGGGAGATAGAGTCATTTCATACGGGTCTTGGTAGTTGAGTCCACATGAGAGGAATTACCCGACGCATGATCTGGTGTTGGCAGTTGTTGTTCATTCCCTATGATGCTGGAGACATTATCATCTGGGAGAGTACCTTATGGTTTTCACCGACCATAAGAGTCTCAAGTACATCTTCACTCAGCGTGATCTGAATTTGAGACATCAAAGGTGGGTTGAGTACCTTCAGTCATTTGACTTTGAGATTGCCTATATGTTGGGGAAAGGCAACACAGTGGTTGATGCATTGAGAATGAGGTCTCAGATACAGGCAGTTTGGGAGGCCAGTATTGAGTGGTAGCTTATAGATCTGTTTTCTGAGATGCATTTAGATGTACACGATAGACAAGGGAAACCCATTCTTTCTTCTATAGCTATTACCTCTACACTTCTTGATAGAGTACTAATGAGGAATCTATTAGATTCTGATGGTCTAGTCCTAAGGGAGAGTGTGTTAGGAGAGGACCCTATTATTGGGTGGACCATAGGAGAGGATGAGATCCTGTGATTTCAAGGATGCGTATGGGTGCCAGCAGATATACATGAGGAGCTGATGTGGGACTTTCATTCCTCAGTTTTGGTAGTTCATCCTGGAGTCACCAAGATGTATCATGATCTACACCATCAGTACTGATTGCCAAGTATGAAGAGGGATGTTGCTGGTTTATTCATGAGGTGTTCCACTTTTCAGCAGGTGAAGGCGGAGCATCAGCGACCAGTAGGGATTTTACAACAGTTACCCATTCTTGAGTGGAAGTGGAATGATGTAGATATGGACTTCGTGAACATTTTACCGAGGTCACCTCGAGGGAATGACACAGTTTGGGTTGTCATCTACAGGCTCATGAAGGTTGCTCACTTCTTGCCGATCAAGGAGACCTTCATTGTTGATAAGCTGGGGCGTTTGTACATCAATGAGATTGTACGTCTTCTTGGATTTCTAAACTCCATTGTTTCATATAGGGATGCATGTTTTACTTATCAGGTATGGAAGGGGATTCAAAAGGCTTTGGGAACATAGGTACTTTTGAGTATGGCTTACCATCCCTAGACAGATGGTCAGTCCGAGCATACGATTCAGGTGCTAGAGGATATTCTTCGATCATGAATTATGGATTTTAGAGGTTCATGGGAGAAGCATATACCTCTTGTGGAGTTTAACAATAATAATAGTTTTCAAGCAACTATTCAGATGGAACCTTATCAGGATTTGTACATTAAGCCATGCTGATAACCTTTATGTTGGCTAGAGGAAGGAGAGGCAGTTTTGCTAAGACCTCATCTTGTTCAGGAGACCATTGAGCAGATAGAGTTGATTCAAAATAGGATGACTACTGCACAGTCTCGTCATAAGTCTTATGTTGATCAGAAGAGACGACCTCTGGAGTTCGACGTCAGGGATCAGGTTTTTCTATGTGTCACACCGAGGTTGGGACACAAGATGATTAGGATACAGGGTATGCTTTTGTCAAGGTATGTCGGGCCATTTGAGGTGTTGGAGAGAGTTGGTATGGTTGCCTATCGGTTTCATTTACCTCAGAGGTATTGCGATATGCATGACGTCTTCCACGTTTCTCAACTCTGAAATTACTTTTCAAACTCGTCTCATTATTTCCAACCCAAGGAAGTCGAGTTGGAGGTGGATACATCTTTCGAGGAGCATCCTATCCGTATTGTTGATCGTAGTACGAAGGTTCTCTATGGTTGGTCTGTTCCTATGGTATGAGTGCTATGGCAGCATGGGTGAGTACAGGACGAGACTTGGGAGAGGGAGGCTGATGTTCGATCATAGTGGCCAGAGTTTTTCAGGGATTCTTCTTCTACGTCACGCTAGGGAAAATCGAGGATGAATTTCTTTAAGGGGGATGTTTGTAAGAACCCAGAACTTCTTTTCAAGTATTTTTTTCCCTTTTCTGGTCTTTTTTGAGAAAAGATGAGTTTTTGGAATTTTTTCAAGTACACGTCGTGTACTTTATGAGTACACGTCGTGTACTTTATGAGTACACGTCATGTAATTCATTGATATAGGAAGTCGTGTGTAGGTCGTGTCAGGGCCACACACACGGTCGTGTGGGGTGACATGGAGGTTACCTAAAGTGGAGTATAGAAAGGGAAAGTACACACTGTGTACTTCAAAAGTGCACGTTGTGTATTTTCTTTTCTTTAATTAAACGCACTGGGGTCACTTCTGACGGACAAAACCATATTCTTCTAGGATTTCTTCACCCAAGATAACCTTCACGGCTGCGTATCTTCAATGAACCCTTGATCCTCTATCCATCCTCTGAATCGAACTCCGTCATTTGTGTTGGAATTGCATCGGTTAGTTCTCTCTTCTTCTAGAGCATCGTTTTCCAATTCCTCTTCTTCTCCATGTTATCATGGGTTGAAAATTTATGTGTTTTCATATATATAAAATGTTATAATGAGATTCAAGCTTCTAGGATCAAGTATATTTATCTCCAAACCTAGAGGTAGGTGGTTTGTGCCTTTCTGTAGAAAGTCTTTGAGTATTATATGCAAATTCCACCAATACCCTTGAACGGGGTATTGCGCGTTTACTATTTTTTCCCTGTTGTTTTCTTGCTTTTCTTGTATGACTGAGTAGAGTTTATTTTTTGTTAATATGGTAATTATAAGGCCCCAGCCTTAAACCTTACTTAATCTTGAGTTATTACAAGATTACACATTGAGGATCTTTTCGGGTTTAGAGTTTTAGAGAATTAGATCATAAAACTTGCATTACATTCCACATATAAACAAAGTGGTTACATAAAGATAGTATTCTTCATTACCATCAATGGAAACATATTTAAAATAAACATGGATTCTTTATTGACACTTCCTTGACACTATCATCATATCATGTACCTTTCCCTTGACCTGTGAAAAACATTTCAAAAAACTTGGGATGAGCATAAAAAGCTCAGTAAGGGATATAAAAATATGGAAAGGAAACATGGGTACATATATACATAAGAATGAAATCATACTTTACCCATAAAACATAAGAAATTTAACATACCTCATCAAATCATGAATAAATCATAGAAATCATAAGACATAAAGGTAACTTGAGGCATTCATAACATTATTACGTAGGGAGTAACCCTCTTGGTTACGTTTGGAATACCCATCACATTATATTCCCTAAATCTCTTCGGAGAAACCATAACGTTTCACTCCTTCGCGTTACCCAATGCATTGGAGAGCTATATCGGGCTCACCCTACCTTAGTTTATCACAGAACCACCCGTCTTCATAATAATTCCCAAGAACCTCAACATAATCGTATCACATAAAACATGCATAAAAGAAACATAACATTTCCACCTTTCAATCATAATATATCAATACAACACATTGATATAAAAACATTATGAAAACCATTTTCAATACCAAAATAAAAGAAAAGTAAAATATGGTATTTATTTTTCTTTTAAAGAGAAGGTATGGCTTGTATAGGAAGCCGAAACTCAAATAACGGTCAAGACGGCGGAGAAGTCGTTGTCGCCGCATACGTACGACAAAAACATTCCCTTTTGTCGTTTTGTAAAACGCTTCGTATAAAAAAGATTCCTTTTGGATAAATGTAAAAGTAAAAGGGGTTTATACACCATATAAAAAAAAGGTTGTGTATAAAACAAAATATGCTTCAATGAAAGGAGATTGAGACGATGTCCCATACCTCGGGTCCGACTTGACTCAATCGTTCTTTAATGTCCTGAATAATAAACATGAGTTAATTTCTACTTGTTTAAGAACCTTTTTCAAGTTCATTATTCCTTTTATATCACTTATTGTCATTTCATGAACACTATGTAATTATTTAAGTTAATAACGGTCGTTTTAACGATCATTGGTACTTGAGTAAAAAATAAGCCCTTTATAATTACAAGTTGTTCATGTATCCATTATATCCAGAATGGTATTCATGATGTAGATATTATATATGTCATATATATACAGTACATGCATGCATTTATAATATTACATAATCATTTAGAGGTAAGAAATGAAATGCACCGTTCATAGAGACGGTAAGCCGTACGTACGCATGAACGCTACTTTCATTTCTATTTCGTATTTTATAGAATGGAATCATAATTATATAAAGTTATATTATAATTACAGTATAATATCATATATAATATCATATCTCCATCCTTTATACATCCCACATATGGTATTTAACGAATCAAATCACTTTGAGGGGGCGGTAGTCCGCACTTCCTTAAATGAAGATATCGCGTTTACCCATAATGGTAACCATAAAGGTATACCCAAAATGAAAAATACAGAAGCTTAAAGAAAACATTAACATGTTATATATCATATATAAATATAGTGACATCTTAATGGCCACCTTTTAAGGTGTTAAAATAATTTTGAACAATCATCGTTTCGGGAGGCATAAATTCACCATCCATGGAAACAGTATGTTCATTAACCATTAGATGTAGGTGTGTGTAAGTGTAGATCTAATACTTATTATAACAAAATCCTAGTATATTTAGGATACTGTATTTGTTACAAAATAAAATAATAAAAAGAGTTTAGGGGGTTGGAGAATCAAAATAAAACAAAAGGACTCAAAAGAAGACATTACCTTAAAATCGGGTAACTCCCTTTGGTTTGAGCTCAAAGGCTTCCTTGGGAAGACTTCTTCCCAAAGTGAGGATTCAAGGAGTAATAGAGGGAAGTTTAGAGACAAAATGGGCAGGGGTTGGCCGAGAAAAAGGCTTTGGGAGTGTGGGAAAAGAGGTAGAGGTGGGGGCCTTTTATAAGAGGAGAGGAGGGGCACTCTTGGAAAGTAATGAAATATTACTTTATTTGAAAATGAGTTTCGGATTTAAAAGGTCCCACTTACATATAATTCAATGATAAGGTGATAATGGTTCTAAATCCACTCATCCAATTGGTTTTGGCCAAGTCTAGGTCTTAGATTTTACATTATCTTTCCATTTTATTTAAATTGTTAAATAATGAGGTCATCGCTGCATCATCATGATGTCATAAATAATTTAATTTATTTAATGTCTAAAAATTATAAAAAAATACAATGATGTAGGAAATATTTTTAGCTTTATAATTAATATTTATATTCAAAAATCTGACTTGTATAACACCATGTAAAAATTGATTTAGTAAAATAACTCATGTTTGTGTCATTTTTACATTAACATTTAATAAAAAGTTATTTATGTCATTTCCCAACCAAAGTGGCTCCATGGGGTCCCCAAGTTGACCCATGGCTTTTCTTTGTCTTCCATGACACAACCAATAAGGGTATGACATGTTTCTAGGTCATTTCATTTTATTAAAGCATTATTTTTACCTTAAACTACACTAATTACCACTAATCGCGATTAAAAACTTAATAAGTTACTATTCACCAAAAAATTATTTTAATCCCATTGAACCACATTTTACTTCTTAATGACAACCATGTATGTTGGATTTTTGAAATTCAAAACACAAAGGTGGAAAAATTTCATTTAAACGAAAAATCCGTTTCTTTAACTACCACTTAGTGATTTCACTATTCATCAAAAATTGACGTCTTTCAGAAAAATACCAAAACTTCACCCTAAGATATATTTGATATTATAAATTAAAAAATGAAGTCTATTTTAAAAAATTAAAAACATATAAGTCACATTAATTAATTTAATAATTAATTTCCGCTGTCAGAGCAAATAGCGTGTTTTTATGAAACAATAAGTATCAAAAGATTGACACCAGTTTAAGTCCAATTTTCAAAGTAAAATTGATTCCAATGAACACCATTGGATTAAATGGTAAAAATATATTCTAATTTCACTTCAAAACCAATTCAAAACATAATCTAATCATATAAATAAATTAGATTAAAAAGCAGTTTTGATGTAAAATGTAGTATTTTTCACTATTCATTAAAAAATGAACATTGTCAGAAAAATACCAAAAATTCACACAAAGTAAATTTTGATGTCCCAATCATAAATAATAAGTTTATTTTGACAAACATAGTTTATAAAATTTTCAAAATATAGATTCAAAAATGGTTTTCCATCAAAAGGCAGTAAAACAATCTTTTAAAAATATTAGTGTATTCCATGCTTAAGATTGGATTTATTTTCATTTTAATCCTCTAAAACACTATATAATTCATTAATAGACATAGATAAAAATATTTTTATTATTCATTACTTACTTGGGATGTTACATCCTTCCCCCCTTTATAAAATTGTGTCCCCGCAATTTATTTACTTATCAAATAAATGGGGGTACTTATCCCTCATTGCATTTTCAGATTCTCATGTTGCCTCTTCAATCATGTGGTTTTTTCAAAAAACCTTTACCTAGTGAATCACCTTATTCCGTAACACTTGCTCCCTATGGTCAAGAATCTGGACCGGTTGTTCCTCATAAGATAGGTTCTCTTCCAGCTGAACTACCTCTGGACTCAAAACATGAGATGGATCTGGCATGTACTTTCTCAACATCGAAACGTGAAAAACATTGTGTACCTGAGATAAACTCGGAGGTAAAGCCACTCGATAAGAAACTGATTCAACTCTCTCAAGAATTTCATATGGTCCAATGAACCTTGGACTCAACTTTCCTTTCTTCCCAAATTGCATCACAATTTTCCATGGTGATACTTTGAGAAAAACATGATCACCTACCTCAAAAGAGAGATCCTTCCTCCTGTTATCCGCATAACTCTTCTGCCTGCTCTGAGTTGTTCTCATGTGTTTCTGAATCAGCTGAACTTTTTCTGTCATCTCTTCTACCAATTCTGGTCCCATCAACTTCCTTTCACCCACTTCATCCCAGAAAGCTGGAGTTCGACACCGCTTCCCATATAATGCCTGAAATGGTGTCATCTGTATACTGGAATGAAAACTGTTATTATATGAAAATTCAACCAAAGAAAGATGTTGGTCCCAACTTCCCTGATAATCCATAGAGCAAGAACGTATCATATCCTCCAAGGTTTGAATTGTTCATTCTGACTGCCCATCTGATTGAGGATGAAAAGATATACTATAATTTAATTCAGTACCCAATGACTTCTGAAGGCCTTTCCAAAAGTTAGAAGTGAACCTGGGATCACGATCAGATACAATGGAGAGAGGAACTCCATGTAACCTGACTATCTCTTTAAGATACAAACGGGAAAGTTGATCCAGGGAAAAAGTATCTTGTATAGAAAGGAAATGAGCAGACTTGGTCAAGCGATCAATAATAACCCAGATTGCATTATTACCTCGAGATGTCTTCGGTAATCCCACAACAAAGTCCATGGATATATTCTCCCATTTCCACTCTGGCACTGGTAATGGCTGAATCATCCCTTTTGGTAACTACTTCTCTAATTTAACCTGCTGACAAGTCAAACACTTCATAGTAAAATCAGCAATATCTCTTTTCATTCCATCCCACCAGTAATACTCCCGCAGATCTCTATACATCTTAGTACTGCCTGGATGAACTGAAAACGGAGAACTATGATCTTCACATAACAACTCTCTCTTCAACTGTGAATCACAAGGCACACACAATCTCTTCCCAAATCTCAAAAAACAATCATTATCAATGTTGAATTCAGGAAACTTACCTTTCTGAACCAGCTCTACCTTTTTCTGCAACTCACTGTCTTGCTTCTATGCTTGCTTGATTCTATCTGATAGAGATGATCTCACTGATACCTGAAACAAAACAGAAGAACTTCCTGCACCAACAACTTCTATGACAAAGTTCATCAAATCCTTAACCAAAGGATCACGTTCCAAACGCAACATTACTAATGAAGCATTACTTTTTCGACTCAAAGCATCAACCACTTTATTTGCTTTTCCCGGATGGTAATGAATTGTACAATCATAATCCTTGATTAATTCTAGTCATCTCCTTTGTCTCATGTTAAATTATTTCTGAGTGAATATATACTTTAAACTTTTGTGATTGGTATATATTTCACACTTTACTCCATACAAATGATGCCTCCAAATTTTTAAAGAAAAAACAACAGCAGCTAATTCCAAATCATGTGTAGGGTAATTTACCTCATGAGTTTTCAACTGTCGTGAAGCATAAGAAATTACCTGATCATTCTGCATTAGGACGCAACCAAGTCCTTTCAATGAAGCATCACTGTATATAACAAACTCACCATTCCTGGAAGGTAGTGCCAAAACTGGAGCATTCACCAATCTTCTTTTTAATTCCTGAAAACAACCATCAGATTCTTTTGTCCAGATAAACTTAACACCCTTCCGAGTTAGCTTAGTCATTGGACTAGATAATCGTGAAAAATTTCTAACAAACCTTCAGTAATAGCCTGCCAAACCAAGGAAGCTATGAATCTCGGTTACATTTGTGGGTCTTGGCCATTCTTCCACAACTTTTGTTTTTTCAAGATCAACAGTTATTCCATCCTTAGAAACAATATGACCATGGAAAGAAATTTGTTGCAACCAAAACTCACACTTGCTGAATTTCCCATACAATTTCTTTTCTTTTAAGGTTTGCAAGATAATCCTTAAATGACTTTCATTCTCCTCTTTAGTTTTAGAAAACACCAAAATATCATCAATGAAAACCACCACAAACTTATCCAAGAACTCATGGAAAATTCTATTCATTAAGTCCATGAATACAGCAGGTGCATTGGTTAGCCCAAAAGGCATTACTAAAAATTCATAATGGCCATATCTTGTACGGAACACGGTCTTTGTAATATCTACCTCCTTTACCTTCAGCTGATGGTACCCCGATCTCAGGTCAATCATTGAAAAAAACTAAGCTCCCTGGAGCTGATCAAACAAATCGTCGATATGAGGCAAAGGATATTTGTTCTTAATAGTGATATTATTCAAGGCTCTATAATCAATGCAAATTCTCATTGAACCATCTTTCTTTTTAACAAATAAAACAGGAGCACCCCATGGTGATGTGCTAGGTCGAATGAAACCTTTCTCTAATAAATCTTGCAATTGGTCCTTCAACTCTAAAAGTTCAATTTGAGCCATTCGATAAGGGGGTTTTGAAATTGGATTAGAATCAGGAACTAAGTCAACAGTAAACTCAACTTCCCGATCTAGTATTATTCCAGGAAAAACATCAGGATACTCATTTACCACTGGCACATCATTAATCTTAATAGTTCCTTTATTTTCAACGATGTGTGCAAGGTAACATTCATTTCCATATTTTACAAGTTTCTTGGCCTCTTGATAAGTTATCAACAGTAAGGGTTCATTCTTGTACACAAACTGAAAGTCTTTCTGAAAAGAAACTTCTTTAGCTCTACAGTCAATCTTAGCATGGTAAATAGAGAGCCAATCCATACCCAGGATAACATCAAACTCTACTAGAGGTAGAACAATAAGGTTTTAAAGTAGGTTCTTTCCACAGATAAGGATAGGAAGATTATTATAAATTCTTTTTGCCTCAACATTTCCCCCAGGTGTTTTTACCAAAAGTTCAGGAGTCATTTCTTGAGATGGTATTCCCATTTTACTAGAAAAGGTTTCAGAGATGAAAGAATGTGTAGACCCCGAATCAAACAACACACTGGCATAATCTGAAAAAACAAACAAAGTACATGATACAACTTCATTTGGTGGCCCGACATCTGCTGAAGTAGTTGCAAAGGATTTCACCACCCCTTTTTGCTTGTAGTATAACTGCTTCCCATCACTCAAGCACTTTGTCGGACACTCGTTTGCATAGTGACCCATCTCATTGCACTTATAACATTTCACTAACTGTAAATCAAATTTGGTCTTACCTTCACCTTGATCCTTTTCAGTGCAATCACGAGCCTTATGTCCCATCTTACCACATCGGTAGCACTTTCCAGAATTCAAAAGACATTCCCCTGCATGCCTTTTTCCACATTTATCGCAAACTAGAAACTTAGTTTTCTTACCATCAGACTTTTTTGAATAACTCTTACCTTTCTCCTGCCACCTCGGTCTCTTCTTCTGCTGGTTGTTATTGAACACTTGGTCATCGGCAAACTCCATTTCCACCTTCTCAGCACATCGAACAAGATTTTCATAACTTTTAAACTCACGAGAAGCTAATGCCCTTCGATATTTTGTCATTAATCCTGAGTAAAAATGATTGATTTTACTATCAAGGTCTCGGATAAAATTTGGAGCATACCTTGCCAATCGAGTGAACCTTTCTTCATAGGTAGCCACTGAGTCTTCCTCTTGCCTCAATTCCAAGAATTACTTTTCCATCCTAAGTCGAACAGCCTTAGGAAAATACTTCTCAAGAAACATACCTTTGAATTCATCCTAGTCAAGAGCATCAATCTCATCGACGTCCCTGATATTTTTAACCATAGACCACCACTGATCTGCTTCACCCTCCAAACGATAAATAGCAAGACTAACCTTTTGATTGTCTGAACACCCCATGACATAGAAAATATTCTCAAGTTCTTTAATCCACCCTTCAGCTATCACAGGGTCAGATGATCCTCTGAATGATGGGGGATGTTGCCTCATGAAATGTTCCACCACTGACATGTTCCTCTGCGGTTGATCTGGCTGATCTCGTGCATGGATACCACCGCTATTTATCGCTTGAGTCAACTGCGCCATTACTGCAACAAACTGTTCAGTTCCAATTCCGACCATCTCAGGATGCTGATTAGGAAGGTTATTACCTTCTGTATGCCTTCCTAGTACTGCTTCCCTGTTTCCTCTGCGGAAAACCATTCTGAACAAACATGTCTTAGATGAAGCAACATGGTAATCTTAAAATACTATATCACTTTAAATTGACCATAAAAAAAATATTTTTGGATAATCATTTAATAGAATTCTAACTCTTAAAGTTATCTAAACGAACCTCTGATACCAACTATAAGGCCCTATCCTTAAACCTTACTTAATCTTGAGTTATTACAAGATTACACATTGAGGATCTTTTCGGGTTTAGAGTTTTAGATAATTAGATCATAAAACTTGCATTACATTCCACATATAAACAAAGTGGTTACATAAAGATAGTATTCTTCATTCCCATCAATGGAAACATATTTAAAATAAACATGGATTCTTTCTTGACACTTCCTTGACACTATCATCATATCATGTACCTTTCCCTTGACCTGTGAAAAACATTTCAAAAAACTTGGGATGAGCATAAAAAGCTCAGTAAGGGATATAAAAATATGGAAAGGAAACATGGGTACATATATACATAAGAATGAAATCATACTTTACCCATAAAATATAAGCACATTAACATACCTCATCAAATCATGAATAAATCTTATAAATCATAAGACATAAAGGTAACTTGAGGCATTCATAACATTCTTACGTAGAGAGTAACCCTCTTGGTTACGTTTGGAATACCCATCACGGTATATTCCTTAAATCTCTTCGGAGAAACCATAACGTTTCACTCCTTCGCATTACCCAATGCATTGGATAGCTATATCAGGCTCACCCGCCCTTAGTTTATCACAGAACCACCCGTCTTTATAATAATGCCCAATAACCTCAACATAATCGTATCACATAAAACATGCATAAAGGAAACATAACATTTCCACCTTTAAATCACAATATATCAATACAACGCATTGATATAAAAACATTATGAAAACCATTTTCAATACCAAAATAAAAGAAAAGTAAAACATGGTATTTATTTTTCTTTTAAAGATAAGGTATGGCTTGTAGAGGAAGCCAAAACTCAAATAACGGTCAAGACGGCGGAGAAGTCATTGTCGCCGCATACGTACGACAAAAACATTCTCTTTTGTCATTTTGTAAAATGATTCGTATGAAAAAGATTCCTTTTGGATAAACGTAAAAGTCAAAGGGGTTTATACACCATATAAAAAAAGGTTGTGTATAAAATAAAATATGCCTCAATGAAAGGAGATTGAGACGAAGTCCCATACCTCGGGTCCGACTTGACTCGATCGTTCTTTAATGTCCGAATAATAAAATTGAGTTGATTTATTCTTGTTTAAGAACCTTTTTCAAGTTCATTATTCCTTTTATATCACTTATTGCCATGTCATGAACACTATGTAATTATTTAAGTTAATAACGGTCGTTTTAATGATAATTGGTACTTGAGTAAAAAATAAGCCCTTTATAATTACAAGTTGTTCATGTATCTATTATATCCAGAATGGTATTCATGATGTAGATATTATATATTTCATATATATCCAGTACATTCATTCATTTATAATATTACATAATCATTTAGAGGTAAGAAATGAAATGCACCGTTCATGGAGACGGTAAGCCGTACGTACGCATGAATGCTACTTTCATTTCTATTTTGTATTGTATAGAATGGAATCATAATTATATAAAGGTATATTATAATTACAGTATAATATCATATATAATATCATAGCTCCATCCTTTATACGTCCCACATATGGTATTTAACAAATCAAATCACTTTGAGGGGGCGGTAGTCCGCACTTCCTTAAATGAAGATATCGCGTTTACCCATAATGGTAACCATAAAGGTATACCCAAAATGAAAAATACATAAGCTTAAGTAAAACATAAACATATCATATATCATATATAAATATAGTGACATATTAATGGCCACCTTTGAAGGTGTTAAAAGAATGTTGAACAATCATCGTTTCGGGAGGCATAAATTCACCATCCACGGAAACAGTATGTTCATTAACCATTAGATGTAGGTGTGTGTTAGTGTAGATCAAATACTTATTATAACAAAATCCTAGTATATTTAGGATAATGGATTTGTTACAAAAGAAAATAATAAAAAGAGTTTAGGGGGTTGGAGAAGCAAAATAAAACAAAAGGACTCAAAAGAAGACATTACCTTAAAATCGGGTAACTCCCTTTGGTTTGATCTCAAAGGCTTCCTTGGGAAGACTTATTCCCAAGGTGAGGATTCAAGGAGTAAGATAGGGAATTGGAGAGACAAAATGGGCAGGGGTTGGCCGAGCCAAAGGGTTTGGGAGTGTGGGAAAAGAGGTAGAGGTGGGGGCCTTTTATAAGAGGAGAGGAGGGGCACTCTTGGAAAGTAAAGAAATATTACTTTATTTGAAAATGAGTTTCGGATTTAAAAGGACCCACTTTGTTATAATTCGAGGATAAGGTGATAAGGGTTCTAAATCCACTCATCCAATTGGTTTTGGCCATGTGTATGTCTTAGATTTTACATTATCTTTCCATTTTATTTAAATCGTTAAATAATGAGGTCATCGCTGCATCATCATGATGTCATAAGTAATTTAATTTATTTAATGTATAAAAATTATAAAACAAATACTATGATGTATGAAATCTTTTTATCTTTCTAATAAATATTTATAGTCAAAAATATGACTTGTATAACACTATGTAAAAATTGTTTTAGTAAAATAACTCATGTTTGTATCATTTTTACTTTAACATTTAATAAAAAGTTATTTATGTCATTTCCCAACCAAAGTGGCTCCATGGGGTCCCCAAGTTGACCCATGGCTTTTCTTGGTCGGCCATGAAACAACCAATAAGGTTATGACATGTGTCTAGGTCATTTCATTTTATTAAATCATTATTTTTACCTTAAACTACTCTAATTACCACTAATCGCGATTAAAAACTTAATAAGTTACTATTCACCAAAAAATTATTTTAATCCCATGGAACCACATTTTACTTCTTAATGACAACCATTTATGTCTTATTTTTGAAATTCAAAACACAAAGGTGGCAAAATTTCATTTAAACGAAAAATCTGTTTCTTTAACTACCACTTAGTGATTTCACTATTCATCAAAAATTGACGTCTTTCAGAAAAATACCAAAACTTCACCCTAAGATATATTTGAAATTATGAATTCAAAAATGAATTCTATTTTACAAAATTCAAAACATATAAGTCACATTAATTAATTTAATAATTGATTCCCGTTGTCAGAGCAAATAGCGTGTTTTTATGAAACAATAAGTATCAAAAGATTGACACCAGTTTAAGTCCAATTTCAAAGTGAAATTGATTCCAATGACCACCATTGGATTAAATGGTAAAAATATATTCTAATTTCACTTCAAAACCAATTCAAAACATAATCTAATCATATAAATAAATTAGATTAAAAAGTAGTTTTGATGTAAAATGCAGTATTTTTCACTATTCATTAAAAAATGAACATTGTCAGAAAAATACCAAAAATTCACACAAAGTAAATTTTTATGTCCCAATCATAAAGAATAAGTTTATTTTGACAAAAATAGTTTATAAAATTGTCAAAATATAGATTCAAAAATGGTTTGCCATCAAAAGGCAGTAAAACAATCTTTTAAAAATATTGGTGTATTCCATGCTTAAGATTGGATTTATTTTCATTTTAAGCCTCTAAAACACTATCTAATTCATTAATAGACATAGATAAAAATATCTATTATTCATTACTTACTTGGGATGTTACAGTAATTATCTGTGCTTTGTATGTATTTCCCATGAATGTTTTTCCTTCTTTTGACCTTTGGGTCTAGTTTGCATGTTTGGTCGTTGTTTACTTTTCTATGCCTAGTATTGCAGGATGGAGTGAATTTGTTCTGACATGCTGTTATGCTATAGAATGCTATCCAAGTAGTTCTTGAGTTTTACCTTTCCGTTATGCGATAATATTCTTGTTTTACTTACGTAGGGCTGTGAGAACCTAGTGTATAGACCATAGGGAGAATTGACATTGAGGGATTCTCTAGTGTGTCTTTATAATTATACGATGTGATACCATAGGGTAATTGATGTTGAGTGCTTCCCCAGGGTGTCTGTAGTTCCACGACGCAGGCCACAGGGGGAATTGATGTTGAGTTTTTTTTTCAGAGCACCTTTAGTATGATACGAGACTATAGGGGGAATTGATGGTGAATGCTTCCCTAGAGAGTCTATACATTAGCTGAACCATAGGGGTGAGACTATGTGTGTTGCCTAGAGGGTTTCTTGTACTTGATATGTAGGACCAGAGGGGATAGACTATGGGTACTTCCCAGATTTTTACCTGTTGTGTTGTCTATTTTTCTATTTCATGTTGTGTGGTGTTTTTGAATTCTTAAACTTAGGATTGGTTAATACTTAGTGCTTCCTTGTTTACAGCTTTTAGTACTTTTACCTTCTATATATTCACTGAGTTTTAGGCACAGATCTTGTAGTAGTTTCCTACTGGGATTTTGTATCACATCCTATTTGGTCCATGCTTTTGGGCCCAAACAGATTATATTACTGTAGGTATAGACAAGGGAAATCACCCTTTGACTTCAGGTACTTGATTTCATTGGAGTTGGAGAGAATGGGACCAAGCCGAGGCTTGTGATGCTGAAGAGTTGCTCATATATTTTTCTTGTGTACTCTGGTTTAGTACTGTATTTAGCATTGTGACTTGTTTTTTTATTTCCTATACATATATGTATCTGGAATAACATATATATATATTTATGCTCCAGTTGTTTCTTTATCAATCTTACACTATTTATTGTTGTTGGATATTTTCCGCTTACGCTATTGTGTGTTGTTTACTTCCATTGTGTACTCTTCCAATGAGGGAATAGTTTTCCCACTATCACACCCAAGGCCCTCACTGCTAGTCGGAAGCCTCTGGCATTTGGGGAAATGTGTTTGAGGCCATGTGACCAATCAGGTACGGGGAGTCTCTGAGTGGATTCTGGAATCAGGACATTACAATGTGTTTTACAAATCATATAATGACATTATGGTGATTGGAATAGGAAGTGGTAAAGAAAAAAATTATAATGATTTTGAGGATTTGGTAAATAAAATGATGGTTTTTTATATAATTTTATAGTAAAAAACTATAAGGTGGTTTCCCTCATAACTTATGAATGAATTGTAATTTAACAAAGCTTTATAAAATTTTTCATTTGATGGGAAAATAAAAAATAATCGGGTAGTAGTTTAGTATCTAAGGAGGGATTATTTCACGGATTATTATGTGTTATATTGACCCATGTACAAGTGGTTAGGCTATTGGGAGTGTCTACGATCTGTGTTTACGTCTTCAAGGTTTATTGATAGCTTTGTTGGTGAGTCTATCTTAATTTTTTTGTGATACTTAGTTAAGGAGTCATTTTATTTTATGTCCATACCTGGAGTTTTGGCCTTTGTGGGTCATGTAAAGAAATGCATTTTTGGTTGGTGTGGAATTATAGTTGTCATGTTATCATAATACGAGACTTAATGTGATGTTAGGACCCTTTATTGGAGTTATTTTGGACCTTATTAATGTGGGAGCCTTGTATTTTTTAATGTGAATAGATGTTTTTTGGGTAATTTCTTATTGTTATGATGGCCATATGAAAGGTTGACCTGTTACATGGTTCTATTATATATTTTAGGAATCCATAGATTATTTTACTTTTTCTATCCATTCTTGGGACGTTTTATCGAGTGGGAGGCATCACCAATTTTTTTCCTATGCATTTTTATGAATATGGGATTACTGTTAAGAAGTTTATAAGTTAAATACTATGTCATGATAATGATATTTTACATATTCCTATATGGTTATCTTCTAGTTTGAATTCAATGACGTGGGAATGCATAGTCTTTTATGTAGGGTAATATGATATGTGAGGTGTGGTAAATCACTCTTGTTTAGATCTAAAGCACATGAATTCTTTGTGTCTTATAGTTTACGCATAAATATTCCTTAGTAATTACTAGCTCATTTGTATTAGTTATGAGGATGAATTTTTTTATTTGAGTGAATATTATCTTATAAGTTTTGGAAATATATTTTTATGTAACATTACTTTTGGGGTTCATGACACTCTGTATGGTAATGATTATGGAATCTTACCTAGATATGGGGGAGGAATCCATGGTATTCCTTACCACGTGTGTTTTAATTTTATGAGGGAGTGTGGATTGGTTTGTTTGGAGCACCGAGTTTCAATGGAGATAAATTAAGGGGTGTTCTTGAGGTAGTTATGGGGTTAAAATTAACACTTGAGAAATGTCAAGGTGATAAGATCTGACGTGGAAATGGGATAAGTGGCATGGTTATATATTTGAGTTGGCAATTGAACATTTAATTGGTAATTCATGAATCATGAGACCTTTATTAAGGTTTTTAAATGGTCGTAATGTATAATTATACCTCAAGGTTTTATAAGGATAAGGTAGCATGAACATTATATGGTTGAGAGATTCCATTAGAGTTTTGTTATCAAATATAATAAGGTGATGTATGCTATTGATTCATGAGGTCATGAAGATTTCAATTAGTAAAAGAGAGAATATTTATTACAATGATAAAAATTTAGGTCTTGGTGGAGTAGTTTAATTGGTTCTTTGGTGGTTTTTCCACCATAAATGTTAAAACATTACCTATCTATAGAGATTTGTGAGGTTATGGTGAGTCTCAATGGATAGACCCCCTATAGAAAAATGTAGCCAATAGTTGATGAGAAGCTTATTGTTTGGGAGGCTTTGGGTATTTTTTGAGTTTTTTAGATTCCCCTATTATGAAATGTGACATTAAGGAGTCATCATATTGAATGAAATATAAGATTGGTTTTATCCCATATGGAGTTAAAAAGGGTTGAAAAATGTGTAGAACATTTCTATATATGAGTGTCACACATGTGATGAAGGTGGGACATCATGGAAATTATTCTCATTAAACAGTTTAAGTGATGATGTACAGTGTTGAGTGAACCATAATTCATCTTAGAGTAAGGTCCTTGTCATAGACTTGTTGGTGTAAAACACTATGGGTATTGTTTTTGGAATATAGAAATGGGGGATATGTTTTTCTACTGATGATAGAGTAGAACAAAAATATCTGATATTTTGGTTTTGGGGTGGAAGTAGGGTGAGATTTGGATGGTGAGAGATTCTCAAGTGAGGTGGTGAAAATTAAAATCATATGATTGTTAGTGATGAACTAGCTATTGGAAAATAAACCTTATTCCAAATGGGATGCATTCATATGAAATTGTCTATGAAACAATCATGGCGGAATTAGGATTAATAGTGAGGACCCATTTATGTGAATAACTTGTTTCTATAGTTAATTCTGAAAAATAGATCAAATATGGTGGTTCACTAAGACATGGAATTATATATAGGCTCTTGTAGGTTTTAAAGATATCCAAGGGGTTCTTGTATTAAATATGTGTTAGTTTGCAGCAGGTAACAAGGGAGGTTTTTCGATGGATAAGGTTATTTATAGGGAATATAATAAGGAGTCAAGTGGGGAATCTAGTGGGAAATTTTTAGTGCTCCTATGGTGCTTCCATTCCTAAAGGAGTCATGATGCGGAAGCTTAGTGATGTGTTTAGAGTTGAAGTTGTTGTTGCTTTAAATATGAGTCAACCAATGATGGTATGACATGATTTTATGCATGGATATATATGTGGAAGGATATATACCTCTTACATTGAGTATTTGGAAATTGATGATGCATTTCTTGAATTAAATTTGGATTTTGTGGAATGACCGGTGAATCAATGGATAGTATTTGGATGAAATTTATATATCACTCCTCAATTGTTTCCAAAAAAGAAGGATATGAATTGATGTTTTTAACTAATTAAATCTAGGAAATTTTGGTAAAAATAGTTGGGAAACACATTAGACATATCATTGGGTATGTGAGAGTTTTTATCTATGATTTTATGAAAGTGGAAGAACGAAAACATTAATGTTGGGTTGTTATAACATACAGATTAATATGGGGATACCTATAGGCCTTTTAAGTGTTTAAATGGTAATGGAAAAAGTTCTTAGAATAGATGGTCTTAGTTAACGACTATCTCAACATCTCAATGTCGGAATTGGGAATTGGATCCTGATTTATGTAATCAGAGAACTATGAACTAATGGTTGTATATTTGTGTTGTTTAGATGTTTTAAAATGGAACAAGGTAATTCAAACTCTATGTGATGACTGTTGTTAGTCGGGGAGGTGGATGGAGGGAAACTAGTACTTCTCAAGGATGAGATATACTATGGTGGGGAGATTGTAAGATCTAGTGTTGTATGGGTGTTCGAAACTCAATGAAGATATTGAACATTTAAAATGGTGTAATGGACTAATATTGTATTGGATATTTGGAATTATATTTTTTAGAAATTTATGACCATGATGGAGGAGTTTTGGATGTTAAATAGGGGTCTAGGATATTTCTATAATCTCATAGGATAATCGATAAGTTGGTAGGGTGGCTTCTGCCTATTATAGTAGACCACAGGCTATACGGTGGTGTCTATAAGTGGAATCATCCACTTCCTATAGCCACATTCTCTCCAATAGTATTTATAATAGTTGGGTCATTATGGAATTCCCCTATCAGGTATTTTAAGGGATATCCTATACTTCCCACTAGTTTTGTTGTGTATTGAATCCAATAGTCCCATCCCATTCTCATTTTAACCCCCTAATTTTGTGTTATTTTTTTGGGTGAGAATTAGGTTCTTTAATGTTATTATCACCCTTTATAATCTTTCCTTTTTCATATCCTTATCTCTTCTTAATGTATGGTTTTTCTATTTATGTTTTTTATCGATATGCCACTGTAGTATGGTTGAATCATCCTTTTCTATTATGGATTCCATTTGTACCTCAGATAGGATGGCATGGTCCAGTGTCTCATGTTTTTTTCCTCATGGTGAGTTTTCTTTGGCTTTTACTTGATATATTTTGTAAATTAAACATTTCATTTGTTTTTCATGTTATATTTTTATCCCAAAATGTTGTTGGGGGTATTTCATGAGTCTTTAGAAAGTGTTTGTATATGGATATGGTTCATTCAGAGTCTCTAGTTTGTTTTACATTTTTTATGCTTTTAGAGTTAACAATTAATGAAATTATAATTAGTTAAAAATAATTTATTTTTGTTTTAATTTTGGTTTCATACATTTTCAATGATGTGGTCCTTGGAAAATCCTTGGCATGTTACTGGCTATTGAGAAATATTGAATCTTATTTAGATATTAGTTGTGTAATTTAATTATCATAAATTATAGGCCTTATATTTCATTATTGTATTGTACTGTAGCGTTTAATCATTATTCATGTCCCCAAAATAATTAAATTGGGTTTTTAGTATTGTTAGTAAGGACATAGAACCCAGTTGGACTTAATAAGCTTGATTTCATTAGGTTAGCTCCTAGTTGAATTTATTAATATAGTGGGTTATTCCCTATAGATTGTTTATGGTTGAAATGAATGGGTATTTTAGAGCCTCACATAATGACATAATAATTTATAATGGAATTGGGTTTCCTAGGATAACCAATAGGAACATTAAAAAGTGGCCTCTTTGGAATGATGAATTTTGAATGTGGAATTGATACTAATGAAAAAACATAGCATGTATTGTGAAATGATTTATTGTGTGAATTTTTGGATTTATGTATTTATTGAAATTATTGGATTTGGTATTGGTATAAAATTCCTTGGATTTTTTCCTTGTATTCTCAATGATTGATATTATAGTGGAATACCATGAATCTATTCAGAATTTCATCAAACTATGTAATTCCTAGGGAAAGCCAGTGGATTCTACATAGATTCATTAATATCAATAACGTGGGGATTTTTAACCTTATATTTAGCTTATTTATGTATTTTTATAATGTTTTGGATCAATGTAGTGGATTCTTGAGATATATCATCATTGAGTTCCACATAAGGAGATCTCATAGTTCACCATGATTATTATTGGTGTTGAAATCAAGGGGTGTGATCTCTAATTCCAATTGATTCATTCATTTATATAACAAGTGATATCCTTTGAGTTATAACCAGTCAGATGACTATTATTGAGAATGAATATGATGTAATTTCCATTTGAGTCACATGGATTCCTCTTGTTCCATTTTGTTATTTTTTCCTTGAAAGATATCCCGAGAACCATATGATGTTATGATGTTCCACCATGAACAATGTCACAAGCGATGGAAAAATAGGTAGCATTGGCCTGGGATATCTCTCTAATATAAGAGGATAGTCATGGATCCCTTCATTTGAATGGTTTATTATTATTCATATAGATTTATGAATATATTTTAAATCATGATTTCTTACATGTACTAATTTGATATGCATTAGACATCATCAGTGGTGGCCTACTATGTTTTACTCATACATTTCTTCATGTTTCATGAATCTTGGGTACTTGATTATATGTGACTTAGTTCTAGGTTACATGTTTAGTTAATGGTATAATGTGATTCTATTTATTGGGCTAAGTTGTTTCTTTGATGTTGGGAACCTGGTTTAGGATCCGGACTTCCATGGGTAATTATATCCTTGGGTCCTTTTCTTTTATTATATTCTAGGATACTGTACTTGATGATTGGTATATAATGCTCCTCATGCTTTATAGGTATCATTATTTTATTATCTCATGGTATCTGACTTGGTATTTAGTTCCACTTTATTAATTTTTTCATGTGATCTTTATAATGAAGGATCCTCGGGTGTAGTAAAAATGTAAAAGAATACATTTTTTTAATTTGGGTTCAATTTCGTGAAAAAAACACTAATTCCACAAAAATAATTTTGAGATTTCTTAATATATCATTTTTAATTTATTTTAATCATGAAAAAAAATTATTGATATTGTAAATGGTGCCTTGTTATTTTGATATCACGGGATTGAATTACTCACCATCAATGTCTTGTTAACCAAATTTTCCATGACTAGGATCATATTGATCAACCATATGTGCTCCACAACTCCTATATTATCGATCTACATTTCCTAAGTGCTATCATGGGAAATATAAGTGATTTATAATGTCCCTATGATCTTGTAAAGAATGAAAACTCGATCAAGAAGAAGAGGTTGATTTGACCTTGTTCTTTAATGAAAATATATATATATAAACATTACAGGAGAGTAAATGATATATTATATCCCTAATGTCATCCAAATTATAAATCTTATAATTCAATTGTCTAAAATTATATTTTATACCTAGGTTATACTTTCCAAAGTTTCACATTGGTTTCAAGAAAGTAATAACATTAAATTTAGGCCTTCACATAGAGTAACTGATTAACACACCTTTCATAAGTGTCATGAATATTTTTTTACAAAATTTTAACACATAACATGTTATGTGATAAAATAAAAACCACTAAATCTACCCATATGATCTCAAAATAATTTAATTAATAATTAATATTCTCTGTTTGTTTGAAAATTTTTATTTTTCAGTATTACATTTTATGATCAAACAACTTGTAAATATCATGATAAATAAATTCAATCAAAATTTTTCTAAACATTAATAATATAATTGAATTAATTTTACTTATAATTTATCAGAATAATCTATTCACCAACCCCAGCATGAGGTGACGAATTTATTCTAAAATACTTTAATTGGAATTAGTGGAACTTATAGATATACATATTGTGTAACACTTTAGTTCTCTGTCTTGATAGTAGTGAGTCCAACCCATAGACAATGAGAAGATTCTAGAAACCCATCATGTACCCTAAGGGGATATGGAATGTCATAGTTATGACTACTTCTTATGAACATGTTCATTGTAATATAATTTCATTGTCATGTGATATCTGATAATATAGAATGTAAACATTTGTAATCATCCTTTGGTTTCTTATATATTTCCTGGCCTTACTGGAGGGACATACCATTTTTCACCATGGACACTTATCTAATGATGTTAATACCATCCTAGTCAACTTGGGCTCAAAATATATTCCTTCATCAACTCAAAAATGAAAAATCCAATATTTACCATTTAACCGGGGTCATACCTTCAATGAAAAAACCCATCTAAAACTACCTCACCATAACTTTAATGTCATGTTTTTTTCTTATATAAATGTACACAATCAAATAGTACACATTAATAACAAACTAAAATGAATAAATAAATAGAAATGCTTGTATATAAAAATGTACAATGAAACTAAAATCATGTAGTGCTCCTATTGAAAGTTTTGTCCTCATGATCTCTTCAACTCAAGATCACTATGAGAAAACTTCATGAGAATAAGTCTCCATGGTTATTACTCCCTGCACATGATAGTCAGACAGCATATGGGTTCTATTAGTATATTGTAACAATCCCATTGGATGTATATTTATGATTACTATGATTGTGTCTTGAGGTACTCATTATAGCTTGGAACTACTATAAAGGTGTCATAAGACGTGTTTTCTAAGGACATCACCATGTAAACAGTGGATAAGGAATTATCAAAACTATTATGGAAATAATAAACACATAAATATACCAAATTTTATATATGTAATGGTAAATAAATTTCATAAAGGATTTGTTTCTAGGTAACCCACTCACAAAACCCCCACTTGAACTAAACCCAACTACTAACAATCCCCTACCCACTAGATCTCACATGAGTATAATTATTCTTCTAACAAATGCCTTTATTTAGGGGTGTTCCACATTATCCTCGATGAATAATCATTTAATAGTGACTACATATATCTAAGTATAATCACTCCTGGGATAAAAATTTCAATGTATATTCATTGTCCATTGGTGTTAATGAGGATCGTTTTCAACAATTATTGACACAATATTATCACAATGAACTGTAATAGGGTTCGGACTACTTGATATAATAACAATATAGAAAATTAGGATGTGTATCCAAACTAATTCCTTATATATATTAAAATTCCTATATTATTGAAAAAAAAATTAATCATTAACCATAGATTTCTTTTAGCATCTCCATCACACTACACCACCATTCATGAAGAAGACATAGCCATACTTCATTTTCAGATCATCATGATATGTCTATTATCTAGAATTATTGAATCCACTCATGTCCAGTTCCCTATATAATATATACCATAAGAACATTCCCTTTACACATCACAATTATATTAGGATTGTTTGTACATATTTCCCATATAAATCTCTAGGATTTTCTTGATATCCTCCCACCATGATTAATGAAAAGGAAATATAAAACCTAGTACATAACACGGAATAAACGAAAAATATCACTTCTAAATCATAGGGGATTATACCCATTATTTTAATTATTTACTATGTTTATAGATACATATTCTTGGTTAGATTAATTCCATATGAAACTGAAAACTATCCTCTCTTGGATTGTTCTATACTGTAACTTTTGAGTACCTTCTCAATATATACACTTTGACGTAGTAGAATCAGCATCTGATATCTGTCTTGATAGATGTGAATCCTTATAATATATTCTATTTAACATAATTATTTTAGGGAAAATCATATATTTAAACAATTCTTCACTAACTATATTACATTCACATTGTTTCACATTAACAATAGGTTTTCATAATATAATACTAAGAAAATTATAACACTCCCACTAACATTATTATAGACACAAGATTCCATTTCATTCTTAATGAATAAATATTTTCTTATGGAATAAACAAATAATACATCACATGATTTTTATTCCTACTTAATTCTATAAATGGATCTCTATAACATGACCACTTTAATAAGATTCTATTACATAATAAACACTTCGGTTTGTATCATATATATGACATACACTAATATCCCATTTAGATAAATTGTTTTGAAATCCATTTTCAAAATTTCATAATCATGGAATGATTCCATTAAAAATATTATTCTATAGGATTACTATATTTTAACTAAAAATAAGGTTTTTATATAGTATATTTCATTCCATTTCATTAAACCATTGATATTAGCATTTCCATATAGGTGGTTACTTGACCATTCAAAGATAGATTTTAATAGAATTACCATTACACCCAACATTAATACAATTTGATAGTCGATGTACAAAATTTCAAACATTATTTTGGTACATGGACCCTAATTAAGAATGAGTGGATTCATTCCATTTAGAATCATCCATTCCATATACTAATTCCTTATAGGTTAGAGGTTCATCATTCTCTAGGACAAATGTGCCACTGAACATAGTGAGAAGAAAACCATATTCCGTTGGTTCTCTAACATCTCTACCAGACCTATGTAGTACATGTGTCTCAGGATAATCATTCCCTCCAATAGTATCTTGTGGACATTATTCCTGTAACAACTCTAGTGAATATGGAGCATCAACTTAATAAATATCAATGTTTCTCTCACTATTTCTATTAAAAATGTGTTTCTTTTATAGAAATGTTTCATGTATAACTACAATCACCATTATTTATGAAGGATTATATTGGTAATATTTCTTCTTATCATTAATATAATATATAAATATTCATTTTATGGAATGAGATACTAATTTTTCAATAGGTATAGTAATGAAAAAATCCCAAAATCCCTCTATATGTGTGTGTGTGTTTGTGATAGAGAGAGAATGTATATCATCCCATAAAATAACTTATATGGAATCCCATTTGCTGCAGCAGTTGGTACTTGGTTTAGTGTATATTATGCAGTTAGTAGTAAATATCCCGAAAATGATAATTATGGAGTCCCATGACACATCATTGATCTAACCATGTCAAGTAGGGTATAATTGATCCTTTAACTAAAACCACTACACATAGGTGTAAAAAGAAAAGTGATTTGGGGAATCATTCCACACTTTGTTAAAAGATAAATGAATGTCTAGTTAAGATATTCTTCTCTATGTTTTAAGAGGATTTTCTTCATATTCTTACCATTTTGATTCTATACCTCATTTTGATATTTTGTAAACATGATAATGGAATTTGAATTATACCTCATTAATTAGATGTATCCACATTTACTATAGACATTAGTAAAATAAGGGGTATAATAAAAATGTCAAATTGACTCTACTAGAAATGAACCACGTGAATTTATGTGAAATAATTGAAATGGTTCTTTTTATCTTTCTCTATTCCCCCAGAAAGGTTATTTTTTCATTTTACCTTTTAAAAAAGTGTGACATACATGAAGTGGTTTTAACTAAAAGGAGTTTAAATACACTTCATAATTTGATCATAAAAAATACTTCTCTATAACATGACCTACACTGGTGTTCCATAGTTGGGTATGATATGAGTCATTCTCGGTGGATTTTTTATTGTTTCCCAATACTAGATTTTCTTGTTCAAGTATACACAACCAATTATTAAGATGTTCTATATCATAATATATGTTATCCATATACATAAGACAACATCTATTTCCAACATGATATAAAATTCCATAGTGTATAAAATTAATATTGAAAATAGTTTTCTGGTAACATTGGTACACAATAACATTTATTTTGTTCAAGAACTATCCCACTAGGTAATGTATGATGATAATATTCGATTTCTAATGCTGCTAGTTTCAAACCATTTATTCCTCAAAGATATACTTCTCCATCTATATTTATTAATCTACTTTGTTTAATTATTTGAATACCACTATGTAGGCCACATCGACTATCTATGACCCAAATTTTAGAAATAAATAGATTTCATTAAATTAAAAAAAACCTAAAGAAGAATCATCAAATTTCTTCTTTATTCATACCGTTCAATTCATATTCCTATGTAATTTCCTACCATGTATAATTCATATATCCTCCTAATATTTTATTTAAATCTTCATTGTTTTCTTCATGAATGGGATGTGCATCTGTGTCTTTGACTTAGACATTATCCTTTTAGCATTATTTGTTCCTTTCCTACTCTTATTCACCATAAGTTATGTGGATTTTGAATTTATTTTATCCTTTTCTACATGGAGAAATTTAAAAAAAACTTTATAGAGACATATTCTTTTTACTCATAAGTTATTCAACTATAATATATTGTAAGAAATATGTTAAAGATGCATCAATGAGATTAGTTGCAAAATAATGGTTCAATTTGAACATAAGGGAATCAAGTCTCCTAGTGTACTTTATTATCATGAGTAAAAGAGGTCCTTTATTTAATTCTGCTATATTTTATCTATATAGAGAACTTGATATCTCATACCTTTCTTTTCAATATCTCTATTGGAATAAATCTTGGATATAAGACATCATTAGGAAAGAATATTTATCCTCATTAATTTTTTACAACTCACTTGATCTTTATAACAACATGAAATATTTAACATCTAGTGAATCATATATATTATTTTTATATTTATATGTATCTTTATTTCTCCCTAAGGAGGATCCACATGAAGTGTGTATTCGGGTATATAATGCATCCTCTAATGGATTAATATTATGAGAAAGATCTTTTACCACACCTATAAATTATGGCGGTCATGATATTCTCTTTATCTAATATTGATTTCACTAAAATTGATCTGGTAGTTTTGGTTATTTCAATTTTTATCTACAATATATAAATAATTTATATTAGTACATTATCTTCATTAACAGTTTATATTTCCAAATTATTAATTCTAATGTCTCATGATATTTTATTAAATTCTTTTTTTCTTTAAACTACTAGATTTGGAATACATGGGGTATTGAACATTCTAGTGGAAAGTATCCTTAAACATACGTTCATATCCTGATCTATGGAATCACCACAACTTTGTGAGCCTATGGGTGTCTTTTTACTATCAAATAACATTAACTCATGGGTCCTTGATCTGTTGAGTGGATTCCCATCTCTTTTAAATAATTACTTGGCATTGATCAATTATTTTACTCTAAAGCTGCAACAATGTCTCTATGGATACTCTTTTACTTCCAAATTTAGTTAATTTGATCCGTTATTCTCATGAGAATTCCTTGATAGTATGTATCACCCTTAATTAGGGATGATGAGCACCTTGAACAATAAATTATGTAATATTAAAGTGATGTAAGGCATTTAATGACATAATAATTTCTTTGAGGGAATCAAAAAGTTTCTACTAGAGAATGAAATAATTTTATATTTAACATGCTAGTTCTATGTGATCACACTCACAACATAACCATGCTTTTAAATAAAAAAACATTTTCTACACATGATCATTTTATCTTTTCATACTTATTTATTGTTATACTATGTGTTCACACATAATAAATAAACATTCACAAAATAATAATCCATGCATGTGATGAAATAAATAAATAAATAGGGATATGATAATGAGTTTTTAACTATTGGTTAATCCATTGAGTGATTAATATATTAAATGATACACTATGGTAATTAATTATGTCAATACTAGAATTCAAATGCATCACTGACAACTCCTATGAAGTTCACTTATTTTTATTACATTATCTCTCAACTTGAACCATGTCCCCATGAACTCCATTGATATTTAAAATGTATGCTCACATACAGTTTTTGGGATCTCAGGGTGTGAAATTGTAGTTTATCAATTAAATTTAGAAACAATTCCCTTAAACAATAAATCATAGTGGGACAATTCAAAAATTTTAAAAATAAAATAATTAATAAACATTATTAAAAATAAATGAAATAATTAAATTAGAGAAATAATAATCCAAAAATAAAATTTTTGGACTTGGATCATGATCATTCAACATGTATTTATATTCCATAATAAAATTAAAAAAAATTTAAAATTTAACTCAATGGTATTTATAATTCTTTAACATGAATTAAAATAAATTTAATTTATTATCCAATCATCATAAAATAGTTAAATGTGTTTTAATAAATACCAGAATATTATATCCAATTTCTAAAAAATTATTAATTAATTTTTGTTTTCATTTAATCCTAATAAAGATCCCAAGAAATTTATTTTAGGGTCGGTGGTGGGTCGGTCTAGTCAGAAACAAACTATACCAGTCTGAACAAAGTATATTTGGGTATCCATTTATAGGACATATCATATATATATATATATATATTTATTTATTTATATATATAAATAAATATTCCAACGTAATAATTTGAATATTATTCAGAGGGAAGAATTAATGAATCTTATAAGGGATGATTATTCCTCTTATTTTATTAATCATAATAAATATTATGATGAAATATTTTTCCAAATTTTTTTAATTTTGGAAAATAAATAAAGATTCCATAGAAATATTTTATTTCAAATTCACTACCCCAACAAGATTTCTATATTTTTGGCTCACACAGAATATACTCACATCTACTCAGGCTAAAAATCTGTCAAACAGATACCCATAAATTGAATCATAATATAAGAAATTTATTTTCACCACAATTTTAATGAAAATCTAGTCGATATTCAATCGATAATATATTTTTTATTTATACTTTTATCTATGTTATGTCAGTTGAGTTGAGACTACATCAAAATACTCTTTCTAGTTCATAGAAAAAATAACTGCATTTTTTTATTTTATGACTTAAATAATTACATAGATGATCTAATAACAATTAAAGGAACCTCAGGGGAATTGAAAGTTTAAAAAAATACAATTTAAAATTTCAATATTGGATTATGGTTATAAAATAATTCCAAAAAAATCCTTCACAAATTTCTTAGTGATTCATGTGTAAATTAATTTTGGAATAAAAAAATCAAATTAATGTGGAAATGATACCTTGTTCATTATATATCATGGGTTTTGTTTTTTTATATTTGGTGTATTGTGTCTCAAAGGAACCAATATAGTAGATATCTATATTATACATACATGAACTGCAACTATATTATCAATGATCTATGTTTTTTATGTTCTAGCATGTGAAATTAAATATCATTAGGATGCAACTTCGATCATTTGATGAACATAGACTTAATCAATAGTATGAGATCAATAATAAATTATTATATCATTAAAATATCACTATAAAAATGTTAGAGAAGATTAATGGAGATATTATATATCTAATTTCAACTAAAGGATAGAGATACCTATTCAAGCAGCCAAAATGTTCTTTTATAGTCGGGATATATTTTCAAAAACATCACTTTGGTACCTAAAAATTAATAAAATTTATTTTAAAACTCTTCACAATCATATGACATAATAAACATATCATAAAATTAAAAAAAATGTTCTATCACTCAGTTGTAAAATATTATGATGTCATATGATAAAATACAAACCATTATCTTGGCCTATAATATCCACAAATATTATAAGAAACTTTGAGCATCCTCTGTTTGTTTGAAAATTTTAAATTTCTCATATTCACTTTTATGATAAAAAAAATTGTAAAAACCTTTATAAATAAATTCAATAATTATTATTATATATTGAATAATATAATTTAATTATTTTTAATTATGATTGATCAGAATAGGACATTCACAATTCCTCATACATAGGGTTCACTTCATCATAAACTCTTATTCATTATAATAGGTGGGGATCGAGGATACACATAATGTGCGAACCCCTAGATCCTTATCTCGATAAAAGTGAGTCTAAATGATAAAACTAGATCCAATTCTAGAAACCCATCATTCCCCCTAATGAGATAATAATTTCATAACTATGGTTATCTCCTATGAAAACATTTTGTGTAATATATTTTCTTTGTCTCGTGATTTTTCATAATGAAGTATCCACACTTGTGTAATCATCCTTTTGTTTAATTATATATTTTATGACCTTACTAGATATATTATCCATATTATACCATGTACATTTATTTAATGAAGGAAATACCATCCTGGTCAACCTGGGTGTATGAGGTATCTCTTTTTCCACTCGAAACTGAAAAATTCTTTTATGGTCTTTCAACAAATGGAATACCACTGATGACGCACCCAACACAAGATAACACACTAGTAGATAAATATTATGGGTTTTCCTTGAATAAAAGTATGAGATCAAAAGTTATAAATTGATAAAAATCTGAATCTGGAGACCAATACACATTTCCATAGATAGGAACAATCGATAAAACCTAAAAATGTGGTCTTCCTATTAGTTCATAAGTCCACATGATCTCGTCTACTCAGGATCACCAAGCATGATCATCGTGGTAATAAATCTCAATTATTTTGAGCCCCCAGTACATGATAGCCAAACATCATTTTTTTCCCATGAGTATGATGTATCTAGACCATAGTACATATATTTGTAATTTTTTCAATAGTATCTTGATGTTCTCATTATAGTTGGAAAGTACTCTAAAATTTTGATACAATATGTATTATAAGGACATTACCACGTAAAAATTGGATGCAGAGTTATCAACACTATTATGATAAGAATAAAAACATGTATATATAAAATTATATAAAATTAATGTTACATGGTGTATTTAAAGGATTTGGGTCCAGGGAACCCACACATACTATAATTTGTTCCTTATTTGATTTTGTGTTGACTGTTTTGGTGAAGAGGGTATGGTTTCCCCAATATACCACATATGGACCATCATTTCTAGCTTATAGCCTCTAGCATACATGGAGGTGATCCAAGGTAATTTTATCATACCAACTCAGGGTACTAGTTTAGTGGATTCCTAGTCATGGGGTTACAATATATTTTATAATTAATTGGGTTTATACTTTTTTCCTTTATTATTTATTTTTTTTATTTCAATATTTTGAACTATTTCATTGGTGTAAGGCCCCCTATGATAGGTTATATTCCAATTTTGTTCTTTTAACTAGCCCCTATCTTATTGAAGGTCAGCTTTGGTGGAAATTTCCTCTTACGAATACCCAAGAGCAGTCCCAGGGGGTCTTGTTGTACTAATTTACCTTTCTAGAAATAAGATAATATAATTTATCAACTTGTGACTCACCACTATCTCTTTTAAACGTATAATTGGTCTTTTAATTTCTTCCTCATGTCATAAAAGTATTTAATTATTTTAGATATATATATATATATTCTTCTTCTTTTATTAATGGTGACATATCCTTTCTTTTACATATAATATATAAATATTTTATAAATATCATTAATGAGAAATAAATTAGTTTTTAAATTTACAAGCATCAAAACCATTCTATAGATTTTATTTAAATAAATACATATGATACTTTTCACTAGAATTTTTTTACTTCTACTATCTATCCCTGGCATATTTTCAACACAAAAACCTGATCACTCATGTGAATGAATCATCTTATAATTGTCCATCCATCATTCACATATTATCACATTTTAAATATTGGATTTTAAATTTTACTTCCCTAACATAATTATTATCTTTCATTGATGTATTTTATATTCCTAAACTATCTATATATGTTTATTGGAATAGAAATTTACAAATAATTATTTAAAAGGAATCCCATGATAACACACCTTCTGTAACTATCGTTCACCAAATTTTAAAAACCATAAAACCTTATTGTTTCCCCCTCTATAGTTAGAGTTAATGATTTTTAATACTATACCACACATCCATAATAATTGATATGAGATATTCTAGTATCATAAAAGTCAGTTTGTGATAGTTTTTTTAAAATTAATATTATAAATAATATAATATTTATTTGGTAAAAGTGGTCTAACAATCATATAAATTATCTAGGATAGAAAAATAAATAATCAATTAATAAATCAAGTAGATTTTAACACTTTTAAAAATGAAAAATAATTTAATTGAATACTTGAATAGATTAGTTGGATCTCTTATACCAAATATACAAGTCCTAGTTATTTAGTGAGATTGCATGAAAATAATAAATGTACAATACCAAAATTTTAATTTTATAATTTCTAAAAACATATTCCAGTAGTTAAATTTACTTTTAATGTCTATATATTTCTTTGATTAATTATATTTTTTCAACAACCAATCTAAAATGTTAATTAAAAAAATAAATATCATATAAAGCATAAACATGATGAGAATAAAAAAATTATAAGGTCCACCCATTACTTGATGCGGTTATATTATTATCTATAAAAGTAACCACCCATGCATAATTCAACTTCCTAAAAATAATTTTTTATAAAAATTTATTATCCTAAACATGAAAAAATATTTGATAATAATGATTCATGTTTTTTATCTTTAAACCCATAATAATGTAAACTTTTATCCTTTTAGTAACTAATTTTTAATATCCCCTTATATTGTATATGATTTCATGTAAGGACATCCAATCAAAAAACATATACTAAAATTTTGAAATTTATTTCCTTATTCTAAATTAATGAATATGTTTTTTATAATAAGTGAACTTTTTTTAAATTATAATCTATATACACCATGACCCACATTTTATGTTCACTTTTTACTCCACATAAATATAATAAATCTAGTTCTATATTATATAATCTATCATGTTTTTACCCTCCATGATACATGAACATAGTCATCAAAACCCATGGGTATTCTATAATACCTTGGATACCTTCTGAGAACACTACATGTTATTACCCAATGGGACCAATTATCTGAATAATGACTATTCCCAAAGTCCAACATTGTTTATTTATGTGTGTTTTCTCCTCACTCACACACAACCTTGGAAACATCACACAAGGATTCCATCATGATCACATATACAGGCCATACATTATTAACTGTGGAGTTCTAATTAGGTAGGCTCCTGAAATAAAAGGTAAAACTTGTTGTCATGTATACTAAAATTTAGCCTTATAAGTCTCAATTTTCCATAGTTGTTACACTCCCAACACCTTTAAAGAAAATTTCTTTCATTGTGGACCCAAAGCCTAAAACCTAGCCAGTTCCTCTACACATCTGAACTGATATTGGATTTGATACCGATTGTCATTACTCGACCTTAACTAGGCCATGGAAATTTTCATCTGAACCCATGATTGTTCTATAATACCTTTTCTACCATCCAATGAAACCACATTCTATTACCCTATGGAATTAGTTATTAAAATAATAGATTTATAAAAAGTACAACATATGTTCTTTAAAATTTTTTTCTCACTCACACACACCCTAGGAAAATTCCCAAGAGGTCACCCGCATTGATTAATAATCTAAGACAAGAAAGATTAACTATGGAGTTCTAATTATGTAGGCTCCCATAATGAAAGTTACACCTTGTTGAGTAACATGATATCCCCACCCTTATCCTCTTGATTACACCCCCACAAATATCCATATTCTCTATGGATAATCCAACAAATTTCTTATGCATTTTTTATTGATAATACAACAAATTTCTTATGAATAATCCAACATATTTCTTTTAGGTAGGCTCTTAGGCTCCATCATCATTCCTTGGTTATGTGTTTTTTCACTCCCCATCCCCCCTCCTTGTTCAATTGAAACCTAGGGTGAGGATTGACCCGGTTTATTTTATTTTAATTCATTTTTAGAGTGCACAATGGCACTCTATAGGTGGCTTCATGCATCCCTCGTCATCTTCTACCAAATGAGATTCTCCTTGGTCCAATTTTGTTCTCTCTCCGTTGTTTTATGTAAGTTAATTCATATTTCCTTTTATTGAACAATTTTAATTAGGTATTTTTTACTTTTTTTTGTTCCTTTATTTTTTTAGAATACTTTAGAAATCATTGAGGTGGATTCGACTAGATGATGTTGAAGGCGACTTTAAATTGTATGAAAATGTATACATATACATATATAAGTTCATTATTTATATATATTCACTCATGGAAGTATGAATATATATGATATGGATAGGTGTGATTATATATATATATATGTGAACAATTCATTCATATTTAAGTGTAAAGGGGTATATTCATGTATAGGAATGTATATAAGGACCCCCTAATACATATTTTGGACCTTAAAATATGTAAATTGTGGGTGGGTTTCATTATATATATATTTCATGGTGTATATGTGTATAATAAAGAAATGGAATATTTAAGTGGTCATTGATCAAGTAATCGAGTGCCAAGATGTTTCAGATTGTTTATATCCCTATTGATGTATGTTCCCTATGCATTGGAATTTAAATTTAAGAATCATTGATTTATTAATTCTTCTACCATGTTTTAATTATAGCTAGTAATATGTATAAATTTAATGAATTATTGGAATGAAATAAAATGGTTTCTCATTAAATTTAATTGTTTGATAGAGATTTATTGATCCTTTCACAAAAAGTATTTGATGAAATGATTAGTAGGCCTTTATAAGTGGTTTTGGTTTATAAAATATGTTTTTGTTTTACAAATGTGTTTCATATATTTTACTAAATTGTATGTGGTGTGTTTGGATCACATTGAAATGGATTATTACCCAATGAATATGCTGGGCTTGGTTGGAAGTTTTGGAAATGGTTTTTCTTTTATTAATAATCATTGGGATGTGTGTCTTTCCATTCCATTGTAAGAGGGAAAATAACTTCCTTGGTATGGGGTGTCAGTTTTTGGTTGATGGCTTAAGGGAAAGAATAATTCCTTGGGGATGTGCCTAGGGGTGATGTTTCTTTATGAAATATGTGCAATTTGAGATTATTAATTATGCCTGATGTATTTTTCGAGTCTATTTGGATCACTCCTATTTAGACATAGCATGGTAACCTAACATATATGGTGGATTTTTATGGAACCTTGATGTACTATTGTGGGATTACGCATAGGAAATTGTCCCCTTAGTATAGAAACATGCATCTCTAGAAATTTTTCCCTTCAGTTAGGCTAGTTTGGGTATGACTAATTGTTAACATTTTCTAATTTCATTAGGAATGTGTAAAGGAGGTATCAGGTTTTTATATGATCTAGATTTTCCCCATAGATCCTATAAATCCCAATGTTATATGGATTTTTTATCTATAGTGGAATATCTCGGTGCCTCTTTTGATATGGTTACTTGAGCACTGATTTCCTATCTTTCCTATTAGTTTCATTTATTTTTCTACTTTCTTATGAGGTTTCTCTTTAGAAAAGTTAATTTTTGGTTATTAAATTTTTAATGAAAAACAATTTCAAAAATATTTTCTACTGCTTTCCACCCCTTACACAAACATCTTTTTTATTTTTTTTCTCTCTTCCTCTCTAAAACTCCCAAGAATCCCCATTTAAGAAAAACTTATTTTAAATAAATAGGTAAATTAACCGTGTTTAAATTTGAAATTAAATGAATTAAAATCCTATATTTATATATTGTATTTCTAATATACTACAAATGAATCGTCTTTTTAATGTTATTTCTTACAGAAAATTTCTCCTGAGAATAATTGTTTATTTTTAATACTCATTCCTATACCTCTATCACTATTTTCAATTTCAGGTGAAGCATCCAACTTCATATTGATCACCATTGAGGGAATGTAGTTTTTTGATATAGTTGGCCCATGGGGTCACATTGAGGTACATCTAGATTATATATTTTATTCTTCCAGTCAAAGTTTTATTTTTTCCCATATACATGTGTGTGTGTGTGTTGTTTATAGGGTAAGTCACTCCAAATTGATTTGTTCTTGATGTCTGACACTAGTTTCTATCCTTAGAAGATTAAAGACAACTCTCAGGCCTTTTTTGAGACCACTTGGGTTCCCATTAGGGTTAACCCTTATTGGTTCATGAAAAAATGGTATCATACCATTTTACATTGTCATTTAGGGATGTCTGGATGTTCAGGGCTAGTATTTTGTCAAAAATCCATGTGTCCATTTGTGGGTAGGTTCTTTATCACCACCTATTCTGAGGGATTCTTGAATTTCCAGTGTGGACCAAGATGGTTTTGATTAAAATCAAAGCTTGGATCTAGATTTTTTTGAGATTTATAGACTTTTTTATTTTTTTGATTAAATTCAATATTTAGTGGGTTGTTTTGTGAAACTACAAAGAATATAAGGGAATTTTTTATGGAATTAGTTGGTTCATGGTTGTTTTAAATGGTCTAAAAATCCATGCACAAACCATTAAACTACCTATAATGTGCTCATCTAGTTGGTTCAAGTCCTGTTAAACCATTCAACCATGTTATATGTAGTTATTGATCATATGATCTTTTTGGTTTTTTATTGTGTATTGGGTTTCATATATTTGGTCTTGGTAGTTGTTTGATTTACATTTGGATGGTTACCCTTTACTTCTAAAATGTTAACTGGTTTATTGAAATAAGATTATCAAAAAGAAAATAATGGGTTTTTTAAAACAGAATTGTTTTTTTTTTGAAAAAAAAATTGGAAAGGAAATGGTTTCACAAATTACATTGAATTTTTAAATGTTTTATAAAAATTTAAAAGATAAATAAATTTTAAATACTTGATATTGATGGGATAATTCTATGTGCAACCCTTTATATTCCATATAAACGATCACATATATGTGTATGGGTGTAGAATGTTCTTATATTCATAGAATTATATAAATTTAAGTATGATGAAAACTTATCTAAAATTTCATTGGATGCCATGGGGGGAGTATTTAAAATTAGATATTTTACGTGGTTTCCCAAAATATGTTTTTGAAAAAGGAAATTGGGTTTTCATTTAAAATATAAAAAGTAAGTTTTTAGAATGGGGTTTCAATTCTTCTTCATGGTCTATTCTATTTTATGAGGTTGTTATTTTTAGTTATGATTTGATTAGGTTTTTATGGGGTTTTATGATTTCATTCTATTTAGATAATGTCGTCTAGAATGGAACTGAAGGTTTCTAGGGAGTTTATTCTAGTTATTGATTTTGTCTAGACTCTAGTATAGTGGTGGAGTCATGTTATTTTCGATTATTTAATGATTTTGTGGTGTTTGAAGAACATTATAGGTTAAAGGATAGAAGTAAATGTGGGGGTTTATCTAGGTTTAATGATAGTAAAGAGTTACCTTGACCATTTTGAATGGGGTCATTTATTTTAGTCAACATCATAGTTGAGTGATCAGTTGAAATCTCCTCCCTTTCTATGGGGTGTCTATCCAATGAATAAGGAGCATGTTCTATTAACTGGTCTTTTTATGTTTGGGGAATGTGTAGATGAGTGGACCCTAGATTAGTGGGTTTTCATGGGGAGGTCTTTGGAAGTTTGTATTTTAGTTTCTTGAGGTCCATGAGAAGGGTTTCCATCCAATGAGTAGAGTAAACTAGAGAATCTTATTACGGTTGTGTCTCCTTCATTAGTTCATATATCTCATTCCTCTAACCACATGATCATTTTATTCCCATATTTTTTGTTTAACATATTTTTGTAACCCTCCAAAGTCTTGTCATTGGGATGGATTATTGGGACAACTAATGTAGTTCTATATGTTTTGTTTCTATAAGTGGAATCCTTAGTCAGAGGTTATTATCTCCCGATTGTGGGGTAACATATGCTTCAGGACATTAGGGCTCCAACCATTGGTTTCAATGTAAAGTTTTTCACAAATAGTATGATTTTCTAGGTGTGGTGGATTTTGACCAAACCTATTTTCTATGATGTTATAGTGGAAACTATATAATATTTTCATTATCTTGGATATTAGTTTTTGAAACTTATTATTTTCAGATCTCAGTGGACCCTTTTTCTTTGTATTTGTATTTTTGGTACATGGAGATATAAACTATTAAATGGTTATCCTTATTTTAAAGTGTTGTCAGTTTCAATCTGTTCTTATTTATATATTCTCTATCATAGGGTATTCTTAATTGTGATCTATTTTTGGTCTCGGTTTGTGTTTTATGGGTTGGGTCCTTTTTTATGATAATCTATTGGATAGTTCTCTTAGTGCAACTGTGTTACTAGTTATTTCCCTGAATTTTAGGAGACACTCTATGGGTCTTGTTTATTTTCTCTCATAACTTAGATGGGTGTGAAATGGGATGTAAGGAATTCATCCTGATGTTAGGGTTTTTTCTATATTTGGGAGTTTTTTTATTTGGGAACTCAATTTTTTACTAGAGTCTTAATATTATGGGGATACTACTATAGGATAATGACATTTTAAAATAAGGCTTCAAGGTTTTCATGATAAGGTAGATAGCTATTACTACCCCGCTAGACCCTGATAAGGGTGGTGTTCGGTTAACCTGGGAAATGGTTCATGTGAAAAAATGTTCTTGGAGATCCCGACCAGACCATGATGGATTTATTTAATTATTTCTATGTTATAGGTTGGGGTGTTCTTTGTTTTAGGTTGTATTTAATGTTGTGAGTCCTCTTTCCATTTTTTCTCTTGATGATAAGAAATCATTAGATGTTCTAATTAGGTCCCTAATCATGTTTTAATATTTATGTTTATTATATTTGTGTTATATTGGGATTTTTTTGTTCAGTTTGGGAGGAAAATATTGTTGATTCCTTAAACTTAAGGTTCTAAAAAACCTTATCCTTAGCAGTAGTTGTTCTTCCCCTAAATCGTGATCACCCAAACTTATTGGGAAATTTTGGGGTCATAATGTGTCATGGTGGGGATAAATTTCACTAAAAATAATTATTTAATAATTATTTAATTATAGATAACTTTTTTTGAGTTTTGGAAAGCTTTGTTTTAAATTTATTAAAATTTAGGGGCTTCCCGCAAAGGTGCATGGTCGACATGTGGTTAGTAAAATCTATGTACAGAGCAAATTAGGGTGTGTGTAATTCTAGTAGAAATATTTTACTTGTATTCCAAATTGTTTCTTAATAAACATTTTCTCTTAGTGGAAATAATGAGAGGGGTTCTTGGCCGAGAAAGTGGCCAGTTCACAATTGGTGCACAATTTAGAAAACTGTGTGGGTTGTACAGTTTTTTATTAAAAAGTATTTTTTTTATTTTTTTCAATCCCCTTTTACCATTAAAAGGGGGTTTACCTCCTCCAATTTATTTTCTTGACACCCCCCCACCACCACCACCACCACCACTACCACTCCTCTCAATTCAAGATTACCAATACTTTTATCCCTCTTCTCCTTGTTGAATCTATTGTACTTATTTGGGATTCAGGTTTGATCCATCAAGGTAAGATCTATGTATCAATCATCCTTCCTTTGATAGGTTATATTTCTCTCACTTTCACCCCTTATTGATCATATAAACCATAGGGTGAGGTTAAACTTGAATTTTGGAATTTTAATCTATTTTTAGGGAATACAATGGCTTTATTAGGGTGGCTTTATGCATGTCTCAACATCTTCTAAAAAAATAGAATCTCCTCGATCTAATTTTATTTTTCCACCACATTTTGATGTAAGTTTCTTATTCCATACTTGTTATGGATCAATTTTTACTCGGGGTTTCTTAATTTTTGGGGTTCCTTCATTTTTTTAGAGTACTTTTGACCACATTGATGTGAAATAGAGCCTCTATTGATGAATGTGACATAAATGTGTATTCATAGGTATGAATATAAATATATAATTTCCCCCTTTATATATATTCACTCATGGAGGTATGAATATATATATTGGTTCTAGGTGTTCTTATGTAAATAGTGAAAATTCATACATGTGTATGTGTAAAGAGGTGTATGAATATATAGGCATATATATAAGGACCCCATTTTATATATTCATGGCCATATGAATTTTTACATTGGGGATAATTTACCTTATATATATGTCATGGTTAAGATGTGTGTACGTATGAAAGGGTAGATTCAAGTGATCTTTGATGAATTGATCTAGTCTAGTGGATTTTTAGATTTTTTATATCCCTTTTTAGGTAGGTTTTCCAAGGCATTCACCTTCAAATTTTGTAATCACTGTATAATTGTAGTTTATACAACATTTAAATTTTTTAAGTAATATATAATATTTTTAAGAATTATTGAAATGAAAGTAAGTGTTTTTATATTTAAATTATGTTTAGGGAAATTTAAAAATTATGCATTTCATATAAAGTATTCTATGAATTGGACAGACGTCTATTATAAGTGATTTGTAGTTTCTAAATGATGTTTCATCTTCTAAAAAGTGTTTCAAATATTTTATGAAATTTAAAGTGGTGTGTTTGGATAGGTATAAAACCTCATGTTACCAAAGGAATTTGTGAGTCATGGTTGTAACTTTTTAAAATGGTTTTTTTAAACCCTCCACTAGATGTGTCTATTTCCATCTATTGTTAAAGGCATGGGAATGTCCTTAGAATGGGACGTCCCTTGTGAGGATATTCCCAATAGTAATGGTTTCTTCCTTATGGATGTTCTTGGGGTGATACATTGGTGTTGAATATGTGTGACTTGATATTATTCATTATACATGATTCATTATCAGATTTTATTTGGCTCACCCACACTTAGACATGACATTAGAACCTATCATATCTAGTGGATTGTATGAAAATGATCATTACAATAGTTTAGGATTACACTATATGGAATGTGGACCATTAGTCTATATATGATCTTCTCTGGGGATGATGCCCCTTGGTTATACAAAGCAAGGTATAATCGAGTGTTAGGGTTGTTTTGTTATATTTGGAGCGCCAACATGATGGATCAGTTTTTAATATGTTCTATATTTTCCACTGAGATCCTAGGTATTCCCATGTTCTATGGCACATGTTTTTTTATGGATAATATTCTAGGTTCCTCTTTTGATATGGTTACTTGAGTATTGTTTCCCCATTTATATTATTTTCTTCATTGCATCTCCAACCAGTTTATGATGTTTTTATGTAGTAATGATAAATATTTGGCTTTTAAATATTTTATGAAAAACATTTTGAAAAATTATTCTTACTTCTTTCCACCCATTATACAAACACCTTCTTCATTTTCCCTCTCTCTTACACTCTAAAATTCTCAATACTCCCCTTTTAAGTAAAACCTACTTTAAATAAATACAGAAATGGACTAGGTTTTAATTTCAAATTGAATAAATTAAAAAACTATTTTTTTATTTCAAACGTCTAGTAAATGAATATTTTATTTAAAGGAATTTCATAGGGAATAGTATACTTGGGAATACATATGTAGTTTTAATAATCATGACTATACCTCTATATCTATTTTTAGTTTTAGGTGGAGGTTCTATCTTGGTCTTAATCACCATTGAAGGAATTTGTTTTTTGGTTAGAAGTGACCCGTGGGGTCACATTGAGGAACGTATAGTTTATTTATTTTCTACATCCAATAATAGTTTTATTTTTTTTCTTTGTCTTTTTTATATGGGATAAATCATTCCGAATTTAGTTTCTATTGATTCCCAATAGTGGTTTCTAGCCCAGTAAGATTGGGAATACTTCTCTGGCCTTATTTCCGGCCAACTCGGTTGGGCGGTTTGGAGTTGGTATGGGTTGTTTCATGATAGAACCTTTTTATCTATTTTAAAAAATTCCATGTGAATAATAAATATCATATAATTGATAACATTACACAATTTATTGATTTTTAAAATAATTTAATGTTGATATATAAAAAATTAATTATTGATTATTTAATAATAACTTACTCATTAGACTTTACTATGTAAATAATTTTCTAGATTATCCATATCACCATATTCCTCAATATTTATTAAATATGATTAGTTTATATAACATGATGATATTATATCATTATTCCATATTTATTATAATGATACCACATTTAATTATCATAATCCAAAAATCTTATTTAGAACTTGAATGATACATTACAGTAAAATAAATAATTACTGAATTATTTTAATAGATCATTTCTTAAAATAAAGTTTACAATGATTAAATCATAAAAAACTTATATAGTAAATATTATTTATTCATGTTCAATTAAAATAAATAAACTTATATTTTGATAAAAATATTTAATTAAAACATGACATCAATGATAGTAATTTATAAAACAAATCAACATTATTGAACTACAGATGATATGAATATCAATTTTGGAAAAAGTCATAATTAATAGAATATTTTCACTACATTGAGTGGTTCAACCTATACCACGAACTGTAAAATAAATCTATAATGAAAATATACATTATCAGTTTCCCTATAAACATATAGATTAATTTTCCTTCTTAAAATTTTATCCTTAATTTTTTTTAATAAATTCATCATTGTTATTATTCTTATTAATTTTAAATTTGTTCACATTATTCCAACAATAAGAACTGAAAAATATTTTTTATTCAATAAAAAAATTAAAATTGATGATTAATATTCAATATATATTGAAGCATTAAGTAGAACACTTCTTTTTCAATTTAATGATATTGAAAAGGATAAGTAAAACACTATTTTTAAAAAGATATCTATATAAAATATCCATAAAAATGAATTTTTAAAATGTGTTGAGTAAAAAAAATTATATAGTCTATTTATAATGCTAGTAAACCAACCCATAGGAGAAATTATCACCATATTTAATAAACATAATTATTTTACATTAATATTTTCATTGTAAATTCAAAAAACAATAGAATTAGTATAAAAATAATTAATATTTCCCAAAAAACCTCTCAAGAAGGTTTAAATTCCTTTCATCATTATAAAACTGAGATATTACAGAAATGTTTATGTGTTGAGTAAACTATTGTGATTATTTTTTCATCACTCATTTTTTGGTAGACACTTCTCTAGTACATCACATATCCTATTTTAACTAAACTATTTGTTCTTAAACTATTAATTTTGAAGTGTTTGGATTCTTATAAATCTTCATCTACTCATTAAGTCAAAAAAATACTCTAAGAATATATTCCCTTTTTGAAAATAAATTACAATAATAGATAGTTGTATATAAAGTGGTAAATTTATTGTATATATATTGAGATATTTGATATATGAAATTCCTTATAAATATAATGTTTTTCCCTATTGTCACACATATTTATTGTTTAATAAATTACACTAAGAAATTTAATTCGATTTCCTTAATTCAAATGAATTATGTATTTAGAAACAAGGTATATTTAATGAAACAATATAAAAGATCATTTATATAAGTAACCTTATATCACATTCCATAACATGTATGATATTTTTTTAATACTTATAATAGACCAAATTTTATTGGGAAATGAGAAACAAAAGAATATAGTGACTTTATAAAATTAATTTGGTTATTATTAATTTGGTTATTATTAATTCGGTGCTGCAAAGACTAGAAATGGTGTGGGTGGACCGGCCTTGGGAAACCCATCTGTTACTGTGATGTTTGAGAGACTGAACCAGGACCTCAAGGCTGGTGTGCGTCATGTGGATGTTATTTCTTCTGGCAGTGTCACTGTGCAGGACTCTGAAGTGGCATAGCCTGAAGGTGGGTGAGTTGCTACTACTTGGCATGGGGATAA